>OY728144.1:251281206-256081206 GCA_963277665.1 Viscum album | reverse complement strand
CGCCAACTCTCAAAACGGCCCTCGTGGGGCCCACACCATCGTGTAGAATTAAAGCGGGCGGATTGCACCATTGTAATGCCCTTAGAAAAACACTCAGAATTGACTACTTGCACACCCCAAACGGACATCTGATGAAAAAGTTACAAATTGCTGCTTGCAGCTCGAAAGACTACCCATGGGGCCCACACATCAACTCCGGCTTCAGTGCCCGAAAACCCCTTGGAAAAATTCGTCTCAACGCCAGGGTCTCAACACTGTTGACAGCGCTCAAAACGGACTCTGGATGTGTCCACGCCGCCCAAAACATGAACCCCCGAAAAAATGCCAATTCACTTAAAGACGTGTCGTGCCTCCGAGGCCCCTTGTTTTGGGAATTAAAACCCCCGAAACCATATCAAAAAGTTTGTCTCGATTTAAGGGACGCGTCACCACAGACAGCTCAAAAATCCGATACAAGGTTTACATTTTAGGGAATTTTAAAATATTAACGGACCGAAACGGTTGGCCGAGCCGGTTTGGCCAGCCCACCCACTGCCTGAACCAGCCCGCGGTTCACCTCGCAGGCCGACCAGCCTCGCCCGAACCAGCTCAGCTGGTCCGGTTCACTTTCTATGGCGACCCACCCTTTGCGGGTCGCGGTCTTCCAGCCGGGGTCGCTGACCCCGGTTTTCCTCACCGACCGGCCGACAGTCGGCCGATCTTCCTCGCCCGACCGCGCTCGCCCGCGGCCACCGCCCGCCATCCGCAGCCACGCCCCCGACCGCCTGCAGCCGCCTGCTCTGCTCGACCGCAATCCTCGGCCACCTCGCCCTCGTCGACGCCCTGCTCGCCCAGCCGCTCGACCCCGAACGCCTCCGTTGAAGACCCGTCGCGCCGCACGCCCTGGACCGCTACTACCCCGGGCCGTCGCCGCCCGGATGGCCAGAACCTCGTTGGAAAACACCCAAAAACCTGCTGATCTTCGTCGGACGACTGAGGTCGCCTCAGAACTCGGATTTCCAATCCGAAATATGCGTTGGAAAGATCAGAACAATTAATACGTAAATACAGGCTTTTCTCAAAGATCAAACAGCATTTCAACACTATAATTGAACTTTAAAGAAGAGTTTAGAAATTAAAACGCAAAACGAAATCTCCTACCTGCAGGGGCGTAGCCCGACGCTTCACGGTTGATCCGTACCTCTCCGTTGTCACCTTCATCTTGATCAGAGGAAGAGGTGGAGGAGGTTAAGAGGGAAGGGTTGAGGGAGAAGGTGGGTTTCGTCGGGGGGTGGAATGAGGATGGGGGAGAGGGAGAGGAGTGTTTAAGTAATTAAACTCTTTTTAATTAAAAACTAGACCCCTGAAAACACCCGTGTCCAAAACCCCCGACGCGGTCAAGATTAAGCCTACCCTAGGGTAAGCACCACCTCCCGAGCACAACGGCGGTCTCAAAATTTTAATCTGAGGCCCCGTTCAAAAGTTATAAAACTCAATGCCCGATGCCGCTAAATTACGAAAACACCCCTGAGGCCATTTTCCACAGAAGGGCCGCACCCATAAAAATTACACCCCTCCTAGGGTAAACGGAACGCTCCGGACTCAACAGTGCTTCTGGTTTTCCCATCCGAGCAACAATTTAAGAGCTATTTCATTTATTTGGCGTGCCCAGTGTGAACGCACTGAAAAATTAATTCCGGCCACTCCGGGGCTCGGAATCGCACACCGTTTGAAGGTGCTAATCTGGAATAACATCAAGAATATCCCGAAGTATTTTATGGAAAAAACCAGGTTATTACACATATAATGTTTTTATTTTAAAAATAATTTTCCAATAGTTTAGGAATTATTTTTTACATACATGAAAATTATAGTTTCATCCATTAATCAATTTCCACTACAATCTCATATTTTATCTAAATGGAGAGTATTTAAGATGAATTTTTCATACCTGAAGCATCAGAATAAATTTATACAGATAAAAAAATCCATAAAATTATAACTACATATTCCTCCTATCTTAATAAATTAAATAAAACCAAAAATTTTAGTACAATATAATGCAATTATAAAAAACAAATAAACCATTATATGATGAAAAACTACATTAATCTCCAAAATAAAATAGTAATACCTAAATTTCAACATAGATTATTCAATAAATAGTTCTACTTAAAATTCAAAAAAATATTACAGACTAAAATTGAAACCAAAAAATCAAAAGGATTTAATCACATAGTATTCCAATATAAATTTAATATTTATCTTCAAATAATATTAACAAATCTTAAAGTATAATCTCAAAATTTAATTTCCATAATCTTCAAGATATACTAATCATTTATATAAATAACCTGAATCACCATATATCAATTATTATTCAAAAATATAATTTTTCATTTATTTCTCAAATAAAATCCCATAGTAATCTATTTCCCTTAATCATATAAGGTCCCCAAAATAGTAAAAATCTTCTGAAATAACATTAATCACCTAATAATAAAATCATTTTTCTAATCCCATGGTTATTTATAGGATAAAACATATGTTCCCAAAATAAAACTATTTTTATAGATCAAATTTTTTAACTAAAAGTAAAAATATCATATTAATGGGTAATTCACATAGAATAGTGGTAGGTGATTTACCCTTGTCACCCTTCAATTGTGGGTTCAATTCCTAAAACCTTACTGTATGTGATGGGTTTTCACCCATCCTTTGGGTTTTCCTTTTTCTAAAACTATATTAATACAATCCATAGAATTTCTAGAAATGTTAGAAGCATCCTGTAAAATAACATTAATATATTCATCATTAAATAAATGTTATAACCTCAAAGGTTAACTCATACCTTTAATTTTTTTTCCTAAAAAATTAAGAACCCATAATTAACTCAAAATTTGAGATCATATAAACCAAAAAGACTACCAATAACTTTAAATGTATATCCAAAAAAATTAAAGCCATTATTCCAAAAATTACATTTTTTCATATCATAAACTTAATTGCTATATGTAACTCAAAAATTTATAAAAAATGAATAAACTTCTCCAAAAAATTATCACTTTTATACCACTTTTAAAAGGTATCAATTCCATTTAATATATTTTTCCAATTATTTTAAGAAAAAAAAAGAATACTATAAAAAATCATTAGGTGTTCCATGATTCTCATAATATTTATAAAGTAGAACTATATCATAAATTTGAAAACACAATACATAATCGTATCCTTCATTCAACTTTCTTCTTAAACCATTAACCATGGTTGATCATCTTATTCCTTTATACATTATTCCTACAATCAAACATATGAATCATATCATTATGATTCATTAATATCAACCCAAAAATGATTCTCTTGGCCTATAGATGTTGTTTCCCATTGTCTCTAACTATAAAGGTTTTAATTATCACAAATAATTTCATATATTAACATATATCTTATTTTATGTTAGATCCTATATTATAACAAAACATTATGTTGAATATCAGATCATGTCATTTATATAACTAATTATGTTTGCTTAAGTCTAAACAATATTTTAATTGGTTATTTATGTGTAATTATGAGGATTACCAGTTTATAACTTTGTTGAATTACAAGACAAATAGAACATCTAAAATTGTCTAAGTATGAGCCACTAACACTGATAGGTAGATGACTCACCGTCAGACATATGTATTACTGACATATTGATCAAACAAGTATATTTTCTACGTATGTGAAGCTGGCACCATTGGGAAAGACTCGCCATTGGACATGACACTGACAGAAAAAAGAATCACCATTGAAAATGCTACTGACACAAAAGACCTACCATTAGTTCAAGTGACCTATCGTCGCACATGATACTGACGCAGACGACCTACCGTTAGTTCAAGTGACCTACCGTTTCATGATGATACCGATGTAAGGACTTGTTGTCAATTAAAATGAGTCACCATTGGCCCAACTGTCTCACCGACAGAAGGAAAGAATCACCATTGATATGAGTTGTCATTAGTTCATCTATCTCACTGATGAAAGGAGACATTGACACCCAGAGTCACCGATACCGATGGAAATGACTCCCTAATACATGGAGTCACCGATGATGAAAGACCGATGCCAATGAGACACTAATAATTATGACTCACTGATAGTCGTAAAAAATATTTTTAATTTATTAATTAAAATTTATTTCTAACGGCCATATTTAGAAAAGTTAATGTTTATAACATTAATTAATGTTGTCTGTAGGACATTCAGTATACCGTATGAGGTACATGCATGTGGGTAGATCTTCGGGTATGCTAGACCTCAATATATAAAATAATTACAAGATGGATCCTTCGAGATATGATGGAAAGTAGAAATAATAGAATAACTTCAAACTCCTGCAACTCTTGATCTTTATTTAAAATCCCAAGAACTCAAAGCAAGAACATAAGGGGAAATCAACAAGATGATCCAAACCTACTGAGCTACACTGAACATCTTTCAAACAAGGAGCTTAACATTTCACACTCCTCAAAACCAGACCACATAGACTATGATACTCTATTTTGGAGCCGACATTCATATGAGGACTCAAACTTCATTTTCACTACATCGAATGAGTCCATAACTTCAATGCATAACACACAAATACTTATAAACATTATTCTACATATTTAGCTCTGTTGTGTTCTTTTTTTTACATTTTTGAGCACTGTGTGTATCTGTCTGTTATACACACACTGACTCCTATTCATAACTAGAGGATACTTGATATCCTAAAACTCACTCTCTATTTTACTCTTTGTATCCAATGTAGAATAGCGGGTGAGGTTAAGTGTAACATGTTTGTTGTTTTTCCCACGAATAACTGTTATAGAGGTCAAGTGTGACCTGGACATCCTTATGTGCTATTGTAACCCTGATCTAGGGTGCAGATCAAACTGTTTATTAATTTAAACTATTTGGTGGCAGGTGATCACCAAGTAGAGTAGACTAAGTCTCACCTTGAGGCTGAACCTCTTGTTTATTTCTTATATGTTTTTCTCTTTACTTTTAGTCTATTTTATCATAATTTAATAAAACTAAATTGAATTTTTATAGTTAGTTTAGAAATTGTTTATACTATTTTGAACTAGTAGGTTAGTTTCAAAAGTTGTATCAATATTCAGATTAATATAGCTGAGAACTAATCAATCTTTTGAGAAATTAACTGAACATTCAAGAATCCTATAAATTCACTACAAACTGACTTAGACTATATTTTTAATTGTGGAGTTTTAAAATAACCAATTTGTAATAGAAATTTTTATAAATACTCAATTAACCCCCCCTCTTGAGTAATCTACTCTGAACAACATTTGGTATCAAAGGAGTTTATTCTTGTTAAGGTTCTGTTTTAAAAAATTTCTTCAAATGTGATTTTAGTTGTACTTTAAAGATCTGTAAATTTCTGTTAGTTCTAAATTTCTAGCTATTTAAAAGCATTCCTTTATTATGGAAAATAGACTGGAAGGTTCTCCTACCAACAGAAATACATTCTTTAATGGAACTAATTATTCCCGATGGAAAATTAAAATGAAAATACATTTAAAAGGTATGGGTTTTGAAATTTGTTCTTCAATTGTCGATGACTATAAGATTAATAATACTGCTAGAACTACTTGGGATGACCCAACTAAGACTTCCTATAACTATTAATTTAAATAAATTAATTCATTATACTGCTCTTTAGGAGATGAGGAATTTAACAGAATTTCTGCATGTAAAACATCCCATGAAATCTGGGACACTCTCTCTGTTTCACATGAGGTAACCACTAATGCGAAAGAAATGATACTTAACACATATACTATTAAATATGATAACTATAAGATGAATCTTGGTGAGTCTATTTCTAATATGTATTTGAGGGTCAATGAAATAGTGAACACCATGATCTCTCAAAGAAGAGAAGTTATATCCAAAGAACAAATCATGAGGATTATCAGATGCTTACTTGATAGATAGAGATGAACCTATATCTCAATTATGGAATCATGTGACATTAGAAAATTACCTGTCAAAGAACTCATTGGAAAGAAGATGATGTACAAAGAAGAGCTAAAAGTCAACAAGGAAGAGGAGGATGAACCTGAAAGAAAATCTAGGGCATTTAAGACCACTAACTCTAAGAATAAGGAAAAAGAGAAGGTTATAGACTATGTTGAAAGATCCAGTAATGATGAATCAACATCTGATAGTGATGGATAGATTGCTCAGTTGGCCATAATATTAAATAAATTATATAAAAAGAAAAAGTTTTTCAGAAAGCCCAGCTATGAAGGAAGGTATGATAACAAGGGAAGCTGGAAGAAGGAATGGAAAAGAAATGATAAATCAGAAGAGATTGTCTACTATGAATGCAAGAGGAGAGGAAAGGTCCAATATGACTGTACAAACATAAAATACAAAAACAAGTATGAAAAAAATACAAGAAGTATAAGAAAGCTATGAAGGCCACTTAGAGTTCTTATGAGGATAGATACAGTGAATCATCATCATCTCATGATGAGAAAGATGACAAGTCAAGTATGTGTTTTATGATAAACACATCTGTGGTAACCTTAGATTCCCCTGCACACAATTCTTATTATTCTGAAAATAAAAGTGAGTCTGAGAATATGAAAAATGATGAACTATTTGAATATTATAACATGCTTGAAGAGACATTTAATGAACTAAAAGATAAGTACATATATTTAAAGAAACAATATGCTCTTACTATAACTGTTAAATCTGAACATATTATTGAAAAAGAAAATAATGCTCAACTAATTAAAGAAAACAATGAATTAATAATGTCTAATGAACCATTTAAGAAAAATTTAGAAAAGTTTACCAATAGGAAAGATACTCTTACTCAAATTCTTGGTAAATAGACAGCTCCTAAGTACACTTCTGGTATTGAATATCAACCTAGACATAGAAACATAACTAAAAAAAATTTTATAACTAAATCTGGAAAATATGTTCTTTTACCAAAAAATCAAAGCTTTGTTACTAGTACCAGTTCTGAAAAATATTTTACACCCTCTAGTTTTTCTGGACCAAATAGAGTTTATTTTTCAAATATATTGCATATTTCTTATAGGAAACCCATAAGGAAAATGTGGGTACTTAAAGCATTGATTACTAATGTCACTAGACCCAAACAAGTCTGGGTATCAAAATTTGTTTTTGGTTTAATATTATGTAGGAAAGCTATCTGAAGAGATCTTACAAGATTCAATGGTACTTGGAAAGTGGATGTTCAAGACACATGACCAGGGACTACTCAAGCTTCAATAATCTCATCAAAATTGATGGTGGATATGTCACTTTTGGTGACAATTCTAAAGGAAAAATAATTAGCCTTTTCCATATTGGTAACTCTAACTCAATTTTAATTTTTAATGTACGTTTTGTTCATGGATTATAGTAAAATATACTTAGTATTTTGCAATTATGTGATGATGGATTTCATGTAATGTTTGAAAATTATTATTGGAATGTTTTTAACTCTAAAGATGAATTAGTATTTTCTGCTTTTAGAAATGAATATGTATATTTTGTTAATTTATATTCTTTAGCCTATCAAAATGTTTCTTATTTAATTACCTTTCATAAAGAATATTGGCTTTGGCATAGGAGATTAGGACCCTGTAATGTACACTCACTTAGAAAGCTTACTAGAAAAGGCCTAGTCAAGGATCTACCCAAACTTGAGTTTCCAAATGATGAAGTCTGTAATCCTTGTCAAAATGGAAAACAACACAAGATATATTTCAAATAAAAGAAATAAGTTTCAACTTCTCAACCTTTAGAGTTTCTTCAAATTGATTTTTTGGACCATCTCGAGTTTCTAGTTTAAATGGGAAGCACTATGTCTATGTTCTTATGGATGACTAATCTAGGTATACTTGGATTTATTTCTTAGCACACTAAAGTGAAGCATGTACGTACCTCACCAAGTATGGTAAAAATTTAGAAAATGTTAGTGGACATATAATTAAATCTCTAAGAAGGGATCATGGCCATGAGTTTGAAAGTCAATAATTTGAATCTTTTTGCTCACACAATGGCTATAGTCATAACTTTTCTTCCCATAGGACACCTCAAAAAATGAGTTATAGAAAGAAGAAATATGACCTTTAAATAAATTTCTAGAACAATTATTAATGAATATGATTTACCTATTTAATTCTGGACTGAGGCTGTGAATATAGATTATTACATAATTTATAGAGTCTTAATTAGACCTATCCTCAAGAATAATCCTTATGAGTTATGGAACAGTAGAAAACCCAAAGTTAGTTATTTTAATGCTTTTGTTAGAAAAGTATACATTCTTTATACAAAGGATAATCTTGACAATAGTGATGAAGGAATCTTCCTAGGATACTTAACCTCTAGTAAAGCCTATAGAGTCTTTAATAAAAGAACCAAGTGTGTGGAATAATATGTGAATATCAAATTTGATGAAACATATCCACATGATCCTAAGACCTCTCAGGACAACCTTAAAGATGATATATCCAATCTAGACATAAATGAAAAATCATTTAATCCTTATTTCAATCAATTTGTGAAATCAAATAGTTCTGTAAATTCTTTAGAATATAAACATGATGAACCCAAACCTATAGATAAATCTGATTTAACTATAACTTCCTTTTATAGACCAACTAGAACTCTCAAGAACCATCCTCTAGATATTGATTTTGGAGACTTAGATAAAGAAACACAAGCTATATATTCTCTTATAAATCAGGTTGAACATCAAGCTTTCTTGTCACAACTTGAACCTAAAAGCATTAATGATGCAATTAAAGATGATTTTTTTTATGGTTATGCAAGAAGAACTTAATCAATTTGAAAGAAATAATGTTTGGTAACTTGTGGATAGACCCAAAGACACCTTAACTAGAGAAACAAAGTGGGTGTTTAGAAATAAATTATATGAAGCTGGTAATGTTGTTAAAAAAACCTAGATTAGTTTCACAAGGTTATAGTCAAGAGGAAGGCATCGACTATAAAGAAACTTTTTCACCTGTTTCTAGACTTGAATCCATCAGGATCTTGCTTTATTATGCTTCCCATATTAACTTTCAACTCTATCAAATGGATGTTAAAAGTGTATTCATAAATGGATATATAGTTGAGGATGTTTTTGTTTAACAACTCCCTAGTTTTACAAACCCTCATTTTCAAAATCATGTTTTCAAATTGAAAAATTATTTATATGGTTTAAAAAAAGCTCCAAGATCTTGGTATGATACACTAATTATTATTTTTATTTCAAAAGGTATTACAAAAGGAATTGTTGATCCTACTCTTTTTATAAAGAAAATTTCTATAGACGTTGTAGTAGTCCAAATCTATGTGGATGATATTTTTTTGGATCTTCAAGAAATTATTTCTGTATTGAATTTTCTAAAATGATGCAAAATAAATTTGAAATGAGTTTAATGGGTGAACTCAAATTCTTTATTGGATTTCAAAATTTTCAAAATAAATAAGGTGTCACTTTAAATCGAAGGAAGTATAAAAAATATATTTTAAAAATATTTGGCTTTGATAGCATTAAAAGTAATGACACTACCATGAGTACTACTTGTAAGTTGGATATTATTGAAGATGGTAAATCTATTGATCAAACCACTTACAGAGGAATGATTGGAAGCTTTCTCTACTTGACTGCTAGTAGGACAAATATAATGTTTAGTGTGTGTATGTGTGCCTATTTTCAAGCTAATTCAAAATAATCTCACTTTAATGCTGTTAAAAGATTTTTCAAATAACTCAAACATACTATCAATTTAAGCTAGTTTTACCAAAAAGGATAATCATTTGATATAGTGAGTTATTTTGATGCTGATTTTGGTAGATGAAAGTTAGATATAAAGAGAACCTCAAGGACATGCCACTTTTTTGGGAAAATATTTGGTTTCATGGTGTAGTAAGAAACAAAATTATGTTGCATTATCTACTGCTGAAGCTAAATACATTGCTTCTGGTAGCTTTTGTGCACAAATTTTGTCGAAAAAACACACTCTTCTTGACTGTGGATTTCAATTTAGATATATCCCCATAAAATGTGACAACACAAGTGCTATTAACATTTCTAAGAACCCAGTTTCTCACCCTATAAAAAAATATTTATGTAATACATCACTTTTTGAGAGAACATTATCAAAAGGGTGATATTACTTTAGAAATTATTGGCACTGAATATCATCTTGCTGATATATTCACTAAGCCATTGAACTCTGAAAGAATAAATTACATCAGATATGAGTTAGTAATTATCAACCATTAAGACCATGTGTTTGAATTTTCTTTAGTCTTTTTCTATGAAGTTGTCATGCCGACACCGTTGTCATGCCGACATAGTTGTCATGGTGAAACCATTGTCATGATGATACCATTGTCATGCTAATATTGTTGTCAAGACGACACCATTTTCATGACGACATTGTTAGTGTTTTTCAAATTCTATCCTGCTGACATTGACGACTCATCACTTTTATATGTTTTATGTTTTTATCAAAACGACATTGTTTCATTAATTCTAGTGAAACCGATTCACGATTTTGAGATTGTAAAATCCAAAAATTTCTAAATGATATAAATTTTAATTGATCCAGTCTACTCCCTTTATCACTACCCACTCTCTTCCATCTTTCTCTTTATCTACTTCCAACCTTTCACATTCTAACCTCTAGACTGAACTGATCGGAATGGCACGTGTAAAGAGAGCTCTGGAGTAGGGTGAGTCTTGTGAGTCCATGAAGCAACAAGGGGAATGAAGGAAATTTTCATGTCTTGCAAATCTTAGTATGGTAAATCGTGTTGTAACTTATGAGAATGAAGCTTTGGTTGAATAGCTCTTGGAGAGAAAATATTTGTTGTTGAAAGTGCTGAAAGTTCAAGGATGGCTTGAATGGTTTAAAAATAATGATAAAGTCTTTTATCCAAAGCTGGTTTATGAGTTTTATATGAATATGGAACTTTTTATGGAAGGAAGCGATGCTGTGTAGATGAAGTTGACTGTGAAAGGGAAGATAATATCATTCTCTTCAAGGAATTGGGAATAATTTCTTAAGGTACCACATGAAGGAAGGTTTGATGATTACCAAGGTACTTCTCCACCTAAAAGTGAATTATTCTGCTATGAGACTTCTCTAAAAGAACTAACTAGAAATGAAGATCACTAGAGACCCATTGCCTCAGAATTTAATGGTGAGTACAGAATTCTTTTCAAGTTTATTCTGCATCAGATTTTTCCCAGGAAATAGGACTTTGCTTCTTGCAATTATCAAGATTTATACTTGATTTATTTTCTTCAGAAAGGTGTTAAATGGAATCTATGTAGATATCTGATGGTTTACATCAATGAGATGATAAAATATGGGTGTAAGTCAAATTTTCTCCTCTATTCAATAATTATTTCAGCTATGCTGAAAGAGAAAGTTTGTGTAAATGAAGATGAGGATGTAGTATTTAGGGAATGAAGTGGAATCTTGTTAAGCTCTAACATTTGTAAAATAATGAAAATAAATTGGAACCCTTGGAGGAAAGAATGGGTTAGTGATGAAGACCGATTATATGAGAAGTTAAATCCCATAGAACATCCAGGTAGACCAAGGGATCTAGTGGGTCCTATTCTCAGTCCAGATGAACAAGTAAACTATTCTTCAGATGAGGAAGAGGAGCCTGCTACCCCTATTAGAGATGAGGGATCACCAGTTGATGATCTAAGTGACCCAGACACTACTGGACCATAAAAAAGAGTCTCTATTGGACCTACAAGTCCACCCATGGATTTACCCTCTCATGAACCTATTCTAAAATCTTCTAGTAGTGAAGAAACTGAAGTCGAAGGTAGTGTATAGTATGTTAGTGAATCCAATGAAGAAGAAAATGAAGAAGAAGATAAAGAAGAAGATGAAGAGAAAGAATCTGGTAGTTATGAAAATGGTTTAGAATCAAAAAAGGGAAGAAGAAGAAGAGAATGTCGAAGATGAGCAGAATGAAGATGGTAATAGTGAATAAAGTTATAAAAGTGAAAGTAACAGTGACTATGGTCACCCTGATGAAAATCCAGATGTAGTGAGTATGGAAGTTGCTGAAGCTAATAATGGTGTCTCTATTGAGGGTGATGTTCAAGAAGAAAATGTTACTCCAGATGAACTTGTTTCTAAATTTGTTTATACTAGGAAAATAACTCAACTTAAGGAAAAGAAACCTATCCTGGAAACCTTGACTGAGGGGGAGAAATATGCCAAAAGAGCTGACACTAAGGGGGGCCTCAAGGACCAGTTTCTCAAGATGCTAAAGAGAATAAAACAGGAAGAGTAAGGATTAATACTATTTCTCCTTTGGATTCTAACATTCTTACTAAATGGATAAGTAATCCTAGTTATATTTCCTTGGGATTGGATTATGAAGGTTCTGATGATGAAATTGTTGCCCATGCTGCAAAGGAACCAGTGGATGAGACCACTTCTAGTGACTATGTCACTAAAGCCAATTTTGAACAATTCAAGGAAGATATATTTTCCTCCATAAGACACTCAGTGAAATCTAAAATGAGGTATGATATTGATGAAGCCAAGAGAGAGAATACTGAGATGACTGAGAATTTGTAGAAATAAGATATGTTGTTGATGGTGTAAAGCACGCTGGTGCTTCTAGTTCTTCTCCTACCTCAACTAGTCTGTCTCAAGATGATGCTTCTTCTGTTTCAAAGATGGTGATAAAAGATATTCAGTTGAATCTAATCAAAACTGTAGGGACAATTGTGACAAGAAATACCAAGTTCAAAAATGATATGAAGAAGTTAACAACTGGGATCAATTCCTTGACCATAGAGTATATGAATACAATGGAAACTGTCATGAAAGGTCTTGAGAACATTATTTTTCATTTTAAAGAGCTTGAGTTTTCCAAGATGAGAAAAGAAGTTGAGTATGTCACCTCCTATTTTATAGCTTCAATTTCTGCTCCACCTGCTCAGTCCTCACAATCTACAAATTTTGCAACTTTTAGTTCAGTGTTGAAAGAGGATCTATAAGTTTTGACTACAAGTATAGCCAAAGTTGAGGATACTTCAGATAAAGTGCATGATCATGTGAAATATTATACAAGGAGTGATTCACATACTCAGGAGGATTTGACCAAGAGGATTAATGAGTTTTTTCCAAACTCATAAAAAAACACCAAATGAATAGTCAGTTTAAGTATTTGGCCACAACTCTTACTCTTCCTCCAGTGAAAAAGGAATTTAAGTATCAGACTAAGAAACTTAGATAATTTACTCCTTTTTTGGAAAATTTTATAGAAAACAAGTATGATATTTAAAAATATATGAAATATGGTGTAGATATTGTTAAATAATTCATCAAGCTATTGAAACCGTATCTTCATGTCCAAAGTGAAGCCATTGTGGTACCTCCTACTACAACTCTTGGACCTACTGGTTCTGTGCCTTATCAACCTCAAGTGTCAGTTTCTCATGAATTATATCAAATTAGACCAATAATCACATAAATGGTTCAATCTTGGATTCTTTCTCAACACATACCTACTCTTTCTTCTACAATTCGGAAAGGAGTGCCTCTGCCTCCTCTCAAAATCAGTTTAGATTATCCTGCTCCTCAGCCTAACCCTCATAACAAACATTTTATTGATACTTTTTATAAGGGTAAGGATCCACTTGATCCTTACACTTGATCTTATCTTGTAGTGTGGAATGATTTTAATTTTATAGGGTTGAGTCATTGTATGTTTTCTTTTTTTAGTGTAATTAGTTTATGAATGTTATTTCTTTGTTTCTACTTTAATTTTTCCTATTATTTTCTCCTATAACTTTTTTCTAATCCCAAAAGGGGGAGAAATTTTATTAAGAATTATTAACAGTGAGAGACCTTTATGATATTCAATAATTCCATGATTTTTGATTATCAAAAAGGGGGAGATTTTTGGCCCATATATGTTGTTGGAAACTATCTCTAACTATAAAGATTTTAATTTTCACAAATCTTGTCATATATTAACATATAAATTATTTTATGTTAGATCCTATATTATAAAAAAACATTATCTTGAATATCATATCATTTCATTCAAATAACTAATTATGTGTTCTTAAGTCTAAACAAGCTTTTAATTGATTATCTATGTGTAATTATGTGGATTACTAGTTTCTAACTTTGTTGAATTACAAGATAGATAGAACATCTAAAATTTTATAAGTATGATTCATTAAAACTGACAAGAAGAAGAATCACCATTAGATATATGTTTTACTGATAGACAGATCAAACATGCATATTTTCTATGTATTTGAAGTTGACACCATTGGAAAAGACTCACTATTTTATATGACACTGACAGACAAAATACTCATCGTAGCACTTGCTACTGACACAGACGACCTACTGTTAGTTCAAGTGACCTACCATTTCACATGCTACTGACGCAGAATACTTACCATTAGTTCAAGCGACCTTCCATTTCATGATGCTACCGATTCAAGGACTCACTGTCAATTAAAATGAGTCACCATTGGCTCAACTATCTCACCGACAGAAGGGAGGACTCATCGTTGATATAAGTTACTGTTAGTTCATATTTATCACCGAAGAAAGGATACACTGACACCCAGAGTCACTGATACTAATAAAAAGGACTCACCGATACATGAAGTCACTAATGCTGATATAATGATGATGATAGACCGATGCCAATGAGACACTGATACTTATGACTCACTGATAGTCATAAAAAATATTTTTAATTTATTAATTCAAATTTATTTCAAACAGTTATATTTAGAAAATTAATGTTTCTGACATTAATTAATGTTGTATGTAGGACATTCAGTTGATAGTAGTAGGTACATGCATGTGGGTAAATCTTTGTGTCTTCATGGACCTTGAAGTATAAAATAATTACAAGCTCTATCATTCAAGATACACTGAAAACTAGAAAGAATATAAAAACTAAAAACTCCTACAACTCTCAAGCTTTCTTCAAAATACCAAGAACTTAAATCAAGAACATATGGAGACATAAAAAAGATGAGAAAAACCTGCTGAGCTACACTAAACAAAATTCAAACAATGATCTGAACATTTCACACACCTCGAAACCAGACCACAGAGACTACAATACTCTATTTTGGATTCGACTTTCAGAAGAGGACTCAAATTTCATTTTCACTACATAAAAAGAGTCCAGAACTTAAGTGCATAACACACAGAGACTTATAAAGCTTATTCTACATCTTTAGATCTATTGTTTTTTTACAATCTTTGAGTAGTGTGTGTATCTGTCTGTTACACACACATTGACTCTTGTTCATAACTGGATGATACTTGATATCCTCAAACTCACTCTCTATTTTACTCTTTGTATCCCACTTAGAAAAGTGAATGAGATCAAATGTGACTTGTTTGTTGTTTTTCTCATGAATAATTATGGTAGAGTTCAAGTGTGACCTGTAAAGCCTTGTGTTCTGTTTTGAACCCCTATCCAGGGTGTGGATCAAACTATTTATTAATTTAAACTGCTTGGTGGCAGGTGATCGTCAAGTAGAGAGGACTAAGTCTCAGCTTTAGAATGAGACTCTTGTTTATTTCAATTTTGTTTTACTCTTTAGTTTTACTATATTTTATCACAATTTCATAAAACTAAATTGATATTTGATAGTTAGTTTAACAAGTGTTTATAACTGTTTTGAACTAGTAAGTTAGTTTTAAAAGTTGTATTAATCATTAGATTAATATAGGTGTGAACTAATCAATATTTCATGAAATTAACTAAACATTTATGACTCTTATAAATTCTCCAAAAACTGACTTAGACTATATTTTTAATTGGGGAATTTTCAAGGAACCAATTTTTAACATAAATATTTATAGATACTCAATTTACCCTCCCCCCTCTTGAGTAATCTACTCCAACCAAAAGTTTTATACTTAGGATATAAGAAAAATAATTCATACCTTAAATCTATTAATCAAAATTTCTTAATATCCCACTTATCTTCAACTTATATAAATTAAATGGTCTTGTCCTTTATGGAAGTTCCCTTTTAAATAGAGTTCTAATGTTGAGATTTTGAAATGAAATGAAAAAGATAGCATGAACCATAATAGTTTTGGGGAAAGTAAAAGGTTTTAAATAAGTAAAATAGTTTCTTATAGGTTATTTGAATAATCATAAATCTTAAAAAATAATTTGAAAAACATTTTTCAATAATAGTGATAATCAAATCATCTAGAAGGGATAACAAGGTTGTGAAATATCACTTTCCTTCCATCTTGATAAATGATACTTAATCTGTAAAAAAGAACATCATTGAAGAATGAAATGAATTATTACATTTTATAATGAAAATAGTATTTATTTTAATGATAATACCCATATAAACTCTATAATACATTAAACTTCAATAACCTTATACATAAATCTATTACCATTTTAAATCCAATCTCCAAAAATATCATTAATCTCCTCTAACTCCACCAATTTAAACCACTAAAGGGGTGTCTAATACTTTGAACGTTTTGTTTTCCTTAAACTTTTAAACCCATTATGATATTTATAAATCTTAAAAATACCTTACAAGGAAATATCCTAATCTCTAAAGTTGTATAAACCCTTCTCTGATACCAACTATAAGAACCCGACCTTAAACAATATATATTCTAGTTCTTTTAAAACTAGAAATCACTTTATTTTTCCAAATATATTTTAGGTTTAGAGTTTTATAGAATTAATACAAACTCTTATATATTATAACCACAAATTAAATGTAGACACTTATACTTGGTATCCATTTTTTCCACAAAAATAAATACATTAAAAATAAAACATGGTTTTCTTCCTAAAAAATATTCACAATTTTCCCTTGATCTCATCCTTATACCTATTCTACCTTAAATCCTATAAAAAACATTTTGAAAACATGATATGATAAAAAAATATCATTAAGGTACATAAATAAAGGAAACCCTCAGTATAATGAAAATATATAAAAACATTTTCATGAAAACATACCTTTTCACCCAAAAAAATGAATCATCTTTTTAAAGAAAGACCACTATCTTAATTTTTTAAAATCAATAAATTTCTATGAAACCTAATTAGAAATAATATGAAATATAATTAGGTAACATGGTACATCATTTTCCATATCATTCATACAAATTTAGTAACCATTATGGACAACGTCTAACTTCAGAGTACCCAATGCATTGATGGTTATAATTTAACCACCCATCCTAGGTTTACCATGAAATCATCCATCATTGGTTAACAACATAACCAACCATCCTTGTTTTATTACAGAACCACCCATATTTTGTTTATAACGGAAAAACATCTTATCATAAATAATTCCCAAGAACCATAACATAAACATAAATCATGAAATATTTAATCATAAAAAAAATCTTTGAATAAAATAATTTTATGTTTTGAAATAACTCATTTTGAAAAATAGTACATGTATAATGGAATACATTTAATTTGAATGTAACTATATATACTTATAAATTAATCTTAAAAATATTAAGGTGACATTATGGAAATAAATTCCATTAATTCCATATATATAATAAAAAACATTCCTTTTGACTTTTTTAAAAATAAACTTTAAAAGAAGATTTTTTTAAAAGAAAGTCCATTACGTTAAAACTTAAAAAGATCATTTTTTAACATTTGAGAGAAATTATAATGTTATATTTATGTAAAAAATTCATTTATATATAAATTTATTCATGAAATTCATTTTAAAAACATGGAAATAAAAGGGAAATATTTATAAACCAAATATTTATAACATTTAAAATGAGGTTTTTAAGGTGAGTTTCCCATACAAATATCATATCATTGAAGTGAGAATTAAAAAATTAATCGATTATGTGTATCCACTATAAATCCATATAAAAAACTATAAATAAAACCTAAGATAAAAAAATAATTTCATACATAAGATTAGAAATACATGATCAATGAAGTAGAATGTTAAACCAAAGAATGGAAATTGGGTTAAGAATTACCTTACCTATGGTTCGACTTCCTTCAAAAAATTTCAAACCTCCTGTATAGTGGTTTAAATAATGATATTAATTTATTACAGAGTTATAATCATATTTATAATACCTTATATGATAATTCTATAACATATTACCACCCATTCATTAATAATATTTTATTTTTTTCATTGTTTTGAGTGAGTTCGTTTCATGGTATCATAGTCGGTTCACTTGAGTATAATTATGGATGTTATTATAAAATGGAAATAAAGCTACAAAATTGGAATGAAATGTAATTAATTCCCTTAAGTAAGTATAAATGTTCCCATATATTATTTTTCTTTCTTATAAGAGTATGATTCATTTTATAAAAATATTATTGACAAATGGTAAGTTTATTTTGGTGATTTTTCTGAACATCACGAACTAGTTTCATTTTAATTAAAATTATGTCTATATATTAGTTATAGAATATGAAAAAAGTTATAATATACCTATTAAAAAATTATTTAACTATAATATAAATTTTATGACCATCCTTGAAGGAAGTAATGGAAAATTAAAACTCATTATCCATGGAGATGATTAACCACCACAATTTAGAAAATAGATTCATTTTTTTGAATAATAGGAGATAATAAAAGGGATGTATATAAGATATTACATTATAAATATAAAATTCTAGTATATAAATGATACTGAAATTATTATTATATTATGGATGAAGGAAGTGAAGATAATGTAAAAGAAGAAATAAAATTAAGAGAGGTGTTTTGAGAAAGTTACCTCTTGAATATAACCTCCTTTAAGGACCCATTATGGATATTGGAATTGGAATTTTGTAAGAACCATAGAACATGGACATGGGGAGATTGGGGAGGAGTGGTTTTGAAAAAGGTTTTAATAGATTAATGTCTTTTTAGGAGTATAGTTGTTGAGGAGGAGTATATTTATACTTGAGGAAGGTTGGTTTTAGGAGTATGGGTCTCCCTCTACCCAGTATAAAGAGGTATTTGCTTTAAATAATAAATTGAGGCTTTGACCCCAACCTTTAAAAAAATATTATATTTAAATCCAACCACATTTGGGTGGAATTAATTCCAATGAATTATATTTATAATTAATTTTGTAAAGGATGGTTAAGTTCAAGAAACACATAAAAATACCATTAATATTTTTATTTTTTAGATATTTTAAGATTTTACCTTTTAACTTTAACATGTTTCATGATTTTACCTACATTACGTTAAATCTTTTTTTACTATGCTAAATTTTTTATGCCTGAAAATGAAAAAGAACTTACTAACTAATTTGGACCTTATAATTTTAAATATTTATTCCATTTTAACAATTTAAATTCACATAATTGAAAATATTAAATTTAAAACAAAACCCACAGACAAGATGAAAAACAGGTTTTTTAAGAAGTGTATTTTTCAGGAAAAATATAATTTTATATTAACTATATCACAAATAATTATCATTGTACGGAAATAAATTAATATTTAATGATATATAATATATAAATTTCATTAAAAACATTCCTCACTATGGATTATTTAAATTAATTGAAAAGGATAAATATTATGTACTTTAAAACGTTTTTCCAGAAAGATCTCATTTTAAAACCAAAAAAAAAAACTTATTCTAAAATATAGTTTAATATTTTTTAAAAATAATTTATGTGGTTTAAATATAAATAAATAATTATTATGTTACTTTAAATAAAATTTAGAACAAATTAGGACTTTTAAATAGTTTAATTTATTAAAAAGGAATGATGTTTTTACAAAAATTGGTATTTTTTAGTATTCACTTAAAACCCAATATCTTCTGAAAAATCCAAAAAATTCACCCAAAATAAAACTTGATATTTTTATTTCAAAAATTAAGTTAATTTTATGAAATTTTTTTTCTAAAATTTCTAAAAAATAATCATAATATTCACTCATAAAATGAAAGATAAACCATTATTTGAAGAAACTTTATATCTAAAGAATAAAATGAATTTAGTACAAAATATAAGTGATTATTTAAAAGGTATTAATTAATAAGTTATAAATTACTATGACCATTATATATTCCATAATTTAATTAATAATTTTCATACCTTCCAATTTTACTGCTAGATTATAAGAGTCACATTTAAATAAAAATATTTAATCATTTGTTTAAGCTCGATGTGGCGTATCTTGTATGATATTGAACATAGTGTTTCCTTTTAATTTCTCGAGATGTTACATCTATTGGTAAAAATGAGAAATTCCAACAAATATTATGTTTTATTAGTATTAATTCCAAGCACCAACACTTATTTCTTCCAACATTTATATCTATTAATATTGATCATTTAATACTAATAAATCTTTTAGAACCAGTTAAATATATTAAATTATCATACCAAAGACAACATTTTTTACTAACACATGAATCTGTTATTAATAATAAATATTACTAAAAATATTTTTTCATTAATAAAGAAGTTATTATAATAAACCATTTAATAAAAAAATATTTTTGTCAATAACTAATTAAGAGAAACCATATTTTTTTTATCTATTATTATTTTTGCATCCAAAGTTAGCATCCATTTCATGGGGTTTTATTAAAAATATAAAGTTAATTGATTATAATTTTTAATTTTTCCCTAAATATAAAAATTGTTTTTATTTTTAAATGTTATTATTTTAATATACATTTAAATATTTTTTTATAAAAATATTTTAAATCATCACAATATTTTATATATTTACATATGTTATTATTATTTTCTTCCCCACAAGACTACCCTACCTTCCCCTGGATTCGATTTCAAATCCCACCAATGATCCCTATCCCCACCCAACATTCGATCTAAAATACCACTAGAAATCACCACATCTAATTAATTTAGAATGATATCTCTAGAAATGTTTTCAATTTTCACCCCCTTTGAATGGTGAGTTTTTTTCTATCCTATTCCTCCATCTTCCCTTATGGCAGATCCATTTTAGTCTCCAAAGGAAGCATTCCTTATATATGCTTTTATCCACAATTTTCAAAGCTCCATTTGAGAATAAAATTTTTATTATGGATTTGAGAAAGTCCTAATTCCACACACCAAAACCCTATGTACCACCTAGACCTATTTTAATCCATGAATATAATGAAATATATGGTACATGGTTTTATTATCCTCTATTCCACTGATACACCCCCATTATTGGATGAAAATATCCACCTCTGTATATTTTAGTCACTAATATTTCATCTAACAATAAATAATTTCTTAATCTATAAGTTTTAAAAATTTAGTTTTCATATTACAGGTGAAAATCCACATCCTAGAAAATGCATGTGTTTCCCTAAAATATTCATGTTTGTGATCCCCTTGTAATAAAATATATATCTTGGTTTTAAGTGACTACTGAAAAATGTTCTCAGAATTATGATATATGATTCCCTAAATTTTGATAATTTTGTTATTATTTATATATTTCACTCACAATATATTCATTTGTATAACTCATTTCTATATTCATTGCTTTAATAAGATGAATTTCTATATTACAGTATCAATACTGTTATCCTATATGTGTTTTAATCTTAACCTTTTTTTTATTTTATTAAGTTTCTCTTTGTTATTAATTCATTTTTCACCATTTTAGTTATATCTAATTCATATTTAACTTTGATCAATTATAATAAATTACAGTTTAAAGAATTAATTATGTATTTTTGTCTCTTATTATTATAGTTTAATTTCACTCATTGTAACATATTATTTTCTTTCAATAACTCACTTTTCAAGTTAGGATGATCTCGTGGAATGTTTGATGAAAAATTCATTTCAATTGAATCTTTTTATTTAATTTTTTGGATGTTTGTAATAATCAGAATTGGGATTCTTCTAGGAAATTTGTTTCTACAATATAAAGTTATTATAATAAAGATTCTTAGATGGTCATGTAGAAAAAATAATGAATTTAGTGGGTTTTTCGTAGCACATTTCTTATTCTATTTTTCTATATGATTTTATTTTCTTATTTACATTAAGTTTATTTGGTAATATTGATACTATTTGGGTTTTCATTGGTTTTTCAAATAGATAACGAGTTCACCAATTATTCAGTTTTTCCTATACTTCTATATCTATCAAAACTCATTTCATAGAATTCATGGATTTATTGCATATAACTCAAATTACTATGACCAATACTACCATGTGTATTCTAATATTCATAATAATATCTTATGGTCCCAATCTCTATCATAAAACTTCCAATCCCCATCATTTTAAATTCATCCTCTACATTAATATTTTAATATCATTTTCCATATTTCAAGTATTAATAATTTTATCATGATTCCTATTTATATTCATTCTATGCGATTTATATTAATGTCTTATTTTATTATTGTTCAATATCTTAATATTTTATGATTTCTCCTATTTAATTGAGAGTATATAATAGCGTTTTTCTCATTTACTATCTCTAATTCAAATTTAACTTAAATATATTATAATAAATTCTCCTAATTGTGTGTAAATTAATTTTTGTATAATCTGGAATCATTTTGTTTGAACCATTTGGACCTCCACACCAAATTTTTCAATGTTTTCATTAAAAAACTATTAATAATCCCTCTATTTTATATATTCCATCATATAATAATTTTCCTTAATCTATGAAAAATCCAAAATCACTACGTGTGAACAATTAGTTATTCTTGACCAAATATGTCCATGTTTAAAAAAAAAATTAACTATCATTTTTTCAGTATTACATTATCTAATAATGTTACTTGATGAATAATGTTTCACCCTTATATTTTAAAAGAATAAAACTATGTTTGATATGGTGTACGACATGAAACACTAAGCCTAAACAAACCATGAAATATTATTATTTAAATATGAACATTAAAAAATAGCCATTAAATTTGATGTTATGAATAGTATTAACTACATTATGATATATATATATATATATATATTTCAAACTCAATATAATTGTATTGATAAATTAATTGTAAAAATCAAACAATTTTTAGTGATGTCATTTTATTCATCAAAATATGTCCTCTTTAAAAATGTTTTTTTATTAATTTTGTGACCAAATAATATAATTAATTTATATAAATTTTAGAAAATTTATTTAATAAAATTAATTTCATTTTTTAATTTATCATATCAATATTAACTTTGTATGAATTTTGGAAATTTTATAAAATGGTTAATTTTTTTAAAAATAATGAAGATATTGATTTTTATTACAAAATGTATTTTAAACGAAACATATGTTTATGATATACACTTGTCTTACTTCATGTGATTTATATACTTTCCATTTAACATTATATGTCATGAATATCCTTATGTTCATGATATTTAAAGCTTTATTTTATGTTATTCTTTCATTGGTGTTATGATTGAAAAGTTACCAAAGTGGAAAAGGCTTTATATTACAGTCTCCTTTCATTTTAGGATTGGTTATGTTCAAGTTTATTTGGGGGGGATCATATGATCATATTTTATTGAACCACATATCTTTTATTATAATCTATTTATAAATGTGGTTTTTATATATAATTTTCATTTCCTCCCTTATTGATTAAAGAAAAATCAAGAAAGTCATTTTTAAGTGATACTGATATTGTATCTTTATTTAGATCATGAATCTTTCTATTATATATACATGTCATATAAAATGTTTTAAAAATATATTTTCTAAAAACATATTATTTCATAAATCTATTTTACATGATCTTTGACCTTCTTTTAAAAGGTTTAAAAAAATAAATTTCTTAACAGCTTCCAACTGGTTCACTTTTTACTCTCATTACAAAATGTTTGAAAATAATTTTTATTTTTAACATTTACAACCTGATCTTATTTTATTTACATCATAACCATAAATTTCCTTGAAGATATATTTATAATATTCCAAGTTTATTTCCAAAGAAAACTATTTTCACAGTATTTTTTGATTTTCTAGTTTTTAAAAGTTATTTTCAAAGTGAAAAGGATATTCCATAGAAAATAGTTTTAATGATGTCTTAATGGTATTTAAATTCATCAATGATAAAAAACCTTAATGTTACATTCACAATATTATGGATGTGTTGTAATGGTACCATTCTTATTTTTTCTCTGTATGGATTATGAGATTGACATGGAACCCTTTTAATTTCCATAGGTGAATCAAGAAATGAAAGAATAAAGATTATTATTATATCAGAAAGTGAAAGATTCTAAATTTTTTATTCATGAAAGATACATGGAAATTACTAATGATTAATGGGTGAGCCTGATAAAACTTATACAATGGGTTGATCCCCATTATTTCTCACGAGTGATCCCAATATAGCTTATATAATGTTTGCACCCAGATATCACCAGGTGAGCCTATCATTGCCTATATGATGGGTGTTCTTAGATAATACCAGGTGAGCCCATTATTAATTATATAATGGGTGTGCCTGGATATGAATGACTGAGCTCGATATATATTAGGTGATGATATTTCCTAGATAGCACTCCAATGCATTGCGTAATGTTCTTTGTCTTTAGAGGAAAGAGGGAGGTAGTTATCAGATGGTTTCTCCTATGGATTTAACTAGGTTCGAATTATTTATGACATGAGTTTAAAATGGGTTATAAAGTTAATTTTCCAAGATACCAAAACATTTTCATTATTATTTATATGGGTTATAAAAGTTTTCATTGATCAATATTGACATCACATGGCTCATGATTATTGATTATTTTGACTCTTGTATCATGTGAAAGAATCATACCATTTTTCATGATTCATGATCCAGGTATTCATTGGTATGAATTTTCTTATTTTATGATCATTCACTTTGAGTATGTAATTATACCCATATACTCATCTTGTTCTCACTGGTTCTATTCAACTATTAATGATTTTTTTACCCTTATTTAGAATTTGATCTCATCCTTATTATGTTTCCATTTCCCCAGGAAATAAGGAATAATGATAAATGATTTAAGTCTATAAATCTTTCATCTATGAATAATTTTTACGGTAGATATTACAGACTTAATACAGAATATGAAAACTTTGGTATAGTGGTAAAAACACTCTCTTGAAGTCATAAGTTTTTTTATATAATAGTTTGTCCAAATTATTAGAAACTCTAAACCAAAAAGGTTTTTGGTAATGTAAGTGATTCAATATTTACTTTTGATATTGTAGGTTTTGGATGGAAAAAATCGGGTCACAATTATTGTTATCAAATCCAAATATTTAATTCTTATATTTTTAACACCAGATTCAAGAGTATGGGTTTGGGGCCCTTAAAATTGGTATCACACTAGGGTTTAGATAACATTGGATATTTGGATATTTTCATGTGAGGTTATATTAAGAGTTATGGATTCCATCATGGTTTTAAAAGTTTAAGGTTAATCATAAGTTCAAAGTCTTATACACCTCTTTTGAGTTTTTAAGTAATGTAATTTTTAGGTGATTAATGAAATTTTGGGTGAGTTATATTAGGATGATTTATATGAAACCCTTAAGTTTAATTTGAGGTATTATTTAAGAAACAATACCATTAATTTTTTGGAAATAATTTTAATGGTATTGGGGACCTTTAGGGTTTATCATATCATTGATGTTGAGGTAATTATGGGTTATTAAATTTTAAAAACATATGAAATAGCTGAAAATAGGATTGAAAAAAGATTTGGTGACTCTTTTACTAATGAATAAGTTTATTATTTTGAGTAACATTATATGATAAAGGTAAATTGAACATTATGATATTTTATTTAAGGAATAAAGGTTGAATTATATTTTGGACACATATATGATTTTACTATGTCTCTGTGGTGATTAATGTTATTTATATAAATTTTTAGTACGTCTTAGAGAATATGTTATTAGTGCATATATATTTTTGATTATTTGAATTTATGAGTGGATAATGTTTTTTGGAGATAAATTTTAAATTTATCATTGAAGGATATGTGATAAAATCATTCTATTTTTTGGGTTTCAATATTGGTCAATGATATTTTGAATAATTTTAAGGATATTTATTTATAGAATGATTTATTTTGAACTTTGGGTATTACTTTTTAATTTTTTATATAAATTTATTATTATTTTTATGATAATTTATTAAATTTGGGTATTATCTTAACTTGTTCTAACCATTATGGTTTTGGTTATAGAATAAATATAGTTGAAATATTTTTTTTATCATTTCATGTATTATGTGGTCCGTTATAAGTTGATTTTAGTGCTTCCCACATAAAAAAATTCATCTTGAATACTCATCATTTTGAGAAAAATATGATATTTTGGTTGAAATTTATTAAAGGATGAAATTATAATTTTCAAGTAATTGTATTTCCTAAGGTTCTTAGTTTATATGGTAACTTAATTCCTTAACTCTAGTAAAATAATAATTAAATAAAAATTTTATCATATTACTTTCATTGTGGATTAATTGATGGTCTTTTTCTCAACTCTTTGGTTAATGGTTTTGTGTTCTTCATCTTTATGCAGTTCATTCACCTTATTGTGACCAATGATCATTATATTTATCCATAATTACATGGACAATATTTTTCTCCTCCATGTATATATATTCACTTGAAAATAATGCTTTCCTACTTGTAAACCTATTTATGTGTTATTCTAGATGAACTTCTTATTTACCTTTCCCTATTTTTAAGAGGGTATTTTATTTTCCCTTTTAATGATGTGGGATTTCAAGAATGGTATTTTCCAATGTAAAACCATTGTTTTAAAAAATAAAGTTCAAATTGTGAGGATACAATTTATTAGGGGTTGGGGGTAATGTAACACATCATGATTTAAAAAAAACAAAACTATATTTTATAGCGTGTACGACATACAAAACTAGACTTAAATGAACCAAGAAATATTATTATTGAAATATGACCATTATAACATACCTGTTAAATTGGAGGGTATGAAAAAGATTAAATACTTTGTGAAATATATATATAAATTTTCTTCTCAAAATAAATGTATTGATAAATTCTTAGTAAACAATCACTCAAGTTTTACTAATGTTATTTTATTCATCAAAATATATTTTCCTTAAAAAGTATTTTTTTTATTTTTGTGATAAAATATTATAATTGATTTATATTAATTTTAGAAAATATATTTGATAAAATTAATAGTATTTTTTAATTCATCATTTCAAAATTTTATTGGGATGAATTTTGAATAATTTTCTGAAAAGAATAATTTTTCCATGAATGGTGAAAATATTGTTTTTTATTGAAAATCGCTTTTATGTTTAAAGAATTGCCAATGTTTTATTTTTTTAAAACTGGTTAATAAAAGTATAATTGGTTGAATTATATTATTTATAATACAATGTTGGATTTTGGAATCAACTTTATGATGAAATTTGATATAAAAACATTTTATATTTAAGGAAACTTTTTATTTGGAAAAATGATTTTTCTACGCATTTGCGGGTTTAATTTTAAATTAAATTCAACAAATTATATGAAATAAATTTTATAAAATGGATTCTATATTTTTAATTAGTTTAATTAATGTTAGTTAATATGTTAAACTTAATTTTTTCATTATTAATAGTAACCACAGTAAATATTTATTACCACGGAAAGAGTAAAATGAGTTAATTAAGGTAAAATATAATATGATATGGATTAAAAAATGACCATATGACTTGACTAAATTTTATTTTATGAGTATATTTCATCCATATTAATACATGAATCAAATATATGTCCTTTTTTATCACATATACATGATTGTTACCTTTATGTTACTTTATATAAAGAAAAGTAAAAAATGTCACTTTCTTGATTTTAATTTCAATAATATTTTGTGATAGGGATTAAAATAACCTTTGTTTAGTTCTAAAGATTAATTTTAAAGATAAATTATTTATCTTTATAATGGTAATTTCTTTATAATTTTTAGTGATTAAATAATTACCTTAAATTCTTACACAATGTCGATGCAATATTTATTTAATTAAAAAAAATATAATAAATGATTTTAAAAAATTTAAAAGAAAAATAATATGAATGAATTATTATTTTTCATGATTTTTTTTATAAATAAATAATTTAAGTTAAGTGTTTTGATATCTTAATGTTGTAAAACTCAACGAATAATATTAGTGATATTTGAAGATTAATTTATAATAAATGATTTTTTTTATAAATAAATAATTTAAGTTAAGTGTTCTAAAATTAATATTAGTGATATTTTATAATAAATATTATTTTAATAAATGATTTTAAATTACTGAAAAACATGACTTCAGAAAATTGATTATGATATGGTTTTAAATATCAAACACGGTCCAATTATGTAGAAATTTTTCTATTATTATAACTATCTTGACCTCTAAAGAGTAAAAAAGCTAGTAACATAGTGAAAAAATGGTAAAAATGAGCAACCTTACAGGTAAAGGAATAAAATGTTTAAAAATTGTTTATTTTTTATAGTGCAGGGTTTTCCTGACTTTATATTTCAGACACTGTATTATTTATCAATTTTGGAGACAATTGGTTTGATATTTACTCCCTATTATTGAATATTTTTGGGTATTTACAAAAACGCCACTCAATCTCACTTATAAAAGGTCACCCCTCTCCTCTCCACTTCACACTTAAAAATTCAATTTTATTTATAAAATTCCTTTCAAAATACCTTATAAACTTTTATATCCATGTCTTATAGTCAATGTATTGATCATAAAGATAATTTAGGAAGGCTTTATGTATAATCCTAAAGAGGTGGTCCAAAGATGAGGTATTGTTCTTAACTGAGTGTTTTGTTTTTTCCTCTTCCACACCTTCTAAATATTATTAAACCATGATGATATAATAACATTAGTATATCCCATATACTGATATGTTATTTTCATAATTTAACAACCTACATCCATATACTCTTCTATAAAACGGGAAACGAAACCAACGTTTGTTTGTACGGCGGATTGCCGCTTTACAAACCTATGTAATTCATTTTCAATCATAACCTCTCACAAATATTTATAATGATGAATTTAATATATATATATATATATATATATGATATTAATTATATATTTATCATTCTTAAAATATAACATACCTTTTAATTTCTTACCTTTCCATTCACTGAAAAATGATAATGTTTTTCGTGCGTACGTGTGGACTACTGCCTCCATTAAGTGATGTAATTCATTTTTCATCACCACATCACATGGAAGATATATATAAGTATAATTATAGAAATTATATGGTTTTAATGATATTTTTATCATTCTGTAAAGATAAAATAATATATACCTTCTGTTCTTAATGATCATTAAAAAATGGAAACGTTACTCATGCGTGCGTACAACATACCATCTTAATGATTGTAATGTAGTTAATTTTTCATAAACTTATTTCATGGTTGGTTTTAAATTTATGATTGTTGTATATAAATTATAATTATTTTATGATTATTATTCTGGATATTATGGATTAATGGTCACTGGGAAAATGGTCAACACACTAAATCTATTTTGAAACAAATAACCAAATGTCATCAAAACACCTAATGTGGACTTAACTGACTAAGTAATTAAATATATAATTATAATAATAGAAGAAATGGTTTAATAAAAAATTAATAAAATTTTAAAATTTTATTAATAACAGATAATTTATTTATTTTTATAATATTGTATCGAAAGGACATACATGGAAAGTCTGTTGTCGAGGTAAGAGATTTCATCTTAATTTCCATTCATTGAGAAATATTTTATTGTTATGAATACGATTTATTTATATTTTGTATATGATAACATTTTACATGTCATAAAATGAATACTTCATACTTCATGGAATTTCCATTTTATCCCCTATTGATTAAATAAACATTAAGAAAAAAATTTATAAGTGAAACATATCTTGTATCTTTATTTAGATCGAGAATGTTTCTCTTCCATATCCATGTTCTCTATTTTTTTTCAAAAATGTTCTTTTATAAAAATATATTATTTTATTAATATTTTCACAAGATATTTTAAATTATTTTAAATGTTTTTAAAATAAAATTTCTTAACATTTTCTCAATGGGTAGCTTTTGACCCCCTTTAAAAAATGTTCAAAAATATTGTTTATTTTTAACGTTTACAAGAACATATTTTAACTCTATCATGTAAATTATTTTATTTGAAGATTAATTTATAATTTTAAAAGTCTATTTTCAAATAAATGTATTTTCAAAATATTTTGTGAATATTTAGTTTTAAAAATTTGTTTTTAAAGTGAAAAGCAGATCTCCCACAAAATGTTTTTAATGATATTTTAATGGTATTTACATTCATCAATGTCCACAGACCTTGATGTAACCTACCATCCATTGGGGATATGTTTTAATGGAACCATCATTATTATTTCTCTATATGGATTATGAGATTGAAACAAAACACATTTTTTTTCAACAAGTGAATCAATCAATAAAAGAATATTGACTATTACTACGTCAAAAAGTGATAGATTCTAAATGTTTTATTCATGAACGGTACTTGGACATTTATTATGATGAATGCGTGAGGCCGATATATCTTATATGATGGGTTGATCCCCATTTTATCTCATGGATGATCTTGATGTATATTATATGATGGGTGTACCCAGATATCTCTGGGTGAGCCCATTATAGCTTATAAAATTTATGTTCCCAAATAGCATTAGTTGAGCTCGTTATAGCTTATATAATGGGTGCACCCAAATAGCACTAAGTGAGACTAATATAGATTATATGATGGGTTCACCAAGATATCACTCCAATTCATTAGGTAATGTTCTTTGCCTATAGATGCAATAAGAAGGGGTTATCAGAGGGTTTCTATAATGTATTTAACTGGGCTCTAGTTATTTATGACATGAGTTTTAAATGGCTTATAATGATAATGTTCCAAGATACTAACATGTTATCATTATGATTTCTTTGGGTTATAAAATTTTATATTGATCATGATTGACATCACATGGTTTATGATTATTTATTCTTATGATTCACGTCTCTTGTTAAAGTATTGTTCCATGTTTCATGATTGGTGATCCATGTATTAAAGGGTATGTGTTCTCTTATGTTATGTGCATACACTTTTATTATATCATCATACCATTATTCTTATATTATTCTCAATGATAACATTTGGATGTTACTGTTTACGTTTACCCTAACTAAGCATTCGAGGTCACCCTTATTATATTTCCTTTTCCCTAGGAAATGAATAATGAGGATAAATTATTTGAGTCTAGAAAGGTTTCATAAGTAAATAATTTCTTTGGAAGATTTTTAAGTCCTAATATAGAATATGAAAATATGGGTATAGTGGGAAAAATACTCTCTTTAAGTCATGAGTGTTGTTTATGTAAGAGTTTTTCCTAATTATCTTGAAGTTTAAACCAAAAAGATCCTTGGTTATATAAGTGATCCAATATTTCCTTTTGATGTTGTAGGTTATGGATGGAAAAAATTGGGTCACATTTATTAATATCAAATCCCAAAATGTAATGTTTATTTTTTATAACTAGATTTGGGAGTGTGGTTTTTGGGTCGTTACAAAATAAAAATAAAAAAAACCATCAATTAACATATATGTGAATATTCCTAACTTTATTTAATTTTAATTTTCACATGTGTGATGAAAAAAATATTCCATTTATTACAACCCCTTAAGTCAACTGAATAATAATATGGGATAATATATAAATGTATTTATCACAACTAATATGAATTAATCAAAATAATATTTTAAAAACTAATATTATTTCAGAATATATATATGTATTTTGATTAATATATACCAGGTAAATATATTTTGATCAATTCATGTTTATTTTTAATTAATATTAAAATATAACATATATGATAAATAATATATCTACAACAAAAAATACATATATTATGATCAATATATGTATCAAAACTGATATTAATTTTTTTATGCTAAATATAATATCATATTAGTTCTAAACTAATATTAAATGTCACATATATGTATTTTAGTTGCGAATGAACATGTAACATTCATAATTGATATGTATGTTCCATAGCTATATGTATTGATCATAATATCACTTTAGGACTGATATATGTTCAGAAATAATATTGGTTCATAACATATATGTATTTTGATCAATGAATATTAGAATGAAGGTCATTTATGTATTTTGATCGATATAAATTAGTTCAGTTTTAACATTATGATCTAATATATGTCGTAACTATTATGCATAAAACAAAAGATACTAAATATATAAATTTTGATCAATATATAATAGATCATAATATGTATTCTGATATTACAATATCATAACTTCTATTAAAATATTTTGATCGAAACTATTATCATATATTATATATGTATTAGAACTAATAGTATATATGCATTATATCCACACATATGTTAATTCATATTTTATTTTTCATTATACATCTCCATTATATACTCAATGAATCATTAGACAATCTGATAGAACTTTTCAATTATTCTATGCGATTTTATACGTAGATAAGTCATGTGGTACATTTAAAGGTTTCATAAAATGCTTTATTTTAGTGGTTCATCTGAATTTTCATTGTATGATGTAGAATATTTTATCCCAAAATTTACCAGTTGTTTATTTTAGATAATTTCTCTGGTAAAATGTTGATATTTTAAAATTTACTAGCTGAAAGGGGTATTCTACTTAGGAACTCTTGGAAAACTGTGAGTTGGAATATATGTAAACTTACATGTTTGATTTATATTTTTTGGGTTGATATAAATTCATGCATGTTTGTATATTAACAGTTTTACATGGATATACTATTTCCCTTAATTTTTTTTCTAGATAGAAAAAATTTAGGGTGCTTTGATTCCCTATTGAGGTGATAAACCCACACATAAAGGACCTTTCTCTCATAATTTCACTGAAATTTCATATTTAAACATAATTGATTGCTTTTCACCAAACACCTATGTCCTTCCTTTTATATTAACATATTAAAGTTCCTAAAACACTTATAACAACCTGTTAACCAATAATATTTTGGAACACCATAATTATATCACAATTAAGAGCTTCAATATATATTTAATGTGGCCATAATCATTCTTTATGTCTTCTAAATGTGTCATCACTACCAATATAGTATTTCCTGTAACACCCTGAATTCTGGGTATCATATAATGATGATACTATGCATTAACTTTTGTTAAAGTCCTTTTAACCAAACAAAAATTTGAAAGGACAAACATAAGACTCTATTTAATTAAGAACACCGTAGTGTTTACAATACACTGAAATAAAAAGAGTAAACATACTAACCAAAAATACCTATTAAAAACCCTATTCGAACTAATGGAAGACCCCCGATCACCACAATGAGGTCCGGTAAGTAAAGGAGATCCTTCGAGTCAACTAAAGCAAAAAACATCACCATTGTGATCATAAAAACCATGTTAAGAATCAACGGAATGGGAAGCACCATCTTCTTCCTTTTGAGTTTTATGACACCATAAGGTTTGGTTTTATAGGACAATTTTTTTTACCATTTCTCTAGTGACCGTTAGAAGCCAACGATTATAATTATAGCCATTGGACCTTGTTAGGATAATTGAACTTATTTAAATATTAATTAGTTTCCAAATAATTGAGTTATGATTAAGGTTATAATTAAACCATCTTTTATAAACTCTAAAATGATATTATTTAAAACTTTGTTTCACCCTTAAGTGATTTTTAAAAGAATTAAGGATTTCAAAACATTGTGAATATTTCAAATACAATGTAACGATTTTAAACTCTTAAATGATGTTATAAAATATGTTTAAATTTCTTCAAATTAAATTATGTTTTGATTAAATATATTATACTTTCACAAAAGTTATCATATAGGTTTATTAAAATATTTTTATAACTTTTTTCTATAAAGTAAAGAGTTTAGTGCTTGTAATTTTAAAAATACTTTTAACTAAGACAGAGTTTAGTTTGTATTCATTAATTTTTGAAAATATAAATTCTATATAGTTTTAATGAATGGTTTGTTTCCTCTTCTTTAATTTTTTTTATTATAGCTTTTACAAAAACATTTGGCCCACTAGGGCTAGCCCTTTTGGCTAGGGCCGATGGAGGCAGCTCACACGAAGTGGCTGAGCCTGACCCTCATCCCAAAGCCCATGGCCGGCCCGAGCTCGGGCAGGGGTTCCCCGAAGGGTTCTCGGGAGCGAGCAGGAGCACGTAGGTGCACTAGTGTAGGCGTGAGGCCGCGACGAGGTCTGGGTAGGCCAAGGCCTGTGGGCGGGAGCCCGTGTATAGGGCCCCCTTCGTGGGTGTTGTGTGTTTTCTGAACACTCAATGGGAGGCCCGGGGTTATAAGGTAGGTGAAAACCACATTCCGTTTCGATGTGGGAACCATTTTTTCAGGAAAAATACGATCTGGACCATTAGATCGCGTCGCTCACGATCTAAGCCGCCCATTTCCTTTTAAAAAACATGGATGTTTCTCAGCCCTTGGATCAACGATGGGATTGATCTCGGCTGTCTGTTTTTCCCCGACTTTTCCCCTAGCTGTGTCGTCTTCTTCCTCTGTGTATGGGTTGCACCAGTAACCTATAACTATGGCATGTCTCGTTTTCTTCCCTCCTCACCGTCGAGGATCCCCCATGTCCCCTCTTCTCTTCAAGAACGACACCCCCATTAAATTCAACACAAGTGGGTACGTTTTGCATGGAGGGTGTGTGAGCTTTTGTGTATAAATAATCGAGACCTCTCGGTTCTTCTTTCCCATTCAAGTCTCCAGCGAACCCCGACCAATCTACCTCAAGTCCTCTTTCTCCGAGTTTTAGAGGTAAGGGTTTTAGTTTTGCCTTGTCTTGCTTCTTTGAGAATATATACACTTATATATTCATAAATATATATATATTTATAACGTTATAGTCCTCTCTAATCTTTCTTCAATGTTGAACCTGGACCTTCGGGTTTTTGGGTGTTCAAATGGTACAATAGACGTAAGGAATATTTTTTCTTTGATGCGTGGTGTTGATTATATATATATATATATATGTATGTATTCTCATAAAACCTTGTGTTTTAAATAACTCTACAGGTTAGTTGATACCCTTCTTATAACCGAACCTAAACCTTTAAATTTTGTATTTTTGGTGTATTTATAAGTTATTTAATGTTTATCAAACCTTAAGACATGCTATATATTTATATATGTACATATATACTTTTGGTTATATGTATATACGTCGGTTATATGTAGGAAGGGGCATGGCCTTTCTACTTCGGCTATATGTATGAAGTTTGTGTATAATTGTTCATGCACTACACATATTTACATACACACATTTTCAAAAAATTAATATAAATATATTTGGAAAATGTTATATATATGTTTGGGTTTTTATAAAATTATTTTAGTAGGTTTTCATAAACAAATTTTTATGACTAAGGGCATGACCTGCCCTATTTAAAACGTTGTTAAACTAATATCCATAGGGGATTAATACACATGGATGTGACAATCTTTCCGTTTGAGTTTGGGTACATATATATATTTTATATGTTGTATTAACATTGATTTTAGGGTCCTTACAATTTAAGTCTCAAGTTTAAGTGGAGATTTTAAACATTAGAAATTTTGTGTTAAATAAAACTTATATCCACATTTAAGAGTATCTTATGTTTTTCCTTTGTTTTAAATTATGTTGCTTATGGTGAAGGTTCATGATTTCTATTATGTACATCATTATGTGGTATGCAAAGGATTACCAGTATTGAATGTTTTAGCATGTGAAAGTTCAAAACACTACTTGAAATTTTTGGTTCATTCTATGATAAGATTTTAGATTTTTAAAGATCAAACTTGCATGTGATAAATTCTAGTTTTTCTTTCTTTTAGTACCTAAGATGTCAATGTATGTGCCATAATCTGCTTTCCTTATTTCCAATTAATAATGGTTTTATAATTGTTAGCTTAGTTTTTAATTATCTAGATGCCTGTCTCACTTATAATATATGTAAATTCAAATAATATGACCAACTATAAATGAATTATTCAAGGTGGTATGGGACATCTTGAATATAAAACCCCGTTTAAGTAAAGTATTGATCTATGTGGATCACATGAAATTAAAGACATTTTAAGGGTGCACCCTGATATCACTCCAATGCATTGGGTAAATAATTAATCTCTAGAGATGACAAGTTTTACGATACCTTGGTGAATAACCTTGGTAATTTTTATGACACCTTGGGGATGGACCTTGGTGATATGTTCACAAATGTCTAAATGAAATGTTGAAGCCATATATTCAAGTCATGTTACAAATTCTTTTTAAGATGATATGCCTATTCTTTCACGACCCTTGCCTTTATGTTTTTATAAAGTTCTTATTTCACAAGTATAAGTTTGGAGCATGATTTGTGTTTATCACTTAGTAAAATAGTAACCAACACATGAAATTTAAGTTGTTTCCTTTACGCGCAACTCTGATAAATCATTAATTTTAACTATTTAAATTGTACTTAAATGTTCATATGTCATACTTTTTTAGGACGCCCTTTATTTATTACCCCTTTGTAAATGTCCTAATTGATTTATGGATTCCTTGAAATCTTAATTGAGAACCTTTATGTTATGTTTCATGTGTTACCATTTTCTTTAAAATAATGTTCTAGGGAAAGTTTTTAAATGCTTTCGAAAGTTACATTGGTTTATTTTAAAACCCCTTACTGGGCATATTTTTTCTCACCCTACGTTTTGATTTAAATTTTTCAGGTAACTGCTTTTAATAGATGAATCATTTTAGAAGTAGTCGGTTTCCCAGAACCCGAACCGAACTCGATCCTCTGTATGGGACATGATGTGTAGTTTATCGATGCATGTTTTTGTTTAATTGACACATCATGTTCAGAAGGCACCGACTCCTGGTCTTCTGAGGTCGGGTCCTCATAGTTGGTATCAGAGGGTTCGATTTGGATAACTCTAGAAATCTAGAACTGAAACAAAGAAAAATATACTTTAGCATTACTAAAAATGAGTTTCCTTAATTTTCAGATGGAAAACGAAGGTACTAATCTTTTTTCTCTCCCCACTAAGGCCCTAGAGACCATTATGTCTTTAGTTAGCTGAGAGAATTTTCTTAACTATGCCCATATCCACATGACATGAAAACACCTATACGATGTGTCAAACTCACTGCGGGTGCTTCGACTACACCGGGGGTTAGGATTGGATTACCCCCTTATGATGATGACCCAATTCCCCTCCTATGTACATTGATGAAGGTACCATGAGGGAATTTTCTGGTTGTTCACGGTAGGTGAGGACTTTGGCTATATGGACCTCAACACTTTTCAAGAAGCTGCTACTACCGGTGACCTCCGAGCATCCTATCTTTTCCAAATCTTGAACTACGGCTTCTGGGGCCAGTTTTTGGACTTTAGAATGTTAGAAGATGAGTCCACCCAACTTTCTTGCAGGAAACAAGTATATTTTGATGTCTCCCAACTTCATACCCCTCATGCTATACTCAAGAGACGTCACAGGTGCCCCCATGAGTTTAACCTTGAATGCTCAGCCTCTGTTTGGTTTGAGGAGATAGAGAGTTTTGCTTCTCTATATGGAGTTTATGTAGTAGGGAATTAGGGGAAACTCAAGCACTGATGTTTAGTAATAAACTTATGTTTGTTGAAATATTGTATTTCCCATTCCTGTCTTTGCCTTTTTTATACTTTTGGATGGATTTCAAGTGATTGAAATCTCATATTAAACTTTCAGATGGAAGGAAAAACCCACATATTATCTCTTCCTACTGAGATACTGGAGATTATTGCAATCAAAACCTGTGAAGACGAGTATCATCCCCTAAAAAACCTGTGAGGAATGTAAAAGCAATTGTTTGAGGTGAAAAATGTTCTGGTAATTCTCCGCACCTGTAAAGGGAATGCTTCCATCTACTACCGCATAGGCTCAGCACAATTGGCCGAGTGTAAGCGGAGAGGAAAATACCACGAAGGGCTCTTCCTGTGTTTCACCCTAGGCCATAACTACACAGCCAGAGTAAAATTTAAATAGGGTGCTTTAGAGGGAGACGTTTGTGTGACCTACATGTACCAACTCCTCAGCGTTATCCTATACGACAACATATATAACTTAGATGTTCTTGAGCTAGACATAATTCCGCGAGTTATTCGTACGTTGGTCCATATGGACATTTCCAAGCATTGTACCATTTGAGTCTCCCTCTAGAATCCCAAGTGTCCGGTGCATGAGTTCAACCCTTTCTTCCCGAAGTGTATCTGGATCAGAGAACTAGAGGAGTTGAGCATCAATTCGGGCATTCCACTGAACGCCCCTGAGGATCCTCTACGATGGGAGTTATGGTGAGAACATCGGAGAACCTTTATGGTTTTATGAAATAAATTGCGACGAAACAATTCTTTGAAGGGGGGGATAATGTAACACCCCGAATTCTGGGTATCATATAATGATGATACTATGCATTTACTTTTGTTAAATTCCTTTTAACCAAATAAAAATTTGAAAGAAAAAACATAAGGCTCTTTGATAAATTAAGAACACCGTAGTGTTTACAATACACTGAAATAAAAAGAGTAAACATACTAACCAAAAATACCTATTAAAAACCCTATTAGAACTACTGGAAGACCCCTAATCACCACAACAAGGCCCGGTAAGTAAAGGAGATCCTTCGAGTCAACTAAAGAAAAAAACATCACCACTGTGATCATAAAAACCATACTAAGCATCAACGGAATGGGAAGAACCATCTTCTTCCTTTTGAGTTTTAGGACACCGTAAGGTTTGGTTTTATAGGACACTTTTTTTTACCATTGCTCTAGTGACCATTAGAATCCAAAAGTTATAATTATAGCCATTGGACCTTGTTAGGATAATTGAACTTATTTAAATATTAATTAGTTTCCAAATAATTGAGTTATGATTAAGGTTATAATTAAACCATCTTTTATAAACTCTAAAAGGATATGATTTAAAACTTCGTTTCACCCTTAAGTGATTTTGAAAAGAATTAAGGAATTCAAAACGTTGCGAATATTTCAAATACAATGTAATGATTTTAAAATATTAAATGATGTTATAAAATATGTTTAAATTTCTTTAAATTAAATTATGTTTTGATTAAATCTATTATACTAGCACAAAAGTTATCATATAGGTTTATTAAAATATTTTTATAACTTTTTTCTATAAAGAAAAGAGTTTAGTGCTTGTAATTTTAGTAATACTTATAACTAAGATATAATTTAGTTTTTATTCATTAATGTTTGAAAATATAAATTCTATAGAGTTTTAATGAATGGTTTGTTTCCTCTTATTTAATTTTTTTTAGTGTAGCTTTTACAAAAAAAATTGGCCCACTAGGGATATCCCTTTTGGATAGGGCTGAGGGTGGAAACTCACACAAAGTGGCTGAGCCTGACCCTCAGCCCCAAGCCCAAGGCTGGCCCGAGCTCAGGCAGGGGTTCCCCAAAGGGTGCTCAGGAGCGAGCAGGAGCACGTAGGCGCACTGGTGCAGGCGTGAGGCCGCGGTAGGGTCTGGGTAGGCCGAGGCCTATGGGCGGGAGCCCATGTATAGGGCCCCCTTCGTGGGTGCTGTGTGTTTTCTGAGCACTCTATGGGAGGCCCAGGGTTATAAAGGAGGCAAAAATCGTGCTCCGTTTCGATGTGGGAACCATTTTTTTGGGCGAAACGCAATTTGGACCATTAGATCGCGTCACGCACGATCTAAGCCACCCGTTTCCTTTTAAAAAACATGGACGTGTCTCAGCCCTTGGATCGACGATGGGATCGATCTGGGCTGTCCGTTTTTCCCTGACTTTTCCCCTAGCTGCGTCGTCTTCTTCCTCCGTGCATGGGTTGCACCAGTAACCTATACCGATGGTGTGTCTCGTTTTCTTCCCTCCTAATCGTTGAGGATCCCCCATGTCCCCTATTCTCTTCAAGCACGTCACCCCCACTAAATTTAACGCAAGTGGGTACGTTTTGCGTGGATAGTGTGTGAGATTTTGTGTATAAATAACTGAGACCTCTCAGTTCTTCTTTCCCGTTCATGTCTCCAGTGAACCTCAACCAATCTCCCTCAAGTCCTCTTTCTCCGAGTTTTAAAGGTAAGGGTTTTAGTTTTTCCTTGTATTGCTTCTTTGATAATATATACACTTATATATTCGTAAAAAAATATATATTTATAGCCTTACGGTCCTGTCTAATCTTTCTTCAATGTTGAACCTGGACCTTCGGGTTTTTGGGTGTTCAAATGGTACAATGGACATGAGGAGTATTTTTTCTTTGATGCGTGGTATTGAGTTTATATATATCTATACATATATATATGTATGCTCATAAAACCTTGTGTTTTAAATAACTCTATGGGTTAGTTGAGTCCCTTCTTATAAACAAACCTAAACCTTTAAATTTTGTATTTTCGGTGTATTTATAAGTTTTTTAATGTTTATCAAACCTTGAGACATGATATATATTTATATATGTACATATATACTTTTGGTTATATGTATATATGTCAGTTATATGTATGAAGGGGCATGGCCTTTCTACTTCGGTTACATGTATGAAGTTTGTGTATAATTGTTCATGCACTACACATATTTACATACACACATTTTCAAAAAATGAATATAAATATATTTGGAAAATTATATATATATGTTCGGGTTTTTTATAAAATTATTTTTAGTAGGTTTTCATAAATAAATTTTTATGACTAAGGGAATGAATTGCCCTATTTAAAACGTTATTGAAATAATATCCATAGGGGATTAATACACATGGATGTGCCAATATCTCCATTTGAGTTCAGGTACATACATATATTTTATATGTTGTATGAACCTTGATTTCAGGGTCCTTACACTTTACGTCTCAAGTTTAAGTGGATATTTTAAACATTATAAATTTTGTGTTAAACAAAAATTATATCCAGATTTAATAGTATCTTATATTTTCCCTTTGTTTTAAATGATGTTTCTTATGGTGAAGGTTCATGATTTCTATTATGGACATCATTATGTGGTATGCAAAGGCTTACCAGTATTGAATGTTGTAGCATGTGCAAGTTCAAAACACTACTTGAAATTTTTGGTTCATTCTATGATAAGATTTTAGATTTTTAAAGAGAAAACTTACATGTGATAAATTCTAGTTTTCCTTTCTTTTAGTACCTTAGATGTCAATGTATGTGCCATAATCTGATTTCCTTCTTTCCAATTAATAATATTTTTATAATTTTTAGCTTGGTTTTTAATTATCTAGATGCCTGTATCACTTATAAGATATGTAAATTCAACTACTATGACCAACTATGAATGAATATTCAAGGTGGTATGGGACATCTTGAATATACAACCCCGTTTAAGTAAAGTATTGATCTATGTGGATCACATGAAAGTAAATAAATTTTAAGGGTGCGCCCTGATAGTGCTCCAATGCATTGGGTAAAGAATTAATCTCTATAGATTACAAGTTTTACGATACCTTGGTGAATAACCTTGGTAATTTTTATGAAACCTTGGGGATGGACCTTGGTGATATGTTCACGAATGTCTAAATGAAATGTTGAAGCCACATATTCATGTCATGTTACAAGTTATTTTCAATATGATATTCCTATTCTTTCATGACCCTTGCCTTTATGTTTTTATAAAGTTCTTATTTCAGAAGTACAGGGTGGAGCATGATTTGTGTTTATCATTCAGTAAAATAGTAACCAACATATGAAATTTAAGTTGTTTCCTTTACGTGAAACTCTGATAAATCATTACTTTTAACTGTTTAAATTGTACTTAAATGTTCATATGTCATACTTATTTAGGACGCCATTTATTTATTACCCCTTTGTAAATGTCCTAATTGATTTATGGATTCCTTGAAATCTTAATTGATAACCTTTATGTTATGTTTCATGTGTTACCATTTTCTTTAAAAGAATGTTCTAGGGAAAGTTTTTAAATGCTTTTGAAATTTACATTGGTTTATTTTAAAACCCCTTAATGGGCATACTTTTTCTCACCCTACATTTTGATTTAAAATTTTTAGGTAACTGCTTTTAACAGATGAATCATTTCAGAAGTAGTCAGTTTCCCAGAACCCAAACCGAAATAGATCCTCTGTATGGGACATGATGTGTAGTTTATCGATGCATGTTTTTGTTTAATCGACACATCATGTTCAGAAGGCACCGAATCCTGGTCTTCTGGGGTTGGGTCCTCACATTTCAACTACTACTTGACATTTTCTCGTTTCCACTACTTGGAATAAGCATTGAAAAATCATACCTCCAAAAAACTTCAAGTATATCTCGCTCTACATATTATTATACTAAAGAATCATTTATTATAAAATGTAATATATTGTGCTCGACATGTGAAAATTACTCATGTTCACTTCTATAAAAGATCTCACATATCCCTGATTAAAACTAAACTTGCAGACTAATTCCATGTTGTTGTCCCTTCTTTTATAATATTCATGAAGCATCATTTAGATTAGATATTCTTCATTATGTTGGATCATGTTTTTATTTTCTATTAGTACTAAATCCATTTTTAGTGGAAATATCATTTGTATTCTTTCAATGGTTTTTAATATATTTCACACCCAGATGATTAACAAATGTATTTTTTTTCAAGGCTATTTATTTGGGTAAAATTTCAATGTTATGATACCTTATTTTTATTTATTGTTAAAGTTTTGTGATTGGAATATTTATCTGATTATCATAACTAAACTAATGTATTTTGATGATAAGGATTAATTTTATATGAATTCAGTGGGTTAAAGTCTTCTTTTATTCATTCAAGTGGTTTTCTTTTGAACTATAAACTGTTTTCTAGAATCAAAATAGGACTGACATTTATTATGCTATAAGAAGTTCTCAAAAACTGTAAAATGCTTACTATAAGAAATTTTAAAAGATTTATTATCCTATAAAACAAATATCGGTGATTTAACATTATTCAACATTTTTATTCACTAGATAAAGTAATTTTCAAAATATGTCATCCAATTTGGTTGTTTGATAGTCAATGTCATGTTAAAACAACTTTCGTTTAACGTCTAATGAGAATTCAATCCATGTTACTTGGTGTTTATGAATACCTCATTGGATAACATGTTAATTTTCAATACAAAATCCAACTCAAAGGATTCCTAGCCAATCAATTGTTATTTTTTTTTACTTTTGACTAATGCAACACTTTTGGTTTCTACTACTGTATTATTTTTTACTGAGGATTGTTTCAAGTGACATGCTTTTTTATTGTTTTATTCTATATTTTAATGTGAATTCCATTATTGTTTAAGTATTATTCTATTTTTTTCCTTTCTTATTTGAATATGGGGTTCAAGTTTTAGTTGTTTATGATTTGATAGGTATTTAAATTGTTTTTTTATGATTTAGAGTCAATTCATTAAAAACATTCTTAACAATCCATGAATTTAAAAGTTTGAACTCTTATCATCACTACTAATTATATTCTATGAATTGAGAGGTGAATTACATAAGAATTTAGTGTGATTTAGGGTATGATAAATATCAATAATTGATTATAGATCTGAAATTTTCTATTAATTGGTTCTCTATGCAAGTATTTCTGAATGATGTTTGTAATCTACATTAAAAAAGTAATTTATAATTTAAAATTTCAACCATCGGTGATGACCTCACTCATGTATTCTTATTTGAATGATGAATTAAAATTAAATATAATATATTTATGGGACTATATGATTCCACCTATTAAAACTAATTAATGTAATTAAAACTAACCATAACTACTTATGTACATGTGTTTCCAGATTTGTTATTAAAAAAGTGTTTTGGTAATGATCATGGTATAGAAATAGAATATGTTATACTTATTTTTATGTATTGTTTTTCATTTTTGGAAATTACTGTAATAGTTTTCAGCAAGCATGATTAGTGCTATAAATAGTTCAAATAAAGGTTATCAAACATACCCAATTCTGGTGACTCATTTTTCTTAAAAACAAATATTTACCAGCTAAAATTTTGGTAGTGCCTTATGAAATTGTTCCTTTTCAAAAACTGAGAATGAAACCTACAAGTATTTTTTTTCCTGTATTTTTTTTAAACTATGTATTTTACATATTTTATTTCCATGCATGTGCATTTTTTATATTTTCATAATTTTTAGTTCAAAACCATCTCAACTATGTGTTATTTATGTGAAATTTTTATTTTTACGATTCTTCTTCTTATTGCCAGTGTGATCAGGTATGGGTTGCTTCTATCAATAAATATAAGAACTACTTACATGAGTGGGGATGATCAGATGATTCTAGCTACCTACATCCAAAATTGGGGGTGACCTTCTTCATACTTTTAATGTGTTACTACTGTAGGTGATCTCTACCATTGTGGCCATTTCATGATTCAGTGGGTGAACTTCATGCATGGACCCTACCCATAGTGTGAACCACAATGATGGAAGTTGATATTTGAGAGAAAACATGTATGTATGATGTTTGATGGAGTTTTATGTAATGTCTATTTATCATATTTAAACTATTTTTAACATGTTTCATTGAGATTCATACTTTTTATTGGAGTGTGAAAACATTTTTAAATAATGTTTGAACATGTTTTTTCTAATAAATTCTCAGTTTGTTGAAATTTTATATAAGTTTATTTTATAATTATTATATAATAAATATTATATATATATAATAATATTATTATAATAAATATAATATTACATTTTAGATAAAAATATTGTAATACACATTTATAATATTTAATTTAAAATATAATATGAAAATATATATATTAGTTGTTGGTATTAGTTATAAATGTTGGTAATAAAATTTTTAAGAGAAAATTTATCATATGAATTTATTTCTAAAATTTTTAACCAACATGTATTTATATATTGGTATTAATAAATTTAAAATAAAACTATTTTATCTATAAAAATGAAATTTAGTGGAGGATTTTTTACCAACAATTTAGCGAAGGAGACATATATGTTGGTAAAACACTTTACTAACATAAAATGTACCTTTACCAATAGATATTCCCCTATCAGAAAAAGTTAAATATTTTTTAGTGTAATTCAAGCTCATATACATGTTTATGTATGATTATCACGAATCAGTATGGATTAATATCCAACCCCACACCTGACCGGGCCCACTGCATATCTCTAAGGGTGTTCCTGATCCCCAAGGGATAGAAACAAGTTTCTGGGCATCAAAGAACTTATTTGGGAATGTTTTTTCTATAATAATCATAAAAAAATCCACAAAAAACATTAACCAAACATGTACATAAAATTTAAAACCATCAATACAACAACATGTTATATAAAGGAAGTATTTATAATTTTCGGTCATTTTATATTTGAAACCAAAACCAAAATAACAAAAATAGGATAGCAAAAAACAATATAAACAAAACCTCTTTGTGACACGAGGACTTTCCTCTACCATGAAAAAACCTTGGCCTATCTCTTAAATGAAAGAAACTAGCAAGAGTGACCTCTGTATCCAACACTACTGGAAAATGGACCTATCCCCATGGTTTTCCCCAAAACCGTGGGGATAGACCCCCCTATACCCACGGTTTTGGAAAACCGTGGGTATAGGTGACTTTTCATGACCTATACCCACGGTTTTCCAAAACCATGGGTATAGCGGGGGTTTATCCCCACAGTTTTCCCAAACCGTGGGTATAGGTCCTGAAAAGTGTCCTATACCCACGGTTTCCCAAAACCGTGGGTATAGGGGGGGTCTATCCCCACAGTTTTGGGGAAAACCGTGGGGATAGGTCTGGGCTAAAATACCTATACCCACGGTTATGTAAAACCGTGGGTATAGGTCACTTTTGTGTGCGCGGGAAATTTTTTAGCCCAAACCTATCCCCACAGTTTTCCCAAAAACCATGGGGATAGACCCCCCCTATATCCACGGTTTTGGGAAACCGTGGGTATAGGTCACTTTTCAGGACCTATACCCACGTTTTTGGAAAACTGTGGGGATAGACCCCACTATACCCACGGTTTTGGCAAACCGTGGGTATAGGTCATGAAACGTCACCTATACCCATGGTTTTCCAAAACCGTGGGTATAGGGGGGTCTATCCCCACGGTTTCCCCCAAAACCGTGGGGATAGGTCCATTTTCCAGTAGTGACATAACATTGAGTTTTTCCAAACTAAAATATAATAATAATAATAATATTATTAAAATATTACAATAGTTATCATTTAGTCATTGGAAAGGAAGATATGAATAAGATTAACTAAATTATGAAACTATTTTTTACAAATTTTTATAAAATTAAATCTTTTCTTATCATTTAATTAGAAATGAAAATAAAAACCAATTGAATATAAAGGATGTGTTTTATAAAAAAACTATTTTTATGCCCAAAAAGGAGTTTTATTTTAATAAATTAAATTATTAACTATTATTTAGCGATCATAATGAAATTTATATATTATAAATTCAACCAAATTTCTTGACATTCATCCAATAATTTTTATTAGTATAAAAAAAGAACAATTCTAATTTTACACATAAAAAGCTATATTTGTTTAAAAGGTAGTTTTGTTACTATTTAATGGAAGAATTATTTTAAAAATAAATTTTTAGACTTTTATAATTTTTATTTTAAAAAATAAACTTCATATTTTAAATTTGAATATCAAAATTTACATTGAAGAAATTTTGGTATTTTTCTGAGAAATTTCATTTTTTGATGAATAGTGAAAAACACTGAATTTTAATTGAAAACTGCATTTTTATCTTATTTATTTATATAGTTAATTTTTATTATAAATTGGTTTTATAAAGCATATTCAGATAAATTATACATATATTAATACAATTTAGTTAATTTTAATAAATTTCACATTGAACTTGGATATAAAAACATTTCAATCTTTTGAACATTTTCACTTTAAAACAGTTGTTTTGTCCCATCTGTGGGATAAATTTTAAATTAAATTATAAGACTTATATGATTTGAATTTTTAAAAATTGATTATATATTAGTAATAATAATAATTTATAATTTTTATTAAGTCTATATATTTTTTTACTTAAAATATTAGTGAAAGTAATTAAAATTAATTACATCGATTAATGTAAAAACAAGTGTACTTAGTGGTTAAACTTTAACTTATGTGGCCAGATAGTATAAAAATGTAAAAAATACTTTGGATGAACATTTTTTGACCATATAATACCTTGTATAGAAAATGGAACATTATTTTTTGCAGACGATTTAAGGGAGACTGATCAATAGTGTTTACCTTTTTGTATTTATAAGAATACCACTCCTCCTCTACTATAAAAGGAAAATCACCCCCTCACTTATTCAAACCTCTCAATAACTTTTTATTATCCAAAACCTTACCAAATAAGCTCAAAACGTCCCTCCCTCCATCCTAGAATCCTCCATTTGGGCATAAATACAACCAAGGAAGCCCTTTGGTGCAAACTAAAAGATGTTACCCCAATAAGAGATACCATCCTTCAATAAGAACTTTTATTTTGTTTATTTCTCCATAAAATCAATTATTATTATTATTACATGATTATATAATAACCTCAGTATCCTCAATATAATGATATGTTTTTATGTTAAGGGTACGACCTGCACTCACACACACTTCCATCAAATGGGATACATAATCATCATTCGTGTGTACGGTGGACTACCACCTTGCGAACCGATATCATTTGTTCTTCCATTACCACCTATGAAGTTTGGTAATATTGTTGTAATTACTATTATTATATGATATATATGGTATTTATAATGTATTTATGCTTCTTTAATTATTATATAACACATGCCATCATGCTTCCCATTTTTCTGAGAATATGATAACATCGTTTGTGGACGTTTGGACTACCACCTCCTCAAAGAAATGCTATTAATTCACATATTATGTGGAATGTATTAATTATGAGTTTAATAAACATATTTGATATATATTTTAACACCCTGAATTTCTTTAAAATATATTTTTTAATTAATTTAAGATTTTGCAAAATTTTTCATTTCACGTAGTACTAAAAATATTTTATTTTATATTAAAGTAATATGTTTGGGTTGAGTTATATGAAACACCAAGTTAATAATTAAATAAAAAAGCATAAATTTTATATTTCTCTACATGGAACAACGAGTTTAGTTGTGACTTGGCATATGCCACATGCAACACTAGCTTAGCATACATTACAAAAAACACTGATGTTTCTACAAAAAATCATTTTACTATTATAATTATTTAAGTGAGATAATTATAACCTAGATGTTGAACTTAGTTATATGAATAGTAATAAATAAAATCAAACTATTATTTATAATTGTTTTATACAGATAAAACATATTGATAATGAAATATGTGATTTTTTTTTTGTAAAGTCCTTTTATATTTAAGGTCAAAATAGATCAATTATACATATATTAATACAATTACGGTCAATGAAATCCATTTAAATTTGAAATTTAATATAAAAACTTAATAATATTTTCAACTTCTTTCTATCTTAAAACCCAGTAATTTCATCCCATTTGCGGGATTAATAACAATCTAAATTATTCTACTTATATGGATTGAATTTTGAAAAACCCACATAAAAAATTTAATTATTATAATATTTAGAGTCTAATAATATCAAATTTTTTTTACCAAAAATATTAGTAAAAGTGATTAAAATTAATCACAACAATTAAGGTTAAATTAAGTTTAATTAGGGACTAAACCTTAATATTAGGGGCCCAAATGACCTAGCCACTTTTCCAAAAACAATTTTCTAGAAATTATTCCACCATAACCCTTAAATTATTGATTTATGTTGGGTTTTTATGACTTTTTTATGTAAAAACATGTGCACACCTAACTTGTTTTCCAAAATTCCAAGAGAGCCCTTTTCCTTCCCTATAAAAGGCCACCACCTCTCCCACTTCTTCACACCTCTCAAGAATCTTAAGTTAGGTGATGATATACCTAATAAACTTCTCAAAAATACTTCCCTTATTCATATAAGCCTATCCTTGGGTAGAAAGAAATCCAAGGAATCATTTTGGCACAAACCAAAAAGAGTTACCCGGTTAAGAGGCAACCTCTTCTCTCAAGATCCTTTCTTTTATTTTCCTTCTCCACCCTCCACTATCTTTATTACATGATTGAATAACAAAAAAAAGTATCCTAAATATAATAGGATTTTTTAAGCTATTTTTAACCTACACTTACACACACCTTCATCTAATGGATAATGAACATACTGTTTATGTATACGGTGAATTTCCACCTCACTAAACGATGATTGTTAAATTTTCCTTACCGCATCTCATGGTGAACATTATGATGATAAATATGTTTATATATGTTATATATTATATTTATTATGTATTTATGATTCTTTATTACCTTTAAAACACATGTATCTTTACTTTCCATTTGGTGTAAATATTATAATTTCATTTGAGGAAGTGTGGACTACCACCCCCTCAAAGCGATGTGATTCATTCACACACTACATGGAATGTATTTAGGATGGGTTTAGTGAACTTATATGATATATATGATATAATTTATATACTTTAATAATGATATATATACATATATATACATATATTTCTTTTAATTTCTTTTCTTCAACATGATAATTAAACTAAAATAGTGTTCATGTGTATATACGACCTACCGTCTCCATGAACGATGTATTTCATTTCATACTTATATATTATATAGATAATTATAATCCAAATATACTGAATATAAATTATATTTATTTCATATTTTACATTATTTAAATCATGATATAAGTATAAGTACCAATGATACGACAAATTAAGACACATATGAAGAACAAAGCAAATATTACCCTAAGTTAAACCTTAACATAGGATTGTTAACAAGATGGTAATATAAGGTCATGATAAAATCATATATGGTATTAAATATAATAGTATGTTTCTTTAAAATAAGTATAATACATTTATATTTATTATACAGGTGGTTTAAATGAATATGATGAGACTCAAGATACAAGGTAAGGGGATTTCATCTCACTTTTTATTTTTGTGAGATACATGCTTTATTCACCACAAATTCATTTTGTGTGGTGTGTATACTACCCATGGATGTATTCTATTGTTCTTATAACTAAATTTATGGGTATTTAAATATCTATTTTATTCTCTTTATTTCATGGGTTTTATGTTTCAAAAGTTACCAAATCGATAAAATAGTTTTGTCTCAATTTTCCTTCTTTGAGACTCATGTTTGGTTATGCACCTAAATTATTTTTCGAGGTGTATATACCACCATTTTAAATATTATATAATTAATATAATTATTTTCATTATATTTTAAGCTTAATTAAATTTCTTTTTCTTACATGGATATAATGATCCCAAGTTACCAAGTGATAAGGTTTTATTGAAACAATCTCATGTCTTTTTGAGATTGTTAATGATTATGATTCTTTGATGAAATATTATGATCTATATCTCAAAAAAACTCATGAGTTTCCTTATCATATAATTATTCAAGATATATCCACGTATTATTACCATTTTCCCACTCATTGGTACTTAATATAATTAATATTTCTTTTAAGAAAGTTTTTTAAGAAAATTTGATTGTATTTCTCTTTTTGTTTAAAAAGTTGTTTTATTTTAAAAACCATGTTTTAAAAAATGTTTTCAAATGATCCTTGAAGATAATTTTCAAAGAGAAATGATTTTAAAAATGTTTTATGGTTTTCAAATAATCCTTTAAATGTTTTAATGCTATTTTTAAAGAAAAAATGTTTTCAATTTTTTTTTCAATATTCTTTTATAAGTTTTAAAGGAAAATGATTTTCAAAATGTTTTTAAGCTTTATTTATATTTTTTCAAATAATTTTAAATGTAATGGTTTTCAAAACGTTTTTTGGATTTATTTATATGTTTTCAAAGTATTCTCAAATAAATTTTTTCAAAACTTTTTTAAGCTTCTTTTATAAGGTTTCAAGGAAAATGGTTTTCAAAAGGTTTCATGTTTTAAAAAATCATTTTTCAAGAAAATAAGATATTTTCCTCATGAATTTTTTTTAAATGATGCTTCAAAATTATTTTCCATATAAGATGACATCTATTTATGTTACTCATAAATATCTAGAAAATTATCTAAATGTTTCCTTCATATTATTTCTATTAATAGTTTATTCTTTGATATCATGATGTTTATGAAACTTGTTTCACTTCCATGGGTTATATGCATTCGAAACCTGCTTCTCTTCAGGGGTTGTTATTTTGTGAAATGATTATAAAACCTATATATTTTTCATATGTTATGATGTGATGTTAATAATAACCATTTCATTTCATGGGTTATGAGTTGATGTTTATAAAACCCATCTCTTTTCATGGGTCATGATATGAAGAAGGTTGTTTTGGCACAAGAATGTATGATTTAATTTTTTGATGGGTGAGACCTATATCTCCCTCCAATTCATTGGGTAATGATCAATGTTTAATGAGATCAAAAGGTAAACATGACGATATCCTATTCCAAAACAAGTGGGTACATGGGAGGATATACCAAGACCAAAACGAGAGGGTATACATGATTATATCCCAAGCCCAAAACAAGAGGGTTCACGGGAGGGAATACCACACCCTAAACAAGAGGGTACATGGGAAGACATCCAAATCCTGAAACAATAGGGTATAAGGGAGTACATCCCAAGCTTGAAATAAGAGGGTATACGTGAGGACATCCCAAGATAGAAATAATAGTGTACATGGGAGGACATCCACATCCTAAAATAATAGGGTACACAGGAGGAAATCCAAAACCATAAATAAGAGGGTACACTAGAGGACATACCAAGCCTAAAACAAGAGGGTACATGGGAGGAAATCCCAATCCCAAAATAAGAGGGTACACAGAAGAACACCCCAATCCCAAAACAAGAGGTTACATAGGAGGAAATACAAAATATAAAGTAGGTACCAGTGTGATTAACCCAATACTTATATGTTACAAAGGCCTTGGTAGGCTACATTGACATAGGATTTTTATATGTGTTTTCCACAATTCCATGTTTCATTCATATGTTCTGATTTCATGGAATATGTACTTTATTTCCATATGATTAATGTCTTATGAAATTATAATATTTATTATGATCTCTAATATATAGGGTATGATCTTAAAATGTAATTCTAAAGTTACATACACTTTTCTTCATGTTATGCCTACAAATTTCATTTATTTTCCCTTAATGGGCATCTGATCTCACCCATTACTTATGTTTCCTTTCCCCAAGTTATGAAGATTTTTTTTGGTATAACTACTAAAGGTGGATATATATATGTGATATATTGAAGATATTTCACCAGGATAGAATATTTTGTTTCCATGTTTCCAAAGACACTATAATATTGCAGTCCTTAGGCATGCATTTTTGTAATAAACTGAATATTCATCTAAGATGATGTAATATCAATATATGTCAATCCTGGGACACAATATATGGTGTCAAAGGGAGTTTTAGTGAACCTTTTAAAACTAAGAGGATAAAACTTTAGTGATATACGTAGGTATATTTATAAGGATATGTCTAGGGATGTATCTAAGGATAAGTATAAGGGTGAGTTGACATCTAAAAAAAATTCTGGAATCTTGGTAAAGGATAGAGTGGTTGGTTTCTAAGATATACATCCCTATATAGATACTTCAAGTGGTTGTGGATCTGGAATAGATGTACCTTGGGGTAATAACTCTGACAAGATGTTTTGGTCCTAACTCAGTGTAATCTGGTATACGATAATGGGCTTTGCTTCACACCTAGTTTGACACTCCTGGGGGATGGGTTTTGAGAATTGAAAAACTCTTTATGAACCATCATAATGTATTTAAATATATATTGGCTATTAATATCCTAGGATGAACCTATTATGTAATAGATTAATGAAGGTGGCATGATTTAGACATACTATAAGTAATTATTTTCATGACTATGTGGTTTTCTGCTATGATAATTAATGCTCACCCTATGCTTCTGGTATTAGTCAATGATAGTAATTAGAATGAAATTTATTAGCATTGAATGTGATGGAAGATTTTTAGATGAGTGGTCATGTGGTGGGATCACTGGAGTGAAAGATGTTATGATCATTCCTAATCTCTTTTCACAAAACATGATTAACAATGTGCACCTTAACTAACTATCGGAATCACTAAGGAATAAAAGGGAGGAGTTCACTGAGAGTTCGGGTAATAAAGACCATGGAGGAACAAAGATTTTGTTTCCATTATTTCAAGAATGTGTAAAGAATCACCTAAGTGAATGTCTTATAGGAATAAGAAGATGTTTTGACAATGAAAAAGGACACAAAAAAACTGATTGCATTGGAAAAATGAAGAGTTTAGTTAACAGAATGGATGGGAATGTTTCCCTCCTTAAGGTATTATCAATTGATGACTACTTTAAATGTGTAAATTATGGGCATTATGAAAATTGACATCCTGTGTGGAAATATCATGAGGAGAATCAGAAAGGTGGTATAAGTAATGGTTTTTCTACTTATAATGAAGATACCACAAATGACATGTGAAAGGTATGTGATGTTCTTACAGTGTTTTTTACATTAAACATAAAAATAATGATTAGATTGAGGTTGAGGAACCTTAAGACATGATTCATATTTCATATTCTAGGAAAGAGGTATTAAGGAATAAGTTGACGAAGCCTGAGTAATGGTTTAATAATAAGTATGTATTAATGAAGTATTTATGTTTTGGAATTGAAAGACTATGTTATATGAATCACAAAATATATTAGTATTTTTAGTATAGTTTTTCATTAAGGATTAAAAATGATATGTTGAACAGTGATGAATAAATAGAAATGTGATTTCATTGAAAGGTGATATTTTAATTAAGTGTTGGTAACACTTAATTAATCCATGATTTTGAGATGGAGATGATTGGATAATGATATGCTAAATAAAAATAAGTAAATTGGATAGTATGGATTACCCTGGAACTGATTATTAATTTTTACGATATGGGTCTCTATAAAATGAAATTTTAAGTATTAAACCTTTGATTACCCCAAATAATTTCAAGGGTGAAATAAATTTTATGAAGGGTATAATGTAACATATTGATATTTTGTGAAATATATTTTTTCTAATTAATTTAAACTTTGCAATATTTTTCATTTCATGTGACACTAAAAATAATTTATTTTATATTAAAGTACTATGTTTGGCTTGTGTTATATGAAAAATAAAGTTAATAATGCACTACACACAACATAAATTTTAGCTTTCTCTATACAGAACACTGAGGTTATCTTTGACTTGGCATACACAACACACAACACCAACTTAGTGTACGTTACACACAACACTGACGTTTCTACAAAAAATCATTTTAATGTTATAATTATTTAAATGAGATTATTATAACCTAGATGTTGAACTTAGTGATATTAATAGTAATAAAAAATATTCAAATGTTATTTCTAATTATTCTATAAAGATAAAACATATTGATAATAAAAGACATGATTTTTTTGGAAAAGTCATTTTATATTTATAAATTATGTTTTCTCAAATGAACTGATTTTAATAGTAAAATTAATTTTAGAAACATTTATAAATTTAATTTGATAAAATAAACCAAATTTTTGAATTTATTATTTCAAAATTATCTTAGGGTGAATTTTTGGGATTTTTCTGAGAAACTTCATTTTTGGATGAATAGTGAAAATACTATTTTTTAATTTAAAACTGCCTTTTCATTTAAATAATTATTAATGTTAAATTATATTTTAATTTTTTTAAGGTCACATTAGATCAATAATAGATCTATTAATACCATTTGGTTCATTAAAATAAATTTCAATTTGAAATTGAATATAAAAACTTAAACTTTTAAACTTCTTTCAAACTTTAAAACCTGTAATTTCATCCCATCTACGAGATTAACATTAATCATAATTTTTATTATTTTGTGTAATTAATTTCTAAAAACTTAAATAAACCATTATAATTAGTATAATATTTTTATTATAGTAAGATCAACATAATTTTTGACAAAAAGATTAGTAAAAGTGATTAAAATTAATCACAACATTTAAGGTCAAATTAAGCTTAATTAGGGACTAAACCTTAATCTTAGGTGAAACAATGACCTCTCCACTTGTCAAAAAACCAATTTTCTCGACATTATTAGTCAATAGACCTTAATTTATTGATTTATTTTGGTTTTTATGACTTTTTTTGTAACGCCCCGACCCTAGCTACCCAGAGTCAGTGCATTATTTTAATACATTGGCTAGATTACAATGAATAAAGTCCCAAAGGACTGATCAAGTTAAGCAGTCTTCAAAAATAAAATGCATACATGAATGTTACATTACACTTTATAACATAAAAAACAACATAAATGATCCTTTTATAATGACATTATTCCCTTAGATTAACCCTGCATTTCAATCATAACACGCTTCTTAGAATCCTAGGAAAATAAAACATTAGAAAGGGGTGACCTCAAATGCTCAGTAAGGGTAAATAATTTAATAGAAGCTATAAAATTTTAAGTCAAGATGTGTAATAAAAAACAATAGCCTTTAAACACAAACTTGATCATAATATGGAAAAAATAAATCATACATTACCATATAAACATGCACATGGATATAATACTAGTTGAATAATCACATGTAATATCTAGTTTTATAATGAGGGAATACCTAACGCCGTACAAAATTACCACAAATTCATGGCCTTGTGCCAAGACTACAAATATTTTTTTTTCAAGGCCTTGTTCCAAGACACTAATTTTTCTCATGAGACCTACCGATGCATAAAGGAGCTATAGCGGGCTCCACCCGTCACTTACTAAGTCCACTGCATTCCTCATATGAAATTGTTGAAACATAACATAAACATTCATATTAAAACTAGCATATGAAATGTCAATACTTTATCCATAAAACATGAATGGTATAAAAATAGAGTGTCCATAGTAAAACACATCATAACTCATTCAATACAATATTGAAGATTGTATTATAATAAATCAACCTCAATAAAGAATAATATCTAGTAAAGGATGATGATATAGTTGAAAATGATCAGTAAAACTCTTTGAGTGAAATACCCCATTTTCATGAAATCATTTAAAAGTCACGCAATTTATAAGGATGAAATTTAAAATATATTTTTGAAAAAAAGTGTCTCATACCACTTTGAAACTTTTTAAAGTAATAAATATTTTAAAACATTCATGTCCATATATATAAATCCATAAAACCATTTTGAAAACATGGACATTAATGAGAAATATTTAAAACATTTAAAATGATGTTCTAGTTAAATATAACCTTAAAAGAATAATTTTGAAAAATTATTTTATGAAACATGGAAATGGATAATAAATATTTCCCAGAAAATACTTACACATAAACAATCTCGGATAATAATGAGATTGAGGAATTAACCCTGATTTTGTACTTTCATTTAGTCAAGGATATGTTTAACCTCCTGGATAATGACCATAGTATGTTATTAAATTATAATAGAATCATATTAATATTTATGATATCATACATGATTAATTTATGAATTTATACTACCTATTTAAAAATTATTTCCATATTAAAGTAACATTTCTTGTAATAATTGCTTTCTTTATCGTAAGTGTTTTAACTTGTTATTCTTGATCGTATCACATGTATTATGATTTAATTGCTTCTAGAATATAAAAAATTATATATATATCATATATATTCAGAATATAAATATGTATAATTGATAGATATATGAAATAGAAACCACTGTTTATGGATACGGTAGGCCGTACGTACGCATAAACGTTGTTTCCGTTTTCATATCATATTGAATGGAAGTAAGTGAATGAGATAAATGTAAATACATACATACATACATACATATATATATTTCTAGTAGAATTATTATGTCATATATTACATACTTATTAATAATATGTATTTTATAATCATCATTGAATGGTGAACGTGGAAGTGAATCTCATCGTGTCATGGAGACAGTAAGTCGTACGTACACACGAGCGACGATATCATTTCCTTAATGATTAAAAGGTGTGGAATTGGATGGTATATTAATTACACAGAAAAATTATCATGTCATTTTCATTATCTATATACATATTACTCATCATTATATATATCCAAATAACATATTGTTGAATAACAAATTACACCACGGTGTGGAGACGGTAAGTCGTACGTACGCACGCAAGGTGACTTTATCATTAATAGGATTGATAGAATAATAAATATGGTTGTACCATATTTATAATAAAATCAAAATATATAGAAGTTACTAGATTTATTATTTTTTTATTGAAATAACAAATAAATAGAAAGTGGAAGAAGAACAGAACTTTGAAAGAGGTGATACAATAATCACATCTTCTTTTGGTGTTTCCTTTTGATTTGAACAAAATGGATCCTTAGGTTGGATGTATGATCAAGGGAAGGAATATAGGTTTAATTGATGGAATTTTAGAGGAGATTTGGGTAGGGTTTTACCGATCCAAATGGATTTGGAGGTGTGATTTTGAGAGAAGGGGAAGTACCCTTTTATAAGAGAGGTGAGGGTCAATTTTGGAAAAGCTTGAAATATAATTTTATTATAAAATCATTTTCAGTTTATAATGGAAATAAATGAATTTATTTCGGGACTTAGGTTGTAATGGGTTTAAAACCTCTCAACCAATAGGTTTTAGACAAGTTTAGGTTACCATTTTAATCTTATCTTTTTAGATTTAACTCTTAGTTAAATAGTTTAACTTTTGCAATGTCTTCTTGTATTTTTATATTAAATGGTTAATAAACTTACTATAAAATCCCAATAGAAATAAAAGTGGTTCATTAATGAAATATATTTCATTATAAGAGTCATTTGTCCAATACTTATATTTTTAGGGCTATTATATAATTTAATAATATAGTATTTGTTTTAAAAACTCATTTATGTCAATTTTGACACTATTTGGTATTTTGTTTTTTTGAAAGTCATAAAAGCATGATTACTTCGAATAAAATTAATTTAATCAAACCTAACATGTCATATTAACCTAGAAAAATAGTTTAATGAATAAAAATTCTCAATTTACATTTATTTGGATATTTATAATATCAATTATTTTAATCTTTCATTAATATGGTAATTACTGCATCATCATTGTTTCATAAATAAATTTAATTATTTAATGTATAAAAATTATAAATAAACTACCATTATGTAACAAATATTTTTATATTTCTAATTAATATTTATAATCAAATTTATCTTATGTATAACCCTATATTAAAAATGGTTTAGTTATTAAACTTTGAATTTAACACTTTTAACTCTTCTTTAAGTAAAATAATAATAAATGTCCTAATCTAATCCAAGTGGATCAAAAGGATAATATTTTATTCCTAAGTTTGGTTTTGTCGAAATAAACTTATCCAATAGAATTAGGACATGTGTTAGGGTAATTATAATATCATTTTTACATTTAATTACCCTATTTACTTTTAACCATGATAAATAAAATTCAAAAGTTATTATTCCCCAAAAATTATTTTCATCTTATTGAACAAAATTTTACTTACTAATGTCAAATTTGTCTCTTGGATTTTTGAAATTAAATTCACATAAGTGGTAAAATTATGTTTTATGCAAATTTGCAAATTTCCCAAGAAGGTGGGTAAACGACGTTAAAAAGTTCAATAAAATTTTATATATCTAATCTTATTATAAAATAATCTCAATTAATTAAATTGTAATAATATAGGTATTATGTATATATTTTTACATTAAAATAAATTTAAATAAAAAAAATATAATTATTTAAATAAAAGTTGGTTTTAAACAATAACAGAGTGTTTTTCACTATTCATCAAAAATTGAAAGTTTTCAGAAAAATACCAAAAATTCACCCTAATCTAATTTTGATAATTAAAATTCAAAAATGAAGACTATTTTAACAAATTCAGAACATATAATTTTCATTAATTAATTTAAAATTAATTCGCATTGTCAAAACCAAAAAGCGAGTTTTTAAAAAGTAAAAACTATCAAAAGATTGACATGTGTTTATGTCAAATTTAAATGTGAAACTACTTATAACGACCTAAATTGTATTAAATAATAAAAATATAATATAATTATACTTCCAAACCATTCAAATGCATAATTTAACACTATGAATTATTTTGATTAAAAAATTTGTTTTCAATTAAAATTTAGTATATTTCACTATTCATCAAAATATGAAAGTTATCAAAAAATTTATCCAAACTAATTTTTTTGTCCTGATTCTAAAGAAGAATTTAATTTCATTAAATTGAATATATAAAAGTGTCAAATATTGGTTTTAAAAAGGGTTCTCTATTAAAAGGCGGTAAAAATGCATTTTTTGATAAATATTTCTTTTATCTGAAAAAAAATGAATTTGTTCTTATATTATGTCTAAGAAACACATAATATGGATTCTAAAATTATATGGAGTATATAAAATTCAAAATTCAGTTAATAATATTCATAATTGCTTTTTGAACGACTAGTTTGGTAAGTCAGGGTGCGCTCAAACTCAGTGTTGCGTGTAACACAAGTTATTGAATTACTTTGAATAGATAACGTACTATGAAATCTTGTGGTGTTACATTTTTTAGGTAAGAACATGTTTACACCAAACTTGTTTGCAAAATATTGAAGAGAGTCTTTTTCCTTCCCAATAAAAGGAAACCACCTCTCCCACTTATACACACATCTAAACCTCTTAAGTTTGACCAATATTTTACCAATACATATATAAATATCCTTACCTTCCTCCTATAATCCTATCCTTGGTTCGAAAGAAATCCATGGAAGCCTTTTGACACAAACCAAAAGGAGTTTCTCGATTAAGAGGTAACCTCTTCTCTCAAGCTTCTTTCTTTTGTTTTCCTTCTCCACCCCTCAAATCTCTTTATTACATTATTTTATAACAAAAAAAGTATCATAAATATAGTCTTATGTTGTAGTTATAAATTTTTAACCTACACTTACATACACCTCCATCTAATGGATAACGAACATACTATTTATATATACGGTGAACTATCGCCTCACTAAACAATGGTTGTTCAATTTTCCTTACCACCTCACATGGTGAAAATTGTGATGGAAAATTTGTTATATATGTTATATATTATATTTATTATGTATTTATTATTCTATATTACTTTTAAAAAACATGTCTTTTTTTACTTTCCATTTGGGGTAAATATGATAATTTCCATTGAGGAGGTGTGGACTACCTCCCCCTCAAAGCGATTTGATTCGTTCACACACTACATGGAATGCATTAAGGATGAGTTTAGTGAAATTGTATGATATATATGATATAATAAATATACTTTAATAATGATATATATACACATATATATCTTTTACTTCCATTCCTTCTACGGGATAATTAAATGTAAATAGCATTCATGTGTACATACAACCTACCGTCTTTGTGAACGGTGTATTCCATTTCATACTTATATATTATATAAAATATTATTATACAAATATACTTAATATAAATGATATTTAGGTCATGTTTTAAATTATTTGAATCATGATATAAGTATAAGTACCAAATATATAACAAATTAAGACACATGTGAAGAACAAAGTGAATATTACCCTAAGTGAAACCTTAACATAGGATTGTTAACAAGAGGGTAATATATAGTCATTATAAAATCATATATGGTATTATATAAAATAATATGGTCATGTAAAATATGTATAATAAATTTATATTTATTATACAGGTTTTTTGAATGAGTATGAAGAGACTCAAGATACAATGTAATAGGATTTCATCTCACATTTTATTTCCGCGAGATACATGATTTATTCACCACACATTCATTTTGTGTGGAATGTAAAATATCCATGGATGTATTCTATGATTACTATAATTAAATTTATGGGTATTTAAATATCCATTTTGTTCTCTTTATTTCATATGGTTTATGTTTCAAAAATTAGCAAATCGATAAAATATTTTTGTCTCAATTTTCCTTCTTTGAGACTCAATTTTGGTTATGCACCTAAATACTTTTTCAAGGTGTATATAATTACATTTCACATGTTATATCATGAACACAATTATTTTAATGATATTTTAACCTTCATGTAATTTCATTTTCTTACATGGAGAGTATGACCCCAAGTTACCAAGTGATAAGTTTTTATTGAAACAATATCGTCTCTTTTCAAGAGTGTTAATGATTATGCTTCTTTGATGAAATATTATGATAAAACTCTAAAGAACACTCATGAGTTTCCTTATCCTATTATTATTCATTATATATACATGTATTATTACCAATTTTCCACTCTTTGGTACTTAATATAATTAATAAAATGTTTTTAAGAATATTTGATCATATTTCTCTCTTTGGTCGAAAATCTATTATATTTCAAAAACTATATTTTCAAAAATGATTTCAAAAATGATTTCAAATGATCCTTGAATACCATTTTTAAGGAAAAAGGGTTTTAAATATTTGTATGGTTTTCAAATAATCCTTTATAATTTTTCAAATCTATTTTCAAATAAAAAGGCTTTCAAAAATGTTTTCAATCATCTTTTATAAGTTTTCAAGGAAAATGGGTTTCAAAACGTTTTTCAAGATTTTTTTATAAGTTTTTAAAGAATTTTTAAAGTAATGGTTTTCAAAAAAGTTTTTAGGATTTATTTATATGTTTTAAAATTATTTTAAAATAAATGGATTTCAAAACTTTTTCAATTTTCTTTTATAAGTTTTCAAGTAAAATGGTTTTTAAAAGGTTTCATGTTTTAAAAAATCATTTCTCAATAAGAAAGGATATTTTAACCAAGAAATTTTTTCAAAATATATTTAAAAATTATTTTTCATCTAATATGACATATTTTTATGTCCCTCTTGCCTCTCTTGGAAATAATATATAGGTTCTATTGACATTCTTTCATTGAATGGTTTATGGTTTGATATTTTGATGTTTATGAAACTTGTTTCACTTCCACATGTTATATGATTTTGAAACCCACTTATCTTTAGGGTTTATTATTTGATGAAATGATTATAAAACCTATCTATTTTCCATATGTTATGATGTGATGTCAATGATACCCATTTCATTTCATGGGTTATGATTTTATGTATATAAAACCCATCTCTTTTCATGGGTTATGAAATGAGGAATGTTTTTTAACACAAGCATGTATGATTTCAATATGGGATCATTGGGACCGATATTTCCCTCCAATTTATTGGGTAATGATAATCTTTTATGAGATCAAAGGGTACACGAGTGGTAATTCCATGCATGAAGAAAGATGGTACATGGGAGGACATCCCAATCCTGAAACAAGTGGGTATATAGGAGTACATCTCAAGCTCGAAACAAGAGAGTATACACGAGGACATCCCAAGCCCAAAACAAGTGGTTACACAGGAGGACATCCCTAGCCCGAAACAAGAGGGTATACCGGAGTACATCCCAAAACCAAAACAAGAGGGTATATGTGAGGAAATACTGAGCCTAAAACATGGTGGCACACATGAGGACATCCCAATCCCAAAACAAGAGGGTACATAGGACGATATCCTAATCCCAAAACAAGAGTGTACACAAGAGGACATCCCAAGCCCGAAACAAGAGGGAACACGAGAGGAAATCCCAAACCCAAAATAAGATGGTATGTGGGAGGGAATACCAAGTCTGAATAAGGTACATGATTGATTAACCCAATTCTAATATGTTACAAAGGCCTTGGTAGGCTACATTGACATAGATTTTTTATATGTGTTTTCCACAATTCCAAGTTTTATTCCTATGTTATTCTTTCACGGATTATGTTATTTATTTCCTTATTATTCATGTATTATGAACTTCCAATCTTTATTATAAACTCTAATATTCAGGGTATGTTCTTCAAATGTTATTCTTAGGTTCAATACCCTTTTTTCATGTTATGCTTTCGTATTTCCTCTATTTTCCCTTATTGAGCATCTGAGATCACCCATTTCTTATGTTTCCTTTCCCCAGGTTATGAAGAAAGGTTTTAGGTAGATTTAATAAAGGTTGATATCATTATGGGTGATGTTAAATATATTTAAATAGGATAGAAGATTTTTTTTCTTAGTTTCCAAAGCCACTAATCTATTATGGTCCTCATGCATGTATTTTTGTAATGTACTGAATATTCATCTAAAATGATGTAATATACATGTATGTAAATCATGGGTTTCTATATATATGACATAATAATTTTATTATAATTTAAATATATATACAAACATACACATAAATATTTAATTTACTCTTTTTATATCAACACGACAAGAAAACGGTAAAATTATCATGTGTACGTATAGCCTACCGTGTTCATGAACGGTGTATCTCATTTTATATATCTATCTTTAATAGATTTTTATAAATAGTTATATAATGAATATATATTATATTTATACAATGTTTTCCATTTTTTAAATAAGTAAATCCTGGTCTATGTAAGTGGATCAAGAATAAAATGTCAAAACATATACGAAAAAAAATCTGTTATTATCCGAAACATAACTTTAACAGGAAATTGTTAATAAACATGTAATAAAAAGTCATAATAAAATCAAATATGGTATAATATAATATATTATGGTTCTTTTGGTATATTTATAATGAACTTATACATGTTATACATGATATTTTAACATGTATGTTGAAATTCAGGACTTAAGGTAAGATAATTTCATCTTATCCTTTTTATATCTGTGAGATACATGGATTATTCACCACTCATTTCTTTTGGGTGGTGCATATAATTCCCATGAATTTATTATATTATTATTATCCTTAAATTTTAGGTAATTTAATTATCCATTTTATGATATATATTTCATTGAGTTTATGGTTCAAAAGTTACAAAATCGGTAAGGTAATTTTGTCTCAATTTTCCTTCTTTGAGAAAACATGTTATGATATGCACCTATATTATTTTAACTAGTGTATATAATTCCAATTTACATTTTATATCATGAATATCATTATTTTAATGATATTTTAAGCTTCATGTAATATTATTATTTCTGGGGGATTATGATTCAAATTCACAAAAGTAGTAAGAGTTTATTTCTACAATCACATAATTTATCATATTTTTTAGGAATATGCTTCCATTGATGAAATACTATTGTCCACATATGAAATAATTTCATGAATTTTATTATCAAATGGTTATTCATGTTTATCAAATGGTACCATTTTTTGAATCTTTGGTACTTAAGATAATTGAGATTTGTTTTATGAAAATATGACTTTATTTCTCATTTCGGTCAGAAATCTGTGTTCTTTTAAACCCGTATTTTGTAAAAATGTTTTAAAAAATCTTCTATTATTATCCTATGAGATTTAAAATACATTTTTACCCTTATTTAACATTTTTAAAAATGTTTTTAAAAAGAAATCTTTTTTTCATTTTCTAATCATATAACTTTTTTAAACTTCTTACGGACATGTAGGGATTTATCCGCCATCGCAAAAATCATTTCTTTAAAGCCAAATTTTCATGTTTACAAGATTTATTTTTAATTAAATTTTTTTACTATTATTCTATAAATTCTTTATTTAAAAAAAATCAAAGGAAAAAGCGTTTTCAAAAAAAAATTTGTTTAAAAAGTATTTTATATGATTTTCAAATATTTGTTTATATGTTTTCAAGGTTATTTTCAAAGAAAAATGTTTTCAAAAAGGTTTTATATTTAAAATGTTTTTTAAATTATTTTAAAAAATTCATTTATATTTTTTTCAAGTTTATTTTCATAGAAAACGTTTTAAAAAAATCTTTTGTGTTTAAAAGATATTTGAAATGATTTTCAAAGCTTCATTTATATGTTTTAAAAGGATATTTTAAAAGAAAAGGATTTAAATAATTTCAACGCTTCTTTTATTAGTTTCTAAATCTATTTTCAATGAAAAATAGTTTTTAAAATAGTTTATGTTCTAAAAAAATTCAAATAGAAAATGATATTTTTCTTAAGAAATGTTTTAAAAGATTTTCAAATATTAATTCAAAAGTTTTAAAAGTTTTTTTGAAAGAAAATGATTTTTATATTGTTTTATAATTTAAAAATTGATTTTCAAATAAATTTTATTTCCCTTAAGAAATGATCCAAGTGATTTTTAAAAGTCCTCCTCCATCCAAGATGATATCCTTTGATACACTTTATTATTTACTAAAGATATGATCCAAGTAAACCATTGTTATTCTTTACTTGAATGGTTTATGATTGGGATGAAAATTTGTTTGCGATTGGTTTATACCAAGATACAACACTTTTGAAACCCACTTCCTCTCATGGGTTATTCTATTATTATGAAACCTATCACTTTTCCATAGGTTATATGATGAAATTTTTATGGAACCCATTTCATTTCATGGGTTATGATATTGTGTTTATGAAACCCATATATTTTTATGTATCATTATATGATGAATGTTTTATTATCTTATGTCACACATATGTATGATTTCATAATCAGAAGGGTGTGACCTATATCTCCCTCCAATGCATTAGGTAAATATTTATATATCCTGAGATTGACATGGATGAAATGGGGAGTGAACCTAGTTCAGTAAGGGACTTTGTCTGGTAAGATGGTATTGGGAGTGAACCTCAACTACTAAGATGGTCTTGGGAGTGAACCTTGTCTAATAAGATGATATTGGGAGTGAACCTTGATTACTAATATGGTTTGGGGAGTGAACCCATTCTACGATATGGAAAGGGGTATGACTAGGGATGGTGGTGTGTCCCATCCTGTCGGTGTATCCCCCATGAAGTTCCTTGATCAGTTTTGGCAATGAGCCATGATTTATAGGGAATGATTTTGTATGCTTATGTGTCTGCCAAAAATTCCATGTCTTATTCCTATGTTATGATTTCATGTATTATGCTCTAGATTACATTATTATTCATGTCTTATGAAGTTCCAATATTTATGCAATTACACTTGATTATGATCTTTGATATTCAGGGTATGATTTTCCAATGTTATGATCTTTTTCTCATACCCTTATGCTCATGATTATGCTTATATATCTCCCTTGTTTACCCTTACTAAGCATACGAGCTTTCCCATTTTTATGTACCCTTTCCCCAAGTTATGAAGAAAGGTTTTAAGTTGATGTTATAAAGGGGAGGATCATTAAGGGAGATGTTGAAAATCTTTCAAAAATATAGAAGATTATGTTTCCAACATTCCAATAACACTGAACTATTATGGTACATAGGCATGTACTTTTATAATGTGATTAATATTCATATAAAATGATAAAATATCCATGTATGTTAAGCCTATTTAGCTATAGTTGGTATCAAAGGAAAGGTTTAGTAAACTTTTGGAAACTAGTATGAGAAAATACCAATGAAGACCCTAGGGAAATTTCTAAGGATATATTTATGGATGTATCTAAGGATAAGTATAAGGATGAGTCAAAGTATAAGAATATTTCTTGTAATTTTGGTAAAGGATAGAGAGATTGGTTTCTTAGAAATAAATCCATGTCTATATCCAACAAGTGGATGTGGCTCTAGAATATATGTACATATGGGTAACAATCCTCACAAAACCGTATTGAGCTAAAATTGATTGGGAACTAATGCATTATATTAGGCCATACTAAACACATAGTTTTACACTCATGGGGGATATCCATTGAAAATTTGAAAACTCTTCATGAAAATTCATGAAGTATTTAAATTGAATATTTCTATGAATGACCTAGGATTAACTTAATGTGTCATAGATTAAATAAGGTTTCATTATTTAGACATCCTATAAGTGATTTTTCAGGATTATGTAGTTTTCTATTATGATAAGTGTTTCTCACAATATGTTATTTGGTATTATTCAATGTGAGGAACCAGAAGGAACTAGGTTAACGTTGAATGTGATAGAAAATTTTCTAATGGGAAGTCAAATGGGATTATGAATGGAGTAAAGGGCATTTTGATCACTCCTAATCAGATTTCATGATACATGATTAACAATGTGTACCTTAACCAACTCTCAGACTCCCCAAAGAAGAGAAGTAAATATTTCACTCAGAGTTCGGGTAATAGAGACCGTGGAAGAAAGAAGATTCAGTTCTCTTTATGCAAAAAATGTGGAAAGAAGAACCCACGTGAATGTATTAGAGGAACAAGAATATTTTTTGACTATGGAAATGGACACAAAGTAAGTAACTAAAATGGGAAAATGAAAACTTTCGTTAACTTAATAAATACGAATAATGTCCTCCCTAAGAAATTATTAATAGTCAAATGATTTAAATTTGTAATGAATGGGTATTATGATAATCTATTTCTTAAAAGGAAATATCATGAAGAGAAATATAAAGGTGTATGATTAATGGTTATATTGGTAATGATGATGAGACTATTAGTGAAATGTGAAATGAATGAGGTATTAAGTAAGTGGATGAGGTAGCCTTGTTTATCGATTAAGGATAAGGTGGAATAATCTAAGTTTTTATGTATTTAGATTGAAGAATTGTGAATTGTAAAATAGATAAGGATTATTTAGTTTATGGTTTTCGTAAACTATTTACAAGAATATGTTGAATGGTTATGATGGACTAGAAAAGTGATTTAATGTTAAGGAGATATTCTTGGGAAACACGTGATTAATGGAAATATAACCCTTAATATGTTCCTAATGTTGATATAATTAGTTTTGGATAAATATAAATTGGATATTAATAAGTAAATTGAATGGTACTAATTACCTTGGAACTAATTAAGGATTAGATGAAAAAGTGGTTTATGCTATCATGGATGAATTTTACCACATTTTTAGACATAAGGAATATATCCAATAATCTTTGGAATAAGAAAGATTTTTTTTTTCAATAATATTCTTGGTAATTTTGGTTATTATAATATTTCAATAGAATACATGATGAAGGTATTCACATTCTTGTTATGTGAAAAACAAGGGCTACTTTATGACATACATGGGACCAATTTTAAGATGATTTTGATAAGTTTAGTGATGTTATTTATAAAATTTTGGACTTTAATATATTGTAAGTGGTATAAGGTTAACTATTTATGAAATGGTTTAAATTAAACTTCAGATGAGGTTTTAGAAATTAAATTATTATCTCTCCATATGAGGATTTATATATACTGGATAAATTTTTCTAACCAATTTTTTATGATAAAGATGGATAGAAGGACCTATAATTATATTTATGGATGTCATGATCTACTAATGATTCAAGAATAAAAAATTCACATTCATTTACTGGAATAAGAGATGATGAGGAATTGATAAAGAAATAGAAAATAGTGATATTTGGATGATATCATTAAAGTATATCTTCCCATGAATATAATTCAACATTAGGAAAAGGGTATTAAAATAAAATTTTATCTCATTATCGTCATTTTTTATGATATCAATGACCATTTTTCAAGACTCTATGGCTTATGTATTTGTGATCATTAACTTTCTTCTAACCATATTCACTATCACTCTCAATCAAAAAATTATAGTTATATTTCTCTTCTATGTTCATGTTTTTACTTTACAACTATGTATTCCTGTGTGGAAACTTAGTTATGAGTTACTTTGTGTAAATTGTATGTTTCCAACTTCCCTTTTTAATGGAATTTTTAGTATTCAATTTTTTTTATACGGGTTTCCATTAATGAAACTTTAAAGTATTAAACATTTGATAACCTAGATAAGTTTTGAGGGTGAAATTAATTTTAAGTGGGGTAGAATGTAACACCCTAATATTTTGTGAAATATGTTTTTTGAATTAATTTAATATTTCTAATATTTTGAATTCCACACAACACTGAATATATATTTTGTTATACAAAAGAACTATGTTTGGACTACATTATATGTAACACCAAGTTAATCTTGTGTTACACCAACACTTAGATTAGCTTGCCGTACACAAAAAAATATGTTTGGATTGTGTTATACACAATACTGTCCCCTTCAATAGATTGCATTACTTTCATGACCTATTTTTACCAAACTACAATATATTATCACTACTAAAAATATGGCTTTTAAGAGTGCTAAAAACCACCTTTAACAGCGCTAGAAAAGCGCTGTTAATTATGGAGAAGATAAAGGGGGTCCCCTTTATCAGCACTCAAAATAGCGCTGATAAAGGTCCACCTTTATCAATGCTTGTTTAGCACTGAGAAAGGGCCATCTTTATCAGCACTCAAAATAGCGCTGATAAAGGTCCACCTTTATCAATGCTTGTTTAGCACTGAGAAAGGGCCATCTTTATCAGCACTATTTTGAGTGCTGATAAATGTCTAATATATCAGTGCTCAAAATAGCACTGATAATGACCCCCTTTATTAGCGCTATTTTGAGCACTAATATTATACACATTTATCAGTGCTTAATTAGCACTGATAAAGGCCAAATTCTCTGAGAAAACCCAGCACTTGCACAACACCTGCACACATAGCACAAACAACACCTATACACCAACAAAGCATAGAATAACAAAACAGCATGCACAAGAGTTTCCCAAACAATGCTATATACATTTAATTTAAATCATGAATACAAAAAAACACACTACAATATACATTTCAAACAATGTTTAATATGGTTACAATTACAATTATCCAATAAACAGTTAAAAACATTAATGTTTCATCCTTTTTGCATCCATGATCCCCTCTCAAAAATTGTCGTCCATGGTATTAGTTGTCGAACAAAGCATTCAAACTTAAGAAAAAAATCACTTATATATGAAAACAAATATTATTTTAGTAATAAAATAATGAAATAAATTAAACATTAATCTAAAAGAATAAATTAATAAAATGTCAATTGTTACCTATTACAACCTTTATATGTCCATATTTCCTTGGATTGAATTAATATTTTAGAAGAGGCTCAACATGATTCATTGAATTATAAATATTGATTTTTTAAGATTACATGTATGAGAAAATAAGAGGACAAAATTTCAACAACAACATGGAATCAAAAAGATTTCATTTATTGATAATAAAAAAGGGAGGAATCTCCACAAGTTATACAATATGACACATACATGATGGTGTATTCAATTTCATAGGAGTATTAAATTATAGAATAAATTATAACATTTTCCTAATGATACCACCATACTAGATAATTTATAAACCTAATAGTTACATATATTAGGAGCCTCTAAGAGTGTACTTTCTCATGCCAGGTCAAAGGGAATGAGTGCTAGCGCGTCCGAATCAGACATCGGGTCCAACCCTGCTTGGACCCTATCCACTTATACCTATCCAAGGACCCCATACAATATATAAGGTCCTGTGGAAGGTATGGAAGGAATGTATTTCTCAGTTTTAGAGAGGGATTGACGAGAACTTACACAATTAGGTTGGCCATGATCATATCGGTTCACTTTTCTCTTGATCTCCCAGTTCTTTAGTGTGATTTTCCAGACCCCCCTCCCCTCCCTAAGATATCCCCCCCTAGACAGCCCCTCCCTACCCCAGGATAGACCCTCCCTACCCCTTGACAGCCCCCCACCACTCCTCCTGGACAACCCCATCCCTCCTCTTGGACAACCCCCTCCCTCCCCCTACAACCCACCTCCATTTTCCTAGACTGACCCCTTCCCACCCCCTGGACAACCCCCTACCCACCCCCTGGACAGCCCCCTCCCCTCCTAGACACCCCCACTCCTGGACACCCCCCTCCCGCTTGGACACCCCCTCATTCTGGGACACCCCCACCCACCTCCCACCTGGACACCCCTCCCTCTTGTACACCCCCTCTCTCCTTGTTCTTTAGTGTGATTATCCAGACCCACCTCCCACCCCTCACCGAGACATCCCCCCTGGACAACCCCCTCCCACCCCTAGACAACACCCCCCTCCCACCACCACCACCCCTCCACCCAAATCCCCCCTCCCTCCCCCTAGACAGCCCCCCTTCTTCCCCTTGCAGCCCCCCTTTCCCTGGACATCCCCCTCCCCCCCACCACTCCCCCTGCATCCCCCCTCCCTTTCCTGGGACAACCCCCTCCCCCTCCCACCTCTTGGAAATAAAGTATCAGACAATTAAAATGAATTATCAGGAAATCCTAAAATGATGTTAGTACGAAAGGGATGAATATAGTGTATACTCATTAATAACCTTCTTTATCCGACTATATTTTCATCATCTATTTGATAATGGAATAAATATTATTCATACACCATCATTCACTAATATTAATTATAAAATCATATATAATTTTAGAAATATCCCATGTGTACTAAATTTAAAATCCTACATGGTTTTGAATATTGATCAGTCCATAATCATAGACAAATAATCAAACTCCACCCAAATCCATCATCTTTTTTTCATGTACCTAACTTTCTCCATCACATTGGGTATAACAAGAGCTAGAACAAGGGGTAGATAATGGATTTTATAAGGTTATAAAGAGACATGAAGATCATTAGAGAAATTTATTAGTCTCCAAACCAAACATGAATAAACATTTATGCCTCCTATCAATTGAATAAGATATTCAAAATTAGAAAAAGTGGATGGAGTACTAAGTGTCCTCCCCTAAGAATTCATGAACTTGGATTAGTACTCAAATTTCATGATTTTTGAAGAGATAAAGTTCAAAAAATCAAGGAAAAAAACCCAACAAATAATATATTGGAAGAATAAGAATGAAATTTCACATAACAATAACCAAAATATAATTTTAAAATACATAAATCAGAAACATAGAGATCCTATGACACAACTGTCAGAAGCCAATCCTATGGAAAGTTGGAGAAGGGATATATATATATATATATAATTAGTGGGGATACATCTTATGAAATTTAGTTTCTGGTAAAAAACATCTCATTCTGTATATTTCATCCACATGCTAGGATTGAGGGTCAAAATTGATTTAGTTGAGAGTGTCCTCACAGATCTTCTAGATCATAAATTATTTCTTCCATCAAACTCATATATCATCAATAATTTTTCCAACAGATGTATTCTACTACAATGTTGGTGTAGAGAAAAAGTGTGTTTCTAAGAAATATAACATGAGGATGGTAAATGATGCAAATGTTGGGTCTTTATGACATTAAATAAGATATATTGGGCCTCAAATTGAACTGGAATATAATTCTTGGGCCTTTAAAAGGGCTTGTAATTGGTTTGGTTGGTTGGAACTTTTGATACCTCAATACAGACCCAATTCAGGCTACTCTAGAAGTGATCTACCCATTGTATATTATTAGTATTAAATGGAATTGAATGGATCTCTACCTGGACACCCCTCTCTCCTGGACACCCCTCCCTTCTAGACACACCCACTCCCTCCCCTCATGGACACCCCCTGGACACCCCCTGGACACCCCCTCCCTCCTGGACACCCCCTTCCTCCTGGACACCCCCTCTTTCCTGGACACCCCACACCCACCTGGAGACCCCCTTCCATCTAGAGACCCCCTACCTCCTAGAAACCTCTCCCTCTTGGACACCTCCCTCCCCTCTTGGACACCCCCCACTCGTGAACACCCCCACCCACCCTCACACCTAGACACCCCTCCCTCCTAGACACCCCCTCCCTCCTGGACACCCCCTCCCATCTAGACACACCCCTCCCACCCCTCCTAGACACCCCACTCATGGAAACCTCCCTAGAAACCCCCTCCTTTTTGGACACCCCCCCACTAATGGACACCCCCTAGACACCCCTCCCTTCTGGACACCCCCACCCACCCTCACACCTGGAGACCCCCTACCTCCTAGACACCCCTCTCTCTTAGACACCTCCCTCCCCTCCTGGACACCCCCACTCCTGGACACCCCCTCCCTCCTGGACACCCCCACCCACATATAAGAGAAACTAATTAGAAAATTGAAAATCCAAGATATTGGTTCCCATAAAGCTTTTAAGATGCTCATGAGTGGACTGAATGACTATGCATTGGTCTACTTCCACACTATCGACCGTTGTATTCCAATTAACTATAGCCTCCTCAACTTCAAATCTTGAATTCATTTGTATCATAAGAAAGATAAAATTTCAATTAATTATGAAAATGGAGGATTTTGGGTTAAAAATGGACTTGAGTAAGAAAGGGGCACATGAATAATTAGAAATATCATATTAATGGCATGACTTGTTCAAAGTCATGTGATCACATGACCATAATAGGATCACATGATCAAATGAACCTGGGGGATTTATATGATTACACAACCCTTGAAGCATTATGCGATCATGTAAATAAGAGAAGAATACACGAATCATGGTTCAAGTGAATTACCTTAATTGATTATGTGATTTGTTTATGTGATTTGATCATGTGATGAGATCACACGATCAGTTCACATGAAGAATTCATACAAAGGAGCTTATGTGACATGATCACATGAAGAGGCTTATGTGAAGTAGAGAAAAATCCTAAGATTTCTCGTAGAGATATGAAATATTGAGTCATTAGTGAAATAGATTTCCTATTACCTCTATGATTGAGCGACACAGTGTCGTTGAACTTCCTGCAAAGGCATGTCACATGGACAAAAATCTTCTAAATTAAAATAAACCTGCAAGGAATAATGAAAATCAATTCAATGTTTCATTATATAATTTTTCGTTAAAATAGACATATTATATCATAACATTACCTTTACATAATTTCCAATGGTTTCTTTAGTCCAGATATAAGCTAATAATAAAACTAATGATTCTGTGTTCACTTTAATACTGTTGGTTAACTATCACTTACTATAACATCTGATCTAAACTTCTGATCTGGCATCCTTGTGATTCTCTTAAGTGAAGCATACCCCATCCTTGCTTTATAGTAGGGGTATGCGGGTTTTGTTGCATGTTCTTTATTTTCAGCACTCAGTTGCTTTTTCATAAATAAAAAACTATCAATCAAAGTGATGAATACAAGAAATGTCAAACAACATATTACCACACACAATGTACCTGAAAATTCTGCTCCGCATGATGGTTGCTAAATGCATCCCATGCTCCTTGGGATATCAGTATCCCCTCTTTATTTACAAGAGCCTCGGGATTGGGTGCATCAGCAGGTGAAAAAGGAATTATCTGCAGAAGTGGTTTAACATTTAATTTAGATTACATAAAAGTAGCAGTGAATATATAATAACATAATGTAACACAATGTATATTACAATAAACAAATAACCTGATTATTGAACTATTTTTTTAAGGCTGAAGAGATTTGACCCCTCTATCGACTATGTAAATCCCTTCATTGTGGTCTCCTCTGACATAAAAAACACCGTCTAAATTGGGATTGCTAAGAAATGATTGAGAAGTCCATATGAAAGGACCATCCTATATTGAACTTTCATTTGACCCTTCAATTGTTTTGGTTGATAATAGAACAATTGACCAGTTTTGGTTTGCGAGGTCTGGAACATAAAATAATTATACTACCTATGATGCTAGTATAAATGGTTTTTATTTCTCCCCATCCTTACAGAAATCAACTTTCATGAATCCCAATTCATCTATTTTAATAGTACTCTTGTTATCAACCCAATTTCATTGAAAAATCAGCACTTGGAATTTCGTATAATCCAACTCCCATATTTGTTTGATGATGCCAAAGTATGACATATTCTCATAAATTAGATTTCAGTCCTTAGCAACAAAAACATGCATCACTTCAGCCACAAGTGTAACCCCACTATTCTACATGGTACTGTCTTCATCATGTTCATTAGTATAGAATGCATAACCATTAACTACATAAGAATTATAAGATAATACCTACACACTTTCTCCTCTAGATATCCATCGAAGTCGTTCTGAAATTGAGTCCGGATTTTCATCTAACTTCTTAAAAATATGGCCTTGAACCCATCCTATAATCTATCGATTATGTGTATCTGATATCCATTTTTTAGCCCAAGATGGATTCAAATGACTAAGAATTTATTTTTGGGTTTGAAGGTCAACGTCAAAACTATTATGGAAAACATAAAGGTGGGCCTACTTCCAATCTTTAATACTGATTATGAAAACCTCTCTTCCAGAAATTCTTTCACCCTCAAGCCGTTCAGTGTGATGAGATTTTGGTAGGCCAATGTTTTCCACACCAGACAGGTATTCGGCACAGAATTCAACAACTTCATCAACAATATATTACTCTGAAATACAACCCTCTAGATGAATTTTATTTTTGACATACCCTTTCAAAATCATCATATCACATTCAATGGGGTACATCCATCTATAATGTACAAGACCACATAGTCGAATTTCTCTCACCAAATGAACCATCATATCAAAGAATGTCAGTGGGAAGAATAGTTCCAATTCATATAATATGATAGCAATTTATCTTTCCATAGTTGGCAATTTCACTGGGTCTATAACTTTGCTTCATATAGCTTTGAAGAAGAAATAGAGCTTCATTAATGTATGGTAGAAATTATTGGGCAAAATGCAATGTAAAGCTATGGGAATTATATCTTGCATCAAAACATGGAAGTCTTATGATTTCAAACCCTTTAATTTTAAATCTCTCATTGACACGATGTTTTTGATGAATACCCCTCTGGAACCTTTATGTCATTAAAGAAGTTGTAAAACTTATATCTCTCATTCCTGGAAAGAGTGTAAGTAGCAGGAGGAAGAAATATTCATTTTTCACCCTTCACTGGTTCCAACTCTTCTCATATTCCCATCTCAACCATGTCCAATCTAGCCTAAATTCCATCCTTTGTTTTTACAGGTGCATTTAGAAATATGTCAATGACACTATCACATACATTTTTTTTTCAACATTCATAACATCAAGAAAATTCCTAACATACAGACAATTCCAGTATGGTAATTCAAAAAAACTGATCTCTTTTTCCAACCGGTTTTGGTAAGGTTTTTTGAAAATGGTTTACCAAAAGTAGTGTACACATCTATTAATTTCTCAAAAAATTGTTCACCTATTAGTGTAGACAGTGTTGTGCGTTCTTCTAAACTTCCATCAAATGATGTTGTCCAAGATAGGTACTTATGTCGTCGGGGTAGAAATCTGTGATGTCCTAGAAACACACTTTTCGATGAATGTTTCAACCTAATTGACTATGTACCTTGTTTGAAAATAGGACACCCTTGAGTTCCTTTAATGCTATATCCTGATAAATTTCCATATGTTGGAAAGTCATTTATAATCCCGTACAACATGACTTTCAATGTGAAATCTTCATTTTTGTAAGTATCATACAACGTAACTCCTGAATCCCATAATAATTTCAAATGCTCGATAAATGGAACCAAATAAACATCAATACCATTACCCAGTTGTTTTGGTCCAGATATAAGCATAGATAATATGATTTATTTTCGTTTCATGCATAACCATGGTGGTAAGTTATAATTTACCAACATAATCGGTTATGTATTGTGACTGCTGCTTTGAAAACCAAAAGGATTCACCCCATCTGTAGATAACGCAAGACAAAGGTTTGTCAGCTCGTTTCCAAATTCAGGATAATCATGATCAATTCTCTTCCACTGAGGAAAGTCTTCCAGGTGACATAGTCTCCCATATTTAATTCTTGTATATGTATGCCATGTCAATTGTCCTACAGTCTCCTCACTTCTAAATAGAAACCTAAACCATGGAATGATTGGAAAGTACCATTCAACTTTCATAGGACTAGAATCATCTTTCTTGTATCGAGAAGCACCACACTTTGGGCATTCTTTAAGTAATTTGTGGTCCTTGCGAAACAATATATAGTCATTCGGGAAGGCATGTATTCTTTTAGAGATCATACCCATCGAGCGTAGCATTTGTTTAGCATCGTATGTTCAGATCGGGAGCTCATTATCTTTTGGGAACATGTTATTCAGGAGAGCAATTAGTTCCGTAAAACCGATGTCACTCCACCCATTGCCTTATTTCAAATTATACAGCTTTAGTATGGCTGACAATGTTGTATATTTAGTGGAACCATCATACACTGATGTTTTTACACAACTCTTTAAATTCTCAAACAATTTTGGGCAATCACGATGTTCATCTTAAACTGTCCTTGTCATTTACTCAATACAATCTTTATCATCATTCACATCTGTAATCACATCCTCCATATGATTTTCTTCATTGTTTATGCTTGTAATCATATTAGCTGATCCATAAAATGCTGTGTTATCCGATCCACTACCTACATTCGTTTTTTCCCCGTGTTTTCTCCAAAATGTTTAACTTTGACCTATTCTGTGATAGATCAGGTGTTATTCCAACTCCTCTAGACTAATTTTTCTAGAATAACAACAGCATAAACATGGAAAAATGATTTGAGAAGGGTCAAATGCATGATCTTTTTCAAACTTGATAAACTCTTTCATGCCATCTTCATACTCTTTTATCAACCGATTGGCAGTCATCCATTCTTTATTCGTATTCATCCTATTTGATACAGTAATATTAATTTTTTAAAAAATAATTACACAAAAGATGTTCAATGAGCTATGATAATCCCTTGCACTAGATTGTTTTAGTATCCCACATGTCATCTATATGCATTGTTGTAAACCGGTTTTTTAGTGTTTCTCAAGAAACAAAATGTCTCTAGTCAAGAAATATGGTACTAAACTAATTGATGGTATGATTTTATATAGAGTGCTTGTAGGTGTAAGGATCCATTAAATGTATTGTTATGGTTATTTTACTAGGGTGTCCATAACGTGTCTCATAGAGTCCTCTAGTGAAGTGGTTTTCTAGGATTCAGTGGAATTGCACTAGTAACAAAGTGGTGGTTCGATTGAAAAGGTAAATGTTTGGATTGATATTAAATAGTGGAATAAATAAAACATGGAAAAAATGGCATACCAATCATTCCAACAACTACAACACCATACAAATGCACAATCATGCTCACAATCGAAACACCATACAAATCAAACAATCACAATTTCAGATTTTACAAAGCATGCCTTATTCAATTCTCTTTGTTAATTTAGGGGTTATCACATAAGTTTTATCATCCTAGTGTGTTCATTCATTAGTAAAGTATATTTTAATTTCCAATTTTTATATTCAAATGTTCAACAGGAACCAACCAACATGCAATTCATTTAGTGCACAAACAAGGACCACCAACGACCACGTTTTTTAGTGGGGTGTTTAGCCTGTACATTTCACATTATAACCATCAATATCAAATAGTAATAATATGTGAACAAGAGGAAACCAATGAGTAAGAGTAGAAAACTCTCCGTGAAGGTGTCGTTCAGTGCGCGACAGAGGTGTGTTCGCGATAGAGGAGAGGCGCGCGGTATAGGATATTTATAACTAAAAAGAAAGCATAAAATGATAACTCATATGTTATACCTATCCAAATTTGGTCCAATGAGATTTAGGAATGGGACATGTATGGTTAAAAATATTATTGGTCAATAGTGGGATTTTATTTTCCATCTACGATATCTGCTTCCTATTTATTTATTTTTTGTGTATCTACTATTTTCCTAGATGTTCAACTTATAAATGGGAAATGTATACTTTTTAGGAGAAAGATCATCTTATATTTACTCTAATTTAGGGGTAAAATATTCCATATTAATTTTATGTTTTTTTCTAGGGGATTGTTGTTATTCTATAGGGATCATGAATGCCTCTTAGGTTAGTGGAAAGTTAGGTCAGTTGTTGTTATGATACCAGCCTGGGTCGTATCATTACATTTCCAATTGTAATTGACCCATGTCCATTTAAATATAGGATTGGGGGGGGGGTAGACACTAATATATAGAAGTATTAAGAGAGTTAAAAAATTTCCTAGGCTCCCCAATACAAGTGATAAAAGATGAAACATGCATCAGGTGAGGGAGAACCACCCAAGAGGAGAGGGAGGTGAGGGCGGCGTAGCACGGAGGGGTTCTCGACATGAAAAGGGGAAAATCTAGTAAAACATAAAAGGTTCAAAGGGGAAGGGGGTGACCTGTCTGGTGGGGGTAGGGGGATGCATGGGTGTGTGGAGGGGGGTGTGGGTTGTCCAAGGAGGGGGGGGGGGCTGCCCAGGTGGGGTGGGGGGGTACAGGGGTGTGGGGGAGGGGTGTGGGTTGTCCAGGGGGTGGTCTGTCCACTATGAAATGACCATTAAGGATCCTAAAGAGTGAATTATGAGAGGGGAAATTACATGGAAGAGGGTTTGTGTGATGGGGTTAAGTGGAAAATAAGGAATATGGGAACCTCATTAAAATGACTAAAAAATATATTTTCATTTTAAGAATATGGTACATTATGGTGTAGCCTAAGGGTCTATTGCATAGTGCACCCTATAATGTCACATCGTTGAATTACCACAAGGTATATACTACAACACTCATCCCCTTGGCAGAACCATTAAATCTTGATCATGAATTGTGATATGACTATATTCCTCATGGAATAACATCCACCCCCCCCAAACAGTATGGAGGGCATAACATAGACAACCTCCCACATGACCCAAACCATTAACATAAGGTGGGTCCCATGGATAAACTCACATACATAAAGGAGGACCTAAAGATAAATAACCAATCTAACCTTCAACACAATCTGAACCACTAAAATAATTTATGTCTTGAGGAAAACCACATATACCCCATGATGTATAGCCAAACATAAACATTAAAAAATTTGAAAGAATGTACACCTTGGTGGAGTATCTCTAAATTGCAATCCCAAGGTCTCTAGGCCTCATCCTTATCATTGATATATAATAACGATTGAGATATAATGAACAAGCATAAAAGATAAGACTCATCCTAGATCTTAGCTAGCCAATGATTGATACCTAGAATCGAGCAAGAGGCTATTACATAAGAATCTCATACATGACACATCCTAAGAAGGATCACTAAACGTATCCATCATTAGCATATCCTATAGTTAAAAAAATATATCATGACAATCCTAAGACCTATAGGTAACAATATATCAATAAGAAATCTCTTTATTCATATTTAGTTACCAGCCTAAACCACCCTATGTGTGAATTTCCCTACCCTTAAGGTCATAAGGAATCCACATTATCATTTCCACTAACATCATAATTAACCCCACTCTATGTACTATACCTATAAGGGTTCTAAGGGAGATGTCACAATTTCATATAGCCATGATAAATATTTTATGTGGGATAATCAATAAAAACCATGCACTCAAAATGATATAATATTTAAAATAATCTTTGATATATATCACACAACAACCTACCCACTAGTTATTCCATCACTATTACCCCCAAGGCATCCCCCCAATCTAATGGTCGAGGATAAATATATTAGGAGAACACAAATACCATGGGACAAAAGATTCTATCTCCTTACCTTCCATGATCTAATGATCACTCTCTAATCTATTATCTCACTCAGTCTAGTGGGACACCCTCCAAATATTATAGACATCATATACAATGGTTTACACATATTCAGATCAATACCTAGTCTCCTAAGAGTCCTAAGACATCAAACAAGGTGGTTAGAAAACAATAAATTCAATGCATCAAGAATCATCCAAATTGAATACATTTATAAATAAATGATCACTAAATCTAAAATTACCTAGAAAGAAACATCACCTTTCTCTATCACATGAACACCACATGTATAGAGAACCATCCATTAGTTAGAACAAAATAAAAGTGGAAATAATTTGATCATAAAGATTTTATAAAAAACCATTTCTCATAATGTCCCAAATGAAAAAAAAACATTTTAAGGGTGCAAATCCAAATAAAATCATTTAAAATATCTTCCAAATCAACTCTTAAGACCAATATTATGAATATAATTTTATAAAAAAATATGGGATCTAAAAATATAAAATAACAAAATTTTTAATAGTGAAATTCTATCACAATGTTTACAATATAACTCATATGGGTTAACACACCCTTGTAAAATCTAACAACCCCTTTAAGACACTTCAAGAACATTACACACCCCAAAAACATTATTTAGAAATTAATAGGTGTAAAAATCCCATTAAAAAACCTTTATATAGTAATGAATTTGAATTTTTAAAATATTTTCATGCTTTGAAGGCCACTTGGGAATATTTCTATATAATTGGTTCTTAACCTATTCTATAATAAGGCTTAAAAACCTCCTTGAAATCAACATTATTCTATCATATAGAGCATACATATAAACAAGATGGATGATTCTTAATTCAATAAAAACTAGTAAACTAAGCCACAATATGTATTTATAAACCATTAAGGGTTACCAAGTAGAAGGGATATCAGCGCATGAGGGATCGCGGCGCAGGAGGGATCGTGGATCAGGAGGGATCGCGGCAGAGGCAGCAGCAACAGAGGTAGCGGAGGAGGCAGCGGCAGAGGAGGCAGTAGAGGTGGAGGTAGTGGCAGTAGAGACAGCGACAGTGGAGGTATCAATGGAAGAGGAGTAGGAGGACGGTCACGACGGAGGAGAAGGAAAAGGCAGCTGCGACAGAGGAGGAGGAGGGTTCACGACATAGGAGGGATAGGGTTCAGCTTTCGCGAAGGCTTCAATGGGTGCGAGAGAGGTGGGGACATTTATGTAAGGACCTGGTCTTAGTTTCCTATATCCAGTGCCTTATTTGATTACGTTGGCATACATACAAGGAATACGAATCTCGAAGGACCAAGTAGTTTAGTATTATTGGAAACAAAATACATTCATAAGTTCAACATTACATATGTAAAGGAAAAACAACACTAAATTATTCCACTAGCAACATCATGTATCCTAGATTATGCTTGCATGTCATTCATAATTTACTTCTTCATGTCCTTAGAAAAATGAAACATAAGAAAGGGGTGAGATCAAATGATCAGTAAGAGCAAGAAATACAGTGGAAGATAACCTAAACATAAGACATGGTGAATAATTGAAAACACATGCCTTTAATAATGAACTTGAACACATTATGGAAGAAATATGTGTTGAGTAAATAATGCCATAATAAAACATAATCATGGGTATTCTACTAGTTGAATAACCACATGAACTTCAAATACTAGAATCATAATGGGGGAAGTGCATATGCCGAACATCATAACCATACCGTCCATGCCTCGTGCTAGGACCATAAATAATCATTCTGTCAAGGCCCTATGCCAAGACCATAGTTTGTCTCATGAGACCTACTCATACGTCAAGGGGATATAGAGGGCCCCACCCATCACATAATAATTCCAATGCATTCCTCATATGAGCATGGATAAACATAAACTACATATAAATTCATATTGAAACTATCATATGAAATGTAACCATATTTCCCCAATCATTAAACATAAAACACTAACCATTCTGAGTAATATGGTGAATGGTTTTAGGATAAATCATCCACAATAGATTTAGTCATAAACCATTGAATCAAGTATGGTAAATGCAACGTCCCGGATCCGGGTGCCCTGAACCCGGTTGGTCACATGACCTCAAGCGCATTTCCCCAAATGCCAGAGGCTGCCAACTAGCAGGTAGGGCCCAAGTCTGATAGTGGGGAAACTATACTCTCATTTTTCAAAGTGTAGCGCAACGGAAAAGATAAACAACATACAACAACAATGGAAGAAGTAAAACATACATAACTGAAATAAACAACTACAGTAAAAGAGAACCAACAATTATATAGATAGTGATGTAACATGTCTCTAATTCTATGAAAACAACCAGAACATATTACACATCAGTATAATACGATACAAAGGAAAGTACAAGTATAGCAGAACAAAACAGAATAGCCGGCAGCATCACGAGCCTTAGCTCGGTCCCATGCTCCCCTACACCTCAGCAACACTCAAGTACCTGTATAGGGGCCCTTTACCTTATCCATACCTACAGAAATGTAATCTGTTTGGGGCCGAAGACATGACCCCAAATAGGGTGTGAGAAATAAATCCTAGTAGGCACCCACCAAAGGCTCGTGCCCAACTGTCTGTGAAATGTGCAGCAACCGTGTACAATAGTAAATGCAATAAACTAAGCAGTACTCAAAAGTAACTAACTTTACCAGTTTCATTTCCATTTATATATTTATTTAGCAGTTCAATTTAATAACATTAAATGTTCCTCAGAACTAAGCCCTCGGGCTTATCAGAACCTTGCCCATAGGCTAATATAACCATTCCCTCAGGCTTACCATAAGGTATAATGAATGGTGCCCTTAGGTGTATGGATTCTCTCCCTCAGGCATACGAAGTGTCTCCCTCAGGCACAGAATCTACCACCCTCAAGCATGAAAGGAGTTGCCCTTAGGCTAAATAGAACCCTGCCCTCAGGCTAAGAAAACAACGCCCTCAGGCTAAAGTAACACACTGCCCTCAGGCACAAGTAACTGGGCCAATCCCAACAGATATGAAAGCAATCATATAAAATTCCTCTCAAGGCAATTTAAAGCATGCTAAATTTCACGGTATACCCTCGGGTAACCTGGACAAACGACTAAACAGAGGAACACACCCCCGAGGTGGTCCTGGATCCAAGTAGTGATCCCAAACATCAGTTTTACAATTCCATTAAACTACCTATGCAATTATAGGTATTTAAAACAGCCAGGGCCTTAGCCACATGACACCCCAACATGGGTTTGTAGCACAATGGTACACAAAAATGCACAATAGTTTGAAATAAACACTACACCACCTACCTCAATCATCCTAGATTGCTATACGTGAACGACACTCCTCGAAACGCCCAAGAATGATGTAGATCTGAGGTAAAAGAATTCCCGTTCAAACTCAAATAACTTTCCCTCAAGAAATAATTGGTAAGAAATACGCAAGGAGAAGGGAGGGATTACCCGTGGGGTTCCAACGTGATCGATGGAAGTGGGATCGGATTCCTGGTGCTCGATCAGTTGATCCTCTAAGGTTCGGCCATCCTCCCGAGCTCCCCTCTGGTTCTAAGCTTCCCCTTTGAACAGAGGAGGCTAATGCCTGATTTAATCCAAAAAAAAAGACTACATAGTGTGTACTTCTCAAGTACACGGCGTGTACTTTCCATTTTTAACTCTTCCTTCAGCGGCTTCTCGCCAGCGTGGCACTGTTTATCTGTCGACATGAGTACACGGCGTGTAATACATGAATACACGGCATGTACTATCGCTTAGCTGGCCACCGCCTTACTGTTTTCCTTCCGACTGACTACACGGCATGTAAATACCCACTACACGACATGTAGTCTATTTTTACACCCTTTATCGTCGACCGGCTTACACGCCCTCTATACTCATTCCACACGGCCAAAGTACACGACATGTGGAAAATTACACAGCGTGTAGTCACAAAATTTAGGATTTTTTCCCCATTTTCCTTACTTTCTCAAAAAAACTTAAGGGAAAGAGAAAAGAAGAAACCCGTACCTCAAGAATAAGAACCAGGTTCTTACAAACTTCCCCCATTAAAGCAATTCATCCCAGAATTTCCCTTCCAAGGGTGGCGAATATAAAGCTCAGAACAACTCTGGCCACTGAGCACGTACGTCAGTCTCCCGCTCCCAGGTTTCATCCTGCACTCGGCCATGCTGCCATAGCACCCATATGAGATGAACTAACCGGCCTCAGAGAACCTTCGTGCTCATATCAATAATAAGAATTAGATGCTCCTCAAAGGATGCATCTATCTAAAGCTCAACCTCCTCTGGTTGAAAGACATGAGACAGGTCTGAATGATAATGGCGCAACTGAGATACATGGAAAATGTCGTGCATGGACTGATACCTCTGTGGTAACTGTAACCGATAGGCAACCGGACCAACTCTCTCCAGAATCTCAAATTTCCCCACATACCTTGGTGAAAGTAAACCCTGTATCTTGATTCATTTGTGTCCCAACCTCGGGAAAACACGCAAGAAAACCTGATCCCCGACCACGAACTCCAAGGGTCATCTGCGGTGATCAACATAAGATTTCTGACGAGATTGTATAGTATCCATCTGCTTCTGAATCAAATGGACCTGCTCAGAAGTCTCCTGCATGAGACGTGGTCCCATTAAAGCTGCCTCACCTGCCTCCACACAGCACAAGGGTGATCAACATGACCTACCACATAAATCCTCGTATGGTGCCATCTCAATAGTTTCCTGAAAACTATTATTATAGGAAAACTTTACTAGGGGTATATGCTTCTCCCAAGATCCCCCAAAGTCCAGGATGCATGCACGCATCATTTAATCTAGCACCTGTATCGTATGATCTGATTGGACATCAGTTTGAGGGTGGTAAGCTGTGCTCAGAAGAACCTGTGTACCCAATGCCCTCTGAAAACTCTGCCAGAAAAGAGATGTAAAACGGGTGTCCCTATCTGAAATTATAGATTGAGGGACCCCATGAAGATGTACAACCTCTCGGATATACAGCTTTCCGAGCTCGTCAACACCTAAGGTCTCCTTGATTGGAAAAAAGCAAGCTACCTTCGTGAGTCTGTCCACAACAACACACACAACATCATTGCCTCGAGGTGACCACGACAACCCAGTCACTAATTCCATCATGACATCATCCCATTTCCACTCCGGAATGGGTAACTGCTATAACAGTCTGGTTGGCCTCTGATGCTCTGCCTTCACCTGCTGACAGGAGAAACATCTCGTAACAAAACTAGCTACTTCTCTCTTCATACCCGGCCACCAATACTGACGTCTCAAGTCACGGTACATATTGGTAACTCCGGGATGAACTGTCCAAGTTGAAGCATGAAACTCTCACATAAGATCCTCGCGTATATCCCCTAGAACCCACACTCTTCTATGGAAACAAAGTACCTCATCATCGTATATCGCCCAACTAGGAGGAGGGTCCTCACTTGCCACCGACTCCCATAGAACTAGGCCTTCTGAATCAGATAGATGTCTCATCCTCACTCTATCCAGGAGGGTAGAAGTCACAACTAAAGATGAAAGATAGGTTTTCCCCTGACTATCATGCACCTCCAAATGCATCTCAGAGAACAAATCCATAAGCTGCCACTCACCACTGGCCTCATGAACTGCCTGTGTCTGAGTCTTCCTGCTCAGTGCATCAGCAACTGCATTATCCATACCAGGTGTACAGGCAAGCTCAAAATCTAAGGACTAAAGGTATTCGACCCACCTTCGCCACCTCAAATTCAAGTCACGCTGAGTAAAGATATACTTGAGACTTTTTTGGTCGGTGAAAACCAAAAAATGATCTCCCAAGAGATAATGTCTTCAATAGCGTAACACATGAACAACTGTAGCCAACTCGAGATCATGCATCGGGTAATTCCTCTCATGTGGACTCAACTTCTGAGACCTGTATGCAACAACTCAATCGCCATGCATCAACACCGCTCCCAACCCAATACCTGATGCATCACAGTAAACTGTATAGCTCTTCCCCTGATTTGGGAGTATCAGGATTGGTGCTGATGTCAACCTTCCCTTCAACTCCTGAAAGGCTGTCTCATAAGCTTCTGACCAAACAAACTTCACACCCTTCTTATTCAAACCTGTCAACAACACTGATAAGCGGGAGGAGTCATGTATAAAATGCCTGTAGTAACCAGCCAGCCCCAAGAAACTCCGTATCTCAAACATGTTCTTAGGATGCTCCCAGGAAACTACTGCTCTCACCTTCTCTGGGTATACTGCAACTCATACCTCTGAGATGATATGACCCAGGAAGTGAATCTAATCCATCCAAAAGTGGCACTTTGAGAGCTTAGCATATAGCCGATGCTCTCTTAGTGTACTCAATACGATCTCAAGATGAGTGGCATGGTCATGTCGAGTGTGAGAGTACACCAAGATATCTTCCATGAATACTACCACAAAAGAATCCAGATAAGGATGGAACACACAATTCATCAGAGCCATGAAAACTGCTGGCGTGTTCGTGAGTCCAAAAGGAATAACCAAGTACTCGTACAGACCATACTTTCTCATGAAGGCTGTGAGAGGTATATCAGATGGTCTAACGCACAACTGATGATATCCGGATCTCATGTCAATCTTCGAGAACACTCGTGATCCTCAATGTTGATCAAAAAGACCATCAATCCTTGGTATGGGATATCGGTTCTTGACCGTCAACTGGTTCAGCTTCCGATAATCCACACAGAGTATGAGGGTACCATCTGCCTTCTTCGAAAAAAGGACCAGAGAACCCCAAGGAGAAGTACTAGGTCGGATAAAACCCTTTGACTGTAACTCCTCTAACTACCTCTTGAGCTCCTGTAACTCAGGTGTATCCATCCTATAAGGAGGAATGGATACCAGTGCTGCTCCTAGTACAATCTCAATAGAGAAATCCACCTCACGATCTGGAGGTAGACCTGCAAAGTTGTCCGAGAAGACATCCCTAAAGCGATCAACCACTAGAGGGAAGTCCTTCTAACAAGTCCTATGATCATCCAGATATAAACTCACAATCTGGGTTGTGACTCCACCTTGCCCACAATGCTCTGGTCCAACTAGACTCGCCTGGACATCCCATTATCCCTTGTATCGAAACTCTCTGCCCTCTGGTGACGTGAAACTCACCCTGTGACGATAGCAGTCCACGAAGGCTCTAAAGGGAACCAACCAGTCCATCCCAAGAATGACATTATATCTCGTCATCTATAAGACATAGAGGTCCCAAAGGAAGTGACACCCACCAACCTCAAGGGGGTACTCCATGCACTGATGCACACCAGCCGTTCTAGTTCCAAACGGAGTGTCTAGAATCATAACATCAGGAGAAGAAGAAACACAGAGCCCAAGGCTCTCCACAACAGGCACATATACAAAGCTATGTGTAGCACCCATATCGAAAAGTACTGAAGATAAGACAGAAGCTACTAGAATAGTACCTGTTACAGTAGAAGGTCCGTGATCCTGCTCCTATTGAGTCTGTTGCACTACATATTCCTACCCAGTGTCGCGGCCCTACGACACAGCCTGGCTACCCTGAGCTGTCCTGCCCTACTGCCTCCGAGATCCTGGTGTCTGGATACCACAGCCACGACCATGATCTCTTCCTGCACGCCCTGACATATTCCAATTGCCCAACTGGTAAGAAGCTGCTGGTCCTGCTCCTGCACACAGAGTCTGCACAGAACCCCTCTCACTAGCCATTGGTGGAAACTCCCTGCAAACGCACTATAGATGACCCATCTTGCCGCAAGCTTGGAACTCCACTGGGTCACGTGGACACTGTGGTCTCTTGTGCCCCTCCTTACCACACTGGTAGCACCTGATCGGGCCACCTGAAACATTCTTCTGGCTGGTACTGCCACTGTGAGAGGAGTCCATCTGTCTCTTCCTCTTACCGGCAGAAATAGTTCTAGAAACTAGTGTCGAACTGCCTTGACCCACACCACTAGATTCCCTTAGATTCTGCTCGGTAATCAGTTCTTGGTTCAAAATAACATGTACAATAGGCAACCTGAAAACATTCACCAGTGCACGAATGTCATATCGAAGACCATCCTCAAAGCGTCTAGCCCTCAATGTCTCATCACCTACCAGAACGGGTGCAAAACGATGAAGCTCGGTGAAACGAGCAGAATAATCCATCACCGACATAGCGCCCTGCTACAGATTCATAAACTCTCGAGCTCTATCTTCCCTCAACATCTTTGGGAAGAAGAAGTCATAGAAAGCTGTCTAGAAATCTTCCCACGCCATGTCTCTATGATGCTCTGACTGGGTGGTAACATCCCACCACCTCTTGGTAGAATCACACAACATATAAGTCGCGAGCTTGATACTCCGCCCTAAAGGAGTCTCAAGATGCTCGAAAATCGTCTGCAATGAATCCATCCAAGACTCCTCAGCCTGTGGTTCGCCATCCCCTACAAATGTAGGAAGATGCTGCTGCTGGAAGATACGAGTCAACTCAGCCATAGATGTGGTAGCTGGTGGTGCTCCCTGAAAGGTCTGCATGAACCGCATGAAGCCTTCACAGAACTGCACATCCGCGCCTGTGACTGGTATAACGGCTGGCGCCTAATCTAGCTCTACTAGAGGATCCACTGGTAGCCCATGGCCTACCATATTTGGAGTATAATCACCGCCACTCTCTTGGAGAACAACGCGTGGTCATCTCGGTGGCATGACTCTACAAGGTCAAACACACACCTTAGATCAAAATTATCAGAGACCGAAAACAAGGAGATGGAGAAGGAAAGGTTTTACAATTTAAAAAACTTGACTACACGGTGTGTATATATATTACACGGCGTGTTCTCACAACTGTTCACATGGGTGTGTACTCCAGCTTATAATGGCCGTGAACACCCCAAACACACGGCGTGCCTTCTAAATACACGGCGTGTACTTAAATCCTCCTTACCTGCCCGAGTCCTTCTACACGGCTAAGCCACACGACTCACTTTGAACAAGACTACATGGCGTGTATGGAATCTACACGACATGTATGGTTTAATTTACAACTTCCCGTGTCGTTTGTGACATGACCGACTACTCGGATAACCCTAAACAGCGTGTTACACCCGCACATGGTGTGTACACCACCCCGTTTTCCAGCCACATGACCAATTCCACACGGTCTCCCACCGGTGAAAACTACATGGCGTGTCCCTCAAGTACACAACATGTTTAAAAAGAGGTAAAACCAACCCCTGTTTGTTAGTTACATGGCCGGGTCCCCAGGTCAGACTACACGACATGTTCCAAAGTGGACACGGCGTGTATGTCTCAAGGTATTCTCCGTCCATGTTGTTAGTTACATGGGCAGGATCTGGGTCAACACTACATGGTGTGTACATCCGGTACACGATGTGTTTTTTCCCAAGCCTTTCCCTAACCCGTATCTCCGCCCACATGGTCTATGACATAGGATGAGACTACACGACGTGTACTGAGGGTATACGGCGTGTACTCAAAAAGTTTTCATTTCTTCCCAAACAGAAGAACACACGACATGTGTCCGAGGGACTACACGGCGTGTATCCTGGGTTTTCTGGATGTTAAACCTCATATACTTCTCCGGAACCTAGAAAATACTGAAAAACAACACCTAAGTGTCAAATTCCGATTCGTGAGGGCCCATACTCTCTGCGAATCAAAGTTTGGCATCTTATACATGTTATAACCAAATAAACAAGTCAATGATCCACCAAATTCCAGTCATTGAGGGCCCATACTCCCCAAAAACCAAAGTTTGGAATCCATTCTATCAATAGGATCACACAAAAATACCCTATCACATAGTAGGTATTTATCAAAGCAGTTATCACAATAGCATGCTTTTCTAGCACAACTCCTATCACAACAACATGCAATTTCTAATGCGCCTACATGGCATGGAACTATGCATGGAATGTAATTTCTAGAATGTGCCTAAATGATAAATGAGACGACATACCCTCATCTCATCGGGTTGCAACTAAATACCCATGGATAACATATAAACAGCACAATCACAAGTGTGTCACCCAACGGTGAAAATCAAATCAACTGTAAAATTGGAAAAATCAGAATAATTGAAAAAATACGGGGTAGACTGGCTTTTCCCTGTACATGGGTTAGATACTCTCAAGCACAGATTATTACCAACTACCATGTCCGTCCTATCACCGAATAAGGCTTCAAATCGTAAGTCAAAGAATAGAACTCCTCTGATACCACCTTGTAATGTCCCGGATCCGGGTGCCACTCCACGGGTGCCCCGAACCCGGTTGGTCACATGACCTCAAGCGCATTTCTTCAAACGCCAGAGGCTGCCGACTAGCAGCTAGGGCCTAGGTCTTATAATGGGAAAACTATGCCCTCATTTGTCAAAGTGTAGTGCAGCAGAAAAGATAAACAACATACAACAACAACGGAAGAAGTAAAACATACATAACAGAAATGAAAAACTACAGTAAAAGAGAACCAACATTTATATAGATAATGATGTAACATGTCTCTAATTCTATGAAAATAGCCAGAACATGTTACACATCAGTACAATACGATACAAAGGAAAGTACAGGTACAACAGAACAAAACAGAACAACCGGCAACATCACGAGCCTGAGCTCGGTCCCATGCTCCCCTACACCTCAGCAACACTCAAGTACCTGTATAGGGACCCTTGACCTTATCCATACCTGCAGAAATGTAATCTATTTGGGGCCGAAGACTTAGCCCCAAACAGGGTGTGAGAAATAAACCCTAGTAGGCACCCACCAAAGGCCCGTGCCCAACTGTCTGTGAAATGTGCAACAACAGTGTGCAGTAGTAAATGCAATAAACTAAGCAGTACTCAAAAGTAACTAACTTTACCAGTTTCATTTCCATTTATATATTCATTTAGCAGTTCAATTTAATAACATTCAATGTTCCTCAGAACTAAGACCTCGGGATTATTAGAACCTTGCCCTCAGGCTAATATAACCATGCCCTCAGGCTTACCCTTAGGTATAACGAATGGTGCCGTCAGGCGTAAGGAATCTCGCCCTCAGGCATATGAAGTGTCACCCTCAAGCACAGAATCTACCGACCTCAGGCATGAAAGGAGTTTCCCTTAGGCTAAACAGAACCATGCCCTCAGGCTAAGAAAACAACGCCCTCAGGATAAATTAACACACTGTCCTCAGGCGCAAGTAACCGGGCCAAGCCCAATAGATAAGCAAGAAATCATATAAAATCACTCTCAAGGCAATTTAAAGCATGCTAAATTTCACGGTATACCCTCAGGTAACCTGTACAAATGGCTAAACAGAGGAACGCACCCCCGGGGTGGTCCTGGATCCAAGAAGTGATCCCAAACAGCAATTTTACAATTCCATTAAACTACCTATGCAATTCTAGGTATTTAAAATAGCCAAGGCCTCATCCACACGACACCACAACATGGGTTCGTAGCACAATGGCACAAAAAAACGAATAGTAGTTGGAAATAAACACTAGACCACCTACCACAATCATCCCAGATCACTATACGCGAATGACGCTCCTTGAAACGCCCGAGAACGATGTAGATCTGAGGTAAAAGAATTCCTGTTCAAACTCAAATAACTTTCCCTCGAGAAATAATTGGTAAGAACTACGCGAGGAGAACGGAGGGCTTACCCGTGGGGTTCCAACGTGATCGACGGAAGTGGGATCATATTCCTGGTGCTCGATTGGTTGATCCTCTAACGTTCAACCATCCTCCCGAGCTCCCCTCCGGTTCTAAGCTTCCTTTGTGAACAGAGGAGGCTACTGCCTAATTTAAGCCAAAAAATAGACTACACGACGTGCAATTCTCAAGTACACGGCATGTACTGTCCATTTTTAACTGTTCCTTCGGCGGATTCTTGCCAGCATGGCGTTGTTTATCTGTTGACATGAGTACACGACGTGGAATAAATGAGTACACGGTGTGTACTGTTGCTCAGCTGGCCACCACCTTACTGTTTGCCTTCCGACTGACTACACGACGTGTAAATACCCACTACACGGCCTGTAGTTGGTTTTTAAACCCTTCATCATCGACCGGCCTACACGCCCTATGTACTCATTCCACACAGCTAAAGTACACGGTGTGTGGAAAAGTACACGGCGTGTAGTCACAAAATTTAGGATTTTCACCCATTTTCCTTACTTTCTCAAAAACACTTAAGGAAAAGAGAAAAGAAGAAACCCATACCTCAAGAATAAGAACCGGTTTCTTATAGTATATGATTTTATAAATGATTAAACCCAATAATACATAAGAATCAATAAGAGTGTTGAATCAATCACAAATACTCTTATAAAATCATTAAGCAATCTTGACATAAATACTCTTTTAATTTGAAAAGAAAAGTTCTTTTGGAAAAATATTTGTATAAAACCAGAAGTAAATAAACATAGTATTTTAATAATAAAATGAGTGTTTTTATAAGGATAATGGTTTCCAAAAACATATTATAGAGTTCCCTTGAAAATAGATATGAATTTGAGAAATTCCATTGAATCAGGCTTGTATTTTGGAAATAGTTTTTAAAGTTTCTTTTAAAACACGTAAATATCCAGAAAATAAGGATGGGTTATGGTTGGAAAACATATATAGAATACTCACACAGAATTTATGATGAGTACATAACAATATATAAGAATTTCATTGAGGTAATTAGACAATGAAAGTAACCCGAATGAAAGTGGAAGTTCGGGCGGAAAACCCTTACCTTAACTCCAAACGTGTTCCTCTCTTGAACTTAAGCACCTGGAATATGAAATTATACTTATTAATAACTTTTTAATAACCTATTAGACATGTATTTAGTTTATCATAATTCTGGTTATTTCATTTATTTCTTTATTGAATAGTTATTGTATTAAATTCCGTCGTTCCAGAGTTTTCATTTTTTTTATTTGCGTATTTGGTTCATTTGTTTTTAAGTATGTGGAATAGATGAAAATATCCAGAATTGAAATTATATATTATTTATGAACATAAATAGGTGTTATTTTTTATTTATATAACTTGGTTACATGGAAATAGGATGAATTATTATATAGAACCTTAATGATAATTGTTTCAGTTAATGTGTGGGTTTTGATTACAATGAACTCATTTTTCATTATAACTTAATACCATTTGTAAAAAGGGATTATAGAATCTTACATAGGTTATATTACATACATAATAATCTGTTTCAACCATAACAATAATGGTTTCATGATCTAAATTGATAATGGTAATAGAAATCGAAATCCCATCGTCCTTGAATGTGGAAAATTGACACTTCTCGGATGGTTTTCTTGCTACTAGTATAAAAGAGGGTAAAATGGGAAGATGATGATAAATTATTCAAATATCATGACAAAATTCTAGTACATATAAGGTACTTGATTCATCACAAAATTTGGATAAGGATTGGTAATAGAAAAATAAAACAAATGAACTTGAAAGGAAAGACAAAGAATTGAAAAGAGGAAATTACCTCTTGAACCAAACTTCCTTGAGAGCCTCCTTAAGAGAGAGGTTTTGGTATTTTTATGAGACCAAGGATTGCAGGACATGAGAGATGAGGTTGGGAGGGTATTTGGAAAGAATTTTGAGAAGGCATAAGGCTTGAGAGGAATGAATGGAAGAGGGGGTGAGAGGGGGTTTTTATAGTGGAGGAGAGAGGGGATTTCTTAATATAAAATTTATTAATTTATTATATCTCCTCGAGGCAAGGAATAGTGATTATTCCACGACCAAGAATATTAATGTTATCATGTGATCCTGAACCAAGTGGTCTTACATCAGCATAAAATCACACATTAATCTATAATTAGTGTATTTATCTTAATTTTGCAAATTATGGTATGTCACTATTCATAAAAAAATCAAGTATTTCAGAAAAATCACAAAAATTCAATCCAACCATTTTTCAATGTGTAGAATCCAAAAAATACGTCCATTTTTCAAAAATAATTTTCTAAATATTATTAATTTAATATTCAATTAAAATCATAATTTATTCTAAAAATAACAGTTTTAAAACATTTGTTTACTTATTTTAAAGCATAGGTATATCATACTCACACTTGCATATTATTTATATACTATCATAGGTAATGTTACTATTAATTAGGGTATATCACTATCCATAAGGGCTTGTTATTATTCATAAGGGTAGGTTACTATTCACCAAAAATTAAGTTTTTTTATTGGACTCCAAATAACTTACTGATCGCAACTGTGTATGTCAGATTTTTGAAATTCACATCACAGAAGTGACAAACTTATATTTTAAGGGTCACATAGAACTTAATAGTTAATTATGTTGTGAATTCATGTGATTATGACATATTTATAAGAAAGGAATTTCCAAAGAAATATTGGGTTGTTACATTCTCCTCTCCTTAAAAATATTTTGCCCTCAAAATTTCATTTTACAATCTAGGACAAGAACAGGTGGGGGTACTTTTCCTTCATTGATTCCTCCAGTTCCCAAGTCGCCTCTTCATACTTATGGTTTCACCATAGTACCTTGACCAGATGAGTATTCTTGTTGCATAGAACTTTGTCTCTACGATCCAAGATTTTCACTGCCTGCTCCTCATAGGAAAGATCATCCTCCAACTGTACCACCTTAGAAGAGAGTACATGTGAAGGGTCTGGTATGTACTTCCTTAAGAGAGATACATGAAAGACATCATGTACCTTCGACAAGGTAGATAGAAGTGCCAGTCGATAGGCCACAGCTCCGACTCGAACAAGGATCTTGAATGGGCCGATATATCTAGGACTTAGCTTTCCCAAACTGTATGACCTTCTTCCATGGAGATATGTGTAGAAATACCAGGTCTCTAACTTTGAACTCAAGGCCTTGTCGACAGTTATCGACTTTGGGATACCTTGATATGCTGCTGAATGGTTTTCACCTTCTCCGCCATTTCTTCAACCAATTCAGGTGCTAGAAAATTTCGCTCACCGACTTCATCCCAACACGCCGGTGTTCTAAACCTTTTCCCATAAAGGGATTCATATGGTGCCATACAGATGCTCGAGTGGAAACTATTATTGTAGGAGAATTCAACCAGTGGAATATGTTGGTCCCATCCTCCTTTGAATTCCATAGAACATGATCAAAACATGTCTTACAGTGTCTGAATAGTCCTCTCAGATTGGCCATCAGTTTGAGGATGATATGCCGTACTGAAGTTCAGTTCAGTGCTTAAAGCATGTTGGAGACTTTTCCAAAACTTTGAGGTGAATCTAGGATCATGGTAGGATAAAATAGAGAGTGTCACTCCATGTAGCCTTACCACTTATTTGATGTAAATCCATGCAAGTTGATCCAATGAGTATTCCTCTCGAATTACAATAATGTGGGTTGTCTTTGTAAGACAATCCACAATTACCCATATAAGATTGTTTCCTTTGGATGTCTTTGGAAGTCCAGTGAAAAAATCCATGGTAATGTTCTCCAACTTCCATGCTGGTATGGGTAGTGGTTGCATCATCCCCTTAGACTTTTGCCTCTTAGCCTTCACTTGTTGACATATCATGCATTTTGATGCATATTCAGCAATCTCCCTTTTCATATTGTCCCACCAAAAGTTTTCTTGGAGATCTCGATACATCTTTGTGCTACCAGGATGTATAGGGAAATTAGAGCTATGAGCATCATCCAACAGTTCTCTCTATAGCTCAGGAATAGCGGGAACATAAAGCCTCTTCCCGAATTTCAAAATACCATCTTCATATGCGAAGTCAGTCAACTTCCCATCATTTATAGCTTTAATTTTCTTTTGAAACACTTAATCATTAGCCTGAGAACCTTTTATTCTCTCTAGTAAAGAAGGTTGGGAAACCATTTGAAAAAGTAGTGATGTGCTTCCTTCCTTGATAATTCCCATATCCATATTTACTAGATCCATGAACCTAAGATCCCTTTCAACTCTCATCTTGTTCAGAATTCCATGGTCCTTTCTACTCAAAGCATTTTCCAACTTATTTTCCTTCCCCGGGTGGTAGTCTGTTGTGAAATCATAATCTTTGAGTATCTCAATCCACCTACTTTGTCTCATGTTGAGTTCCTTTTGTGAGAATATATACTTCAAAATCTTATGATCTGTATATATCTCACATTTTTATCCATAGAGGTAATGTCTCAAAATTTTCAGAGCAAATATTACCACTCCTAACTCAAGATCATGAGTTGGATAGTTTTGATCATGAATTTTTAGCTGTCTAGATGCATATGAAATCACTCAATCATTCTGCATAAGGACACAACCAAGTCTTTTCTTTGATGCATCGCTATAGATCACAAACCCATCATTCTCCGATGGTAGGGTTAGGATTAGAGCATTCACTAAACTCCTCTTCAATTCTTCAAAACATTCTTCACATTCCTTTGTCCATATGAACTTAACTCCTTTTCGTGTGAGATTGGTCATTGGGTTGGCTAAACGGGTGAAGTTCTGAATGAAATGCTGATAATAACCTGCTAAACCAATAAAACTACGTAACTCAGTTATGTTTGTTTAAGTAGTCCATTCTTGCACAGCCTTTGTCTTCACAGGATCTATAGATATTCCATCCTTAGAGACAATGTTTCCCAGAAAGGAAACTGATTGGAGCCAAAATTCACACTTGCTAAACATCCCATATAATTCATTTCTTCTCAGAGTCTTTAGAATAGTGTGTAAGTGATTTTCATGTTTTTAATAGATTTTAGAGTACCCCAGGATATCATCAATAAAACCCACCACAAATTCATTAATATATTCATTTAAAACTCTATTCATTAGATCCATAAATACTGATGGTGCATTAGTTAGTCCAAAAGTTATTACTGTAAACTTGTAATACCCATACCTGGTTTGGAATGCTGTTTTTGGAATGTCCTCTTTCCTTATAAGTAACTGATGATATCCAGATCGAAGATCAATCTTTGAAAAATATTGGTCTCCATGAAGTTGATCGAATAAATCATCAATTTGTGGAAGAGGATACTTATTCTTTATTTTAACAGTATTGATTTCCCTATAATCAATGCACAACCTCATAGACCCATCTTTCTTCTTAAAAAAAAGAACAGGGGATCCCCATAGAGAATTTCTAGGGAGAATAAACCCTTTATCACTCAATTCATCTAGTTGTTTCTTTAGCTCCACTAAATCCATAGTGGACATTCTATAAGGGATCTTTGATATGGCTCTTGAACTAGGAATTAAGTCATTGGAAAACTCAATTTCCCACTCTGGAGGATGTCCAGGTAAATACTCTGGAAATACATCAATATATTCTTGCACAACAGGTACATCTTCTATTTGAACATTATTTTCCTGACCCATATTTATTTCATTCTCTTCCTCCCTAATAATTGAATTCAGTTGAGCTACTGGGGTTAGATCAAGATAAGAATTAGGTGGTGACTTTTCTACTCTAAAGATAAGGTACTCTTTATCATCAACGAGAATTGTAACCTCCTTATTCTTACAATAAATTTTCGCATCATGGTCCGAAAGGAAATCCATACTGAGGATTATATCAAATTCAATCATGGGTATGGAAATGAGATTATCAGATAAAGAACATTTATATTCCCTAGTGGGAACTGATTCACAAAGCTTTGTTGCAATGATACATCCCTTAGGAGTTTTGACTGAAAACTCCCTTGTTAAATCAAATTGGAAATGTATAATTTTCTTAGAAAACTGTGAAGATATGAAACAATGTGATGATCCAGAAACAAATAAAGCATTGTCTAAGTTTGATGAAATGATCAAAGTACCTGCCACCACATCAAGCAGAATTTCAACCTCTGTAGTTTTGATTGCATAAGCTCGGCCCTGCTCCCTTGGCCTTTTCTGTGACATGTTTCCTTGATGTTTTTGGAAAATCATTAGCATAGTGCCCCATCTCCTGACAATTATTGCATTGAACATTGTTAGCCTTATTCTTTCCTTCACAATCACAAGTAATATGGTCTTTCTGTCCAAACTTAAAACATACTATGTTTTCCTTTAATTAGGCACCAAGGTGTTTCTTTCCACAATTATCATAGGGTGGAAATTCAACTCTTCCCTTCTTCCCTATTTTTTTATTACCTTTCCTAGAGTTTTCAGCAGCCCTCTTTTTCTCCTGCTTTCTCTTAAAGTCATAGGACTTAGAGAATTATTTTTCTGTCTTGATATTACATGAAACTATATCCTTATATGATGAAAAAAATTTGGGATACCAGTGCCCGCTGGAGTAATTGCTTTAGGACATCAAAGAATCAATCAATTTTTCTTCTTGGATTTCGTATGTAGTCCACAACATGTCATGCTAACCTTGTAAAGTTGGATTCATACTTGGCAACATTTTCATCCTCCTTCTGCCTTAGATTCAAGAAATGTCTCTCTATATCTGCTCACTGTGCACGAGGGAAATATTTTTCTAAGAATATTTCCTTAAAATACCTCTATTCCAACTCTTATATTTCTTCCTCCTACTTTGTGTTTTGGATTAATGACCACCACTGATCCGTATCTCCCAATAGACGATAAACTTCCATGTTGAACTTCTGTCTTTCATTACATCCCAAAGCAAGAAATATATTCTTGAGGGAAGTTATCCACTACTTAGCTACAAATGGGTTTGTAGTCCCATTGAATGATGGAGGCTGTTGTCGCATAAAGCGATCTAGCATAGCTCCTCCACGTGGTGGATCCTGATGCTCCATACGGGTAAGATTATTATTCATAACCTGAGTAAGTTGTCCCAGTATAGTTACGAGTTGATCAACATTATTCATAGTACCAGAGACAACATCGTTATCTTGTATCGGAGGAAAATCCCTACAGGGGACACATGAGTTCATACAGTTTCCATTGTTTCCACTAGGCTCCATTTCTATATAATGGAATACACTAGATTAGGTTATGAATCATAATGCATAATCTTTAACTTAACAAAATACTTCACACAAATTGAAATCCTAGGCATGGCTAATCCCATAATCACAAAAATGGTTTCTTTGAGGAAAATTTTACATTTAAATCATTCATAATGGCTTGTAAAAAAATGTGAATTATCCTAAGCATATCCCCCAGGAGTGTTGTAACAAAGAGTGAAGAAAGGTCCGTTGTCGTGCACCAGCACCCATTCGATTCTAGCTCAAATCGGTGTTTTCAGGTTTTACCCCTAGATACATCTGTGCCAGATCCACCTCTACCGGATCGTATCCAGATAGGGATGTATTACTTGAAATATACACATAATCTATTACTTACCAAAATAAAGAGATGTTGTTGTATGTTTATCCTCAAAGTCTATCTTAGGGACTCTTCCATAATCTATTTTTGCTAAATCTAGTTTCCAAGTTTTCTACTAAACTTCCTCTGATACCAACTGTAAGGACCTGGCCCCAGTTGTCTAGAGCCAGTGCCTTATTTGATTACATTTGCATACATACAAGGAATACGAATCCCAAAGGACCAAGTAGTTTAGTATTATTGGAAACAAGATACATACATAAGTTCAACTTTATATATGGAAAGGAAAAACAACACTAAATTATTCCACTAAAAACATCATGTCTCCTAGATTATGCTTGCATGTCATTAATAATTTAATTCTTCATGTCCTAAGAAAAATGAAACATAAGAAATGGGTGAGCTCAAATGCTTAGTAAGAGTAAGAAATACAGCGGAAGACAACATAAACATAAGACATGGTGAATAATTGAAAACACATGCCTTTAATAATGAATCTGAACACATTATGAAAGAAATATGTGCTGAGTAAATAATGCCATAATAAAACATAATCATGGGTATTCTAATAGTTGAATAACTACCTAAACTTCAAATACTAGCATCATAATGAGGGAAGTTCATATTCCGAACATCATAACCATACCGTCCAGGCCTCGTGCGAGGACCATAAATAATCATTTTACCAAGGCCTCGTACCAAGACCATAGTTTGTCTCATGAGACCTACTGATGCATCAAGGGGATATATCAGGCCCCACTTGTCACATAATAAGTCCAATTCATTCCTCATATGATCAGGAATAAACATAAACAACATATACATTCACATTGAAACTATTATATGAAATGTAACAATCTTTCCCCAATCATTAAACATAAAATACTAACCATTCTGAGTAATATGGTGAATGGTTTTAGGATAGATCATACACAATATATTTAGTCATAAACCATTGAATAAAATATGTTATATGATTTTATAAATTATTAAACCCAAAAATACATAATAATCAACAAGAGTGTTGAATCAATCACAAATACTCTTATAAAATCATTAAGCAATCTTGAGATAAATACTCTTTTAATTTGAAAAGAAGAGTTCTTTTGGAAAAATCTTTTTATAAAACCAGAAGTGAATAAAGATAGTATTTTTATAATAAAATTATTGTTTTTATAAGGATAATGGTTTCCAAAAATAGATTATAGAGTTCCCTTGAAAATAGATATGAATTTGAGAAATTCCCTTGAATCGGGCTTGTATTTTGGAAACAGTTTTGAAAGTTTCTTTTAAAAAATGTAACTATCCATAAAATAAGGAGGGGTTATGGTTGGAAAACATATATATAATAATCACACAGAATTTATGAGGATTAAATAACAATATATAAGAATTTAATTGAGGTAATTAGACAATGAAAGTAACCCGAATTAAAGTGGAAGTTCGGGTGGAAAACCCTTACCTTAACTCCAAACGTGTTCTGCTCTTGAACTTAAGCACCTGGAATATGAAATTATACTTATTAATAACTTTTTTAATAACTTATTAGACATGTATTTATTTTATCATAATTCTTTTTAGTTCATTTATTTGTTTATTGAATAGTTATTGTATTGAATTCCATCGTTCCATAGTTTTCATTTTCTTTATTTGCGTATTTGGTTCATTTGTTTTTAAGTATGTGGAATAGATGAAAATATCCAGAATTTAAATTATATATTATTTATGAACATAAATAGGTGTTATTTGTTATTTATATAACTTGGTTACATGGAAAGAGGATGAATTATTATATAGAACCGTAATGATAATTGGTTCAGTTAAATTGTAGGTTTTGATTACAATGAACTCAATTTTCATTATAACTGAAAGCCATTGGTAAAAAGGGATTACATAATATTACATAGGTTATATTACATACATAATAATCTGGTTCAACCATAACAAGAATGGTTTCATGATCTAAATTGAGAATGATAATAGAAATCGAAAGACCATCGTCCTTGAATGTGGAAAATTGACACTTCTCGGATGGTTTTCTTGCTACTAGTATAAAAGAGGGTAAAATGGGGAGATGATGATAAATTATTCCTCTATCATGAAAAAATTCTAGTAAATATAAGGTACTGGAGTCATAAAAAATTTGGATAAGTATAGGTAATAGAAAAAGAAAACAAATGAACTTGAAAGGAAAGACAAAGAATTGAAAAGAGGAAATTACCTCTTGAACCAAACTTCCTTGAGAGCCTCCCTAAGGGAGAGGTTTTGGTCTTTTTATGAGACCAAGGCTTGCTGGACGTGGGAGAGGAGGTTGGGAGGGTATTTGGAAAGAATTTGGAGAAGGAACAAGGCTTTATAGGAATGAATGGAAGAGGGAGTGAGAGGGGGTTTTTATAGTGAAGGAGAGAGGGGATTTCTTAATATAAAATTTATTAATTTATTATATCTCCTTGAGACGAGTAATAGTGATTATTCTCTGACCAATAATAGTAATGATATCATGTGATCCCAAACCAAGTGGGCTTACATCAGCAGAACATCACACATGACTCTATAATTAGAGTATTTATCTTAATTTTGCAAATTATGGTATGTCACTATTCATAAAAAAATCAAGTATTTCAGAAAAATCCCAAAAATTCAATCCCACCATTTTTCAATGTGTAAAATCCAAAAATGAAATCCATTTTTCAAAAATAATTTTCTTAATATTATTAATTTAATATTTAATTAAAATCACAATTTATTCTAAAAATAACAGTTTTAAAACATTTGTTTAATTATTTTAAAGCATAGGTATATCTTACTCACACTTGAATATTTTTTATATACTATCATAGGTAAAGTTACTATTCATTAGGGAATATCACAATTCATAAGGGTATGTTACTCTTCATAAGGGTAGGTTACTATTCACCAAAAATTAAGTTTTTTTTATTGGACTCCAAATAACTTACTAATCGCAACTATGTATGTCAGATTTTTGAAATTCACATCACAGAAGTGACAAACATATGTTTTAAGGGTCACATAGAACTTAGTAGTTAATTATGTTGTGATTTCATGTGATTATGACATATTTATAAGAAATGAATTTCCAAAAAAATATTGGTTTGTTACATTCTCCCCTCCTTACAAACATTTCTCCCTTGAAATTTCATTTTACAATCTAGGCCAAGAACATGTGGGGGTAATTTTACTTTGTTGATTCCTCTAGTTCCCAAGTTGCCTCTTCATACTTATGGTTTTACTATAATACATTGACCAGATGAGTAGTCTTTTTGCGTAGAACTTTGTCTTTACGATACAAGATTTTCACTGGCTGCTCCTCATTGGAAAGATCATCCTCCAACTGTACCACCTCAGAAGAGAGTACATGTGAAGGGTCTGGTATGTACTTCCTTAAGAGAGATACATGAAAGACATCATGTACCTTCGACAAGGTAGATAGAAGTGCCAGTCAATTGGCCACTGCTCTGACTTGAACAAGGATCTCTAATGGGACGATATATCTAGGACTTAGCTTTCCTTTATTCCCAAACTACACAACCTTCTTCCATGGAGATATGCGTAGAAATACCAGGTCTCCAACTTTGAACTCAAGGCCTTGTCGACGATTATCCCCATAACTCTTCTGTAGACTTTGGGCTGCCTTGATATGCTACTAAATGGTTTTCACCTTCTCCGCCATTTCTTCAACCAATTCAGGTCCTAGAAACTTTCGCTCACCGACTTCATCCTAACACATAGGTGTTCTACACCTTTTCCCATAAAGGGCTTCATATAGTGCTGTACAGATGCTCGAGTGGAAACTGTTTTTGTAGGAGAATTCAACCAGTGGAAGATGTTGGTCCCATCCTCCTTTGAATTCCATAGAACATGATTGCAACATGTCTTCCAGTGTCTGAATAGTTCGCTCGGATTGGCCATCATTTTGAGGATGATAGTCCGTACTGAAGTTCAGTTCAGTGCTTAAAGCATGTTGGAGACTTTTCCAAAACCTCGAGGTGAATCTAGGATCACGGTCAAATAAAATAGAGAGTGGTACTCCATGTAGCCTTACCACTTCTTTGATGTAAATTCATGCAAGTTAATCCAATGAGTAGTCCTATCAAATTGCGATAATGTGAGTTGTCTTTATAAGATGATCCAAGACAACCCATATAGGATTATTTCTTTTGGATGTCTTTGGAAGTTGACTGACAAAATCCATGTTAATGTTCTCCCACTTCCATGTTGGTATGGGTAGTGGTTGCATCATCCACTTAGACTTTTGCCTCTTAGCCTTCACTTGTTGACATATCATGCACTTTGATGTATATTCAGCAATCTCCCTTTTCATATTGTCCTACTAAAAGTTTTCTTGGTGATCTTGATACATCTTTGTGCTAACAGGATGTATAGGGAAATTAAAGCTATGAGAATCATCCAACAGTTCTCTATTTAGCTCAGGAATAGTGGGAACACAAAGCCTCTTCCTGAATTTCAAAATGCCATCTTCATATGCGAAGTCAGTCAACTTCCCATCATTTATAGCTTTAATTTTCTTTTGAAACTCTTCATCATTAGCCTAAGAACCTTTTATTCTCTCCAGAAAAGAAGGTTGGGAAACCATTTGAAAGAGTAGTGATGTGCTTCCTTCCTTGATAATTCTCATATCCATCTTTACTAGATCCATGAACTTAGGATCCCTTTCAACTCTCATCTTGTTCAGAATTCCATGGTCCTTTCTACTCAAAGTGTTTTCTAACTTATTTTCCTTACCCAGGTGGTAGTCTGTTGTGAAATCATAATCTTTGAGTAGCTCAATCCACCTACTTTGTCTCATGTTGAGTTCTTTTTGTGAGAATATATACTTCAAACTCTTATGATCTGTATATATCTCACATTTTTCTCCATAGAGGTAATGTCTCCAAATTTTTATAGCAAATGTTACCGCTGCTAACTCAAGATCATGAGTTGGATAGTCTTGATCATGAATTTTTAGCTGCCTAGATACATAGGCAATCACTCGATCATTCTGCATAAGGACACAACCAAGTCCTTTCTTTGATGCATCGCTATAGATCACAAACCCATCATTCCCCGATTGTAGGGTTAGGATCGGAGAATTCACTAAACTCCTCTTCAATTCTTCAAAACATTCTTCACATTTCTTTTTCCATATGAATTTAACTCCTTTTCGTGTGATCTTGGTCATTGGGTTGGCTAAACGGGTGAAGTTCTGAAAAAAACGCCAATAATAACTTTCTAAACCAATAAAACTATGTACCTCAATTACGTTTGTTGGAGTAGGCCATTCTTGCACAACATTTTTCTTCACAGGATCTATAGATATTCTATCCTTAGAGACAATGTGTCCTATAAAGGAAACTAATTGGATCCAAAATTCACACTCACTAAACATCCCATATAATTCATTTCTTCTCAGAGTCTTCAGAATAGTGCGCAAGTGATTTTCATGTTATTCATATCTTTTAGATCACATCAGGATATCATCAATAAAACCCACCACAAATTCATTAAGATATTCCTTTAAAACTCTATTCATTATATCCGTAAAAACTGATGGTGCATTATTTTGTCCAAAAGGCATTACTGTAAACTCATAATACCCATACCTGGTTCGAAATTCCGTTTTTGGAATGTACTACATCCTCACAAGTAACTGATGATATCCCGATTGAAGATCAATCTTTGAAAAATATTGGTCTCCATGAAGTTGATCGAATAAATCATCAATTCATGGCAGAGGATACTTATTCTTTATTGTAATAGCATTGATTTCCCTGTAATCAATGCACAACCTGATAGACCCATCTTTCTTCTTAACAAAAAGAACAGGGGCTCCCCATGGAGAAACACTAGGGAGAATAAATCCTTTATCACCGAATTCATCTAGTTGTTTCTTTAGCTCCACTAACTTCACAATGGCCATTCTATAAGGGGTAATTGATATGGTCCTTGAACCAGGAATTAAGTCAATGGAAAACTCAATTTCCCTCTCTAGAGGATGTCCAGGTAAATCCTCTGGAAAGACATCATTATATTCTTGCACAATAGGTACATATTCTATTTGAACATTATTTTCCTGACCCATATTTATTTCATTCTCGTCTTCCCTAATAATTGAATTCAGTTGAGCTACTAGGGATGGATCAAGATAATAATTAGGTGGTGACATTTCTACTCTAAAGATAAGGTACTCCTTATCATCATCTAGAATTGTAACCTCCTTCTTCTTACAATAAAATTTTTCATCATTGTTCTAAAGGAAATCCATACTGAAAATTATATCAAATTCAATCATGGGTATTACAATGACATTAGCAGATAAAGAACATTTATATTCCCTAATGGGAACTGATTCACAAAACTTTGTTGCAATGATACATCCCTTAGGAGTTTTGACTGACAATTCCCTTGTTAAATCAAATTGGAAATGTCTAATTTTCTTAGAAAACTCTAAAGATATGAAACAATGAGATGATCCAGAAACAAATAAAGCATTGTCTAAGTTTGATGAAATGATCAAAGTACCTACCACCACGTCAAGCAGAATTTCAACCTCTGCAGTTTTGATTGCATAAGCTCGGTCCTGCTCCCTTGGCCTTTTCTGTGGCATGTTTCCTTGACGTTTTGGACAATCATTAGCATAGTTCCCCATCTCCTAACAATTATAGCATTGAACATTGTTAGCCTCCTTCTTTCCCTCACAATCACCAGCATGATGGTCTTTCTGTCCACATTTGACACATACTGTGTTTCCCTTTAAGAAGGCACCAAGGTGTTTCTTTCCACAATTATCATAGGGTGGAAATTCAACTCTTCCCTTATTCCCTGTTTTTTTATTACCTTTCCCAGAGTTTTCAGTAGCCCTCTTCTTCTCCTTATTTCCCTTAAAGTCATTAGAATTCTTTTTATGACTTGATAGAACCTGAAACTATATCCTCATATGATGAAAAACTTTGAGATACCAGTGCCTACCGGAGGAATGGATTTAGGCCATCAAAGAATTGATCAATTCTTCTCCTTGGATTTCGTATGTAGTCCACAACATGTCTTGTTAACCTTGTAAAGTTGGCTTCATACTTGGCAACATTTTCATCCTCCTTATGCCTCAGATTCATGAAATGTCTCTCCATATCTTCTCACTGTTCATGAGGGAAATATTTTTCTAAGACTATTTCCTTAAAATCCCTCTATTCCATCTCTTCTATTTCTTCCTCCTCCTTTGTGTTTTGGATTAATGACCACCAATGATTCGAATCTCCCAATAGCCGATAAACTACCATGTTGACCTTCTCTCTTTCATTACATCCCAAAGCAAGAAATATCTTCTTGAGGGAAGTTATCCACTACTCAGCTACAAATGGGTTTGTAGTCCCATTGAATGATAGAGGCAGTTGTCACATAAAGTGATCTAGCATGGATCCTCTACATGGTGGATCCAGATTCTCCATACAGGTAAGGTTATTATTCATAACCTGGGTAAGTTGTCCCAGTATAGTGACGAGTTACTCAACACTATTCACAACACCAGAGACAACATCATTATCTTGCATCGGAGGAAAATCCCTACAGGGGACATGTGAGTTCGTGCGGTTTCCATTACTTCCACTAGGATCCATTTATAGATAATGGAATACACTATATTAGGTTATGAATCATAATGCATAATCTTTAACTTAACAAAATACTTCGCACAAATTGAAATCCTAGGCATGGCTAATCCCATAATCAGAAAAATGGTTTCTTTGAGGAAAATTTTACATTTAAATCCTTCATAATGGCTTGTAAAGAAAATGTAAATTATCCTAAGAATATCCCATGGGAGTTTTGTAACCAAGAGTGCAGCAAGGCCCATTGTCGTGCACCAACACCCATTCGAGTCTATCTCAAATCGGTGTTTTCAGGTTTTACCCCTAGATACATCTGTGCCAGAGCCACCTCTACCAGCTCGTATCCAGACTGGGATGTATTGCTTGAAAGATCCACATAATCTATTAATTACCAAAATATCAGGATGTTGTTTTATGTTTATCCTCAAAGACTATCTTAGGGAATCTTCCCTAATCTACGTTTGCTAAATCTTGTTTCCAAGTTTTCTACTAAACATCCTCTGATACCAACTGTAAGGAACCGACCCCAGTTGCCTAGAGCCGGTGCCTTATTTGATTACGTTGTCATACATACAAGGAATACGAATCCCAAAGGACCAAGTAGTTTAGTATTATTGGAAACAATATACATACAAAAGTTTAACTTTTTATATGGAAAGGAAAAACAACACTAAATTATTCCACTAGAAATATCATGTCTCCTAGTTTATGCTTTCATGTCATTCATAATTTACTTCTTCATGTCCTGAGAAAAATGAAACATAAGAAAGGGGTGAGCTCAAACTCTCAATAAGAGTAATCAATACAAAGGAAGATAGCATAAATATAAGACATAGTGAATAATTGAAAACACATGCCTTTAATAATGAACCTAAACACATTATGGAAGAAATATGTGCTGAGTAAATAATTCCATAATAAAACATAATCATGGATATTATACTAGTCGAATAACCACATGAACTTCAAATAATAGCATTATAATGAGGGAATTGCATATTCCGGACATCATAACTATACCTTCCAGGCCTCGTGCTAGGACCATAAATAATCATTTTGTCAAGGCCTCGTGCCAAGACCATAGTTTTTCTCATTAGAAATGCTGATGTATTGAGGGGATATAGCGGGCCCCACCCATCACATAATAAGTCCAAGGAATTCCTAATATTAGTGGGGATAAACATAAACAACATATACATTAATATTGAAACTATAATATGAAATGTAACTATCCTTCCCCAATCATTAAACATAAAACACTAACCATTCCGAGTAATATGGTGAATGGTTTTAGGATAGATCATCCACAATAGATTTAGTCATAAACCATTGAATAAAATATGGTAGATGACTTCATAAATGATTAAACCCAATAATACATAATAATCAACAAGAGTGTTGAATCAATCACAAATACTCTTATAAAATCATTAAGCAATATTGAGATAAATACTCCTTTAATTTGAAAGGAAGAGTTCTTTTGGAAAAATCTTTGTATAAAACCAGAAGTGAAGAAAGATAGTATTTTCATAATAAAATGAGTGTTTTTATAAGTATAATGGTTTCCAAAAACAGATTATAGAGTTCACTTGAAAATAGATATGAATTTGAGAAATTCCCTTGAATCGGGCTTGTATTTTTTAAACAGTTTTGAAAGTTTCTTTTAAAACATGTTACTATCCAGAAATTAAGGAAGGGTTATGGTTATAAAACATATATAGAATACTCACACATAATTTATGAGGAGTAAATAACAATATATAAGAATTTCATTGAGGTAATTAGACAATTAAAGTAACCCGAATGAAAGTAGAAGTTAGGGTGGAAAACCCTTACCTTAACTCCAAACGTGTTCCGCTCTTGAACTTAAGCACATGGAATATGAAATTATACTTATTAATAACTTTTTTAATAACCTATTAGACATTTATTTAGTATATCATAATTCTGGTTAGTTCATTTATTTCTTTATTGAATAGTTATTTTATTGAATTCCGTCGTTCCAGAGTTTTCATTTTCTTTATTTGTGTATTTGGTTTATTTGTTTTTAAGTATGTGGAATAGATGAAAATATCCAGAATTGAAATTATATATTATTTATGAACATAAATAGGTGTTATTTGTTATTTATATAACTTGGTTACATGAAAAGAGGATGAATTATTATATAGAACCTTAATAATAATTGTTTCGGTTAATTTGTGGGTTTTGATTACAATGAACTCATTTTTCATTATAACTTAATACCATTTGTAAAAAGGGATTATATAATATTAAATAGGTTATATTATATACATAATAATCTGGTTCAACCATAACAATAATTGTTTCATGATATGAATTGAGAATGATAACATAAATCGAAAGCCCATCGTCCTTGAATGTGGAAAATTGACACATCTCGGATGGTTTTCTTGCTACTAGTATAAAAGAGGGTAAAAGGGGGATATGATGATAACTTATTCCACTATCATGAAAAAATTCCAATACATATAAGGTACTGGAGTCATCACAAAATTTGGATATGGATAGGTAATAGAAAAAGAAAACAAATGAACTTGAAAGGTAAGACAAAGAATTGAAAAGAGGAAATTACCTCTTGAACCAAACTTCCTTGAGAGCCTCCTTAAGGGAGAGGTTTTGGTATTTTTATGAGAACAAGGCTTGATGGACGTGGGAGAGGAGGTTGGGAGGGTATTTGGAAAAAATTTGGAGAAGGCACAAGGCTTGAGAGGAATGAATGGAAGAGGGAGTGAGAGGGGGTTTTTATAGTGGAGGAGAGAGGGGATTTCTTAATATAAAATTTATTAATTTATTATATCTCCTCAAGACAAGGAATAGTGATTATTACATGACCAAGAAAAGTAATTTTATCATGTGATCCCAAAACAAGTGGTCTTACATCAGTAGAACATCACACATGACTCTATAATTAGTGTATTTATCTTAATTTTGCAAATTATGGTATGCCACTATTCATAAAAAATTCAAGTATTTCAGAAAAATCCCAAAAATTCAATCCAACCATTTTTCGATGTGTAGAATCCAAAAATGAAGTCCATTTTTTAAAAATAATTTTCTAAATATTATTAATTTAATATTTAATTAAAATCATAATTTATTCTAAAAATAACAGTTTTAAAACATTTGTTTAGTTATTTTAAAGCATAGGTATATCGTACTCACACTTGAATATTATTTATATACTATCATAGGTAAGGTTACTATTCATTAGGTTATATCAATATTCATAAGGGTATGTTACTATTCATAAGGGTAGGTTACTATTCACCAAAAATTAAGTTTTTCTTATTGGACTCCAAATAACTTACTGATCACAACTATGTATGTCAGTTTTTTGAAATTCACATCACAGAAGTGAAAAACTTATGTTTTAAGGGTCACATAGAACTTAGTAGTTAATTATGTTGTGATTTCATGTGATTATGACATATTTATAAGAAAGGAATTTCCAAAAAAATATTGGGTCTTTACATTCTCCCCTCCTTACAAAAATTTAGCCCTCGAAATTTCATTTTACAATCTAGGCCAAGAACAGGTGGGGGTACTTTTCCTTCATTGATTCCTCCAGTTCCCAAGTTTCCTCTTCATACTTATGGTTTCACCATAGTACCTTGACCAGATGAGTAGTCTTGTTGCGTAGAACTTTGTCTCTACGATCCAAGATTTTCACTGGCTGCTCCCCATAGGAAAGATCATCCTCCAACTGTACCACCTCGAAAGAGAGTACATGTGAAGGGTCTGGTATGTACTTCCTTAAGAGGGATACATGAAAGACATCATGTACCTTTGACAAGGTATATAGAAGTGCCAGGCGATATTCCACAGCTCTGACTCGAACAAGGATCTCGAATGGGCCGATATACCTAGGACTTAGCTTTCCTTTCTTCCCAAACTGCATGACCTTCTTCCATGGAGATATGCATAGAAATACCAGGTCTCCAACTTTGAACTCAATGTCTTGTCGATGGTTATCCGCATAACTCTTCTGTCGACTTTGGGCTACCTTGATATGCTGCTGAATGGTTTTCACCATCTCCGCCATTTCTTCAACCAATTCAGGTCCTAGAAACTTTCACTCACCAACTTCATCCCAACACGCCAGTGTTCTACACCTTTTCCCATAAAGGGTTTCATATGGTGCCATATAGATGATCGATTGGAAACTGTTGTTATAGGAGAATTCAACCAGTGGAAGTTGTTGGTCCCATCCTCCTTTGAATTCCATAGAACATGATCATAACATGTCTTCCAGTGTCTAAATAGTCCACTCGGATTGGTAATCAGTTTGAGGATGATAGGCCGTAATGAAGTTCAATTCAGTTCTTAAAGCATGTTGGAGACTTTTCCAAAACTTCGAGGTGAATCTAGGATCACAGTCGGATAAAATAGAGAGTGGTACTACATGTAGCCTTACCACTTCTTTGATGTAAATCCATGCAAGTTGATCCAATGATTAGTCCACTCGAATTTCGATAATGTGAGTTGTCTTTGTAAGACGATCCACAATGACCCATATAGGATTCTTTCCTTTGGATGTCTTTGGAAGTCCAATGACAAAATCCATTGTAATGTTCTCCCACTTCCATGATGGTATGGGTAGTGGTTGCATCATCACCTTAGACTTTTTCCTCTCATCATTCACTTGTTGACATATCAGGCACTTTGATGTATATTCAACAATCTCCCTTTTCATATTGTCCCACTAAAATTTTTCTCAGAGATCTCAATACATATTTGTGCTACCAGGATGTATAGGGAAATTAGAGCTATGAGCATCATCCAACAGTTCTCTCTTTAGCTCGGGAATAGAGGGAACACAAGGCCTCTTCCCGAATTTCAAAATGTCATCTTCATATGCGAAGTCAGTCAACTTCCCATCATTTATAGCTTTAATTTCCTTTTTAAACTCTTCATCATTAGCCTGAGAAACTTTTATTCTCTCCAGTAAAGAAGGTTGGGCAACCATTTGAAAAAGTAGTGATGTGATTGCTTCCTTGATAATTCCCATATCCATCTTTACTAGATCCATGAACATAGGATCCCTTTCAACTCTCATCTTGTTCATAATTTCATGGTCCTTTCTACTCAAAGTGTCTGCCAACTTATTTTCCTTCCCTGGGTGGTAGTATGTTGTGCAATCATAATCTTTGAGTAGCTCAATCCACCTACTTTGTCTCATGTTGAATTCTTTTTGTGAGAATATATACTTCAAACTCTTATGATCTGTATATATCTCACATTTTTCTCCATAGAGGTAATGTCTCCAAATTTTCAGAGAAAATATTACCACTGCTAACTCAATATCATGAGTTGGATAGTTTTGATCATGATTTTTAGCTACCTAGATGCATAGGCAATCACTCGATCATTCTGCATAAGGAAACAACCCAGTCCTTCATTTGATGCATTGCTATAGATTACAAACCCATCATTCCCCGATGGTGGGGTTAGGATCAGATCATTCACTAAAATCCTCTTCAATTCTTCAAAAAAAATTCAAATTCCTTTTTTCCATATGAACTTAACTCCTTTTTGTGTGAGATTTGTAATTGGGTTGGCTAAACAGGTGAAGTTCTGAACGAAACGCCGATAATAACCTACTAAACCAATAAAAATACATACCTCAGTTACGTTTGTTGGAGTAGTACATTCTTGCAAAACCTTTGTCTTCACAGGATTTATATATATTCTATCATTAGAGACAATTTGTCCCAGAAAGGAAACTAATTGGAGCCAAAATTCACACTTTCTAAACATCCCGTATAATTAATTTCTTCTAGGAGTCTTTAGAATAGCGTGCAAGTGATTTTCATGTTCTTTATAGCTTTTAGAGTACACCAGGATATCATCAATAAACCCCCCACAAAGTCATTAAGATATTCCTTTAAAACTCTATTCATTAGATCCATAAAAACCGATGGTGCATTAGTTAGTCCAAAAGGCATTACTGTAAACTCATAATGCCCGTACCTGGTTCAGAATTCTGTTTTTGGAATGTCCTCCTTCCTCACAAGTAACTTATGATATCTAGATCAAAGATCAATCTTCGAAAAATATTGGTCTCCGTGAATTTGATCGAATAAATCATCAATTCGTGGTAGAGGATACTTATTCTTTATTGTAACAGCATTGATTTCCCTGTAATCAATGCATAACCTCATAGATCCATCTTTCTTCTTAACAAAAAGAACAAGGTCTCCCCATGGAGAAACGCTAGGGAGAATAATTCCTTTATCACTAAATTCCTCTAGTTGTTTCTTTAGATCCACTAACTCCACAGTGTCCATTCTATAAGGGGTCTTTGATATGGTCCTTAAAACAGGAATTAAGTCAATGGAAAACTCAATGGAAAACTCAATTTCCTGCTCTGGAGGATGTCTAGGTAAATCCTCTGGAAAGACATCAATATATTCTTACACAACAGGTACATATTCTATTTGAACATTATTTTCCTCACCCATATTTATTTTATTCTCTTCCTCCCTAATAATTGAATTCAGTTGAGCTACTGGGGGTAGATCAAGATAAGAATCAGGTGGTGACATTTCTACTCTAATGATAAGGTACTCCTTATCATCATCGAGAATTGTAACCTCCTTCTTCTTACAATAAATTTTTGCAACATGGTCCGGAAGGCAATCCATACCGAGGATTATATCAAATTCAATCATGGGTATGACAATGATATTAGTAGATAAAGAAAATTTATATTCCCTAACGGGAACTGATTCATAAAACTTTGTTGAAATGATACATCCCTTAGGAGTTTTTATTGAAAAATCCCTTATTAAATCAAATTGGAAATGTCTAATTTTCTTAGCGAACTATGAAGATATGAAACAATGCGATGATCTAGAAACAAATAAAGCATTAGATAAGTTTGATGAAATGATCAAAGTACCTGCCACCACGTCAAGCGGAATTTCAACCTCTGTAGTTTTGATTGCATAAGCTCGGCCCTGCTCCCTTGGCCTTTTCTATGGCATGTTTCTTTGATGTTTTGGACAATCATTAGCACAGTGCCCCATCTCCTGAAAAATATAGAATTGAACATTGTTATCCTCCTTTCCCTCACAATCACCATCAAGATGGTCTTTTTGTCCACACTTGAAACATACTATGTTTCCCTTGAAGAAGTCACTAAGGTGTTTCTTTCCATAATTATCATAGGGTGGAAATTCAACTCTTCCCTTCTTCCCTGTTTCCTTTTTACCTTTACCATAGTTTTCAGCATCCCTCTTCTTCTCCTGCTTTCCCAAGTCATAAGACTTAGAGAATTCTTTTTCTATATTGATAGCACATGAAACTATATCCACATATGATTAAAAACTTTGGGATACCAGTGCCCACCGGAGGAATGGATTTAGACCATAAAATAATCGATCAATTTTTCTCCTTGGATTTCGTATGTAGTCCAAAACATGTCTTTCTAACCTTCTAAAGTTGGATTCATACTTGGAAACATTTTCATCCTCCTTCTGCCTCAGATTCAAGAAATTTCTCTCCATATCTGCTCACTGTTCACAAGGGAAATATTTTTCTAAGAATATTTCCTTAAAATCCCTCTATTTCATCTCTTATATTTCTTCCTCCTCCTTTATGTTTTGGATTAATGACCACCACTAATCCCCATCTCCCGATAGCTAATAAACTTCCATGTCTACCTTCTCTCTTTCATTACATCCCAAAGTAAGAAATATCTTCTTGAGGGAACTTGTCCACTACTCAGATACAAATGGGTTTGTAGACCCATTGAATGATGAAGGCTGTTGTCGCATAAAGAGATCTAGCATAGCTCCTACATGTGGTGGATCCGGATTCTCCATACGGGTAAGGTTATTATTCATAACCTGAGTAAGTTGTCCCATTATAGTTACGAGTTTCTCAACACTAGTCACAACACTAGAGCCAACATCATTATCTTTCATCGAAGGAACATCCCTACAGGGGACACGTGAGTTCTTGCAGTTTCTATTGCTTCCACTAGGCGCCATTTCTAGATAATGGCATACACTAGATTAGGTTATGAATCAAAATGCATAATATTTAACTTAACAAAATAATTCTCACAAATTGAAATCCTAGGCATGGATAATCCCATAATCACAAAAATGGTTCCTTTGAGGAAAATTTTACATTTAAATCCTTCAAAATGGATTGTAAAGAAAATGTGAATTATCCTAAGCATATCCCCCGGAAGTGTCGTAACCAAGAGTGCGGCAAGGCCCATTGTCATGCACTAGCTCCCGTTCGAGTCTAGCTCAAATCGGTGTTTTTGGGTTTTACCCCTAGATACATCTGTGCCAGAGCCACCTATACCGGCTCGTATCCAAATAGGGATGTATTTATTGAAAGATCCATATAATCTATTACTTCCCAAAATAACAGGTAGTTGTTGTATGTTTTTCCTCAATGAATATCTTAGGGATTCTTCCCTAATCTACGCTTGCTAAATCTAGTTTCCAAGTATTCTACTAAACTTTCTCTGATACCAACTGTAAAGACTCGACCCCAGTTTCCTAGAGCCAGTGCCTTATTTGATTACGTTGACATACATACAAGGAATACGAATATTGGAGGACCAAGAAGTTTAGTATTATTGGAAACAAGATACATACATAAGTTTAACTTTATATATGGAAAGGAAAAAACAACACTAAATTATTCCACTAGCAACATCATGTCTCCTAGATTATGCTTGCATTTAATTCATAATTTACTTCTTCATGTCCTGAGAAAAATGAAACACAAGAAAGGGGTGAGATCAAATGCTCAGTAAGAGTAAGCAATACAATAGAAGATAGCATAAACATAAGACATGGTGAATAATTGAAAACACATGCCTTTAATAATGAACCTGAACACATTATGGAAGAAATATGTACTGAGTAAATAATGCCATAATAAAACATAATCATGGGTATTCTACTAGTAGAATAACCACATGAACTTCAAATACAATCATCATAATGAGGGAAGTGCATATTCCGGACATCATAACCATACCTTCCAGGCCTCGTGCTAGGACCGTAAATAATAATTTTGTCAAGGCCTCGTGCCAAGACCATAGTTTTTCTCATGAGACCTACCGATGTATGGAGGGGATATAGAGGGCCCCACCCATAACATAATAAGTCCAAATCATTCCTCATATGAGTGGGGATAAACATAAACAACATATACATTCATATTGAAACTATCATATGAAATGTAACGATCTTTCCCCAATCATTAAAAATAAAACACTAACCATTTCGAGTAATATGGTGAATGGTTTTAGGATAGATCATACCCAATATATTTAGTCATAAACCATTGAATAAAATATGGTAGATGACTTCATAAATGATTAAACCCAATAATACATAATAATCAGCAAGAGTGTTTAATCAATCACAAATACTCTTATAAAATCATTAAGCAATCTTGAGATAAATACTCTTTTAATTTGAAAAGAGGAGTTCTTTTGAAAAAATCTTTGTATAAAACAAGAAGTGAATAAAGATAGTATTTTCATAATAAAATGAGTGTTTTTATAAGGATAATGGTTTCCAAAAACAGATTATAGAGTTCCCTTGAAAATAGATATGAATTTGAGAAATTCCCTTGAATCAGGCTTGTATTTTTGAAACAGTTTTGAATGTTTCTTTTAAAACATGTAACTATCCAGAAAATAAGGAAAGGTTCTGGTTAGAAAACACATATATAATACTCACATATAATTTATGATGAGTACATAAAAATATATAATAATTTCATTGAGGTAATTAGATAATGAAAGTAACCCGAATAAAAGTGGAAGTCCGGGTGGAAAACCCTTACCTTAACTCCAAACGTGTTCCGCTCTTGATCTTAATCTCCTGGAATATGAAATTATACTTATTAATAACTTTATTAATAACATATTAGGCAGGTATTTAGTTTATCATAATTCTGGTTAGTTCATTTATGTCTTTATTGAATAGTTATTGTATTGAATTTCGTCGTTCCAGAGTGTTCATTTTCTTTATTTTCATATTTGGTTCTCTTGTTTTTAAGTATGTGGAATAGATGTGAATCTCCAGAATTGAAATTATATATTATTTATGAACATAAATAGGTGTTATTGGTTATTTATATAACTTTGTTACATGGAAATAGGATGAATTATTATATAGAACCTTATTGATAATTGTTTCGGTTAATTTGTGGGTTTTGATTACAATGAACTCATTTTTCATTATAACTTAATACCATTTGTAAAAAGGGATTATAGAATCTTACATAGGTTATATTACATATAGAATAATCTGGTTCAACCATAACTAGAATGGTTTCATGACCAGAATTGAGAATGATAATAGAAACCGAAAGCCCATCGTCCTTGAATGTTGAAAATTGACACTTCTCAGATGGTGTTCTTGCTACTAATATAAAAGAGGGTAAAATGGAGAGATGATGATAACTTATTCCACTATCATGAAAATATTACAGTACATATAAGGTACTGGATTCATCACAAAAATTTGGGTAAATATAGGTAATAGAAAAAGAAAACAAATGAACTTGAAAGGAAAGACAAAAAATTGAAAATAGGAAATTACCTCTTGAACCAAACTTCCTTGAGAGCCTCCTTAAGGGAGAGGTTTTGGTCTTTTTATGAGACCAAGGCTTTTTGGACGTGGGAGAGGAGGTTGGGAGGGTATTTGGAAAGAATTTGGAGAAGGAACAAGGGTTGAGAGGAATGAATAGAAGAGGGAGAGAGAGGGGGTTTTTATAGTGGAGGAGAGAGGGGATTTCTTAATATAAAATTCATTAATTTATTATGTCTCCTCAAGACAAGGAATAGTGAGTATTCCATGACCAAGAATAGTAATTTTATCATGTTATCCCAAACCAAGTGGGCTTATATCAGCAAAACATCACACATGACTCTATAATTAGTGTATTTATCTTAATTTTGCAAATTATGGTATGTCACTATTTATAAAAAATTCAAGTATTTCAAAAAAATACCAAAAATTTACTCCAACCATTTTTCGATGTGTAGAATCCAAAAATGAATTCCATTTTTCTAAAATAATTTTATAAATATTATTAATTTAATATTTAATTAAAATCATAATTTATTCTAAAAATAACAGTTTTAAAACATTTGTTTACTTATTTTAAAGCATAGGTATATCGTACTCACAATTGAATATTATTTATATACTATCATAGGTAATGTTACTATTCATTAGGGTATATCACTATTCATAAGGGTATGTTACTATTCATAAGGGTAGATAACTATTCACCAAAAATTATTTTTTTCTTATTGGACTCCAAATAACTTATTGATCGCAACTGTGTATGTCATAATTTTGAATTTCACATCAAAGAAGTGACGAACTTATGTTTTAAGGATCACATAGCACTTAGTAGTTAATTATGTTGTGATTTCATGTGATTATGACATATTTATAAGAAAGGAATTTCCAAAAAAATATTGGGTCGTTACAAGTTAGGGTTCTTTAATAAAAACCGATGGAACCTTTATCAGCGCTAGTTAAAAGCGTTGATAAAGGACTGTTTTATCAGAACTAAACTAAAAGCACTGATAAAACACACCTTCATCAGCGCTAAAAAATCACTGATAAAGTACCTATTTATCAGCGCCAAAATTATATCACTGATAAATAGGTATTTTATCAGCACTTTATTATTACTGATAAATACTTATTTTATAAAAGTATAATTTTAATAATTTATTTATATTCTTATATATTTATTTAAAATGATATATAGGATAAATATATATTTATTTATTAATAATTATAATTATAAATAGTATATATTTATAAATATTGGTATATAATTGTTACTATATATTAATAAATATATAATTACAAATGTATTTGAAAAGTATTTATATATATCATTAAAAATATAATAAAATATATTTATTATTTAAATATATTTATTATTTAAATATATTTATTGTAATTTTATAAGTACATTTTTTAGAACATATATTGTTCATATGGGTAACATTATGAATTAATCAATATATACCACATCATGTAATATACAAATGAACATTCATGCATACACAATATATACGTATATATTCGTTGACCAAATTCATTGGAAAACACATATATATTCAATAATTTTAATTATAAATATATATATTAAAAGGTATTATATATTTATAAATAAAATAAATGTATTAAATATATTAAATATAACAAATATAATAAATACAATGAATTAATCTAATAGATCTCTAATAAATATAATAAATCTAATAAATCTAATAAATATATTTATTATTTAATGTAATTTATTATAATATTATAATTATTTAATTATATATATGTATATATATTGAATTATAATATAAGAAATAATTTTTCCATTAATACATTATATTTTTTTTTGAATAATTAAAAAAAAAATTAAATATAAACAATTGCTTTTTATTTAATGTATACAAATAAACATTATTTTTGTATATAAATATAATAATTTTATATAAATTAATAATAAAATCTTTTATCATCACTAATAATACTGCTGATAAATGTACCCTTTATCAGCGCTAAGAAAGAACTGATAAAGGGTACACCTTTATCAGTGCTTATTTTAGCACTGATAAAGGTTACCTTTATCAGCACTTTCTATTTAGCACTGATAAAGGGTTGCCCTTCCCTTGCCCTGTTTTGTGGTAGTGTATTAATAATATTATTAAGATATTACTATAGTTATCATATAACTGTTGGAATGGAAGATGTAAATAAGATTAACTAAATTATGAAACTATGTGTCACACATATTTATACAATTAATTATTTGGTTATCAATTAATTAGACAAAAAAATAAAAACCAATCTAATATAAAGGATGTGTTTTTATGAAAAAATAATATTTATGCCCATAAAGGAATTTTATCTCAATGAATTAAATTAATAATTAATATTGAGAGATATTAATGAGATTTATATATTATAAATTCAAAAAAATGTTTTTACATTAATACAATAATTTATTTAGGCATAAAATAAGAACAAATCCAATTTTAGGTATAAAAAGCTATATTCTTCTAGAAGACAGTTTTCCACCTTTTAATGGAAGACTTGTTTTAAAAATATTTTTTGACACTTTAATAATTTTTATTTGAAAAAATAAACTTAATTATTGAAATTGTAATATTGAAATTTATTTTAGGTGGATTTTTGGTATTTTTCTGAGAAGTTTTATTTTTTTGAAGAATAATGAAAAACACTGAATTTTAATTTAAAAATATATTATATTATAATTTATTTATATAGTTAAACTTTATTTTAAATTGGGTTTAAAGTATATTTATATCAATTATAAATATAATAACATAATTTAGTTAATTATAATCAATTTCATAATGTAATTGGATATAAAAACTTTTCAAACTTTTGAACATTTTCACTTTAAAAACACATTATTTCATCCCTTCTCTAGGATTAATTTTAAAATAAATTCTTCCACATTTGTAAATGCACTTTAGTGAAATTGAGTCCTTATTTATCATTTCATAATTTATAATTTATATTAATTTCAAATTAGTTTTTTATTAAAAATATTTGTGAAAATAATTAAAATTAATTACAGAGATTAAGGAAAAAACGAGCTTACTTAGTAGTTAGAATTTTACTTGAGGGGGAAAATAACCTAGAAACATGTAAACAATTAATTTTACGACCATATTTATACAATATGATAACTTTCATCTCAAATAGACAATTATTTGAGGCACGTTATGTAAGGTATACCACTCAATAGTGTTTACCTTTTCATATTTACAAGAATGTCACTCCTCTTCCACTATAAATGGGAACAAAACCCTTCACTTCTTCACACATATCAAGACATTTGTCACAAAAATACCCTGCCCAAATAATCTCCAAAATTCCCTCCATTCATCCTTAAATCCTCTATTTTTTCATAAATTAAACTAAGGAAACCCTTTGGTGCAAACTAAAAAGAGTTACCCAAAGAAGAGGTAACATCTTTCATAAAACAATTTTATTTTATTTCTTTCTTCACCTCCTAAACTATTATTATTCCCTGATTATATATTAACCTCAATATCCTTAAAATACTTATATGTTGTTATTTTAAGGTTACAATGTACACTAAAACAAACTTCTATTAAATGGTATGCACAATCATAGTTTGTGTGTACAGCGGACTGCCGCCTCACGAACCAATGTCATTCATTTTTTCCATTACCACCTCTCAAAATTAGGAATAATTATGGAATTAATATTTTTATATTATATATATGAAATTTATTATGTATTTATTTTTCTAGAATTATTATATAACACATACCTTCATTATTTCTATTTTTTTAGAATACGATAACATCATTTGTGGACATGTGAACTACCGCCTCCTCAGAGCGATGTGGTTCATTCAAACTTTACAAAGAATGTATTTGGGATGGGTTTAATGAACATATAAAATATACATGACATACAAAGTCTACTTTAACGATATATATATATATATATATCATTTACTCTTTTTTAATACGATAAGAAAATGGAAACAACGTTCATTCATATGTACGGCCTACCATCTCTATGAATGGTGTATCTGATTTTCTATTTATATCTTTTATAGTTTATTATAAATACCTTTAAAATGAATATATATGATATTTATATCAGATTTTACATTCTGTAAATAAGTGAATCATGATTTAAGTAAGAGGATCCAGAATAATAAGTCAAAACATATACGAAAAACAAATCAGTTATTACCCGAAAAGTAAATTTAACATGAAATTATTAATAAACAGGTAAAAAAGTCATAATCAAATAATATATGGTATGATATATAGTAATATGGTTATATGGTAGATTTATGAGAAACTTATATTTATTATACAAGAGGTTTGAACGTGTATGAAGAAAGTCAACACCTATGGTAAAGGAGTTTCATCTCACCCTTTTTATATCCATGAGATATATGCCTTATTCGCCATTAGTTTCTTCTGTGTGGTTAAGGGAATATCATCTCACCCTTTTTATATTTGTGTGATACATGCCTTATTCACCACTAGTTTCTTTTATATGGTGTACATACTACTCTTTAATGAATTATATTAATATTATACTTATATTCAGGGTTATTTACATATCCATTTTATGATTTCATGGGGTTTATACTTCAAAAGCTACTAAATCAGTGAGGCAATTTTGTCTCAATTTTCCTTCTTTGAGTCACATGTTATTTTATGCACCTGTATTCTTTTACGAGGTGTATACAATACCCTTTTACATGTTATGTCATTAATACCCTTCTTTTTAATGATATTTTATGTTTTATTTAATGTTATTATTTCATGGGGATTGGGATTCCAATTCATCAAATTGGTAAGATTTTATTGCTACAATCACATCATTTATTAGATTATTTAGGATCATGCTTCAATAGATGAAATATTTTAATCCATCTCACAATAAATCTCATGAATTTTATTCTCCTTTGTTTATTAATGTTATATCAATTTAATGGTACCATTTTCAACTATTTTTTACTTAAGATAATTAGTAAAATGTTTTTATGGAAATACAACTCTATTTTTTTCATTTCGGTCAGAAATTTGTGTTCTCTCAAAACCGTATTTTATAAAAATGTTTTAAAAAAAATATAATATTATCCTATGATCTTCAAAAGACATTTTTACCCATGTTTTACCTTTTAAAAAATTTTTAAAAAGTAATATTCTTATCATTTTAGAATCTAGGAACTTTTGTAAACTTCTTATGATATAAAAAGGAATGTTCAACATGTATAGATTTATCTACTGTCATGACTGCATTTTCTTTGAATCTTCCTTTGAAATTTTAGAAAATATATATTTTAATAATTTTTTTATTATTCTTAAAATTCATTATTTTTAAATTGGTTTTAAAATGAAAAAGGTTTTTCAAAAATATTTTACATTTAAAAAGTATTTTAAATGATTTTTAAAGATTCTATTATATATTTTCAAGTTTATTTTCAAATAAAAAGGTTTTCAAAAAAATTGTTTAAAAATTATTTGAAATGATTTTCAAAGTATCTTTTATATGTTTTAAAGGTTATTTTAAAATAAAAATGTTTTGAAAAATATTTTATCTTTAAAAATTGTTTTAAATGATTTTAGAAGCTTCATTTATATGTTTTCAAAAGTTATTTTCGAAGAAAATGATTTCAATGATTTCAAAGATTATTTTATAAGTTTTTAAATCTATTTTCAATGAAAAAGGTTTTAAATTTTTTTAATCCTACAAACCATTTTTCAAATAGAAAAGGATATTTTCCTAAAGAAATATTTTAAATTATTTTCAAATATTAATTCATAATTTTTCAAAGTGGTTTTCAAAGAAAAGGTTTTTGAAAAGGTTTTATGTTTTAAAAATGTATTTTCAAAGAAAGGTTATTTCCCATAATAAATTATCTAAGTGATCGTTTAAAATCATCCTCCATCTAAGATGATATCCTTTCATATAGTTTATTGTTTACTTGGGATATGATCCAAGGAAACCATTCTTATTCTTTATCTCAATGGTTTGTGATTGGGATGCTAATTTGTTTATGAAACCCATTTATCTTACATGGGTTATACCATGATAAAAAATTATTAATCCCACTTCCTTTTATGTGTTATTATTTGATTATGACACATGTAACTTTTCCAAAAGTTATATGATAAAATTTTTATGACACCCATTTAATTTAATGGGTTATTATAAAATTTTTATGAAACCCATAAATTTTTATAGGTCATGATATGATGAATATTTTATTATATTATGGAACATGTATGTATGATTTAATTATATGAAAGGTGGGACCTATATCTCTCTCTACTGCATTGGGTAAAGATTTATAACTCATGAGGTAGACATGGATGAAATGGGGAGTGAACCTGGTTTAGTAAGGGACTTTGTCCTCTAAGATAATCTTGGGATTTATCCTTGACAACTAAGATGGTCTTGGGAGTGGAACTTGATTACTAAGATGGTCCTGGGAGTAATCCTTAACTACTAATATGGGTTGGTGATTGAACTAATTCCACAATAAAGAAAGGTCTGCAATTGGGGATAGTGGTGTCCCACCTAGTAGGTGTATCCCCTATTAAGTTCCCAGATAAGTTTTAGAAATGATCCTTGACTTATAGGGAGTGATTATATATTCTTATGCATTTGCTATAAATTCTATCTCTTATTCCTATGTTTTGATTTCATGGCTTATTATATTGATTTAATTATGGTTAATGTCTTATGAACTTACAATATTTATTCCATGATTGTTGATTATGAACTTTGGTATGTAGGACATGATCTTATAATGTTATGATCTTTTTCTCATACCCTTATTCTCATGGTTATGCTTACATATCTTCCTTGTTTACCCTTACTAAGCATCTAACCTCACCCTTTATCATGTCTCCTTTCCATAGGTTATGAAGAAAGGTTTTAAATATAATTACTAATGGGGAATATCATTAAGGGATATGTTGAATATCTTTCACCAAGTTAGAAGATTATGTTTCAAAGTTTCCAAATATAATAAACTGTTATGGTCCTCAGGAATATACTTTTGTATTGTGTTGAATATTCATATAAAATGATTTAATATCATGGTATGTTAAGCTTGGGTCTCTATACCAATACCCTTGAAATCACAATTTACACACAAACACACACCATTTAGAACACATTTATAATTTAGGTAAATAATATTAAAATCATCATATAATATCTCAATACAGAACCACCTAAATTTATCTATGAAATCACCACCAATCGATTTCACCCCACAAGCCAAAGTAAAAAAGGAATGGATTCTATGGAAGCATGAACACACCAGTAACATCAATATACATACCAAAAAATTTATATTTAACCCGACCTAGTTTACCACAACCAAGATAGTGGAGTAAATCCAAGAAAGAATAGTGAATATACCAAGAAGAAAGAAGAGGAGAAGCTTATTTGGAATAATATTGATGAACCAAGATTTAATATCCCAATAAATAATATCCATGAAGGATTAAAGAATAGGGGGAGGTGTACATAGGTATAGATAAACATGAAATGTGGAAAATAAGGGTTAAAAGTGTTAAAAATCTGGGAGGGGCATTTTTGGAAAATATACTTTTTTAAAGTTGGGAAGGCTGCATGTTTTGGATGAACTATATACCAGGCCATGAGAAATCCATGATGGTTCCTCTTTACATAGGGGGTGGAGTTCGAATAACTTGTTGGGGCCTGGAATATGGTTGTGCTCCTAATCGTGTAGGCTCTTAGTGCACATGTTTGAGCCACATGGTTTGTAGGGGAGCTAGTGCATTGTTTTTACTAACCATGCATCACCCTATATCCCTTTAAACCCACCATTTTCCTTGAAAAACACCCATAAAAATAATGAAACAAAATCAAGACCAAAATTGAATGTAAAATAAATTAAAATCACACCATGATTGTGACAATTCTCCACACCATAAAATATTTACATCCTTAGAAAGTCAACTCATAGTCTAATTAGATAATAATAGTGGGTAATACTTCCCTCCCTATATTTCCATTACCAAGTCTCATTATCATAATTTCCATTATTCCATAGGATCTGAACTAAGAGAATAGATTTCTGTCAAATAAAATTCAATTAGGAATCTATAATTCCTAAAAGTTTCTTGGTCAATGAAATATTGGGTTTTCAACTCAATCTCTTCCCATCTCAGCACATGATAAGGGTATAGATTATACAACTTAAACTACAATACATGGAAAACATAATGAATAAATGTCAATTGAGATGATAATTCTATAAAACATGAAACCTTAATAAACTTCTAGAAGATTAAAAAAGTTCCAACATACATCAGTGAATGTTTCCCATTATTTCCAAGATGATGATGACCTAAATGAGGTGTTACCTTTAAAAACACCTGGTAACCTACAAATAACCCAAAATATTATCATTGATAATCAGAATAGGATTTTAATGACTCTTAGATATCAAAAACTATGACATGATCAGCTAAACATTACTAGTCATATCCTTCATGATGCTTGTCCTTGACAAGGAAGTCTTGCCTACTTTCATTCAACATAAAGGAGACCAAAATGGTTGACCATAAAATAATTTAAAGGGATCCATCCTAATCAAGGTTTTTTAATTTTTATTGTATAAAAATTATACCAACCCAATATAGTGATCCCCAAATCCTTAAAATATAACACATAGATGAAATTCATATATTCAAAGATCTAGTTCACCCACTCTGTCGGACCATCAGTTTGGGGATGGTATTCCAAGATAAGATTGAAATGTGACCCCATTTGAAATGTGACCCCATTTTCTTCTAGAGGCCTTCCTAGAAATGAGAGGTAAAGTGGGGGTCCCTATTAAAAATGATTGTAGGCATAAAAACATGTAGTTTCATAATATCCTAGACATACAAACTACACAATTACTCTATGTTAGTTTCCTCCTTGATCAGGATGAAATGATATTATTTGGTTAGATTATTGATAACCACCCAGATTGAGTTTGTTCCCTAGGGTGTATGGGGTGAACCGATAATGAAATCCATATTTACCTCATCCCAATTACAAGTAGGAATGAAGAGGGATGAAGTATGAATGAGGGATTTTGGTGCTCATCTATAACCTGATAAATATTATAATACCATGATGCAAAGTTAGATATATCACATCTCATACATGACCACCAAAACTAGTTCTACATGACATAAAACATCTTGGTGACACTAGGATGGACAACCCACTATGACTGGTGATATTCCTTCATCACCAATTTCCTTAGAGACAATGAAACAACTGAGAAACCCTTGAAATAAAGAACACCTTTATAATATAATGAACATTCACTAGACACTTCCCCACCATTTAAAATCGTAGTAGAATTCCAGTTCAACTCATCATTTTCTTGATCATCCTGAATCATCTATAGATTATAAGGATTCAATTAAATACTAGACAAGAACATACCTCCACTATTTTCCTTGGCTTCTAAGTTCATCTGAGAAAAAATCCCCATCAGAACCTATTCATCACTCAACTCCTTCAGATCATGGGTTGGAAATTTCCTTCTTAAAGAATAAACAACCACATTATCCTTACCTATGATATCAATTTATAACCCCTTAAGGTACTCAATCCATCATTGTTTCCTCAAGTTTAAATACATTTGGGAAAATATAAAGCTCGATATTTTTTGTTCTAGATAGACTGTAAAATTCTCCCCAAAGAGATAGTGGGGTAAAAATTTAAGGGAATGCATCAATGTCACAAGCTAAAGGTTATGTGTTAGGTAAATTTTCTCATGTGGGTAGATTTGACAAGATCCATACACCACTACATGGTCACCCTACATAAGAGTGTGACCCAAACCCATACCTAATTCATCGTAATAAACCACATAACCCTTAATAGCCTTGGAAAAAATTAAGACAGGGTTATTGGTCAACCGGTTCTTGATCTCCTTGAAAGATTCTTGAAATTCTGTACCCCAGGAAAACTTCACCCCTTTCTAGGAAAGTGTTGTCATCAGTGAGGAAAGTCTATATAATTCCCTAACAAACCACTTGAAATACCATACCATGTCTAGAAAACTCATAATCTTTAATTCATTCCTTTCCCCTCCCATTATATTACTACCCTTACTTTCTCCAGATCAACTAAAACCCATTTTTCTGAGATAAAATTCCCCAAAAAAATTATTTCCAAGATACAAAAGCATCACTTTGATAGTTTATCATAGAGAAAATGGTCTTACAGTGTACCCAACACAACCCTCAGATACTACCCATGATCCTATTCTGATCTTGAGTGGACCAAAATGTCATTTTTAAACACCATGATGAAAGAGTTGAGGTACCTATGGAACACTTAGTTCATAAGAGATAAACGAAGACATAAAAATAATTTGTCAATATTAAAGGAATTAATTGATAATCAAAATGGATATACCTTCATCATAATGTAGCATTGGGAATATCTTCTTCTCTCAACTAGACCTAGTTATACTCAGAATGAAGGTAAATCTTTGAGAATTGCCTTGAACCCTTAAGATGGTCAAAGAAATCATTGATACGGGGTGAGTGGAATTTATTCTTGATAATGACATGATTCAATTTCTGATAATTGATGCGCAACTAAAGAGATCCATTATCCTTCTTAAAAAAATTTACTGGAGTGGCCTAAGAAGAGATTTTCAAGTGAATAAACCCTTTGGATTCAAAATCATGTAGCTTCATCTTTAATTTCCTAAACTCAGTGGGGGTTATAAAATATGAGGGAAGAGATATTGTCTATGTCACTGGTGCCAAATATATGGTGAACTCCACATAGTATTTATAAGTAAAGCCTGATAAATTCTTTAAAAACACCTAAAAAAACTGACATACCCTAGAAAAAAAACCACTCTATAGGCCTTCTCCACTATCCTACAGAATGAGGGTAAATGACTAACAAGAAAACCTGTTTAAATCTTAAAGTTGAGGTCCAGATCAACTTAACCCCATATCCCATTTTCCTCAAAAAATTGAGTGATTCCATATTGTCTTTGAAACTCACTTTCTGAAGATATCAGTCGATATAGGCCTCAAAACATGCTTTCCATTCTATCCTAATGATCACATCAAAGTGGTACCTTTCTAGTACAAACAAATACCATTTTATCTCAACCTATGACAAGGATAAAACACAAGATGAGCATTGAAAACCCTACTATTTCATCTTGCCAAGGGGAGTAACCAACTCCATGAAATATGACATAAGATTATTTGGGAGTTCAAAAAAGTCCAAAATATCTGAATAAATAAATGAATTATAAGAACAAGTATAAAATGAAACAACTACCATGGATGATGTAATAAGAACTATACCTCAAACTACCAGAACACATGTATCAAATTCCATTAGTGCCTAATCCATATAATGAATGTGTGTCACCTCTGTTTGGGATTATGGTCCACCACTAACCTATGTCTATTCTCAAAGTAGGCTCTATCCATTGAATGATCTAACCTTTTCACCATGTCCACTAGAACAAGAAATCATGATTCTAGATGCATTAGACAGATTTATTTTACCCCTACACCACTCTAATAAGGTGGTAAAACCCTAAATTTTTTTATATGACCCATTTATTCAAAGAGATAACATTATATCAGTGGGTACAAACATACATACCATTCATTTCTAAGTTTCCCACACTTTTAGAACACAAAAAATACACCCCTAAATCTACAGATGAAGGAGTTTAGGGTCAATACCTAGAGCTACTACCGCTATTTTTTTTCCTAATCTACATGCTTCCTTTTCTTTTTCAGATGATCCAAAATAGTATGGGTCTTCACTAAAGACAACCTATATAAGACAGATATACTATCCTTATTGATATCTAGATTCATATCATGGTCAAAAACCTCATCATAGGTCCTCAAATCAATTAATAAGACCTTTTATTGAATTTATGGATGCAACCACATTTCAAACCATTGGGATTTCAACTTTCATTGAAAACTACCTCGGGATAAAAAGTAACTCACTCTGTGAAGTGATTAGAAAACTCAAACATTGAATGCTCTCCCTAACAGAGGTCCAAGATCTCCTAGGACTTGTTTAAGGACAAATTCTTAGGGAATAACTAATAAAATAAGATGACCTTGAAGTCCTTCTATACCATCTTCTCATGCTTCTCTATGAGTAACACTGATTCCCACCACCTATCACTGGGGCCTTCCACTATAAGCCTAATAAACTTAAATTTCACTAATCTAGAATTCTCAAGGAACTCAAAGATTCTCTCAATATTATCCACAAAATCTTCAACTTCTTGGGGGTACACACTTACTTGAAATTAATGGGGTTTATGGATGTGAAAATCTAAATCATGATCCTTATATAGTATAGGTTCGGCTTTGTTAACCTGAGAAAGACTAGATCCCACTCACTATACCATGGTTCAGATAACCCGAACCAGTTACTCAACTAATATCTGATCAAATGGTGTGGGTGGAATCTCTTTGGCCTCCTCTTGTGGCTATATAGGAGCTCTATAGGAAGGCATGATACCACGCATTCCATAAAAAAATAAGATGAAGAAACCATAAATACACCACCCCATAAGAATAAACAATAAACATGATAATTCACCCATATAAACCACAAAAAAATCAAAAAAAATCAAACCAAAATTCAAACCACACCACCCTACCTCAATGTCCATGCATAGTCTTTAGCTTTTGTATTAAACCTTAAGGAGGAGGGAAACCAATTTCCCAACATCTGATTTCCCAACATCTCGAGTAACCCAAGGACTGTCACAATGTGTATTGTCTATCACCCCACTTGTAACCAAAACCTGAAGCCCCGACCATCCTAGCTCATGCCTATAGAGACTTCCCCAAATAATAAGACCCAAATAAAGGGAAACATGGCTCTATAATTACTTTTTCATAAACCGGTTTGGGCAGTCATCCAACTCGATACTTGACCCAGCCCGTCAGATGGATCAAAGGGAATTCCTAATCCCCAAAGGATAGAAAATAATGCATGGGATTTTGAAGAAATTATTTGGGAATGGTTTATCCCATAATAATCATAAAAAAAATCTGCAAAAAAATATAAAAGAAACATTTACATAAATATTACAATCATCAATACATCAACATGCTATATAAGGGATGTATTTACAAGTTTCAAGTTTATCATTTTACATTTTTTTTATCCAAAACCAAAAGACCCAAAATAATATGGGGACCAAACAAAATAAAAAAAACACCTTATGAAATAAGGACCATCCTTTACCATACCACCACCATCACTTGTCTCCAAAATGAAAGAAACTATCAAGAGTGACCACCACATCCAGGCAAGTCCTTTCTTTTACATGAATTAGAAAAAACAAGGCCTATATATATCGATTAGGTATATATAGGGTGTGGTCACACATTACTAGTACAATAACACAAGGTATTCCATGTATATCGATTATAAGAAAAATTAAAAATCTAGTTTTATGGAAATTAACCAATTTAATTTGGAAACATGCTTTTGTTTTGAAAGAAATATGCGCAATGCTGGAAAATCGAAAACAGATAAAAGAATAGTGTAAGTACCATGGTAAATACCTAAGTATCTTTTTTATTGGGGTTCTTGGTACATCATATCTCAATGATCGAACATATAACCTCTTAATGAAAGATCTGTTAAAGAGGATGTGCCAAAGTTCCAATGGTAATATCCATGTCACATCATTTAGTAAGTTATGTATTGTGATCCTACAAACAAAACCTGGGACAAGAACCTACTATCACCACTAGATACTAGTCTTAGCCTACCCTCCTAGGTACCTAATGTTCCCAACTGATTTCCCCATTTTAGTCGCACCTCCAGATTCCATTGTTACAGGGAACCGTGATTGAAGAGCTTAGATATTCAATTTTTCAATGGATAATGATAAAACATTGTGTGTCATGATTTTAGGGATTTTATGGGGATTTGATTTCATGAGATCTAAAATATTCCCTTCTTACATCACTCATTCCAGGGTGTGGGGACTTTGGGACAATAGCATAAGGTGAGAATTCTTATACTCGCGGTGAGTTGCTCGTGCCTGTGGAAAGTGAGAAATTATGTTCAGCACAATGGATCCATAAGAACTCATATGGGTCTCTTTTTCAAAACCATGAATATCTTGAGTGATCTGATACACCTATATAAGGGTTTGGGGGGAGCCTCTTCTTTTACACAGCTTTTGGTAGACCATGTCTTTTACAGTACTGACGGAATCAGGCAGGGGCGATGGGTTTGATGGCTTCCTCATCAATCAAGCCTCAAACCGAACACGGTTGGGTGATGTAACATGGGATTTATGTAGGGAGGGGGAGTTTTATATGATCCAAGGGGGTCATCTATTTTGTAATATACAAGATTTTTTGGTAGAGATGATTTCCTCCATATGAAATCCCAGGAAATTCTTACCAGTTTTCTCTTTTCTAGCTAGAGGATCATTCAGTTGGCAGTAGTTGAAACTAATTCCATTTTTTTCTATAATGATTTAAGTGGACTTGGTCCAGTTCCTTTGTATATTTTTTACACTATTCATAGGTTCATGGGGTTATTGAATAATTATTTGAACATTATTTATATATGCAATGAATGAAATTTAGTGGCTGACTTTCTTGCCTCCAAGATGAATTCTGGTCAGCAGACTTCATGTATCAATGTTCTGGGATCTCTTCCTCTTAATATAATGGACCTATAAAGAGTTAATTCCCTTGTAATTCATTATTTCATACCCTCATGACTCATTCTTTCACTTTTTTTGTACCAGTCACTTTTATGATAATAAAATATATTTTTTTCCAAGCATACAATTTCTAAACATTTTAAAAAGGGGACAAACCATTTCTAAAACATCACAGACACCAATAAAATTAAAATCACCATTTTAACACACAAACAAAAAAACACACACACCATTTAGAACACATTTATAAACAAGGGTATTCATGTTCAAACAACAAATAATATCTCAACATAGAAGCACCTACCTTTCTATTTCAAGCCCTCACCAATTGAGTTCATGCCATAAGCCAATGAAAAAAATGATCCTATAGAAGTAAGAAAACATCTAAAACATAAATATCTAATTTTAAAAACTCATATATAACCCACCCTAGGTTACTATAGCCAATAGAGGGTAGGAAGACCAAGAAAGAAGAGAGAAGAGAACAATAATAAAGAAGAGGACAATCTTACTAGGAAGAATCTTGAAGAACCAAACCATAATCACCCAAAAAGAAGATCGAAGGAGGAGTATATAATAGGGGAAGTCATGCCTAGGGCTGGATAAATGTGAATGAGGGAAAATGAGGGTGTAAAGGTTTAATAATTGAGAAGGGAAGTTTTGGGAAAACCAACATTTTTTAAAAAAATATGGGTAAACCACATGGTTTTGATACACAGTATTATAGACCGTGTTCTAAATATAATGGTGCCTCTATCCCTAAGGGTGGAGGTCATATGACTTATTGGAGCTTTGATCATTACTACATGAAAAATTTTGTGGTCTTATAGTTATCTTATCTAGGTTTTATAGTTTTTATGGGGGATGACACATTATTTTCAATAACTTTGTGCCAACAATTCACCACCCTCTATCCCTAAAAAACTCTTTTTCTTAAAAAATACTGGTAAAATCTATTAAATAAATAGACACAAAGTAATTGAAAAATACCAAAAATACACTTTATGGGTGATTTATTGAGGGTTATTTCCAATATGAATTGTATGGGTTATGATAGAGAGGACATGGCCTAAGAGTAACTAGGGGAAGATATAACATTATGTTGGGTCCCCTATGCTCAGGTTAAGTTCCAATTATCACTTATGGTGTTGGAGTGATGTGAAGAATATGTCTCTAAAGGTTGAAAGAAATGTTCGGGATGATGATAGTCCTTGGGTGGCCTCAAGATGTGAGATCAAATTGTGGTATCCTAGGATGGTTTTCCCTAGGGATAGTTGGAAGGATGTGAGAGGCTTAGGCCTAGTGAAAATGAGTGATATTGTCATTCATATCACACTTGTGATAGAAAAACTCCTTGGGTTAGTCTAGGTATAAATGAGAGTTATTAGAGGGAGGAGTCCTTTGAGACTAGATGTGTGTCATTGGGAGGGGTTTTCTATGGGTGATGGGTTAATACATATCCCTTGGTTGATGTGTGATGGGACCCTAGTGTGGGTCAAGGAAAATTTCAAGACTCAATATGAGGATGCCAAGTGGATTTGGAGATAATTGGATTAGTAATACCCCTACTTAGTGGTACCTATAGTATTGATAGACATACCTATGAGACCAAACCTTGAGTTCTGGTTCAGGACATGTCTATGGGCCATGGTGTCACTATGGGGTGATAAGGATGAGTTGGTATCAATGAAAAGAGACCGTGACAGACCTATATGACCCAGTGGATGCTATGTCAGGTGATAATAGTTTTGATGTGATGTGAGAGGATGGATGACAAGTATGGTTGAATGGTTTGATCTTGTTAGCTATGCAAAATGTTGTGACCCTTTTTTTTATAAAAACATTGTTTTTATTACATAGTGGTTATCCTTTGACGAGATGGTTGAGTCATAGAATGTTTATATTAAGCCTTATTTTGGTCATATGGTGGTAATCTATTTTTTTATGGTTGATTTGTGGGATGATTTAGTGAAAACCTTGTTACAACCAGATGGTGGATATCGATATCAAGATGGTTTAGTCATGGGATGATTGGTGCATGAATTAGACCATTCCATGGGAGGCTTGGGTCGATTATTTACCTATGGGTTTGGTCATGTTATGATGGGATGAGATTTATGGATCCTACCTTGAGTGACTAGGAAATGATTTGATATATGGACTTATAATCATTCACTATTTAATGTATTGGGTTGAGGTTTGGACGTCGTCCTACCATAAGTCTTCAAGAACACGTTGGGAATCAGTATGATGGAAAGAGATGAGGCGATGAGGTATATTTTGACATGTCACTAAAGTTGGTTTAATCAAGTATCATGGTTTCTTGTTTATCACATGGTGACCTGATTCATAGGCAGTTGATGTGTCCTAGTTAGTACATTATGTCTATGTTTGTCATGTTATGATTTTTATTTCATTCCTTAAGCATACATGTATATGATGTTTTATAATTTGGGAACTTTGTGAGGACCTACTAAGATACACTTCTTAAATCCTAAATGGGAACCCTAGTGCATATACAAACCTTAAGTCTAATTTTAGGTTTATCACAGGACATGCAGTAGATTGGGTTGGTGAAGCTCAAGGGTATTTGGAGGCAGGGTGTGTGAGCCCTGAGGAAGGAAGTAGGGATAGTTTGCATGTGTTGTATTTTTTGTCTATTTTGTATATGTGATCATCCCAATATGAGATTAATTTTTCTATGGTTGTGTTATTACTATTGGTTTCAAGTGTAGTGTAAGTGGTTATAAGGGCCGATCCCAACTAATTTTTTTAGATTAGATGGATCATTCACATATTTTACAAGATTTAAACATCATGAAAAACAAAAAATTTCCAAATAATATCTAGAAAAATGGTATCCAAAACCATGATATCATTTCACATTAAATTTATAATTAATTTAAATAGATTTGAAGGAAGAATACCTTGGTATTGATATATTTTATTAATGATAATGTTGACCGTATTAAACCCTTCTGGTCACCCATCAACGTTTTTGTAGGATTCAAGTGTATAGTCTCTTTAGCGGTCATCCACATGTTCTACTTTGATCTTTGAACAAAACTGATGGATTTATGGATACTAACACAGAGGATAAATAGTCTTGCAGTTTTCATATTGATCTTTGTGACAATTACTTTAATATGGAAGAATCATCCTTTCAAACTCATTCTTGAGATGATCGATGTGGATGGATAATCCCTAGACCATTCTTCAGTCTTAAAAGAGATCTATATTTCTTTGTGCATAATGATTATCAATTTTTATCAATCTCAACACAATAGACATAATCATATATTTATAGAGATAAGTTTATGGTTAAATATTTTTGAATTTCATAATGATCCTAAAATAATATAATTAACCTTATATGTGTCCCTGACTTGTAATAATAATATTATATTTTTCATAGAGTGCGCTAATTGGTGCAATAAAAAATATCATTTTACCAGCATGAAAATTAATATTTTTCATCGAACTCAATCTTTTTATACTAGTCCTCATTGGGATTTATAAATAAAAACAACATATATCTCTAAAATAATTAATTACCTCATGAATGAAGATTTATTTAATTTATATGATCAATAAATTCCAAATAAAATTATTCTTCAAACTTGAGAATACTATAAATTCCAATTATTAGATTAAGATAGAATTTAATTGTGATCAACAGATTCATTTAATGTGTGACCCTCTAGGATTATTTATCATTGGAATTATATGGGCTTACCTAAAGTCCAATATACAATCAAGTAGTGGGTCATGAAACCCAAGATAAAGAAGATAATGTCACAATGTTGATAACCACATACAAGCAACCACTCTGTAAACTAATCCCTTTTTCATGATACATCATCATGATGGTTACACACCCATGTGATCAACCTATAAGCTTGATATGTATTTCTATGACTATCTAAAATAAAAGCGTCATTACACCATGACCATGGAATTTAATGCAATAGTTCTATTTCAATCAATGTGATGAGATATCGAATTCCATTAATATAGAAATGAAAAATTCTTGCTTGACCTATTCATTAATGACATTTTATTCATGATGCACCCAACATACCATACTTCTCATAAAAATATGGAATTATGATTTTGGTTAGTAAATATAAGTGCACAATTCATGACATGCAGTTATAATAATATTAAAATATAAGTACCACTACACACACTCATAGATAGAAATATCTGATGAGAGATGAACAGGTGGAATTCCTACTGGTGGATTTTTCTCATAATGTCCCATATTAGAGATTACCAAGTGTGAACTTCATAATAGGAAGTGTCATTTTCCTATGAGTACTCACATATAATAGTCAAAATACTGTGTTCTCCATCATTTAATGTTATCAAACAATAGAATTATGTTTAGGAATACTGTCATGGAATCACAAGGTTCTCAACATAGCATAGAACTAGAACCAATAACTAGATCCAACTGCCAATAAATTTAGTCAAATAGATCTAAAATGATGATCATGTTTCTATTGAGTTAAGGCTTTTTTGAGGGGTTATCCATTTTTTATTCTTTGGTGACTCTAATCACTAGAACTTCACCTCGTTGAGAAAAATAAACTCAAGAGATGGTATTTCTGAAGTCTGTACTTCATCCTCTTGTGTGACCTTTACTCCTTTCTAAGATCCACCACTACAGTATTATCATAATAAAGTGTTATAGGATCTTTATTTAAAGGAAACATTCCATGATCTTAGATAAAGTTTCATATCCAAAATACTTATTTAGATTCCTTAAAAGTCATAATATACTTAAACTCTATTTTTTAATCTATGACCATGAATTTCTTTAAGCTCTTCCATCTCACAACACATCTATTAAGAGTAAAGATGTATTCCTAATGTGATTTTAGATCATATTTAACTATTTTGAGACTAGAATATGCATATCCTATAATGAATAGTTTCTTATCCCCCCCTTAGATTCATAACATACCCTTATTATGCCTCAAATACTTCAAGATAGTCCAGACTTCTATCTAATAGTGATCACCTGGTTGGACCTGATATCTTCCTACCACACTTAAGGTGTATGAGACATATAGCCTAGTACATTTCATATCATACATGACTAAACCAATATCCAATTTGTATATAAAACTTTATAAATATTGTCTTTAATCAAGTGTCTAAGGCCACATTTTCATGGAAACATGAATTCCATGTCACACTGGAAAAAATTCCCTCATGGATTGTTACATACTAAATCTCCTCAGTATATTTTAAATATATATAATTTAACTTAAACAAAGTATTTTCTTGGATCTATCATGATAGATCTTAATTCTATGAATATATCCGAATCCACCTAAGTCTTTCATGAAGAATAATGTGTTAAACCAGGCTTTAATAAACTGTTAGACTGGTATTTAGTTTCTATTAAGTAGTATGTCATCAACATAAAATTTTAAGAAAACAACCACACTACCCCTAATGTTTTTATAAACACAAGGATAAATTTCATTATTTATGGAACCAAATTCCATTATAGATTCATCAAACAAAATTTTCAATGACCAAGATGCTTACTTTAATCCTTAAATGGATCTCTACAATTTTCATACCTTGTTGGCATCCTTTGTAGTGACAAACCTTTTGGGTTTTTTCATATAAACATCTTCCTGAAGTTTACCATTATGGAAGGAAGTTTTGGATTCCATTTGAAAAAAATCATATTCATGGTAAGGTATTATGTAAAGTAAAATTATGATGTATTTCAGTATTGAAATTGGTAAAAGGGTTTCATAATGTTTATGCCTTGACACTGTCTAAAACCTTTTTCAACCAGTTGTGTCTTATAGGTATGAATTGTACATCCATGTTTAGTTTCTTCTTCAATTCCCATTTACAACCAATGAAATTTATATCAACTATAGGATCTACCAAAATCCACATTTCATTTTGATACATTGATTCATTTTTAGAATTCAAATATTTTTCCCATTTAGCACATTTAGTACCACTTATTACTTACTTATAGGTTATAAGATCATTATTTTCAACTAATAATTAGTTACCATCCTCAATGAATAGAAAAACATATATTTCAGGTTCTAAAACCTCTCTTGTACTCCTAAAAAGTACTTGTGTCTTTAGAATGCCTTCTTCTAAGGGGATTTGTGGAATTTTTTCATGTGCAAACTCATGTATACCTTGAGCATGGAATTTATCTAATTTTATCTCACTCTCACTATATATTTTAGATAACTGACCCCTCTCAATAAATATTTCATTTTATGCCACAATTAAATTTGTTTATGATAGTTCATATAGTTAATATCACCTAATTTATTTAGGGTATCCTATAAGGTTAAACTTTGTTCCTCAAGGTATAAGTTTGTTACCTAAAGAGGCCTTAAAAATGCTTCACAACCCCACACAAGTAACTTTGACAACATGTATTTCCATCCACACTAAATTTCATATGGAATACCATATATCACTTTAACTGTGTCTTGATTTAGTATATGTCTTACTTTATATAATGTGTTTCCCCAAAAGGATAATGGAAGACTGGCATGAATCATCATTGATATCACTATTTATAACAATGTGTGGTTCATCATTTCACATACACCATTACATTTAGGTTTATAAGAAGGGTTGAGTTGAGATATAATCTCAAACTCCCATAAATAATCAATAAGGTCTTGAATAAGATATTCTCCACCATGGTCTGAGTGAAGTTTCTTAATCTTCTTTCCAAGATGAGTATCAGCTTAATTTTTTGTATTTATTTAATTTATCAAAATAATCTGACTTATACCCCATTAATTACACATTTCCATATCTACTAAAATCATCAGTAATTTTATGAAATATGAGTACTCATCCCTTGCTTCAACTGGAAATGGTCCACACGCATTTTTATGAACCAAGTCATGAATCTCCTAGGACCATTCACATTTTCCACTAAATGGGTCTTTAGTAATTTTTAATTATTTTAATGGTTTACAATACCAAATTAATTCCACATGGAACACATGAATATTAAGTTTGTTGTATTATTTAATGTGTTGATTCTTTATTATGAAATTATTGTACATAAATTATATATTTAAATATTACATTTAATTATTTTAAATTTTAATATAATATAAAACCTAATGGATGGTGTGTAATGTCAATTTAATGACCATGAAACTCAAGTTGATGTAGTTTAATAGAATAATAAATTCAATTTAATATCTCCATGTAAATATTTTAAGTACACTGTGTATGTAAGATGGCCACATGGTGTTTACTTCACTTTGTCAGACATCCATATAATATTCCTAGGGACTTAATGCATACTTATCATAGAAATTTATGAAGTACACAGTGTATAAAAAGGATACACTACATGTACTTCAAGTTATATGTCTTCTAAACTATTTTTATTGATATTAAATAAAACGATGTATTAATTAGGTAACATGTATTGGAACCATGTTTTTCACTTGGAAAACATATGGACTACATGGAGTATAGGAAATATACATGATGTGAAATCTAGAAAATCCATGTACTACTCTGGATGGTCAAAACATGGTGTATTTTATGAATGTGGTGTGTATTTATTATAGGATGACCTGGAGTCCACTTAGGTGTCTTAGGGAAATGAAAAAAGATTACATGGAATGAGGAAATTGAGTACATAGAATGTAACATTGCATTATCAAACTAGAATTATTTTCACCACTATATGAGTTCTTTAGTTTCATTATTCATTAATAATTAATATATATGAGTTATGTGAGATATAAATAAAGATGAATAAGAAGATATTTTGATGATGGATCAAGAAGAAATTAAAACATGCAATGAAATTTGACATTTAAATGTGTAATTAACAATAAATAAATAATTAAAAAAATTAATGTGACTGCTCTGATGCCACTTGTTGGGTATGGGTGTAGTTAAAGTGCTTATTGGGGTTTATCATGACTAAAAAATTATCATAATTTATAGATCACTCAGATTATTTACAAGACAAAAATATCACAACTAGTGAAATTTTTCCTGAAAATATTGACAATGAAGGTTTGTAGAACCATGATGAAATAATTTCATATTGAATTTATAATTAGTTTAAACATATCATAAGAAATAATACCTTGATCTTGAGATATTTCTTCAGTGATGACTTTTATTATCTTAAACTCTTTGGGTTAAACATCATTGCATTTTTTGGATCCAACTTTAGAATCCCTCAAGTAGTGATCCACACATGCTCATTTCATCTCTGAAAAATACTGATGGAATTCTAGGTGATGGCCTGATAGATCAATGGTATTGTAGTGTTCGTCCTAATCATTGAGATGATTCCTTCAGTCTTGAATAATCATCCTTGCAATCTCATTCTTTAGTTGATCATGGAGGAATGATAATACATAGAGAATTCTTCAGACTTAAAAGAGAGATCTATAATTTGTTGTGCATAACGATTCTCAAGTTTGATCAATATCTACACATTATAAATAATCAATTATTTATAGAGATAGGGTTAGGGTTAAATCTTATTTAATTTCATGAAAAAACCTTAAATAATATAATAAACCTTATATAACCCCATGCCACGTAATAATAACATTTTTATTTTTATTTTCTCATGTCGTGCGCTGACTGGCACAATGATAAATACTATTTTACCAGCATGAATGTAGATATTTATCTCCAAAATAAATCTTGGACTACTATTACTCCTTGGTATTTATAAATAAATAATATATATATTTTCTTAATAATTAATTAATACATGAATAAATATTTTTCGAATTTATAAGATCAAAAAATACCATATAAAATTAGTCCTTTTATGTGAGATTAATACTTATTCTAATAATTAAATAAAAATAGAATTTAATTGAGATCTACAGAAACACTTAGCTAGTGACCTACTATGTTTCTTTCTCATTGGCCTTAGTTAAGCTTATCTAAATTCCAAGATTACTATTTGGTAATAGGTCAAGTCACCCAAGAGAAATAAGTTAGTGTTGCAATGTTGACAACCACACATGGGTTATCGATGTGTAATATAATCCTTTTATCATGATATATCATAAGGCCGGATGTACACCTATGTCATCAACCAATATTCTTGATACATCAGTCATTGATTATCTAAAATAAAATCTTCATTACACTATGGCCATAGATTTTAGTGTGATGGTTCTATTTCAATCAAACTGATGAGATATCAACTTTCATTAATATGGAAGGGAATGATTATTCCTTGAATTATTCATTAATGAAATATTATTCAACACACACCCAATGTATCCTACTTCTCGGGAACATATGGTTTCATAGTTTTGGTTAGTAAATCTATATACGTGAGTTGTGACTTACATTAATAATAATCTTAAATTATAAGAACCATTACACACACTCATAGATAAGAATATTATATGACACATAAACATAATTAATTCCTATTATAAGGTATGTTCTCATAACCTCCCATCTTGGATATTACCAAGAACGAACTTCATGAGATGAAGTATCATTTAAATATTAGTACTCACACCAAACAATCAATATACTATGTTCCCCATCATAGAATTTTTTCTGATAGTTGGTCTATATAGTGAACCAGGATTTTAATACATAAATATTATATCTTTTAATATTAATATTTATTACATTACACAAACACATGCCTAAGGATCATAAAGTTAGTATTCCTTTGGAGACTATACACAAAATGTTCTTATTTCTTGAAATTTCTTCAACATATCCTATTTCTCAAATAATACTTTTCTTAAACATACCATACTTAAAACCATTCTTCATAACCTAAGGGAAGGAAAATTTAGAAAGGGTGGTATTAGATGATTAGTAAGGGTAAACAAGGGATATATGTAAGCATAACATGAGTATAAGGGTATGAGAAAATGATTATAAAATTTTAAATCCATACCCTACATATCAAATATCATAATCTTAGGTCATGGTATAAATATTGGTAGTATATAAGACATGAATCATAAGAAAAACAAATAACATGAATCATGATATTGATTCAATTCAATCATAGTGGAATAGGTTCACTCCCAAAACCATCATAGTAGTCAAGGTTCACTCTCAAGACTATCATTGTAGAAAACTTCCCTTACTAAACTGGGTTCACTCCCCATTATAGACTTATCTATATTATGAGATATAAATCTTTACCATATGAATTTGAGGGAGATATAAGTCCCACCTATAATATAATGTAAATCATACATATGTCTTCCATAAGATCATAAAACATTCATCATTTTAGAACCCATGAAAACAAATGGGTTTTATAGACATTTCATCATAACATATAGAAAAGATATAGGTTTCCTAATCTTTTCATCATATCTTAACTCATGTAATGTAAATGGGTTTCATAATCCATTCATCATTTCATTATATCATAGCCTGCGGAAAAGGAATGGGTTTCATAAACATCTTTTCATTATAATCATAAACCATTCTGATAAATAATAACAATGGTTCCTTTAGATCATATCTGTACTAAAGAATAATTAACCTCAAATGATGTCATATTAGATGCAAAATGATTTTTAAATATTACATTGATCATTTATTGAGTAAAATAGCCTTTCCACTTCAAAAAAAACTTTTTAAAACATAAAACATTTTCAAAATCATTTTCATTGAAAATAAATTTATAAATTTATAAGGGAATCTCTAAAGATCATTTAAAAAAAATTGAGGAAAATGAATTTTCCTATTTTTTAAAAAAAAAATAATTCATAAAACATTTTCCAAATCATTTTCGTTTAAAATAACCTTGATAAATTATAAATTAATTTCTTTAGATCATTAAAAAAATTTCTTGAGGAAAATAACCTTTATTTGAAAATCAATTTTTCAAACTAAAAATTAATAAATAATTTTTTAAAACATTTTTATTGAATAAAAACTTTGAAACTTTTAAAGTAAGCATTAAAAAAAATGAGTTGGTCATTAAATTGGAATGTTCCATTCATGTCGTACATGTTAAATAAAATATTCATTTCACATTTTTTCTAAAATATAGACAAGAATTGTTTTTTGAAAACAACATGAAGACTATTTTTAAAACATTTCATAAAAGTAAAAAATGGGTAAAATTTTATTATTAAATACATTTTATAATTATAAAAGAATTTTTAAAAATATGTTTAGAAAACATGGTTTTGGAAGGAAAATGGGTTTTTGACCAAAGATAGAAATAAAGGTAACTTTTCTTAAAAACATTCTTTTGAAATATTGAGCACATAAAGAGAGGAAAATGGATGGAAACATGTATTATCATGACATAACTATAGTATAAGATAATTCATGTGTTTTTTAGAGATTAATCATAAAACATCAATATCAGAAGCATAAACATAAACAATCATGATAAATAATGAGATTGTAACATCAAACCTTTACCACTTTTCTATCTTTTTAATTCTAGGCCCCATTAAAGAATAGCATAAAATTAAACTTTTAATTTAATTAAAAGAAAAATATTCATGATATAACATTTAAAAGTGGTGTTATATACAACTCAAATAAGAATAAAGTTGCATAACATAACTTATGTCCCAAAGAATGAAAATTTAGTAAAAATATATTTCCTCTTTCGTAAAATTTGAACCATAAACCCCATGAAAGAGAGATAATATAATGGATATTTAAATCAATATAATTTCATTAAGAATAATTTTAAAATACATTAATGTGAATATATACATCACATAAAATAAATAGGTTGTGAATATTGCATGTGTCTCATAGAAGTAAAATGTGAGACAAAAATCCCTTAACTTAAGTATTTAATTCCTTTGTACACATTGGAACCTAATGTATATTAAATATTATCTCATTAAAAATATATTATATAACCATAAATATATATATCATGTCATATATTATTTACTTATGACATTTTATTACTATTTTATTAACAATTCCTTATTAAAATCACATTTCAGTAAATTACTACTTTGTTTTTTCATATATGTTTTGATTTGTTATTTTCGGTCGTCTTAATTTGATCTTGGTTCCATCATATTGAAAGAGTTAAAAATTATCCAAATATAATAAATTTTCATTATATATTTATTTATATTAATCCATAAAATTTAGTGATAGAAAATGAAATGCACTATTTATGGGGATGGTAGATCATACGTACGCATAAACGTTATTTTCAATTCCACGATGGATGAAATAAAAGAAATAAGGTTAATTAATATTTTAACATTACAAAAAAATTACTATTTCATATATTTCACATGTTTTTATTTAAAAATTCCCTTATTACCTTCCGTGTAAAATGTATGTGAAAAATGAATCACATCGCTTCGTGAGGTGATAGTCCGCCGTACACACGAACAACATTATTGTATCCCCCACGAAATGGAAATTAAGAAAGTATATATGATATAATAATTCTAAAAGTATAATTATATTAAAAAAACATATTTATCCATTTAATCAATCTTTTTACCATCTAATTAAAATAAAAATGAAAATCACATCACATCAGTTCATGAGGTAGTTGTCCGTTGTACACATGAATAATGATTTAGCATCACATATTATGGAATATGATAAGGGTTTACATTATTCCATTATGAAAATAACATCTAATTATGTTGAATATACTTAGTTTATTATATTATAATATTTTAATAATAATTGAAGGAGATGGAAGAAGAAATAAAATAAAATGCTCGATCAGGGACGTTACCTCTTATTCAGACAACTTATTTTGGTTTACACCAAAGGATTATTATGTTTGATTTTGACAAAAATAAGGATAATAGGATTTTATTAGGTAATTAAGGAAGTTATTTGGGTATTTATTTTCTTATCAAATGGTTTTTGGAACTGAAAATAGGATAAGAGAGTGGGTGGCCCTTTATAAGTGAGGTGATTGGCACACTTGTAATTTTTGAAAACAAAATGGTGTACCCACGTTTTTTACGTTACATAAGGCTCAAAAATCATCCATAATCAAAAATTATTGGTAATAATGTTTAAATATGACCATACAATGTGTTTTGGACAAGTTTTTATATCATTTTATCTCATATAAATTTAGTTTAACCCACGGTAAACCAATTTTAACCTTAAACGAAGTAATTAATTTTTACTGATTTTACTATTAATAATGGTCAAAAATAAATTTGAACATATTAGATAATATAGATTATTATTATTCAAAATATTTATTTCATTTTATATAATAAAATTTAGATAATTGAAAATTTTTCAATTAAAATTTATCCTGCAGACGGGATGAAAAATCTATTTTCCAAAGAAAAACGTTTCAAAAGTTTAAAATATTTTTACATAAAACATATATATTAAACTGATTAAAATGAAATAAATTGGATTAATAGATATATAAAATTACTAAATTTCCATTTAAAACCTTCTTAAATTTTGTTTTATTATTTTTAAATGATTTATAATAAATGACAATTCTTAATAAAAACCCATACTTTTCACTATTCATTGAAAATTTTATCTTTTTAGAAAATTATCAAAAAAATTATACGATATAATTTTTAAATAAATATTTAAAAAATGAATTTTATTTTTTCAAGTAAAATTTTTAAGTGTCAAAAATTAGTTTTAAAATAAATGTGAAAAATGAAACAAAACATATTTTTATAAAAATACATTTTTTAAGAACAAAATTATATTAATTATTATCTCTTGTATAGAAAAAACATAATATTAATTTTAAATATTTTATTAAATATATAATATATAAATTTCATTAAATTGATTCAAAAAAGTTATTTTTTTAATTTGTTGATATAAAATGTATTTTTTCACATAAAAATTGTTTTTCCCAAAAGAATTCTATTTATTTTCAAATAGTATTTATTTTTATTTCTAATTAATTGGTCACTAAATAATTCATTATATATAAATATTTAAAACATATATTTTCATAATCTAGTTAATCCTATTTATACCCGCTATTCCAATGACTAGGAGGTAACTATTAAATAATAATTTAATAATATACCATGTTTCTTTTAAACTCAGTGTTCCATGTATCAAAAGCTACACTCAGTGTTTCATGTAAAAAAATCCAAACTAAATGTTGAGTGTAACAAAAAATATCAAAATGATTAAATTTATTTGAATTTTGTTTACAAAATCTCTCGGTGTTACATTCTACCCCTCTTAAATAAATTTTAACCTCATAATTTGAACTTGTGTTGGGTAAACTAGGATTTTACATTCGAAAATACATTTTTCGGAATCCCACATCGTAAAAAGGGTTAATAAAATTTTCCCTTGAAAAGAGAGAATAGGATGTAAAAATTTCATTTGTAATAACATATACTAGGTTTCCAAATAGGAGAACATAGGTGGGGAGTTAAGATTTAGACGCTAAAGAAAAGTGTAATATCCAAATAATGATGGACAGGTACATAAATCATTGATCAAAATAAACAAAATAATCATGTAAAAATCAGAAAACAAAATACCAAAAACCAAGAGGTGTAAAAAAGTTCATTGAAATCATTAGAAATAATGGTAATAGAAAATAATATTATTTCATGATCCTTTTCATAAATCTGAGAAACTTACTTGATTTCATTCCAATTCATAAGTACAGTCTCATCCTTTGATTTTACTTCAATCAATTTCCACTTCATCTATCGTTATAAGAAGTGAAGGTAAATTTTTTTATGCCTCAAGCAGTAACCGATCATAATATCCTTAGAATAATGATAATTCATTCATTATATCTTTGGTTATCATCAAAACAAAAATGGTTAGAATAGGTTATCAAATATATATATATATCTACAAAGGGAGAAATAAAACATTAATCTCTAAAACCTCATAAAAGGTTAAATTTAAACTATTCCATAAATTTTTAACCATAAGAACCTTCCAAAATTTAGCAATTTATAAAGGTCACTAAATTTACTAAAATAAACTTAACATTAATCTCCCAAATAATAATTAGTAGTTATTAATGTCACATACCAAATATGTGAATACACTGATCATATATTTTCATGAAACATATTATTCACCAGAATTACCTTAAAAACATAATGAAAACATAAAAACATACTTATTCCTTGAATAAAACCACAGATTATTGAATATATTCTATAAATCTAATAATGTTGTAAAATCTATCAATGAACATAAACAACTTTGTCATTAAATAATTAACTACTTCCATGGTAATCACTATTATCCAATTTAATATATCCATATCAGTCATCTCTCTATCCCAAAATCATTATCTCAACATTAACAACATATAAATGTTTATCCTCATTTAATCACATGTTTTCTTTAAAATATCAATTTTTTATTAAATCAATTTTTTAGTTTATCAGAATCATTCAATATATTCTTGAAAATCATTAACAAAAACGTATACTAAACAATCATTATATATTTCATAATTCATGAATTCCAATACATAAAAAATTCAATCACTCCACTTAATTCTTAAACCATTAACTAAGATTCATTATCTTATTCATTAATACATCCTTCCTTTCATATTTCAATTGTATTATCTTCATCATCAATAATGAAACCTTTACTTATACCACCTTGTTGATCTTCTTATGGAGGTTTTCCCTTAGGACATCAATTTGTATAATTCCCATAATTTTGAAATTTATAACATTAAACAATTGATGATGTCTTAGGGAGACCATTATTCTAATCCATTAAGCTAACTAAACTTTTCATTTTCCTTGAAAATCACTTTGTTCCATTCTTCTCCCATAAAAACATCTTCTTGTTCCATTGAGACATTCCCTGGAGTGATTCTTCCCACATTCTTAACATATAGAAAACTGAATCTTCTTTCCTCAATAGTTTCCCCCACCAGAACTATAAAGATGCAAAATTTTGAATATATTTTGTTTACTAAAAATTTATGTCTTACTATTTCATAATCAATAAAAATATACAAGTATAAATGAAATATGGCCATCAGGTTTTTACATTTATATGACCATTGGTTAATATGACCATTGTAAACAATAATAAATTTTAACATTATAATTTTTTGTTTATAAATAGAAATTATAATGGATAATTAATGCAGAAAGAAGAGTTTTTGGCCTCATCCAGTAGACTTGGGTTGTACGAAGCCCATTTGTCGGAGCTTGGGAAGGAGGTAGTATCATAAGGTTTTGCTCTGGACAAAGCCCAAGTCGAGATTCAACATGTTAAGCTTTAACTAAGTCACCTATGGGAGAAGTTCAAGTTAGTAGAAATTAACACTCGTGCAATGTTATTTGAGCCTCCCCAAGATTCTATCATCATCTCACACATTACACTTAGGTCGTATGTTGGTGTTTTAACGGGTTATGTGTTGAAGCCCTAGATACATTAGATTTAATCCCATATGTTTAATAAATTTTTTATTTCATCATTTCCATTTTAAGAATAGCTTTGATTAATAAAACATACGTTTAATTGAGACAAATTTCATAAATTGATTTTAGTAGAAACAAATTGCACTTTTCAGAGATTTCTCATACTTAGAGAATTATTATGGTAAAATAAACATCATTTTTGAATTTCAAATGTCAAAATTAATCTAGAGTTAATTTTTAGTAGTTTTCTAAGAAGTTTCAATTTTTCAATGAATAGTATTTGATGAATTGTATTTTTGGATGGATAGTATTATTTTTGATGAATTTAAAAAAAAAATATTTTTTGAAGAATTATTAAATCATTGATTCTCTTAAATTATTTTCAAAAAATGGGCGTACACGGTTGTGATTAGTAAGATATTTATAGTCTAATAGGATCCACTTAAGTTTTTGGTTAATAGTAACTTGATCCTTTGGAATAGTAATGTTTCCCTTATAAATATTAATTTTACCAATGGAATAGTAACCTCACCTAAGGAAGTAAAAATATATTTTTTTCATTTTAAATGGTAAGGTAAAATAATTATATCATAGTTTAAGTAAATAAATGTTTTAGAAATTATTAGTTAAGTATTAAGTATTTTATTTATTTAATTTAATTTAAAATGAAATTCATTTTTATAAAATGGAGTTAATTTTTTAATTCTACATGTAGAAAAACGGTTAGTGTGGTGTTTTGGGATTTTTTGAAAATAGTTGAATTTTCAATGAATAGTAAAAAATACAGTTTTGATTTTTTTGTATATTTAATGACATCATAACTATTTCATAATGATGTAATGAGGATTATAAGATATTGGTAAACTCTTGTGGATTAAAATATGATATTAGGTGTCCCTAGTGTCCAATTACATGGGAAAATACTAAGGGAAAGCCGATGGTTTTGCAAATACCACTAATCTGGTGTCCTTTGAAATTAATAAAATAATCCCTATATTTTACAATAAATACCCACCATTCCTTCGTTTCCTTTCATTAAAAAATCATTATCCATGAATTTTAGATAGTATTACCTCCCAAGGATTCCTCCCAAGGAGTCCTCCCAAGGTTCCCCTAAGCCCCCAAGGTCCCGATCTTCAAGTTTTAGAAGTTACTCTTCAAGGTAAGGGAATTCTCATGTTCTATTTTCCTTTCAAGTTCTCTTTTATGTGGTATGTCTTTTAAATTTCTATACCATGTTCTTATTTCCATTTTATTATATACCTAAACTGTATTATGAGTATTTTTTTAATGGGAGACTCATGTCCCCTCTCTTTTTAATGTTTTATAAAACTATGTTTCATACCCATTATGCTGCATGATTTTCATCTCAAAATCTCTCTCTTTTTTTCAAGAAATTCTTTTATTTTCATTATGTGAATAACCAAAAAACTTTCATTAATAGGTGTATTCATCATACATAAAACCCTAATTCCCTTTCCATGGGTTATAAATGACATAATGATCATGTTTTTAAGCACTTTTAAAAAACATCATGATTTTAATATAAAACCCATTTATTCTATTCTATATGGGTTATTTATGAAATGTTTTATTATTATCTACATGGATCACATTAAAATAAAGACATATTATGGGTTCAACCTGATAGCCATTCAATGCATTTGGTAAAGAAATTAATCTATAGAGATGACAAGTTTTACGATACCTTGGTGAATAACATTGGAATCTTTTATGAAACCTTGGGGATGGACCTTGGTGATATGATTATGAATGTATAAATTAATTTTTTTAGCCACATTTCAAGTTATGATTAATTTTATTATTTTTATGGTATGCCTCTTTATCATTCTTTTATGATATTCCTCATGTTCTTATTGATATTTCTCAAGTTCACATGTAAAATGTTTCACTTGGTTTCCCTTAATGGGCCTTCTACTCACCCTTTCCATTGATGTATGTACATAGGTTATGAGATGCAATAAATGTACTTAGGATGAACCTTGAATAAGAATTTCATGTGTAATAGTATAATTTTTTAAGTTTTCATGTATTATGTACCTTATTTCCAAGACACTAAACTTAAAAAGATCCTCTATTTGTAAAATGTAATTGTAAATTTATGTAATAAAAAAAATAATTCCATAGTTGGTAACAAAGGATAGTTTAGTTATTTGTGGAAATTATGATATAAAAACTTTATAAAGAACCTTATAGAAAAGTTTTAATATATTAAAACATTCTGGTATTTTTGTGAAATATTAAGTAAGTGGTTTCTGAACAAATAAATCTTTGTCTGGATAAGAACAAGTGGATGTGGATCTGGCACAAATATAAGTAGGGGTAAAACCCAAAACATTGTTTTGATCTAGACTGAAATGGGAACTGGTGCACGACATTGGGCCTTGCTGCACTCCTAGTTTCACACTCCTATGGGATATGTTTGGTTAATAACAGTCTTTTTATGAACCATTATAAAGGATTTATAGAAAATTTAATTGTTGAAAATGAATAACATGTCTAAGAATAATGTTTTAAGATAGAAAAAATCATTTAGAGTTATAATATTCTAAAATGAAACAAGTTTCTCACTAAGGTTTTATTCTTTTAAAAAATGACGAGAAATAGGAGGAACCTTTAAAATGGTTACCACAAAGGACCATGTGTTGACAATCCTCCAATGGAAGATGGAATGGAAACTTTCATCAGAATGATGAATTAAATAAATCAAGTTATGGGAAATAACTTGAATCATGTTGATAGTCCAATTTCACCAAGAAGGAAACAATATTCTATTGAGTCCTTTATGAATCAAAAAACACCAACATTCTGTGGATATACCAACCCATTGATTGCGGAATAGTGGATAAGCATTGTAGAAAAGATATTTTCTCTACTTCATAGCTATGAACAAGAGAGATTCAGCCTAGTTGTTTACTATTTAGAGGGAGATGTTGATCAGTGGTGGGAGTTGTTTAAAAACATGATTCCAAGAGGGGAGATTGAAGCTATGGAGTGGGAAGAGTTCAGAGTGATCTTCATCAATAATTATTTCCCTAGTTCAATGAGAACAAAAATGGAGAAGGAATTTCTCGATTTGAAGAAGAATGAGAATGAATCGGTGGGAAGCTATGAGATGAACTTCACAAGGCTTTCAAATTACACCTCTAGCTTGGTCATGGATCATAATGGGAAGGTTGATATATTCTTCGATGGGCTAAGACCTCATCTACATAAGAATTTAGCCAATCGAGACTGTGACAGCTATGAGGAAATCATACAAAGTTCTATGAAAGTTGAACTAGAGTTTGGTGAGATGAAATGGTCCCATAAATCCAATGAAAAGAAGAGTTCAATGGATCCATGCTTGGTTAGGATCTTTGATTAGGGTAGATGTGTAAATCAAGTGAAACTTCTCACATGTAATAAATGTGGGAAGAAGCATTCGAGGAACTGCCTGATTAGGAGAGGGAATTGTTACAAGTATAGAAGAGATGGCCATATCGCTCAGAATTGTCGTAGTGAGTTAAAGCATAAACTTTCCAACACTAATGACAAATGGAATATGGTGCAAACCCTACCTGAAGTCCAATGCTTCAACTGTGGATAGTTTGGACACTTTTCCAATAACTACTTGAATCCGAGGGCAGTGGAGGGGAACCACCATCATCCTCAGCATAGGACAAGGGATAAATTTTGTTCTTTTTCTATCACAACTGCTGAAGTTGAAGCTCAAAATGATTTGGTGGTAGGTACTCTTGTTGTTCAATCAAAAATAGTAAGTAATTTGTTTGATTTTGGTTCTATACATTCCTTTAGTTCCTCCAAGTTTTCAAATAATATAGAATCAATTCCTAAACTTATAAAAGTAGAGTTATCAGTCAAGACTCCTGGAGGTATTATCCAAGCATCAACAATGTTTATAAACTCTAGTGTTAACTTTAGTGAGCACAATCTTATCGAAAATGTAGTAGTCATTCCCATGATGGAATTAAATATTATACTAGGGATGGACTGGCTCTCAAAGTATAATTCTAAGATCAAATGAATAATTAAAGAAATATATGTAATCTTGAATGGAAAATGTACAGTTATCTTCCAAGGAGATATATCTTGACCTGATCTTTGTCTAGACGCACCTCCTATAGCATTATTTATGGATTTGATCAGTGAATAAGGAGAAGGAAATGAGAGTATAAGAATAGAGAATGTCCCCATCATTTAGGAATACATTGACGTATTTCTTGGGGAGTTACGTAGACCTCCCACAAAAAGAGAGGTAGAGTTATTGTTTTAACTTATGCCTGGATCTAAGCTGATTTTAGAAACCCTGTATAGAATGGAGAATGTGGAGATGACGAAATTAAAGAATAAACTCCAAGATCTTTTATAGAAGGGGTTTATCCAGACAAGTGTGTCTCCTTGGGGATCACCTATTCTCTTTGTGAATAATAAGGATGGTTCAATGCAGTTATGCATTGATTATAGAGAACTGAATGGGATCACAGTAAAGAACAAGTACCCTCTTCCAAGAATTAATGATTTATTTGACCAATTTCATGGGAATTAGTTCTTCTCTAAGATTGATCTTTGATATAGTTATAATTAATTGAGGGTGATGAAGGAAGATATTCAAAAGGCCACCTTTTGATCATGATATGTGCATTATGAGTTTGTTTTTACTAACTTCAGATTGACTAATGAAACTTTTATTTATATGGATTTGATGAATATAGTCTTTAAAGACTAGATTGATAAATTTGTGGTAGTTTTTATTGATGATATTATTATACATTCCAAAAGTTGGGAGGACCATGAAGATCATCTAAGGGTTATTTTGAAAACACTATTGAAGGAAATGATTTTTTGAAAGTTTAGAAAGTGTGAATTGTGGTTACAAAAGTTACTTTCTTGGGGCATAATATAACCAATGAAGGAATCTCAGTTGACCCTACAAAGACAAAGGTTGTGGAGGAGTGGCCTCATCCTACAATATTAAATAAGATTCATAGTTTCCATGGTTTAGCAGGATATTATAGAAGGTTTTTGAAAAACTTATCATGAAATTCTAATCAACTAAACATGTTAACTTGAAAATGGGTCAAGTTTATCTGGACAAAGGAGTGTGAAGGAAGTTTTCAGGAGAGAAAGAATAGATTCGTTACTAAACCCGTGTAAACTCTTCCCTCAATCAAAGAAGGATTTTTTATTTTTAGAGATTCATCTATAAAAGGTCTTGGGTGTGTCCTCATGAAAAATGACAAGGTGATTTCTTATGCATCTCAATAGTTTAAGCCTCATGAGCAGAATTATCCTACGCATGATCTTGATTTGGCTGTAGTTGTTTTTTCTCTGAAGATATGGATTCGATATATTTATGGTGAGAAGTGTGATATATACACAAACCATCACAGTTGTAAGTATAGTTTCACGTAAAAGGAATTGAACATGATACAAAATATATGGTTGGAAATTCTTAAAGACTATGATTGTTCAATTTATTATCATCCTGGGAGAGAAAACAATGTTGATGATGCATTAAGTATGAAAGACCCTGTTATGCTGGAAATTATGAGTATTCAAATAGATCCTTTGATCAAAGACCTAGTACAACTAGACATGGGAATCATAAGGTAAGGGACATCATCAAACCTATCTTAACTAATTTCTCAACTATCATTACTATATAAGATCAAGAAATATAAAAAAGAATATCATTTGTTATAAAAGAATTCTGAGGTTGTGAAGGATGAGAAGTTTCTTGAGTTCAATATTAATCAAAAAGGTGTGATGAAATTTTGTACAAGACTATGTGTTCTATCTATTCCGAAAATAAAGAAGGAGCTGATGGATGAAGCTTATAGCTATACATTCACTATATATACTAGAAGCATGAAAATTTATAGGGACCTTTGTGATCATTATTGGTGGGATAACATGAAAAGGAATATTGTTGACTACTCTACGAGGTGTCTGGTATATCAGCAAATGAAGACTAAGCGACAACTTCCTAAAGGGGTATTATGAACACTACCTATACTAGCATGGATGTGGGATAATATCACTATGAAATTTTTCACTAGTCTCCCAAGAAATTCCAAAGGAAAAAATGTAATATGGGTTATAGTGTACCATCTCACCAAGACTCTCCATTTTTTCTCTATTTGGGAATATTTTTCTCTTGATCAACTTGTCGGGATTTATGTGAAAGAAGTGGTAAGACTGCATAAAGTTCCACTTTCTATTGTATCTTATCGTGATCCAAGGTTCACATAAAAATTCTAGATAAGTATTCAACATGAATTGTGTACCGAACTGAATTTTAGTACGGCCTATCACCCCCAAACTGATGGCCAATATGAAAGGACTATTCAAACACTCGAGGAAATATTGAGAAAAAGCTCAATGGAATTTATAGGTGGATGGGATCGACATCTCCAATTAGTTGAGTTCTCATACAATAAAAACTTCCACTCGAGCATTCAAATGGCACCAAATGAAAGTCTATATGGGAAGCGATGTAGAACTCCTACTTATTGGGATGAATATGGTGAGAGAAATCTTATTGGGCCTGATCTTATGAAAGAGATGACTGAAAAGGTTCATGCTATCCAACAACACATTAAGGATTCTTAGAGTCTGAATAAGAGTAATGCCAACAAAAGTTGAAGGGACTTGAAGTTTTATGTTGGTGACAAGGTCTTCCATCAAATTTATCCATGGAAGAGAGTCATGAATTTTGGAAATAAAGGTAAGTTCAGCCCCATGTACATTGGCCCCTATGAAATCCTTGATCACATAGGAGTAGTGGTATATCATTTTTCACTCCCTCCAAATCTAGCTCAAGTTCATGATGTATTCCAAGTATCCCTCTTGAGGAAGTACATACCTGAACCTTCACATGTACTAAATCCATAGGTGGTACAACTGAAACATGACCTCTCTTATGAGGAACATCTAGTGGAGATCTTGGATTATAGATACAAGGTTCTATGCAACATGACTACCCACCTTGTTAATGTGTTGTAGAGGAACCAAAAATATGAATAAGCCACATGGGAACTAGAGGAGACTATGAGGTAGAAGTACCCGAACCTTTTCTCTTCTGAGGGTATGAGTTGAAATTTTGAGGATGAAATTTCTTAAGGGGGTAAGATGTAACGACCTGAACTATTGAATATATTTTGTTTCCTAAAAATGTATGTCTTACTATGTCATAATGAATAAAAATATATTAGTATAAATGAAATGTTGCCATTAGTTTTTTACCGTTATACAAATGTTGGTCAATATAACCGTTAGAAACCATAATAAATTTTAACATTATAATTATTGTTTATAAATAGAAATGATAATGAATAATTAATACAGAAAGAAGAGTCGGTGGCCTCATCCAGTAGACTTGGGCCATAAAAGCCCATTTTTCAGGGCTTAGGAAGGATGTAGAATCACTAGACTTCTCTCTAGACCAAGCCCAAGCTGAGCTTCAACATGTTAAGCTTGAACAAAATCATCTATGGGATAAGTTCAAGTTAGTGTATATTACTACTCAGGCAATGTTATCTGAGCCTCCCCATGAGTCTATCACCATCACACACCTTACCCTTAGGTCGTATGTAGGTGTTTTAAGGGGTTATGTCTCGAGACCCTATATATGTACAATGTAATCCCTTTGTTTTAATAAAATTGTTATTTTATCATTTATGTTTTAAGAATATATTTTCTTAATGAAATATATGTTTAATTGAGACAAATTGATAAATTTATTTTATAAGTAAAAGAAATTACTTTTTAGAGATTTCTCATACTTAGAGAATTATTATGGTAAAATAAACATCTTTTTTGAATTTCAAATGTCAAAAATAATATAGGGTAAATTTTTATTATTTTTATAAGAAGTTTCAATTTTTCGATGAATAATAATTTTTTTGATGAATAGTATTTTTATGAATAGTATTTATGAATAGCATTATTTTTTTATGAATAGTAAAAAATATTTTTTTTAAAGAATTATTGAATAATTGATTCTGTTAAATGATTTTCAAAAAATGGACATACACAGTTGCGATCGGTAAGATATTTAGAGTCTAATAGGATCAACATAATTTTTTTTGTGAATAGAAACTTAACCCTTTGGAATAGTAATATTACCCTTATGAATAGTAATTTTACCAATAGAATAGTCACCTCACCTAAGGAAGTATAAATAAATTTTAGTCATCTTAAATGGTAATGTGACATAATTATATCATTGTATAAGTAAATAAATGTTTTATAAATTATTAGTTAAGTATTAGTATTTTATTTAATTAATTTAATTTAAATGAAATTAATCTTCATAAAATGGAGTTTATTTTGGAATTCTACACATCAAAAATTCGTTAGGATGATTTTTTGGTATTTTTTTGAAATAGTTGAATTTTCGATGAATAGTGAGAATACAATTTTGAGATTTCATTATGTTTAATGAAATCATGACTATGTCATAGTGATTTAATTATTAGGATAATATGTTGTTTGAATATTTTGGATTAAAATATGATATGATATGTCCTAATTGGTCAATACCATGGGCAGGCTCGTGGTTTTGCAAGTACCACTAATGAGGTGACTTTGAAATTAATAAAAAAACTCACTCTCTTTTATTATAAATACCCACTCATTTATTCGTTTCCTTTCATTCCAAAATCATTCTCCATGAATTTCTTATAGTATTACCTCCCAAGGATTCCTCCCAAGGTTTCTAATCGCATCAAGATTAACTGCTTTATTTCACGCTTACATCACTATTTTAAACTTGTTTTGTATTTAAAATTACAAATATCATCTCAAATTGCACATCCTATTTGATTTAATTATTAAATTTTTATCACCATTAAAAAGGTAAATTATTCTTGTTTTGGTAATTTCATTGTAGGAGGAGGTGATGTGCAGGGTCGGAGATGATCCAGAAGGAAAATGGTCCAAACTGCATGGAAACCTAAGGACATTTATCCACTATTTTGCACATTTTGAAAAATTAGTGTCTCTAAATGGACTTAAATGTTTTAGGAAACTCCATAACTTCATGGGATACATCTCATCTTAATAAATGGAATCCCAATTCATCTATTAAGGGGTAATCCGAACTAATCTTTCCAGGGGACATAATATGCACAAAGTCAAATATTTGGTTATGTATTTTGGCCATATCTCACATTGTCATCCTCCATTAGCAGCCAAATTTGAAATGGAGACATTCCTGATGATGACCTATAACTTTTCTCTTTTTTCCAAGTTAAGATAAGGCCATTTACAAACCAAAAACGGAGCCACAAGTGGTATCTCGAAATCTGGGTGCCCAAAACCACTTCTCATTCTGGCTATAAATTGACACCTTGGGCACCTCATTTGCAAGTTCGACCAAGGAGTGAAGTGATGCCATTTAGGAGTTCCAGTGGAGTCTTCTCATCACCTTGTTGGTTCTGGAACACTCTATACTCATAGGGGGGTCTCTTGAAGCAAATATCACTTCATCGAAGCCTTCCTATTTTTCTCATGTTGTAATGTTTGCGTTTTCATAATAAACTTATTTGTTCCTCTTTTATTTATTTTCTTATGTTTTTTTTCAATTATATTCTTCTTTACTCATTTTATTTGGACTGGAATCAAGAGTAGAAACGATATTGGGTTATACCCTTTCCAAACCTTTGCACATGCAGAAAGTTTCTACAATGACTACACTGCCCATGGAAAATTAGTTCATTTTATTAATCGATATACCTCTAACATTCTTCCTTAATTTATTTTGAATCAATAAGATAATATAATTAAATTAATATGATATATTTATTTAGTTTTTAATTTAAATGAAACTAATAAATCAATTGAACAATAAGCACAAAACACATGAGGTCGAGAATTATGTGAATTGTGAGAGTGTGTTCTTAATTGGTAATAAAAAACCACACTGGATCAATTTGTAGAGTTCAAATATAACCCCTAAAATCAATTATTCCTCATTTCTAGAATAGATGTATTCTTTAATTTACCACTGATCATAAGCTATCCTTTGAACATCAATCCAAGTATGGTGCTGCAATTGCATGTTCCGAAGATATCCTAGGGTTTAACACAATTAATCTTTATGGTAAAGTTAATTCTCATAGGGTTTGAGGGTTAATAATTTAGGGGTTAATATTTAAGTGTATGTTAATTTAAATTATAATGATAAATAATTGAGTGAAGAGGTATAGTTAGATCGATTACGATTTCTAAAAAAATCTAAAAAAAAATATTCTCATTGCGTTATCTTAATCTCATTTCAAAAACAAGAAGAACAAAAAAATCATCTTCCAACATATTTCTTTTATTCTTATAAATGATAAACAACCCTCCATCCTCTTAAGTAATTTATTATATTATTTTGTTTAATTTTCAAAATATCTTAAATATGTTGTTAAATTTACTTCCTCCTTTGAGAGATGACCTTGGTCAGCCACTTTTTTTCACCTAAGAAGTAAAAAATTACACATCATTTTAAAGAACCCAAAATAGCACCTTTCAAATTGGATCCATTTTCGAGGAGGCGAGTATTTTATTCAACTAATTAGAGGTATTTTTTCACTTTTATTTTATCCTTTTGTTTTATCTTCATTCTTCCTTCTTCATTCAACTTTCTCATTTTTTGTTTTTTTCTCTTTCTTTCTTCTTACTATCTCTTTTATTATCTATTATACCATCAATTGAAACTTATTCCCATGATATTATGGTATAAATTTCTCAATTTCTATGATTTATTACACGATCCCATCCTAAGGATATCTTTGATCTAGACCCCGATATTGAATGCAGCCTTAGGGACCAAATCAAACAATCTCATCCTATGAGAAGTGTCGACATTTACCCAACTGGAGAATCCCTACACTATAAGAATATTGAAATTGTAAAAACATATTTTCCTATTATAAAATAATAACCAATTGCTGAAAATGATGAAAATGAAGTTAATTGAACCATTCGAGAATTGGCTGCACCATATATTAACTATCAACCAAATTGTATCGCATCCCCAAATCTTGAATCAGTCTTTAAATTGAAATATATTTTAATTTACCTTCTTCTAAAATTTCATGGATTATCTGGTGAGGATCCAAAAAAAAATTAAAAGAATTTAATGTGGTTTTATCAACCCTTAATCCAAGAAATGTCTCTAAATATCCAATAAAACTAATAGCATTCCCATTTTCACTTGATGCAGTTTCAAAGGACTGGATGTATTATTTACAACCCATAGATGTAACATATTGGAATAATTTGAAACATATTTTCTTTTAGAGTTTTTTTTCCAACATCAAGGACCACTTCCATTTTCAATGAGATCCCAGGAATCAATCAAGACCAAGGGGATTCAATGTATGAGTACTGGGAGCAATTCAAGAAGTTGTGTTCAAGCTTCACACATCACCAAATCAGTGAGAAATTACTCATCCAGTATTTCTAAGAAGGACTCACACCTATGGATAGAATCATGGTGGATGTCATATCTAGAGGGGCATTGGTCGACAAAACACCAGAAACTACATGTGTGCTGATCGACAAGATGACACAAAACTCCCAACAAATTGGTGACTGAGGTACACTACATATTAGAGGAGTACATCAAGTAAGTCTTTCCACTATTAAAACTCATTTGATTGATACCAAGTTGAAATAATTTACAACCATGGTGAGTCAGATTTATTTGGATCAAAAGACATCCCAACCCACTCCTATGATACCATGTGGTATTTTAACTGAAACAGACCACCCAACTGATGGTTTCCCTAAATTACCAGAGTCGAAGTACTGTGCGGAAGTATTCCCTGGGAGACCATATCAGCAACAACAACAAACACATCCCCAAAATAAGTATGATTACTTTGCACCAACATATAACAAAGGGTGGAAGGATCAATTAGACAAGAGGTATGGGTATGGAAAACAAAAAAGGCCCCATTTTCAACAAAATTTCCAGCAATATCCGCCTTACCAACAGGGTTTCGAACAACCCAAATGGAGATTTGAATCCCAAGAATCAACAAGTCAACAACAAGGGAATTATCAACTAAAGGTAGATTCTAACATGGATGGTATTTTGAAACCAATTTTTATTAATCAATAGAATGAGTTGAAGAGTCAAGGTTCTGAGTTGAGGGAGTTGAAGACACAAATGAGCCAGATTGCCACCGCCCTCCATGAACTGGTAAGTAAGAACTCTAGAAATAATCTTTCCCAACCTACTGCAAAACCCAAGGTCAATGTCAGTGCCATGAAATTGAGAAGTGGAATGAAAACAACTAATAAATCCTCACCTATCATTCCACTGGGATTTACCTCAAATATAGAGAGGCCCCATTCAAGAATCACTGATGAGAATCCCAAAGAGAAAGAAAAAGGTAAGAAAATATTTATGATGTTCCTCCTAAACCCCTTCCATTTCCAAATAGAGTTGTACAAACCAATAATATGGCTGAAGATGCGATGAACAATAAGTATTGGATATATTCAATCATATTGAGATCAACATAACTCTACTTGAAGCAATAAAGAAAATTCTAAGGTATGCCAAATTTTTAAAAGAACTTTCTACCAATCAAAGAGGGATCAAGGGAAATTATAGGTTCAATATTGGAAAGAATGTTTCATCACTCATTAAACCATCTCTAGAAATGCCAAAATGTGCAAGGATCCGGTGACATTCACCATACCATGCACTATAGTGGGGGGGGGGGGGTTACACTTTTCTGATGTTTTCAGTGATTTAGGAGCTTCCATAAATGTGATTTATCACTCTATGTTCTCTTCTTTATAGGTTGGTGAGTTGAAGTCGATAAGATTAGTGGTATAGTTTGAAAATAGATCTACAAAATATCCAGTCAGAGTCCTTGAGGATGTACTTTTTCGGGTAAGAGACATGATATTTCTAGTAGATTTCAATATTCTTAACATGGAGGATGATCAGATAAGTTCTCATGCTCCCATTATCTTAGGTAGTCCATTCCTCCAAACTACAAAAACTATCATAAATGTTCATGAGGGTACACTTTACATGGAGTTTGGAGATGAAGTTGTGCTATTTAATGTTATGGACTCTATGAAGTACCCCTCAGAGGACCATTCTGCTTTTATTATCTCCCATTTTGAACCACCAAATAAAAACCCCATGGAATTTTATTGTCCTATGCTTAGGAATATTATGAGTATTGGTTCTAGTTTGATGTCTAATAGAACCTCCAAACATGTTTCTAATGCACAAAACTATCTTAGATTTGATTTTGAAATGGATTAATATTCTGATTTTGATCATATTCACTCTAATTATGGAATGGCGGTTGAGTATGCCGATGGATTTGATGATTTATTCTATGATTTTGATGATATATATTTGGATACTAATATTCATTCTGCACATATTTCAATTCATTAAATTTCTATATCCATACATCACCCCCCTACATTGGAACTCTATCCATTGCCACCAAATCTAAAATAATCATACTTGTTAAGTGGTGAGAGATTACCTATTATAATTGATAACAATATCCCTTTTCAACATGAAGAAAAACTTTTGAATATTTTAAGGGAGAACATTAGGGAAATTGGGTGGACCTTGGCTGACATATCTAGAATTAGCCCCTCCATTTTCATGCATAGTATTATTATAGAGGATGGAGATAAACCAATGAGGTAGCCACAAAGGAGACATAATCCAACTCTTCTGGAATTTGTTAAAAAAAGTTTAATAATTTCTTGAGGTAGGTATAATTTATCCACTTTCAGATTCTTAGTGAGTGATTCCTATTCAGGTTATGCCTAAGAATAGTGTTGTTACTATTTTTAATAATGATAAAGAAGAGTTAGTTCCAATGCAGTTGCAAAACAGTTGGTGTGTGTGTGTTGATTATGGGAAACTAAATCAGTCCACTCTCAAGGACCATTTCCCCCTCTAATTTATTGATCAAATGCTTGAAAGACTAGCTGGAAAGACACATTTTTGTTTCATGGATAATTTTTTTGGATATTTTTAGGTTCCTATAGCACTATAGGATCAGAAGAAGACAACATTCACTTGTCCATTTGGCACTTTTCCTACCGGAGGATGCCATTTGGACTTTACAAGACCACAAGTACCTTCTAGAGATGCATGGTGAGTTTTGTTTATTGAGAACTATATAAAGGTATTTGGGGATGATTTTACAGTGTATGAGTCTTCATTTTATGATTTTATCTCTAGTTTGGGAAAGGTGTTGAATCGTTGTATTGAGAAGAATCTGGTCTTGAACTTTGAAAAGTGCCATTTCATGGTAGAGCATGAAATTTTATTAGGACATGTAGTGTCAAAACATGGGATAGAGGTTGATATATCTAAGGTAGATGTTATTTCATCCCTAACCTATCCTTCATGTGTGTGTGATGTTAGATATTTCCTATGGAATTCAAGATTTTATGGGTGCTTCATCAAAGATTTTAGTAAGATTGCTCTTCCTATATCGTGATTACTTAAAAATGATTCTGATTTTGTGTTTGATGATTCTTACAGGACTTTATTTTATTATATAAAGAAGTGTATGACCACTCCACTGATCATATAACCCCCACAGTGGGAGCATCCTTTTGAGATTATGTGTGACCCTTCCAACTTCACAATTGGAGTTGTCTTATCTTAGAGGGTGAAGGGACATTCACATGTGATTGCCTATGCATCAAGGACACTGGATTCAACCCTATCAAACAACACAACCATGAAAAAGGAGTTTCTTTATATCATATTTTCTTTAGATGAATTCCATTCATATATATTTGGATCTAAAGTAGTTGGTTTTTCTAACCATGCATCTCTAAGGTACCTCTTGAAGAAGCCAGATGAAAATACCAGAATTATCTGATGGATGCTCCTTCTTCATGAATTAGATATTGAGATAAAGGATAAAAAGGGGTCAGAGAACTTGGTGGTGGAAAACATGAGTAGGCTTACTCACACATTAGAGGATGACACCTTGGACCAGGTACCACTTCGGGACACTTTCCCTGATGAGCATCTTTATTCCATCTCAGGTACGTATCCTTGGTATGATGATTTAGCTAACTACCTCTTTGACTCTAAAATCCCTATAAATTTAAAGAAACATCAAGTTTAAAAATTAAAGAGTGAGTCTAGATTTTATATGTGGGGTGATCCCTACCTATGGAGAATGTGTAGTGGCCATGTTATTAGGAGGTGTGTTCTTGATAATGAGTTTGAGTCTATTTTATATTTTTATTATACATTTGCTTGTAGTGGAAACTTTGGACCTCAATAGATAGCTAGTAAAGTATTAGACTCTGGATTATATTGGCCTAGCTTATTTCAGGATGCTCATGTGTTTTGAAAGTCATGCTCATGTTGCCAATACACTGGGAACATTTCTAGGAGACACGAGATACCCCAACAACCCATATTATTCTATAATATTTTTAATGTATGGGGAATCAATTTTATGTGTCATTTTCCTAGTTCATTTGTTTTTTGTATATTTTGGTTGTTGTTGATCATGTGAGTAAATGGGTAGAGGCTAAGGCTACCAAGACTGACGATTCTCATGTTATAATGCACTTTGTCAAAATATAGATTTTTTGTAGGTTTGGAGTACCGAAGGTCATCATCAGTGACCAAGGGAAACACTTTTGCAATTGGAATTTGGCTTCACTCCTTCGGAAGTATGGGGTGACACACAAAACATCAACACCATACCACCCCCAAAAAAATGGCTAAGCTGAGGTTTCAAATCGTGAGTTGAAACAAATTTTGGAGAAAAACGTGCAAATGAATAGGAAGGATTAGAGAAAGTGTTTGGATAATTCATTATGGGATTATAGGATAGCATACAAGACCCCCATCAGCATGTCCCAATTTTGGATTTTTTTCAGGAAATCTTTTCATCTCCCTGTGGAAGTCAAGCATTGGGCATATTGGGCAATAATGAAATGTAACAAGGATTTGGACCAAAATGGAATCTAAAGGAATTTAAAAATTCAAGAGATTGAGGAGATTTGATTTTCATCATACGAGAACTCAAGGCTCTATAAGGAAAGATCAAAAGTAGCTCATGATAGAATGATCTAATAAAGGGATTTTTGTGTTGGAGAGAAAGTCCTACTGTACAGTTCACAACTAAAGCTAGTGCCCGATAAGTTGTGTTTCAGATGGTTAGGTCCTTATATTGTATCTAATGTTTTTCCTTATGGTGTAGTGGAGATCAAAAAAGAGGACACTAGAAGAATCTTTACTGTTAATGGGAAACGTTAGAAGCAATACAATGAGGGAATTTCTACTGATGTAGTGGACTTCATCATACTGCATGACCCCATCATCACTTAAGAATATCAGTATATTCCTAACCCTTTCACTTTTATATTATTTTTCTTATTATAAATTCTGCATTTCATGTGAACATATCATCTCATGGGTTCACATTGAGGAAAATACAATATTTTAAGTATGGGGGAGGGACCATTTTAGTTTAGTAATTTCAATTTTTTTATATTTTAAAAAAATGTGTGTTTTTTCAAATTTTAAGGGTTTATTTTTCAATTTTTTTGTGTTTTTGAAACTTTTGAGCAGAAATGATTATATTGGACATTTTTGAATCCCATGTCCATGAGTGAAATAATTTATTCCATGAAATTGAGCTTAAATGAATGCTGAAAAAGACTTTGTTTCAAGTTCAAATCTTTATGAATTTCATGAAAAGTACTCTCAATATTGAATCCCATGCCATATATCACTGTCATTATATTTTAAATCACATTATTTTGAGGATTTTGAACAATTTTTTTATATTATTTACATTCACCTAACTTATTGAGAGAACCAAACCATGCTTGATTTTACCAGAATTTGATTTATTCATATCAAAACTTAAGGGTTTGAGGTAATTTTGTTTTAAATTATTGAGGAATTTATTTTTTAAGCTCATATTTCATAATAATCCTTTTTATAATGGCCAACATGGAATATTCAATCCTTATATCCCTTATACTTCATAAAAAACTTGTTAGGTTAGCCACATTACAAGCCAATTTTCTCTATCCAGCCAACACTTGAAGTGAAATTTTATAATATAATTAAACATAAGTGTGGGATAAGTTGTATTGTGTTGCGCTACCACATTTTTTGATACTTTGGGTGGAAACTTTAATTCTTAACAGATGTGTTTACTGCTAGAAAAAATCATTATGTTGAAAGTTGTACCTTTTGGAACTTTCATGATAAAAGAATTTGTTCCTTTCTGGAGCTTCCAATGAAGAAAGAAAGTTGTGCCTTTCTGAATCTTTCACAAAAAATTATGTTTGAGAAGATTGACATTTTTGTTGCTGAAATGATAAATGGTGTAAAATTTCTATGAGTTTTCATGATGATGGAGACGAATTGATACTAAGGGGAGTAGAGAGGATACCATACTTGAGTGAAACTTAGAATAATGAAATTTTTCTTCATAAATTGCCAAGCCCTCCTCATTCATCCTCAAAAATTTTAAAATATAAATCCTACCAACTGAAAGCCACAGAAAAAACCTGAAAAGTCATCATGATAAACAAATTTCTTTGACTCACATCAGGTGGCGATGTAGGAATTTATCAAGACTATGGTGACCCTTATATGAGTTTGGATGAGAAAGACATTTCCAAAAAATTGAAATTTATGTGACAGGGGAAAATTAAAGTGAGGTAAGTGCTTTGTGTGCATGGGGGGATAAATTAATTGGAAATATATTGAATGATATAAATTAAGAACTTAAAATAATGGTATTTTGAGGAGGCATGATATCTTTTGTTTCTTATTGTCAAATTGTTGGATCTCAAGGATATGTGTTTTAAAATTTGTTTTGATTTTATATTGATTTTTACTTGTCACAATGTTTTGGAATACATGATATGAGTTTTTTCCAATGGGTGCAAAAGGGTAAGTGTGGGGGTGTGATCACATCATGATTCACTGCTTTATTTCACCCTTACCTCACTGTTTTAAACTTGTTTCATATTTAAAATTACAAATATTATATCAAATTTTAAATCTTATTTGATTGAATTATTAAATATTTTTCACTATTAAAAAGAGAAAATATTCATTTTTTGTGATTTCGTTGTAGGAGGAGGTGATTTAGAGGGTTGGAGATGATCCAGAAGGAAAATGGGCCAAACTGCATGGAAACCCAAGAACATTTGTGCACTGTTTTGCACATTTAGATATATTTATATCTCCAAATGGACTAAAATTTTGTGGTCCACTCCATAACTTCATGGAACACAATTCATCTCCCATTACTGAATCCCAATTCATCCATTAAAGGGGCTATCCAAACAAATATGGTCAGGGGATAGAATCTACACGAATTCAAATATTTGGTTCTCTATTTTGGCCATCTCTCACACTGTGATCTTCCATTGGCCTCCATATTTGACATAGATATAGTCCATATTCTGACCTAAAACTTTTATCTTTTTTCCAAGTCGAGATAAGGCCATTTACCAACCCTAAACTGAGACACAATTGGTATCTCAAAATCTGGGTGCCCAAAACCACTTCTCATTTTTGCTATAAATTGACACCTTGGGCACCTCATTTTCAAGTCTAACCAAGGAGTTAAGTGATGAAATTTTGGAGTTCCATAGGATTCTTCTCATCACCTTGGAGGTTCTGGAACTTCTTATAATCATAGGGGGGTATCTTGAAGCAAGTATACCCTTTCTAAACCTTTGCACATGCAAAAAATTTCTACAATGACTACACCACCCATGGAAGAGTAGTTATTTTAGTAATCAATCTACCTATAACATTCTTCATTAATTTATTTTGAATCAATGAGAAAATATAATTCAATTAATATTATTTATTAATTTAGTTTTTAATTTAAATGAAACTAAGAAAGAAATTGAACAATAAACACAAAACACGCGAGGTCGATAATTTTGTAAATTGTGAGACCGCATTCTTAATCTCTAATACAAAACTATATGGGATAAATTTCTAGAGTTAAAATATAACCCATAAACTCAATTAATCCTCATTTACAGAATGTATATGTGCCTTAATTTACCGCTGATCATAATCTATCCTTAGAACATCAATCAAAGCAGAGTGATGTGATTGCATATTCCAAAGCTAACCTAGGGTTTAAATCACATAATATGTGTGGTAATGTTAATTCTTGTAGGGATAGAGGGTTAAAAAGTTAGGGTATTATAATTAAGTGGATGTTAATTTAAATGATAATGATATATAATTTATTTAATAGGTAGAGTTAGATCGATTACGCTTTCTAAAAATATTTAAAAAAATATTCTCATTATGTTTTCTTAATCTGATTTCAAAAACAAAAAGAACAAAAAAATAATCTTACATCATATTTATTATAGTCTTGTAAATGATAAAAAAAACCCAATCTCTTAAGTAATTTTCTTATGTTATTTTATTTCATTTTCAAAATAGCTTAAATGTGTTCTTAAATTTACTTTATCCATTGAGAGAAAACCTTGGTCATCCACTCTACTGCACTTAAGAAGTAAAAATTTCACATCATTTAAAAGAACCCACAACAACACCTTTCAGTTCCCCCAATCCCCCAATGTCCCGATATTTGAGTTTTAGATGTTTCACTTCAAGTTAAGGGAATTCTTAACATATCTTTTCCTTTAAAGTTCTATTTTATGTGGTATGTATTTCAAATTTCCATACCATGTTATCATTACATTTTATTATGATCCAATACTATATTATGAGTTTTTATGAATGGGTGACCCATGTTACCTCTTTTTAATGTTTTAGAAAACCATGTTTCATACCCGTTATGCTGTAGAATTTTTGTCTCGAAATCTCTCTCTTTTTCTTAATAAATTATTTTATTTTCATTATGTGAATACTCAATCCTCTTTCATATCTAGGGGTATTCATCAAGACAAAAAAATTATTTAGTTGATTCTGGAATTGACATACATAAAACCCACATTCCCTTTTCTATGGGTTATAAATGACATAATGATCATGTTTTTAAGCACTTTTTAAAAACGCCAAGATTTTGATATGAAATCCATTTTTTTATTCTCTATACATTATTTATGAAATGTTTTATTATGATATATGTGGATCACAAGAAAATAAATACATATTACGGGTGAGCCCTGATTGCACTCCAATGCATTGGGTAATGAAATTAATCTCTAGAGATGATAAGTTTTACTATACCTTGGTGAATAACCTTGGAAATTTTTGACACCTTGGGGATACACCTTGGTGATATTCTTATGAGTGTCTAAATTAAATTTTGTAGCCAAATTTCCAGTTATGATTCTAGTTATTATTATTATTAGATGCCTATTTATCATTCCTTTTATGATATTCATCATGTTCTTATTGATATTGCTCAAGTTCACATGTAAACTATTTCGCTTGTTTTATCTTACTAGGCCTTCTGCTTACCCTTTCCTTTGATGTATTTTTACAGGTTATGAGATTCAATAAATGTACTTTGGATGAACCTCTAATAATCATTTCATGTAGAATATAACAATTTTTTAAGTTTTCATGTATTATGTTCCTTATTTCCAAGACACTAAACTTTAAAATATCCTCTATTTGTAAAAGATCACTATAAAGTTATATAATAAAAACGCGGGATACTATAAGAACTCTCAAAAAACCCTACCCTTATCTTCTTTTGGTTTTCCATGATTTGGTTAATGTTGTAGTTGTTAATCAAATATCTTGATAACAGATTAGGCATATTCACAATATCCTTCACTCTAGTCATCATCCCATTTGGTTTCTTAACAACACATTGTCTATCATATTCAATGTTAATATAGGCCCTTCTAGTTCCCACCACTGAATAAAACCAAAAATTACAGTGTGAGCAACGATAATCATAGTGGGTAACCACATAATCATGAAAAATCATTTATATGATGAATAAATCAAGACACCATATTTTAAATTTATGACACCTTAGGAATAACCTATGTTATTCCAGGTCATTATTCAAATCCTTTATGATGGTTTGAAAAGAGTTTGTGAAATTCAAAATCATATCCCCATGGAGTGCCAAACTAGGTGTGTAGTGAGGCCCATTCTTATGCACTAGGGGATGATCAAGTCTAACTCAATGCTCCCTTTTATGAGTTATTACACCCAGGTACCTCTATGCTAGATCCACATATACTTATAGTATCCATAAAAGGATGTAGTTGCTCAAAAACTAGTCACTCTTATCCTTTATCAAATTTACAATACATTTTCCTATAATTTGACTCATCCTTATAATTATCCTTAGACATATCCCTCGACATATCCTTAGAAATATCCTTAGGGATCTCACTAATGTTTTCTAATCACTTCCATAAAATGAACATATACCAACAATTTAGGAAAAACCATTGGTATATGTTCCATAATATTACCCTATACCAATTTTTTTTTGAAAAACCATTGGTATAAGTCATAGCTATACCAACGGGTTTAGACAAACCATTGGTATAACTTCAAAAAAATGACCATATACCAATGGTTTTTTCAGAACCGTTGGTATAACTAATGGATATAACAATATTTCTCCTATAACCGTTGGTATAGCTTCCATTTAAAGACCCTATAACAATTTTTTTTCAAAATCATTGGTATAGGTCACAAAAAACAAAATACCTATACCAACGGTTTTCCAAACTGTTGGTATAAGTATTTTAATTTTTAATGAATTATTTTTATCAAATAACAATGAATACATAAAAAATCAATTTACTTTTAAATATACATATTTAACATATTATGTTTCCAAAAATCATTGTATATTAGTGGTTTAGTCATTGAAATATAAATCGAAGGCGTGAGGATCAAAACCTATCAAGGGTTTTTTTGGAATTACCTATACCAACAGTTCTCAAAACCATTGGTATAGGTAATTCATATTACTTATACCAATGGTTTGGAAAAAATTGGTATATCCCACCTATATCAACAGTTTTGGGGGCTATAGCAATGGTTCCAAACCACTGGTATATGATATTTTTCTAATAGTGCATCCAAGTTTCCTAAGGTTAAATAAAACTATCCTCTGATACCGACTATAGAGACCCGAAATTTTTATAGATAGATAATACATATTTTTAAATGAATATTAATTAAATTACACAAACACATTCCTAAGGATTGTAAAGGTATAGTGCCTTTAGATACTAGACCAAAAATCTTCTTATTTATTTAAAGATCTTAAATGTCTCCCAAAAATATCTTCCCAAGTAATACTCTTCTTAGACATAACCTACTTAAAACTATTCTTCATAACTTGGGGAAAGGAAACATAAGAAAGTGTGATCTTATATGCTCAGTTAGTGTAAAAAAGGGAGATACATAAGTACAAAATGAGAATAAGGGCAAGATAACATGAGAAAAACATTTTAAAAAATCATACCCTACATATCAAAGATCATAATCTTGAGTCATGTAATAAAGATTGGTAGTTCATAAGACATGAATCACAAGGAAAATAATGAACATTAACCATGAAAACATAAAATTGGAATAATACATAGATTTTTGGAATACACATAAGCATAAAAGATCATTCCTTGGTAGTCAATTATCATATACAAGGCTATCATAGTGGAATTATTTTACTCCCCAAACTATCATAGAAGTCAAGGTTCACTCTCAGACTTTCATTGTGGAAAAATTCCATTACTATAATGGGTTTAGTCCCTATTATAACCCTGTATATCTGAGGAGATATAAATATTTATCCAATTCATTTGATGGATAAATAGGTCCCACCCATCACATAATGAAAATCATATATATTTGTTCCAAAAGATCATAAAACATTCATCATATCAGAACCCGAGAAAAGAAATGGACTTTATAACAATTTCATTATAAACTATGGAAAAGAAATAGGTTTCATAATCATTTCATCATAGCTTAACCCAAATAGAATAAATAGGTTTCATAATCCATTCATCATTTAATTATATATCATATATCATGGGAAAGGAATGGGTATCATAAACATCTTTTTACCATAAACATAAACCATTCATAGAAAGAATAAGAATGGTTCCATTGGTTCATATCCCCAGTAAAGAATAAGTAACATTAAAGGTTTCCTTAATATATGTAAAATTATTCTAAAAGATTAATTGGATCCTTTCTTGAGAAAAAAACATTTCCACTTCGAAAAAAAATTTCTAACACTGAAAAACATTTTTAAAATCATTTTTCTTTGAAAATAAATTTAGAAACATATAAGGGAATACTTAATGATAATTTAAAACATTAATTGAGGAAAATATCCATTACACTTTGATTTATTTTTAAAACATAGAAAATATTCAAAATCCCCTTCTTTGAAAAAAATATTTATAACTTATAAAGGAATATTTAATGGTCATTTAAAACATTTCTTGAATAAAATAAATTTTCTTTGAAAATATAATTTTAAAACTAAAAAATTCATAAATATTTTTGGAAATAATTTTCATTGAAAATAAACATAGAAACTTATAAGGTAAGTATTAAAAATAATTAATTATTTATGATGGCATAAAATATTTTTCATTCCGTACAAGATAAATCAAATATTTCATTCATGTTTTTAGTAAAATCTAAACATGAATTGTTTTTTTAAAACAACAAGAATAATCCTTTTAAAATCTTTGTGATAGTAAAACATGGGTAAACATTCTTAATTTAATCCTATTGATATTGTTATTTTTTTTAAACATATTTAGAAAATAGTTTTTGGAAGAAAAATGGGTTTTTGACTAAAGAGAAAAATAAAGATTATATTTCCAAAAAGAATTATTTTGAATTCTTGAGTACATAAAGAGAGAAAATGAAGGGAAAAAATATTCTTATGAAATGACCAGAGGATAAAAAAATTTATGAGTTTATTGATATATGGATTATAATATTTCATCATTGGAATCACAATCATAAACAATCTATATAAACAATTAGACTGTAACATCAAACCTTTATCACTTTGGTATCTATTGAATCATATGCCCCATTAAAGAATAACATAAAATGAAACATTAAATATAATTAAAATAATTATATTAATGATATTAAATTTAAAAGTGGTAGTAAACAAACCTCATAGATGAAGATAGGTCCATAACATAACTTATGTCCCAATGAAGGCAAATTGAGTTAAAAATCCCTTACCACTTTGATAACTTTTGAACCCTAAACCCCATGAAAGAGAGATCCTTGAATGGATATTTAAATACCCATATTTTTTATGATAATAATAATAAAATACATTCATGGGAATTATATACACCACCATAAATAAATAGGTGGTGGATATGGCATGTTCTCATAGAAGTAAAAAGTGAGACTGAAATCCCTTACGTTAAGTCTCGACCTCCTTCATAGACATTAAAACTCTTGTATAATAAATATAAGTTTATTATAAATATATTATAGAACCAATATTATATATATATAATACCATATATTATTTACTTATTACCTTTTATGACCCATTTATTGACAATTCACTGTTAAAATCACGTTCCATGCAATAACTGCTTTGTTTTTCATGTATGTGTTGATCTTTTATTTTCAGTCCTCTTTATTTGATCATGGTAAAATCATATAAATATATTTAAAAATTATATAAATATAATATATATTCATTATATATGAATTTATAGTAATACCTAAAAGTTAGATATAGAAAATGAAATACATAGTTCATAGAGATTGTAGGTCATACGTACACCTAAACGTCGTCTCCATTTCCACAAAGGATATAATGAATTAAATAAGGATAAATAATATATTACAATTAAAGAATAATTTTTATTTAATATATATAAAATATTTTTATTTAATTCTGTCTTTATTACTTTCCTTGTAAAGCGTACGTGAAAAAACAAATCATATCGCTTCATGAGGCAGTAGTCTGGCTTGCACACGAATGATGATGTTATATACCACATGGATTGGAAAATAAGAATGTATATGTGATATAATAATTCCATAAGTATAATTATATTAAAAAATTAATATTTATTCATTTAATATGTCCTTATTACCATCAAAGTAAAACAAAAATAAAAACCACATTACATCAGTTCGTGAGGCTATAGTCCATCGTACACTTGAATTGCGATTCTGTATCCCATATAATAGAAGAGGATAATGGTTTATATTATTAAATTAAAATAAGAAAATCTAAGTATATTTAAGATACTTATGTTATTAAATCATAATGGTTTAATAATAATTGAAGGATGTGGGGGAATAAATAAAATAAAATGATTTGTTAGGGATGTCACCTATTTTCAGAAAACTTCTTTTGGTTTGCACTAAGATGATTGTTAGATAGTATTTCAGACAAAAATAATGATTATAGAATGAGAGTATGGAATTAATGAATTTATTTGGGCTGGAATTTTTCTAACCAATGGTTTTTGGAAGTGTGAAGAGAATATGAGAGGGGGTGGCCTTTTATAAGTGGGTGTTTTGCACACTTGTAATTTTTGAAATGAAAAAGGTGTACGCACATTTTTCAAATTCAAAAAGGCTATAAAAATGGTCCATTATCAAACCATAGAGCTTATAAGGTAGAAATATGGACATAAAATGTATTTTTTACAAGTTTATAGGTCATTGTACCCTTATCCGTTTAGTTTAAACCCCCCACCCTCGATAAACCCATTTTAACCACAATAGTGATAATTAATTTTTACTCATTCTTCTATTAATAATGGTAAAAAATTAAGTTTTTATTATTAGATAATATAAATTATTATTACTCCAAATATTGAATATATTTTTTATAAATTCCATTCACATAATCGAAAAATTTTAATTTAAAATTAATCTCACAGATGTGACGAAAAAATGTTTTTCCAAATGGATAATTTTCAAAAGTTTCAAAGGTTTGTACATCAAAATTTAATATAAAAGTGGTTAAAATCGACTAAATTGGATTAATATATATATATATATATATATAATTGAACTAATTTTACTTTCAAAATAATATTAATATATTTTTGATATTTTTAAAATCTTTAAAATAAATGAAAACTATTAATAAAAACCAATATTTTTCATTATTAATCAAAAAAAATTTATTTTTAGAAAATTATCAAAAATTCATTCAAATATAATTTTGACATGATTATTTAAAAAGTAATTTTATTTTTAGAAATAATTTTTCTGAAAGTATTAAAAATTAATTTTAAAATAAGTGCACAAAATGGGACAAAACTTCTTTTTAGAAAAATACAGTGTTAAGCATAAAATTGTATTTATTCTTATCTATTACATAGAAAACACATATTATTAATGTTAATTATTTTATTGAATATATAATATATAAATTTTATTAAAATAATTAACAAAAAGTGATTTGTTTAATTTGTTGATGTATCACTTGTTTGTGTACATAAAAATAGTTTCTCAGAAAAATATTTCATTCGTTTTCAAATGATTTTTTTATTTATAATTAATTTATCACCAAATAATTCACTATATATACTTTTTTAAAACATATATTTGCATAATTTAGTTAATCCTATTCATACCCTCCATTCTATCGGGCCGACTATAACTATTAAATAATATTTTAATAGTGTGTCACATTTTGTTTGAACTCAGTGTTGTGTGGAATGCAAGCTACAGTCAGTGTCACATGTTTTGAAAGATAAACTCAGTGTTGCATGAAATGAAAAATATTGAAAAGATTAAATTTATTTGAAAAAAATATTTCACAAAATCTCGGGGCGTTACAGACTAGGTTTAAGAATATCATCAAGACATATCAAAGTTGTCATCATAACATGGAACTGATATGAAATTTTCAATGTGAAAAATACTCCATGACATTATTACATTAAATTAATACAGAACTTTGAGTGATATATAATAAAAAAATTATTATTATTCACTTCTTTTAATATACATGAAATCTAATGTACACAGAGTTAGTTCTAGGACACCTTCTCCAACACTTTCATGTGGTATATTTTATTATAGAATTGCGATTATTTATCTTAACATAATTTTATTATGTGATAGATATTTTGGTTATTTCCCATTTTTCTATTTCTTTGATTTAAGGGAACAGTCTCCCCATGATATAGATTAGGCCCTCACTATTAGTCATCACCCTGTGGCATATGAGGAGGCATGCTTGAGGTCATGGGACCCTTCAGTATGGATCGGGTGATTTGAGTCAGGGTGTCACCATGTTATTTCAAATGACACATTTTGTTTCATTATTTTGGGAGATAATAGATAGGTGGTCTAGGAATGTATCAGAAGATGTGACAGACCTTAGACTGGTGAGTCTTGAATACAATTCCAATGGGAATTCATGGTCATCAGGGTCATGGGATTGTTGTTCTTATTTTTTTGTTTTATGATTGAGATGTTTATTTAGTATGAAAAGTTTTCAAAGATGTGTTTTTTGGGGTATGGGTATTTGACCATTGTAAAGTGGCTAGTTTTCATCCATTATACTAGGCACATAATACCACATGACATGTAGCTAGTTGTCTGTAATTCTGATAATTTTTTTGATGTCCGGTCATGTGGATCGTACAATGATCAGTTCTCTGTTGGTGGAAATATAATATCTTTAACAAGAGATATATGAAGACCCTAAATGGGATGGTTCAGGAACTCATGTTATCATGATGGATCGATGAGGGAAGGTATTCTTAAGAGGGAATTGGACAAGACTTGAGTTTCCCTATGGATGTAAAAACCTTGAGAGGATTGAGGAAAGGTATAAACGATATTCCTTGGGATCATGATATGGAGAAAATGTATTGTTTTTCTATCAATGTTGGTTTCATAGGTAATGATTGGTTGGTTCTCGATCCCAATGGTTCTCAAGAAGTGGGTTTGATGGTGTGGTGGGAGTATGGATTGATGCTCATTGTTTAGAATGATGCCTAGGTGGTGGGTGGTTGCGTGGTAAATCTTTTCATGAATGAGATGCCTTGAATTTAAAGAGTATCATTGAGGGAGCTCAAGTTTGATGTGAATGATATGTGTGTGGGGAATTTTTAGTGGGTTAAGTGCATGAGCCTAAGTGGAGTGAGATGTCAACTCAAGGGTGAATACATCCAGTTGTGCATTTGGGTTTCATGAGAGTGTGTGGCCATTGGGTTTGGGTGAGGTTGAGTAGAATCATAGGCGAGGATCTATGAGAGTTTTCTTGGTGAATCAATTTGACTTTGAGGATGTGAGTGAGAATTGGTGAGGATTTTAGGGAATAGTCTAGGTTATGAGGATGGTGCATGATGGTTATGCACGATACCTGGTTGGGTTGTAGATTAGTGAATAGGCCATTTATGGGTCCATTTATAATTATTTAGGTTATGGATAAACATGAGTAATGTAGTAATGGAAATAGTGGTGGTTCATTTTAGGGTCTCTTTTAAAGTGAGGTTACCGATGAATTCATAGAGGCACTTGTGGGCATGGCAGCCCAAGGTGTCGAATGAGAATGAGAGGTGTCCCTTTATACAAGGAGGTGATATTGACAAAGGATCAACATACCACGATATGTTCGATTGGGGCCAGACCTTGAAAATGGTTTCATGGGTTGGCATTGAGAGTGGGCATGAATTAGGAAGAGAAACACATGTGTGGTGATGGGACCCATTTGTATCGGATCTTAGGGAGTGGTGTTAGGGAATTCATATAGTGGGGATCAGGCCATTGTCTGGTTGGAGGGTGTTACCCTCAATTTGGATAAATTTTAACAATGTTGAGGAAGGCCTTCCTAGTGATCCTAGAATGGTTAGTTGTTGGTGTTATAGAGATAGCGTGATAAGTTTTTGTCATGGGGTGCTCAAGAATTCTTTTTTGAACCCAAGTATAATGATGTAGTATTGGGACTCCAGTTGTCTCTTAGAGAGGAAAGTATTATGAGTGTGTGTCTTTTTTTGTGGGTTCAATTTTGTGAAAACAGTGTGTCAGATTGAATGGATATGTTTGAAATTCAGTTTTGTAGATAGTGGAATAACATCAGATCATCCCCTTACCTTGCCAATAAAATCATAATTCCATCTCAAGCCTCTCTTATTCTCACTAAAAACCAATGAATCCTCACTCAGATTACCTTCTCTTAGAAGTATCAGCTTGAGTAGAGGAGTATAATGATCATTGTAAACCTAACTATCACTTAGCTTGGTGATTGGATATCTTCAATCACCCATCTTTTCACACACTTCTCATTATTGTTTACAAATGAGTGAGTTCGAGTGGCCCGTGTGTGTAGTGAAGAGATAGAAGGAAGATAAATTTTAAATTTCATAAGTAAATCTACTAAAACTTAACACATTAAAATAAATCTAGAGAGATCAATAGAACAAAAAAATTATTAGAAGATATAATTCATGTATAGGTGGTAAGGGTGGTCTCTTTAGCCCATCCAATAATGGCTTAGTATGACATCATTGGAGAATTATAGCAAGAAAATTAAAGAAAAAAAGATGCAATAGATGAATCCCTGGTTCAACAATCATGGAAGTGCACTTTGTTCTTTAGCTAACATTTCTTATTTTATATAGAAACACTCCCCATTCTTCAATATTCCATCTTTGTCCACATGATTAGTATGGGATTCCACTCCAATGAACCCAATTTGCCTGAAGTATTCATCAAATTCAAATCCTAGTGTCATTTCATTTGATCGCCACCATGTGCACATTTGGACAGTCAGGATTTCTCTAAATCATCACATTTGGATATTTTATATTAAAACATTCTTCCCTCATGATCGAACTTTGCACTTCTTCACAGAGGATCAGAGATAAATGTTTTGCTGCTCCGCAGCTTCATTGGACATGAAGGAGATGATATGCGTATTGGGCTTGGATCTCTAGATTTTTAGTGGAATCTGAGTGGGCCGGGAAGTCATCAAAATTAGGCCTCAAAATCTTGGATGTGACCCAATACTTGGGCGAGGACATTCCTGGGTGTTAAAGCAGGTCTCTTTCCGCTCATCAGGTTCATCTATATCTGAGCTTAGTTTATCCTTAGGTTTGAATATTCTCAGATGCATCTCCTTGTCTTTAACCCATCTTTGGTCGTAGCTTCAAATAGTAGAAATAAAATTTCTTAAAACTTGGCCTCATTGTATCCTTGTATTAGGTTATTATTCTTCAACTAGTCCAAGCTTGAGTTTTTTATTTTTCGATTGTCTTCATCCGAGGCATCTGCAACTCTAGTACACATGGTGTGCGCCTCTCAATAGAATTTCATCCAGTGTGCTAGTATGGAACTGTGGCCAACACTGACTTCCTGTATAAAAATACACCTAGAAAATAAAAACAGAAAGAATTTATTCTTTGAATTAGAATCCATTTTCCAGTTTCATCTTAATCAAACTCTGTTCTTCCTCCGTGATCAGAAAACTCGACTTCATCGGACCCTGTAGTGCCAGTTTTATTTTCCTGGCTTGGTTTCTAGTGGGTCCATTTTGGAAGCTTCGACTAAAATCTTGCATCTTTACAGACATGCAGGTTTAATAGGGTTCGAGTTATCTTCTCCAGTCAGAACAAACAGGTGCAGCTTGGTGCGCCTCCTTTGTAGGATTTTCACTCATACTCACGGTAGCTTTAAGTACAGTGGTGAGGTCGATTTCACAGAGAGGGGGTAGGAGGCACGGTCAATTGCGACCTTTAATTATTACGAGTGGGTGTAGTCCATTGAGGGTTGCAGTCGGCCTCCCCCTTTTCCAGATTTTTAGTGGTGTGGATCGACCGCATGAAGAGGATGGCAGTGCGGTCTCATGGTAAGGGATCCCCACAGTAGCTTTCCATTTGAAAATTTGTTGAAGTGGTGCCATTGTCGATTTCTAAGGATATGGCATGGTCAATACTTTCTTTCTCATTTTTTCAGTTGCTTGATCAACCATATGAAGGGGAGATTCCATGTTCACTTCAAGAATTTACAAAAAATGTGTCTGAACAACACAACACATAGACACGTTATTTAAAATGAAATCATTCAGATTTAAATTCAAACAAAAATAAAAATAAAAAACCAATTTCCCAAATTCAGTTAAATCCTATCAATTAGATTTTTCCAAATGCAATTAATTTGGAGTGAAAATATAGAAATCCATATTTACATTTCACAATTATTTTTCGGGAAAAAAAAATCAATTTATGGGTTTTTAATTAATTCAAAAATGATTGAAACATTAAAAATCCAAGAAAATCTATTTAAGGAAATTAATTCCAGATTGAATGAAACAATTAAATTTAAAAATCCAAAAGATGTATGTTTATTAATAAATTCAAAAAACAAATGAATTAACAAAAATTATAAATTGATAAATTTTTCAATTAAATATTGAATTCACAATATCACCAAAAATACAATTAATTACCCGAGATTAGATCAATTAGGGGGTTAATTAGCAATGAAAATTAGTTTTTTTTTGAAACTTTTGGCTCAAATCAGTCACCCACACATAAATTGTTTCACTCCTAGGCAATTTTATAATTGAATTTCATTTCTTAAAAATAAAAACAAAGAGAATCATCCTACCAAGATCTAAATATTCAAGATAGAGAAGAAGATATTCACAGATCGCCCCATTTTTTGAATTATCATGCCTCTTCTCTGATCTCAATTCACTTGTCACTTCAATCCAATCAATGTTCTAAGTCCACTAGTGGATTGAATTAAATTTAAGTGGAATAAATGTTTTAACAACTAGAAGTTACATTTTCCCTCTCTCCTATGCTTCTTAAACAAAAGTTCAATTTTTGACTTAATTGATACAAATCAAATGAATTTTTTATAAGCTAATTTTCCCCTTATTCAATTTGGTTCAATATTCCACTCACTCGAATGAATTCATTTTGGATTATTAGGAACTTGCTATTTTTTTTGAATTTTGTCACAACAATGTATTTGCAAAGAATTGTGAAAAAGAACTTATTGGATATGTATAGAGGGGTTACTCACATATCCAGTGCCTAATGTTTTAGAGATTCACCCCGAGATGCAAATTGACCATTTTAATCTAGTTTCAAGGGAGTTGTATCAATTTCTTTTGAGATGGATCTCTAGGGTGTTCTTTTTCACATAGGTCAAGTTGCCTTGGATTAAGTTCAAAAATTCTTGTGACCTCAAGTTTTAATTCTGATTCCAAAAACGCTTTTCACTAACACTTCCTTCACTAGTTCTAAGACTAGTTATCCATAAAGGTAGTGAAAATTCACTCAAAAATTCATCTAATTCTTACTATTTTAGAACCAATGAAATTATTAACTCTAGAAAGAAAATTGAACTAGGTAGGGCTGCTTTCATCTCAATGAAAGCTTGAAAAAGTCATAACAAAAACTATATAAAAGAGTTATGTACATCATTTACAAGTACATCATATTTTTTAGGACAAACTGAATGTAAAATAAAAAAGGGTATTTTCATCCTAAACTACCTTTTCTTCTCTCCTGAAAACTTAGTTATGACATACTTCTATTAGATTTTCAAACACATTCTATTAAAGAAAAACAATTCAATGTAAAAGAATCTAAACTAGTGTGATGGAAAGTGATAACCTAAGGTTCTTTACTCAATGAAAGCAGGGAGGAGTTTGGACTCATCTATTGGATCCTTCCAAAAATATTCCTAATAATGATTTACTTGTTGACTATTTACTTTGATGGGGTTCCATGAATCTGCAAACTTGATATCAACTACAACAAATGGAAAAGTGTTAGTCACTATGTAGGGTCAAATCCATTTTGAACTAAGTTTACCAGGGATGAATTTCATCTTCGAGGATAATAACAACACTTTATCACTAATTTTAAAATCTATTTTTGGATGATTATTTCATTGATATATCTTGAATTATCTTGTAAAATATGGAATTCTCATATGCTTCTCTTCTCAGCCCCTCAAGATCTATTGTCTGTAACTTCTTCTTCTCTCCAGCCTGTCCAAACTCCATGTTAACTCTCTTAACAACCCAGTAGTATTTTTATTTCAACTTAATATGAAAGAGATTGTGTTTTCTATAAACTATTCAGTAATGAGAGATACCCAAGGGGGTTTTTTAATTTTGTATGACCATAATGAATCCTACATCTTTCTACTACAGTCCTCATGGCTAGGTTGCACTGCCTTCTCCAGAATATTTTTGATCTCTCTTTTGGAAACCTCTACCATCCCATTGGGTTTGTTGGTGGTAGGAAGTAGACATTTTGTGGTATAATCCATTTTTTACCATTAAGGTATTAATGTTATTAATGTAGAAATGTGTTCCTTGGTCACTTATTATTGCTCAAGGAACTCCAAACCTATAAAAAATATTTGATTTTAGAAATTCAATCATAGTTTTGGAATCATCTATTTGTGTGTATTTTTATTTTATTTACATAGAAACATAATATACTGATAAAAAAATGTAGTAAAATATGAATAAAATAGGAAATGGTATTGTGAAATATAATCACCATACATAAAATATTTCAAAAAAATCAATGGTTTTTGGGGAAACTCATTCATTTTGGAAGATACACTAGTAAACTAGAAGTTTGGACATTTTTTTGGTTAAAATTATATGAATCCTTAAAAATAGAGGGCTAAAATAATCCATATTCTAAAAAATTCTAATCTATTCTTCGAGGTCCAAAATGGAATCCATAGGCATGTGTGAGGGAATATATAAGAAAATACTTAACCTCTTCTTCATGGATACACCTACTCATTACATGATCACTATAGACCTTACATAGAAAATGTTCTTACCAAACATAGAATTTTGATTCTAATTTTAGTTTAAGTGCATGTTATTTGGATAAGAAAGGAGGTACCTTTGATGTCACCAAAAAAATTCACTAAATTAGCATACCGGTCAACTTGATTGGATTTATACAGCTGCTCGCTAAGAAAAGAGTCATCCAATTTTGTTTTATATGGTGGTTCTTCCATAGCAGTGTGGGGTAGTCTACTCATGTGTTCTGTAACTAGATACTCATAGCCTTTCTTATCCTTAATCTTTATATTGAAATATTATGTTTGTAACATACATCTCACTAGACTCATCTTTAGATTATCCTTCTCAATCAAGTACCAGAGTGCTGCATGATTAGAATTGATAGTTGTTTTATTTCCTACCAATTAAGATTGATGTTTTTCCAAAGAAACAATAGTAGACAAACAATCGTTCTCTGTTATTATACAATTTATCTAAGTTGTGTACAAGGTTTGTGAAGGATATTCTATCACTTTTTAGTTTCCATCAATATTCTGAGAAAATATAGCCCATGTAGATCTATTAGAAGCATTACATAGTATCATAAAGGGATGTTCTTTGTTTGGTGGGCATATTATGGGGGCAGTATTCAAGCTTTATTTTAGATTATCAAAATATTTCTTAAATGAATCATAAAAAACAAACTCAGTTTCTTTCTTGAGTAGTTTAGTCAAGGGTGATGAAATCTTACTAAATTCCTTCATAAACGTTCTTAAAATCCAACATTCTTTGAAAATTATCTAATGTGTTGCACAGTGGTGGGGTATGGTAGGGTAGAGATAAAATTAAATTTTTCCTTATCCACATCAATTCCATAATTAGAAATTACATGGAAAAAATAATTTCCTTTTTACATCATAAAATGAAAATTTTAAAAACTTTAAACCATGTTTCTGTCAGTACATATTTCTAAAAAAATTCCAGAATCTTGACAAAACTTTGAAAACAAGTTCCGAAGATAGTAAATTCATCAAGAAATGCTTCTAGGTATCTCTCAATCAGGTCTAATAAAATTCTTACCATATAATTATAAAATACACCTAGGGCATTGCAAAGATTGAAATACATCCTTTGAAATGAATTTTTTTGAAAGGGAATGTGAATGTGGTCTTGTATTGGTATTTCAAAGAGATTGGAACCTACAAATACCCAAAAAAATCATCAAGGAAATAATAATGACCCTTCCTATATATCCTTTCAATTATTTGGTTCATAAATGGTATGGGGAAGTGTTCTTTGTGGGTCACATGGTTCAATCTCCTATAGTCAATGAAAACATTCCAACTATTCTAGATTCTTGTGGAAAAAAGTTCATTTTTTTTTAATTTTGTACAATTATTGATCTAGGTTTCTTCAAGACAATTTGGATAGGACTCACCCATTAGGAGTCTGAGATGGGGTAAATTATTCCATCTCCTAAAAGTATTTAAACTTCTTTTTTTACTACTTCTATAAGGGTTGGGATGATCATTATTTGGCATTGTCTCACTGGTTTAGACTCACTTTCTAATAAAACACAAAGCATATAAGTGGTAGGCTTAACCCTTGAAATCTACCCTAATATCCAACCTATGGTTGTAGAATTTTTTTACAAAGTTTCCATAAGTTTATATTATTTCTCAGGATTTAAATTATTTAAAATGATTACTAAAAGTTTTTTATTTTCATTTAAAAATCATATTTAATGTTTTATGGAAATAGTTTAAGTTCCAGTTCAGGGGGGTTTTCTAGTGATGTTTTAAGCTTAGTTTTCTCCATGTCAGGAATATGAAAATGTAAATTAGAAGTAAAAGTCTCACATTTGAGTAACTTATCAAAATAAATCTCATCAATTCATTCAAATTCATTAATAGTAAAAACTATTTCTAGATTAAGCTGATTTTCAAAATAAAATTCATTATCAAAATAAGGTGTCTCTAAATATTCTCCTAATATGATTATTTCATAAGACATTTCAATTCCTTTCCAAGAAGAACAAGGTAATTAAAATTGTGTTAATTTATAAATAATTAGCTCCTCACGTGGGTATTTCATTGAGCTAATGATGTTTAAATCCATTGTTTCCTCACCAAAAGTCATAGAAATAATTCCTTCATTGAAATTTATTATGGTCTTAGCAGTCTTAAGTAATGAACAACATAAAAAATGATCTTTACCTTTTACTTCTTCCATGATGATAATTTAGAAGTCGGAAGGGAATGGAAATCTTTTTACACATACCAAGAAATCATCAAGAACACCTACTGGGTATCGAGTGTCTTGATTTGTGAGATATACAACCATTCGGGTGGGTTTAATTTATCCAATTTGTAAAGAAAATTAAATGTAATAAGGAATTAAATTTATTGGCACTATTAAATCAAATAGTACATTTAAAAAATTAAGCAGTCCTATGGTGTAGGATATAGTGAAAGTTCCTGGATCCATCAGTGGCATGCATAGGATACCCTTGGTATTAACTACTGTAGAGACTCGGGTTTTTGGCCCTGTCAGACTTTGGGATATTTCTACGAATAATTCCAGAGCTAGGCGTGAAAAAGGCGTGTGATTCTGAGGCCTAGTGTGCCCAGAATTAATTTTATAAAAATGTTAAGCATTTTTATACTATGCACATGGTGGTGGTGTGATATCTCCTAAAAGGTATCTCAGAACGAGATTCTGAGGGTACAGTTGTGTCCGGAACGTGCCGTTTACCCTAGGCGATCTGTAAACTTTACGGGCGCGGACCTGTGGTGGAAAGTGCCACCAGGGGCGTTTTCGTAAATAAGTGGAAAAGTCCATTTATGAGCGTCGGCTCGAATAACTTCTGAAAGGAGTCTCAGATAGTAAATCAGAGTCTGCCGTTGCATTCAGAACGACGCGTTTACCCTAGGGGTGACCTTACCTTTATCTGCATCGGGTGCCGGGACAGAGGCGAGTTGGTGTGGAGTGAAATGCATTGTGTTATAAAAAAAAAAAAACATTTCATTCCCCCCCTTACCTCCTACGCACAGTAGAGGCCGCCTCCTATCCTCTTCCTCCTTCGACGATCAAGCCGCAGGGGTGCCGCCGTCAGCCGTTTTCGACGCAAATTGTCAGCAGATCTAGCTTCAGGGCGTCGCCGGCGTCGATCTGCACCCGAAGCTTCGGCGTTTCGCCCGTGAGGTAGGCGGTTTGCGTTTTAATCCCCCAATCCCATTTTTTCTGCGAATTGTTTCGTTTTGAGGTTGTTTTCGGAAAGATCACGTCCCGAGGGTGCACCGGTGCTTTCGGATCGCAAAACGGACCTCCGGGGTGCCCCCGGCGGTCCGCAGAAGGTCCGTCGGCGCGACACCGGCGCGGCGGCCCGTGGCGGACCACGGTGGCCGGCCACCCAGCACGCCGGTGCGCCGGCGGAGCGGTGCGCCGCGCGGAGGAGGGCCACCGGCTAGGGCGTGCCGGCGGCGGCGGCCGGTCGAGGCCGGTCCGGCCCCTTTTTGTCACACGAGGGTCTTTAAACCCCCGTTCCTTGCAATCCGGGAGCCGGATTCATGTACCGTCTGTGGCGACGCGACCCTGGAAATGAGACGAACCCCCCGGTGTAGGTTCGAGGGTTTGAAGGTTCGGGATCGTGGCCCGGGAGTTGGAAACGTCGTATAAAATAATAATATTTTATTATTTTATGACTTCGGACCGTTGTAACTTCTACCCGGAGCGTCCGAATGACGCGCTGTCAGTGGCGTTGAGACCCTGATGGTATGAAGGAATTTTTGAGATGGTTTCTGGGTGTTGGGACTGAGAACAGGGTGCAGGCCCCACGAGGCTGGGTTTTGGCGTTTGTGGAGAAACGCAGCTTCGCACCAGGAGTCTGATTTTGGCAGATGAATAGTCGATCCTGTGTGTTTTTCCGAGAGGATCTCAATGGTGTGATCTGTTCAATGAGTTTCGGGATCGAGGTGTGGGCCCCACCCGTGCTGGATCTGGTGAATAGTGCCTTTTTCACCGGGTGTCCGTTTCAGATGTACGAGTAGTCGATTCCACTTGTTTTTCCGAGGAGATCGCTGTGGTATTATCTGCTCGATGGGTTTCAGAATCGTTGTGTGGGCCCCGCACGAGCTAGCTACAGTGAATAGTTCCTTTTTCACCGGTGGTCCATTTCGGGCGAGTAAACAGCCTATCCTGCATGTTTTTCCGTGTGGATCGCGATGGTAGCCTCGATATCAGCCTTGGTGATGCGTAGTATGACGTTGTTGCGAGTCGCTCAGGTTAGCGACGTTTTGGACCAGCAGTGGTTGAGAGTACTCCCTTGGTTCATTCCCACGAGGGTTCGCACGACATCACAACCTTCTTATAGGTTTGTAATCCTCTCGATGGGTTGTTTAAACTGTTAGAGTTGTGGCATCCATCCGGTGGGCCCGGAGCGGGATCCTATAGCATCTTTTCCCTAGATCGGGTTCTTGGTATCGATGTGACTGCTTATTCACGGGCGACGATCCCCTATCTACCAGGTTAACCCCATAGGGTTTGTGGAATCATCGGGAATATGATCCCCTATGCAGTGGGCCGTGCTCAGTAGGGTTGTGGCATCATCGGGTATACGATCCCCTACTCAGCATCAGGTTTATAGTAGGGCTGCAGTATTGTTGGTTATGCAATCCTCTACTCAGCGCATGGTTTCGGTAGGGTTGTGGCATCGTCGGTTTGATCCCCTACATCGTGAGTTATACCAGATAGGGTTCCGGTATCGTCGTGACCACCTATATATGGGCGATGATCTTCTATATGAGTGATGTGATTCTGTCGAGCGCTAGATCGGGTTGTGGTATCCCCCAATGGATCCTGGGTGTGATCCCCTATCTGTGAGAACTACGTATGCCAGATCGGGTCATGGTATCCCCCAGCGGACCCTGGGAGTGATCCCCTATCTATGAGCTTCGTATACTGGAGTGGGTTCTGGTATCCCCTAGCGGACCCTATGAGCGATCCCCTATCCGAGGAGTTTGGTGGTTAAGTTGTTTTAGCGGGGTCTCCTCAGTGACAGTATCCAACGAGCCTGGTCTCTCGGGTGAGCGTTTGAGATGTTTTCTTAGGACCCGATGGTGTGTATCTCTCGGGCGCGTGTCATATGTGTTGACGGTGTTCGGGGGGTGTACTCTCCTAGTTGTGGATAGTTGCTGGTGATGAGTTCGGTACCTCTTGTGGCTTGGTGCGTGAGCTGGGTATATCTGGATTATTCAAGGTGTATGTATGTGCATACACCTGAGCAGAGCTGACTAGTTGTGTTTAACCGAGGATGGTCACGAGATGGAGTTTCTCTCTCGTCTGGGTTCCCTCTGGCTGGGATGAGCGGATTGTTTTCTTTCAGTTTCTCTCTTTTGTTTTGGGTTTTTGGGGTGCCTACTGAGTATGTTTATACTCACCCTTGTACGGGCTTTGCCCGCACATGTTTGTGTCTTATGCAGACACAAGCCTTTTGTCAGAGTCCCAGGAGGACCCGGAGCAGGAGGAACTAAGTGAGAGAGAGTGACCGGGGTGTTTACCAGTGCGGTGCCGAGGGAGCTTTCTGGAGGGTGTTTGTGGCAGTGTTCCCCTTCTTCAGAGCAGGTTGGACGCGCTTTTGTAGTTTTCTTTTTGTGGGCCCTCTTTTTCCCTTTTGTAGTTCTACTGTACTCTGGTTGAGATAGTTGTATGCATGTATTTAATTTACAGTTTTATATATCTCTGCACTGTTGCATGGAGGTGTTTTTGGGTGCATGTGTACAGGTACCTTAGGCTAATGCCTCCCATGTGTGTGATAGCCTACTCGGCGCTGGACGCCAGCCCCTGGCCTATTGGAGGCGGGCTTGGGGAGTCACGGCCCGAGCCCCATTGGGTCGGGTCATGACAGAGTGGTATTAGAGGAGGTTCCACATTTGGGATCTCAGAGCATAGCTGGTCAAGCTGTGAGTTTGGTTTGGGTTGCATAGCGGCAGTGTTAGAGTGTTTCGAGCTCATCTTTCAGGCCAAAGACTCCAGTGTTGGTGCGGCGGCCGACGTATCCATACACTTGGACTCTGATAACCTGCCTTTCGAATCAGGACATTTTTACACTGGTCGCAGGTACATAACGGTACATGCATCATATAGGACTGGGTTTTTTTGGGTTTTCCTTGTCCTTCTCGAGTCAGCTCTTGAGATATACTCTTTGACTGTGGTGCATCTTGAAGGTATTTCAGGATGCCTCCATGATGACAGCCAGCGAGGGTTCCGCAACAGGATTGTGCTGACGACCCGACCCGTGTAGAGGCTGTGGACCGGGGTGCAGGTTCTGAGGTTGCACCTCCAGGTGGTCTGCTTGTTGAGCCACCACTTATCGAGCAGCTGGTTGTGCCGGTAGTGCAGGACGAGGTTGCACGTAGGCTGAGTGCACTGCACAAGTTCCAGAGGTAGCGACCTCTAAGGTTCCGGGGTGACTGAGACCCCCAGATAGCTGATGACTGGCTTGAGGCAGTCACCCGAGTTTTCTGCCTAGTGAGGACACGTCCAGATCAGATGGTGGTCCTAGCGGCAAGCCTTCTACATGGTTCTTCCAGGCGATGGTGGAGCCTAGTGACGTAGTCCCACGATGAGGAGATGCTCATGTGGGCAGTGTTTGAGTGGCTCTTCAGGGAAGAGTTCTATCTTGTGACGCTGAGGTCAGTGCGGATCCAGGAGCTTCTACAGCTTCGGCAGGAGGTCATGTATGTGTCGGAGTACTCAGCGAGGTTTACAGACCTATCACGCTACTCCCTGGATATGATTCGAGACCCGTTCTTTAGGAATCTAACCTTCAAGCATGGCTTATGCAGAGACATCCGGGCATGTGTGGTTTCCTTGTGCCTGCCCACCTATGTTAGAGTGTTGGAGCGAGCTTTGGTGGTGGAGAGATTTCTGGCCGAGTAGATCCCGCCTGTTAGTGCTAGGCACGCGAGAGATGAGACTTTGTCAGTTGGATCGACATCTGGTAGCCGATGACAGATTCAAGGGCCCGATCGTGGCTGGCGTTTTAGGAGGCGACCCCAGGATGGAGGATCTGAGGCTCAGGGTTCACAGGGCTCGCAGGCCAGTTTTGGTCAACCGCAGGAGAGGCCATGTTATTCTTGCGACGATCGGGGACATCTTGCTAGGGATTGTCCGACCCGACGTGCTGCTGAGAGGGAGCCGGTCGATGGACCACCATGGTAGAGGCAACACCTCGAGAAAGGAGGTCCGCAGGGTGGCGAACATGGCGGCGGAGCGGGTGCAGCAGGAGGAGGTGGTAGGCGGTACCAGATGCCACCACCCCCACCCCCAGGTGGTCCACGCCAAGCTCAGGGAGCTGGTGGCCGAGGGCAAGGACAACTGCATTCTCTGGAGGCTGTTGACCCAGAGGCACCGCGAATGGATAGAGGTACGCCTTGTGTCCTTTCTACTTCTTGAAGTAGTTTGATAGACACTGTTTAGTGGTACCCTTATTTTTTGTTGCTTGCTCGAGTTTTGTGCAGGGAGTTGGTAAGACCATGGGTGGGTGTTGTTTGGCGTGCTTCGAATGCGTGAGGAAGAGGGATCCTTCCCCCACCAAGACACGTTTTTATGACGCGATTAAAACCTTGCGGGTGAGTCAGTTCTGCCCAAAGAAGATAGTATCGAGGTATAGTGGATGAGTCCCTCCGACTTATGTGTTCAGGAATGGGTGTTGGTTGGTGAACTCGCTGGTGTGTGAGACCCAGTTGAGAGTCCAGTCGCTTTCCTTGAGATTAGGGATTTTCGGGGATGAAAATTTCTAAGGAGGGGAGGATGTAGTGACTCGGGTTTTAGGCCCTGTCATACTTTGGGATATTTCTACGAATAATTATAGGGCTAGGTGAAAAGACGGCGTGCGATTCTGAGGCCCAGTGTTCCCGGAATTAATTTTATAAAAATGTTAAGCATTTTTATACTATGAATGTGTCGGGGGTGTGATATCTCCTAAACAGTAGCTCAGAACGGGATTCCAAGGACACAGTTGCGTCCGGAACGTGCCGTTTACCCTAGGCGAGGTGTAAACTTTGTGGGCGCTTTCCTGTGGTGGAAAGCGCCACCATGGGTGTTTTCGTAAATAAGTGGAAAAGTCCATTTATGAGCGTCGGCTCGAATAACTTCTGAACGGAGTCTCGGATCGCAAATCTGAGTTCACTTTTGCATTCAGAATGGCGCGTTTACCCTAGGGGTGACCTTACCTTTGTCTGCATTGGGTGTCAGGAAGGAGGCGAGTTGGTGGGGAGTGAAATGTGTTGTGTTACAAAAAAAAACATTTCATCTCCCCCTTACCTCCTACGCGCAGCAGAGGCTGCCTCCTCTCCTCTTCCTCCTTCGACGATCAAGTCGCAGGGGTGGCGCCGTCAGCCGTTTTCGACGCAGATCGTCAGCAGATCTAGTTTCAGGGCGTTGTCGGCGTCGATCTGCACCCGAAGCTTCGACGTTTCTCCCGCGAGGTAGGCGGTTTTCATTTTAATCCTCGATCCCATTTTGCTGCGAATTGCTTTATTTTGAGGTCGTTACAGGGAAGATCACGTCCCGAGGGTCGCATCGGTGCTTTCAGATCGCAAAACGGACCACCGGGGTGCCCCCCGCGGTCTGCCGGCGCGGCGGCGCTGGCGCCGGGGAGCACGACGGCCCACGGAGGCTGGCCGCCCAGCGCGCCGGCGTGCCGGCGGAGCGCGGCGGTGCTGTGCGCTGCGTGGCAGAGGGCCACCGGCCAGGGCGGGCCGGTCTAGGCTGGTCCGGCCCCTTTTTGTCACATGTAGGTCTTTAAACCCCCGTTCCTTGCAATCCGGGAGCCGGATTTGCGTGCCATTTACGAGGACGTGACCCTGGGAACAAGACGAACCCCCCAGTGTGTGTTTGAGGGTTTAAAGGTTCGAGATCATGGCCCGAGAGTTGGAAACGTCGTATAAAATAATAATATTTTATTATTTTATGACTTCGGGCCGTTGTAACTTCTACCAGGACCGTCTGAATGACATGTTGTCACTGGCGTTGAGACCCTGATGGTACGACGGAATTTTTAGATGGTTTCCGGGTGTTGGGACTTAGAACGGGGTCTGGGCCCCACGAGGCCAAGTTTTGGCGTTTGCGGAGAAACGCAGCTTTCGCACCAGGAGTCCGATTTTGGCGGATGAATAGTCGATCCTGTTTGTTTTTCTGAGAGGATCGCAATGGTGCAATCCATTCAATGAGTTCTGGGATCAAGGTGTGGGCCCCACCCGTGCTGGCTCCAGTGAATAGTTCCTTTTTCACCGGGTGTTCGTTTTGGACATATGAGTAGTCGATTCCACTTGTTTTTTCGAGGGGATCGTCATGGTATGATCCGCTCGATGGGTTTTGGAATCGTTTTGTGGGCCCCGCACGATCTAGCTGCAGTGAATCGTTCCTTTTTCACCGATGATCCGTTTCAGGCGAGTAAACAGCCTATCCTGCATGTTTGTTCGCGTGGATCACGATGGTGGCCTCGGTATCGGCCTTGGTGGTGCGCAGTGTGGTGTTGTTGAGGGTCAATCTGGTTAGCAACGTTTTGGACCAGCAGTGGTTGAGAGTACTCCCTTGGTTTGTTCCCACGAGGGTTCGCGCGACATCACAACCTTCGTATCGGTTTGTGATCCTCTCGATGAGATGTTTAAACTGTTAGAGTTGTTGCATCCCTCCGGTGGGCCCTGAACGAGATCCTCTAGCATCTTTTACCTAGATAGGGTTCTTGGTATCGATGTGACCGCTTATTCACGGGCAGCGATCCCCTATCTAGCAGGTTAACCCCATAGAGTTTGTGGCATCATCGGGAATATGATCCCCTACGCAGTGGGCCGTTCTCAGTAGGGTTGTGGCATCATCGGGTATACGATCCCCTGCTCAGCATCAGGTTTATAGTAGGGTTACGGTATCATTGGTTATGTGATCCCCTACTCAGCGCGTGGTTTCAGTAGGGTTGCGACATCATCGGTTTGATCCCCTACATCGCGAGTTATACCAGATAGGGTTCTGGTATCGTCGTGACCACCTTTATATGGGCGATGATCATCTATCTGAGTGATGTGATTCTGTCGAGCGCCATATCGGGTTGTGGTATCCCCCAGCGGATCCTGGGTGTGATCCCCTATCTGTGAGAACTACGTATGCCAGATCGGGTCGTGGTATCCCCCAGCGGACCCTGGGAGTGATCCCCTATCTATGAGCTTCGTATACTTGAGTGGGTTCTGGTATCCCCTAGAGGACCCTAGGAGTGATCCCTTATCCGAGGAGTTTGGTGGTTAAGTTGTTTTAGCGGGGTTTCCTTAGTGATGGTATCCGACGAGCTTGGTCTCTCAGGTGAGCGTTTGTGATGTTTTCTTGGGACCCGATGGTGTGTATCTCTTAGGCGCGTGTCATCTGTGTTGACAGTGTTCGTTGGGTGTACTCTCCTGGTTGTGGACAATTGCTGGTGATGAGGTCGATACCTCTTGTGGCTTGGTGCGTGAGCTGGGTATATCTGGATTGTTCAAGGTGTATGTATGGGCATACATCTGAGTTAAGCTAACTAGTTGTGTTTAGCCGAGGATGGTCACGAGATGGATTTTCTCTCTCGTCTGGGTTCCCTTTGGCTGGGATGAGCGGACTATTGCCTTTCAGTTTCTCTCTTTTGTTTTGGGTTTTTGGGGTGCCTACTGAGTATGTTTATACTCACCCCTGCACGGGTTTTTCCTGCACATGTTTGTGTCTTGTGCAGACCACAAGCCTTTCAAATGAGTCCCAGGAGGACCCGAAGCAGGCAGATCTGAGTGAGAGAGACTGACCGGGGTGTTTACCAGAGCGGTGTTGAGGGAGCTTTCCGGCGGGTGTTTGTGGCAGCTTTCCCCTTCTTCAGAGCATATTGGATGCACTTTTGTAGTTTTCTTTTGGTGGGCCCTATTTTTCCCTTTTGTACTTCTGCTGTACTCTGGTTGGGATAATTGTATAAATTCATTTACTTTACAGTTTTATATATCTATGCATTGTTTCATGGAGGTGTTTGTGGGTGCGTGTGTACAGGTACCTTAGGCTAATGCCTCCCATGTGTGTGATAGCCTACTCGGCGCTGGACGCTAGCCCTTGGACTATTGGAGGTGGGCTTGGGGAGTCGCGGCTCGAGCCCCATTGGGTCGGGTTGTGACAACTAGAGAATACACATTTGGTATTTAATAGAGAATATATCATCCATCTATGAATTAAAAATAGTAAAGTGAATTAGAAACCCTTGGTGTGGGAGACTATGGAAGCATACTTCCGTTCACAATTTTCCATCACCAAATAATTACAATAAGAAACTGAAAGAAAACTAGAAGATGCAGCAGTAGAAGACCTTCTTTGAAGATCATAAAAGTATACTCTATTCTCTAGTAAATAGTTCTTCTTTCACATTTAAACACTCCCCATTCTCCAATATCCAATCCTCACCCACATGATTATCATGGTATTTCATTCCAATAAACCCAACATGTCTAAATTTTCCCTTAAATTCAAAGCCCACTGTTGTTTCTTTAGATTACCTCCACAAGCCTGGATAGATGGTTGGGATTTCTCCAGATCAATGTATATAAATATTTTCTATTAAAAAATTATTCCATCCTGATCAAAGTCCACACTCCTTTACAAATGATAAGAGAGAAATGTGTTACTGGGTTGTGACTTCACTGGACATCATATTCTATTTTGGTAAAGGTGATGATGTATGTGATGGGCTTGGATCTTTATATTTTTAGTGGAATTGGAGTGGTATTGGATGTAATTAAAATTGGGATTCAGAATCCTAGATGTCATCCTGTACTTGGGGATATAATTTCTTGGGTGTTAAAACTAGTGTCTTCCTACTCATCGAGTTCATCTTCATCCGAGCTTAGATTTTCTTCTAGTTTGAATATTCTCGAATGTGGATCCTAATATTCAACCCATACTATGAATTAGCTTCAAATAATAGTAATATAATTTCTTAAAACACAACATCATTTTATCTTGGCCTCAAGTGATCCTTCTTATACCTTTCTAAGTTTTTTATTTTTTTTGTTCTTTGAATGTCTTCATAATAGGAATCTGCAATTCAAGTAATTCTCTTAAAATGTTCATTGGCCTATAAAAGCGAACACTTGGTGCAAGCCTATCAATGGAATTTTAGTAGGTGTATTGGGATGGAACTGTGGTCTTCTCCGACTACATACATAAAAATCCATCTATAAAATATAAAGATCCAAAATTTATTCTTTGAATTGGAATCCACAATCTGACTTTATCTTAATTAGATTATATTCTTACTCTATGCTCTAACATACTTGAATCTAGTTGACACTATATTTCTAGTTTTATATCAATCATAATTTCATCATGATTATTCAATTCTTCACCCGAGATTGTGTATTATTTTATAGGATTGGTTTTGAGTGGGTCTAGTTCATTATATAATAAAACTATTTTTTCTTGGACCGTGCCAACATTCTACTGCATCAATGGAGGCTTATAGAATTAAATGAAGTCTACTTGATGTGTGTGGATATAGAGGATTGTAAGTCACCTACTACAACCAAAATTTTTACTTTTATTTTCTCTGTTTCATTTTTTTTATTTTTTATGTGGTTGTATCCCTATAAATAGAATTTTTTGTATGCATTGTAATATCATTCTGAGAAAAGAAATAAAACCATTTTGTATCTTCTACCTTTGTTTTGTTTTGATCACCTCCAGTGATCCACATCTGATTCCATGTATTTTTATGTTAGACAAGGCCATAAATCTATCTTCAATGGAATCAGATCAGTTGATGGTAAGGTGTTTCAAAATAAGTGATTGTCAGGTTTGATATAGATATTTTTTAGTAGGTAGATGGTGGAAGAATATGAAAAGTTAGTTTATTCATTCATTTTTTTCATCCCATCCAAGGTTTTTCTTTTACATGATCTCTCTCCAATTTTCAAATAAGGTATCATGTTATCTTCTCCCAAAGTAGTGTCAAAGCATAAAAAAGTGATTTTCGAATTTTCCATTTTCCATGCTACTTTTTGATAGGAAGTTTTCATCTCATCACTACTCCTACCTCCTCCCATTTTCAAACCTCCACAAAATAAGGGATTTCCCCTGCATTTGACTTCCACATGTTTTTCCAAGGTCACACTTTGTTTTTTGTGGTTTTATATTCTATCAATATATCACCACAACCACTTTTGTTTCCTTTTGATATAAAAATTTTCTCTAATCATTTGTATTACTGGGAAAAAATTATTTCATTCTATCATTCTCAAAAACACTATCATCTTCATTTCTGAAAAACAAATATGTCTTCAATTCTAAAAAAGTGAAGTTTTCAATTCTTAAATAATAATTTCAATATACACTATCCTAAAAAATCATTCTACATTTTTTATTACCCATCCAAAAATTAATTTTTCATCATGGAAAATTTAATTGCACAAGCTTTGGTCCCATAGTTAAAGAATAACAATTACGACAATTGGTGCATCCAAATTAGGGTTCTCCATGGCACCCAATATGTCACAGGAATAATGGAGGATGGATATACCAATTCGGAATCTAAATAAGAGGATTCTACTTTTCCAAATGTTCAAAAGGCCAATATTTGGGTGGAACAAAATTGGGACTGCAAGGTGAAATCCTTTATTTATCAAGGCCTTAATGAAGCGACTTTCAAAATAATCACTTCATAGAAATCATCAACGGAGAACTTGGATAATATTTGAAAAGCATTTAAAGGATCCAAAAAATTGTAGAGGATACAACATGAATCTTTATGAGGTGAGATAAAATCCTTGTTTATGAAATATTATAAAACCATTGCTAAGTTCCATACTTGTGTAATGGTTGTGGTGAACCAACTATGAAGAAATGGATTAAATATTTCTAACTTGCGGGTATGTGAGAACATTTTGTGACTACTTGATCCAAAATTTGATTACATAGTCATTTACCTAGAATAAAAAAAACCTATAGATGATATCAATTAAATAAATCATGGTGTCTCTATAATCCCATTAACTAATGGTGATCCACCAGACTGATACCAATGGGTTAGAGCATGCCCTGAAATCAAAGTTTTATCTAAAAAACTCTGAAAAGTAGAAAGGATGGACATCTCAAAGAACTTGAGGTAGATGATTCCATGGACAAGAATTTGATCTAAGAAGAAGAGGATGAGGTAGATGAAGCTGAAATCTAGGAGGTCATGGATATCAAAACTATACTCCATGAGAAATAGGATGAGGAAGAAGAGAAGGATTCAATAATCAAAAACCAAACAAATGAAATCTTCAATGGTATAATTTTCAAAAATATGGACATTATATATATGAATTTTGGAGAAAGAAATCCATGGATAATGACACTAAGGAGGCAAATTTCATCAAAACATGAAATTATTTTGGTGAATCCTATGTTTTTATGGCATAAATATCAACAAAAAATTGTGGTATGTGGTATCTTTACTATGGTTATAGTAACTACATGATAGAGAAAAAAAACTTATTTAGGAACCTATATGAGAGGGTTAGAGGAGAGGTTTCTTTTGGCGATATCTCAATAATATTTTTCTATGGAAGTGGAGATATTCTGATCAAAAAAGAAGAAGACAATCATGATTTCATATCTGACTTACACTATGTACCCGACATGAAGACCAACATCTTGAGTGATGGGAAGTTAGTTGAAAAAAGATTTAAAATAAGCCTATAAAATAAAAAATAGATATTTTTGAGAGCAAAGGACAGTTGATCACAAAATTAAATATGGAGAAGAACAACATGTTTCCACTTATTATTTAACATGATGTACCACGATGTTTGATGACATTATGTGATGATAAATACTGGATATGGAATCTCATGTTCGGGCATTTAAAATTTTAAAGTTTAGGATTAGTTAAAATAAATAATATGGTTAATGGGATTCCTATAATTAGATACCCAAATAAAATATGTGAAAGTTATGTTCTAAGCAAACAACATAGAAACAAATTTGCAACGAAGGCCAACTAGAAAGTTGCATTGCCACTCGAGCTAGTTCACACTGATGTGTGTGGTCCATTGAATCCAAAATTATATAGACAAATGAGGTACTATATGACATTTATTGATTATTATAGTAGAAAAACATGGAAATATTTTCTCAAGGAGAAGACAGAAGTGTTTGACTTCTTCAAAGAATTCAATGCGCTAGCGGAAAATCAAAGAAGTCATTTCATACAAACATTGTAATCTGATTGAGGTGGGGAGTACACCTATGATATTTTTCAAGAATACATCAAACAACATGAAATTCTGCACCATCTAAAAATGACTTACACACCCCAACATAATGACTAATTAAAAGGAAAAATTAAACTATTATCAACATGGTGAGAAGCGTGTTGAAAGACAAAGGAGTGTCCATGACTTTCTAAGATGAAGTGACATTGTGTAGGGTCTATCTACTTAATAGATTCCCAACTAAAAATCTTGAAGAAAATAAGCTACATGAAGCATGGATTACTCACAAGAAAATTTTAATACATTTTAGATTTTTTGTTTCCATTTCCTATGTTAGGATCCCGGAGTTCAAATGATCAAAGCTCAAGGAAAAAGGAGAAAAGTGTGTCATTATGAGATACAAAGAATGGGAAATGGGATATCAACTGTATAATACCATCACGAAGAATATTATATTCAGTAGAGATGTTATCTTTGATGAATAAGAGACATGGAAATGGAATCAAGATGATGATTCAAGAGAGGCACGACTCAGACTAGGAGATGAAAAAATCGATGAAGAAGTAACATTGGAGGAATAGGGAATTAAAGAACCACTGATGATGTCACTACATACTCCTATATCTGAAGATATCAAATGATAACTTTCTCATATAAATCCTCAAAATGTTATAAGCCTTTCAGATATATATGAGATAACTAAACCAATGGATGAGTATGCAAATTTATATTGTCTCTCTACAACTTCCAATCTAGTTATCTTTGAGGAAGAAAAAACCAAAAAAATAAAGGAAAGTGATTGGTGAGGAAATTTATCCCATCAACACAACCAATGTCTATAAGAAAATTAAAGGCACTACCTATGGTGAAGTGATTACACCTGTTTTTTCAGCCACCTGGATATGATGCAAAATCATGGGTCACAAGGAAAAAAAAATTTAAGGGGGATGTTATATAATAAACGTATTTTTCCTTTGATTGTGCCAACATTATACTATAGTAATGGATGGTTGGAGACTTTAATGAAGGATTCTTGATGTGTATGGATCTAGATTATTGAGTGGAACCTACTTTAACCAAGATTTGGTCTTTTATTTTCTCTCTTTCCTTTGTTTGACATTTTATGTGGTTGTATTCCTACAAATAGGTTTTGTTGTAATAATTATAATATCATTCCAAGAGAAGAAACAATACCAGTTTGTTTCCAATGTGTTTGTGTTGCTGCAATCACCTCTAGTTATTCACATTGGATTCTGCATGCTGTCATGTTAGCCACTTCCTTAAATCCACCTTCATAGTTTTTTTTGTCTTTAAATAAAATACTCTATCTTCAACAACTAGTGGATTAAATAGGGTTTATATTGGAACCATGGTCGTTCTTTGCTAAAAAAGAATCATGGTTTGTGTTTGTAGTCAATCCTCTCATGGATGATCTGAGATATTGCAAGGAAAAGGATCATACATTTCAAGTATAAGGAATATCGAATGTGATGTTGTTTCCTAGTGTTCGCAAAATTTTTGGGGTCCAAAATTTGGGGAATGGAAAGCATTGTGAAAATTGATTTTTCATGAAGGTCTCATGAAAATATGAAAATGACATGAGTTTCACATAGATGAGCTTCATAAAGTGTGTTTCGTGAAGATATAAAGATTTTGAAAGTGTGCTCTGTGATTATGAGACTTGATTTTCGAATGGTTCTTTGTGGTGGTTCTTTGCAGTGGTGCGAAGGGTTCTGATGTAGAGATCTGTGGTTACGATGAGAATTGAAAAGAGAGAGATGTGTCGTGAAGACATTTTTAGCCGATCTGGATTTCATGCTTAATGAAGCAGAGATCTATGTTCGACCATGCCTAAATAAGAGTCTTCCCCTCTTCATTCCACACAATTTGAGGAGAGAAAATCTAGGATCTATTTTACTTCACAAAGCAAGGGGTGATCGCGAAGTAGATTGTTATATGTGATCTTGATATTCAAGAAGATACTTGTAATGTCTTGAATGATGTTGATGCTTCTAAGTTATATTAGATTCATGAAGATAAGGTGTTCCGTTTTGGATCAGCGACCTTCGCAAAGTATGTTTCTCTGTGAGGCAGTGAGTTCCGTGAAGGGTTGTGCTCTACGAGGCAGAGAGATTCACAAAGGTTTGTTCTCTACGAGTCAGTGAGCTCTGTGAAGGGTTGTGCTTTGCAAAGGGGATTTGTGAAGGGCTATTTTGAGTATCAGTATTGAGTGGTAAGGGCTTTCAGTGAGAATCTACTCAGGTCATTGATGCAAGCAGTTTCTCATGTTGGACAGAGAAAAAGACTTCAATGTCAATCTATTGAAGCGACATTCAAGTTGATAAACTGAGTTAGACTTCTCTCATAGTAGGGATCTATGGGGAGCTTATGGAAGTGTTTCATGGGAAGCAGTTAGCCATACCTGAACTTTTGTAAGGGCAGTGTGCCTGGAATAAAGTGTCTGTGACCAAACTCTTGTACTCCACAACTGGTGAAGATTAGTGGATTTGGGTACGACCGACACACTATCAACATATGATCCTTAGATGAAGCCTTCTGTGGTGAACCAAGTAAATGTGTTGTGTCATCTCCTTTCTTTAATTTTACTGACAGATTTAACAAGTTCCAACCAACATGGGAACAAGATCCGAAACTTTAAAAAGAAAAACTTGACACCCTGATTTACCCCTCCCCTCTCAGGGTGTTCTGGGTTCCTTCAAGTGCCATTAGAGGGAGGTTTCTGGTGTTCGATCTATCTTATACCATCATGGAAAATTCAACTAATGTCAGGGGAGTCCCCCTTTATGATGGAATTAATTTTCATATTTGGAAGAAAAAAATGAGATCTCATCTAATATCTCTTGGAATGGAAGTCCTATTTTCTACTGTGAATGTAATATAAGTTACCAATCCAATAGGACTGGCTATGACTGATGCAGATAAGAAAATTCTTGATGTAGATTCTAAAGCATAGAATACTCTCACCATAGCCCTTTATGATCAGATATATTTAAAGGTGATGCATTTCACCTCATCAAAGTCCATGTGGGATATATTTGAAAATATATTATTGAAGGAGATAGTAAAGTGAAGGAGGCGAAACAACAAGTCCTGCAAAATAGGTTTGACGATCTGAAAATGCATTTTAATGAGAATGCATACCCCTTATTCAATCTAATTACTAAAGTGGTTGGAGAAATTAAAGTTCTAGGCGAAGAAATCAAAGATGTTGATATTGTAAAGAAAATATTAAGAAGAATTCCACCCCTATATAATGAAAAGGTGTCAGCCCTTGAGGAAATAGATCTTTTCGAACTATCTCTGGATGATCTGCTGAGCAGCCTGGTGGCATATGAAATGAGAGTCAAGCTAGAAGATGTTACTGCTCGAGTGAGCAAGGAAATGGCATTAAAATCCATGGACAAAATGAAAATTTAAAAATATAGAAGTGGTGAGGACGATGAGGAAAAAGAAATTATTTCTATCATTTCCATGAATTTCCAGAAGGTAAAAGAGAAATTTAAAGGGATGTTACCTCTGGCTATCTTTCATTGTGGAAAAGTTGGGCACATTGCCTCCCAGTGCCTAAGAAAGTTTGAAGATGAAGAAAGAGAAGCTGAAAACATCAAGAAGCCTCAAAAAAAGTTCTTTAAAAATGGAGACTTCAAATCTAGAAAAAAAGTACCAAAGAAGAGTTTTTTCTTTGAATAAGAAGATGGTGATAATGAATTCTATGAAGAAGAAGAACCAGAATTTAAAACTAGAAACTATGCTTCCATGATGGCTACCATTGAAAAGTCAGAACCATCAATAGATAAAGCTGGAGATAACCAGTTGAAAACTAAATCCAATCCTAAGATACAACTTGAGGAGGATTTTTGTAAGCTTGAGAATTAGTGTAATAGATGCAATAAGTAGAAATAAATAGTGGAAGAATCATTAGAATATGTTGATCAGCTTGAATCTAAAATTGAACATTTGGAAGAACTGGTGAAAGTATAGTCATCAATCCTTGAAAGGATTGATGATGTAGTGGAACTAAATATCAGAATCGAAGAACATGAAAAGGTCATCAATGACTTTACCGCGAGACTGGAGGATAAGTACAAAACTTTTAGGGGACTCGAAGAATAAGTTGTTACTCTTAAAAGTATGCTCAAAATGGAATAAAGTTTAAAATAAGAAAAGAATAAAATAAAATTTAGTAGGCTCTTGGATGGTGAAATGATAGAGAGAGAGAAATGATGTTCTGAAAGAGTTGAAAATATTTTGAGTGATTAAAGACCCGCACGCATGGGAAACAGTGGAGTCAGCTGTGATGCCGAAACATCAAATGCTGCAAATAAAGTGGACCAGAATAAAGGCAAGATAAAAGTTGATCATGTTGAAAAATCACCAGAAGTTTTGAAAAAGACACCCATAAATCAAACTGAAACGAGAACAAAATACTATCCTTGATCCTATAGGAATGAAAGGTAGTCAAAAAAGTTTCCCAAGGAAGAAGTCATAAGGAAAAATAAAAGTGAGAATACATTTCCTCTCATGAAGTATCAGTTTTGTGGATATCTAGGTAATAATATGTCATATAGTGAATAGGCAAGGAGATATTAAAATTGGGGAGATCTATGAGTTCAATAAAGGAGAACAAGTTCATATCCTACTACTTACAGAAGAAACAATTTCTATGTATATTGTTTTCGGTGTTCTAACTTTGGATATAAATCCATTTATTGCAGGCATATGATGGACAAGGACACCTCATACCAAAGTCTGAGTAAAGTCAAAGATCATCAATAGGAAAGTGTTTCTCTTTCAAATAGGTTTAATCCTCTAGATAAAAATTTTGACTATAAAGAACCCATGTACATGGAAGATAAATTTGAAATTCCATTATTATCCTACACTCAATCTAATGTCTCATAGAAAGAAAAAAAGTAAACTAAGAAATCCAACCTTGTAGAGGTAGACCTAAATTTTACAAAAAGAAACAAAACCTGGATTATGGATAACAGTTTTTCATCTAATACGACAAGTAATGAAGACTTTTTAATGAATTTCAAGAAGAGTATTGATGGAAAATCACGGTTTGGTAATGATGGATCTCTTAAAATCAAATGCAGTGGAAGTACTGAACTAACTAATAGAGAGATAAAGAAAACTGAAGTCCTTTATATTGATGGACTACATCATAATCTCCTCAGTGTGAGTCAACTTTGTGACTTATTAATTCTAGTTACTTTTAATCAAAAAGGATGCACTATCAAGGGAAAGATATGAAATTCACTTATGAAAGGATATTGAACAGAAGGTAACCAGTATCAGGTTGATAGTAAAGAAAACATTCTCTACATGACTGTTGAAGAAGAAAATAACTTTTGGAATTAGAGATTCGGGCACATAAATCAACAAGATATAGAGAAGATATCAAAATTGAATATTTTCATAGATATTCTGACCCTTAAGCATGAATGTGAAATGTCTTGTGATGCTTGCATTCGAGGGAAGCTGGTCTGTATTTCATATCATCCAAAGAAGAAAATGGCATCTCATCTTATTGATCTCATTCATATAGATGTATGGGGCTCGATAAATGTTGCTGGAACTCATGGATAAAGGTACTTCTTCCTTTTCATATATGATTATAGTAGAATGGATTGTGTAATGGTTATACATAGGAAATGACAAGTACTTGAATACATGAAAAAATATCGTCAAATCTCCAAGAATGATATTGGACGAACAATAAAAGTGATGAAATATGAAAATAGAGGAGAATACATGTCCATTAAATTTGAAAATTACCTAGAGAAGCATGAGATACAACATGAGGTAACTACTATGAGAACTCCACAGAAAAATGGAGTTGTTGAACATATAAATTGATAGGTGAACAACATGGAAAGAACTGTAACACCCCGACCCCAGAAGCCCAAAGTTGGTGCATTATTACATATTATTGGAATGATCACAAAAGATCAAGTCTCGAAAGACCGATTAGTTTAGTAGCCATGGAATTACTAGATACATTCATAAGGTTTACATTACATCATAAAATGTAAAACCACAAAAACATTGTTTTCATAGACAACACTGAGATCCCATAGACTATCCCTGCAAGTTATTCATAATATACTTCTTCGCATCCTAGGAAAAATAAAACATAGAAAGGGGTGAGATCAGATGCTCAGTAAGGATAACAATATAGCATAAACTTTCATAAATAATCATAAACATTTAAGGAAATGTATTAGACTAAAAAAAAGCCTTTTCAACATAAAATTCATCATAATATAGAAAATATAAATCAAAATAATGTCATTTACTTACTCAAATAGATATTCTACTAGTCGAATAATCACATGCAATATCAATAGCCACTTTTATAATGATGGAATGCATAATGCCAGACTTCATAACCACATAGTCAAGGCCTTGTGCCAAGACTACTGTTTCCAACGCTTTCTCTGGGGCACGCGCGTCCGTCTTGTTCAGGGATGAGAGACGTGGTTTTTGTTGCCCCGCATTCCCAGTTTCCAAAGGCGGGTGGCAGTCGCTCCTAATTTAGGGACGTCTGCTCCTTGATTGAAATAGGATAATGGGATGTCAGTTCTTCCTTCCATGGATTCCTCCTCAGAACTCATCACCTAGTCTGGGTCTACCTCATAGACTTAAGACGTTACTCGTGAAACTCTTCTTGGCACCATATCTTCATGGACACCAGTTAATTACACTGCTTCTGTCAGGAAATTCCAAGGGGTCCGGTCAGGGAAGCAACCTTCTATTAGGTGAGTAGTTACGCTGGGCATCACTAATGTGTCTGGACGCTGGGTATTGGAGTGTCTATCTTCTATCCCATATTATAGGGCTTCTCAAGGGCGCTAAAGCCCGAGGAATCCCACATCAAACGCAGGGAATTGTATGTCATGGGAATGTATCTGAGTTTTTCCTCAGATTCCCATGTTTAAAACAGGGTATGCTGCAATTTTAACGTCCAGTGGAGATGGATCGGGCTGATCAGAACACTGACTATAGTGGATCAGATAGAGGAACCCCCTGGAGGGAACACTGGTATTGGGACCAATGCGTGGTTGACTTCTCGGTTACTATTGAAGAGAATGGGATATGAGGTGGCATGATCCCATCGGGATGTGGAAGTCCGGGTAAGAATCAGGATGGATAATGGATCAGTTGAATGAAGTGAAAGGTGAATGGGATGAAATCGTCATGAGGATGATGATGGTTTTGGGCTTGATCCTCGAAGAGGCTTCCTACGTATCCCCATGGCAGGGAATCAAAGTCCACGTAGTCCATCTGACTATGGATTACCGCCAATTGGGGTTCAATGGCACACCGTTGTATAGAGTCACAACGGCTTACCACTGAATGCAGTGAAAATGGCTTACTGCTGAATGGAGTGACAACGACTTACCGCTGAAAGTGGTCCACAGTTTAACATCATGCGGGATATGGGTTAACTGACATAAAGGGGGTCAAAACTACCGGGTGTTGGGATTGAACCACATGGAGGCTTCCTACATACCATGCCTTGGAAAGGATCAAAGACCACGTAGTTCAGATGGTGATGTTTGAGGCTTAAACTCTAAGGCGGCCTAGGGTGTCGCTGAACCGATGTGGAGGAGGACCTGGGGTCTAATGGTTATTTGGATTGAACCTCATGGAGGATTCCTACGTACCCTAACTTGGAAAAGATCAAAGGCCATGTAGTTTGGGTGGTGGTGTCAGCGAACCGACGTGAAGGTGGACCTAGGATCTACTGGTTGTTGGGCTTGAACCTCATAGAGGCTTCCTACGTACCCTTCCTTGGAAAATATCAAAGACCATGTAGTTCCGGATGGGGAATGGAGCTTACACTCTAGGCTACCCAAGATGAGGTAGGAGTCAGTGAACTGACTTGAAGGGGGGCCTAGGGTCCAGGTGGATGGTGGGCTTGAACCTCAGGGAGGCTTCTTACGTACCCTGCCTTAGCAAGGATCAAAGGCCACGTAGTTTGGGTGGTGGCGTCAGCAAACCGACGTGAAGGTGGACCTGGGATCCACTGGTTGTTGGGCTTGAACCTTGTGGAGGCTTCCTATATACCCTACCTTGGCAATGATCAAATACCACATAGTTCGGGAAGGGGTGTGGGGCTTACACTCTAGGATGCCCAAGATGAGGATTCCAGGGTCGGTGCTTACTCTAAGCCCACGTGAGTCATGCTCGGTGTGAGAAACAAGAGGCAGCAGAGACTTGATGATCACGTCGCGAAAGGTGCGTCTGTGGGAAGTGGAGTGTGGCTTATATGTGGTTAGTAGCCCAAAAGGTTGGGACTTACTCCAGGATAGAGGCCCGTGGCGAAAAAGCGCAACGGGAGAGGGAATTGGTATCGAAGAAAGAATAAACATCGTTTTCCACCACACCCTTTGCTGTCCCTGGAGACTGAAGATGAAAGGAGGAGTAGGGATGCTGCCTCTGGAAAGAAAACCTAGGGGCTTACACCGAGATGTTTATCCTTTCCCCACGGACAAACTCCACTCCGATAAGGAGGATATCATCCCCTATGGAGACCAGTGGGTGTGGAGAATGTCCAAGGTTGGGGTACCCTACGTGTGAGGCATTGGGTGAGGCCACAGTTTAATATCGTGTGCTGAGGACGAAGGTGCTTGGTTGTTTAATGTCCTGCAGCTCGGATGAGGTGGGTTTGCTCTGCACCACTGGGAATTACATAACTGGTACCCTCTGCTCCTTGGTGTAGAGAGGGGATAGGAAAAGCTGTGGTGAGGGGGTGTCATGGAGCGAACCATCGAGGGTCCCACGTTAGTGTGGCTATGCGAAGAAGTAATAGCCATTAGCATGACTATGTGAAGAAGCATGAGGAAAAGCAATGAAACGGGCAGTGTCACCCAAGGGCCTTTGAAATCACATCGTGCAAACCTGGAGGGTCACAGATGAAAATGAATTCCCAAGAAGAGGGGTTCATAAGCAGGGGCCTTGTGAAGCCCTATTGCTCCGCATGGCGGAGGGCACTTGCGAAGGGGTGTGCTTCACGAAGTGGGGTGCCTCAACCTAAGAATAGGGAATAGGTACATATGGGATGCGCTTCACGAAGTGGAAAGGCATTCATGGAGCATTGCCTCACACAGAAAAGGTTCCTCGCGAAGCAAGGTGTCGCGAATCAATGTGCTTCGCAAAGTACAGTGACACTGCCTTAGCATGGGAATCATGTGTACATGAAAAGTGTTTCGCGAAGAATAAATGCTCCGCGATGACCCGGGTCCCCTTGGGGATCCCCTTACTTCGCGAAGGCCCTTAGGCTTCACGAAAGGCATACCTCTTAGAAGAGGGGATCAAAACAAGACAAAGGGGAGACACTTCACGGAGCAGAAGTACCTTGCATAGCTCATGGTTCGCAAATCAGAAGGGTTATTCGCGATTCGGGAGCTGGGAAGTCGAAAGGTCGGATTGTTTATTCTTTGGGATCAGGGGGAGACCAGTATTTATAGGTAAGAGGTGCCGTGAAGCAGAACTTACGCGATGCGAATAGGGGCTTGGTTGCTTTTTGGCAGGCTCACGAATGTCAAATGCGGCCATGGAGCGTCCCGCCTCCTTACTTCGCGGCGGGCTTGTGAATGTCAAATGAGGTCGTAGAGCATCCCACCTCCTTTCTTCCCAGCGGGCTCGCAAATGTCAAATATTTTTGCAAATCGTCCCACCTCCTTTCTTTGCGATGGGCTCGCGAACGTCAAATGTGTTCACAGAGCATCCAGCCTCCTTGGTTCGCGGCGGCCGCGGTGCTGGGGGGACTCCACAAAATGGCTTCACGAGGCAGTCAATGGTGCCTTCATTTCGTATTCTTCTCTATCCCAAATTTTGGTGCAAACAAATGCCCCCCCTCAGACTTGGAGCTGTAGAGAGATCAAGGGTTGAAGTCTGAGGTTAATCGCCAAAATCCTCGGCCGTTCGCGATGATGGCTTGTGAAGAGGGCTCGCGAGGTGGATAGGGGAGGCGCGGGCCATGTGTACCGCAAAGATCGACGTGAACTGGACTTGCCGCAAAGCTATGAATGTCATCGCCTATAAATAGGGGGAGACCATCTCGAAGATTTTATGGAGGCCCTCGATGTAAAATCCCAAGTTCCTTCCTCAGGGTCTTCTCTTAGGTTACTCTGGATTCCTTATCAGCATCTGCACTGTGGAGGAGGACCTTGTGCATAGACCTCGTTCTCGCCCCTCTGTGGGTGCCAACGTCGGACCTTCGGGATCCACACCCGTGGCTGCATCAACTTCCATGTCTGGCGGGGCCAGGAAACTTGAGGCGGCTCCTCCAGAGTCTCCCAACCTTCCAACCATATACAGGGGGGCCACGTCTCGGGGTCCCGACGACATCAGCCCAAGAGTGAGACCAAAAATTTGATCTCTATAAGTCTCCTCTACCGAATCTAAGACTTTAATTCCCTGACCATGTTAACTGAAAATATCGTCCCCCCTTTTTTTTGGCGTGTATAGTTCTTCAATTGGCCTGGGCCGCTGCGACGAAGTTGGTCGGGAATTCTGGTAGCACCCTTCCCAGAGGCATGCCAATGGTCATGGAGGTGGACATCCAGCCTGAACGAACTACAACACTCTCGATCACTGGTGGGGATGCTAGTGGGACTGCGCTTGAGTTTATCAAGGTGGGATCTGATGATGAAGATCAACCAGACAGTTCAGGCCCCGCCACGCCTGATCCAATGCCAGATGTGGACCCGGCTGAGGAGTTCCTTGGGGCATTCCCTGCATACGAGCCATCCAATCGCGTCGACTGGGACGAGACGACCTTTGACAAGGAGGACATCAAAATAGTCTGTTGCCGATCATGGAATCTGATCACACACTTCATCAATAACACCCCCAAATGTTGTGGTTGGACGAGATGGATAGAATTCATCTACGGCTATGCGAACTGTGCGCCAGGGGAGTAGATGCCCAGCGCCCTCACATGCTCATATGAGATCTTATGGAGGAAAAGATTCAGGAGTATGATCGTGGCCTCAGTGTGGGCTGGAAGCAGAGGAAGGTAGTGAACATCAAGAGGCTCTAGGAGACTGGAAACAAGGTTTAATGGTTGCAGGCCCGAGTGGATGAGCATTCTGCTTCTCTTGATGCTCAATCAGAGCTCGTTTTGCGACTAAAAGCCCAGCTGGTGGAGGCCGAAGAGGGCATGAAGTGAGCCTCTGAGAAGATGGTCTTTATCCGGACCGGTGTGGAGCAGGCTCAGGTCACGGCTGGCAAATTGTGCCCCATCACTTCCGAGGAGGAGTGGAAGGTAAACAGGCTGTAGCAAATCCTGGATGCCACCGACCAGAGGGTGGCGGAGCTGCAACGTTCCTTTGACGAGGTCAATCCGTCCATGGGGGGAGCCGAACTTCATGTACTGTAATGATTAAAAACCCTTAAACTTACTTTCATTCTTTGATTGTTTGATGCCATAACATGCATAATTTCTGTTGTTTACATTGGTTTATTGCATCCTTGTGATGTTCGCGGAGCGTCCAGCGATCATTCCCTAAGCTCACGTGGGTCGGGCCCAATGTGAGAAACAAGGGATGACCACCTTATCACCCCATACAAATGTAGGAGTGAAAACAAAGCTTCGGGAATCAGGGGTTTGAACAACCGGTCTGGATTTCCAGAAGGAAATGGGAGAGACCTGATTAGAGAATGAAGCTCTCAGAACAGCCGAATTACCGTTTTCCTAGTGTGATATTGTGCACGAACATGGTAATGCCAAGGGTGCTGAAATCCATTTGAAAAGATGGGAATGAGAGGTGTGAATAACGATACCCAGGATTCGGAACATTTTGGGGGTGGCATAACAATAAAGAATAACTATTGACCGCATTCGAAACACAATATTCTTAATGTATTAGCCTGGAGTGTGGATAATAAATGAGGGCCCAACGTTGACCATGTTCGAAACATGGGTCCTAACTCAAAATTTCATCCTTTAGTCTTCCAGAACGTTGGCCCAGGACAATAGGTGGTCCATAGACCAAACATTCATACTGTTAGGGGGGTCCCTTAGACATGAAAGAATACAAGTGTCTGAATAAGGTGGACGAAAAGTGTGGAATGTGGAGTGATGGTTTGTTCGAACAGAATCCAACACTCTCAAAATTATGCCACCGTGGTGGGAGCACATTAGATGGGAGCATCGGTTTGATCATGGATCATTCCTTCTTTTAGACAGGACCTCTCTGGCGAGGGAGCTGTCACTTCCCAATGTCATCGTGGGGCATCCCGAACTTGTTCAGGGCAAAGCTGTAGTTACATAGCTCCACACGAGGGGTCAGGACAGGGGGCTGGAAATGGGGAGGAACAGGAATTATGATTCCTATGGCTAGACCCTAGGAGAAATACCTGGGTGTCTCTACATATCCCATGAGTATGGGCATCAAGCCATACGTAGTTCTGGAAGCACAGTTTAACATCATGCAGGATGATGAAAAGCCTGGCTACGCCGATGCACATCCTACAAAAACTACTAAGCCCATGTGAGTTGTGCTCGATGTGGGAAACAAGAATTAGTGGTGAGACTTTCCCGAAAAAGGAAGTAATATGTTAGGGCCAAGGGATACTCGGTAAATATTGTCCCAATGATGCTAACACGTCCATGTAGCGCACCTAGATGCATGAATAAGTAAATCCGAGTATGTCAGAATTGCACTTGAATGTGAGGAAGTGGAAATGTGTGAATCATAATGCTCAAAATTTGGATCACAATGATGGTGGGGTGATGATGAGGGATAACTGTTGACTGTATTCAAAACATAGTATCCATATCGTGTTAGCCTGGGATGGAGACAGACAAATGAGGGTCGACCGCTGACCATGTTTGAAACACGGGACCTGTTGTAGATTTCATATGAGATCTTTAGGGACGTTGGCCTGAAACAGTAGGTTAGCCGAGGAAGCATAAGACCAGGCCATGAAGGGGGTCCCTTTAGATGTGTAATAGGATGAGTATTCAACTAGCGAGCTCACGAATCTTGGACATGGAATGAGGGGAATGTCCCCATGAAAATTCCACACTTTAGGATCTTTTTCAAAATGCATCTGAATACGAAAACGAGATGTATTAGATAGAGGGAGCCGAGTCCCTTCCCATAGGGAGATCTTAGTTTAGGGTCATAGAACTCGGACCATGGATGGTAGTAAATGCGGGAGACATAAGGTGGGGTAATTATAAAAAACTGATGTGAATGGGAACCTGGGGTTCCGACCATCATGTGTTCCTTAGAGGGGTTTTAGTTCGAAGGAATGAAAATGAGAGTTAAGCTAGGCCTGAGGCAAGGTGCACAGACATTCCTACGTACCCCATGAGGATGGGGATCAAGCTGCACGTAGTTCTATAGGTGGAATGGTAAGGTAACAGTGCCAGGGGTAAAAGGTGTGTGAGGTTGTGTCCCTCACTCCAAAATAAGCAGCATTTGATAAATCTTGTTTGTCCTTTAAGGTGAATGGTTTTTTTGTGAAGTGAAAGACTAGGATAACAAGTCCTGACATTTCCACAAGAGTCAAGCTGTATGAAGGCATTGAAAAATGGTATGGCATGTGACCAATACCAAACATGGTGTCCCCTTGAGTGAGGACATCATGATGCAGTTCCATTTTTCATCATGCATCCAGGATGATAATTTCATAGTTTAGAGTCATGTGATAGGACCAGGCGTTCATTTTAGCATCACGTGGCGCATACATAGTAGAGATGATGTTAAATGGGGAATTGTTATGGTATAATAAAACATACCCGTCATAAATTAGGACATAATCCCATACCACACCGTACGCAATTTCGAGAAAGGAGCCTCAATCCAAGGGACCAAAATAGAGGTAAGATGGTAAGGGGCAGAAGAAACTAGCTCCTAATTGATATGGACCCGAAAAAGAGATGTTCGGGTGTTCCTATGTATCCCATGAGGATGGGGATCAAGATATACATAGTTCTAGAGGAGATATTAGTTTACGGTCTTAGAGCTCGAACCAGAGAGAAGTAAAAACCTTCCAAGTAAGCGCATAACTCAACTCGATCCCTAAGCCCATTCTAGTCAAAGTCAGTGTGGGAAACAAGGGAGGAATATTTTATTGAAATACCTGGAACACACGCCAAAGGGAAATCGGTGCGGAGCCCCGAATGACTCCCTTACCATGGCTTTTTCCTCCTAACATGCAGATGCACACTGAGGAATAGTACCAAGTGTTTTGGAGTTCTACTTGGACTCTTCATCCTCAGGGGCCATCCAGATATGATTATATCCAGTGTAATCATCCATGAAGGAGAGGGATTGGAACCTAGCTGTAGCATCAATAAAAAATTCTATCATTGGAAGGGGAAAATCATCCTTTAGACAGTGATGGTTGAGATCTCAGAAGTCGATGTAGACTCTAATCCGTCCGTTATTCTTCCTGACAGGAACAATGTTGGCTAGCCACTTGGGGTATTGGACCTCCTTGACAAAGTTGGCTCTGATGAGTTTGTCAACTTCGGCCTCGACCATGGCACCGTGAGAAGGGTGCATCTTCCTGGAAGGCTGCTTGAACCCATGATGATTTTTCGGGAGACTGAGGCGGTGGATGACTACCTGAGGATCTAGTCTTGGCATCTCATCATAGCTCCAGGCTAATACATTATTGTGCTACTTCAGGAAATCCATGTACTGTTGTTTCTCCTCGAGGGACATGGTAGCACTGATCAATGTGGGTCACATATCTACCTCACTACAAAGGTTAACCTATACTAGTTCATCGACCGTGGGGGAAACACCTTCTTAAAAGGCAGGGGGAGCATCCTCTAGATCCTCTTCTTCTCTTACGGGGGACAGATTCCATGCGAGAGGATCTTCCTCTGGGTCGGTAGATCCTGACGGGAGGATGGCACCAGCTTGGACAGCAGTGGACAACATATCAAAATATTCATGTTCCGTCGAGACCATAGTGATGAAGGCAGTTGATCTGATCCCATCTGGTCTTCAGTCCAAGGGTCCATGCTTGATGATATCAAATCAATAGTGGTGTGTCGGCTTGATCCGGTTAATCCCAACCAGAAAAAAAAGACATGTTTGATGTACTTCCATGGCCATGGGGCAGACATTCCAACACTATACAGGGGTAAGAGGCTCCGGGATCACCTGAGTCTGGTTTGTGTAGGTGTACGAGGTGATTTTCTGTCGTCGCTTGGACTTTGGAATATTCCTTCCTCTTGTACTAGAGACAACAAAACATTTCCCCATTTTGGGGGTTGTGGACTCCAATCGATGGATGAGGAAGATGTAGGCATCATCCATACCTACACAGGGGTCATTTGTGACCGTGGCAGGCTCAACATCACTTTCCAAAATCTACTTATCCTTACTCCTGTAATAGTCAGCGTCCAGATAACGGGCTTCATAAGAGACGAAAAAAGATTCATCAGCTTGAATTACACCTACTTGACCGTTTAGGGAGTACTTGAGGCATTGGTGATATGATGAGGGGACTAATGCATGTAGTTGGAGCCATCGTCTGCCCATCAATGCATTGTACGCGGTGTCCTGGTAGACGACCATGAACTCAGTACTAGCAACTAGGACACCAAACAAGGACTTTAAATGGATCTTTCCGACCAGGGTCTAATCTGTCCTGTCATATCATAGGATCCTTAAATTAGAGGGAGTCAGGTCATATTCGGATAACTCTAGCTTTCGCAGCGTTTGTGTCGGGATAAGGTTGATCCTGGAGCCAGTGTCAACAAGACAGCTATGAACCTCCATGATGTTAAATTGGTCGGTGATGTACAACGGGTAGATGTTACCCTGTATGGGAGAGCCTTTATCCTCTCCAGATAATGAAATGATGTCATGGTATTTTTCGTTCTCAACTGCTTTAGCATGAAAGGCTTCTGCAGCTGCTACCTTCGTCTCAAACTGGATGGGGATTATTAAATCCTCAGCAAGGGCCTCGTGCATGTCTGATGATAGGTGAAAGGATTCATGGATGGAAAACCTTGCTGGGATGCCAGCGAGGTGCTTGAGAACATCATACTTCTGCGCCAGGTGAAAATGTCTGCTTATAGGAGGCCTCTCTGTGATTGGAGGCATGGTGGGCCCTGCCGACTGGACCGGTGGGTGGCTGGTGCTGGGCATATCCCACTGCTCACTAGTTGCAGCCTGAAGAGTAGCTATCAGATAAGAACCAGATGACTGATATCAGCCTGTAGTCGGGTGAGGCTGGTCGTGGCCTGGATGAGGTAGCTCTGCCTGATCTAGTAGCACAAATGGTGGTGGAGGCGGTCCGAACGACATTAGATGAAGAGGCTGTGAGTGCTGAGCTCTGCGCTGGGCCTGCTGCCAGGTCTTAGGGGCATGCATGGCCTAGCTGGAGATTACAACTGATGTGCCCTGGTGACCCATATGGTTGCGGATCTACCGACGTTGGCATCAGATGAAGACATTGGGGAGGTTCGCTTGGTACTCCACCTCATCAGGAGTCATATAGGGGTTTACCAACTCCACAGTATTAACCGAAGAATACCCTTGACTTTCACTTGAAGATTCATCCACTACTGGGTGGATTCTGGGAGGGATCCCCATCTCAGGGTGCATGAAGTCACCGAGAGTGTAGGACGACGATGGAATTGGCGGGGCGCGTTGCTTTTTCTTGCACCGCCAATGATTGATCTTCTGGGAAGAGGCCGGCTGAGATGATGATGCAGAAGTGGTGGCCACATCTTTTGAGGGATCTGGCTAATTCAGGTGTTCCAGAATGATTCCATGGGTGTGATCAACCATCTTGCGAGCCATCCAGTCATCATACTTCTGGGACCCGTGGTTAGAAACCTGCTGCCACTCGCCTTCACTATCACTACTGCTATCTGGCCTTACAAAGACACCTGCCACTTGTGCCGAGGCTAGGCCCAGCCTGACTATGTTGTTATAAACCTGGTCTTGAAGCCATTCTTTGAACACATAGAACTGCTTTAGGGTGTGCCCCAGAATCCAATGATAGGGGAGTAGTTGGACGCGATCAGTGAGATTTTTCTCTTCTGGCCTTCTGTACTCAGGCAAGCATACAATCCCTTGTTCCCAGGCACTACAGAAGTATCCTGGGACCTGATTCTTGATGAACGTGTGCGTCCGATTTCTTATTTCTGGAAAGGGGGCCCTTGGATCCTGGACCTAACGAGGAGTCGGAGGGGCTTGTCGAGGAGGAAGACCCTGATTGTCCTGCCTGGGCGGTGGCGGTGCATTCCACATAGGTGCTTTCCGATTCTGAGGACACTGCTGAGCCGGAGGCTGCACCTGAGGAGGAGGGCCTCTGTGAGGCTACAGGGCCGGTGCCATTGGTATCAATACTAGCTGCCTGAGGGCTTTTATTTGGGCCACCACGGCAGGCTCAGCTCTAGAAGCTCTCCTTGCTGGAATTACAGGGGGCAACAGACACTCCTGGTTGGCCTGTTTCAGGGATTCCTCAAGGCACTAGGCCTTGTTGAAGAAGTCTCAGAATCCTCTAGGGTTGTTCTGGGTGATTAGAGAAGGAACTAGTTCTGTCTTGACGTTCCCTACACACATCGTCAATAGTTTCTCCTGAGTCAGTGGCATGTCAAGGGAGTATGTGAGCCCCTTCCACCAGGTGATAAAGTCCGTGACTCACTCATCAGGACTTTTCTTTCACTTTAAGAGGTCTGTGATGCTCATTTTATGGGTGGTGGAACTAAACTTGTAGAGGAATTTCCTGCAAAGGTCCTCCCAGCTTGTCACAGATCCGACGAGGAGCTGGTTGTACCAGACGAACGCCAGCCCCTCTAATTTCTGAACAAAACAGCGGATCTTGGCGGCCTCATTCTACGCTGGAGTGCCTAAAATGGTCCCACAACTTGAGTTAAAGTGGGACAGGTGCTACGAAGGGTCCCCCATCCCGTTAAAGGGAGAGAAGGTGGGATTCCAGAAACCCAGAGGCACCGACATTTCATCCACCCATGTCGGGTATGGCTTGCCATCTGGTGGGATTGCCACCTGGCGCATTTCAAATTCCTCAAGGTGGGCTATGAGTGACACCATAGGATCATCTAGACGGGGGTCCCTATCTTGATGGGGATCCCTAATCATGATCACGTTGCCGGTCTCTTCAACATGGTAGACAGGCTCAGCGACTCGTGGAGTGACTGGTGGAGTGGCATGCGGGGCAGATGGGGGAACCCGAGCCGGGTTCTTTGGATTGATGCACCATTCAGGGGGGTTTGGTGAGACATACTACACCCTATTTCCATGAGATTCGGCTTCCGCCATGTCTGTAGGAGCAGCATGATTAGGGTTTCTTGGGGGCATCTTGTCGAGGGGTAGTTGTTCCTGCACCTGCTGCCCCGACCTAGGATCACCGTAGTCGGGTCGTCACTCTATAGCACATTCATCCAGGAGTTCTTCGACCAACCTCTTCTGATCAGCAAGTTACTGGCAAAATGTGGCCTTCTCGAGGTCCTCCTCCGTCTTCTGTGCTGAAGCGGATGAGTTGGAGTGCTTGAGAGCTCCAATGTGCTCTTTTCCCTTATTGGCATTCCTGCTGAGTACCAATGCCTCGGTAGGTGAAGGGAGACCTAGGAGGTACCTATAATGACGAGTAATCCTTCTCAATGGGTCTAACAGTTGTGGCACACCCTCAGGGGGTATGTCTCCATCAAGAAGCTCCAGCTCATCCTCCTCATCCACTATGTCGGCTATGTTGACCGTGACCCATCCTGGGGGCATGTCCTCGATATCGCATAGCGAGTCGGGCTGCTGCCGAATAAGACTGAAGAGGAGGGCAACATACTGCCCCCAGCCATGGATTTTCACATGGGGGGTAGCCTCCCTGATAATTTTGCAATGTACCTTGATACTCTGAATGCATTGTTGATTGAGGGCCTCACGGTGACCTGGTGACTCGGGGCGCTGGGCCATAGGGAGTGCGGCCAGATCGACTAGGCGGAACTTCTCGCTGACATCTTTGAAATGCTTTTAGCTCCTTGGATAAACCATACGCTGATGAAGAAGACTGAAATTTGTCACCCAGAGGGTGTAGCAGAAACACTCAACTTCCTCCAGAGTGAGGGATTCTGGTATGCAGAAATTCTTCACTGCCACGAGCCAGAACTTATCAGGGAAGTGGTCTGCTGCAAGGATGCTCCAGAATCTCATCTGCTCAAATTCAGGGTCTGGACCTTGATTTACCCACTTGCCAACTGGGGGTGGTTGAGGAACCAATAGCGGTACTGAGGCAGACTACTGAGATGGCAGGCTGGACGATGGAGAATATGGTGAACATGCTAACTGTCCGCCGATTATTGGGCTATCGTCCATAGAGTGTAGCGACCTGGCTGTTACGTCATGATAAGATGGGCTGACGGTCTCCATTCCTAGCTCAAGGTTCTAGGGCTGCTGGTGATGGGTCGCACTGCTGCTCGCCTGCCATTGGTCCCCAGAATAGCTCTCTGTGATCTCTTGTGGAGGTAGAGAGCACTTCCAGTGATGATGGTGATGATTTCATGACTGTAACCTGCAGGGTTGCCAAATTTTTATCCTCCTAGATATACCTGCGGAGGGAGGTGGGAATCCTGAGGACCTCACATTTCGGGAGCACCAGGCTGATGCGCCTCATCCTTGCCCTGGCCCTTGACTCGGATGAGCGAGGGGAGGGTTCTTGAGCTGAGTCGTACTCCACTTCAGAGTCTGAGAAGTGGAATGGTTTGATCTCCATATGAACCTTCTCAGAATTCTTCTTATGGTAGCGGAGGCCCACCTTCCTGCCCCTGGGTGGCTCCTCGGGACAAGGCTTATTTCTGACATGGGGTCCTTCAGCCGCACTGGTGCTGGGGCAGAGAGGGTTTCCACTCGAGAAATCTAGGGTGCGAGGAGCGCCAGGACAAATGTCGAAGGGTACATGGAGAGGACCTCCATGAATGGAACTAGAGTGGGAGAAACCTCCGCTAGGACTGGCAGGAGCATGGGGAGGACCTCCATGCTTGGTGCGGGTAGAGCGAGGTTGGCCTTCACCCCTCTAGTTGTCGGGGTGAGGAGGACCTTCACCAGCTGTAGAGATGACGTAGGGAGGATCCCCACATTGAAGAGAGACCAGATGGGGAATGTACCTACATCGGCGGTTGGGGGAAGGAGGAATGACTCCATACCTAGTTTAATGGGCACGAAAGAGGCTTATGTGCCTAGAATCACTACCGCAGGGCAGACCTTCATTAGGATTGGGGGTAGCATGGGGCGGACCACCGTGCTGAGCCTCGACGTGGGGCAGGCCCACGCTCTGTGTGGTAGTGGTATGGAGAATACCTACATACTGGGTGGAATCGCTGCGGGTTGGTTCGCGGTGACCACTGTTTGTGTCTGCGACCAGGAGAGTCGACCCAGCCTGCCCATGGGGTGGTTGGGGCCTCGATCCCGGTTGGGTGTATAAGCATCCCTACTTAGTGTATGTAGGTAACTAATGATATGAGTCGGCAGTGGCTCGGGCCACAGTAGCCGTTGACGTTGACGCCCCTTGGCTGGCATCCTCCTCAGCTTGCACCCAGCGATGGTGTCGGGTTGGACGAACTGGGGCTAATGGTGTAGGTGCATAACTTATTGCCTCTTTGTCTAGAAAGACCGGGCAGCGGCGCTAACGTGGCCTGGTGGAAACCCTTGCTGGGAGCCCCTGGATTGGGACTCTAACTGGGCAGGGTCAGACATCACCTACCTCGTTAGCATAAGGTGGGGAGTTGTTAAGGCGCTCTAGGGACAGGCTCCCGAAGCGGTTGTATGTTGGGGTGGAACGCAATGGATCCCTGCCCGGCCCTCGGGGGGTGGCATTGATGGTGAGGTGCAGATGCCTCCAGGTCTAGGTGGGCCATATCCTGGGTTGGGATTATGCCCTCCTCTTCATAACGACGCACGAGGTCGTTAATTACCCTTCATCAGATAACTTCCAATGGGGAGATGGGGAGTGGGAACCCCACGGTCATGGATACCGAGTTTGTCGTGGAAGCGGTGAATCTATGCGGAGCAGCTGTGCTAGTGTTCCCCCTACCCCTACATAGATGGTTAGGTGGCGATCGCGTTCCTGAGGCAGCAACATGATTCCTGAGAAGCATTTAGATGAACTCTTCAATGCTGAAAGAAAAAGGAACCGATGACCAATGCCCTAGTGACATCCCATCCTCTGTGATCAGTAAGAGGGACCCAGACTGACAACATTGCAGAATGGGATGTCCAATGTTCTACTACCCCAACTTCTGGTGAGTTTCACGCTAGGCCCGCTATTTTCTTGGAGGGACTCGGATCCGGATATCTAGATCTGGTGACATGTCAATCCATCGATGCCCCGAGTGCTACTAATCTCTATATTGAGGAGAATAATTTCACGTCGGGTTCACCATTTCTGTTTCTGACACTTTCTTCGGGGCGTGCGCGTCCGTCTCGTTTGGGGATGAGAGACGCGATTTTTGTTTCCCCACATTCCCGCTTTCCAAAGGTGGGCGACATCCACTCCTTATTCATAGACATCTACTCCTTGATTGAAATGGGATGATGGGATGATGGTTCTTCCTTCCATAGATTCCTCCTCAAAACTCATCACCTAGACCGGGTCTCCCTCATAGACTTAAGACGTTGTTCGTGAAACTCTTCCCGGTGCCATATCTTCATGGACACCAGTTAATTACGCTGCTTCTGTCAGGAAATTCCAAGCGGTCCAGTCAGGGCAGCAACCTTCAGTTAGGGGAGTAGTCATGCTAGGCATCACTGGCATGTCTGGACACTATGTATTGGTGTGTCTGTCTTCTATCCCTTATTATAGGGCTTCTTGAGGGCGCAGAAGCCCGAGAAATCCCACATCAAATGCGGGGAATCGTATGTCATGGGAATGTATCTGAGGTTTTCCTCAGCTTACCATGTTTAACAAAGGGTATGCCATAAGATTAACGTCCAGCGGAGACAGATCGAGCTGATCAGAACACTGACTAGAGTGGATTAGATATAGGAACCCCCTAGAGGGAACACCAATATTGGGACCAACGCGTGGTTGACTTCTCGGTTACTATTTATGTGAATGGGATATGAGGTGGCATGATCCCACCGGGATGTGGCATCCCGGGTAAGAATCAGGATGGATGATGGAGTGGTTGAATGAAGTGGAAGGTGAATGGGATGAAATCGTTATGAGGATGATGATGGTTTTGGGCTTGAGCCTCGAAGAGCATTCCTACATATCCCTGTGGCTGGGAATCAAAGTCCATGTAGTTCATCTGACGATGGTTTACCTCCAATTGGGGTTCAACGGAATACCGCTGGATAGGGTCACAACGGCTTACCGCTGAATGGAGTGACAATGGCTTACCTCTTAATAGAGTGACAACAGCTTACCGCTGAAAGAGGTCTAGAGTTTAATGTCATGCGGGACGGGAGTGAACCGACATGAATGGGGTCATAACTACTGGGTGTTGGGCTTGAAACTCATGGAGGATTCCTACATACCATTCCTTGCCAAGGATCAAAGACCACGTAGTTCAGATGGTGATGTTTGGGGCTTACACTCTGAGGTGGCCCAAGGTGTTATTGAACCGATGTGGAGGAGGACCTGGGGTAAAATGGTTATTGGGATTGAACCTCGTGGAGGATTCTTATGTACCCTGCATTGGAAAAGATCAAAGGCCACGTAGTTCGGGTGGTGGCGTCGGCGAACTGATGTGAAGGTGGACCTGGGATCCACTGGTTGTTGGGATTGAACCTCGTGGAGGCTTCCTACGTACCATGCCTTGGCAAGGATCAAAGACCACGTAGTTCGGGATGGGGCGTGGGGCTTACACTCTAGGCTACCCAAGATGAGGTAGGAGTCGGTGAACCGACATGAATGGGGACCTGGGGTCCAGGTGGATGGTGGGATTGAATCTCAAGGAGGCTTCCTATGTACCCTGCCTTAGCAAGGATCAAAGGCCACGTAGTTTGGGTGGCGGTGTCGGTGAACTGACGTGAAGGTGGACCTGGGATCCACTGATTATTAGGATTGAACCTCGTGGAGGCTTCCTACATAACCTGCCTCGGTAAGGATCAAAGACCATGTAGTTCAGGATGGGGCATGGGTCTTACACTCTAGTCTACCCAAGATGAGCATGCCAGGGTCGATTCTTACTCTAAGCCCATGTGAGTCATTCTCAGTGTGAGAAACAAGAGGCAAGAGAGACCTGACGATCACGTCACTAAATGTTCATCTGTGGGAAGTGGAGTGGGGCTTACACGTGGTTAGCCGCCCAAAGTGGTTGGGACTTACTCCAGGATGGAGGCCCGTGACGACAAAGTGCAGCGGGAGAGGGACTTGGTACCGAAGAAAAGAGAAGCATTGTTTCCCACCATACCCTTTGCTGGCCCTAGGGACCGAAGATGAAAGGAGAACCAGGGATGCTACCTCTAGTAAGAAAATCTAGGGGCTTACACCAAGATGGTTACCCTTTCCCCGCAGGAAAACACCACTCTGATAAGGATGATATCATCCCCTATGGAGACCAGTGGGTGTGAAGAATGTCCAAGGTGGGGGTACCCCGCGTGCGAGGCACTGGTCAAGGTCACATTTTAACATCATGTGATGAGGACAAGGGTTCTTGGAAGTTTAACGTCCTGCAGCTTGGAAGAGGTGGGTTTTCTCGGCACCCCTAGGACTTACATAACTGGTACTCTCTCCTACTTGGTGCAGAGAGGGGACAGACAAAGTAATGGTGAGGGGGTGTCATGGAGCGAACCATCGAGGGTCCCATGTTATCGTGGCTATGTGAAGAAGCGATAACCATTAGTGTGCCTATGCGAAGAAGCATGAGGCAAAGCAACAAAATGGGCGGTGTCATCCAAGGGACTTTGAAATCACATCTTGCAAACCTGGAGGGTCACACGGGAAAAGGAATTTCTAAGCAGAGGGGATGATAGGTAGGGGCCTTGTGAAACCCTGCTGCTCTGCATGTCAGAGGGAACTTGTGAAGGGGTGTACTTCACGAAGTGGGGTGCCTCAGCCTAAGCATAGGGAAAAGGTACATATGGGAGGTACTTTGCGAAGTGGAAAGACATTCATGGAGCACTACCTCACGAAGAAAAGTTTCCTCACGAAGCAAGGTGTCGCGAACCAATGTGCTTCATGAATTACAGTGACCCTGACTTAGAATGGGTATCATGTGTACACGAAGGGTGATTCACAAAGCATAAATTCTCCGCGACGACCCGGGTCCCCTTGGGGATCCCCTTCCTTTGTGAATTCCCTTAGGATTCGCGAATGGAATCCCTCTTGGAAGAGGGGATCAAAACAAGACAAAGGGGAGACACTTTGTAGAGCAGAAGTCCCTTGCACAGCTCATGGTTCGCAGAGCAGAAGGGTGCTTCGTAGAACAGAAGTACCTCACACAGCTCATGGTTCATTAATATATAGTCTTTCTAGACGTTCAAGTGGTAAATCTTCTCTTATATAAAGAAAATGTGCTAACTTGGTAAGACGATAAACAATGAACCATATTGCATCGTTCCTTCTAGGATTCTTTGGTAGTCCCATGACAAAGTCCATCGTAATATTATCCCATTTACACTCAGGTATGGGAAGAGGTTTCCTGACTCCTCCAGGCTATTGCCTTCCAGATTTTACTTGTTGAAAAACAATACATCTTGACACAAAATCAGCAATCTCCCTCTTCATGGTTTCCCACAAAAAATGTTCCTTTAAATCTCTATACATTTTAGTGCTACCAGGGTGTATAGAGAAATTAAAACTATAAGCATCATCCAACAATTCCCTTTTTAGATCAGGTATATCGGGAACACAAAGTCTCTTCCCAAATTTCAAAATTCCATCTTCATACACAAAGTCACTCAATATCCCATCATTCATAGCTTTAATCTTCATTTGAAACTCTTCATCATCGGTCTAAGAACTCTTTATCCTTTTTATTAAATATGGTTTGACAACCATTTGAAAAAGTATTGATGTTTCACCTTCCATGGTTATACCCATGTCCAAATTTACTAGATTCTTGTATATAGGATCCTTTTTAACTCTCATCTTGTTCAGAACTCCATGATCCGTTCTCCTCAAAGCATATGCCAGATTATTTTCCTTCCCCAGGTGGTAGTGTATGGTTAAATAATAATCCTCGAGTAGGTCAAGCCATCTTCTTTTCCTCATGTTGAGTTCTTTCTGTGAGAAAATATACTTCAAACTCTTGTGATTGGTATATATCTCACATTTTTCACCATAGAGATAATGTCTCCATATCTTCAAAGAAAAGATTAAAACTAATAACTCAAGATCATGAGTAGGATAGTTTTCCTTATGTATTTTTAGCTATCGTTATGCATAGGCAATAACCCTATCATCCTTTATAAGGACACAACCAAGTCCTTTCTTTGATGCATCCCTATAAATAACAAACCCATCATTCCCTGATGGTAGAGTCAATATAGGATCATTGGATAATATTCTCTTCAATTCTTTAAAACATTCTTCACAATCTTTTGTCCAAACAAATTTAACCCCTTTTCGTGTGAGCTTTGTTAATTGGTTAGCCAACCGGGAAAAATTATGGACGAAACGTCAATAATAACATGCTAAACCAATAAAACTGCATACCTCAGTTATACTCATTGGTGCTGGCCATTCTTGGATTTCCTTATTCTTAGAAGGATCAATAGAGATTCCATCCTTAGAGAGAATATGGCCAAGAAAAGAAATATCCTGAATCCAGAATTCACACTTGCTAAACTTCCCATATAATTCATGTCTTCTAAGAGTCTTTAGAATAATGCTCAAGTGATTTTCATGATCTTCATAGCTTTTAGATTATACCAAGATATCATCAATAAAGACCACTACAAAGTCATCAAGATATTCCTTGAAAACTCTATTCATTAGATCCATGAAGACAGAGGGTGCATTAGTCAATCCAAAATGCATTACTGTAAACTCTTAATGCTCGTACCTGGTTCAAAATTCTATTTTTGGAATGTCTTCTTTCTTCACACACAACTTATGATATCCATATCAAAGTTCAATCTTTGAAAAGTATTGAGCTCCATGAAGTTGGTCGAATAAATCATCAATGCGAGGTAGGGGATACTTGTTCTTTATTGTTACAACATTTATCTCCCTGTAGTCAATGTACAAACTCATAGATCCATGTTTCTTCTTAACAAAAATAATAGGGGCTCCCCATGGAGAGACACTAGGGAGAATAAATCCCTTATTACTCAATTCCACTAGTTTTTTCTTCAGTTCCACTAATTACACAGTGGACATTCTATAAGGGGTCTTCAATATGGGCCTTGAACCAAGAATTAAGTCAATAGAAAACACAATTTCTCATTCTGTAGGATGTTTGGGTAAATCCTCTAGAAACACATCAACATATTCTTGCACAATAGGTACATCCTCTATTTGAACATTCCTTTTCCTCATCCACAGTTATTTCATTCTTTTCCTCCCCAATAATTGAATTTAGTTGAGTTACTGGGGGTGGATCTAGATAAGAATTATGTGGTGACGTTTCTGCTCTAAAGATAAGGTGCTTCTTATCATCATCAAAAATTCTAACCTCCTTCTTCTTACAATAAATTTTTGCGTCATGGTCTGAAAGCCAATCCATACCGAGGTTTATATAAAATACAATCATGGGTATGCTGATGAGATTAGCAGATAAATAACGTTTATATGACTTAATGGGAAACTGATTCACAAAACTTTGTTGTAATGATACTTCCCTTAAGAGTTTTGACTGACAACTCCCTTGTTAAATCAAATTGGAAATATCTAATTTTCTTAGCAAACTGGGAAGATATGAAATAATGTGATGATATAGAATCAAATAAAGAATTGGATAAACTTGAGGAAACCATTAAATTACCCGCTACTACGTCTTTTAGAGCTTCAACCTCAGTAGTAGTGATAGCATAAGCTTGGCCTTGATCCCTTGGCATTTTCTGAGGTAAGTTCCCCTGATGCTTAGGATATTAATTTGAATAATGTCCCATTTCTCTACAATTGTAGCATTCAACATTAACAGCCTATATAGAGACCCAATCTTGACGTACATGGACATTACATTACTTTTTTGGAATACTTAATATATAAAAAAAACAGACACCCAAGTACCGTAATAGTTTAGTGTCTTTGGAAACTTAGAACATAATCTTCTAACCTTGGTGAACGATATTCAACATCTCCTATAAAGATATTCCCCTTTTGTTTTCTTACCTAAAACCTTTATTTATATCCTGGGGAAAAGAAAACATATAAATGGTGAGATAAAATGCTCAGTAAGGGTAATCATGGATAAAATAAAACAAACCATATAAATTTGAACTTTAAAACATGAACATAAAGTTTAAACATCAAAATCTTGAGTTGTGAAATAAATCCTGGTAGTACATAAGGCATAGATCATAAAGGAAAATTAATCATGATAAAATAGAATGAGAATAAAACATGAAATTGTGGCATCTATTAAGCACATGTTATGATTTCCATAGTAGCCAAGGCATTGCTTCCAAGACCATCATAGTGGACAAAGTCCATTACTGAACTGGGTTTACTTGCCATTCCAGCTCTGTATTACTGAACCAGATTCACTTGTTGTTCCAAACATGTATATCTCATGAGATATAAATCTCTACCTAATTCATTGGAGGGAGATATAGGTCCCACCCATCTCATATTGAAATCATTCTTACGTGTTCCACAAAACAATCATAAATCATTCATCATAACCCAAAGAATAAAATGGGTTTCATAAACATCATCCCATGATGACATAATCTATATAAAACAAATGGATATCATTTTATCATAAGAAAAATAAAACCATGAAAATAATAGAGAAATTATACTTGAAACATAAACATATTAAATAATTTCATCTAGATGGAAAATATTTTTGATAAAATACTTGAAATGAATTCTTGAGGAAAATATCCTTTCTTCTTCAAAATCATTTTCTTTTCTCAAAATGCCATGCAATTTTAAAAGAAATGGATTTTGTTGAAAATAATCATGAAATATTGTAGAGGAATCTTCATGTAAATCAGGCTTAATGAAACCGTAAAAATCTGTTCATGCCATATAAGTTAAAAAAACATTCTCTTTGTACTTTTTCTGGAAAATTAAAAAAGTACCTTGTATGGTAAACAAAAGAAATATTCCTTCTATACCATGTGGTAAAAGTCAAAAAAGGGTAAAAATGAATTTAAACATACATGGAAGAATAGTAATCCTTTTATGAAAACATTTTTTTAGAAAACATAGACATGGATGATAACTATAACCCCAGTAAATACTTACGAATAAACAATCTTAGTTAAGAACAAGATTGGAATAATTATCCCGTACCTTATGTCCAATTTCTTCCGTATGTGGCTGAGACTCCTGTATAGTGGGTTTAAACATATTATTAACTTGTAATAGAACCATAATAATGTTTATTATATCATATATGATTCACTTACGACTTTATATTACACGTTCATTTTTCAATTCCATGTTAAAGCAGCGTTTTGGGTAAAATTGTTTCATTTATCGTACATGTTTTTGACTTGTAATTTTTGATATGATTACTTAGATAATGATTAAATATTTCTAGAATTTAAAAAATTATTTATATATAATATATATTCATCATATAAATATATATAATAGATCGATAAATGGAATTAAATACACCATTCATAGAGACGGTATGCCGTACGTATGCATGAACGCTATTTTCGTTTCCTTATTAAATTGAATGGAAGTAAATGAAATATATATATACATAAATAAAGTATAATTATTATGTCATATATTTCATTATTACTTAATATATATACTTTAAAATCATTTTTGAATGGTTAACATGGAGAATGAATCTGATCGCATCGTGGAGACGGTAATTCGTACGTACGCACGAGCGATGATATCGTTCCCATAATTATTGAATGGAATTGGAGTGGATGATATAATATCTCATAAATAAAATAATTTTATAATAATCATATATATTTATTATTTCCTTCATTATACCCATCCAAGTATGGTGGTGGTAGAAAAACAGATTACACCACAGCGTAGAGACGGTATTCCGTACGTACGCATGCGCGGTGATTTCATTATTCATAAGATGGATAGAAGGTTAAATAGGGTTGTTTCATATTTATAATAACATATAAGTATATTATTGATACTTATTTTATTACTTTATAATGAAACAAATGAATAAGAGGAAGTAAAAGAAAAAATAAATTTGAAAGAATCGTTAAAGGATATTACCTCTTCCTTGACGCGCCTCATCTTAACCTCTTCTTAGGGAACTAAAGTTGGTCTTTGAAGAATACTAGGACCTATATTATGTTTATAGAGAAGTGGAGAAGAGAAATGGATAGGTTTTTTCAGATCTTGAAGGCTCAAAATGTTTTAAACAGGAGAGGGAGGAGGTTCCCTTTTATAAGGGAGGAAAGAGGCACTTTTGGAAACCTCTAAAATATTAATTTATAATAAACCAAAAGCCCACTTAAAAAATTTAAAAATGGCTCAAATTAGAATATGAGATGATATAGGGTTGTAATCTCATCATCCAATAAAATTTAGACATGTTGAGAATTTATTTTAAACCTTATCAACTTGATTTATCCTTATTTAATCTATTTAATTTTATTTGTGGTAATAATATTCTAAATTTTAAATTGTTATAAATAAATACTTATGTGTTGTGAATTTCACATAATTGGATAATTTATGACATTTTAGACCATATAAATTTAAATTTATAATTTTTAAATAATTTTGTGAATTTTAAACAATATAATAGTATGTTATTTTTATAAAATAACAATAGTGTCAATTTTAACACTATTCATTTATTTGAATTTAAATAAAATCCACACAGAGGATATATTCGAAACAAAATATTTAATAGATTCATAACATGTCTTATTTATCTAGAAAATTTTTGTATCACATTAAATAGTTCATATAATATTTATTTTAATATTTTTTAAACCATTTATTTGATATTTCAATCAATAAAATAATTTCTACATCAGTATTGTGTCACCATTAATGATAATTATTTATTCCCTAAAAATTATAAATAAATTCAAATGATTTATATAATTTTATTATATTTATTATGACTATTTAGTTTCAATGTTTTATGAAGTTTATCGCTAAATTAAAATTATTACACTTATAAGATATAAGAGAGTGACATGTTGTCACTTTCTTTGGTTTTAATAATAATTACATCATTTTCATGGTCAAAAGTCCATTAAATGAAAAAAAAATAAGTTTCATTAATTAAATTAAAATTAATTTTTCAAAATTCAAAACACAGAAGTTGCAGTAATTAAATTAAAATTAATCCCGTTGTTGAGAAAACAGGTTTTAAAAGTTAAAACATTGGAGAAGATTGAAATGTTTTTACCTAGGAATTCAATGTAAAATTAATAATAATGAAATAAATTATTTTAAATGGTAGAAATATATTCTATTTATAACTTAAAACCATTAAATTTTATAATTTAACCATATAAATTATCTCGATGAAAAAAGTCGTTTTTAAGAAAAATTTATCTTATTTTTACTATTCATCAAAATATGAAAGTTATCAGAAAAGTATCAAAAATTTATCCAATGTAAATTTTTATATCTTGATTCAAAATAAGAAGTTTAATTTGACAAATTTAGCTTATAAACATGTCAAAAATTAGATTTAAAATGGATGCGCCATCAAAAGGCGGCAAAACAACATTTTTTGAAAAATACGTATTTTACCTGAAAATTGTATTTTGTTTTCATACCATGTTCTAGGATATCTGTAAAATGAATTATAATGCTATAAAATTAAAAATGTTGTTAATACTATTCATAATGGCAAGTTCATAACAATATATCGTTGTTTAGTGAAACCTAGTATTGCGTACAACACACGCTATCGAGGAAGGTCGCTCTTGCGTGTAATGCAAGAAAAATCAGGGTTGCGTGTAGTGAAATATTCCTTTGGTGTTGTGTATAACATAATCAAAACTTATTTCATCTATACATTTAATAAAACCTATACTCAATGTTGCATAGAATAATTTATACCAAATGAACTTGAAATTGTGTGTAACAAGCCAAGAATAGTGTTGTGTATACTGCAAGCTAATATGGTGTTGCGTATAGACCAAGCTAATCATTACGTAGAGAACAACGCAAGACATAAAAGGAATTAAAAATATTATTTCACATAAAATCTCGGGGTGTTGCAGCCTCTTTCTTCCCCTTGCAATCACGAGCTTGGTGGCCTTTTTCACCACACTTGTAACAGACTTCCATTCCCTTCAGACAAGTACCAGGGTGTTTCTTCCCACATTTACTGCAGGATGGATATTCAAATTTTCCCTTATTCCCATTATTTCCATTTCCAGAGTGTTCAGAAGATCTCTTCTTCTCTTTCTTTGCTTTAATGACATAAGACTTAGAGAATTCTTTTTATGTCTTGACAGCACATGAGACAATATCTTCGTACAAAGAGAAGGATTGTGAGACAAATAATCGACGGAGAAATGGTTTTAACCCATAAAATAAACAATCAATATTACTTCTTGGGTTATGTATATAATCTGCAGCATGCCTCGCTAACCTTGTAAAGTTAGCTTCATACTTTGTGACATTCTCATCCTCCTTTTGCCTCCGACTCCAAAATTGTCTTTCCACATCTGCTCGATGGTCATGATGAAAGTATTTTTCTAAAAAAATTTATTTAAACTCCCTCTATTCCATATTTGATACTTCATCATCTTCCTTTTTGTTTTGAATCAATGACCACCATTGATCAACATCTCCAGTGAAGCAGTAAACTGCCATTACAACCTTTTTACTTTCTCTACTCCCCAAGGCGTGGAATATCTTCTCAAAGGAATTTATCCACTGCTTAGATACTAGTGTATTTGTACCCCCATTGAATTTTGGTGGTTTTTTCCTCATGAAGTGATCTAACATTGATCCTCCATGCTGCGGATTAGGGTGCTTGTAACACCCCAAGATTTCATAGTGTGTTATTTCTTCAAAATAATTCAATAACTTGCACTACATGCAACACTGAGTTCAAGCGCACCATGAATTAAAAAACAAGTCGTTCAAAAGTGGTTATTAATATAATTAACTAAATTTTGAACTTTATATAATCCTTATAATTCTAGAATCCATATTATAAGTTTATTAGACATAATGTAAGAACAAATTCATTTTCAGTATTGCACTTTTACAAACTTTTAACAGTAAACCCTTTTTAAATCCAATATTTTAAACTTTTATATATTCAATTTGACTAAATAAATTTATTCTTTAGAATGGGGACATAAATGTTTTATTAATGTAACACCCCAAGCTTCCACGGTACACTTCTCTTTGAATAATACAGTAGCGTGTGTTGTACGCAACTTCGAGTTCTAACACACACCACAACCAATCAAACTAGCCGTAATGAATAGTAATACCTAATTTTTAAAATTTTATCTCTCAAAATGGACTTCATTTTTGGATTCTAAATATCGAATTTATCCTAGGGTGAAATTTTGGTACTTTTCAGATAACTTTTATATTTTGATGAATAGTGAAAATTATTAAATTTTAATAAAAAAGAACTTTTTTAATCAAAATAATTGGTAGTGATAAATTATGAACTTGAGTGGTTTTAAAGTATATTTATAATATAGTTTTACCATTTAATACAATGTTGGTCATTGGAAAAAATTTAACAATTAAACCGAACATAAACAAGTGTCAATCTTTTGATAGTTATTATCTCTTAAAAACACACTTTTTGTTTTAACAACGAGAATTAATTTTAAATTAATTTATGCCACTTCTGTGTTTTAAATTTGGAAAAATAAATTCCATATTTGGAATCAGGATTTTAAAATTGGGTAAATAGGTAACTTTTATTTTTAGACATTTTGAATAATTACTTTGGTAAATATTTTATTTACCATGGTTAAGGGTAAATCCGGTAAATAAGGGATAAAAAATAATATTATAATAATAATAAATTACCCTAAAATGTGTCCTAACCTTATTGGTGGATACATGTCCGACCATGGGCATCTTTGGGTCGATTTTGGGACCCCATGGTGCCACTTGTAAGTGATAGGGACACTTTATTTTAATTAAGTTAAAATGAATACAAAAATGACACAAGCATATATCATTTAGAAAAACATTTTTTACATAGAGTTATATATGTAGGATTTTCGACTATAAATATTCATTATAAAGATAAAAAGAGTTCCTACATAATGGTATTTTATTTATAAATTTTAGACATTAAATAATTTAATTTATTTATGACATAATGGTGATGCAGTAATTACCATAATAGTGAAAAATTAAAATAATTGATATTTTAGATACCCAAATAAATATAATTTGAGACTTTTTATGAATTACACTAATTTTATAGGTTAATATGACATGTTAGGAATGATTTAATAAATGTTTTTCGAAGTAATCATTCTGTTATGATTTTTAAAAAAAATCAATTATTGAATAGTGTCAAAATTGACATAAAAGAGTTTTTAAAACAAATATTATATTATTAATTGATATTAAATTGATAAAAATCTAAGTTTCGGCCAAGAAACTTATATCATGATAGTTGTATCATTAATATACCACTTGGGGGTCTTTTGGATGTATATAGTAAGTTTATTGACCATATAATATAAAAATACAAAGAGACATTGTAAAAGTGAAACTAATTAACTAAGAGTTAATACTTAATGATAAGGTTAATATAGTAACCCAAACCTGTCTAAATTCTATTGGTTGAGTGATTTTCGACCCATACCCACCTTAAAATTTAAAAAATACACTTTGGAGCCATTAGAAACCGAATATGAATTTATTATAAAATAATATTTCTAGCTTTTCCAAAGGTGCCCCTCACCCCTCTTATAAAAGGGCACTCCCCCTTCTCATTAATTCACACATTCAAAGCCTTTTGGATCGGAAAAAATCTGCCCAAATACTCTCTCAAATTCCCTCAATTTATCCTAGAGTCATTACTTTAGTCATAAAGCCAACCTATGGATCCCTTTTGATCAAATCAAAAGGAAGAACCCGAAGAAGAGGTAATGATTTCACCACCCTTTTTCAAGTTCCTTTCTTCTTCCACTTCTTCCTTCTTTGTTATTACCATTCTAAAATAATAAATCCAGTATCTTATATATAATTTGATGTTATTATAAATATGGTACAACCATATTTATTATTCTATCCATCCTTTGAATAACAAGTCATCAAACGTGCATACGTACGGCTTACCGTCTCCATGTCGTAGTGTAATTGTTATTCAATAAATTATTATTTGGATGGGTATAATAATGATGTTTAACTCATGTAAATAATAAATATAACATGATAATGATTCTGTATATATTATATACCATCCAATTATATATTATTTTAATATCAAAAGAATGATATTGTCGCTCGTGCGTACGTACGGACTACCCTCTCCATGAATGCGCTAAGATTCATTTTCCATCGTATCCATTCAAGTATAATTCTCATTTGATGATTAATAATAGTATCTAAGGACTTGATATCATTCTGGATATGATTAAGATACAACCTATCCAAGACAAACACAGCTTACGTAACAAAACATATAAAAGAAAACGAGTAAGTTAACACCCAAAACAACGATAATACTAAGATATTATTAACAAATCAATGTTAAAAGATCATATATGATATCATATTAATGTATATGATTCTTGTATAATTTAATAACAATTATTTCACCATTATACAGGAGGTTAACCTACCCCAACCAAAGAAAAGTACAAGGTAAGGGTTATTTCACAATCTCTTCATTATCCGAGGTTGTTTATACGTAATAATCTACTAAGATCTTCTTTATCATCCACATCCATGTTTCTTAAAAATGTATTTCAAAACATTTTTAATATTTACAAGAATATGGGTTAAAGTCATTTATATCATTTTTTGACTTTTTATAAGAGTTTTATAAAGGAATCTTTCCGTCGTTTTCTAAACAAGGTGCTTTTTAACCTTTTCGACAGAATTAAGGTAAGAATGTTTTTTTAATTTATACGGCGGGTGCGGCTATTTTACACCGTTATAAAATTTTCAAAGCTTCCCTTACAATCTTATAAGGATATTTTCAAAGTAAATGATTTATTTTATAATTATATGACTTTTAAATGATTTCAAAATGAATATTTTAATAATTTCTGAAAGGTACTCTTTATCAAAATCAGAATTTTAAATTTTTTAAAGATTTATCTTTCTATATATTTTTTATTAATGTCCATGTTTTCAAAATTATTTTAAGTATTTATTTATATGGACATGAATGTCTTGAAATTATATTTCTTTTCAAAAGTTTCGAAGTGGTATGGGACACTTTGATTCAAAAATCTCTTTTAAATTACTTCCTTAATAAATGTGTGACTTTTAAATGATTTCGAAAAAGAGATATTTTTCTCAAATAGTTTTGATTTCATATATGTCAACATCCTTTGATGGATTTTAAGTTTATTTGAAGTTGATTTATTATGATACAAAACTTCCATATTGTTTTGAAGTTTTTGTGATGTGTTTGACTGTGGATGTGTTATTCTTATACCATTCGTGGTTTATGGATGAAGTATTTACATTTCGTATGCTAGTTTTAATACGAATGTTTATGTTATGTTTGAACCTTTTCATATGGGAATGAATTGGACATAATATGTGATGGGTGGAGCCCTCTATAGCTCCTCGATGCATCAGTAGGTCTCATGAGACAAACTAGTGTCTTGGCACAAGGCCTTGACAAAATCTTATTTTTAGTCTTGGCACGAGGCCTTCGCTATGTAGTTATGATAGTCTGGCATTATATATTCCATCATTATGAAAGTGGTTATTGATATTGCATGTGATTATTCGATTATTATAATATCTATGTGAATAAGTAAATGAAATTATTTCATATTATTTTTGCCATACTATGTTGAAGTTCAAGTTTAAAAGGCTTTTGTTTTAGTTATACACTGCCTTAAATGTTTATTCTTATTTATGAAAGTTTCCACTATATTTTTATCCTTACTGGGCATTTGAGCTCATCCCTTTTCTATGTTTTATTTTTCCCAGGATGTGAAGAAGTAAATTATGAATGACCTGGAGGGATATTATGAGGGGATAATAGTGTGGACTATGGAGACAATATGTTGTTGTAATAGTTTTTCACTTTATGATGTGATGTAAAATTTTATGGAAATATCTAGTGTCTCCAAGGCTATTAAACCAATCGGTCTTTCGAGATTTGATCTTTCTTGTGATCATGCCAATGTTATGTAATAATGCACCGACTCTAGGTAACTGGGGTCGGGGTGTTACAGTTGGTATCAGAGGAAGTTTAGCAATAACCTTGGAAGCTAGATTTATATAAACTCTGATTTGAGCACATAACCCTAAGATAGACTTTGAGGATTAGTATAAAAGAACTTCCTAGAATTTTGTTATTGTAGAGCTTTTGTGAGTTTTCCGAGCAATACATCCCTGTTTGGATACGAGCAGGTAGAGGCGGCTCTGGCACAGATGTACCTAGGGGTAAAACCCGAAAATATCACTTTGAGTTAAACTCGAACGGGAACTGGTGCACGACAACGGTCCTTGCTGCACTCTTGGTTACGACACTCCCGGGGGATATGGTTAGGATAACTCTCATTTTATTTACAAATCATTATGAAGGGTTTATGAGTATATAATTCCTCAAAGAAAACATTTTCATGATTATGGATTATATCCATAAATAGTTAAATTTATGTTAAGTGTTTTATAAGTATGAAATTATGTATTTTGATTCATAAACTGATATAGTTTATGACATTGTTTAGAAATGGTGCCCAATAGAAGGAGTGAGAACTCCAACAATACACATGATCCAAAGAGTAAGGAGGATCATATCTTTCATGGTCTTAATCCAGAATTTAGAAGGGAAATAGTCTCCCACGTATTATCATCATATGAAGAAATAGTATCATGTGTTGATAAGATAAGTAAAGAATTCTCGGAGTCCTATGGCTTTGATGGGAAGCCAGGGAAGGAAAGGATGATAGAGAGAAGGAGAGATAAAAGAAAGAAGGTAAAGAATGATTTTCCCATATGTGATAACTGTGGAAAGAATCACCTTGGAAAATGATTGAAGGGAATGTGAGTATGTTATAAGTGTGGAGAAAAAGGACACAAAGTATGTGACTGTAAGGGTAAGAAAATGGTTTCAAATGTACAATGCTTCATTTGCAAGGAGTTTGGACACTACGTGAACCTATGTCCCAGTCATCAGACTATGCCTCAAATGATGCTATTGGATAATAATCAAGTTATGATACTACCACAGATGAAAAGGAATGATTAGAGTTCTTATGTTGATTATCTAATTTGAGTGTTGTATCAAAAATTTACTTGTTATAATAATTATGGAGTATATAAGGATTGTACTGCAGTACTATTTCATTAAGGACTTGAGATTGTGTGGAACACAGAAAAGTGACTCAATAGTAGGTTAAATTTTTTGGAAAATATATGGTTGAGAGAATGATAAACCATAATATGGTTCTGATACCGAGGTAGTGATTTTAGAATAATACATTATTGTTTTGGATAAATTATATTGGATATTCTTAACTACCTTGAAACTGATTAATGATTGTTATATTCCATCATTGTTGGGGTTTACACTATTTTTGGATTGAAGGAGTATATCTATTATTATTTAAGGAATAAGGGATCATTAATGTAATCAATAAGTTTTTATGGTAATTCGGGATGTTGCAGTGTTTTAAAAGAATACATGATGAAGGTGTTCACATGTTATTACGCAGCAAAAAGGATTTTCATTGTGTTTAACTTCCTTATAAATTTTGGACAGAAGTATTTTGGATAGTTCTAGTTTGGATTATTTTTGGATTTCCATAAAAGGACAACCCAGAGGTCGAGCGGCAACCCGTCGCGTCCAGCAAGGCCGCGAGACTTGAACCCACAACCGAAGGGCGACAAGGGTGTATCACCTACCACTAACCCAAGAGATGTCCTGGATTGAATAATGTCGTTTTTTAATGGTTCTTCTAGATTAATTATAAATTCATTTTTTTAACCCTATACAAATAGGATAAATAGAATATATTTTTATGTTCTATTATCTTTTAGAGTGAAAGATGAGTTTGTGGTAGAAATTAGTTAAAGGATGTAACTCAACTTGTCAAGTATATATTTTTCTTCTTCTCTTATTCAATGAAGAAATTAATTCTTATACTGTAGTGAAGGGATCTTAAAACAAAAAATGTGTTATCCTAATACCATATGTTTTTCTGAACTGATGGTATTTTAAATCATCATAGATTGATGAATTTAAGGCCCTCAATTTTACACTTGTTTTTGATTGATGACCTCAATCACTACTTATAAATATTTACCTTTTTCCTCCAATTATATGTCTCTAATTGCCACCAATGTTCTCCGAATAGAGATCATAATTTGGTGGTGACCCTTTCATTTCTCTTTTCCTCTTATTAAGACTAAATTTTATTAACCCAATTTCCGATGTGGGTTTTCCCACAAAGATATTTTCTATATTCAACCTTTTATTTTCAAAAAAAATTTCAAATTGCGAGGACGCAATTTATTGAAAGAGGACAGAATGTAACACCCCAAGATTTTATAGTGTGTTATTTCTTCAAAATAATTCAATAACTTGCACTAGACGCAACACCGAGTTCAAGCGTAACATGACTTACCAAACAAGCCGTTCAAAAGAGGTTATGAATAGTATTAACTAAATTTTGATCATTATATAATCCTTATAATTTTAGAATCCATATTATGAGTTTCTTAGACATAATGTAAGAACAAATTCATTTTCAGTATTTCACTTTTACAAACTTCTAATAGTAAACCCTTTTTAAATCCAATATTTTAAACTTTTATATATTCAATTTGACTAAATAAATTTATTCTTTAGAATGGTGACATAATTTTTTTAAATGTAACACCACAAGCTTCCACGGTACGCTTCTCTTTGAAAAATATAGTAGCGTGTGTTGTACGCAACTTCGAGTTCTAACACACACTACAACCAATCAAACTAGCCGTAATGAATAGTAATACCTACTTTTTAAAATTTTATAAATTTAATCTCTCAAAATGGAATTCATTTTTGGATTCTAAATATTGAATTTATCCTTGGGTAAAATTTTGGTACTTTTCAGATAACTTTTATATTTTGATGAATAGTGAAAATTACTAAATTTTAATAAAAAACAACTTTTTTAATCAAAATAATTGGTAGTGATAAATTATGAATTTGAGTGGTTTTAAATTAAATTTATAATATAGTTTTACCATTTAATACAATTTTGGTCATTGGACAAAATTTCACAATTAAACCGGACATAAAAAAGTGTCAATCTTTTGATAGTTGTTATCTCTTAAAAACACGATTCTTGTTTTAACAACGAGAATTAATTTTAAATTAATTTCTGCCACTTTTGTGTTTTTAATTTGGAAAAATAAATTCCATATTTGGAATCAGGATATTAAAATTGTGTAAATAGGTAACTTTTATTTTTAGACATTTTGAATAATTATTTCGGTAAATATTTTATTTACCATGGTTATGGGTAAATCCGGTAAATAAGGGATAAAAAATAATATTATAATAATACTAAATTACCCTAAAATGTGTCCTAACCTTATTGGTGGATATAGGTCCAACCATGGTAATCTTTGGGTCTATTTTGGGACCCAATGGTGCCACTTGTAAGTGATATGGGCACTTTATTTTAATTATGTTAAAATAAATACAAAAATGACACAAGCATATATCTTTTAGAAAAACAATTTTTACATAGGGTTATGTACGTTGGAATTTAGACTATAAATATTCATTAGAGAGATAAAAAGATTTCCTACATAATCGTATTTTATTTATAATTTTTAGACATTAAATAAGTTAATTTATATATGACCCAATGGTGATGTAGTAATTACCATAATAGTGAAACATTAAAATGATTGATATTGTAGATACCCAAATAAATATAATTTGAGATTTTTTATGAATTACAATAATTTTATAGGTTAATATGACATTTTATGAATGATTTAATTAACATTTTTGAAGTAATAATTCTGTTATTATTTTTAAAAAAATCAATTATTGAATATTGTCAAAATTGACATAAAAGAGTTTTTAAAACAAATATTATATTATTAATTGATATTAAATTCCTAAAAATCTAAGGTTTGTCCAAGAGACTTATATCAGGATATATGTATCATTAATGGACTACTAGGGGGACTCTTGGATATATATAGTAAGTTTATTAACAATATAATATAAAAATACAAAGAGACATTGTAAAAGTGAAACTAATTAACTAAGAGTTAACACTTAATGATAAGGTTAATATAGTAACCCAAACCTGTATAAATTATATTGTTTGAGTGGTTTTCGACCCATCCCCACCTTAAACTTTAAATAATCCACTTTGGAGCCATTAGAAACCGAATATGAATTTATTATAAAATAATATTTCTAGCTTTTCCAAAGGTTCCCCTCACCCCTCTTGTAAAAGGGCACTCCCCCTTCTCATTAATTCACACCTTCAAAGCCTTTTGGATTGGCCAAAATCTACCCAAATACTCTCTAAAATTCCCTCACTTTATCCTAGAGGCATTACTTTAGTCACAAATCAAACCTATGGAGCCCTTTTGATCAAATCAAAAGGAAGAACCCGAAGAAGAGGTAATGATTTCACCACCCTTTTTCAAGTTCCTTTCTTCTTCCACTTATTCCTTTGTTATTACCATTATAAAATAATAACTCCAGTATCTTATATATACTTTGATGTTATTATAAATATGTTAAAATAATATTCAGTATTCTATCCTTCCTTTGAATAACATGTCACCATACGTGCGTACGTACGGCTTACTGTCTCCACGTCGTGGTGTAATTGTTATTCAATAAATTATTATTTGGATGGGTATAATAATGATGTGTAACTCATGTAAATAATAAATATAACATGATAATAATTCTGTATATATGATATACCATCCAATTATATATTATTTTAATATCAAAAGAATGATATTGTCGCTCGTGCGTACGTACGGACTACCGTCTCCATGAACGCGATAAGATTCATTCTCCATCATATCCATTCAAGTATAATTCTCATTTGATGATTAATAATAGTATCTAAGGAATTGATATAATTCTGGATATTATTAAGATATAACCTATCCATGACAAACATAGCTTATGTAACAAAACATATAAAAGAAAACGAGTAAGTTAACACATGAAACAACGATAATACTAAGATATTATTAACAAATCAATGTTAAAAGATCATATATGATATCATATTAATGTATATGATTCTTATACAATTTAATAACAATTATTTCACCATTATACAGGAGGTTAACCTACCCCAACCAAGGAAAAGTACAAGGTAAGGGTTATTTCACAATCTCTTCATTATCCGAGGTTGTTTATACGTAATAATCTACTGGGATCTTCTTTATCATCCACATCCATGTTTCTTAAAAATGTATTTCAATTTTTTTTTTACTATTTACAAGAATATGGGTTAAAGTCATTTATACCATTGTTTTACTTTTTATAAGAGTTTTATAAAGGAATCTTTCCGTCGTTTTCCAAACATGGTGTTTTTTAACCTTTTCGACAGAATTAAGGTAATAATGTTTTTTTAACTTATACGGCGGGTGCGGCTATTTTCCGCCGTAATAAAATTTTCAAAGCTTCCCTTACAAGCTTATAAGGATATTTTCAAATTAAATGTTTTATTTTATAATTATGTGACTTTTAAATGATTTCAAAATGAATATTTTAAGAATTTCTGAAAGGTACTCTTTATCAAAATCAGAATTTTAAATTTTTTAAAGATTTATCTTTCTATATATTTTTAATTAATGTCCATTTTTTCAAAATGATTTTAAGGATTTATTTATATGAACATGAATGTTTTGAAATGATATTTCTTTTCAAAAGTTTCGAAGTGGTATGGAACACTTTGATTCAAAAATCTCTTGTAAATTACTTCCTTAATAAATGTGTGACTTTTAAATGATTTTGAAAAAAGAGATATTTCTCTCAAATAGTTTTGATTTCATCTATGTCAACATCCTTTGATGGATTTTAATTTTATTTGAAGTTGATTTATTATGATACAAAACTTCCATATTGTTTTGAAGTTTTTGTGATGTGTTTGACTGTGGATGTGTTATTCTTATACCATTCGTGGTTTATGGATGCAGTATTTACATTTCGTATGCTAGTTTTAATACAAATGTTTTTTTTATGTTTGAACCTTTTCATATGGGAATGCATTGGACTTAATATGTGACAGGTGGAGCCCTCTATAGCTCCTCGATGCATCGGTAGGTCTCATGAGACAAACTAGTGTCTTGGCACAAGGCCTTGACAAAATCTTATTTGTAGTCTTGGCACGAGGCCTTGGCTACGTGGTTATGATAGTCTGGCATTATGCATTCCATCATTATGAAAGTGGTTATTGATATTGCATGTGATTATTCGATTAGTAGAATATCCATGTGAATAAGTAAATGGCATTATTTCATTTTATTTTTTCCATACTATGTTGAAGTTCAAGTTTAAAAGGCTTTTGTTTTAGTTATACAGTGCCTTAAATGTCTATTATTATTTATGAAAGTTTCCGCTATATTGTTATCCTTACTGGGCATTTGAGCTCACCCCTTTTCTATGTTTTATTTTTCCTAGGATGTGAAGAAGTAAATTATGAATGACCTGTAGGGATATTATGAGGGGATAATAGTGTGGACTATGAAGACAATATGTTGTTTTAGTAGTTTTTCACTTTATGATGTAATGTAAAACTTTATGAATATATCTAGTGTTTCCAAGGATACTAAACCAATCAGTCTTTCAAGATTTGATCTTTCTTGTGATCATGCCAATGTTATGTAATAATGCACCAACTCTAGGTAACTGGGGTCGGGGTGTTACAGTTCTCTATACAGGTAAGGTTATTATTCATAACCTGAGTGAGTTGTCCCAGTATAGTGATAAGATGATCAGCACCAGTTGTATCACCAGCTCCACTATAATTATCTTGAGCAGGAGGGTAATCCCTACATGGAGTGTGTACATTTATATGGTTTCCATTCCTTCCACTAGGTGCCATTTCTAAACAATAGGATACACGATATTAGTTTATGAATCTCAATACATAAATCCAAACTTGTAAAACACTTAACATAAATTGAATAGTTTATGGATATAATCCATAATCATAAAAATGTTTTCTTTGAGGAAATATATACTCATAAACCCTTCGTAATGTTTTGTAAAGAAAATGAGAATTATCCTAAGCATATCTCTTGGGAGTGTCATAACTAAGAGTGAAATAAGGCCCGTTGTCGTTCACCAGTTCCCGTTCGAGTCTAGCTCAAAGCGGTGTTTTCGAGTTTTAGCCCTAGGTACATATATGCGAGATCCGCCTCTACCTGATCATATCTAGACAAGGATGTATTGCTTGGAAAACTTACAAAATCTCTACAATACCAAAATTCTAGGAAGTTCTTCTATACTAATCCTCAAATTCTATCTTAGGTCTATGTTCTCTAATCATATTTTATCTAAATCTAGTTTCCAAGGTTTGTACTAAACTTCCTCTGATACCAACTGTAATGCCCTGACCCTAGAAGCCTAGAGTTGGTGCATTATTACATATCATTGGCATGATCACAAAAGATCAAGTCTTTAAAGACAGAGTAGTTTAGTAGACTTGGAAGTACTAGATACATTCATAAGGTTTACATTACATCATAAAATGGAAAACAACAAAAACATCATTTCCATAGACAACACTTAGATCCCATATACTATCCCTGTAGGTCAGTTATAATATACTTCTTCACATCTTGGAAAAAATAAAACATAGAAAGGGCTGAGCTCAGATGCTTAGTAGGGATAACAATATAGCAGAAACTTTCATAAATAAGCATAAACATTTAAGGCAATGTATTGGACTAAAACAAAATACTTTTCAACATAAACTTCATCATAATCTAGAATATATAAATCAAAATAATTCCATTTACTTACTCACATGGATATTCTAATAGTTGAATAATCACATGCAATATCAATAGCCACTTTCATAATTATGGAATACATAATGTCAGAATTAATAACGACATAGTCAAGGCCTTATGCCAAGACTACAAATAAGATTTTTTCAAGGCCTTGTACCAAGACACTAGTTTGTCTCATGAGACCTACCGATTCATCGAGGAGCTCTAGCGGGCTCCACCCTTCACTTATTAAGTCCAATGCATTCCTCATATGAAAAGGTTAAAACATGACATAAACATTCTTATAAAAACTAGCATACGAAATGTCAATAATTTATCTATAAACCATGAATGGTGTAAAAATAACACATCCACAGTAAAACATAACAAAAAAATTTCAATAAAATATGGAAGTTTTGTATCATAATAAATCAACTTTAAAGAAGCTTAAAATCCATCAAAGGATGTTGACATAGATGAAATCAAAACTTTTTTAGAGAATTCTATTTTGAAATCATTTAAAAGTCATATAATTATAAAATAAAACATTTATTTTTAAAATATTCTTATAATATTGTAAGGGAAGCTTTGACGATGTTATAATGGCAGAAAATAGCCGCACCCACTGTATAAATTAAAAAAACATTCTTACTATAATTTTGTCGAAAAGGTCTTAAAGTACCTTGTTTGGAAAATGACAGAAAGATTCCTTTCAAAACATATAAGGTCAGATAAGAGTATAAATTACTTTAACCCATTGTCTAGTAAATAGTAATTTTTTTTGAAATACATTTTTAAGAAGCATGGATGTTGATGATAAAGAGGTTCCATTAGATAATTACATATAAACAACCTCAGTTAATGAAGAGATTGTGAAATTAACCCTTAGCTTGTACTTTTCCTTGGTCGAGGGTAGGTAAACCTCATGTATAGTGGTGAAATAATTGTTATTAAATTATAAAATAATCATATACATTAATATGATATCATATATGATCTTTTAATATTCTTTTGTTAATAATATTTTAGTACTATCGTCGTTTCGGGTGTTAACTGATTCATTTTCCTTTATATGATTTGTTACATAAGTAATATTTTTTATGGATAGGATGTATCTTTTTCATATTCAGAATGATATTAAGTCTTTAAACATTATTTTTAATCATCTAATGAAAATTATTCTTGAATGGATACGATGGGGAATGAATCTCATTGTGTTCATGGAGATTGTAATCCGTACGTACGCACGAGTGACAATATCATTATTTTGATATTAAAATCATATATAATTGAATGTTATATAATATATACAGAATAATTATCATGTTATATTTATTATTTATATAATTTATACATCATTATGATACCCATCCGAATAATAATGTATTGAGTAACAACTACACCACGAAGTGGAGACGGTAAGCCGTACGTACGCACGTATGGTGACATGTCATTCAAAGGATGGATATAATAATAAATATGGTTGTACCATATTTATAATAACATCACAGTATATATAATATACTAGAGTTATTATTTTATAATGGAAATAACAAGGAAAGAAGAAGTGGAAGAAGAGAAAACAAGAAAGAGGTGGTGAGATATTTACCTCTTCTTCGGGTTCTTCCTTTTGATTTGATCAAAAGAGGTCCTTAGGTTGGATTTATGAATAAAGTAAGGCCTATAGGATGAAGGTAGGATAGTTGAGAGGGTATTTAGGAAGGGTTTGGCTGAGAAAAATGGCATTTAAGGTGTGAATTAGAGAGAAGGGGAAGTGTTCTTTTATAAGAGGGGTGAGGGGCACCTTCGGAAAAGAAAGAAATATTATTTTATAATAAAATAATTTTCGGTTTCTAATGGCTCTGAAATGAATTAGTCAAATTATAAGGTGGTTATGAGTCAAAAAAACTCTCAACCAATAGGTTTTAGATAGGTTTGGGTCACTATATTAACCTTATCTTTTAGATTTATCTCTTAGTTAAATAGTTTGACATTTACCATGTCTCTTTGTATTTTTTATATTATATGGTTAATAAAATTACTTCCAAGAGAACCCCAAGTGGTTCATTAATGATAAAACTATCATTATATAAGTCTTTTGTCGGAACCTTAGATTTTTAGGATTATTATATCATCCAATAATATTGTATTTGTTTTAAAAACTCATTTATGTCAATTTTGACATTGTTTAATAATTGATTTTTGTTAAAGTCCTAAAAACTTTATTACTTAAAACTAAATACATTTAATAAACCCTAAAATGTCATATTAATCTATAAAATCATTGTAATTTATTAAAAGTCTCAAATTATATTTATTTGGATATTTATAATATCAATTATTTTAATCTTTCATTAATACGATAATTACTGCATCATCATTGTGTCATAAATAAATGTAATTATATAATATCTAAAAATTATAAATAAAATACCATTATGTTGGAAATATTTTTATATTTATAATGAATATTTATAGTCTAATTTATATTGTGTGTAACCCTATATTAAAAATGGTTTAGTTATTAAAATTTGAATTTAACTCTTTTAACTCTTCTTTAAATAAAATAATAATAAATGTCATAATCTAATCCAATTGGACCAAAGAGGTTCATATTTTATTCATAATATTTTTTTTTATCAAATTATAATTATCCAATATAATTAACACATGTGTTAGGGTAATAATAATAATACCATTTTTACCCTTAATTACCCTATTTACTTTTAACTGTGGTAAATAAAAGTAAAAAGTTACGATTCACAAAAAATTATTTTCATCTTATTGAACCAAATTTTACTTACTGATATCAACCGTGTCTCTATTATTTTTGAAATCCAACTCACAAAAGTGGTAAAATTATGTTTCATGTAAATTTGAAAATGATCTTAGGAGGTGGGTAAAAGACGGTAAAAAGTTCAATAAAATTTTTATATATCTAAAATTACTGTAAACTGACTCCAATGAATTACATTAAACTTATATAGGTATTATGTATCTATATTGACCTAAAATAAATTTAAATAAAATAAAAAATTATTTAAATAAAAATTTGGTTTTAAACTATAACTCAGTGTTTTTCACAGTTCATCAAAAATTGAAAGTTTTCAGAAAAATACAAAAAATTTACCCTTAGCTAATTTTGATATTCCAAATCCAAAAATTAAGTCCATTTTGAAAGATAAAATTTATAAAATTTTAAAAACTGGTTATTACTATTCATAGCACCTAGTTTGATTGGTTGTGGTGTGTTAGAACATGAAGTTGTGTTCAACACATGCTATTGTATTATTCAAAGAGAAGCATACTATGGAATCTTGGGGTGTTACAAGAACTATCATGATTGAGAGTCGTATTCCTCAACATTATTGGAAAGAGGTCGTTCAAGATACATTGTTTATTCAGAATCAAACAGGGATTTATATGGGTGAGACAAAGACACCATATGAATTGTGTCATGGAAGGAAGCCCTCTTTGAAATAATTTCATGTTTTTGGAAGTAAATGTTTCATCATAAATAAAGAAGTAATTCAAGGGAAGTATAGTAAAAATGAAGACAAAGAAATTTTATTTGGATACTCAATGACAGGTGTAACACCCCGACCCCAGTTACCCAGAGTTGGTGCATTATTTTAATACATTAGAATGATTTCAAGGAATCAAGTCCCAAAGGACCGATAAGTTTAGCAGTCTTGGAAAATAGATTACATACATGAAGTTCAACATTACAACGTGAAAAGAAAAACAACAGTAATTTATTCAATTAGAAACATCCAAGCCTCTTAGATTATGACTAAAAGTCACTCATTACTAACTTCTTCATATCCTAGGAAAAATAAAACATATAAATGGGTGAGCTCAAATGCTCAATAAGGGTAAGCAATACAGTGGAATATAACACAAATATTAAGCATGGTGAATAATTGAAAACACATGCCTATACCAATAATAAGCATGGACTCTTTTATGGAAAGAATATGAGTTTGTAAATAATTCCATAATAAAACATAATCATGGGTATTATACTAGTCGAATGACCACATGAACCATCAATATTATTTTCATAATGAGGTAATGTATAATTACGGACATTCTAAAACATTTTGTCAAGGCCTCAGCCAAGACGTCTAAAAATGATTAAGTCCTCGGCCAAAACCATATATCAAATTGGGAAAGGCATCAACCAATTCTACATCTAGTTTTCTAATGATACCTACTGATGCATCGAGGATCTATAGCGGTCTCCACCAGTCACCTACTAAGTCCAATACATTCCTCATATGAAAAGGTTGAAATATAACATAAACATTCGTATTAAAACTAGCAAACGAAATGTCAATACTTTTACCATAAACCATGAATGGTATAAAAATAACACATCCACAGCCAAACATATCACAAAAACTTCAATAAAATTTGTAAGATTTGTATCATAATGAATTAACTTCAAACAAGTATAAAACCCATCAAAGGATGTTGGCATAGATGAAATCAAAACTATATGAGAGAAATATCTATTTATTTTTTTAGAAATCATTTAAAGTTACATAATTATAAAATAAAACATTTATTTTAAAAATATTCTTATAAGCTTGTAAGGTAAGCTTTGACGATGTTATAATGGTGAAGAATAACTGCACCCTCCGTATAAGTTAAAAAAAGACATTCTTACCTTAATTTTGTTGAAAAGTTCGTAAAGTACATTGTTTGGAAAATGACTGAAAGACTCCTTTCAAAAAATATAAGTTAAAATAAATGTATAAATGACTTTAACCTATTGTCTAGTAAATAGTAAAAATGTTTTTAAATACATTTTTAAGAAACATGGATGTGGATGATAAAGAAGTCCCAGTAGATACTTACGTAAAAAAACCTCAGATAATAAAGAAATTGTAGAATTAACCCTTACCACGTTGTAATCAATCGAGTCATATGACCAAAAGTCAATAACCACCAAATAATTCACAAAATACCATGATTATAAATATAATCATGATAATATATATCAAATGTAAGTACACAATACACCACATGCAATAAGTGGCGAACAATGGAAATCTCATGAAATTAAAAGTGAGATAAGAAACCCCTTACCTTGCACTTTCCTTTGGTCGAGTGTACGTTTAACCTCATGTATATTGACCATAGTATGTTATTAAATTATACCAGAACCATATTAATATTTATTATATCATACATGATTCATTTATGACTTTATACTACCCATTTAATAATGATTTCCATGTTAAATTAACATTTCAAGTAATAATCGCTTTCTTTTTCATACGTGTTTTAACTTGTTATTATTGATCGTATCATTTAGATCATGATTTAAATAATTCCAGAATATAGAACTTGATTTATATATCATATATATTTAGAATATAAATATTTATAATAGACATATATATGAAATGAAAAACATCGTTTATGGAGACGGTAGGCCATACATACGCATAAACGCTGTTTCTGTTTTCATATCGTATTGAACGAAAGTAAGTGAATAAGATATATATAAGAAAAAAAATAAATAAATAAATATATATATATATATATCCAGTATAATTATTATTTCATATATTACATACTTATTAGTAATATATATTTTTATAATCGTCGATGAATGGTGAACGTGGAAATGAATCTCAGCGCGTCATGGAGACGGTAATCCGTACATACGCACGAGCGAGAATATCATTTTCTTAAAGGTGTGGAATCAGATGGTATATTAATTTTTTCTGATAAATTATCATGTTATTTTCATTATTTATATACATGTTACTCATCAATACATCCATCTAAATAACATAGTGTTGAATAAAAAATTACACCACGACGTGGAGATGGTAAGCCGTACGTACGCACACATGGTGACATTATCATTACTAGGATGGATAGAATAATGAATATGGTTGTTTCATATCTATAATAACATAAAATTATATATAAGGTGCTGGTTTTATTATTTTTATATCTTAATAACAAAGAAAGAGTAAGTGGAAGAAGAAAAGAACTTGAAAGAGGGTGGTGAAATCATTACCTCTTCTTCGGGTTCTTCCTTTTGATTTGATAAAAAGGGCTCATTATGTTGGCTTTATGACCAAATTAATTCCTCTATGATGAAGTTAGGATATGTTTTAGGATATTTGGGCAGTGTTTGGTCGAGCCAAATGGCTTTGGTGGTGTGAGTTTGAGAGAAGGGGAAGTTCCCTTTTATAAGAGGGGTGAGAGTCACCTTTGGAAAAAATTAATATATTATTTTATAATAAAAATAATTTTCGGTTTATAATGGATATAAAATAAATTATTTAAAGGATAAGGTAGGTATGGGTCTAAAACCACTCAACCAATAGGTTTTAGATAGGTTTTGGTCACTATATGAACCTTATCTTTTAGATTTAACTCTTAGTTAAGTAGTTTGACATTCACCAAGTCTCTTTGTATTTTTATATTATATGGTTAATAAAATTATTATAAAATTTCAAGAAAACAAAAAGTGGTTCATTAATGATACACCTATCATTATATAAGTCTTTTTTCCTAACCTTAGATTTTTAGAAATATTATATCAACCAATAATATTGTATTTGTTTTAATAACTCATTTATGTCAATTTTGAAATTATTTAATAATTGATTTTTTCTAAAGTCCTAACAACTTTATTACTTGGAACTAAATAAATTTAATAAACCCTAACATTTCATAGTAACCTATAATTGTTTTTATGGCATCAAAACTTTCAAATTATATTTATTATAGTATTTATATTATCATTTATTTGATTGTTTCATTAATAAGGAAAATACTACATCATTATTGTGTCATATATAAATATATTTATTTTATTTTTAAAAATTATAAAGAAAATATCATGAGTTATAAAATATTTTTAGCTTTCTTATCACTATTTATAGTCAAATATATCAATTATATAACCTCATATAATTTTTTTTACTGAAAGATATTTTCTTTTGTTATTTTTGTCTTTACTTTAGATTATTTAATATAAAATGTCATTATCACTCCCATGTGGATCCATGGGGTCCCAAAATCAACCCAAATATGTCCCTGGTCAGACATGGATTATCTAATAGGGTAATGACACATTTTAGGGTAATTTAATATTATTATAATATTATTTTTTAACCTTATTTATTGGATTTACCCCTTTAACCATGGGAAATAAAATATTTACTGAAGTAAATATTCCTAATGTATAAAAATAAAAGTTACTTATTTACACAATTTGGACCTCCTAATTCCAAATTTGGAATCCATTTTTCCAAATTCAAAAGACAAAAGTGGCGGAAATTAATTTAAAATTAATTCCCGTTGTCAAAACAAAAAGGTGTATTTTTAAGAAATAATAACTATCAAAAGATTGACACTTGTTTATGTCCAATTTCAAAGTGAAATTACTTAAAATGACCAGAATTAGATTAAATGGTAAAAATATAATCTATTTGTACTTCCTAACCATTAAGATTTATAATTTAATGCTATAAATTATTTTTATTAAAAAAGTAGTTTTCAGTTAAAATTTAGTATTTTCACTATTCACCCAAATATGAATGTTATTAGAAAAACACCAAAAATTTATTAAAAATAAATTCTTATATCCCTATTCTAAAGAATAAGTTTATTTTATAAAATTTAATATATAAAATTTTCTAATATTGGATTTAAAAAGGGTTCTCCATTAAAAGTTAGTAAAATTGCATTTTTTGAAAAATACTTATTTTATCTGAAAAAAATGAATTTGTCCATAAATTATATCTAAGAAACTCATAATATGGATTCTAAAATTATAAGGATTATATAAAGGTCAAAATTTAGTTAATATTATTCATAATTGTTTTTGAAAGTCTTGTTTTGTAAGTCGTGGTGCGCTTGAACTCGGTGTTGCGTGTAGTGCAAGTTATTGAATTACTTTGAAGAAATAGTGTACTATGAAATATTGGGGTGTTACATTATTAACTCCTTCAATAAATTGCATCCTCGAAATTTTAAATTGTTCTTTGAAAATAAGCGGATGAAAATAGAAAATACCTTTATGGGAAAACCCACATCGGAAATTGGGTTAATAAAATTTAGTCTTAATAAGAGGAAAAGGGGAATGGAAAAGTCACCACCAAATTATGATCTCGATTAGGAGAACATTGGTGGAAATTAGAGACAAATAATTTGAGGAAAAATGTAAATATTTATAGGGAGTGATTGAGGTCATCAGTCACAAGAAATTGTATAATTGAGGGCCTCAAATCCATCAATCTATGATGATTTAAAATATCATTGGTTCAACAAAACATAAGTTATTAGGATAACACATTTTTAGTTTTAAGATCCCTTACTTAATTTTTAAGAATTAATTTTTTCATATAATAATAGAAGAAACAAATATATACTTGACATGTAGAGTTCCATCCTTTAACTAATTTCTACCACAAACTCATATTTCACTCTAAAAGATAATAAAACTTAAAAATATTCTATTTATCTTATTCGTTTAGGGTTCCAAAAAAAATGAATTTATAATTCATCTACCAGACCTTAAAAAAACTACATTATTCAATCCAGGACATCACGTGGGCTAGTGGTAGGTGATACACCCTTGTCGCCCTTTGGTTGTGGGTTCAAGTCTCGCAGCCTTTCCGAACGCGACGGGTTTCCGCTCGACCTCTAGGTTGTCCTTTTTATGGAAATCCAAAAATAATCTCAAACTAGAATTATCCAAAATACTTCTGTCCAAAATCATAGTCCAAAATTTATAAAGAAGTTATGCACATTGAAGATCCTTTTTTTCACGTAATAACATGTGAACACCTTCATCATGTATTCTTTTAAAACACTGAAACATCCTGAATTACCATAAAACCTTATTGATTACATTCATGCTCCCTTATTCTCTATAGAATATTGGATATACTCCTTCTATCCAAAAATGTTGTAAACTTCAACAATGATAGAATATACAAATCATTAATCAGTTTCAAGGTAGTCAAGAATATCCAATATAATTTATCCAAATCAATCATGTATTATTCCAAAATCACTACCTCGGTATCAGAACCATATTATGGTTTATATTTCTCTCAACCATATATTTTCCAAAAATTTAACTTGAAATTGATTCACTTTTCTTGGTTCCACACAATCTCAAGTCCTTAATGAAATAGTACTACATTACAATCCTTATATACTCTATAATTCTTATAACATATACATCATTAATACAATACTAAAATGACACAATACTTTAATAACAACATAAGAAATCTAATCATTCATCTTCATCTTCGGTAGTATCATAACTTTATTATTATCTAATAGCAACATTTGGGGTATACTTTGATGATTTGGACATTGATTCGCGTAGTGTACCAACTCCTTGCAAATGAAGCATTGTACATTTGAAACTTTTTTCTTACACTTGAAATCACGTACTTGGTGTCCTTTTTCTCCACACTTATAATAAACTCTCATTCCCTTCAAGAATTTACCAAGGTTATTCTTTCCACAGTTATCACATATGGGAAAATCCTTATTTTCCCTCTTCCCTTTATCCATCTTTCTCTCTTCCATCCTTTTCTTATCTTTCTTCCCTTTAAATCCATAGGACTCAAATAATTCTTTACTTATCTTATTAACACATGATAATATTTCTTCATATGTTGAGAATACATGGGAGACTATTTCCCTTTTAAATGTTGGCTTAACACCGTGAATGATATGATCCTTCTTACTCTTTGGATCATACGTATTGCTGGATTTCACATTCCTTCTACTGAGCACCATTTCTATACAATGGAAACACTAGGTCAATTTATGAATTACAATGAATAATTCCAAACTTGTAAAATACCTAACGTAAATTGAAATGTTTATGGATATAATCCATAATCATAAAAATATTTTATTTGAGGAGGTATATACTCGTAAATTCTTCATAATGATTTGTAAAGAAAATGAGAATTATCTTAAGCATATCCCCCGGGAGTGTCGTAACCAAGAGTGCAACAAGGCCCGTTATCATGCACCAATTCCCGTTTGAGTCTAGCTCAAAGCAGTGTTTTCGGGTTTTACCCCCAGATACATATGTGCCAGAGCCACCTCTACCTACTCGTATCCAGATAGGGATGTATTGTTTGGAAAACTCACAAAATATCTACAATACCAAAATTCTAGGAAGTTATTCTATATTAATCCTCAAAGTCTATATTAGGGATTTGTGATCTAATTAGAGTTCATCTAAATCTAGTTTCCAAGGTTTTTACTAAACTTCCTCTAATACCAACTATAATTCCCTGACCCCACTTACCCAAAGTCGGTGCATTATTTTAATACATTGGCATGATTACAAGGAATAAAGTCCTAAAGGACCAATCAATTTAGCAGTCTTGGAAAATAGATTACATACATGAAGTTCAACATTACAAACTGAAAATAAAAACAACAGTAATTTATTCCATTAGAAACGTCCAAGCCTCCTAGATTATTCCTGCAAGTCACTCATAACTAACTTCTTCATATCCTGGAAAAAATAAAACATAGAAAGGGATGAGCACAAATTCCCATTAAGGGTAAGAAATACAGTGGAAGATAACATAAATATTAATCATGGGGAATAATTGAAAACACATGCCTTTACCAATAATAAACATGGAAAATTTGATGGAAGGAATATGAGTTTAGTAAATAATGCCATAATAAAACACAATCATGGTTATTCTACTAGTATAATGACCACATGAACCATCAATATTATTTTCATAATGAGGGAATTTATAATGCCTTACATTCTGAAACATTTTGTCAAGGCCTCAGCCAATACGTCTAAAAATGATTAAGGCCTCGGCCAAAACCATATATCAAATTGGAAAAGGCCTCATCCAATTCCACGTCTAGTTGTCTCATGAGACCTACCGATTCATCAAGGAGCTATATTGGGCTCCACCCATCACTTACTAAGTCCAATACATTCTTCATATGAAAATGTTGAAATATAACATAAACATTTTTACTAAAACTAGCATACGAAATGTCAACACTTTAACCATAAACCATGAATGGTATAAAAATAACACATCCACATCCAAACATATCACAAAACCTTCAATAAAATATGGAAGATTTGTATCATAATGAATCAACTTCAAATAAGTACAAAATCCATCAAAGGATGTTGACATAGATGAAATGAAAACTATTTGAGAGAAATATCTCTTTCTATTTTTTGAAATCATTTAAAGTTGCATAATTATAAAAGAAAACATTTATTTTAAAAATATTCTTATAATCTTGTAAGGGAATATTTGATGATTTTATAATGGCGGATAATAACCGCACCTGCCGTATAAGTTAAAAAAAATACATTCTTACCATAATTTTGTCGAAAAGGTCGTAAAGTACCTTGTTTGGAAAACGACTAAAAGATTCCTTTCAAAACATATAAGTTAAAATAAGGGTATAAATGAATTTAACCCATTTTCTTGTAAATATTAAAAATATTTTGAAATAAATTTTTATGAAACATGGATGTGGATGATAAAGAGGTCCCAGTAGATACTTACGTAAAAATAACATCGGATAATAAAGAGATTGTAAAAATAACCCTTACCATGTTGTAATCAATCGAGTCATATGACCAAAAGTTAATAACCACTAAATAGTTCACAAAATACCATGATTATAAATATAATCATGATAATATATATCAAATTTTAGTACACAATACACCACATGAAATAAGTGACGAATAATGGAAATCTCATGGAATTAAAACTGAGATAAGAAACCCCTTACCATGCACTTTCCTTTGGTCGAGGGTATGTTTAACCTCCTGTATAATGACCATAGTATGTTATTAAAATATAATAGAAACATATTCACATTTATTATATCATACATGATTGAGTTATGACTTTATACTAACCATTTAATAATGATTTCCATGTTAAATTTACATTTCAGGTAATAATCGCTTTCTTTATTGTACATGTTTTAACTTGTTATTCTTGATCGTATCATTCATATAATGATTTAAATACTTACAGAATATATAAATTTATTTCTATATCATATATATTTAGAATATAAATAATTATAATAGATAGATATATGAAATGTAAAACACTGTTTATGGAGATGGTAAGCCGTACGTACGCATAAATGTTGTTTCTATTTTCATATCGTATTGAATGGAAGTAAGTGAATAAGATATATGTAAGTACATAAACACACACACACACACACACACACATATATATATATAGTATCATTATTATGTAATATATTACATACTTATTAGTAATATATATTTTTATAATCGTTGATGAATGGTGAACGTGGAAATGAATCTCATCGCGATGTGGAGACGGTAATCTGTACGTACGCACGAGAAAAAATATCATTTCATTAAAGGTGTGGAATATGATGGTATATTAATTTTAAAGATACATTATCATGTTATTATCATTATTTATATACATATTACTCATCATTATATCCATCCAAATAACATAGTGTTGAATAACCAATTACACCACGGTGTTGAGACGGTAAGCCGTACGTACGCACGCATGATGAAATTATCATTACTAGGATGGATAGAATAATGAATATGGTTGTGAAATATTCATAATAACATCAAATTATATATAAGGTACTGGTTTTATTATTATGGTATGGTAATAACAAATAAAGAGTAAGTGGAAGAAGAAAAGAATTTGAAAGAGGGTGGTGAAATCGTTACCTCTTCTTCAGGTTCTTCCTTTTGATTTGATCAAAAGCACTCCTTATGTTGGCTTTATAACCAAAGGAATGTATCTAGGATGAAGGTAGGACAGTTTTTATGATATTTGGGAAGTGTTTCTCCGAGAAAAATGGCTTTGTAGGAGTGAATTTGAGAGAAGGGGAAGTGCCCTTTTATAAAAGGGGTGAGGGGCACCTTAGGAAAAACTTAAAATATTATTTTGTAATAATGTAATTTTTGGTTTATAATGGATAAAAATTGAATTATTTAAAGGATAATGTGATAATGGGTCTAAAACCACTCAACCAATATGTTTTAGAGAGGTTTCGGTAACTATATTAACCTTATCTTTTATATTTAACTTAGTTAAATAGTTTGACATTTACCATGTCTCTTTGTATTTTTATATTATATGGTTAATAAAATTATTATAAACTTCCAATAGAACCCAAAGTGGTTCATTAATGATACACCTATCATTATATAAGTCTTTTGGACAGACCTTATATTTTTAGAATTATTATATCAACCAATAATATTGTATTTGTTTTAAAAACTCATTTATGTCAATTTTGACATTATTTTATAATTGGTTTTTGTTAAAGTCCTATAAAATTTATTACTTAGAAATAAATAAATTTAATCAACCCTAAAATGTCATAGGAAACAATAAAATTTTTTTATGGTATAAAAACTTTAAAATTATATTATTTTATTTTTTATAATATCATATATTTGATAGTTTCATTAATAAGGAAAATACTGCATCATTATTGTGACATATATAAATATATTTATTTTATGTATAAAAACTATAAATAAAATATCATGAGGTAGTAAATATTTTTATCTTTTTAATGAATATTTATAGTCGAATAGATCAATTATATAACCTTATATAAAAATTGTTTTATTGAAAGATATATTCTTTTGTTATTTTTGTCTTTACTTTAGATTATTTAATATAAAATGTCATTATCAATCCCAAGTGGCTCCATGGGGTCCCAAATCAACCCAAGGATTCCCCTGGTCAGACATGTATCAGACAATAGGGTTAGGACATGTGTTAGGGTAATTTAATATTATTATAATATTATTTTTTAACCTTATTTACTGGATTTACCCCTTTAACCACGGTAAATAAAATATTTACTAAAGTAAATATTCCTAATGTATAAAAATAAAAGTTAGTTATTTACATAATTTGGACCTCCTGATTCCAAATATGTAATCCATTTTTCCAAATTCAAAACAAAAAATTGGTGGAAATTAATTTAAAATTAATTCCCGTTGTCAAAACAAAAAGGCGTATTTTTAAGAAATAATAACTATCAAAAGATTAACACTTTTTTATGTCCAATTTCAAAGTGAAATTGATTACAATGACCAGAATTATATTAAATGGTAAGAATATAATATATATATAATTACTAACCATTAAGATATATAATTTAACACTATAAATTATTTTTATTAAAAAATTTGTTTTCAGTTAAAATATAGTATTTTTCACTATTCACCCACATATGAATGTTATCAGAAAAACACCAAAAATTTATTAAAATTAAATTATTATGTCCCAATTCTAAAGAAGAATTTTATTTTTCCAAATTGAATATATAAAAGTTTCAAATATTGGATTTAAAAAGGGTTCTCTATTAAAAGGCGGTAAAATTTCATTTTTTGAAAAATACTTATTTTATCTGAAAAAAATGGATTTCTTCTTACATTATGTCTAAGAAACTCATATTATGGATTATAAAATTATAAGGATTATATAAAGTTTGTAATTCAGTTAATAATATTTATAACCTCTCTTGAATGACTAGTTTGGTAAGTCATGGTGCGCTTGAACTCGGTGTTGCATGTAGTGAAAGTTATTGAATTACTTTAAGGAAATAACATACTATGAAATCTTGGGGTGTTACAATAGGAAAAGTCAACAAGTGTTTCAAAAATCACTTGGGAAGGATTGTTGAAAGAAATGATGTTAACATCATTGAAGAGAAAACCGAAAATGATTCGAGGAATTAAAATGATGATATAGTAAAAGATGTGGAAGAAAGTGAACATGAAGAAAATGAAAATAAAGAAATAGAGGAATGTGTATGAAATTCTCATGATACACATCATGATGTTTACTCAGAAGAAGAATATGAAGAAGAAACCATGGCTAGAGAGAATTCTATTGAATCTCAAAGGAGGAATCGGAGAGAATAAATTGATCAATCCAACATTATTAGGGATTGGACTGCACCCACACAGAGTAGAATGAGGAATTATACACAATCATAATTTATATCAGTTGTGGAACCATCCTCATTTGAAGAAGCTACAAGGATAAATCATGGGGAAATTCAATGAATGAAGAGTTAGATCAGATTAACAAAAATCAAACATGGGACCTAGTCAAGAGACTTGAAGGTCACAATGTGATTGGTACGAAGTGGATCTTCAAGAAATTTTTTGAAGAGCATGGAAACTTGGTCAGAAACAAGGCACACTTGGTTTGTAAAAAATACTCATAAATTGGAGGCATTGATGTTGAAGATACATTTTCTTCAGTAGTAAGAATGGAGTCAATCAGGTTATTTATTTCCATAGAAATCCAAAGTGGTTATAAATTTTATCCAATTGATGTCCAGACAACCTTATTAAATAGAGTTTTGGAAGAAGAAGTCTACATTGAACAAAACTTGGGGTTATTTCTCGGTAATAATGAACTGGAAGTTTTCAAGTTAAAGAAAGATCTCTATGGACTGAAACAAGCACCACAAGCATGGTACTCTCAGTTGGACTCTTATTTGTGAAAGAATGAGTTTAAAAGAGGAGGAGTAGATCACAACTCTATGTGAAGAATTTTAAAAAATACCAGTTCATGGTATTATTATATGTGTATGATATTATTTTCAGTGGAAGCATGCAGGGATCAGTGGGGGAATTTTCCAATCACATGAAATTATAATTTGAAATCTCCATGATTGGTGAACTCACATACCTTTTAAGGTTGTATATGGTTCAGAAGAAGGGTTACACTTTTAATTATCAGGAAAAGTATGCAAGATGTCTGTTGAAGAAATTCAATATGCATGATTCCAAAACCAATGTCAACTTGGATTGCGGTTTGAAAAAAGCTCAGGAAGCATGAGGAAGGGACTTATGTGGATCCCACCATGTACAGAAGAATCATTAGAAGCCTCTTGTACCTGACGGAAACATAACCCAATATTGTATTTGTAACTTTCATTGTGGCCCTTTTTTAGAGTAATATGAAAAAATAACATATGGGGGCAGTGAAAATAATCATGAGGTACATTCAAGGTACTCATAATTGTGAATTATACTTTTCTGCAGGAATAGAGAGTTAACTATCAACATTTTTTGATGCTGACTAGGCTGTAGATGTAGTGGAAATAAAGTCTATCAGTGGTGGAGTATTCTATATTGGGAAGAAATGTGTGGGGTGGTTAAGCAAGAAACAGGAAAGTACTTCTCTTTGTACTGCTGAAGCTGAATACATATCTAATACAAAGTCATGCACTCAATTACTTTGTATGAAGTAGCAACTGACTGACATAGGTGATGAGGTGAAACAACCAATGGGGATTTAATGTGATAACAAGAGCACAATTGATCTTATGAAGAATCATGTTCATCATTCTCGTATGAATTTTTTTTAAAAAGTTTGGGGCCGAAGCCTCATTTATTATTTAAATTAAAGAAAAGACCTCTTTTAATTTGGTAGAGGGAGACCCATTACATAGCCTGAAGGCCCAGTGAGCATTTATCCCATTACATGGCCTGTAGGCCCATTTTTTTGGCTTGAGGCCCATTATGTGAATAGTGATGCTACAATACTTTGCCTGATACAGTACTGCACAGTATCCACCACTACTATAATACCCTGCCACTGCTATAGTGACATACCGCCGCTACAGTGCCCGCTGTTCCTACAGTCGCTGCTAGTACAGTACTGCTCGTATGAAACATATTGAGATCATATATCACATTATTAAGGAAAAATAATGAACAAGGTGTGATCAAAATGGACCATGTGGGAACCGATGAGCAAGTGGCTGACATTATGACCAAATCACTATTTGTGGCTGTGTTTGAGAAATATCAGTTAAAACTCAGTTTTCATCCACCTCCCAGTGCATAAGGAGGTTATAAAATTCCACTCTCCCCAGTTTTTTTAACTGGTTTTAATCTGTTTGTGGAAATGATTTAGGTTTATGGGGGAGATACGATCCAGGAGTAGAATGTTTTTTTACTTTAAAAGTCAAGATTCGGTACACAGGGTTTATTTCCAGTGGGGGATATGAATAAATTTAATGTAGGGTGTTCACTTTCTTTCTAATAAGGGAACTATGGAGAATAGAAAAATCTATAAATGAAACTATAGAGGGGAAAGAAAATAATGATAACTCAATTTATTTACTCTCTCATGTTTTCTACACTAATAATTTCCTAGGTAGACTTAGAGTGATGGCTAAGTTTTTTCTTGAAGGTTTCGGTTTTGATCGTGGCTACCACATCAGTGAATTTATCTGGAGATTTCCAATAAACCCAAAGGGGAGATTATTGGAACCATGGTTGTTCTTTACTGAAAAAGGAGCATGGTTTGGGATTGTTGTCATTCCTTGCCAGGATGATCAGGGAGATTTAAAGGAAAAGGATCATAAAATTTAAGCCATAATCAGTATTGAAGGTGATGACGTTTCCTAGTGTTTTCCAAATTTTTGGGGTCCAAAATTTGGAGAATGTATAGCATTGTGAAAATTGGTTTTTCATGAAGGTCTCATGAAAATATGGAAAAGTAATAAGTTTTGATGAGATTGATTCAAGAAGTGTGTTTCATGAAGATATGAATATTGTGATGGTGTGCTCTTCGATTAAGAGACTTACTTTGAGAATGGTTCTTTGTGGTGGTGCTTTGCATTGGTGCAAAGGGTTTTGACGGAGAGCTCTGTGATTACGACGAGCATTGCAAAGAGAGAGATGTGCCAAAAAGACATTTTTAGCTGATCTAGATTTCTCTCCTGAAGAAGAGGAGCTCCACATCTGACCATGCCTAAATAAGAGGCCACCCCTTTTCATTCCTCATGATTTTAAGATAGAAAATCTAACATCACTTTGACTTCGCAAAGAAAGGGGTGCACCGCAAAGAAGATTGTTTTATGTCTGCTTGAGTTTTGCAAATAGACTTTTAAAGTCTTCAATGATGCCAATTCTTCTAAGTCATATGAGATTCGTGAAGATGGGGTGTTCTATGTTGGCTCAGTGATCTTTGCAAAGTAGGTTACTCTACGAGGCAGTGAGCTCCATGAAGGGTTATGCTCTGTGAGGTAGAGAGCTTCGCGAAGTGTTGTTCTCTATGAGGTAGTGAGATCCATGAAGGGTTGTTCTTTATGAAGGGGATTTGTGAAGGGTCAGGTTTTGAGTATCAGGGTTGAGTGGTTAGGGATTTCAGTGAGTATCTACTTAGGTATTTGATTCAAGAAGTGTCTCATGTTGGACAGAGAAAAATACTTCAATGCCAATATATTGAAGCGACCTTCAAGTTGATAAACTGAGTTAGACTTCTCTCATAGCAATGAGCTATGAGGAGTTTACAGAAGTGTTCCAAGGGAAGAAGTTATCCATCCCTGAACTTTTTTAAGGGTAGCGTGCCTGACACAGAGTGACTGTGACCAAACTCTTGTACTCCACAGCTGGTAAAGATTATTGGAATTAGGTACAATAAACACACTATCGGAATATGATCCTTTTACATATCCCTTTGCATTGAACCAAGTAAAAGTGTTGTATCATCTCCTCACTTTATTTTTACTGACAGATTTAATACGTTCCTACTAACGTGGGGACAATATCCACAACTTTACAAAGAAAAATTTTACACCCTAATTCACCCCTCCTCTCTCACGGTGTTACGAGGTCCTTCAGTTTACAACTTATTCTTCAGTTAGGAAAACCAAGCATAGTTTTGTAGAACTCTGTTTAGGAACAACTCACATAGTCTCACCTGTATTTGGGGGTCTTCATTAGTAAGAATGGATTTGGTGTGGAAAGACATAGTTTCTTTAGTTAGCCAGAATAGTGTGGTTTAGGTTCATCTTTGTTCAATCAATTCTAATGGATTAAAAATTTCTTCACTACTTGGACTCATGCAACATTGGTCTTCTTTAAGCTATAATATCAGTTACATTTCCAATATAGATTTCATATATCTCAAAATTATCAATGGCTCATGGTTTTTCTCATTCCTACTATCTCATTTATTTGTAATGACTACAAAAAACATTGATCACATTTTTCAGTCTTTATCTAATGGGGTGAGTCGACTTTTCAATGGTGTATAGTTGATCTTTGATGCAGTAAATTGGTTTTCAGTGGAGGTGGCATGGTTGATTGACTTTCATCACATGTTTTCTCTATAACATTATGGTATTTTCATTCATTCACATGGTAGATTTTAGTGTAGTAGTACAGTCAATTTCACAAGGATATGATAAGAGGAACAATTGATTACAACCATTTCTTCTTATGTTAGGGTGTGGTCGATATCTTCATTTTATAGATTTACAGTGGTTTAGATTGACCATATGAAGTGGATGGCTATACATTCACATGGAAGGGGGAGACTCAAGGTAGCTGGACATTAAAACATTTGATGAAGTGGTGCTAGAGTAAATTTCTCAAGAGATGGAATGGTCGATACTCACCTTTATCTCTTTTTTTGTTGTCTAATTGATTTCATGAATGGGAGATTCCAAAATCACTCCAAGACATTATAAATATTGAGTCTGAACTGCACAACACACAAACACATTTTTTTAATGAAATCATTGTTATGATTTAAAAACAAATTAAAAAAATATATAAATTTCCAAATTCTTAAATTCAATTAAATCCAATAAATTTGATTTTCCAAAACACAAGTTATGTCCTCTAAAAAAATTTAAAATACAGGTTTACATTTCATAATGTTTTTTATATTTTTTTTTTCAATTTATGGATTTTTAATTTATTTGAAAATGATCAAAACATTAAAAATATAAAAATAAATATATTTAATAAAATTAATTCCAGACTTAATCAAACAATTAAATATCAAAATAAAAAACATATAAGATAATTAATAAATCCCAAAATTAACAAATCAATAAAAATAATCAATCGATCCATTTATCAATTAAATAAAAAATTTACAATATTAACAAAATTATAATTAGTTATCCTCAATTGAATCAATTAGTGGGTTAATTACCAGTGAATACCATAATTTTTGAAAATTTCAACTCACATCATCGCACTCGGGTGAGTGTGGGTTGGCCATGACCATCCATTGAATTCGGTAATGGATATAAAATGATCCATGGGGTTTGGGAATTTGTTTATTTGAGTGGTGATAATGATACTTACAAAGTGGGGAGAATCGTATCAGTCACGTGTAAATGAACATTATGTCAAAAGGGTCATTGATATAGCGATATATGTTATTTGATGGTTGAGGTGACACCGTGGTACCAATTTGTGGTATGATTCACCGATATCTGGTTCCATCTAAAATACCAAATATGGAATTTGAATGCAGTGTTGGTTGGATTTTTTGTATCAAACCCTAGTTTAGGGTGATTTTGGTGAAATGTGAGGGTGATTCGAAAGATGAATCACAGTTTTTGATGTGTTTTAGGGGGTGAAACCCTATTTTCTCGCATGATTTAGTGGATGGATCTTTTGTTGAATCATTATTGTGGTGATAGTTTAAGTAGAAAAACCTGAGGAAGATAGAAATATTAGTGCCATTGACTGATGTTGATGTTTGGATGAGTAATTGTTTTTTCATGTATGAGTTGAATCGGTTCTATCCCATTGACACTTATGATGTTGTAATTTCTATGTGACTATATCTCCAAGGGGATAGAGTGATGTTTGGGGTGGTGAGAGACCTTGGGGGCTATAGTATATGATATGGAAAGTGATTAGCATAGGATATTTTTTCATATCGCTAGTTTCGTGGGTACATGAGGCTTAGGATGAGTGTTGACGGAAGAGATGACCATTTATCTCACACCTGTGAGTGACACACTCCTAGGGTGGTCTAAGTCTCAGTGAGTTATGTGAGAAGGAAAAGTCCTTTAGGAATGTAAGGGTTTCATAGAAAGGGGTTTCCTCTTAGTGAAATAATGAGATATCTCCCCTAAGAGATGTGTGATGAGAACCTAGTGTGGGTTGTGGGGAATGTTGGGACATGAAATTAGGATGATAAGTATCTTAGAGAGAAGTGGATTAGATACGACTTAGGTAGATGGAAATATACTATTAAGGGACATAATGTGGGATCATGACCTTGAGGTCTTGTTCAAGACAAGCCTATGGGTCATGGTGTCCCCATGGGGTGATGGAGATGAGATGATATTGATGATCACATATAGTGGCATGTCTATAGGACCAAGTGGATGCCCTATTGGGTGAGAGAAGATGTGATGTAACATGAGAGGCTAGCTGAGGAATAGTCTTGGATGTGTTGAGCTGGTGAGTTTTGTGATGGGTTTTAACCATTTCTATTTTTAAAATCATTTTTATGATTATATGGTGTATTTACATCAGTGAGATAATTAATTCATGGAATGTTTATATGAATCCTTATTTTGATTGTGTGGAGTCTATTGGTTGATGATATGGTTGAGTCATGGAATGTTTATATTCAAAATGTTCTAGGTTTTATGGTGGCTATCCATTAAGAGATGTTTGAGTCATGGGATGATCTGTGAAAACCTTTTTCTGGTAGGGCGGTGACTATCCATCATGATATAGTTTTTTATGGGAGTATTTATACATGAATTTGACCTTACCACAAGAGGGTTAGGTTGAGGAATTATATACAATATGGGTCATGGGATGATGTGATGAGAATGATATACCCTTCTTAGAGTGACTAGGAAGTTGGTCGGTCGAGATATGGACTTATGACTATGCCCTATTTTAGGTATTGGGTCAAGGTTTGGATACCTCCCTACCCTAAGTCTTCTAGTACTAGCTGTGAATTGGTATAATGGAATGATATGGATTCTAATATGGAAAAAAAGTAGGTATAATCAGGTGTTATGCTAGCCTAGTTAGTACTTATAAACTTGATGTTTAGGGATTTATAGTGGCCTAGTTAGAACATGATGTCTAAGGTACCTATGTTAGATGGTTATTGTATTACATATTCATACACTTATATGATGGTGTATACTAGGGGAACTTGGTTAGACCCTACTAAGATGCATTTCTCACACATTGCATGGGCACCCCAGTGCACATGTAGACCATATAAATTCTTTCAGGTTCATCATAGGACACACTATAGATCAAACATTTGTATCTCAAGGGTATTTAGAGATAGGGTGTGTGGGCCACAAGGATGGTAGTAAGTCCAGTGTTTATGTGTTGTATTTTTGGTGTATTTTGTTTATTTGATTAACCTAGTGGGTGATTAGTTGTTGTATGACTATGTTATTCTACATGGTACATTTTATTAAGGATCTGTGTTTATTTATTTCATCATACCCTAATTATGTGATTGATATTTTGGTTAGTTTTTCAATGTTTTCATACTCCAATTCATAGGAATAGTCTCCTCAGTGTATAGATTATGCCTTAGCTGATAGTAGAAACCCTCAATCATATATGGAATCATGCCTGAGGTCATGTTACCCTCTGGCTCAGACCGAGTGATTCTGATCAGGGCGTCTCAGGAAATATCAATAATTAGTTATCAGTTCTATAAGGGAATTCTTTTGACTAAATTCATATATGAGACAAAAAATCACATATGATTTATATTATTATTGATTAAAAAAATCCTTAGTTTGGTAAATGTTATGGATTCTTATTTGAAAAGGGTATATTGTTGTTTGATTCTAATAGTGGATAGGGCATCAATGAATGTGGTCTGAGGATACAAAGAAGTGAAATCCCATGTTTCATGTGGGAATTTTCATATTTACAACCTAAAAGTTTGTTTATGAGATTTTATATGAAAGTATTTGAACATTATAGGTTAAAATGTTTATGGTTTTCTATTTAAAAGTTTTTGTTTTTAAATTTTATGTTTTACTTATTCATGCTTGATTGTATTATGTTTTTCAAGTTATTGGATTTAAAATTTTGGGATGATGATATCTGATTCTTTGTTTTCATATTTAGTCTAATTTTAATGGAATGTTTTTTTAAAAGAATATATTCTCATAAGAAGTCCCCAATTTTTTTTGAAACATTATTGGTGACTATTGTTTGTGGAAAAAATTGATCTATATTTTTTAAAAAATAAATGATAACCACTTGTGGTGGTTGGAAATTATCTATTAACAACCCACAACAAACCAAGCACCAAAAGAAGTCCCCAAGAGATCACCCAAAATCTTTGGTTTCCACTTCTGGAAATATTGAAGGGTCATTTACTTACTAGTGGTTCTTTGAAATAATACATGAAATCCCAAATCTATTAATTTTTTTATAACTAATAATTATAAAGGATTTATATTTAATGAAAATAATTATTATGATTATAAATAATTCATTTAAAAATAAATTTGTATAAAATTTCATAAAAATACATATGATCTCTGAAAAAATTGTTTGACATAGATCAAATTCTATGAAATATTTTTGTTAATATTATCATGTTTTTTCTATAAATTTCATTGAAAATATCTTTCACTCATTTCTAATCAAATTTCATTTCATAAAATTTATATTTAAAACAAATAATTGTTATTGTAAAAGGTTAATATTTTTTAATCTTGAAACTATATTTCAATTTATATTAATAATGTTATTTTGTTTCATTGATAATATGAAAGTTATAGTTTTCATAATAAATATCAATTGAGTAATTGATATTATTTTAATTATTATGATTATTGTTTACTAGATATTGATTCAAGATTTAATGGAAACTGATAAATAATTTTTTTGACTAACTAATCTATTTATTAGTAGAAAAATTATTCTTGTTTCATTTAGAGAAATTTGTTGGATGAATTATTGTTATGTTTCATGGGGAAGACTAGTCCTTCATCAAAGGTATAATATTAAAATAGGTTTAATTTCAAAACTTAAAATTAAAGGTGTTTCCAAGGTATATATTCTTATCATTAGATAATAAATCATACATATTGAAATAATTCATTGTGGTTACCCTCAACATTATATTATCTTTATTTTATATAAAATATTTCTCCTAGTTGTAATTGATACATCATTGAGTTTTTTTTGAAAAAGATTTTTTGAGACTTTTTTGAAGACTCTCTTCAATTCTTAAAGGAATTTTGTAAAAATAACTAATATGTGTTCTATTTTTTAAAGAAAACATATATATATATATATATATATTTATATTAAAGTTTTATTTCATATAACTTATCGAAAATTAATTATAAGTTCTTCTATATAAATATTAGATAGGTTTTAAATATTCATATTACGATAGTTTGATTTTCTATTGATTTTTTATTTAGTAAAATGATTTTTGTGGGTTTTTAACCTTATTTATTTATAAATTATAGATTTATTATAGTATTATATTTACTAAAACATTATTATTAACTGAAATAAAATGATAATTCACTAAGAGAGGGGGTAAATTAGTGAATAGATATATTTTATGATTTTCTCCAAAAACCAACCTTCAACACTGGTTTAGTTTGAATGAATATAATTATATATTGCAACCTTTCCACTTCAATACTAAATATGATGATATTATTCATTTTAATTGTGTGAAATCACAATTATAATAAAGTCATTTTTTACAAGGTTTACCATTCAAAACAAATGGTTACATCCTTATCATTACATGGAATGACACATTTTTATATGATCCAATCATATCATCCAATAGATATCGAGATTTTTATATATCCTTGAAATTTTATATATATAGTTGTCACCTGATGATAATAATGTGTAGATGAGTGTTTAATCACAAACCAATAAGAGTAAATTCAATAAAACACTATACAAATTAATGAAACCCTAATTATCTTCAAAGTAAGAATTAAATCTTTAAATTCCATGTTTTCTAACATTAAGAAATATATTGATGAATAACTATACTTAATCATAAATTTTGGATGTCATCTCATTACTCCCCACTCAATCCTTATCCTCCTCTAATAAATAATTCATACCAATAACCATAACACCTTGTAATATATTTCTATATTATAATTTTGAAATATTACATCAATAACTACCATTAAAACCATACTAATTTGAGCTATTAAATAAATTAAAACCTTAAAATAATCATGTATATGATTAAATAATGTAGATAGTTCAATTTTTTAGTCATGTATGGAAACTGTCAAGGAATATCATTAATCCATGAAGATGAATTTTCTTATCAAAATCCACCAGAAGGTAGGTAACCACCTTTGGAATACAATTATGACAAAAGTTCTCTTAACCACCTCACTCTAACTACCATCAAAACTCTATTGTAGTTCCACTAAAATTTTCTATATATTCAAGAATTTATTTTCTCCTATAAAAGTCCACCAAAACTTTAATTCCTCATAATTGGAAATTTGGATCTTTTCAAATAGAACTATGATGGGAGGACATAAAACCTCTCTTACTCATTTTCACTTCATCTTTACCAATTTTAACTTTAACCATCACTCATATATATTCCAACCAATAATAATCCTTCAAAAAACACTTCAACTAATTTTAATAACCTGAGAATGAATTTAATTCTTTTATTGGTAAAAAAAGTAACACTTATAAATGGAATATATATAATGAATACCTTCAGTCACATCCACTTCAGCTTCTTTAAATAAATTCACACCAAACACCACCTTGGTCACAACAACCCCACATTGGATTATTATTTTGACCAATAAATTTAAATCAAATTTATTTTACTCTAAAAATACTAAAACATAATAATTAATCAATAATAAATCTTTCATAGACTACTTGAGCATACTTAGTGAAGGAAATAAGGACAATGAATAATAATAATAATAAATTCTTTAAGAGAAACTCAAAAACTATTCTATTTTTTATTCATCATCACTATAAAAGGTTGAATCATTTTCATCGTTGTTTCTTAGAAAACTTTCCGATGACATTTTAATCTATGATGGTTCGACTTAAATATCCTTTCATTCCTACTTTCCAAAGTTAGATGGCCACTGGGTTTCTTACTAGTGATTATTTGGAATATTCCATTGTGGAAAAGGTGATAGGTTGGGCACATCAATTTTTTAAGCGATTCTCTCTGAAACCTGGACTCTCTTATAGATTTTATACTTTTTCATAAATCCTTCACCAATCCCAGTACATTACTAATTACCCTTGTGCCAGTGATCTGTTCAAAACCATGTAGAGATATAAATAGTTGTGTATAGTAGAGGTTCTTCATGTTTTTCATACGAGTTCATTAAGTTATAGTTTAAATTCACATAGTTAGGAACTATGGAATTTATCTCTATCCGGGGGGTGTTAGTTATGGTGGAGTTGGGATTGATCCCATGAGAAGGATTCTTAGGCATCTCTCTAAAAGGTATTAGAAACCATGTAGTTCATTCTCACTTAATTAGACATGTTATATCATTTAACGTTATGTGAAAAGGACTAGTCAATGCAGTTTAACATCCAACGATATGGAACACTAGGTTAAAGGTGCATAACAATGGTTGGTGAGGGACTTATGCATGAGAAACACTTTATGGTTTTCCATGTCTACTAGTAATTAAATATAAGAATGTATGGATCATATTTGTATCATTATTAGATGCATCCCAAGATCATCACTAGATAAGTATGGCTATCCTTACTTAAGGAGGCCCTATAGTCATCACATAAAGGGTAGGTATCTCGGTTTGGGGATGAATCTAAATAGGAATCCCATATATGAAAAACCAAAATAAGTATCTAAAATCATGGTAGATGAGGAAAAATAAAAGGAGAATCATAAATTAAGGATTTTTTAGTGAATCTAGAAGTAAAATATCAACTTCAGGATTATAGGGAAAAATCCTATACTTCTCAAGTAGAGAAAAGTTATGCTAAATTTTTTTGGGATTGAACCTTATTAAGGCATCCTATATATCCCATTTAAAAGGAATCAAATATCATATGGTGTGAGTGAAATAGTTTTAGGTCATATGTGAGGAATAATCTATGAAGTTCAACATCACTTGCTAAGGACATACACTATACTATTTAAAGAAATGTAGCTAATACTTTAAGTTGAATCTAGTAATGTGTCTCAATTATGCTAACAAAATGATCAACTAAAAATATAAGCCCGTGTGAGCCATGCTTGGTGAAAAAACATGAGATAAAAGATCAATCATATTCCATTAGAGAGAAAAATCAGATACTGAGTGGGATTTATGCATGATCTTCCCTTTAGGTGTTCATCCCATTAGTTGGGCTTGGTAAATGTACTTTTAGGAAACCATGAGGAGGATCTTGACTCAAGGTGATTGTTTAGGGATTATGTATGTATGTATGTTTCATTGGTGGGATTCCTATGTCATGAAGGTGGATAAAAAAGGATATTGAGTGGGGATTAATAATTGGTCCTACCCTATGTGGTATATTTGGGCATTACACTAAGGAAGGGGTCTATATATGGTGAAAATAGGAGGAGTATCTTGACTCATGGTTAATAATGAAACAAATATGAGTACTTTACTCAAGGAAGTAAAGTAACTGAGATGAGTATCTCAGATAAAGGTATTTTGAATCCATGAGGATCTTATAGACTCAAGGAATTATTCTAGGATTAATGATGGGTTCATAGAAATTGTAACCCAAAATATTTCCAACCCATCATGATAAGTTTTCAATGCCACTATTGATTTTCCATTGAGCCAATAAGGTATGTGAATGGAGGTTCATGTACATAGAGGCCTTGTATATTAGGTTTATGTACTAGGGTCTATGCTATAGAATTTTCAGAGGATGGTCTATGTGGTAGGTGTGTGTAAAAAGTGCATGGCCACCTGGTCAGTGAACAGTCACCAAGACGGCATACACAGAGTGGGCTCGTGCAGTAGAAGACTACGTGGTCAGTTGAGTGGTTTTATGCTTGGTTGAGTGGTTTCATGATTTTACGACACATAATTTATTAAGTGGATGAATGGTGTGAGACCATGTGGTTTATTGAGTGGTTGTGAGGTATGATTCTGTTTAGTAAATCAAGTGGATTCATAGTTGGAGCCCATACAATTTAATGAGTGTCCACAATGTAATAGCCTACATGGTTGACTAAGAGAATGTGAAGGAGGTGTGTGCATAAAATATATGTGTATGGTTGGTCCTCTTACAGAAGCTGTGGAGCCACTAGGTAGGTGTATGCACAGCAGGATAGTGTGTGTAGTAGGTTTATGGATGTTATTTTTCATGGAATGTTTATAGAATAGTCTTCACATGATAGGTTTATAAAAGAGGCTTTTTGTGGTAGTTGCACAAAAGAGGTGTTAAGAGGTATGTTCACGAAAGATCCATTATGTGGTATATGTGTGGAAGAGTTCTCACACATTATGTACAAGGAAGATGAATCACATGGTAGGTTCAAGGAAGAGACGCCTCATGATTTGTATTTGAAAGAGGAATTACACGGTAGGTGTACTGAAGAGGCATCACATGACAGGTTCCCAAAATCAGCCTCACATAATAGGTGCACAAAAGGTTCCTTAAGTGATAGGTTCCTATAAGTGGCCTCCCACAATAGGTTCACAGATTCACATAGTAGTTTCATGATATAGAGTTCATGCAACTTTTTCACTAGAGAGGTCTCTCATGGTAGTTGTATGAATAAGGCATTGCATGGAAAAGGCCTTGTATGGTAGGTGTGAAAAAGGGGAATCACATAATTGCTTGATGAAGGTGTTATAGGTAGAAGTAGGATAAGATGGATGGGTGGGGGTAAATTTACTTTTAAATAACATTTAAATAATTTAATAGACTAAAAATCCTTTTAAAAGTATAATAATAATCAAAACCTTTAGAAGACTTTAAAATAAAAACTGATTCAAGTAAAAAAAGAGAAATAAAAATATAATAACTATAAATTTTTATAAAATATAAAGCATATAAAAATGAATGATTAATAAATTAAATGATTAAACATATTTAAATATATATGTATAAGTTAAAAGTTATTAAAAAACTAAAGAAACAAATTATAAACTGAATAAAATGTTTTAATAAAGGATTTCAGATAAAGTTCTTTGATAAAACCCTACCTCTCCTACACCAATTACATAAGGGTTTATTGTATTAGTCTCTTGGATTTAGTAGTATCCAAGAACAAAAAAATCCCTCTTCTAGTTTATATCATAAAAACATAATACAATCGACCATATAATTTTAACTATTATAGATAAAAACCTCAATGAGAAGAAATCCTTCATCATGTAGTGGTTTTTGGAAAGAAACCCAAGTCAATAAATTTAAAAGGTAGTGAGAAATGATATAGAATAGATAAGAAGAAGGAGAATATTTTTAGAAGAAATATAATTTAGGAATAGTTTTTATTCTCTCAAATGAATGAGAAAAAGAATTAGGAGAGAATGATAAAGATGTAGGAATGAAAATAATTTTACAAAATGATCATACTCTTGATTGTAAATAAAGATCACTTTGAAATTTAGAAAACCTGATATTAATTTAGTGAAAAGAGCACTTAGAATTATCAATTGGATGATACGGTAATTTTTGAAGTCCCCTGGAGGTCTATTTATAAAATTTAAATACTTCAAAACCCATTTGGAATTGGGGGGGATTAAAGTCGAATAAGAATAAATTTAATATATTTTTACCATCAATAAATACAATATCAAACCTACTATCTCAATTCCACTAGATACCTGGTATCCTCCATCGAGTAGTTGGTATAGATGCTACAAATCTCTAAAAATCCATAGAACCCACCAGATGGTTGATGAGCTCCCATTAGATAGCTGGTACAAAATTTCTTCCATGGTGGCTCTATCCATAACCACCGATTAGCTGGTAGAATTATGTTAGATCAAGGGTCCCATTTACATGGAATTTGTCATTTGGTGCCCTACACAGGTGAGATGGTGTTGTATGTTAGAATCTAAACACTCTGAGGCCTTCAATAATCACTCTATAGCCTTTAAAAAATATTCTAATTTCATTTTATGAATTTTAAAAGCCCATCAAGACATTTTCAGAGATCTTCCATGATTTTAATAAGATGTAATCATGATCTTCTAATAATCAAGATTAACACATGAAAACTATTAAATCCAATAACTCAAATGAAATTATTAGTCACTTTAATGAGTTTTTAAAATTATTAAAATTAATAATGTGAGAAAAATGAAAATGTTTACCTTTTTGATGATCACAAAACACTTTAATAAAAAATAATACAACAAAAATATAATAAGATAAATTTTAAAAAAAATTAAAAGTAAAACAACATTATTTCTCCTACATATGATTATTAATCATAATATTATTCATTTGTCCCCCAAAAGGAACAACATAAAACATAACCATAAATTTCTATAATTACTTTAAATCCATATATTTCTCCCCATTTGTGATTATAAAAAACAATTGATAAACATGTTAGATAAAATAAGAGATTTTTTTTAAAACTATATTTATCATCATTCATGATCTATCAAGGGAGAAAAAAAAAGATTGAAAATTTTAAAAACATAAAATTCAGAAGGATATATTTTCAGTAAAGCTCAAGATAAAATAATTTTTTAAAGTAAAAAAGAAAAATAAATATTTGAAAAATAATTTTTTTAAAAGGTGTAGGATTTAAATTTTTTTTAGAAAAACAAATTATAAAAAGGGTCCCTCATATTAGATTATTTTATTATTAACAGGTTTAGATCTCCCTTAAAAGATTCATTACAAATATAAAGATCAAATAATCAAAATTAAATAAATAAATAATTTTTTTTATGAAAAATAATTTCTTGATTAAGGTTTTGGAAATATTATGACAACTTATCATAGAAAAGATTCTAGGAGTATCAAACCTACTATGATGTAAAGTCCCATTACACATTCTTATGGTGGAAATCAGTTTAACAATCAAACCATCTCTTTTTGAGGTAAAAATATCTGGGTTTATCTATGTCGAAACTACATCCAGATAGGAATATTTTTATTTGGAGTAGCACACTCACTTTACTTTACCAAAATTATGAAATTTTTGAAAAACAATTTTTTAAATAATGAAAATAATTTATTTTAATTTTTTTAAAAAAAATTGTAAAACAAATTGAAAATTTCTCAATACTTCCATTGTTACGATATAAGTATCATAATCTAATAAAACCAAAATTCTATTTAATAAAGTAAAAGTAATAAATAAGAATGGGTTTAGTGAATATATTGGAAATTTAAAGGTTGGTTTGAAAAAATTCATGAATGATATCACCTTTTTGAAAGAGATATCAAAGAGATTGGTGTCTCTGATCAATGTTCTTAGTGTGAGATTATTAGATAGGGAATTTAGAGATAATAATCACACTAGTATTGCCACACTTGATAGGTTCATGAAAATATGTTATCCTAAATTCTAAGAGAGTTTAATTCATCCATATAATTTCATGAAAAAACTCTCTGTGGTTATGTATTATGCTTATTCTATAAAATGTGTAATAATGTTTTTCTTCTTAGCACTCCATGAGATGTGGGATTTTCCTAGTGTCTGACAAGTTCCATTAGAAATTTTACTATCTAGCTTGTATCCTCCAATATCAATATCATAAAACCAATTAAGTTAAAAAGAAGTTTCATTTGGATAAAATAATCTATGGATTTTAGTTCCATTCAAATAGAAAAAAATATTTTTCAGATCTTTCAAATGAGATCCTTTAGATTTTATTTAAAATGAGCACAAATTACATAAAATTAACATGATGTCTAATCAGTTCATAGTAAGATATTGTGGAATTCCAATCACACTTTTATAAATTTTTTTGTTAACTATTTTTTTGGATTCATCTAAAGTTGGATTAAAATTTGTACACATGGGTGTTTTAATTTCAACTGCATGATCCATGCTAAACCTCTATAAAATTTCATTAGTGTATTTACTTTTTTTTAGAAAAGTTCCTTCAATATTTTTAAATTTTTTAAAACCAAGGATGAATTTGTGTTCTCTCATAAATCACATTTGAAACTCTTTATTCATGAAATAAGAAAATGTATTACAAGGATATTCCTTAGTTGAGCTAAAAATAACATGATCAACATATATTTGACAATTAAAAAATCATTTATTTTTTTAGTAAATTAACAAAATTGACCATTCCATTTTAAAATAATTTAATAAAAGGAATTTAGTTAACCATTCGTACCAAGACTGAGGTGCTTGTTTTAAACCACAATGAGATTTTCTTAAATTGAAAAAATTATTTAGAAATTTAATATTTTCAAAAACAAGTGGTTGATCCCCAAAAACATTTTAAAAAATCATACCATTTGGAAAGCCACTTTTGAAATCCATTTGGAAATGCATAGAATTAAAATGTGTGGATAATGAAAATAATATTACAATAGATTCTATCCATGAAATAGGTGAAAATATTTCCCCCTAATCAATTCCTTCTTCTTGATTATAGCACTTAACAAAATGTTGAGCCTCGTTATAGGTGATATTTTCTCGTTCGTCATGTTTTTTTTGAAAACCCCACATGGTTCCAATAATAGGATGATTATCGAGACATTTGAGAAGAGTTCAAATTTTATTCCATTAAAATTAGTTTTACACCCCTTAATTATAAAGTATCCAATTCTCATTATTAATAGCATCATTAATGGATTGTGGTTTAAAGTGAGAGAGAAAATATTTATGTTTGACCTCATTTAAGACCAAACATCTAGTATGAGTTTAGGATTGAAATTCATAAATAATATTCTCAAAGGGATGATATTTGGATTAAATTGATTCATTGAGAAAAGGAGTAGAAGGGGGTTCTTGAAAATATTTAATATCTTTAGAATATTTAGGTTTAGGTAATGTAAAACTAGCTTGGTCAACATCAATATCAATTTGAGGATTCTTTTTAAAAATATTCTCATCAAATTTTAGATTAATTGACTCTTTCAAGGTATTTTTCCTATTACTAAATACTTGGTAGGATTTACATTATTTTTAATACCCAAAAGGACACCTTTATAATATTTGGGTTAAAAAAGTACAATATTATCCTTTTTATTATGGGTAAATAATTTACTTTAAAACCCCAAACTATTAAAAATAAAATCCTCTATTTGATTGAATTAAATGACCTATTATATAATATGGTTATAAAAAATGAACTTATTCGATTATATCCTATCATATTTAAAAGGAAATTAATCATAATGACCATTGATGATATAACTATTTGAAAAGTGATCATATGATTAGTAGATATTAAGGGTTATGATAAATACAATTGACATGGTTGAAAGAAGTGATGGCTTCAACCAGTAGGATTGTACCATATGAAGCCCTTTTATTAGAGATTCCAATAAAGATAGAATCTATGAGTTTTCCCATGACCAATAAAAATTTAAGATCAAATAACTAAAGCACAAGAAAAATCATTTATGGTATAAGTTCAATCTCATCAAGATCACAACTCAAACCATGTTCTCTGAACTACCCCATGAGAATATCACAATCGTACACCATACCCTTAGGGTGTTCACTGGTGTAATAAGAGATTATGTATCTAGATACTAACAGTATGAATATTTATATTTTATTTTCTATAAATAATTATTATATTTATTTCTTATTATTTTTATTTTATAAATTATTAAGTATTGAGTTTGATAAAAATTAGATTTTAATACGACAAAACTCGAATTGTGTTTTTGGGTAATATACAATTTCAATTAATAAATTCATTTTGATGAATTCATAATTTTTTTAAAATAAATTATATTTTAATGAAATATTATTAAATAGTATGTATTAAAATATATCTGATAATATAATTTTTCAAAGTGAAAATGTAAATTTTAAGTGTTAGAAAAATGTAATTGTAAAAAAACCATTATTTTTCAATAAATAGGGATTTTAATTTTAAAGTGTAATTTATCACATTTAGATAATTATTTTTATATAATAAATATTATTTTTTTAATTAAACATCAAAATTAACCAATATTTATTTTTTCATAATTTTCTGATATAGTAAAATTTTCTTATAAAAATTAAATACGGTATGTATTATGACATAATAATGACCCAATGGAAATATAATATGTACCATAAAAGATATCCATGAACAAATAAATATTTTTCATTTTAAATAGTGTGTTTATAGTTTTTTTATTACTTTTATAAACCCTTTATGAATCCACCAAAACCTATATTATATTTTAAGTTTTTAAAATCAATTATTTGTAAACATAACACACTTCCACATCTGAATGGTTTTATTTAAAGGTGAATAGTTAATGGAAAAATAAAATAATAAAAAACACTCTTGCTTTGTAAGAACCCTAGAAAAAAACCATGGGAAAATTTTTAGTTTTGATTACATTATTTTATAGAGTTCAAAACTTATGTTTGGAAAATAATAAATAAATCACCTCTCTTTTCCTATATAAACCCACATGATATCCCATTCCTCTTCACTAAAAACAATTTAAACATAAATAAACTCTTACCTTTATTCTCAATATCCCTCCCAAGGTTCCCTCAATATCTTAAGAAGCTCCTACCAAGATTTTGGAAACACCCTCTTAAAGCAAGATACCCTCTCCTCCTCTTTATGCAAGCACCTTATTTATGTAATTCCTGTTGTCTCCCAATTCATAATGATAGAAATTATTTTACACATAAATATTACACACATTTTTTTTAAAATTTATTATATACCCATTTTAGTCTCATTAATTTCTCCCATGATTCATTGTGTACCCTCGTTATACAACCAAAATTATCCTGTGATTTTTTCATGCAAAACTTTTATTCAATCACCCATTTTTTATTATGCCTTTTAATTCCCAATTTTTTATGTTGGATTATGTTTTTATATATCCGTATTACTACTATTATTATTTTAAAGTGATTATAGACCCCTTTCACTATCATTAATCCCACCCGTGATTCATTATGCGCCACTATTATGCCGTCAAAATTATCCTATTATTTTCCACGCGAAACCTTTGTAATGTGAATACAAACACCATTTATACTTAATAATTTCACCTAGAAATAACTATATTTATTTTATTGGGGAATTAAATTTATTTATTAAATAATCCTTATTATTGGGATTAAATATGATGAAATATGATCTTATTTTGAATGATATATGTGGCTCTCCTAAACATGTAAATGATATGAAAGTGATAGGTCCACCCAAAATTATATAGTGCTCCAATGAATTGGGTAATGCCTATTCTCATGAGAAATCATATATAGGATTAGGGCATAAAACTAACCCATTATGGTAATTTTTCAACAATGTTAATATATTTTGGTTGTTATCCTTGACCTATGTTTATGATGGCATGCTTAATGTTGTTTCCACACTCTCAAATTGTCTTTATGTTATTATGTTATATCATGCCTCACTATTCTAGGTTATGATTCCAACCAATTTAATGTACCATTTAAATTTAAATTGACTGACATGTAATACATTAATCATGTTATTCTTTTTTATTCCCTTACTAGGATTTATACACCCCTTTATTTCCCCAAGTTATCCTGAGAAGTTTTAAAAGATATGGAATTTTAGAAGCATGTTAAGGATGATTTCAATAATGTTGGTGTATCCATATATCAAGATGATGTGATATGTACTTAATAACCCAAAGTAAAAAAAGATTATTGATCTTCTAGGTTGTACTACCAAACAAGTACAGTCATATGAAAAGGCTTTGACCATTTATTAATGATGAATTAAAAACTAAACAAGAAAATGAAAAGGGTCGATCAAAGGAACTTTCCCTCATCCAAAAAAATATTTAAAGATCATAATATGACATATCATCTTCATAATCATAATCATATATATTTTGACACTCATATTGATAATTACCTTGATCTAAGATCTTAGGGATATCTACATTGGACTTTTTTTACACCTATGAAGATCTGGTAGACACAGTCCTTGAAAGATTGGAATTGTCCTTGTGTGTCCTTATTTTTGAAGGAGTAGGTGTAAACACCTCACTATTAACCAACTTTGTCTTGGAATATATGAAAAAATATTTAAATGAAGCTTTGTCCCCACTATTCGAATCCTTGAGAGGAGTTCTTCCATTCACTCCTTCACTATTAGAGACATTTCCCCATTTATCAAAGATTCATGAAAGACTGAATATGTTCTAGATATCCTAATGAAGATAAAAATTTTATTGAGAATCAATTTGGTTGAACTCACTATCATGTGAATTTAGATCCCCCATCATGTGAATGATAGTGAATTCAAGAATTTGAAGCTCCTTTTAACCTTCCCTAGACTGAACACCTTCACCCTATAGAGAACAAGCTAAAACCAAGGAGTGACCAGCATCAATCTTAACTGTCATGTTTTCTTTCCCATATTGATAAATTATATATTCACCTAGGGGAAGTAGCTATAACCATTTACATACATAGTTCATCCCTATGAGTAGAAAAGTAGTACTGAAAGTGGTGCACCAAAGAGCCTTTTTAATCCCCATAAATTTGAGGAACCTAATTCAAGGATAAGGTTCCTTAACTAAAACCATCATTTTCCTCAATAGGAACTGCACATCCCTCATTAACCTATATGGTGTCAGCATCTATAGATCTCCACTATGATGTAGTAGATTTAACTTTAAAAAAAATTAGTATTTAAAGAAACAATATATAATTCCAAAGGATTAGGCATCCCTTTATGGGAATAAGGTCTAGAAATCACAACTGATTTCTTTCCAGACATATTCTCATCCTTATTTTCAGTATCATATGATTGAGAAAAATCAGCCCTATTTTAACTATGATGGCCTAAATTATCATCATATTTACATTCCTCATTATTTTATATTCTACAAAGAGAATAATCATGTCCTCTAACTGAGAATATTGTTCAAAAATTGATTTCTTCCAGGTAATCCTATCATGCCTAATTACATTACAAACATCAAAAAAAGGAGGGAAATTGTTATATTCAACAATAATGTTCAAATAATTAGATTGCATGGATAAACTACCTTATTAGAATGGTTTAATCTAAATAAACTTTAATGATAATTCTAGAAAAGAAACCAAATCTTTCTTGGTCCGTTCTCTTATCCATTTTGAATAGAACCCCGATGGTTGGGGAAATTTCATATAGGATCTTTGGATTCCAAAATATCCAGTTGAGGCCAAAAAAATTGACATAGAGTTTCACAAAAGAATCCATAAAATTTAATGGATTGAATCATGGGCTCCATTTGTAGATGTGAAGAGAACCTATATTCAAGGAGACCGATCTAAAGTTCCAAGCCCTCATCTTTAAATAATAGTTTGGAAACAAGAAGTGGGAAAAGATACACTCTACTGGGATACATTCCTAGTTAGGGAAACCCCATAATGAGGATAATTTTCCTACTAATTATTCTATCTTCTATGGTTTTTGATATTTCTTGCGCAATAATTATCCAATAATTTAATGATGACACATTTACAATCTCTTTAAGATTGTATCTTGGCTCACAATCACACAATATGTATCACATTTTCTTAAAATCCTACATGAATCAACATCGTGGATAGAAGAGAATAGTATTCAATTCAATTAAAAAGACTTACCTTAAACGATGTTCTTCAAAGACGCATATTTTTTAGAAATAGATAGTGCATTATTCTTTAAGGATGATAATTTTTTTTAGTGGAATCCTTGCTTGGTGTGGTCCTGACCCCATATAGACTGGATGCCTCATTGGTTCCTCCCAAAGTGTCTTTTGATTGAGATTTTGAAGCTGACATTACTCCAAAAATATGTTCAATGCTCGGGAAATGGGGTATAGTAATGGGAAATATGAAACCCTAGATACCATCATCTTTTCCGCAAAGAGTTTCACCAGACCGCCCAACCACCATCCCTCTCACAAACATATTTTTGGTTGTACTATGTTTTCTTCTATGTAATCACTAATACAAACTTATAAAATATTATGGATTTAATAGTGGTAGCTAAAAGAACTGTTAAAGACCCCCCTTGGTCAACACTAAAAAAGAATCATTAAAGGGGGTCTTTAACAGTGCTAAAAAAACACTGACAGGGTATTTTTTTAGAAGTACTGATAAAGACCCCCCTTTACCCGCACATTTTTAGTAGTGATTATAATGGAATACTTAAAAAAATATTAAATTAAAAATAATATATTAATACATAAATATATTTATATTGATATAAATATAAGATATTGTTTGTTTAAAATATGGTTTAGATAAGGTAAATAAGCATTGACATTTAATACATATGATATTTAGTGAAAATGGATTATAAATAATCAAAAAAGTATTTTAAATTAGTAATTATATTATTATTACTGAGTAATAATCATTTAATATCAATTTGTAGATAACAAAAATCAAAAAATTAATAAAATATCTAAATTATGTTGAAATCGTAACTCAAACTTCAAAAGACCCAAACTTTTGATCCTAGTGTCTATATGGGATCTACCACATATCAAATCAAATCTTGAGATTATATCTACACCCTTAACGATAGCGGTAAACAGTTTTCACATTTTTCAAGGCCAAAAAAGCACTATAAGGCCTCTAAAGTAAGTTTTTAGTCGGGTATACCACTTTTTTAACATTTTATGGATTTTCAGTCTCATTTAAAGGGGGTATTATTATATTTTTTTGGTGGAGTATAAATTTATATCAGGTCTTACATTCATATTGATATAATGGTTTTGAAATTTTATTTTTTTGACATCATAATTTTATTATTATTAATTATATGCATTTTTCTTATATTTTCTTATATTAAATCACACATATAAATACATATATCAACAAATATATGTAAAAATGTATATTCTAGTATATATAAATCAATACATTTTCTAAAAATGAATTAATAATAATATCAAATCATTTTTTACATTATACAAACATATTTATAATGTTTATATATACATATATGTGTATATTAATAAATAAATACATATTTATATTATATTCTAGAATATGTAAATGAGTATAATATATAATATATTTAAATAAATAAGTATTTATATACAACACACACACACATATTATATTTTATTATTCAAAAATAATTATATAAATATATGAATAAAAAATTATATGTAAATATATATATATATATAAACAAAATATCATTAAACAAAAAAATAGCATGGTGTAGTGGTAAAGGCATTCCATCTTTGAAGTAGAGGTGTAGAGTTCAAATCCAGGCGGGCGCACATGAGGCTGTAAATTTGAAAAGCACTAATAAAAGGGGTGGTGGGGTGGAAAGCACTGATAAAGGGGGAAGAACTATTAAAGGTGTCTTGGAAGTGATAATAAAGGGTTTGGGCATATGGACGTCCTAAAAAATATAATTTCCCCCCTTTAAAAGTGCTAAAAAATTCTATTAAAAGGGACCTTTAACAGAACTTTTTTAGCAGTGATAAAAGGTTCGATCTTTTAACCGTGCTCTGATTATCAACATTTTTTAGTGCTGATAAAGGACTATTATAGCATTGTTAAAGGCCTCTTTTTTAGTAGTGAACAAATGAAAAAATAAATTATATTAAATATATGGGTTTTCATATTTGGTATCAAAGAAAAGTCTAGTTATTTCTGGGATTTGAATTATAAAAATCTAGTGATAACTTTATGGGTAATACTAAACATTGAAAAAACAACCCAAAATTTAGGTAAAGTATATAGTAAGTGGTTTTAAATAAATAAATACCTATATTGATACTATAAGTAGATGGGTCTCTTCCACAAATTTACCTAGGGGTAATAATCCTAAAAAATATATACTGAGCTAGACTCGATCATGAACTAGTGATGGGAAATCTAATGACTGCCTGAATGAGACGCCTAACATGAAGGGGTATCATTGAGATATCTTGTGATTATGAAAAATCAACTATCAAAAATAATTATTAACAACTGAAAAATAGTTTAATGCACAAACACATAAAATAAGAGGAGGATATAATCTAAAGGAAGTTCATCTGATAAATAGGATAAAGAAAAGAAACCTCAATTCCATTTGAAAAACAATAAGCAAAGCGGCACCAAGGGAAATGTCACAAAGGAACTGAGATATTTCTTAAGCATGGAAAAATAAGGCATAAAGAATCCAATTTTCAAGGAAAATGAATAACATGGTGGAGGGGAATAGATCTAAATATAAGGTAACATTTATAGTTCTATGTTATAAATGTGGAGAATTTGGTCATTATCCAAGCCAATTATCTATTCCAAGGGATAACAAGAATAATGAGCACAAATAATATCCAAGACCAAGGGAACAAATAAAATACTATGTTGATATGTAACATGATGAATTAGTACATGTAATCACTACTCTTGAGTTATTCATGTCATTTTATATTTCAATTAACAACATATTATCTTATTGTGTAAGATTTCTAAGAAAAGTGAATCACCACCTGGAATGGTTTGATATAATCAGGATAAAAATATATGATTATTATATCTCAAGTTGAATTTTGTGGGAATGTTTTTCTTGAAAATCTCATCAATCTTCATTTGGTGGAATTTTATGCTATCCTAGTTATGTAATGGTTTTCATTTTGTAAATCCAACACAAATTTTTGGGATAAGGAATTGACCCTCCATACCAAAAATCACCCTTTGATTCTATAAAAGTGAAATGATGATGATGAATCTACTTTAATATCATCATCTCAATCATGTTTTTTATTGAATTGTGAGAAATAATATCTTTCTTAAATGTTTGAAACTAAATAAAACATTATCCTTGATGAAATTCCCACTATAATGGAATTATTTAATGTGTTTTCTAAATAATTTTATTCCTTACTCCAAGATGAGAGGTTGAGTAATCAATCAAACTTATACATAGACCATGTAACATTAATGGGGGATTTTAACACCATAAAAGGGATATCTATAGATCCATTAAAAAAATAATCAATTAAATGGTGGACTATACTAACCTATATGATGTAAATTCGTATTTTTATCATCTTAGCTGGGTACTATCATTTATTTTTAAGAAACTTATCACGATTTTGAAGCCCTCTAACAAAGGTAACTCATAAATGAGTCAAGTTTGTATGGAATGATGAATGTGAGAATTTTTTTAAAGATCTAAATAAGAATCTAATCATTAAACCTATGCTCACATTACCAATTAAGGGGGATGTATTTTTTATCTACAATGATGAATCTAAAATGGATTGGTTTTTATAATCATACAAAATGACACACCATTATCCTATGCCACTCAAAAACTAAAGATCCATGAAAAAAACTACCCAACTCGTGATCTAGAATTGGCTGCATTGATCTTTTCATTGACCATTTTGTGACATTATCTATATAGGGAGAAGAGTGACATATATACAGATCATAAAAGGCTCAATTAAATATTCAAACAAAAGAAGCTTAATATGAACCAGTATAGGTGGTTAGATCTGATACCATCTTGGGAACCTAAAGGTTATAATTCCATCTCGATGGTAGTTGATCACCTTATCATTTCAATGGATTTCATTAATATATAGGAATATTTCTCTCTTTATCAACTTTCTAAGATTCACATAATGGAAGTGTTAAGACTTAATGGATTTCCACTCTCTATTTTATCTGATCGAGGTCTGAGGTTTTCCTAGAGGTTTTGGAGAAGACATCATAAAGTGTTAAATACAGAATAGATCATAATCACTACTTATCAACTTTATATGCATGACCATTTTGAAAGGAATATTAAAACCCTGGAAGATACGATGAGATCATGTTCTATGGATTTCCAAGGATGTTGGGATCAACACCTTCTCCTAGTGGAGTTCTCACATAACAACAATTTCTATTCTATCATTCAAATTTAACCTTATTAGGATCTGTATCTGAAGATGTTTCATATTCAAACATGTTGGGATGAAGTTAGAGAGTGAAGGATAATGTGACCAGATCTTATTAAAAATATGATAGAGAAGTTTCAAAACATTCACCGTCATATGAAATCCTCACAAAGTAAACATAAATTATATAAAGACAATTATTTATGAGACCTGGAGTTTGAGTTTGGAGATAAAGGGTTCCTTTTTATATATTCATAGAAAAATTCATGAGGTTTGGGAAGAAGTGAAATCTTAGTCCAAAATACATCTGCCCCTTTGATATCCTTGATCACATCGAAGTGGTAGCCTATTGACTAGAGCTCCCACCCAACCTATCCCAAGTATATGAAAAGTTCCTTATATGTATATTGATAAAGAACATACCAAAACCATCACATGAATTGAATCTAGAGGTGATACTATTTTATAATGATATTTCATATGAGGAGAAATCGGTGAAGATCTTAGATCATAGATACAATGTTCTATGAAACAAGAAAACTCACCTGATAAAAGTATTGTAGTAGAACCACATGATTGAGGAAGAGACACAAGAACCAAAAGAGGTGTTGAGAAAAAATTAACCTCATCTATTTTAGTGTAGGAAATTAAAACTTCAAGGGTGAAATTTATGAATGGGTGAATAATATAATGAACCGAAATATTATAAATTAAATTCCCTTTTTTCTTGAGTTAAATGCCTTATTAGGTAATATGGTTATCAATAAAACATGAACCTATTTAGTTATAACCTATTGTATTTAGAAGACCATTAAGAATCATGACCATTGATAATAAAACCATTAAACAATGATCATATGATTATTATATATTAAGGGTTATGATTAATCCAATTGACATGGATGAAAGAATCGATGGCCTCGACCAGTAGGATCATACCCTAAGAAGACCATTTATCATAGATTATGAGGGAGAGAAAATCTCTTGGATTTTACCTTGACTAATTTCAATCTGAGATCCAAAAACTAAAGCATAATATATATCATTTATGGGGTAATTTCAATCTCATCAATATCATGACCTAGACCATGTTTACAAAACCACCCAAAGAGAATCTCACTATCATGCACATTATCATTAGGGTGTTCATTGGTTTAATAAAGGGGTTATTTATCCCAACCCTAATAGTATGAATATATGCAATTTATTTCAAAACAATGATTATTTTTATTCCTTATTGTTTTATTTTATAAATTATTATGTAATGAGTTTGATAAAAATTAGATTTTAATATGAAAAAATTGAATTTTTATTTTTGGACAATATGAAATTTCAATTAAGACATTCCTTTTGATGAAATCAGGACTTTTTAAAATAAATTATATTTTAATAAATTATTATTATTAAATATTGAATATTAAATTTATATGATAATATAACTTTATGAAGTGAAAATATAAATTTTTAGGGTTAGAAAATTGTTATTGTAAAAAACCCCAATATTTTTAAATAAACGTGGATTATAATTTAATAGTGTCATTTTTTATATTTTTAGAATAACTTTGATAAAATAAATATTATTTTTGGAAAACTTTCATCAAAATTATCCAATGGTGATTTTTTCATAATTTTTTTGAGACAGTTTAATTTTTTTGGGTAAAACATTAATACAATATAAATATATAGTATGTATTATGACAACATAATTACCAAAAATGGTTGTGATTTATACCATAAAAGGTATATATATAATAATATATATTTAAAATTTAAAATAATGTGTTATTGAGTTTATTTGATTAATTTTATAAACAATTTATGAATCCTACAAAACATATATTATATTTTATGTTTTTAAAATAAATATTTTATAAACATGACTCACTTCCACACCCAAAGATTATTATTTTAATTAAATAATTTTATGGAATTATAAAACAATTAAAACTACTCATATTTATTATAAACCATGGGATTAAAACATGTTAAAGTTTTTTGTTTTAATTACCTTATTTTATTGAGTCAAAAAACTTTGTTTGGAAAATAATGAAGAACTCCTCTCCCTTTTCCAATAAAAACCCACCCATGTTCCCATTTATCTCCCCAGAAAACCATTTTATAAAGAATATAATCTTACCTTTCCTCTCAATATCCATCCTAAGGTTCTCATATCTCTCAAGAATCTCCTACTAAGCTTTTGGAAACAGGCTCTCAAGGTTAAGGATCCTCTCTTTTTCCTCTTTATTCAAGCACCATCTTTATGTAATGCCTTTTATCTTCAATTTTTTTATTAATGGGATATTATTTACACATAAATATTTTTTACCATATTATTTATAAGTTATGATATAAGCATTTCACTCTCATTAATCATTCCCATGATTTAGTATGTACCCCCATTATGCTTCTAAAATTATCCATTGATTTTTCCATAGAAAAAAATTATCCAAGCACCCTTTTTGTATTATGAATTTAAATTCTCAATTTTTTATATTTGATTACGTTATTACATATCCCTATTACATAAATTATTATTTAAATGTTATTATATACCCATTTTACTCTAATTAATCCCTCTAATGATTCATTATGTACCCCCATTATGCTGATAGAATTATCCTATAAATTTTTCATGCCAAACCTTTGTATTGTGAATACCATCACCATTTCTAATAAATGGTATTCAAATAAACATAAATATCCATTATTTGGGACTTTAATGTATTTAATTCACAATCCTTAATCATTGTATGAAATGTGATGAAATATGAACCTATGTTGAACGATCTATATGGCATACTTTTATATCTACATGATATGAAATGGATGGATGCACCTAGAATTATATAGCACTCTAATGAACTGGGTAATGTATTAGTATCCTAATAATTCATGTATGGTATTAGAGACTAAACATAATCCAGTATGGGACTTTTTCCACTATTTTATGATTTCAATCTAGTTAGCCTTGATCTATGTTTATGATGTCATGTTTAATGTTTTTTCCACATTGCCATATTTCCTTTATGTTATTATGTTATATCATACCTCATTATTCAATATTATGATTACCACTCATTTTTTGTCCAATTTAAATGATTATTTACTAATATGAAATACATTAATCATCTTATACTTTTTTATTCTCTTACTGGACTTTATAGCTTACTCCTTTCTTAATGTATGTCTCTAGGTTAACCCGTGTAGTTTTAAAATCTATGGAATTTTAGATGAATGCTAAGGAAGTTTTCAATATTATTGTTGTGTCCATATATCATGTTGAAGTTATATGTAAATATTATCCCAAATAAACTAGGATTATCGATCTTCTAGGTTGTACAAAGTGTTATTTTTTATTATAAATCATGAAATAAATTGTATTAAGGATATGGGTTGTCATATTTACAGTTGAAAATTTTAAATAATAAAACTTTAAGAATTTTTTCTTTCCTAAAGTTCATAAGGGTTTTTTAAAAATAAGGTCTTTATGATAATACAGTTAAGGATAAAATAAGAATTATTGACCACATTGACCTAAAATAATTGAGGTATCTTAAACTCATTCCAAAGATTCCTACACATTTCTTAGAGGTTCCATTTTTGTCTTTTTCCAACTATATTTTTTTTGAGGTTTTCTAGGAGAAAATGAATGATTATATCCTTGAGAAGAAAAAAATTCATTATAGTCTTTGTTATCAAATTCTCCACCACGGTCATTTGTAATAAAAATTAGTTTTTAGCCTTTTTCATTTTTTACATTCCTTGAAAAGTTAAGAAAGAATTTACAAGCCTCATTTTTATGAGCTTAGAAGAAATTCGATGTATATCTTGTATAATCATCGATAATTAAAAAGATGAAAGATTTACCTCTAATTATAGAAAATTGAGTTAGTCTAAAAATTTCAAGGTTCACTAGTTATTTGGATTTATAAGAGGAAACAACATTTTTATATCTGAAATATGATTTTAATTTCTTTCTATGTTGGTAAGGTTCTAAAAATAAGTTATCTTTGAAAAAAATTAAATTTCATTCTAGTCCATTAGAGTTGATCATGACTACAGAATTAATGGTACAATGACCTAGGAGCCAATGGAAAATCCAAGATTCTCTATCCTATATACTTAGAAACTAAAATTTTTATAATAAATAGATTTGAAATACATAATATAAACATTTTGAAAATAAGATATTGTAAATAAAAGATTTACTTTATAATTGAAAAATTTACAAAAATGATTTCCAAAATTAAATTTAAAACTGTTATCAAATAACTTATTATTTCTTAGTAAATTATTCTTCAAGAAAAAAACATCATTAATTAATGTACAATTATAGAAACTGATTATAACAATACTCGTGATTTAACATTTTGAATCATCTCTAAATGTGACATGTCCACCATTGAATTCTATGAGATAATTTAATTCATATGGATCAACACACATATTCCTATAAAACCTCCTATATATATACCAAGTACATTCTTAGGGTTTTCTCTTGTTCTATAAATTATTAAGAAACTAATTATTTTGGAACCCATATCTTGGGTCCACTTATGTTAGCTAATAAATACTTTGGAATCCAAACCTATTTAGAATAAGTTTTTCTATTAGAAATATGAGAAGATATATACAGGGTATTTGGTCTACCATATCTAGAATTTTTCAATTACATTCATGAAAATGATGCAAGATTTTTTTATAGTTATTAAAAAATTAATTTTGGGAATTTATGTTTACAAAAGTTAACTTTTTATAATTTTAGGAAAACTAGATTATTTTGAAAAACCAATTCATGGATCACGTTTAACAATATGTTGATATCCCAAAATCATATTTAGATTTTTACATCCATAGGTGAATTGAGAAATAGTATTTTTAAGATATTAAATTTTATATTCCTAATTCTCAACATTTGGTTGTTCTTTTAGTTATAAAACTAAATAATATTTTTCTTTTAAAAGATGGTCTTTTAAAAAAAATAACTCGATTGTAAATATTTTTAAGATCTTTAAATTTGAAACAAGTTCAAAAAAACCTTTCTAAAGCTTAGCTATAGCATAAATAATATCATCATAACTTAATGAAAATTTTATAGAATTAGAAGAGGAAAAAGTAGAACATGATGAATTTATATCGTTAAATACCTTGATTTTGGTTATGAGGTACTTAGTTATTTCATTGTTTGATTCATATGTTAAATTAGAATCCTCACCATCACTCAAAGTTAAAACTTTTAGTGTTTTTTTAATTTTTTATTATCTTTAGAATTTTTTTTCAAGATATAGTTTGGATTGATGTGACCCTTATTTTTTCAAACAATGTAGATAACTTCTATTTCTTAATTTTTATTTTTGGAGCATTGACTGGATCATTTATGTTTTATTTACTTATTTAGATTATTGGAAATATGATCAATCAAAATTTTTATTTCATATGTGTTGTCATTTTTCGCTTGAAATAAATTATCCTTTTAGTTTCTTTGACCTCTTTTTCCACTTTTTTAGGTTTTCTTTTCATAGTTATCTCATATTTCATGATAGATATGATGAGCTCCTCATCCATCAAGGTCTTTATGTATTTATCTTATTGAATCATGGTAACATTTAGATTCTAATTGCTTGGTAAAACCCAAATGTCTTTCTTTAATAATGTATCTATATAAATAGAATCACAAAGAGGCTTTCAACTATTAAAAATGTCAATGAATCAAGAAGACATATTTGTAATTGATTTACTAGGATTAATAAAAAAACTATAAAAGTCTTGTATAAACATATCTAATCAAGTATTTTTGACTTTTTTCATTCCTTTATGATATAATTTTAAGAATTTATATATTTATTGATTCGTTTTTCATCTAGAAGTTTGATTAATGTCTTATTATATACCAAAATTCATGGAATTCAATGATTTACCTTTTAATTCCAAAGTGTAAATAATATCATATGTCCATTTTTCTTCTTTTTCAATAGTATGAGTATAACCATGCATAACTATATCACATATGGTATAACAAACTAATTTTATCAAGTTTATCTATACATGTTTTCTAATAACTATAATTTGAACCATAAAAAAGGATCATGACACATATAGTGTCCTTTGGGAGCACCATGGGTGTTTAAATAATCTATTTAGAAAAATAATTTTTCATGAAAAACTGGTAAAATATTCTTAAAAAATTAACATTTGAAATAGATGATAATAATTTAAGAAATAAAAAAGAAATATCCCTCTAATAATAAATGTAGGCCAGAGTGAGAGAAAATGGGAAGAGGGTGGGGGTGAATTTCTTTTAAAAAATGAAATAAATAATGTCATAAGGACTAAAAAACTTCTTTTAAAAGTTTGATGATAATTAAAAACTTTTAAATAATTTTAAAAAATAATTGATACAACTAAAAATAAAGTGGAATCTCAAAAGAATAAATATAAATATTCATAAAATAGGAACCATATAAGAATGCAATATTTGTAAATTGAATTAATAACAGTATTTATTTATGAAACTGTTAGCAACATGTTATTAAAAAAATAAAGTGAGAAAAAACAAAATAAATAACACTATTTGATAAAGGATTTAAGTTAATGTGATTTAATGAATTCCTATGTCCCTTACCCCAATTGAATGAGGTTTTATTATATTAGTACCTTGGATTTAACAGTATCCAAGATAACAAAAATCCCTTTATTTTTTTAGGTTATAGTAAGAGACAAGAATATAACCAACCACATATTTTTAATGGATATATCTAGAAACCTCAAGTATAATAAATAACTTAACTTTTAGTAGTTTTTTAAAGAAACCAATGTCACTCACTTAAAAATGTATTAGGAATCAGAATATAATAGATATGAATAAGGAGAGGATCTTTAAAATCAATATCAATTTAGCATAGTCTCTATTCTTTAAAAAGAATAGTAATAAGTTCTAGGATAGAATGAGGAAGATGTATAAGTGAGGCTAATTTTACAATATGATCAAACTATTGATTCGAAATAGATAGAACATTGGAATTAAGAAAAATTGAGAGAAAATTAGTGATCATAGAACTTTTTTGTCGATAAGATAATATGGTATGTTTAAAATCCCCCAAAGGCATATATTTATAGCCTTTAAATTATTTGGGACCTTATAAAATTTTATGGGGACATTGAAGCTAAATAAAAATAAAAATATAAAATTTTAACCATCATTAAATACAGCCTCAGACATGATATATCATAACTACTAGATACCCACCAGATTCCATTGGGTAGCTGGAATACTAGTTGCAACTCTCTAGGAACCTGCAGAACCCACTGAATGGATGGTGATGTCCCACCAATTTTAATGTGGACAATTTATTCAAACGATGTCTCTTTCCATCACCACTATTTTGACGGTGGACTTTTATTGCATAATGGGTTCTTCCAATATGGCACTGGCTGGATTATTCCCCGTATGAGCTATCTAGTTCTGTATACTACCATCCAAACACTCCAAGGCCTTCAGTAATCCTTCTACATCCTTTGATAAATCTTTAAACTTAATTTTATGAATTCGACAAGTCTATCAACACTTCTTGAAATCACTTTCTAGATTATCACAATATATCATCATGAACTTCTAATAACCAATATTAACCCATGAAAACTACAGTTTCTAACCACTTAAATTAAATAATTAGACAATTTAAAGAGAGTTTTGTGATCATTAAATCTTATTAATTTGAGAACCATAGTGGGACATCCATTATCCCTAGTTTAGAATAAGATATTACCTCTCTCAAACTATTGGATTATTGATATATCTATTTTTTCATTTCCATATTCTCTCAAAATGGGTGTTTTAATTTATAGACCAAATCCTATAGCATCATTCTTAGAAAAATCAAACCATTAATGGACCACATGGTTTTAAAGGAAGTGAGTAGACACATGGAAAGTGTTAGGCCTCTTGGAGAGTGTGCAACCACTTAAAGAGTGTGTAGCTACTTCGAAATCCCTCAAAAATATGGGGGATCTATCATCCAACCACAATAGAAGTGAAATATCATTAGGGTTTTTCATATTGGAACCACACTAGTAGTAGGAAGTATGATGTCAATCATGAAACAATGATGAATTCATGAATTACCATGTAGTATATATATGAAATTTCTCCATTTTCTAAAACATTTTCAGGATAAAATGAATACTAACATAACACAGTCACACACAATGATATGTAAGTCCATTTTGGATCTACAACAAGTCAAATAAAATCTTGTGAAGGTAACTAGACCCTTGGATATGGGGAATATTCCTTAGAAGGATGTTTTTTAGGCCAAAACATTCCCATAAGACCATCAAAATTGGATTTTATGGTTTTGACTCCCTTCTTGTTAACAAGTTATGAAATACACATCCTAATCCAAAAGGTTGGTTCTCACAACCACATCATCTAATTGTGAATCATTTTCAAGTAGTCTCTTTCCATTGATGTGTGAACAGTATTATGGTATATAGAGGTTCTATCTACTTATTCTTTTGGCATGTTAATACATTTTTATCAAACTCGACTTGTGTTTTTTGAGTGATGAATATGTCAGGGATTCCATGTTACATTGTATGGAATGAATTTATTGATTCCAACAACTATCATTCCCTCTATTTAATTATATTGGTTTAGAACAAAAATAATCTTATTCTTAGGTAAACGTAGGGAACTTTACTGTACTCTTAAACATATGGTAGTATTTTATAGCCAGATCACCAGTGACGTATTATTTCCAAGAGTATTTACTCAAATCAAGTATTTTTAATGTTTCCAAGAGTAATAATCAACTAAAGTCTTTGAAATGTTACCAAGAAGAGTATTTTGATTCAATGTGTTAAGATTATAGTAGTAGTATCGCAACTCAAGGAATTGATATCCTAGAATGGTAAATTCCCAAATTCAAGGGCATGAGATGGAATGGAATGAAATTTATAGGTGGGTCTGAGATAAGAGATCTAGACATTAATAATTATCATATAAGGATAGGAATCAAGACTCGTATTGTTCTTAATTGATCCCTATGCAGATCCTGCCCATATATAAGGGGTAAGATATAGACTAATCTTAATGTATAGGCTATTGGAAAAAATATAGTTTAAATGGGAAAATCACACTAGAAAAGGGGATATTTTCATACTGGATTAGGACCACGTATTTAGAACCATATATTTCAAATATATTACATGAATCTATCTCTTAGGTAAAAATATTAGCTCGAATAACATAGACCATTCAAAATAGTTTAAGGTTCAGATAGAATATAACATAGGTCGTATAGTTTCAAGTTATTCTGTAAGGACTATGTATCTTGAATATATGGTTTCTATTATTCTTTTTCGAGGACAATTGACATAACCTACATAGTTCATTTTTTTCAAGTTCCAAAAGATGGTCCCTAGGATCTTTTTATCTTTTAATTTTAAACCGAAACGTTTTCATAATTTTTTGATGGAGAGGCTTAATGGGAATGAACTTGGATTTTTTAGGCTTACCTTTATCAATTTTTGACCATAAAATATTTATGAATTTTCAATTTGTTTTAAATGATCTGTTTTTTTCTATTCTATGTGGAGATTATTCCTAGAGAGTGGAGACTCAAATTTTCCCCAGGTCTCCATTTCTGGGTTTTCAATCTAGAAATTGCATTATATCTTTTTATAGGTATTTTTAGTTCATTCATGTCAGAGTAACATATCTAATGGTTATGGTCATATATATTTAATCAGTTCATGTTTTTTAAGGTCATAATGCTTAGACCAATATAGATGATGCTTAAACCTAGACATCTTTGACCATATACCACTATAGTTTAATGTTTCATTGCTTTGAATAAATTGTGTGTGATACATTATATATAGAGAGGGTAAGGAGAAACCCAATGTGAATGAAGGGACCAACATTGATATGAGATATCATAAGAATGAAGTCATTAATTTTATGATTTTGAATATCAAACCATTATATCATGTGGTTTAGGGGAACATTATGGGGACCAGGTTTCTAATAATAATGTTACAAGAGGACAATATTTACATAAGGATTTGGGTCCTATCAACAGATAAACACCTAGATATTAAAGGATATAATAATATGTCGTAATATTACATTGAAAGTGGTTACAATTCAAAAATATGTAAAACTAAGGGTATTTTAATCCATTTGAATATTTGGGGTCATGGAAGAGGTAAATAATAACCCAATAATGTCTGAGTCAATTGGAAATAGATGTTGGTGGGAGTAGGTTGACCATTAGTAATGGAGGAAACCAATACCACATAAAATCTTAATATAGTTCATGGGGTTAATGGGTACCTTTCCTCCAGGACGAAACAACCCATGGGGTTTAAATAGTGGCTCTAAGGAAATTATATTGTTCACCATAAATTCAAAGTATGGTACCTTCATATCAATCAATAACCTTGTTACCAATGTTTATATTAAAGAGAGAACTGAGATTATTAATTGACTCATGGTTTTGGGATTCTTGGAGGAGCTTCTCGACTCAAGGAATTGGGTTGGTAAGGATTCAGATATAAAATATATAAAGTAAGTTTATAGAGAACAATATATTCATGAAGGATTTGATCACCATAAATGTTATTCCACCATGAAGTGAATATATTCTATGGGTGAATAAATATAACATGAGATTCTCGAGTACACAATCTCTTAAAGGGTAAATCTACTCAATTTGAAGATGTATCCCTGTTATGAATGACAATATACCAATATTGTATCTTAAACCCTTTTAAAGTGGGTAAAGGAGATCAGATCTAAATGATTCCTCATCTAAAGGATCTAGTGAACATATTTAAACTTTTTATAGGGTTATATGGTGGGACCCACAATCTTTGTGGTTTTTTTATTTCATGCTCTAAATTTTTCCTAAACCATGAAGGGGGCTGACATAGTGAGAATATATTTGAATTTTTTACAATATTCCCTTTATGGGGGGTTCAACCTAACAAGCCTTTATGTCTCTTTGGATTTATAGTATATGGTATCTCATTTGGACCATAGAGGTATGGAGTTTATGTTCATAAATATTTGACCAAAGTTTACATATTTTGTGGTCTTGATGCATGGACCGTGGCACAAAGAGTTTATGGTTATGATTCTTAGAACAATGGGAGAAAAATTCTATCTAGAATGAATATGGTAAAACATGATGCTAATAGAGGAACCATTTAAATTATATACTATTTAATGTGTGAAAAATCTTTGTTTAAAGTCATTTTACTTCTACCAGTTTGTGGATGCTCCCAGGATAAGAGATCTAAATGTCACTATGTATCCTGAACTGATAAGAATCAATCCACCAATAGTTTATTGGAAGAAATTTCTCATATAGACATTTCTGATGTGTAAGAAGGGTGGTATTTTTTTTATTCTGGTGAGAATTTATATCTAGATAAGATACTTAATAACTCACTAATTTGTGATTCAGTATTCAGCTTGGAATGTAAGACAATAAATATATAAGGGATCCTCAAACACTAAAATAAAATTTCAAGAGAGGGGTAGTTTGTCCGAGTTCTTGTTTTTGGAGAAACCTTATGCCATGAAGCCTCAAATGGGCTAGTCTCTTACATAGGAAAATTTGGCCTATAGAATATCCCAATTGAAATAGTTTAATGTTATGTGATAAGGACATCATGCCATATAGTTTAATGTCATGTGACTAGGACTTTATGTTGTGTAGTTTATTATCATGAAACAAGGGATTATGTCTTCCTGACTTTGGGTACGATGCATCTATAGTGAATTAATTAAAGTGTTAAACCAAAACCCATAATATTACATGATTCATGAACGTTATATGAAAGAAAGGGAAATTTTAAGACAACTTATATCCTTAAAGAGTTTAATATAGGGATTGATATGAACAATGCAATTTAGAATCATATAGTGAGGATAGAATGTTTCATAATTTAAATCTATACAATAAGGACTTATGATTGGTTTTGAGTAGATATGACTTACACACAAAGTGTAAGAAGTTATTTTTAGTGAAGAATTAGTAAAAGATATAATTTGAATGAGTGAGGGGTTAGGAACAAAGACAAGGTGGTGGGATTTTCTATTTTTTTGATTGGACGATATTTAATTAGGAATTTTGGTAATCACTGTATCATCCATGGTATGGGAATCATGCAACATGTAGTTCTTGTAAGTTCCTCACATCGATTTATATCATTTAAATGGAGTGGGAATTTTTTATTTCAATAAAGGATCATAATACATAGAGGAATCCTTAGTTCCATCATGGACCAGAGCATTGGGATGAGACTAAAATCTATGGATGGGTTTCATATAAGTAGTACAAACATCACTACATATCATATAAGTATAGGAATAAATCCATAAATTGTTATTGAAGGTTGGGGGGATATTTAATTTTTAAAATAGTTGTTTCTACTGCACAATGAATTTCCAAATAAATAGATAGTTTTATTGGAATAATAAGGAAGGAAGCTCGATGAGGATGCGGTCTTTATTCTGGAATATACTGAGATAACTTTTTTCTAGTGAAGGGTTATTGAAGAAAACACAACATGATATGGTAAAACCATAAACAAAAAACCATATATGAAGATATTTATCATGTGTAAAAGGGAAGTCATGTTATACAGAATGACCATGTGTCATTTAGTTTAACGTCATGCGAGCAGGACTGCATCAAAGTAGTTTAGATTTATAGGGGATGTACATACGCCACACAATTTAATTTCACATTGAAAATACAATATACTATGTAATTTGGATTAATAAAACTAAGAATATGATTTCATATAATTTAAAATCATGTGATAATGATGTTTTGAAATAATGTGAAATTGTATAAATTATTTATCATAGAGACATGTCGTGCAGTTTAGGGACATACAACAAAGACCATGACTTGGAATTTTAATATCATGAAATGAGGATAGTTTAAAGTCATACATAATGGATTATTATGAACCCCATGATAACTGATTATAAGATTGTGAACCATTAGTAAAATCAAAAAGGCTTTATGGTTAGGCTTAGAATAAGAATTCTGGACATCACTACACAACCCATGGTATATGAATCAATCAATACATAGTTTCACAAAGGTTTTAGTGTTGGTGGGCATTGGGAAAGGCCCGATATTAATGAATATGACCCCAAAACTAGGATAAATGTTATGTATAGTCTTTTGGTTCAAATATGAATTAATTTTGTCGGCTCCCATATATATTTAGATCATACATAGATGGGGGGATTTTTTGGCCATTGAATCATGGAGAATAATTCATTCATTTGGGGGGATTCTATATGGAACTGGTTTTCATATATGAAATTTTATCCATAAAGTTTATGCTACTATAATCAGTCTATGTTATTATAGTGTGGACCATATATCATTAAGATTAACATATTACTACTAGGAAGGTACACTGATCATTTTAGATTCACATAGCTAGGACTTATGTTGTGCAATTTAAGGTCATGTGACAAGAATGTGTCTAGAAATATTAACATGATGTGGTAAAGAAGTGGTTCTAGAATGATTCATCAGGCATGATGTTTTTCTAGTTTATTTAGAATGACTCACATACAAGTTTCATGATTCTCAAGATCCTATAACTCTATCAAGCCTATATCTATAGGCTTCTAGGTGTAATTATTAAATATGAAACATCCATCAATCATATGTCCCAAAAATTTGGTGATAAAAAAATAATTGGGAGGATCTTTCATAGATACCTCCTCATATATTTTGATCTTTAAGATCTCAATGAGGTTTCCATCAACTGAACATAGGAAATATGCATCCACATACTCAAGTCTAAAGGAATAAATCACATTGTGTCTTTCATTAAGATATGGGATACCCTCATGAATTCATATACTTATTGTGTTTTCATTAGGGTTTTAACATGACTTAAGAAGACACTTGAGTGTAACTAGATCCAATATCACCTCATCTATCTATTTATAAAGGCAATATTTATATAAATATAACCACTTCATTGTATTCTCTAACAATTGATGGTAGGGTAAGTAATTTGGGTTATCTCTTAAATCCACCTCCTAATTTCACTTAATCCTTGGAAGATTGATCAAATCAATATCTTTATAATTGAAAAAATAATTAGAGACATGTTATGATAGGAAGGAATAATTCTCACACAGCCTATTATTGAGAGATGGATGGAAATATTTTCAACCCTGTTTCCCACATATGAAACTATCAATTTGGTAACATGTTAGAATTTTGGATTTGGGAGGTGATTATTCAATCTCAATCAATTCAGGGGTAGATGTAAAATTATTTAATGATTTGGACATAAATGATTTCAAACCTAATCTGGATGAATCTGATTGCCTTAGGGGCCACTCTGTGATTCTGAAGAGTGAAGGATGTCCAGAATGAACCTGATAAGAGGGTGGAAAATATGAAAATTCCCCCTATCCAATGTGATGGGTACATAAATATATGAAAATTACCCCAACCCTCTAGTATGGGAGACTTTATTATATGGATGAAATTTTATATAGGATACCAAAATTTTACTACAAATAAAATATCCCCAAACCAACAATATGATCATGTTCTAAAAATGATCATTTTCTCTCTAAAAATAAGTGGTTTATTCATTAGTAGTGGTTAACTTATTATCCTCAAATGTATGAAAGTAATAAGAATTATCAACATCATTTCCTTTTTTTATGGTAGGATAAGTGGATGAATATGGTAGACTTGATGTAGAACCTGATGACTGGACCTAGTGTTGACACTGGTTCTATGCTCTATCAACATTTCACTTTGAGATTTCAATAGGGATAATAGAACTTTCTTTATAGGTAGCAGGGAAATCACTAGGATATTAGTCACTAATTCTAGGAGTATAGTATTGAACCACATGCTGAACTTTATATGACAATAGAAGTGTGTGATCATCTATATCAATAATAAACTCATTAAAACCTGGTAAAAATTCATCTAACTTGGATAACACTATATTGCTGGAGATAGAGGAAAATTGGTGATTCTCATCCCATTAGGATATCATTTTGTGGGCTGGTTCCCATTGTGTAGTTTAGTGGGATATTCCCCATTATTCAAATGATATGGGTTTAAATTATATATGATTCTAGACATGAGTTGGAGTCCATGGGGACCCCTCCTTTTTTCTGCACCTATGTTAATTATTCTATATATTTAGAGGATAATAAGTATAATAAAAGGAATTTAAAGATGTAGTGGTAATTGAGGAAACAACTGGCTGATTTATTCATTCCTTGATGATGGTGTGTTTCAAATATATTGATTCCAAGATTATCCATTCATCAAAAACTTGTGTAATCATGTATGGGGAATTCTCCCAATATTCCTCCTCTTATTCATGAATAATAGATAAAAGAAACTTCACATGAACCTAAGGACTATCAAATAAAACTTGATTATCATTGATCATATTTTTTCAGAGATCCTCGAGGAAAAATTATTATTGGATCACATAAACCAACATATGATGGTAAGGACAATATTTCATGTGATCACTCTTCCCTTATTCATTTAGATACTTTATTTATGAAAATTTGATTATGATTTTCTCATTGTAAAATATAATGTAACATATAAACTAATCATTATAGAAGGAATAAATTTTATTCTTCCTTCTTTTAATGTCACAACGCCTCAATCATTTTAGCTTGAGGGTTACAATAATTTTTTATTATTTCTTTAAGTTCTTCATTCATGATGGTGGTCCTTGATGATATTTTTCCTTGTTTTAGTAAAAAAATTCTTCAAGATGTTTAGTTATAGTTTTGAACTCGTGGAATCCACTAAGATATTTTATGGGGATGAGAATGATTGAAAACTCATTCAGAAAGTTCTCAAAAAAATCACCAGTAACATTCTTAGGGAATATTCACATCCAAGGAATATGATATAACCTTAAATATTTCAATTAAATCCATGACTCTCTCAGTATCTTGCTTCTAGAATATCTAGAGGTTAAGGATATTTATTTTCCCCAATGTAGTTCTAAATTGAAACATGAATTTTTAGTGGAGATATTCCTAGATTGTGATAGGCCTAGTTGTGAGATTATGGTACCAGACAAAGATAATAACTTATAAGTCATGTACAAATAATTTGATCTTGAAATCCTCTTTGAATTATGGGGTTCACAATAGTATGATGCATTAAGAAGAAAAATTGATGATATGATTCTCTAGTTCCCCCATTCTATATAATTTCAAGAAGCTGTCATTTTTAATGTTGGGTGGGGGAGAATTACAATCTATCCACTCATAATAAAAATTCCTCTCTAGTTTTACAATTTCATTCCTGACTTCAAGAGAATCCATTCGAGTAGTGAGATCATCCAATAAATTTTGGGATACCGATGCTTGAGTTGTCCTATGGTTAATTACATTGGAAAAAAATTATCTTCTCTTATTCATGGGAACTCTTAATGATCAATCAGTGTCATAATCAAGTAAGATATTGATATGATCTAAAGTTTATGGGGGGAAATTGATTATTCATGTATGGGTCAAGAAATATCCTTCCATTGAAGTATTTAAACTAAAGGATGCATGGTGGATTCGAATTAAAGACTATAATAAGTAGGCATATCTCCTCTGAGAAATTCTACATTGATGAAATCATGTTATGTTATTTTTTCTTTTAATTGATTAATCGTTGATTTTCTTGAGATTTCATCACCATCTTTGGGTGGTGGATGGGTAAATAATGTGTTTGAATTTATCTATTATTCGACAATATCATGGTTTGTAGCATCAGTTGGGCCAATGATGATAACATTTACTGATGAAAAACATATGTAAGGAAATAAAGATTCCTCTAAATGAGGTATATCTAAACTATGGGTATGATCCTTTTCACTTAATGGCACTGTAGATGAATATCTAGATAAAAATGATAAAATTTTCCCATCCATGTGGGTTACAGTTTCCCCTAAATATTGTACTCATCAAGGCTTGTTGTGACGATGTCCAATGCTTTTGACTATTTGCGTTCTAGAATCATCCCAGATCCACAATTTTGATATAATGATGGGTCTTAAAGGTGTTGAAAGTAGTAAGTACATGGGCCTATTATGAATTTTTAGTGGTAAATTTCTAGTAATCTCTCCTTTTGTATTCCAACGTTTGGATGATCATGAAATGAATATATTACTCTATAGATTCTTGTGGTGTCAGGGTAAAACTTAAATGATGGTTAACATGGTGGATTGAATCCCTCTTAGGAAGATCTTGTGTGGTATCCTTGACGAGTTCCATGTTCTTATCCATGTATCGAAGATAAGAGAGGCACATGCTTCCACACTCTGGGGGAAGAGTCTTGAATTTGTTGGATATATCAACATGGGACACTAACTTCCCCATTAATTATTATCAATAAGATAGTATATAGGTATTCATCACCTATATATTCTTATGGGATTCCCCTAAAGTTAGGATATATCTTATGAGATGATATTCCTGAACCCTGGTGTTCACAACCTAGTACTGGAGGTATTGGGTTGTTGATAATGTATATCAAGGACATAGGGCCGTAATATTCGTGGTTGTTGATGTGTATGTTTGGCCCACCTACTAGTTCTATGTAGTAACCTGAGTTTTTCAATGGAAACTAATAGATTTTTCAATGATATTATGATTAATTGGTTCATTTGGTGATACAATTTGCATCTTAGAGAGTCTTGAATGTATTGTAAAGGAACCATTAGAAAACCCCCATCAATGTAATATTATATGTAAGAGTTCATGGATGATAGATCACTTTCACAGGAGGTAGCTAGATCATTTTGGGGATTACACCAAATTAAAACCATATATATAAAAACTAAAATAAGTATATTGATTCACGATATATGAGGGAAAAAATATAATATCAAATTATGGGTTATGAGTGATTCTAGATGGAGAATCTCAACTTTAGGCATATGGTAAATAAATAATATGCTCTTCACATAGGGAAAACATATGTTTTCAAAAGTTTGGATTGAACCTCAGTGAGGAATCCTATATATCATGGTTAAAAGTAATCAAATGCCATATAGTTTGAGTAACATGGAATAAGGTCATATGTAAGGATTGATATATTTTGTCTAACATCATGTGGTAGGGATGTGTGTTATATAGTTTAGAGTCATGTATCTAAGAATTTAAGGTGATTCTTGTTATTCATATCAATTATGTTAACATAATGATTGACTAAAACTCTAATCCTACATGATTCAATATCATTGTGACAAACAAGAGGCATAAGATTAGTTGTATTACATTATAGTGTACAATAGGAGTCTTAGTGGGGATTATACATGAGGTACCCTTTAGGGGTTCATCATAGAAGTTGATCAAGGTGAATATATTATTTACGGAACCTTGAGGAGGATCTTGACTCTAGATAATAGTTGGGCTTATGAATATATGTTTTCTTGGTGGGATTCCAATGTAATGAAAGCGGTGAAAATAGGATCTTGAGTTAGGCTTACACACTAGTGTTGTACTATGAGGTAGAATTCAAGATTACACATGGAAGGAGGGGTATATATGGTGAAACGTGAAGGAATATCTCAAATCAAGGTGAATAAGGGGACTAAGAGGAGTATATCAACTCAACATGGTAATGGAACTAAGAGGAGTATCTCAAGTAAAGGTTTTTTTAATCTAGGAGGAGTATCCAAACTTAAGGTCCTTATTGGATTAATGTTGGGTTTTCCATTATTGTAACCCAAAAAAATTTGTACCCATCCCAAAAAGTTTTCTATGAATCATAAGATGTTTCATGGGTGTTGGTGATGGAATAAAATGTAGTTTAATGCATTAGGGGGGGTGCATATGGTAGGCTCATGAGAGGATGTTCCACATTATATGTTCGTTTTGTAAGTGTGTGATTGCATATTAATTGTGCGGTCATCCTGCAGGTGAACATGGATTGTGATCATGGGGTAGTAAAACACATGATTGATGGAGTGGCTATGTGGTTGGTTTAGTGGACACATTATAGGAGATCATGTGGTTGATTCAGTGATGACATGGTAGGATCCCACATCATTAATTGAGTGGTCATGCTGTAGGAGCCCACATGGTCGATCAACTGGCCGCGTGGTAGGAGTTTGCATGGTCGATTGATTTGTCACATGATAAAAGATTCCATGATGGATTGGGTGGTCATGCAGTCAATTGTGTTTCCACACGGTAGGATCCTTCATGGTTAACCGAGTGGCCTCTTGGTAGAAGCATGTACATTAAATTTAGTATTCATGAATTTGGAGCATGTGTGGTCGATTGAGTGGTCATGAAGGAGCTATGCATGGGATTTCCTCACATAGGAAGTATTTGGCCACCAGGGTGGTTCATGGGTAGTGGGATGGTGTGCATAGTTGGTGTTTGGTTGAGGTTTTTTAAGGGATTCTTGTGGAAGAGGCTTCTTATAGTAGGTTCTTAAAATAGTCTTTGCATTTTAGGTGTGCATAATAGGCTTAACATGATTGGTTTATGGAATATGCATCACTCGGTAGGTGTAAGGAAGAGGTGTTGTGTGGTAGGTGTGCTAAAGAGGTGTCCCATGGTAGTTTTGTGGGAGAGGTGTCACATGGTAAGTGCACCGAAGAGGCCTAGGGTGATAGCTATGATGAAGTCGAATCATGCGGTAGGTACAAAAAAAGAGGAATTTTTTGTTAGGTTCATGGAAAAGTCATTACACATTATGTAGGATGAAGTTTCCTCATGTCTTACCAATGTGAAAGAGGCATCGTGCAGTATAAGTGTGAAAGATTTGTTATGTGGCAAGTTCATCAAAGAGGAATCACATGGTAGGTGTGTGGAAAAGGAATCATGTGGTAGGTTTATAGAAGAGGTTTCATGAATTAGGTGCATGAAAGTGGTTTCACATAGTTGTTTCATGGAAGAGGTGTCGTGTGGTAGGTTTGTGAAATAATTATCGCATTGTAGGTTCACAAAAGAGGACACACATGTTAGGTGCAATGAAGAGGATTAGTGCAGTTTCATCCTAAAGGTGTTGTTGGATTCCTCTAGTTTTAATTATCACAAATCATGATTAATATTATTTAATTATATTTACATATAGACCTAATCTATTCTGTTAATTATTACTCTATAATATTGATTGAAAATATTTAACCAAGTATGAGTCAATGTTGAGGTGAACTCACAGTCATTGGGAAGAGGACTCACAGTCACCGTTCAGTATGTAAATCAGTAAAGTATGAGTCACTGTTGTAGTGACCTACTAGTTAAGAATTTTCACAATGGACCAGACATCGTTGATATGGACCATACATCATTGCATCAACCTACTTGTTAATAATTTTCACAAATTACTAGACACCATTGCAGGGACCTACCAGTTCGGAATTTTCACAAAGGACCAGACATCTTTCCAACCATCCATATGTTTTCACAAAGTCTAAGACACTGTTATTAACACACCATTCAGAGACAAAGGACAAGTCACCACTTCTATGTCACTGCTCTTGTGGAACCATTTTATACTTATTCATTACTTCCTTTACCATTTAAATTCAAAATTATTACTAACAGTCAAATTTGATTTAATTATTGATACTAAATTTTTAATTATTTTTTTTAGAAAATATTAATTACCTTGTCTATAGATAGTACGAGGTATGAGGTACTTGCACGTGATAGATATAATACTTCTGGTCATCCCTTGAAGAATACAAAAACACATGAGAATAAAATTATGGGTGTGCAAGTAGATTAAAAGAGATACAAGACCAAGAAGAAAAACTACACATAAAAAAGGAAGAACACTCATCCTGCTCAGTGTGAACAAGAAAGAATTTGATTATAATCAAAGTGCCAACATCCTTGCACCAACAAACTATAGTGAAGAGGATCTATGAGGATCATCTCACCCCACTAGAAACCAAAACACAGAGCATCCATGACACTCTATTTTTTTATGTATGTTTCCAAAAGTGGACTCGAGCCTCACATCTGCCACATACAAGAAGTCTAGAAGAAAAAGCACATCACATAGAGCATTCTAAATCCTTTATCATTATTTATTATTTTTTGTGTACATTATTACTATTCTTTTGATCAGTATGTGTGTTTGCATTAAAAACGCATATTGTCTCATGATCTAAGTTGGAGGATAAAATATATACTAACTCACTCATTTTCCAAACCTTTTACCCCCATGCATAACTATGGAATAGGTCCCTGTGTGGACTATTTGGATTTTGTTTCCCATGAATAACTATGGTAGAGGTGTAGTTGAACTTTACATCCTTGTTTCCTATTGTGAATCCCTGGTACAGGGTGTGGATCAAGTTTATCAATATAAACTTCATGGTGGTAGATGATCACCAAGTAGAGAGGACTAGGTCTCTACTTGATATCGAACCTCTTGTTTTTAAATCTTTTATGTTATTTCAAGTTTAAGTTTCTTATCTGTTTTCATTACTAAAACTAGAAATATTTACTTCACTCTGATAGTTAATCTTAGATAGTTTTTTTTGAATTTTATTTAAAAAACTAAATTCAAAAGATAAGATAATTATTTAAATTATTTTACCTAAGAACTAATAACTATTTGAGAATTATTTCAAACAATTAAATATTTTATAAATATGATAATTTGGTTAACTGGCCAGAATTTGTTTTAATTGGGGGATTTTTAAATAAATGTTTTGAGGCATAAAATTTTAAAGGAACCCAATCCACCCCCCTCTTGATTTTCTTACTCTGACCAACATTTGGTATTAAATGTTTCTGTAAAATATTTTTCAAAACCATTTTTCAACTGTGATTTTAGTTATACTTTTAACGATCTATAAATTTCTTTTAGTTATAAAATTTTAGTTCTTTTAAACTCTAGTTCATTCTATAATATGAATAATAGATAGAAAGGTGTTGCTACTAACAGACCTCCCTACTTTAATGGAACTAATTATTCATAGTGAAAAATTAAGATGAAAATGATTTTAGAAAGAATGGGTTTTGACACTTTGTCTTCAATTGAAGATGAATATAAGATTCCTGCTATTTCTAGGAATACATGGGATGAACCGACCAAAGATTACTATAACAATAATTTCAAAGATATGAATTCATTATACTATTCTTTAGGAGATAAAGAATTAAATAGGATTTCTACATGTAAAAATGAACCATGAAATTTGGGATACTCTAGCTGTTTCACACAAATGAACCACTAGTGTTAAGGAAGTGAGACTTAACAAATATACTATTAAGTATGATAACTTCAAAATAAAATTTGATGAACCTAAATTTCACATGTATCTTAGTTTTAATGAAATTTTAAACACTATGATAGCTCTGGGAAAGACTATTACAACCAAGGAACAAATCATATGAATCCTAATATGTTTACCAGATAGATGGAGAGAACTTCAACATCAATAAGGGAATCCTGTGACATCAATACTTTGCTGGTAAAAGAGGTGATAGGTATGCTAATCATGTGTGAGGAATAATTGAAGGTTAATAAGGATGAGAATGATGAACCAAAGAGAAATTTAGTGGCTTTCAAAACCACTACTTCTCAACACAAAGAAAAGAAGAATGCACAAACTCATTTTGATAGTTCAGGCAATGAAAAATCACCATCTAATAGTGATGAAGAAATGGATCGATAGCCAGAAGATTCAAAAAATTCTATTGAAATAATAATATTTTCTGAAAGACCAGATAAAAATGAAAATATAAAAACAAGGTAAACTAGAAAATGGATTGGAAAATACATAAAAAATACTAATGAAATAGTTTTTTATGAGTTCAAAATGAAAGGACGTATAAAGAATGATTGTCCAAAATTAAATTAAAAAAAAGAAATATGAAGATAAGGATAGAAGATATAAAAATGAAATGAAGGCCACATGGAGTACTTCTTAGGATAGTACAATAGAATCAAAGTCATCACATAATAAGAAGGGTGACAAAGCTAACATGTGTTTCTTGAAAAATACTTTTGAGGTAACCTTTAAATCTCATGTACAAGATTCCTATTATTCTAGAGATGAATCTGATTATGAGAATATGAATAATGAATAAATGTTTGAATATTTTAGAATGATTGAGGATACATGTAATTAGTTAAAAGATAAATATAAAATTTTAAAGAAACAACATACTCTTAACTCTACTTTTAAATCTGAGCTTACTATAGAGAAAGAAAAGAATTCTTAATTGCTTAAAGAAAATAATAAACTCAAACAGTCTAATGAGAAATTGAAAATGGAAATAGAAAAATTTACCAATGGAAAGAACACTCTCACACAAATTATTGGTAAAAAATTTGAACCTAAATATACTACTAGTATTGGATACCGACCTGGAGAGAGGAATTTTGCAACAAAATCTTGAAAATCAGTTTTTATGCCTAAAAATGGAATATTTTTTACTAGTTCCAACAATAGATAATATTTCACTGCTTGTAGTATTTCTAGACCAAATAATGTTTATTTTTTAAAATACTTACAAACTATTTATAAGATACCCATAAAAACAAATGTGGGTTCCTAAAGATTTTATCACTAATGTTACTAGACCCAATCAAATTTTGGTACCAAAGCCTTTTCTTGGTTAAATTATTTTTATAGGTAAGATACATGAAGAGATCCTCTAATAGCTTGTGGTACTTGTAAAGTGGATGTTCAAGACATATGACATGGGATTATTTGAGCTTCAAAAATCTTTTCAAATTTGATGGTGGGAATGTCACCTTGGTGACAATGAAAAAGGACAAATAATTGGCCTTGTCCAAATTAGTAACTCTCATTCAGTTTTAATTTCTAAAGTTATTTTTGTTCATGGTTTAAAATACAATTTTCTTAGAATTTAACGGTTATGTGATGATGGATTTCATGTTAAATTTAACAATGATGCTTGAAACCTATTCAATTCTAAAAATTATTTAGTTTTTACTTATTTTCAAAATGAAAGTGTTTATAATATTAATTTAGATTCCTTTGTTTCTCAAAATGTTTCTTACTTAAGTTCCTTTCACAAAGAGTCTTGGATTTGGAATAGGAGACTAGGAAACTATAATATTCACTCACTTATAATTCTCACTAGAAAAGGTTTAGTCAAGGATCTACCTAAGATTATATTTTCAAATGATAAAGTCTGCAATCCTTGTTAAAAATAAAAACAACACAAAATATATTTCAAACCAATGAAAGAAGTTTCAGCTTCTCAATCTCTCATGTTGGTTCACATGGTTTTGTTTGGAATTTCTAGAGTTTAAAGTTTAAGTGGTATTGACTATGTCTAAGTGATAGTATTTGAATTTTCTAGGTATACTTGGACCATTTTCTTAGCTCACAAAAATGAAGCGTGTTCTCACTTTATCAAGTATGCTAGAACAGTAGAAAACCTAAGAGGGGTTTATAATTAAATCCTTAAGAAGTAACCATGTCTGTGAGCTTGAAAATCAATAGTTTGAATATTTTTTCACACAAAATGGCTATAGTCATAAATTATCTACTCTTAGGAAACCCTAGAAGATTGGAGTTGTAGAAAGGAGAAATAGAACCTTAGAAAAAATAGCATGAACTATACCTAATGAATATGACATACTTCTTTATTTTTGGGATAAAGATTTCAATGCACCTTTTTATATAATTAATAGTCTTAATCATAAAAATTCTTAAGAAAACTACCGATGAGTTATGGTACAATAGGAAACCCAAAGTTATCTACTTTAAATTTTTTTGATTTTAATGTATATATTCTCAATACTCAGGAAAATCTTGAAAAATTCACCTCTTAAAGTGATGAAGTATTTTTCCAAGGATATTCAATCTCTGGGAAAGCCTATAGAGTTTTTCATAAAAGAACCAAATGTGTGGAAGAGTCTGTACATATCAAATTTTATGAAACAGATTCACATGATCCCAAAACATTCTTAGAAAACCTCAAGAACAATCTGATCAGTTTAGAATTAAATCCTAAACCTTCTGATTCAGTTGTGAAACAATCAGATAGTTCTAGAAGATCACTTGATTCTGACCATAGAGAACATGAACTTGTAGAAGAACCTGAAGTGACTATCCCATATTTTTCAAGACCTATTATAACACTTAAGAACCATCCTTTAGATGATATAATTGGACACTTAGATAAAGGCACTTTGACTAGAGATTCTCTCAGAAATCAGGTTGAACATCATATATTTTTGTCACATCTTGAACCAAAGAATATAAATGATGCAATCAAAGGTGAATTCTGGGAAATGTCTATACAATAATAATTATATCAGTTTGAAAGAAATAATGTTTGGAAACTAGTTGATAGATCTAAATATGTCTTGACCATATGTAATAAATGGGTGTTTAGAAATAAAGTGGATAAAGCTGGAACCACATATAAAATAAAGAAAGACTATTTGCACAAGGATATAGTAAAGAAGAATGAATTGTCTATGAAGAAACCTTTTCACTAATAGACAGACTTGAAGCCATTAGAATCTTATTAGCCTATGCATCACGTTTGAATTTCAAGCTATATCAAATGTATGCCAAGAGTGGTTTCCTAACTGGGTACATAGTTGACGATGTTTTTGTTAAACAACACTTGTTTTTACAAACCCTAATTTTACAAATCATGTTTTTAAATTAGCGAAATCATTATATGTTTTAAAACAAGCTCCAGGAGCATCATATGATAGGCTTAGTAATTTTCATTATTTCAAAAGGTTTTACAAAAGGTATAGTTGATCCTACTCTTTTTATAAAAAGAATTTCTAAAGATGTTTTAGTTGTTCAAATCTATGTTAATGATATTATTTTTGGATCTTCTAAAAATTCTTTATGTGTTTTTTTTTAAAAAAAGATGCAAAATGATTTTGAAATGAGTTTAATGGGTGAACTCAAATTCTTTCTTGGATTCCAAAAATTTTCAAAATAAGGAAGGTATTATTTTAAATAAAACTAAATATACTAATGATATTCTAAAATATTCTAATTTGGATATCATTAAAGGTAGTGATACTCCTAAGAGTACCACCTATAAATTAGATCTTGAGGAAAATGGAAAATATGTTGATCAAATCAATTAAAGAGGTATGATTGGAAGTCTTCTCTACTTGACTGCTAGTCAGCCTGATATTATGTTTAGTGTTTTTATGTGTTCTTATTTTTAATAAAATCCTAAAGAGTCACATCTTCTTTCATTAAAAATAATTTTTAAATACCATAATCTTACTACCAAATTTATACTGTTCTATTCTGGAGGAAAATCATTTGACTTAGTTATTTATTCTGATGCTGATTTTGGTGGTTGTAAGGTAAATATAAAAAATCACCTCTAGAACATGTCACTTTTTAGGCAAGTCACGGGTATCATGGTGTAGTAAAGAGATTTTTTTTTTCATTATCTACTGCTAATGATGAATACATAGCTGCTAGTAATTCACTATTGGAAACTGAGATTATACCAATGGTTGTAAACCATTGGTATAGACCATAAAAATGTTGGTGTATTTTATACCAATGGTTTTAATAACTGTTGGGTGTAATGGAAGGGGTATATCCATTTACAAATAGTTATAACTCAACCGTTGGTATATTCCACTTCGAATTGAACTATAGCACAAGTTTATTGATAACCGTTGCAATAAATATATGCCAGCGATTTGTCAATCATTGTTGTAGAGAATATTCCTGAAAACTCTACCAACGGTTAGAAACCATTGGTATAGATTAATACCAATGATTTACTAATAACCGTTGGTATAAATTCCCTTTCAAACTATACGAACAGTTTATGAACTGTTGGTATTGAGTTCTTTCAAAATTTAGTATAGCATCCCCCACTGTTTTTCCCAGAGCAGCTCAAACCCAGTATTGAGTCATTGGAAAATACAGTAAAGCAGCAGCCCCCACTGTTTTTTCCAGAGCATCTTCAACACGGTATAGATTTGGTGGAAAATTTAGTAAAGTATCATCCCCCACTGTTTTCCCCAGAGCATCTCCAACACAGTATATAGTTCCTGCCAAATTCAGTATAGTAGACCCACTGTTTTTCTGAGAGCAGGTCCAACATTTAATACAGTAGACAATACCATCTCTAATATTCCATAGAACAGACAATACCATACAAAACCACATTAAAAATAGTACAATAACATATAAAGAATGTAAAAAACTAATACAACACATTAAAACAGTACAATACCATACACAAAGCACAAACATGGAATACACAGAATTCTCTCACTATGGAATACATAGAAATACACTATTTTCCATAAACAAATAACAAAGAACAGAATTCAACTGTTTTCCATTGTCTTCTATTTCCCACAGAATACACAGAATTCTACTATTTCCCACAGAATGCACAAAAATCCCCCACTATTTTCCACTTTTTCCCCTCCATTGCACAAAACAACCCCTGGAAATACACTACAATACAACATACATAATTTAAAAAAACTTATGAATGAAATATACTGAATACTATAGGTTGAATTTAGATGTTTAGAAGTCATTAATATCCAATTATTCATGGTATAATTATCAAAAAAACACCACATTGGAAATCACAACATGCCACTTGAGATCAAATTTTATACCTATCTATGGAAAGTGAAACATATTGGACACATATATATTTTCGGAATTTCAATTACAGTATACATTATTTCATATTTTATTATTATCCTATAGGAAATATATTAATTTGTTCAAAAATGTTATTTTATAATCATAATCATACATTAATAGAAAATAATAAAACTCTAGATGAAGAGTACTTCAGATATGTCTAAGTAGGATAGTTATTCTCTAATGTGAAACTCTACTAAAGATGTGGTATTGGACTGTGATAAATCCAATGAATGGACAATCCCAATTTTAATCATGTGTATCATTTCATTGGATTTGACTCTATGTAAGGATATTTGGACTCTTAATGAGTCGATACCTAGAGTAATGAGTTAGAGAAATGGATAAAAATTTCCTTGATTTCACTAAGGTTGAGTTTCATTAGGAGATCATCATTCAAAGTACCTCAAATATTTACAAAATTTGTGATTTTGGATAGCATCCTGTTATGATGATAGAAAGACGGAAAACCCATTGTTTGGGAACTATATGATAATTATTGTAGATGTTTACATGTAAAAAATTCTTATGGAAGAAGTAGTATTAACCACAAGGGATGAAATCATCAACCTCTTCATCCAATATGAAAGGAATCCCATGTTCTGCATTAATTGCATGTTTTTTTGTCATTTTTCCTCAAAATGTAATATGGATAATGATTGTTCCTTCATCCACATGAAAATACATGAAGATTCTAAATGATGAAGGAGGAATGGAAATGATAATATTCTAGTCCTTGATCTGAAGAGCTGGTACATTTCTAGCCCATCATATGTTGATGAGATAGGGGAATTCTCTATGGAGAATTAATGAAAAACTCAGCAGCCCACACCCTCTATTGATGAAATCTAGACATCTTTATAGGATGTTCATATCACAGTCTATTGATAACTCGCATGAGGGTGACTCTCATGGTCACTCTAGTGACACCCATCCTTCTGATGACATCCATAATTTGTGTAAAGAGATGCAGGATGCAAAACTGGTCTAGAAATCTGGTCAGGTAAGAACCCTCCAAGTGGTGGATGGTCATCCTGGTGACAACCCCATTCCTTATACACATCATTAAGGGGATAGGAATGGCACATAAAATGGTCAGGTGGAATCTATATTTAAATCCACTGACCTCATTAATGTTGATATTCCTTTAGAGACTACCCCCTCTTATGAGTCACACATTCTTCTTGCTATTATGCCATTGTTTGGGACCTCCACTGTTATGTATGGTGTTCATGAGTCCTCCTCTTATCACATATTTTAGTATGAACCTAATGTCAGATTAAGTAGTGATGAATTTGTATATTGACTTGTATATCTAACCCAACTAGTGAGTGATTGGAGTTTTGATATTGGGTATGGATGTGGAAAGGATAAGTCATATATAATTCATTGAAAATACTAAATTACGAGGTTGAATAAGGCATATTAATTATTGATGAAAAACATATTTATCTTAATTTTTTTATTGTACCTAGAGACTTAAAAATATGGGTTTAGTTTTCTTTTACTAAAGGGTATAGATAGGATGTTGTGTAAAGTTATTGTAAAATAGAAGGATGAAAACATTATTAGAAGTGATTCTAACTGATCTTCAATGACCAAAACATCAGAGATGAGATTAACCAAGCCAGATCTTGAAATTTCTTAGATATTGAGTAGGAAAAATTGTTATTGATTGAATATGAATCAACATTCAATGATCTGGTAAGTATATATCAAATCATATGATTAATATAAGGCTTAATGTATGAATATTTGTGATGAAGCTATGTCTAATGATGTGATCATGGACCAGTCTTCTAATTTTTCCCACCTATATATTTGTATTTAGTATGATGTCTTTGGAAAATATAGATTTTACATGAACATGGAAGAGGTGTTATTTACTTTATAATTCTGGTAAAGAGAATACTTTATGTAGAAGTTCAAAGATGAAGTATAAGCACCTCCATGGGAAATTGTTTGAGGTGTCATTTTAGGATTCTAATGGAAGAGGATCACTATAGTGTATTTAGTATAGGTATTTGGGACACCCAAATATATTTTTCCCAAATACACCATGAACATTTCCAAGATATGGGAATAATGGATATATTAGGAAATATTGTGAGTGGTTCACATGCCTGAGAATTGGTGGTGCATCTGACTAAGTGATGGAATCGAAATTGAAGAGAAGTGTGCTGAGATTGGATGAGTTATGGTCTCATGGTTGAGTAAAAAGACATTGTTAGAAATAGATGTTAGTACAATTCAAAAAAGTATACTCAAATTTTCTACCCACTCTATAATTCTATTGGTTTGGGTGTTATAAACTATGGAAAATCAACGTACAACATAGTAGAAAATGAAAAACCCAACATAAAAACTATTCGGTGTTGCAAAATGAAACTAGACTAAATATAAAGTACAATTTGAAAAAATTAAAAATGTAAAAAAAGTTCATGGAGATATAGATAAAATCATGAAATGTCCAGAAATGGATATTATAACATACCAGTTCCAATTCATAAGAAATATCTCCTTTTACCCAAGAGTAGTATAAAGATCAGTAACTGGATCCATGGTATAAAAGCTCCAGAAAAGGAACCTAATTAATATCAATGATATGAAGAAACATGTTTCAAACCCGATGCTTCCACAATAATAAATCAATAATATAAATCCCAATCCCTCATATTCTATTTAATATGTATGATTGATGAAAAAATCATCACCATCTTTTTTTAAACTACACAGTTCGAAAGAAATAGACTTCACACCTTGAATCATTATGATCACTAAGATAAGAATCAGTAATTATATGTAGAAAATAGTGATCTTTTACAAATATTACTTAGTAAATAGAAGTTGTTAGTAATCACATTTAAAAATACTATAATATTATTCACTGCAAGAAACAAGATTATTTATATCTTTACAATTAAAAGTATCTCATCTCTTTGCTATGTATCTTCCATTAATCAAAGCTTGGTGAGATTTATTGATGATGTTGTAACACTTTTAAAAGGGTAGTGTCCAAGAACATCATGTTCAATTATTAAAGAATCAAAATCAATTAATATTTCTCTATTGTATTTTTTATCATGACACCATAATTCTTTGGAAATTATATGGATCACTCCATTCACAAAAACATAGAATCGTCTGTTAAAAACATATAGATAGAAATTATAAAATCCTCATATTAATATAACATCAAAATAATGTATACTATGATTTTAAAAAATGATAATAAATTACTCATTATATTCAACTATCTCCCCTTTTTAATAATCAATGGACACGAAATAAAAAAGAAAGAAAATATAAGTATAATTAAAATTAAAAGTGAAAAATTATTATACCATTAGATGAAATTTTACTTGAGTATATTATTTGAAGAATATCTTATTCTAAATTATTCCCATTTTAGACACAACTTAATAAACCATAAGTATAATTAATTTTCTACTTGATGAAATGAAAACATACCTAATTCTCCAAAGTATCCCTCACATCTCTCATACACTTGCAGAATTCAAAAATTACCTGTAAGTATAAAACATAATTCAGAACGTAATTTGGGTTGACAACCTGGAGGAAGTGAGCTCAATAATTAAGGTTGAAAACCAGGAGATATCCATTTGGGAGGAAGTGACTCACGAATCGGTCAGGAAGTAGGGTTCAAGGAGATCTTTGTTGGAGGAGGAGGAGGAAAAGAGATATGCTCACAAATCATTCAAGAAGTAGAGTTTGAGGAGATCTCTATTGGAGGATGAGGAGAGATCTGCTTGAAAATTGGTTGGGAAGTAGGGTTCAAGGATATATTTTCTCGAGAATTGGTCAAGAAGTAGGGTTTTATTCGAGGAGGAGAAATATTATGGCAAGTTGGTCGGGGGATAATTGGGGGGTTTTTCCAACAGTTACTAAAAACCGTAGGTAAAGGTTTCTATTCCAACAGTTTGCAAAACCATAGAAATAAATCCATTTAATATAAACTTTCCAAAAAGTTTTATCAAACCGTTGGGAAATTCTATACATTTTCCAACAGTTTTCCTAAACCATTGGAAAAACCCACCTTATATTAGCTATGCCAACAGTTTACTAAAACTGTTGGTATAAGTTATTTATGAAAATGGATTTTTCAAACCATTGGAAAAAATGTGTTGGTATAGATTGGATTTCCACCAGTGATTGTTGCGATTATATTTTTTGTATGAAACAAACTTGACTAGATTATGAATATCAATTTAGACATGTCCCTATAAAATTTGATAACACAAGTTCTATTAACATATCTAAGAATCTAGTTTCTCACTCAAGAAAAAAACATATTGATGTAAGTCATCACTTTTTAGAGATCATTATCAAAAAGGTGATATAAATTTAGAATTCATTAGCACGAAACATCAGCTTACTGATTTATTTACTAAGCTACTAAATTATGAAAGAATGAGTTACATAATACATTAATTGGGAATCATCAATTTTGATTAATCGGTTTTATGTCTCGCCATTTTATGTCTCACCATTTAATGTCTCGTCGTTTGATGTCTCACCATTTGATGTCTCATTGATCAATGTCACGCTATTTTGATGACACCGCTAACATCCCACCATCAGAAATCACCATTTTGACCCATCATTCTATACATATTAATTTTTATATATCAATGTTTTAATTATTTTATTTTATTTTATACCACATTTTCGATTAACAACTTTGAAAACCCTAAATGATAAAAACCGGTCAATCCGACTCACTTATCACTTCTCTCTTGCTCTCAACTTCTGAAACCAAACCTTTATCTCTCGAACCCCTTTCTCCTTTGAACCCTATTTACATGTTTGGAATGGTGACAATGAAGCATACATCTTTTTTGATCTCAGAAAAATGCTGGTTGATGAAGATATTGAAAAGAGGTTTGATCAAAATGCCTAATGAACCTTTGAACCCCATTCTCACAAATCAAGTTGTAATGAAAGAAAATGAATTTTACGCAAAGGGGATTTATTAGAGTAAGTTTATTGTTCTTAGGGTATTGGAAGAGCAGGTTTGGATAGATTGGTTTACCAATGACAAAAGACCAGTATACTCGAAACATGTTTTTGAGTTTTATCAGTACATTGCGTTTTCTTTCAATGTAAATGATGATTTCATGGTCAGAAGTTTTTCAAATGGACAAATATTTTTCTTTTCTTCAAGGCTACGAGATTCTAGTTTAAAATTAACTTATGAAGGTATATTTGGAGATCATCAAGGAGTTCCTATAACTTCCTAGTAATATATTCAGCCTAGAAGAGGCTTTGGGTGATTTAATAGGAAATGGAATAAAGAGAAGACCTATTGATGCTAAGTTAGATAAAGAAACCATATTGTTATTTATGTTCATTCAACACTATATCTACACAAGGAAAGGTGATTTTTCTACCTTTAAGTATCAAGATGTGTTCTTGATACAAATTTTGAGAAATGTTAATAAGGTAAACTTGTGAAAATATCTTATCATTTATATGTGTGATATGATCAAAACTACACCAAATCCACTTCCCTGTTTTATTCACAATTTATCTAGGAAATGTTGTAAGCCAAAATATTAGTAAGGAATAATGAAGAAAATATTGTGAATTATTATTTTTGTTTGTCTAAGGATATATGAAAACATATGAAGATTAGTTTGAATCCCTGGAATAATATATGGGTTTAAAAAAATGAAAATATATATGAGGATTTTAATCCTATTGATCATCCCTCAAGACACAAGGATATCACTAACCCTAGTTTGGAACCAGATGAGATAGTGGAATATTAAGATGGGGAAATGGAAGCTAATGTTTCTAGAGTTGAAGCATATAATGTTTCTGATAGAGAAGCTAGTGATCTAGATATTCCTAAAATGAATGAAGAACCTCCCCATGAATCTCTTGAACCCTATAAAATTCTTCCTTATAGAAAATATCTTCTCAGTGAAGGTGATGATGATGATGAATGTATAGAAAATTCAGCTAAGGTTGAAGCTGCTATTGAGGAAGAAGATACTATGGAAGAAATTTTTAATAATGAGAAACAAGAAGAAAGAGAAAATGTAGAAGGATAGTCCACTATAGGTAAATATAAAGAATCTGATAAAAGAGAAATAGATAAGATAAAAAAGACAAGTGAGGGTAATGGCTCTAGTCATGAAGAAGGAAATAAAAGAGAATTATTTTTACCTACTAGAAAGAGTATTGAATAGGCTGAGAAATTATAAGAAAATGCGGCTGAGACTGAAGTTCATCAATAGATGGTAGAATCTATGGAATGAGTTCAAGTAGTTGAGTCATTTAATTCTCAAAGGGAAGTATCTATTAAGGGGGAGAAAACACCAGTCTATAAAGTATTGAAGTGAAAAATCTTGTTTCTCTATGTTTAGTAGATTCCTAGTACAAGTTTCCAGGTTATTTCAATGTTTATGACTCTAAGAGATCCTCAGTTAAAGAAATAGACCTTTAAATAGGGTTTCAACTCAAAACCATATCAACTAAATAAGTGGTATCTATTTAGAATATAATACATATCCTTTCTCCTACTCAAAAAACCCCAAACTATGTGATTCATGAATATTTAAAGGTTTTTGTAGAAAATATATTATCTGGTATTGGAAATCTTATGAAGTAAAAACCTGCTCATATGACTAACCTTAGTGAAAAGGATGATGGAACTATTCTGGAGAAATTAATATTAAAAACTCAACCCAAAATGATTCATGAAATAGAAGAGGCAAGGATTGAGAATAAACAGCTAAATGATTACTTGAAGTCCTTAAAATCATTGGTTGAGGAAATGAAGAGGGACTTTCAAGATAATCTAGCTCTAGATCTGATTTCTAGTATAAGTAAGGTGGATGCAGTCATGCAATCAGCAAAAAATGTATCTTATATTCAACCTAATTTGATTTTAGTGGTTGAAGAAGTGGTCAATAACAACACAAAATTAGCTAATGAAATTTGTGGAATTGTGCCTAATATTAGTCGACTGACTGATGAATATAAAGGGTCTTTATAGATGGTTCATAAAAAACTTAATTCATTCACCTTAGCTACTCTAGGTCAATCTACTTTTCTCAGACCACTCAGCCTTCAGACAGTGAAATGATCAGCTATGTGATTTGAGAAGAGTTTCAAGCTTTTATTGGTGGCTCTAATCAGGAAAACCTTGGTAAATTTTAAAATAAAAATGATAATGTTCATGACATTATATAGTTTTACTCAAAATCTATCACTGATTCTCAAGAAGAAATTTCAAATAATGTATGTTTATATTTTAAGAGGATCTATACCAAGCACCAGCTAACTAATCATTTCAAATATTTGGTATAGAATCTGTGGATGCCTCCAATAAAAAATAGGTTTAAGGATCAAGTTCATAGGTTGAATTATTTTACTCCTATACTTGATAAGTTTATGGAGAACAAAGATGATTTTGAGAAACCAATGGACTATGGTAATGAGGTCTTTATATATTTTATTAATCTTCTCAAGCCATACTTGCATCATCATATCACAACCATTGTTTCTCCAGCAATTGCTCATCTAAGACATTGCCTAAAACCTTATACCCCTTAGTATACCCTTTTTCCACCTCTAACCACGACCCCTAATCATGCTCTGAGCCAGATCAAACCAGTCTTAAGTGAGCTATCCCTACCTCGTTCTACCTCTAGATTGAGCATTTCTCCTTCTATTCTTGAAGGTGTACCTATACCTTCACTCTCTTTTGCCTATGTCCCTTCAACCACTACCACTTCTACAACTCCTACTCCTCCTTACTTTCCTTCTGATAAGGTAAAGGAAGTTATTTTATCATATGTAACCAAGTAGTAGTTGGATCACTTCATGATAGGGGTGTATTTTGTTTTCTTTTATCCCCTGTAATTTCCTCTTGAAAATTAATTCAATATTTATCTTTTTTAATATTTTTTTCTATTTAAATTTTTCATTATTTTTCCTCTTTTTGATAATCCCAAGAGGGGGAGAAATCAGATATGGAATTTAAACAATATTTTTCATTTAAAAAATCATTAGGGATTTCAGATGCTCTGCTATATGACCCCCTTCCTATAATATTAAAGATCTAATACTAACATATGAGTATGAGTTCCAATATTTTACACATATTCTATGATAGTATAATGGATTGGTCTGATATTATTATTTATATGCTTTATTTAATTGATCTCTATTTATGTCATAATTTTACATATTATGTCTCATATATTAAGAAAAATATTTATCTTTTACTGTGATCATTATGTATGGCCTGTAAATGCCATGATTTGTGATCATAAAAAGGGAGATATTGTTGGACTCCTTTAGTTTTAATGCTCACAAATCATGCTTAATCTTGTTTTATTATGTTGAGGTATAGTCATAATATATTCAATTATGTATTACTTCATAAGACATATTGCAAGTATTTGACCAAGTATGAGTCACCGTTGAGGTGAAATCACAGTTACCCGTCAGAGGACTCACATTCACCATTCAGTATGTAAATCGGTAAACTATGAGTCACCATTTTAGTGACCTACTGATTCAGAATTTTCACAAAGGACTTGACACCGTTGATATGGAAAATATATCGTTGCATCAACCTACCGGTTCAAAATTTTCACAAATGACTAGACACCATTGTAGTGACCTACCAGTTCAGAATTTTCAAAAAGGATCAGACACCATTCCAATCATCCAGAAGTTTTCACAAAGTCTAAGAAACCATTATTAAGACATCATTTAGAGACAAAGGGCAAGTCACCGCTCTTGTGTCACTACTTCTATGACATTGTTCCATACTTATTCATTTATTCCTTTACAATTTAAATTCAAAATTATTACTAATGGTTATATTTGAGATATTTATTAATAATGATTTTATGAATGATTTTTTGTAGACAATATTAATTACCTTGTCTATAGAAATTATGAGGTACAAGGTACCTGCCCGTGATAGAGATCATACTTCTTGTTGGCCCCTAAAACATAAAAAAACACTCGAGAATAAATGTATGGGCGTGAGAGAATATTAAAAGAGATACAAGACCAACTAGAAAGAATACACACAAAAAAGGAAGAACACTCATCCTGCTAGGTCTGAACAAGGAAGAATTTTCTTAGAATCTAAGTGCCAATATTCTTGTACCAATAAACTCTAGTGAGGAGGATCTACGAGGAGCATGTCACCCCACTAGAAACCAAAACACAGAGCATCCATGACACTATATTTTTTGTTTCTGTTTCTAGAAGTGGACCCAAGCCTCATATATGGCACATCCAAGAAGTCCAGAAGAAAAAAGCACATCACATAGGGCATTCTAAACCCTTTCCCATTATTTCTGATCAATTCTGTACATTCTTACTATTATTTATAGTTTTATGTGTTTCTACATCACAAACACATAATGTCTCTTGAGCTATACTGGAGGATATAAGATATTCTCACTCACTCATATTTCTACACCTTTTAGTCCCATGTATAACTATAGAAGAGGTCCATGTGTTTCTTGGTTGTATTTGGTTTCCCGCAAATAACTGTGGTAGAGGTCTAGTTGACCTAGATAGCCTTGTGTGATGTTGTGAACCCTGATCCAGGATGTGGATCAAGTTTATCAATATAAAATTCTTGGTGGTAGGTGATCCCCAAGTGGATAGGTCTAGTTCTATGCTTGATCCTGAACCACTAGTTTTTAAATCCGCTGTGTTATTTCAAGTTTAGTTTTCTTATCTATTTCAATACTAAAAATAGAAAATTTTACTTCACACTGATAGTTAATCTTAGATAGTATTTGTATTTGAATTTGATTTAGTAGACTGGATTCGAAAGTTAATATAATTATTTAAAGCATTTTAACTGATAACTAATCACTCTTTGAGAATTATTTCAAATAATTAAATATTTTATAAATCTTCTACTTTTGTTAATTAGCCAAAATTTGTTTTAATTGGGGGATTTTAAAATAAATTTTTTAAGACCAAAACATTTATAGGAACTCAATTCACCCCCATATTGAGTGTCCTATTCCAACCAACAGGTGCCTTTACAATATTCCTTTGAAAATTACCTAAAATATATCATATTCATAATCAAATATTACCTTTCTAAAAGTATTGGATTCTTGATAAATCTGTCTGTTTTTCTCCCCCTTCTCTCAAAATCAGATTTGGTATTTATAGAACAAATTCCATAACTGATTTCCCAGAAAATTCAAACCATAAAGGAAACACATGATGGTGAAGGAAGTATGTTCCCTACAATAGGGTGTACATCCACTTGAAGAGTGTGTTTTTGTGTAGCCTTTGGGAAGTGTCTGTTCATGTGGGGCGACTTTATCTTCCAACTGCAACAGATGTGCATAGTCACAAGGGTGCCCATCTCAGAATCACATTGTTAATAGGAAGCCATGTGGTGAGTGGTTATCCATGTATAAATTCTGTTTCATAACTAGGAGGAAATAATACATGAGATAATTATAGATTCAGAAAATTTATCCCTTTTCAAAACTTTCTTTATACAGAAATTAGTATTGACTTAAACTAGTTATAAATTTTGATCCATAAGTCCTTTTTAGCTCTATGAACTATAATATCAAATACAAAAAAGAAAAAAAAACACCCTTTCTATTGTGTATACCAATAGTATGATGTTTTATGAGGGTACAAAGTGCTCAAAATACCCTCAAAATGGGTTTTTTGGATTCAACACCCTTTTTCATGAAATTGATGAAATACACTTCCTTATCCTGGGGGGTGGTTCTCACCAACACATCACTTGATTGGGAAATGTTTTTGAGGAATATCTATACCTCATTGTGTAAGAAGTCTTCCAAAACATGGATATATGATTTAATTATTAGCTATGAATGGGATCAAATTTCTCTTAAACTCAAACTAGAATTTATGAGTGATGATTATTCCATGGATTCCATAACAATGTGCATGGTGAAAATTTCACAATGCCAATAGTCCTCATTCCCATCATCTATATCATAAAAATTTTCATAAAATTTATCACATCAACCTATCATTTCTTCATCATTATCAATAATATTAAAAAGTGTTATTTTCTTTTCCCACTCTTTAAATTAGTTTTCAAATAACTTCTCAGTATTGGTATTAACCACCATTAAAAATTCCATGTTATACTCTTAATATATCCTACCATTCAGTGAATATCCATGAAACATTTCATTGATTCATCTTTTCTCAAACTTACTCATATTTATACCAATCACATTGATAATAAAATGGTTACCAAACACCCTTAAATACTTTAATATTGGGTTTAAATTGTAACAAATTTTATAATGAGACATATCAGAGTTGGGAAAATATGAGAAATAATTTTAAATTTGAACCACTATGTTGACTATTTGAGGATTATATGGTGTACATTACTCTTGTCAAATATTATAATTTTACAAGTAAGATTCACACCATTAACTCCTATATACAACTCCACTTTAAAACTAAAATATTTTCTAGGAATAACCACATTCATTTCCTTAACTTATCTTAAAAATTTTAAACTTATTGTGTGTATTGAATTTGTGTCTTGGGAAAATAAATCATGTGATATAGGTAAAAATATTAATAGGGATAACCCTGGAGTAATCCCCACAAGACTCTATGTTAGGGAAACACATATGAAAGGTATGATAACACATAAATAGTGGAAACAAAGTCACCCTTTAATTATAGTTACCTATGTAATCAAGGGAAACATTTTTAGTGTTTTTATTAGGTAATAAAAATTTTCAATCCGATATTAAAAATTAATAAATGAGATAAATTATTTATCTATATTCATTAATTTATTCTTCATAAATATAAATATTTTTGAATAAATAAGTTCCAAGTTCATTGTAATTTGAATCCCTTCATGTTTATGTAAAAATTTAACAATATTTACCATGTATTATGAAAATAAAACAACTTTCTCTCTCATTTTAAATGTGGAAAACACAAACAATATCTCTTCGTATCAAATTATTTATGTTCTTTTGATCAATTTTTCTATAATTTTATTCCATAACTCATTCTTCTCCATCATACTTAGGTAATATAATTTTTATTTTCTCTTATTAAAAATAATTTCCCTCTATTCTGATAAACTCTTTCTATAACATATCCATATTTCAATCATTTCAACAAATATTCATATTTTATGAATATTACATCATTCCCATTATCATAAAGTTATGAAACACTAAATAGGATGTGCTCAAACCACCAAAAATAAGACTAATATTTTATTGATAGTTCCAAACTCCCCTAAATTATCCCCTCTCTCGAATATAATGGTGAATAGTAGGGACTCTTCCTAAATCCCCTCATAGTGATGAAGAAGAAAATCTCAATATTCAGATTTCTAATATGATATTTTCTATCTTACTCGTATGGTTCTACAATAGATTTCTTCTTTAGTTATCTTGGACCTTGCAGGATTTATGTTTCTATTCCTTTCATCTTTCTCTATAACTCTTCCCTTGATGGTGGTAAATACTTCACATAGTTGATGGTGTAGGAAATAAACTATCTTCATCTGCTATTTTGGTATAATCCACCCTGATTAACCCTATCTTTGGTTATGAATAGTGGTGTGAATGAAAATTCTTCATCTGAGGGGTATTGAGATTAGGTTCTATGTCCACCTCTAAATCATCTCTATCCCATTTTCAGTGTTTTTTATTCATCCTCTCATACTCCCTATGATGTTTTACTTTATTTTAGTTTTACTTTTAATAAATATTCTTCCTCAAGAGGTGGTTTTTGATTTTTATAGCTAGTCACATATTTAAGGGACCATATTCTTTTCCCCTTTCCCCCTAATCCAATCATTCTTAACCTCGTTTTTATTGAAGAAAAATGGTATAAATGGAGGATTGAGATATGAAGGGGGTTGTGTTTGTGTGTTAGGACTGTCTATATGTCAAATCCATTCCCATTTCCTATGTCTAGTGGATTATATGGGTCTAGAGCTATATATGTGAGTTATTATTGGATGAAGATGATGGTTCATCAAATTAAATTTGGTTATTCTGGTAGTTTTGTCTCAAGTGGGATTGGTTTTTCTGGTGTTACTTATACTTTTCCTTAATGATCAAAATTGATCAGTTAGGGTATCTCTTTGGTGTTTCACCATTGATACTAGTGATGAGGTTTGGGATAGTTGGTTCAAGAATACATAATATCACTTATATTGGTGTCTTGGTACTATTTATGAGATGAAAATGAGTGGTGGTGATGGTGAGTGATGATAATGCGGTCATGGTTGTCATATATGGCATTGGGATCAAGGAATAAAGAGTCTTGTCATTTTGAATATTCTTGACTAATAATCTACTTACCACCAACTCAGCCCAGGTTTTTTTTTGAAATTTTAAATTTGTATTTGATTTTGATATTATTTTGGTTTGTAGTTGTTTTAATTTTTATTTCTAGATTCTTATTAGGGTTCCCATTTAACACAATAGATAGTTTTTATTCAAAAATTAAAAAAAGAGGTTTGGAGGATAATACTATTTTATTTTAGTTTCTTTTCTTCAATCTTCTTTGAGAAAATGAATTTTTTCAGTGATCAATCATTACCAAAAGTGATGGATACTTCCTTATACATTTAAAATCCATTTAGTGACCTCATATCACCTATCATATGGGGTATACACCCATTTTAAACTCTTGAGTTTAAAAAAATCTTTATTTCAACTCTGGAATTTAAATTTTCTCTCTGAAATTTTCTACTTTAAGTTGGTTTTCTACCACTTAAAGTTTTATTTTAGAGTATTGAATAATTGTTTAAATATCAAATAATGAATTGAAAGATCCTTTACAAACACCCATAACTAATAAAATAGAAAAAATAGATGAAAATTACAATATTCTAGTGCAACCTACTTTTTTCAGATTATGACTCTTCTATTATTTTATCGTTTTAGCCACTAATCTTGGATCTTATTTAAAAATGAATTTTTCTTGAAATTTTCCCCTACAAACGGAATATTTTTCATGTTTTTTTCAATTTTATATGTGTATCATATTTCAAATTCAAATTATGATTACCAACTTTTTACCATCTTGAAATTCTCTTTTTGAGACAAAAAATTTTAACTCTATTTTTGATAATTTCTCAGCCTTCACTTCCTCTTTTCCATTTTTGGATAATAAAACCATCTTCCAACTTTTATCTTCATTTTCAATTATTTTAGCTTCAACCATCACTCAATCATTCTTTAAACAATAAATTTAATTCAAAATAAACATTAATTATTCTAAATTATAATTGACTAATTTTGATTTATGTGTTGAATAAAATCCAAAACCTATCACTTGAACATATACGAAACACTTTCAATCACAACCATTTCAACTACATAAAAATAATCACTCCAAAAACCATCCTTGTCATAATAATTTTCCCGAGTTCTTGTGGTTTCCAATTTTTATCATCCATATAATGTTCTTTCATTACAATTTTTTATAAAATAGAATGGTACTTTTCTATCGATTCTCCCAATTTTCATCACCCATCATTGCATTTTTTTTTCTAAAATGATACATTAATTTGAAATTATGTATTATTTTTTTATTTATTAATGAAAATATATTTATCTATTAATTTAATTATTATTTTTATAACCATTTTGTAAAAATGTGTGGTTTTGTTATAATTTCATAAAGAAAATTTACATAAAAATTATTGTGTAACACCCCATATTTTAATTGATTTAAAAAGTTTATAATTTATTTAAAATTATGGGGATTAAGTGGTTAAACATGAGAATATTTAAGTATTTGGTTTTGGATGAGATTTTGTGGATCATTTCAAGCTTTGGAATTGAATTTTTATGGTCGAGGAAGGATTTTTGGGTGTTTTTACTTATGCTTTGAAATTCAGTGGATGGATTAAATGTTCGAGTAAGCTAGAAGAAGTTACTGTTTCTAGTTTAAAATTACTTGTGGTACCAAAAATATGGTGGAAGGGTAATAGGTACTTGGTGAGATTGTAAGAAGTAGAGGTGGCCTATAGGTGCCACTGAGAAACTAGTTGAACCATACTAGTGTTGTGGGTGGGTTCCCTAGACCCAAGTCCTCTATTTACTTTAATGACCATTACATGTATATAGCTTGATATATACATGTGTTTATTATTACCATAATAGTTTTGATACTTATGAATTCATTTTTTACATGGTAATGTCTTTAGATTATGCGTCATATCAAAATGTTATAGTAGTTCCTAACAATAATGATAACCTTGAGATACTACAGAAGTAATCTTAAAAATATGTCATATGGTATAGATACACCATAATAATGATACAAAAATTATTTTTGATGATCATGTGTTGGGGGGCTATAAGCATTGAGAGTTATTCACATGACGTTGTTGACACTACTTAAGAATACAAAAAGATCATGAGGATCATTGTGGATATTTCAAAATCCCAAGACAAGGTTTGAAGAGTTCAAGGAAATTCAAAAAAAATAAAAAAGACCTACACAGCAGAGCTATGTGATAGACCTACGTGGCATAGCTACGTGGAAGACTTGCACGGTAGCTCTGCGGAAGAATAATTTCTTATGCCCCTACGTGGAGGACCTACTTGGAGGACCTGCATGGAGGACCTACATGGATGAAACTTCCTTTGACCAGGCCCATCTATGCATATAAATAGAGCCCTTGGGATCCCCATTTTAGATACTGAAAAGGTTTAAAGACTCTATGAAGCTCCCATTGCATATCTCTTTCACTTAGATCCCTCAAATTGTCTCTGGTAGCTCTCTAAAACCCGAGAGAAGGGATAATTAAACGGGATAAGCATGTTTTGAATGTATTTTACATTTTTTACAAAGGTTTGGTTCTCCTATGTGAAACAAATTTCTTCGTCTTCATTCACATCTGTGAGGCATACCTGCGCGCCACATCTGCATGACATACCTATGCGCCACAGCTGTGCGTCATACCTGCACGACCTACCTGCGTGGTATACCTATGTGGTACATCAACGCAGGGTACCTATGCGACATACTTTCCTGAGGTTCCTACGCGGCAGATCTTGGTATGAATCCCACATACCAACTCAAGTACCCTTTTTAAAATCCATTCATGGAAGGGTATCTTCTTCCTTGGTTCCCTTATCGGAAAGGGACTAAGTTGATGCCTCCACCAAAACCTCATAAATTATCAAACCTTTGTAAAAGGAACATCAACGTGTCTCCTATTTTGGGTTTGTATTTCCACAGTCAGAGGTTTCCCACATTTGTTTTATTAGGTACTTAGGATACATGGAATTTTTGTGGGATTGTATATCCACAATCACATGGACTTTCTCCCAGAAACAGTGTTGGGAAGTTCTTGGTTTGGAGGATTAGGGTTTGGGTTCTGTCCTCCCCTTTTCGTCTCTAAGACTCAGAACCTCATGTCACTAGTAGGGAAGGTACGATTCACACTTAATTTTCCATGCAAGTAAAGTACAAGTCTCATTATCCTACTAGGATCAATTTTAGGGAAACCATTCTGGCATAAGTTCTGATATTTTCTTGTAGAAGGTATCATCAGTGCTCCTCCTTTCTTCTTCGGTGCCAAAGACCAAAGGGGAGATGGGCATAGGGACTCTTGTTACCCTTTCCCTCTCCCGTTATACATTTTCACCATGGGAATCCATCCTGGTGTAAGCCCCTAACTTTCATTCTTTCTTCCTTCCATTTTGACCCTTGTCCAATGTTAAGAGAAGAGAGGGAAGTCTTGTCGCCTCACCCTCTTCCTGGGTCGGCTCACCCTCTTCCATAGTAGATGCACCCTATTCCACCAATAGAGGAGGAAAAATTTGAAAGTGTGAATTATTTTGTTGAATCTTTGACATCCTCTTGTTTCTCACACTGAGCATGACTCACGTGGGCTTAGAGATTTTTTATGGTCACAACATTTACACAAGTGAAGGAACTATGAGAACTCTAATTCCTATTCAAACCAGGATACATAGGAAGCCCTTTGAGGGCCCAAGCTCACTAGATATCCTCTTCAGGAATATAACCCTAATTCCCTTAATTTGGGAATACTTCTTAGGAATAAGCCCCAAATTAAACCCTCAAATCACCAAGGCATCATTTTCAATAAGTAAGACCAAAGTAATTTCTCTCAAAGGACTATACTCTCCTATGTGATCTAATCAAACTACAAGGTCTTTGATTCCCATATATATGGGATGGATAGGAAGCCTCCTTGAGGATAAAACCCCAATACCTTAAATCAACCATGTTATACTTGGGATATATTCCCAACATGGTCTGATCCTACTTGGAAACCCATATTCTTTCCAAGTTCATTGGATTGCTTCAGTATAAGTCCCACGCTATGTTTTTACTAAGCTCCTTCTACATAGATGTCCATACCACATGACATTAAACTATACAACTAGGTCCTTATCAAATGAATTTAAAAGTTATGATGTGTCCCATTCAGTGGAACTGAACTGCGAGGGTTCTGATTCCTTTTAAAAGGATACATAGGTAGCCCATTTTATGGGCACAATCCCAAAATCAAACCAAACCTTCGTCTCCCTAGATGAAAATAAATTCTAGAGTGCCCCACTGAGTGGATTAAAAACCAGTATCATTATAACGATGATTAAAAGAATCTTGAAATAGTATATTAGAGGATACCATTATTGGAGAATATCGACTACATATGGATATCTCTATTAATTAAGAACCTTGAATGTGTACTGATGATTTTAAATTTTACACATGTTAATAAGTGATTGTAAGTTCCAAGGGAAACTTATGTTATGATTATGAATTAATAAGGATTCATGAAAATATCTTAAATTTATAAAGAGAGTCTCGAAGTAGACAATAATTCCTCCTAAAAGGGTGTGATTAGTCTGACGTCCCATCCTCTCGACCAATTTATGTTTCTAAGTATTGTGAAGTTCAAAGTTAAAGAACACCTACCTTTAGAAAGTAGGTCCCCTTTGGATAAAGAACTGTTGGAATTTTCCAGTTCCATAAATAAATCCAATGGAAACTGCCTGGAAGCAGTGATTATCAAAACTAGAATACACATTTCAAGGAACTACAACATAGATGTTCATACTTGGTGATCTCGAGTAGATGGGATCATGAGGACTAAACCACCAATAGGAACACCACATGTTGCAGGTGTTATTGGTTGTTCCAATCCATGAATACGTGTATTTGTCTCCACAGTTGAGATCATTATCAATGTGTACCATTTCATCATTTACTTTTATGTAAGTAAGAAACCATAAAATTGATGTCATGGGGAGGTAGCTTGTGTTGGGGGCATCTTTGGTGGTATGAATTTTTTTGAATGATCAAGATTGAATTGTTACTTATAAGTTGATTAAGAGATATCTTTTAGACCTAGGTTGACCAGGATAATAGTGCCTTCATTAAATCCATGGTGATAGTAAAATAATTCATGTCCATCTAGTAAGGTTACAAAATATATAAATCATAAAAATGATAATGAAACAAGAGTGAATACTAATTTGTGAGATATCATGAGACAAAGTGATTATATTACATAAAAAGTTTTCACAAGAGGTTGTCATAGATATGACATTCTTTATTTCATTTGGCTCATGATGGATTGCTAATATACACTTGGTATGTGGTTTATACTCACTTCTACCAAGATAAGGACGTAGAGGGTCACACACTATGTGTATCCATAAGTTCAACCTATTCAGATGAATAGGAGTTTATAACAACGCGAGTCCCATATGATGGGACAATAAATTTCTAAGTTCAATTGATCAAAAATAATAATAATTCAATTATATTATTCATGTTTAAAATAATAATGATTGTATTTATTTCTCAAGGTATTCAAAAGTTGTTTGATCATAAAATTAAAGATGAGAAAATATAATTTTTTGAAATAACATAACAAGTTCAAGGTTTGTTAAATTATTTGGGGAGCTTACATTCTGACTTAAGGGTTTTTATTTTATCAGGTTACATTTTAAAGTGTTATAAATGAGTGATAAAATACTTTTGAGAAGTTTATTAATTAATAAATATTAAAAAAAATTATAAAATGACGGTTACTAATTTTTAGGGACTGAATTGAAATCTTGAAAAGTATAACGTAGGTATAAAATATCATTTTAGACTATTTAAAAGGACAATCCACCATTTAGATGAATTTAGGGAGATAATATCGCCTATCCTCTTATATTGTGCTCTTACAGAAAGATTTGAAATAAAGAGTAAGTCCGGATCGATCCCATCTTCTTGATCAAGTCAGCATTATTCATGTGATCAAATGAATTTCATAAAAATCATTGATTTCCCATGATAGTACCAAGTATTCATAGATAGATGATCTAGAATATGTTTTGAATGTGTGGATGATCTATAGGAAAACTATATTGGTATCTTTAATCCATAACTTGGTGATCATGATTGAATCAGACCGACGATTACAAATGAACAAGGTACCATTTACGGTTTTGTTTGATTTTATTTTTCATTATTAAATTTAATTTAAAACAATCCTTTAATAAATACAAGATTTTTTTTGGATTTAGTGTTTTTAATAGGAATTTGAACTAAGAATTTTAATTTTTTTGATGTTTTTATTTCACCCTTGGTTCCTTGAATGTGTATTAGAGGGAACGTGCAATTATTTATGTTAAAAAATTTAAAATTTCAATTGATTTTGAGATTATTTGGAAATAGATTTTTGATATAGTTTCAACAAAACTAATGAAACATCAATACATGTTTGTATCACCATGTTAATGTTGATCAAATATTGATAAGTTTTGCATAGAAATTACAACATAAATTTATGTTTTAATTTTTCCATCACTTTAATAGCAACTGGTGAAATGAATTTTTTTCTAAAGAAGGATGCAAGTCCATTTCTTATTAGCTAGAAATACTAAAATATTATAGGTTTAATCTTTTGGAAATACATGATTTCCATGTAATCCTAATTCATTTTCCAAAAAAATAAAAAAAAATACTATTAAATTGGAAGATTTTTTTTAAATGGTGTTTTTTCTACACCCAAATGGGTGCGGATTTATTTCTCTTCCCATTTATGGGAAAGGGGATATTTTTTCAAACCCATTATTTGTGGTGGGCCCACCTAGTATATATATTATACATACTATATATTTTAATATATATTATATAAATTTTATATTATAAAATTTTTATTTATATATGATTTGTGTGTGAGTGTGTGTATACACCCTTAAAAGAATGATTTAATCAAACATAGATAGACCAAATTTGTCAGGTTCTGACCAACTTGACCCATTAATACCCTCACAAGCCCTAAATTAATTTCCAGGGATCTTCTTATGAAATATCATTTCATGTTGACTAATCATGAAACTAGACTGACATGTTATTATGTGGTTTATTATTTATTTATTTTAATTATTTCATTTATGTTTTAAAATGTAATAATTATTTTATTTTGACAATCTTCACACCATACCTCCCTATAAATTTGTATACGGGCCCGTGTTTCAATGTTTAAGTGATATAATGTATTTTGACACCCTATGTTTCCATTACTTTCACATGGGTATTCATTGTAAAGATCATAGGAGTTCTTGGTGATGAAGTTCAAGTCTAGAGCTGCTGTAAACCAAATAATTCAAGTGCATCAGAGTTGTGGGCACTTCAACTCAAGTTAGTTATTAACTTATGGAATTAACCAAGTTCCTCAGTTAATCTGTTATTCACTTTAATGGATTAATCAATAGTTAACGACTCATGATCACATCATTATTTATTTATTTTATCATGTGCATGGTTTATTATTTTCAATATTTATTAAGCATGATCACATAATAATAAAAAATAATTCATTGATAAAACAAAAATCTTTGGTGAATGTTTTCTATTTAAATAATGGATATGTTTTGATACTATTCACATATAATAATAATGTTAAATAGAAAATGATTTCATTTTGTAATATAAATTAACAAATACCTCAAAGAAAATATTAAGTCATTAAATGCCTTTAATCTCTTGAATTTGGACACAACTGTTTATTTAGGGTTCTCATCAGCCCTAGTTTTTGGTGTATCTTACTATTGAAGAGTTTTTATGATATTGTTTGGTTAACGTAACTAATTTTTTTAGAAAAGAAGTATCCATATCCAACTTATATCATCTTTAGATGCAAATCATTGAGCATTTCATGGTAATTATTTGTAAGAGATTGGAATCCACTCAACAGATCAAGGAGCCATGAGTTAATGTGGTTGTCTATTCAAAAGACTACCTTAGAATCATAAAGTAGTGGAAATTCCATAACATAGGCTATAAAGGGAGATTTAAGGATCCTTTCCACTAGAATACTCAAGTGATTGAGTATTCTAAATCTAGTAGTTGAGGGCTACTAGAATTTGATAAAATTGGGGGAGACATTTAAAATTAATAATTTGAAAATGTCTACTGGTAATCAAGATAAATACCAATATGATAATTTTATCTATTGTAAATAAAATTAAAACTACCACCAATTCAATTTCACTATAATAAATATTGGATAAATATAGTATTCTGATCGGTCATAACTTTTAGGCGCGGTATAAGTATTTTCGTGTATTACTGCACCAATATAGGAATATTTATGTGGTGGAATACCTACAACCTATCGAGCTCCATTATAGAGCTATCAAGGAAAATAAACATAAATAAAACAATTATATGGATGATGAGTAAAATGTTCATTTATTTATGTTTTCATCTATGTCTAGTGAGACGTAGAAAATTCATGATCACAAATATGATTTCCAAGCATTATCTTATATCGAAGAGTTATACGATGAGAGAGATCAACAAGAATAATATGATATATCCATTGCTCTATATATATACAACCAAGAATAAGGGAATCATGTAGGACCTTATGTACTCAATATGATCAGGTACAATGAGAGACTTAAGACCCTTGGTTCAAACTAAAAAAAATAAATAGAAACTTATCTCATTCTTAATCCTTACCATATATCTTCCCAAATTTCATTTTTCATAAAAATATTAATAACATGAATATGATGCTCAAAGATTTATTGGATTTCATTTTCCAAGTTTATAATGATATTAAGAATCCTAACACTTCGGTCCTTATAGTGGAAAAGAGGATCTAAGGCAAGGATGAAGTGTCAAGGGCTATGTTCAATTTAAAGACACATATTCAACACTCTTCTAAGAATAAAAAAATATAGAGGAAGAGAATTGATATAGAGGTATTATTCATTGAATGTGTAAGGAAAATACCACTATAAGAAAAATTTCACAGCTATGAAGAATAAGAAATTTGATGTTTCCACTTTAGGTATATTTTTTATTGGATGAATTATGTCTATTTCTACAAATTGGGTATTGTATAATACATGTGGATCACACATTTGTATTCAAATATAGAAAAAAGGTATATTTAGGATGATTGAAAAAGATGAAGTTAATATCTAAGAAGAAAATGGTGTGATAAAAGAACACTATAAGTGGTATATTACCATCTTTATTTTCATAGTGAGACAAATTGTAATAAAAAATTGTTATTATGTACCATTTTTCCCAAAACATAATATCATTGTTGAGTTTATAAATTATTGGATTTTATTTAATGTTTGGAAATAAATTTTTTCTTATGTATAAGGATAACATTTGATATTTTTTGTTACATCTTAACAATGATTTATATATACTTTATCTTGAAAATCATGTTTTGGAAATCAGTGACCAATCTAGGAAGAAAGACTCACATATTACTCTCTCATGGAAGTTCAGGCTAGGTCATGTAAACAAGAATAATTTAAGAAAACTACATCTAGTGGGGTATTTTGACTCTATTGAGTTAAAACCTTGGAATGTATGTCAGCCTATTTACAATGTTAAATGACCAAATCACCTTTCAGTGGTAAAGGAGAAAGATACAATGAACAATTGGAATTTGTTCATATTGATATATGTGGTCCATTTTCAATAGTAGAAAAGGGTTTTTTTCTTAATTTATTACTTTTACCAATGACTATTGTAGACATGGATATATCTACTTAATTAGGTCCAAGTCTTATTAATTTAACATGTTTAAGGAATATCAAAATGAATTATAAAATCAACTTGGTAAGAAAATTAAGAAACTATTCTTAGACTATGGTGGTTAATAGCTTAACCAATCATTCATCAATCATATAAAAGAGTGTGGGATAGTTTTACAAAATCACTCCTCCTTATACAACTCAGTGGAATGGTGTTAGGTAAAGGAGGAATCAAACCCTTCTAGACATGGTCAGATCAATGATGAGTCATGAAACTTTACCATTATCCTTTTGGGGATATGTACTATAAACTGTGGCATTCACACTAAATTGAGTACCAACTAAAGTATCAAATGGGATCACACACAAGTTTTGGTATGGAAATAGATAGTGTCTTCCACATATACGTGTATGGAGATTCATGGTTTTTTCAATAAATACCTAGTGAATAATCATAATCTATGAGCATGAAGTTGATTTTTATAGGTTATCTGAATGAGACTAAAGGATATTACTTATATAATAATTTAGATTTTAAAGTGATTGTGGAAATATGTTCTATATTTATATAAATTTAACATATTTATAATGGAAATAGTGGTAACAAGATTGAATTTTATGAAGTTAATTCCACAGATGCACAAGAGTTGGTATGAGAATAATATTCACAAGATAAGTTGGGAGAGGAATATTTTCTCAAGACATATACAGTGAAATTTTACTAGAGTGTTTAAAGAACCAGATAAATATGGTTTTATTATCACTGAGTTAAGTGATACATTATTTCTAGAGAAAAATGAACCTCTAATGTTAAGGGAAGTAGTAGGTGGAAAGGATATTTCTAAATGGAAAGAGTCCATGCATTATGAAATGGAGTCCATGTACCAAAATCAATCTTGGATTTTAGTAAACCCACTGGAAGATGTAAAACCAATTGGGTGTAAATGGGTATTCATGAAAAAGTTGGACATAAATGGTTAAGTAAAAACTTATAAGGAATAACTAGTATCATAGGGATTTAAGAGATTTTAAGAAATTGACTAGGATAAAACCTCTATTCCAGTTTCAATGTAGAAATACATTAGGATATTACATACAATAACAACCTTCCATGATTATGAAATTTAGAAAATATATGTCAAAACTAATTTTCTAAATGGGAAGTTAGTTTAAGATGTCTATATGACATATCTTAAAGGTTCTATTATGTAAAAGAGTGACAATAAAATATACAAGCTATAAAGATCCATTTGTGGATTGAAGTACAATCACCATCATGGAATGTTCACTTTGATGAGGAAATAATAGAATAGTGTTTTATTAGGAATGGATGCGATCCATGTGTCTATAATAAGATTAGTGAGAGTTCTATCATTTTCTTATTTTTATATGTTTATGACATATTATTAATGGTAAATGAAGTATCAATATTATAGTCGATGAATACTTGGTTAAATGAAAGATTCACCATGAAATACATAGGCGAAGAAACCTATATTCCAGAGATCAAGATATATTGAGATAGATCTCAGAGGATTCTTAAACTAAGTTAAAGTACATATATTGAAAAGGTACTCAATAGCTATAATATATAACAATCTAGTAGAGGATTGTTGTGAGTGTCAAATGGAACTAATATCTTAAAGAAGATGTGCCCACACACACAGAATATGATTGAAAGAATGAGTAGAATCCCTTATTTTGTTGTTTGGATATATCATGTATTCTATACCATGTACTAGGTTTTATATTTCCTTTTATTTAATAATGGTAGGTAGATATAAGTACATTCATGGAGAGATGCATTGGGAAGCTATAAAAACTATCCTAAAGTACTTAATAGGTATAAAGGATATGTTCGTAGTGTTTGGAGGAGACGATGAGCTAGTTGTGAGGGGATAAAATGATGCTAGATTCTATATATATCAAGAAGATATAAAATCAAAGTTAGGCTATATATTATTCATGAATTTTGGTGTAGTAATCTAGAGGATCTTGAAGCGGTCCATGGTTTCCAATTCTATAACAAAATTTGAGAACAAAGAAGCTTCCAATATAGATAAGGAAGGAGTAGGGAAAAAATATTTTCTTCTAATATTAGTTTTTTACCAAGAAGTTAAGATCCTATTATTGTATACTATGATAATACTATATAATTGGTTCTTTCCAAGGATCCCATGACACACCAAAGGTCAAATAATATACTTCAAAAGTTTCTTCTCTTAAGGGATTTAACTCAGATAGGTGAAGTAACTATTAGAATAGTATCTATAGAAGATAATGTGGAAGACCCCCTAACTAAATCTATATATTAGGAGAAGCATGATACTCATGTGAGGTATAGAAGGTTGATAATTATTAGCAGATGGATCTAGTACAACTAAGAGTATTGTGAGTGGGTTCTCTAGGACTAACTCCTTTATGTATTATGATTACCAATACATGTATAAAATTTGATATATACATGTGTTTATTCTTACCATAATATCATAGATAGATCTTCATCAACTATTTACATGGTAATAATCATTTATTATGTATTGTATAAAAAATGTATAGTTGTTTCGAGCTATAATGACAACTTCATGATGCTGTAAAAGTAATAAAAAATATATTTTCTATGGTAAAGATACATCATAATGATGGTACATAGATGATGTATGACTATCAAGTGTTTGGGTCTAAAAATCACTGAGACATATTATCATAAAGTTATCACTTGGTGATCTCGAGTATATGATACCATGAGGACTAAAACACCAATAGGAACACAACATGTTTCCATTGTCAATGGTTGTTCGTATCTATGAACATGTGTATTGGCCTCAAGACTTGAGATCATTATCAATGTGTACCATTTAATCAAATACTTTGATGTAAGATAAAAACCCTGACATTGAATTCATGGTGAGGTAGATTGTGTTGGTTTCATCTTTGGTGGTACGACCTGGGTTAAATGATCATGATATAATTTTATTCTTCCCAATTGAGGAAGAGATATCTCATAGAACTAGGTTGACCAGGATAACAATACCTTCAAAAAATCCATGGCCATAGTATAAGGAGGTATCTCCATTCAATAAGGACACATAATATATGATGCATCAAAAGGCTGATGACACAAGTGTGCATCCTACCTTATGAGATATCACGAGACAAATAGATTATATTATACAGAATGTGTTCTTATGAGGTAGTCATAACTATGAAATTCCATATCTCATTAGGGGTCATGATGGGTTTCTAGAATCCACTCTTATTCTATGGTGTAGACTCACTACTATCGAAACAAATACCTAGAGGTCCACACACTAAGTGTATCCACAATTTCCACCTATTCGGATTAATAAAAGGGTAGGATGAAGTGGGCCCTAGGTGCATGGATGGTGAACGTTTTAGTATGATTTATCACAAGTAAAAATAATTCAATTACATTATACATTTTTAAAATAATGATGATTTAATTTTTTTTCTCAAGTTATTCACAATATGTTTGATCATAAAATCGAATACAAGAAAATATAATTTTTTTAACTAATGTAACATTCTCAAGGTTCATTAAATTATTTGGGTATATTATAGGTTGATTTAATGGGTTTTATTTTATCACATAACACAATTAAGTGTAATAAGTGAGTGACAAAATATTTTTGACATTTATGAAAATTTTATTAAGTCATTAATGTGCACAAAGGTCTAAAATGTTGGTTATTACTTTTTAGGGACTGAAGTGAAATATTAGAACTCTTCTATGACTCTCTTACAGAGAGATTCTTAAGAAATAATAAGGTCAAATCAACCCAGTCTTCTCAATCAAATTAGTTTTCTCCACCCAATTGAATGGATTCCATAAATCTTTTTGATATCCCATGCTATCACCCATGAATCATAGATTTATGATCCAAAATATGTGGTTCACATGTGTAATATCTAGAGGTAATCTATGTTGGTTCCTATTAGCCACTACATTATGACAATGAGTGAATCAAACTGACGATTTAAAATGAAAAATTCTTCATTTATGCTTTCATTTGATTTTATTTATCATTTTTAAATTGAATTTTACACAGTCCTTAAATAAATTCTACAATGAAATTTTTTGGATTCCATGTTTTTAAAATCAATCTGAACTCAAAATTTTAAATTTAATTTTTATCGTGCTTCTAATGCACCCTATTTTCCTTCAATTTGTCTCAGAGTGAAAGTGAAATTATTTAAGTTAAAAAATATAAAATTTTGATTAATTTTTTGATGATTTGGATTTTTTTGATATGGTACTAATACAGTTAATGAAGTATTGATCCATATTTGTATCACTAAGATATGTCCAATCAATGATCTATAGATTATGAATAAAACTTTTTATGAGAATTTAAGTTTTGATTTTTCTTTCACTTTAATGGATAAAGGTGCGATGAATTTTGTTTCTGGAGAGAGATGAGAGTACATTTCTTGTCAGGAAGATATACCATATTTTAGTTGAGGTATCCTGTCATAAATACAATCTTTCTATGGAATCCTAATTTATTAACAAAAAAAATGAATAAAAATCTTCCATTGGAAGCCTGTTTTTTTAAAGGGTGTTTTTTCCGCACCTAAATCGGAACACCACATGTTTCAGGTGTCATCGGTTGTTCCAATCTATGAAAATTTGTTTTTCCTATGGAATTGATATCATTATAAATTCATACCATTTTATTGCATACATTAATGCAAGGAAAAAAACATGGCATTGAAGTTGTGGTGAGGTATCTTGTGTTGGGTGCGTCTTTGGTGGTATTTCATTTGTTGAATGATAAAGATATAATTTTTCAATTCAAATTTGAGAAAGAGATATCTCATGAGATTAGGTTTCCCAAAATGCTAGTACCTTCATTAAATCCATGCACATGGTACAGGTAGGTATGTCTATCCCTTAAGGTCACAATATATATAAAACATCAAAAGGATGATGACACAAGTGTGCATCCCTCTATATGAGATATCATGATAAAAAGATATTATATTATATAGAAATTTATCATAATAGGGAGTCATAGATATGAAATTCCTTATCTATTTAGGGTACATGATGCGTTTCAATACTTCATTGTTGGACTATGGGTTGGACTCACTACTATCATGATAAGGACATAGAGGTTCACACACTAAGTGTATTCAAAATTTTGACCTATTCAGATGAATATGAGTTTATAAAGATATTTCTCTAAGTGTGGGGATGGTGAATGTAATAGTATGATTAATCATAAGTAAAATAACTCAATTATATTATTAAATTTTAGAATATTGATGATTGAAATGATTTCTCAAGGTATTAACAATTTGTTTCAATATAAAAGTGAAAATGCGAAAATATAATTTTTCAAATGAACAAAACCTGTGAAACATTCATTAAATTATCCAGGGATCTTATCGGTTGAGTTAATGGTTTTTATTATATAATTTAACATGTTAAATTGTGTCAATAAAATGATAAAATATTTGTGACATTTATTACAAGTTTATTATGTCATAAGTGTTTGAAATAGTCTAAAATAAAGGTTATTACTTCTAAGGAAAAAAGTTTAATTTTGGAAAGTATAACCTAGGTATAAAATCTCATTCTAGCCTCTTTAATGTGATTATTCACCATTTGGATGAAATTAGAGATATATTCTCTCCTATACTCTACTCTCAATCTCTCAGAGAGAGATTTCAATGAAAGAATAAGGTTGGATCAATTCTATCTTCTTGATCGTGTCTATGTTAATCACATGATGTAAGGGAAATTATAAAGCTCTTAGATTTCATACACTAGAACATGGTAATCATAAATCAATGATTCAAGACTTATGGTGAATGTTTGGATGATCTAGATTATATCTTGCATGGTTCTTTTGAGCCATGACACGCCGATAGTGAGCACATCAATCCAGTGATTTAAAACAAAAAAGTTATCATTTATGCTTTAATATAACATTATTTATCATGGTTATGTTTAATTATAAAAAATAATTTATGTAAATTGAGAAATGGGTTTTGTGGATTCATTTTTTTGAACATGAATCTGAACCAAAAAAATTAAATTTCTTGTTTTTGAGGCTTTCGTTATTCCCTGAGTTCTATCAATTGGGTTCTAGATAAAATGACCTTGTTTTCTTAATATGGGTGGTGGGGGAAGTTTAGTCATTTTAACCTAATTCCACTTCCTACTCTCCTTTTAACTTCACATCACCAAGCCATCTAAGATCCTCTCTTGGCTCTTTTTCTTTAATTCTTCGTCCCCATTTGAAGTAATTCCACTCTATGGAGTTTTGAGTCACTAAAATCAAGGAAAATCCCCCTTTAAACTCCTAACCTTACTTATTTTTATGTTCTTATATATTTTATGGTAATGTATATTTCATATTTTTTTTGATTTTACCATCATATGGTGAAATTATATTTTTTCTTGGGAATTCCTCTTCTATTATCCAAAAAAAAATCTTATGCGATAATTTCCATCTATTAGTCACTATTTTGTGGTTAGTAAGATTCAAGTGTGATTTATTGTATGTATTTTATGATTCATGAGAGACGTTAAAAAGTTATTAGTTGATTTAAATTTATAATTTTTATGTTTCTATTACTGGATGTATTTTAAGAGTTTTATTTGTATTTTTATGGGTTCATGTAGAGCCCCAATCCAGATTGACCAATAAGAGGGGGGGGGGGTGAGACAGTGGTTTAATTTTATGAATTATTTTTATTATTAATTCTATTTATTAATATTTTTAACTTTATTAATCCAATAAATGGTATCACATAGTATTACCTCATTGAACCAATAATAAACAAGAGTGCACAACACATGATATTTAAAAGGATCGTTACAAATACCAATCTTTACTGCAACTGGTTATTCCCCTTGTTTACAAATTATTCACTATATGTAGGTGGAAAATTCAGGGTTATTCTCATTCCCAAAAACATTTAGTCCCACTATGTTCCAAATCTAGAGTTACAAAAGAGATTACAAGTTCCTAACTACAATAGCGATGAAACCATAGTCTCACTATGTCTTCTATTATTCCATAATATCACTAAAGACTTCCATTTCTCATCATGGTATGATACATTGATAGAAATAACAATTTGGTCTTCAAAATACTTTTTCAATGCCTCAAGATGTAATCTTTGTCAATAAGAAACCATATCACCTAATCTGTTTATGTATAACTACAAGAACCTTGGAAACTAATTTTCAACTACCTAATAATTCTCACTATCCAGTGATCTTCAAATGATCAGGACCTTCTAAATTTAATGAGTACTTGAGTATGAATTAAATAATATGACTGAAACACTTATATGGTTTCGCTATTTAATTCTAAGGTAGGTATTCTTCTTCTGATGATAAATTCTCTAAATCACTCAAATGTGTGAAACTGATTCACACAATTTCTTCAATATTATTTTATTCAATATTAAACCTGGTCAATAAAAAATTAATTTCTTTCATAAACTAAAATCTTATTCATGAAAAATTTTCATGGGATCCTCATATTTGTGAACCCTAGAATAAAGTATTCCTTGGGTCATTATTTTATATTATATTATTCAAGCCTATTTAAAGTTTCATTATACTGTATTGAATAGCTCACCACCTTATCAAAATATGGTATATATGTGAATACCAAATCTCTTCTATATTCTTTAAAGTGTTTCAAAAATTCTGATGTGCATGAGATAATGCATGTGTTCTTCTTTACATACAAGAAATCATGCTAAACTTGAATTGTGCATCTAGTTCTCTTTATGTGAATAGATCACACTAGATCTCAATATCCTCTACCTACCAGTGAGTACACAAGATCAAAGAGTTTTCTTCATGTATCCAAATAGGTTCATGAATTATTTCTCCATAAAGCTATTCAGATATGTATAACACAAGCGAAGGATAATGGTGTCTCATTTTCTTCACAAAACTCATATCTGAAAGAGTCACAAGAAAGAGGCCACATGATCTATTTCGTATTCTTCATGTAACTATAGAGCTCTTAGATGCTTTGTTTTAGGGTAAATGAAAGTTATTCAAAAAAATATTAATCTGTAGTGCCTCTATTGGCCTTAGTGATTCAATATTTATAGATGAGGTCTCCACCACCTCTCCTCTAAATTTCAAGTTGAGTCTTGGATTGATTATAATATCATTGATAATTCTTATGGTTCATGGTTTTTATAAACCATGAACATATTAGCATTTATATTTTTGAATGTGGGATTCATTATCTTTCTTTGGCATAATGGGATGCCAAAAAATATGGAATCTTTGCTCCATGCAATAGGATTATTCTTTTTGTGATGATGTATCCCATGTATGTCATATAGAATCACATGCATCAACTTATATTCATTTATATGTGATAATTCCTCTTTTGTAACTTCATATCTTCCTTGGTTAGTAGATATTTCTTAAAATAGATTCATACATGCAAGATAGAGAATGCATGAATGGAGTTTCATATCCTCATCACCTAAAAATATCATCTATTAGAGATTATCTTGATGATGGAATTTGTGACATGACAAAAATCTAGTAAATAAAAACTTATCAAGAATTGGGAGGTTGAAGATGAAAAATAAATTCAATCAGATGACATAGATGAAGTGGATTAGATAACAAATGTTGTTTTTATATCATTTAAAGAAGAGATAATGTACACTGCACAAACATATCGTATATTGAGTTTACACTTGGTCAATGGACACATAATAATACAAGCTACACTACTAAATAGTCAAGATGACACTGGGTTCGACACCTAAATACACTACACACACACATATAGATTGGGTCATTCCACTTGCCACTATTTTCACCTTGTGCACACAACTGTGGTTTCAATTCACTCAACATGCTTGCCCATGTGCAAGACCCTTCACCTATACACCCCATATGGGAGCTATGAAACCTCCTACCACCATGGGATAGATAGGTTTACTTAGTTCCCATGTGGTGGTAGAGGTGAGTCCTTGGTTGGCTTATGGTTGGATAATTCATTACTATAAATCCCACTAAAAATAATTAGAAAAAAAACCAATACATTATCAAATGCTTCATCAAATATACTTCATACAAAATTTAATTACATTTTATTTTATAGTTCCTTCTTTAAAACCATCATCTCAACCAATCACCATGGAAAAACTATTCTTCATGTTCTTCATATTCCTTTTTCATTATTGCAAACATTGATTCAATTATTTAACCCCATTGACATGTGTCTTTGATATTTTATACTGGATTATAAATGATCACCATTAATAAGGAGAATTATTCAAGAATGACATTCAATGACATTTTTAGAATCCATAGTAATCCTCTAAGAATTATTACTTCATCTCCACTCACCAAACACATATTGACTAATTGAGGCCATGTGAAGGTGGAGAGATGATTTCACGATGAATATGCTAGGGAAGAGAAGTTCCAAGTAGTTAGTCTGGGTTGTATGTAATGTTTGAAGCCTACGGGCAATGAATTCCTCTAAGGCCTATGGGTCATGTAATACTTACGCCTATGGACCTTTTAAGGGTTCCACCTCACCCCTTGAAAGGTGGATTATCAAAATCAATAAAAAATGAAGGCCTTCGGGCCATTGGAGGAGGACTAATTGAGAAAAATGAAATACTTACAGGGGATCAATAATCTCCCCTCTTTGTTTTTTTTTTCAATTATCATCATATCATAAAAATAAATATATAGTGAAATATTCTTTTCTCCCCCTTATTGACACTAAAATGAAAATGATAAGTTGGGGTCTTCACATCTTATCAATTTTACTAAAACTTGTTCTACTCCCTTATATAATTATTTATTGAATTCTTATAAGAGAGGGGGTTCACTTAGTAAATAGGCTTTAGTTAATCAACACTTACTGTATATGGTCTAACTCAAAGTATAAAATAAGAGAGATATAAACAAGGTTGTCTATGTTTTCCATTAACTAACATCTATGTTAAATCATGGTTAGAAATTATCAATTCTCCTTTTAGGGGTTTAAAATAATCAAATTCATTAATGAAATGAAAAACCCTATACATACTTCAATAAACACATATGTGGTTGATCTTAAAATTTAGTAGTAATTGTTACAGCTCATATTACAATTTTTCAAAGCTATTAAGAAGTTCAATATCCATAGTATAGTAAATATTTAACAGCTTTAACTCATTAATGCTCCCCCTCAAAGGGTGCATTCATCTCCTTCAATTCCCAACATGATAGTAATATATATATATATATATATATTTAAGGGAATAAGGATGAAACATATTATTCTTTAGGAGAAACATTATAAATGATAGCTTCCTATCAACTTGGGGCACTATTTTCTTCTATTCTCAACATAGGAAACGTTCTTTGGACACTTGTCTCAGTTTTGAGTCTAATCTAATTGATTATCTTCTTTCTTTCCTTGAATTTCTTATTTTTGTGGAATAATATTTTCTAGCACAGTATTTTGGATCTTTATGTTTATATGTGTGGATAAATCCTCATCAACTTTCACATACTTTTATGAGGCCATTTGATTTCCTTTATCTTTAGTATGTTTATCACCTTCCTACAATTATTTATCCAATTTCAATTTATTTGGCCAAACAACTAGTCACTCATTCCTAAAATTCTCTATCTTCTTAGTATTTTAACATGAATTACCACTATTTTTTCTATTGAATCCTCTCCCCTCTCAAAAACATAGGGAGTATTTCTTGGTAGTCTTGTCATGAATTTATCAGTTGTGTGACCCACCTACTTATATCTACAACAATTTTCTTTTAATCATTCATATCTATTCATAATCAGAACCTTATATGGATTTATGATCCCCACATTATTTCTTTGATAAATTGTTCTAAAATATTCATCATGAACTCCCCTTATTTGTGATTATTACTTGTAAATAACTTGTTTCACTATCAAGATTGTGATTTTTTCCAGAACCTTTCAGTACTCCTACAAAACTGCTAAACTTGAATCTTCATCCTTGGTTTTCATTCTATCCAAACACTTTTTATTACTACACATTTTTAAATTGATCCTTCATTTTCCAAGAGGACTATGGTTTTCTTGATATATTCATATCTCCCTTAGATCTAGAAAAGATTATTTAACTTTTATTTCTGGTCCAAAAAAGTTTTTTAGGTATAAAAGGGGCTTAGGTACCCTTAGAGGGGATTGAACTAGGGTACGGATATTATTTTCAAACTTCTCCCTACCCCAATGAATCTTGAACTCCTTATTATGAGGCTCACTTATTTTTTTCTTTGGGGTTTATATTGATATTATCCTTTATAACTTTGTCTAAGGATTATGCAAATAATGTAAATCAAGAATGAAATAACAAGAAAATGCATATTTTTACTTGTTTTACCCTCACTTGGCTATATCCACGAAGCATAAAATGAAAATGTTCCAATGTACCAAATCTATTAAAGATCATTTCTAATATAGGTTTTAGGATAGATCTATTATATGACCAAGCTCAATGCCTTACAAGATTTAGGTATAACTAAATGATTCCCAAAGCATCACTCCCTCGATCTTTCCTTTAATGGATCACTACTGGTGGAAATGATCAATTTATTCATATTTATTTTCTAATTTATCTAGAAAGGATTCATACATAGTTTATGGACATGTTGGTTTCATTTTTAGCAATATTGAATGAATCCTTAATTATAGGTATATTCTCTATTGAAATTATTTATGGTCTACTTTTTCACTTCTTTGAAAACACCTTGATGCAACACTTGCACCTTCTAGACAACTGGAACAGAATACTCATTATTCTAGACACAAAAATTACCTCCTCTCTAGATCTAGTAAAATATTCAAGAGATACCAAGTATTCCTTTAACTACCTTGGACGTAGAAGTGAATAAACTTCTTATGAAAATATAGTCAAATGGTGAGGATCCTTCATCTTCTACAAAATATAAACATGAAAATGATACAGTACATAGGATAACCCTAGCACATATCTCATTATGGAAGACCCTACTGTATTACTCCTACTCAAGAACCTATAGTGTAACCCCTTCAATGAGGTCCCGACATGTAATCATCATCATCATTTCATTATTTAAATAGAAAGAAAGAAGAAACAAGGGGGATACAAACACATGGACAGGAGGCCTAGGGGGAAGAAATAGTGGAGCCTGAGGGCATCCCCTCTTAAAATACTAACCCCTTCTGGTTTCAAATGGTGCAGATTGTAGTATAAATTGGTACCATTAGCTTGAGGAGCTTGAGAATCCATGTGGTCTGCCATCTTATTTCCCTCTCACCAGGTGTGTCTCAATCAGGTGTTGCTGGAGAGGATAGCCCAGAACTTCTAGATGGGGTAGGAGATAGACCAGGGGACCCGATCTGAACCATGCAGTGAGTTGTAGAGAATCAGGGAGTCGGTTTCAAATTCCTCAATATGTATCCCCCTTGTCTACAAAGAGTGAGACCTAAAATCATGTCAAGTGCCTTCGCAAGAAGAGAAGAGCCCCTGCCTAGGAAGACCAAGAACGTGAACACAAAATAGCCCTTGGAGTCACGAAGGACCCCACTGCCCTTCATGATACCCGCAGAGCATGATCCATCCTTGTTGAGTTTCAAGACCAAGGATGGAGGATTCCAACATACCCAATGGTTGTGAGGGAAAAAATTTGGGCTGTCATGGGAGGTTGAGATCAAGAAGTGAAGTGAGGGAGCATCCCGCCAGTTGGGAATTTGCCTGATCATATCCAGAAGTAGGTTGTGAGTATGAACCAGAATTTCTCTACTAGAGGAACCACACCCCTCGAATCTCACTTTGTTCCTCACCTTCCAATGACCCCAGACACAAGCATGTAGAATTAATGCCTGAGCCATGCGTTCTGCTCCCCTACTTCCCGAGTTATCAAACCATCGAGCCAGGAAAGGGGAGTCCTTTTCATGAGGGAAGCGGACCGCAAAAAAAATGCCAAAGGTCGACCAGACGTCAGACGCGCACTCTCCTTCAAAAAAGAGGTGCTTCAGGCTTTCCTATTGTCTGGCCTTTCTACAAGCGTAGTAGGAGGCCATGAGAACACCGTAGTGCTTGACGTTCTCATTGGTGGCCACAACGTTGTGTCTGATCCTCGAAGTCAGGAAGTTGTATTTTGTGGGGATACACTTGATCCATAGGGTTTCATTTCAGGTGTCCTCCTCCATTGGGGTCACCAGCAGTCGATGACATTCCTTAGAAGAGAAAGAACCCATGCTTTAAAGAGAAAAGACACACCTATCAGGTTCCTCATTGATTTCAATAAGCTGGAAGGTCTCTTGTTGATCCTTGGACCGCACTGCCTTGATGAAGGTTGGGAATCTGCTGGCCTCCTCAAACGAGATGTTGTAGGCTGGACACCCCAGAAAACTGAGAGTGCAACCCACCTAGTTGTTATGCCAGAAGGATACCTTCCCTTTGCCAATAATCCATCGAGCATAGGGAAGAAGGGCCGAGTACAGAGGGAGAAGGGAAGCCATGGGAGAGGACATGTGCACTGCATCCAATGTAACACCACCCGTCGATGATCCTCCCATTGTGATTCCCCACAATGTCTGGCGATCAATCAGATCCCAAGCCAATCTTGCATGCATGCATAGGATTGTGTCTGCCAAACTATGAACATTGATCCCACCTTCTTTAATGGGCCTCGCCATACTCTTACAAGAGACGCAAGACTGCTTTCCTTCATCTCAGGCATCCCATATGAAGTGAGTGATGATTTTTTCAATTCTAGATATCACTCCTTTAGGGGCTTTGACACAATAGAGTGCATAGACCGGGGAAGCAAGAAGGACACTATTGACCAAGGCGGTCCACCCCCCGAACAATAGAAACATGTTTTTTCAATTGAGGATGCAATCTGAGATGTGGCTAACTATCGGGTCAAAATCTATGATACGAAGATGTCTTGAGTAAATAGGAGCTCCCAGATAGTTCAATGGCCAGCAACCACTTTGGATGTCTAGAAAGTTGCATATATTGAGTTCTCGGTTGCATGTACACTTTCATGATATGAAAAGGATGTTTTTACTTTTTTTTGACAACTTTCCCACTCTGATGGTAGTATTCGTCAAGAACCATGATGAGGCCACGTAACAAGTTCCTTGAATCATTCAAGAAAAATAGGGTGTTGTCTGCAAACATAAGATGGGTGACAGAGGGGGCGTTCCACTTTCTCCTGAAGGGAAGAATGGATCCATTGTTCAAGCCTTGGTGGATGAGGTGACTGGGAATCTCTTGGGAGAGGATGAAGAGGGTTGGGGATAAGGGGTCTCCCTGCCTCAGGCCCCTGGAAGCTTTGAAAAAAACATGATACTTCCCCATGAAATGGACAGCCAACCATGGGGAGCTGAAGCAGCGGAAGAGATGGTTGGACACCCAAGGAGAGAAGCTCATACCAGAGATGACCTTGTTGATAAAGCCCCATTCAATACAATCATAAGGTTTATTCATGTCGAGTTTGATCGCCAGATTTGAGCAATGGGCCCGAGTGTTGATGTCTTGGATCACTTATTGAGCTAATGCGATCGCTCCTTGGATTGAACGGCCCTTCACGAACCCGTGTTTCTCCAAAGAGATCTAGTGAAGAAGATGGACAGAGAGTCTCACATTGAGGATGCTTGCAAGGACTTTATATGAGAAATTACACATACTAATCGGGCGGTAGTGGCGGATGGCAGATGGGTTTTTGATTTTGGGAATAAGAACCAGAGCTGTGGCACAAGACACTCTTGGAAGACTACCTCCTCTGAAAAAATCCTGGATGGCGGAAGAGAGGTCTTCTTTGATCACATCCCAGACACTCTTGTAGAAGGAATCTGGGAAGCCGTCGGGGCCAGGGGCGCTATCAGCTTTGAGGTGGAGGATTGATGTATGGATTGCATCTCCTGTCGTAATGGTCTCCATGAGCGCGTTATCTTGGAGCGTTACTTGGTTGTCAATGGAACTGAGGAACTCTGCTTCCCCTCCCGGGTAGCCATCCAGCATTCTGGGGTTTGGTTCTGCCAAGAGGTCTTTGAAAAATGTATGATCCATTCTACCCACCGCATCCTTGTCATTCGAGAAGGTCCCATCCTCTATCAGAATATTGGGTTGGACCCTTCGTTTTCACTCCTTGATACACACGTGGAAGAAGGTGGTATTTTTGTCCCCTTCGTCAATCCACCTTATCATCGACTTCTCTCTCACCATGCGTTCCTGGCGAAGCACCATATCTGCATAGGTGTCCTTTTTCATGGAAAGGACTCCAAACACCTATTCATCCCAGGAACCCTTGAGGCTAGCTTCGAGTCTAGCGATCTCATGCATGGCAGCATCCATGTCTCTATCACTTAGAGAAAAAGTGTCTGCCCAGAACTTGATCCTGCTTATGAGCCTTCAGAGTTTGTTGTGAAAAACTGTGCACGTCCTGCCTTGAGACGGCACCTGCCACGAGTCAACAATTGTTTTGTGGTAACCAAGTAGGCTAGCCCAGTGCTGGTAGTATCTAAACGGGACGGGACTTGGCTGCCTCGTCGTGATGGAGACAAGGATCGAAGAGTGGTAAAAAATGCCACGCATTAAGTGACTGACAGAGATGATAGGATACAATGAGATGACCTGCATGTTGGCCAAGCAGTGGTCGAGGCGACTCCAGGAGCGCTGGGGACCTCATTGGTTATTGCACCACGTGAATTGATCTCCACTGTAGCCAAGATCAAGAAACCCATTATTCGCCATGAAATAAACAAAGTCCATACTTGTCTTTCTGGGAAAAGCGCCCCTTCCCTTCCTTCCCTCTGGCCCCGCGACCACATTAAAATCCCCTCCTACAAACCAGGGGCAGCCACCAGGGTCGAACTTCGAGAGCTCCTCCCAAAGAGATTTGCGCCGCTGGATGTCGCAACGGCCGTAGATGAAGGACGCAAAGAAAACTCCTTTATCATGCGAGATCTTGGTGGTGATCAACTAGTCACCGGCCTGGAGATTCTCTGATTCCCGAAGAGCCAGATGTGGGAATTGGTTGGCTCCGCATGCATGTGCTCATACATCGTTAACCTTCTGGAGAAGTCCGCAATTTTGAAGGATTTTTGTTTGTGCTCGAGAACGGAGATAAGACAAGCCCTGTGTTTCCGGGCCTCAGAGGCAATGAAGTCCGTCTTCACCCGGGCACCAAGGCCACGGGCATTCCAGATGATGAAAGGATTCATTGGACAGGGAGTGTTCCAGCTCTGGCACTAAATCTTTGACTTGGGGGAGCACGAACAAGAGGAATGCTGAAACTTCTTAGCCTGGGCCCTCGTGCACCTGCCTGCACTGCTGGGCGAGGCAAGGAGAGGAGGAAAAGGGGGAGACAGCTTTCACGGTGAGCGGCCTCGCCGGGAAGGCTGAGGAGAAAGGGACAGCGGACCAGCCTCCCGAGTAGGATACTCGGTGGCCGGAGAAGGGACAGGAGAAGAAGGAGGAGGGATGGGGGGAGGGGAGAGGGGAGAAGAAAAGGGAATATAAGGGGCCATAGGGACAGAGCCCTCAGGAGGCAGGGAACACAGAAGAAGGGGGAAGCATAGAGAAGAGGGGGCGGGGCGGGGGCAGGGGAGGAGGAGAGGGGAGCAGGGAAGGGGAGCAGAGGGGCAGGAGAAAGGAAGGTAGGCAGCCAGACTCAAGGGATCTCTGAAGCTGCAAAAGCAGCGAGGAAGAGCGGGCCAGGGAGGCAGGCCTGGGGAACACACCCACCGTCCACGGGGAGGGGAAGGAAAAAGACCCTTGCGAATACAAGGCGCAGAAGAAAGGGCCTCAATAGAAAGGCCCGCCCCTGCACCAGGAGGCGAAGCAAGGGGCTCGCCCGCATTGGGAGAAGGCACAGCAGGGACACGAACCGGGGCCTCTGAAGAACGGCGCCGGCCGGTACCACGCCGCTTCCTACAAGCCTAGAAGGAATGGCCTTGCAGGCAGCAAGAGGAGCAGAAGCAAGGGAAAACCGGGTACAGGATGTGCTGCAACTAGAAAAAGGAATCCTACACCTTCAAGGAGATGCTATCCAGGGGGACACGAGATGTCCATTTCAACACAAATCCGGGCTTCCGAGGCATCCGAGCAGCTCCAAAGGCGGGCATCCGAGCACAGGAAGCCCCCCAAGGAATCTCCAATGGCCTTGAGGAAGCCGGCATTTTGAAACGGAAGGGGGAGACCTGGGAAGCTAAGCCAGACCGCGGCCGGGGGGTTTTCCTTGCCTCTATGGACATCCAGCGACCAGCGGACGAGGTTGAAGCACCATCTTCCAAAGGAATGAGGAGCACGACACCAGGCCTAGACAAATCCCGCCTCTGAGCCAAGAACAATACAGAAGGCATTACTCTGAATTGGCGAGATCCTCACTGGGGAGAGAAAACCCCACGATCCAACGAAGCATTGAAAACCCGCCAGGGGGGTTTGGCCGCACTGAACCGAGCCACAAGAGACCATTTGAGGCAGGCGGAAGCTTCAGCGAAGGCCGACGCCGGAAACTCCACCGAGAGGCTTGAACCCTCTCAAGCGCATACTTCACTTCGCAAGACTCCTTCTCAAGATCCTTTCACAAGACTTTATAAAGATTACGTGGATCATAAGATCCTAGTGTAAGTCTTCATTCTGCTCATGTGAAACACTTACGTGATTTCAATCGCTTATACTCCTTCACTTCATGTGAAACCCCTTCATTAGATTTTTCTTCAGATGAATATTTTAAGAAAAAATACTTCACCTCTTAAGGATGGGTCCTTGGGTATATATAGGAAAAATTTCACCTCCTTAACTCTAGAAATGATGGAAATATATTCATTCCACTGCCTCATCAATTAGCATCATGCGCTTCACATGATCGCCTCACGTGATCACCTACTACATTTCACAAGTTCTTTACATGATCAACTACATTGTCATTGAATTTGTCGAAAGATTAAATCACATGATTGAATTAAAATCATGTGGTAGACATTTTCATACAACTCTTCATGAGATCTCTACATGAGATTCATTTACATTCATCCACTTCACATGATCCAATCATGAGATCCAAAGATAATAATGTGTCCAAAGACATTGTCTTCTAGGGATTTACATGACCATGTTGTGAGATCCTTTGAAAATCATACTTTGTCTTCATGCGCTTTGCATGATCTCTCTGCAAGATCCTCTGACAATCATGCGATGTCTTCTGATGCTTCGTATAATATCAATGCGAGATGTTATGAAAATCATGTGGTGCTTCGTGAGAAAAGTTTATACATTTTCACTCCACAATATTAGTTTAGAAAGTCACACTCTGCGATATCATTTCGAACATTCTCACTCTGAGATATTAGTTTAGACATTTTCTCACCATGAGATCAGTTCAAACATTTGTGCTTCATGAGATTATATATATCTCCCTCCATGATATTAGACATCTCTCCTTTGATGATATTATAAATATCATGCTCCATGATATCAAACATTTTTTGATTCCAAAAATATCATACATTTTACACTTCTGTGAGATCATGAATTTTGTTCTTTTGCGAGATCAAACATCTCATGCTCCACAAGATCAGACATATCACACTCACTATTCACATCTTCTTTGAAAACCACCATTCATCAACAAACTCAAACCTTGTAAACAAACGCAATAAACCCAAAATCACCATCAAGAGGGCTTTTTTCCAACAATCTATCCCTTTGGGTTTGTTGATAGCACATATAATCTTCAAGAACTAACTTAATGATATGTCTTGTGCATAAGAGAACATTTTCCTTCTGCAACCCTAGATAATGATCAAGTAATTACTTAACACTTAATCTAATCCCACATGATTCATTCCCAGCATGAGAAATAAGAGTAACAGAAAAATTTCTATGATGAATAACTTCATTCTTAAACCTTCCACCGGAAACCTTCTCGATACCAAATGATTGAACATGCTCAACCATTGAGATCACTTCTTCACTAGCACATGTATTCTTCTTGAATAATGAACCCATATGACACCTTTTAATGATTCTTCAGTATTGATAAACCGGTATTATCATCATCAGATTTAGAACTCCCACTATTTCACTTCTCCCTCTATCAGCTTCTACCCTGTCTTGATTATGAAATTTTATCTCCCTTTGTCAAGAACCCAAATGTAACTCATTTTTTTCTACAACATGGTAAAGAACACAGATCTGTAGATAGGGGTAAACAAACCATACCCTAGAGAGAGGGTCTCCCACATCCACACTGTTTAATTCGGGAAAGTCGATTAAGCTCTAAGATCTGGTCGATGCCAGTCAAACACTTATTTTGGTAATGCCTTTATAAGGATGTATGTGACTTATAGTTCAGTAGGAACATATTCCAGATTTATAATCCAATCCTCCAATTTCTCCTTGATGAAGTGATATTTGATTTCGATGTGATTTATTTGAAATATGGACTGGATTTTTCCTATGAGTTATAACACTTTAATTATCACAGTGGATACTGATCAGAGACTACACTTCAGTATCCCCATTTCTCATAGATTTCAATAGGGTATTATTCCATTTATGAATTTACTTCCCATTTGTCAATGATCTCCATGTATCACATTTTTAATAATCTAAAACATCGTTAGGAGACACAAATTATTCTTTTGACTCCTAAAATTCAGTTAAAAATAAATTAATATCCCCTTTTGGCCATGCATTTCTATTTAGACCACGAGACACCAAGAAATATAAGCTATTTGAAATTTTACCTTTGATTCCATTTATCAACTTTAGATTGAGACTTTTAATCTTTTTCACTTTTCATTATTTGAGTAATTTTATTCTTTATAGCTACACACTACTGAATGGTTTTTAGCAAGTCAAATCACCACTTGGCTTTGAGTCATTGACAGATAATCAAAGACAAATGATTTAGAACTATTTTTAGGAAAAAATAGTTTAAGTAAATAAAATCCAATGTTATCCTTGTCACTCACTTACTTCCATGGATTCTAGTAGCATGACATTCCTCAATTCTTTAGAGAAAACTATTGTCAGATGAGGCAATATCATTTATAGATATTGTCACCATATTTCCCTAAAAACCTTCATCTTTGGACTAATATAGATCCTTAATACCAATTATTGATATGAATATGTATTTTTATTTACTCTTCATAATAGAGATACCACTTATTTTTGTCGTTTTTGATTTTATCTCATAGCTTCTTGGTATCCTAAAAATGGTCATCTAATACCACATTGTAAGAAAAAATAGATAATCCTGAAATATATGATTGTTTCTGCTTCTTCCCCAATTAGACTTATCTTTATGAAGAAATAACACTTGAATTGATGCATGATACCACTAGTTGAATATTCAATGCAACTTGGAACCACCAAATCATCCAAGTATAGATTTGAAATCTCCTCAGTTTCACATTAGGCTCTTTAATGTATAATATTCCTTGTAAAAAACACACAACTTCCAGATAAAGATTTCAAAAATAGATTTTTTTTTGTAACAACACTTTTTGATTTTGATTCCATATGTGATTTTTAAGAGTTCATATTATTCTTGTTTTATATATCTCTATTCAAAGTATACATGTGTACCCTTTCATCACACACACGCCCCATAAATTGTATCGTTCCTTAGTCCCGGATAATATCTAGAAGATATTAGAAACATTTAACAAATAGGGAGAGGGGTACCTCTATAATCCTCAAGAAGAGGATTGTGGTTAATCTTAATGGACCAACACTTTGATATTTTATTTCAAATCATTTTACTCTTTCTATTAATATTATAACTACCCATCAAACTTCAACTGTTCTAGCCATATAACTAGACATTCTATACCTCCATGATCAGAATTCTTCTGATATGTAAGTTCTGTAGGATTGTCCTTTTTCAAAATTTTAGGTTTATACCAACTAGTATGAATTTATTTATTTAAATATCTACTTATACTCTATTCATCATGATTCATTCTCTGAGTTGGAATCTTTCCACTAGTCATTTTTGATTTATTATTCCTTCAATGGAGGGATCTTTCTCTTGCATTCACTTCTCAACTTTTTGTATGAAACATGAATTTTTTAGGCATTATTTGTTCTGTTCTCTTTTATCAATTATCCAAGTCTACTTACCCTGATGTGCTGGGAGTGAGTCTTTCACTGAACGTACATTCTTCTTACTTACCACTAGAGTAGCTCCTTTCTTTTTCGTCCGGGTCCATGCACATTCTTTCCAAGATAGATGTTGTGATTGTAAAAGATGTGGTGTTTGGTACACATTTATTTGATCTCCTTGTGTTTATTTTAAGACTTTAAACTTTATTTTCAACTTAGTAGGTTTTCTTATAGTATAGGAATTTTGATTATACATGTATGGAGTTTAATATCTCTTTTTAGGATCCTTCACCTTCCTTACTTTCTTCCAGTTTCAATATCCATCTAAATTTCCATGATTATCACATATAAAACATCTCCCAGTATAAACATACCTCATGTCATTATTTCTTAGTTGAGATGTTGATGTAACAACAGTTCTATTTTTGAATTTTATCACTTGAGCTTCTTGACATATACTCATGGTGTGCCCTCATCTTCCATAATAATAGCATTTGATTGATAATATCTTCATAGAGACTTTTCTTTTAGACTTTTCATGAAGATTATACTTATTCTTAGAATTATAAATATTTTAATCTTCATAGCATGAATTATATTCTAAATCCTCAAAAAAACTTGAAATATATCCATGCATCCTATAGAAATTTCACACATTGGCATTACTTCTTGTAAAAACCTTTTAAATCTATTTCTAACATCGAAATGATTTTTCTTATTTCTAGAACTGTTCAAAGCTCTCTTCCTCACATGCATGGGGGAGGCTTTAAAATATACAATACCATATTTTCCCAAACTACATGGCCTTTGGGATGAGACAATCATTTCATATTTTTCCTTATAAATATCATATTTTCTTTTCTTTAATTATTACCTACTAAAGGATAGTCAAATAATAAATGAAAATCATCATTCAATTTGGGATTGGATTTTGTGTTTGATTTCTATACTTCTTTCTAGAATGATTCTAGCTCTTCTACCAATTGTTGAATCTTCTTATACTTAGATTCAAGTTGAGCATTAAGTTATCTATTGAGAGTGTTCCTTCCAGTCATCTCATTTTCCAATTCTTGGAAGATCTTATCCACTATGTTTGTTTTCTCCTTTATGTTAGAATTCATCTTAGTAATAGAGTCATTAAAGGATTCATTCTCCTGAACCAATTTTGGTAGGCGTGTATCAAGATTATCTTTCCTAGCTTCTAAATCCTGAATTTCTTTTGAGTTTAGATTAATTAAATTTTCATCATCTTTGAGTTTTTCCAACATTTTGGACATCACTTTTAGTTCTTCATCCTGGAGATTATTATTCTCCCTTAGTTTTGTGGTCACTTCTACAAGTATTTTATTTAAAACATTTAGCTTGTTGGATTTAATTTTTTGAACATGGATGTATATGGATAGAGATTTATTTTTTTCTTTTATTTTATTATCTTATTCCTTTTTCATGTAGTCTAATTCCACTTTTTTCCTTCTTGATATTTCTTTATCATCAGTAGTTCTAACATCACTTGGAATATAAGTTTCTTCACTCATTCATACATCATTATTTAATGAGTAAATACTTTCACTTTCATATTCATCCAAACCATTGTTGATTACATTGTTGGTTTCATTCAAATGAATGAAACTATTTTTATAGAAACTTACACAGTAAGGAATTAAACCAAACACTCGCTTATTCATTGATGTTCATCCCATTTCTAAGACTCACTGAAATAAGAGAATATTGAATATTCAATTTCAACTATCCAAAAAACATTATCAGAGTAAAAAAATCCAATAAATGTTACATACACTCTAATACCAATTATTTATAATAAAAGGATCTTAAATACCCTAAGAGGGTGGTAAATCAGGGTATGCATATTCTTTTCAAAATTCTCCATGCCCTGCTAGAAATTGACCTCTTCATTATGAGGGTAATTTATTTTTTTATTTATTGTATACATTGATATTATCATTTCTAACTTTATCTGATGATGATGAAAAGAAATTAAATCAAGAAATAAATTAGAAGGACACATAGTTTTTTACTTCGTTCACCCTCATTGTCCTACATCCAAGGAGCATACAATGACAATGTGCTAATTTACTAAATCCACTAAATCCCACTTCAAATACAAGATTTAGGATATATCACTTCTATAACTAGGCTTACTACCTTACAAGAGTTAATGATATATTAGTTCTTCCCAAGGGTAACTCCCTCAATCTTTAATTTGATGGATCACTGTCGATGGAAATGATCACCTTCTTCCTCTTCCTTTACACTTTGCTCTAAAAAGGATTCATACATAGTTTATGGACATGTGGTCCCATTATCATAGATATTGAATGAATCCTCAATTTTAGGTAGATTCTCTATTGAATTTATTTCTAGGCTACTCTTTTAGTTATTTAAAAACACCTTGATGCATGAATTCAACTTTATATACAACTAAAATAGACTTCTATTTACTATAGACAAATAAATTTACTTCTATTTGTCTCTATCAAGATATTCAAGAGATAAAAAGTCTTCCCTTCATTGCTTTAGAAATATTAATGAATAAACTCCTTTTACAAATATATCTAGATCGTGAAAATCCTCAATCTTCTTCAAAATACAGATATTAAAATGATACAATTTAGAGGATAACACTAGCATATATCTCTGTGCGCAAGACCCTATTATATTAACCCTATGAGAGACCCTAGAATGTAACCACTTCTATGATAACCTAGTGAATAACCCCTTGCATGAGATTCTATAACAATACTCCTTGCGTGATATCAAGCATGTAATCCTTGTGTGAGATTCGGGTGTGTAACCATTTTTGTGAGATCCTATAACGTAACCCTTTTCATGAGATCATAAAATGTAACCTATTATATGAAATACTAGGAAAATACTCCTTGTGAGAGATCCTAGTGCTTAACCCATGTGTGAGATCCTGGAATTCAACCCTTTACATGAGATCATAGCGTGTTACCCTTTGCACAAGATCCGGGTGTGTAAACCCTTGCATGAGATCATGGTGTGTAAAAATTTTATGAGATATTTTTTAGTTAATGATGATAGTTAGACCATATTTGTATCATGAGGATCAATAGATATTTTTCATTTTATGTGGACCATGAGATCTTAGTCAGCTCATGTGGTTCACGAGATCTTGTTCAGGTCTTGTGGATCAAGAGATATTAATGGGTGTTATTCATGCCTTTAACCACTTAGTGCATACTTTACTTTGAGATACTTATTCATGATATCCTTTCACAATAATTTTGATATATTACACTAATCAAAAGATCCTGGCACAAGTCTTCATTCTTCTATTGTGAAACACCTACGTGATTTCAGTCACATATTCTCCTTTAAAGAATGTGAAACCCCTTCTCCAGAAATTTCCTCAGAAGAATATTTTAATAAAAATTTATTAACCTCTTAAGGATAGATCCTTGGGTATTTATAGGAAAAAATAAACCTCCTTAACTCTAAAAATCATGTATATCCATCCATTCCACCTCTACATCAATCGCCATCACTCACTCTGATTGATCGCTTCGTATGATCGCTTGTTGAATGTTTGAAGTGTTTTTCATGGTCAACTAAATTGTCTTTTAGTGTGTCACAAGTTTCTATCATGTGATCAAATGAAAATAATATGGTCAATGAAATTGTAATCCAATTCTTCTTGAGATCACATAATGAGATCCACTATCAATAATTTACTTCGCATGGTCCCATCACGAGATCCAAAGAAAATCATGTGGCCATCACAATTGTCTTTTGGCTCTTCGAATAACCCCATCATGAGAACCTCTGACCGCCATTCTTTGTCTTCATGAACATTGAATGAAATCTCTATGAGATCCTTTAAAAATCATGCAATGTCTTCAGGTTATTCTCATAATCTCAATACTGGATCTTCTAACAATCATGTGGTTCTTTGCATGATAAGTTTAAAAATTCATGCTCTATGAGATATGTTCTAAAATTAACACTCTATGTGATCAGTTAAACATTCACACTCCATGAGATTAGTTCATAAATTTACACTCAATGATATCATTTTAAACATTCACACATAGTGTGATCATATATCTCTTCCTCTACAGAGCAGATATCTTAACCTCCGTGAGATCAGACATCTCATGTTCTGTGAGATCAAACATTTTGTGCCTCTGCAAGATCATACATTTCATTCTTATATGAGGTCAAACAATTAATGATTTTTTAAGATCATACATCTCACACTCCATGATATCAGACATCTCACACTCACTCTTCATGTATTTTTTGAAAACTAGCCTTTGTTCACAACCTCAATCTTTTTCAACAGATACAATAAACCCAAAGGTGTCATCAGGAGGTATTTTTTCCAATAGTTTTGTTTTATTTTTATCCCCTACACTATTAGAAAATAGTTTTATTTTAAGATATATTAGGTACACATCTAGATTTCTTGTTTAGGCCCTCCATTTCACCTAGATTTTAAGATTCACTTTCAACATTATTTAACTTGGGGAAATATTCATTAATTTTCTTCTTCTTTATCCTTTATTAATATTTTCTCTCCCTTCTTTGTGGACTTCTTTTCAATTCAAAAATTTTCATGTTATGCCAATATTCCAATTCCTTGTTCCCAAACTTCCAAAAATACTAATAATATCCTATCAATGTTATAATCTTCTTTTATCGTGTAGTATCCTTAGATTTCATAGTGTGGGTACCTTGATATTTTTATGTAGAACCCACACCCTTTTAGAAAAATCTTGGGGAACAACTCTTCTTAAATAATTTCACATACACCCTTGATGGGGTGTGTTTATTAGTATTTTTACCATCTATACATTCCTAGTGTTTGGTTTAAAACTTGTACCAATAATTAAAACTCAATTAGTATATAAGACAATTTCTAGTTTATAGAATACCTTTTTCTTAGAGGATGTATCCATTTGGGTATGGGATAATATAATTCTCTTCATGGAGTCATTATCGTCATTGAAAACATGTGAGACACTATATATTTTTGTTGCAATTTTGTAAGTTCATACTTTTGGTGATTTCTTATTCTTTAATCTCATATTCCGCTCTAAACACTTTATATTGAGAGAGTTACTTTTATCCTCAACCGATCTCAACATATCTTCCAAATTTTATTTCATCATCTATATTCATTCTACATGAATTTTTATTGATTATTGTAATGAATTTTTAAGCTCCTTTATCTTGTTTTATTTAACATTAATGGATAAGATCTGAAAATTGCAGAAGCATTCTGAAATTTTTCAGGAGAATGGAAGGATTCTACAAAAACTATCTTTAAAAATATTTATTACAAACATAATTTTACCATTATTCAGTAACATCAATACATATTTCATTGAGAATATATTTTTGTATCTTTTTTTCTAACTAGTTTTGTGAGAGTGTTACATATGCCATCCTTTTTAAGAAATGATTCTTCCTTTGCATTAGCCTCTCTTTATAACTATTATTTCTCATCCTAAAAACCATTGATAGTTTTAACAATACAATTTATCAGTTATTTGAGAAATTTATTCAAATTTTCTTTGAATTAATAATAAATATCACTAAGTGATATATCATCATCACGTATTGATCATTATTTTTTTCGAAGAATCATAATTAAGATTTTTTTTTTCAATTTATACCATGATGATTATATTTATTTTGAGCTGTATCTCAATCTAAAATAAGATTCTTATTCATCTTCCTTACCCATATTTTCCTCCCATTCTTCTAAGCCTTAGAAGAAATATCTAGATTCTTATCCTTAGGGATAGCTCCCTTTTCTCCATCAATGTTATCTCATTATATTTATGAAACATGAACTTCATGAAATATATCATGGATTTTTGATGGAACCTTTCCTTTGATTCCACTTGTAGATCCCTAGTCTAGATTGACCACTGTGGGGTGGATCATCAATATACTTGTACAAATTCTTGTATTTTTTAATTCAACCTCTTGAACTTATTAAGGTTCTTCATACACTCATTGATATCTCATAGTCTTATCTCGTATGAAATAGTGATAAACAATATATCACAGTAAACAATATTTATAAGGTTTGGTATAAGGACCTACCCCTTACTACAACTGGTTATCTCCCACCGGTTATATATTTTCTACTATATATAGGTTCTTACATCCAGGGAATGTCACATTACCATCAACACTATGTATTATATTTTTTCCACTCCTGGGTCCCTATAGATATTAAAACTTCCAAACTAAACAAGTGATCAACACAGATTCCCACTATAACATCTCTTACTCTGGAATCTCACTGAAGATTTCTAATTCTATTCAAGGTGTGATCTACTAATAGAATTATTTTTTTATTCTAACTATTTTTTTACTTCCTCAAGATATAATATTTCTTCACATGAAAACTGGATCACCCAATCTATTTTTATAAAACTTCAAGAACATCAAAAATAGATTGTAAATTGTCTGATCTTGATAACTATCCACTAATTTTAAAATTTTCTAGGCCTTCTCAATTCACAAAGTAATTGGGTATGAATGAACACTTCCAATTGATACACTACCCCATATTTTGTCTCAAATGTCTTGGAATATATTCTCTTTATAATGATGAAGTCCCATCCTCAGTCAAATGTCTACAAATGATGCATTAAATTCATTAACATTTTTATGCAAGATTAAACTTTCACAATCTCAAATATATTTATTTCAATAAACTGAAATGTTCTTCATTAAATGATTGTATGGCGTTTTAATATAAGTAAACCTTAGAAAAAAAATTACCTTGGTATATTAATTTAGGTGATATTATTCAATTATATTTAAATTTTCTCTATTTTTTCGTCAATATGTCAATTCTTTCAAAAAATCATGTAAGTGAATATGAATGATGTCACGACCCGACCCTACCCGGGCTCAAGTCGCAACTACCCCAAGCCCGCCTCCATAGACCAGGGGCTGGTGACCAGCACCGAAGGCACAATAACTTGGGGAGGCCTTTTCCTAAGCACCTGTACACACACACGCAGCAAACTCAATGCAACAGTGCAGAGTAAAAGTAAAGACAAGCAAAGAAAAGGAAAGGGAAACTGCTATATATAACCACAAGAGTGCATCGATCTATAACAGAACAAAGTACAGTGCTAAAAAGGAAAACGGGGAAAAAACACGCGCCCAACCAGAAAAGGTGCCACAACTCGGCAACAGGTAAACAAAAAGGAAACAGCTGACGGGTCTCCCACCTGGAACCTGGCTACGACCACCGCACGTGGTCCAAGCTCCCAAGATCCTACGCTCCACCGAAGTCACGCTTCACCTGTCCGTCGTCTGCAAGGGCACACCAAGTGCGGGCAAAGCCCAAGCAGGGGTGAGTATAAAAATACTCAGTAGGATACCCCAAAGGCCCGAGGGAGCAACAAAAGAGGTACCGAAGGGTGAGCAGTAGAGCGAACAGAAAAGTAGAGGAGTGCAATAGAGAGTGCAGCAAAGAGTACAGTAAAGAGTCCAACTCAACCCAACAAGAGGAAAGAAGGTAGACTTTTCCAAACACAAGGAGTTGGAAACAGTGAGAAGATGAACTTTCCGTCGAGTCTTCTCTACCTATAGTAGGAGAGTAGACTCGTCCAACCATGAGAATCTAGACATGGAAATCATGTGGCATACCTCGCGCGTCTTCGCCTCTTCTGGAAGGAGTGTAACCAAACCCAAGAAGTGGGTACCGGAAACGAGGTATATATATATATCTTTATGCTCAATCAAGAAGCCCGAACAACGTCGTAAGGGGATCTCCGCCCCGTAGCTCAGCCCAAGAAAGAGTAGACAACAGTCCCATAAGTAACACCATCGATGCCCAGCATCCCACACGTCTGCCCCGAACCGCAAGCCAAGGGGCTCAATCACCACACCTTGACACTATCCGCTTTGGGCGGCACTGACTCGCACACATGGTTTTAGGTCGCGTCACAAGGACGCGTCTCGGTGGGGTAAAGTGCTCTTCGTACTTGAGAGTTATGGGGGACTGTCAACCACATCTCGTCACTGCCCCATAGTCGAGAGGTCTGATCAAAGTCGACAGGCGACCCCCTGTCCAGCCCCGCTGGAGGATCCCTAGAAGTCAACGAGTTCCCACTACAGGGAGACCCAGAAAGTCGACGGGTGCCACACTGCCCAGTCCCGTAACAGGGTAATCCACTGGAGGGCGACCCGACTAAAGTCGGCAACAAGACCACTACCCAGCCCAGCTGGAGGTAACCCGACATCGGGGACCACTGCCCAGCCCAGCTGGAGGTAAGCCCGACATTGGGGACCACTGCCCAGCCCAGCTGGAGGTAAGCCCGACATCGGGGACCACTGCCCAGCCCAGCTGGAGGTAAGCCCGGCACTGCTCTGGCCATCCCTGCTGGATGGTACTGCTTGGTGAACACCGCTATACTGGCCATCCCTGCTGGATGGTAACCCACTGACGAGCCCTGCTCGAAACAACCTCAGCCCTGCTGGAAACAACCTCAGCCCTGCTGGAACAACCTCAGCCCTGCTGGAACAACCTCAGCCCTGCTGGAAACAACCTCAGCCCTACTGGAACAACCTCCTGGGTAGAGGATCGGTGCCCGCGTAAAGTGTTGGTCACACCGAAACCACAAGCTCTACTAGGGAACACGGAGCAAAGGGAGAAACTCCCCAGGTCTCACAAGGCGATCCCGCTCCAATCCACTGAGTCACTGTCGAAGCGGACCGAGACATCTCATCCCAAAAAGTGGGGAAAATTCCCACGCTGCACGAACACCAGTAGTCGCAGACGGTGTCGCAGTCCGGTGAGAGGGGAACGGTACTGAAACCCCTCACAGCAGAAGAAGCAGAGGAACCAAACCATCTCTGCCGGTCAAAACATCAAGCACAAGACCAGGGAGAGACTACTCAACCCTACTGGTCAAAAAAACGAGCACAAAGGGACCCTCTACGTCGCGAGAGGTCAAAGTACGTAAAGCAGATCACGACACGCATGTGGGGCCCACACGACGTGTGTCCCCAAGTCAACCCCAACTGAGCGCACAAACATCCTCAGGTACAAACAACCACACGTACCTCCAAACACACCCGTAAACTCCCAGAGTATACCTCATTCCAGCCCAAGGCTATCGTGCACACGACACCCATCGTCAACGCGAAGGCATGACGTAACAACTCCACCTCAAAGGCCCAGGCACGGCCAGCCACATCTCGTGAACCATTTGTATCACTCTCCCAAGAGTGCGCGATCACACGCCAAGGGTCCGCTACAAACAAGGTAGGGCGAACCACCACTGGAGCACCTTCCATGCATCCACATTTAGCAAGATCGTGCAAGAGGCTCCGCACAACCAAACGGGTCGCACCGTTGTAATCCTCGCGGAAAAACACACGAGATAGACTACTCACCCGCCTCAAACGGATATCCGACGGAAAAATTCACCAACACCGCCTAACGCCCGAACGACGTCTCGTGATCCCGAGCCTCGGCCCCGAAAACAGTCGGGCGCGTCGCACCATTGCGATCCCCTCGGGAAAACACGTCAAAAGCACTACCCACATGAGTGCAACGGATATCCGGAGAAAAAGGTGCATCACGGCACACCGCATCCGAGCGGTGCCACGTGGGACCCGCATCCCGGTCCCGAAACTCAACGAACGGATCGCACCGTTGCGATCCTCTCGAAAAAGCACACAAGATGGACTATTCACTTTTCCAAAACGGTCGCCCGGTGATAAAGCTGGAAATCATCGTCAATCCCGAAACGGCCCTCGCGAAGCCCGCACCATCGTGTGGAATTACTGTGGGCAGACTGTGCCAATGCGATGCCCTCGGAAAAACACCCAACATCGACTGCTCGCACGCCCCGAACGGACGTCCGAGGAAAAACTCGCTAAAAGCTGCACACAGCTCAAAAGACAGGCTGTGGGTCCCACGCCTCAACTCCGACTTCAACGCCCGGAACCACCCTGGAAACCTCCGCCTTGACGCCAGGGTTCCAACGCCGCTGACAGCGCTTAAAACGGACGTCAGACGCGCCCGTGCCGTCCAAAACAATTTTCCCGGAAAAACGTCAAACCACTTAAAGACGCGTCGCGCCTCTGAGGCCCATCGTTTTGGGAATTAAAAATTCCCAAAACCATCTCAAAAATTCCGCCTTGACACGGGCTCCGTGCTGCCGCAGACGGCGCGCAATACGGACGCCCTGCAGATGATTTATGATTTATAAACCATTTCCATAATAATAATAATAATAATATTATTATTATTATTATTATTATAAACTTATTATTATTATTTTTTTCTATCTTTTCTTTTTTTTTCAAACGGACCGGCCTGCTGGCCGGTCCCGTGTCGTCGCCCCACAGGACCCGCCTTGTGCAGGTCCTCGCTCCCAGCAGACCGACCAAGCGGCCGGTCTCCGTTGACAACAAACAGGACCCGCGCCGCGCGGGTCCTGGCTTCCCCAGCATGCCCGAGGCCTGGCCTCGGGCTCCTCCGCCGCGCGCCCCTGGCTAGCGCCCCTCGCCGCAGACAGCGTCGGCGCTATCTCGCTCCACCGGCAGCCTGTGCCGTCTCTGCTCGGCCGCGCTCCCGACCGCCTCCACCTCGCGTCCCGCTGACGCCCTGCTGCCGAACGCCGCAGACCGCCCGGCCGACGCCTCCGCCTGGTCCCTTGTCGCGCCGCCAGGCCTGCTCGCCGGAAAACAACCGAAACACCGGAAAAACACCTTGAAACCCGCTGTTTTCGGCGGACGACTACGAGCATGTCGGGACTCGAATTTTAAACCCGAAATATGCGTTTGAAAGATCAGAATATGTGCTAAGAAAATAAGGGCTTCATTTGAAATTTGAACAGCATTTCAATGAACAAAATCGAATTCAAAGGGGGGTGCGGAAATAGAACGCAACGAAGCCTACCTTGTTGGGTTTTGCCCGGATCTTCACCGCACGATCCGCCGGCAGCCGCAACGCACCACCTTGAGGAGGAGAGGATGGGGGAGGCCTTGGTTGAGACTCCTTCCGCCAGGAGGAAGAAACAAGGGAGGAGGGTGAGGGGTTACTTAAATAGAAAAATTTAATTTTAATTAATTAAATTTAAAACACCCCCAAATTCACCCTCGTCTGAAACATCCGATGGGGTCAAGGTTAAGCCTCCCCTAGGGTAAACACCACCTCCCGAGCACAACGGTGGTCTCAGAATTTTAATCCGAGGCCCCGTTCAAAATTTATTAAACTTAGCGCCCGAGGCCGCCAAATTACGAAAACGCCCCTGGGGGCATTTTTCACAAACGGCCCGCGCCCATGAAACTTATACCCCTCCTAGGGTAAACGGCACATTCTGAACTCAACGGTGCCCTCGGTTTTCCAATCCGAGCAACTGTTTAAGAGATACTAGCGTTTCTCCATTAAACGAATAAATAAATTAATTAATTTATCCGTTTAACATTCCAGAAGCAGGAGAGGAGTCCAAACGTCCCGCGCCGACAAGTTTTATGTCGTTACTAGGGTAAACACCCCATTACGGACCCATAAGTACACCCGGATCTCTTATCCGGAACTCCGTTTAGGAGTTATCACATTTATTTAGCATTTCTAGTGTGAACGCACTGAAAATTTAATTCCAGCCACTTCGGGGCTCGGAATCGCACGCCGTCTGAAGGCGCTGCTCTGGAATATCATCAAGAATATTCCAAAGTCTTTCACAGCAAAAATCGGGTTCTGAAATCATTCCCTTCTTCAAGCTTTTCATCCTCGAAAAGAAAAACTAGGGAGCAACACAGGGTACTAAGCCCACACCTGACTTTCCCATACCCAGAAGAACCCACACACAGCTTTGTACCTCCGCACACAGACCAAAGGATTGATCTGTTCATGCGAGGTCGGCCGTTACCGATGTCGTGCACCCACTCCAGACCTTGGGGTTAGGGCAAGGCGATAGGGTACCTCGCCATCCCTTCGCACGGTCTCAAACGATCTGAAGGCCCTCGGGGGTAGCTCACCTCCCCGGTCAAACGTCTACGTCGCACGCCGCGTCTGGAATCACCACCCGCACCTGAAACAAGGCTCGGTGATTCCCTCCTTCAGAATATCCATATGGTGAAACACCCAAGGATATCTGGTCATACGAGATTTCACAGTCGATGTCTCGCAACCAAGACTCTCTTACATGATCAGAGAGCGAAGGAGTCAACACCATCGACTAAAGAGAAAAGGTCCTACACCTTTTACCTTACCAACACAGGGTTACACCCGACGCCCCGCGTCACCCTAGTTACACATCAAACAAGGAGCAGGGAGGAAAGCAGATCACACACAGAGTCTAACAATTCTACTGAAAAAGGTAGAAGAGTTGTAGAGCGTACCTCTTATCACCTCATGCTCTGCAGGATAATAGACATCCAAAGCTCGCGGTTGTCCTCGGTCCCAACTGTTAGCTCCCGGAGCCTGACGTGGACCACCTAGTGGTGATGGGAAGACCTCGTAACGTCGCCCCCCCACTACCAGCTCCTCCCGCTCCTCTTCTAGCACCACCTCTATGGGTATAACTCCGATCACGGTGCTGCCTCTGCCGTGGTGGTTCACCTGCTGCCTGCCCAAAGCTCCCAGCAACTCGGGTCGGGCAGTCTCATGCCAAGTGACCTCGCCCGTCACAAGCATAGCACCGACTCTCTCTGGGATGCACTGGTTCTCTCTGGCGCCACTGTGGTGTACGACCACGCCCATGAGTCCGGTTGTCAGAAAGCCACCTGCGTCGAGGTCCTGCTTGCCGACACCCACTAGTCGCGGCAGATGTCTCAACTCCAACATGCTTGCTGCCACTACCAACTCCAGAACGTGACAGGAAGCCCTCTGTCACCAGCGCTTGCTCTAGCACCCCGGAATATGTGGAAATGCCCAAGGGTACTATGACAGCATGAATCTCTCGGCGGAGACCCTACTCAAACTTTCGCGCTCGGAGGTTGTCGTCATGGACCAAGTCTGGGTAAAAGCGTGCACGGTCTGCAAAACTAGTCGCGTACTCGGCCACCATCATCCCTCCCTGCTGAAACTGCAGGAGCTCCTGAATCCGAATGGAGCGCAAGCAGGAGGGGGAAAACTCCTCACAAAACAACAACTGAAATTCATCCCATGAAAGTGACGACTCATCAAGAAACTGAGTCACCAGACTCCACCAACGCCGATCTGCTCCACGAAAAAGGGTGGCTGCCAAAGCCACTCTCTGATCTGTCGGCGTCTGCACAAGCCTGAAAAGGCAAACCACTGCCTCTAGCCAAACCTCTACTGCCTGAGGGTCTGGATCACCACTGAACCTCAGTGGTCTTTGCCGCTGGAACTCACGGAGCGCGCTCAACCTGCGCTCAAGCTCAGCCTGCTCTGCTGAAACTGCCTACTGCTCAACAGGTGGGGGTGCTGCTACCGGCCTACCCGGAGAAGGGGGATCACATGATGGGTCCTGGACTGTGGCCTCGTAGCTCACAGGGTCATCGTCACGAACCAAAGCTGGTATCCTGGCTGGCTGTCCTCACGGAGACATCCTGAAAATTATCAAGGAGTGCCGCGGTCAGATGAGCATATATGTATATACCAATAGCAACGATGGGGAGCTGACACAAGAAGGACAGTCAAAGACTCAATCCTATGTGATGCCCAAACAAATTTTTCCCTGCAACAAGTGTCTCAGCATGCCGAGTCGACAAGCGGGTTATCAAGGTCCTAGTGAATGGATACGTCGGCCGCCGCACCATCACTGGACTCCCTGGTCTGAGAGTCGCTCTTGAGACACGTCAACACTGATGCCCTAAACCCAACCAGTTCCTTTTATTTTAGGGACGTCCGAACAGCGCCCCAAGGAACGAACCACCTTTGATACCACTTTTTCACGACCCGACCCTACCCGGGCTCGAGCCGCAACTACCCCAAGCCCGCCTCTATAGGCTAGGGGATGGCGACCAGTGCCGAAGGCACAATAACTCGGGGAGGCCTTTGCCTAAGCACCTGTACACACACACGCAGAAAACTCAATGCAACAGTGCAGAGTAAAAGTAAAGACAAGAAAAGAAAAGGAAAGGGCAACTACTATATATAACCACAAGAGTGCATCGACCTCTAACATAACAAAGTACAGTGCTGAAAATGAAAAAGGGGAAAAACACGCGCCCAACCAGAAAAGGTGCCACAACCCGGCAACAGGTAAACAAAAAGGAAACAGCTGACGGGTCTCCCACCTGGAACCCGGCCATGACCACCACACGCGGTCTAAGCTCCCAAGCTCCTACGCTCCACCGAAGTCACGCTCCACCTGTCCGTCGTCTGCAAGGGCGCACCAAGTACGGGCAAATCCCAAGAAGGGGTGAGTATAAAAATACTTAGTAGGATACCCCGAAGGCTCAGGGGAGAAAAAAAGGAGGTACCAAAGGGTGAGCAGTAGATCGAACAGAAAAGTAGAGGAGTATAATAGAGAGTGCAACAAAGAGTACAGTAAAGAGTCCAGCTCAACCCAACAAGAGGAAAGAAGGTAGACTCGTCCAAACACAAGGAGCTGGAAACGGTGAGAAGATGAACTTTCCATCGAGTCTTCGCTACCTATAGTAGGAGAGTAGACTCGTCCAACCATGAGAAGCTAGAAACGGAAAGCATGTGGCATACCCCGCGCGTCTTCGCCTCTTCTAGAAGGAGAGTAACCAAACCCAAGAAGTGGGTACTGGAAACGAGGTATATACATATCCTTATGCTCAATCAAGAAGCCCGAACAACGTCGTAAGGGGATCTCCGTCCCGTAGAACAGCCCAAGAAAGAGTAGCCAACAGTCCCAGAAGTAACACCATCGATGCCCAACATCCCGCACGTCTGCCCCGAACCGCAAGCCAAGGGTCTCAATCACCACACCTTGACACTATCCGCTTTGGGCGGCACTGACTCACCCGCATGGTTTTAGGTCGCGTCACAAGGACGCATCTCGGTGGGGGAAAGTGCTCCCCGTACTTGAGAGTTCTGGTGGAACGTCAACCACAACTCGTCACTGCCCCGCAGTCGAGAGGTCTGCTCAAAGTCGATAGGCGACCCCCTGCCCAGCCCCGCTGGAGGATCCCAGGAAGTCAACGGGTTCCCACTATAGGGAGACCCGAAAAGTCGACGGGTGCCACACTGCCCAGTCCCGTAACAGGGTAATCCACTGGAGGGAGACCCGGCTAAAGTCGGCGACGGGACCACTGCCCAGCCTAGCTGGAGGTAACCTGGCATCGGGGACCACTGCCCAGCCCAGCTGGAGGTAAGCCCAGCATCAGGGACCACTGCCCAGCCCAGCTGGAGGTATTCCTAGCATCGGGGACCACTGCCCAGCCCAGCTGGAGGTAAGCCCGGCACTGCTCTGGCCATCCCTACTGGATGGTACTACTCGGTGAACACCGCTGTACTGGCCATCCCTGCTGGATGGTAACCCACTGACGAGCCCTGCTCGAAACAACCTTAACCCTGCTGGAAACAACCTCAGCCCTATTAGAACAACCTCAGCCCTACTGGAACAACCTCAGCCCTGCTGGAAACAACCTCAGCCCTGCTGGAACAACCTCCTGGGTAGAGGATCGGTGCCTGCGTAAAGTGTTGGTCACACCGAAACCACAAGCTCTACCAAGGAACACGGAGCAACGGGAGAAACTCCCCAGGCCTCACAAGGCGATCCCGCTCCAATCAGCTGAGTCACAATCAAAGCGGACCGAGACATCTCATCCCAGAAAGTGGGGAAAATGCCCACACTGCACGAACACCCATAGTCGCAGACGGTGTCGCAGTCCGGTAAGAGGGGCACGGTACCGAAACCCCTCACAGCTGAAGAAGCAGAGGAACCAAACCATCTCTGCCGGTCAAACCATCGAGCACAAGACCAGGGGGAGACCACTCAACCCTGATGGTCAAACAAACGAGCACAAAGGGACCCTCTACATCGCGAGAGGTCAAAGTACGTAAAGCAGATCACGACACGCACGTGGGGCCCACACGACGTGTGGCCCCAAGTCAACCCCAACTGAGCGCACAAACATCCTCAGGTACAAAAAACCACACGTACCTCCAAGCGCTCTCGTATACTCCCAGAGTATACCTCATTCCTGCCCAAGGCTATCGTGCACACAGCACCCAACGTCAACGCAAAGGCGTGACGTAACAACTCCACCTCAAAGGCCCAGGCACAGCCAGCCACATCTCGTGAACCATTTGTATCACTCTCCCAAGAGTGCGCAATCACACGCCAAGGGTCCGCTACAAACAAGGTAAGGAGAACCACCACTGGAGCACCTTCCATGCTTCCACATTTAACAAGATCGCGCAAGAGGCTCCGCACAACCAAACGGGTCACACTGTTGTAATCCTCGTGGAAAAACACACGAGATAGACTACTCACCCGCCTCAAATAGATATCCGACGAAAAAAGTCACCAACCCCTCCTCACGCCCAAATGGCGTCTCGTGATCTCGAGCCTCGGCCCCGAAAACAGTCGGGCGCGTCGCACCATTGCGATCCACTCGGGAAAACACGTCAAAAGCACTACCCACATGAGTGCAACGGATATCCGGAGAAAAAGGTGCATCCCGGCGCACCGCATCCGAGCGGTGCCACGTGGGACCCGCATCCCGGTCCCGAAACTCCACGAACGGATCACACCGTTGTGATCCTCTCGAAAAAGCACACAAGATGGACTATTCACTTGTCAAAAACGGTCGTCCGGTGATAAAGCTGGAAATCACCGTCAACTCCCGAAACGACCCTCGCGGGGCACGCACCATCGTGTGGAATTACAGCGGGCAGACTGCGCCAACGCGATGCCCTCAGAAAAACACCCAACATCGACTGCTCGCACGCCCCGAACGGATGTCCGAGGAAAAAGTCGTTAAAAGCTGCACGCATCTCAAAAGACGGGCCGTGGGGCCCACGCCTCAACTCCATCTTCAACGCCCGGAACCACCCTGGAAACCTCCACCTCGACACCAGGGTTCCAACGCCGCTGACGGCGCTTAAAACGGATGTCAGACGCGCCCGCGCCGTCCAAAACAATTTTCCTGGAAAAACGTCAAACCACTTAAAGACGTGTCGTGCCTCCGAGGCCCATTGTTTCGGGAATTAAAAATTCCCGAAACCATCTCAAAAAGTCTGCCTTGACACGGGCTCCGTGCTGCCGCAGACGGCGCGCAATACGGACGTCCTGCAGATGATTTATGATTTATAAACCATTTCCATAATAATAATAATATTATTATTATTATTATTATTATTATTATAAACTTATTATTGTTATTTTTTTATATCTTTTCATTTTTTTTCAAACGGACCGGCCTGCTGGCCGGTCCCGTGTCATCGCCCCACAGGACCCGCCTTGTGCGGGTCCTCGCTCCCAGCAGACCGGCCAAGCGGCCGGTCTCCGTTGACAACAAACAGGACCCGCGCCGCGCGGGTCCTGGCTTCCCCAACACGCCCAAGGCCTGGCCTCGGGCTCCTCCGCCACGCGCGCTTGGCCGGCGCCCCTCGCCGCAGACAGCGCCGGCGCTGTCTCGCTCCACCGGAAGCCCGCGCCGTCTCCGCTCGGCCGCGCTCCCGGCCGCCTCGACCTCGCGTCCCGCTGACGCCCTGCTGCCGAACAACGCAGACCGCCCGGCCGACGCCTCTGCCTGGTCCGTTGCCGCGCCGCCGGGCCTGCTCGCCGGAAAACACCCGAAACACCGAAAAAACACCTTGAAACCCACTGTTTTCGGCGGACGACTACGAGCACGTCGAGACTCGAATTTTAAACCCGAAATATGCGTTTGAAAGATCAGAATATGTGCTAAGAAAATAAGGGCTTCGTTCGAAATTGGAACAGTATTTCAATGAACAAAATCGAATTCAAAGGGGGGTGCGGAAATAGAACGCAACGAAGCCTACCTTGTTGGGCTTTGCCCGGCGCTTCACCGCACAATCCATCGGCAGCCACAACGCACCACCTTGAGTAGGAGAGGATGGGGGAGGCCTTGGTTGAGACTCCTTCCGCCAGGAGGAAGAAACAAGAGAGGAGGGTGAGGGGTTACTTAAATAGAAAATTTTAATTTTAATTAATTAAATTTAAAACAACCCCAAATTCACCCGCGTCTGAAACATCCGACGGGGTCGAGGTTAAGCCTCCCCTAGGGTAAACACCACCTCCCGAGCACAACGGTGGTCTCATAATTTTAATCCGAGGCCCCGTTCAAATGTTATTAAACTTAGCGCCCGAGGCTGCCAAATTACGAAAACGCCCCTGGGGCCATTTTTCACAAACGGCCCGCGCCCGCGAAACTTATACCCCTCCTAGGGTAAACGGCACATTCTGAACTCAACGGTGCCCTCGGTTTTCAAATCCGAGCCACCCTTTAAGAGATACTATCGTTTCGCCATTAAACGAATAAATAAATAAATTAATTTATCCGTTTAACAATCCAGAAGCGGGCGAGGAGTCCAAACGTCCTGCGCCGATAAGTTTTATGTCGTTCCTAGGGTAAACACCCCATTCCGGACCCATCCGTAAACTCGGATCTCTTATCCGGAACTCCGTTTAGGAGTTATCGCATTTATTTAGCATTTCCAGTGTGAACGCACTGAAAATTTAATTCCGGCCACTCCGGGGCTCGGAATCGCACGCTGTCTGAAGGCGCTGCTCTGGAATATCATCAAGAATATTCCAAAGTCTTTCACAGTAAAAACCGGGTACTCAAATTATTCCCTCCTTCAAGATTTTCATCCCCGAAAAGTAAAACTAGGGAGAAACACAGGGTACTAAGCCCACACCTGGCTTTCCCATACCCAGAAGAACCCACACACAGCTCTGTGCCTCCGCACACAGACCAAAGGATTGATCTGTTCATGCGAGGTCGGCCCTTGCCGATGTCATGCACCCACTCCAGACCTTGGGGTTAGGGAAAGGTGATAGGGTACCTCGCCATCCCTTCGCACGGTCTCAAACGATCTGAAAGCCCTCGGGGGTAGGTCACCACCCGGTCAAACCTCTACGTCGCACGCCACGTCTGGAATCACTACCCGCACCTGAAACAAGGCCCGGTGATTCCCTCCTTCAGAATATCCATATGGTGAAACACCCAAGGATATATGGTCATACGAGATTTCACATTTGATGTCTCGTAACCAAGACTCTCTTACATGCTCAGAGAGCGAAGGAGTCAACACCATCGACTAAAGAGAAAAGGTCCTACACATTTTACCTTACCAACACAGGGTTACACCCGACGCCCCGCGTCACCCTGGTAACACATCAAACAAGGAGCAGGGAGGAAAGCAGATCACACACAGAGTCTAAAAATTATACTGCAAAAAGGTAGAAGAGCAGTAGTGCATACCTCTTATCTCCTCATGCTCTGCAGGATAATAGACATCCAAAGCTCGCGACTATCCTCGGTCCCAACTGTCAGCTCACAGAGCCTGACGTGGACCACCTAGTGGTGATGGGAAGACCTCGTAACTTCCCCCCCCCCACTAACAGCTCCTCCAGCTCCTCTGCTAGCACCATCTCTCTGGGTACCACTCCGATCACGGCGCTGCCTCTGCCTTGGTGGTGCACCTGCTGCCTGCCCGATGCTCCCAGAAACTCGGGTCGGGCAGTCTCGTGCCAAGTGACCTCGCCCATCACAAGCATAGCACCGACTCTCTCTGGGATACACTGGTGCCCTCTGGCGCCACTGCGGTGTACGACCACGCCCCTGAGTCTGGTTGTCAGAAAGCCACCTGCGTCGAGGTCCTGCTTGCCGACACCCACAAGTCGCGACAGACGTCTCAGCTCCAACGTGCCTGCTGCCACTACCAACTCCAGAACGTGACAGGAAGCCCTCTGTCACCAGTGCCTGCTCTAGCACCCAGGCATATGTGGAAATGCCCAAGGAAACTATGACAGCAAGAATCTCTCGGCGGAGACCCTACTCAAACTTTCGCGCTCGGAGGTTGTCGTCATGGACCATGTCTGGGTAAAAGTGTGCACGGTCTGCAAAACTAGCCGCGTACTCGGCCACCGTCATCCCTCCCTGATGAAACTGTAGGATCTCCTGAATCCGAATGGAGCGCAAGCATGAGGGGAAAAACTCCTCCCGAAACAACAACTAAAAGTCGTCCCATGAAAGTGACGACTCGTCAAAAAACTGAGTCACCAGACTCCACCAACGCGGAGCTACTCCATGAAAAAGGGTGGCTGCCAAAGCCACTCTCTGATCTGTCGGCATCTGCACAAGCCTAAAAAGGCAAACCACTGCCTCGAGCCAAACCTCTGCTGCCTGAGGGTCTGGCTCACCACTGAACCTCAGCGGTCTCTGCCTCTAGAACTCACGGAGCACGCTCAACCTGCGCCCAAGCTCAGCCTGCTCTGCTGAAACTGCCTGCAGCTCAACATGTGGGGGTGCTGCTATCGGCCCACCTGGAGAAAGGGGCTCGCATGATGGGTCCTGGACTATGGCCTTGTAGCTCACAGGTTCATCGTCACGAACCAAAGCTGGTATCCTGGCTGGCTGTCCTCACGGAGACATCCTGAAAATTATCAAGGAGTGCTGCGGTCAGAAGAGCATATATGTATATACCAATAGCAATGATGGGGAGCTGACTCAAGAAGGATAGTCAAAGACTCAATCCTATGTGATGCATAGACAAATATTTCCCTGCAACAAGTGTCTCAGCATGCCGAGTCGACAAGCAAGTTATCAAGGTCCTGGTGAATGGATACGTCGGCCGCCGCACCATCACTGGACTCCCTGGCCTGAGAGCCGCTCTCGAGACACGTCAACACTGTTGCCCTAAATCCCAACCAGTTCCTTTTATTTTAGGGACGTCCAAACAACGCCCCAAGGAAGGAACCACATTTGATACCACTTTGTCATGACCCGACCCTACCCGGGCTCGAGCCGCAACTACCCCAAGCCCACCTCCATAGGCCAGGGGCTGGCGACCAGCGCTGAAGGCACAATAACTCGGGGAGGCCTTTGCCTAAGCACCTATACACACACACGCAGCAAACTCAATGAAACAGTGCAGAGTAAAAGTAAAGACAAGCAAAGAAAAGGAAAGGGAAACTGCTATATATAACCACAAGAGTGCATCGACCTCTAACAGAACAAAGTAAATTGATGAAAAGGAAAAAGGGGCAAAACACGCGCCCAACCAGAAAAGGTGCCACAACCCGGCAACAGGAAAACAAAAAGGAAACACCTGATGGGTCTCCCACCTGGATCCTAGCCACGACCACCGCACGCGGTCCAATCTCCCAAGCTCCTACGCTCCACCGAAGTCACGCTCCACCTGTCCGTCATCTGCAAGGGCACACCAAGTGCGGGCAAAGCCCAAGCAGGGGTGAGTACAAAAATACTCAGTAGGATACCCCTAAGGCTCGAGGGAGAAACAAAGGAGGTACCGAAGGGTGAGCAGTAGAGCGAACAGAAAAGTAGATGAGTACAATAGAGAGTGCAGCAAAGAGTACAGTAAAGAGTCCAGCTCAACCCAACAAGAAGAAAGAAGGTAGACTCGTCCAAACACAAGGAGCTGGAAACGGTGAGAAGATGAACTTCCCGTCGAGTCTTAGATACCTATAGTAGGAGAGTAGACTCGTCCAACCATGAGAAGCTAGACACGGAAAGCACGTGGCATATCCCGCGCGTCTTCGCCTCTTCTGGAAGGAGAGTAACCAAACCCAAGAAGTGGGTACCCGAAACGAGGTATATACATATTCTTATGCTCAATCAAGAAGCCCGAACAACGTCGTAAGGGGATCTCCATCCTGTAGCTCAACCCAAGAAAGAGTAGCCAACAGTCCCATAAGTAACACCATCGATTCCCCACATCCCGCATGTCTCCCCCGAACCGCAAGCCAAGGGGCTCAATCAACACACCTTGACACTATCCGCTTTGGGCGGCACTGACTCGCCCGTACGGTTTTAGGTCGCGTCACAAGGACGTCTATCGATGGGGGAAAGTGCTCCCCGTAATTGAGAGTTCTGGGGGAACCTCAACCACAACTCGTCACTGCCCCGCAGTCGAGAGGTCTGCTCAAAGTCGACAGGCGACCCCCTGCCCAGCCCCGCTGGAGGATCCCTGGAAGTCAACGGGTTCCCACTACAGGGAGACCCGGAAATTCGACGGGTGCCACACTGCCCAGTCCCGTAACAGGGTAATCCACTGGAGGGAGACCCGGCTAAAGTCGGCGACGGGACCACTGCCCAGACCAGCTGGAGGTAACCCGGCATCGGGGACCACTACCCAGCCCAGCTGGAGGTAAGCCCGGCATCGGGGACCACTGCCCAGCCCAGCTGGAGGTAAGCCCGGCATCGGGGACCACTGCCCAGCCCAGCTAGAGGTAAGCCCGACACTGCTCTGGACATCCCTGCTGGATGGTACTGCTCGGTGAACACTGTTGTACTGGCCATCCCTGCTGGATGGTAACCCACTGATGATCCCTGCTCAAAACAACCTCATCCCTGCTAGAAACAACCTCAGACCTGCTAGAACAACCTCCTGGGTAGAGGATCGGTTCCCGCGTAAAGTGTTGGTCACACCGAAACCACAAGCTCTACTAGGGAACACGGAGCAAAGGGAGAAACTCCCCAGGCCTCACAAGGCGATCCCGCTCCAATCCGCTGAGTCACTGTCGAAGCGGACCGAGACATCTCATCCCAGAAAGTGGGGAAAACGCCCTCGCTGCACGAACACCCGTAGTCGCAGACGGTGTCGTAGTCCGGTAAGAGGGGCACGATACCGAAACCCCTCACAGCTGAAGAAGTAGAGGAACCAAACCATCTCTGCCGGTCAAACCATCGAGCACAAGACCAGGGGGAGACCACTCAACCCTGCTGGTCAAACAAACGAGCACAAAGGGACCCTCTACGTCGCGAGAGGTCAAAGTACGTAAAGCAGATCACGGCACGCACGTGGGGCCCACACGACGTGTGGCCCCAAGTCAACCCCAACTGAGCGCACAAAAATCCTCAGGTACAAACAACCACACATACCTCCAAGCGCTCTTGTATACTCCCAGAGTATACCTCATTCCATCCCAAGGCTATCGTGAACACGGCACCCAGCGTCAACGCGAAGGCATGACGTAACAACTCCACCTCAAAGGCGCAGGCACGACCAGCCACATCTCGTGAACCATTTGTATCACTCTCCCAAGAGTGCGTGATCACACGCCAAGGGTCCGCTACCAACAAGGTAGGTCGAACCACCACTAGAGCACCTTCCATGCTTCCACATTTAACAAGATCACGCAAGAGGCTCCGCACAACCAAACGGGTCGCATCGTTGTAATCCTCGTGAAAAAACACACGAGATAGACTACTCACCCGCCTCAAACGGTTATCCGACGGAAAAAGTCACCAACACCGCCTCACGCCCGAACGGCATCCCGTGATCCCGAGCCTCGGCCCCGAAAACAGTCGGGCGCGTTGCACCAATGCGATCCCCTCGGGAAAACACGTCAAAAGCACTACCCACATGAGTGCAATGGATATCCGGAGAAAAAGGTGCATCCCGGCGCACCGCATCCGAGCGGTGCCACGTGGGACCCATATCCCGGTCCCGAAACTCAACGAACGGATCACACCTTTGCGATCCTCTCGGAAAAGCACACAAGATGGACTATTCACTTGTCCAAAATGGTCGCCCGGTGATAAAGCTGGAAATCACCGTCAACTCCCGTAACGGCCCTCGCGAGCCCCGCACCATCGTGCGAAATTACAACGGGCAGACTGCGCCAACGCGATGCCCTCAGAAAAACACCCAACATCGACTGCTCGCACGCCCTGAACGGACGTCAGATGAAAAAGTCGCTAAAAGTTGCACGCAGCTCAAAAGACGGGCCGTGGGGACCACACCTCAACTCCCGCTTCAATACCCGGAACCACCATGGAAACCTCCGCCTCGACGCCAGGGTTCCAACGCCGCTGATGGCGCTTAAAACGGACGTCAGACGCGCCCGCGCCGTCCAAAACAATTTTCCCGGAAAAACGTCAAACCACTTAAAGACGCGTCGCGCCTCCGAGGCCCATCGTTTCGGTACTTAAAAATTCCCGAAACCATCTCAAAAAGTCCACCTTGACACGGGCTCCGTGCTGCCGCAGACGGCGCGCAATACAGACGCCCTGTGGATGATTTATGATTTATAAACCATTTCCATAATAATAATATTATTATTATTATTACTATTATTATTATAAACTTATTATTATTATTTTTTCTATCTTTTTTTTTCAAACGGACCGGCCTGCTGGCCGGTCCCGTGTCGTCGCCCCACAGGACCCGCCTTGTGTGGGTCCTCGCTCCCAGCAGACCGGCCAAGCTGCCGGTCTCCGTTGACAACAAACAGGACCCGCTCCGCGCAGGTCCTGACTTCCCCAGCACGCCCGAGGCCTGGCCTCGGGCTCCTCTGCCGCGCGCGCCTGGCCGGCGCCCCTCGCCGCAGACAGCGCCGGCGCTGTCTCGCTCCACCGGCAGCCCGCGCCGTCTCCGCTCGGCCGCGCTCCCGGCCGCCTCGACCTCACGTCCCGCTGACGCCCTACTGCCGAACGCCGCATACCGCCCGGCCGACGCCTCCGCCTGGTCCCTTTCCACGCCGCTGGGCCTGCTCGCCGGAAAACACCCGAAACACCAGAAAAACACCTTGAAACCCGCTGTTTTCGGCGGACGACTAAGAGCACATCGGGACTCGAATTTTAAACCCGAAATATGCGTTTGAAAGATCAGAATATGTGCTAAGAAAATAAGGGCTTCGTTCTAAATTTGAACAACATTTCAATGAACAAAATCGAATTCAAAGGGGGGTGCAGAAATAGAACGCAACGAAGCCTACCTTGTTGGGCTTTGCCCGGCGCTTCACCGCACGATCTGCCGGCAGCCGCAACACACCACCTTGAGGAGGAGAGGATGGGGGAGGCCTTGGTTGAGACTCCTTCGGCCAGGAGGAAGAAACAAGGGAGGAGGGTGAGGGGTTACTTAAATAGAAAATTTTAATTTTAATTAATTAAATTTAAAACACCCCCAAATTCACCCGCATTTGAAACATCCGACGGGGTCGAGGTTAAGCCTCCCCTAGGGTAAACACCACCTCCCTAGCACAACGGTGGTCTCATAATTTTAATCCGAGGCCCCGTTCAAAAGTTATTAAACTTAGCGTCTGAGGCCGCCAAATTACGAAAATGCCCCTGGGGCCATTTTTCACTAACGGCCCGCGCCCGCGAAACTTATACCCCTCCTAGGGTAAACTGCACATTTTGAACTCAACGGTGCCCTCGGTTTTCCAATCCAATCCACCATTTAAGAGATACTAGCGTTTCACCATTAAACGAATAAATAAATTAATTAATTTATCCGTTTAACATTCCAGAAGCGGGCGAGGAGTCCAAACGTCCTGCGTCGACATGTTTTATGTCGTTCCTAGGGTAAAAACCCCATTCCGGACCCATCCGTACACTCAGATATCTTATCTGGAACTCCGTTTAGGAGTTATCGCATTTATTTAGCATTTCCAGTGTGAACGCACTGAAAATTTAATTCCGGCCACTCCGGGGCTCGGAATCGCACGCCGTCTGAAGGAGCTGCTCTGGAATATCATCAAGAATATTCCAAAGTCTTTCACTGAAAGAAACCGGGTTCTTACAAATGATCTTATATATTATTCAAAGTGTTTTACACATTTTCATGTGTATGAGATCATGCATGTGTTCTTCTTCATGTACACGAAATCATGAAAAACTAGCATGGTGCATCCATTTCTCTTTATGTGAATCAAATCATATGAGATATAAACTTTCTTTTCATAATCATGAGTATGCAATATCATAGATTGTTCCTCACATATCCAAGGTGGTCCATGAATTATTTCTTCATGAATCTCTTCTGATGTGTGTAACACAAGTGAATGCCTAAGGTGTCTCAGTTTATTTTTGAATCTATTGTGTGTGAGAGTCACAGGTAAGATGCCAAATTATCTACTTCTTCTTATTTTGGAAAATATGGAGTTCATGAATACTTAATTTTAGGTAAAAATAGATCTTCTCAAAATATTTATTGGAAGCACCTATCTCGACCATGGTGCTTCTATATTTATTGATGTGTTCTTCATGACCTCTCCTACTAATTTTAACTTGAGTCAAGGATTGATGACAATATAATGATCAATTTTTCAATTCATGTTTTTTATAAACCATAAAAGATGTCAAAATTTATATTTTTTAAACATGGGTTTCATTAATTTTCTTTGGCATTATGGGATGCCGAAAAAGATATTGTCTCATCTTCATGCAATCTGCTTCTTCTTTCATGATGAGATCACACGTGCATATGATATGGAATCACATGTATCAAATTTCATGTATTCAGATATACAAACACCACACTATAACTTAATTTCATCCCTTGTTAGTAGTGATTTCTTTAAAATGGCTCGTGCATGAAAGAATGAGATTGCATGCATGGATGTTCATAACAACATCGCCTCAAAATCTCAGTCATTTGATCTTAGATTGAAGATGAAAGTCATGAAAGGAAAATATTCTAGTGAAAAGAAACCATTCGAGCATTAGGATGTTGGAAATAATTCATAGTTTCAATAAGACGATGTAGATGCAGTGGATCATACATCCAATGTTCTTTGTTTCTCATTTAATGTGGAGTTCCATTATGTCACACTCCCGCATGCCACATCGACTATGTGCTCAGTTGAAGTTAGATGAGTAATACAAGCCTATTTTCTAAATAATTGATTCAACACTATGACAACACCAAGATACACTACACACACATATGGGTTGGGCCACACCACATTCCCTCTACACACTACTCATGCACACTTTTGCAAGCATTATGCACTCAAAATGATTTCCTTACAGCAACCACCTTCACTTATGTGCTCCCTGTGAGAACTATACAACTTCCTTGCACAGTGAACTAGCTAGGTTGACTTTCCTCCCACATGGTCAATACTAGGGTCTCACACGTGGTTGAGGTGGGTAGTTGGTTGTCTTGTCGCGGTCTAATTTGTTTCCAAAAGACCCACCAAACAATACATGGAAAATAAAACCAATCAATTCTCAAATGCTTCATCAAATATACTTCATAAAAAATATAAACATATTTTATTTTCAGGGACTTATTTAAAACCATATTCTCAACCAATCACCATGAAAAATATTATTTTCCATGGTCTTAAGATTCCTTCTTCACAGTTGAAAAAATTGTGTACGTTCATCATCACTATTGACACATGTATTTGAACTTTAAGACCGATTTAAAAATCATCACAATTTAAATAGAAAATTTATCAATCATTAAATAAAATACCATTCTTTAATCCATAATAATCCTTTAAGAATCATTACTTTATCTCCAATCACCATGCACATATTTACTCATTGAAAAAAAATGAAATACTTACTTGTGATCAAAAGTTTAGTGACTATTTGATTATAATGAATAATTATTTTTAGATTATTTTCTTATGGATTCTTTATTGATGGTTATTACATTCCATTGGTTTTCATTAGATTATTATCTAGTGATAAATGGAATTTATGAAGCTCGTTGATAATTATGGTAGGTGGTATCAACCCCTTATATGAACTCTTAGGCAACAAATGAAACATTCCTCCCACTTATTTTTCCTATACTAATGAAAATAAAGTATAAATAATATTTTTGGAAAATACAAATGGTTCTTATTTCAATGTAATTATGGTATTATAACTTAATTGTTGAAATTTTATTTGAATATGAACTAAGAGTTATCCTTGATTTATTTCTGTATCCCTTCCAAGAGTTAATATATGAATTTTTTTTCAATTTAATCTTTATATATAATATAATAAATACATTCTATTTTTACTTTATTTTTCATGAATAAGAATATATAATTATTTTTAAGTGATGTGTCATATATTCTTTCATAACTTGTTTACACATGAGTTCATTGTTTTAGCTTTAGTTTTTTATAAACCTAATGCATGATTGTGTATTCTTTAGTTATAATTGTGTCCTTGAATATATTTTTTAAACCTGAGGGGGTCAATATGTCCTAAGGATTCAAGATATAAAGAAAATTGGTTGGTTGAATTAGGTTAGGATTTATCATTTGGTTCATTACTGATAAAGTATTGAATGTATTACCTTAATTTCGAATTGACTCTTGAACTAAACCATCATGGATTTTCTTATTATGGATTAAAACATATTTTCTTATGCCTTATTAATTTCATAAAATGAAAACTTATCGTCTCAACAGAACCTGAATGAGTTATAATTCAATGAACTATATATAACATTTGGTTAAATGATAGTTTCAATGTTGAGGTAACATATGCGTTGAATAGGTGGGAAGGAATTGATGTTTGGTTTTCAAATATATAACATATATTTCTTGATTATTTGGATTTAATTTTATAAAAGTGTATGTATTGACCTAATTTGGATAAAATCTTTCATATTTTATACTAGTTCCCACGTTGAACATTTAATTTTGGGAAATCCTTTACTCCTCTAATAAATCTTTTTCAAAACCATGTTCTATATTGTAAACTTACTACCAAAAGTAAAAAAATCGAATCAATTTTTTTAAAAAAGTATTAAATGCAGACTCAAGTTTTGTGTATTTTTTTAATCCTAATTGAGATTAGTTTTTAATAGAGTATTTGAAACCAAATTTATTATTTAACATTAAACATAAATTGAGTAAATAATATTAGTTTGTAATTAAATAATGAATTTAGAATAAAGAGGATTAGGAATCACATCATTACCCATGTAATGTAACCATTATATAGATACATTTCATAGGTTGTTTTAATTATTTTACTAGGTTTAGAACACTTTTGTATTAACATACCATGTCTTGTGACTCTCTTAGTTGATATGAGAAGGATTTATTATCTCTTTTTCCCAATGCATTTTACTCATGGAATATACATAAAATATTTTGGATATACATATAACATGTTGTCATATTGTGATTGAAATACATTACGGGTGACACGTATTTGTCATCATTTTTTTTATGATGATCATGGGAATAATTTTAATATGTTGATCATATTCATTAATGTAGATAGTTATTTTATATTTTTATCTATAATTATTGAAAATTTCTTATATAGGTATATTTCATTGGATGGTTTGTTATACCTTGACTAAGTATATGCATAGGCTGGAATAAAATGCCTTAACTAAGTATGTAAGTGTGTATATATATATATATTATTGGATATATTTATACAAATTTATATATAAAAAGTGTTATATATATGCATAAATTAACCCTATTGAGGATGGTACTAGTACTATATCTAAGATTTTAAATTAGGATCGTTGTATCTAACTCATGTATGGAACCTCCCAATATAGGGAGTTAATTATAGTATACTATAATTCATATGAATGTTGTTATTCATTACATGCTATAATATATTAATGTTTTCTTACACAACTATTTTGAAATATCTATATAAATGGGTCGTCATGTTCATGCATACACCTGTTTATTCATTGTTTCATCGGGACACTATTGGTGATTCCCTATTGATTATTTATGCTCAAAACATGCATGGACAACTTAGTTGAAATGTAGTCAAACATGTTTCATTTCTGGGGTGATGGTACCTATTTTAGTACATCATATATTTTTGGTACCTGACTACTAGTTAATAGGTTTAATCTATGGGAAACTTAGTGCATGGTGATCATGTTATGCTAGAGTATTTCTCTTAGCCGACCACCTACCTCTTTCAAACTAGTATATGAATATATACCTAACACTGATAGTGTGTCTATATTTGGGATGTTTTTACAATTAATATAAATTTATATGGATATTTTAGTTTAATATAAGTTATTTTCCAATTTCCCAATGTCATATACTTACTCTTGGAGATGTATTACATACAAACATGTCATGTAAGATTTTAAGTATAAATGTAACATGACCTATCATGATATCCAAAGAGATTAAATTTTTATTTAATAGAATATTAAGATCCATATTGCTAGTCACCAACCCCTAGAGATCCGAGAATTCTTTTTTAGTAGCAGTGTCCTGAATTAGGCATTGTCTGGGGATCTGGGCCAAGGTTTTCACAAAATGGTTTTACAATAGTATTTTGGGTTATCTAGGATATTTTATTTCTAGAAAAGAGATAAGAATTTGATACTTTGGGGGTACACAGTATTCATGTCAAGGCAACATGGAAACGGTGGAATCCTAAGTTACCAGAAGTCTCCAAGTGTTTAGTCTAGGAACTATAGGAATGAGTGGTATATTTTCTTGTGTACCTCAATACAAAATTTAAGAAAATTATGATGAGTATTAATTGATCAAGAACCATATTTGGAGATTTTTCCTGCATAATATTTTTTTTTGAAAACTAGGTCATGCATATTTAATTTACATTATAATTATTATTATAATATGTGAATGGAGATAATTAATTAATAAATAAATAATAGGCTAATCAATGTTTTCATGAATAACTTATTAGGTGTTATATAATTAATTTAATCCACTAAAATATATGTATATGTTAATATTGGTGATTTGTTACTTGTTTACCAATACATTGTATATTTTTTTATAGATTTAAATTTTGGTCATGATGATTGTCTCCTATTTATAAACGTATTATTCAGCATGCTAATTTTTATACTTTTTCATATTTCTATGATATGTGTAACACCACACAAATTTACTATTAATATTTTCCCTTTAAATATTATTTTGAGTTGATTGTTTCAAATGAAACACTAAACTTAAACAAACCATGATACATTTTGTTGAGATAAAATATTACAATTCATGATAAACATTAATACATTATGATAATTTATTATGAAAAAAATAAAGAAAAATACTAAAGCAATAAAAACAAAAGTTAATAAAAATACCAAAAACATAGAATCTCTATCCTCATTGTTTTCCATGAAGATCATAAACCTCATTAAAACTTCAGAAATATGGAAAAAAATTAGAAATATAATAGACATGTTGAGAGTGAAGTAAATTAATAGGTGAATGATTCTAAAAAAGAATGTATGAATATATATTGGAATGAAATATGAGTGTTATATATATGGTTTTTGGGAATATGATAATTGATTATATGGTAATTTTAAATACGTCCATTGGTTAAATGGTTGTTGGGTATTTCCAATGGGTAATTTGTGTAATTCAAAATAATATAATTTAGAATAATAAATAATGAAACAAAAAAGATGATATTTAATTAAAATAATTTACTTAAAAAAAATTATGTGATTCATATTAATATTATTATTTAATGAATTTAAAAAATTCAAATAATGATTTTAATACCAATTAATTGATAAAACTAATTGGATAAAATATTAATAACTAAATTGGATGTGGTTAAAAAAATTAATGTTAAAAATTATATTTTTCAAAGAAGTGTTTTTTATCTTAATAAATTAAATTTTATACTTTTAAATGATTAATATAATGTAATGTTTCAATGTATAACAAATAGGTTATAAATTAATTAGTAAATGATATGAAGTAAGATTAAGAACACTTAAACTTTAAAAAGAATTTTTCTTTAAATACATTTTTTCTACATATATTATGTATCCATTTAAAATTTAAATTCATCATATTTTTAAATTTAATTATATTAAATTGAGAATAAAGTTTTAATAATCATATCAAAACCAGGAAAGAGTGTCTATATTATTTTTTTATTAAAAATAATATTTATCATCATAAATAGTTAAATAAGGTAAAAAGGGGTAAATTAAAGTGGCTTGATTTTTTTATAATTAAAAAGATATTTATACATTATAGAACTAATTTTTTAGGTTATATATTCATACATAACCCCCCCTAACTTACTTAACCTCATGTGATTCCATATTTACCCATCCCCTAACTTAAGTTTCGAAAGAAATATCCCTTATTTTAAGCTATAAAAAGGAGCTCTCATCTACCCCATCTAAAACACTCTATTACTTATAATATATATAGAACAACTAACAATTTTATATATCCTAAATAATTTTAAGATTTTGGATATATTATGGTTAAAATCAGTAAGATTAAATTCTTTATTCAGGAGGAACCTGTTTTGGTAAGGAGTGAATTCATAAAGTATCTAAGTTCTTATATCACTTATTTAATTAAATTCCCATGGAACATGATCCTCAACCAGGATGCTAAGGAATCTTCATGTGCATCCAAAATACCCAAGATCAAATCTAGGTGGAGGATTATTTTCAGGTTACTATAGTAGTTTTGTAGCTGGGACTATAGCTGGTAAATGTAGAAGGTACTGTTTGGTACCGTAATAGCCGGAACTATTCATCCAATTGGGATTTCAGGCTACTGGTTTGGTCCTCAAGTTATTTAGGACTTTGGGCCACCCAATACCTTCAATCCATTAAGGCTTTTTCCACCTCAAGGGCTTTGATCAACCTCAAGGCCTTTGGGCCACATGAAATGTAGATGCAACCAGACATTATACTAGGAACAGGCTCCAGATGAGGATTCAGAGTAGGCACATTCACTGAGAAGAGCTAACTAGATTTGGAGGAATGATAGGGCATAGAATTTCCATCAGTACCAGGACTATCCATCTCTGCATAGGACAACTATCCGAACAACCATGCAAAGGTGGAGAGTTGATCATGATATGATGCTAGGGATTAGAAGTTCCATGTAGTCGTAATTTGGAATGAATTCCTCTAAGACCTCCAGGTCATGTTATGTGTCACTAAGCCTAAGAGTCATGTCAGGTTTCCCCCTCAACCCTGAAAATTTATATTATCAAAAATAAATAAAAAAATAAGCCATTTGGGCCATTCAGGTAGGTAGACCTTCCCATGTGCAATCTTTAAAAACCTCATAATCCACTATAATGATATAATATTGAAATCTTTATGATTATGGGTAACACCCTGAGCTTTTATGAAATATTTTTTTCAAATAAATTAAATTTATTTGATGTCTTGTGTTACACACAATACCAAGTTACACTTTCACTTCACACAACATTGGATTAGCCTGTGTTTCACTCAACACTGAGTTTTAACAAAACCACAATATATTATTTATATAGTTATTTAAATGTGATTGTTATAACCAAAACATTAAACATAGTGATACGAATTTTAATAAATAATTTTTAAATATTATTTATAATGGTTTTATATAAAGAAAATATATTGATAATAAAATACATAATTTTTTGGTAAAGTCTTTATATGTTACAAAAATACTATGTTCACAAAAAAAATGTTTTTTATGTATTTTTTTGAACAATAATAATATTAATTTTTTAATATTATATAAAATAAATTAGAGAAAATAAACTTAATTACTAAATTTATAGTGGAAAAATTATATTAGCGTGAATTTTTTGGACTTTTTTGAAAAGTTTCATTTTTGGATAAATAATGAAAAATGCTGAATTGAAATTGAAAACTGTCTTTTCACATAAATTATTTAAAATTTTAAATTATATTATAATTTTTTAAAAGAATAAATAGTTAAATTATATATATAATAATATAATTTAGTTTATTATAATAAATTTCATATTGAAATTGGATATAAAAAATTGTAAACTTTTAGACATTTTAACATTAAAAATCCTCTTTCCCATTACTCATGCGGGATTAATTTTAAATTAAATTATGATATATATGTGAGTTGAATTTGAAAAATATATTCCATAATTGGAATAAAAAAATTATATTATTAAATAAGGTCAAATTAATTTTTTAACATAATTATTGGTGAAAATAGTTAAAATTAATTACCTAGATTAAGGTTTAAATAAGGTTTTGTTCATTTCATGCAATTGTATTAAAACTAATTTTACACACACATATGATTTTTATTTCATAAAATGGATTTATTTTTTAGAATCACTAGTTCTAAATTATCTAATAAATCTAATTTAAATTTTTTCCTAAAGGATAAATTACCTAGTTAAATAAAAAAACTACATGTTACCATGGTAAAAATATAAAAGGGAAAAATTAAGTAAACGTAAAGACTAAGGAACAACATGATAAAACTATATTGTGTGGTTGAGGTGAGTATCTAACAAATAAAACCTAAAATATATTATTTATCTATTTTTGAGTCACATGGGGTTAAGGAGACCTACTAATAAGGAATACTCTTGGGAATTTATGAGAATTTCACTCCTCCTCAATTATAAAAGTGCACTCACTCTCCCCACTTCTTCACACCTCTGAAAATATTTGTATTAACCAAATAACACCAAAATCAATTCCCATATTACCTACCCTAATAATACAATCCTTATTTTTTAAATAAATACAACCTAGAAAGGCTTTAGTTCAAACCTAAGGAGAAGACCTGAAGAAGAGGTAATGTTCTTCAACAAGCATCTTTATTTTATTTCTTTATCCACCTCATTAAATTATTATTATAACATTATTATATAATAACTTAAGTATATTATATATACTTATATATTTTTATGTGAATGTTATTATCAACAACCATACACACTTCAATCAAATGGGTTATGAAATCATTGTTTTTTATATGATGTACTACCGCATCACGAACCAATGTCATTCATTTTTCCACATCCACCTCTCACAGTTGGAAATAATTATAGATTTATATTTTATGCATGTTATTTATGATATTTATGATTAAAATATTATTATGGTAATATTATATCTCAAATACCATCATGCTTTTATTTTTTTTGGGAATATGATAACATTGTTCACATGTATAGCAGACTACCGTCTCACGAAGCGATGAGATTCATTCATGCTTTACAAGGAATGGATTAATGACGAGTTTAATAAAAATGTGTAATATATATGACTAGAAATTTTATTGTAATTATAATATAAATAAATATATATATATATATGACATTTACTTTTCTTTCTTCCAATACGATAAGAAAATGGAAACAACATTTATTCGTACCTACGACCTACCATCTCTATGAACGGTGTGTTTTATTTTCTATCACTAAATTCAATGGATTAATATAAATACATATATATGATATTTATATCATGTTTTACAGTCAGAAGTTTATGAAACCATTTCATATGTAATAGGATAAAAATAAAAATTCAAAAGATATACAAAAAACAAAGCGGTTATTACCCAAAACATAACTCTAACAAGGAATTGAAAAAAATGGGTCAAAAGGGTTATAATAAAATCATATATGATTTGATATATATATAATTATTCTAATTTAATATATCTATAATAAGATTATATTAATTATACATGAGGTTTTTATGAGTACAACGGTAGTCAAGAGTCAATGTATGTGATTTATGTCTCACCATTATTTTCAGTGAGACACAATCCATATTCACCACATATTTATTTGACATGGTTTATATAATTAAAAAGAATTTATATTACAATTTTTATCATAAAAACTATTGTATTTTATATATCCATTTTATAATATCACTTTCATGGGGTATACGATTTAAAATTTAATAAATTGGTAACAGCTTTTTGTCTCAATTTTCCTTCTTCGAGGCGAATGTTATATTATGCACCTATATTATTTAAAGAGGTGTATATACAACCCATTTTACATGTAACATCATATATTTATTCATTATCATGATATTTTAAGTTTCATTTTCTGTTATTATTTCATGGGGATTATGATTCAAGGTTATGAAAGCGGTTAGAGTTTTATTTTACAATCTCAACGTTTATCGGGATTGATTATGGTTAAGTCTCCTATTTTGAAATATCATGATCTACCTATAAATAATTATCATGAAATTTCTTATCATATATTAATTCATGATATCATAAATTAATGGTACCTTCTTCCACTCTTTTCTACTTAAAATAATTAATATGATGTTTTTAATAAAATCCTACATTATTTCTCTCTTTGGTTAAAAATTTGTTTTCTTCCAAAACCATGTTTTCTAAAAATGTTTTTACAAAAAAAAATTAAATGATATTTTAAGATAATTTTGATGGAAAAGTATTTTGAAAATATTTTATGTTTTAAAAGGTGTTTTAAATTATTCTCAAATCTTCCTTTATAATTTTTCAAGGTTATTTTCAAACAAAAAGGTTTCCAATATGTTTTATGTTTCAAAAATATTTTTTCAAAGTGGAAAGGATATTTTTATAAAGAAATGTTTTAATTAATCCTTTAAAAACTATTGTATATCTAAGATTACATCTTTTGGAATTACCTATGAATTATGAGGGATATTATCCAAGGATACCATTCATATTCTTTCTCTAAATGATTTATTGTTTGATGACATGATGTTTATGGAACTTGTTTCTTTTCCAAAGTTCAATCATATTTCAATGATATTGTTATGAAAACCATTTTTTCTATAGTTTAATCATATTCCAATGAGATGGACATGAAACCCATTTCTTTTCAATGGTTCAATCTGGTTATAAAGGAATAATGATTGTTTTTATGAGTTTTTATGAGGATATAAAAGCTATTTTTACTTTATTCATGTTGTGGTTCTTAAAAAATTACTTATATGATGGGGTTTCCCATATAGCATTAGGTGAGCCTGTTATAGATTATATGATAGGTATCCCTAGATATCACTGGGTGAGACCATTATAACTTATATTATGGGGTATCCAATATAGCTTTGGGTGATCATGTTATAACCTACATGATGGGTGCACCTATATAGCGCTCCCACGCATTGGGTAATGATAAATGTTATATGATCTCGAAGGGTACATGAGTTCTTATACCAAGCCAAAAAAAAGGAGGGTACATAGGTGTTCATCACAAGACCTAGGATGATGGTACATGGGTGGTATTCCCAATCCCAAGAATTAGGGTATATAGGTGGTCAGGTCAAGCCCAAATTAGGTACATGAGTGGTTATCCCAATCCTAACTTGTTTTGAATGTCTTCGTGGGTATCCATGACATAATATTTTCTATTATTATGTGTATGCCATAAATTCCATGTCTTATTCTAATTTTATTCTCTCCTGACTCATGATATTTGATTCCCTTATGATTTATGTATTATAGAAATCCAATATTTATTCCATCACTCAAGATTATCATCTTCGGTATGCAAGATATGGTTTTCAAATGTTATTCTCATATTCTTATACCCTTATTCTCATGTTATGATTATGTATCTCCCTTTTTTACCCTTACTGAGTTTCTGTGATCACCCTTTCTAATTTTTCCATTCCCCATGTTATAAATAAAGGTTTATGTAGGTTTTTTTTGTAAAGAGAACCAAAGGGGATGATTTTTATGGGAGACATTGATAATCATTCACAAAATTAAGAAGATTATGTTTCAATTTTCCAAAGTAACTAAACTATTATGGTCCTCATGCATGTATTTTTGTAATGTATTGAATATTCATATAATAAATATAATATCCATGTATGGGAAGCCTGGGTTTCTATATTCAGTATCAATGTAAATGTTTAGTTAACCTTTAGAAATAAGGATGTGAAAACTTTACTGAGATCCCTAGGGATATTTCTAAGGATATGTCTAGGGATGTTTTTAAGGACAAGTCTATGGATGAGTTAAATTATAGAAAAATGTTCTAGAATTTTGGTAAAGGATAGAGAAAGTGGTTTCCAAGGAACACATCCTTGTATGAATACTACAAGTGGATGTGGCGCTGGCACAAATTTACTTAAAGGTAACAATCCTGAAAACAATGTATTAAGCTAAACTAGATTGGGAACTGGTACACAACCATGGGCCTTTCTCCACACCTGGTCCAAAACTCATGGGAATATTCTTTATAAATTCACAAAATATTTATGAAAAATCATGAAGTATTTAAATATAATATGACTATGAATAATGTATGATAAACCTAAGGTGTTATAGATTAAAGAATAATATGTCATGATTTAGACTTCCTGTAAGCAATTGTTTATGATTATGTGGTTCCCCACTATGGTTAGCATTTCTCACTCCATGTTTTTGGTTTTAATAAATGGATAGAACCTGAAGGAACCATGTTAATGAGGAATAAAATAAACAATGCAATTATTTTCCTCTTGAGAAACTAAGTGTTATGGGAGATGAAATGAAAAACCATGCTCTTATGATCACACAACATTATCAAGTTATGAAACATGGTGAATATCTAAATGGAAAAAGTATGGAACACTGTTTTTTTTAGTCCATCATGAGGTTGTTCCCACATTAATTTAGTGGTATCATTGATTTTATAGTTTCTAAGAAATGGATTAGTACCACTAAAATGATATTTTTTGTTATCTAGTGTCTATAGTATGAAAAATTAACTTTGGATGTCTACCATCTAAAAGGAGAGGTGGATAAATAATGGGATCTTATCAATAATAAAATTTTATGAGATTAAACTAACTCCATGAATTGGGATGAGTTTGAGAACTTATTTTTCAATATGAACTTTCCTTATATTCTTCATACAAATATGGATAAGGAATTACTAGAAATTAAGTAAAAGGATAATGAATTTATTGGTGCCTATGAAGAAAATTTTATAAGGATAGTGAGTAATGATTCAGGTAATGTCATTCATCCTGAGAGTGATATTAACCGATACATTAGAGGCTTAACAAAAATATTTGAAGGGTGTTATCTATAAGTGAATTTGGACGCTATGAAGAGGTTATTTAATGTGCTATCAAAGAGGAAATAGAGGTTAGAGTTACATATCAGTCACATGGTTTTGATAAGAAGAGAAAATTGTAATTCAATAGAAACTCTAAGAACCAGGGAGAGAAGAATATGATATTTCCTTTATGTCTAATTTGTGGGAAGAAACATGGAGGGAATTGTCCTGATGGGAGTAGTAAATGTTTTAAGTGTGGAAAGGAAGGTTATTGAGTGGTTTAATGCTGAAGTGATGGGAAAAGTTAGTTATTGATGTGAATAATGATAAATCCTTATATAATACACCTCTCACACAGCAATGTTTCAATTGAAAGGTGTTTTTGCATTATGCTAATAAGTTATCAAATCCAAGGGTTAATAATGGTGATCAATTATTGCAACCTTTGAATACAAATTATAATGAGAAATCATATGAAATCAATATGTTTGAGGTGAATCATGATAATTAGGGAACACTAATCCTCCCCTCCTTAGTTTAAAATCTCATTTTTTTATTTTTTATGAATAAGCCCAATAAAAATCATATTGTTCTTCCTTTAGTGAAATTTTATGTGATTATCTCCATCTACATGAATTGTGGAATAATAAACTCACATTTGATATTCTATCGGCAAAATGTTGAACATAATCTTCCAATGGAAATGTTTTTTGTATGAGATAATATCTTATTTAAGGAATAAAGGGTGAATTATATTTTGGAAGCATATATGTCCCTAGGTATAATTAACTTAATATTTATGGATACTATCATGGGTTTATGAGGTTAATGTTGATCATAAGTTCAGAATATTTTACCTCTAGGATTGAAATATAGAATGTAGATTCTCAATTACAAGAGGGGTGAATTTTAATTTTAATAACTTTTGTATTAAACCTTAAGTAAATATTTGTTTAACAAGATTAAACAAACATGATTCACTAAACCCTATTTGTTTTTAATAAAGAAATTGATTTACTCAGGTTACGATAACATGGATTTGATAATGATGTTTATTGAAATGAAACTATGTCACAAGTTTAATTAAAAAAATATTCTACCTTAAAGTGTATAAAATCTTAAATAAGAGTTAATAAAAAAGAGAATGTGTAAGAAAGTTACACATTATATTTATAACAAAATGCAGCGGAGTTAAGGAAACTTGTAACAAAATAAGTAGTACTATAATATTGAAATATTTTAACCCAAATAGAATGTTATCTAACAACCTTGGATAAGGGTCCCTTGATTTATACTTTCAAGAGAGTTTATCTTTCTCACACTAGAGTAATCCCTTGATACAAAGATCAGATTTTGTCTTGATATCCCCAAAATCCCTCGATCAATACATTGATTAACACCTTATGTATTCCTAGCCTCAAAATCCCTCGATCATATTCAGAAACAATCAGTATTGCACAAAGAAAAATGAAGCATATTAAATATTTCAAGTATGTTGAACAAGTTATTCATAACTTGATCAATTCAAGGATTTCGCACAAATAAATTTTTCTAGTTCTCTCGTAGAGTGTCAATTCTCCCAAAAGTTGAAAGCTCATTGGATGAGCCCGTAAGGGGCATCACGTCGATAGGTTTTCCCCCCGTGTCGCCTTCCTCTCCACCTTCGCAGATCGGCTTCGGATCTCTCCTTGGTGCTTCAGATCGGTGTGTTCGTGGTGTGATTAACCCTCCAGTGGCGGTGTCGTGTGGGATCGTCTCTCTCGGTGTTCTCCATAATTTTCTGCCCTTCTCTCCCTATCGGCTAGGGTTTTCATGGCGGTGTAGTGTTCTTCCAGAGATTGAGCTTCATATTATGTGGCATGAGGTTTCCATCGCGTTTCATGTTGGATGTGAATGTGCTTGGAGGATTTGGTCTTTTTGTGTGAGTTTAAAGGCATCGTTGGGATATGCGACTCTAGATTTCTGTGATGTCTTCTTCCAGAGAAACTTGGGAGGTACCCTTTGCGGTGTTAGGTGTTCTTTTTCTACATTTACTTTTAGTTTTGGTCATGTGATGGGTCTATACCGCTTAAGTTTTTGCGCTGGTTCTGGTTTTGATTTCTAGTCGAGGGTAATGGTTTCTTCTGCTATTGAAATTAGATTTTGAGGTGAGTTGATGAAGGCATTGGAGCAGTATGGACTAGTTTTATGAAGCGGTGGTGATGTATCCTTGATTTCCTATCTTGTTTTGATGTTTGAGATTATGATTTGGGATTTTTTATTTTTTGGACTTGGTATCGCTGTCTGTGATGGATGTTTGGATGTGAATTCATTGTAAGGTTTTCTGATTTTGGTCAGATGGAGGGTAGTGAAGGTTTTCTGAAGTTTTGGTCTCAATGGGCTGCAGCTCCAAGTATTTTTCAATCGTTCTCTTTAAAGAAGATGCTCCAGATGAGGTTCAGGGCAATGAGATTTCTTGGTTTCATGGCTTTTCGGAATTAAATGTTTGAAAGGGTATAACCTTGTCCATCGGTACCAGGCCCATGGTCTTTGTCACGGGACAACTTGTCGTGCTGCGATGGAACAATGTAAGTTGGTCTTTATAGTTCTTTTTTCTAGGAGGAGCTTCTATTTTGTAGTGAGCACTACTTTTGTTCTGGAGGTTTGGTCAGTTGAAGACTGTTTATCTTGTTTAAGTCTTGATGTCTTGATGTTTTTTCCCTCATCCCTTAAAAGGGGGTTTATTTCAATAAAAAAAATAATTTTCAGGTCAATTATCCAAAAAGTTATGAGGTCATTTAAATGACTAGGTATTTATAGGCAATATCTCCAATAGTCAAATTTTCCTCGAATGGTAATATTTTTCCTGACATTTAGAAGGGACCTATACAACTATCACATACAATGGTCATATAATAACTAATTATACAACATCATTTAGTATAACAAAAATAATAGAAACATTATTATGAAATATATAAGAATATAATTATATGTGTTAGTATATACAAAATAATAACTAATCAGTTTTGGGAATATTGAAAAATTGGATTCTATAAAACAATGAAAGTCAAATTGTAAGAATGATGAGAATCGTATTTGAAAAATTATGAGAATACAATTTGAAAAATTGAGTGAATCGAATTTGAGAAATAGTAACAATCAAACTTGAAATTCTGAGTGAATCAGAATTGAGAAATACTATAAATCAGATTTTAAATTTCAAGAAAATTAGATTTGTGAAACAGTATAAATCATATTTTAAATTTTGAGTGAATATAATTTGATAAATAGTGTAAATCAGATTTGAAATTTTAAGAAAATTATATTTGAGAAACTATATGAATCATATTCTAAATTTCAAGTGAATCGGATTTGAGAAATAGTGAATCGGATTCGAGAAACAGTGAATAATATTCATAATTCTGAGAGATTCGGAATTAAGAAATAGAGAATCATATCAATAATTATAAGAGAATTGTAATTTAGAAACTCAATGAATCATATTCGAAAAAGTTTAAAGATGTGATTTTTTTCATATTTGGATTTTATTCGGTCTTGAGTAAAATAATTTTATACTTGGCTAGAAAACATCATAAAGATATTGGATGGCATGATTCAAATTATTATCAGTTTTCCATGTTTTCATCCAAAATAACTTTATTAAGGTTTATGGAAATTAAGAAAAACAATATTAAGGAAATGAGTTTGTGATTTCTAAAACAAAAAGGAATAAGAAAAATTGTAAGGAAACTTTCGACTCAACAATCTCCCACTTTCTGGAAAGCACAAACAACATTTTTGAAAAAGAATATTAAGACTAAAATATTTCATTGTAGAACTTAAAAAATAAATACTTATTTACCACTTAGTTTATGACTCTTAGGAACATGAATATGACTAACTCCACGTTTCGATATGAAATCCTCAAAAGGATCATATTCTTGTCTTTAAGTAATTCTCTTCCTTTCTTAAAGAAATATCTCCACCTTACTTAAGGATTTAGTCTTAAAGTATTCTCAAAGTTACTTAAATATTCTTATTTTAATATTCTTAACCATCTCCCCCTTTTTAATTTTCAAAAAGGAATGGAGATAATATAATATACCTGAAAATATTAGGGAACATATGTGAAATAAGATAGAGATAAACAAAACTTGATATTGAAAAGTGTTTTATAATAAAAGTTAATCCTTCTTTAGCATCAAGGACTTTACAAGTTCCTCCAACCTTTTCAATTCTTTATGGTCTTCTTCAACCTTTTCAAGAAGGTTATCCTATTACTAGTTCTTATTCTCAAGACTTTGAATCTTTTCTTCTTGAGACTAGATATTTTCTCCCTAATACTTGAGCCTCTCATTCATATCATCTCTGTGTGACTTCAACCTCCTTATCCCAGTTCCATATAATTTTAACTTTCTTTTGATATCTTTTATTTCTTGAATTTTAATTCATTATTCTTGCTTCAAATTCTTTAAAAAACATCTTGATAGTTCTTTGAGAGAGTCTTCAGATTCTTTGAATGCATTCTTGACTAAGTCAAACATAACGTCAAAAACATTAAGTTCATGATTTATTTTTTTTACCACTTGGTCATGTATTTGTAATATTTCCTGTGAAAATCATAATTTTTTAAAAAGGTTTTGAAATCTAACTCCAACCCAATCAATTTCTCCGACAAAAGAAATATTGATTCTAATCCATAATTTAAAAAATATCGAATACCCTATCAAATTGTCTCAATATTTTGAAGATATGGTATGGTCTTTACCATTTTCTTAAAAAATTGAATAACAAAACCTTCTCCTATAGAAGATGAAAATTATTCTTATTTAGATGGATTTTTCTTAGATGTTTTAATATCTACTTTCTTACATTTTCCTTTCTTATAATTAGACTTCCCTATCCTTTGTTCAATTTTAATTTCATCAGAAATTTGAACAATGTTATCCTCAACATCATTACCATCACCACAATTATCACCATCATTCCCATCATTTCCATCACCACTATCATCTTCATCACCATTTTAATCATCATAAGTAAGTTTCTGAACTCCACTTTCTATAAATTTTTCTTTATGAACCGAGGGATATTTATGAACTAATATTTCTTCTAAAGAAATATTGTATGAGGAATATTGAGAAGTACTTAATGATATTTTTTCATATTTAATCTCTATTTGTGTATATCCTATCTATTTAATCTCATCATTACATTATTTTTCTCCCCTATCTTCTTCTTCTTCTTTATTTTCTTCTTCAAAAATCAAGACTGATGCTGAGACAATTCCTTTTCCTTTTACTTTTAAGGTAACTCTTCACATAGAACTTGAATTGAAATTTATCATTTTCTCTTTCAATGAAGAACTCTACTGACTCATAGAATTCAATAACCAGTTCGGGATAAACTAGATCTTGGTCTCCCTTTTCTTTCGCAAGGAACACTAATTTCCGACCTTGGAAATGTATAATCATGATTATTAGAGAATCATAATTGAGGAAGAATTCTTGATCAACCAACCTCTCTATGAATATGGACCAAACCTTAAACTCCTTAGTAGTAGGCATTGAAGTTTGAGAAGAGATCGACGATGACATTCAGAACTAAGGAAGGGAACTGAAATCGAAATTTAGGCTTTTAAGGGAGGTAGAATCTTGGGAAGAAAAAAACATAGATTGATATGGGATGCGGGAGGGGTCCCATCCTTTATATTGGCAATGCAATGACTGTTAATCTTCAAAATGTTATCAAATGGTTGAAATTAAACTAATCTGATCTGATGGTTTAAATTTAGCTGAATAAGGTTTTATAGGTTCTGAACTTTTGAGGTTTTAAGAAAACAAAACAGATTTAAGAAAATATGAATGTGATGAAGTTTTAAAAAAAATTGAAATACCAATATTCATAATTGTAATTAAGAACTAATAATTGAGAATTTATACCTTTCAGAGTTCTTAGGGAATATTTTAGTATTGGGAATAAATTTTCATGGATCTGAAAAAGTTTTCTTGGATCTGAAATACTTTATTAAAAATAAAGCTAATAAAAGATTTGTTAAAATCCAAAAAATTATTAGGTACTAAAAGAAGTTGTTAGGTTCTGAAAGACACTGTTAGGTTAAAAAAAACTGAAATAGGAATTCAAATGTACCCCCCTATGAAAAGGAGTAACTTAATGTAAGGAGGTAGTTTAAACAAAACATAGATATAAATGATTACCTTACAATGATCATTCCTTACTTTTATTTAATGTATTCAAATCTATCAAAAGTTAATGATTTTGTAAAGATATCAACAATTTGTTCTTGCATTTAGATAAATTATAAAATTATATATTCTTTAACTGTGTGATCCTTAAGAAAGTGATGCCTAATATCTATGTGTTTTTCTTGGGAGTGATGTGTAGGGTTTTTTCTTAGGATTATAGTGCTGGTGTTATCACACATTATTTGAGTTTTAGTAAAAATCATGCCATAATTATTGAGTGTGTGTTGCATCCACAACACTTGAGCACAACAACTTCGAGCTGCTATATATTCAACTTCAACAGTGGAAATTTATAATGAGTGTTGTTTCTTAAAAACCAAAAAAAATAATGAATCTCCTAAGAAATGACAAGTTCTGTATGTACTTTTCCTATCCATTTTACAACCACCAAAATCATCATCAGAAAATATTTTTAATTAAAAACCATTTCCAAAAGAATAAAATAGTTTCAAATCCATAGTTCCCTTTAAATAGTGAAAAAAATATTTTAACAACTTTTAAATAAGATGCTTTTGGATTTTCTATGCATCTTTCACATAATCATACTGAAAACATTAAATCTGGATGACTAGCCGTTATGTATAGTAAACTTCCAATCATTCCTAAAAAAGTTGTTTGATTAACTTGTTTTCCAGCTTCATCAAGATGAAGAGTATTAGAGGTTCCAATTGGAGTACTAATACTTTTATTATTTTCAAATCCATACTTTTTAAGGATATCTTTAATATACTTATGCTGAGATATATACATTCCTTCTAGTTTTTAAGAAATTTGAAAACCAAGAAAAAATGTTCACTCACTCATCATACTCATTTCAAACTCAGATTTTATATGATTCGCAAAGGAATATGTTAAATATTGCTGGGTTGATCTGTATATAATGTCATCAACATAAATTTGAATAATCAGAACATTTTTAATTTCTTTATTTATAAAAAGAGTTGGATTAGAAGTTCCCTTAACATAATTTTTTTATAACAAAAATATTATAAGTCTATCATACCAGGCTCCGGGGGATTGTTTAAGCCCATATAAATATTTGGTAAGTTTGTAAACATATTCAGGTTGTTTTTTATCTTCAAAACTAGGAGTTTTTTCTATGAAATATTCCTCTTTAATATATCCATTAAGGAAAGCACACTTCACATCCATTTGAAAAAATTTTAAATTAAAGAATGCTACAAAGGATAGTAGAATTTTAATAGATTCAAGTCTAGATACCAGATCATAGGTTTCTTCATAGTCTATTCCTTATTGTTGATTATAGCCTTTATCAATTAGTAATTATTTATTTATGATAATGATTCCATTTTCTTAACATTTATTTTTAAAGACCCGTTTTACTCCAATTACAGAGGATTCTTTAGGTTTTTCAACCAAGGTCCAAACTTGGTTCCTTTTGAATTCATTTAGTTCATATTGTATAGCCTTTATATAATCTTTATTACCCAAAGACTTATCAAGAGTTTTAGGATCAAATTGAGAAAGGAGAGACAAATGTTCTACTTAATTTCTTAAGGAACTTATAGTCTTTACTGGTTGATTTACATCACCAATGATATTATTACTAGGAAGATTCTTAAGAAACAACTGACTTGGGTTTTGTAAAATCTGTTCATTAACATAGGGTAAAAAGTCTTCTAGAGTGAATACTTTAGAAATAATTTCTTGAGTATTCTCCTTGTTATAAGAATCTTCTATCAAATGTTTATAACTAGTTTTGGAAAAAACATTAGAAGATATAGGCTGAGGTTGTTTAAAAACAAAAGGATCAGTTTCATAAAATTTAACATGTACTATTTCTTCAATAGTACAAGTGTTTTTATTAAAAACACTATAATCCTTAGAGGTAATGGAATAGCCCAAAAATATAACTTCATTGGATTTTGGTGAAAATTTATATGAGTTATCTTTTTTATTAAAAATGAATAATTTGCATCCAAATACTTTAAAGTATGCTACTTTCGTTTTTTGGCATGTCCATAACTCATAATGTGTTTTATTAAGAAATGGCCTTATTAAAACTTGATTTATAGTATAACAAATATTACTAACAGCTTCATCCAAAAAATGTTTAGCAATTGATTATTCAATCAACATGGTTCTTGTAATCTCTTGAAAAATTCAATTTCTTCTTTCGACAGCACCATTTTTCTTAGGAGTTCTTAGAGCTGAGAAGCTATAAGTAATGCCTTTCTTACTAAAAAATGTTTCAAAATATAAATTTTTGAATTCTCCACCATGATAACTATGAATAGTTATCAATACAATGTTTTTCTCATTTTTATCTTTGTATGTAAAGGTTTTAAAATAAGAAAAAGCTTCATATTTCTTTTCTAGAAAATATACCCATATAAATCTAGTGTAGTCATCAACTAAAACAAATACATAGTATTTTATCCAATACATCCAGTTTTTTTGACCAAATAATTCTATTTTCACTAACTGTAAGACATCAGAAGTTAAAACATTGCTTATAGATTTAATATAGACTTATATTGTTTACTATATTTACAAGGGTCACAGACTTTTGAAAAATCTAATCTAAGTTCCAGTTGATCCTTAACAAGTCCTTTCTTAGTTATTTTTCATAATATTATATGGTTACAATATCTTAAACTTCTATTCCATAACTAATATTGATCTTACATTTCACTAATGGAAGGTAAGTCTTGGCTCGTAAGGTCTTCTATGTTAAGTGTATAAACATTCTCATGCCTATGGACAGAAAGAATGAATTTCACCCTGGGAATTGTGTATTTTACATTTATCATTTATGAAATTCACAAGGTAAACTTCATCACATAATTTTATTATGCTTATAAGGTTGTTCTTAAGTCTTTTAATAAATAAGACCTTTGAAATCTAGGCTTTTCCAAGAATAACAATATTACCAATACCAATAATTTTTCCTTGAGCATTATATCTAAAAGTGTATCTTCCACCTTTCATTTTTTTAATATTTTAAAAGAATTATTTGTTACCAATCATATATTGGGAGCAACCACTATACATATACCATATATTCTTTTTGTTGGTACATTATAAGTTTTCCTAAAAATAAAACAGTTAGGTTTTTAGAATCCAAATTTGCTGCGATCCAGACATATTAGAAAGTAAAATCTTAGGAATCCACATTTGTTTAAAAAATAGTATTTATGAAAACCTAAGGTTTTTATTTTATTTAAGGAACAATTTTTCTCCCTGTGTCCACCACTTTGACATTTAGTGCACAATGGGGACTTTTGGTAACAAAATAGTTATGGATAAAAATAGGTTTTTTGTGAGAATAACCATCTCCATAACTATTCTTGAAAGAAATAATTAATTAATACATCTTGTCAAAATTTTATTTCACAGAATTAATGTTTGATAGGAGTTTTATTAAAGAAATTATTTCATATTTTATTTTAATAACTAAGTTCTTATTTTCATAATCAATAGATTTATAAGAAATGTTTTGTCTCTAAAACATTTTTCTCATAAATAACTTTTTCAAGATCCTTAGAATGCTTATCCTTTTCAGAATTAAATTCCTTAAGGTTTTTGTAAAAAATTTAAAAAAATAACTCTTATCAAGATCTTTTGAAATATATTATTCTTATATTGTTAAAATAGTTATTCTAGAATTTTCTTTTTCAAATTTGTTTTTGATTTAATAATTCTCATTCTCAAGAAGCATATCAAATCAAGATACTTATTTGGAAGAAGTTAAGGAATCCGATGTTGAGGAATATTCTTCATCCAAAGATTTAGAATTTTTCTCATCAGGGTAGTTGGAACTTAAAAAAATATTGGTAATAGATTCAGTAGTGTGTACCTTTACCATCAATCATTGGTTTTTAATAGGAATTATAGCTATAAACCCAATATTATTCTGTCTAGGAGATTCATTATCTGAAGATTCATTTGAAGAATAACCACCCATAGAACACCAAGAATTGTTATATTTTAGAAATTTATTTCCCTTTGATTTATGGTACTTTTTTTTATTTCTTTCAGAATGTTTATATTTTCTTTCTTTCCTTTTAAGATTAGGAAAATCATGTCAAATATATCTTGATTTATTGCACTCAAAACATGTGACTTCTGGATATTTCTTATATTTCTTTTCATTTTTCATATATTTGTATTAAAAGTTGTTCTTTCCCACAATCTTGTTCATCATTTAAGAAATATTGGATAACTAATTTTCTGAATGACCAGTATCACTTGAATCTGATTGAACTACAACTTTCTTTACCTCAGCTGATTTAACAACTTTCTAAGGAGTTTTGACTTTAATATTATTTTATATAGAGGAAAAATAAAGACTCCCATTCTTATTATTTTCATTATTAACATCCCTTTAAATCTATTTTCATATTTCATAAGAATACCAAATAACTCATATGTTGTTATATTTGTAACTTTCCTTGACTCATAAATAGCAGTTCTTTTAGATTCCCATTCATTTGGCATAATTCCAATGATCTTATCTACAAGGATTTCATCATCTAATCCTTTTTCCCCAATTTTTTTATGCTATTTAAAATAATCAACAATATTTGTTTCACTTTTTCTACAGGTTCTCCTTGGGGAAAAAACTACGATAATATGCTCTAAGCATAGCTCTTCTTATCTTAATAACTTTAGAAGTTCCAAAATATGTAACTTCCAAATTTTTCCAAATAATATTTACTACTTCACAGGAAGATATCTAACTATATATATTCCTGGTCATATAACACAATTAAGTATTTAGTACCTTATATTTTAGCTTATATTCTTGTCTTTCTTTATTAGTAAAAGATCTTACTTATTTGTCTGGGATTTTATAATCTCTATTAATCATAAAGAATTTTTCAATTCTAGTGTTGATAAAAAATGTCTTCATTCTGTCTCTTCAATACTCAAAATCATTTTCATAAAAAATAGGTGGCCTTGTAGTATTTAGATTGTCTATGGATCTGACATTTAAACCTACCATCTTTAGAGTAATACAAAAATTATTTTTTTATAACACAAGTTATTGTAGAAAAAAATTATAAACAAAAAGTTTATAAAATAAAATTAAGAATAACTTACAGAATAAAATTTGAGAAAATAAACTGAGTAATGAAATATTTCTTAAGATATTATATGCATGTATAAGTATCACAAATACTTGGCTCTGATAAAAATTGTAGGATCGAAATGTAGAATGTATATGCTCAATTATAAGAGTGGGTGAATTTTAATTTTAAAAAACTTTCATTTTTAACCTTAAGGAAATATTTGTTTAACATGGTTAAACAAATAGGATTCACTAAACACTGTTTTTTCTTATTAAAGAAACTGATTTAATCAGGCTATGAAAACTTGGATCCGATAATTATGTTTATCGAAATGAAACTATGTGATGAGTTTAATTAAAAAAATATTCTACCTTAAATCATATAGCATATTAAATTAGAGTTAATAAAAAAGATAAAGTATAATAAAGTTACACTTTCTATTTAAAAAAACACAACATAATTAAAGAAACTTGTAACAAAACAAGTAGAATAATAATATTGAAATATTATAACCTAAATATAAGGGTATCCAATAGCCTTGGATAAGGGTCCCTTTATTTATAATTTCAAGAAAGTCGGTATTACCCACACCGGGGTAATCCCTCGATATGAAGATTGGATTTTGTCTTGATATCCCTGCAATCCCTCGATCAATACAATGATCAACAACTTCTACCTTCCTAACCTTGGAAGCGTTTGATTATATTGAGAAAAAATCGCTATTGCACAAAGAAAAACAAAGTGTATTGAATATTTCAATTATGTTGAAAAAGTTTTTCACAACTCGATCACTTCAAGGATTTCACACAAAGTAATTTTGGCAGAGCTCTTATAGAGTGTCAATTCTCCCAAAAGTTATGATCTCATTAAAATGACTGGGTATTTATAGGAAAGATCTCTAATGGTCAAATTTTCCTCCAATGATCATATTTTCCATAAATTTTGAAGGGACCTATACAATTATCACTTACAATGGTCATATAATAACTGATTAGATGAAATCATTTGGTATAAAAAATTGAGAAACATTTCTATTTAATATATTATAATATGATTATATGTGTTAGTACATAAAAATAATAACTAATTAGTTTTTTGGAATATTAGAAAATCGGATTCTATAAAACAATGAAAATCAGATTCTAAGAATAATGAGAATGAGATTTGAAAAATTGTAAGAATCATATTTGAAAAACTAAGTGAATCCGATTTGAGAAACCGAAATAATTAGAATCAAAATTCTAAGTGAATCGAAATTGAGAAAAAATGTAAATCAAATTTTAAATTTCTAGTGAATCATTTTTTAGTAACAGTGTAAATTGGATTTAAAATTTTGAGAAAATTGGATTAGGGAAACAGTGTAAATCAGATTTTGAAATTTCAAGAAAATCAAATTTGCGAAATAGTAAGAATCAGATTCGATATTTTGAGTGAATAGGATTTGAGAAATATAGAGTCAGATTCACAATTATAAGAGAATCATAATTGAGAAATTGGTAATTGGATTCACAATTCTGAGAGAATCAGAATTCAGAAACTCAGTGAATCGGATACCAAAAAGTGTAAAGATCTGATTTTTATCAGATTTGGATTTTATTCGGTCTTAAGGAAAATAATGTTATACTTGGTTATAAAAAATCAAAAAGATATTGGATTTCATGATTCTAATTATTATTGTTCTTGTATGTTTTTATCCAAAATATCATTTTTAATTTTTATAGAAAGTAAAAAAATCAATATTAAGGAAATGAGTTTGTGATTTCCAAAACAAAAAGGAATAAGAAAAGTCACAAGGAAACTTTCAACTCAACATGACCCCATTTTGAGGTTTTATGTGGTGTGATTTTACCAATATTAAGGATATTTTAAGAGACATTTATGTTAATGAATCCCTTAGGTACTATATATTTTTAAAAAGTTATTTTAGGAGGAATTACTTTACCACTTGTGGACATATGATTAAAGGTTATTCTAAGATCTTATCCCATGGATTTCAAGTTATTTGGGATTAGCATATTCATTAAGTTGAGTAATATTACAATGTTATATTTTATGTACGAATTCAAAAAGCTTCTTATGATTCCCTTTATAGATAGAAGTGTAAACCACTAACATACTAGAATGAATTTGTAGAAAGAAAGATATTTGGACCTGAGAAATTTGATGAGATGACAGAGAAGGTTAAAGTCATTTAGAAACATGTAAGGAATGAGAAAATTTGAAAAAGTGTTATAGTGATAATTATCGATGTGATATAGAATTTGATGTTGATAATAAAGTTATTCTTTGAATTTATCCATGGAAGAAAGAAGGGTGAACTAAGACCTAGGTATATCAGTCCCATTCAAATACTTGATTGTATCAGGATAATAGCTTATTTTTTGACACTTTAAATGAACCTCTATCTGGCCCAAAATTTGTTACGTTTATCTCTCTTAAGAAATTACATACCTTATCCATCAATGTTACTAAACTCAAAGGTCATACTATTGGAGAATGATCTTTCATAAGAGGAAAAACTAGTGTAGATTCTAGATTGTACCAAGAAAGTTATATTAAAAAGACCAATCACATAGTCAAAGTCATGTGGTGAAACCACTAGATTGAGGAAGATACATGGGTACTTTATGATATAATGAGGCAAAATTAAACTCATTTTGTTTTATCATAGTAATGAATTTTGAGGGATAAATTCATTTTAAGGGGGGGTAGAATATAACACCCTGAGTTTTTATGAATTAATTTTTTGAATAAATTAAATATATTTCACGGATTTCATTATAAAAAATACCAAATTAATTCTTGTTCTTCACACAATACCATGTTAATCTTGTACTTCACACCACACCGGATTAGCATACGTTTCACGCAACACTGTGTTTTAAACAAAGTAAGATATATTATTAATATAGTCACTTAAATGTGACTATTATAACCAAGCCATTAAAATTACTAATATTAACTATAATAAATAATTTTTAAATATTATGTATAATTTTTTTATTAATAAAACATATTGATAATAAAATATAGAATTTTCGGTAAAGTCTTTATATGTTACAAAAATAATATTTTCTCAAAAAATGAGTTTAATGTCTTTTAATGAACAATAATAAAATTATTTGTTGACAATTTTATAAAATTAATTTGATAAAATAAACTTATTATCTTAATTTACAATGGAAAAAATATCTTAGGTTGAATTGTGGGACTTTTCTGAAAAGGTCTATTTTCTAATGAATAGTGAAAACATTGAATTTTAATTGAAAACTATATTTTTGCCCAAATAATTTACAAAGTTAAATTTAATTTTAAATTTGTTTTAAAGTATTATAATTCCAGTTAAAAATATAATAATCTAATTTAGGTTATTGGAATCAATTTCGTATTGCATTTTCATATAAAAACTTTTCAAACTTTTGAACATTTTCACTTTAAAACCCCACATTCTCTTTACATGTATGGGATTAGTTTTAAATTAAATTCTACCACTTATGTGATTTAAATTTGGAAAAATTAATTATATATTTAGAATCATAATAATTTATATTATCTAATAAGTTCAAATTTATTTATCACCATAATGGTTAGTGAAAATTGTTAAAATTAATTACCACGATTAAGGTTCAAATAAGGTTTTATGCATTTCATGTGTTTATATTAAATCTAATTTTACACACACATAGGATTTTTATTTAATAAATTTAATTTCACTTTTATAATCAGTAGGTATAAATTATATTATAATTCTTATTTTAATTTGTTTATTAAAGGATAAAATGTTGAGGTAAATTTAAAAATACTAGTCAGTTTGGTAAAAAATATTAAAGGGTAAAGTTGAATAAACAGAAAGACTAAGAAAAACATGATAAAAATTTATTTCCATTATATGGTGGATTTTTTATCAACCTCATAAACCTTCATTTCCATTATTGATCTATTTTTTAGGCACATTACGTATTAGATACCTCCCAATAGTGAATACATTTGTGTATTCACAAGAATGCCACTCCTTAACTATAAAAGGGCACTCATTCTCTACCACTATTCACACTTATAAAGCCATATGGATCGACCAAACCCTAAACAATTCAATTAACAAATTACTTAAACTCATACTATAATCCTTATTTTGGTTATAAATCTATCCTAAAAGTATTTTAGTTCAAACATAAATAGAAGACCCAAAGAATAGGTAATGTTCTTCAACAAGCGTCTCTATTTTATTTCAATCTACACCTCCTTAAATTCTTATTCAAACATGCGTATATATTAACCAAAGTATATTATATATATTTATAAGTTATTTTGTTATAGTTAAGACTTACAACTACCCATAATTCCATCAAATGGGCTACAAAATTATCATTTGTTTGTACGACGAGCTACCACCTCATGAACCATTGTCGTTAATTTCTCCATTACCACCTATCAAGGTTGTATATAGTGACGGATATATATTTTATATATTATATTTATAATATTTATTATTTCATTATTATTATTGGATTATTATATCACACATACCTTTATGCTTTCCATTTTGGGGGAATACAATAACTTTGTTCGTGTGTACGACAGACTGTTGTCTCGCAGAGTAATGTAATTTGTTCACACTTTACATAAAATGTATTACAGATGGGTTTGATAAAAATATGTGATATATAAAAAATGAAAATTATAATTTAATTATAATATATATATAACTATATCATTTACTTTTCATTCTTTCAATATGATAAGAAAATGGAAACATCATTAATGCATATGTATGACTTATCGTCTCTATGAACGGTGTGTTTCCTTTTCTAGTACTAAATTTTATGGATTTATATAAAAAAATATTCATGATATTTTTATCATGGTTTAAGTCCTATATATTATTTAAAAATTATCTATTTAAGTGGACCAAAAATAACAAGTCAAAACATATATGAAAAACAAAGTTATAATTACCTAAAATGTAACTTTAACATTGAATTGTTAATAAACATGAAGTAAAAGGTCATAAAAAATAATATATTATATTATATATATATATATAATTATGATACTATAATATATTTATAAAAAATTTATTTATTATACAAGAGGGTTGAACAAGTATAATTAATGTTAATGCTTAAAGTAAGGGATTTCCATCTCCCCTTTATTTTCAGTGAGACACAAGCCATATTCACCATGTATTTCATTGATGTGGTGTATATAACACCCATGAATGTATATTATGATGATTATATTGAAAAATATTTGGGTTTACATATTTATTTTAGGATCCTTATTTAATGGGGTTTATGGCTCAAAAGTTAACAAATTAGTAAGGGGTTTTTTTCTAAATTTTCCTTCTTTGAGATGTACATTTTGTTACACACCTATATTCCTTCACGAGGTGTATATAAACCCAATTTGATGTATAATATCATGAATTTATTTATACTCAAGTTATTTTATGTTTAATTTTTTGGTATTCCTTTGTGGGTATTATGATGCATGGTTACAAAATTAGTGAGAGTTTTATGTTAAAATCTCACCATTTATCGGTATTGTTTATGATTAAGTCTCTAATGATGAAATATTAGGATCTAACTCTCAATAATTATCATGAATTATCTTCTAATTTTTTTATTCATGATATATTCAAGTAATAGCACTATTTTCCCACTCTTTGGTACTTAATATATTTAATAAAATATTTTAAGAAACTCTTAATTTATTTCTCTCTTCATTCATAAATATGTTTTCTTCAAAAACCATGTTTTCTAAAAAATATCAAAAAAAAATTAAAATGATATTTTAAAATAATTTTTAAGGGAAATTATTTTGAATTTTTTTATTTTTTAGAAGGTTTTTAAAATTATTTTCAAATATTCCTTTATATGTTTTCAAGGTTAATTTCAATATAGAAGTTTTTCAAAATGTTTTATGGTTTACAAAGAATTTTTGAAAGTGGAAAGGATGTTTTCCTCCAGAAATATTTTAAATAATCCTTTCAAAATTATTTTCAAACTAAGACTAAATCTATTGGTGTTAATGATGCCTTATTGGGGATATAATCCAAGGATAAAATTTATAATCTTTCTCTTACTGGTTTATGTTTTGATGGTATGATGTTTATTGGACTCGTTTCTTCTCCATGAGTCAATTATTTTTCAAATAGATTTTTATGAAACCTATTTCAGTTCCATGGGTTAACTAAATTTTGATTATATGAACATCAAACCCAATTATTTTCCCTAGTTTAATCATTTTATGATAGAGTAATTAATTTTTTTATAAATTTTTATGATGATATGCAAGATCTTTGTACTTTATTCATGTTGTGGTTCTTAAAAAGTACTTATAATATAGAGTGGATCTTATTGCACCATGTTATCCCATTACTTCGTATATGATGGGTGGCATAAATATTGTTGGGTAAACCCATTAAAACATATATGATGGGGCGGCCCAGATAGTACTGGGTGGGCCCATTATAGCTTACATGAGGGGTGTGCCTCGATAGAGCTCTAATGCATTGGGTAATGATAAATTATATATATGATCAGAGCGTACATAGATTCATATCTTGAGACCAAAAATTATTGTACTTGGGTGGTCAATTAAATCCCAAATATGAGGGTACATGAGTGGTTATCCCAATCTCAAAAATGAGAATACAGGGGTGGTCATCCCATGGCGGAAAATGAGGGTACACGAGTAGTCAGCCCAAGGCCAGAGCAGGTACATGGGTGGTTAGCCCTTTCCTAACATGTTATTAATTTATTAGAGGGAATCCTTAAAAAATATTTTCTATGCTTATTTGTATATTTCAAATTCCATTTCTTATGCGAATGTTATACTCTCATGGATCATGTTCTTTTATCCTCTTATGATTCATGTAATAATAACTTCCAATATTTAATCCATGACTCAATATTATGATCATTGATATGTAGGGTATTGGTTTAAAATGTTATTCTCTGTTCTCATACCCTTATGTTCATGTTATCCTTACGTATCTCCCTTGTTTACCCTTAGTGAGAATCTGATCTCACCCTTTCTTATAATTTTTTCCCTAATTTAGGAATAAATTTTTAAGTAGGGTATGATTTTTTAAGATTAACAAATGGGAAGATCATTGTGGGAGATATCTAAGATCATTCACCAACTTAAGAAAGTTTTTATTCCATGTTTCCAAAGGAAATAAAATATTATGATCCTCAAGCTTGTTTTTTTGAAATATATTGAATATTCATCTTAAAATATTTAATATCTATGTATGAAAATCTTGGGTGACTATATTATGAGAAGATTATAATACTATTATATAACTCTAAACTCTTACTCATTCACTAGTGTATCATGTTCTTGTTTGAGTTGGTTTAAACACCTAAATGAACGATTTTACACCAACATCATAATTTTTACCAATAATATGTATCAAAAAATTAATAATGGTAATATATGATCTTAAAGATTAATATATTTCTTTAATAGGGTTATAAAATGATGAAACAAAAATTAATGATCAATATTAAGTTACTCATTATTATCGATAAATTTCTCAAAAAGTGTTCCTTATGGATTTTATTCTCTTGAATCATACACATACTTTCCCTAAAATGAATAAGGTTCTAAATATATTACTTGAAAAAAATAATTCACTTAAATTTAATAATTTTGGAATAATTAACTTGGTATAAAACAACAAGGACCAACATCACAATTATGAAACTTGAATGAAATAATCAAAATCATTAACATTCGGGGATGAAAATAAATAATAACTAACTGATATATGTATAATTAATGGTTATAACTGAATAGTATAAATGGTAATATATATAAATATGGTTTTTAAATAATATATTAATATTTTTATGCTTATTATAAATGAGGCTAAATAACTTTTTTGGTTGTCGGGAGAAAAGTTAAGGGTTTATTTTCAAATATCATTTTGAAATCAAGATTATTTATGTTTGAATTTTAATTTTTAGAGAAAAAAATCTATATCTATTAAAATCCATATATTTTCTTCTCATCTAGTTATATTTTCATTTTACATGTATTATTTCCAATTCATCTCCCTTTGGTCCACAATTTGATCAAAATGAAATTTGTAAGTAGACCCAATCTCATCCCAGATTTTTAGTCATAATTCTATCTCTTACATGTCCATATTATTTATTTTATTTTTTTATTTACATATCTCAACTTATATTATTTTTTATGGTCTTTTTTAATTTAATTTAATTTATTTATAAAATAATCTTCTTTTAGTGTTTTCATTGTAATTTTTTCCCATAAACTTTTACTTCCTTTATAAAAATTTGAAAAACAACATCATCATTTTAAATGCATTATACATGAAAAAATTTCCCCCCTTTTATAAATATTTTTCATAATTAATCTTAAATTCTAGGTTCTCATGGTACACTAAAGTAATATGTATTACCATTTTTTGTGAATTTTTCATTTTAAAATTAATTTTATCGAAACAAAAGGATAATTACTTATATTTTTCAAATAAATTTATAATGATATTATAAAAGTATTTTAATCTATGTGAAATCCTATAATGTATCTTATGATTGATTTAGGATATTATCTACTAAAACCATCCACCTTATTTCCCTAAAATTATTATTATAATTCTATGTTAACATCTTCATGATACCTATTTCTTTTCCATGGGTTAATTAAGATATAATGGGATTATGAATGTTTTCATGTTTATGTGGAAAGCATATATAAGGTATTTCATTATATGATTGGTGGGACTAGACTTATATATCCCTCTAATTTATTTGGTAAAGAATTGTCTCATGAGATAATGTTGAATAGGGAGTAAACCCAAACCCTTAGGAGACTCTATATACTAACTAATAGGTGGATTTTAAATTATACAACTATCCAATGAATTTTGTAAAGAATTATACCTCACGAGTTTCCATGTCAGGGATTAGGGGGAAAACCCAATCCATTAAGTGAATCCATCTAATATGCGAGGATAATATTAATAGTGAGATTTGACATAATAGATTATTTTCTATGATTATGTATGTGGCACTTATGTTTATCCTATGTTTTCATGGCTCATGATTATTGACTCATGTTTCCATAATCTTATTTTTGATTTATTATGTTATGAAAAAATCCATGTGCATTGAACCAAAATTTTTTATCTCTGATTTATTAGGTATGATTATATTATTTTATGTCCTTGAAAATTGATTACATTATCATATCCACATGTTTATCTTATGATCATGTATGATTTTTTATTAATATCTTCTATGTTTACCCTTACTAAGTATCTATGCTCACCCTTTTTATGTTTCCATTCCATGAAGATGAAGAGTATTATGTATGATGTGTTTAAAATGGTGTTATATGAGAAGAATACTTTCTAAAGATGCAAAAAATATTTTTAAATTAGTTTTTTATGTATATAATATCTAAAGACACTAAAACTTTAGGTTCTGGGGTGTGATCTATTAGGAGATATAATGAATATTCTTATAAAATAATGTAATATTTGTGTATGTTGTTATTAGGTTACCTCAGTTTATATTAGAGTGGGGTTTAGTTATTTTTTTATTATTATATTATGAATTGGAGGATAGAACATAAAACAACCTGGGTTGAATCAAAAGTGATATAGGATGAACCTAAAATTCCATAATTTGAAATGAAGATTCCATAATTTAAGACATATTAGGATTGATTTTCCTTATTATGTGAAATCTAACTTAGAGTATTATTGATTAAGACTTACACTAAGCATTTTAGTTTCTATAAGGGGATAGATACATGAAATTTGGGGTGTTGATTTGTAAAAACACTATCTAGATCATCTTATTAGAACCTAGTTCTATAAATTTATTCATATCTTGAAAAGTTCCTAATATAGTCAAATTTATATCCCTAATAAATCGTACAACACCTCATTCCATAATTATCCCATAATTACACAATTTTTAATAATATTTTCACTTTATTAAATTTAGAATCTTTTAGGTTTATATTTTTAAAGAAATAGGAAAACCATTACCTAAAAAAGTTTTCATTTCTACATAGTGTGCATCTTTTCAACAAAACCAAGTGCTTAAGTTTACTCTAATTTTTCATTCATGAAAACTTTTCTTCACTCAATATATGTCACCATTACCATTTTAATATTCCCTAAAAACATCAATTCATATGATTAATATTCTAACACATGTGATAAACACGAATTCTTTGTAAGTGATATAAAAAAGAAATGAAACATGTTAGTATATTTCAAAAAACATAAAAATCCATAGGGAAGTTTTTTTTGTATAAAATAGTACTTGAGATAAAATAATAATTTAATTAATAATCAAATAACATTAACATACTAGATTTTTTTTTAAAACAATTATTATAAAGAATAAATAAAAATTCATAACCATGATAGTTTCTTGAAAAAACATAGAAACTCATGAAAACTTTTTCCTTGAAAATCAAACCTTTCACCTTTAGAAGAAAAAAATTTAATAAAACCATTTAATTACCTAATAGAATCAATATATTTCAATTAAAAAAAATAATATAATGAATTTAAAAACATTTAGGAATCTCTAAAAATTATTCTTATAACCATCCTTACAATAAATCTTACATGAACCCTTACGGTTAATTCCACATCTCTCTTCTCAAGAACATATCATTAATAAATGCATCTGAGGATTATATTATGCCTACATATCATCATATAAAACATTAAAGTATAATAACATGAATATAATGCATGAAATATTGAATTTCCATAATAAAAATATTTAAAATATGGAATTATATCCCTTAAGAATAATCACTTTTAGATATCTCATAAAATGAGAATAAATATCCTTTCTCTATTGAAAACATTTTGGGTCTAAAAATTACCATAACAATTGGAATAGTATATTCATTGAAAATACATGATAAATTGTATAGGAATCATGATAAATAATAAAAACTATGATTGAAGGAAAATTCATCCATTCGGTAAATGTTATAAAACATTATATTTTCACATTTTTAAAGAAATTAAAAAAATAACTTGTGTGATAATATTTAAAAATATTAATTTTAACAATTTGTAAAGAATGTAAAATATTTGTTGAAAATTAAATTTAAAATTATTTTAAAAATAACAAATAACATTATTGAAACATTTTAATGAACATGGACATGAAATAGAAAGATTTTGATAGGAGAACTTCAAAATAAGGTTTTAAAAGAAAATCTTTTACCTTCTCTCCCGAATCATCACGTATGTATTTTACATTCATGAATAATAAAGTTATATTAATTATTTAATATATTTAGTAAATTTTTCATGTTCATTTAATTATCATTATAAATTTTATTTAATTTATTAACATGTTCTATTTAGGTACCAAATCTATTAAGTTTACATTATATGTTTTGTGTTCATTTGGTCCTTAACCTTTAAAATTGATTAGGTGGGTTAAACAAAGTCAAAATGGTCCATGGTTCCACAATATCCATAATATTAAAAATTTTATAATTATAATTTTTATTTCTTAAATATTATAACCATCCATGTAAGGATGTCATCAGAAATTAGATACATCATTTCATAGAGATAGTAGTTTATGTGTATGCATGAGTGACACTTTCCTTTTTTACAATTAATGAATAAGAAATAAATAAGATATTTTTTTATCATTAATTGATCATAATAATATTATAAATATAATATTTATTTATAAAATCTATCCTTAAGTTCAACCATGTGAGTAAGAATTGAAAAATGAATTACATCATTTCGTGGAGAATGTAGTCTACATGTATGCATGAGCGACATTATCATTTTCCAATGAATGGGAGGGTAAGAAGTTATATAATATATTATCGTTAAAAACTCATATTATATCATAAATATCATATATTTAAGTTATATTCATCTTTATAACCATCTTTGTGAAGTGGTGATGAAAAACTAATCACATTTCTTCATGGAGGCGGTATTTTGAATGTACACGTGAAAAAAGTTTTAATTTACCATAGGATGAAAAATAGTTACAAAAATAACTAGTCAATAATCATAATAAAGTTTTAGTATAGTAATAATAAATATTATATTATTTTTGGAAGGTTGGAATATAATTTGAAGTTATATAAGAAGAAATAAATTTGAAAGAATTTTATTAAACTTATACCTCATCCTTGGATATCTTCCTTTGTCTTACACCTTAATCATTATTGGAATAGAATTTTAATATGAAAATAACCTAAAGGATGTGAGGAGGATATTTTTAGAATTATTTGGGAAGATATTGGTTGATAAATAGTGCTCAAATAGTGTGGATAGTAGAGTAATGGAGGTTCCCATTTATAATTTAAAGGAATGGAACCCTTGTAAAAATTTTGAAATCTAAAATATAATAAAATTATTTAACATTGAAAGTGACTTAATGACAAAAATTAATTAAATATTATATAGTGTAATGTCAAAATAAATTAAAATATTAAATTTTTTACAATTTTTAAAGATATTTGAATCCTTATCACTTAGTTTAACCCCCCATGTTAAACTTTTTAACCCATCCTGTGATAGCAAACTTTTATGAGGGTAATTATTCATTTTGACTAAAAATGAAATTCGAATCATTAAAAAAATTTATAATTATGATTCCAATTATGGAATATATTTTATAATATGAAATTTCTATAATTGTAAAAAACAAATTTTAATTTATGTTTGAAAAACTAAATAAAAACTCATTTTTAGAAAAATTCCCTTTTAAGAATAATAATTATTTTACACCAAAATAACATTTAATGATGATTAAAAGGAAATTAATTGGATTAGCTTAAACAAAAGGAGATATATATGAATTTTAAAACAAAACAAAATCGAAAATAACATTTTTTATTAGTTTATTAAAATATAAGATCCAAAAAAATCATTTTTATTAGAATAAAAACATTAGTTATATTTCCAAAATGTAAAATATAGATTTATGAGTTCAAAATTATACTTTTAAATGAACTATATTACTTATTAAATATATATATATATATATATTTATATATATTTATAAAAAATTTCTTAAAAACATTTATGTCATTATTTTATCATGATAATGTCATAAAGTGATAGAATTTGTAAATTATATATTTTTCAATATTTACATAAAAATAAACTATTTCTGAGAATTCTCAAAAAAATCAAACTAAGATAATTTTTACAAGATGACATAAAAAATGAATTTCATTTAATAAAATTATATTTATAAAATTTATAATTTTAACTTTTTTTTAAAACCATATAATACATGTAAACCAATTTTCATAGAACAAAACTATTACTTTTTTGATTGAAATATCCTGAAAAATTATTATAGTGAATATGGAATAGTGATATCTAATAGAAAAATACCATTAGTACATGATATTGATTTATTATTAACATTAACTTGCTTTTCCCCACTATAAATTGAATTTTCAATTACAAAACGTAGTGGTATGGTGATTCTAACTCATTTCTATAACTCCTCTCTGATAGAAGATTATGGAAATGTGATTCCTAAAAATATTATTATTACCATTTTAGTGGAATTTTATGTGATAATGGGAATAGATTGTATCTCCCTAAATTTATTTCATATTCATTTTTCTAATAGGGAATTTATATGTCATGTCCCGAATCAACTTATGATTATCTATTGATGAAAGGATAACCAAGAATTCATTTTGGAAATTACATCTATTATATTGGTCTTAATACATAATCATGAGTGATATTTAGATCAAATGGTTATATAGAAAATAAATATTGGTGATATTCTAATTATAAATGTGTGTGTTGATATTCTTCTTAAATAGTTTCCTAATCATCCCCTAAATTGCAAGGTTGTATTTTCCATAGAACTCATACCCAGTGCTATGAAAATAAAAGACTCTATATTGAATATCCCTCATTGAGTGGATAGAATTAAAAAATAAATTATAAGAGATTAAAGATAATATTTTCATATTATTAAGTGATTCACTGTGGGGTGAAACAATCATATTTTTCAAGAAGAATGATTGATCAATTCTTCTTTGCATTGATCATCATGAATTTTAAAAAATCATGATCAAGAACAAGTATGAGGTACAATGTATTACTTATTTAATCATATTCAAGGGTCTCAATACCTCTCAAAGATTGACTTTTGATCTATATATAATCAATTAAGGGTGAAAAGAGAGGATGAATCTATGACAACATTAAATAAATGATATGGGGATTATAAATTCATAGTGATTCCATTTAGAATCATAAATTACACTATTATCTGCAAGTATATGAGGAGTACCCATTTGAGAAGAAATACAATATCCATTTTTTCAACCTAACAAAAATACCTAGAGAGATAACATTTACAAGATAGATATTTCAATCTAATCGATTCATCCTATTCCACATAAATGTTTCACATTGTTATTAGATGAAGAATTTTTCTAATAACCACCACCTCCCAAGTAATGTGCGTTAGAACTTGGTGGATAAAAACCAACCTAATCACGAAACAAAACTTCATTATCACAATTCACATAAAATAAATAGGAAATAAATGGGGAAAATATATTTACCTTATTAGAAAAATGTTCTATATCCATTGGAGAATTCAAAAAATATTTTATTTTGTGAGATAAAAATGTGTATAAACATATCAATCATTTCCTCTCCACTTTTGGGTCTCAAAAATTATGTTAAAAACACCCATTATTCATATACTTAGTGGTACTACCTCTGATTTGGGACACCTTACCTCTTTATAGAGGTCTCGTTCTAGTGAAAATGTTGATATGTCCTTCAAGTTTCATAATCATCCTTCCACTAAATTTAGAAACTACTGATAGATTGCTAAAACACCTGATAAAACTTCCAACAACCAGCCACAATGAAATAGTCTATGCATTGATTTTCCACTCCCTATTGACATCAACCATAAGAGCTCCATCCAATTATCTTTGTCTAATCTTCAAATAATTTCCATATAATTCCATAGTCCGATGACTCTACATCCGCTAAAATATAACTGATGGACACTATGTGATTGAAGTTATGTTCGGTGAAAAATCATCTTCCCAAATTCTTGGACGCAACATAATAGGAAAAATCCATCTATTATGATCGAAGATATTCATCTAATTTCCTTTATCAAGAAAACTCCATCCAAAAAACATTAAGAAGCTTCTAAAACCCCATCAATTTCCCACTTGGAAATTGCTTTAATATTTCAACCTTCTTATTCTTCTTACATTCACCTAATATATTTCTTTATTGAATGCATACAGTGGCCTCCATTCTATTTAATCATCTGAGTACCACTGTGGAAAACATTTTACTCATAATTTCATAGATTATTAGTTTTGTAAAAATATACATAGGATTTTATTCCTATAAAACTTCTAAATATCCAAAACATTATCCATTTACAGACTTCATATGAATTGATAATTCAGATCCATGTGCTTCATTCTTCCATGATATATGTTTTATCTTTCTATTTTCTTTTGTAAAAATAGAGATCATACTGAAATTGAATTTTATTTTAGTAAATATGAATGTTATGAAATAACTATTCTACTATAATGGAGCTTACTTAAATATATAAAGACTTCATTTTAACTTACAAACCAAATAATCCATCTTATGAACTTCATAACCCTTGGGCTGAACCATTTAAATTTATTCCTCTATTACCCCATAAATAATTTATGTCTTTATATTTATCTTATCCAAAGTAAATATCATCAGACACAACATTTTTAAACACTATACAAATGGTTTTATATATCACAACTGGTGAGAAAATTTTAAAAATTGCATTGACTATTTCTAAAAACAATTCACCACCAACCTTCTCTTGTATCTATTACTTTCATCAGCTTCCTCTTTCAAATAAAATAACCATTTTATTTCAAGAGACCATGCTACTTTCCATAACATAGAAAAATCCCAAGTTTTTTTTGTGAATTAAAGAACTCAATTCCTCTTTCGTGGCTGACTCCCACTATTTTGAGTCCCTTAGAATAGTTGATTCTTCAAGACTATTTGGTTCCCATGTGTCTATTAGAAATAATAATTTCATATTAGCCCAAAACCTATGAACATGTTTCCTGATAATATTGGATCTTATATATAATGACCCAATGCTATACACATATTATTACATTATTTTTAATACAAATAACCGATAAATATAACTAAATTATTTAGAGGTATAGTGTCTTTAGAAGACTGTGTATATAGAACATCAACATGATATAAAAAATCCATATTTATTTTGATCTTTATAATGAGCTCGTAAATCCCTTTAAGACCCCAAAACTATATATAATATTCTTTGGAATACATAAAATAAAGGGGTGATCTATAATTACTAGTAAGGGAATAAACATGCTAAAGAAGCATAACATATGAGTCACAAGGCTTAAAGTGATAATGTAAAAGAAAAGGTTCATAAATAATCATATAGTTGAATAAAATAATAAACATGGAATCATAATATCAGGAAAAAATATGAATTTTTAATCAATATATAACATGATATAATCATAAATCAAGGCTAACTACCAACACAATATCACATGGTTGTCAGTGTCCCATCATGGATTAGGTTCACTCACTAATCACATATATATAATCTCAGAAGACAAAAACATTACCCGATGCATTGAAATGATATCTAGGTGTACCCATCATAACATGTACATGCTTAAACATTCCAAAAATAGAAATCAATCATAATTAATAACATAATAATTACCCATGGAAATAAATGGGTTGCCTAATATTACCTCATATAATAATCAAAGGAGATTTCGTGAATATTACAAAGAGATGAAAGAATTGAATATTTTGGACTTCCATATCTGAGTACATAAGAATATATCTCAAAATTTAGAGTTTATTTTAGAATAAATACTTTAAATGACCATTGTATAAAGTGGTTAAGGGATAAAAAATTTCCACTTAATTGGGTTTGAGTTTAAAGAATCCATTTCAAAAATGAAGTTAAGGAATGTTTTACCACACCAAAGGAAGAGAGAATAATCTAGATATATATATATATATATATATATATATTTAAGATACATATATAAAGAATTTATAATAACTCCATAACATCGAAGAGCGATATAAATGTCATAACTCAAAGAAAAAAATGTGGTTTAGAGAGTTCCTTTACCTTGTGTATGGATCCATTATGCACTTTCACTTAACATTCTAAATAATAAAATTACATTAATTAATTGATTAAATCAGAACCTTTTTCATGCATATTTGATTTATTATAATTTTATTATGATCATTTATAAAAATTTCAATGATATATAAAGTTTAATTTCACTTTTTCAACAGCATTTGTTTCACGGTTCCAAGGTTGGATCCCTTGTAGATAATTGTTTATTTCCTTTTCAAATGAGACTACAACACCAAAATTGAAAAGAAATGATATTAATGTCTTAGAAATTGAAATGGTATCAAATATTCTTTTTTGTTCTTACATAGAGATGATTCACCTAGTACAAGAGATATTATTATGTGGTTACCTCATTTAGGACGTTTTACCAACCGTCACAAACTAGATCAACTTTTTAATAATATGGACATATATTAATTCTAAAATGTGAAAAATATAATATAATAAACAAATTAGTTCATTTTAATCTATTATAATTGAATTTAAACTTTCTAGAATGGTGGTAGTGTGAAATGAATAATTATCATCCATGAAGGCAATGAACCGACATAATATGGACATGGTTTCATTTTTTAGAATAAGTGGATATGAGAAAGGAGTGTATGGTAGATATTATATTATCAATATAAAATTATAGTATATATTTTATACTAGATTTATTATTCCATGTTGGATGAGGGAGGTGATGACAAGGTAGATGAAGAAATTAATTTAAAAGAGGTAAATTGGTAATATTTCCTCTTAAATGTCATCTCCTTGAAATACTCATTAAGGAACTTGGAATTTTTCTTATGGTGAGACCAAAAGAACTAAGATTTGAGGGATAATATTGGGAATGTAAATGGGAAGAAATTTGGAATGATCCATGGTTTATATGTTTTTAGGAGAAGGAGTGGTGAGAGGTGGTATATAAATGGAGAAGAGAGGGGTGTTTTTGAATATTATATTCATTAGATTATTAATATAGATCAAGAATACCAAGAGTATTAATTATTTAGAGTGTATATATTAAATGGTGAATTTTATTTCAAGATAAGGGGTTCTAACATCATCCATGACTCAAATATTCATGAATTTAGCTTATGCATGTTTTACCATATTTCACTATTCACCAAAAAATCAAATATTTTGGAAAAATACCAAAAATTCAATGTAAATTTTTTTCAATTATTATATTTAAAAAATGAAATCCATTTTTTAAAAAAATATTATAATTTTATAAATTTTATTTTTATATAAAACACCCATTTATTTGAAAAAAAACCCAATTTTCATATTATGATCATTTTCGGAGCCCTCTAAAAAATTAATTAAGGTCTCATAAAATTATATTATCATTATAATAGAACATAATACTAATTAAAAAATTTCATTTCATAAAAATATATTTTCTTTTAAATCAATATATTTATTATAAAATTGAAATTAAGACATTTATGTTATACAAAAATACAAACACTAAATTTATCATTTTTAACACATTTATTTTCCATGATAAAAATATATCATATTTTAATTTTATAAGATTCCTAAATATAAATTTACACTAGCATTAGTGAGGATACTATTTTAATGGTCATGTTATTATTCTTAATGCTTAGATCATTATTCCAACAATAAGGTAACTGTTTCTATGGTCAAATTATTATTCCAATGGTTGGATTTGTTATGGTCATATAGGTTCCCTAATTCCTATAAACACCTCATGTTTCATTTATTATTCACTCACTTATATTTTATCTCAAATATATATATATATATATATATATATTCATTTAAAAAATTAATATTTCATTACTATCATTTTTCATCATTTCTATAGTGTTCTTCGTGAATGTGATTATTCTGGGGGAACAAGAAGATCCAAATTTTCCTACTATTATTATCTTATTTTATATTTTTTGTACCATTATAATAATTTCAATTATTATGGCCATATTTATTCTCTAAATTTAATCTCCAATTTAATATAATAAAATATTTTTTGTTTTATCATGTGATGTATGTGATTTATTAAATATGACACATCATAAGGTAATTTCTATTAATAGAATTCTAGGTCATTATATTATTCAGCCTTAAGAAATTTCACCCTCTAAATTTTATTTTACATAGAGTGGTGAAAATAAGTGATGTTACTTCTACTTCATCTCTTCCTTTAGTTCCCATGTCATTTCCTCTTACTTGTTATTTTTCTCATAGTACATTGACTACGTGATTTGTCTTATTACGAATAATTATATATCTATTTTCTATGATCTTCACTGACTACTACTCATAAGATAGATCATTTTACAAATTTACCACCTCTGAATTCAGTATATGTGGGGAATCTGGTATGTACCTTCCCAAGTTGGATATATGGAATACATCATGTACTTGACAAAGGTTCAGTGGGGCTGTAGGTTGATAGAACAGAGGTCTGATACGATCAAAAATCTCAACGGTGTCAATTTACCTAGGAACTAACTTTACATTATTCCCAAACCTTATGATTATCTTCCATGGAGATATGAAAATGAACAATTTATCTACTACCTAAAACTCTATGACTCATTAATGATTGTCAACATAAATCTTCTGTTTACTTTGAGATGCCATGATGTGCTACTCAATGGTCATAAAATTTTCTACCATTTATTCATACATTTTATGTCCCAATAGTTTATGTTCTCTAACTTCATACATGCACCTAGGTGTTTTAAATATCTTACCATAAAGGGATTTATATGAATCCATTTGGATGTTTGAGTGAAATCTATTATTTTAATAGAACTCAACAAGATAAGTATGTTAATCTCATCTTCTTTTGAATTCCATCAATCATTCTCTCAACATGTCCTTAAGTGTATGGATATTCCAATTATTTTGGAAATAATTTTGTTTTAGATATGATATATTGAAGTTAAACTTAGTGTATGGAGAATATTAAAGAATTTTTTTTGAACATAAGGTAAATACAAGATCTTGGTCAAATACAATTGATAGTGGTGTTTCATATATACTCACACTTATCTAATGTATATCCCTATAATTTAATTGAATGATAATTTCTCTCAAATTGAAATGAAGTGAGTAGTATTTATAAAATAATCCACCATAACCCATATATCATTATTTCCTCTTTTTGTCTTTTTAATACTAGTGAAAAATTTTATAGTGATGTTTTCCCATTTACATGTAGGTGTGGGTAACAAGTATATCATCCCCTTAGAAATTCTCCTTCCGGCCTTCACTTTCTAATATACCAGGCATTTTGATGTATATTTTTTGATCTACTTTTTCATATTTTCCCACCAATAGTGTTCTTAGAGATCTCGTTACATATTTTTACTCCCTAGGTGGATGGAGAAGGTAAAGATACATGTATCACTCAAAAAATAATTTATCTCGGGGTTTGATGGTATATACAGTTTTGACCAAAATATTATAACTCCTTTATCAATTTTTTACTCCAAGGATTTTCCTTTTCTTATTTCTTCCACCTTCTTCTATATTTTAGACATCATCTCTTTCAGCATCCTTTATCTTCTCCATAAGGTATTGTTGAGAAATCATTTGATAAAGTAATTATGACATTCCTTATTTTATGATCCCCATGTCCACCCTTTGAAATTCTAAGAAGATTGGATCCTTTCTAATGATCATCATAGATAATGTTGATATATCCTTTATAATTAGTGCATGTTCCACTTTATTTTCATTCCCAGGATGGTAGTGTATTGAGTAGTCATAGTCTTTGATCATCTCTAACCAAATTCTTCATCACATATTAAACTCGTTCTATGTGAATATATACTTGAGGCTCTTATGATCTGTATATATTTCACACTTCTCCCCATAGATATAATGCTTCCATATTTCCAATGTGAATATCACCAAATCCAACTCCAAATCATCTATTAGATAGTTCTACTCATGAACTTTTGACTACCGTGATATGTAGGCTATCACTTTATCATTAAACTTTAGTACATAACCTAAGACCTTCTTTGAAGAATTGTTGTATTTCATGAAAGGTTCCTCACTTGAGGGAAGTGTGAGGACGGGTGCAACAATAAGAGTCTTTTTCAATTCCTTTAAGATTTATTCACATTCATCAATACAGAAAAACTTTACACCCTTTCAAGTTATATTGGTTAGTGGGTTTGAGAATCATGAGAAGATTCTCATAGATCGTTAGTAATAACCAACTCGTCCAAGGAAAATACAAATCTCTATTATAGATATTGGTCAAGCCCACTCCTCAATTTCCTTTGTCATAGAAGGGTCCACAAATATCCCTTTTTAGTGATAAAATTCCCCAAGAATGATACATACTCCATATAGAACTCACATTTAATGTACTTTTAATCTATCTTCTCCTTTAATAATGTCTTTATCATAGTGTTAAAATTATCCACATTCTACTATTTTTTTACAGTATATTTAAATATCATCAATAAAAATAACACAAATTTGTTGAGATGATATCTAAAGACTCTATTCATTATGTCCATGTATATTTATAGAAAATTATTGTGTACTAAGGGAATAACTATGAATTCATAGTGTTCATACATTATTCAAAATGAAATCCTAGGAATATCTTCATTATTCACCTTTAATTGGTGATATCCTAACTGAAGGTCCACCATAAAGAATTACTAGTCCCCAAGTAGTTGATCGAATAATTCATCTATCAGTGGTAGAGGATACTTGTTCTTTATCATTATTTATTTTTATTTCATGATAGTCAATGTATAGGTGTATTTCCTCATCCATATTCTTGATGAAGAGGATCGGTGCCACCCATGATGAAGAACAAGAGCATATAAAAACCTTGTATCTATTCTCTTGTAACTGCTTATTCAGTTATTCTAACTCAACAATGTCCATTCAGTATGGATTCTTGGATATCTGTTACTATCCAGGTATAATTTTGATTGAGAACTCAACCTCTCAGACTGAAGGAAGACTATGAATCTCTTTAGGGAATCCATTAGTATAATCCCTCACAATGGAAATTTATTCAATAATGTTTCTCACCATTTTTTCAATCATTCGAGCTATAGATTATTACTCATAAAGCAAGAATATCCATACTTGAGATAAATATTCGAAATCAGATTCATCGTCTTACTTATAGTTTTACAAAATCATAGGATGAATCAGGATGTGAAGAGTGATCTCCCTCTCCTAATAGTTGATGTTCGTTGTATATAAGGACAACTAATTCATTCCCAATATAGAATAAAATTATAATAAAGTATGATAAGAATTTTTGGAACGTTAAGTCCACAAAAATTGACTGAGAAGGATTTATATACTTGGGATGCAACAATTGATTCATTTTGTTTCTCACTTATAGATCAACCCCCATATTTAGAGGTGGATTTTGAATAGTTATACTAGAATTTAGAGATATAAATGAATGCATATAAATAAAATAAAAAAGTATTTTCACTATTATTTATTGAATAGCTAGGATACCTTTCACCTTATCATTGTTGGGATCCACCTCAGAATTAGTGATATTATATTCCCTTCTATGATCTCTAGGACTTGGATGTTTTATCATTGATTATCTCTTGAAACTCTTGACTTAGGTCATTGATTCACATAATTCTCATGTTTCTTATAGTTGAAATATTGTACCATAGTCTGAGTGTTTTTTTGGACCATATTTTACTCTTTCTCATTATTGGGTTTCTTCATATCCATTTGACATTGATTATCCCAATGCCCCTATTTTCAAAATTTTAAGTATCTCTCGGTTCCCTGGAGACAGTTTCTAGGATGATTTTTCCCACACCTTTTATGTGTGTCAAGTTGAGTTTTCCTCTATCTATAAAATTTATCGATTGACCATCCTGAAGAAAAATCCATTTTATGCATTTTTCTATAGGTACACAAGAAAACTAAGAGTTATTATTCTCAATCTCAAACATAAGGGAACAATGGAGAATCTCTTTATATCTATAAATTTCTAAAATCACTAAATCTTTCCATAGACATAGTTTTGACCCAATAAATAAATGTTCCACTATACTTTCAGTGATGATGAAAAATCCATTAGCATGTCAAGAAACCCTTATGAATTTTTCCTCATATGCCCTAATAGACTCTTCTTCCTTTTGATCTAGTAGAGGTCCTCCCTCTTCATTTTAATATTGAGAGTTTGGATAAAATATTTGTCGAAAATATTTTCTTGAATCCTTATCATTATTTGGAATCAATTTTCTATTTAGATTTAATTTTCTTGATCGGTTTCCATCACTGATCGAATTCCCCTTCAAGAAGATATACAACCACCATGAGTTTATCTTGTTATGAGTATTGTATAACAAATAATATCTTTTCAATGGAGTTAATACACTGTTACTTGATGAGGGGATCATAATATCCATTTAAGGTAAGAGTTCCTTGTCACATAAAAGACTACTAAAACTTTCCTTTCTTAGTAAAAGTAGGGCCTTCCACATGATTAAAGTTATTTTTCATAGAATGAGTTAGATGAGCCAGTACTTTTATGATGTTATGAGATAACACTTCCATAAGGTTAAACATATCATTAGGGAGCTATCACATTGCCTACCATGTTGGTTATTAACACAGTTCCTCATATTTCCCTCCATTAACTACAACAAATAAAAATGAGATGAGAATACATTAACTAATAAACATATAAAAGGGAACCTATGAACATAAAATAAATAAATTATAAAAAAATATAAATCCTATCTTATGGGCCTCTATATTTTCAATCGTGGTTATCCATATTAATTTGTCTATTAGGTTTTATATCCTACCAATTTTTTTATTCCTTCATTATGGTTCATAAATAGTTTGTGAATATTACAAGAATATTTCCTGGAAGTGTCAAACCAATCATGAAAAAAGTCCTATTTATCATGCACTAGGTGATGATCAAGTTAATACCTAATGTTACCTTTTGGGGTTATTACCCCTATGACAAATTGTTCTATATCCACATCCACTTATAGTATCCATACAATGATGTAATTTCTTCGAAACCACTCACTTTATACTCCACCGAAATTTCAAGATATTCTCCAATAGTTAGAATCATCCCTAGGGTTCTTACATAGCGTATTCTAGTCCTAATCCCAAAAAATAACTAGACCTTTACTTTGATACCAAATATAGAGACTGAATCCATTACACATATTATTACCAAATTATTAATATAAATAGACAATAAATACAACCAAAGGATTGAGAGTTCAAGTATCTATGGAAGACTAGGCACATAAAACATCAAAATGGCACTAAAAACATCTTTATTTTAATAAATATATTTATATTATAAATCCCGTTTGGATCCTAAAATTTCATAGGATAACTTGGGGAAAACATAAAAGAAATGGGTGAGCTATAAAGACTAGTAAGTAAATAAAAATGGTAATGAAGCATAACATATCAGTTAGAAGTCATAACATGATAACGTAAAAGACTAGGATCATGAATAATCTTATAGAGGTATAACATAAAGAACATGGAATCATAATATAATGGAAAAATATGAATGTTGATGTAACATATAACCTGACATAAGAATAATTAAAGGCTAACTATCAAGACAAAATCATAGTTTGGATAGAGTCACATCATGTATTAGGTTCACTCCATAATTCCATACACTCCATATTATGATACAAAACAATTAATCAATGAATTAGAGTGATATTTTGGAAAAAAAATCATAACATGTATATGATTATGTGTTCCACAAATGGAAATCAATAATAAGGCATGAAAATAAGAATTTCTAATGGAAATAAATGGCTTGCATAATCTTGTCCCATTCAATAATCAAAAAAGATTTTATAAAGATTAAAAATAGAATAAAGAATCAAATAATTTAGACGTTAATATATAAGTAAATAAGCATATGTATCAAAATATGGTATAAATTTTGGAATAAATACATTAAATTGGAATTATATAAAAGGATTAAAGGATTAAAAGGTTCCACTTTATAAGGTTTGATTTTAAAGAATACATTTCAAAAATGAAGTTATTGAATGTACTACACCATAAAAATAAAGAAGAATAAGATAGGTATATATGTAATAGACATATATACATAATTTATAAGTATTTAATCACATTAAATAGAGATATAAAGTGACTTAGAGAGATAAATAACTTAAAGAAAAATTCTGGTTTGGGGAGATCCCTTACCTTATGTTCAGATCTATTTTGTAATTTCACTTAATGTCCTAAAAAATAAAATTAGATTGATTAATTAACTAATTTATAAATAATTAAATCAATATTTAATTAATTAAAATTTTATTATCTTCATTTAGAACCATTTAAATGAAATAAAAGTTTGGTTTTTTTAGAGTGTTTGTTTCCGGGTTCGAATGTTAGATCCCTTATGAATAATTATTTATTTCCTTGTAAAATGGAAGTAAAACTCCAAAATTTAAATGAAATGATTTTAATATCTTTATATAAATTAAATATTCCCAAATATCATTTTTTCTATCATAGGAATGATTCACTTAGTAAAATGTTAACGTTTTGTGGTTAGCTCTTTTAGGCCATTTTACCAACCATCACGATCTAGATTTATTTTATTTAATATAATGGATACATATTCATTAAAAAAATGTTTAAAATATATAATATACTTAATTATTTTGTTATAAAAAATTATAATTTAATTTAAACCTACCATGAAGGTAGTAGTATAAAATAAAAGTAATTATTTATGATGGTGATGAACCAATAAAATATGGACAATGGGTGTGTTTTTCAGAACAAGCGGAGATGATCAAGAGGTGGATGGTAGATATTACATTATCAATATCAAATTACATTATATATATGATATTATAGTTGTTATTCTATGTTGTATGAGGTAGGTGAGGAGAAGTTAGAAGAAGAAATGAATTTAGAAGAGGTAAATTGAGAATTTTACGTATTGGATGTCATCTCCTTTAAATACACCTTAAGACACTTGGAATTGGTGTTTGGTGAGACAAAAACACTAGTACATGGGGGAAATTATTTGGAAGGAAATTGAGTAGAAATTGGGAAATCTCTAAGGAAAAAAAGTTATGAGGAGAAGGGGTGGTATTTATAAGGGAATGATAGAGTTTTTTTTGAATAATATATTCATTAGTTTATTATTTTGACTCAAGAATGAAAATAATATTGATTATTGTGAATATATAAATTAATTGGTGAATTTGAGTTTGAACTAATGGGTTCTTACATTAGTTATGACTAAGAAATTCATGCATTTAACTTATACTATATTTTAATTTATTTCGTTATTCACTAAAAATTCTACTACTTTAGAAAAATATAAAAAAGTCACCCAAACCATTTATCAGTGTGTAGATTAAAAACATGATATCAATTTTGTGAAAAGAAATTATAAATTTTAGAAATTTAATTTTTAAACAAAATCGTCATTTATTTGAAAAATACTAATTTTTATACTATGATCATTTTCAAACCTTCTAAAAAAGTATTAATGGTCTCATAAAATTATCTTATTATTATAATAAATAATAATACTAATTAATAAATCTATTTTATGAAAAAAAATTCTTTTAAATATTTATATTTATTATAAAATTTCAATTAAATATTTTATGTTTTATAAAAATACAAACACTTAAACTATCATTTTTAAAACATTTATTTAACATGCTATAAAATATATCATATTTTCAAATTGTAAGATACCTAAAATTATTTTACACTTTCACATGTGACGATTCTATTCTAAAAGGTAGGTTACTATTCTTAATGATCATATTACTATTCCAACAGTTAGGTTATTATTTGAATAGTCATATTACTATTTTAATAGTTAGGTTACTATTCCAATTGTTACATTTTTAATGGTCATATGGGTTCTCTACATCCTTTAAATACCTCATATTTCATTAATTATTCATTTACTTAAATTATATCTCAAATTTTACATATATTTTTTCATTTTCAAAATTCATATTTCATTACTAACATTTTTCTTCATTTCTATAGTGTTTTTCATGTGTGCGATTATTCTGGGGATCAAGATGATCCAATTTTTTTTATTGATATTATCTTATTTTCTATTTTATCCCATTGTAAAAATTTCAATTATTTTGGCCATATTTATTCTCTAAATATAATTTTCAAATTAATATAATTAAATTTTTTTAGTATTATCATGTGATGTGTGTGATTTAATAAATATTAATCATCAGAAGGGAAATTACACTAATAGAATTATGGATCATTACATACTCAACACAACATCGGATTCATTCAACTAAACCTCTATATTCAGAACTCTTATATCTGATAAATGTATGTATGATTATTATTTGTCCGATATTTTCTACAAAAAAATCACCAAATATCTATATTTTTTTCTATTCTACTAATTTATAGTACCCTGACTAATGAATTTATAGCCTATGATGTTTTCCTTAATCTTTCCAGAGTGAAATTGTGTATAATATCTTCTATTTTGATCACCCTACATTTCAACAGTTGAGTTGTTCTCAATATACCTTTTAAATAATTTTTATTATTTCCACCAAAAGAATTCATTGAAAAATATATCTTTGGCCATGATGTATTCTTTCATTTCATCATCCTATAGGTGATAACCAATGTTTTTATCACTATTTTGATAAGAAAACATACTATAGATTTCAACTCCAACTTTTCTCTATCTTTAGCATCAATATGTACATATGCAATGCTTCTAATTATCTTGAGATGGTTGATCTAACATCTATTACCTGACCAATGTTCCCTAGGAAGTTTCTATCTCATGGATGAAGCCAAAATTCTAATCACCAAGTAAGCTACTATATTCAAGACCTCTACATAAATTTCCTTACCCATTCTCTAATGAAGCCACATACTCTAAGATTTCTCTATCAAAGTCTAATTAATTCTCTCATCTACTACATTTTGTCTTTAACTTCCTTTAATAGTCTTCTCATGACCAGTTCCCTTCTTCTTATATAATTTGTGAAATTTGTGTCTAGGTTATTCCCCACCATTGTCTTTCATGAGATATTTCAAATCTTTTCACTCTTTCTTAGGAAAAACATTCCACTAAATAAACTACTAAAACACGTCAAATTTATTCTATAGTAAGTGAACCAAGTCCTTGAGGGTATTGTCATAAATAAAGTTCACAAAGTATGGTAATCCTCCAGAATGGTTAAATGGGACCATCCCCACACATCATGATGAACAAGTTCTAACTTTAAATTCATTATATTTCTTCTATACATTTTTGAAGGAAAATATCTTTTATTTTCTTGAGATATAACTCTCATGAATTCTAAAGTCCATGTCATTGAGTTTGAGTATTCCCTTTACCTCTAGAACTCTTAGATTATTCTCATTGAGTTGACCAAATATATTGTTCCACTTTTTAGGACCATCTGATGAGGTCATTGTAATTATTGAAACTTTATCACATTTTTTGTTAATATAAAAGGAAATATTCTTTAAACTATGATAAATCACTATAAAACCGTTACTTTTATTCCAAAAACCATTCTAAAACTTTTTCATATAACTAATATCACCAAGTTTTCCAACTAATATAGGTTCTTCGGAAGACCTAGAATGTGTCTAACATATTTCTATTTCAATAAACTTCCATTTTTCATTTGAATTGTCACATATTGTTTCCTAACTATATATATATATTCATCATATTCTAGATATACTTTTGCTAAGCTTCATGGTATATAATCAACTATGCACCCTCTATCAACTCTTTAATGAAAATATTCCCTAGAGTCAAAATATGAGGACTCTTCTAGAATGATTGTGCTCAATATCAAGTTAGACCATCCATTTAATATACTGATTGATTTTTCCTAATGAGAAGTGTAAATATATTATATATTCTTGCAATCATTGTATATATTCCCCCTTTTCCCATAGATCCAATGTGTAGGACCTATACCGGTCAATTTACTAAGACTTATTCTAGGGGACTTATCCTCTATAAATTTCTTCTTCTGATGGTCTATTTGACACACTAACCATCCCCATTTTGTATTATTAAGATTACTTTAGGATAGATTCTGAACTTCCTTCTACCTCAACTCCTTATTTGAGATCATGTTTTTAATGTCATAAAACATAAGATCTTACTTCCCACTAGAGTTATTCATCGCTTTCACTATGGCCTCCCAACTCTCAATAAGTGAGGAAATAAGAAGAAAATACCAAAATTCATCCCTTAATGTTACCTTCATAGATTATAGATTTTCTCTAATCATTTTCATTTCATTAAAAATATTATCAAGAGTCTTTCCTTCCAAAAACCATAAGTTGAACAATCTTTGTATCATGAAAAAAATGTTAAGATATGTTGTCTTATTATAAATTACAAACAAGTCTTCAATAAACATTATAGTATTTTTATTATCTCTAATATTGAATGCAACATTCCGTGAAATTCAAATCATCACCAAGGCCAAATACTTCCTATCCAACTACTCACATTATTCTTTATTTGTTATTTTATGGTATTTAACAAAAAATGATTCAATATATTTTTGTACCAAAACATATCATGATTGAATTCTCTAGAAAGAAAATATTGTTTTATCAAACTTATTAATATAAAATTTCCCTTCCCCTGAATTCATTCATCTGATAACAGTAAACCAACTAAAATCAAACAACATTCAATCCAAGGAGAGAAATTTTGTTGAATATTGTGAGTGAAGTAGAACCAAATAATGAACCTCCTTTTGATACTACATGTTGGGAGGATGGCCCCTTTAGAAAGAAAAAAATCCATCTGTTCAACCCAAAAACATACCTAGATGGAAAATGTTAATTCGATGAAGATGATTATTTTATCGCTTCAGTCTATATTGTGAAAATTATTAAAAATGTTATTAGATGAATATTTTTTCTGATAACATCCACCTCCTAATTTATGTTTAATAGAACTAATAGGATAGAAACCAACCTAGTCACCATAAAAAACTTCATGATCTCACTTGACACAAAAGAAACATAGAAAAATGGGAAATCCATATTTATGTGGTTCATAGAAAGTCTTATATCCACAGGAGGAAACTACAAAAAATCTTTCATTATGGGAGATAAAAATGAGTAAAAATTTATCTCTCACTTACTCTCCACTATATGGTCTTAGAACATTAAGTATGAAACACCCAAAATTCATACACTTAGTGGAATCACCTCATATATATGCCACCAAACCTTTTTGTAGAGGTATCTATTAGGTCAAAAAGGTTCATTTTCAAACAAGTTTCATAATCAAACTTCCATTCACTTGAGAAACTAATGACACACTTTTTCATAACCTAATGAAATAGAGAAAAATTAGTCACCACGAAAAAACCTATGTATTGATTTTACACTCATTATACACATAAACTATGAGAGCTTCATTCAAAAATCTTCATATTATCAATGAATCCTTCATGGATGACTCCTCAGTCCAATACCCCTATGTCTAATCAACTATATCTGATGCACATTTTATAATGGAAGTTATGTATGGTGACCAATATTCATGGAAAATTATATAAAACCCCATAGTAGGTTAAATTTTTCTCGTCTATCTGATTATATTCATCCAATAATCTGTACCCAGAAAACTATATCTGATAAACCTGATGAAACTTCCAAAACCTCAACAATGATGAATAGAGTTTTTAGAGATTACTTTGATCAATTTATTCTAGTTTTTATGGATTATATATTCATATATATATATATATAAGAAATGAATTTAATGATTATCTTGTGATGATTTTTGTAACACCTTTACAAAGGAAAATTTTTATTCTAAATTTAACAAGTGTTAATTCTAGATGTAGAAAGTATCATTCTTGGGTCATGTAATCATAAGTGAGGGTATATTTGTGGATCCTTCAAAGAAAATGGCCAAAAAAACAACTATATTATACATCTATAGTTTTCATAGATTGAATGGATACTACCAATGATTTTTCAGAAATTTATCATGACTATAAAATCTAATAACTAAGATAACTCAAAAGGGAGTTGGTTTCTTCTAGAAAGATGAATGTGAAGAAAATTTCAATAAGGTCAAGAGAAGTTTATTCACTACACCTTTACTGACACTGCCATATAGTGGAGAAATATTTTTGAAATAAAATGATGCATCAAATAATGTATTGTGATGTTTCCTCATGTAAAATTATATGGTGGTGGCTTAAGCCTAGCGAAAAATAATGATTCGTGAGTAAAATTACCGAACACATGAATTGAAGTTAGAAACTGTAATATTTCATTTAAAGATATGGAGGTACCATCTCTATAGTAATAAGTGTGAAATATATACTGATTAGAATATATTAATTTATATATTTACATAGAATAAGTTGAACATGCACAAAATGTAACACCACAGGATTATAAAAGAAAAATATGATTGATATCATATACAACACGCAACACCAAACTTAAACGAACCAAAAAATATTATTATTTAAATATGAATGTTATATCTAAGACATTTAATTGGTGGGTATGAATATGATTAAGTTTATTATTATATATATATATTACATACTCAGTAAAAATGTATTGATTAATTCTTCAAAAATAACTAATCACTATTTAATAGAGACATTTTATTCGTTAAAACACTTTCTCTTCAAAAATGGTTTTTGTTGCTTCATATGAGAAAATATTATAATAAATTTCTATAAATTTTGAATAATATCATTTGATAAAATTAATATAATTTTTAAAATCATAATATCAAAATTATCTTACATTTAAAATTTGATAATTTTCTAAAATGATTGATTTTTCAATGAAAAGTGAAAAATGAATATTTTAAAAATATAATAATTCATTTTCATTAAATATGGTAGTTTAAAAGTCCCATTATATTTTTTATTTGGTCCTAAAGTAACATATTTTCCTTTTTATTTTAAAAAATATAATTTTATTCAAAAAAATTATAATTTTCATATAAGTTATTTTTTATTCTTAGTAACGAAATTTTATAAAAATTATTATTTTTTCATTTTAAATTTGTAATTTAAATTAATTTATTATAATTAAAGAAAATTAATCCTAAAAAATGGATAACATATTTATAATTTCTAGTTTAAAATTTGGTAAATAGACCCCTTTTAGTTTTATGAATTATGAAAAGTAATTGTGGAAATATTAATCACATCAGTAATGGGTAAATTGGGTAATTAAGGTTAAAAATGTGATAAAACATTAACAATAAACCCAAAACTAGAATTTATTTCATTTAATGGGATTAATTTGGATATATTTATCCAAAATTCAAATATGTGACATTTTGGATCCATTTAAACTTGTTAATTACATTTATATAAGCTTAAGTAAAAAAAATTCAAAATATCACTCTCCTACTTTTAATTACTTTTATAGGTTGAAATAAGGATAAAAACATGTTATAAATGAATATAAATGAATATTTTGAAAATAATTAATTTTTTCATCTTGGTAATTTATTTTAAAATTTTAGAGTATCTAATTAGCTTAAATTCTTATGCAACGCCGATAAAATATTTATTCAATTAATATAAAAAATAAAATAAATGTTTTTAAAACTATAAAAAGTAATAGAGTTTGGTTGAATTATTTTATACCATTAATTTTATAGATAAATATAAGAAATTATTGATTTTTTAAGGGATTATATTTTAATTCCATCTTTGTCTTGATGTTTTTAAAGTTAAATTAAATGATTTTTTTCAAAAATGAAATTAATCATATTTTATGAAAATAATACTTTATTAAATTATTTTAAAAACATAAAGATGTTTAACATGTACAATAAGAATAATATATTGTCTAAAATTTCGTACCCTATCCATTTATGCTCCATTTTCTCATTTATGGTAACATTCTTAACTATTAATGTGTATAAAACTTTTTTATTGCAGTAATTGTCAAAAGAGCTAATAGGGGGTTAAAACATGGAAATAATCATGAAAACATCACCTAAAATTTTAAAAATCTTATTTAATGAGATTAATTTTACTCATAATAATATCATTTTCTCATTATATCATTGTTGATCCATATGTACATGAATAATAATTTATATTAATTATTTGAAAATTACAATAATGCCCATTTGTCACTTATAAAAGGACACCCCTCCTTTCTCTTATTTACACCACTTTGAACCTCATATATCAATAAAACCACAACTATTTCTATTCTCAACATCTGTTTATGGGTTATATAGTTTCCAGTCTTTCTAAAAGATTAACCCTAGGATTATTAAGATGATATCTAAAAGAATTCTATCGAATAAGTGGTAATCATATTTATCAACTCATTCAAATTTATTTCTTCTTATAATTCCTAAAAATATATTGCACCCATTCTAAAATAATGAATCCAAAATTATCAATATAATGAAATTTTATTATGATTATGTGACCATCATTTTCCTCCTATTTTCCATCCTATAGAAAGTGAAAACATCACTCATGCATACGTATGACTTACTGTATCCACATAGGGGTGCAGTTCATTTTTCATCACCATCTTATATGGATGGTTATAAATATGGAAATAAGTATTTTAAAATATATTTAGGAAATAATTAATCTTATGTAATTTTAATATCAAATATACCTTCTTACCTTCCTATCTTTTGAAAAACGATAATGTCGATCTTGCCTACGTGTGGACCACCACCTCCACGAAGCAATCTGATCCATTTTTAATTTATTATTTACATGGATGGTAACAATGATAGATTTAATGAATAAATATAATATTTATATAATTAATATAATTATTGATATAATTGAACCATAAAAAAATTAAAACAACTGGATCTTCCCTGAAAAACATGCATGTGAAAATAAATCTATTAATACCTAGAAAAATGATAATAATGAAGTATTGTTAACCAATGTATGATAGGATGTTATAAGAGGATCCTATATGATATTATAAATGTTAATATGGTCCTTATAGAAATTAATAACATTTTTAAAACAATTTTTCTTTGGGATAAATCATGTTATACTAAAGGAAAATGTGAGGTAAGGGATTTCATCTCAATTTCTATTCATTGAGACATATTTTAATGTTATTCGCATAATTTATTTTATATAGTGTATATATGATAGATTTTACATGTTATATAATGAATCCACTTTAATTATTTGTACTTTATTTCTCTATTAAAATTATTTCTTCCAAGGGGATTTTACTTGAAGGTTACCAAGTAGTAAGAAGTTTCATAACTCGATTTACATTCATTGAGTTATACCCCTACTTAATTGACTATGTTATGCCATGATATTGAGTGGAATGGACTTTGTTTGTATTATATTTTTTTTCAAATTTTATTTTTTTGATTTAAATTTTCCACAAATAATTCCTTCATTGATTAATTCTCAGTTAAATGTTATGATCTTTATAAGGAATTTCATCTCAATTTCAACTCCATTGAGACATATTTAGTTTTATGCACCTATTTGTTTTTATGTATTGTTTATAATACCCCATTTAGGTATTTAAAATGATTACCAACTTATTAATTATTATTAAGGTTTTATTCCATGTTCACACTTTAAATGGGTTACAATTTGAAAGTTACCAAATAAGTAAGAATTTATTTTACATTCTCATTTATTTCAGAATTATCATATTTTCATGGAAGGAGTCCTATTATATATATTTTTAAACTATATTATACTATTGATATTTAAGTATTTTATATGTTTTATTACAAAATTTCATCTATTTTTAACTTGAATCAATAAAAGAAATATTTAAAAGAATGGATGATATTATTTTCATTCTGATCAGATATTTTTTTCCAATGTCCATATTTTTCAAAATTGATTTAAAAAAATCATTTTTAGTTACTGAAAAAAAATTATGTTTTTATTTAATTTTTAAATGGATTTAAAGTAATATTTAAAAAAAATTCCTACAAGGGGTAATTTTCTACTTTCTTTATAAAAATTCAAAAGAATTATTTTCACTTTAATATGTAAAACATTAATGGGCATTCCCATAACTGAAACCATTTTAAAGTCTTTACCTTCTTATATAATATTTCAATTATTTTACAAATAAAAACTTTTATGAATTTTTTTTTATATTTTTCTATTAAATTTTCATTTATTCATTTAAAAAAACCCAATTTTACTATAAAATCTATTTTTTATAGGTCGGCTCTTATCTTTGGATTAATATTGTGGTAATTAGATTTCTCTTGAAATATCCACTTTCATGTGATCATTATAAATTACATTTCTCTTAAATATACATATTATTTATATCATGGATATAATTATTTTCTAACTATATATCATTTCTACATATGATGTTTTACTTTTAAAGTTATTTGATGGAGTGGGAATTATTGATAATCCATATTCTATACTTGAGAGAGAGATTTGTTGATAATAAATATTGTTTATGAATTAAGATGATCATTAAACATATATAGAATTCCTTGGACATGGAGTGATGGGTGGGACATGAAATATATATCCCCTTGATGCATCAACAAATCTAATGTAACAAATTAGTTGGAAAAAATTATTAAATGTGTTTTTGGTGTATACCTACCAATAGATTAAATTGTCATGAATTAAGGATTTGATAGTAGAGATATCATGATGTATGAGATCAGGGAATCCAATATTATGTATTCCTTTATTGAGAATTTTGTTATTATTATCCATGAGATTTATATTTTTATATTATCCATGGATGCGTTTCATGCTCAAGTTATTGATTAAATGGAACATGTTTGTAGTTATTTACCTTTTCATATTGATTATACATTTTTTATCATGATATATTCCGATGCACTTAACCCTTACTGAGAATTTTATCTTACCCTTATTTTTTTTCATTACAAAAGATATGGGGAATAAATATTTTAATTATTTTCAGGGATTATGAACATTTTCTTATGTTATGTTTTATATTTTATTTTCAATGTAAAATGGAATTCACATATGTATCTAGTTCTTCAATACTACTAAACTGATCGTTCCTTCAAGATAAGATCCCTTAGATATTATGAATATTTAATAAATTATACTCTAGATTGGGGTTACTGGAGTTGGGTTACTTAAAATTGGTATCAAATGATGTTTAGTAGAAACCTTGGTAAATAGATACAGGAAAAAACATAATATTAAAAAATATAACCCTATTACTGACTTAGAGGATAAGTTTGAGAATATGATGACATCCCAAAATTTTGGTAAGGTAGAGATTATGTAATCTCCTATAATGATTATTATTTCTCATACTATGATTTTTTATTCTATTCAATAGATGTAACTAGGACGAATCATGTTAACACCAAATGTGAAGGACAATGTTGTGATTATGAGCAACCAAATTAGATAATGATTGGAGTGAAAGAAATTTTGATTTTTCCTAATTAGTTTTTACAATATATGGTTAAAAAGATACACCTTAACCAAATCCCAAACTCACTAAAGAACAGAATAATTGTGTTTTCTAAGAGATCAGGGGGTGAGAATATGGAGGAAAGAAATATCAATTTCTTTCATATCAAAAATATGGAAAGTATCACCCTTAATAATATATCAAAGGAATGTAAAAAATTTATGTGTGGAAAATAAGGGTATATATAAATGAATTGTCAAAGAAAAATGAATAGTCTGATATAGGTATGTGAATTTCATCCTAAGGTACCATTTAAACATCAATGTCTTATGCATGGTTAATATGGGCACTATTCAAGCCAATGGACTTAATCAAGGATTGTGTTGAATTTTAAGTAATGAAGTAATTATGTATTAGGATAAATGGATGGTTGACATTGAATAAGTAAATGGAAAATTATTAGTGACCTTGAAATTGGTTATTGATTTTATTAAAAAGTGATTTATGTCATCTTTAATGAAGTTTATTATATTGTGGGAATTATGGAAATATTCTATGATTTTATTTCAGTAATAAATATTGTGTTAATTTTTTTGGGAAGAATATATTCTTTCATGTGTGGTTTAATTAAGAGATATGTATTTCATAATGGGTTTATAAGTTTTAGGTTTCCATAAGTTAAAAGGCATATATACCCCTTTTAGGTTTTTAGTGATGAGATTATGAATTGATTAGAAACTTTTACTGGGTTTTCAGAAGAATAATATATTGAGGTCTAAATAATACTTTGGGTTAGTATATGACTTATTATGGTATATTTTATAATGGTATATAGATAATCATCATGGTTAAAAATTGATTCATTGAAAATGTGATATTTTCCATGACATTTATGGCCATGATAAGGATTACCTTTTAAGTTAGTATCTAAATTTGATTCATGATATTATTATAAATTTCACTACATTATAATATTATATAATTATTTATCTTTTTGATTAATGATATTTTTTGGATTCTTAATCAGGTTGAAATATATAAATCCTTTAGGTTTAACATATGATTTAACATAAAAGATTATTTGAGAAGAATGCAATTAAAATTTTTGAATGTAAATTAAAAGGTATTAGATCACCGTTGAGGTTTAAAATTATTTAATATTGAGAATTATTGAATTTGAAATACTAGTGTTATTGTGGAAACTTAAAAGTAAAATGCATTATTTCTTCACATTAAGGATTATAAATTTTGAATATCATATTACCATGGGGTAACCATTTTTGTTTTGGATAAACTTTAAAGATATTAGGAATATTTTTTTATCCTTTTGTGGATTATTTAATATCATATATGTTGATTTTAGTTCTTAATAAATGACCAATTCATCTTGAATAATCATCATTTGGAGAAAGGATGGTATTGTGGTATAAATTTTTTAAAATATGAAATTATACTTGTCAAGTAAGTATATTTTTTTATTTGATTAGTCTAGATGTTCAAGGAATTTCTAAAATCTCAGAAAGGTATTTTGAAACAAAAAAATATCCTATTATAATCATTTCTGATGAATTTATGGTCCTTTCATCCGTTATAGATTATGGTTTTTCCTTCATTAACTTTCTTCTAACCTTTTTCTTTATCACTCTCTATTATTCCTTGGGAATTATTTTTCTCCTCCATGTCCATATTTTCCATTCCTACTAATTTTTTCCAATTTGGAAACCTATTTTTATGTTATTCTAGATGAAATTCATATTTCCTTTTCCCTCTTTTTAAGAGGATGTTTTATTAACACTTTTTAGGATATAGGTTTTTCGAAAAGGAATTCCCAAACATCAAACTCTTGATTATTGAGAACAAGTTCAAATAAAAATGATAGAAATCATTTAATAGGATGATGTAATGCCATGATATTTTAAAATGAACAATATGATCGATATTGTATACAGCGCATAAAACCAAGCTTAAACAAACAACAATATATTACTATTTAAATATGACCATTATAATATAGTCATTGAATTGGTGGGTATGAATAAGATTAGCCATATAATGATATACATATATATACATATATAAAGGTCCAACTCAATACCAATGTATTGATTAATCCTTAGGAAATATGAACTCATTTTTTAGTAAATTCATTTTATTCTTCAAAATTCATTTTCTTTAAAAAAAGATTTAATTACAACTTTTGATAAAATATTAAAATTAATTTCTATAATTTTTTTAAAAAAAATTATTTAATAAAAAAAATATAATATTCTAAAATTATAATATCATAATTAGCTTACATTGAGATTTTTAGATTTTTCTAAAATGATTGATTTTTCAGTGAATACTGAAAATTATAATTTTATCAAATACTATAAATTATTTTCATTAAATTGAGTAATTTAAAATTCCTATGATATTTTGGATTTAATATTAAATTAAATATTTTCCATTTTCTTTAAAATAATTTAATTTTAATCAAAAAAAATTCATGATTTTGATACAAATTAGTTTTTATGCTTCAAACACATTTTTCAAAAAATATCTTTCTGTTGAATTTTTCATTTTTATCATAAATTAATTTATGCCACTTCTAGAAAAAAAATCTTAAAAGTTAGATATATTATTTTTAATCACTAGATTTAAATTTGGTAAATATTCATATTTTATTTTTAGTTTTATGAATAGAAACCATGATAAAATTTATCGCATCAGTAATGGGTAAATTAGGTATTTAATGTTAAAATAATTTTATAAGGAATTAAAATCAACCAAAAACTTGAAATTAATTAATATTATGGGATTAATTTATCCCTGGACTTCAAAAATTCTAATATATGTAATTTTTGATTCATTTGACATTGGTAATTCCATTATATTATTTTAGGTAAAAAAATTCCAAAATTTCACTCTCTTACTTTTAATTTATTTTTATATGTTTACATAAGTATAAGAACATGCTATGAATGAATATAAAGTATTATTTAACACATGATTAATTAATTTTTTTCATGATAATTTATTTTTAATTTTTTGTGATTGAATAATTAGCTTAAATGATTACGCAATGTCGATACAATATTTATTCAATTAATAGAAAAATAGACTAAATGAATTTAAAAGTATTAAAATAATACTATTTGGATTAATTATTGTTTACCAAATATTTTATAGTTAAATATAACTTATTATTGATGTGTTAAAGGATTAAATTTTAATTTCATCTTTGTCTTTAGATTCTTAAAGTCAAAATAAATGAATAGTGTCCGAAATGACATTGTTGGTATTTTATAAAAATAACATATTCTTAAATTATTTGAAAATAATAAAAATATTAAAATAGGAAAATGGAGATAAGGTCTGTAATAAAATTATATTCCTTTTCCATTTATGGTATAATTTTTCATTTATAGTAACAATCTTCACCATTAAACTGCATTAAACTTTTATATTGTGGCAACTGACAAATGGGTTAATGAGGGTTAAAACAAGGAGATAAGGGTAAAAATATCATCTAGACCAATATAAATTTTAATTTATGATATTATTTATACTCAGAATCATATTATATTTTAATTATATCAATTCAGAGTCATTTTTGAAATAAATAATTTTTATTAATACTCTATGTAATTCCAAGAATGTCCCTCCCATAACTTATAAAAGCATCTATAATTTTTCTTCTTTACACAAATTTGAGCCTTATAGCTCAAAAAAAAGAAAATTTATCTTCTAAAAAATACTTATACAAGTCAAAATACCAAACATAAGACCCTTAAGAGGAGATCTAAAGGAATTCTACCGAAGAAGAGGTAAACATATTTACTTACTCTTTTAAATTTATTTCTTCTTATACTTAATCTAAATATGTTATACCCATTATAAAATAATTAATATAGTAAAATAATTATACTGAGATGTTATTATGGTTATGTTAAAATCATTTTCCATCTCTTTTCCATCATACAGAAAGCGAAAACATCGCTCGTGTTTATGTACAACTTACTTTCTCTATGTAGCAGTGTAATATATTTTTATCACCAGTTTAATTTGATGATTTTAAATAGAGAAATAATGAATATATTTGATATTTATGATATTTATGAAATACTTATTCTTATATAATTATAATATAATATTTACCTTCTTAACTTTTAATCTTTTCAAAAATGATAATGTCACTCATGTGTATGTGTAGACTACCACCTCCACGAAGCGAAGTGATCAATTTTTTATTTACAATTTAAATAGATAGTAATAAGGATATATTTAGTGAATATATATTATATTTATATCATCATTATAATTAGGGAGAATATGGAACCATAATCAAAGTACAAGGTCTATAACTTCCATGAAAAAAACATGCATGATGAAATAAAGCAATTAACACTTAAAACATTGATAATTATTAAATATTGTAAACTAATGGGTGATAATATGATATAATATGATCATATATGTTATTATAAATATTAATAGTTTTCAAATATAAATTAATAACATGTTTAAAACCACTGTACATGAGGATAAATCAGATTCTACTAAGGGGAAACATGAGGTAAGGGATTTCATCTCAATTTCCATGCATTGAATCATATATTAATGTTATGCACCTAATATATTTTGTATGATGTATATACAAATAATTTTACATGTCATATCATGAATCCTTCAAAAAAATTATTTTAAGTTATAATTCAAATTATTTCATCAAAGGGGATTTGACTTGAATGTTATCTAGTGGTAAGAGATTTATAACTCAATTTCCATTCATTTTGTTATAATTCTACTTCATTGAAAATAATATGCCATGATTATGTGTGAAATGAACTTTTACTTAATTATATTTTATTTCCACCTGTATTTTGTGTATTTAATGTTTTCACAAAAAATTACATCAATGATTAATTCTCACTTCAATGGTGTGATCTCTATAAGGAATTTCATCTCAAATTCAACTCCATTGAGACAGATTTGATATTATGAACCAATTTATTTTTATGTGGTGTATATAATTCCTCTTTGATGTATTTAATATTAAAATATATTTATTAATTATTATTAAAGTTTAATTACAACTTCATTATTTCAAGGGGTTATAATTTGAAAGTTACCAAATAGTTAATAATTTATCTTACAATCTTATTTATTTGGGACTAATATTATTTTCATTGAAGGAATCATATAATAAATCCTCCTTAAAATATGTAAATTTTATTATTCTCTGGATATTTAAAGAGTTTTTATGTTTTATTTAAACTTTTATTCTCTTCGTAACTTGATTTAATAAAAGAAACATTTAAAATAAAATTTGATCATATTTCTATTCTAATCAGATACATTTTTCTTCCATATCCATATTTTTCATAATTGTTCTAAATAAGTCATATTTTAGTTGCACATAAGAAATTTTATATTATCCTTTAATTTTTACATGTGTTGAATAAAATATTTTAATGTTTCCCCAAAAGGGTCCTTTTTAACTTTCTTTATAAAAAGTCCAAAGGTATGTTTTCTTTTTAATGTATACGGTGCTAACAAACTTTCCCACTTCCAAAACCATTTTATACTCTTTATCTTATTCTATAAGATTTCAATGATTTTACAAAGAAAAATATTTATGAAAAACTATTTTAAACATTTCCCTTCTATATTCTTCTATTCTTTAAAATACAAATTTTACTATTAAATGTACTTTTTATGGGAATCTCTCATCTCTTGATTAATTTTATGGTCATTAACTTTATATTGAAACATAAATTTTCTTATGATCATTGTAAATTACATTTCTCTTAAATATCCATATTATTTGTATCACGTATATGATTATTTCCTAAACCTTATATCATTTCAGAATTTAGTATTTTACTTTCAAAGCTATTTGATGGACTAGATAATTATTGATAATATATATTCTTTACTCGATATAAACAATTTTTCATAAGACATATTGTTTATGAATTAATTTGATCATTCAAAATATGAGGAATGAAATGGACATGCATTTTTTGTGGGGCGTAAAATTACATAGCCCCTTGAATAATCAACAAGTCTCATGAGACAAATCGGTTGGCTGAAATTATTAATTTTTTTTTGTGTATGCTTATACATAGATTAAACTATCTTGGCACAATAATTTGGTGGTAGAGATATAATGATGTATGAGATCATTAATTCTAATAGTATGTATTTCTTTCATTGAGAATTTAGTTATTTTTAGTGTTTCTATAGGCGATGAAAAACAAAATAGCCAAATGAGGCATAAACTAATCATTTTTATTATTTGAAATATTTCATAGTGATCTCACTATCTTTGTTTCCATAGGAGACACAAAACAAAATGGCTCAACATGTGGTTAATCGATCAATTTTATTATTTGAAATATTTCACATTAGGTTCACCATTTTTATTTATGTCCAAATTTTTTAGCATAAAATAGACCAACATGTGAGAACGATTTCTCTTTTATTTTCAAAAGTATCACATTGGATTGAACATTTTTTTCTTCCAATGAAAGTTATGACCTGATTATTGATTGTGGGGGTTTAATATGGTTGTAAAATCCTTGACATCAATCTTAAGATTTTTCTATATCATTGAAACTCATAAAAAAATCCACATCTGTAACATGTTATGAACTTAATTTCCAAAGGTAGGTGATCATTTGGGGTTTCAAACCCTCTGACACTTAGGTACTCACATTGGTCAAGAGGATGGGAGTTCAGTTTCATCATACCCTTTTAGGGGGAATTATTACCTACTATGGGATACTCTTATAGGTTTATGGTATTTTCATGAATCTTTCCTAAATCCTAATATGAGACTAGTTACCCTAATAAAACAATCAGGTGTTGAATACCTATACATACAAAAGGGTGTTATATTAATGACATGATTTGTATATCTTAAGGTTTCCCCATTTGATTTCCATTATTTCTTAACCATGATATAATTCTTGTAATTTAAATCCATATGACTAGGAACTATGGAGTTTATTACCATATAAGAAGGTGATGGGAGTTTCAATGCCAAGATTGATCCTTTGAGAGGCATCCCACGTATACTTTAAGAACTTGAATAAAAAACCATGTTGTTTGTTTGAAATAGATTAAGGTCGTATTACAGGACTGCATCATATAGTTTAACATCATGTGATAAGGATATATATATATGAGCCTATTTAGGAATTGGGTATGGATCTTAGGGATTAGGAAGGAATCCTACGTATCCTGATTATAGAAGGAATCAAAGTCTTCATAGTTCATTTTGTCTTCAACTCACTGATGGGAAGGGAAAAATAATTAATATTTGTGAGGTTTATTAGCTCAGAGTTTACCAACATTGGAATACCTTCATGACTTATATCAAGGTGTAATCCGAAGTATGGTGGCATTTATATCATGTTATTAGATTAGGCTTACATACAAAGGTTTCCCTGGTCATGGGATGTCATGATGCTAGTGATTCAATCATCATGGATATCTAAGATCACGTGAACCATGCTCAGTTGGAATAATAAGATATATAATGTGATCAAATTCATTTCATATGGATGAAGGGATTATGTACTGAACAATCCTTGGTATAAAGCCCAGATCTAAAAAATATTTCCTATGTATCCTGTTTATAAAATGAATCAGAGTCTTCAAATTTTAGTGGGTACCTAACCCACTGATGGGTTAGAATATGTTATTAAACATGGATAGATTATTGTTATCCTTGAGTTTTAGGAAATTTAGAAAATTCTACCAGGATGGAAACCCATGAGAGGAATGAAACCCTTTTCCTCTGACAGATAAAAAGTAGGGATCAGTGATAGATTAGCATGATTAGGTGGAATGAGGATCTCATAAGGTTGTTCTAGTACATGACCATATTCCATTATGGAAACTTCCCATATAAAGGGGTAATGCATGACCAAATACACATGGTTGGGGGTTCAAACGGTTTGAGGGTGCATGCCCAAGTATTTCTACTAGCCAAGGCTAACAATTATAAGGGTTTCTACCTAACATGTTCAGGGTTTCTGTTTGGAATGTATTGGGTGTTTACCTAACATGTCTATAGTTTCTACCATACATTTACAAGGGTCTTCATGTGATCCAATCTTATATGTTAGTGGTACATCACAAGATCAAGCTGGCATGTCCATAGTGCTCCTCAAAATCTAGCTAACATGTCGGGAAGTCACCACATGATCTGACTAGCATGTTTGAGGACTGTCATGTGAAATAGCTAACATATCAAGAGGTCATTGCATAATCTGGATGATATTTCCATAGGAATTCACATAAACCAGTTGTCATGTCCAGAGGTCATCTCATGTTCTAGATGATATGTCCTGAGGAATTCTTGTGAACCTAGTTGACATGACCATTGGTCATTGCATGATCGATGAACAGATCACATTAAGTGCATGAACCTCCCACATAAAAATCATCATATTAATATTCATATGAATATTTCATCAATTATAGCCTTTATCACTGAATTCCTCAATTTTCATCAGGTGTTGGCCTATTGAGACATCATGTGATTAAGTGGAAATGCAGAAAATCCTTTGTGTGATCTGGCCAATATGTCATATGTCCTTCATGTGATCAATGGGGTGATCATGTGAAGTGCATAAACATATCTCATAATCCCTCAAGTCATTACATGGTATAACCTAGTAGAAGAATATTACTATTTCATAGTTCTTCCAATAGACTATTCACATTCTATAAGGTTCCCTATAAATAAAGGAGTGAGGGATGATCACTTCACTTATTACCCAAGCCTCTAGATCTCTCATGATTCCCTCTCTTGCGTGACTTTCTTGCAAGTCCTCTTTGTGTGACCTCATCACTTGACCTCTTCAGTGGTCCACTTATCTCAATTAATTACATAATAACTCTATAAACTAATCAACAATAATTTCATTGGGAATGCCACACATCTTTGGTTGTGGGGATTTCTTTCATGCTTCACATGTATCTTTGGGGTATATCAAGCAATTACATAATCATTATGTGATCCGTGTGACCTTAAAATGGTCATGTGGTCACAATTCTTAAAATATATCATGAATTCGTGATATTATACATGGTCCACTTGATTTATGATTACCATAATTGGAAATATGGTCACAATCCCTTATATGTGTAACACCCCAAGGTTTCGAAAATTAATATATAATGCAATTTTGCCTCTTCTATGTTTTTAATTTCAACAAATGGTCATCTAGAGTTGTGTTCAGTTAGTCATTTGGAGTTTGATAGAACAAACTTGATTTTTGGTGAATAGTAACATACCCTTATGAATAGTAATATGAATAGTAATAGGAATAGTAATATGCCCCTTGAATAGTAAATAATAAAATTATTTTATTTTCTTAAGGCAATATGATAATGGGATCTTAATTAATTTTTTAATGTCACATAAAACTAATTGCACTTGAAGATTGTTATTTTTCGAATTAACTATAACCTTATTTAAAAATTAAATTAATAATATTTAGAAAATTATTTTTGAAAAATGGATTTCACTTTTTAATTCTACACGTCAAAAAATGGTAGGGGTGAATTTTTGGGATTTTTCTGAATTTCTAGAATTTTTGATGAATAGTGAAATATGATAAAATACCGTATATACAAATTATCAGTTAAATACACTAATTATGAAATCATATGTGATGTACGGCCACTTGGTTCAAACTCACGTGCCATTATTACTATTAGGGGTCACATGAAACTATACTATTGGTTGTCTTGAAGGAAATATTAAAATAATAAATTAAATATTCAAAATTTACTCCTCTCCTCCACTATAAAAACCCCTCACCACTCCCTCTTCTCTTCACTCCTCTAATCTTTGAAGCTCCTCAAAGTTCTGCCCAATTACCCTTCCCTAGTCTCTCCCCACGTCCAAGAATCTTTTCGTCTTGGCAAAAGACCAAAACCCCTTCCCTTAAGGAGTTTCTCAAGGAGGTTATTTCAAGAGGTAAAGTACCCTTCTTTTTCATTTGGTTTCATTTCAATTTATCTTCTTTTGTTATCCTGTCCTCACCTCCTCTATCCAAATGATCATGATAAATCCAGTAACATATATATACTGGATTTATACATGTGAATGGAAGAACCATCATAAATATTCTTACTCACTCCCTTTTATTTTATAAAGGAAATCGACATCCATGAGGTTCAGATTTATAACCTTCGTGGACGACAAAGTTTCGTTCTTCAATTTATTCTTCATTACTAGTCATGAAACCATATTCATGGTTGAACCAGACTATAATATATGTGTTATAACCTAATTAATATTTAGGAACCAGAATATGTACATATGATTAAGTTATATGACAAAACTAGTTCATAATATTCCAAATACCGCCGAATAATCGAAGTGGTGGTCATCTAATGATTCATCCTCATTCCATGTAACCAAATAATAGAAATGGACATTAAAAATTCTGGATGTTCATAAATAATATTTAATTTCAATTCTGGATATTTACATCCATTTCACTTCATTACTTAAAAGCAAGTGAACCGAATATGAAAATAAAGGAAACGAACACTCCAGAACGACAAAATTCAATACAATAACTTGTCAATAAAGACATAAATAAACTAACCATAATTATGGTAAACTAAATACATGTCTAATAGGTTCTGAGATAATTTTTTAACAAGTATAATTTCATATTCCAGGAGCTTAAGTACAAGAGCGTAACACGTTTGGAGTTAAGGTAAGGGGTTTTCCACCCGAACTTCCATTTTCATTCGGGATACTTTCATTGTCTAATTACCTCAATGAAATTATTATGTATTGTTAGGTACTCATCATATATCCTGTGTGAGTATCATATATATGTGTAAAAACCAGAACCCTTCCTTATTTTATGGATAGTTACAAGTTTTAAAAGGAACTTTCAAAATTGTTTCAAAAATACAAGCCTGATTCAACGGAATTTCTCAAATTATTACCTATTTTCAAGGGCACTCTATAATCTGTTTTTGGAAACCATTATATTTATAAAATCACTCATTTTGTTATAAAAATACTATCTTACTTCACTTCTGGTTTTATACAAATATTTTTCCAAAATAACTCTTCTTTTTAAAATAAAAGAGTATTTATCTCCAGAATTGCTTAATGATTTTATAAGAGTGTTTTCATCTAATTCAACACTCTTGTTGATTCCATGGTATTATTGGATTCAATCATTTATTAAGTAATCTACCATATTTTATTTAATGGTTTATGACTAACTCTATTGTGTATGATCTATCCTAAAACCATTCACTATATTATTTTGAATGGTTAGCGTTTATGTTCAATAATTGGGGAAAGTTTGTTACATTTCATATGATAGTTTCAATATGAATATATATGTTGTTTATGTTTATCCCCGATCATATGAGGGATGCATTGGACTTATTATGTTATGGGTGGGGCCCTCTATATCCCCTCGATGCATCGGTAGGTCTCATGAGACAACTAGATGAGGAATTGGACGAGGCCTTTCCCAATGTGATATGGATTTTGGTCGAGTCCTTAATCATTAGACGTCTTGGCCGAGGCCTTGAAAAAATGTTTCAGAAATCTGGAATTATGCATTCCATCATTATGAGTTCAGCTATTTATATTTCATGTGGTTATTCAACTATTAGAATACTCATGATTATGTTTTATTATGGCATTATTTACTCAACTCATATTCCCGCCATAATGTGTTCAAGTTTATTATTAAAGGCATGTGTTTTCAATTATTCACCATGTCTAATGTTTATATTATCTTCCGCTGTATTACTTACTCTTACTGAGCATTTAATATCACCCCTTTCTTATGTTTCATTTTCTCAGGACATGAAGAAGTAATTTATGAATGACTTGCAAGCATAATCTAGGAGACGTGATTACTCTAGTGGAATAAATTAGTGTTGTTTTTCATTTCCATATGTAAATTTGAACTTATGTATGTATCTTGTTTCCAATAATACTAAACTACTTGGTCCTTCGGGATTCATATTCCTTGTATATATGCCAACATAATCAAATAAGGCACTGACTCCGGGAAACTGGGGTCGGGCCCTTACAGTTGGTATCAGAGGAAGTTTAGTAGAATACTTGGAAACTAGATTTAGAAAACATAGAATTAGGGAAGAGTCCATAAGTTAGTCTTTGAAGAAATACATACAACAACGTCCTGGTTTTTTTGGTAAGGAATAGATTATGTGGATATTTAAAGCAATACATCCCTGTCTGGATACGAGTAGGTAGAGGCAGCTCTGGAACAGATGTATCTAGGGGTAAAAACCAAAAACACCGCTTTGAGCTAGACTCAAACAGGAACTGGTGCATGACAACGAGCCTTGCTGCACTCTTGGTTACGACACCCCCGGGGGATATGCTTAGGATAATTCAAATTTTCTTTACAAGACATTATGAAGGATTGAAATGTAAAATATTCCTTAAAGAAACCATATTTGTGAATATGGGATTAGCCATTAGTAGGATCTCAAATTTTTTCGAAGTATTTTGTTAAGTTAAGATTATACATTATGATTCATAACCTAATATAGTTTATGCTATTATCTAGAGACGGCGCCAAGTGGACAGAATGGAAGTCACATGAATGCACCTATCCCCTGTAGGTATTTTCCTCCGATGAAAGATAATGGTGTTGGATTTGGTATTGTGAATGGTGCTGAGCAACTCATAACTATACTGAGACAACTTACTCAGGTTATGAATAATAACCATACCCGTATGGAGAATCCAAATCCACCACATGGAGGATCCATTCTAGATCGCTTTATGCGACAATAGTCTCTATCATTCAACAGGACTACAAACCTGTTTGTATCAGAGAAGTGGATATGTTCCCTTGAGAAGATATTTCTCGCCTTGGGATGTAATGAAAGAGAGATGGTTGTCATGGCAGTATATCGTCTATTAGGAGATGCGGATCAGTGGTGGTAATTAATCCAAAACACAAAGGAGGAGGAAGAGATAGAAGAGATGCAATGGAGGGATTTTAAGGAAATCTTCTAAGAAAAATATTTCCCTTGTGAGCAGCGAGAAGATATGGAGAGACAATTCTTGAATCTGAGGTAGAAGGAAAATGAGAATGTTACAAGGTATGAAGCTAACTTCACAATATTAGCAAGACATGTTTTAGACTACATACGGAATCCAAGGAGAAAAATTGATCGATTCTTTGATGGCCTAAAGCCATTCCTCCGGCGGGCACTGGTCTCCCAAAGTTTTTCAACATATGAGGATATAGTTTCATGTGCCATCAAGACAGAAAAAGAATTCTATAAGTCTTATGACTTTAAGGGAAAGAAAGAAAAGAATAGGGTTGTTGAAAACCCTGGGAAAGGAAATAAGGAAACAGGGAAGAAATGAATAGTTGAATTTCCACCATGTGACAATTGTGGAAGGAAACACCCTGGTGAGTGATTAAAAGGAAAAGGAGTATGATAAAAATGTGGTCAGAGAGGCCATCTTGCTGGTGATTTCAAAGGGAAGAAGGAAGTCAGTGATGTTCAATGCTATAGTTGTCAGGAGATGGGACACTATGCTAATGATTGTCCAAAACGTCAAGGAAATATGCAACAGAAAAGGGCAAGGGATCAGGAACAAGCTTATGCAATCACAACTTCAGAGTTTGAAGTGCCTAATGATGTGGTGGCAGATACTTTAATTGTTTCCTCAAGTTTATCTAATGCTTTATTTGATTCTGAATCATTTTATTGTTCCATATCTTCCCATTTGGTAAGAAAATTAGATATTTTTAATTTGATTTAACAAGGGAGTTGTCAGTCAAAACTCCTAAAGGAAGTATCATTGATACAAAATTCTATGAATCAGTTCCCATTAGGGAATAAAAATGTTCTTTATCTGTTGATCTCATCATCGTACCCATGATTGAATTTGATATAATCCTTGGTATGGATTGTCTTTCATACCATGATACAAAAATTTATTTTAAGAAGAAGGAGGTTACAATTTTTGATGACGATGATAAAGAACACCTTATCTTTAGAGCAGAATCATCACCACCTGATTCTTATCTAGATCCACCCCCAGTAGCTCAACTAAAGTTAATTATTGGGGAGGAATAGAATGAAATAAATGTGGGTGAGGAAAGGAATGTTCAAATAGAGGATGTAGCTATTGTGAGAGAATATGTTGATGTGTTTCTAGAAGATTTACCTCGACATCCTCCAGAATGAGAAATTGAGTTTTCCATTGATTTAATTCCTAGTTCAAGGCCTATATCAAAGACCCCTTATAGAATGACCAATGTGGAATTAGTGGAACTAAAGAAACAACTAGAGGAATTGAGTAATAAAGTATTTATTCGCCCTAGTGTTTCTCCATGGGTAGCCCCTGTCCTTTTTGTTAAAAAGAAAGATGGATCTATGAGGTTATGTGTCGACTACAGGGAGATCAATGCTATAACAATAAAGAACAAGTATCCCCTACCATGCATTGATGATTTATTTGACCAAATGCATGGAGCTCAATACGTTTCAAAGATTGAACTTTGTTCTGGAAATCATCAGTTGAGTGTGAAGAAGGAAGACATTTTAAAAGCAGTGTTTCGAACCAGGTACGGGCATTACGAGTTTACAGTAATTCCTTTTAGATTGACTAATGAACCCTCTGTCTTCATGGATCTAATGAACAGAGTTTTCAAAGAATATCTTGATGATTTTTTAGTGGTATTTATTGATGATATCTTAGTACAATCCAAAAGCTGCGAAGAACATGAAAATCACTTGCGCATTATCCTGAAGACTCTTAGAAGACATGAATTATATGGGAAGTTTAGAAAGTGTGAATTCTGGCTTCGGGAGATTTCTTTTATTGGCTATATTGTTTCTAAGGATTGAATCCTAGTAGATCTTGAAAAGACAAAGGCAATCCAAGATTGGCCCATGCCAACAAACATAACTGAGCTACACAGTTTTATTGGCTTAGTAGGTTATTATCGGTGTTTCTTACAAAATTTTACCTGACTGGCTAACCTGCTAACGAGGCTCACACGTAAAGGGGTTAAATTTTTTTGGACAAAATATTGTGAAGAATGTTTTGAAAAACTGAGGAGAATATTAGTCAATGCTCCTATATTGACTCTACCATCGGGGAATGATGCATTTTTTATTTATAGTGATGCTTCAAAGAAAGGACTTGGTTGTGTCCTTATGCAAAATGATAGGGTTATTGCTTAAGCATCACAACAACTAAAAATTAATGAGCAAAACTATCCTACTCGTGATCTTGAGTTAGTTGCTGTAATCTTTTCTTTGAAGATAAGGATACATTATCTCTATGGTGAAAAATGTTAGATTTATACTGATCACAAGAGTTTAAAGTATATTTTCTCATAGAAAGAACTCAACATGAGGCAAAGGATATGGCTTGAACTACTCAAGGATTATGATTGCACGATACACTACCACCTGGGGAAGGAAAATAAGGTGGAAGATGTCTTTATCAGAAAGGATCATGGAGTTTTGAACAAGATGAGAGTTGAAAGGGATCCTATTTTCATGGATCTAGTAAAGATGGATATGGGAATAACCATGGAAGTTGAAATATCAATTATTTTTCAAATGGTTTACAAACCATATTTACTAGAAAGGATAAAAAGTTCTCAGGATGATTATGAGGAGTTTCAAAAGAAGATTAAATATGTGAATGATGGGAGATTGAGTGACTTCGTATATTAAGATGGAATTTTGAAATTTGGGAAGAGACTTTGTGTTCCCGATATACCTGATCTAAAAAGGGAATTGTTGGATGATTCTCATAGTTCCAATTTCTCTATACACCATGGTAGCACTAAGATGTATAGAGATTTGAAGGAACATTTTTGGTGGGACAACATGAAGAAGTAGATTGCTGATTTTGTGTCAAGATGTATGGTTTGTCAACAAGTGAAAGCTGGAAGGCAACAGCCTGGAGGAGTATTACAACCTCTTCCCATACCTGAGTGTAAATGGGATAATATCACGATGGAATTTGTCATGGGACTACCAAATACTCCTAGAAGGAATGATGCAATATGGGTCATTGTTGATCATCCTACCAAGTCAGCAAATTTTCTTTCTATAAGAGAAGATCTACCACTTGAACGTCTAGCAAGACTATATATTAATGAATTTGTGAGAATTAATGGAGTACCCCTATTGATTGTTTCTGATCATGATCCACGTTTTACATCAAGATTCTGGAAAAGTCTTTAGAAGGCCCTAGATACTGATCTTCATTTAAGCACTGCCTACCACCCACAAACTAATGGACAATCAGAACGGACTATTCAAACATTAGAAGACATTTTGAGGTCTTGTTTACTTGATTTTCAAGGCATGTGGGATCATTATTTACCTCTCATAGAATTTTCCTACAACAATAGATTCCATTCAAGTATACAGATGGCACCCTATGAAGAATTATATGGGAGGTGATATCGTACACCAACTTACTGGAATGATGTTGGTGAAAGAAAGATCGTGGGCCCAGAACTTGTTGAAGAAACAATGGAAAAGGTAAAGATTATCCATAACCATATCAAAATAGCTCAAAGTAGGCAAAAGCGCTATCTGATAACCGAAGGAAGGATTTGGAATTTTAAGAAGGTGATCACGTTTTCTTAAAGGTATCTCTGTGGAAGAGTATTATACGATTCGGTAAGAAGGGAAAATTAAGTCCTAGATACATCGGACCTTTTGAAATTCTGGACTGATTTGGAGCTTTATATTACTGTTTGGAAATGCCTCCAAGTCTCTCCAAGGTTCACAATGTGTTCTATGTGTCGATGTTAAGAAAGTACATACCAGACCCAACACATGTGCTCACTTATGAAGAAGTGGAACTTGATCCTGATCTATCTTACTATGAAGAGCCTATCAAGATTCTCAATACTAGAGAACAAGTATTGAGAAATCAGACGAATCGCCTAGTGAAGGTTCTATGGAGGAACCATAAGATGGAGGAAGCAAAATGGGAGCCTGAGGAGATTATGTTAAAGACATACCCGAATCTTTTTATGTAATATTATGTGAATTTCAAGGATGAAATTTTTGTAATGAGGGGAGAATGTAACACCCCAAGGTTTTGAAAATAAATATAGAATGCAATTTTGCCTCTTCTATGTTTTGAATTTCAACAAATGGTCATCTAGAGTTGTGTTCAGTTAGTCATTTGGAGTATGATATAATAAACTTGATTTTTGGTGAAAAGTAACATACCCTTATGAATAGTAATATGAATAGTAATATGAATAGTAATATTCTTCTTGAATAGTAAATAATAAAATTATTTTATTTTCTTAAGGAAATATGATAATGGGATCTTAATTAATTTTTCAATGTCACATAAAACTAATTGCACTTCAAGATTGTTATTTTTCAAATTAACTATGAACTTATTTAAAAATTAAATTAATAGTATTTAGAAAATTATTTTTGAAAAATGGATTTTACTTTTGAATTCTACACGTTGAAAAATGTTAGGGGTGAATTTTTGGGATTTTTTGGAAATTCTAGAATTTTTTATGAATATTGAAATACGATAAAATACTGTATGTACAAATTATCAGTTAAATACACTAATTATGAAATCATATGTGATGTAAGTCCACTTGGTTCGAACTAACATGCCATTATTACTATTAGGGGTCACATGAAACAATACTATTGGTTGTCTTGAGGGAAATAATAAAATAATAAATTAACTATTCAAAATTTACTCCTCTCCTCCACTATAAAAACCCATCAGCACTCCCTCTTCTCTTCACTCCTCTAAGACTTGAAGCTCCTCAAAGTTCTGCCCAATTACCCTTCCCTAGTCTCTCCACACGTCCAAGAAGCTTTTGTTCTTTCCAAAAGACCAAAACCCCTTCCCTTAAAGAGTTTCTCAAGAAGGTTATTTCAAGAGGTAAAGTACCCTTCTTTTTCATTTGGTTTCATTTCATTTTATCTTCTTTTGTTATCCTCTCCTCACCTACTTTGTCAAAATGATCATGATAACTCCAGTAACATCTATATACTGGATTTATATCATGTGAATGGAAGAACCGTCATATATATTCTTACTACCTCCCTTTTATTTTATAAACGAAATCGACATCCATGAGGTTCCGATTTATAACCTTCATGGACGACGAAGTTTCTTTCTTCAATTTTTTCTTAATTACTGGTCATAAAACCATATTAAAGGTTTAACCAGACTATAATATATGTGTTATAACCTAATTAATATTCATGAACCATAATATGTACATATAATTAAGTTATATGACAAAATTAGTTCATAATATTCCAAATACCACCGAATAATCGAAGTGGTGGTCATCTAATGATTCATCCTCATTCCATGTAACCAAATGATAGAAATGGACATTAAAAATTCTTTATGTTCATAAATAATATTTAATTTCAATTCTGGATATTTACATCCATTCCACTTCATTACTTAAAAGCAAGTGAACTGAATATGAAAATAAAGGAAACAAACACTCCAGAACGACGAAATTCAATACAATAACTTGTCAATAAAGACATAAATGAACTAACCAGAATTATGGAAACTAAATACATGTCTAATAGGTTCTGAAATAATTTTTTAACAAGTATAATTTCATATTCCCAGATCTTAAGTACATGATCGGAACACGTTTGGAGTTAAGGTAAGGGTTTTTCCACCCGAACTTCCATTTTCATTCGGGATACTTTCATTGTCTAATTACCTCAATGAAATTATTATGTATTGTTAGTTACTCATCATATATCCTGTGTGAGTATCATATATATGTGTAAAAACCAGAACACTTCCTTATTTTATGGATAGTTACATGTTTTAAAATGAACTTTCAAAATTGTTTCAAAAATACAAGCCCGATTCAACGGAATTTCTCAAATTCTTACCTATTTTCAAGGGCACTATATAATCTGTTTTTGGAAACCATTATATTTATAAAATAACTCATTTTTTTATGAAAATACTATCTTACTTCACTTTTGGTTTTATACAAATATTTTACCAAAATAACTCTTCTTTTCAAAATAAAAGAGTATTTATCTCCAGAATTGCTTAATGATTTTATAAGAGTGTTTTCATCTAATTCAACACTCTTGTTGATTCCATGGTATTATTGGGTTCAATCATTTATGAAGTAATCTACCATATTTTATTTAATGGATTATGACTAACTCTATTGTGGATGATCTATCCTAAAAAAATTCACTATATTATTCTGAATGGTTAGCGTTTATGTTCAATAATTGGGGAAAGTTTTTTACATTTCATATGATAGTTTCAATATGAATGTATATGTTGTTTATGTTTATCCCCGATCATATGAGGAATGCATTGGACTTATTATGTGATGGTTGGGGCCCGCTATATCCCCTCGATGCATCGGTAGGTCTCATGAGACAACTAGATGAGGAATTGGACGAGGCCTTTCCCAATGTGATATGGATTTTGGTCGAGTCCTTAATCATTAGACGTCTTGGCCGAGGCCTTGAAAAAATGTTTCTGAATTCTGGAATTATGCATTCCATCATTATGAGTTCAGCTATTGATATTTCATGTGGTTATTCAACTATTAGAATACTCATGATTATGTTTTATTATGGCATTATTTACTCAGCTCATATTCCCGCCATAATGTGTTCAAGTTTATTATTAAAGGAATGTGTTTTAAATTATTCACCATGTCTAATGTTTATATTATCTTCCACCGTATTGCTTACTCTTACTGAGCATTTAATCTCACCCCTTTCTTATGTTTCATTTTCTCAGGACATGAAGAAATAATTTATGAATGACTTGCAAGCATAATCTAGGAGACGTGATAACTCTAGTAGAATAAATTAGTGTTGTTTTTCATTTCCATATGTAAATTTGAACTTATGTATGTATCTTGTTTCCAATAATACTAAACTACTTGGTCCTTCGGGATTCATATTCCATATATGTATTCCAACATAAGAAAATAAGGAACTGACTCCAGGAAACTGGGGTCGGGTCCTTACAGTTGGTATCATAGGAAGTTTAGTAGAATACTTGGAAACTAGATTTAGAAAACGTAGAATTAGGGAAGAGTCCCTAAGTTAGTATTTGAGGAAATACATACAACAACGTCCTGGTATTTTGGTAAGGAATAGATTATGTGGATATTTCAAGCAATACATCACTGTCTGGATACGAGCAGGTAGAGGCGGCTCTGGCATAGATGTATCTAAGGGTAAAACCTGAAAACACCACTTTTGGCTAGACTTGAATGGGAAATGGTGCACGACAACGGGCTTTACTGCACTCTTTGTTATGACACTCCCAGGGGATATGCTTAGGATAATTCACATTTTATTTACAAGCCATTATGAAGTATTGAAATGTAAAATATTCCTCAAAGAAACCATATTTGTGAATTTGGGATTAGACATTCGTAGGATCTCAAATTTTTTATATGTATTTTATTAAGTTAAGATTATACATTATGATTCATAACCTAATATAGTTTATTCCATTATCTAGAGATGGTGCCAAGTGGATGGAAAGGAAATCGCACGAATGCACGTGTCCCCTGTAGGGATTTTACTCCGATGAAAGATAATGATGTTGGATCTGGTGCTGTGACTGGTGCTGAACAACTCATAACTATACCAGGACATCTTACTCAGGTTATGAATAATAACCTTACTCGTATGGAGCATCTGAATCCACCATGTGGAGGAGCCATTCTAGATCGCTTTATGCGACAACAACCTCCATCATTCAATGGGAATACAAACCCATTTGTAGCAGAGTAGTGGATATGTTCCCTTGAGAAGATATTTCTCACCTTGGGATGTAATGAAATATAGATGGTTGTCATAAAAGTATATCGTCTATCGGGAGATGCGGATCAGTGGTGGTCATTAATCCAAAACATAAAGGAGGAATAAGAGATAGAAGAGATGGAATGGAGGGATTTTAAGAAAATATTCTTAGAAAAATATTTCCCTCATGAGCAGCGAGCAGATATGGAGAGACAATTCTTGAATCTGAGGTAGAAGGAAGATGAGAATGTTGCAAGGTATGAAGCTAACTTCACAATATTAGCAAGACATGTTGTAGACTACATATGAAATACAAGTAGAAAAATTGATCGATTCTTTAATGGCCTAAAGCCATTCCTCCGGTGGGCACTGGTCTCACAAATTTTTTCATCATATGAGGATATAGTTTCATGTTCCGTCAAGACCGAAAAAGAATTCTCTAAGTCTTATGACTTTAAGGGAAAGCAAGAAAAGAAGAGGGCTGTTGAAAACCTTGGGAAATAAAATAAGGAAACAAGGAATAAGGGAAGAGTTGAATTTCCACCATGTGACATTTGTCCAAGGAAACACCCTGGAGAGTGCTTAAAAGGAAAAGGATTATGATAAAAATGTGTTCAGAGAGGTCATATTTCTAGTGATTGCAAAGTGAAGAAGGAATCCAGTGATGTTCAATGCTATAGTTGTCGGGAGATGGGATACTATGCTAATTATTGTCCAAAACATCAAGGAAATATGCAACAAAAAAGGTCAAGGGATCAAGGACATTCTTATGCAATCAAAACTGCAGAGGTTGAAGTGCCTAATGACATGGTGGAAGGTACTTTAATTGTTTCCTCAAGTGGAGCCAATGATTTATTTGATTCTGGATCATCGCATTGTTTCATATATTCCCAGTTTTCTAAGAAAATTAGATATTTCCAATTTGATTTAACAAGTGAGTTGTCAGTCAAAACTCCTAAGGGAATTATCATTGCTACAAAGTTATGTGAATAAGTTCCCATTAGCGCATATAAATGTTCTTTATCTGCTGATCTCATCATCGTACCCATGATTGAATTTGATATAATCCTCGGTATGGATTGGCTTTCGGACCATGACGCAAAAATTTATTATAAGAAGAATGAGGTTACGATTTTTGATGATGATGATAAAGAACACCTTATCTTTAGAGCAGAATCGTCACCACCTGATTATTTTCTAGATCCACCCCCAGTAGCTCAACTAAATTCAATTATTGGGGAGGAAGAGAATGAAATAACTATGGGTGAGGAATGGAATGTTCAAATAGAGTATGTACCTATTGTGAGAGAATATATTGATGTGTTTCCAGAAGATTTACCTGGACATCCTCCAGAACGAGAAATTGATTTTTTCCATTGATTTAATTTATGGTTCAAGGCCCATATTGAAGACCCCTTATAGAATGGCCATTGTGTAATTAGTGGAACTAAAGAAACAACTAGATGAATTTAGTAATAAAGGATTTATTCTCCCTAGTGTTTCTCCATGGGGATCCCTTGTCCTTTTTGTTAAAAAGAAAGATGGATCTATGAGGTTATGTGTCGACTACAGGGAGATCAATGCTATAACAATAAAGAATAAGTATCTCCTACCTCTCATTGATGATTTATTTGAACAACTTCATGGATCTCAATTCTTTTCAAAGATTGACCTTTGATCTGGAAATCATCAGTTGAGTGTGAAGAAGGAAGACATTCCAAAAACATTGTTTCGAACCAAGTACGGGTATTACGAGTTTACAGTAGTGCCTTTTGGATTGACTAATGCACCCTCTGTCTTCATGGATCTAATGAACATAGTTTTCAAGGAATATCTCGATGATTTCGTTGTGGTATTTATTAATGATATCTTGGTATAATCCAAAAGTTGCAAGAACATGAAAATCACTTGCGCATTATCCTGAAGACTCTTAGAATACATGAATTATATGGGAAGTTTAGCAAATGTGAATTCTGGCTTCAGGAGATTTCTTTTCTTGGCCATATTGTTTCTAAGGATGGAATCCTAGTTGATCTTGCAAAGAAAAAGGAAATCCAAGATTGGCCCACGCCAACAAACATAACTGAGGTACGCATTTTTATTAGCTTACAAGGTTATTATCGGCGTTTCGTACAGAATTTTGCCCGACTGGCTAACCCGCAAACGAAGCTCACACGTAAAGGGGTTAAATTTGTTTGGACAAAATATTGTGAAGAATGTTTCGAAGAACTGAATAGAATATTAGTCAATGCTCTTATATTGACTCTACCATCGGGGAATGACAGGTTTGTTATTTATAGTGATGCTTCAAAGAAAGGACTTGGTTGTGTCCTTATGCAAAATGATAGGGTTATTTCATATGCATCATGACAAATGAAAATTCATTAGCAAAACTATACTACACATGATATTGAGTTAGTTTCTGTAATCTTTGCTTTGAAGATATGGATACATTATCTCTATGGTGAAAAATGTGAGATTTATACTGATCACAAGAGTTTAAAGTATATTTTCTCATAGAAAGAACTTAACATGAGGAAAAGTAGATGGCTTGAACTACTCAAGGATTATGATTGCATGATACACTACCACCCAGGGAAGGAAAATAAGGTGGAAGATGCCTTGAGCAGAAAGGATCATGGAGTTTTGAACAAGATGAGAGTTGAAAGGGATCCTATTTTCATGGATCTAGTAAACATGAATATGGGAATAACCATGGAAGGTGAAACATTAAGGCTTTTTCAAATGGTTTCCAAAACATCTTTACTAGAAAGGATAAAAAGTTCTCAGGCTAATGATGAGGATTTTCAAAAGAAGATTAAAGCTGTGAATGATGGGAGATTGAGTGACTTCGTATATGAAGATGTAATTTTGAAATTTGGGAAGAGACTTTGTGTTCCCGATATACCTGATCTAAAAAGGGAATTGTTGTATGATGCTCATAGTTCCAATTTCTCTATAAACCCTGGTAGCACTGAGATGTATAGATATTTGAAGGAACATTTTTGGTGGGACAACATGAAGAGGTAGATTGCTGATTTTGTGTCAAGATGTATGGTTTGTCAACAAGTGAAAGCTGGAAGGCAACATCCTGGAGGAGTATTGCAACCACTTACCATACCTGAGTGGAAATGGGATAATATCACTATGGAATTTGTCATGGGACTACCAAAGAATCATAGAAGGAACGATGCAATATGGTTCACTGTTGATCGTCTTACCAAGTCAGCACATTTTCTTGTTATAAGAGAATATCTATCACTTGAACGTCTAGCAAGACTATATATTAATGAAGTTGTGAGACTTCATGGTGTACCCCTATCGATTGTTTCTGATCTTGATCCATGTTTTACATCAAGATTCTGGAAAAGTTTTCATAAGGCCCTAGATACTGATCTTCGTTTGAGCACATCCTACCACCCACAAACTGATGGAAAATATGAACTGACTATTAAAACATTAGATGACATGTTGAGGTCTTGTTCACTTGATTTTCAAGGCATGTGGGATCATTATTTACCTCTCATAGAATTTTCCTACAACAATAGATTCCAATCAAGTATACAGATGGCACCCTATTTAGCATTATATGAGAGGTGATGTCATACACCAACTTGCTGGAATGATATTGGTGAAAGAAAGCTCGTGGTATAAGAACTTGTTGAAGAAACAATGGAAAATGTGAAGATTATCCAGAACCATATCAAAATATCTCAAAGTTTTCAAAAGAGCTATGCTGATAACTGAAGGAAGGATTTGGAATTTCAAGAAGGTGATCACGTTTTCTTAAAGGTATCTCTATGGAAGGGTATTATATGATTTGGTAAAAAGGGAAAATTAAGTCCCAGGTACATCGAACCTTTTGAAATTCTAGACCAAATTGGAGCTATATCTTACCGTTTGGCAATGCCGCCAAGTCTCTCCAAGTTTCACAATGTGTTCCATGTGTCAATGTTAAGAAAGTACATGCTAGACCCAACACATGTGCTCACTTATGAAGAAGTGGAACTTGAGCCCGATCAATCTTACTGTGAAGAGCCTATCAAGATTCTCGATACTATAGAACAAGTATTGAGAAATCAGATGACTCGTCTGGTGAAGGTTCTATGGAGGAACCATAAGATGGAGGAAGCAACATGGGAGCCTGAGGAGCTTATGTTAAAGACATACCTGAATCATTTTAGGTAATATTCTGTGAATTTAGAGGACGAAATTTTTGTAAGGAGGGGAGAATGTAACACCCCAAGGGTTTGAAAATAAATATAGAATTCAATTTTTCCTCTTCTATGTTTTGAATTTCAACAAATGGTTATCTAGAGTTGTGTTCAGTTAGTCATTTGGAGTCTGATAGAACACACTTGATTTTTGGTGAATAGTAACATACCCTTATGAATAGTAATATGAATAGTAATATGAATAGTAATATGCCACTTGAATAGTAAATAATAAAATTATTTTATTTTCTTAAGGTAATATGATAATGAGATCTTAATTAATTTTTCAATGTCACATAAAACTAATTGCACTTCAAGATTGTTATTTTTTGAATTAACTATGACCTTATTTAATAATTAAATTAATAATATTTAGAAAATTATTTTTGAAAAATGGATTTAACTTTTTAATTATACAGATAAAAAATAATAGGGGTGAATTTTTGGGAATTTTCTGAAATTCTAGAATTTCTGATGAATAGTGAAATACGATAAAATACCGTATATACAAATTATCATTTAAATACACTAATTATGACATCATATGTGATGTAAGTCTACTTGGTTCGAACTAACATTCCATTATTACTATTAGGGGTCACATGAAACAATATTGTTGGTTTCCTTGAGGGAAATAATAAAATAATAAATTAAATATTCAAAATTTACTCCTCTCCTCCACTATAAAAACCCATCACCACTCCCTCTTCTCTTTACTCCTCTAAGCCTTGAAGCTCCTCAAAGTTCTGCCCAATTACCATTACCTAGTATCTCCCCATGTCCAAGAAGCTTTTTTTCTTGCCAAAAGACCAAAACCCCTTCCCTTAAGGAGTTTCTCAAGGAGGTTATTTCAAGAGGTAAAGTACCCTTCTTTTTCATTTGGTTTCATTTCAATTTATCTTCTTTTGTTATCCTATCCTCACCTCATTTTTCCAAATTATCATGATAACTATTGTAACATCTATATACTGGATTTATATTATGTGAATGGAAGAACCTTCATAAATATTCTTACTCCCTCCCTCTTATTTTATAAACGAAATTGACATCCATGAGGTTCCGATTTATAACCTTCGTGGACGACGAAGTTTCGTTCTTCAATTTCTTCTTAATTACTGGTCATGAAACCATATTCATGGTTGAACCAGACTATAATATATGTTTTATAACCTAATTAATATTCAGGAACCATAATATGTACATATAATTAAGTTATATGACAAAACTAGTTCATAATATTCCAAATACCGCTGAATAATCGAAGTGGTGGTCATCTAATGATTCATCCTCATTCCATGTAACCAAAATATAGAAATGGACATTAAAAATTATGGATGTTCATAAATAATCTTTAATTTCAATTCTGGAGATTTACATCCATTCCACTTCATTACTTAAAAGCAAGTGAACCGAATATTAAAATAAAGGAAACGAACACTCTAGAACAACGAAATTCAATACAATAACTTGTCAATAAAGACATAAATGAAATAACAAGAATTATGATAAAATAAATACATGTATAATAGGTTATTAAATAATTTTTTTAACAAGTATCATTTCATATTCCAGGAGCTTAAGTAAAATAGAGGAACACGTTTGGAGTTAAGGTAAGGGTTTTTCCACCCGAACTTCCATTTTCATTCGGGATACTTTCATTGTCTAATTACCTCAATGAAATTATTATGTATTGTTATGTACTCATAATATATCCTGTTTTAGTATCATATATATGTGTACAAACCATAACCCTTCCTTATTTTATGGATAGTTGCATGTTTTAAAAGGAACTTTCAAAATTGTTTCAAAAATACAAGCCCGATTCAAGGGAATTTATCAAATTATTACCTATTTTCAAGGGCACTCTATAATATGTTTTTAGAAACCATTATATTTATAAAATCACTAATTTTGTTATGAAAATATTATCTTACTTCACTTATTGTTTTATACAAATATTTTTCCAAAAGAACTCTTCTTTTCAAAATAAAAGAGTATTTATCTCCAGAATTACTTAGTGATTTTATAAGAGTGTTTTCATCTAATTCAACACTCTTTTTGATTCCATGGTATTATTGGGTTCAATAATTTATGAAGTCATATACCACATTTTATTTAATTTTTTATGACTAACTCTATTGTGGATGATCAATCCTAAAACCATTCACCATATTATTCCGAATGGTTAGTGTTTATGTTCAATAATTGGGGAAAGTTTGTTACATTTCATATGATAGTTTCAATATGAATGTATATGTTTTTTATGTTTATACCCACTCATATGAGGAATTAATTGGACTTATTATGTGATGGTTGGGGCCCACTATAGCCCCTCGATGCATCGGTAGGTCTCATGAGACAACTATATGAGGAATTGTCCGAGGCCTTTCCCAATGTGATATGGATTTTGGTCGAGGCCTTAATCATTAAACCTCTTGGATGAGGCCTTGAAAAAATGTTTCAGAATGTCTGGCATTATGCATTCCATCATTATGAGTTTAAATATTGATATTTCATATGGTTATTCGACTAGTAGAATACCCATGATTATGTTTTATTATGGAATTATTTACTCAGCTCATATTCTTGCCATAATGCGTTCAATTTTATTATTAAAGGCATGTGTTTTCATTTATTCACCATGTATAATGTTTATATTATCTTTCGCTGTATTTCTTACTCTTACTGAGCATTTAATCTCACCCCTTTATTTTGTTTCATTTTCTCAGGACATGAAGAAGTAATTTATTAATGACTTGCAAGCATAATCTAGGAGACGTGATGACTCTAGTGGAATAAATTAGTGTTGTTTTTAATTTCCATATGTAAAGTTGAACTTATGGATTTATCTTATTTCCAATAATACTAAACTAATTTGTCCTTCAGGATTCATATTCCTTGTATGTATGCCAATGTAATCAAATAAGGCACCGACTCCGGGCAACTGGGGTCGGGTCCTTACAATATGGTTCACATGATTCTCACAACATCTCTAGAGATGTGTCATTTTTTTACTCATTTTGACAAGTTTCTTTACCAATATAACATATTCTTCTTATATTTTTATCTATATTTCTTAAAAAATAGAGGTCGTAGTAGCAGTGGATCATCAAAATTCCATGGTTACAAAGATGGATTTTAATCAACATATGGTCTTCCAGTCATCTCAGGTGTGACTATTGAACCTAATGAGGAAGAATCTCATGGAACAAACTTATTCAGACTCATTACATCTATTTGGGTTTTTTCATTAAAGAACCAAAGTCAAAGATCATGCCTCTTTCTTTGAACTTTGATATCTATAATACCTTTAAAGAAAATATCTCTTATGTGGTCTACCTTATTTCTGAGTAAAAATGATCTGATGGGTATATATTAAAGTTTATACTGACATAAATTGAAGAGGTCTAATGAGAATCTAATACTAATATCAATATATACTGATCAATAATATAGAAATTTGATATGAGTCAGAAGTTTGAATGGTTTCCCAACTGGGACCATTGATCATGAGGGAGCTTTAAAATGGATTGGGGATAACCCTTATGGGTGAAGTGTAATTCCACTGAATTCATTGTTGTGTTAAAGTGAATTGGAATGTACTAGGACACATGAATTTTCTAAACTTTTTCTTATTTTAACAAGATAATAGTGAAGTAAGTAATCAGTTGATAGAGCCTAGACACAATTAAATTTCATCTAACACATGGTGAAGTCAGTTTTAGTTTATGGGATGTCAAGAAAATTTATGGCACACTAATTTTGTGTGATATATATGGTTAGTTTTTTCCTCAGTAATCTACCAATGAAAATGCAGAGTAGACCCCTCTCATTTCTAGGGAGTTGATCAAGCTGACCGAGAAGGCCCTCGGGAATTTCCTAATTACTAGGGAGAGCATCCTATTTTTTGAAATGGGTGGGAATTTTTATCAAGAAGGCCCACTCTGAACACAAACTCAAGAATCTAAAAACCTACCCCTCAAAAGATTCTTGTGGGGCCAAAGTTTCCTATTGGTCGATGGTTGAATAAGGATAATTCAATGACTGGGGGTTGAAGTTCATCCCCAAAATCAACATATCGGTTTAATTGGTTGGATTTATTAGAATTTACTTGAGTGGGTACCTACTCCCAACCCAGGATAAGGGTTGATTAAGGGTTCTTACTTTTAGGATGGTGGTATCCATGTAAGGAGGAAGGCACATTGGTTAGGATATTCTAATGTTTTCTAGACTATATTTCCTTAAACACCATGTTTGTATAGGAAGATCCCTATATAGAGTATAAAACCCCTTCCAAGTGTTGTGGGGTTGGATGGGGGATCAACTGGGTGGATATGGGTATCTAAGTACCCAAAATATCACATGTTCATTTCAAACCCTTTTCATAGAGTATTAGTTGGGTATGGCCAATCAATTTGAAGAGTTGGTAAATGAAGTATCACATGAACCACTATGACCACTTCTCTTTCATTCCTTATGATGTTCCCATTGGCAATATAACTGAAAATGGAAAGGGATACTTCAAAGCTTAGGATTACGATATTTCAATTCATGAGGGATTATTTCCACTCAAATAAATGGTAGAATTTTCTATGAGTGGTATGTGTCTAGTTATTTTGGTAATCAATTATGATGAATTAAAATGAAGTTTCATGATCCTCTGTATGTCCTATACAAAAATACACTTTATAGTGGGTCACTAATTTTGGTTGATCTTTACTAGAGAAGTGATTCAGACACAAGTATACTTTCCTATAACTGACACTAATATTGGTCTTTCTAATCAGTATACCAATACATGGATTTGTTTATACTAGAATGGGAAACTCTATGCATTGGTACCTAAGGCCACAGAAATACCACTGACTTTCAAGGTCAATATGTGACTCAGAAAGCAGCTTGCTTCCAATAGTTTGATGACCTTAGAGATGAATTGTAAGGAATTGAGGCATTTAGAATCATTTTTTTACCAATTGTAGTACTTTTTGATAAAGATTTATGGGTGGTGATCCCTTAATTAAATCCCTAATTGGATTAGAATTTCCTTCTTCAGGCCAGAGATGGGGAATTTAGTGTAAAGAAAACTCATCTTCTATGATCTGGGTTTTTTTATTCCAGGTTATAATAGACTTGATGGGCTTGGAACACATCACTAATATTTAGGGAATTTACTTTAAAGACCAGCCTTCTGAGTTTGAGTCCTTTTATTGATACCTTGATGTTTTAATGAAATGTGATAAAAGATAAATCATCTATTCACCTCAGTTGAAGTAGATGGTGGTTCCCAACTTGAGGGTGGCTTCCACAGATGTGGTGGATCAACCTATCTTTGAAGAAGATGTAAGACTAAATTTACTATCACCCTCAAGAGACTACATTACCATCAAAATCATATTGATATATATATATATATATATATTGAAGTTTCTTTCATATAGAATGAGTTTAAAGTAGTTTAATCATCCCTAGAATCTTTGGTATCTTTTCCTAGGGGTTTAGTTTTGGGATCTAACTTGGGAGATGAATAAGGGACCAATGATGAGTAATCCCCCAATAAAATGGATTTAATGATGTTTATGGTTTCCAATCCTGAGGCATCTCAGTCCACACCTTCATTAGTTCCATCTTCAGTGCTTTCATCATTGGACCCTTCTATAGATCCTTCCTTAGGGGGGATAAGAAATAGGAAGAACTCTGAGTCATCAGAGTATTATTTCTAGATGTCCTATTATAAGTTTTACACTTTACTTATTTCTCTTCATGATCCATTTATCTATCTTATTTTAACATGTAAAAATGTATAGGTCCTCAATGTGCCCGTATGGAGGAACATACATCTATTCCTAAGGGAACAGGTGGTATTTCTGTTTCACCAATAAAAACTAATACATTGGGCCCAATCCATCATGGAGGGGAAATGGTTAAGTTTCTAGTAGGTTTAGATCTAGTTCCTACCAATGATGTTTCAACAATTGTTCCTTTTTACTCAGTATAGGAAAATGTACTATTGGATGATGTTAATGCTGGTAGTTACTCTGCCACCAAATCATTCTTAATGGAGGCATCACTAGGAAAGGGTAATAAATCCTTTAGAGACCAAACATATTGTCCAATTTATATTATGTTTCTTAAAATTTCTTTTCTATTACTATCCCCAAGGGTGTCTTGATGACTATATTGATGGAGAAAACATTCATGGTGTTGTTAAGTCCTTCATCACAAGAGGCTGTCACTTCTTTCCCTAAATATGGGATTAGGGTGACAAATGTTTCATTTGATGCAACTAAAAAGGGTACATTCCAAACATTGATCATGGTTAGTGAATATATGAGGGAATAATATTATTTATCTAGTAATTGATGATCCTTTATATATATCATTATAGTACCTTCACCATGGAGCTCAGAGGCTCTATTCATTTCTTCTTTAGGATTCCACTTAACCGGTTCAACTAACATTGATGTTGGCTATGTAAAACACCAATCAATGGACATGTATTTGAGTACCTTGATCAGTGACTTAATCCTATAATATATTCATGTTCTTGGTTTAATCCTAAGCCGCAGCTTATAGTGTGCAATAATTCATCAACAGATGTGGTGAAAATTGTTTGGGAATATTTGCAACTTATTCTCTGAGGGGGCCTTAGGGGAGATGGAGGACAGTTTGGGCCACCTCAGATATATTATTACCACCTTTGGCTATGGGGGATTTTAATATAATCTTATCCATACCCGAGTGAAAAAAATGATCCTCTTGAGAGAATAGAGGAGGTCCCTTGAGTTGATTTTAATAGATTTGGAGGCTATATCTTCTGTCAGATGAAGTTGGGATGGGTCCTTGAATGAGGTTTCCCATTGTACGGTAGTGGTAATGTCTGACCAAAACTTCATCAATGTTGGGAAGGATGAGGTTAGTATACTACAGTCTAAAATTAATCAGATTTAGTAAGAGTTTTCCTGATTGTAGTATATGATGTATACTTCAGATAAGATAGTTTTATAGAAACATGGGTGCCTTTACCTGGTGAATAAGGTCATACTGGATGTTGTTTCTAGGTTGGAAGCACTACAATGTTTTTTAGAGGTGGATACTTAATCAGTTGATCAATTGTTCCATTATATAGTATCCTTGAATTAAAATTTAATATAGCTCAAGGAATCTTATGAGAAAATATTGTAATGGGAATATACTTTTAAGAGACTTATTTTGTTTAGGGATTCATGGGGGAGACTACTTAATATAGATATTCCACCATAATTTTTTACATAATCAATGAACAAACCTTTCAAAGTTTACATGTTTGTGTTAATATTTCATTCATTCATTTGGTGAATATAATTTTTTTGACTCGATATCATGGAGAATTTTAAAGAAATAAATTCCTTTTATAATATAGAGAAAACCCAAATTATGAACTCAAATGATCAAATCTTAACAGACCTTCTATAAGGATGACCCATAAATTATTAATAGTGTATGAATCATCATTTTTATTTGTGCTCCAATCATTATATAATCATCTATTTCAAAAGGATAATTTGTGTAAATATGTCCTAGAGGGAGGGTGCTCTAATTTTTTCTTAATTAAATGGTTGTAGTGATCATAGAATGATTTTTTATAGGGATACATAATGGTTGTCATAAGGTTTGTATCTATTGTTTTAGACCTAAAATTTTCCTAAGATTCATATGAGAAAATATTAACGGGCCTAGACTTGGATTTTTCTTCGGCTTCCATTAATGAGCTTTCATCCTGACATGTTTTATGCCTTTTTCATTTCATAAGTTCCTGATATTTCCTAGATTTTAAGAAGTGTGTATACAATTAGTATAGATCTGAAATTTTCCCAAGCTTCACATTATGTGTTTACAACCTAGAGAAAAAAATTTCTCATTCAATTGGTTGTTTAATGTCTTTCAAGACACATCATTTAGTTTTTGTAGTTTATGATCCTATAATTCAGACTATGTGTAGTTTTAGTTTATTATATTCTTATTTGGACCATCTGTTTCTATAGTTTAGGGTCTTCTTTCTTAGACTCACTATCTTTTAGATTGGACTTATTGTTTATGTAGATTAGGGTCTCCTATATTCGACCTATTATTGTTGAATTTTATGGTCTTTAAGATCCAACCTTATATTTCTTTGTACACCTAAGACAGAGAATGGGTGAAGAATGGGTACTTGTGAAGGGTTCGAGAACCCAAAATCCTTAATTTTGTTATGAAGGATGTTTATCCATGAAGGGTTTGGACACCCCACATCCTTGCTAACATAATGAAGAGCACCCTACATTCTTACTAAGATAATGAAGGATGAGTATTCATGAAGGGTTCTAACACCATGCATCCTTACTAAAATATGATTTTGTGTATGGTGGTGTAATGTTAGGGTTAAAAATTCCACTTGAATAGTTGGAATATGTTGGGCCTAGTGTTTTATTTATTATCAATGATGTGATAATATGTGTTTGGTGAGTTTGGATAAAGTGGTAATTCATGGATTTTTTTTTTTTGATTCACTTGATCTCATTTAAAATCGTGCTTGAGAAATTTTCAATGTTAATTCGGAAAATTGTTGGACTGGTCATTAAATATTAATGATATATTCTTAGGAGAGAACAATTCATACAATAAGTGGAAGATCATGAAAAAAATTATTTTCATGAATAGAGGAAGAATAATTAATGTTGGTCCATAAAAAATGATTTATTTTTTTCATGATGTATGTCTAAGGGATATATTTGAGAATGGATTAATGTTAAAATTTATACTTATATATTTATGTGTTTTATATATAATTGGGGCCTTATTCAAAAAATTAAGGTCCAAGCTACAATCCAGACCAGGCCATGCTTGACCAGGACTCTGTTGGACTCAGAGGTCAATAACACCTAAGGGAGCTATCCTAGGAAATGATGTGGGTGGAAGAGGAGAATGGGAAGGAATAGTGCCCACATAGTGTAGGTGGTCCCATATATAAGGCCCATATAGAGAACACTCCTATAGGAACACATGGGAATGGGATTGAAGACCACTGGGCTGAAGCTCATGGTGCGTGAAGGTGATGTGTGGGAAAAAATCCCCTGCCGCTAGTTCGAAGTGGTCTTGGGAGATATTGATTAATAATGTCCAAACATAGCATAAGTATGATGCAGGAAAATAATTATTGCACGTTTTTTTCCATCATTAAAAAGATAAAAAAAATGTTTTTCATCCAACTGCATTGATGTTATCCATCCGAACATCTTCATGTGTCATCCATAACCTTGGTTGGGCGAGGGTATTCCAAATTCACTGAATTTCATACCAAAACTCACACAGATGAACTGTGTTCCAATGAATAGGCCAGGATCATGAGGATGAGGTATTTAGGATCAAACCAAAATCATGCATGAAATATATTCATTTGATGCATTCAAGATTTTTAGTAACATAATTCATTCGAATGAAAATGAAGTTTCAGGTGGAATTTCGAACATCCAAAAAGAACATAAGAGTCTAATCTTCTATAAATGAGGGATCATTCCATAATAATGATTTTATCACCAAGGAAAAGGTGATGTGATTTTCATCCTCGTTTAAAAAGATAACCCTCGTTATGATTATTGAGATATTTAGGGATACAAAATATGCACAACACATAATTATTTTTTGGGTTTTCATGACATGCCTTTTTTGGATTGAATAATGGAGAAAAAAATCCTTCATTACCTATAAAAGTAGAGGAATAAAATCAAGAGTTTAAGTTATTGATGATATTGTGAAAGCTCTTGAAAAATAGATCCACCGCAATCTTCTAGTTTGTGAAGATATAATCCCTCTCATATAACTTCTACTTGCATGAAGGAGAAGGAAGTTGTAAGAATGTGACTTGTGAAAATTACATTCATAGTGATTCAAAAATAACTTGGTTAGTAAAGAAGTTGATATATAAAGATACTCTCATAGATTATCCTCAAAGTTTTCATGAACTGTTTGTGACACCATGATAAAGTATCACCCACTATGTTTCAAGAAGAATATCATGCGTTTAGAATAATAGTGAAAACATTGTATAAACTATTTATTCTAAGTAAGATTGAGAATAAGAGGATAGTACATACATACCTTGCATGAGAAAGATAGGAATTTTTCAATTTTAAAAGGAATTGAAATGTATTTTTGAGACTTGTGTGAAGAAGAAGATTTCACTCACACCCATTTGAGTTTTGGAAAGGTAGGCCATGGGTTTCACATAAAAATACTTTCATGCAATATAAATTCATAGTGTAAAATGCATGAATGAGGTGAAAGTGAAGTAATTATATATGGAACTTGAGAAGCTCATGCAACATGCATGAAGTGTACTTGAAAGTGGATTAATATTATGAAATTATTCTACTTTAATTATATATTTAATAATTTTTTTTCACCACTTTTACACATATTAGTGAGACCAGAACTTCAGAAATAGAAAAAAAAATATCCCAAGCATAGTTTCACAGTGGAAACTAGTCATTTACAGGTGATTAGAATTGATTGGGAAAGACCTAAAGGCTTGTCATAGGCTGTTGCGAATACTTAAAAATGTACATGGGAAATTCATATCCTAAAATCTTCTAGAGGAAGATAAAATGTCATCCTATAGTGGATAAAGTCTTACAGAAATGTAATTTCTTCTAGTTGGTGTTGGGAGTAGGTGAATTCTTCTAGCTTGAGCTAGTAGCAAAGGGGTCTCTCAGTTGGAGTCGGAGCATAAGTCTTTTAGTTAGAGATCAAAGGATTGGATGTCTTCTTATTAGAGTTGGAAGTAAATAGAGTCTATTGGTTGAAGCTTGAGAATTTTATTTGCTTGTTTGTTAGTAAAAAACCTATAACCAAGGGGAATGACGAGTTTTAAAAGGTATAGAAATTTTACAAACCTAGTAAATATTGTGTACTACTCTCTCTCTCTATTATTTCTACTAACAATGAGGTGATATTAATAAATAATATTGATTTTAGAAATAAAAATAAAAAGTTTTAGAGGTTGAATTTGAATGAAAAGGATTTCATAAAATGAAACGGTTGATTCGCCCCTCCCCTCCCAATGTTCAATCTGACCTGGGGCACTACAAGTGGTATCAGAGGGTTAGGTTCCCTCTAAAGATCTAGGAAACATTATAAAAGATATAGAATATTAATTTTATTAACAACTAAGGTTTTTTAGAATTTTATGTAAATAATTGACAAAATTTGATGAACAAAATGCTTCCCTTTCTCCTATCACTTGGCATGGAAGTGAGAGATGCCAAAACAACGGGTTTTCCACACATCTCTGATGATTCTTACATAACACAATATGATAAGAGAAATATGGTGTTAGATGAAAAGGTTCAAAATTCCATCTTTATGGATCTAATAGAAAAGGTAAGCACAAATTTCATGGGTCTCTTAACTATAAAGTAGATCTAGGGTAAAATCAGAAGCATCTAGGAAGGTAATTTCAAAGTCAAGGAATCCAAAATACAAGTTTGGGGAGTATTTTTTAGGACATTAAAATGAATGATGATGGTATTATTGATTACTATTGCACTAGAGTGAATAAGATAGTCAGCAACATTTTAGGATTTAGTGCGGAACTAGATGACTCTATCATTGTCAAAAAAAACTAATGAAGTATTTTTTAGATCATTTTGATTTAAAGAATTAATCCTCAGAATAAAGATGTAATTTGTCTCTTGATTAACTAAAAAAATATCACAGATTATGTGATAAGGAAAGTTATATCTTTCAAGAAGAAATATAGAAATTAAAATTCCCTTTAAATCCATGAGAAATGGAAAAGTAATAAAAGAAGGGGATGAAGAATCAGAGGATTTAGATAGTAAAGAATATGATGATGAATTCACTAATATTGTTGAACTTATATAAAAAGGGTTTGGGATGGGAAAATGGAAAGGAAATAATATGAAACCACCCAATTGCATCAACTATGGTAAATCTGGTCATTTTTTCATGATTTTTCCAAATAATAAGGTTTAAGAATCAAAATCATAGTTTGAATCATAGGATGAAATATCTCATAAACACAAATTTGGTATGAAGAAAAATAAATACTATGGTAGTAAGAAGATAAAAATTATGAGAGAGAATAATAAATATTCATCATCAACATATTATTCATATAATAAAGTTAGTTTATTTTCCCATGTAGATGGAAGAACTGATACATCAAGTGGTAGTGATGATTAAGAGGAAAGAACATAACTTGAGAGGAAAATGAAAGAGCAATTAGAATTTAGCATGGGATAGATCAAATATATCAGGAAAGAAATTAAGAATCCTAAGAAAGAAAAATTGAAATTAAATTTTGAAAATAATAAGTAATAAATAATTCTTCTTTAGTAATAAAAGGAAAATATGGTCACAAAATAAGTATCTTTTTCAGTGAGATCAATATTCAAAAATTTAAAATTGATGAAAAATATAATGTTGTATGTGATCATGAAGTGAAGTTGACTTACAGAGAAGAAGAGGTTTTTGAGACGCAAGAAATATGTGTAACTATTCAACATCAGTTGAATAAAGTTGGAGAATATTTCAATAATTATATTGATATCAAGGGATAATCCTCCTATGCTGGAGAGAAGGAAATTAAAAGTGAATCTAATCATTCTATTTGAAGTATTATTTATAATATTATAGATGTGAGAACAAAAACTGGGGATATGTGGGCCAATAATATTGAGATCCAAAATTACACTTCACAAAAATTAAAGAATATTCCAATAAGGACACAATCCCCCAAGAAAAGTGAGTCTTGGTTTATAAGAGGAAAGAAACAACATAGATCTGAATTCATCTAGAATCAACTTGGGAGAATAAATTCTCAAGTATTTTATTGGTTCTTTGTTAATCATGGTAAAAAATCCTTATCCTTTTAGAATAACATGTATTTACCATGAATGAGACATGAATCAAGGAAAATTTTCAATGAGCCTATAAGGAAAAAATATCATAGAAAACAACTTTTGAAAATATATACACCAAAACTATCTACACACAACAAATTTCATATTTTGGAATAAGTTTTTAGTAGATGTAGTTAGGAAGGAAAAAAGGATTAGGTATTCATGAAAAGGTTATAAGGAGAGGTTTCGTATGCTATGAAATGGGAATGGTTCCAAAAGAAAACAAATGAAAAGTAATGTAATGATTTTGAAAATAATAAGAATGTCGAGAAATACTACCTGCTTGTTTGTCTACACCAGTTGAAACTGGCTAAAATTTAGAGGATGTAATGAAACTTTATAAATATAAAGGAAAGAAAGTGATCTCAAAAAAATCAGGTAGATGTTTATGAGAAGTTATCCAGAGGTGGAAAATTGAATATCCTGAAGACTGAGGTTGAAAATTTTATTCAACACAAATAAAAATAAGGGAAGAAAGGTGATATTCAAATAAATAATACTCAAAACAAAAATAAGAGTCTCAATAAATTTTATCATTCTAATATTAGAATATAATAATAGCCTAGATTAAGAGGAAACTATCATTTTTAATGTTATTTTTAAGAAACCAATAGGTCACTCATTTTTCCCTATTATTATATGTTTTTTAAACTAACAATGCAGGGAATTGAAGGAGATACTTAAGGTTTTCACTGCTAGACAACAGGATGATATTTTACTCCATGTAGTCTTTTGACTTCCATTAAATAGAAGAAATGTGTGCATCTATAAAGGGGTATAAACCTTGAGAATGAATATAAAAACCTTGTAAAAGATTCAAAATTTATGTTCAATGTATCCAATCACACTTTCATCCCTTATTCTTAATTGTATAATCTTATGAATTAAGGGAGAGTGATTTACAAATGAAAAAATAGACAAAGGGGGAGCTATATCTTTTTCAACAAAACATTCTCATGTGTTTCTTGGATTATGTAAATTATTTAGCATTTTATTGATAAATCTAATTATTTATTACCCCTTGTATGAGAATTGATACATTTTGATCATGATTTCACATACATGGAATTTTATGTACATCTTAGAGATCCCTGGTTTTATCACTATTTTTTTCTACACTAGGTTATCCCACATAGACCTAGAGTTATTTACTAAATGCACTTTTCTAAGTGAACCATGTGAGATCATTCCTCTCTTAGAATTGATCATGTAATTTTCATATAAAATAGATGACCTTATTTTCAGAAAAAAAAAAAGTTGATAAATATCCCACACTTATAATTTGAATTTGATTTTCAAACTAGGATAAAGTTTTTATAATACATATTGAATTTTGAATATGTGAAAAAAATTAACAAAAAATAAAAAGAGGGAGATTTTTTGGCCCAGTTTTTCATTTTTTGTCAATGATGTGTCAATATGTGTTTAGTGAGTTTGAATGAAGTAGTGATTCCTGAAATAAATTTTATGGATTCACTTGATGGTATTGGATTTCATTCTCAAAAAAATTTCCATGTTAATGATGGTGATTGGTGGATTAATATTTTAATGCTAAAGAGATGTTCTTAGGAGATCCCATTTACCAAAAAAAGTGGAAAAGATTTCAAATATTTATTTATATAAAGAGAGGAAGGATCTATGGAACCTAGAGGTCAACTACCACCAGGGGAGATATCTTGGGAAAGCCCATGGGAAGCATCAGATCATGGGAAATCATAGTTCCCATATGGTGTAGGAAGGCCTATGTATAAGGCCCATAGAGAGTGCACACCCAGAGGTGCACATGATAATGGGCCAGAAGCCCACTGGGACAAAGTCCATGTTGGTTGAAGGTGAATTGCAGGTGCTGATCCCCCACTAAAAGATCCATGTATTCATGGGAGAGATTGATTAATAAAGGTTATGCCTGACATAGTATAAGTATGATGAGGGAAAATCACAACTGAACACTATTCCTCTATCATTAAAAATATGGATAGAACATTATTTATCTAATTTCATTGATACGAGCAGTCTGATCATCCCCATGTGTCATCTTCAACCTCCCAACTCAAGGTTATTCCAAAATCACTAGAGTTCATACCAAAAATCCCATGGATGACCCAAGCTCCTATGAACACTCCAAGCTCATGAGGATGAGGTATTTGAGATCAAACTGATATCATGGATTCAATCTATGTTTTTCATCCATGTGAAGAGTTTAAGAAACATGGTTCTATCAAATTCAATCAAAGTTATAGGAATTATTTTTAGTAGTTTAAATGTATGGAGGAGTCCAAGAATATATAAGTGAGGTATCCTGTGATAATAATGAGTTATTCATGAAGAAAAATGAGGTGTGATTTTCAGAATATTCAAAAAAGATTACCCACTTTTTCAAAGATGAATGTCGTGATATTTAGAGATTTTAGATATGATCGACATGAAATTATTTGGGGGATTTTCTTGAAAGTCTTGATGCATCTTGAAAAAAGGAGGCAAGAATGTGTTCCTTACCTATAAAAGGATAAGAAGAAAACTACGAGTTGAAGTTTATAATCATCTTTTTATAGCTATTAAAAATAGAGCCACCACAATCCTCTGGTTCATGAAGATAGATGCCCTCTAATATAGATTCTACTTGCAGGAAGAAGAATGAAGATGCATGCAATTAACTTGTGAAAATAAGACTCATAGTTCTTCATGAAGAACTTGTTTCATAAAGCAATAGAGATTGTGTGATACTCTCACACATTATCCTCTAGGTTTGCGTGAATTATTTGAGACATCATGAGATAGTATCACCCACTAGATTTTGTGAAGAATATATTGCATGAAAATGAACAATGGAATCTTTATATATAATATTTTCATAAAATAATATTTATAATAGGAGGATAGTTTATACATACCTTGCATGGGGAATATAATAAGCTTGCAATTGCACGAAGGACCATAAAGTGGCTTTATGATACTTGTGAGAAGAAGAAGATTATATACACAGCCATTTAGGGTTTTTTAAGGAAGACCAAGGTTTTCACATGGAAGTACTTTCATTAAATATATATGCATGTGATAAAATTCATGAATGAGGTGAAAGTGAAGTAATTCAGTGAACCCCATGAAACATGCATGAAGTGTACATGAAAGTAGATTTTGATTGTGAAAGTATTATTCTTTCATAATATATTGAATAAATTGTGTACACCACTTGAACACATATTTTGAGGTCAGGACTTCATAAAAAGAAGGAATAATATCCAAAGCATTGTTTCACTAAGGAAACCAGTCATTTGTAGGTGATCAGGATTGATTGAGAAAAGACAATAAACTTGTTAGAGGCTGTTTAAGATTCTTGAACATGTACACGAGAAATCCAAATCCTATAAGCTTATGGAGAGAGATAAAACATCATCCTATAGTTGATCAATCCTTAAAGAAAGGTAAAGTCTTTAGATTTGTGCCAGGAGTAGTTGATGTCTTTTGATTGAATCTAGGATTATAAGGAGTCTCTTTATTGGATCTAAAGTAGATTTATTTTATTCAGAGATGAATTCAATGGACTTATTTCAGTTGTAGACAAAATAAAATGGAGTCTCCTGGTTGGAGATGGATTATTATAACCCATTGTTTGATAGTGAAGAATATGTAATCAGGAAAAATAACTGGTTTTTTTCAAAGATTATGGTTTTTTCAATCCTTGTAAATACTATGTGTTACTATCTTTCTCTCTATTATTACTACTACACACAAGGTGAGACGAAGAGATAATATTGTGTGGATCTAGAACCTTAACAAATTTTAGAGGTTGAATTTGGAAGATAATGAATTTTGTAAAATCAACCAATACTCACCATAACCCTCTTAGTGGTCAATCCAGAATAGGTCACTAAATAATATGGGTTGTGTAAAAAATCCTCAGTAGTTTGAACCGGTGAAGATGATATGGGTAATACATTCTATATTTGATCAGAAAACACTATGAGGTGGCAAGTTACACTACGATGTTTATGGGGCTCAAGAGGATTGGAGGTACTTCCCTAAAATGAGGGGATGCCTCTAGTTGATGGGTCAAAGAACCTTAAATATATCCAACTCATATATTATCGAAGAGAGGGGCCCCAACTCCTTTCTAAGTACTATGGGATATTTATGGAGGTTTAAACACTTGAATAGTGAATTGGAGTATGGAAGATAGACCATACAATGATGGTTCTAGAACCCTCATGGTAGTTATTCTTATGGTTGTAAATATTGGGGCCTATATCACATCATTTCAGGTCGCATGGTGAGGACCACCAAGAGGTACAAGAATAGAGTACAACATTCATACTTTGAAAATGGGTACAATACATGGTGATGTAACATTGAGGATGTCAAATACACTTGAATAGATTTGTTATAGGGATTTTAAATCATGGTCTATGAATATTTTGGTCAACTAAAAATGGGGGATAGTGGATACTAGTTGACCATTAGTAGTGGTGGAAGCCAGTATCACACATAGCATGGATGATAGCTCATAGATTTTAGGGGGTACTTTCTTTCAAGAACAATCATCTACTAAGAACAATCTCCATGGTGTTGCATTATTCACCATATAATCCCAGTGGGGTCCCTTTATAGAAGTTATTCCATGTTACCAATAAACTTTAGGGAAGAACCAAGAGTAAGGACTTAATGCTATGGGGTTCTATGAGAAGTAAATCAACTCAAGGAACTGGTGAGTTTCATCTCAAAATTCAAACACATGAAGATGATTTATAGAGAATGTAATATTCAAGAATGTTTTTAGAACCCTAAAAGTTTTGTCACCATCTAGTGAACACATTATTGTGATGAGGATACATTATAAGTAATGTCTCTAACTTTTTCCTAGACTAGGGGGTCCAGCGAGCATGTCTCTAGGGTCACAAGATAGGCCCTAAAAGATTTATTCCTTTTTATTTATGCTCTATATTTTTTCAAAACTCTATAGATTAAGTGTTTAGTGAGCATATGATATAATTTTACATGGAACTCCCTTTTGCAGGTTTTCATCCTAACAAATTTTATGTATCTTTCACTATAATTTTAAGTTACTATGAGTTGTACCTAAGTGTATACAATTTGAGGTTATAATGCACATAGACCAAGTATTAGGGAAGTGTTACACATCATCTTAATTATGATTTCCAAGGTTGAGAGTACCCAAATTCCCTTATTAATGAAGGATGATAATGTTTTAAGTTATGGCTTAAGTTTATTAGATCATGAATAATGATATGGGACAATCATTTCGTGGATGATCATGGATCACTGTGTGGTAATGAGTTCCACTTTTAGGATTTCATGTATTACATGGATCATAAGGCACATTTTCAAGGAAAATCCACATTTATTTGACCAACTAGGGGCTCGTATATAGGATCCAGGGGAAGACATGCATAGAAAACCAAAGGGTCCCTTGAAGGTTGGTGTTCTTTTTCAAAGGTCCATGAAATGTTTTTGAACATTTGATACACTCAAGACATGAAGAGTGATTTATGGGATGAGGTGTTCAAAGGGTGATGGAAGAACCCTAATATTTTATTTACCAAGTGTAGCCTTTTTTTCACCTTTGATAAGGATTAATGATGAGAGATGGTTTTCATAGATTAACATCATGAAGTGAAGATGCATTTGTAGTGCAGTTTAACATCATGAAATGAGTATGTCCTCCCTACAGTTTAACATTATGTGGTAAGGAAATGGGAATTTTTGTGAAATTTTTCCATATATCCTTAAGTAAATTTTTCACTGATTTGGGTAATTTAGATGTGGGGGAATATTTTACCCTTGTATAGGCTTAGTGGTGAGTAGCCATTTGTAGGAGCCCCTTCTGCACAAATATATCTCATACGTAAGAAATTAATTCGTATATCTGATTCATACATAGGTGAAGTGAGTCTATATGACTTTGAAATACCTAACTAATTTAAGGTATTTCAATGTGGAATTGAGTTTAGGGTCATATGCAATTTTTGTGGTTGGGATTCCTTAGGTTTTCCTATTAATTTTTTAAGGGAAGGAATCATTCCAAATCCAGCTCTTTTAAGGAGATACCTCTCTGTAGATATGACTCATATGAAGGGGAGAGAGGAAGGATCCCTATAAAAGGGAGATAATCCACTACCATTTGTGTTCATGATCTCTTACTATCAATGATACTATTGAGGTGAATGGATCTTATATCAAGAGAGGATTTCATTGGTGGGGGGATTTCTGCAGTCTCATGAATAATTGATTTTGATAGCTTTCATAATGGATCAAACACCTAGGGAGGTTGTGATAGTAGTAAACTATTAGATGATACCAAGAAAATATATTTGGGAATAACTAAATATCCTGATAGGTTAAGAATCAATTCATATATAGTTCTTTCCAAAAGGGACTCCCTACATAGATCTAGCTCCTATGTAGGGAGGTTTCATTGTTTATAACTTCCATCAGTGAGACTTAACATCATAAATAGATAAGTGGTCCTCTTTTAGATTGTTATCATATGTATTTAATGGGAATTTCCATATTTTATTTTGGTACGGAGATGAAATATTTATCTTTTTCATAGATTTATGGATAGGATGGCCCGCTCTAAGAAAGTTTAGGCCTTATAAGATGGACCATATGTCCTATAGTTTAAGTTTTTGAAACTATGATGTTGTCACACCATTTAACTTCATTGACTGGGAATTCATTGTCCAGTTTTACATCATGCGATGAAGAAGTTATCATATATATTAATTTCATGCGACTAGGACATTATCGTGTTATTTAACGATATGTGACTAGGATGTATTACTGAGAGGGTTGACCTATCTAAGGAAATTGGGTATTCAAAAGAGATACCTAACATGGTATGGAGGGGTAAAAGAATATGATATTATAATATTTATTTTACAGTGGGTATTATGCATGGATGTGTAACATCGAGGGTATCAAAATCTAGTTGAATAGTTGGGTCATGGGAAGTGTAAATAATAATGTAAGAAAATATAAGTCAACAGAAGGTGGATATCATTGGGTACAGGTCAACGAATAATAATTGAAGAATCCCATAATCCAAAAAGCTTATAAATAGTTCCTTGATTTAATTGGGGCCTCTCCTCCATCAAATTATCCACTAGGTGCAAGCTCTAGGATGTTAGATTATTCACCAGTGAATCCTAGTGGGTCACTTTTGGATTAACTAGTCCTTGTTACTATTTTACTATAGGGTGAACCAAGATCATGGGAGATCATAGTATATGTGTTTCTAATTGAATGGTATCAACTCATGTAATTGGTTGGTATTGACCTATGTATCGAAGATATAAGGTTATTTCATGGATAACATAAAATTCAATAAGGGTTTGAGAACCTTAAAGGCTATTCCAATGTGTATTAAACAAATTTTGGGACTAATGGACAAAAAATGTTATCATTAAGTACACAATAATCATAGGGGGTGATCCATTCAATGTGAATACCTCTTGTTATGTAGTTTAACATCATGCAATGATGACATTATCGTGCAGATTTATGTCATGTGTCTATGAAATTGTTGTGTATTTTAGCATAATGTGAATAGGATGTTTTCATGTTATTTAATGTTATGTGACTAGAAAATGATTCTATATCTTTAGATGGAGTGTTCCTTGATCACATTGCTAAAGATACTTTCTTGGTTCCTTAAGATCACATGATTCATACTCAATATAAGAAACAAGAGACAACTAGATAGTCAATTGAGTCGTAGGAGAGTGCATGACATGAAATATGCAGGGGTATTAACATTTTTGTAAGCAGGAATCCCCACACCAATTTGGCTCTCATCAAGGTACATAGTTGAGAGTAATGAGAATTCATCTATGGGCCTGAAGTAGAGGATCCATGTGTCACTATGTATCCCATAGTATGAAGTTCTATCCACATGTAGTTCTTATTAGAGAATCCCTTATACAGGTTTGAACCATATGCATGTGAAGGGGGGTTTTTTCATTGAATCGTGTTTGGGACCGAGATTTGAGATTTTCTCATCACTACATATCCTCTGAGTGAAAAAATAGATCCATATATAGATCTTCCAAAAAACCCTTACACATATACGGATCTTGTGAAGGGAAGAAGAACTATCACTATCAGGTGTAAGACACTCATGTTTCAAAGGATTGTACATGGATCTAGTTCTCATGTAGGGAGGGATTCAGGGTTGAGCTTGAGAGTGAAATCTAGGAATCACTACTTATCTCATGGGAATGATAATCATGATACATGAAGTTCTTAGATAAAAAATTCCCTATGTAGGTCTAAACCAAATTTTGGGAGGAAACTTTTCCATTTATACTGTAGTTGGGCCCAAGATTTGATATTTATGTGTCGCTATGTATGTTTTGGTAATAGGAATCAATCCACAAATAGTTATTAGAGAAAAAATTACCTGTACAGGTTTTACCCATACACAGGGATGGAAATTATCCTTTTTATATTAAGGATAGAACCAATAGTTGACATCTAAACATCACTATATATATTTTTGTTATATAAGTCAAGCCACACATAGTTCTGATATCAAATATCCAAATAGATCAAACACATACAAGATAATGGGGAATTTTATTATTACAACATGGTTGGATCTAGCATTAGAGACTCGGGCATCACTATGCAACCTATGGTAATATGAATCCAGCCACATGTAGTTTTGATATAAACACTATATTGTATAGAGTATTGCTTCCAGGACTTGGACTATGCAGTAATAAATTACTGAGTTATTATTAATCCCTCTTATATGTGGGGAAAATTGATAAAATGTATCGTGTATTTAAATATATGTATCAAGGATTTTCATTTGATGATTGGACGACCAGTGCCACACGTTTGGAGAAATAACTCATGGGATTGAGGGGGAATATTCCTCTGGGATGAAAATATCCCTTAGGTACAAGTTCTTAGACATAGTGTTATTCACCAGTGAATCCATGAAGGGTCCTTTAAGGAATATAAAATACTCTAGGAATAATCTTTTTGGTGTTTTGTAATTCACCAATAAATCCTAGCAGGGTTCCTTTAGGATTAGTCAGTCCATGTTACTAATATTCAGTGAAATTCTAAGAGAATATGTGCTCAAGGTATTTTGTGATTTAGAAAAAAAATGGGGTATATGTAGTTTGTATAGTTTAAAAAGGGGGTGTATGATGTTTTTTTTATGCTCAAGGAAGTTGGGTCTTCATATGGTACATATACCCCGAAATAAAGGGGTATAATAATGTGATTTCATAATGTTTCCTTGAAAATGTATATAAGGTTCCAATGAGTAACATCGAGGGTATCTGTATCCACATGAATAGTTGGGTCATGGAAAGTGTAATTCATATTCCAAGAATATACGAGTCAACTAAATATGAGGATTAGTGGGTATAGGTCAACCATTAATAATGTCGGAATCTTATATTCCACGAAGATAAAACAATAGCTCCTATATTTAAGGGGGGGCTCTCTTCACGGACCAGAACATCCACCAAACATAAGTTTTGGGGGATTTCATTATTCACTAGTGAATCTCAGTGGTATCCATGTAGCGAACCCAAACCCAGTAACTCGAATCTGGTACCTACTACCATTACATTGGCATAAGATACAAGGAAAGAACATACCAAAGGACTGAACAGTTTAATTGTTTTAGTAAACTATATACATACAAGAGTCTTGTATTGAAAATGAATACGCAAATTACAACATTTTTTTTCTAGAATAAATTTATTTCATCTATAATATACTTTCATAACTTTCTACGTACACTTCATAGAATCCTGTGGAAAGGAAAAAAATAAGGATGAGATCAAATGCTATGTAAGTGTTAAGTACAGTGGATACAATAATGAATGAATAGGAATAGTCAATATGGAAAGGTAACTAAATGAGCCCACATTTCATTTAAATAACTAGATAAATAATAATCAATATGGAAAGGTAAATAACTTAGCACACATTCAATTTAAATAACTAGATAAGGCATGATCAATACAGAAAGGTAGATAATTGAAAACAATGACATTTAATTAATAATATAAGAATAAAGTGCATCGATATATTTATTCATAGAGAATATCTAACAAAAAATAATAATTGAAATTTTGTTGAAGTAATTGCTTAATTTTTTGGATTCTATGTTTACCAGGTACATAGAAACTTTATCATCAATACCTTTCACAAGATGGTTTAAAACTGATGAGTATAAAAACATTTATCTTAGGATAGCCAACTGATATGTCCCATGAGACTACCAATGTATTGAGAGGCTTACTTTAAATGGTCCCCAACCCATGTCATGCCATTATAAATAATTCCCAATATATCAAACAATAGATTTTATTTCATAAACATTGTGCCTTATCAAATATCCATATTGTGCATTGAATATGGAGTTATCAATATTTTCCCAGATAATCAAATAACTTTCAAAGTAAACACCATGTGTAAAAAGTGTATACAGTTTAGTGAATAATCATATCCATGATAAATAATGTTGATATTTAGGAGAAATTTAATGTTCAATGGTCATTTTAAAGTAAAAAAACTCAAGGGGTGGATAATTGAAACAAAAACGATTCAAGGAAGTGAATTTCAATACTACCCTTGTTCAAAATAAATATATTCTATCTAGAGGTAGAATATAGATGGTATCAATATGACATATGAAAATTAATTAAGAATAAGGGTTTTTATTATTGATAAAATAAAAAATATATATAAAAACATTCTTGAGGAAAATAGAATTTTAATTTTGCAAATATCCTGATCATCCTTTTCTTTGAAAATCACTTTTAAAAACGTTTTCTTTAAAAATATCTTCATAAACTTATAAATTAATCTTCAAATAAATGATGGTAGGTAATTTAATATAATGTTATAAGAACATTCCTTTTACATTGTAAAAATTCTAGAAATTTTCCTTATTCGGAAAGAGATAATAATATTCCTTTCCAGAAATTTGGTAAAAAATAAAAATGGGTAAAAATATATTTATTAAATCATTTAGAAAAGATTAAAAACATTTCTTAATTTTTTTTACAAAACATGGTTTTGGAAGAAAACAATTTTCCAACCGTAGAGATAAGTAAAGTTGGGTTTTGATAAAAAAATATTTCTAAAACATTTCAAGTTACAAAGAGTGGAACAATGGTACTATTAATTGAAAAATATCATTAATAACCAAAGGGTAATTAAATTAAATGTTTTCTTAAACAATGATCATATAATTTCCTTTAATTTAATTTCAAGAATAAACTTTATTTATTAGAATGAGATTGTGAAATAAACTCAAAAAAAGATCATAATGTTAAAGTGAGAATTAATAAATTAATAAATTATATGTATAAAATATAAATCCTCATAAAACAAGTGGGAATACAGAAATTCATAGTCAAAATTCATTATTCAAATAATCATAAAATATCAATGACAACGAATAGGTAATATAACCTAATAAAAAGAAATTGAGTTATAAAGTTTCTTTACTACTTGGTAATAATAAGATCAAATCCCCTTAGATGAAATAATTCAAATTGAAATGAAAAATATATTGAATAAATAATTATTCATGAAATTAAATGTAAAATTGGTATTATATATCCCATATAAAATAAACTTGGTGAATGACATTACAATATGCCTCGATGAAATGAAATTGAAATTGAATGCCTTACCTTATAATTTCCTTTTGGTCATTATTAGTTTATCCTTATGTACAGTAGTTTTAAAAAATTTATATGCTAATAATATAACCATATTAATATTTATAATATCATATATTATCCTTTTATAACATATTATTACCTGGTTGTTAATAAAATTTTATTATTTTCATCCTTTTGGGTAATAACGTGCTTTGTTTTTCGAGTATATTTTGACTTGTTATTTTTTGTCCCTCATAATTTGTTCATGATTTAATAACCTCCATAATTTAAATCAAGATATTAATATCATATATATTCATTATTTATTTATTTATTGTAATCTATACAATTTATTTATAGGAAATCAAATGCACTGTACATGGAGACTGTAGGCCATACGTATGCATAAACATAGCTTCAATTTTATTATCATATTAAAGAAAGAAAATTAAATGATATATATTTATATTTTAATTCCAGTACCATATTTATTTCATATATATCACACATGTTATTAAACCCATCCTTAATACATTCCATGTAATGTTTGAACAAATCACACCTCTTTTTGAGATGGTAGTCTGTCGTACACATGAATGATGTTATCATGTTCCAAAAAAATAAAATGAATGAAGGTACATGTAATATAATAATTTAATAAGAATAAAGACAAAATTAATATCATATATATCATATAAAATAGTACTTACATCATTATTCTCAACATTGATATGTGGTAATGGAAAAAATAATGACATCATTTGACAAGGTAGTAGTCCACTGTACACATGAACGATGATTTCATAACCCATTTTATGGAAGTGTGTGGAGTTTTAGGTCATCAATTTAATATAAAAAAATATAAATTTTTTTATTATACTGGTCATTTTTATATAATAATTATATATAAATATTTTAAGTAGGTGGAGAAGGAAAAAAATAAAAATGATTTTAGAAAAACATTACCACTTCTTCAGGTATCCTCCTTCGGTTAGCACTAATTCCTTCCCATGTTAGATTTTTTCCTGAGATATGGATTCATGGATGATTTTAGGTATGTTGGGTTGTAAATTGGGTATGTTTTGGATGATAAAAATGGATTTGTAGGTGTGAATAAGTGGGGGAAGTGAGCACCATTTTTTAGTGGAGGAGGAGTGGCATTTCAATAAATATCAAAAAGTAAACACTATTTGGAGGACTTACTAACCTCATGTGCCTCAAATAATGATCCATTTTATATAAAATGTGCTATTAGGTCTAAATATGTCCATAAAATGGGTTTTTACATGCTTTGGGCCATTTCCACACCTTAACTTTTAAGACTATCTAATTAGTAAACTCATTTTTACCTTAATCATTATGATTAACTTTTATGATTTTTGAAAATATCATTGGTCAAAAATTATTTTGACCTTATTAGATATAATAAATTATTATAATTCCAAAATATTGAATCTTTTTTTCCAAATTAAAATCACATAAGTGGATTAAATTAATTTAAAATCCATCTCATAGACAGAATGAGAAAGTTTGTTTTTAAAGTGAAAATGTTAAAAAGTATAAAATGTTTTTATATTAAAACTCACTATAAAATTGATTAAAATTAAATAAATTGGATTAAAATATGTATTATTGATCTAATATAACAATAAAATAATTATAATTATAATTTAAAATTATAAATTATTTAGATGAAAAGTCAATTTTTAATTAAAATTATGATTTTTTCAATATTCTTCAAAAATTATAACTTCTTGGAAAAATACCAAAAATTTAAACCTAAGATAATTTTTACATTATTATTTAAAAAATAAAGTTTGTTTTTTAAAAAAAAATTTATTATAGTATCAAAAAAAATTTAAAACAAGTGTTCTATTAAAAGTTGGCAAAACTGCCTTTAAAAAATACAGATTTTTTATTTGTAAAATTGGATGTGTTCTTATCTTATGCCTAAAAAATATATTTGATGAATTTAAAAACATTATTTTGAACATAAAATACATATATTTCATTAATATTATTAAATAATATTAATTAATTTAATTAATTATGATAAAACATCTTTTTTACATAGAAATACTTTTTTATAAAAATATTTCATTTTTATTCAATTGGTTTTTATATTCATTTCTAATTAATTGTTAACTAATGAATTAATCCATATATTTTTATATGTTATTTAATTATATTCATAACCACTAATTTAATAGATAAGAGATAATTTCATTTTAAATAATAATATTAATAGTGTTTGAAAAAAATCAGTCTTACATGTAACGAAAACCATTGAAGAAAGTAATTTTTGTATGTGATGCATGCTAACTCAGTGTCTCATGAATTTAGAGATATATCATATATTTAATTTATTTAAAATATAAAATATTTTTTAAAGTCTCAAGATATTATATTCCATTCTACTCTTGTTTTTGTGGGTCACATATGCAAATGAATATGATGTTCAAATTTTATGATTTTGGGGTGTTATATTCTCCCAACTTTAAATAAATTGCATCCTTCCAATTTAAACATGATATCACTAATTAAGGTTTTGGTATTTGAAAATAAATTTTTTGAAAAAAACAACATCATAAAAGGATTAATAAAATATCCTCTTAATAGGAGAGCATGGGAAGTACAACAGTCATATGGAAAATCATATAACTAAGTTTCTACATAAGAGAACAATAGTGGAAAGTGATGATATGGACTTGAATGAAAAGTGTAAATATTTATAAAGAGTGATTGAGTTCATTGATTACAATAATTTTAGTTATAAATGGAATTTTTGGGTTCTCAAAACCATAAATCTATGATGATTTAAAAGACCTTCGCTTCAACAAAAATGAAGGTATTAGGATAAAAATTTTCTTTCAAGACCATTTTTCCTAGAGTTGGGGAATTATTTCACTAACTATGAATATAAATGGAATGTTTGACAAATGTTTTAGCTAAAAAATGACACATTTACCAGGAAATCATTTAGACCAGTGGTAGGTGTGAAACCCTTATCATCCTTTGATCATGGGTTGAAGTCCCACCACTTTTCCGTATGTGGTAGGTTGTCACCCTATATGTAGGTTATCATTTTCATGAAACATATTTATATAATTCCAAAAATAAATATGATGTAAATCCTTAAAATAAAATAAATCATTAAATAAACTTTTTTTACTATGGTTTACAAAACCACTTTTTTTTTCACAAAGTCAAATAATCTTATTTGAAAATTATTACAATTTCATCCATGATCATATTAAATATAAAGGTTATAAATACATTTAAAATTACATCTATAAATGTCAATGCATTATTACTCAAAAAACATTCCACTAAAACATATACATGAATTAAATTTCTCCCAAAATGTTTATAATATTCGTGTGCTCTCGTCACAAAAAAAAATAGGTGTTTAAGACATTGAACTTATGGTTAACCATAAAATCATAAATCCACTATAGTATTCATAAAACTTAAGTTAATGAAGAAACATGTTATTCTAACATTTAGCACAATCCTTAGACGGTTCATGATTCTTATAACCAAAATACTATTGGAATGATACTTTTACAATTTAAATATAGAATTGTAATACTTTATCTCTTCAATTTAAACATAGGTCCTTACTTAGTCTAAACTTTAACATAAGTCATTCATTGTCATTATCTATTAAAATCCTTTATAATGTTTAGTAAAAAAATGCGAATTATCCTAAGCATATCCACCAGGAGTGTCAAACCATGTGCACAGTATGGACTATTGTTGTGTACGAGGTTACACTCAAGTCAAGCCCGAATCACCCTTTTTAAAGTTATTACCCCTAGGTACATATGTTCCATAAACACATCCACTTGTAGTATCCAGAAAATAATTTATTTCTAGGAAGACCCACATAATTTCCACCTTACCAAAAATTTTGGATTTTATTAAATTCTTATCATCAAAGTCTATCTTAGGGTTATATTCCCTAATCTATTTTTTATGAAATCTAGTTCCCAAGGATTCTACTAAACTTGATCTGATACCAATTGTAGTGACCCCAACCCCAAAAGCCTAGATATGGTTCCTACTACCATTACATTTACATAAGATACAAGGAAATCACATCTCAAAGGACCAAAAAATTTAGTAGTCTTGGTAAAATAGATACATACATGAGTCTTGTATTACAAATGAACACACAAATTACAACATATTTTTTCATTTCTATAATAAATTTATTCCAAGTAGAATATCCTTAGATATCTTTCTTAGTAACCTTCTTGGAATCCTAGGGAAAGGAACCAAAATATGTGTAACAAATCAGGTACTTATAAAATAATATGTTTCCATTCTGGAGTTAAAATGTTAAATTCATTATAAATGTATAGTAAAATAAGTGGTTTTTATAGAAATTAAGGAATCTGTGAAAATCGAATTATAACCTAACCTATTAAAGTATAAATAAAATTTATGTATCTTATAATTGAAAACATGATATATATATATATATATATATATATATATATTTTGAAATAAGTAAATAAATGTTTTGGAAATGATAAATTAAGTGTTAGTATTTTTATGACATATATATTTTTATTTAAAATTTTATAATTAATATAATGACTTAAAATAAAATTTATATTCATAAAATAGATTTATAAATTAATATTTTTCCATATTATGATTTTAATATAATTTTATAAGGGATTAATTAATTTTTCAAAGTGTTATAAAATCGGTTATAAGTTTAAAATTTGTATTTTTTTCAAAACAAATATTGTTGTTAATTAAAAATTAAATTTATAATATTTATAAAATTATTTTTAAAAATCAGAGTTCATGTTTTAATTCTATAGATCAAAAAATTGTAAGGTTTGATTTTTTGTATTTTTATAAAATAGTGGATTTTTTGTGAATAGTAAAATACGGTAATTTACAGTATAAGATAAATACATAAATTATTGAGTCATGGATGATGTATGGATGATGTAATAACTATTGGTTCAATATAACATGAATTATTTACTGTATTTATCCACAATAATCCACACTATTCTTAGTCTTGAGCTAAAATAATAAATAAATTAAAAAAATAAAATAAAAAACACACATCTCCTCAACTATAAAAAACACCCCTCACCACCTATTTTCCTCACAGCTCAAAGCCTTGTGGCATGTTTAGTTTTTTCCCAATTCTCTTAACAAGCCTCTTAATTATGTCTAATATCTTCAAGTCTCACAAAAATTAAAAAAAAGTTTTGTGAGGTTCTCAAGGAGGAGAATTAAAGAGGTAAAATCCTCTTTCATTTTCATTTTTTTTAAATTTATTTTATTTTCTAATTATATCCTCAAATCCCCTCATAAAAGTGAAATGAAAACTCTATTATCTTAAATATACTAGAATTATATTGTGTTAATGAAATATCTATCATCAAACCTCTCCCCTTCTCCTCTTATTCTAAAAAATGAACACATCATTTGTGGTGTGTCGATTTATCATTATCTTGGATAATGTGTTTCCATTTTCTTTTACTGCCTTCAAAGATCATAGTAAAACCATTTTATGGTTAAATAATATTTTATTATATGTATTATATGTTATTTAATGTTCTATAACCAATATATAAACATTATATTTAATAAAATGATATAAGTTCATGATGGTCGTAGAAACCGCCAAAATAAATTAAATCATTTTCATTAATGTTTTATATAATGAATCATCCTCATATCAGAAAATTAAATGATATATGGTATCATTTAAAATTATGGAAATATATTAATACCATTTATTTCCACTTCTTTATTTTTTCTTCCATTCAACAAGAAAATCCATAATGTACTAACCATGGAAACCATGAAATAAATGCACCTCAAACAATGAAATTAAAAAAATATTATCAATAAATGGGTGGAAAATTGTTTTAATAATATCATATAAGTAATTATAAATATTAATACGGATATTTAATATATTAATAAAACTCTTTAAACCATTATACATGTTGTTTGAACATGTTTTAAGTAAGTGGAACCTGAGGTAAGGGACTTTTCATTAAATAATCCTCTTTTAAATTTCTATTTTCACAAAATTCAAAAGAAATGTTTATATGATGAAAGTATTCTTATTTTATGATTATGTTCAGGTTATTGGGAATTGTTTATAATAAATTTTGGTACCTATATCTCCCTCCATTTCATTGGGTAAGTTTATGTTGTGAGTTTACTATAATGGTTATTCCAAGTGTAACTATGATGGTTACACCATAAGGTAGTTGTGAGGGTTATATCACAATGTAGCCATGAGGGTTACATTATAAGGTATCTATGTGGGTTACCAATCATGATTTATCCACGAGTGTTATAATATTAATTAATTAATTCCCCAAGTTACATATATGGGTTTATTTATGTTTCCTATGTTTTATTGAAATATCATGTTTTCACAAAGTAAGTATAAGATACTTAAAGGGGAGAGAAGTATATCTAGTGAAAATGATTTCATATGTTTATAAGTATTTATAGAATAACATTTTCTTTCACTCTTTTTATCTCCCTTATTGATATTTTTTCTCTCATCCTATGTCTTTAAAAAATCACGTGGATTTAGGATGGGTAAGTGGAAAGAATAAGAAAATATAAATGTTGTGAAGATTTCAATTTTTATTAAAAACATTTGTATTATGGAAGAAATAAACATTGTTTTAGTAGTACCCAAATTTTATTATTGAGGGTTTTCATGTATGATTTAATAGGAAATTATCTAAAACTCTAAACCAAAAATATCTTTGGGAATGAAATTATGTGAATTTTATTTGAATTTACAATTTTATGAAATGTTATAAGGTCGGGTCCTTATAGTTTGTATCAAAACTTGATTTAGATAACTTTAGTGGTTGGGATGATCTTAATATAATAGCATAAATGATTTTTACCTTATGGTTAAGTTGAAATGATATATCATTTAAAAATTACCATGTTGTTTCATCTAAGATATGTGTGTTTATAATGGTTTTCTAGAGAAGAAACAGGTAAGCTGACATAGGAAGGCACCGAGAGGATGATATATTTACAAATCTAAAACTTAGAATGGTGGGAGTTGGAACCGAGTGGTTTGGGATAGTAATGGAATAGTTGATACAGGCTATAAATGGTGGTGGTATACATGTAAGAGAATATTGAGATCTACCACAAACAAACATTAAAATAGTAGAACATTTTATGAGGAAACACCCACAGACTTTTAGAGGATCTTCTAACCAAGTGGTGGATGAAGGGTGGATTAAATATCTTGAAAAGATATTCAATTTAATGGTGTGTTTAGATAATCAAAATGTTAGTCTTTCTATTTATTTTTTGAAGGTTACGTGGACCAATTGTGGTCAATGGTTAAGAATATCAAAAATAGTGAGTATATTGATGCCTTGGAATGGGATGAACTTAAGAATCTTTTCATTGAAAAATATTTTCATAAAGTGATTCGACATTCTTTGGAAAATAAATTCCTTTAATTGAAAAAGAGGATAATGATTCAGCGGCCATGTATGAAGGAAACTTCACCTGATTGGAAATTTATGCACCAAATCTTATTCAAGATCTTGATAGTAAAATAAATCAATTTTACTCATGATTGAAGCCAATATATCGAATGGAATTGGATTCCCATGAATTCAATGGTTATGAGAAACGTTTTTGATGTGCTGAGAGGGTATAAATGGAGTATTCTGATTATCATGTATACTTTTATAATAATAAGAGGATAAACTTCAGATGGAAAGCAATGGGTAAGAATTGGTCAAAATAAATATGAAGGTGAGAAAGTCTAGTTTTCAGTTTTGGGGAATTGTAGTAAAAATTACCCTGGGGAATGAATTAACAAATCTGAGAAGTGTTTTTGATGCTGTATGTTTAAAAATACGGCCCGATACTGTAATCAAAATGATATTAAGTCTAATTTTTATAAGAAAAATGAAAATTGTTTTAACTATGGTGAGATGGGAAATTATACAAATACCTTCCCAAAGAAATATCTGAATGATGGAAAGCAGCTAGATTGTATGCAGAATGGTGAATTTAAATATTTTTTGACTACTTTAGAAGATTTTTGGCCATCCAATGAAGTGGTATCATGTACTTTTTTTGTTTACTCATATTTTGCTATTTTTTTGATTGATACGGGGTCTATACATTCATTTATTTTTGAGAAATTTTCTGGTAAATTGGAAATTTCACCTCAAGAAATGAAATCATAACCTATGATAAAAACACCATGGGAAATAATAAGGTAGAAAGTAATTATAAAAATATTACTGTTGTTTTCTACGCAAAGACTTTACCTGCAAACCCAATTGTTCTTCTCTTAGTAGAGTTTGATGTTATTCGGGGTATGGAAGGGATTTATCTTTATCATGCTAAGATTTATTGTAGAGATAAAGAAGTTGTTTTTCAGAAAGATTTTCATTTTGTATAAAAAATGAACCCATACCATTGATATCATATCAAGAATCCGAGAAACTGTTAAAAGAAATGAAAGTTATCTTGCACATATTATTGAAATTAAGGGAACTATCCAGATTAATAATGTTCCAGTAGTAAATGAATTTGTGGATGTCTTTCTTGATGAGTTTTCTAGTGTTATACCTAGTAAAGAATTTGAATTTACTATTGACTAAGTTTCTTAGGCTTTCTAATTTCAAAACCCCTATATCAAATGGAACAAGTGGAACTTTTATAATTGAAAAATAAGTTGCAGGAGTTGCTTGATAAAGGTTTCATTAGTCCTAGCACTTCACCAGGGGGTTCTCTTGTTTTGTTTGTTAAAAAAAATATGGTTCCATGATGATTTTATTTGATTATATGTCTTTGAATGACATTAATTTTAAGAATAAGTATCCATTTCCTCATATCGATGATTTGTTTGATTAGATCCAGGGAGGCCAATATTTTTTCATTATATACATGAGATCCAGGTACCATCATCTGAAGGTAAAGGGGGATTACATTCCAAAAATAAAATTTTGTACTATATATTGGTATTATGATTTTATTGTTATGCCATTTGGTTTGAAAAATTATCCTTATCTATTTATTTAACTTATGAATATAATATTCCATGAATATTTGGATATGATTTTTGTTGTTTTCATTGGTGATATCCTATTTTTTTAAAAAGTTATGAGGATCATGGGAAACATTTGAGGAATGTCATGAAAACCCTTATAGAAAATAAGTTATGCGGGAAATTTAAAAAATGTTATTTTTGGTTTCAATAGATTTATTTTCTTAGGAACATTGCAAATAAATATGGAAAAATAGTTGATCCCTACAAAAAAGTGGTTTATGATTGGCCTAAACCTACGCATGTTAAATATATTCATAGTTTTATTGGATTAGAAATATATTACTAGAAGTTTTTTGAAAACTTTTCATGGTTATTTATCCCACTAACTAAGTTAACATGAAAAGAGGTTAAATTTATTTGAACAAAAGACAATGGTGTTTTTTTTTTGGAATTGAAAATAAGATTGGTGAATGATCCAGTTTTGGACCTGCCTTCTAGAAATAGTGATTGTTTCATCTACAATTATGCTTCATTGAAGGAACTTGGTTCCATTCTAATGAAAAATGATCATGTAATTGATTATGGTTCAATAAAACTAAAACCCCATGAGTTAAATTATCCCACAAATGACCTAGAATTAGCAGCTATGGTTGTTTCTTTAAAAATATGAAGACATCATTCATATGGATCCAAATTTAAAATATATATTGACTATAAAAGTTTGAAGTATATGTTCACTCAGAAGGAATTGAACATGAGGCAGAGAAGATGGATTGAACTGATAAAGGATTATGATTTCACAATCAAATACCATCCTGGAAAAGCAAACAAAGTGTAAAATGCCTTGAGTTGAAAACATCATGCTACATTAATAATTTACATTTGGAACATGACCCCTTTATTAATGATTGATTAATTTTTTCTTGGAAGTTGTTAGTGTAGGAAATTTCTATATTTTGTTTCAGGTTCAATAAAGTCGTCTTTATCAGACAGAATTAAGAAAACAAAGAAGGAATACTATGAGTTACAGAAAAAGGTATATTTGGTTAAGGAAGGTAATTTTTCGGATTTTAAAATTGATAAAGATTGTGTTTTGAGAATTGGGAAGAGATTATGTGTTCATTGTGATTCATAGTTGAAGAAAGAGTAATTAAGTGAATCTCATAGTTCTTTATTTTCAGTTCATCCTGGAGGCACTAAGATGTATAGATACCTTCAATATTATTACTAGTGGGATGGAATGCAAATTGATATTGATAATTTTATAATGAAATGTTTGACATGTCAATAGGTTAAAGTAAAGAGGCTACTACCAAAGGGGATTCTTCAGCCTTTTCTAGTACCAAAGTGGAAATAGGAAAATATTTCCCTGGACTTTATGGGAGGACTACCAAATAATTCATGAGTTAATAATGAAATTTTGGTTATTATTGATTAGTTAACTAAATCTATGAATTTCCTTCCTATTTGAGATACTATGTCTTTATATCAGCTTTCTTGAATATACCTCAAAGAGGTTTTCAAGTTACATGGATTTCCTCTTTCCATTGTATCTGATCATGATCACAAGTTCACTTCTAAATTTAGGAAAGGGATTCAGAATTCTTTGGGAACTAAACTAAAATTTAGCACAACCTTTCATCTGTAATTTTATAGACAGTCAGAGAAACCCATTAAAACATTATAGGATATTCTTAAAGATTTTTCAATGGATTATTAAGTAAGTTAGGATTTTCATCTTTCTTTAGTTTAGTTTTTTTATAATAACAGCTTCCGTTTTAGCATACATATGGAACCTTTTGAGGTATTATATAGAAAACAACATCAGACTTTAGCATTTGGGATGAATTATGGAAAGGAATTTGATGGGACCCGAATTAGTATAATATGTGGCTAAGAAAGTGAAGATGATCCAGCAAAACATTAGGATAGCTTAGAGCGGGAAGAAAAGTTATGCATATAATAGGAGGAATGACTTTTCTTTTGAGGTAGTTGAACATGTTTTCCTTTGAATATCACCTTGGAAAAGTGTTATGCATTTTTTTAATAAAGGAAATCTAAGTCCATGGTTCATTGGACCTTATTAAATCCTAGAGAATGTTGGACCAATTTCCTACTGAGTAGATTTTCGTATGAGTTTATATCAAGTAAATAATGTTTTTCATGTTTCGATGTTAAGAAAGTATGTTCCATATTCATCTCATTTTTTGATCATAGAATTAGTTCAGTGAGAAGAGAACCTTTCTTATAAAGAGAAAGTTGTTCATATTCTTGATCATAGAGAGAATGTATTGTTGAATAAGGTAATTCATCGGGTTAAGGTTTTGTGAAGAAACCACATGGTTGAAGAAGCAACATGGTAATTTGATAATGATATGAAGGAAATATATCCCCACTTTTTTAATAATTAAATAAAAATTTTGAGGACACAATTTCCATAATGAGGGGAGAATTTAACAACACAGTTACTTATAAAATAATTTGTTTCTATTCTGGAATTAAAAATTTAATTCATTAAAAATGTATAATGAAATAATTTGTACTTATTGAAATTAATCAATATATAAAAATAGAATAGTAACATCACCCATGAAATTATAAATAAAATTTATGTATCTTATAAGTGAAAATATGATATATTTATATCATGGAAAACGTAAATAAATGTTTTGAAAATAATAAATTAAGTGTTGGAATTTTTGTGACGCATAAAATATTATTTACAATTTTATAATTAATATATTTATTTATAAAAATATATCTACATAAAATATATACATAAATTAATATATTTCTTCTTTATTATTATAATATAATTTTATGAAACCTTAATTAAATTTTTAAAGTGATATAAAATCAGTTATAATTTTAAAATTTGTATTTTCCAAATAAATGTTGATTTTAATTAAAAATTAAATTTATCATTTTTAGAAAACTATTTTCCAAAAATAGAGTTCATTTTTTAATTCTATATGTTGAAAAATAGTTATGGTAAATTTGTGGGATTTTTATAAAATAGTTTACTTTTTAGTGAATAGTGAAATACAATAATATATGGTATAAGCTAAATACATATATTATTGATTCATGGATTATGTATGAATGATTTAGGAACTTTTTTTTCAAACTCACATGCATTATTTAATATATTTAGTCACAAGATTTCACACTATTTGTTGTCTTGAGCCAAAATAATAAACAGTGAATAAAATAATCAAAAAACACCCCTCACCGCCTATTTTCCTCACACCTCATATCTTTATGGCCTATTTAATTTATTTCCAATTCCCTTACCAATACTTCACCACATGTCCAAGGCCTTCTGGTCTCACCAAAAATCCAAAACCATGTGACTTAAAAAGGTTCTTAGGGAGGATAATTCAAGATGTAAAATCATCATTCATTTTCTTTTATTTCCTTTTCAATTTATTTTCATTTCTTATTCTATCCTCACCTCTCTTATGACAACCTTGATCTTTATTACACACTAAAACATGATTAATTACATAAAATTCACTTGATACAACATAGAATATTGAAAGTTCTAGTGTCTTTGGGGCTTAGGGTCATTATATAACAACATAGAACATAAAACACTAAACATCTTTATTGAAAACTTCCTTTACATGACCACTACATTCCCTCATACTTAGAATTGCATAGGATAACCTGAGGACAAGCATAAGAAAAAAGGTGAGCTATAAAGCTCAGTAAGGGAATAAACATGGAATAACATGAGGAATACAATACATGTTAGACAATAGGCATATCAATGGAGCATAATAGAAACATGGACATAAAGGCATGATAATGCATGATAATCATAACATGGAAATGTGACAACAACACTTAACATGGAATTAGCATGAGTCAAGGCTCATTGCACATGGATCATGATTAAACCCTAATTACACATGAAGCATGAGTAACCCCCCATTGCACCTGAATTATAATGAGTCAACACTCATTTCCCATTATGTATCATGATACTATACTTTACCCAATGCATTGGAGGGTTATTAGGGCGCACCCTTCTTAAACATTTCATTTCATGCATAAGTGTGCCACATGGATCACATAACAAGGAATCAATCAACATCATAAGTTATTACACAATTATGTAATGTGGAATAAATACATGAAATTACCATTCAATATGTATATGTTCATAAAGGTGAATACCCTTGATAGAGACATGGGTATGGTATTCACTACACAATGATCTTGGCTTGGAAAAACAATGTGCAATTTTGGCAGCATAATGATGTGACATAATGATTCATGAAAATGGTTGATGAGATAGAAAAGGGTGTCTCATCATATGTACATGAAATGGAAAGTAAGTGGGTCATATAGATACATGTCCTAACAAACTTAATCGAATTTAGATGCATAATACAAAATAATTACTTGGACGTAAAAGGGGAGAGAGAAATCTCTCACAGAATTTCGGCATGGTAACAGGTGTACATGGGAGGAATTAATGAGAGATAAAGGGGTATACCATCATCCAAACATAAAGAGGGCAGTATGGGAGAGGTGAGAAATCGTACCCCAACATTTTTAATTAAAAACAAAAGGGCATAACAACTTAAAGAAAATAGGACAAAAATGAGAAAGGAAGAAATCACTTACTTGGAAGTGTGCTTCCAAAGGCTTGGAAGAGGCTTGAGAGAGGCTTCTTAAGAGCTTGGGGTGCCTTTGTAGGATTCTAGAGAGAGGAGGGAAGAGGTTGGACGAACTCTAAATGCTTTTAGTGAAGAGGAAGTGGGAGCTTGGGTGGGTTTATATAGGAAAGGAGAGGGAAATGTTTATTATTTAGGTTTGGGACACCTCACATCAATCTAATAAAAACCACAAAATCAGACCATGGTTTTTGCCCATGGTTGTTTAAAAAGGGGATTGGAAAACAATATTTTATAAGGCCAATGGCAGAACTTCTTAAAATAATAGGTTTGCTTATATGGAGGTGAATCACACTCTCAAGGAAAATAATTTAAAAAGATAAAATGTTTTATAAGCTTTGAAGGGTACACTAAAGCTTTGTAAAATAAATAAAATAAACCAAAAATCACATTATTTTAATTTTAAACATATATTGTCCTAACATATCATTTATTGTATTTTATTACATCACTATTGTGTCATTATGATGTCATAAAACACATTATATATTTAAACGGTATTTAATTTTTACCCAAAAATTCGACTGTCTCGGAAAATATTAAAAAATTCACCATTGGATAATTTTGACATACTTATTCCAAAAATAATATCAATTTTATCTAAATAATTTTCTAAATATGTGAATTTTCAATCTTAAAATAAAAACTGACATTTATCGAAAATTCATGGGTTTTGACAAAAACAGCTTTCAAACCTTAATAAAAATTACAATTGCTTTCATAAAATTATACAATAATTTATATTGAATAAAAATTAATTTAATATTATTATTATTATTTTATTAAAATATTATTTAATTCAAAAATCCATTAATTCATCAAAATATATTTCTTAGTCGAATATTAACTAAAAATACTATTTGTGCTTTAAAAACTATTTACAAAGTAACCAAAATAAAATGAATGTGTATTATTTATACAAAAATAATATACATAATCATAGTTCTAGGGTCTCATTACATAACCCCTTATAACACCCGCATAAGACCGAATGGAAAGATGTGCGTTGGTGACAGACTCTTGGGGTGACTCGGATAACATCGCTTGGGTGGTAATCTCTATTAACTTCCACTTCTCCTATAGTTAGTTCTGTTCAAGCTTAACATGTTCAAGATCAGCTTGGGCTTAGTCAATATGAAAGCCCAATGACGCCACCTCCTTTATGAGCTCTAAAAAATGGGCTTCGTATGGGGAAAGTCTACTAGATGAGTCCATCGCTTCCTTTGTCTGAGTAAATTGGATTTTTTAAAACCCTGTATTTATACTAATAATATGATCATTGTTCAACGGCTATATTAGCAATGGTCACAATTCTTAATGATATTTTAAAATCCAAACCAAATAAGTGCATACGTTTTACATAACCATAAGAATACATTTAAATAGACCAAGAGAAATTTTCATTAATGAATTTTTGGGTCGTTACAATCTTCTCCCCTTAAGAAATTTCACCCTCGAAATTTCCTTTTCCCACACTAAAAAAAATGTGGGTGACTCTGCTTCATCACTTCCTATGATTCCCACGTCGCTTCTTCAAACTTTTGGTTTTTCTACAATACCTTGATGAGGGGAATTATCTTATTTTGTAGAACTTTTTCTCTATGATCTAATATCTTCACTGGTTTCTCCTCATAAGAAAGATCATCCTCTAGTTGTACTACCTCGGAAGAGAGTACATGTGAAGTTTCTGGTATGTACTTCTTTAATAGGGATACATGAAATACATCATGTACTTTGTCCATGGTAGGTGGAAGTTCTAGTCGATAGGCCACATCCCCAACACGATCAAGAATCTCGAAGGGGCCAATGTACCTAGGACTTAACTTCCCTTTATTTCCAAACCTCATGACCTTGTTTCATAGAGATATGTGTAGAAATACCATGTCTCTAACTTTAAACTCAAGGTCTTGTTGACGGTTATTTGCATAACTCTTCTGTCGACTCTGGGATTCCTTGATATGTTGTTGAATGGTTTTCACCTTCTCCACCATTTCTTCGACCATTTCTGGTCCTAGCAACTTACTCTCACCAACTTCATCCTAACATGTCGGTGTTCTACACCTCTTCACATATAGGGCTTCATAAGGTTCCATTCGGATGCTCGAGTGGAAACTATTATTGTAGGAGAATTCAACCAGTAGAAGATGTTGGTCCCACCCACCTTTGAAGTCCATAGAACATGATCTTAACATATCCTTTAATGTTTGAATAGTTCACTCAGATTGGTCGTCCGTTTGAGGATGATAGGCTGTACTGAAGTTCAGTTCAATATCCAGAGCATGTTGAAGAATCTTCCAAAACTTAGAGGTGAATCTTGGATCTCGATCGGATATAATAGATAGTGGTACTCCATGTAGCCTTACCACTTCCTTGATATATATTCGTGATAGTTGATCCAATGAAAAATCCTCCCAAATTGAAATGAAGTGTGAATACTTTGTAAGACAGTCCACAACAACCCAGATTGCATTGTTTCCTTTGGATGTCTTCAGAAGTTCAGTGACAAATTCCATAGTGATGTTCTCCTATTTCCATGTTGGTATGGGTAATGGTTGCATCATCCCCTTAGACTTTTGTCTCTCAGCCTTCACTTGCTGACACACTAGGAACTTTGATGTAAATTCAGCGATATCTTTATTTATATTATCCCACCAATAATGCTCTCGGATATCTTGATACATCTTTGTGTTTTCTAGATGAATAGAGAAATTTGAACTATGTGCATCATCCAAAATTTCCTTCTTCAGCTCTAAACTTGATGGAACACATAGTCTTTTCTCAAATCTCACAATTCCTTCTTCATTAACATTAAACTCTGAGGATTTCTCTTTTATGATAGTTCCAATTTATTCTGAATTCCCACATCATCCTTTTGATCATCCTTTAACTTTTTCAAAAGAGGTGGTTGAGAAATCATTTGTGAAAGGATTGATGATGTTCCCTTATTTATGATTCTCATGTCCATCTTCATCAAATCTAAGAATATTGGATCCTTCACAATTCTCATCAATGATAGAATCATTTGGTCCTTTCTACTTAGAGCATCGGCCACCTTGCTCTCTTTCACAAGGTGGTAATGGATTGAGCAGTCATAGTCTTTGATTAGCTCTAACCATCTTCATTGGCGCATGTTCAACTCTTTCTGTGTGAATATATACCAGAGGCTTTTGTGGTCTGTATATATTTCACACTTCTCCCCAAAGAGATAATGCCACCAAATTTTTAAAGTGAAGATCACCACAACCAACTCCAGATCATGTGTTAGATAATTCTACTCATGAACTTTCAATTGCCTTAAAGCATAGGCAATGACTATGTCATTTTACATCAACACACAGCTCAGGCCTTTCTTCGAAGCATCACTGAATACCACAAAAAGTTCTCCACTTTTGGGTAATGTGAGCATGGGTGAAGTGATAAGCCTCCTTTTCAACTCCTTGAAGATTTCTTCACATTCATCACTCCAAGAAAACTTCACTCTCTTCTGAGTTAGCTTGGTAAGAGGGTTGGATAATCATGAGAAATTTCTCACAAATCGTCGATAATATCCAGCTAACCCCAAGAAGCTACGAATATCTATTACCGATGTTGGCCTTGGCCATCCCTCTATTGCAATTGTCTTGGAGGGATCCACAAATATCCCATTACTTGTGATGAAATGGCCCAAGAATGAGACCTCCTTCAACCAGAACTCACACTTGTTGTACTTTTCATAGAGCTTCTCCTTTCGCAAGGTCTCTAGTATTGTTCTTAGATGCTCCTCATGATCCTCCTTGGTTTTGGATTATATTAGAATATCATCTATAAATACTAGCACAAATTTGTAGAGGTAATCTCTAAAGACTCTATTCATCAAGTCCATGAAGATTTCTGGAGTATTAGTGAGTCTGAAATGCATTATAATGAATTCATGGTGCTCGTATCTTATACAAAAATCAGTCTTTGGGATATCTTACTTCTTCAACCTTACTTGATAATATCCCGAATGAAAATCTACATTGGAGAAGTATTGTGCTATACGCAGCTGATCGAACAAGTCATCAATTTGTGGGAGATGATATTTGTTCTTTATCATGATTTTTTTTAAGCTCACGATAATCGATGCAAAGGTGCATTGACCCATCCTTCTTCTTGACGAAGAGGACCGGTGCACCCCATGGTGAAGCACTTGGGCATATAAACCCTTTATCCAGATTATTCTGTATTTATTTCTTCATCTCCTCAAGCTCCACAATATCCTTTCTATACGGAGTCTTGGATATTGGAAATTCCCTAGGTATAAGATCAATTGATAATTCAACATATCTTCTAGGAGGAAGACCAAACAATTCCTCGGGAAACACTTCAGGTAATTCCCTCACAATAGGCATGTCTTCAAGGATGGTTGCCTCCTTAGAATCAATCATATGTTCCAGATATGAATGCTCATAGGGCATTAATATTCATGCTTGAGATGATGGAGCTAAAGAAGATTCATCTTCCTCTTTTCCCTTATACAGAATTGGGGGTCGATTCTCTATATGGAGAGTGATTTCCCTCTCACGGCGATTTAGGTTGGCTCCATATAGGGAAAGAAAATCCATGCCAAGAATTGCATCAAATTCCACTATAGGGAGTATGATGTGGTTCTCCATGAAGTTCAATCCACAAATTATGACAGGGGAGGAGTTATATTCATGAGATGAAATGATTTCCCCATTTTTCATACTCACCGACATCTTTACTTCCATGATTTTTTGTGGTGTTGGGATTATTCTACTAAACTTTCGGGATATAAAAGAATGCATAGAACCATGAACGATAACCCTAACTTTCACTTTTTGATTCTAGTTCTACTTATTTACTTCATCCAAAAAAACATAGGGAAGATTACTATTAAACACATAAAGGGAAATCCAATGAGAAATACAGATAACTTAAAAATTACTTTTATTCCTTCACTTATGAATCTATAGGCTTTAATCTATGTTATCCATGATCTAATTTTTAACATGTATTCTTATAGTCATTTTTTAAAATTCCCTTAATAATGGTTCATACTAAGCTTGTTAATTTACCAAATCATATCCCCTGGGAGTGTTGTAACCAAGAGTGCAGCAAGGCCCATTGTCGTGTACCAGGATACCCCAGGTTAAGCCCAAAACTCCTTATCGGGGGTTTCACCCCTAGGTACATCTATGCCAGAGCCACCTCTACCTGCTCATATCCAGATAGGGATGTATTTTCTTGATAAACCACTTACTCAATACTAACCAAAAATTAGGGATGTTTTTATTATACTTATTATTATCCCTAAGGCTTTAACTAAGGTTTTATAATCCTAATCCCAAAAATAACTAAACCTATCCTATGATACCAACTATAACAACCCTGCTCTTTATTACACACTAAAACATGATTTATTACATAAAATTCGCTTGATAAAATATATAAGATCAAGAGGTTTAGTGTCTTTGGGGATTAGGATCATTATATAAAAACATAGAACATAAAACACCCAACATATTTACTGAAAACTTCCTTTACATGACCACTACATTCCCTCGTACTTAGCATTCCATAGGATAACCTGAGGACATGCATAAGAAAAGGGTGAGCTATTAAGCCCAGTAAGGGAATAAACATGGAATAAAATGAGGGATAAAATACATGTTAGACAATAGGAATATCAATGGAGCACAAGAGAAACATGAACATAAAGGCATGATAAAGCATGATAATCATAACATGGAAATGTGGCAACAACACTTAACATGGAATTAGCACGAGCCAAGGCTCATTGCACATGGAGAATGAGTAAACCCTCATTGCACATGAAGCACGAGTAACCACTCATTTCACATTAATTAGCACGAGTCAACACTCATTGCACATGATGTATCATGATACTATACTTTACTTAATGCATTGGATCTCTATTAGGGTGCACCCTTCTTAAACATTTCAATTCATGCATAAGTGTGCCACATGGATCATATAACATGAAATCAATCAACATTATAAGATATTCCATGATTTAGTAATGTGTAATAGATACATGAAATTACCATTCAATATGTATATGTTCATAAAGTTAAATACCCTTGATAGAGACATGGGTATGGTATTCACTACCCAACGATCTTGGCTTGGAAAAACGCGGTGCAATTTCAGCAGCATAACGGCGTGACAAAAAGATTCATGAAAATGGTTGATGAGAGAGAAAAGGGTGTCTCATAATATTTACATGAAATGGAAATTAAGGAGTTAATATATATACATTTCCCAACAAACGTAATGGAATTTAGATGCATAATACAAAAGAATTACTTGGATGTAAAAGAGGAGAGAGAAATCCCTCACAGAATTTCGGCATTGTAACAGGTGTACATGGGAGGCATTAATGATAAAGAAAGGGGTCTCCTATCATCCAAAAATAAATAGGGCAGTGTGGGGGAGGTGCTAAATCATACCCCAACATTTTTAATTGAAAAAAGGGCATAACCACTTAAAGGAAATAGGACAAAAATGAGAAAGGAAGAAATCCCTTACTTGGAAGTGTGCTTCCAAAGGCTTGGGAGAGGCTTGAGAGAGGCTTCTTGGGAGTTTGGTGTTCCTTGGGAGGATTATAGAGATAGGAGGGAATAGGTTGGACGAACTCCAAAGTCTTTGAGTGAAGAGGAAGTGGGAGCTTGGGTGGTTTTATATAGGAAAAGAGAGGGAAATCTTTATTATTTAGGTTTGGGACACCTCACGTTAAACTAATCAAAACCACAAACCAGCCTATGGTTTTTGCCCATGGTTTTTTCCAAAGGTGATTGGAAAAAAATATTTTATAAGGAAAATGGCAGAACTTCATAAAATAATAGGTTTTTTTATATGGAGGTGAGTCACACTTTCAAAGAAAACAATTTAAAAAGACAAAATGTTTTATAAGCCTTGAAGGGTCCACTAAAGCTTTGTAAAATAAATGAAAAAACCCCAAAATCAAATTATTTTAATGGTAAAACATATATTGGCCAAAAATATCATTTATATAATTTTATTACATCACTATTGGGTCATTATGATGTCATAAAACACATTACATATTTAAATAGTATTTAATTTTTTCCAAAAAATTCGATTGTCTCAGAAAAGTATGAAAAATTCACCGTTGGATAATTTCGTCCTGATTCCAAAAATAATATTCATTTTATCTAAATAATTTTCTAAATATATGAATTTTCAATTTTAAAATAAAAACCGACATTTATCAAAAATTCATGGGTTTTGACAAAAACAGCTTTCAAACCTTAATAAAAATTACAATTTCATTCATAAAATTATACGATAATTTATATTTAATAAAAAGTAATTTAATTATAATAATAATATTTTATTAAAATATTATTTAATTCAAAAAAATATTAATTCATCAAAATGTATTTCTTAGTAGAATATTAACTAAAAATACTATTTGTGCTTTAAAAACTATTTACAAAGTAACAATAATAAAATGAATGAACATTATTTATACAAAAATTATGTACATAGTCATAGTAATAGGGTCTCGTTACATAATCCTTTGTAACACTAGCATAAGACAGAAGGGTAAGGTGTGTGATGGTGAATGACTCTTGGGGTGGCTCAGATAAAATTACTCGGGTGGTAATCTCTATTAACTTCCACTTCTCCTGTAGTCGGTTCCACTCAAGATTAACGTGTTCAATATCAGCTTGGGATTGGTCAATAGTGAAGCCCAATGATGCCATCTCCTTTCTGAGCTCCGAAAAATGAGCATCATATGGGGAAAGTTTACTGGATGAGGCCATTGCTTCCTTTGCCTGGGTAAATTGGATTTGTTAAAGCCCTATATTTATACTAATCATGTGATCATTGTTCAATGTCTATATTAGCAAAGGTAAAAATTCTTAACAATATTTTAAAATCCAAACCAAATAAGTGAATAAGTTTTACATAACCATAAGAAGACATTAAAATAGACAAAGAGAAATTTTCATTAATGAATTTTTGGATCGTTACATCCCTCATCCAAGTAACATGATACCTCCAATATCTTACATATACTATAATTTTATTGTGTTGATGTAATATCCATCATCAAACCTCTCATCTTCTCCTCTTATTCTAAAAAATTAAAATGTCATACGTGATGTGTTGATTTACCATCATCATGGATGATGTGTTTTAATTTTATTTTACTACATTAAAGGCTGGTTATAAAACCATTATTATGGTTAAATAATATTTTATTATACATATTATAAGTTATTTAATGTTATTGAACCAATATATAAACATGATATTCAATAAAATGATATAAGTTCATGATGGTCGTAAAAACTAACAAAATAAATTAAATCATTTTCATTAATGTTTTAACTAATGAATCATCCTAAAATTAGAAAATAAAATGATATATGGTATCATTTCAAATTATGGAAACATATTAATACCATTTATTTTCACTTATGTATATTTTATTCCATTTGACAATAAAATCCATAATGAACCAACCATGGAAACCATGAAATAAATGAACCCGAAATAATGAAAATAACAAAATATTATCAATATATGGGTGAAAAGATTTTATAAGAATACCATATAAGGAATTATAAATATTAATGTGGTTCTTTAATATATTAATAAAACTCTTAAAACCATTATATAAGAGGTTTGAACACATTTTACATAAAATAAACCTAAGGTAAGGGTATTTTCTTTAAAAAATCATGTTTTAAATTTCTATTTTCACAAAATTCAAAGGGAATGTTTATATGATGCAAGTATTATTATTTTATGTTTATATTATAGTTATTGGGAATTTTTTATGATGAAGGTTGGGACATATATCTACCTCCAATGAATTGGTTATGTTTATGTTGGAATTTGAGCATAATGGTTTTTCCAAATGTAACTGTGATGGTTACACTATAAAGTAGCAGTGAGGGTCACATCATAAGGTAGCCATGAGGGTTGCACTATAAGTTATCCATGAGGGTTAAAACTCATATAGTATCCATGAGGTTTAAAATCTTATTTATGTAATTCCCCAAGTTACCTATATGGTTTTATTTATGTTTTTAATGTTTTATTGAAATATCATGTTTTCACAAAGTATGTATATGATACTTAAAGGGGTGAGAAGTATATCTTGTGAAAATTATTTCATGTGTTTATAAGTATTCATGGAATGACATTTTCTTTCCATATTTTTATGTCACTTATTGTGATTTTTCTTCTCATCACACGTTTTAAATTTTTTTCATAGGGACTGAGGATGGGTAAGAGAAAAGAAGAAGAAAAGCTAAATATTGTGAAGAATTCATGTTATATTAAAAAAATTGTATTATGGAATAAATGGACACTATTTTAGCAATAGAAACTTTGTATTCTTTAGGGTTTTCATGTATCAGTTAATACCTAATTTTATAAAACTCTAAACCTAAAATATTTTTGGGAATTTAATAATTTGAATTGTATTTGAATTTACTATTTTATGAAATATTATAAGGTTAGGTCCTTATAATAAGGATTATCTCAAATAATCAGGAAGGGTTAAGTACAACGATAGAATTAATGAATCAATAATCATAATCAATATGTAATGATAAATAACTGACCACACATTCCATTTAAATAACTAGATGAGGCATAATCAATTTGGAAAGGTAAATAACTGAGCACACATGCCATTTAAATATCTGGAAAATGAATAATCGATACAGAATGGAAGATAACTAAAAACCATGACATTTAATTAATAATATGAGAATGAAATGCATGCATATATTTTTTCATAATGAAAATATCATGGATAATAATTACCAAAATCTGAATGAAGGAAATTCTTAATTATTGGATTCAATTTTTCTCAGGTAAACAGAACCTTTACCATTAAGACCTTTCACAACATGGTTTAAAACTAATGGGTAGAAACCCATTTTTCTAAGTTTATTTAACTGATTCATCCCATGAGACAACTGATACATCAAGATATTTCTTTAAATGGTCCCTAACCTATGTCATACCATCCCAAAGAATTCCTCATATATCGAATAATCAATGTAATTAAAAAACAATGTGCCTTATCAAAACTTCATATTGAGTAAATAATATAGATTTATCAATATTTCACTACATACTCATATAACTATCATAGTAAAAACCATATATAAAAATGATATATAGTTTAGTAAATAATCATATCCATGATAAATAGTATTGATATTTATAGAAACATTAATGTTCAATGGTCACTATAAAGTGAATAACTGAAGTGGAAGATAATAACAAGAAAAATGATTCAAAGAGGTGAATGTAAATACTATCCTTTTTCAAAATAAACATAATATATCTAGTGGAAGGATAGGGTTGGTATCAATATGACTTATACCTATTGGAGTAAGGATATGGGTTTCTGTCATTGATAAAATAAAAAAGTTCTTTAAAAACATTCTTGAGTAAAATATCCTTTTTATTTTGAAAAGCATTTTGAAAATACTTTTATTTTAAAATCACTTTCCAATAAATATTCTTTAAAAATATATTCATAAAACTGAAAAGTAATCTTCAAATAAATGATGATGGGTAATTCCATACAAGGTAAAAAGAACATTTCTTTTTCATTGTAAAAATATTAAAAAATTATCTTGTTCGGAAATAGATAAGAATATTCATTTCAATACAATTGGAAAAAAATAAAAATGGGTAAAAAATTTCTGTAGTAAATCATTTTTAAAAGAATAAAAAAAATTGAAAACATTTTTAGAAAACATGGTTTTGGAAGAAAATAGGTTTCTGACTGTGGATAGAAATGAATTCAAGCTTTCTTAAAAACATTTTCTAAAACATTTCAAGTACCAAAGAGTAAAAAAATACTACAATTACCTAAAAAATATTATTAATAAATATAGTATAAGAAAATTAAATAGTTTATCATACAAATATCATTTAATTTCCTTTAATTTAATTTCAAGAATAAATGATCTTGATTAAAATGAGATTGTGAAATGAACCCATAAAATTATCATAATGTTTAAGTGAGAATTAATCAATGAATTGATTATGTGTGTATAATATAAATCCACATAAAACAAGTGTAAATAAAACAATATATATTAAAGATTCATTATTCATATAATCATATATTACTGATGACAACGAATAAGTAATATAACACAATGAAAGGAAATTGAGTTTTGAAATTTCTTTACGACTTGGTAAGATTAAGCTCAAATCCACTTAGATGATATAATTTAAATTGAATCTTAAAATACCATGAATAATAAATTATTCATGATATTAAATTTCAAAGGGGAATTATATGCACTATATAAAATAAACTAGGTTTATAACATTACAATATGCCTTAATGAAATGAAATTGAGACGGAATCCCTTACCTCAAGATTTTGTTTTTGTTGTATTTTCTTTAAAATCTTGTATAGGGGTTTTAAAAATGTTATTAAATTATAATAGAACCATATTAATATTTATGATATCATATATGATCCTTTTGAAATATATTATTACCCATTTTTTAAAAATAGTTTATTATTTTCATCGTTTCGGGTAATAATCTGCTTTGTTTTTCAAGTATATTTTGACTTTTTTTTGTTCCTCTTACATAAATAATGATTAAATCATCTCTAGAATGTATACTGTGATGTAAATATCATATATACCTAGTGTAAATTTATTTATATTAATCCATAAAATCTAGTGGTAGGAAATGAAATGTATCGTTCATAGAGACAGTATGTCGTACGTATGTATGAACACTACTTCCATTTTCTTATCGTATTAAAGAAATAAATTTTAAGTATATATATATATATTTATATTTTCATTAAAGGATCATATTTATTTCATATATATCACACATTATTATTAAACCTATACTTAATAATTTCCACATAATATGTGAACGAATCACATCACTTCACGAGGCGGTAGTCCGCTGTACACACGAACGATGTTATCATATTCTCACAAAATGAAAATAATGAAGGTATGTGTTATATAATATTTATAGAAGAATAAATAAATAATAAATATCTTATATATAATATAAAACAGTATTTCCATCATTATTCCCAAATTTGATAGGTGGTCATAAAAAAATGAATTACATCGGTTCACAAGGCGGTAGTCTGCCGTACAGACGAATAAAGATTTTGAAATCCATTTGATGGTATTGTGTGATGTTTTGGGACATAATATTAAATTAAAAATATCTCAGTATATTTATGATAATTTTATTATTATATAATCATCATATAAAAATAATTTAAGGTGGTGGAGAAATAAATAAAATAAAAATTCTTATAGAAACATATTACTTCTTCTTCAAGTATCCTTCTTATGTTTTCACTAATTCCTTCATAAGTTCTATTTATTATCATGGTAAGTATTATTTTATTATTTAATGGATTTTTTAAATTATATGGGAAGGTTTTTTATAATCCAAATTTCTTTAGAGTTGTGAATAAGTGGGGGGATTGAGTGCCCTTTTATAGTGGAGGAGTGACATTTTTGTAAATACCAAAAAGTAAACATTGTTGGGAAGTCAACCTTACATCATGTGACTCCAATAATGAAACATTTTAAAGCAAAATAGAATATATGATCTAAATATTTCCATACAATTGGTTTTTGATAATTTTTGGGTCATTTACACACCTTAACTTTTAATATTATCCACTTAGTAAAATAGTTTTTACCTTAATCGTTGTGATTAACATTAACTGTTTTCTATGATCACTTTGGTAAAAAATTAAGTTTACATTATTATAAATTATAAATTATTATTATTCCAAATATTTAATCCATTTTTAAAAATTTAAATAATATAAGTGGTAGAAATTAATTTAAAATTAATCATGCAGACGGGATGAGAAAGTGGGTTTTTAAAGTTAAAATGTTCAAAAATTTGAAATGTTTTTATATTAAAATTCGCTATTAAATTGATTCAAATTACCCAAATTAGATTAATATATTTATTATTGATCAAATTTAACTTTAAAACTAATTTAAAATATTATTTAACATTATAAATTATTTAGGTTAAAAGTCATTTTTTAATTAAAATTCGGTATTTTTTCACTATTCATCAAAAATGAAACATCTCAAAAAAATACCAAAAATTAAAACTAAGATAATTTTGAAATTCATATTTAAAAATTGAATCTTATTTTTTAAAATAAAATTTTTAAAAGTGTCACTTTTTTTTAAACAAGTGCTCTATTAAAAGGCGTCAAATCTACCTTAGAAAAATACATCTTTTTTATGCGTAAAATTGGATTGTTCTTATCTTATGCCTACAAAATCTATAGGATGAGTGTGAAAATTTTTTATTGAATATAATATATATATATATATATATATATTTAATATCATTCACTAATATTAATTAACTAAATTAATTAAAATAAAATACCATTGGTGCATAAAAATAGTTTTTTATAAAAATATTTTCTTTATATTCAATTGTCTTTTATATTAATTTATAATTAATTGGTAACTAATGAATTCAAAGTTGTATTTTAATATGTTAGTTAATCATATTTATAACTTATAATTTAATATCTTGGAGATAATTTTTATTTTAAATAATAATATTAATAGTATTTGGTAAAACTCAGTCTTTCGTGTAATGCAGTCCATCGAAGAAATTCATTGTTGAATGTAACACAAGCTAATATAGGGATGTGTGAATTGAAAGTTATATCATTTATTAAATGTATTTAAAATATTAAAGATATTTTAAATTATCTGGATATTATATTCCCTTCTACTCTTGTTTTTTCATTTCACATACGCAAATGAATGTGACGTTCACATTTTAAAACTTCAGGGTGTTGTATTCCCATTGGATTACCTTGTCCCTATTACTAGTACACTACTAGGAGGGACCAAGGATATTAGGGTTTAAGGTTCGTGGGGTTCCAAAATATGGTTATCAATGAGAAGAATTAGTTTCTATTAGATCATATATTAAATATATGATGTTTCTTTAGAGAGAACCTAAATTCAAGAAGGGTTTTAGAACCCTAAAGGCTAAAAAAGTATGTATTGAACACATTTTAGGAAGAAGGGATAAAACCTAAAATTATTGAATAAAAATTCATCAAGGGGGTGACCTGTTTGGCATGACGAACTCTTGTTGTATAGTTTAATGTCATGTGAATAAGACATCTTCATGAAGTTTAACGTCATGTGACTAGGATGTTGTTATGAAGTTTAATGTCGTGTGACTAAGATTTTTTCATGTAGTTTAATTTCATGATACTAGGATATTATCGTGTAGTTTAAAATCATGTGACTTAGAGGTTGTAGTAAAGTTTAACATCAACTGACTAAGATGTTTTTCCCTATCTTTAGATAGAACACACTTTGATCATGTTGGTCAGAGCAACCTTTCATGTTTCCTAAGATCACATGAGTCATGATCGGCATGAGAAACAAAGGATAACTAGGAAATAGATGAGTTGCGTGAGAATAAGTAATAAATATTATGTTTGTGTGTTCACAATTTAAATTGGACTAGAGCTTCTACATGGATATGACTCTCATATAGGAACATGATGGGAGTGGTGATAACTCGTGGCTAAACATGAAATAAAAGATCCAGACATCACAATGTATCTTATGGTAATAAGAATCAAGCCGCACATAGTTCATACAAATACAATTCCCCCACATTTCTCAAGTACCTACATGGGGGAGAGTTAATTTTTTATCAAAATATTCCTAGGCCCAACATGTCGGATATGGGATTCACTATATATCTTGTGATAATAGGAATCAAGACACACATAGGTATTAGAAGGAAAATTATTTACACAGGCCTGAACCTGATGCGGAAGGGGGGTATTTTTCCCTTAATATTATGGATGGTCCCATGATTTGGTACCTAGGCATCACTATGTACCTTGAAATAACATGAATAAATCCACATATAGTTCTTGAAATATATCATTTCATAGGTCTGAAAAATTTGTGTGGATGGGTGAATTTTTAAATATGTTGTCTCTTGACCTAGTATTCAAAATCTGGGTGTCACTATGAATCCTATGATAATAGGAATAAATCCACATGTAGTTCTTCAATAGAAAATTTCTTATTCATGTTTGATACATACATAGAGAGGGGGACATTTTTATATTGAAGCTGGACTAATGATTTGAGATATGGGAATCAATACATATCCTATAGTACTATGAATCATGAAACCTATATTTCTTAGATGGAAACTTCCATGTGTAGGTCTAACCCACACACAGGGAGGGGCATTTATTTCTATTTATATTGCGGTTGGACCTAGGATTTGAGATCTGAGAATCACTATGTATCCTATATCAATAGGAATCAAGACACATATAGTTATTAGAAGACCCTCTTATATGGATCTAACTTAAACATAGAGACGTGTGTAATTCATTTTTTCCTTCACACAGATCTAGCTCACATGTAGAGAATCCTTCATGAAGTAACATCATTTGTGTAGTTTAATATCATGCAATAGGATGTATTCCATGTAGTTTAACATCATGCAGTAGATGTGTAGGATGATATTCATTTTAAATTCTTTATTATACTACTTAGATTATAGTGGAAGTTATGTAAAGTACTTATTGATAAACCTCACATTGGTGGGGACATAACATATTTTTCATCTATCATGGCCAATGAGTAAGATCTGCTGGAATAGAAATTGTTTATGATGTAAGGCCCTTCCCACTTGGGTTTTACCTTTAGAGATTTGAACCCTAGTGTCATTTTTATCTGAGAACTAATACTAGTTCACCTTAGAGGAATTAGTGGAGGTGAACCTTTTTATTGAAGGCTCATGTGATCTGATTCTAATGAACTTGAAGGTGGGGTGGGGTGAGAAACCTTTTCTCATCAATCCATTCTATCTCATCCAATCAATTTTGTGATTTTTATTCATATTAGAGTTGTCTACAGATAGTTATTCAGAGTAAGTTAAACTATAATTAAATGGTAAACACTCCCTCCATCCTATAAACCAATAAATGTGGGGTCGCTTGTGTGGAAATGTTCATGGTGATATGGTAGTACCATAAAGCATGAAGGATCCTATCTATCCAAGAATTCTTGTCCTTGTCCACCATTTCCTATAGTATATTTGAAAGAGTCTTATTTAAGGCCTCTATCTATCCATTTTCAACTTCATGACATTAGGATGAATGTTTAGACATGATGGTGTACTCCAGGTACAATTTTTTTCAACTTGGAAGAATAGAAATTAGTGCCATTTTCCATCAATATCATGTGAGGGAAACTGAATCTAATGATGATATTAGAATTCATGAATTTGATGAAATTATTTATCCTGAATTCCTTGATGGAATAGAATTAGCTTCTTTGAAAAATAATTCAGTAACAGTAAGGATGTATTTAAACTTCTTGGTCGTATCTAGGATTATGGCCCCACAACTTCTATTCCCCATACAAAAAATAGAAATGAATACTTAGCTTTACATAGTAACTCCGAGAGATTATGGATGAAGTTTTCATAAATCTGATGTGTGTGACACTTCCTAGTGAATTCTATATAGTCATATAATATTGTTTTCCAATTGTAACCAAGCCTCCTAATTTAATTGGAGGTTCTGGTTCCATGCTGGTGAGTTCCACATGAGCTTACATGGACTTCATCCATGGTGGAAGGAATCTCTCCTTCTATAATCAATTTGAGGAGGACTACATCAAATACTTTTTTATAAAGGGATTTCTGTTCATTTTTCTTCTCCTAAATGGTGAATTTTTCTACTCGACATCAAATATATTCCCTTTTGGCTTGATCTGATGGGAGGGTTGCATTTTGGGGGTAATCTATTATGGGATCCATCCATCCAGGGGTGGATGTTGATTCGTCATACACTAGTGTAGTGTTCGCCTAATTTATTTATACCATGACAAATATTATGATTGGAGAAACCACTCTTCAATGATTGATGTGTAAAACTACTTAATCCTGATCGAGATCAACCAATACTATGGCTGAATTATCTAGTGCATCATCACAATCATTTTTCAATCAATAGACATGATATAGTGTTGGTTCAAAATGTAATTTTACCATAAATTCTCTAACGTAAATGATGAGATTGTCCAATTATTACTTCTGGATTATATACACATGATTGATTTGTTTAATTACTATCTCTAAGTCACCTTTGATATTCATGTAAGATACCTATAGAATAAAGGGTAGCTCTAAGATAGTGATAAGGTATGTTTATTCTACCTCATTATTAGTGCAACCTTCGAATAGTGAGAAAGAGTATTGTAAAATTAAACGGTTTGGGGAAACTAATAAAATACCTATACCAACCCAATTTTTCTTCATATTTTATATTTTCTTTATAATATGGATTCAAGAGGCACCATCAAAATACATTTCACATGTTCAAGGAGGGTTATGGGCATAGAAAACTTCTTCATCTAGAATTTCAGTTTCCACTGAAATGCTTTCTGGTATGAGAAGTGATGTAAGGAAATAAACATGGGAATTATATTTAACTACCTTATATGAAATGATTTATATGTCATACTATTACAATATAACCACACATTAGGCCAAATTCCCAATTAATATAGTTAAGAAAAGAATGTACTTGAGCAGTTTGAAATGAGAGACCATGTAGACCTTACAATTCTATAAGTAATGCCTTAGATTTTCACTATGAGGATGAGTGTGATACAGTTCTTTTCAAAATTGAAATATCAAGTTTTAGTATCTATCATCATTCTAATGATATAATATAGTCTATTTTCATTACTCAAATAATTTTTCAATTTTAGAGGGGTACCATGCGATTGTACCGTAGTGGAAAAATATAGGATAAGTGGATTTCCTTTTACTAGAAACATAAAGACTGGTGCATATAGTAGGTACTGCTTGATCTTCTCGAAATCCACTTTGGCATCCTTATTCCTTCGGTAGGAAACTACCTTCTTCATTAACTTAGTTAATGGGAGAGATTTTCTAGCTAGGTTGGATATGAAACACCAAATAAAATCAGGGTTCCCTTAGATCCCCCTAAGTTATTTAAGATACTGATGAGGTGACATTTCTAGTATTGAAATAGTCTTTTATAGATCAACCTCAATGTTGTGTTGTCATGCCCCAAAGCCAAATAATTTCCCAGAAATTAATCCAAAAGAACACTACATAGGATTAATCTTTAAACTATGCTAATATAATTTAATGAATGTTTCTTGAAGATATGTGAGGTGATCACTGTACTTTTGATATTTAACTATCAGGTAATCGACATAACATTCTGTTATTCTTCCTAAGAAGAAAAATAAAATAACATGGTAGAAAAATATCCCATGAGTTTCTTTGAAGGTAGTGGATTTCTCATCTTCGTGGTCTATATTTATATGATTATACCCAAAATACCCATACATAAAGGAAAGGTATTGAAATTCAGTAGTTTCATTGATCAAAAGTTCTATGATTAGTAATATGCAACCATCCTTCAACCAGTGTTAATTTATGTCTCTGAAATTAATGTAGACCCTAATCTGACTGTCCTTTTCTTAATGGGGATGATTTTGGCAAGCCATTTCTTATACTATACCTCTCATAAATTGGTGTATTTGATTAGTTTTTCAACTTTCAATTATCCATTAATAGAATTAGAGAAGTGATTTATATTGGTTGCCTACCTGAAACCTCGATGGTCATCAAGAAATCCAAGGTAATGTATATCCACATTAGGTTTCATCCTGAGAATTTATTTATAATTACAAATAAACACATATCAATACTAGTTTATGAATGAAATGTACATCACTTTCACTTCAAGAGACATGGAATCACTAATCCACATCAGTCACAAGACTTCTTTTATTCCCATATTTACTTGACCAAGCTCATTGATAGTGGTGGATATTTCATCCTCAAATGTAGGAGGAGAGTTCATGATGACATCATACTCTTCTTCCATTTCTATGTACATAAAACAATATTTAGACATGGAAGATAATTTTGTGGTATCTATATCTTTATTGATATAGGAGATTCCATTAGGATAGAAACTAACATCCAGGACTACCAAAGTCATTCCATGGAGATTCTAGGGATACTTAACTTCCTCTATGCTGCTATCATGGGAAGTAGATATATAGACATCCTAAGTTGCAAAGAATGGCCTGAGTTAATTTTCAAAAAAATTCTATTGACACAAGGGAATTATCAAATTTTGATATATAACTAGTCTGAATTTTATTTGATGAACCTACTTTGGCTAACATGATTACTTTTACATGTACATGGGATATTTAAGTTTGTGGTTTGTGATAGATTTATAGAATTGAGTTCACTACCTTGATTAGGTTTACATGCATTATATTAATACTATTGAGAATGCTCTAGGAATTCAACTGGGGGTTACTAATCCATTATGAGTTGTAACCTTTATATCATCATCTGCCATTGGTTTTCTATCTAAGGCTTCAAAATACTCAAAGGGGGTGTTTTCACAATGTAATATTCTGACCTTTCCATTGATGGGGTATTTTAGGGATTAATGAAATGTTGAAGTAACTGTCATGTGGCTATGAATACAAGGTCTTATAATTAGTACATTATATGATGTGTCTTACTGGATAACCATAGAATCAGCATTAGATATGATTCCCCAAACTAATCCTTGATCTTGATCTTTCTGAGGGGCCTTTTCTCATTCTTTCTATACCACCAGATGGTAAGTTTTATTGGAGACAAGTCCCCCTTACTATATACCAAAATTCGGAGGTTATGGACTAATATAAGGTTGATCCTGGACCCATTTTCAACTAGATCCCTTAATATTTATATATTTTCAAGTTTTATATAAGCATATAGGGGTTTTATATGTCCCTAGATAACATCTTCTAGTCTTGTTCTATGATTGAATTGACAGATGACATTCTAATTGTGTATTCTCTACCCGGTAAACCTAGGCTATAGTGACTTTTGTCTCAAACTCTTTTGGTCTACATAGGGAATAAATGAGTGACTCTTTGAGTTATTTTGTATGCTAGAGAGAATCCAAGATATATATTTTATCTAAGACAATTTACAATTATTTTAGTATCTTGTATTTTTTATCCCAGAGGTCTGTGCTTCCCAAGGTGGGATTGCTCCTTATCATGTGGCTTAGTAGTTTAGGTGTTTGAGGTAGATTGGCCCAGTGTTTGGTCAGAAGTTGAGGGAGAATCTTCTACATATGGAATAGGTTTCACTAGCTTACCCTATTGTTTGGGCTGATCAGATAATCACACCCCCTCCAAACAGTCGTTTAAAATGATTGGGTTTAAATGAATACAGAAGTTATTTGAGGAATAGAAATTCTTCTGTTGGGATTTATGAATCATTATTCCATGGTTCCCATCTGATTAAATGGATTTTTCATTGATGTGACTGAAATATTGGGATTGATGATGTGTGTGTTGTCCCCTATACCCTCGTCTTCTGCGACCTCAGCCTCCAGGTCCCCAATCAGATATAAAAAACTCATACTAAGGGGCATATTCATAATCGAAGAAGATATCTATTATGTGAAGAATGTTAACATAAAAAATAATCTCTTTATATGATGAGGGTTCCATTTGGTGGGATGTTTCATGTTCTCCAGACACTGAAGTAATGAAATCAGAAAGAGTCAAAGTTTGTGCAGGAGTTGGATAAGACTCTTTCTCTGGAATCTTTTCCTATGTATGACGATTACATCTACCACCAAGAGGTATATTCAAAAGAATATCCCAAGGTTTTGGGACCATTACTGTTCTATGAATCTATTCTCTTAGAGTGGAATGATAGTGGTCAACTGTTTTCTAAGTCATCTAGTTATCGAACTTTTATTCGCACCTAGATATAAATTCTTTCCAATTAATCTCTTATTATAATTAGGTGATGGTTACACATGTCATCTATGTCGGGGCCTTTCATAGTATAACCTATCTATAATCAACCATAATATAGATGATGTCTTTGATGGAAATGTAGTCTTGGATTGTGTGACCCGGTCTCCTATGAAAAGGGCAGTAGTTAGGGTAGTCATTGAGGTTGACCTCATTGAACTTCTTAGGATCCAATAACATAAGTAGGTTCTTTTCTATTGTTTTATAGAAATAATTTTGGAACTTTTAATTTCATAATGAATAACATTGTTCATTTATTCCTCAAATTCCTGGTGAACCTAATCTCCTTTTGTTTTCAGCTAAGGATGATTTTTTTGGTGCTTCCGCTCAACGAGAGGTTCCGAATGATTTGGGGGCTACATGGGGGGTTGGATAGGAAGCATTACTGTTTTGAGGTTAATAACAGCAGTCTCTAATTTACCAGTCTTTTTCCCTGCATCCTGGGAGTAGGCTAAAATTTCACCCATGTTCAATGAAGGGAATATTTTAGGAAATGTTTTATTTTTTGAACTCATGAAATGCACATAGATATTTTATCAGGATCAATGGTGTTTTCAACTCATCAAAAAGATTATCAGTACAAATTTCAATTAGTTTCTCATGAGAGAGTGAGAAGATTAGTGAATATGTTAAACCTTTCATCTACAAAAAATATATAAAACCTCTCATTTCCATGTTTCATACAATTTATGAGGATGATGATCATTGTTTTCCATAGCGTGGAGCTAAATTTATTAAGGAATTAATGATGAAGGTCTTCCCATCCTGTGATGGATCTATCTAGAAGTTTTTTGTTCTAAAAAAAGGCTCACCCTACTAGAGTCTGTAAAAAATATCAGTTTTGTCACCTCCTACTGGTCTGAAGGGCCCATCCTCAGGCCACATCGGGACATGAAGTACATGAGATGATGTTCTAGATTTTTCGTATCATCAATGTTTGAGAAGATATGATTGAAAAAATTGGGTGGGGGAAAATTTACATCCACCCATTAAGGATACGACTTCTTTTTAGGCTACATAGGGTGAACCACACCTCTAAGGATTAAATTTGAGTAGAAAGTGATTTGATAGTGTTGAGTATTTCTAGAGGTATAGTTATTTGGACCCCCTCCCATCTATAGGGAGTGAGTAAGGCTTGATGTGTTGGACTTATTTTAATATCCCAATGACTATTGATATATTCCATGACCAAATGATCACTCTAATTGGGGATAGTCCATTTACATAATAGAGGAAAGTCACTCTCATGTTTAAATTCCACATTTATGTAGAGTGGTTGTCGAGATCTGGAGCCAATCTGATGCTCAACTTCCACTCTTGTAGGTATATTATCTCTCCCCTGATATGTATCAGGAGTGATATGTGTCTCTATTTCAAGATGATACCCAGCAATAATATTTCTTATGGGTAGTTCCTTATTGAGTTTACTATGATTTTGTATCTTATTCTTATATTGGGCCAGTTGTTCCTCTATAGAGGGGATTTCATGTCTTTTGGGTGATGTGTGGGATGTACGCACACCTTTCCCATTTTCCTTCGAATATTTCTTCAAAGGAGGTGGAAACTAATCATTCTAAGGTGCTAGGTTCTATATCCTTCTCTAATTTTATGATCTAAATACTTAGTTTGTGCATCCAAGTCACCTAAATCTTGAGGTATAGTTTATACATTGCATCCCCCCTACATTAACATCTTGTTATTCATTTTATATCACATTAATAGTTATGATTTTAACTAAGGAATATCATGTGATAGTAGTTACCACATTACTTTACATGGGATAAGGTGGTTCTACACCATTTTCTGCCCCTTCATGGGCTGTATGAGGGTCATTTATATGACCCTGGTCTTATTTGACCATCTTGTATTATGATCCTTATGGGTTTTTATTTCATTTTCTAGATTTCCCCCCTGTATCGATCTATGGATAGTGACCTTAAGGTATTTTCTAATCATATTTTTGAAGTGGACCCCAAATAAAAGAAGTGTGTCTCAAAGTGGGAGGAATGAATGGGATATTGACTATTGGTATTTAACTCTGATACTTGAGAAGATATATTATTTTTGGCATGATGATGGTGCTAAAAATTCCCATAGCCCTGTAGGTTGGGGTTGATTCAGGGCTGTTATAAGCATTTTTTATTTTGTTGCAAGTATTTGATTATTTATAATAAACAATTGAGATACAAATTCCACTATCCCCACAGGATGGGGTCGATCTAGAAACTTCATTGATTTCTCTAGGCCCCTATTGGGGTGTGATGGCCCTGGTGGTGGAAATTGGGATACAAATACCCCCAACCTTGTGGTTTGGGTCTTCTACTAGACAGAAAACATGGAATTTGCTGCTGTGATCTACCTAAATTGGTGAAATATCGTTTATTTATGGTCTATATAAAATGGATTCTTGTGATGGGAGTCACTTATTATGTGAATCTATCAAGTAGTTTGTAACTTCAGCTTCCATGTTTGAGTAGTTTTTCCCTTTTTGAGAGGCCTAGATGAAGAGTCTATTGGTGGCCCTATCTCTCCATTTTTGACTTCTTTACATCCTTAAAGAGGAGGAGTTTATTTACATTGACAAACTAGCCTACACGTTAACCATTCCCTTGATCTCTCATATAGATATGATATTACAAAATGTTAAATATGAGGAGTATTTCTACCCTAGGGATAGGGTAAAGTACAATAATCCATACATCACTCATCCTCATATACAAACGCATAATGAGGGTTTAGAAATCATTTTTAGAAGAGCTTTCATGTTGTAGAGGAAAACTAATCATAAGAATTTTTCATTCTCTTCGGATATTCGGAACTGGGACATGGTGAATGTATCCATTTCTAGTTCAAAATAGAGTGTATTTAGGATTTAGATGTTACCCTCATATCCTTGATAAGGGAGGTGTCTAGACTTAAAACACTAATGGGATGCCCAACTATTCTTATGTATGTAAGGCATGAAATCCTCATATGGATCATCTATGATCTCATAGTTAGAATTAGAAATGGGAAATAACATTTTTGGAAGGTTGTTTTTGTCTATATCCTTCTATATATCAATTTCAGCTTCTATTTCATTAAATTCATATTCCCCAACATGGTCATACCATAGAGGTCAATTCTCTGGGTCTCCTACTAATCTTGGTGAGGTATTGGTGACAATTTATGGGGCACTATATATGTTTAACCCCGTTATTTTGAGCACTACTATATATGAAGGATTTGGGTAAAGGGGGTATCTCCTTATCATGGTGAGATATTACCATGGGGAGGTTGACCATGATGGATTTCATGAGTAGAGTCCCTATGATCCACCTCTTTACTACCTTGACAAGGATAATCGAGGTAGCTATCACCTTTTATTTTGGACAAAGATTCAGTGAACCTTTGAGGTGTTTCATATATAGATTGTATAGACTTGAGGATATTAGCAATGAGAAGATCAAGAATATGAGCCTCATGCAGCATTGTGGATGAAATATGACAACTTAATTTTTGGTGTTGAGTAGGGATATGAGCCTACTATGTGATGGTCACTGGAATTTTTTGATGATACTATATTGCTAAGGTAATATGATCTTGTTCTTGAGAAGCTGATTGAGTATGCTAGTTAACTTATGTATCATTAACAGGGATATGATCCACCCTGTAGTTGGTTTCCATAATATGCCAGTGAACACTAGTTGAAGAATGGGTATGATCCTGGTTCATATATTCATTCCCCATCAGAGTATGTCGAAGGATCTCTAGAATAGAAGGAGGGGAATGGGAATCCTGTAGTATATACTCTGATTGATGTGGGTTCAGTATTTCATTTGTGGGAATAGGGATATGAGTGTGGCTCCCATAAGCTACTGTAATATATCAAGTAGCTTCATCGGCAGGGAAATGCGAATTCCCTAACGTGATTCCCAAATTATACTGATAAACCTCAATTGGATCAAGGATATAATCTTGATCCTAAGAATTTGTAATATTCTATTTGGTTTCTTAAATAAGAATGTGAAACTCTCCTGATCCATTTTCCAACTTAGGTTGTTGATCCTCAGTCATAAAAGGAATACAATCTTTCTCTAGTGCTTCATTCTTTTTTGAATATCCTGAAAATATTCTTGGATATGAGCATGAATATTTGATTTCTCCTTAGTATCCACCTATTCATGTTGATCATGGTGATATTCTTCTATGGTTGTTGGGATAAGAATATGATCATGTCCCTATATTTGTATCAATGTCGTAATATGTTGATGAAGTTCTTCTCCTATTTCTAGGATATAGTGACATTTTATAAGAGTATGTGTAAGGATATATGATATAACATTCTCAGTCTCTAAGTTATACTACCAGATGTCAATGATGGAAGTGGGTATATAAACACACTCATGTCCTCCTTGTGAAATAGGAATATACTGATGGGATTTATGTATGAGGATAGAAATATATGCCTTCTCCATGTTTGTTGTCAACAAATGTGGGGAGACTTTATTTGGGTGAGAAAATATATGATACTGGTCATTATCCACTACCAGAATATCCCTACAGGCTTTTTTAGAGGAATCGGGAATATGGGACCACTTCCATTGATCTACATCTTGTAGTTCCTAGTGTGATCTCCTTGGTTAATGAGAATGAGGGACCAGAGTGGTAACCTATCAAGTAATACCCTCAGTAGGTGAATGAGGATCATTGGTGAGATGCTGCGGGTGATAGTGGTTGACATGAACCCTCCTAAGTACCTCATAATACAATATGGATCCATATTCAACGCCTTGATCCACCATTATAAGGTAAGGATGGTTCTTACTTTCACACTTTAGGGATTGTATTCTGAAGTGGTTGGTAGTGGTGAAAGGCATTCCTAGATTTATTTCAAATTTCCTTAAATGATACAAGATTGCAGTCTTCAGTATCTGGAGAACTCTATGTGCATCATCAAGGGTTAGGATCATACCACATCAGTGGTATTCTCAGACCATCACATTCACCACATGAAGCTAAAGGCATCGGGTGTGTGACATTGTTTTATGACCCATAGAGGTAGCTATTGTAGATAAGGTTCCAGAACATTCTCCCTATGAAGAGATGATCTCAGTTTAATGTGGTATTTGTTAGACTATTATCTTCTGTCACAAATACCACAAGGTGCAAATTTGACAGTCATTGTACCATCACAAGTAAGAAACATGCTTAATTATATATACATGTGTGACACAATTGTTCATTATTGTTGTATGTTCATCCACTTAACTTGCATTGAATGTACATGGTTGAATGGATTACCTCATGATAACCCCAACTATGATTTATTATTGAAATATTTCATGTTGGGTTAAATATTTTTATATCTATAGGAGACACAAAACAAAATTTCCCAACATGTGGTCAACCAATAATTTTTATTATTAGAATGATTTCATTTCAAGTTCACCATTTTCTTCATAGGAGATGCAAAAAAATAGGCATGCAAAGTGGTTAACCATTAATTTTTATTATTTTAAATATCTCACACTAGGATCACAATTTTGTTTCAATAAGAGTCCCAAAACAAAATGGACCAACATAGAGTCAATCAATCATTTTTATTATTTTAATGATTTCACATTGGGTTCACCATTTTTGTTTCCATCAAAAGGATGGATTAGAAACTGAACCAATGTTTGAGAACCATTTATATTTTATTTTCAGATTTTTCATGTAGTATCTACCATTTTTTTGATGAAATTTGGGACCTGATGTTTGATTGTGAGGGGTTGAGTATGGTTGCACAATCATTCATGTCGAACTTACCATTTTAATCTCTCATTGAAACAACCAATGGATACAACATCATTAACATGTTATGAACCTACTTCTAAAGGAAGGTTATCATTTAGGTTTTCAAAACTGATTACACTTAGGAAAACACATTGATCGAGAGGATGGGAGGCCAGGTTCATCACACCCTTTGGGGATGAGATTATTTCCTATTTTGGGACTCTATTATAGATTTAAGATATGTTTGTGAATATTTCCCAAATCTCAACGCATGACTAATTAACTTAATAAAATAATCAGGTGTTAAATCCCTGTATATGAAAAAGGGTGTTCTATTGATGATACAATCTGTATGTATCAAGGGTTTCCCATTTGATTCCCATTATTTCTTAACTATGAGGGACTGATTGTACTTTAAAGTCATATGACCATGAACTCAAGATTTTATTACCATCCAGGAAGGAAAATGGCATTTTAGGGTTTTGATTGAGCCTTTAAGATGAATCCTACATATCCTATATGAATAAGAATAAAAAAACCATGTAGTTCATATAAGATTTTTTAAGGACGTGTGATAGGACTACATAGTGCATTTTAATGTCATAGGGTAAGAACATATATGGATTTATTTAGGCATTGGGTATGAATCATGGGACTTAGGAAGGTGTCCTATGAATCCTGGTTATAATAGTAATCAGAGTCATCATACTTTAGTTTTTCTTCAACTTATTGACGGGAAGAAAAAAATTATTAATACTTATGAGGGTTACTGACTCATATTTTTTCAATAAGGGAATGCCTTAAAGACTTACTCCAATGTGGATTCCCATGTATGTAGATATTTATATCATGTTATTGGATGAGTCTTACACATTGAGGTTTCCCTGGTTAGAATATTTCATAATGCTAGTCATTTGATCATTGCAGATTCTTATGCTTACAAGAGTCTTTATAAATGTTAGAAATAAGAGGTATAATGTGATAAGATGTACAAACATATGGATGCAATACTTTTTCACTGATTTGGACTTGGTATTAATATCATTCCTCAGGAAGTTGTCCCGCATATCCTATGTATAATAGGGATTAGAGTATTCATAGTTTACTAGGTCCCTAACCCACCGAACGGTTGGGATAAGTGATTATAATTGGAGAGATTTTTGTTGTAACTGAGGTTTAAAAAAGTTATGGACTTATACCTGTATATTTTCCCATAATAGGTTTCCAGCCTTTATCCACTGATAGATAAAGTGTGGGGACCCTGATTGATCGATTGAGGATACTTGGGTGGAATGAGGTTCACATAACATTGTATGAGTACATGAACCTAGTCCATTATGGACACTTCCCATATGAATGGGGAATTCTATACCAAGAGATCACGTTTGGATTTTCACATAGTTCAGAAGTTAAAGTACAAATATTCCTATTGTCCAAGGCTAACATATTTGAGGCTTTCTATCTAACATGTCTAGGGTGTCTACCTAACTTGTCCAGGGTGTCTATCAGACATATCCAAAGTGTCTTCCTAACATGTCCAATGGTATTCACATGATCGAATATGACATGTATAAGGGACTTCACATGATCAAGATGGAATTTCTATAGTGCTTCCTAAAATCTGATAGACATGTTGAGAAGTCACTACATGATCTGGATGACATGTCTGAGGACTATCCTGAAAACTAGCTGACATATCCTGAGGTCATCGCATGATCAGGATGATATTTCCGGGGGTCTTCACATGAACTAGCTAACATTTCTAGAGGTTGTCACATGATTTGGATGATATGTCTAGAGAAATTCACATGAACCTGGCTGACATGTCTAGGGATGTCACATGATTGATGAATAGATCACGGTAATCACATGACCCGCACTCATGAAAATCATTGTATCTATATTTGCATGAACCTTCTATTATTTTCATCCTTTATCTCATAAATACCTCGATGTTCATCAATTTTTGGCTTATTGAGGCATCTCATGATCAAGTCGGCTTGCATAAACTCCTTCACATGATCCAAATAGCATGTTATAATTCCATCACATGATCAATGGGGTGATCAATAAAAATGTATAAACATACTACATTATCCTTTAATTCATTCCTTGGGATTAACTGGTGGAGGACTCTTTATTTAATGGTTCTCTGCCCTAGAAATTATACTATTACCTCTACAATATTGTGTGTGCTTTTCTATACTGGGGGATTTATAGACATCGCCTCCATGAATCATTGCTAATTTACAAAGTGCTTAAACTGCATATATTATCTTGAGTCAGTGGAGGGATCATCACCTCATGTATTTATTGTGATCCATCCATAGGTCATCCATGATGTAAGCTTTATGTCATGTTATAAACAATGATTTTTTGATCAATCAATCATTACCATATTTTTTAAACCCGTGGTTTGTCAAGTGGAATTTCCATGATCAAATCGACATGTCGAACAACATTTTCAAGATCAAATCCAAATGTCTAGTAGCCTTCAAATTATTAATATGGAATGTCAAGGGGTTATCATAATATTGGGTCGACATGTATAGGGATATTCAAGATAATCAAGCTATCCTGTTGGAGGGATTTCATGTTATTGGTAAACTTATCACGTGAAGAACATAATTTATTTATATAAAAAACAACATAACTATTTTTCTCATAGGGGTACTATCTTTTTCAGATTTTATTTCATAAATAGATCATGGTATTTTAAATAAATTTTCATTTGTAATGTCTCATGATCAAAAAGACTCATCTAAGAGACTATGCATGATCTTTTAGGCTGTTTAATAGGGCTTCACATGATCATAAGGACTTGTTAGAGGGGATTCGTATGATCATGAGCAGATCACATGAATCACATAAACTCTTCATTTGATGTTCCTAGGGTCATGTGATTTGTATAATCCAAGTGCCTAATCCCCATGTAGAAATATTTCTCCTTTCTTTCCTTTTATGAGAAAATAATACTCGTGCTTTAGGTATTTCTCCAACCCTGAAATTATTGATGCTCATTTGGTGGGTGTCAATAATTATCCATGAGATTTCTACTTTGATATTATCCATGGATTCATTTCTTTCTCATTTTATTGATTAAATGATATGTGTTTTTAGTTATTTACTTTTCCATGTTTATTATGACTTATAGCTTCATTTGTACTTAACCCTTACTAGTCATTTAAGATCACCAATATTTTTTTTCCTTTCCTCAAGATAAGAATAATAAATATTTGAATGATTTTTAAGGATGTCAAATGTTTTTTATGTTTCATATTTTATTTCTAATGTAAAATGGGAAACAAGTATGTATATGGTTCATAAATAAAATTAAATTGATAGATCCTTTGTGATGAGATCCCTTTTAACTTATGCCAGTGTAATAAAATAGACATCGGTTCTGGGTTATAAGAGTTGGGTTAGTGTCACCAAATTAGATGGTTGAATTTGGTAGAAGAGTATGAAGTCTCAATATATTTCCACACTGGAAAGGTAAACAAAGTACCTGATACATTGAGCAGGAAGGATCATGATACCTTATCCATGTTGAGGTTTAAAAGATAACCAATAATCATGGATTTATAATTGATAGACCTTGAAATTAGGATGAAAGGGGATAAATATTATTTTACCCAAATGACTGCTCAATTATCCATTCATTTAAAGATCAAAGAGGCATACATAGAGGATATGAAACTACAGAAGAAAATATAAAATATTCCATATTTTAACTTCAATAATGATGAAAATATTATATTTTGGAAACAAATATGTGTTCCATAAATACTAAAATTGAATAAAGAGAAGTTTTATGATGCACATAGATCATAATTATCCATCCATCCCAAAAGTATAAATATGTATAGAGATCTCAAGAATCATTTTTAGTTGGAAAATTGAAGAGGGGTATTGCAGAGTATGTATATTGATACTCGGTGTGATATTGTTTTAAGGAAGAATGGTAGAATTTTAATGGTATGATGCAACCATTACCCAAACCTATATGTAAATGAGAGAACATCACCATCGATTTCATTATAGGTCTACATAAAACTTTTAAATGTTATAATTCTATTTGGGTTGTATTTTATTTCCACATGAATTCAACACTTTTCATTTTAATTAGGTGAGATTTATACCTCAATCAACTCTCCATGATAAATGAGATGGCATGTATTTATAGAGCACCACTTTAAGTTTTATCTAATCAAGATATGAGGTTTACTATAATTTTCTGGAGAATTATTCCATAATAATTGGATACATAGATGAGATTCATCCCTTTATATCATCTTTAGACTAATTGTCAATCTGAAAGAAACATTACAACTTTGGAAGATGTGATGAGATCCTATTCAACGAATTTATAAGGAGGTTGGTATCAACACCTTCCCCTAGTATAGTTCCCATATAACAAAAATTACTATTCTATCATTCAAATAGAACCATATTATGATCTACATGGGATAGGGAGTATAAATTCAAAATGTTGGGATGAAGTTGGAGAGTGTAAAATGAAGGGACCAGATTTTTTTCAAGAAATGAATGAAAAGATTAAAACTATTCAGTGTCACATTAAAACAACATAGAGTAGACAGATGTGATAAGCTAATAATATTTGATTAAATCTAGAGATTGAAGTTGGAGAGAAGGTATTCCTTTAAATATCACTATGGAATAGGGTTGTCATATTTAGGGATAAAGGAATGTTGATCCCTAGATACATTAGCCATTTTAAACCCCTTGATCATGTGGGGAAGGTAGCTTATCATTTTTCACTTCCTCTTAACATCTTCTATGTTTATTATGTGGTCCATATATCACTTTTTAGGAAGTAAATACCTAATACTTCATATGTAGTAAACTAATATGTAATATAATTGGAACTTGAACTCCCTTACGAGGAACAAATTGTATAAATATTTGATCATAGAGATAATTTACTATAAAACAAGAGCACTCACATAGTTAAAATTATATTAAGAATAATAAGTTTGAATAAGCAATGTGGGAATCTCAAGATGTAATAAGGAAATAGTACCCTAATTTGTTATCATTATATTAGTGAAATTTTGAGGGTTATATTATTTTATGGGAAGTAGAATCTTCCAACCAGTGATTTTACAATTTAATTGTTTCCATTAAATAAATTATAGGTTTAATATCTTGTTTCACAAGAAAAACCAAACCAAAAGAAACTATGATACTTTTTATTGACATAAAACATTACAATGAAAGATAATCATTAATACATTATGAGAACTTTATATAAAAAAATATGATGAAAGAATGAAAGAGAAATAAAACTAAAAGTAAATAAAAATACTATGAATATAAAATCATTATCCTAGTGGTTTTCCATGATGATTATAACCCTGATTACAGTAATGGAAATATGTAAAAGAATTATAAATATAATAGACATGTTGAGAGATATATAAAAGAATATGATGAATATTTCTAAGAACTTATGTAAGAATATATATGAATGAAATATAACTATAATATATAGGGTCATTGAATATATAGTCATTGGATATATAGTTTTTTGGTGTATCCAGTAGGAAAGGTGTGTAATTGAAATTAATATAATCCATAGAAATTAATAATGAAACAAAAGTATAGTATTTAATAAAAAAATTACTATAAAAAAATTATACATTTCATCATAATAATAATAATTTTATTTTATATATGTATTAAATTGAATTAAATACTTAAATATAATTTATTGATAAAATTAAATGGTTATAATATTATTTATTAAATAGGATATGGTTAAAATTATATAATGATAAATTTGATATGTTTCAATTAAGTGTTTTTTTAAGTAGTGTGTATTTTTATCTTAATTAATTTAATAGATCACTTTTAAATGATGCATCTAATGTAATGTTTGAATTTATAAAAAATAAGTTGACACCTAATTAGTAAATGATATTAAAAAATATTAAAAACAATTAATGTTTACAAGTCATTTTTTCATAAATACCATTTATATATATATATATGATGTTTTAATTTAAAAGATAAATTTATCATATTAATAAATTTAATAATATTTAATGGTTTCAAAATTTGGATTCATTATTTCAAAATTTGGTAAGAGGGGTTATCTTATATTTTTACTAAAAAAATTACCATGATAAATAATTAAACAAAGTAAAAAAAGGGTAAATTAAAGTAACTAAAGTTTTTGATAATTAAAATGATATTTATATATCCTAGAAGTAATTTTTCATTTTTTGTTTTAAAATTAAATGTATTACAATATTTCATCACCTAACATTCCAAACTCCCATGTGATTCAATATTTAACCTTCACTTCACTTTAGTTTCCAAATAAATGTCACTCTTTTTAACCTATAAAAGGAGATTTCATCTACCCCTTCAAAACCACTATTTTAAAAATATATTAAATCTATACATATTTGATATATACTAAATCCTTCTATGGTTTTGGATAGATTTTGATTCCAAGAAGGAAGACTATATCCTTCATTATGAAGGAACTCATGTTAGAAAGCCGAGATTTCATGAAGTATTTATGTTCTCTGACTTTCTCAATTATCATACAATATAAAATCATTCTAAACCACATAATCCAATGTAATGATATTATATTAACATCCTTATACTTATTTATAAATGATACTATTATTATATAACTCTAAAATCCTACTCATTCACTAGTATAACATGTTCTTTCTTGGGTTGGTTCAACCAGCTACAAGAATAATTCTAGACAAACATTATCTTTTTCACCATTTATAATTATAAATATTTTATTTTTGGTAATGGATGATATTAAAGATTAATATATGTCATGAATATGGTTATTAAAGGACGAAAATAAATTTTTTATAAATATTAAGTAACTCATTATTATTTGTAAATTACTCAAAAACTATTGGCCATGAATTCCATTCTAGGAACCATACCCATGATTTCCAACAAATAAAAAAAAGAATACATAAATAATTAAAACACAATGGTTATATTCCCTTTAATAATTTGGGAATAATTAAATTTTTATCAAATAATTAGGATTGACATGTCCATTATGAAACTTGTGCGCAATAATCAAAATCATTAACGCCCATAATGAAAATAAACAATAACTATTTAATATATGTGTAGTGAATGATTATAATTGAATAGTATAAAAGTTAATAGATATAAATAAGGTTCTAAAATAATTTTATAATATGGTTTGTTTATTATAAATGAGGTTAAATCGCTTTTATGGATGTCAGGAGTAATGGTAATGGTTTATTTTCCAATATCATTTTGATATTGAGACTGATTGTGTTTGAATTTCCATTTGGGGAAAAAATTTCTTATTTCTCTCTTTAACCATATATATTTCCTTATCCTTTATTTATTTTATTTTTTTAAATGCCTCCTTAACATTTCATCTCCATTTGGTTCACAATTTTACTAAATGGATATTTGCAAGTAAAGTTGACCATATCTCTTCTTTTTTGGTCATATTTATTTCTCTTCCATGCCCATATGATATATTTTGTTTTATGGATGTTATTATCTATATTTATATAATTTATTATGGTATTTTTAAATTTACTTGAGTTTATTTACAAAAATACTTTTCTTTTAACATTTTTTGTTATTATCATTTTCTGTAAACTTTGAATCTCTTTGCAGAAGTTTGAAAATAATCTTTCCCTTTTCACCCTTTCTTCATGAATTCCTTTTTATAATTTTATAAATATTTTTCATAATTAAAATTCCTTTACATGTTTTAATGGTTTTGTAATTAAATATCTATTCTCATTTTAAGGGTATTTTAAAAAATAAAATTTATCAAAGGAAAAGGATATTTCTTATTAATTTGAAAACTAATTTTTTAATTCTCTTATCAATTGGTCTTTCATCTATAATGACATCATTTAATATTTCATATGATTCACTGGGGATATTATCTAATGATACCATCCACGTTATTTCTCTAGATTCATTGTCATAATATTATGTAAAAAAATTCATGATACCCGGTTCTTTCCCATAGTTTATTTATGTTTTAAAGGAATTATATATTTTTTCATGTTCATGTGGCACACATATATATAGATTTTAATTATGTAATGGGTGGAACCATAATTATATAACCCTATAATTAATTGGGTAAAATACTATATCATGAAATGACTTAGAATAAGGAGTGATCCCAAAACTTAAAGGACTTTATCCACTAAGTGATAGGTGGTACATGAATTATACTGCCCTCAAATGCATTGGGTAACACATTATATCTCATGATATGACATGTCAGGGATTTGGGAGTAAAATCAATCCATTAAGGGACTCTTTCCACTATGTTAAGATAGTCTTGACAATAAGCCTTGACACATGAGATCTATTTAAATTTATTTATATTCCATATTCCTATGCCTATGATATGATTTCATAGCTCATGATTATTGAATCATGATTCCACAATCTTATTACTCATGTCTTATGTTATTATGATATCCTTATTACATGACACATGGTTTATGATCTTTTATTTATTGGTTATGATTCTCTTATTTTATGTCCATTCATCTTGATTATGTTCTCATTCCCACATGTTTATTTTATGCTCACTTATGATCTTCGATTGATATCTATTATGTTTAACCTTACTAAGCATCCAAGATCACCCTTTATTATATCTCCATTCCACAGTATATAAATAATATTATAATGTATGATTTATCTAAAAGGGTGTGATATAAGAAGAATGTTTTTGAGAGATATTGAAAATTTGGTAAAATAAGTTGATCACCTATCTAATATCTAAATACACTAAACTTTTATGTTCAGGGGTGTGATTTATTGTGTGATATAATGAATAATATTATAAAATTATGTAATATGTATGTATGTTTTGATTTAAAAAAATTGTGTTTAATAATTTAATTTTATTGGTGATTTAAACATAAAAATGTGTCTTTGATAAAACTATTTTAAAAAATGAATATTTTTTTAAAATTTAAATTATTGGTTGGATAGTCATAGGTTAGTCATGAATAACCACAATGCTGGGGAGCACCATGTGAGTGAGGGGTTTTTTAGCTGGTTATGTCTTGGGGATCTCAAAAAGTTTTTTTAGCTATTTATATTTTAATATTGCTGTATTTAATAATTTTTTCGAATTTTGTTAGTTTTTTACGGGAATCTAGTGAATGCCTCGAGTGTGTATGAATGATTTATGATTAGTATGAATCTTGTGTATTAGTGTCTTGTGGCATTAGAGGTCATTTTATTTTTTGTAATTATGAGTTGGTAGTATGAAAAGTGTTTTAGGTTATGCATTGTGGTTATCATGGGTGGTATTCATATTTTGTATTAAAGTTGGGATATTTTGTGATATGTAATGAAATTTGGAATTTTACCTTGATAGTATGGTGAGTATATTTATTATATAATTAGTTATGGATTCATGTTAAATTAAATTATTTATGGTATATTGATATGTATTTTCTAGGATGAAAATTTGGGGGAGAGTGTAATGACCCATTTCGTAATTGATTTAATAAGTGTTGAATTTAGGTCAAATTATGTGAATTAAGTGGTGAAACAATGGGGCTATTTAAATGATAGGTTATTTTAATTTAAGTATTTGGACTTGAACTAAAAATTCCATTTTTATTTTATTTTCAAAATCCACATTGAGGTTGAGCAGTAACCTCGGCGGGATCCAAAATAACACCGCGGGATACAAAATTACAAAAAAGATATGAAATTTGAAATTCAAAATCTCCAACACCGAACCCGAGGCCTCGATTCGGAGGACACCCGCATCATCCAAGATCTTGTAGCCTACGTTTACCATCATAGCATTAGTACACCACCTTCATCGGCCTCCCATCACTACCGACACCAAGGATAGGAGCAATCAGAGAAACCTTCAATCGCAAACATCGTCATCGACGAAAAAATCACAAATGTCATCCCGCCATCAGAGAACACCATCATGCTGCCATAAAACATCCAACAAGAACAAAAAAAACTTCACTGATTATCACTGAAAAAGATCCATAAAAACTGAAAGAAACATCTTCAATGACATTGTCATTCCACAGCTGAAAATCAACATTGCCGAGAGGAAGAATCCCACGTCTTCGTCGTCCTCATATCTTCACCAAAGCCGCCCATTACCGTCGCCACAACACCCAATAAAACAAAAGCCCCATCATCTCCTGAATGTAGGTCGTGCCACCTGGAACCCCCCTCCACATCGCACAACACTACCCACAAACTTTTGGAGACCATCGCCCCCAACCGACCTGGAAGGGAGCAGTGGACCCTGAGTCCAAAGTAGAGTACGATCATAAAGTGTATCCATAGCATGCTACGACTGAGAAATAACCATCAACCACATAAAAAAAACCAAAACATCAAATAATAAAAAGCAAAACAAAGACCACATCTCCATAAAAACACCCCAACATAACTAGATTCACAGCACATAATAACCATGGAATGAGGAAGGAGAAAAAGGGACTGAAACCCTAATAGGAAACCAGGAATAAAACCTAAATACGGAAAAAAAAGTAAAGGAAAACTGAAATGGTGAAGCTGGGATGAAACCCTAAAGAAAAAGAATAGAGAATCCTGGAAATGAGCCTACTCCCACCGCTACAGTCCCAAGCCCATCTAAAAACCGACACATCCGACGAAATGGAGTCGGGTGCATCAAGCCAGACCGGAAGAGCAGGGGAGGAGGAGGAGAAAGCGAGAGACTACTCCAGAAGCGAGAAGGAGAAAAAACCAGAAGGGTTGGTGATGGTATTTTTGGTGTTTTTACATTTGGTTTGTTTTTTGGTTTATAGTTAAAATTTCTGGGTAGGATAAAAATAGGTACCACCGATATTTTATAACTTCAGGAGGCACTAGGTACCTGGTGAGCTTGGTAGAAGAGGGGGTCGCCTGAAGGTTCTACTAGGCACATATTGTCCCAATGTCGAGTACACAGTAAATTAGACTGGTTTTTTATGGGGGGTCACTTTGGTAATTTTAACTTAAATCTATTCCACCCCTTCTTTCTCTCCTTCAACCCTCATGTGACCAAGATATATGAGATTCACTTTTACCTCTCCCCATTCCCTTATTCTTCCCAATTTAAATCAAGTCCACTCCATTGAAGTTTGATTCACTAGAAGGAAGGTAACTCTCCTCTAAACTCTTCCCCTTATTTTTTAGTCCATTATCTTCTATTTTTTAAAAAGGGGGTTTAGGGATTTGATTTTTGATTTCCTCAACATAGGGTGAAATAATATTTTGTCTCAGTACATCCTATTTTCTTATTTTAGAAATGTTTTTTGAGAGTGAATTTTCTTGTTCTGGTCATTATTACAGTATCATATAGATTTTTGTTTGATTTATTCTCAGTATTTTATGATTTTAGGGTGAATTTGGTAGAAAATTAAGTCATTTTAATTATAAATTTTGGTTGTTTTATTATCAAATGGATTTTAGGATTTATTCATTTAGATTTTATTTAGGTTTAATGAATCGATAACTATAGTGGATATTTATTTTCGTATTTTTTTCTTATAGATTATTTATCAACTAGTACTAGATATTAGTGGGAATAATTAGAGTATGTGTTGGTGATTTATGTAATTGATTATTCTATTTCATGAATATGGTAGGTGGTCTCAACCCCCAGAGTGAATTCTCATGCTATAACAGGAACATCCATGCTAGTTATTTTTCCTAAAAAAATAAAATATAGTAGAAAATATATATTTATTAAATATGAATGGGGATTAATTAAATGGTATTTTATTATGATAAATTTATGATTCAAATGTATTTTTTCATTAACTAAGTTTTATCATTAATATACTCAGGTCTCCCTTGCAAGCCTTGATATATGGTTTTTTGTTCAATTGATTCCTTGTTGATATTTAAATACCCACATTCAAATTTTACTTGATAGGTCATGAATAATAATATTTAATGATTATTTTAAATGATTTCTTTCATATTCATGACTAAATTTCTTAAACATGTAATTTTTTGTTTGGTTTTAATTATAAACTATATAAAGATTTATTCATTTTATTACATTTAGTTTTTCATAAGTGTGGAGAATGGTAAGGTATTATTTAGTTATGATTGTGTCCCTAAATATGTTGTTTATACCTTAGGTTTTAAATATGTAAAAAATGGTAAAAGATATAAAGTAAGGTGGTTGGTTGAATCAGGCTGATTTATATCACTTGGTTCACGAGTAATGAATATTTGAATGCATTCTATTAGTATAGAATTGAATTTTAAACTGGAACCTTATTAACTATCATTTTATAGATTAAAAAATATTCACTTGATCCAAATTATATTTTCTAATGTAGGATTATCTACTCTCACTATAACTTAAATGATTTAAAATTCAAAAAATCATACATAATATTTGGTTAAGTGATTTTGTTGATAGAAAGCTAATGTTTTTTGAATAGGTCTGAATGGACGGTTTTGATCTTTATCATGTTTAGTTTTCCAATATGTAACCTTTAGTTATTAATCACTTGTTTTCTTTACTTTAATAAACCATTTTTTATATACCTTATTTGGATAAAATATTTTATCTTATAGATTTGTTCCTTCTTTGAACATTTATTTTAGGGAAATCCTTTCATCCTATAAATATTTTTTATCTAAATTCATTTCTATATTTTTTACTTACAACCAAAATTAAATATTTGAATTTTTTTTAAACAAAATGATTAAATGAGGACTCATGTGTTACACGATCCTTGATTTTGTTTATCATAATTGAAAATGTTTTCTTATAAAATTATTTTACACCAAATTAATAATTTAAGTTATACATTAAATTGATTAAATAATAATAGTTTTTAATTAAATAAGGAAATGAGAATAAATATTTTATTGAATCGCATATATACTTCTGAAATTTTATTTTTGTAGAGTTAAATACCTTAGTTTGTTGTCATATTATTCCTGGGGTTACTATACATTGTTATTAATAGACAATGTCTTGTGACTATATTGGTTAATATGATAAAGCTTGTTTATTTATCTTTTTTTATAGTTTACTCTTAGAACAATCACTAGCTATGTTGTATATATAAATAAAATAGAGTTTAATCGTGATGGTGACACTTTTTGGGTGACATATCATTGACTATTGTCTATTATGATGTGCAAGGAAACCACTTAAATATGTCGTGTATATTGATTAATATAGATAGTTTTGTTATATTTTTATTTGGAATTATTTAAAATTTATTAAGAAGGTAAATTTCATGGGATATGTTATTATACCCCAATTAAGTATATAAGTACAGTTAATGAGATGGGTTATTATACACAGAATGAATATATACATGAAATGGGATAAAATACCTTGATTAAGTGTGTATGTTTGTGTGTGTATTATTTAGTATATGTTCACACACACACACACACATATATATATATATCAAGGAATGTGTGTGTGTGTGAACTACCTCTTATTGAGGATGGTGTCAATACTACATCTCAGATTATAGGGTAGGATCGATGATTGTAACTGAAGTATAGAACCCCTCAGAATAGAGAGTTAATTGTAGTATCCAATATTAATTTCAAAATTACTATTCACTATATACTAACATGAATTGATATCTACCTGAAAAACTATCTTACCATATCTATATAAATGAGCATACATGTTTATGAATACACTCATTTGTTCATTATTATGTTGGGATATCATTGTTAGTGCCCTAATAAGTATTTGTGCTCACATCCTACATTCAAACCTCAATGAACACGTATTCAAACTCATTGCATTTCAAGTGTGTTAGTAGATATTATGGTACAACATAGATTATTGGGAACTATTTTATGGTTTGAAGGTTTAGCCTTCTGGAGACTTAGAGAATGGAGATTATGTTGGGATGGAGTATTTGTCTTAATATGTTTCCTAACTCTTTCAATAAAAATTAGTCTATGCATATCTCCATAAACTTGATAGTTTGTTTATATTTATTATATTTTTATAATTAATATGTATTCATATAGATATTTCTATTTCTTACATGTTTATATGTAGTTCATCTAAGTTATATGTTTCCTCTTAAAGATGTCTGCCATACATACATGCAATTCCAAATTCTTGATAGAATACATACATGATCTATCATGATTTTAAATATGGGTAAATCATTCTTCAACGTTACAATGAGATCCATGATATTATTTTACATCCCCCATGGATCATATAACACCCTTGAGTTAGTTTTGTTCTAGCTCAATAACAATTCAAGTATTTGGGTTAGGGTTATTACGAATTGGATCTAGTTTTTCTTTTGAATGATACAATCATTAGCTGATTTTTCTACTCATTAACTTATATAATATTTCCAATTATTGATCGGACAATGGTAAACCTTATAATGTTTTTTTACATTTTGGGACCAAAAAGGTTAAATTTATTTTTCATTATATTATCTTGATATTTATTCCAAGTTTTAATTTTTATTGGTGTAATTATTTGTTTTTATATGTATATTTTTTTTAACTATTTTAGTGGATAACTAATGTTCATTCTTCTTAATGGAGAGGTAATATTGTGTATATTTAAAAAAATATATAAATTCTTGAAAATGTTCTATAAAATACTAGATTTATAATTTCCATGTATTCTTTGGAAAAAAATTTTGTGATTTAATGTTCATTAGTTTCAAAAGGTATTAGATAACCTTGATGTATTTTATGATTTTGCTTCTCAATTTAAATTGTTTCAGATTTTAAATGTTTTGAATTAATTGAATCAAATATATTTTACCATGAAATATTTTCCTTGGATTGATTTAAAACTGAGTAAATTTGTTTCAATTTAAAATGCCATTTTGGAGGGAAATTAAATTTTATATTGGTTTTGAAATATATTGGATGAATTATGATAATTTGTGTTTTATGTAAAATATTTTTTAAAAGTTGGAATAAATTAACTGAGGTGTAAACAATTCATTATTTGGATTGTTTTATAATTTTTTTAAATTTATGAATTTGTTTTTATTATACCTATGAGATATGAAAATTATTTAGAAACTTTTTTTATTCATTTTTTGATTATTTTTATAGAATAAATAATATTTCATAATTTGATTGATGATTTAGTTTATACTTTATTTGTAAAAGGTGAATTTTACATTTATAGACACTATTTTCAAGGAGTCAAAATATTTTGATGGTTTTGAATCCATAAGTTGAACAATTTTTGTTACATATAAAATAGTTTTTAGTCTATATAATTTCATATAAGAGATTTCATCTCCATGTTTTTTAATAGAATTTTAATAACTTTTAAATTTTTTATAAATGATTAAACTTATATATATATATATATATTAATGTTTTTAGGTGAGACTAGTTATCGATATACTATAAAAAAGGTAATATCTCCACTTTTAGTTATTTAATAAACTCAAAAAGTTTCCAATAATGGAAAAATATTTTTTTTAATTTATATGAATTATTGAAATTATTCATTGATATTATGGTTTATTAATCCCTCCCATAGTGATTTATGAAAAAATTTCTAGTCCAATACATTTTAGATAGATGCACCCTATTGAAAAATATATGATTATATTAAAAAGGTATGTAAAAAATTGAATTTTACAAGAAGGTTTTATTATAGAGTGAAATATTATGGAAGAAATCATTGAATTATTTACTAAATACCTATATAATGGGGATAACATTGGCTTACCAAAATCCCACCATGAAGGGTGAATTGAAAGTGTTGAAGTAAGAGTGGTAGTTGAAATACCCATAATATACTAGGAATAATATTAAATGTATGTTTTAAATAATACTAATGAGGTTGTAACATATGTTTAAAGTCATAAATATATTCTTAGGAACTTGAATCTAAAATTTCTAAAATTTGGATATCAAATATGAAAAACCAATAGTTTATTAGTTGGTTTTAACACTATGTTCATAAAGAGTTATCTGAAAATCCTAAAACCGTCTTTAGAAAATTATAATATTTACTCAAAGAAGTATGTATACACTTATTATCATATAATGGCCTTATAATTAATATTTATATGTTATATATAAATGAACATAATGAAAGGAGTATAGTGAATAATTTTGAATTCGTTATTTTTTCTAAAGAAAATCATGTATTAGGTATCAAGGATTGAAATCTTATTTACATGAATATTAATTACATTGGATAATTGAAAAATTATGGAAGTTTGGATAAATAATATTTCATGTTCTAATTTTGTGAAAAAAAATGTTTTAATAAAAGGAATGTTGTAAAAGTAGATAAATTGTTGTTCATAAAAGCGAATTTAATAAGGAAGGTTATAAAGATAAGAACTTTATAATGGAATCATAGGAAATAAAATTATTTTATACACATAGTCTTTTAAATAAATATTATTCCATTTTAGTATTCGGTAATAAAAACAACTATGGAATTACATTCCAATTCCTTAGAGGATGAACATTTCCTTGGAGTATCAAAAAACAATAATACTAGGCACAACTAAGTTGATATCCTATATGTTATAGGTAACAATAGATATGGAATTTACAAAATAAATAGAGTGTGAAAATACATCAACTATTAAAGAAGAATAAAGATCATGAAATATAGGTTATTTTTCAACTAAGATGTTATATATATAATTTGTGTTCTATCTATATGATCAATTTTTAATAGTATGTTTATACATTATAATTTATTTTTTTAACATGTGTTGTAGACAATATATTATCCACCTAATGACCTTACTATCCCTGATAAGAAACATTATAGTGACCCTGTAGTGGTAGAAAAAATTATGCCTTATCAAAAAGAGTAAAAGAAAAATCATTATAAGCTGATAGTTTTAGAAAAAGTAATTAAAGAAGAGAATGATGCGTTAAAAATTTTATGTGGGATGAAATGATTATTTTCAACTAATTAAACTTAATAGATAAATATTCATTAGTTATATTGAAGCTAGTAACAAATTGAACATGTCAATTGACATTGATACATGTTATAATATCATACCTGTAATGAAGGAAACTATTTCAAAAGGCATTGTGGTCACATTATATTACAGTACCTATTCTTTTCCATTTAAATAAATTCATGAAATGATGTTATTTAAAGAGTATGTTTATATTAGAATATTACAAATGAATATTAATTTAAATGTTGATATAAAGTCATATAGATATTTTTTAACAAAATTTGTCACTAAATAATTGATATATACTTAATGTTAATCCTCAACCACCAGTGATAAATTACAACTTTATATCCCAAGAAACATGGGATTATATTGTTTCCCAAAATGGGGAGGAGGATTTTAAGGTAAATTTCAAGTGGTTATAATTTATTCAATAAGTCATGTCTAAAGTAATGATGTTCATAAATATTGTTATTTTTAAATAGAAAATAAATTTTGAAAATATGCAATGTGCATCAAAGACACCATATTTGTACCAAAAATCAAGTATGGGGTTTGTTTCACATGAGAAACAACTATTATATATTTTGAATTAATAATAAAACTATTATGTGATATAATAAAAAACAATCATATCCCTTCCACTAATTCCATCCCATTTCATATTATGTAGAGGGAGTCATGTGTTCTTAGAAAGTGTTAACATGTAGATAAATACATAGAAACATTATTTTTGGGATGCGTAACTATGAAATAAATTAAAATTATTATAATTTTATATTTTAAAACAAAAAAAAATGTATACTATGTTTCATTTTATCTTGTTTATACATCTAATGAGGCATTTATACTAGTTAAACATGAATTAATTTCATTCTTTTTTCATAATACATAATAATATGAACATGTTATAAGGGTTTTTTATATAGTATCATTGATAGAAAACATTAAAAAATGATTATAATGAACATAATATAATAAATAATTCCAAGAATCAAATAATAAGGTTCTTTCCTTCGACAAAAAATAAATAAAATAATGTATTGTTCAAACAAATAAAATTAATCATGGAATAAAATGAGATATTAATTCAAAAATAATTTTTTTTGAACCAACAACAATAAATGTAACCACAAAAATCTAGTTTTAAAGATATTTTCACCCACAAAATCACATAATAACATGGGTAATCATTTTTTTCTCAAACTTTTATAGTATATATGCAATAAATAGGTATTGGCTAATTGCATATTTTAAAATATTTCAAGGTGGAATTGATGAGGGTTTGTATCTATTAATTTCTATACATCATATCATTGTAATATGTATGGTGTGTAATATTCATAGTGATACCCTTCACAATACACCATTATTGGTAGATACTTTGAGAGTTAAAATTTAGATAGCTCATGAGTTGACTCTTGAACTATATGTTTGAACTCATTTTTATGAAATGTAAAATTAATTCTATTTTGGATGATTTAATATTGTTTAGGTAATACCCTAGGTCACCTCTCAAGAAGCATTGTATGTTTTTGAGTTTTATTTTTTTATAATTTCTATAAAAAACTCAAAACAAGGGGGTAATTCTATTTAAAACAACTTCATTTAATTGTTGAAAAATATAAGTGATATTATGAATTATGAGATAAATAAATAAATTGATATTTACTAAAAAATATTCAAATTCATATTTTTAAAACTTTCATTAGGTTTAGATTAAATCATTGGTTAAGATTAATCAGAATTTTTTTTACCCTCTAGCCCCAAAAATTGATGCATTTAAACACAGGCCCTAGTGTAACCATCATCAAATTAAGTTCCGCTTCTTATTAATGGTTTTGGAGATACTAAATAAAATAATAATTGATTTTTTTGGGGATATAAATGTAATCCTTTGTTTTCCAATCAGAACAATATAATTTTTCATGTGCAATATTAGTATCGGCTAGTTAAGAGAAAACATACACTATGTGAAAGATACTTGATATAAATTTCCTAACGGAAAGTAAATATAGAGAAAGAAAAATTAAAAGATTAAAATTTTAAAATAAAAGAAATTTTTTTAGGAATTATGTCCAATAATTCCCTTAATAATATGTGTATCACCCTCACAATGAACTCCCACTATTTTCACTCACAATCTAGTGTAGGAGGAGGCTCGGGTTGATCTATTTCTTAATTCTAGCTCACCCTATGAGTATAGGGAGCTCTAAAAATTCTATGTTGATGATAAGAATCCATTTTAAAACTAATATTTTATCATATATCTTCTTTTTTTAACATGAAAATGTGGTTCCCAAGGTTCTCTTTATAGTAAATGTTGAAGGTGGTCTTGCACACACTATTTTTTGTAATATAAATTATGCTTCAGATTTTGACAGGTAAAAAACATAATATTGAATTTTAAAAAATATTATAGTTTTTGGATGTAACCTTGAATTTATTTTTATAAAATTTGGTTTCCATTTAATTTATATAAAGGAATATAGTGTCAAAATACCAAACATTACTCTAGACATTGAGTATATTCTTTTTTCTCAACAGATCACTTTGGTTGGGCCACCAGATAGTAAAATTAGTCTTGGGTGTAATATTTAGAGTTTTATAATAATTTTTTTGTGATCCAAAAACAAAATTTCAACACAATAAAATGGGTGTATTTTTTAAAATGTTCAAATTAGTGCACACGCATTCATGTACTTCAATGCAGTTTGGCCCATTTTGCTCCCATGTAATCTTAAGATCTATAAGTTAAATCAAACTACAATGTAAAAATAAAAAACATGTGAAATTTTCCTTTTAAGTAGTATTTAAATTATCTAATTAAACCAAATTATAAGTTCATTTTATTATTAAAATGTTATTTTAAATACAAAAATAGTTTAACATAGTGGTATAAAGCTGAAATTGAATAGAGAATCATTATGTGATAACATCCCCACTCCTGAACATTTTCACCCGTAAAAAAATACTATTTTTAAAAATAATGCATGAATATAGTACCTAGATCATGAATATTTAAAACTAATCATAAATTCGTATACTGATATTAATGTGAGAAAAATACGAACCACCTCAAATAGTTAATTTTAGTATTCTTGGAAATGTGTGTCTTGACAATTATATCATAATTAAAGTCAATGAGATGTAAGATACTAGTATTAGTCTAGAATTCCCAAGTAAAAATTGTAACTAAATCTCCATATGTGGGTGTGATACCCATTTAATGTAATTTTTACACTTTATATCTAGTAAATATATGTTATTTTATAGTTTTTTATATTTACCTGATTCTTTCCTCCAAACCTACCCTATATACTTTGTAATAAAATTTCAAGAACCACTCACTTAAGAATTCTCAAAAGTCAATCATCAATATATCAACCTAGATATACCTATACATTATACATTTCATCACTCCCCTATTTATTTATTCATGCTAATTTTTTTTTTTCCTTTGAGGGTGTACAATAGTAAAATAATAAGTACACATGCATAGGCCAATCTGGTATAGTAATGAAACATATAGGATAAGGAACAAATGTATGGAAAAATAATTTTGGAAATATGAAAAACATTAACTCAAATTATATATATGTTCAATTAAGTAATAAATTTCCACACTTCATGGTTGAGTGAAATGATATGTGGAGATGTTAAATGAAATAATTAACTCATAAAAACTCACATATAATAAAGCAATATCTAAAATGTTTTTAAAAGAGAAAATATTTTATATCATTGAAAAATAACCAATTTTACTTAAAATAACCCCCTAAATGTTAATTCTATTCTCAAACTCACATTTTATAAGTGAAATAAATTTCTTATAAATGTTAAAAAAATATGAAATAGGGAAATTTGATTCACATATTCAATTAATTCCATGTTTAGATGGAAATTTAATATGAATATTTGGTAAAAAAAAGTGGGGTAAAAGTGAAGAGGGAGAGGTAAGAATAAAAAATTAAAATACTATGAAACAGGAAAAAAAATAAAAAAATAAAGATGACACAAGGTCCAAATGAACTCATGAAATAGGGGAATAGTTAAAATACCATGAAATAAGAAAAAAAGGAAAAAAATGATTAAAAACCTAATGAATATAAGAAAGTATTCACTAAAATATAATTTAATGTCTACTCACAAAAATTAAATATAAATTGGGAAGGAAGGATATGACCCAGTTAGTTTCAATGATAGATTTCCTCTTGAAGGTGGATTTCCTCTATAAGAGATTATAGAAGAGTTTCATGGAAGTGCTTAAATCTCTTCCCATTAAATGTAAATTCTTGTTAGATTTATTTATTTTTTACGTGAAAAATCCCAAAAGGATAGACATTAGTTTCAATATATGGGATAAAATAGTAGGAACAAATCTTACCCAAGTAAAAGTTTATACTTTCATTATAAAGAAGGTCCTTCTACCCAATGTATAATTGATAGTGAAGGATGAGGAAGTTAATGAAAGCCTTGGTTATCTACTTAAAAATATTGTTGTTCTTATATGAATCTCTTCACATTTCTTTTAACTTCGGAATATTAAACCTCCTTTGTTCACAACACTAGAATGATTGTAATTTTATTTTTTAGTGGCCCAATAGGCCTGATTCACTATCTCAATGAGGATGTGGAATCACTTTCCAAAAATGATCTGAAAAGGTGATATACCACTTATAGTTTTGAAGGTTTTATGGTAATCCAACAATGCATCATTGATTCTAAGACTATAGTCCTTTCTATTAGGTTGGACCTTTATATCAAAAACTATTTTAACTCTTTATTTTAAACATCAAATTGACCATTTGTTTGGGGGTGATAAGATATGAAAACTCAATTCTTGAAACCATATTGATACAAAAGTTCTTTCATTTTATTGCTACAGAAATGAGATCCCTGGTCACTGATGATGAACCCATACAATCCAATTCTATATAATATTTGGGATTTAAAAAATTAAACAACTATAATTCAGTCATAAATCCTTGTGGCTCAGGATTATACCCATTTAGATACATAATCCACTCCAAATATAATGTACAATTTTCCAAATGAATTAGAAAATAATCCTATAAACTCAATACCCCAAATATTAAAAATTTTATGAAGTAGAAATGGTTGTTGTGTTATTTAATATCTTTTAGAGACATTCTATATCATTTGGAAATGAGGAAAATCTCTTCAAAAACCATAGGAATCCCAAAATATTGTTGGCCAAAGTAGACATGAATTGACGTGCTTGTGAGAAGTATGTTGGGTACCAAATTTACCCTCTCATTTAAGAGTTTAATAGAACCATAGGATGGATTGATGCTCAAAATTGGGAACACAACTCCTTTGAACATGATCACTATATGTGCACCAAAGGTAAGGGTCATTAGAAATTTACTAATGGGACTCAGGTTTCAAATGTTCAGTTTTGTGTTTATTGAAATCAATAAAAATATATTATGCTTCCAAATAAATATAAATTTTATCATAATAGGAAATAACATATTAAACTTGATACAATTTATTATCAGGAATCATGTCTTTATAGGAATACTGGGGGATGATTCAATTAATGAGGATGGAAGTATCCTACATATATGGTCATCTATCACATTCTTGCTCCTTTTTAATCCCTAATTTATAAATTATATTATTGAAAGAGGAGAATACAATGAATCATATGTGGTTTGGAATCTGGTTTCATAAAGAGACATTAGAGAACTTTATATCCATAGAACACAATTTCTTTGGACCCTAAAAGGTATGAAGTGGATTTATCAAAGTAAAAAAATATAAAGTAAGTGTTTTTCAATTTTGGTGTATTTTTCTTAGGTAGTGTTGAGTGTGCATGACTAATATGAAATTTCATATAGAGCTCTATCGACACATTATGATGTGACTTCCCCAAATGCATAGTCAGAAGTGTCACACATGAGATCAAATGGTAAATACCACTGAGTTCGTTGGATTACCGATGTTGACATGAGACTATTTCAATTTATTAATAGAGTATTTATAATTTTTAACAATCATAAATTCTTTTTCATTTTTGATTAATTGGGAGAAGGGGAGTGAAATCTTGCTAAGGTCGTGAATGGAATGGTGATAAAATACCACCTTGCCTAAGAAATAATTCATATCTCAAACATTTTTTAAGAATAGTACAGATGAAATGAATTCAACTTTTGATTTTTCAACTTATATACCATTCTAAAAATTGACATGTCCAAGAACTATCATTTTTTTATAATAAAATGGAATTTCTAATAGTCTAATACATGATTTGTTTAAATAAAATAAATAAGGAAAACACCTATACTATTGAAACACACATTGAAATAAGAACCACAGACATTGAAATCATCCAAGAATACTACAATTAAATTCTATAGATTATCTAAAAAATACTAACCATACATCATTAGAAATCACCTTGAGCAATGCATAGACTAAATGTAATCCTCTTATATTAAAACGTGCCAATGGGGAAATTAAATGTTTTCTTTTTCCAAATACAAGATCTTAGTGTGGATTTAAAAATATCTAGAATACCCATATAGGAAATGGTAATGGAACTTCTCTACTAACCTTTCAATCATCTGGTCAATGAACGACAATGGTAAATTACCCTTTTTACAATGATGATTTAGTTTATGATAGTCTATATAGACACAATAGTTATTCAACACATGGGTTGGTACCAATTAATTTTTACATTTTTTATTAACATTAGACTAATTTTCTTAGTAATAACCTATGCTAAACTTACCCATTGGTTTTTAATAATATGATAAAAGATCCTAGTATTCAATAATTTGTTTACCTCTATTTTGAAGACATCTGGGAGGTTTAGGTTCAGTCAGTGTTATGTTTACCACGCCATTTTGGCATGATAATTTAGTAATACACAATGCATTAAATTTAATGTGCTAATATTGGGAATGTCAGAAATTTTTCATTCCAATACTCATTTATACCCCCTTAAATGGTCAAGAAATCATAATTCATGCTCTGAAGGAACTGAACTATAAATGATAGTATGTATCTTTTTCCTACTCTCAATATATGAATATATTATGTTTTGAGGAATTTGGTTAAGTTATAATTCTGGTGAATTTTTTATTGATGGTAGGGAATGAGAAAGAGAGTGGTCCATGATCTCATTTAACTAATTAATGGTAACACCCTTAAATAAGGAGTAACAATTTACAAGCTGAGAAATATCATCATTGGATGTTATGTCATCGATACATAAGAAATCATCAATTAATGTAAATGGATGACATTTTTCAATACCATTACAAAAATCAATACATGAATCAATTCCTATCATGTATATTGATGATTAAAACTCAAAAAAAAATAGGGGAAATAAGATAATTTTATTTGGGGAATGGGAGTGCATCAATTAAATTAACTAAGTAAGAGGAATGCTCTTCTGAAGGGTGTTCCATGGTATAAAGGATGTTAAAGTGGAAAATATCACCACCAAACTCCATCGATAATGTATCATTATATACATTAATTTCAGTTGGGGAAATTTTCAATAATGGTCTTCCCGATATAATTGGGTAATGTCCATTGATTCCATCATTGTCCATTTTTAGTATAAACAAATAAATAGTAAAAATAAAATTTTAAACCCAAAAAAATTATCCTCTAACACATTAGTGGGGTCTGAAGTACTCTGGTTTTCAATTTGAATGATTATTATCATGGGATTAAATCACCCAACCTTTAATGAAGATAAAATGGAGTGAGGAATCACATTTATAGAATCAACCAAATCAAGTAAAACATTATAAAATAAATACTTCCCTATGGTTCACAAAATTAATAATATACCAGGATCATAGAATTTAGTGGTAAGTGATGGATTTTTTTGGAACCATGGTATTTTATGCATGAATTGGAGTATGGTTTGTGTTTTTTGTCAATCCTCAGTGGAAGTTCAGAATGTGTACCAGCAAAGTGATCATACAGTTCAAGCAGACAACAGTATTGAAGGTGGCACCGTTTCCCAGTGTTTGCCAATTTTTTGGGCCTGAAAATTGACAAATGGATAAAAGTGTTTTTGGTAAAGAGACTTGCGTGTTGTGTACTTGAAAGAGAGGAAAATTTCACACCATATGTTTTTCAAGATCAGAACATAGAAAAATGGAAAAGTGATAAGGGTCGCGCAAGTGGGCCTGTGCGCTGAGAAAGGACTTGTACGCCAATGCCTAGGAGGATTGGAAACTTGAGCAAAGGTTTTTCTTCATGATCAGAACATCAAAATATGGAAAAGGAAAGTAGTTCGCGCAAGTATTGGTGTGTTCGTGCAAGAGATTAGTGCGACAGAGGCTAGGGAGATTGGAGCTGCGCGTCGGGACTTGCGCGCCATGAGGACACCTGCGCGCCACCACGTAGGGGGTCCAGTTTTCCTATAAATAGAGGACCACCCCTCCTCATTTGCAACTAAGTTCAAGACTTAGATATTTTTCAAGCTCTCATCGTGCAAGTGGTTGAATCGTTCAAGTAGTATTTGGGTCGCGCAAGTAGAGGCTGTGCGCCGGTTGTTGGCTGAGCGACCAAGGCAGTTTCGGAGTTAAAGGTGCAGAGTCGCACAAGTTTGGAGTTGAAGGAGGCAGTGTCGCGCAAGTGTGTTGGTGTCACCTGTGCGCTGATTTTGTACCGCGCAAGTTACTTGCGTTCCGTTCTTGAAACTTGCGCGCCAGTCTTGAAAAAGTGCGCCAGGTGAGGTTGTTGTACGCCGGTCCTTTTGGAGTTGCACGAAATCTAGAAGATTGTCCGATACCTTCGATGCAAAGTGGGATTAGTATATGAGTGAAAGTTGGACTTCAACAGAGCATCTACATTCAACATAGGATGCATTATTTTTCAATGATGAAAATACCTTCATGTCTATAAACTGAGCGAGACTTCACCAACGGCAGTGAGCCAGGGGGAGTCAACAGGAGTGACCCAAGGGACACAGTGAGCTATCCTTGAACAATTTTAAAGGCAGTGAGCCTAGAACAGAGTGATTGTTCCCGAACATTTGTAATCCACATCTAGATAATCTTAGTGGAATTAAGTGAAAACCTGTCGGTGTATGCTTTTTGGAGGTAGCCCTTAGTGGTGAACCAAGTAAAAAAGTGTTGTGTCTTCTTTGTGCATGTGAATGTTTGATTTCTGATATTTTTAATCATACAGGTTCAACAATTTCTTACCAACGTGGTAACAAGATCCATCACATTAAAAGAAAAAAAATTCACCATGATTCACCCCTCCCCTCTCAGGGTGTCCCAGGGTCCTTCAGATTTAACAGAGAGGGGTTATTGGTGTTGAATCTATCCTTTGTCGTCATGGAGAATGCAGTCAATGTCAGGGGAGTCTCTCACTTCGATGGAAGTAATTTCCAGATCTGGAAGAACAAAATGAGATCTCATTTAAGATCTCTTGTAATGGAAGTTCTATTTTCTATTGTGAAAGGAATACAAGTCACTGATCCAATAGGTCTGGCTATGACTGAAACAAACAGGAAAATTCTTGATGCAGATGCTAAAGCACAAAATGCACTCACTGCAGCCCTTTATGAACAGATCTACCTAAAGGTGATGAATTTCACCTCATCAAAATCCATGTGGGATAAACTCGAGAATATTTATGAAGGAGATAGAAAAGTGAAGGAGGCGAAACTACAAGTTCTGCATAATAGGTTCGATGATTTGAAGATGCATCCTGATGAGAATGTAGACTCCTTTAATCGAATCATTGAAGTAGTTGGATCAATTCTGGGCCTAGGAGAAGTAATCAAAGCCATTGACATTGTGAAGAAAATACTGATAAGACTTCCACCCCTATACAATGCAAATGTATCAGCCCTTGAGGAAATAGATCTCTCAAAACTTTCTCTGGATGACCTTCTAAGCAGCTTGGTATCATATGAAATGAGAATCAAACCGGAAGATGCTACGACTCGTGTGAGAAAGGAAATAGCATTTAAGTCCATGGATAAACTAAAACTTTCAAAAGATAGTAGTGGTGAAGATGACGAAGAAAAATAAATTCTTTCTCTCATTGCGAAGAAGTTCCAGAAGGGAAAAGGGAAATTCAAAGGGAAGTTACCACTCGTATATTTTCGTTGCGAAAAAGCTGGGCACATTTCCTCTCAGTGCTTAAGAAAGATCAATGATGAAGATAGTGAAGATGAAAGCTTCGAGAAGCCTCGGAGAAGGTTTTTCAAAAAGGGATACTTCAAATCTGGAAAGAAAATGCAACGGAAGAGTTTTGTCTGTGAAGAGGAAGAAGATGATAATGAATTCTGCGATGAAGAAGAACCAGAATTCAAAACTGGGAATCATGCTTCCATGATGGCCACTATTGAAAATTCAGAAGATACTTGTGGAGAAAAACAGTTGAAAACTTGTGCAGATCCCAAGATGCAACTTAAGGATGTTGTTGGTAAGCTTAAGACTAAATGTAAGAGTTGCAATAAGTGGAAATCAATTCTAGAGGAATCAACTGAATACGTTGATCAACTTGAAACTGAAATTGAACAACTGGAAGAATTTGTGAAGGTACAGTCTAAAATAATTGAAAGTAATGATGATGTAGTGGATCTGAAGCTGAGAATTGAAGAGCAGGAAAAGGTCATCAATGACCTCACCTCCAGACTAGAAGAAAAATCCAAGACTGCTAAGGGTCTTGAGGAGGAAGTTGTTACTCTTAGGATTAAACTTGATTATGAATCAATTCCAAAAGAATCATGGAAGAAAATACAGTTTGGTAGATTCTCATATGCGGAATTACTGGCAAGAGCTAAGTGTGGTTCAGATGGGGTTGGAAAAATCTTGAGTGATCAAAGACCCGCTTGCATGGGACAGAGTGGAATTGGCTGTGAAGCTGAGACATCAACTGCTGGAAGTGAAAAGATCCAAAAGAAAGATAAGATGAAAGTTGAACATGTTGAAACGTTGCCTAAAGTTCTAAAAAGGGAACCCTCAATCCAAACTAAAAGGAGAACTGAAAATTATCCTCAAACATTCAGAAATGACAGGCAGTCTAACTATTCTCCCATGGAATAAGGTATGAGGAGAAATTCAAGTGAGAAGACATTTCCTCTCATGAAGTGTCAGTTTTGTGGATATCTGGTCCGTACCATGTCTTATTGCGAAGAGGCAAGAAGCTATATGAGTGGAGAAGATATAGGAGTTCAACAAAGGAGAACATATTCATATCTTAATTCTTATAAAAGAAACAATTTCTATGGATATTGTTTTCATTTTTCTAACTTTGGTCATAAGGCTGCTAATTGCAGGCAGAGAAGGGACGTGGACACCTCATACTGAAGTTCAATACAAGTCAAGTCACATCAGCAAGATAGTGTTTCTCTTTCAAACAGGTTTTCTCCTCTCAAAGAAGATTTCGAATATGAAGAACCTGGGTACATGAAAGAGATAATTGAAAGGCCATCAGTACTTTATACTTAATCCAATGTCTCATGGAAGGAAAGGAAGAAGATAGAGAAATCCAACCTTGCAGAGGTGGCCCTCAAAGCTACAAAGAACAACAGTACCTGGATTCTAGATAGCGGTTGTTCATCTCATATGATAGGTAATGTCGGCCTGTTAACGGATATCAAAAGGAAGGTTGATGGTACAGTACGATTTGGTAATGATGGAGCTCTGAAAATCAAAGGGAGTGGAAGTACCGAATTAGCTAATAGAGAATTAAAGAAGACTAAAGTCCTTTACGTAGATGGCCTACGTCATAATCTACTCAATGTGAGTCAAATCTGTGACTTAGGGCTTATAGTTACTTTTAATCAGAAAGGATGCACCAACAAGGGAAAGACAGTCAATTCACTTATGAAGGGATTCATAACAGAAGGCAACTTGTATCAGGTTGATAGTGAAGAAAATGTCTGCTATATGACTATTGAAGAAGAAAAAAATTTGTGGAATCGGAGACTAAGACACATCAATCAACAAGACATGGAGAAAATATCAAAATTGAGGATTTACATGGACATTCCCAACCTGAATCGTGAGCATGAGAAGTCTTGTGATGCTTGCATTCGTGGGAAGCTAGTCTGCAGTTCATATCGGCCAAAGAAGAAAAGGGCATCTCACCTTCTTGATCTGATTCATACAAATGTATGTGGCCCGATAAATGTTGCTGGAACTCATGGAGAAAGTTACTTTTTCCTTTTCATAGATGATTACAGTAGAATGGCATGTGTGATGGTCATTCACAGGAAACAACAAGTCCTTGACTGCATGAAAACATATCGACGAATCGCCGAGAATGATATCATACGAACAATAAAAGTGTTGCGATCTGACAATGGAGGAGAATACAGGTCCATTGAATTTGAAAATTATCTAGAGAAGCATGGGATACAACATGAGGTAGCTGCTGTGAGAACTCCACAACAAAATGGAGTTATTGAACAAAGGAATCGATAGGTGAACAATATGGCACGAACTTTGCTGATTGAGAGTCGTATTCCACAAAATTACTGGAAAGAGGTTGTTCAAGCTGCAGTGTATATTTAAAATCGAACAGGACTTTATATGGGTGAGATGAAGAAACCATATGAATTATTGCATGGAAGAAATCCCTATTTAAAATACTTTCGTGTCTTTGGAAGTAAATGCTTCATCAGGAACAAAGAAGGAAATCAGGGGAAGTATGGAAACAATGCAGATGAAGGAATTTTCCTCGGTTACTCAATGAATAGTAAAGCCTAAAAATGTTTCAACAAGCATTTAGGAAGGATTTTGGAAAGCAGTGATGTTAAGATAATTGAAGAGAAAACCACAAATTATTCAAGGATTTCATATGCTAATGTGATAGAAAGTGAGGAAGAAAGTGAACGTGGAGAAAATACAAATACAGAAATAGAGGAAGTTGTACAAAACACTTAGTAGTCACATCATGATGTTGACTCAGAAGAAGAATCTGAAGAAGAAACTATGGCTGAAGAAAATTCAACTAAACCTCGCAGGAGAAATCGAAGAGCTGAGATTGATCCATCCAACATAATTGGGGACAAGAGTGCACCCACCCAAACAAGAAGGATTAAGAATAACACGTAATCTGCATTTCTGTCAGTTGTGGAGCCATCCTCATTCAAAGAAGCTGCAAAGGATGAATCTTGGGTGAAAGCCATGAATGAAGAATTAGATCAAATCGACAAGAATCAGAGATGGGATCTTGCCCAGAGACCCAAAGGTCACAACGTGATTGGTACCAAATGGATTTTCAAAAATAAGTTTGATGAGCATGGAAGTGTCATCAGAAACAAGGCACGACTGGTATGTAAAGGATACTCCCAGATTAAAGGCATTGATGTTGAAGAAACCTTTTCTCCAGTGGCTAGACTGGAATCAATCAGGATTTTCCTTTCCATGGAACTCCAAAGAGAATATAAAGTATATCAAATGGATGTCAAGACAAAATTCTTGAATGGTATACTCGAAGAATAAGTCTACATTGAACAACCAGTGGAGTTTGTTTTAGGTACTGATGAAACAAAGGTCTGCAAACTGAAGAAAGATCTATATGGTTTGAAGCAGGCACCACGGGCGTGGTACTCGCGGCTGGATTCGTATCTCAAGAAGCTGGAATTCAAAAGAGGAGGAGTAGATCACAATCTCTATGTGAAGAATTATTTAAAAGATCAATTCATGGTTCTAGTCTACGTTGATGATATCATATTTGGTGGCAGCAGGCAGAAATCAGTGGACGAATTTGCCAATCACATGAAATCAGAATTTGAAATGTCTATGATTAGGGAGATCACATATTTCTTGGGGCTACAGGTGATTTAAAAGAAGTAATACACTTTCATTTCTCAGGAAAAGTATGCAAGAGAGCTGCTAAAAAGTTTAATATGCAAGACTCCAAACCAATGTCAACTCTGATTACAGTTGGAACTAAATTTGGAAAGCATGAAGATGGGGCATCTATAGATCCCATTATATACATGAGGATCATTGGGATCCTACTGTACTTGATAGCGACAAGACCAGATATTATCTTTGCCACGTGTCTTGCAGCCCGCTTTCAGAGTAATCCAAAGGAGGAACATATGACAGCAGTAAAAAGGATCATGAGGTATATTCAAGGTACTCAAAATTGTGGGTTATACTTTTCTGTAGGAAGAGACAGTGATTTATCAGCATTTTCTGATGCTGACTGGGCTGGCGACGTTGTGGACAGAAAATCCACTAGTGGTGGTGCTTTCTATATTGGGAATAAATTTGTTGCCTGGTTGAGAAAGAAACAAGAAAGTAATTCTCTTAGTACTGTTGAAGATGATTATATCTCTGCCACGAAGGCATGTACTCAACTGCTATGGATGAAACAACAACTAGCAGATATTAGTGATGAAGTAAAGCATCCAATGGTCATTTACTGTGATAACAAGAGCACAATTGATCTTACGAAGAATCATGTTCATCATTCTTATACAAAACATATTGAAATCAGGTATCACTTTATCAAAGAAAAAGTTGATCAAGGAGTGATTAGAATGGAGCATATGGGAATTGATGAGCAAGTGGCGGATATTCTGACCAAGCCACTATCAGCAGCTTTGTTTGAAAAGCATCGGTTGAACCTTGGTGTTCAGCCACCTCCTACTACATAAGGAGGTTACGAAATTCCCCTCTCCCTGATTATGATAACTTTTTTTTTCTGTTTATGGATGTGATGCAGGTTTGTGGGGGAGATACTATCTAGGGGGAGTATGGTTTGAGCTGAACATTGATCAAATTACCGGTCTTTGGGTTTATTGTCAATGGGGGAGAAAGGAATAAATTCAGGCATGTTTAGGATGCTCCTGTAGCACGATGCGAATTCAGTGTCAGTGATGGGATAAGAAGGAATACATCGGTCATGTAATGATTCATGGGCGTCATTGAGAATTCCAAAACACTGGAACCCAATTCAAGCTTCCTCTCTTGTTTTCTACACCAAGCATTGCTCACATAAACTTAGAGTGTTGGCTGAGTTGATTCTTGCGTTTTTGGTTTTCACATGGATGGGGATCTATTGAATTTATTTCTGATTGCCAACAAACCCAAAGGGGGATATTTTTGGAACCATGGTCTTTTATGCATGAATTGGAGTATGGTTTTTGTTTGTTTTCAATCCTCAGTGGAAGTTCAGAATGTGTACCAGCAATGTGATCATACAGTTCAAGCAGACAACAGTATTGAAGTTGGCACCATTTCCCAGTTTTTTGCCAATTTTTTGGGCCTGAAAATCAAAAAATGGAGAAAAGTTTTTTTGGAAAAGAGACTTGTGCGCCGTGTACTTGAAGGAGAGGAAACTTGCGCGCCATATGTTTTTCAAGATCAGAACATGGGAAAATGGAAAAGGGATAAGGGTCGCGTAAGTTTTGGGATGGTCGCGCAAGTGGGCCTGCGTGCCAAGAAAGGACTTGCGCGTCGATGCCTAGGAGGATTGGAAACTTGAGCGAAGGTTGTTCTTCATGATCAGAACTTCAAAATATGGAAAAGTAAAGTAGTTCACGCAAGTATTGGTGTGTTCGTACAAGAGAGTAGCATGACAGAGGCTAGGGAGATTGGAGTTGTGTGTCGGGACTTGCGCGTCGTGAGGACACTTGCACGCCACCGCGCAGGGGGTCCAGTTTGCCTATAAATAGAGGACCACCCCTCCTCATTTGAAATGAAGTTCAAGACATATATATTGTTTGAGATCTCATCACGCAAGTGGTTGAATCGCGCAAGTAGTAGTCGGGTCGCGCAAGTAGAGGTTGCGCGCTGGTTGTTGGCTGAGCGACCAAGGCAGTTTGGGAGTTAAAGGTGCAGAGTCACGCAAGTTTGGAGTTGAAGGAGGCAGTGTCATGCAAGTGAGTTGGTGTCACCTGAGCGCCGATTTTGTACCGTGCAATTGACTTGCGCGCCGTTCTTGAAACTTGCACGCCAGTCTTGGAAAAGTGCGCCAGGTGAGGTTGTTGTACACCGGTCCTTTTAGAGCTGCACGAAATCTAGAAGATTGCCCAATGCCTTCGGTGAAAAGTGGGATTAGTATACAAGTGAAAGTTAGACTTCAACATAGAATCTACATTCAACAGAGGATGCATTCTTTTGCAATGATGAAGAGACCTTCACGTCTATAAATTGAGTGGGACTTCACCAATGGCAGTGAGCCAGGGGGAGTCAACAGGAGTGACCCGGGGGATGCAGTGAGCTATCCCTGAACAATTTTAAAGGCAGTGAGCATGGGACAGAGTGATTATTCCCGAACCTTTGTAATCCACATATAGAGAAGCTTAGTGGAATTAGGTACGAACGACAACCCGTCGGCGTATGCTCCTTGGATGTAGACCTTAGTGGTGAACCAAGTAAAAAGTGTTGTGTCTTCTCTGTGCATGTGAATGTTTGTTTTCTGGTCTTTTTCATCATACAGGTTCAACAAGTTCCTACCAACGTGGGAACAATATCCATCACATTAAAAGAAAAATTTGTCACCCTGATTCACCCCTCCCCTCTCAGGGTGTCCCGGGGTCCTTCAGATTTATCAATGCTGATACATTCTACCATAATCTCACCTTTTAATCACCTCAAAGTCACCTTCGGTGTGTATATATCCTTTAGAAACTTGGTATGTCATGTAATTTTCTTCATAACATCAATCATGGGAATTATAAACTATACTTTTTTTAATGTTTCTAATATTTCATTATCACGGTCAATTTCTTTTTGTCTCTTTGATTGGGTGGCCATTTTGGGAAATGAGAAGGGAATGTATGGGAAGAGAGTTTCATCAATTGACACTCTCTTTTCTTTGGTGAAACTTCTCTTAGGAAAAGGATTTTTCTCATTTGTATCTTTAGAGGTAGTTGGAATAGTGGTTTTTTAGCGATGAGATGACTCTAATGGAGGTAAAATTTATATTTTATGTTGTTTTCTACTCCAAAGGGTGATGGTGTAGACCTTTCCATTATCCCTAGGGTTTACTAGTGGATGATAATATAGTTTCTATACCATTTAATTTGGATTTGACCCACTGAGCTTCTAAGTGACCTGAATTATGTTTTAAGGTCTTGGATGATGGATTTGGTTATTTAATAGAATTGGAGAATATTTTCATCCATCTCCTCAATTAGGTATTCTAGGATAGGATCATGATTTGGAGGGGGTTGTTCGGAAGTCCTTTGTGGTGGTTGAAGATTTTTGGGTTATGGTGGAGGATGACTACCCAACCCTAAATAGTTCTATGAGAGTTTCAGTTGGTTGGTATACCCCATTTTCTATAGGATTGGTTATGTTTTCATCCAAATTTCGATGAATAGTATTGTTCCCACCTTATGGGTTGTTTATATGGATGAATTGGGAATATTTCCTCATAACTCTTAGAATGTTATCTTAATTAAAGAGAATTAGTCATAATAGTTGGTGTCTTCAGTATAGATACCAAAATAAATTGGAGGATAAGGTCCATATTTTTCCTAGGAAAGAGAAAGTTTTTATAGTAAGCTACTTATATCTTCAAACTTTGTATCCACCATCTTATCAAAGTAAGAAAATTTCACCTCATAGACACATCTAATGGGTATGTTGGACCTCGAACCAAATTTCTAAGTGTTTTGTGCCATTTTTATGATGAGGGTATTTAGAATTATTGGTGTCTTGTCTACTAGGGTTCCACTTATAGAAACATTAATCATATTATGGTAAATTGGAATTAGACCTTCATGAAAAATATGTTATTAAAATTTTTCACTTGTTCGGTGGTGTGGAAAACTTGAACAAAGTATTTTAAACCATTCCCAGTATTATTGAAGTGTTCCCCCATTAGATTTTATTATTCCAAATATTTATTTTCTTATTGTTGTAGTTTTAGAGTTTAGGAAATATTTTTCAAGTAAAATGGTTTTTAAGTCTTCACAGCCTCTAATTGGCGATTTAACAAAATATAGCGATCCTTTTATAGCATCTTCTAATGAAAATGGAAATGTACTGAGTTTTAAAAGTTCTTCATACAAATATATATGTTTTAATGTTGATCATACAATATAAAATTCATTAAATTTATTATGTGGGTATTCTACGCAATTTTAATGAAATAATGATAATAAGTGAATTAGATCGAAACTTATTTCAAATTTTGGTGCTTCTATTTATATTTGAATATACATAGGTTGAATGTGAACATTAGGAAATGTAATTTATTTTAATGTATTTCTATTTTCATTCATATTATTCAAGTTTATTTCACAATTTATATTGGTTTCAGAACAAGAAGATGGATTGAGTAGAGTGTTGATGTTTTTTTTCCTCATTAAAAGTATTGTTTAGTACTTCTTCATGTCAATGAAATAATAACTATATAGTTCATGTTCAAAAATAAGTAGTTCAGGTAATGAAGAATTTTTCATGAAAAATACTATAAAATAGTTTATAACATAAATTTATAAATAAAAAGATAAGGAATAAAATATATTCATAAATAATTACAAAATATTCTATGTTCTTATAAAAAAGGAACACTAAAACGGAATAGATCCCAAAAAACGGAACCCAAATTTGACTGTTTTGTCATAAAATTTCGAATTAATTGGGTTTTAGATGATTTAATTTAATCTAGAGTGGAAACCATGTCATATTTCAAGGTGGGTATGAGGTTTTTGAGTGTGGAAAATTAATAAGTTTTATAAAAAACTAAAAATAAGCGAGGATTTGATTTCTATTGTGAACAACTTAATATAAAAGTTTTTAATAGCTCAAAAATAGAAGTGAGATTTATTAATTATTACATAAGGGTTGTTGAATCAATTGAAAGATAGATATGATACTAATTGTAGTATCAAACTATGGTGTAGATACTCATTATACAAGAGGGGGGGTTAATTGTATACTTAAAAAAATCCTTAAGGAAATTTTGTATAAACAAAATTCACAACACCTCTAAGTTCTACTAATTTGCTTGATTCTGAAAAAGAGATTCTGGAAATGAAACCTAACAAAAGTTTACAACAACAAAGATTCTACCTTAAAGCATATAGAATCCTATTTAATCAGAGTACAAGTCTAAGGAAGTATAAGATAGTTATACTTTCCCCATCAACCAAAATTACAGTGGAAAACAAAAAATGAAACACTACAAGTAACAGGTAGTAAATCTTTTAACCCAAATAGAAGGGTATCCAACAAACTTGGATAAAGGTTCCTTGATTTATACTTTCAATAAAGACTATATTACCCAAACCTAGGTAATCCCTCAATCCAAAGATTGGTATCTGTCTTTCTATCCTCGCAAGCCCTCTATTTTTAAGGGAATCGACACCTCTGACTTCACAACCTGAAGTCTCTAATTTTAAGGAAATCGCACCTCTGCACAAAGCAATTTTGCACGAAGAAAAGTTTGAACAAGCCATTCAAACTTTCTGTATGAAGCCTGAGAGTTTATAAGAGCCTCTCTCTCTCTATAAATAACTTCAACAACATGAAAGTAAGTTCTTCCAGAAGAATTCTTCGAAAAGTTATCATCTTGTTCAAATGAGATCCTATTTATAGGCACGACTTCAACAGTCAGCTCCCTCCTCTAACGGTCATATTTTTCCTTGAATTTCGGAGGGACCTGTACACGTGTCACTCAAAAAACGGTTAGTTAGTAACCGAATGCATGACATTGTTTTATAACCAAAACATGAGTAAACAAAAATATGGTTACTTAAGAAAATTAATTTTTTGGAGTGTAAGAAAAAATGAAAGTCCAGAGTCTAACCAAAAACACATCTGGAGTCTATAATACATGTATATTCAGATTATGTTTATCAAAATCATTTGAAGTTAGAATTCTATAAAATTCTGGAGTCTGAATTTCAAGGAAATTCAGAGCCTCGAATTTAGTAGAATTCAGAGTCTGAATTCATAAGAGTTCAGAGTCTGAACTTACAAAGTTTTGATTCTGAATTCAGGGAACTCGGAGTCAGAACTCATAAGAGTTCGGAGTCTGAATTCAGAGAACTCGGAGTCAGAACTCATAAGAGTTCGGAGTCTGAATTCAAATCCTGAAAACAAAATTCTCTATATCTAAGTATTATATGATTCTAAGGTTTTGGATATGAAGTCAAATTTTATACTTAGAAAAAATGAAAAAAGAAAAACATGGTAAGGATAAATTTCCTTGGGGAAGGAAATTTTCTTTATGAAAGCAAATCATAGGGTAAAATGAAATTTTCCTTGAGATAAGGTGTTTGTGATTTTCAAAACAAGAATAAATGATAAATTCATAAGGAATCCTTATTGAATCAACAATATCCCCAATCATGAAGGAATGGAAAAGTCATAAGGAAACATTATTGACTCAACAATCTCTCCCTTTTTGGAAAGCACAAACATCCTTATGAAAAAGAATATAAGGACTTAAAAAATATTTTTCTATACTTTGAAAATAAAACTTATCTCCCTTATCACATGGACAAAGATGAATACGACTAACTCTCTCTTAGGCTTTAGAACACTAAGGATTGTATTATAGATTTCTAGAATGAGATTTTTCATTATCTTGAATACGGAAATCTTTTTAATGAAAACTCCCCCTTAGATGAACTCCCCCTTACTTAGGGACATTTCTTCTTTACTTAGTATTATTTTTCCTTTATCTCTCTTTGTGATTTTCAAAAAGAAATTTGAGGGAATAGAAAAGAAATTATGGTACCTGAAATATTAGAACAACACATCCAAAATATATGCAACAAAATATTTCATTATAATAGGAAAAATTTGTACAAGGAAAGGAATAAAAAAAGATAGGATTTAAGAAAGATCATCCTTCCTTTTACTTGGGCATCAAATTCTTGACTATTGTTTTGAGCTTCCTAAGATCCTTGTGGTCTTCCTCTGCTTACTTGAGAATCTAATCCTGATCCTCAGCTTTCTTCTCTAAGGCTTCGATTCTATCTTCCTGACCCTTAAGAGCCTCTGCCTGAGCCTTCAGGAATTCTTCCTACTTTACAAGCTTTTCTTCTATCTCAATCCAAAGATCTCTTTCTCTCTTCTAGCTTTGATCCACTGAATACAACTTCCCATTCAAATCCTTTACTTCTTAACTCTGAGAATTATATTCTAGAGTCATCTTTTCTTCAAAACTAGTTTGGAGATCCTTGATCTTACCATATTCAATGTCAAAAGCCTCCTTGATACCATCTTGGAATTCATCATGTTCTCTCATGTCTTAAACTATCTTCTTTGACCTGCTAACCATTTTCTTACAAGACCTTTTGTGGGCATCATAGTTAATGAAAAAATTCTTGAAATCAGCCTTAAGCTTTACACACTTATCTATCACCATGGATACTGAATCCAATTTCTGATTTAGTTTGTGTTGAAGCATCTGACATATCGAGTCAATGCTTGGAAAAATCTGAATGGTCCCAACAAGCTTCTTCAATGACTGAACAACGAAGTCATGTCCATGGGATGATGATTCCAAATCTGAAACTTTTCTTGGTGAGGGCTCTTTCTCTAGCTCAGCAAGTTTCTTCTTTTAAGATCCAGCAGGTTCCTTCTTCTTCACAACAGCTTTACTAGGTGTATCAATAACCACCTGTTTTCCCTTATCAGTTTTTAGAATGGCTTCCTCATCTGGAGATTTATGTTCACTATCAGACAGCTGAACAATATTATCTTCATCTATCTCTTATTTCTCAGCTCTTGCTTCAGCATCCTCAGGGTGAATGGAGTCATGATTAGAACTTTCTTACTCATAGAGCTTATTCACTTGTTCTTCAGACTTGTCAACTTCTCCTTTCTCATCTTTCCCAGGTGTAGCCAACTTTGAAGATTCTGCTTCTGAAGTTCAGATTGAGAGCTTCTCGAATGGGATTTGTTCTCATGGAAATATTACACTTGCTTAATCAAATTTGCGGTGTCTCCACTACCTTATTCTTATTAAACTTCTTGTATTACTTCTTCTTCTTCTCTTTCTTTGACTTTTTCTAGAGTGAAAAACTTCTTCCCTGGAGTTTCAGGTAAAGCTTCTACCAAGAAATATTCTGGTACCAGAATACTCTCGGATGCTTTCTCAGTAGCCTTCAGGAGTGATTGCACTATCTCGGCTTCATTCATCTTCTTCTTTAACTTCTTTTCTTTAGCTTCTTTTTCAAGCTCATCAGTTGTATTCTCTTTCAAAGCCTTTGCTTTTGCAGGATCCAAGCCAAACTGTGGCTCCCCTGCTTTCATATTCTGTATGTCTTCTCTCCACTTAGCAACTATCTCATCTGGATATGATTTTTTCTTCTTAGGTTTTGGAGGTGCAGATTGAGCTTCCTTAGCTTTTGGGGTTTTTTCTTTGTCTTCTAATTCCTTCAACTTCATCTTCTTTCCAACCTTTTTCGATTGTTCAGTCACTTCTTGTTTTTTCGGAACAGCTTCATCTTTTTCTTCAGGTAGGTCATAAAATTATTTTGAGTCTATAGAAAATCCAATGTTCATCCTTTTCAAGGTATCATCACTGACTAAAATGACTTTACAATTCCTTGGCTTTGAGCTGCAAGGAATTTTAAAAGATTCTAAGCACCGAACAATTAACTTGGAAAGAATGACCGGATACATGATTATCTAAGCCTTCAAGTTTCAATTCTTAATATTTTCAATCGTAATGAGAATATTCTTGAACAGATTGATCTTCCTTAGATTTACCAAGAAATAAAATATATACATGTCACTTTTCTTCAATGTGTTTTTGTCACCTTTTCTCGGAATAATGAATCATTGAACCCATAATTCGAGAATCTGATAATTTGTAGACAAGTGGGAAATCTTCGGAGTCTTGACATATGTAAGACCGAGGCACTCTATAGATTTCACCTTAACAAATCTTCCTTTGACATCTGGCAACTTATGAGAATAGAACTAAGCTTCCCCTTCGTATGGAATACCAATCAAACCTGCTGCCTTAGTATATGAAAGAGCATAAGTCTTTCCATAGATCTTAAATGAAAACTTCTCTCTACCTTCTTCCATGAAGAAACTAACAGATTCATAAAACTCAACAAGCAAATCCAGATACACCGCATCTTGAGCCCCTGGCTTTGATACAGAAATGCTCTCCCATCCATTCAGCTTAATGTTTTTCGAGATAATCGAATCATACTTGTTGAAGAAGTTCGGATGCACCAACCTTTCTCTATAGACCTGCCACTCTGAGATTGGCTTGACAGTAGACATATCATTCTGATAGGATTCTTCTACAGAAATTTGGAATTGAGAAACCCTTGAGAATCTAGAATGAGCTTATGTAGAAGAGCAGAACTTCAGCACATGAGAAATTGAGAATCGATGTGGGAAAACCATCGAGGGGTCCTTTATTTAGGTGTTTGATGTGACAGTTCATCTTCCAAACTCAATACAATGGCTGAAAATCCTTCTGATCAGATCTTATGGTTGATATCATAGCCGCAAGGAAATCTTGGATCTGATCTTTTGAGGTTTTTTAATAAAAACATTCATATTTAAGGAAAAGAGAATCTGAAAATTTTAAAAACAAAAGAAACTACCAGCAAGTAAAGGATTCTTACAAAAACTCAGGATAGGAAACATACCGTTCATATTACCAGGAAGATTATTCATATTGAGGGAAAAAATTTCTTGAAGAACTTTAGATTCCAAAAAGATTACAAAAAATTTTGAAAAACGAAAAACTCCATTACGAAAATTTTAAGTACAGAAATCTTCATTATAAAAATTTTAAGTATGAAAATCTTCATTAGGAAAATTTTGAGTACGAAAATCTTAATTACAAAAAATTTAAGTACGAAAATCTTCATTATGAAAATTTTGAGTACAAAAATCTTCATTACGAAAATTTAGAAAATCTTCATTATAAAAACTTAGAAAATCTTCATTATAAAAACTTAGAAAATATTCATTACAAAAACTTAGAAAATCTTTATTACGAAAAATTAGAAAATCTTCATTATGAAAACATAGAAAATCTTCATTAAGAAAACTTAGAAAACCTTTATTATGAAAACTTAGAAAATATTCATTACAAAAACTTAGAAAATCTTCATTACGAAAACTTAGAAAATATTCATTACGAAAATTTTAAGACTACGAAAAAAATTTAGACTACGAAAATTTTCATTACGAAAGATTTTATTCTAACTAACAAGAAAATGTACTCCCCCTATGAAAAGAATTTTATTACTGTAAGGAGATTGGTTTCAATATAAAGTTAACAAGGAATATTACCTTATGGTTATCATTCCTAACTTCTGTTTAATGTATTCAAATCTATCATAGGGTAAGTTGATCTTGTGTTCTGATAAATTGAAGAATGATATCCCCTTTTTGTGTGTGATCCCTAAGAAATTAATGCCTGATATCTATGTGTTTTCACGAGAGTGATGTGTAGGGTTTTTACTAAGGGCAATGGCACTAGTATTATCACAAAAAATTTGTGTTTTGGTAAAACTCATACCATAGTCTGTGAGTGTGTGTTGCATCCACAACACTTGAGCAAAACAACTTCCAAGTGCTACATAGTTAGATTCAGCAGTGGAAAGTGCTACTAAGTGTTGATTCTTGCATGACCAAGAAAATAATAAATCTCCTAAGAAATGACACGTTCCATATGTACTTTTTCTATCTATTCTACATCCACCAAAGTCAGCATCCGAAAAACTCTTTAAAATAAAATCATTTCTAGAAGTATAAAAGAGTCCTAAATCCATGGTTCCCTTTAAGTAGCGAAAAATTCTTTTTATTTCCTTTAAATGAGATTCCTTAGGATTGTATTGATATATTGCACTTAAGCATACTGAAAACATTAAATCTAGACGACTAGCTCTCAAGTAAAGTAAACTTCCAATCATACCTCTAAAAGATGTTTGATCTACTGGTTTCCCAGCTTCATCAAGATCAAGTGTGTTTGAGGTACCAATGGAAGTACTAATACTCTTAGTATTGTCATATCCATACTTTTTAAGAAGATATTTAATATACTTATGTTGGGATATATAGATTCCTTCTGGTTTTTGAGAAATTTGAAAACCAAGGAAAAATGTTAACTCATCCATCATATTCATTTAAAACTCATATTTCATTAGATCTGCAAAGGAATCGGTTAAAGATTGCTGAGTTGAACCAAATATAATGTCATCAACATAAATTTTAACAATCAAAACATTTTTCTTATCTTTCTTTATAAAAAGGGTTGGATCTGCATTTCCCTTAACGTAATTATTTTTGAAGTAAAAATCATGTAAGTCTATCATACCAAGCTTGAGGGGATTGCTTAAGTCCATACAAAGCTTTGGTAAGTTTATAAACATGTTCAAGATGTTTTGAATCTTCAAAACCAGAAGGTTGTTCAAAAAACTTCCTCTTGTACAAAACCATTAAGGAAAGCACATTTCACATCCATTTGAAAAAGTTTGAAATTGAATAATACTGCAAAAGAAAGTAGAATATGAATAGATTCAAGTCTAGCTACTGGAGCATAGGTTTCTTCATAGTCTATTCCTTCTTGTTGATTATAGCCTTTAGCAACCAATCTAGCTTTATTTCTTACTATGATTCCATTTTCGTCACACTTATTTCTGAAGACCCATTTTACACCAATAATAGAATTTTCATTAGGTCTTTTAACCAAGGTCCAGACTTTATTCCTTTTGAATTCATTTAGTTCATCTTGCATAGCTTTTATCCAATCATTATCACCTAAAGCTTCATCAGTGCTTTTTGGTTCTAATTGGGAAAGGAATGCTAGATGTTCTACTTTATTCCTTAAGGAACTTCTATTCCTTACAGGTTGATTTACATCACCAATGATATTATCACTAGGATGATTCTTTAGAAACAACTAATTTGGGTTTTGTAAAACCTATTCATCAATATAGGGTAGGAAGTCTACTAGGGTAAATGCTTCAAAAGTATCTTCTTGGACATTTTCCTTATCAGAAGGATCTTCTAACAAAGGTTGATAATTAGTTTTTGAAAACACATCAGAAGATTTAGGTTGGGGTTGTTTAAAAACAAAAGGATCAGTTTCATTAAATTTTACATGCACTATTTCTTCAACAGTACAAGTATTTTTATTGAAAAATCTATAAGCTTTAGAAGTTGTAGAGTAGCCTAAGAAAATTACTTCATCAGGTTTTTGGTGCGAATTTGTGTAAGTTATCTTTAGTATTCAAAATGAATACCTTACAACAAAAAACCTTGAAGTAGGAAAGTCTAGGTTTTCTACCATTCCATAATTCATAAAGATTTTTATTAAGAAAAGATCTAATCAAAACATGATTTATAGTATAACAAGCAGTACTTATAGATTTAGCCCAAAAATGTTTGGCTATAGAATATTCACTCAACATGGTTCTTGTTATCTCTTGAATAATTTTATTTCTTCTTTCAACAACACCATTCTGTTGAGGTGTTCTAGATGCTGATAAGTTATGAGTAATGCCTTTTCTACTAAAAAAAGTTTCAAAATCAGAATTTTGAAATTCTCCTCCATGATCACTATGAATAGTTATCAAAGGAAGGTTTTTCTCATTTTTAACTTGGGCTCTATAACTTTTAAAATAATAAAAAGCTTCAGATTTCTTTGCTAGAAAATAGACCCATGTAAATCTAATGTAATCATCAACTAAGACAAATACATAATATTTTCCTCCAATGCTTCCAGTTTGTGTTGGTCCAAAAAGATCCATATGAACTAACTGTAATGCATCAGTGGTTGAGACTTCACCGACTTATTTAAAACTTGATTTATGTTGCTTTTCATATTTAAAAGGATCACAAACTTTTGAAGAATCAAATCTAAGCTCCGGTAGATCCTTAACTAATATTTTCTTAGAGAATTTTCATAGGTTCCTAAGGTTACAGTGACCTAGCCTTCTATGCCACAACCAAGAATAATCTTCCATTGCACTAAGGAAAGGTAGATCTTGGCTCCTAAGGTCTTCTAAGTTTAGTGTGTAAACATTATCTTTCCTATTGGAAGAAAGAATAAAATCTTACTTGGAATTGTGTGCTAAGAACTTATCATTCCTAAAATTCACAAGGTAAACTTCATAACATAATTTAATTATGCTAATGAGGTTGTGCTTAAGATCTTTAAGAAATAAAACATTTGAAATCAAAGTTTTTTCAAGAAGAACGATGTTACCTATACCAATAATTTCTCCCTTAGCATTATCTCTGAAAGTTACTTTTCCTCCTTTCATCTTGATAATATTTTCAAAGAAGTTTTTATTACCAGACATATGCCAGGAACATCCACTATCCAAGTACCAAGTATTGCTATTGGTACTCTCTTTATTCTCTTGAAAATAAGAATGTTAGACTTTCGGAATCCAAACTTTCTTAGATCCGGAATTGTTAGACAATAAAATTTTGGGTATCCATATTTGTTTCTAAAAATAAGCTTTATGAAACCCAAGAGATTGAACATTATTCAAAGAAAAAAATTTCTTCCAATTTCTGCCACTTTGATATTTAGTACAAAAAGGGGCTCTGGATGGAATGAAATGGTTGTTTTTGAAAACAGGTTTTCTGTGAGTATAACCTACTCCAGTAGTATTTCCATGAGGCTTGATTTGAGAATACATCTTGTCAAAATTTTCTTTACCAGAAGTAAAGTTTGTAAGAAGTTTCTTAAGAGAATATATTTCAGATTTTAGTCTAATGAATAAATTCCTATCCTCAGGAATTATTTCCTTAGAGTTTGATTTTTCCTCAAAAACATTTATTTTTAAAATAGCATTCTTAAGATATTTAGAAAGTTTTTCCTTTTTAGAATTTACTTCCTTAAGTTCTTTAGAATGTTTTTCTAGAATCTTATCCTTATCTTTAAGATCTCTAGAGAGGTCTGAAATCTCTTTTGTAAGAACTTCTTCCCTAGTATTTTCCTTATCTAGTTTCTTAGAAATTTTACAATTTCTTGCTTCTAACAACTTGGAAAATCTAGATACTTCTTCATATGAAGGTATTTCTTCATTATCTAAAGATGAAGTATCTTAATTAGAAATAATATATTCAGAATAGTAATTCTTATCAAGAGATAAATTTTTTAAAGCCTTGGCAGAGCGTACCTTGTCCATAAGACATGTATTTGGGAAAGAAGTAGTAGTAATGAATCCAATATTTTTGTGTGCTGATAATTCATATTCAGAAGATTCACTTCTAGAAGAGTCTCCACAACTAGCACTCCAAGTGTCGTTTTCTTTAAGACTTTTCTTGTGATTTGAATGATATAACTTATTCTTGTTTCTCCTAGAATTCCTTTCCTTATTTTTCTTCTTTTTCAATAGAGGGAAATCAGGTCTGATATGACATGTTCTTCTACATTCATAACAAGTAACTTAACCATATTTATTATCTTTGTAATATCACTTATTGAACTTATTTTTATAGTTCTTCTGAGCTACTATCTTTTTCATTCTCTGAGCAAGATTAGCTAATTCATTCTCAGACTTTTCTGTATCACTAGATTCTGACTGAATAGTGACTTTCATTGACTTTGATCTAGTTACTCTTTCTGGAGTCTTGGATTTTATATGTTTTGAAGTAGTTGTAAAAGCAAATCCTCCATTACCACTCTTCTTTTTAACATTATTAGCATCTCTCTTTATTCTGGTCTCATGCTGAAGAAGAGTTCCAAACAACTCATCTAAGGAAATCTGGGTGACTTTCCTATTCTCATCAATTGCTGTCCTCTTGGACTCCCACTCATTTGGCATGATGTCTATGATCTTATCTACAAGGGAATCATAATCCAAACCTTTTTCTCCCATAGACTGTAATCTATTCACAATAGTCATGAACCTTTGCTGAACTTTGCTTATAGGTTCTCCATAAGGAAAGTTAAAGCCATGGTATTCAGCTCTCAACATAGCTCTTCTTGTCTCTATAAATTTAGAAGTACAAAAATGTGTAACTTAAAGTTTCTTCCAGATATTGTTTGCATCTTCACATGAAGATATTTGACTATAGATGTTTCTAGTCATAGAATATAGCAATGTATTTATGACTCTGAAATTTGCTTGATATTCTGATTTCTCCTGATTAGTAAAAGTTCTCAATTCCTTATTAGGAATCTTATAGTCTCCTGTCAGCATCAGTTAGTTTTCAAATCGAGTGTTAATAACAAAAGTCTTCATCCAATCTCTCCAATAATTATAGTCATTTCCATCAAAAATAGGAGGCCTGGTAGGATTTAGATTGTCAATAGAACCAACATTTAAACCTGTCATCTTAAGGAAAATATTTCCACACAAACTTGTTAGTAATAAAAGTTTTTAAACAAGAAAAAAATATCCTAAGCAAGGAAAATAGAACTAGAGTATCTCTAAGAAAAATATGAATCCAAACTTTATGATTCCTAAAATTTGATTTTGAAAAAGTGAAGAAGAAGGTTTCTCTTCTGAATCGAATCATGATATTAATTGAGATTTAACCAATGCTATGATACCAATTTTTGAATTGGTTCAGGGTACAAGGTCACCCTCCTCTGATACCAATTGTTGGATCGATTGAAAGATAGATATGATACTTATTGTAGTATCAAACTATGGTGTAGATACTCAATATACAAGAGGGGGGAGAATTGTATACTTAAAAAAATCTTTAAGGAGATTTTGTATAAACAAAATTCACAACACCTCTAAGTTTTACTAATTTTCTTGATTCCAAAAAAGAGATTCTGGAAATGAAACTTAAAAAAAGTTTACAAAAAAAATATTCTACCTTAAATAATATAGAATCCTATTTAATCAGAGTACATGTCTAAGGAATTATAAGATAGTTATACTTTTCTCAACAACCAAAATTACAGTGGAAAATAAAAAATGAAACACTACAATTAACAAGTAGTAAATCTTTTAACCCAAAGAGATGGGTATCCAACAACCTTGGATAAAGGTCCCTTGATTTATAATTTCAAGAAAGTCTATCTTACCCAAACCTAGGTAATCCCTCAATCCAAAGATCGGTAACTTTCTTGCTATCCTCGCAAGCCCTCAATTTTTAAGGAAATCGGAACCTCTGACTTCACAACCCGAGGTCTCTGATTTTAAAGAAATCACACCTCTGCACAAAGCAATTCTGCATAAAGCAAAGTTTGAACAAGTCATTCAAACTTTCTGCATGAAGCCTGAGAGTTTATAAGAGCCTCTCTCTCTAGGAATCACTTCAACATCATGTAAGTAAGTTCTGCCAAAAGAAGTCTTTGAAAAGTTATGAGCTCGTTCAAATGAACTCCTATTTATAGGCATGGCTTTAACGGTCAGCTCCCTCCTCCAATGGTTATATTTTTCCTTGAATTTCAGAGGGACCTATACACGTGTCACTCAAACAATAGTTAGTTAGTAACTGAATGCACAACATCATTTTATAACCAAAACATGAGTAAACAAAAATATGGTTACTTAAGAAAATTCATTTTTCAGAGTGTAAGAAAAAATGAAAGTTCAGAGTCTCACCAAAAACACATTCAGAGTATATAATACATGTATATTCAGATTTTGTTTATCAGAAGAATTCGAAGTTAGAATTATATAAAATTCTAGAGTCTGAATTTGAAGGAAATTCGGAGTCTTGAATTTAGTATAATTTGGAGTCTGAATTAATAAGAGTTCGGAGTCTGAACTTACAAAGTTCGGAGTCTGAATTCAGAGAACTCAGAGTCAGAACTCATAAGAGTTCATAGTCTAAATTCAGAGAACTCAGAGTCAGAACTCATAAGAGTTCAGAGTCTGAATTCATATCTTGAAAATAGAATGCTCTATATCTAAGTATTATATGATTCTGAGGTTTTGTATACGAATCCGAATTTTATACACAGACAAAATGAACAAAGAAAAACATGGCAATGATAAATTTCCTTGGGGAAGGAAATTTTCCTTATGAAAGCAAAGCATAGGGTAAAATGAAATTTTCCTTGATATATGGTGTTTATGATTTTCAAAATAATAAGAAATGGTAAAGTCATAAGGAAGCCTTATTGACTCAATAATCTCCCCAATCATGAAGGAATGGAAAAGTCATAAGGGAACCTTATTGACTCAACAAGGGCATCATTTCAAGTTTACTATGAATCATTTTAAGTTCATAGTTCTAAAAAGTTTATTAGGTTTAGAGTAACTCTTTGGATGAAATTAATTAGAATGATGATTACCCTCTATCCCATAAAATTAATACACTTAGACATGGTCTATTGTGTAACCATAATTAACCCAAATTCCACATATTATTCTTAGTTTTTGGGCTACCAAATCATATAATAATTAAATGTGTTTGGGATAGAAATGGGATCCTATGTTGTCAAATTAGAAAAATATAAGTTTACAATATGCAGTCATAGTGTCAATCAACTAAGAGAACACATGAATTGTGTGAAAGAAACTTGATATAAACATATGGTCAAAAATTACATCAAGAGATATACACATGAAATGGTTAATACCCAAAAAAATAAATCAAACAGGGAGAGGAATTTTTCATAGAGCTCTCTTGAAAATATGTTTTTCTCCATCACAATGATTGCTCACTATTCACTTCACCATCAAGTGGACGAGGATTAGGTTATTATCCTTCTTCATTTTAGCTCTCCCTATAGGGATAGGGTGCTTCAGAAAATCCATTTTTATATGAATTAACCTTTGTAACTCCAAAATGGAAGCACTAAACCCCTTTGTTGAACATGAAAATTAGGGGCCCAAAGGTATCCTATTATAAGCAATATGGAAGGTGGTTTTGGGGACCCTAATTGTGTAAAATTACTTATGCATCATATTTGGACTGGTTAATGGACTAATATTGAAATTTAAAAAAGAAAAGATTTGTTTGAAGGCCCCTTTAATTTATTCCTTTAAATTTTTCTTTGAATGTATTGTCTATAATGGAAGATAGTGTCAAAATACCAAACAGTATTATTAACTTCAAGGAAAATATTTTCTTTTGGATAAATCAATTTAGATAGGCCACCAAATAGATAAATCTATATTAGGTGTCTTATTAATATTTTTATAATAAATTTTTAGTGATTTACCTGTAAAATTTTATACAAATTAGATGGAAACATTTTTTAAAATGTGGAAATCAGTGCACATGTATTTTTCGACTTCCATTCAGTTTGGCCTGTTTTGATCCCACTTCATCTTGGGCTCTCCAAATCATCTCTACCTATAATATAAAAATCAAAACAAGTGAATTATCCTTTTTAATAGTATTTTAGATAATCTAATTGAGCCAAATTTAAAGTTAAATTGATTATTAAAATGGTTTTTTTGACACACAAAAATAGTTTAACATTGGTGTATAATGGTGAAATGGAATAGTGAATCATTGTATAATCAATATTCCCATTGATGATGTGGATATTCAAATGGTATAAAAATTTATTATAAATCTTAAAGCAAGTTTATACATTATTACAAAGACACATTTCATATTATATTACATTCAAAAAATATTCCATGTTTCACAAAGTTATAAAGTATATTATATAATGAAAGAAGGAGAAATAAACAATTAGGTCAAGATAATCAAAGGGATTGGCTATTGCATAATGAATGGGGGATGCAGACCCTATTTTTCTACATTACTAATCCAAACACAATTAATTAGTTTAAAGGCTCATAAAAATTAATATTTAAAATATGATAATACTTTTTAGTTTATATTTAGAGAAGTTGTAAAAGATAAATAAATTACAAATTATATCATTCTTCCTAGTTTAAATGAAATTTTATAGCACAGTTGGTTAGGATCCTCTATCATAAATGTATATATGAGATTTATTTTCAAAATTATTATGTTAAATTATTGATGAATTATTTATATTAATATTATAATGATAATATATTCTTTCTAGATAATTATATAACCATTTAGAATTCACATGAAAATATGGTTATATTTTTAAATTTATAAGTCCAAATATATATTCTATAGAAGAATGAAACATAGAGGTACTTAAAACTATAAGTAAATTAGAAGAAAATTACTAAGTTCACTACATAGAGGCATCATGTGATAAGCTATTTTTAACACCTATTTCGAAAGGATTAAACTATATAATATAAATAATAAATGATAATTATTTTCTAATTATATAGTGTTAATTATTTTACAAAATTTTCTAGAAACAATTGGATAATAATTCTAATGAAAACTATTAATATGGTGATATATTTTATGGATCCAAATCATGGATATAAAAATAATAAAAAAAATGTGAATCCCTTTTAAATTAGTAATCCATTGTATTTTCAACATTGTTACGCCTCAACCCCAATGATCCCCACTTGATCATATCAATAATGCTGATAAGTAAACTTCCTAGGCCCACATCCAGTAAGCCAGGGGCTAAAAAATATCATTGAGGTATCCACCCACAAATAATGGGAGGAATTACCTCTAAATAAAAACTTTTAACCTACTAACCACACAAACTCATCCATAATATGAATCAATAAAATAATTAACTTGTATAAAATGTAAACCATGACCGAATAACATATGTCTCTATGAAAAAACATAATATAACAAACCTATACAAACCCCCATATGTACACCCATACAATATAGTTGAAAAAATAATAACTTGACATTGAATTGCCTAATGAATTAGGATTAAGAGTTTGTTTTTAATAATGGATAAAGTCAATATATGTTGAGTGAAGTTTAGAGTATCCAATGTGAGTTTAAATTACTAAACAGTTTGGGGGAGATTGAAGAATATGTTGAATGAAAAATAGTGTGTAGAATTTACTATCTATATTTTATACTATGAATAGATTCTTAGTTTCTATCATTATTTATATGGAAATTGTATTATTCATCTAATTATGATCATAAAACATGGTTAAGTTGTTGATGTAGCTGATTAAAGATCAGTATATACATAAATAAGTTAATTTTATCTATTAGAATATGATGAATATCATGAATATTGAGATGTTATTGTTTTATTTTTCATGTGTAGAATCTATTTAGTGGTTTGAGGAATCTAATTAGGAGATGGTGAGCTATGTATTCCAAGGAAATTATATAAATATAAATGTGATGACTATGAGTGATGGTTCATAAAGTTTATCTATTAATCTAAGATAGATTTGCCTCATGAATATGAGAGTTCCTCAAAATAATAAGTTGATATGAGATATATGGATTTTTAATACCCTATTGAATTATATGTCTATTTGAAGAAGAATGAAGCTTTATGGAATTTTAATATGAATTTGTCTCTATATTATTAAGCATTTTAGTTGTTGAAATATATAGACATATCCACTTGGATGATTTTTTGAAGAAGATTGGTTTGAGTTAAGATATAAATGTCTTGTATTTATAGATGATTTATTTAAGAACTTTAAACTAAAGTTACTTATTAATTATAGATCGAAGAAATATTTGAGGCAATGAAATATACATTGAAGTTCTCAAAAGGAGTTATTATATGATATAAGAATCTTTATGAATTGTTATTAAGAGTTTTACAAATGTTTTAAGCTTTCTTGGAGTTATTTAAAGTGGTTAAAGTTGTTTTGAAATGGTTCTATGTTGTTTTGATAAGGATAGTGAAATATTTATATATATGTATGAGTAAATATGAATTGATACTATCTATGTATTATTAAACTAGAGATACTAAAACTCATGTAAGATTAAATAAGAATTTAAAGAGGTTTTTTTATGAATATTTCAAAAGCTATATACAATTAACATTGAAGTTTTAAAGTTTGAATAATTTTTTTAGTTGGATGAAATATTCTAAGTGGATATGTATGTGTATAAAAAATATAAAGGTCATATATGAGTAACACTAAAATTCCAAAAGTTAATTAATAGTAATATAATCCTATGAAATTAGTCTTATGAGTATATTTGAGGCTATGTGAGAAAATGATGGAGTGTTCAAAGGATACATAAGAGTAAATTAACATCATATAATATTAAAAAAATACAATGTGGGATATTTCATGAGAATTAGTGGGATATTTTAAGTTAGTTTCAAAATAGAATTTATTTGATAATTAAATAAGAAGATCATGAATATTTTTTAGGATATTTGAATGAGAATTAGGGATATTAAAAAATAGGATAATTGGTCTCTATATATAATGATTGATAATGGTAATTCATCAACTGATATTTTTATTAGTTTTAAAAAGAATATCACATTTTACATTTTAATAGTTTTTTCAAAATTAAAATATGAAAAAAATTGTCCATTTGATCATGTCATGTTTATAAAGAAGCGATGAGTGAGGAAAAATATATGAGTGAAAAGAGAAGAATATTGAGAGGTTGATGTTTCTAATGTTATTGAACATCTTATACATCTAGGATTTTAATTAATGATAGAGTGGATATTTTAATTATTTCATATGAGAAGGCTCATGACTAAGGATGAAGAAGATAATGTGGAGTTTCACTCTATATTATTTTCTTCATCATTCTGAAATAAAGAGCATGTGTTGATTCATAAATGAAGGATATTGAATGAGAAATTGACATGTATGGTATATTTACTAGATATTAAATAATTTAAAGATATTTTATGAAGAAAATTATTTATCTTTTGATGTTGTTACATTTAGCAGTGCAGAGAAGTTCTTTTTCATGGTCAATATGGGGAACTAATTACAAATAAGAGGGATCTAGTATAAATAACTGGTCAAGAGTTAGAAAACTATTGGAAAATAGTATGGGACTAATGATAATTCTATTTCCATTTATTTCATCTTGATAATAATATATAAACCATTTGTTGTGAGATAATAACCAAAATACACCAAGGACATTCTCACTCATTGATAGTTAACCCTAAAAAAATTGCATGTGTTGCTATCTCTTTTATTATTGTCTTACATGCATTATGAATGAGTTAAATAAAAGTAAGATATATCCATATTAATAAAATAATTTATTTAAATAATTAAAAGGAAATATATTATGTGAAATAGGTATATCCATATTGATTTACTCTCCTTAGTATAGTTGCACAAGTGTAGTGGGACCAATACTTTATAATAGATATGAAGGCCCACCTCTAATTGGATTTTTGTATTTTTAGTTGTTTTGTATTTCATATATAAATTTCATATTTGAATAGGATTTTGAGTTTGTTATCAAAGAGAATATGAAGGTTATATCAATCTAAACCTTGATAAACATGAATAATTGAGACACTAATAAGTTGTGAAAAATATCATTTATAAGAAAGTAAAGGATTCACCACAGGTTAATGATAATAAAAGTGGAGAATTTTTTGTAATAACTATTTATTATTAAACTCTTAAAGAAACTAGTTCAATCTTTGATGATTATGTTCCTATTTAATCACTTGGAAATTTTTATTCTAATATAAAAGACTGCATGAAAAATATTTCTTTGATGTTTCGCTTTCATATTTCAATACATTAAATATCTACATGATGAAAGGGAATAGTTGTAGATGTATAAAATTAGATGGTGAAAGTGTTAGATGAATTTTTTTTGATATACATAACTCTCATAAAGGATATTAAGGTCAAGGAATAATATTAAACGATCCTTAGAGAAAATTATTCATTTCCTAAAGAATAAAAAAGAAGGAAATTAATGAGAAATATGAGACGATAAAATACATTAAAGAGAGCACCCATGTATTGTATAAAAACTAAAAATCTATCATTGATGTCAAAAATTATCAAAATGAGATTAAAGAAAAAATGATAAATGAATTGGATAATTATTTTAAATAAAAGTACATGAATCATGAAGAGCATGAAAGGCATGTTTAACAAATCAAAAGAGAGTCTGAAGAAATAGTAAAGTTATTTGAATATGAGAGAAACATTCTCAACATCAATTGTCTTAAAATGGATGATAAAATGAAAAATCATAAATTAGATCGATCTGAATCTTATCATGAAGTTGATAAAATATGTGTTTTTATCAAGAAACCTAATGAGGGTATTATTCTTATAATACTGCATTACATTAGTAATAAATGATTGAAATTATTTATCGATATATCTATTGAAAGTAAAAATGATAATAGAGGAAAAATTTATTCTAGAAACATATATTCTAAATAAAAATATTACAATAAAAATACACATTTCAAATCTAAATCTATAAAAATACGGGTTGAGAAAAATGGAGAGAAACCCACCTCTATAGAAAAGGTAGATGTAAGAAAGTACAGGAGAGTTGATTCCCCAAAGTATGTTCATCTAGAAGACTATTTTAATCAAAAAACAATAATGTATTGAATCTAGTTATACTATGTTTAAAATTTAAAAAAAAGGAAGATTTATTGGTTATTGTTAGTGTCACAAAGGGTTTGGGTACAAGGATAATGATTTTTGTCATAATGTGTAAATTATTTCAAGTTAAACAATTCTTACATCAAGGGGTGGTTTTGAATGAAAAATTAACTAAGTTGTGTCATATTACATATAATAAGAATTCTGTGAAGTTGTTTACCTGAAACAGTTTTGGAATCTTGAGGTAATTCTATGAAAATTACAATAGGATTGATAATTTTGTAAATGAATGATGGTTTACATCAACCATCCATATACAAAAATCTGTTTAATAATGACCATCATAAAATATGATGAATAAATAGTGGAAATGAGGTGGTTACCTTACCTTTCGATAAGCTTAAATAAGTAGAGAAAAAAAAATACACCAATGAATATTAAAAATGATGATTCACCAATTATAAGAAGAAGAAACTTATATTGTGAAAGAAAATGAAACACCATGGACTATTGAAAACAATACATGAGTATTAATATTTAAGGAATAATGTTTTAGAAATAATGAAGAGAATCAATCAAAGACAGAAATAAAATGATTGGTTTAGGGTAATACATCTGTGTGAATAAATAAGAATTGAGATTTCATAAAATGTTAATAGAAGACGGTGACCCAATTATAATTTAGAATCTATATGGAAGTTCCAATAAATTTTCACATATTTCTAGAAATACATGATAATACTTATGGGAGTGGAAGAAAATTTTGACTAGAATAAATAAAGCAGAGGGTAATCCATGTGAAATGATAGATGATTTGGAAAAAGAGATTAAACACAATGAGAATGTTGAAATAATCAAGGAGGAAAAACTAACCATGAAGATAAGATATTTTAAAATCAAAGGAGAAAGCATAAAGAGTTCTCACATTTTTATAGTTGTAATGAAAAGGGATTCTAGGATAGGAATAAAATCTCATCTATATTATAATGGCCCAATATTTTCATACATAAATATTATATATTTTTATTTTAATATTCAACATATAACATTAGGTTATATTATATAATAGTAAAGGTTTATTGTGTTTGTATAATATTCATAGAATCCTATAATTTTATAAAATATCATTGATATCTCCCATAAAGATCTTCCTACATAGTACTCTTCATAGACATGGCCTACTTAAAAAATTATTCATAACCTGTGGAAAGGAAAACATAAAAAATGGTGATCTTAGATGCTCAGTAAGGGTAAACATGCGAGATACCAATCAATGATCATATGAAAGCATAAGATATGTTTAATGGTATGGAATTATGAACATTACATATAAAGCTCATACCCATTCTATCATAGATCATAAACATAAATCATGGAATAAATATTTATCATTTCAAAATACATGATTCATAATAATGAGAAATCATCATGAATCAATTATGAATAATAAGTCCATCTCATAAAATTGTGGCACCATCATAGTTATTAAAACCATTTTATAAGTTAAGGTTATCTACAAAGACTGTCATAATGGATCAGGAATAAAATCTTATTTTTCATATCATAACAGATCAAGAATCACCACTTTAATCCCATAGTGGATCAAGAATATTAACTTTCATCCCATAGTATATCAAGAACATAGACTTTTATCCCATACTGGATCAATAACATCGACATGCATCCCATAATTATCTCATGAGATATAATGATTTACCGAATTCATTATAGGAATATATAATTTCAAGCATGCCCATCACATAATAAAAACCATACATATGTGTGACACATGATTATAAAATATTTTTGATATCATCATATTATAACCTATGAAAATAAAATGGGTTTCATAAACATTTCATCAAATAATCATAGCACAACCCAAGAAAAATAAATGGGTTTTATAAAAATCTCATTATAATACAAATTAACCATTTAGAAAAAGAATAAGGATAGTATTACTTGATCATATACTAATTAAATCATAATTAACATCAATTAATGTTATCATATATTGAAATCCCTTTAAAATTTCACTGAAATATTTCTTGAGTAAAATACCCTTTTAACTTTGAAATAACATATTTAAAATAAAAATATTTCTAAAATACTATAGAAGATATTTTATTTGAAATTAAGCATGGAATTTGTAAAGGAAGCTCCAAATTATTTATTTTTCATTATGGAAGAGAATTCCATCCATGTCGTATAAGTTAAAGAAAATATTCATTTCAAAATTTTGTAAAAAGTTAAAAAGTAATTCATTTGGAAAAGGACAATAAGATTCCTTTTAAAAATCATTTTAAAAATTAAAACATGGGGAAAATTAATTTAAACAATAATTGGAGATTAATGAAAAAATAATTTAATACATTTGAGAATATATTGAAATGGAAGAGAAGTATTCTCGGCCAAATAGTAAAACATAGTCAGTTTTCTTAAACATATTCGCTCAGTATCTTGAGTACTTAAAGAGGGGAAAATGAAAGAAAAAATTTATTCCTCAAAAATAATATTAAGAGAAGAAAAATGAAATGTATTACTCAATTAATGATAACGTAATTTATTCTAATGTAAATTCAACCATAAAAAATCCTAATTAAAATGGGATCTAAACATAAATCCCTAGAATCCTTGGTAACTTTTTAATTGTAATCCCTATGAAAGAATAACTTTAAATTAAACTTTAGATATCATGAAAATAAATAAAATCATGATATAACATGTCAAATGAGTTTTTTATACACATGATGCAAAAAATAAAGGTGCATAACATAATTTAGTTTTAAAGAAGACCATTTGAGATGAAAATCCATTACATCAAGTATATTCTTTCTTCATACACATTAGAACCTCATATTCTTTGAATGAAAACATTTAGATATATTATTAAAGACCCTAGGGATGGAATTTTGGGAAGAAAATAAATATTATAATGTTTATATGGGTATGTAAAATATAATTTTAAAGGTTTTGGTTGAGATATAAGGCTCAAAGTGGTGTAAAGAAGCAAGGGTGGAGGTGCCCTTTTATAATTGAGGTGAGTGGAACTTTTAAAATTTCTTAAAAAATAAAATATACTAAAGATATTATAAATCCAAATGCATATAAATTTACATTAATTCAAATAAAAATATTTTAGGTTTTAAATAACATCATCCAATGAAATTTTGACATGTTTTGGTGTCATCTAATAACATTATTTTTTATTAACTATTGGTTAACCAATTTTTATCTTAACCAAGATAACAATTTTTCAAATATTAAATGGTAATAATTTTTGAATATATGGTAAAAATTGGACCATAAATGGTCAAGGAATGACATTTTAGTCCATATAATATCCATATTTTCCTCTTTAAATATTTGTATGTTGTTTAAATAATTTAAAAAGGTATTATTTTCATAAAATACCATCAATGTAAAATTTGAAACTATTCATTTAATTTGAGAATTGAAGACACAAATAAAAATATGGATATAAAATAAATTTATTTTAAACAATAATAATATATTATAATTCTCCACCAAATTCATGGGACATTATAAAAACCTAAAATTATATCACTTTTAATATTTTTAAAATACTTTATTTTATTTTATTATTAATTGGATAAATTCTTCTTCAGCGTTGTGTAAGCATTTAAGGTAATTATATATTACCTAAAAATTATAAATAAATTACCATCATGAATATAATTTCATTATTCACAAAATGAATATTTATGTTCATTCACCACATTCTTTTGTCCCTATATAAACACATAATAAATATTTAAAACTAAGAGAGTAACATTTTGTAACTTTGTTTGATTTAAATATTATATTGATCATTCTCATGGAAAATTTTCCATTAAATAAGTAAATTTCAAGCCTAAGGTGATGTGGGTCAAATTACATTCACCCAATGACAATTAAGATGAAACATTATGACTTTATCCCTTAGTTTTAACCTACATTTACCTGATTTACCCTTTACCAAGGTGATAGAATTTACCACAATTACTATTCATAAAGATAAAGAAGGGGCCTATTAACCAAATTTTAGACTCCTAACTTTCAATATGGAATCCATTTTATCAAATTAAATAAATATCGTTTGAAAATTTTAATTTTAAATTAATTTTTCTAAATGCAAACAAAACTATTTTTTAGAAAAATATGGGTTTTAAGTATAAAACATAACTGATTTTTATCTCATTCCTAAAAAATTATTTGATAATAAAAAAATTATTGTGTATATAATATATACCATAAATTTAAATCATTAACAAATAGTTATTAATTTAATTTATTAATAAAAATAAATTGTGTGCATAAAAACTGTTTTCTAGAAAAAAAAGCTCTTTTATTTCCAAATTGTTTTTATATTTATTTATAATTAATTGATAACCAATGAATTTATTTTATACAATTGTGAACCATACATTTTTTATAATTTAGTACATACCATTTATGTTTTCCAATTTAATATCTAGGTTATAACAGTATAATATATTCTAGTTCATTTAGATTCAGGGTTACATGTAACCCAAACTATCGAAGAAATGATTATTTGAAGAGAAATATTTTTTAAAATATCAAGTTGCTACATTATACCCCACATAAAATTAATTTCACCCTAAAAAATTGACCACTTTGATATAAAAAATGAGGATATCTCTATTTTATCACATCCCCATGTTCCCAAGTAGCTTCTTTGAATTTATAATTCCTTTATAGAACTATAACTAGGTGAGTAATATTGTTCTGTCACACTTTATTTATTTGATCAAAGATATAAACTAGTTGTTCCTCAAAAAAAATGATCCAATGGTACAACCTCTGAGTTTAGTACATGTGAAGGATTAGGAATGTACTTCCTTAGGAGAGATACATGAAACATGTCATGACCTTGAGTGAGGTTTGGTGGAAGAACCAAGTGAAAAGTTATCATCCCAAATAAATCATGAATCTAAAAGGGGATAATATACATAGGGATCATATTTCCTTTTTTCTGGAATAACTTAACCATCTTCCATGGATAAATTTATAGTAAAAAAATTTCACCAACTTCAAAATCCAGATCTGACCGATGATTGTCAGCATTACTTTTCTATTGACTTTGATCCATATAATGGATCTTATTTTTCTATCACATTTCCTAAGATAGATCTAGTCCCAATAGATTCCTTTCTCCAATTACATCCCAAAAAAATGGATTTATATTCATCCTTAAATATAGGGCTTCATAAGGATCCATGTTAATGCTCGAGTAAAAGATATTATTGTAATAAAATTACACTGAAGGAAGGTGTTGATCCCAATGACCTTTGAATTCCATAGAGTAAGATCACAACATGTCCTCTTGGTTTTTAATGGGTTTCTCAGACTGACCATATGTTTATGGATGATACATCATACTAAAACTAATGTCTTTATCCAGATCCTACTGAAGACTTCTTCAGAACATCATGGTAAACCTCAGATCCCAATCAGAGATGATGGAAAATGGTACTCCATGAAATCTTACAAAATCCTTAATCTATATTCCGGTATGTTGATCAAGAGAAAAATCATCTCTTATTACAGTTAAGTGTTATGAATTTTCAAGGTGATCGACTACAACACATATATCATTATTCCTTTTCAATTATTTATGGATTCTGATGAAAAAATCCTTGGTAATGTTTTCCTATTTGCATTCTGGTATGGGTAATAGTTGTAACATACCTTAAATTTATTTCTATTAGTCTTAACTTGCTGACATACCATGCATTGAGATACATAATCCTCAATATATCTCTTCATGTTTTCCCTCCATAAACACTCTTTCAAATCTATAAATATCTTCATACTTCCAAGATGAGTAGAGAATGATGAACTATGATCTTCATCCAATAACTCCTTCTTCAAATTTGGTATGGATAGAACACATGAATGGTTCTAAAAATTTGTTACTCCATTACAATCAAGGTTGAACTCAGGAACATTTCTGACCTTCTTCTACGGCTCCACATCTTTTTTTGTGCCTCTTTAATCCTTAAATAGAAAGATGGTTGAACACTCATTTGATCAAGATAATATTTCTCCACTTCCTTCAATATTTCTATATCTAACTTCTATAAATCCAAAAATATTGTATCTTTTCTGATCCTCATCATAGATAATATATCTTGATCTTTTCTTCATAGATCATCTTCCACCTCGTTAGATTTCTCAAGTTGTTAATATATTAAGTAATCATAATCTATAATTATCTCCAAACATCTTCTCTTTCACATATTCATCTCTTTATTAGTGAATATATACTTAAAGTTTCTTCGATTTGTATATATATCACACCTTTATCTATAAATATAATTCCTCCATATCATTAATGATGAAATTACCATAGCTAAATCTGAGTCATGAGTTGGGTAATTTTTCTTATGAGCATTAAATTGGCATGAGTCATAATCTATCACCATACCATTTTACATGAGAATGAATCTCAATCCCTTCTTCGATGAACCACTATAGATCACAACCCTTTATTCACTATAGGGTAGTGTGAGTGTAGTTTCACTAACCAACGTTCTTTTTATATCCTTGAAATTATATTCACATTCATCTATCCATAAGAACATAACCCATTTTTTGAGTCAACTTATTGAGTGAATTATATAGTCATGAGAAATATATCACCAAATTTCAGTATTATCCAGCCAACCTAGGAAAACTTTTCATCTCATTCATAGTGTTTGTTCATGGGAAATGTTCAGTGACTTTCAACTTTGATGGATCTAATGATATGTCATCACTTGAGATTATATAGTGATGCAAAGCGGACCTGCAACCCGCTGGCTTTATGGGTATGGGGCGGATGTGGGGCGGGTCGGGCCTAAATATTTTGACCGTTTAGAGTGCGGGCCAATGCGGGTTGAGCCTACGCGGGTGCGGGCCAATGCGGGTTGAGCCCGCACGGGTGCGGGCTTGCCCGCGGGCCTGATTTAAAAAAAATGTTTTATTTTTACAATAAATGTTTCTTTAACATTTTAGTTTTTTAATAAAAAAATCATGGTTAAATGGTGACATATAATTTCTCACCGTAATGGTCATACTAATTCACAATTTATTCACATGTGAATTTTAAATAGGCCTATATTTATTATTTTAATATGATATTATATTATTTATATCGTAATTATTAACCATATTCACATGGTGTGTCAACCCATCTCTCAAAAAATGGAACTCATCGCTCGTGCGCATGGTTTCAATTCTATTAGAGTTATTATAATCATAATATTTTCAAGGTCGATTTAATTTTGTTATTATTTAATTTTATTTTTTTATTAAGATAATAGGATAGAACCTCGTGGAAATACTAATAGATTCCTCTGAAACTGATCGTTACCTGGAGAGACTTCATTCATTCACAGGTTTAGTTCACATCACCACACAACCAACATTATCATTCGTCACCCATCACTGATCACTCACCTACTTTTCGTCACAATAGTTTGCCACCACATTGGCATTGCCTCATGCCACCATTAACCCACAAAAAATTTTCAATCACATCCCTTAAAACTCTAATTATTTTTAATTCATATTTCTCCCCTCAAATACCTTTAAGAATGATAAAACATATAGTATTTAAATTATTATAAGTAGTAATTTTTTATATGTGGGTAAGCCCACAGGCAACCCATGGGCAACCCGCGGGTTTATGCAGGGTGGGGTGGGTTTGAAATTGTTTGTTTGCATTATATGCGGGCTTTTGCAGACAAACCCGCGCGGGCTCAAACCCGTGCGGGTTTGGCCCGCCCCACCTCGGCCCGCGCGTTTCGCATTACTAAGATTATATGACCTAAGAATGGAACTTTTTAAAATCTAAAATTTATAGCTGGTAAATTTTTCATAAATATTATCCTTCCTCAATCTCTCCATTACAATGTTCAAGTGATATTCATGCTCTTTGTTACTCGTTTACTATAAAAGAATATCATTTATAAAGTGTACCACAAACTGGTCAATGTATTCACTAAAGAATATATTAATTAAATCCATGAATATATAAGGGTGTTTAGTAAGAACAAATTGCATCAGTATAAATTCATATTGCCCATGCCTTGTATTGAATAGTTTATTTGGAATATCCTCCCTTTTTGAACCTCATTTGATGATATCTAAGATGAAGGCCAGTCTTAGAAAAGTATTAAGATCCACATAGTTGATCAAATTAGTCATTAATATGAGGGAGAGGATAATGTTTCTCCAAATTAATCTTGTTAATGTCTTGATAATCAATGAAAAGGTTTATTGACCCTTCTTTATTCTTAATAAATAGAATAGGTTCACCCCATGGTGACACAAAAAAGGAATATGAATCACTTATCAAGATTCTCCAAGTGTTTCTTCTTCAATTACAACAACTCAATTAGGTATGTAATATAAGGAGTTGTCAAAATATGCATAGCACTAGTTATGAGTTCTATTGAAAACCAAACTTCATGATTTGGAGGTAGACCGTACAACTCTTCTGGAAAGACATCAACAAACTCCTATGTAATAGTTGTGTCCCTAATGATGAGTTTCTCCCCAACCATTTGAGATAGATAGCATTCATGGAGAAGAATTAAGACCCAAAAGATAGAAGAAATTTCTATTATAAGTTCATATTCATCCTCACATTGATAAATGATTGTAGGTTTATTCATAATATGAAATATTACTTCCCTTCCTAAGAAATTGATATAGCCTCTATAGATAGAAAGACAATCCATATCAAGAATCAAATTGAATTCAACTAAAGGAAGAATCACGAGATTTACTGGAAGAACCTTTCACACAACTTCAATCAAATTAAGATTAAACGGTCATACCATTAAGAGTTTTCACATCTAACACAACATCTAATCGTTGATGTGATACTTTGATACACTTATGAAATTATTTAGAAATAAAAGTGTGGGTTTATCCATAATCAAATAATGCATTAGTTTTTCTAGAGTGGATAATAAGGTCACCTTTCATCATGTCTTTCTCGTAACCCACTTCGCAGTAATGATCGCATGAGATTTAAATTTTTATTTGGTCTTGATAGGATTTAGATACCGATCATAATAATAAACTTCCAGATCCATGCATTGGTTGGCATAATTCCCATAATCCTTTCATTTTAAGAATTGGAGTTGGGTGGTTCATTAGTGGGAATATCCTTTTTCTCCATTTCATTAGACATCTTATTCATCCCCTATTAATATTCATTAGCTCTATATCCCACATTTCTGCATTTAAATCACCTCCAAGTTCCATTAATGAAATTCCCTTGATGTTTCCTCCCATATTTTGGGCATGTAGTTGGCTAGAATTTCTTTCCACCATGTGATTTTGTGGAGTTTTCATGATACTCAATCTTCATTTTCTTATGAAAATCATGGGAATAGTGGGAATATAAAATTTACATTCTACCATGGGTTCATATCAAACGATTTCTTCATAAATACTAAAGTCTAATATAGTTAACACTTTACAGAGACTTAGTTTTAAGACACCAAAGAATCAATCAATTTTACTTTCAAGGATGATAATTAACCCTGAGGCATACCTTGCAAGTCTTGTAAAATCTCCCTCATAGGGAACAATAGATTCATTATCCTTTTCATTCAACCCAAGGAATTCATTCTCAATCATTGTATATATAATAATAGAAAAATACTCACTAAATAATAACCCCTTAAACTCATCTCATTCCATGGATTAAATTTTTTCTTCTTGCCTCATATTTTTAATAAGATTCCAGCCATTCATTTGCTTTGACTTCTAAATGATAAGTAGCTAGGGAAAATTCTTCATGTATCGATCATTGATGAATAGAAAATATTTTCTCAATGGTGTTTATCCATTACTTAGCCACTAGTGGATTAGAATACCCACTAAATGAAGGTGGATGTTTCCTCATGAAATACACAATAATACATTATTCCCTTCTTTCCTTATTTGGAAGCTCATCGTGATTCATATCTCAAGAAAGATGTGTGAGCATAGAAACAAGATTATAAATTATAATTCTCATATAATTTGGTTGCTTGGGTGGACAATAATTTCATTTCCCATCACATTCATTGTTAGCATAATCTCTTTTGTTTCTAGCAATTGACTATAATAAAAAAGGAAAAGCGTATACATCATGTTATAATAATCAGAGTGAGGTATCATATAATCATGAAGTATAATTTATAGGGTGCCTCAATCATGAAAACTTATTCCCAATCTATGGAATCTTAGGTTTAACTAAGGTCATCTATGATCGTTACCAAAACCATAGAATGTTATCCTATAGATAGACTTATACCTAGAGTTTTCATAAATTTTTTCTAACTCTAATATTCAAATATTGACTAAAACCTACATTGATGCCAAATATAATAGCCTGATATTTCCATACCTAAATATAAAATCTTTTTAGATGAATATCTAATACATAACATTATGATCCATGCAAAAAATGTAAAGGTTTAGTGACTTTAAAGACTAGTTATACAATTTTCTTATTACGTGAATGATCTTCAAAATCTCCCATAGATATCTTCCCATATAGTACTCTTTATAGACATACCATACTAAAAACATTCTTCATAACCTATGGAAATTAAAACATAAGAAAGGGTGATCTCAGATTCCTATTAAGGTTAAACATGGGAGATATCATCAATGATCGTATGAAACAATAAGATAAGATTATGTGTATGGGATCATGAACATAACTTATAAATCTCACACCCAATTTTTCATAGGTAATAAACATGAGTCATGGCATAAAGCTTTATCGTTTAAAAACACATAATCATAAGAATGATAAAATCACAATGAAATAATCATGAACCATAAGTCAATGTCATAAAATTGTGTCACTGTCATAGGTGTAAAAACCATTTCATAAGTCTAGGTTAACTACCAAGACCATCATAATCGATCAGGCACCAACACCTATTTCACATATCATAATAGACCAGGAATCACCATCTATATTCCATTGTGGATCAAGCACATCAACTTGAATCCCATACTGGATCAAGCACATTGACTTTCATCCCATACTATATCAACAACATCGACTTGAATCCCACAATTATCTCCTGAGATATAAAGATTTACCAAATTCATTGGAGGGCTATATAATTTTGGACCCACACATCACATACTGAAAACCATATATATGTGTTCCAAAAGATTATAAAACATCCATTATATCCTCATATCATAACCCATAAAATGAAAATAGGTTTCATAAACATTTTATCAAATCATCATAGCATAATGCATGAAAAACAAATGGGTTTCATAAACACCTCATCATAATAAACATAAAACATCTGGAGAAAGAATAAGGATGGTATAATTTGATCATATCCCTAGTAAAACATAATTTACATTAAAAGATATTATCATATATGAAAATACATTTAAAAGAATCACTAGAATATTTCCCAAGGAAAATTACCTTTTCACTTCGAAATTACTTCGTTAAAATCTATGAATTTCCCAAATATTGAGCAAAATATATTATTTTAAAATAACCTTGGAAGCTTGTAAAGGATTGTTTGAAACAATGAGTGGTCCCGATGGTGGGAATTTTTTTTCATTCCATAAAAGTTGAAATAAATTATTCCTTTCAATTTTTTTAAAAAAGTCAAAAAGTTACTTGTTTCAAAAAACAACAGAATAATTGCTTTTAAACCATTTTTAAAAAGTAAAATAAGGTAAAAAAAACTAATTAAATAATCATTGGAGAGTATTAAAATCATTTTTTAACAAATTTTAGAAAAAATGATGTGGAAAAGAAATATCCCATACCAAATATTAAAATATAGTCGATTTTCCATAAAAACATTCATTCAGTCTCTACAGTACTAAAAGTAAAGAAAATGAAAGGAAAACATGTATTCATCCGAAATAATAAGAGGTGACTAAAAATGAATGATATTAATATAAAAATTATCATATAATTTCTTCTAATAGAAATTAAACCATAAACGATTCTGAATAAAACGGGATCGAAAAAACAAATTCTTACCACTTTGGTGACTTTTGAATCAAAAGCTCTATGAAAGAATAACTTTAAATGAAAATTTGATTATCATGAAGATAAATAAATTCATGATATAACATTTTAATGGGTCTCTATATAGCCCTCATAAATTAATATAGGTGTATAACATAACTTATGTCCCAAAGTAGATAATTTGAGATGAGAATACCTTACTTCATGTATCTTCTTTCTTCATACACATTCAAGCCTACTCTTCTTTGAACGAACGTCATTATATATCCTTTAAGGACCCTAGGGTTGGTCTTTTGGGAAGAAACTTACCTATAGATGTGTACAATGGATTAGAGAAGAAAATTTGGTAGGGTTTGGTCGATCTATAAGGCTCAATGTGGTGTAAAGAAGTGTGCGAATGAGTTCCCTTTTATAATTTAGGTGAGACACACTTTTTAAATTTATTTATAAAGTAAAATATAGTAAATATATTCCAGATCCAAATGCTTCCAAATTGACATGAATTTGAATAAAGAGTCTAGGGTTGAAATAACATTATACACTAAAATTTAGACATGTTTTAGTATCATTTATAACCTTATCTTTTTTATTAACTCTTAGTTAACCAATTTTAATACTAACCATGGTAACAATTTTTTTTTATATTAAATGGTTATAATTTTTTCATATAATGTTAAAATTGGCCCATAAATGGCCAAAGGGCGACATTTTGAACTATATCTTATACATCTTGTCCTCTTTCATGATCTTTATGATTTTTAAATAATTTAATAATATAAAATTGTTATAAAATATTATTATTGTTAAATTTAGTACAATTCATTTAATTTGAAATTAAAGACACCAAGACAAAGATTTAAATCGAATATAATTCTTATATACAACAGAAATATGTTATTTTTATCTACAAAATTCTCGAACATTATAAATCCCTCAAATTATATCACTTTTAATATTTTTAAAATCAATTTTTTTTTATTAATTGAATAAAGATTTTTTCAGCGTTTAATCATTTAAAGTAATTATATAATACTCTCCCGGGGTTTTTCTTGTGGTGACTAGGGATCCTTCGTCTGTAAGAGACGACGTCTGCCCGGATCTGTATAGAGATAGATCTGGCATTCCTCTTCCATCCAAGTTTCTTATCAGGGTTGAAGGTATGGACGTTTGGTCCCAATCTTTGGTCTATCCTTCCCCACCTCGATTCTGCTCAAGTTTCCACTTCCAAGATCATGCTTCTCCTGAATTCCACAAATCCTATTAGACAAAGAATGATCTAGCTCGGTCAGGCGAAGAGCCCCATAAGCTTCAAGAGTTCTCCTAAGGTTCTTATGGATTGGCATGCTGAGTCTATTTTGGGGTCTCGTGACCGTGGGAAGGTAGTGCTTCTCCCATCTGGCCCTTAGACATCGGAAGCTTCTTCTTCTTTTGCGAATTCCTGGTCAGAGGTGTTGTCCCCCCCCATATCGAGAAGTGATTCCTTTCAGAGGTAAGAGATAGGTGTTTTGTCTAGATGCTGGTTTTCTAAAGCCCATGCTCTTTCCTCCTCCGTTGCCTAAGGAGATTAGAATTTCTACACGGGATGATTTCTCTATGCAGCGTCTCACTATTAGTGAGCTGGACCCTAAAGATAATTACGTATCTACTTTTAAGGTTTCCTCTCCTATTATAAACTCCCCTACTTCCCAACTGGATGTGATTTTTTTGGATCCTCCTCCGTTGGACAGCCTCCCCTCTACTCCGAAGGGGTTGGCGGCTAAGTCTTATTCTTCTGCTTACCAGTATCGCATTTACCCAGGGGGTGTTCGAACCAGATCCCAATTGAAATCTCAAGTCAAGAGAAGATCTTCAAAGAAATTCCATGGCCAAGAGTCCGGGGCCAGTGCCAGGCGTCTCTTCCATTGATGATTAATTTCCACATTTGGAATGCTCATGGTTTGGGATCTCAGGTTAAGTTGGATTTTATCTCCAATGAGCTTCGTTTTAACTCTATTTCAATGGTTGTAGTGCTGGAACACAAACAGGTCCATTTCAAATTCAGTGACCTCGCTCGTCGCCTGAGAGTCTAGGGATTTCTCAATGCTCTCCCATTAATTCACATATTTGGTTGTTTTGGAAAGATGGCATCTCTGTTTATCTGCTTTCTTCTTCGGATCAGTTTATAAGTACCAAAGTATCAGTGGGAAGAAGAGTGTTAATTCTGTCTGTAGTTTATGCCAAGTGTGATGCTCATGCTAGAGAAAATTTATGGGTTGATTTAAGTTATATTAATCTAGGGGATGTCCCTTGGATTTTCAGGGAAACTTTAACATTATGGATAGCCCGGGTGAGAAGATAGGAAGTTGGTCCCTTTCCCAGGCGAGCAAGTCAAGCCTTTGTAGAGTTAATGGATCTCAATGGTCTCATGGATGCTGGATTCTCAGGGGACCCATTCACTTGGTGTAATAACCAGTGAGGACTCTAGAACTCTTGGAGTCGTATTGATCAACGCCTTGTGAATGGGGCAAATCTTTCTTCCTTTCTAGACATCAATGTCTTCCACCTGGTTCGAGGCCTTTCGGACAATTCCCCTCTTCGGATTGCACTGAATTCAGGAAGTGCTTGTGATGACTTCTTCCATTTTTTATCCTTATGGGTTGATAATTTAAAGTTTATGGACATTGTGAGGAGTTCCTGGGACAACCCTACTAGAGGTAATCCTTGGATTTCTCTCTATAATAACTTAAGGCACCTCAAAGGAAAACTTCACAACTGGGTCAGGAGTCTTCCCTCAGGTGATCAAGACCTGGAGATCATTACTAGGGACATCCAGCATTTGGTGGCGAGCCTGGAGAATAATTGGGATGACAGTGTCTTTGCATATCTGATATTCGAGAAGGAATCTTTAGCTGATTTGTTGTTGAATCAGGACTGGATTTCTTGCGAAACATCAAGAGTGAAATGGCTCCACAAAGGGGGTAGAAACACTGGGTATTTCCACGCTCGTATCACATAAAAACGCAGGCTCATGTCACCCAACCTACTTATGGAAGATGGAACTTATACCAATGACAGGGAGGTGGTTGGAAAGATGGAAGATTGTTATTTTAAGTCTCTATTAGTGGCTCCTAACCCGTGCATGGTGGGGGGTTATCCGAGTGGCCCTTCTGAACTTTTTGATGCAATTCCTTGCTTTGTGTATGAGGAAGTTAACGAAATAAAGAAGGTCATTCCAGGTGAGGAATAAATTAAAGAGGTGGTTTGCTCCATTAATCTGGTCAGTGCGCCTGGGCCAGATGCTTTTCCAGCTTCTTTTTACAAATCTGCTTGGGATATTGTTAAGAAGAGTCTGATCACTGCAGTTCAGGACTTTTTTTAAGGTGGTAATCTCCCTCGGGTGGATTTTGCAACCAAAATTGTGTTAGTACCCAAGATCAAAGACCCCCAAACCTTGAACCATTACCATCCCATTAGCTTGTGCAATAAAGTTCTTGCTGGAATTCTCAATAGAAGGCTTGCTCCATTTCTCTCTAGTTGGGTGGATGGGGAGCAACATGGGGTTGTGATGCGACGTTCTATCCAAGGGGATATCGGTTTCACTCAGGAAGTGGTTAGTGACATCAACCTGAAATCTTTTGGGAGTAATGTGTCCATCAAGCTGGATATGAACAAAGATTACAATAGAGTTGAATGGAGCTTCATCATCAAGGTCCTCACTTGCATGGGGTTCTATGTGTGGGTCATTGATATTCTCTTTTAGTGTTTTAGCTCCCCTTGGTTGTCTACTTAGTTTATGGGAAAGCAGTTTGGGTTTTTTAAAGAGATTAGGGGTTTGAGGCAGGGAGATCCCCTCTCCCCCTCCCTTTTTGTCATTGCTCAAGACGTTCTCAGCCGGTTCGTTCATCATTATATTGTTGTGGGAAAGGTCATCCCCTTCCAAAATAAGCAGTTGGTTGGTGGTATTTCTCATCTTATGTTTGCAGACGACACTTTTCTCTTTGTTAATGGTAGCAGAACGTCTATTTAGGGGGTGAATAGAGATTTAGAGGTGTATTTTTCTTGGAGTGGGCAAGTTATTAACCGTGAGAAGAGTAGCTTTTTTGTCCCCAACAAATGTTTGAAGAGGAGGATTGAGGATTTGGAGAACAGCCTTGATATGCTTAAAGCCTCATTCCCTATGAACTACTTGGGATCCCTAGCTAAATACCCTTCTCATTAAACACTTTGATATGGTTACCGATAGAATCATGGGACGCATTCTCAGCTGGAAAAATATGTTCTTATCTTTTGGAGGTATAATCAATTTAATTAATTTTGTCCTCTCTTCTATACCCATGCACATCCTATCCACTATGAAGGTCCCAAATAAGGTGATTTGAAACATTTGAGAGTTATCTAATATCCTTTTTGTGGGATGGTCACTTTGAAGGGAAGTGTCATTGGGCCTCCTGGAACCGGCTTGCTAGACCTATTGTAGGAGGGGGTATCAACTTAAAAAGCATTTCTGGAACCATGAATGGTCTTCAGGCAAAACTTTCCTAGGAAATTTTAAAGGGGATCTATTTATGGGTTAAATATATGCAAGGTACTTATGGGAGTGAAGGGTGTTTGTCCAGGGTGAAACCCTTCAAAATTCAGAAGCTAGTTCAGCCTTATATTTCAATCCCCCAGCGACATTCTCACAGGTTAATTGGCTGGGGGATATTAGTTTTTGGCACCACAACTGGTAAGGTGATATTCTTAGTTTCCCAAGCTTCCCCACTATGGATACCAGCTTTAGGGAGGCCAGTAAGTAACCCAACTTTATCCATGCCATCTTGGATGATAATCAGAGATGTATATTTGATAGCATTGTGTTGTCTAATGAGCCGAAAAAATGTATCTTCACCGGTTCTTCGGCTAGTTCTTTCAATATTAGAGATTTTCATAATAATCAAGCATTGAATACTCCGCAGGATCATTGGGGAGATACTATTTGGTGTAGGGAGATTCCTTCTAAGTTCTATTTTATCATTTGAAGTGTTTGGAACAATGCAGTACCTACCGGGGAGTGTATCCAGCGGAGAAGGATTAGTCTCCCTTCCAAGTGTTTTTGTTACAGGGAACCGAGACCTGAATCCTCAGAAAACCTGTTTTTCTGCAGTGAATGGGAGAAGGTGGTATGGGGGGTGTTTGGGTAGTTCACAGGGTGGTCCGACAAGGCTGTGTCATCAGAGATCTTCCTTCAGCAGTGGTTTTGAAGAGAAAACAAGCCTGGAGCTGAACTGAAAACAAGGGCACTGATTTTCACTACAGATTGCTGGATACTTTGTTCATCTAGAAATGATAAGAGGCATCAGTCTGCAATAGTTTCCTCCACATGTATAATTCTTTAGACCAAAAACTTAATTCTAGATTTGTACAGGTTGTGTACAAATTTTGGGAATGCTCTTTCTATTATGACACTGGCTCCTCAGAACGTCCCCATCAACAATGTTCCTGCCCAAGGGAAACAGATCAAATGGGTGCCTCCCTTCTCAAGTCTCATGCTAAATACTGATGAATCATGTTTTATGGGGTCTATGTGTGGTGGTGGGGTGGTTAGACACACCAAAGGTTCGGCTGTGGCAGCTTTCTCAGTTCTTTGGGAATGGGGATTCATTTCAAGCGAAAAAACATGCTATTCTCACAGGTCTTCTAATTTGTAATCAGAGAGACATTCCTATCAGAGATGTAGAGATTGGCTCGTTAGCAATGTATAATTCATTATCAGGTAAGGTTCATGTTCCTTGGTCTATTGAATATTCTATCAGAATATGCAAGAAGTTAATGAACAATCACACTGGCATTCTTCACACCTGGCGTGAGGGTAATGTTGTGGTGGACTTCCTTGATTCTAAAGCATCTTATAATGATAGAGTTTTTTGATTTTTTCCGTCCTTAGTTCTTTTCCTCATGCGCTCATCGAGTTTTTTTCAGGATGATTCCTTGGGGTTGCATTCTTTTAGGCCCCTGTAATTGTATCTTGTAGGCTCTTCATCCTTTTATCCTTTTAATAAAATTAAAAAGCATTTTGTGTGAATATAATTTCATCATTCAAAAAATTACCATTTATATTTGTTCACCACTTTATTTTGTTTCTATGTGAACCCATAAAAGATATTCAAAACTAAGAGAGTAACATTTTGTAACTTTATTTGATTTAAATATTATAATGGTCATTTTTATGACATTTCCATTAAAAAAATCAATGTCTAGCCTATGAATATTAGGGTAGAATCCTTTTCATCCAATAATAATTAAGATGAATAATTATGACCTTATAGCTTAGTTTAAAACTAGATTTACATGATTTACCTTTTACTGAGCTGATAAATTTTACCATGATAATTATTCATATTGACCAAAAATAAATAGGGCATATTAACAAAATTTAAACTCCATAATTCAAAATATGGAATTCATTTTATCCAATTCAATGCATATCAGTGGAAGAAATTAATTTTATAATGAGTGCACAAAACATGAAGATAATCATTTTTTGAAAAATACAATTTTTAAGAATAAAACATGATTTATTATTCTCTCATGCATAGAAAAATATTATATAGATTTTAAAACATTTTATTTCATATATATTATATACATTTTATTTAAATTATTCACTAATAGTGATTAATTTAATTTAATAATAAAAATACATTTCACATATTAAAATGATTTTTTAGAAAAACATCTCTTATTTCCCAATGAATTTTATTTATATTTACAATTAATTGATAGTCATTGAATTTATTTTATACTTGTGTGAACCATAATTATTTTTTTATAATTTAGTTAGCACCATTTATACCCACCAATTTTACGGCTTGGTTACAATGATATACAAGGTCGGTTACATCTGCCATTGTGGAACATAACACAAGAAAGAAAACTGCAGTAAATTGCAGGCCTGAAGACTTGACCCCGCGACTTGCCTCTCACCCCACCCAAACTCTTACCACCCCACCACCAACGGTGGGACAACGTGTTGTTGGGTAACGAGGTATTGAGCTGGTCTGCCCACCTGCGCGCCGCACGTCCCCAGCGAAGCCCGAGGTGGCCAACCCTTGGGCTTAGGTCAGTTCCCAACGGGGTAGAGGGGCACACGAGTGGTTTGCTAGCATATAGTGTGTGTTGCCTTGTGAGGACTCGAACCCGGAACCTCAGGGTCAGGACGCCACCGCCTTTAACCAACTCACTCGTGCCTTGCGGGCAAACGTGTTGTTGGGTAACGAGGTATTGGGCTGGCATGCCCACCTACGCGTCGCACGTCCCCAGCGAGGCCCAAGGTGGCCAACCCTTGGGCTTAGGCCAGTTCCCAACGGGGTAAAGATGCCCACGAGTGGTTTGCTAGCATATAGTGTGCGTTGCCTTGGTTACAATGATATGCTATATAAGAGTTCATTTAGACTCGATGTTGTGTATAACATAAGCTATCAAAAAACTTTTTATTTTAAGAGAAATGTTTTATAAAATCTCAGTTTGTTACATATATTGCCCATTCCGATGAAAAAAGGGAGAAAAACTTTATTTCTACGTCTAATTATTTTTCTCATATGAAATTAATTGGAGGTTATGTAATTACAAGAAGAACCAGAAGGATAAGAATATTGTTAAAGTATTATAGTGGTATGAATGTTCCAACTTGGAGTTATGTATCTCAAGTGGAATTAGTTATTTAAGGATACATATGGAAATGATTCATTCATCTAAAAAATGAACTACCATGAGGTTGGTGGATTTTACTCTTGAGGGGAATATGAGTTGAGGAAGTTACCTGGTATAATTATTTTATATGAAACTAGAAATATAGATTTTTCAAGAATATGTAATTATTGAGATATGTTGATTATATTTTTCCCATTCTGATGTTGGTTGAATTAATTATAAAAGATATTTGGGTCGAAGTTGAATGATTCAAAGACATGATTAGTTGATAAGTTAATTTATCACTCATATCTTCTATACTGAGCAGGATATTGACAACAAATATAAAGGGGGGATTGAACAACCAAATGATTTTTTATTGAGATTATTGTATTTGTTTTCAATAGCTATTAAATTCAATATTCTTTTGATTAAAGTTTATAGTAACCCATGGAAGATTGAAGAACCCCATAGATTTGAGTTATTGAATAATACATTGAATGAGAAATTATTTAGATATTTTACTATTTATATTATGTATTGTAAATATATTTTGAGTTAATGTCATTATTTATGTGTCATGTTGATTATTAATTTTTTGATGATTAGAAAAAAAAGGTCGACTTATTAATAATATAGATTAAATCTCGCTATATACTTTAATAATGTAGTTTGATGTGTTGGAAAATGATGAGTAGCTTGAAGATTGAGATGTTGTTGCTTGAAGTTTCATGTGAGAAATATATATTTTAGTTTGAGGAAGATAACAAGGAACCTAGGATCTATGTATATCATGTAATTTCAACACATCTATATGATATGATTGGATGATGAAGATTCTATGTTATCTGTGAATCAAAGGGATGTTTTCCTCATAGATATGAGAAGTCCTCAATACTAAAACTGAGAATAATTTCATGGAATTTTAAAACCCTACAGAATTATATGTATATGTGAACGAGAATAAATATGTGTAGAATTATAATATGAATTAATCATTATGTTATTTAATATGATCGTTAATGTAATATTTGGATTTATAAACTTTGATAATGTTTTAAATAACCTGTGTTTGAGTTGAGATAAAAAGGGAGTTTATTTATTGATGATTGATTAAACAACTCTAAACTGAAGATATTTTTTGCTTATTTAGATAAAAAAAATTAGGTAATGGATGTTATAATGAAGTACTCAAAATTAGTTATTATATTTTGAAAGAATCTTAGGTAATTGTGTTGAAGTTTATTATGAAGGTTTGAAGTCTTGATGTGATTTGAAGTGTATGAAGATGTTTTGAAGTGGTTCTGAGTTGTTTATAGAATTATGGATAAATCTATATAGTGACATATGAGAAAACATGAATTTATAATATCTATGTGCGATTAAACTGGATATCCTAGAGCTAAAATAAGATTAACTCAAAAGTTAAAGATGTTATGTATGAGTAATGTCGAAGCTATAATCAAATAACATTGATGTTTTAAAGGCTTCATAATTTTTCTTAGTTTGTGAAAAGTTCAGTGTCTATGTATTCATAAAAAAAAAAAACTTAAGTCCATGTATGATTATCCCTACAACACCCTGTGACAGAAAAAATTCCAATTGATTATTTTTAATTAATTTTGGAGCAATTTAAATTTTTATAATCTTTGGATTTGATTTTTTTTATTTTGGATTTTTTTTGGTGCATGGGTTAGGGAGTATGGTATCGAAGAAACCATGTGATGACCCATAGATGGTCCTTTGATATCCTTATGTGTAGTTTATTTTGAACTTTCATTATTATCACATAGTTTTTGTGAGTCATATGAGTATTCATGTGTCGTCACCTTTCTTCAAGAGTTTCCTAACACATGAATTATGCACAGTTATGTAAACTATGTGAAAAAAGTTCAACGTGGCTCTAAATTCTGATAGTATGGTTTTGCATATGAATCTGAACCCTTTGTGTGTGTTCTTTCTATCAAGTGAATCCCACATGGTTGGTTCAGGGTTTACCAAATCATACGGCCTAACCATGCATACTTTCACAGTGTTTAATTTTTTGTTTTTTTAGTTTTACTACTCCCAGGATTTAAGGCGGTTTTGGCCCTTATTTGTTTAATCTGCTTCGACCAAGGCTTTGAAAATGTGAGGGAGTTTTATCCTCCCTTCCTCATTGATCTCTAATCCATTCCACTTCTTTTCTTGAAAATTTCTCTAATTTAGGCCCTCAGTTCTTCTTCATTCCCCCCTTCCCTTATCTTGTGGTTTCGATATTTTCTATGAACCCTAGGTGCTACTAGGTTTGATTTTAGTGTTCATTAGGATGTATTTATGTGAATTTTTCTTATTATGGTTTACGTTAGGTCCTCTGATTCTTTTTGGAGCATTCTCTATCTTATGTGATGACTTATAACTTGATCATCATGGAATCGAGGTAGTTGTTTTTGTATTTTTTTTTCTCAAAATGTCATTTCACTGAGTTATTGGTAGTTTTAAATTCATTATTTTTAAATTCATACTATATTTGGTAGTTTTGGTAGATTTTAAAATGTTTTCAAGGTTTATTTACACTTTTTATAAGAGTTTTTCTTGGAATATCAAGTGGTACTTTCAATTATAAGTGTTGATAAATTTTTTGAAGAATGGTTTTGAATAAAATACAAAATTTAAAATATTTTTACCCTGTTTGGGTCAAGAAACAAATTGAGAAGTGTGGTTTTGTAATTTTAAAGTTTTTTCTTTGTATTTCAAGCGATAATCGAAATGAAAAGTGTTTGAAAATGTTGAAATAATTTTTAAAGTAGTTTTTGACCTTTTAAAATGCATTGATCTTATTTGTGTGATGATTTGAATTAAGAAGGATGTTTTAGATGTTGGGGACTTTTAATGAAAAATGTGTCAACAATTGAATTTTTTCTTCCAAATGTTTTTGGTTGGATCATTTGGATAATATGTTTTATAAATGGATTTCAAGGATTTGATTATAAAGGATGGTATAAAGTGGGATTTCAATCCATTGAGAAATGACTAGAAATCCCGATTCTTTTTTATAAAGGCCCATTTGAAACATTGAATAGTTTCCAAATGGTTTGGGTGTGTGTGAGACCCTCTAGAGACTCCTTTTTGAATTGTGACACCCAAGGGGGATGTTGTTCCTAATTGATTTAGATTGTGTTCTGAGGGGCACATTTTATATTTTATGTGATGTAAATGAAATATGGAAGGGGATGTTTCTAGTGATGGTACAATAGGTGAGGTGATATTAACTAATTTTGATATATTTATGGATATGACTAATAAAATACATTTGATACATGTCATGGGAGTCCTAGGGACTAAGTATAGGTGAATATAAGTTAAAATCTTAGTTCAGACGGTGTTTTAACTAGGGAAGATGGCTCTCTAGAATGAGGAAGCTAGAAAAATTGAGTGGGGATCACTAAACTGAGTGTGGAAGTGGAACTCTATTATGGTCCATGGTTTCATTTTTTAGCCGAGAGGTTCATCTTAAAATATTTTGATGACCCTCTTGTGGACATCATAGTTTCAGTAGTGTCCTCCTAGGGACCATGTCACTTGTTGGACCATTTTACTTGAGTTATAGAAGGTTACCAAGATGATTAAATCCCTTTTGGATTATTTTGGGGATTCCCAATGCATATTCTTTGTTTGTATCCACTAACTGTTGATTGGATTATCGAGCCATTATTGCATTTGAATCCATTGGCGTGTTTGATTCATTTTAAGTTTCATGTTTATTTACTCTTATTTTGGTTGTATTTTTTGATTCCCATTAATTTTTTTTTTAAATTATTTTGAAACGATATTTTAAAAAGAAAGTGGTGTGAATTAGAAATAGGTGTTCAAAAAGTGTTTTGAAAGATGGAAAATGAGATTTTCTTCTTCTTTCATGTTTCACAAAAATGTATCTTATTTCACTATTTTAAAAGATTTTGGAAGAATGTTTTGGTCCACCCTTCTTTTAAAATAAGGGGAAGCATTTTATTAAAAAGGGTTTGAGGCCCAAGAAATGATTTTCAAGTGATTATTTTCATTTTAGACAATTAAATATATTTTTGTGAAATGAGTGAGTATGATATTGGATTTTGTATACTTCTGTATTGAAAAACTATTTTCAATTTCATTTTTAACTAATGTATATTGATTTTTTTATAACTATATAAACTCTGGAGTCCTTAGCTACTAGGCTCAGTTTTTCTCACACCCTATATACACCATTCAGTGTATGGAATTTTTATATTTTCATTTCAAAATTCTTGGTTTTGATCTCCCCTTTTTTGGGGTGTAGGTTGTGTAAGATTTTTTTTTCATAGGATATGGAGACTAACCATGGGTCACATGAATATTATAAGAAGTTTTATTTTCCCCCTTTTTGGGTTTTATAAGTATGTCCACAGGATTTAGCATTTATTCTTTAAAGAGTTTATATTTATTCATTTTTGCTTAATAGTTTAGTTTATATTATTTTTATTCCCTTTTATATCCATCTTTCTTCAAGTATTCTTTTATTTATGTTGCTTACTCTTGTTGTATGTTTCATTTGGTGTTTATTTTTTATATATAAATGCTAAAATCATTACCAATGATTATGTTATGAGACCCATGCACCATTTCCCACCCTAGGGTGTTCGAGAATGTTCCTTGGGTATGTCCCGGGCTAGTTTGGGTGCCTACATCAATGGATGTCCTAGGTTAGTTCATAATAAAATGGAATTATAGTATGTCATCTTAATATTCAAGGTGTTTCATGGTATTTTGGAGACTAGTATTGTCAATGGGGCTTAGGTGGAGGGTGTGGGAAAGTGTTTGTCTAACTCTTTGTCACACTGAACATTAAGTTTCCATGGTTATATTGGGCTTGAGTCATGATTTTGAGTTTGATTTTGGATATCTTCGATGGGTTTTGATATATTGTGATGATGTGTCAATCCCCATTGAATGTATCGATGATTTCAAGGATCTTTTGAGTTTCAAAGGTGAATGCGGTGAACATTCTAGTGTTACACGGTTTGCTTGCATGATCTGGTAAATTGTGTGGGTCCCTTATGGAATGGATCTAAAATAATGATAGAACTTGTTGCATGGTTGGAATAAGGTTTACCAATCCATTTATAAAAACTGTGCACAATACAATTTCTTCTCTGGATTTTTTATTTTACCTCCATTTCTCTTTGGAATGATTCCAATGATATTTTATATTGGTGTGATATTTTTTAAGGGGGGTTTTGTGGAAATTTATGTCATTAAATGTTTTTATTTGAGATTTATGTTTACATTCTTGGTTGTTTTCCCTTGTGGATTTTGTGTTATGTGTTGGAAAATGGGTTTTAAGGTGGAAAAATGAATTTTACTAGGCATTTTGTTTTTAAAAACCATTTAGTAATAGTAATGAAAAGATTCTTTGTTTTTTTCTTAAAAATAAATTCATGTTTAATTAAAAGTTTAGTTGAGGAAAAAAATATGTGAAAGGATGTTTATGTTTAAAAAGAAAATTTTGTGAGGGATTACCTCATTATAAAGGCGTGTTTCCATAATTGATTTAAGAAAGTGTTTTCAAAGGAGTGATCGATTTCAAATTAGAATTTTCAATTATATTTTAGAATGGGAAATGGGTTTGATGTTCAAAAGACAATGGGGTCAATTTTGATTTACATGAAATGTTTTAAAAAATCACTGGTTTTGAGACAGAATTGGAAAATATTTTAGAAAGGAGAACAATATTTTTTGAAAAGTTATCAGATTATTCAGTTTTAAAATGGTAATTTTACTTTTCCCTTATGGTTATGGGACCATTAAATTTGATTTACGGGGCATGCATGGATTGAGATTCATGTTGCATGTTAGTCTCCATATTTTTACTATAATGGTCTTGATTAATGATGGATTTTTTCCCTAAGAGTGTCCTTTTTGTGGTTTCTTCCATTTTTCAGAGTTGGCCTTTTTTAATCCGGAATCTTCATAGACTCTTAGTGGAGTGGTGGATCTACAAAATCTTTTTCACTCTAGGTTTTTTTGGGTTAGTGCCCTTCCACTATTTATGATGGATTCATTATGAAGGTTTGGAGTTTCCTCTTGGTAAATTTATTTTGGGAATGGGGAATTGGTATTTAATCCTTATGGGTGTTTTATAAGGATTTTTAGTTATTTACTTGAATGGTCATTTGTTTTAGGGAAATTAATTTGGTATATATAGAGGATTCTTAGGGTGTTCTCTTGTGAATGGTGATGGTTTATGAATCAGTGTGCATGCTTTCTAGCTTTTGTGGATGAATTTGGGTTGTTGGGTTATAGTGCATGCCTCAATGTTATGGTAGCCTTGTTTTGGGGGTTCTTCTATATTGCTTTTTTATTGACTTTTTTATTATGTTTTCTTGTTGGGTGGAGCATGGGTGACCATTGGGTTGGTACTTAAGTAATTTGATAGGTATTTCCTTCTGAAAGTTGAGCACTTAGTAGTTCTAGTTTTTTATAGTTTTTCATGGGATGATGTTTTAGGTTTGAGGATCTAATTTACCCATTGAGTATGGTGACTTGGGTCAAGTTACCATATTTTTTAATGTTATTATATATATGTGATTTTTCTCTTATGGATGTTATATCGACCTTGCTTTTTCTTACGTGACTATTACATCATTTTTATGATAAACAACATAACAGTGCTACAAATATAGGATCCAAATGTTTAGTGTCTTGGGAAAATTTGGACCATAAAAAATTTTACATAATAAAACATAAAAATTTATTTCATTCCCTCTTCTCTAGCTTCTTTTCATCCCTCATGTTCTCCTTAGTATAAGTATTCACCTGGGGATATACATCAAAAGAAGGGATGATCTAAAATACTAGTAAGAGGATGAATAAAATACATGAAACATGGGTCAAAATAATCATCACCATAATATCATCATCATAATCATGAGTGGAATCATTATATAAAGGCATGGAATGTGTAAATGCATAAAAATGAAATATCATGTCTTAGTGGTTAAATACCACACGAGTTTTGAACAAAGCTAGCAGCATGTTCAAGTATATTTCACTTTATCTTATGAGATTAATCACATTACCCAACGAATTAGAGCAATATATAATTCTAGTCACACCTCTCACATCATAACATTTACATGCGCTATATAATTTTGGGTTCACCCATCACATCATAATATTTACATTATCATACATCCCACATAGAACGTATATCAATCTTAGACATAAAATAACCCATGAAAAGGAATGCGTTTCATTTAAAAAATAATACCTTCATGAATAAACTTTTTTCTTCCCAAATTAAAGAGGGAATGTCAAACTTGATATAAGAATCATCAATCTTGAGTGAAGAAGAAAGAATATCATGAGAAGTAAAATATGTATTTTTTGAAAGAAGAGTTATTTTGAAAAAATCGTTGCATTTTTCATAAAACTAGAATATGAACATATATATCCCAAGAAAATAAAAAGTAAGGAAAAGATAAATGATATTTAAGGAATATTAAAGGATCATCCCTTATGAAAATGGAGTGAAAGAGGGAAAACCCAAAGAAAGAGAGTTGGGTTCGAGAATTCCCCTTACCTTATGTCCAAATGCTTTCTTCACTTTAATATCCTAGATAATCAAATAAAATTTATTAATTAAAAAATCTAGAGCCTCTTATACATGTCTTTGATTCATTATTGTTTTATTAAGTTCATTTATGGTATTTTAGATGAGTTATATATTTTAATTTCATCGTTCAAGAGTGTTTTTTTCTTGGTTTTCATGATCATTTCACTTGTATATGAGAATGGATGTTCATGTAAATTGGAATAGTTATATAGAATTGAAATTATATGTTATTAATGAACATTCATAATATTAAATTATCTTATATATCAATTGGTTATTTGGTATGAGGATGAATCATTAGATAAAAAGTTAATGTAAATGATTTAATTTATTTTGCAGATTTTAAGACCATTACAAACTCATATCATTTTATTTAATGTCATGTATATATATTGATTATAGAACATTATATAAATTTATAATATTTTTAATGAAATCTTTTTTAACCATAATTATGGTTTTATGACCAGACTTGAAGAAGGTAGTGAAAAATGAAAACACATCATCCACGGTGGCGGTAAATCGACACACCACAGGCGATATTTTCATTTTTAGAATAAAAGGGACAGGGAAGAGATTTGAAGATGAATAATTCCATTAACATAATAAAATTAAAGTATATAAAAGATACTATAGTTATCATTCCACTTGTATAAGTGGTGGTGAATAAGAAAAGAAAATAACTTAAAAAGAAGTTAAAAGAAAAGAAAGAGGATTTTACCTCTTAAATCCTCCTCCTTGAGAACGTCCTTAGGGAAATGGTTTTGGTATTTTGATGTGACCAAGGGCTCATGAACATGAGGGAGTGGTTTTGGAGGAGAAATGGGAGGAACATGGACAAGATTAAAGGCATGGAAGGTGTGTGGAGAAGAGGTGGTGAGGGGTGGTATTTATAGGGGAGGAGAGGGGTGTTTTCTCATTATTTTATTCATTAGTTTATTATTTTGGCTCAAGACTATTAATAGTTTGAACATTATCACTAGATATATTAAAATAATGAAGTAGAGTTTGAGATTTTGGGCTTACATTATCCATACATCATCTATGAATCAATAATTCATGTATTTATCTTTTATTGAAAATTAACGTATTTTACTATTCACTAAAAAAATCATGTATTTTAGAAAAATCCTAAAAATTCACCACAACCATTTTTTAATCTATAGAATTAAAAAATGAACTATATTTTATGATGATAATTTTCTAAATATGAGAAATTTAATTTTTAATTAAAATCATCATTCACTAAGAAAATATCAATTTTAAAATTATAACTGATTTTATAACACTTTGAAAATTTTAATTAAGGTCTTGTAAAATTATCTTATAATAATAAGACAATAAAATTTTAGTTTATGATTTTTTTTATGAATGAAATTTTATTTTAAATAGTTTTATTAATTATAATATTATAAATAAACATTTGTGTTTTATAAAAATACCAACACTTAATTAATATCTTTTTAAAACATTTATTTACATATACTATGATATAATTATATCATATTTTAATTTATGAGATGTCTAAATTTTATTTATACTTTTATATATGAGGTTACTATTCTAATGGCAGAAATACTGTTCCTAATGGCCATCTTACTATTCCAAGGGTTAGGTTACTATTCCATCAGGACAGGTTCCTTAATTTCTATAAATACTTATTATTTCATTCATTCACCATTTATAAGGTTTATATTGTGTTCATAATGCAATTTTATGTTATTCGTACTATATGAAATAATTACAAGAGTAGAATTTCCATTGATAAAAGTTTGGGTTGTTACATTCTTCCTCCCCTTATTAAATTTCTCTCTTGAAATTTCGTTTTACATACTATAGTGAAAACAAGTGAGGGTACTTCTCCTTCATCGCTTCCTATAGTTCCAAGGTTGCCTCTTCGCGCTTATGGTTCCTCCATAGTACTTTGATCAGGTGAGTAGTCTTGTTGCGTAGAAATTTATCTCTACTATCCAAGATCCTCACTGGATGCTCCTCATTTGAGAGATCATTTTCTAACTATACCACTATTAGATTCAATAAATTTTAGGAATCTGGTATGTACTTATTCAAGAGAGATATATGGAATACATCATTTACTTGAGACATGGTAGATGGAATTTCTAGTCGATAGGCCACAACTTTGACTCAATTAAGAATCTTAAAGGGGTCGATGTACCTAGGACTTAACATTCCCTTTTTCTGAAATCTCATGATCCTCTTCCATGGATATATGTAGAGGAATTCTATGACTCCAACCTTAAACTCTAGGTCCCATCGACGATTGTATGCATAGCTCTTCTGTCAAATTTGGGATTCCTTGATGTGTTGTTGAATGGTTTTCACCTTTTCCACCATTTCTTTGACCATTTCAGGTCCTATCATCTTATGCTCACCAACTTCATTCCAGCACTATGGTGTTCTACATCTTTTCCCATAAAGGGATTCATATGGATCCATTTGGATGCTCAAGTGGAAAATATTGTTGTAAGATAACTCAACCATAGGTAGATGTTGCTCTCATCATCCTTTGAAGTCCATATAACATGCTCTTAAAATGCCTTTCAGTGTTTGAATAGTCCTTTCATATTGGAAATTAGATTAATGATGAAAATTTGTACTAAAGTTCAACTCAGTGTTTATATCATGTGGGAGAATTTTGTAGAACTTGTAATATACTTATCGGGATGGTAGTGGACTGAGCAATCATAATCCTTGATGAGCTCTAACCATATTCATAGGCACATATTAATCTCCATATATGTGAATATATATTCATGGATATTGTGATTAGTATATATTACACACTTCTCCCCATGGAGATAATGGCACTAGATTTTCAATGTAAAGATCATAGTTGCCAACTCCAGATCATGTGTAGGATAGTTTTTCTCAGGAACTTTCAACTGCCTTGATGATTAGGCTATAACTTTATCATTTTGAATTAGTACACATCCTAATCCATTCTTTGAATCATCATTATATACCACAAAGTGTTCCCCACTTTTTAGAAGTGTGAGTGATGGCACAGTGATAAGCCTCTTTTTTAACACTTTAATGCAATCTTCACATTTACTGGTCCAACAAACTTTTCTCCCTTCCGAGTCAACTTGGTTAGTGGGTTTGACAGTCATGATAAGTTCTTAAAAAATCACCGATAATACCCAGCTAGACCAAGAAAACTATTAATCTCCATCAATATGTTTCCCTGGTCCACTCTTCAATTTCATTTGTCTTAGAAAGGTCCAAAGATATTCCTTTTCTTGTTATAACATTCCCCCAGAATTATACTTCCTCCATCCAAAACTCACATTTACTATACTTTTCATATAGCTTCTCCCATCATAAGGTCTTTAGCATAGTATTCAAATTCTCCTCATATTCCTAATTTCCCTTGAAGTACATTAGAATATCATCAATAAAGACTACCAAAAAATTGTCGACATAATCTCTAAAGACATTATTTATTAAGTCCATGAATATTTTTGGTGCATTAGTGAGTCTAAATGGAATCACTATGAACTCATAGTGTCCATACCTCATTTGAAAGGTATCCTTTAGAATATCTTCCTTCCTCACATGTAATTGGTGATATCCCGGCCGAAGGTCCACCTTAGAGAAATACATTGCCCCACATATTTGATTAAACAATTCATCTATCTGTGGAAGGGGATACTTGTTCTTTATCATTATTTTGTTCAGCTCATGATAATTAATGTTAAGGTGTACTGATATATCATTCTTCTTGATGAATGGTACTAGTGAACCCCATGGTGAAGCACTTGGGTATATAAAACCCTTGTCCAGATTCTCTTGTAACTGCGTCTTCAGTTCCTTCAACTCAATGGTGGCCATTCTATAAGATGTATTTTATATAGGCAGATATCCAGGAATAAGTTCAATTGATAACTCAACCTATTAATCAAGAGGAAGACCATGAAATTTTTTGGGGAACACATCAGTGTAGTCCCTCACAATGGGCATGTCTTTGAGAATGATTCTCTCCTTTTTCTCAATAATTTGATCTAGATATGCCTGCTCATAAGAAAATAATATCCAAACTTGAGATGATGACTCTGAAGAAGATTCATCCTCATCCTTACACTTGTACAGAGTTGGAGGATGCTTCAGGATGTGAATATTAATCTCCCTTTCCTAAAAATTGATGTTGGATTTGTATAAATATAATCAATACATGCCCAATATAACATCAAACTCCACCAAAAGGAGTAGGATAAGATTTTATGGGAGATTTTTTCCAAAAAAATTAACTGGGGAGGAGTTATATGCTTTTGATACAATAATTATCCCATTTTATATTCTCAAAGATAACTCATCCTCTATAGTTAGAGGTGGTGTTTGAATAGTTATACTAAACTTAAAAGATATGAAAGAATGCATAGAACCATAATCAAATAGTACATTCGCTATTCTTGAATGAAAAACTAGCATAACTACCACTACATCACTATCGGGATCCACCTCAGAAGTATTAATGGAATAAGATTTCCCTTGATCATTTGGATTTAGTGGCTACCGATGCTGATTGCCCTCAAGGAGTAGAGGTTTAGTGAACTGGCTTGCATAGCGCACTTTCTCCCTACAGTTGAAACATTGGAACTTGATTGTTTCTCTACTTTCTTCCACCAAATTATCTAGCTTCCTCATGTCTCTTCAACATTCATGAGCTTGGTGGGATTCTCTCCCACACTTATAGTATTTCCCCATCCCTTTGGGGCCTTTCTCATTATGCTTCTTCCCACATTTTTTTACATGTGAGTGGTTGATTATTATTTCCACATTTTTCATTATATCCTACATCTTTAATTTCTTATCACCATAGCATGGGGACCATTCAAGAAACTCCATTTCCACATTGAGAGTACATCGAACAACTTATTCATAAGTCCCAAAGTCTCAATTTTCTAGAGACTTTCGAAGGTGTGGTTTTAAACCGCTAAATAATCTATCAATTTTTCTATCATTATTGATAAAAAACCCAAACATACCTATAAAACCTTGTGAAATTTTATTCTCAAGCTATGATAGATTCACCTTACTTTTTATTCAGATCTATGAATTCTTTCTCCATATTTTTATGAAGTGTTTGAGGGAAATACTTGTTAAGAAACATTATCTTAAAGTCCTACCACTCCATCTCTTCAATTTAATCCTTTGGTTTGGTTTTCTTAATCAACACCCACCATTGATCATCCTCTCCATTTAGACAGTAAATGGACAAAGTCACCTTATCCATCTAATAATACAACTACACAAAAAAGATATTCTCCATTGAGTTGACCCACTATTCTACGATAAGTGGACCAAAAGATCCACTAAACATCGGTGGTTGTTTCCATATAAAATACTAGATGGATAGTTTCTCCCTCTTAGGTGAAGGAGAACATTGCACGTTGTTCAAGTTTTTATTCATATCCTAAGATAGCTGGGTAAGAATCACCATGAAATTTTGAACTCCACCTCCCAAGGCATTGGGGTTGTAATTCATGAAATCATAGCATTGTCCCTCGCATGGGTTGTTGGCCAAGTTTCTCCTGGTTCCCACCATTTTCTAAAATATAAATGGTTTGAACAAAACATAAGTCAACAAGTCCTGAATAACTACTTTATTAATTAGTGAAATTAACTCTAAAGGCATATCTAGTGGAATCCCTATGTTTAGAATTTTTCTAATAAAATATTCTTAGGTGCTTACTTATATTTAGTCTCATGCTAAGGGTTTTCACTAATGTTCTCTAATCCTAATTCCCAAATTAACTAAACCATGCTATGATACCAACTATAGAGACCCTGCTTTTTCTTACATGAATATTACATCATTTTTAAGATAAACAAAATAATAGTGCTACAAATCAAGGATCCAAAGGTTTAGTGTCTTGGGAAAATTAGGACCATAGAAAACATTTACATAATAAAACATAAACCATTTATTTAATTCCTTCTTCTCTAGATTCTTATTGGTCCTCATGTTATCCTTAATACAAGTATTCACCTGAAAAGATACATCAAAAGAAGGGGTGAGCTAAAATCTCAATAAGAGGATGAATAAGAGACATGAATCATTGGTGAGTGTAATCATCATCATAACATCATGACTATAATCATGAGTGGAATTATTATATAAATGCATGTACTATGGAAATGCATAGAAATGAAACACCATGTCTTAGTGGTCAAATACCACACATAATTGTGAACATAGATAGCATCATGTTAATGCAAATTTCACTTTATCTCATGAGATTCATCACATTAACCAATACATTAGAGCGATATATAATTCCAGGTGCACCCATCACATCATAAAATTTACATGTTCTCTATAATTCTGGGCACACCCATCACATCATAATATTTACATTATCATTCATGCCACACAGAACATATATAGATATTACACATAAAATAATAGATGGAAATAAATGAGTTTCATTTAAAAAGTCATATATTTATGAATAAACATTGGGGTTCTCAAATGAAATAGGTAATAACATACTTGGTATAAGAATCATCAATCTTGAGTGAAGAAGAAACAATCTCACGAGAAGTAAAATATATATTTTTGGAAAAAAGATTTTTTTTGGTAAAATCATTGAATTTTTCATAAAAAAAATTAAAAACATGTATATTCCATAAAAGTAAGGGTAAGAAAAAAGGAAATGATATTTTAGGAACATACATACTAAAAATGGAGTGAAAGAGGTAAAACCCAAAGAAAGAGAGTTGAGTTTGAGAATTCCCCTTACCTTATGTTTGAATGCTTTCTTCACTTTATTATCATGAATAATAAAAATAAATAAATTAATTAAAAAATAAATAACCTTTTATACATTAATTTTATTCATTATAGTTTTATTAAGTTAATTTATGATATTTCCGATGAGTTATAGAGTTTAATTTCATCATCCTGGAGTGTTCGTTTTATTAGATTTCATGATCAGTTAGTTTGTATATGAGTATAAAAGTTAATGTAAAATTAGAATAGTTATCTAGAATTGAAATTATTTGTTATTAATGAACTTTAAGAATATTAAATGATCTTATTTTTCATTTGGTTACATATTCTGAGTATGAATAATTAGATAAAAAGTTAATGAAAATGATTTAATTTACTTGGCGGATTTTACGACCATCACGAAATCATATCATTTTATTTAATATCATGTTTATATATTGATTACCGAACACTATATAACTTATAATATGTATAATAAAGTCTTATTTATCTATAATGATAGTTTTACGACTACCCTTGAAGGAGGTAGTGAAAAATAAAAACGCATCCTCCACGGCGGTGGTAAATCGACAAACCACAGACGATATTTTCATTTTTAGAATAAAAGGGAGAGTGAAGATATTTTAAGATGAATTATTCTAGTAACATAATAGAATTACATTATATAAAATATATTGTAGTTATCATTAAACTTGGATAAGTGGAGGCAAGGAGAGAATAAGAAAATAAAATAACATGAAAAGAAATTAAAAGAAAAGAAAGAGGATTTTACCTCTTGAATTCTCCTCCTTGAGAACCTCTTTAAGGAAAGGGGTTTGGAATTTTTATGAGACCAAGGGATCTTGGAAGTGTTAGAATAGCTTGGTAATATTATTGGGATAAAATTGGACAATATTCAAGGCTTGGAAGTTGTGACTAGAAAAGGTAGTGAGGGGTGATATTTATAGGGGAGGAGAGGGGTGTTTTCTTATTATTTTATTCATTAGTTTATATGTTGGCTCAATACTATGAATAATTGGAATATTATCACTAAATATATCAAAATAATGAAAGATATATCGAGATTTTAGGCTAACATCATCCATACATCATCTATGACTCAATAATTCATGATATTTATCTTTTATCATAAATTATCATATTTTACCATTCACCAAAAATTCAAGTATTTTAGAAAAAGCCCAAAAATTTACCCTAAACATTTGTCGACGTGTATAACTCAAAAAGGAACTCCATTTTATGAAAAAATTAATTTTTAATTAAAATCATCATTTACTTGGAAAATTTTGATTTTAAAATTATAACTGAGTCTATAACACTTTGAAAAAATTAATCAATGTATCATAAAATTTTCATATAATAATAAGGCAACAAAATATTAATTTATTAGTCTATTTAAGGAAAACAAATTTTCTTTTAAATAATTATTTTAATTATAAAATTATAAATAAACATTTATGTTTTATAAAAATTCCAACACTTAATTAATAATTTTTAAAAGATTTATTTACTTATACAAGAATATAATTATATTATATTTTCATTTATGATATTCCTAAATTTTATTTATAATTTCTTAAATGATGTTACTATTCTATTGGACGAACTACTGTTCCTAATAGTCATATTACTATTACAAGGGTCAAGTAACTATTCCATTAGGACAAGTTCCTTAATTTCTATAAATACTTATTATTTCAATCATTATCCATTTATAAATCTTTTATTTTATTCTTAATGTGATTTTCTGTGATTTTTAATATATAACATAGTTATTAGAAGGGAATTTCCATTGATAAAATTTTAGTTTGTTGCAAATGTTATGCGTGTTAAGTTTGGTGATGGATTTGTTCCCTATGGATATTCAGTTATTTGAGGTGGGTATTCTTATAAGGAGTCGATAATTAGTCTGTTTGAATATTCATAGGTGATTCTTTGGAATTATTTGATAAGTGTTTACTTAGTTGATGTTTTCATCTCAAGTTTTGTTCTCTTATTCTCACACTATTTAGAGAATTTCTATATAGTGGGGAGAACCATATATATTCTATGTCCTTTATAGGATCTTACTTTAGGATTGGGTAATGTTGTTTTTGTGGTGCTTCATAGTTCTTCTGATATGGCCTATTATGTAATGAACCATCCCAGGTCAACTAGACAATCCATTCAAACTGGCCTGTCGCGTCATATAGGTAAAATAGAAAAATAGAAACTATCCATGAATATATGAAAAAAGAGGCATAAAACCAGATTATGATGCGGGAATAGACAAGATAACACAAACCCATGAATTCCAAGCCAAAAAATGCTAAACCATAAAGTAATTCAAGTCCGCACATGACCAGCTATTACCTCAAGACCAACCATTACTGAAAGCAATAACAATAAAAGAAAACAACAGACAACAAGATGCTCTTCCATCTACCATAATCCAAAAAAACAACATCTAAAAGCACCCAAAGGCACATATAGGGTGTGATACAAATAAAAATAGGATACCACCATAGTTTCTATACAAGGTATAATATTAGGAATGCAAAAATTCTAGATTTTAAAACAAAATAGTTTTAAAAACCATTTTTATAAATCCAAACCATTTATAAATCTGTTTCTCTTTTTCTTCCTTTGGTTTTCATAAAATCCTTTCATATTATCAAACCATAAATATGAAAAGTAGAAGTGATAAAAATAGGAAAGAATATCCATTCATCAAGAGGTATAAAGTTAAACACATATCCATGAAACAACCTATCATGTAAATTTATGTGATACAACCTCATATATAAAAACTTGCGATCAACAATCCATGATAAAAACAATCATGAAATAAATAACCATAAATGACAAAGAACATAATATATTGGGATCTAGTCTATGGGACATTATGTACTAGAAACTCAGAAGCCTAAACATGCATACATTGGATCCAATAGATATTGATTCCTACCAGTTGAAATCACAAAAAGTTACCTCCTAGTGGTGCCACACACACTAAGGATACTCATGTCTCTATCCCAATGCACCCAAGGTTCCCAATGTAAAATTTTCTAATACATTTTAAAAACCATTCTTAAAATTTCATAAAATGTTTTTAAAGCTAATATAATCCACTTCAGAGTTTGAAAACCCATTCCCAAATCAAGAAAATCCATTTTCAAAGAAAACCCCATTTTGAAAACATTTTCATTTCTAAGAAATCATTTGAATCCATTTATCATTTCCAATCTATACAGACACCAAATAAAGTTATCGAGAATGATATAAAATTTATCAAATTAACCCATTGTATAGAAACACTACCTCAACATGGTAGAAACCTAGTTGCTTTCAAAAATGGTGACCAGAATCCAAGGGAACAGACTTTGAAAGACAAGGCATGAAAATAAAATGGAAAGGATAAATATAAAACACTATCTAATCACCAAACTATATCCAAACCATTAACACAACCAAATCCAAATATAAATGAAAATATCACATACCTAGATAGAATAAATCCAACATAAAAGCTGATCAATTGTTAAACAAAGATATCTGGATGGGAGGGAATCACCTAAAATCTCTTAGGGCATGCTCTGGGTTGAGAGGGTTGAGGGATGCAACGAATCAAATGAGAAACCACTTGTGAAGAACCCTAAAACACTAATTTGTTACTATTACATGGTGTGTAACCCCCTTACATGTAGTGTATTCCATGAAATCTAGAAACACCAAAAAAACTATTGTCTTTTTATAAAAAATTATCTTTAATATTTACATGGTATGTATGTTTAACACGGTGTGTAACTTTTCACATTGTGTACACATTTCACAGCATCTTCCATGTAATGATTAAACATTGTTTAACCCCATTAAAAGTCATGTAAATTTAAAGAAGACTATAAAAAACTATTTATTTTAGATTAAAATATTGACAAATCCCTAACTTAACTATTATAGGTATTCTCCCAATTCCTCCTCAACATTACCGAACTAATGAAAAAGAAAAAAAAGAAAAAGGTTAAAAAATACCTGAAATAAATGTAATGGGGTGTTAAAATATCTCCAAAAAAGTCCCCCAAGATCCTAGATCTACAAAAAGATAAGGACACTACTGCCTCATCAATGACTCATACTCCCATGTATCATGTCTATCTTATCTACACTACCACAATACCCATACTTAGGGGATCATTTTACTATGAAGTACCTTATCCTAGAAATCAATTATCTAAACTGGATGCTCAACAAAAGTGGTATCAGGCTCAAGATCAACATCCTAATATCTAATTACATCATAAGGATATGGTATATACCTAATCAACTAAGAAATATGAAACACATCATGTATAGACATTAGGACTGATGTCAAGTGCAACCGATAGGACACCATCTCTGCACATGATAGCTATCCAACCAACCAGGCAAAGGTAGAGAGATGACATCATGACATTTTCTAGAGAGGGGTTGTTTTAAGTAGTTTATTTGGGATGAATTCTTCTAAGACCTTTGGGTCATGTAATGTGTCGCCGCCTACAAGCCTTGTAAGGGTTCCCCCTCAACCCTTAAAAGGGTTATTATCAAATATCAATAAAAATTGATGGCCTTTATGCCATTCAATACCTAGTAATCCAATGATCTCAATGGGGGCTACAAACTCTGGTGCCAACATACCCTTCTTTCCCAACCGATGATGTCCCAAGCGAGGTGAAACAATGAGAAATACCCAATCACTAACCTCAAACCCCAACGATGGATGATGACATTCCACATAGGATTTCTGATGACTCTATGATATGATCAAATGCCTCTACAAACTCTGGTGCCAACATACCCTTATTTCCCAACCGATGATGTCCCAAGCGAGGTGAAACAATGAGAAATACCCAATCACTAACCTCAAACCCCAACGACGGATGATGACATTCCACATAGGATTTCTGATGACTCTATGATATGATCAAATGCCTCTAGATCAACTACACCATCTATATCATCTCTTAGACAACACTCGACCAAACTAAATACCACTCTCCTAACTCTTCCCAGTACAAGGGATTTTTACATGGATTCCCATACAAATCCTCCTAGGGTGTCATATTTATCAAAGCATTATAATTATTGTTATAGTTAAATTTAACCAAAGGAAAAATTCTTTCACAATATACTCAAAAATCAAGCACGTGAGCCTGAAGCATATCCTCTAGTAAATGGAGAGCCCTCTCTATCTTTACATCCATCTGCAGATGATAAGATGTGTTTAATTTAATCTAAGAACTCATCACCTCCTACAAACCATTCCAAGACATGGATGTGAACCTTGGATCCCTCTGAGAAACAAATATAGAACAAACCCCATGAAGTCTCATAATGTATTGAATATAAAAGTCACCAAGTTGTTCCACCTTCATCAACTCCTGAAGAGGTAGGAAATGAAATTATTTCATGAGTCGATCAATGATCACCCAAATTTCATCCTTCCTACTAGGTTTCTATAGAAATACAATGAAACAATACATAGAAATCTCATATCATTTCTTTATTGGAATGGTAAAAGGCTACAAAAACCCCACAAGTCTCCGGTGTTATGCCTTAATTCTCTAACAAGTAGGGCACCGTGATACAAAATACGCTATCGACCATTTCATCCCCTTACACTAATACTGATTCCTTAACCATGATACATCATGGTGGTACCTAGGTGGATGGACCAAAAATAATGGTGAACACTATCCAACAACTCTTTCCTCAGAGAAAATGAAGTAACCAAACTACTACAAAAGCACAAAGCTCCATTGGTAGAACGATACCACTCAGCTGAGGTATCCCCACCATAAAGGATCTAACTAAAGGGTTTTCACTCATTTTTGCTTCCTGCTCAAGCATAAATTTCTCATAAAAATATGATTCAACTTTCATTGAAGCCAAAAACACTTGTCCACCAACCTATTCCACATACAAGCTCATCTCAGAAAAAAAACTCATAGGAGACTGAGTTACTGAAAATTAAATTTTTATTATTTCAAAAAAATTTAAGTAAAAAGTAAGAAACCAAGTGTTCAACCATAAAAAGAGATAACAGAGCCATTAAAGTGATATTTAAGTCTATCCAAATCAATTTCCCTAAACAGTTTCCCAGAGATAGTAGTTACCCGAGTGTTTGGTTCATCCATTATCTGATCTTCGAACTCAAAGGACATCTTTTACCAGGACTGGATGTACTCCTCAAGGTTGATCTTCCCATTTTTAAAGCCCCCAACAAGAATTAGGTCCTACTTATCAATAAAGGTGTATTTCTCCCCAATGATAGTCACCCTCAGTGACCTCTCCATTATTTTAGCCGCTTCCTCTTCAGTATAATTGATTAATAGAACCTTATCAACCACTTCTTCATCTGAACTCAATAGAAATTCCAAGGATTATTCGTACACACCACCTAATTTTTGCTGGAACACAGCCTCACTGTCTATCTTCTTGGTATTTATCATTTTTAATGATTGAGTCTCCAATGGAGGTGGTAAAAAGGAGTAATACTTCCTACCCTTCTTCCTCCTATTACTCCTCGAGCTTGAAGACTTACCTATAGAAAGAATAGGACTATCTTCATTGGACTCATTCACACAGACCCCATTTGTAACCAAATCTATTTGGACAATGCTCAAACCATGCTCTACAAGGCCTTCAAAGTTGTTCCTCAATTGAATTGAAGTTTGGTTTATTGGGTTAGAACCCCCTTACTTTTCAACCATGGCTTGGTTAGCTATGTATAGGATAGTCCCCTACATTCCCTTAAGCAAGGCACCACTGTCTGAACTTAAAACCTCAATAGAAGAAGAAATAGTAAAAATCTTCTCACCACCTGCTGCTTGTGCCATTGTATCATTACTTACATACATTTAGATTTTGCTCCGAGCAACATCATTTTGTACAAATCCATCACACCCCCTAGCACTGTCATTGGTGTTTTGTGCATTTTGAGTGGAAGGACCAACTAGGTTCTGTCTTGACCTACTAAAAACATTAGATTCCTTCAGATTATCCTGATACACCACTGCCTATTTCCCTATAGCCTTACCATTATTTTGAACCAAACCATCAGAAACCCCAGTTTACACACTATAATCCACATCCAAGAACTTACCAACATGAGGCTTAACCACATACTGAGTCACATGAATCAACCCCCTATGCCTACAAAACTCCATACTATGGCCCAATTTTGAACAAGATGAACAGAATTGATACCATAACTCAAACAAAACAACTTGTCTATACCAGAACTCCTCACCTACAACAATAAAAAATGACTCAATAATCATCTTAGAAACATAAACATCAACGCAAATTCTGAGATAAATTGGGTGGAATACCACCTTGGTCCTACTTTCCAAACATAAGTAACATCATACCAGATTACCCAAGATATGAAGAATCGAAGGAATTTGAAAGGGGAGGGGAGTTATAAAAACCTTACCCAGACCTCCATTTTGGATGAATCCTACTTCATGTGGAAATAATATGACCACTTGAATAGTAGGAACCGAGATTTATCACAAGTACAAGGTGTGATCAACCAGTCAATAATTAGATCTTTATCAAATGAAAATCAGATCATGATGTTTTTGGAATCTAGTAATTCTACTGTTGTTCACTCTTGCAGACCCCAAGAATCAAAGAACCACCGATCGAATAAATACATGAATGGACGATGATTTTTTGAAGCATGCAATTAAATTCAGATTTATTAGGGAGGAAGAGTCTGTGAATTCCATAGTTGAAATCAATAGTGGTGGGGTTCCTTCAAAACATTCAAGAACATTAGGTTTTAGAGAAATCAATGGAAATGGAGGTAAAAACTCCAGGTTAGAAAAGGGGAAAAATGGAGGTCAAGCATTAGCAAGAGGCAGCGAAGGTCCCTCCCCCACCCAGGGGGAAAGGTTGGTGTGAAGCTCATCCCCGCCTAGGGAATTCTGGAATCGACCAAGCTCCCAATCTCACCAACCTTTTTTCTCATCAGAGACCACTCCTAAACCTATTCCTTCACAGTTTGTTTTGGTAATTTTCTTCTCAACACATCAACAACCAAATTTCATTCCCCAGGGGTATAATAAATATCAAAATATAAATTTTGATGATACTCTACCCAGTGTCTCTATCTTAAGTTCATATCCTTCTAAGAAAAAATATATTTAAAGCTATAATATTTAGAATATACCATAAAACACTCCCCAAAGACATAGTGATGCCATGTTTTGAGTTCATCCATAAAATCTTCCAACTCAAGATCATGTGTAGGGTAGTTCTTATTATGAGGGAATAACAAGTGAGATCCATAAGACACAACCTATTTCCCATGTACAAGACCCAAGAAACTTCCCAAACCCATACCAAAAGCATCGTAGAAAAAATCATAACCTGATATCGATTCTAGAAGAATTAAAATTGGTACTGAATTCAACCTCACCTTTAGCTCCTCAAAATATCTATGAAACTTGTCATTATATTAAAAATTTACACCCTTATGGGTTAATGATATCATCAAAAAAGTGATCTTAGAGAAGTCCTGAACAAACTGTCGATAGTAACTAACCAAACCCAAGACAATCCAGATTTTTAAAAAAACTTTTGTGATGCTCCCAGGATAAAACTACCTGTACATTTTTAGGATCTACTAAGACACCTCTCTTAGATATAACATACCCCAAAAACTTTATTTCCTAGATCCAAAACTCAAATTTTAAAATATTACCATATAGACAATGCTCTTTCAAGGTTCGAAGAATAATACCTAAATGGTCTATATGCTTCTCCATTAACCTGATGTAAACCAAAATGTCATCCATGAAAACAAAAAAAAAGTGTCTATGAACCAATGAAAGATATGGTTCATCAAAGACATAAACACTATAGGAGCATTAGTGAGACTGAATAAAATAACAAGAAACTCAAAATCCCCATATCAACTACTAAGCATTGTCTTAGGTTTGTCCTATTCTTGAACACTCAACTAGTGATACCCAAACCAAAGGTCAATCTTAAAAAACCAACAAGCACCTCAATGTTGATCAAAGAGATCATAAATCCTTGGAAATAAATATTTGTTCTTAATCGTCACCTAATACAACTTATGATAATCAATACAAAGTATAAGGCTACTATATCTCTTCTAAGAAAATAGGATAGGCGTAACCCATGGTAACATGCTATGATAAATAAATTCTTTAGTATCCAATTCCTCAAGCAGGACTATAAGTTCCAGAAACTCAGTATGTTCCATACGGTAATATGACATAGAAATGGGCCTCTTACTAGGGAGCAAGTTGATAATAAACTTGGTCTCTCTTGATGGTGGTAAACTAGAAAAATCATCCAGAAAGACCTCAGGGTACTCACACACAATTATAGGAAGTCAAAAACCCATGAAAGGGTAAAATGAATCAAGAAACATATATAAAAAATGTGATTACCCCAGTATAAGGAATACTTGCCCTTCCCTTCCTGATCTAGAGTCCCACTCACCCTAGAAAACAAGAGTGACTCCATTAGAAGATAATAAATGAACCTGAAAATTATAATTGTATATTTGGTCCTTAGCATTGATCATCTAATCCATGTCGATAATTAATTCGAAGATGTCCTGATCTAGTAGTAAAAATTATCACTCCACCTAAAAGTTAGCTATCTTCACCTGATAGGTGATACATCTTGATACTTATTCAAACCTATTTCCTGAAGGCGCAGAAAGATCCAACAAGAATGGAATAAGTTTTGAATAAAATCCGAACACATCAACTAACATTTATGATATAAAATATTGAGTAGCACCCATATCAAAAAAATATTTCAACATAGAATATGAGATAAAAACCATACCTCTAACAATAGCTGGCCCATGTTTAGATTCATCTGGAGAATACTCTATTATATAATGTATTTCATTCTTAGCCACATGAACATCTCCTTTGGACTGAGGATTATACCCAACACCCTTGGAAGAATCCGCATGAACTTGAGAACCCCTAGCGAGATTGGATCCTACCCTACTTCTCGGAGATATCTTTTTAAAAAATCATTGAAGATGGCCAGATCATTCAAAAAGATGACAAGTCTTAGGATCCTACCAATAGTTAGGCTCAACATGTACTCTATATCCAAACTAGTATCAGATAACCTGTTGCATCCCTGTTGTCACCCCTAAGACTGGTCCTTAGGAGAACTGAACACTATTACGGTTCGGTTTCTGGGAAGATGGTACCCCTTGGGTAACCACTTACAACTGAAGCTCCACCATAATGTATATTCCCAATTATGTATGCCTCAGCTAAAGATGATTTTTAAACTACATCTACAAAGGTCGAAAGGCACAAGAGTATCAATATCGACTAAATATAAAACCTCAATCCTAACTCAATCCTATGAGCCTTTAGGTACTCATTATTGACAAGATCCATTTCCAAATGCACTAACTCATAAAAATGGGTTGTATACTCTAGAAAATTATACTCCCCCTTAACTAAGGTTATAAACTCTTATGCCTTTACAAAATTCAATGTAATAAGATAAAATAGCTGGTTAAATATTTTATTTAAGGAATCTCAGGTAATATCCTCATGCAACTTAACTTGCACAATAGATTCCCATAATCTCATTCCCAGTCCCTTGATAATATACATGGAAAATCCCCCTTAGAGTCTTTGAGAGTATTTAATAAGTTGAAGATACTTTCTATCTACCGAATCCACTCCTCATATTCCTAGGGTCCTTTTTCACTACGAAAGAAGGGTGGATGCAGCTTGGTAAATTCAAATCCATGATCCACTACATGTCTGGGGTTCTTAAGACCTAGTAGATCTAGATTTTGAATAATATGGATAACAAATTCTACCAATGTAGGGTCCACTAGAGTATTATCCCACAAAAACAATCTCGTAGCTTCCTCTCTTGGATTTAGAAGATCTCTTCTTGAAGGCATTATCTAACAAAAGGAAAAAACAAATCAGTCATGAGAAAATTATAAAATCACAGGACCAAATTCTTGTATTGACAACAAAGCTTTAGAACATTAAGAATTTAAAGGTACCAAAAAACTACCAAGGAAAAATCTTAATTAAAAATTAATATGTCAATTAAAATAAACATCCCATATAGTTCATTAAAATGACCTCAAAATCCCAGTCTCAAACACAGTAAAAGTCCCTAATAACCCATGGAAACTCAGTTTCAGTCACAAAACTGAGTTGGACAGGTCCCTTTTCCACACCTACTATATGAATTCTGACGGTCCTAAATCTAGTTACATAAGACACAGAACCAAACCCAGGAAGCACTAATACACTTTATGCTCAACATCTCATTGATACCAAATTGTAACGAACCAACCTAGGTCAACTAGACAATCCACCCAAGCTGACCTATCACATGATATTGGTAAAACAATAAAACATAAACTAGTGCTCTTTATAATAAAAACAAGACATTCATCCGTAGTATGAAATATAAATAGGCAATATAACATAAATAAATACAATGTAAGAAAAAATAGGGTAAACTAGCAAGTAAGTCAAGTCCCCATATGGCCAAAAGTCACCTCTAGACCAATCTGTACTGAAAGCAACAATAATAAGAGAAACTAGAATACTATAAGATTATGTTACCATTTCCTATATCATGAAAAAAATCTATAAACACTCAAAGTCATAAGTATGGTGTGAGACAAGTCCTAGTAGGATACCACCACAATCTCTATACAAGGTCTAATATTAAGAATAAAACAATTATAGCATTGAAAACAAAAAAAATTACAAAGTATTTTTATAAATCCATACCATTTATAAATCCAAAGAGAACCAAAATAATTACATACCTAAAGATAAGAAATCCAACCGCCATAGTAATCAATCAATTAACAAAGCAATATGAACTAGAGGTAATCACTCAAAATTTCCTAGGATAATCTTTGGTTTGATAGGGATGAGGGATGAAACAAATGAAATGAGAAACCACCTGTGAATCAACCTAAAACCCAATTCTTGTGACTATTAAGAGGATTTTAACCTACTTACACATCGTGTATTCCATAAAACCCAGATATACCAAAAAAACCACCACCTTTTTATGAAAAAACGATCTTTAAAATTTACACATCATGTAAGTTGTACACATTGTGCAAGATGTACACAACGTGTAACCTTTCATGTTGTGTACCCATTTCAAAACATCCTATAGATGATTATTACATTTTGTGTAACCCCATCATATGATGTTTAAATCCCAAACAGACTACATAAACTTCAGGTTTTAGATCAAAATTCCAATAAATCCTTGACTTCACCATTATAGGTATCCAGCTAATTTCTTCTCATCGTTACTCAACCAATGAAAAAGGAAAGAAAAATCAAAGGTTAAAACTACCTGATAGAAAGGTAATGGGGTGTTACATTTTAGATCTAGAGAAATCATTAGTATTTTATAGTTTACTTCTTTAGCTCCACTTTGGTTACTTCCATCAAAATCACCTCATTCCATGGGGTGTAATTACGGATCATTTTGGCCACTTAATCCTTTAATAGGTCTTTATGGGGAAATAAAGTGGAATTATAGGGTGATTGTAACATCTCACATCACTTTAGAAATGATTCCTATAGATTATTTTAACAAATTTTTGGAAAAATTTATTTTTTATAAGAATTTCATTTGATTTTTTATTTTTCTAGATGTTTTTGTTTTAGAGAATGGTTTGGGGAACATGGTTTTAGATAAAACATGTGATAACCATTACATTACCCTTGGAAACCCTTGTGTGTAGTTTGTTTTTAATGGATATGGTATTTCCTGCACAATTAGTTTTCGATTTATGTGAGGCCTAAAAGTAACTACACAGCTTCACCTTTCCGAAAGAGTTTTCTAGAGCACAACTTGCACATGGTTAGGTAAACAAAAAAACATTTGATATAGATATATATTTTGACAAAACAATTTTACAAGGTTGGAACACCTTTTTTAAAATTTGGTGATTAAATTGTGAGCATGTATTTTTTTATCTAGTGAAAGTTACATGATTAGTGAATGGTTTACTAAACCATGCATCCTAACTATGAAGACAATCCAAGAGTCTAGTTTTTAGTTTTTCAATTGTAATCCTCTTTATTTTTAAGGGGTTTTTGTACCCTCTTAGTTTATTTTAGATTTTCCAATTCTTGGAATGTGGGAAGGAGATTATTCCTCACTTACTATTTGATATATAATTAATTACACCTCTTTTATTTTTTGGATTTCTCTATGTCGAGACCTATGTTATTATTCATTCTTATCCCATACCCTTATCATTTGGTTTCCCTCGCCACTACAAAACCTAGGAGTTACTGGGTTTGATTTTAGGGTTTGAGTGATTTATTTATGGGGTGTAACTCATTATTTATTTCAACATGCACCTTGATGCTTTTTAAGAATTCACCATCATAGGAGATGACCACCGTCTTCATCATCATTGAAACATGGTAGATATTTTTGGGTTTTCTCTTAAAATGACTTTCCATTGAGTGCTTGGTAGTTTCAAATTCCTTTTTTGATAATTTATTTCTATATCTGATAGTTATGTGGATTTTTAAATTTTTTGAAGGTGGATTTCAACTTGGAATAAGATTTTTTATTATCATTTCAAGTGGTAATTAAATGAAAAGTATTGATAAATTGAGTGAATATTCATTCTGATTAAAATATGGTGTTTAGAATATTTTGACCCTATTTGGGTCATGAAACAAATTGAGAAACGTGGTTTTGTAGTTTCAGAATATTTTTCTTGATATTTCATGTCGTAATGGAAATGATAAGTGTTTAAAAATGTAGACATAATTATAATAAATAGAGTGTGAAATTTTAAAATTCCTTGACGCTATTTGGATCATGACTTAAAATAAAAAGGATGTTTTTTTTCTATTGGGAGATTTTAATGAAAAATATGTTGTCTCTTCAAATCTTTTTTTAGAAATCATTTTTAGGTGGATAATTTTGATAAAGATATTAAAAAAATGGATTTCAAGGGTTTTATTTTAAAGAGTGGTTTAAAGTGGTATTTAAAACCATTGAGAAATTACTTGGCATCTGGATTCATTTTATATAAATTTCAATTTGGAACTTTTAATGGTTTGAAAATGGTGCGGGTGTATGTGAGACCCTCTTAATTCCCCTTATTGAATTGTGATATTTAAGTGGGATTTATTTGTTTATTGATATATATTTTTTATCAAGGGGAAAATTACATATTTCATGTGATGTGAATGCAATGTTAAAGGGGTTGTTTCTTGTGAGGGTGTATGAGGTGAGATGAGATTTATAAATTTTGATATATTGATTGATGCGACTTCTCCCCTCCACATTATACATGTATTGGGAGTCCCAAGGGACTAATTAGATGTTTAGATAAGTGAAATCCTTATTAAAAATAGTGTTCTGAGTATGGGAAGTGTCTCTCTAGACCGAGGCCAGAGAAATTGAGTGTGCCCCTCTAGACCGAGTGAGGTATTAGAACACTATTATAGAACATGGTAGTATTGTTCACTTGGTAAGTTTATCTATAGATAGTTATATAGGATTCATGAGGATTTGAAAGGTTTATTAGGGTCGATATAAGGATGGTGCCACTATTTTAGACCTTTGTACATGAGTCCTAGGAGGTTTCCCATGATGCATAAATCCTTTTTGGATGATTTTTGGGGATCTTAATGCATATTATTTGTTTCCCATGATGCATAAATCCTTTTTGTTTGTTTTCTAAAATAGAGGTAATTATTTAATTTCATGTCCACAAACTTGGGATAAAATCATTATTTTTCTTAATCCATGTGACCATTTTAATGGAAATCATTATCTATAATCTCTTCTTTTCCCTCTAAATCATCATTTCATTATTTATTTTCCATTTCTTAGTGGTGTTTCCATCCATCAATGGTGTTGGACTCGGTTATCTAAGAGCTTCAATAACCCTATCTCATTGGGAGAAGACATCATGGAATGATTATTTTTATGTTTTAAACTTACACTATGCTTCATGTTTGGATTAATCAAGAATTTCTCATCCTAGAGGAAGGATTAATCCGTCATCCTTGGTTAAATTCATTTTATGTGATGTAAGTAACCTATTGTGTTTCTTAGAATTAAATTGAGAAATTATATATGAGATGTGAACTACACTTTTGATTTAATGTTATTTATGAAATTAATATCATAAGAATTGAATTTAATTAATTTAGAATGATTTTACATAAATTTTAATGTCTTTAACATAATTTATTAATATGTTTCATGGATAGAAGTATGAAACTTAATGTAGAAAATATTGAATGAATAGAGTAACTGGAAGATTAAATCATGAATTTAAAATTTTCATTATTAATGGAATTAATAATGATTTTATTATGCTAAAAATTAATGTTTTCATATTTTGATGTCTTAAAATGTTTTCAGTTGCTATATAAATTCATACTATTATTTTATTAATTAAAATAAATTAATCTGAATTAATTATTAGATGTGTAAGTGTTTATCTTGGGTTTTTAGTGTTGTGGTTAATGTACTTTCATGTGATAATGGATGTGCTTTGGAAAAAAATAATGTTAATTTATTGGAGAAATCAACAATTTGTTTGAGTATTTTTATGATGAAGTTTTTGAATTCTAAAATGATTTAAATTTTCTGCAAAGTTATTTTTTTATTTATATAAGGCAGAAATAAAAGGAAGCATTATTGGTAAATAATGGTTAAATGAAAATTATGGATTTAAAGAGTTTAAATTGGGTATATTTATAAGAAATGTGTTTGAAGTAACTATTATATTAAAACATGAAAAGCGTGTTTTAAATAGATTATTTTTGAAAATAATTAAAAAAATAAATGAGATATATTTCATGGAAAATTAAGGGAATGATTTTTGTTTCATTATATTATATGTTTTTGGGGAAAAAATTACACGATCCTTGTGCTTAGATATATTTTTCCCACAGTTGGAATCAAATCATCCATCGATGTTAGCCAAAATAGGTATATGGTGACTTAAGTGATATATTTGTAACATATTACTTTAATTTTAATGTTGTAAATGATATCATTATATCATTTAATAGATGTATAAATTTTATGTATCATCACATTATTCTTCAATGGATGTTTGGGTTTGTGGTGGTTTCTATTGTGGATTCATTCCCACTCATTATATATGCATACCTCATGCACATAAAAAGTATATGCATGATGTTAAAGGAAAATGAAAATGGATTCAATATCAAGGAGATTATGTTAGGATACATCATGGATTTGTTTTCTTTTTCATTTAAAGTCATATGGAGAGGTTTTACACACTTTACTTTTATACTCATTTTAGTTGTACTATTTTTGTTATGGAACATGGGTTTTATTTTGTTTTCATGCTAGGATATATGATATATGCAGAAATTTGTAGTATTTTATATTTATTTTATTAAAAACTATTATAAAATTTTCAATTTCTATTGATATTGTATTGTTTACAATTGTTTTTTAATTGAGAAAAATCATTAGAGGGTAAATCACTCTCCAAATGATATTTATAAACCTTAATAACTAGTCTCTAGGATCTAGTGACCAAAGAGAAAACTTGAGGTTATGTGACCCTTCACCTTGGGGGAATAATTATGTCATGGAAAGAAATTATAAAAATAGAATTGGTGCCAAGTTTCTCTGCTGAGGTCTTGATATTTAAGGAATTGATAGATTGAATATTAGGAGTTAAAACTTGGCACTAAAGCTATGTGTGTTTCCCTAGACTATATAACAACAAAAATAATCCTAAGTTACTTTAATAGTATGGGTTTATATATTTTTTATTTATAAATGAGATTTGGGGATTTAACACTCACTCTGAATGGGGGTAAGTAGCGTGTTGTTCATGTGTCACTTTAGCACACAGAGATATGGAACATGTATGTGTGTGATTGAAATTTATGGGTAATTATATTCTAGTTAAATGATTTAATTATTAATAATCTTGTCATTGTTTTCTAGAATAGTTTATTAGTAATGGGTCAGTTATTGAAATCCAAGAGACAGATTTGATGGTGAAATGTTTTTAGTTTGAATTGAACAATTTCTTTGTGAACAAGTGCTATAAGTGATGCAAGATGCATTTTCATACTGGATGTTTTAAATTTATTTTTAATTTTTGATTTTATTTTTAAAGATTCTTATAACCAAATAAGTGTTGCAATGATCCTCATGGGAAGGAGGTATATCATGATTAATTTCATACGAGGCATATAGTGGGAGAGGCTGAGCATGTTCCTTTGGAGGGAGAGCCCATGAATCAAATATAGAGGAAGACTATTGAGTCTACTTAAAGTGATTCAAAATATGGATGAACTATGAAATAGGTAATTTAACAATGATTCTTTAGAGGTTTTTTTAAAAATTAATGCTAAATATCTTGGTTTATGTTTTTTAGCATCACTTTCTGAAAATCATCACAAATTCATCATCATTTTTCAAAAACACCACTAAATACTGAATTTTATTTATTTATCTTTATTAGTGTTTTAAAAAAAACCACCGCAAATTATATTAAATTAAACAATCATTATCTATTAATCAATATTTATTATTTAAAATTTTAGTTAATTGTTAATTATCAATTATTAATTATTTTTTACTTATAATTTATAATTTATTATTTATTAACAGTAATTATTAATTTTTTTAATTTTTTACTTAATTATTAATTATTAATTATTAATTATTACAAAACTAAATTAATTGCTCATTATTCACTATTATTCAGTAATTATTAATTACTAATTACTATTTATTAATTATTTGTTAATTTATTATTATTTATTATTAATAATTACTAATTATTTTTAATATATAATTTCTATTTATTTTTAATTATTAATTTTTAATTACTAATTAATAACCATTAATTATTATTTTTTACTTTTAAATTATTAATTATTGTAATTATTTATCATTTATTTTTTAAAATTTAAATTACAAGTTAAATATTATTAATTAAATATTATTATTTATAATTAATTATTTTTTATTAATAAATAAAATTTATTAATGTTTTGATTATTAATAATAATTAATCCATCAATTAATTAATTTCTAATTGGTAAAGATTAACCAGAAACAACATGGGCCATGGATTTGAAAATCCAAACCTATAGTCTGAATTTTTTTTTATTAAAAACACACACTCATACAAAGATTTTGGGATTATAATACCTAAAAAACTCAAGAATCAAACATGGGTAATACAACAAACAGACATCCAAAATTAATTCCACAAAAGCAAGATACATCACCAAGAAACACCTCATTGAAATAATAAATCTTTAGATTATTGTTGTTTACATTCATCCAGAAAATTTAGGCTCCATTTTCTATGAGATATGTTACAACACCCTGTATTTGTTTCCATATCAAGCCTGAATAGAAGCCAATAATCAATAAGTGAATCTCCAGTTTACAACCAAAAGTGAGCATCAATCTAGGAACATCTGTTGAGCATAACAAGCTTGTATTTCTCTTGAATCTTGCATATTTTGACTACAAATGAGATCAGTTCGCAACAATCTCATCTCGAAAATCATATTCAATGTAGCATTGACGATACACTAATTCATAAATCTAGTTAATCATCATGAAAATGTAAAGTCTTATCAATGTAAGATCAAGGCTATCATTTTAATCACTAAGAATTCAACATTTAGAACATCCACCATACTGTCAATAAACAATTAGTAAATAGATTTAAGATCAGTAGACTGGAATCATTCAATGCTAGAAATATCCCCACTAAAATCATAGAGTTGTACCCTCTACACATAAAACCTCTTCAATTATTCCAAATATTAGTTTCTAAAATCAAAATTTGTATTTTTATCAAATTCTTCTTCAATTTTGGAAATAATTATATTCTTGATTTCCTTGTACTTCACTATGATAATTTCATTAGCATTATACATCTTAAATATTTTAATTTCATGTTCTCCATTCCAATCAATGAATTCTTTACTAAGCTTGTCCTTCACTTTCACAACATTTTTGATCATTTCCTTCCTCTTTTTGAGAATATATTATAAATTTATTTATTGGAATACATGATCTAGTTACCACTATTTTTTTAAGGTCAGAATAATCTATTGGAGGTATTTCTTTCTTTAGTTTACCACTATCTTGACTAACCCGAATGGCCCTAAGGCCTTCTTTTTTATTTTATTATGGATAATCCCCCTTTTAAGGGTTTAAGGGGAACCCATACATGACCCGTAGGCCCAAGTCATAAGGCCCAACAAACCTGAAATACATGACCCGAAGGCCCAGAGGCATACCATGCCCAATACATGACCCGTAGGCCCAACCCACTTGAACTGCCCCTCCCCAGATTTATGCGTCTTTGATCACCTAGCTCCCCACCTTGCATTGCTAATCGGCTATCATTGCCCCATACAAAGCTGCACAGTGCCTGGTCCCGATGGCAGCTGCCATACCCTCTCATTCTTCCAATCTGGTTAGCTCTGCATCTGGTGGCTGCTACTCATGTTGCTCTGATCATCTTCTGGGGCCTGTTCTGTGTGAACTGATATACTCCATGGTCTACGTGACCTGAAGGTCCTATGGCCCGAAGGCCTTTGATGACCCGAAGGCCCTGGAGACCCGTAGGCCCAAACCAGTGGCCCGAAGGCCCAAATCGGGTGAATAGTTCTGGTTTCTATAGTACCAAATAGTAACTGCTATAGTGACCGCTATAGTACTGCTACAGTGATGCTACAGTGACTGCTACAGTACCCCCAGAAATTCACCTCCACCCAGTTTTGAACCTGGGTCTCTTGGATGCCAAGGAGGGGCCCTTACCACTATCTTGACTATCCTTACCAGTATTTCCCTACAAGAAAAATCTCTTAGTGTATTATCCAAATAATTTCCATTATGTATAATTTATTTATAGTGATCAATTTGACTCATATCTGAATACTGATTACCCAATAATTACCCTTATAAATAAGAACCATTTTAACCCTAAAATCATTCTCCTCACTATCACTCGAGGCATTTAAAATAGTGGATTTTTTATATCATTATATTACTGATTATAATAATCACTACTCCTAGAACCATCTTTAGAAACAATGTTATGAGAATCCAAACAAGACTATTCCATAGATTTTTCATGCTCTTAGTTCCTTCAAGTTTCAACATCTGATGTGTTGTTGAAGTCCCCATCAGTCACATTTTCTTGAGTTCCATGATAGTGCTTAAAGAATATTTAAAATAATTAAAACTATATTTTCATGAGTTTATAGAATGAATTCTTCAATTTTTACTTTCTTTCCATTTTTATTTTTAATTCTTTATTCCTTTTTATATTTTAAAACATCATTCCAACTCATCTTATAAAATGATCATACCACCATTGATTTTCTATAGTTGTCAACTTCATGAAAAATCATCTTACACACACTAAGATATTTTCCTCATCATTCATATTCTACTTTGATATTAATATTTTCATCACTGGTGGGTAGCACCATAATATAAAATGAAGGGTTAGATAATTCAAACTCAAAAAGAAAATGATAATAATGTCAAAACCTGACCGATTCAGTAACTTTATCAATTTTTATTGGAGATCATATTATAGATAAAATGTACCTTAAGACCTTTGGATGCCAATAAATACAATTGAACCCAATGTTTTTTCCTACACCTGAGAAAAAGAGTTCTAAAATTTAAAAGAATTAAAATGGGGGTCCCATTGTTTTATTCATAGAAACCAAGATTTAATTGAAAGAGAACCAAATCCTTGGGAATAATTTATCAATTTTTCATATATGAAAAATAAAATGAAAAAAACCATTCCCAATGGATATCATTCTCAAATTAGAGAAGGCCCAAATGAAAGAGATTTATTTTAAGAGATCAACAATCTTCCATGTTTTCTCCCCATGTGTTATATGTGCATAAAAATAGAAAATTTATAGAATTATATCCTTTTAGAGACTGATCCATGTTTCCAAAAACATGATTAGTGTTTCCATTTCTAATAATACTTTAAGGGGATTAGTCATGAATTGTAGAAAAAGACCTACCAGGACTAATCAGTTCACCATTGATCTTTATAACTCTGAAATATTCATCCATATTTAGGTGATTGCTGAAACTAAAAATGGAAAGAGGTCCTTTGATACCATATATTCTTTCAATTTCATCTGTCTCACCACTATGATTAGGGTTTTTTGATCGTTATTATGATCGCTATAATTTCCATTCATTTGAAATTTTTCATTCCAAAAATTAGTCATTTATATAATTTATTTTATTTTTAAAATAGACTCTCTAACATTTATTGATATATTTTTACATTTAAATTCATTTAATAGAGTACTTAAAAAATTAAGCAAGATTTGGTGGGAGTAGAGTAAGGATGAGTAGCCTCCTGAGAAGTTGTTGTAGGATGTATAAAAAGTATTGAAACAAGTAAAACATAACTAATAAATTGTAAATATATCAATAATATATTTTAAATAACTAATTTTTTATTTTTAGTAATAAAAAATATTAATTAAAATATGTAAAAAATTAAAAACTTAAATAAAAACCATATAAAAATGATTAGAAGTGGTTTAAACTATCCTGGAAGCAAACTACAACTAAATGATTTTTATTTATTTGAAAAACCAATGTGAAATTATTACTAACATAGGTAAATATGAGGGTTTTATGAAACCACCATAAATCCATTAAAGTCATTGTAAATATATACTATTTGAAAAAAGAACTACCACCAAACTATATTTCTAATGTAGTAAAGGAAGACAACTTTAGGATTGTGTAGCGGCGAATGATGTGGTTTAAGGTTTTAAATAATAACATCCCTCTATATTTAGGGGAGGTTTTTTTACATGTAGATGGAGGAGTGGATGGAGGGGTTGGATATGATATTTGATATGATTGTTACACTATAGGGGACCAAAGTAAATCTTGCATATTTTATGATCGAGTTACCCATGAAACACCAATTAGATATTTTAATCTAGGATCAGGTGATATAGGCATTAACATGGGATTCTTTATAGGATCAATTCTTTGAGAATTTTTATATATTGACACTAATAATGGATAGAGTTAAAGAGTTCATGAATATGAACTAGGAGAATAATTTTTCCTAATTATTCCATTTACATTTATAGATTTTCTAGATTTTTCTACGACTATAAAAGGTAATGATACTTCTAAATATCACTGCTTGATTATGGTATGATGTTGGAGATTTATTTGATGTATCAACTCTTATTTTTACCCCCTTTTATAAAATTGGTAACAAGTCTCTCATGTCTAAGAAGGATCTTGAGGAAGAGGGTAGGGATTTAGTGGGAGCTAATTATTCTGAAGGTAGTAATAAGATATATAAGGATTAATTTTAAAAGGATTTTGGGTGATCAGGTTTCCAATAGAATTTTTTTTGTATCCTTCTTCTTGATACGGGGTTTCCTTAGAGTGCTATCAATGTAGATAAGAATTACATAGCTAGAATGTATGAGATAGTTGGTTGATGTAAATTAATTTCTATAGTAAATAGGAAATCATTAGAAATAATTTTGTAAGGTATTTCAGAGGTTTCTAGGTAATGATTTTACTTAAACCTAGGTATATTTTTCATAGTCTAGTATACCACTACATAAATTTGGTCGTATGTCATCGGAGAAATTTGGTCATGGAGGTGGTGGGGATTTTTAAGGATAAGTCCAAAAAGGATATGTAGTATAGATAATTTAAGTAACCTAGAGGTTGGTCTAGGTGTTGGGTCTGGTTAGTAATTTTCCATAGAGAAGGTGATAGAGGATCTTTGTGAGGGGTATTATATGTTTAGAGGTTCAATTTTAGTAAACTTTACCTTGGATAGTGTGTTATTCAATACTAGAAATTATCTTTATTTTATTTTGTATTCTTTTTTATTTTTTCTAGATTTGGATATTGAGGTTATGTTGAGATTTTTATATATGAATAATCATTTGGGGAGAAGGGAGGGGTCCATCCGGAGATGGGAAACATATATCTTTATTATCATCATATTTTTTGATCTTCATGAATTATTAGTTCTAGAGAGGAATTAATTTGTTTTGATTATTAGAATCGATTGGATAAAATATTTTTATCACACATTTATTTTTGTCAGAGATGAGTGGCCTTGTTTACATCTTATAAGGAATCTTTTATTTTTCTAAGTGATTATGGATATTGTGCTAGTAGATCCATCTATGATTCTGGGTAGATGAGGATGATCGCATCTCCGATGGAAGGGATATTTCATAGATATATTAAGGAAATTGGATGTTTTATTTTTCCTCCCTTGATAAATATATATAAATAGATGTTTTTTGAATATTTTATATGATTTTCAATGGAGAGGGAGGTGGAGTTTCTGATTAGCTTAGTACCATGTATCGAGATTGTTTTTATACCTTCTTATTACATGGATATAACTGAGATACAAGTGTTAAATATTAGTTGTAGGATTATATATCTATTGGATTTATTAGTAAGTGTTTATCTCCATGAGATGATATAGTGTTTTTTATAAAAAAACATATATAATCTAGTGATTATGTGTTGATTATTATGGGTTAAACCAATTTATCAATAAGAATAAATATCTTTTACCATATATCAATGATTTTTCTAATCATTTGAGAAAATATTAGTGGTTATCAAAGATATATTTTTGTTTATGGTATTATTAATTGATATTTCAAGCTAAAAATGTTCTACATATATCTTTCAGAATGAGATATAATCATTTTGAATTATTTGTGGCACTGTTTAGGATAAACAATTCACTAGATATGTTTATGGTCTTACTAAAGGAAATTTTACACCATTATTTAGATTCATTCAGGATTACTTTTACTAATGATGTCTTCATATACTCATAATCATAAAATGAGCATAAATAATATTAGTCCTTTTACTTGTAAATATTTAGAACTCTCTAATTTTACACTAAGATGTGGGAAGTGTTATATTTGGATTTTTGAAGTGAAATAATATAGAAATATCACATCTAAATATATAATATTAGTATATCTTAAAACAATTATTGTTATTATATCTTGGAGGTTTCTAAGAATGAACTTTATATTTGAAGTTTCATGGACCATACCAGTTATTTTAATCGATTTATTCGACATATCTACGCCCATGATATTGTTGACTAGTGTCACACCCCACATATTTAATTGTATAAATTCAATTTAATTTTTTTGTAATATCATTTATTTTATTAAAATTTTGACGATGGAGGTTTTGGTGGGAGGTTTAGGGGTTTTTTTAGTAGTTGGACCCAATGTTAGGACTTCTATCTTGAGAATGAAAGCAAACAGTTGTATGATGAACTAATACTAGGTACCCAGTGGGACAAGGCAAATGGTGGTGGTTTTAGATAGTCCTACAACCATCCAATAGAGATGATATGGGTACACAGTGTATATCAGGTACCCAGTGGAAAGGGAACAAGTACTCAAATCCTCTTTTTCTGGTTTTTTAATTTTTATTTAATATCTATTATTTTTTTAATTTTTTTAAATGATACCTCATTATAAATTTCCTCCCAATAGTGGCTTGAGCCCCTCTTCCTATTCTTTTTTCCACTTCCCAAGGATAATCTCTTCTATTTGTGCTTATTTCACATTTTCATCTATCCCAGGGTTACGCTATAGGAAATTCTAACCCTTCACTTGCATCTATACCTTATTTTTCTCACCATTTCCTTATCTCTCACCATATATACCTATTTTTAGGTCTTATTTTAGGTTTTTTTAATTTATTCTATTTGAATCCAAATCACCCATCTATATATAATGAGTGGGACCCTTTTATCTAGTTATAGGTGGTCCATAAACTTTCTTGATGGTTTTTATAGTTTTTTTATTATATAAAAATTTGTAGGGTTATAACTTTATATTCATTCCCTCAAACTAATTTAAAAACCATCAAGAAAGTTTATGGACCACCTATAACTAGATAAAAGGGTCCCACTCATTATATATAGATGGGTGATTTGGATTCAAATAGAATAAATTAAAAAAACCTAAAATAAGACCTAAAAATAGGTATATATGGGTGATTTGGTATATTTTTTCCTATGGTGATAATGAAATTTTATGGGGCTATGAGTGGTCATTTATGGATTATGCCACAATATCACAATCATTGAGGACCACATGCCTTACATAAAGTGTTAAGGGAAGTTATCTTAAGACCCATGATATGTGACTATTCACGGGAGGTGTGACCATAGGAGCATGGGAGGTTTCCTAGACATTTCCATGTGATAAATAAACATTAATATTAGCTAGGTTATGGGTGTTATCCCTACTTAGTATCGTTTTTTGTCAAATGATAAATTATTCACTTGATATACTATTTTTGTGATTTAAATATGACTATAGTTTATGTTATATGTTTGGTTTTAGTGGTGCATCATCCACCTAGGAGGTTCCATGCTATTGGTTATCTATATACCTTTGAAATTGTGATGGTGGTCGTTTATCAACTCTTGGGTGTTATGTGATGGTGTTAAGTCATTATTGTAAGAAGATATGGTATTAAATGATGTAGAATCCACATGGAGGAGGTGTAATGAACATATAATATCTACCCAAAGAAGGTGGGATGATGTTGAGGTTTCTGAATACATGAATTGTAACAGTGATATATCATTCACCTATGGATCCGTGGTAGTGATGTATGATTCACCTGGAGTATGACTAACAGTGATGTGTCATTCACCCTAGGTAGATGTGATTGTGATTTATCATTAACCTATGTGATTATGAGCTCTATGTTGACTCATTCACCATCAGTATGAATTATAGAGTGATAGATTGTATACTCTTAAGGTGTTCTCATACTATAGGTGTATTAACCCATTCTTATATTAGAATAAGTAGGTTAGGTTTCTCTTGGTTTGGATAATGAGAATTTAATGTTGTAAAAGAGTTATTTTATTTTTTGATTTATAATCATTTAATACCAATCATGTACATGTATTTAGTGGATCTATTTAGGGACACCATTGATGGTGGCCTACTAATTTTTACTCATAACCTACATGGGAACCCTATAGTGGATAAATGAGTTGTATGGTTACAATAAGAGACAATATTAGGTGGGGGACCTAAATATTGGTTTTGGTATTATGTCCCTTAACTTTTTTTTGAACAGAGTATGTACATGATCAACTAATGGATGATCTTACATTGGTTTTATGATCATATGACATTATAGTACAACTAATTTTATTATAGAATATATTGATTACTTATCCATGGTTGGGATATATATATATATATATAATGTCCATGTTACAAAATTCCTAATTATTTTGGATCTATTTTTTATTTTTTATTATTATTAGTTATTTTTACCAGTGGTTATAGTCACCCCATAGTAATATATTAGCCTTTATTGTTAATTGGAAGCCTCTAGTATACAGGAATTCACACCTGAGGTCACATTATTTCTCTATTCCTATTATTGTTTTGGTAGCCAAGGAAACGATATTATAATGTTATATGAAAGCCTTGGTTTCTTTTGTTTTAATATTTGGGTAATATTGTTGAAGGCATGATGGTGTAGGGACTTGAGATAGACCTTATACATAAGAGTGTCTAACCCATGTATAGAAAAACTTCAAGCTAAAAGGGATGGGATTTATGTGTTTGATGTTTGATTGTTATGTTTTGGTGATTTCTAGGTAATTTAATTTTTGATTACAATTTATTATTTTATTCTTAGCATGCGATGGAAATAAGTGTGTGTTCATGCATCATTCTTGGAAGGTATGGCTCACATGACATTCACATGCTTATTTATAATTGATGATCTAGTTATGATGAAGTGTTTTACTACATAAAGTGTTTAAAATAGATTATGTAGAATTTTATAATATAACATGTTACTGAAATTCTACTTGACAAACCCATGGTTAATGGGTTACGTTCCAATATATGATTATTTCTAACATTATCCTTGATGTTTAGAATATAAACCTTACATACAAAAACTTCAGTGTTTCCAACTATTATACTTCTATTATTCTATAGCTCATATGACATTTTATTCAAAATTAGTATAATTAAAACTTTGCATATGATATAACATGTTGTATTCATATCTTTATCCCAAAAATGAGTAGGAAAGTTATATACATATAACATTTTTATAAGAATTTATTGCAATGTCCTTTTCCTCTATTCAACAAAACCATTCTATTGAGGTGTCCAGTGATAAATAAAATAATTATTGATACAATATTTTAAATAATAATAATTGAACCCATGGTTTTCAAATTATCCTTCATGATAAATTCTTAAATCAATAATTTTTAAATATTTCTCTTTTTGAACCAATTTAAATAAATATATATAAAACAAGCTTTAATCTTAGAAATCAAAAAGAAAACCCAATAAAATATATAAAAATAATAAATTAACACATAAGAAAAAGATTTTCATCTTTGGTTTGTAATTATATATGGCTCAAAAAAATCCATATGAATAAGATATAGGGCTCTAGAAGAAGAATTATCTTTGATTGATTTAAAAGATGACTTATGTTTCTTTCCCATTTGATATGAACCACACAGTTTCTTTTCCTTCATTTTTAGTTGAGTTAAATATGAAACTAAATTTATTTTAGATAATTTTCTCAAATAATTGATATTATAATCTCCTAATCTTATATACCAAATCCATGACTCATTTGTTTCATCATTTTTGTAGTCCACATTTTGTATACTCAATGAATTAATATTTAGAGTATATACATTTTTAGTTTTAGCTGACTTAAATTTAAAAAAATTATATTTTAAAATAGAAAAACCATTATTAGAAAAATAAATAAAATAACCTACATTGTAGGGTTGTGAAATACTTATTAGATTTTGACTTAATCCTTTTAAATAATGAACACTATTGATGAGGACTGAGATTGGATTACCAACTAATCCAACTCCCATAATCATTCCTTTTTCATTGTCACAATAATTGATATGACCCCCATTGATTTTTTATTGGGAGTAAAAATTAGAGAAATATACACTCATACAACTTGAGCACCCCCCATCAAGTTTTTATAGGGAGTGAAAATTAGAGAAATATCCACTCATATAACATGAGAATCTATTATTCATAAACCATTTTTCATTGATGCTCTTGGATATTTCTCCCTATAAATAAAAACCACCAAGAAATTTTTTTGGTACCCATATTATTTTTGGTCAGACAATGTTAGCGACTAGAGACTTGGGAACTAAATTCTATTTGTGTTGACCGAAAAATCCAAAACAAAATCTTGAAAACAAAATTGAAAGAAAAACATGTTTGACACTACAAAACTAAAGGTCTTTAAAAATATATTTTTTATCATAGTTTTCTAATACAAAATAGTGAATAAAGTAAACCGAGAGAGTTTTTGTTCTCAGAACTAAACATAAAATAATATTTTATAAATATTCGATTTTTCACCTTAGATTCATATTCAAAATTTATTTTTATAGAATTTATTATTTCGAATAATTTTATTCAAGTAATTTTAATATTTTTTTTAAATAATATCAGAATCATTAATGTGTTGGACTTATTTTTATTATCATTAAAAATCATTACCATGTTCAACATGAGAAACAATATAATTATACAGTTTGGTTTTCAAATAAAAAAATTGTTTTTTATGTCCTCTTTTTCATTTAAAATAACATCATAATACTTTTTAAGTGTTTTTTTTTATTTTTCAAGTTTTTATATATTTTTTTCAAGTATATTAAAACCTTTATTTAATTCTTCATAAGATCAATTCTCATTTTTGGATTCAATTTCATGCTCAGAAGAATAATAAAAATTTTCCTTATTTGTGTGTTCCATAAAACACATGTTGGCCTTTTATTAAAAATTTCAGCTTCTAAATTTTAAGATGTATCATCACTAGAATACTAAAAATATCTCTATGTTTCTTTCATGGATTTCATGGATGTATTCCTATATCCAAAATTCTTGAAGTACTTTTTATCAGATGTTTTGTTGTCTCATAGCTATAGAAAATTTGTCTTGATGTGTCCAATCATTCTGCTTTCATATAATCTTACTTCTTAAAAATTTCCATCATGATTCTTGTAAGTATTGAAGGGTTTCTTGAAACCTCTTCTCTTGTTATAATATTTTTTGATGTTTCTATAAAAATGATAAATTTTACTATGTAAATTAGAACTATTTGAGGTATCTTCATCTGATAACTCAACCATTTGTATCTCTTCACTTTTCTTGTCATCTTTTGAGTTTGAAACTTTTAAAGTAGAATTATCCTTATTAAATCCATGTTCTTTGACTTCATATTCCATTTCAAACTCATAAGTCATGATATTTTAAATTACATATTTTATTCTAAAATTCCTAACCTCTGTATATTTCCTAATGTAATTCAAAATTTCACTCCATCTAGGTGGTATAATCCCAAGTATTTATAACGCTTTATTTGGTTAAATAATAGGTTCTCCTAAAGTAGAATTTTTTTTCACAATCTCAGTGAGTCTCACATTCAATTGGGTAATTCTTTATACTTCCATTATTTTTAGAGTATCAAACATAATCTTGGAATTATTATATCAAAAATCTTGAATATTTTATGTTCCTTCATAAGCTACTGATATAGAAATATGCATTTTTTGAGCTATTTCACATTGTGAAACTCAGTTGAAACCATCTGAACTTAGTCCACATATTATAGAATTCATAAATTTGGAGTTTAGATTATAACTATATTCAGTATCATTATCTCATGTTTTAGGTTGAGTTTGGGGAATTTAATAATGCTTCACATCCTTTAGATAAAACATATGCTGAAGGTTCTTCAAATAGATTATCATTCATGCCTTCTATCAACCATAATTCTCACCATTAATGTATAGTTATCTTACCATTGACATACCATCTATATTTTCAATAATAGAATCCATTTTCAAAATGATCTTTGGACTTCAACCTTTAAAACACGCGAACATAAAATTCACATTCTCAAATGCTAATTGGTGTCCTGAGACTGCTTAAAAAAGACTAAAGAGGATAGTGAATTGAGTTCTTGAAATTTTATCAACTTGGAATACCAACCTATTTGAAGATATGACAACTTTTGAAATTTTCTTAGGAAATGCATGTAGTGGAAATGAATGCATAAGGAAAAAAAATCAGTCATAGAGATTTTTAGTTGTTCATGGAAAACAATCCTTCAGTCCACACCCCCAAAGATAATCTCCATGAGATTAGTGATTTTCACTAGACCAGTCCTTTTACCAGGTACTACTAGTGCTTTTATCATGGACTACATGATTTAGTGAAAGAAGTCGACACTTGGTACAAGAGCAGGAGCTTCCAACTGGGCTCCAATGAGGCTTTATAAATAATATCCTTCAAGTTTATTTTACTAGGAACCATCATACCGAGAAAGAGACTAAATAAGGTATTTATAGATAAGGACCATAGTTATAAGTGAAAAATGATAGATGAGAATAATTCTCTAGAAGATATGATACAAATGAAAATATCTAGAGGAGATTTTTCTAAAGTATAGAAAATATAATATTCATAGAACGACTATAGATATTGAATATTCTTCCTATTATTTGAAAAAAAATAGAGAAACCAAAAAATTTATTTTAGATATTTCTTTTAAGATAGTTAAAGCTAAAGGTACTAAGGTGCGCAATGGAAGTTGGTGGGTCGGCGATTTAAAATTTTTCCACTTGTGATCGACTTAATGTTTCCATCTTTAGTGAAGCACAACCTCGGTAAGGATAGAGGATCACGTGTGAATAAATTTAAACACAACAGTAAACACTAAATACCTTGTTTAATCTATAAATCCACACTCAAAATCTACTTTTTTTTTTCTATGATCGATGATCAAAGGATCCATATAATAATCCCTCTAGATTATCCAAACATTCTTCAAAAACATGTATGAGCATCGATTATTGAATTTCGGGTGCTAGTGTGGTGATCTGATGATGTCTTTGATGATCCAAAGATCAACACATCGATGTACCTTAGATGCATGAGGGAGAGTTAAATATGATCACTTGGGTCAAGATATTCTCTCCCTAGAAAGTGGGAGAGGAGATCGAAACTCTCAAGAGCTTTTAGTGAATATTCAAAAGCGAGAGCCTCTCTCATCCTATTTATAAAAGTTTATAAAATTACTCAGAAAGGCTCCCCAAACCCATATATTTTTACACACTATATAAATGATATATTATGACTACTGTAATGAGTCATAAATATCATTTATATTTTATCACTTTCTTGTAATATAATAAATATAGTATGTGATAAGCAGAGCCATTAACTTGACTCATCATTCCCAAAAATATTAAATGAACCTTGAACATTTTAAACTATTACTAGTTCATATAATATATTCAATGTATTTACTTTAATACTTGTAAATATATTTAATAAATAGATTCAATTACAATTATTCTTAACTCAAATAATATGAATTTATTTATTCCTTCGATTATCATACATCCTTGAAAAAATCTCAGACCGTATTGTTGGGGACCACCATGTACTATGTACCAATTCAATAGAATAAGTCATATTCTTGACTATGATATTGTGTGTGGACCTCTATGAACTTATGTCAATAGTATTAAACACTATTCACATACCAAGAGTGGAATCTAGCAACCCATCATGGCTCTTAGAGATAAGGAATAGTCATAGAAATGACAACCAACCTATGAACATGAATAGTGTAATATAATCTATTTATCTTTAGAGATATCATAAAATAGGATGCAGACTTGTGTCATCATACTTTATTGATAAATTATTTTTTGATCTATATAGAAATATTTAACCTTGACTACCATGGCCATGGATTTATGAATATACCACTATCTTGATCAACCTAGATCAAGATATTACTTCATTAACCTGAAAGAAAAAAATACTGTCATGATCATTCAACCAATTTCATACCACTAATGACACACCAAATACAATATACCTTATCAAACTTTCATTATCATGGTTTTCTTTCTTGCATCAAAGTACGTGATCAAATGGAACACACTGAAAATGATCTCAAGTTAGGAGAAGAATACACATGTCCATAGATAAGGACATCCAATGAAACTGAAAACATGTGGTGTTCCTATTAGAGGGTATGTCCTATTGATCTCAACTAATAGAGATTACCAAGTGAGAACTTCATGAGAAAAATTATCAATGCTTATGATCCCCCAACACCTGATAGATAGACATATATCATGTTCAGTTAGTATGATGTATCTAGACCATATTACATAAGATTAAGATTAATGTCTAGTATCTTGAGATTCTCATTATATCTTGAGATCTATTATAACTATTTGATACAGTAATTAATCTATATACATTACCAATTAATAGTGTATGTAGAAATTTCTACACTAAAATAGTAAGTCGACATCATGCATATATCACTGTAGATATGAAATGTTAATCTAAAAGTACTATTTAGTTGGGTCTACGGCACCCACTATTACAACACTCCCACTTGCACTAGATCCCACTTTCTAACCAACCTTGTTAGCTCTCACATGATTAAGATCATGTTTCTCCTGAGTCATGGCCTTAGTTACTGGGTCTGCCACATCTCTATTGTGTAACTATTCTGCTATGTGTGAACTCACATCCTTGATAAAACTTCTCAATAGATGTAAATCCCAAGTTTAAACTCTTTTTTACACTATTAAAACTTAACATATTGTCTAGTAAGTATATCATAATTTACATTATGTTAATAATTTACTTATTAGATGTGATTCCAAGAACTAGAACAAATTGTCGCATATTGTACACTACTTCTTAGCTTCCTAAAAATCCACAACTCACATGATATTTGTAGATATAGATACCACTGGATTGAATGAGATTTTATTTATCATTACCTTATCCTGACTATGATATTATATCACATGTATCTAAGGAAGACTAGTTTGTGTCGCATGAAAACTAGTATCTTTTCCTCTCTACTTACCAAGTACATATCCCTTTTGTACTTGGTCAAGTAAAATTGGATAGTTCTAACTGCCTCCCTCACAATTCTTTTGAATATAACTAATATTTTTCTGTTATAAACTATATCTTGGAAATATCAATTCTTTTACATATCATGGCATAACTTATTTATCCATCACTAAAGCGTATAGAATTCAAATAACTACGTTAATCTCCTCCTATGTCTTGGGCATGTCTACATGGAGAGATATATGCCATATGACACTAGTAACAATTATCTCTTGAATTGTTCCGACATGTATTTTTCAATACTATGTCAGTATATGTATGATTGACTAGTTTTAACGAGTTGTAAGACCAATAGATATTTTTCATATGCTTCCAAGCATATTTTAGATGCAAAATCACTGTTCTCCCACTAACCACTGGTAGACACATGGTAAATATTCATTCCAAATGAATATTCTATGATATTTTTACTTTAATCTGAAACTAGATTTCAATAACTTACACCCCTTATTAGCATTCTATGATGTCACCTTACCATTCTAGTTGCTTTGTATAGAAACCTTCCCCGATTGGAGGTCTTGATGTCCAATGCTCAATAAAATGATCGTAGAAATTATCTATGAAAAGTAACATTCTAATGGATTTAAGTATAAAGACTTGGTGTCACCATTCGAGCCTTTTTAGTACTATGCTTGTACTATCTATTTATAATCTCACTTGAATACCCACCACAATATTCAAAATAATATGCCCTCTGCACTTTGATATATGGAATCCATTATTGAATTTTAATTGATCTTGTCAATCTCACCTAATTTCCATATAATTCTTCATTTTAAGAATTATTATTCATAATAAATAATGGATCACCAGCCGCGATGAATAAAAAATAACCACCATAGTTTTTTCCTCCCTATGCAGTATGTGTGTCTGGAACATTCCTCTTCCATGCCTCTTGTAGAACTTGTTCTTATGCCAACTACTTGTGCACTTATAGCCTTGAATAAACCCGAGTCAATCTGGTTCCCACTATCTCAATTAGAGATGTTCACATTTATATAGAAATATAGTCTCTAACTTGACTATATATTTATATCATAGGGATTTCTATAATATCCTAAGAAACTTCTAGGATAATTAACTATAAATGCACATTGTGTTTTTCTTTGATGTAATTTTGATTATATCCCAAAAAAAATATTTGCATATAAACACATGTTCTTATAAAAAAATGGATTTCCATCATACTATAATTTATATGATATCCATTTTTAATTAATTTTTCATATGGTTATAGGATAATGTCATTATTTGTGATGCATATTTTGAAAATAATAGATATTTCTTCAATTGATAAAAGTTACAACATTGATACTCCTTTAACTTACATCATGACTCTGATGTGTATAAGGAAATTCACATTTAGGAATTTCTATATGCTGCATTCTATTGATCAGTGTTAACATGTAAGACTTCATCATCCATCCTTATTATTAACATCATAGTACTGATGTGAATAAGGTAATGTGCATTTAGGAATTACTCTATGCTACATTCTATTGATCGATGAATTCTTGATCAATATATTCTTCGATAGACCATATCAAGCATCTTATATCTTCTGACCATGCATATACTATATTTTACTTTCATATTACTTAAAAAGAACTTAAAGTAATCTTATGAAGTATATTTATTACTAGATTACCCTTGGAATAATTCACTCTCTAGATGAACTTTTTCTGAAGGATTTGTGGCTTACCTTTAATTATAAAGGTTTATTTGTCCAAAAAATAAGTATGTAAGCGTGTTGATAATACCTAAGTCATTTAACTCAAAAGTTTCTAAAACCATACTAGTTATATCCTTGATAACACATAGTTTTTCTTTCCAAAGTACTATCTTCCCACAACTGAGTATATAAGTCTTACATTTATATTAATCATGTATTATATATGATTCATATATTATTGAACTATTATTTGAGTATTTGACACCAAATTCAACATTCATTCCTAAAATGGAATAGTGTATCATATTTTTTAAAAGAAACATGAGATACATGTTTTGGTTATACTCAATAAATTTTCTACCAGAATCATTAACTTGTCAATCATAAGTAGTGTTCTTCTCACCACTAACTTAGAAACCACCCTTTCTCAGCAGCTCAAAGAACATACATTAATTTTGGTAAAATTTATATACTTACATGGTTAATATATTTAATTACACATATTTTATTTTCATGTTTCATCCAACACCCAAAAATTATTAAATAAACATTACAAACAATTGATGAATAATACTGAGGAAGAAATAGCTTCTTGATTCATCAATTCAGATAATTTCATTTATCTTCCATATAACCATTTCATGTTATGCAAAAAAAATAATCTCCTACTAATACCTATTTCTTTTAAATACATTGAGAATTTTCCTTTGGTGTGACACTTTCATTGGACCTTTTTCACCTTATCTTTTAATCAGTTTACCTTAAGAACTAATATGAATCTTTATTTAATGTTATTATTTCTTATTAAACCTTACGTATAAGGTAATGAATCATTTTCTTCATATTGTGTGTTTTTTAATGTTAAAAGAAACTAGAGTAAATGGGTGAAAATGATATGATAAGGTAATCCATTGAAAGATTGTGATTAATCTTTCAATTTACACATATCCAGTGTAATAATCACATATCCATATCTCGCTTCACTTTCTCCTTGAAAGCTTCTTGAAGATGAGACTATATGTAAGATCATCCATGTTATGATATTGTATTCACAACTAACATCAGACGCTGATCATAGCGTTCTAAAAAAACCATAATATTCTTAATACATGAGTCTCCTATAAGCATTTTTAACACCCTCACTTCCTGAGGTGGCTTAACATGTATTGGGGACATCAACACCTTTAATTTACAATATCATATAATTGTGCGCAAGCGCCTATACTGCTCTTTGGAAACTTTTTTTGGATATGACATTAAATTTTTCCAATAAATATTGCAGTATTTCTTGCGACATTACTTTCCATTTTCTAAAAAAATAAATCTGGTATATTAGTATTTTTTTATATTGATTATCGATTTAGATATTGATTAATTAATTAAATGTCTCACACTCTTGTATTGATTTATAGGAACTCTCTATACTAGAATTGATTAACTTTATCGCTTGATTATTCTGGTGGAAATTATCCTTAAACCTCCCCTCAAAGTCTACAATCTATGGATATGCCACTACTTGAAGAGTTCAAGGTAGGCGTTTCACTGGTCAACTACATTAACTCATGTTTCTTGATATGTTGAGTAAAGTCTTAGCTTATTTAAATCATAAACATGATTATCTCAATGATTTTCTTGTAAAGTGAAGTAAGTTAGATATGAATAATACTTAACTACCAACATTAGTTAAGTCAACACATGATTCTCATAAGAATTCCCCAGTAGTAAGAGGCACTATCAACTATGGCTAACTGAGCACATGAACACATGGATGTGTTCAAATTTAAACGATGGAAGGCGTTTGCATCTTAATATTTATTTGAGGTTTTCTATAATTATATTGAAAAATGAAATCATTTTCTATCTAACAGTCATACTATATGATTTCACTCACAACTGACCTTGCAATAAATGGGAAAAAAATTATAGTGTCACATGTTCATTTTATCTATGCATGTTTATTTATTATTTTATGTGATCACGTATAGAACTACACATACATAAAATAACAAATGATTCTTAAATAAAATTAGACGAAGTGATCATGAGCTGATAGTAATGGTTTATCTATTGAGTGAATAATGGATCAAACTAGACCCTAGTGCTAATTCCTTGAGATGCGTCACTTACGACTCGAGTTGCAGCCCTCACCCATCCAATGAATCAAACTTCTCTCTTGTGTGTTTTCAAAACTTGGCATAAAGTACATCACTGCTTGTCTTCATAATTATAAAACAACACCTATACATAGGTGATGGGGTCTTAGGGTAAACAAATACAACATATAAATTGGACACGTATTCCCTTATAAATATAATGATTCACAAACGACATACAAATCATCATTAATTAATCTAGTTATTAAAAATAAGCATTGAAATAAATAAATAAATGTCAAGCATGCTTTGTTTGGTCCACAACTCATGATCCATTGATATGCATAAATCTAATGTATAAAAATAATTTCATAATAAAATTTAACTAGTAATAAATTATTTTTCCAATGGTAATTTTATTTAATTAAAAATTCACACTTATTTTCAATTCAGAATGTTACATCGTCTGGTCTTGAAATTAGTTTAATTTTAATACAAAAAATTAAAATAATTGATTAATTTAACACCCAAATTAGATTAATTTAACCCGATGTATTAAAAATTATTTTTTTAACCAAAATTAATATGTTTAATTAATTTTGAGTATAAAAAATATACTCGGTCCCCCAAACCCCGTGCAGGGCCTATACGGGTTGAGCTGAACCTTCAAAGGCACTTTTCAGGTAATGCAGATCCTTTGTAGGGGTGTTCTGGATCGGGAAGTCCAGCCCAAACCCATTCCAGAGGTGGCCAGACCCGCCCCAGCTAGTTTCGTAGGGAATTCGGTCTATAGAGATTCGTACTCAGGAGTTTTTTTAAAAAATTTTCCAGGTGAATTTTTAAAAAAAAAATATGTCTGAAAGGCGACAGCAGGGCTGTCGCCTTTCAGCCAAAATCTAATTAATAATTATATTATTAATTAATTAATTAATTATTATATAATTAATAATTAATTAATAATTAATAATTAATAATTAATAATTAATAATTAATAATTAATAATTAATAATTAATAATTAATAATTAATAATTAATAATTAATAATTAATAATTAATAATTAATAATTAATAATTAATAGTTATAATTAATAATTATATTAATAATTAACTACTTAATTATTGTATAATTAATAATTATATTACTAATTAACTAATTAATTATTATATAATTAATAATTAATAATTATATTACTAATTAACTAATTAATAATTATATTACTAATTAACTAATTAATTAGCACTATAATTAACAATTATATAATTAATTATTAAAAATTATATTACTAATTAAATAATTAATAATTATATTAATAAATAACTAATTAATTATTATATAATCAATTATTAATAATTAGTAATTAATAATTATAATTAATAAATATATTACTAATTAACAAATTAACTATTATATAATTAATAATTATGCTACTAATTAACTAATTAATTACTATATAATTAATAATTATATTAGTAATTAACTAATTAATTATTATATAATTAATAAATATATTATTAATTAAATATTATATAATTAATAATGATATTACTAATTAACTAATTAATTATATTATTAATAATTAATAATTAATAATTAAATTGCTAATTAACTCATTAATTATTATATAATTAATAATTATATTACTATTTAACTAATCAATTATTAAATATTTCTTATATGTTTAATCCTTGTTTTAAGTTTTATTTTTATTCGTCTTATAGTTTATATTTTATAGTCTTTCAGAGCCACATACTTGAAAAATTTTTAATTTTCAAGTAAGTGGTTTTGAAAGATTATAAATTATTTTTTGTCAATATTTTTTACAAAAATATTTCTATTTTCAGCTATTTCTTATATTTTTAATCCATGTTTTAATTTTCATTTATATTGGTCTTATAGTTTATATTTTATAGGCTTTCAAAGTCACAAACTTAAAAAAAATTAAGTTTCAAGTTGGTGGTTTTGAAAGCTTATAAATTATTTTTCATAAAACTTTTTTATGATTTTTTTATTTTAGACTATTTCTTATATGTTTAATTCATGTTTTAATTTTCATTTATATTGATATTATATTTTATATCTTTTAGTATTTCAAATTCACATACTTGAAACATTTTTAAGTTTCAAATAGGTGGCTTTGAAAGCTTATAAATTATTTTTTATCAATATTTGTTATGAAATTATTTTTATTTTCGATTATTTATTATATGTTTAATCCATGTTTTAAGTTTCATTTATATTAGTCTTATAGTTTATATTTTATATTCTTTCAAAACAATGTACTTGAAACATTTCTGAATTCGACATCGGAAATGCAGAATGATTTCTAGGGTAAACCCTCTTTTAAAAGGGAGCCATGGGTGATGGTTTTTGTCAGAATCCAGACTATTGTAATGGAAGTACTGCTGGAAATTTAATCATAGATAAATTTTTCTGAAATTTTTTGTTATATATATATATATATAAACAAAATAAAAAATAAAATTTTTAAATATACAAAAATAAGAAAAAACAAAAATTAGATTTTACGTGAAAGGCAGAAGCCCTACTACCACCTTTGAAGCATATGTTTTTAAAAAATAATCTGAACAAATTTTAAAAAAATAAAAAACACATACCTTCTCAAAAGAGGGACCACAGAAGTTGGGTGGTGGATAAGGGTGAACCGATGGTCAAAAGGATTCATAGTAGGTGGAGGTAGGCTCTCCGTAGTGGAATGGATCAGTTCTTGTCCGGACCGATGGTAATTGTCAGGCGTGTGGTGGGGTTGGCTCATGATGGGTCAAGAGATAGCACTACGGTGAGTTATACAAGGAGGGGTAATCGGTGATGGATGAGATCTATCTGGATCTCACCAGTGGTGGTTGGGAACTAGATATCCTAATGGGGCTTGGTAGAGGAGCGTCCTTCAACGGTCGAGCGACGGTGAAGGGGGACTCATGCACACGGTCTAGGCGTGAGCATAGGCCCGTGATAGAGTGGGTTGCATGGTAGCATCACATTGGTACTATAGCTTGGAAGTGCAATAGTGTCAGGCATGATTTATCCATTATTACCCACATGTGACCAAGAGAAAGGAGAGGTGCACCGGGCGGACTATGCAGTTCCTCAGTCAGAGGGTGTGGGAAACGTCTAACAGTGAGAGGTGGCGAGGGAGAGAAGGGGTGTGGCCAGTTTGGTTCCGCTAAAGGGGAGAGGCCATTCAACTATGCTTGTGGAGGAGAAAGGTGCCTGAGGAGGCTGAAACGGGGCTGCTATTTGTGAGTGGCGGTGGCAGAGTGGTGTGGCCGGTCATGCTGCGCTAGAAGGTAGGTTCAGCCCACGGTGGTCCTGAGAGGCAAAGAGCGAATACAAAGGGTGGGGGGGGACCGTATGGAAGGATTCCAGGAGAATTATTCACACATCTTTTTTCCTTGTTTTTCTTTATCATTGGGAATCCCTACTTGAAGGATCCAAAGTAAAATCCCTCTATATTATCCACAGATGCTTCAAAAATTTGTAGAAGCATCGATCTTTGAATTTCAGGTGCTTATGTGGTGATCTGATGATGTATTCGATGTTCCAACAATCACCACATGGATGTACCTTCGATGCACGAGGGAGAGACATATTTTATCACCTCGATCAAGAGATTCTCTCTCAAGAAAGCATGAGAGGAGAGAGAAACTCTCAAGATCTCGTAGTGAATAATCACAGGTGAGAGCCTATCTCCTTATATTTATATTGTGTTATGAAATTACCCTGAAAGGCTCCTAGTCCCCATATATTTTTAAACACGATATAGATGATATATTATACCTGAATGACCTGAAGGCCTTCATTTTTATTCATTTTTTATTCATTTTTTATAATCCTCCTTTTAATGGTTGAAGGGGAACCCTTACATGGTGGGTAGGCTTCGTGATATATTATGAATACTGTACCGAGTCATAAATATAATTTATATTTTAATCACATTCTTGTATTATAATAAATATATTATGTTATAAAACTCGAGCCATTAACTCGAATCGTCATTCCTTTAAGTATTAAATGAACATTGAATATTTTAAACTAATATTCATTCATATAATATTTTCTATGTATTTACTTTAATACTTGTAAATACATTTAATAAGTAAATTCAAGGATAATTTTACTTAACTAGAATAATATGAATTTATTTCTTCCTTTTATGACCTTACATAGTTAGAAAAATCTTGGACCCGAGTGGTTGGGCGCACCATGTCCTGTATAACTATTCTTCAGAACATGGAAGATTCATGAATATGCTATTGTGTGTGACCCTCTAGACCCTTATCTTGATAGCACTGAATACTATTCATAGACCAAGAGCAGACCCGCGAAACCTATAATGGCCCCTAAAAAGCTAATAAATTTTCATAGAGACAAAAACCAACCTACGAACACACACTATGTAATATAATCTATTTGTATTTAGATATCTCATAAAGTAGGTCTCACACTTGTGTCATCATAATTTATTTCTTTATTATTTTTTGATCTATCTTGCTAGATTTACCCTCAACTACTGTGGACATAGATTTATGAAGATACTAAAATCCTAATCAACCCGGCTCAATATATTACTTCTTTAACCCGAAAGTGATAAATAATATCTTTATCATTCAACCAATGTCATATGACTAATGACACACCCAACACAATCCACCTTGCCATGATTTCACTATCATTGTTTTTTCCTTGCATCAAAGTACATGATAAAATGGAAGACACTAATAATTATCTCAAGTAAGGAGACCAATACACATGTCCATAGATAATAATATCCCATGACACCCAAAAAAACTGGTGTTCCAAATGGAAGGTCTATCCTCATGATCTCAACTACTTGGGATAATGAAGTGAAAAATTCTCGAGAATAAGTCTTAATGATTGTGAAACTCCAACAACTGATAGTTATACATCTACCGTGTACAGTCAGTATGATGTATCTAGACCATATGACATAAGTTTAAGACTAATTTCATAGTTTCTTGGGGTTCTCATTAGATCATGGGATCTGATATAATATTTTTATACGATAATTAATCTATTGAAATTACCATTTAATAGTGTAATCAGGAATGTATACACTATAATGGTAAGTGTAAAATATGCGTATCTCACTGTGTACATGAAATAGTAATCTAAAAGTAGTTGGGTCTAGGTAACCCTCTATTACAGCACAAGAACCTTTGTTCTTAATTGTATTCTATTCTTTTCACTCTTTAAAAAATGCAAGAAAAAAGTATCTTTTAATTTCACAAAATAAAATCCATAAAAATTGGGCTTTGGATTTAAAAATTTCACATCCTTTTTTGGAAAATACCTCAGTAAAAATACCTACCATGAAAATATCCTTATACAAATCTATGTTGTTATTACTTATTGCTTTTTATAATTTTATTTAATGTAAAGAGGCAATCCACTATTTAACGAATGCATGGAGACATTAATTTACAATGAAAGTACACCAATTGTAATAAATTTTAGGTTTCATATTGACACAGAATATCGTATTTTACCAGATAACCAAATTCCATACATTTGAATTCTCATAGTCGAATGACACATGTATCCAGTTTTCACATAGCCAATTTATTCAATTAGAAAATTTTGTATATTCCTTATTTACATGTAGATTTTCTTTACATAGGCTTCTTAATCATGTAGCCAAATTTAACATAGTTGAAGGATTTATATAGTTTATTGAAACCACATATTACATTTCACCACATATCAAAATCATGTATCTGATTAATCCACATAACCAAATTACGTAACCATTTGATCTATATAGATGATTTCTCATGTAGGTAATTCATTGATGTAAGAAATTTCCATGTAATGGATTTCACAACATAGCCATTTCACATAAGTGCTTCCTTCACATAGCCAATTTCTTAACATATCCAATCCTCTATGTAGCAGAATGCCTCACGTGTCTGATTTTCCATACTTAGGAAGATTTACACAAACTTTTTAGAACATGAAGATTTCAACAAAAATGAGCTAAAAATAAAGAAAAACCTAAAGAACACACTTACTAAAATTAGTGACATGTTAAGGGTATTTGAGATCATCAAAACCTAAATTACATGGGATATATTGGAACAATTTTCATAGTCCTGCATATTTCTTATTTAACATCATTTTCTAAGGCCATGAATTAGTCTCTCATTTATGAGAAGAAATTGAATGAGGGTAGGACATAAAGGTGAGATGCTTATTTTTCTAGGGTTTTGAATGGATCATTAGGTAGTATGAAGTAGAGGTATGATGACTCTGTCTAGGGAAGTGTATGGATATATAATTAAGGAAGGGATTCACCACTTACTCTAATAGGATGGTGTTCTATCAAGTACTACTAATGTGAGAATTTATGGTATATACAGCCTAATTGAGACAAAAATTGAAAGGTCTATTGATCTTATAGGGAGATTACACACATATAGAGGTTCTTCTATATAACACCATGATTGGATAGAGGGAATAGTTTTGCTTAGAAAAATGAATTGAAAGTAGGTCCTAGAGCACTGTAATAGTTTATCAATTAGGGATCCTCTAGTAATTAAGTCCATGTAAGAGGGTATAGTTCCTAAGGGAAAGGGAAGTTGTGCCATAAGGGAAATAGCCCTCTAATAATTCAGGCAATGGGAGCTTAAGGTTTGGAATTACACTACTATAAACTGGACCTCTACCAATGGTTTTGGATAAACTGTTGGTATAGGTACAAAAATATGACCCTATACGAACGATTTTGGAAAAACCATTGGTATAAGTACCATAAAATGACCCCATACTAACAGTTTTTCCAAAATCATTGGTATAGGTCCCAAAATTCAAAATACCTATACCAATGATTTTTCAAACTGTTGGTATAGCTATTTTTATTTTTAGTGAATTGTTGTATCAAATAACATTGAATACATCAATAATTAATTTACTTATAAATATAAATATTCATATTTATCATATTATATTTCAAAAAAACATTGTTTCTTAGTGTTTAGTTCATTGAGATATAAAATGGAGGTTCGAGGATCAAAAAAAGTCAAGGATTATTTTTGAATTACCTATAACAACAATTTCCCAAAATAGTATGTATATGTCTATACCAACTCCAAACAAGCCAACGACCACCCAAACCATTGGTATATCCTATACCAATGGTTTTAGGACCTATATCAATAGTTCAAACTATTTGTATAGGCTTCTTTTCTAATAGTGTTAAGAGAAATTTACACCATCAAGTAGACTCTTATTGAGTAAGGAGGGGTTCCATTGACTGTTCGAGGTATGAATATAGTATCTATTACCATGGAGTCTTATTTATTTTATACAATTGGGTCACATTCATTTATATCAAATCAATTTTCAATGACCTGGGTCTTATTATAAAGTATTTTTATGGGTGATTTATATCGATACACCCTTAGTAGTGTGATCTGAGGGTATATAGAGGTGTTTAGAGTATGCTAGCATGATTTTAGGGTGTATTATTATTTAGGATTTCTTTAGGATGTATATGCGAAACTTTGATTTGATCCTTGGGATGGATTAGTTAACTCATTATTGATCACACATTGATTATTGTCATCAAAGGGTATCTGTTACATCTTCTAAGGGTGATTCTCATACCTATTTCAAATAGTAGGATTTGTGGGAAGGTGGTATGGTATATGACCAATGGAAAATGGGGGTGATTTCAGCCATGTTTTCTATTATTTCATTGAAAGTTGAGGAAATTAATCAATAGTTCCTTCCTTTCATGGTTGATAAGTTTCATGATTTCTTTCCAAAATATTTCTCTAGGTTCCCCCTAAGAGAGAGATCAAGTTCACGATTGAGCTAATTATAGGCGTAGAGCACATATCCATTCCACCATACAAGATATATCTTATAGAGCTCAATTTTATTAAGTTTCACTTATAGGTCCTTTAGGTAAATGGATTTATATGCTCGAGAATGTTCCCTTTGGGTGATCCTATCTTGTTCAACAACAAGGTTGATGGATCTTTTCACTTGTGCATGAATTACTAGATATTTATCTAAGAGATAGTCACTAAATTATATCCTCTTACACATACAAATGTTTTTTTGATAATTTTCAAAGAACTGATTAGCTATCTAAGATTTATTAGAGGTTGGGTTATCAAAAATTATGTGTGGGGACCTTAGATATTTTTTATAATAATTTCAGGAACATGAATAACCTTTGAGAGTATCTCAAAATATCATTCAATTTAATAAATGTATAGACTGTATTTATAGTCCTAGAAACTATAATCTTGCATAAATATATGGATTCCATTTTAGTTTTATTTTTAATGATATTCAGGTCTACGCTCAGTCACTGAAAGACTATGCAATCCATATGGAGATTGTCTTGATCATAATGAGGGAGAATCTACAATACACTAAGATATCCAAATATAAGTTTTGGACTAGTGAAGTCAATGTCTTGGAGAATGATATATCAGAGGAAGAAATATCTATAGACCCTGAAAAGATCAAGGTGGTAGTCTATTAGGGTTAAGAATTTGGTCAAATTTACACCCCTCGAGAAAATTATTACTGAGTATGGAGTGGATCCAATGACTATTCGAGGTATGATTATAGTGTATTCTACCATGGATTCTTCTTTATTTTATACTACTAGGCCACATTTATTTTTATCAGCTAAATTTTCAATGATATAGATCTGATGGTAAAGTATCTATATGGATGATGTATATTGATACACCCTTAATGGTATGATCTAAGGTAATCCAGAGGTTTTTATAGTATTATATTAGGATTTAATGGTGTAGGATTATTTGGAATTCCTTCATGATGAGTATGTGAAACATCAATGTAATCTTTATGATGGATTTGATGAATTTTTATTGAGTATACATAAATTTTTATCATCGAAGGGTATCATTCAAATATGGTAATGGTAAATATTATACCTATTTCATAGAGTTCAATTTTTGGGAAGGATTTCAGGACATGACAAATAGATGATAGGGGTGATGTTGGGAAGTTTTCTAGTGATTCTTTGAAAGATAATGAAAAAATTTGGTCATTATTTCCTTTCACAGTTGATCTATTTTGTTATTTATTTACTAAATATTTATCTGGGCTTCTACCTGAGAGAGAAATCAAGTTCATGATTGTGCTAATTCTAGGCATAGAATACAAATGCATTCTACAATATAGGATAGATATTGTAGAGATCAAAGAATTTAAGACTCAGTTATAGGTAATTTTAGTTGAGGGATTTATATACATGAGCATGACCCCTTTGGGTGATTTAGTCTTGTTCACTAATAAGGTTGATGGGTCATCACACTTGTACATGGATTTCCAGAGATTGAACTAAGAGAAGTTCGATAAATGATATCATCTTCCTCATATAGATTAATTTTTTTGATAATTATAGAGGCATTTATTGGTTCTCTAATATCAATTTAATGTTTATTTATCACCAATTATGTGTGAGGACCATAGATATTCTGTATAATACTTTTAGGTGAAGTTATAGACTATGTGAGTATCTCAAAATATCATTCAGTTTAATAAATGTTCCCAATAAATTTATAGTCCGAGTAACTAGAGTCTTCCATCCGTATTTGGATACCTTTATAGTTTTCTTCATAAATTATATTTGAGTTTACTCATAGTCATCGGAATAATATTCTTTCCATCTAGATATTTTCTTATTAATGTTGTTAGATAATTGGATATACACTAATATCTCCAAGTCTAAGTTATAGACCAGTGAGTTCCACTTCTTGGGGAATGTGATCTCAAAGGAAAGAATATCTATATACCTTCATAAGGCCGAGGTTGTGGTTTCTTAGGGAAGGAAATTAGGTCAAATTTACACTATCGAGCAGACTCTTAATGAGTAAGGAGGGGATCCATCAACTATATTAGGTATTATTATAGTGTATTCTTCCATGGAGTCTATTTTATTGTATATGACTGGGTCATATTAATTTATATCAACTCTATTTTCAATGATCTAGGGATTAATGTAAAGTATTTTAATGGGTGATGTCTATCGATACACCCTTAGTGGTGTGATATGACAATATTAATTAGTGTTTGGAGTGTGATATCATGATTTGAGGTTGTATGCTTCTTTTATATTTCTTTATTATGTATATGTGAAACTTCAATGTGATCCTTAAGATGGATTGGAAGACTCATTATCAAGAACACATCGATTTTTAACATCGAAGGTCATCTTTCACATCAGTTAAGGGTGATTCTTATACCTATTTCAGAGAGTGGGATTTATATAAAGGTTGTTTGGGACATAAACAATGGTAGATATGGGTTACTTCATCTATGTTTCCTAGTGTTTATTTGAATGATAAGGAAACACGTCAGTAGATATTTACTTTCATGGTTAATAAGTTTCGAGATTTATTTCTTAAATATTTATCTAGGTTTATATCTGAGAGAGAGATCAATTTCATCGTTGATCTTATTCTAGGAATGGAACACATATCCATTCCACAATATAGGATGGATCTTATAGAGAACAAAGAATTTATGGATCATATATAGGGGCATTATGTGAAGGGATTTTATGCTCAAGTATGACCCCTTTGGGTGATATTTTCTTTTTCACCAATAAGGATAATGGATATTTTCACTAGTATGTGGATTATTATAGATTGAACCAGGTAATGGTCAAGAAATGATACCCTATTCCTCATACATATGATTTTTTTTGATAATTTCAGAAACACTGAATGGATATCTAAGAGTGATATGGGGTCATGTTGTCATCAATTATGTGTGAGGTTTGTAGGTATTCCGAATTATAACTTTAGGAGAAGGTATAGATTGTGTGAGTATCTCAACATAAAATTCAGTTTAATAATAGTGTTGATTATATTTATAATCATAGTAACTATTATCCTCCATCAATATTTGGATTCCTTTATAGTTTTATTTTTTTATATATTTTCATGTACTCTCAGTCACCAGAAGACTATGATTTTCATATTGATATTGTCTTGATCAAACTAGTACAATATAAACTATACACAAAGATCTCCAAGTATAAGTTTATAATAGAAAAGTCCACTTATTAGGGAATGTGATATCAGAGATAGAAATATTTTTATACCCTGAGAAGGTCAGAGTTGTGGTCTCTTATAAGTGACCCAAGAATGTGTTCAAGATACTCAATTTCTTGGGTCTATAAGGATACCACCAGAGGTTTATCCAGGACTTTCTATAATTACTAGTACAAATTATGGATCTAAAAAAATAATGATGTGATGTTTTTGGTTTAATTTTTACAAGAGATCCATCTAGGAGTTAAGAGCGAGTTTAAAATCTAAATCGATCATGACCTTACCTGATATGGGTAAGGAGTATACACTTGATGCTCCTGAAAGTCTTCGTTAATTCCTCCAACCGTGATTCAAATTAGAAAGTATTTTGTCCCAAAATTTCACTAACTACAAGGGCATAGTTCAGTGGGAGTGTGGGGTCGAAACCACAGGGAGAATGCTATCTTAAAGGAAATTATGGTTTTCAAGACTCGTATGGGAGTCCCTTTGAGAAATCTTGATGTTTGGTAATTGAATTAATTTCTACTTTATGAGTGACTTCAAATAAGAAAATAGGGGTTGGGATCAAGTCAAGTGTTTGGAGGAAGAATGGTCTTTAAGTCTAATCTTAGAAAGGTCCTTTGGTTTAGTCTGCGAAGCAAACAAAGATCGCTAGGTGAATTTGGTCTAGCCACCTAGTTCTTACTAAGAAGTAATTATTACCTGATCAGGATATAGTTAACAGCCTAAGTTCATTATGTTCAGCTTCTAGGGAAAAAAGTATCCTAGTCTAGTGATCGTAGCCTAGTCTTCTCCATTCTAGACAGGGTCGTTTTCTTGAATGTCCTATGGTCAGGGACGTTCTCACAAATGGGATGGACTATTGAGTTTTATCCTGAGTAATAATTCTATTAGGTTTTCTAATTTTAGAATTAAAGATTTTATTTAAGTATGCAGGTACATAGAACTTTATCCCTACCCCTTAAAGATTTAGCTACTCATGGTGGGGTAGGATGAAATTAATTAAATGAAAGACAACATGCTTGATAGGTTGATTGACATTAATAGAATTGAGATCATGAAAAGGGGTTTGGGTAAATAATGGGAAACATACAAAAGATAATTTATGACTTGAAATAAAACATTTACTTGAGAAAGAAATTGGAATTGAATCTAAATGCGGAAATGGAATTGGAACAACATTAAAGAACAGAAGCTCCACGAATCTTGAATTTAATAAAAATTTAAAAACACTAATAATTTGAGAGTTTGAAAGGGAGTAGGGTGAAAGAATTCACAAAGGGGACAAAAGGGGGAGAAAGAGATCGTTTGGAAGATATCTCAAATTCTCCGGTGCTCCACTTCTTATATAGGCATATTTTGTCACAACATGTACATGAAGTACATGTCGTGTAGCCTCAATATGCACCAATTTCCATTAATTGTGGATCTCTATTATGGCGTGTGGGTTTCTTGCAAATTTAATAAGTTTGACCAGGTACACATAGTGTACCGGGTGTTCCTGACACATACCTTAGTTCCATCTGTCTTTTTCATGGATTCATCACATATTTATTACCCATGGATTTGATTGGGATCACATAGTGTATGATTTGTTCCCAACGTGTAGAGCCTTTTCCTTACTGGCTGTGTGACTCAGTCATGATTAGGCTCCACGACTTGGGATAAGCTGTGAACTGTAGGTACATGATGTGCACTGAAGCATCACAACGTGTACTGGGCCATTTTTTCACTTTTTCTTCCTATCATCCTTGGAAACCTATGAATCTTTTATTCTTACAAAATTAGACACATTCTAGATGCATTATCAAGTAATTTAATGAAAACTATAAACAATTGACAACATAATGTATATATAAATTAGGCTTATCAAATCCCCCACACTTATAAAATTGCTTATCCTCAAGAAAGAACGTCTCAATAATGATTTCACAAAGGATAAACAATTTTCAAAATGATAAACATTAATTTTTTACGTGCAATTGAAATTAGGTGTAAGTACATAAAAGTCAATTTCCAGAATTAAACCTACATAGAAAACTAGTCATGCCACTTTTTCCATCTTTTCAAAACAAATTATATTCATATAATTACAACCTTTTAACTATTACTCAAGTTATATTCCCAATTTTAATTTACCTCACCATGATTTTCTCTCATCATTCAAGTTAAAAATGTAGGTAAAGGTATTATCATACCCTGATTACATGTTTTTAACCATAAGATTGCACCAGTTCTTTCATCTCTGCTATGTAATGACAAGTATAAAATTAATATTGAGGGCTTTAGTAATAAGGTTCTAATGACTCTGAGGCTATGGGTAGGAAGGTAAAATGTAAAAATCAGGCTCAAAAAATAGGGTAATATCTGAAGTAAAATGCATAAGTGTAAGGATAGTGTGATAAATTCCCTCCTTTTGGATGAAAAAAATACATACTCCATCAGATCAGGTTGGATCCACATGTGTAGCAAGTATGTATACAAAAATGATTCTCTTCCTTTCCTTTTTTCCTTTCCTTTTTCATTTTTATTTTTCAAAATTAATTACTAGGATAAATATCACATCCATCACCTAACCACATATGATCCTTTAGGGGATTCATCAGTTTGTAAAATGGTGATTTTTTTTACCTTCTGAGTACACAACCCAAATCAAGTTTTATTTTATTTTTGTATTTTTCAAAGGAACAGAATATAGGAATGAAATAAAACAAAATGGATATGGATCACAACCAAGTAGTCCAGCGAGCACATCGTACATATCTAAAGAGTGGAATCACACCATGCTGTCTGAATTCCTTCCCCACACTTGTTCAAAGGTAACCTTAAGCATTGTACAAGGAGAATGGAATGAAGGGAAATGGTATTGAAATAACTTTATCCTAACAGGTCATTCATATAAATTATGGGCTAAATGAAATATATATGTCAGGTGGGTGTCAGGGAAAGTGGCTATCAAATAATGCCTCAATATTTTTTATTCTATACTTGTTCATTCATTACTTTGATAAGATATAAGTATATGTTCTAGTTAGTTTACATGCCCCATGTATCTCTCAAGAAATATTCTCATAAAATAAAATGCAGTTGTAGGATAAGAGTCCTCATGGGTAATGGGGATGAAATAAAAACTAGTTATCAAAAAAGGCATAAATCTTAATTAGTGGTTTAATTAATCATAATTTAAAATATTTAGAATTTGAATTAATTTTCTAATCTCAGAAATCATTCTAAAAATTCTAAATAGGAATGAAACATCATCTTCAATAATTTTCTACTTAAATTTTTCTTTAATTACAAGGGTATAAAGATTTTCTGGTTTAAAGAAAGCTTATAATTTTGAAAGATGTATCCTAGACAAGTGAAAACAATAAATAATTCAAGTGTATCATAAGTGAAATCATGAGAACCTCCCACCCCACATGCTTATAATGAGACAATTTCCCCACTATATATGAAATGAATGTGGGAGTAGGAAAGAATTTAAAGGTTAAATGAAATTGAAATGGAATAATTGATAATTTAAAAAAGTAGGTAATAGAGAGATCCCTACTGATAGTGGTATTCCATGGTTTTTTTGATATTATAGCATTAAATACAATGCTCCTTCAAAATGGGTGATAAAAGAAATCCTGCACTTGATACCAACATTATTTCATAGGTATAAATATGGAATAGAAGAGTAAAATGGTAGGTGCACAGAGAGAGAAATTGAAATAGTCATTTTATTATTTTTATGAAGTTTGATACAATGAATCTTCATAGAAGACACAAATTAAAGAAAAATAAAAAATACATGGCAATGATGACTCGACTAAACATCAGATAAACTATGGGTTTCCTCCCATAAAGTGCTAACTAAATGTCGTCAGCCAGACGGGTGGACAGAGTTTGATGTCATTTGGTCAACCATCTCAGTTTCTCCTTCACCTATTACAACTTCTAGAGGCTATGTCCTCAAGTTATCATAGTCTATTTGGAGGGTTAATCACTTTTGGTGCAGCTACATGATCATGAATGAGGTGAGGTAGGAAAGGAATCATTGGCCGCAATGGTGGTTGCTATTGATGAATCTCTAGAGAATGTTCATGAAGTTACTTGATAATATCGATTACTTTCTAGAGCAATTGTTGTTCCAAAATAGTTGGGGGAACTGGACCGTTGAGAACAGTGGATGATTCTAAAGAGCTAGATATTTATATGAACAAAAATAGAAGAAAGAACAATCAAAACAAAAGGACGTGAAAATGAAATCCCATGTATATAAATATAGTGAATGTCCATAAACAATATGGGTAATAAAAATTATACAACTGAACATCCAACCCTAGTATATAAACAAAATACCTAAATTTAAAAAAAGGTAGGCATAAGACAACTCAGGGGTCTGGGCAAAATATCTCCTCTAGCGTCATCCCACTGCCTAGGGTTGAGATCAATGATCCAGCCAAATCAGCATCAATAGTAGTAGCAGTAGTGGATGGAGGGGTAGATACTGTGGAAGGTGGGGTGGTGGTGATAGTTATCTAGACTGGGGTGGGAGGTGGTGAGGTAGTGATCTATATAGATGCCATGTGTCTGGAAGATAGATCAACAAGTGGTGCCTTAGGGGTGTGCTCAGTGGCTAGTCCCTTTCCCCTTGAGGCCTTCTTGGCTATAAAATCCTACTGAGAAATAGGGTCAGTGAGATCTGGGGGTAGTTCATAGTGGACTTAAGGGGGTGGTGGAATGGTGGAAGATGAAGAGCTATCTAAGGCGGGTGGTGATGGGAAAAATATTTGGGCTCTATGAAGGGGAGGTGGAGATGAGTGAATAACTGACAAACGTTTGTGAGGATGAAAATATGGTTCGTCCGGATATCAGAAAGGGTGGTATGGGAGTAGGTAGGGATAGTATATGGGGAGGTGGAGGAGGAGTTGGTAGGAAAGGATGGAGTAGGTGTGATGGTGGAATGTGGCTGAATAGGTGGGTTAACTGCTTCTGCTTCCCCTAGCTCCTGTAGTTCAGCTTCTTGGATGCCTGGTGCCCATAAATACATGTCTTCCTCCTTCACTAGCATCTTTATCTTATGAAGAAACACAAGATCAATCAACTCAATGGGTCTAAGGGAGGTGAGAGGCCAGGAGGCATAGAACATGCCAATGTGTCTGGCCAAGTGGGTGATAAACGATCCACCCATCAATTTGTCGATCTTCCTTTATGTTGGGATCTTGAAGTACTAAGTGAACTGGGTGGCCATATTGATGGGTGGGCTACCTATAAAAACTGTGAGAGTAAAAACTTCATTCTAGTTGATGTGTTCATGAGTCTCTCCTCATAAAAACCAGCCATGTTCCATGGATCTATGCAATATGTGCAAAGTCGGGCCCCATAACTGAGTTGAATTTGCGAGTCGAGGGTCATGATGTGAATGGGGGTCACGGGCTATCAGTGGCCTAAGGTCCAGTGCAATCTCTCATGATGGTCGTTTCTATAGTATAGGATAAATTTCAGAAATAATGAACTCCATTGTAAAAATTTCGATCCTGACCCCTAATTCAGCCAGATCAAGCTAGTGGGGTCCGCCACCCAGTCTGAAGTGTAGGTAGTCGACTGAGATCTTAAAGGTGGACAATAAATCCATGAATAATTCTCATAAGTTATCCTCACAAACTTCAATAATACCGTCGATATGTAAAGTCTGCAGAAGGCTCAGGACATCATCGAAAATATTCAGCTTGGCGAGCACGTCCAAGTACAACGTCTTGTTGGTGCACATGGATTTTTTCTATAGGTAGAGAATATTAACCTGATGTTGTGGGTTGGTGAAGCACAACATAGGGTGTAGGTGCAAGTTCTTATCAGTGGATGTGGAGGATTTCTCATCCTGAGACTCAGGCGTAGTGTGGGGGCACATAGTGGCTGGATGGATCTCAGAAGCAGATGATGAGAACTGCGAGGAGGTGGAGGAGGAGGAGGGTTGTGGTCATTTTGTTCATTCCATGGAGGCAGGGGAGGAGAGGTCGTGGGTTGGGGTGCAGTGCACATAGGAGGATGGTGGTGCGCTAGTATGGTAAGGGAAGGGGAGGGGGTCGTGAGGTTGAGGGGGAAGGAGAGGGAAACAGGAGGTTGCATGTGGAGGAGAGGGAGGGGGTTATTGAGTGGAACGATTGAAGGAGGGGGGAGCGGGAGAGGAAGGGTCATAGGGGGGTTGTGGTGTATAGTGAGTCATGACCTGCGAGTCATGACCTATATTTTTAAAAACATACTCGCCCCTATACATGGCATGTACATGAGGCTCAGGTCATGTACAAACAAAAATAGACAAGGATTTGGGAAAAGGAGTACATGTCGTGAACCAATGGTACATGACATGTATGGAACTATTTTTTCTCCTTTTTATTCTCCTTCCATGCCTCCTATTTACATGCACTTGAGAATCTTCTATGAAGATCCTATTATACCTAAATAAGGATCTCCCAATCTTGGGTTGCCTCCCAGTCAGTGCTTCCTTTATAGTTGGGAGCATGACTCTATTAGAGCTTAGGTGAATTTGAGGCTGATGACATAGCCTTCACAAAATGGTTCTTGATAAATCTTCAGCCTTTAACCACTGATTTTAAAGGGTGGTTCTTCTTCTCTTTGAATTTCAAATATTCCATATGGAAAAATTTTAACAACATCAATGGGCCCAACCATCTAGATTTCATCTTTCCTAAGAATAATCTCAATCTTGAATTAAATAGTAGGACCCTATTACCAGGGATTAAGGTAAGTCTTGCAATGTGTTGGTTGTTCCACTTCTTTGACTTCTCCTTATAAATCATTGTGTTTTCATACAAATTTGTCCTTATTTATTCCAATTCGGTCAAATTTACTAATCTTACCTCTCCAGCCTTTTCAGAATCCAGGTTCATCTTCTTGATCACCCAGAATGAACAATGCTCTAGCTCCATAAAAAGATGACAGGGTTTTCCATAAATCAATCAAGAAGGGGTGGTTTCTATGGGAATTTTAAAAGAAATCATGCACTCCCATAGTTAAACATCCAACTTTAGGCTCCAATAATTCTTGTTGGTGTTTAACTTTTCTTCAAAAATTTGTTTCACCTCCCTATTTGACAACTCGACCTTCCCACTCATTTTTGGGTGGTAGGGAGTTCCAGTGTTGTACCAAATTCCAAATATTTCAAGAATCCTTCACACCGATTGATTGGAGAAGTGTGTTCCTTGATCACTGATGAGTATCCTTATAAATCCAAAATGCACAAACACATTATTTCTAAGAAAGATCATTACTACCTTTGCAGTGTCATGATCCATGGATTCAACTTCAAAACACTTTGAGACATAATCCACTACTACCAGAATGAAATTTCTTCAACGCGACATAAGAAATGGTCCCTTGAAGTCGATACCCCAAATTTAAAAAACTTTAACTTCCATAATTGGGTTTTGTGGCATCTCGTTCCTTCAACGGATATTCCCTGTTCTTTGGAACCTGTCACATTTCTGGCAGAATCCTCTTGCAACTTGATGCAATGAGGTCCAAAAAAACTTTTTTAGAGGATCTTGGCCATTGTGCGCTCTGGTCCATGATGGACACTAGTTGGTGACATGTGACACATTTCAATTACATTTTGATTCTCTTCTTTTTGGATGAAGATTCTTAAAAGGCCATCAAAACAATTCTTGAATAAAAAAGGTTCATCCCAATAGTATTTCTTGGAATCTAAAAGGAACTTATTGTGTTTTATGTATGATAGGTCTTGATGTGGAAATATTGTTGCAAGATAATTTTCCATGTTTGAAAACCAAGGTTAGGTCTTTATACTGAATAATGTCTCATCAAGAAAATCCACTTCAATATCGGCTTCTTCATCTTCTTTGATGATGGTAAGAGGCAATCTGGAGAGATGGACTTTAATTTCATTTTCTATTTCCTTGTTATCTTTTATCATAATGTCGAATTCTTGTAGCATCATAATCCAACATATCAAACTTGGTTTAGCATCTTTCTTGTTCATTAGGTATAGAAGGGTAGCATGATCAGTATGGAAAATGACTCTTAACAGCACAAGGTATGAGAACATTTTTTCAAAGGCATAAAAAATAGATAGAAGCTCCTTCTTCATAGTCATGTAATTTACCTGAGATTCATTTAGTGTGTGACTTGCATAATGAATTGGATATAAGGTGTTTTAAATGTTTTTTCCAAGAACAGCTCCCGCAGCTAGGTCACTGGAATCACACATTAATTCAAACTCTTTTTCCCAGTTTGGTGCAATGGTAACTGGTGACACAATTAGACTATTCTTAAACATCTAAAAAACTTTTTGGCAGTCCTCATCGAATTAAAAAGATTTTTTTTTTTAAAAAAGGTGTGTCAATGGATGTGAAAATTTAGAGAAATCTTTCATGAAGCATCTGTATAATCCAGCATGCATGATATTCAACATTTATTTCTTGAAAACCTTATTCATTGGTGGGGTGAGCTACCTCTGATGTTGTATTTTCAGTTTTTCATCCTCTTTGAGTAAAATTATGTGGGTGAAATTAGTAGGATTGATCCCCTTTATATCTTACACTCCCTAGGTGATTGATTATTTGTGTCTTTTCATAACATCAACCAACTTTTCCTCCTGATCCTGGGATAGTTCAGAATTAATAATGATGGGAAAATATGATGACTCTTCTAAGTATGAGTACTTTAATATTTTGGGAAGAGGTTTTAATTCCAATTGGGGTAGATGAATGATTGATGGAATAAATGGTGGTACGATGTCTCTGGTTGTGTTTTGATAAATCTCACTTCTTTAAATTCATAGTCGTATTCCTTCTCTAAAAATAACTTGTTGGTTTCTTCCTCAATGGCCATGTAATCCTATCCTTTCTAATCGGGAGAGATATTGTTGTAGTCCACAGTGTAATCAGAGTGTTGTGCAGCCTTAATCGGGTTAACCACTACCTATTCTTCTCTGACTCTAAATATGAGGCGTCCTTGATTAAAATTAATTAGAGCCTTTCCTATATCTAGGAATTTTCTTACAAGAATGATAGGTATATCTCATTCTTCCATGTCTAACACTAGAAAGTTTGTTGGGAAAATAATTTTTTTGACCTTAATTAAAACATCTTCATGAATAACTTAGAGGTATTTAACTGAACAATCAGCTAAATACAATGCTACCCTTGGTTCCTTGAGTTCTTGGAGTCTGATATTGTGGAAAACACTCATCGAAATCAGGTTAATGTGGGCTCCAAGATCACAGAGTGCTCTTCCAAATTTTCACTCTCATATCGCATAAGGAATTGAAAAGATTATGGGATCTCTCATATTTGGTGGGATTTTCTATTATACCATAGTAGATCATTATTAATTTAATAATATGACTCCAAGATCCTCTATCTTCCTATTATTTGATAACAAGTCTTTGAGGAATTTTGCATAAATAGGAATCTGGGTGATTGCTTCACCAAAAGAAATATTGATGTGTAATTGTTTGAACATTTACAGGAATTTTTTGTACTGAGCCTCCTGTCTACCTTGCCTCACTCTTTACGAAAAGGGAAGAGGTGGATTTTATGGAGGTGGGGATACATAAATGGATTCCTTCTATTTTTTGGGGGTTTTATCCTTCTCAGCTGGTACTTCTTCTTGTGTTGATGTGGGAACAACTTCTTCTACTTCTTCTTATTTTACCTATTATTTCTTCGTCTCTTTCTATTTCATTTCTACTTTAATAGGTTGAAAGTATAGAACTTTTATACTTCTTAACACTACTACCTTGTCTTCCTCACATGGCATGTATTAGTGTTATTAGGTAGAGTACCTGATAATCTATCATATAAGGTATTCAAGATTTGACCCATTTGAATCTCCAAGTTCCTTAGAATATCTCATTGATTTTGCATCTCCATTTCCTTGGTGGTCATCCTTTGATCAGAATTTTGTATGAAATGTTTCCTGAGATTCTTCAAGTTACTTTGAATTGGTGGAGGTGGATGTTGTTGTGGCCTTGGCTAGGTGGGTTGAAATTGCTGTTGTTGGGGTCTTGGAAAAGTTTGTTGCTAATGATATTTCTGCTACTATGGTCATGGAACATGGTTCATTGGTGGTGGTCCCTGATTATAGAACCGACCCTAACCACTTCACTATTGAAAATATCCTTGACTGCCTTGAGGCTATTATTGAGAAGGCCTCTGCTAATAAAATGGCTGTTGTTGTTGCTGAAATGAATGATTTTGTTGATTTTAATTAACATAATTACTTATTTTTATTCTTCATAGCCTACCTTGCAGTCTTGATACTGGTGCGAGCCTCCGCACATCTCACATGATTGGATTTCCATGATTGGGGTAAGAGGGGGTTGTGTGGTTGGTATCTGAAAAGATTAAAGCTTCTTGGTTAGTGCTTCTACTTGTGCTACTAACCATGTGTTTTCATCAACTTGGTGGATTTCATGTCATTGTGGTCCATGATCACTTTTACACACACTATCATTATGAGATACTTCATCCAAAATAGCTTTTCCTTCTTTTGGAGTCTTGAACATTAATCCTCCATCAACAGTAGCATAAATAACTTTTTGTGCCACTGGATGGAGTCCTTGATAAAATGTTTGTAGCTAAATCCACGTGTTGATTCCATGATGTGGACACTTTCTCATTATCTCCTTGAATCTATCCCATGCTTCCCATACAGATTTTCCATCTTCATGAGAAAGGTTTTTTTAATATCATTTCAGAGTTTCCAGGTCTGGATTGGTGGGAAGTATTTTTCGAGAAATTACTTTGCGAGGTCATCCCAAGTCATTATCGACTCGGGATCTTGGATTTTGATCCATTTGTTTGATCTTTCTCTTAATGAAAAGGGGAATACTCAAAGTATTATTGCATCAAAAGAAACCCCCTGGTTGCGAAAGGTATCTCAAGCCTCCAAGAAATTAGAGATATGTTCATGCGGGTCTTTGCTTTGAAGACCATTGAATTGCCCCATGTTCTGGATTATATGTATGAGTCCAGGATTGATTTAAAATGTATGGTATTAAATAGGCAGGATAACAATGCTAGGTGTCTCACCATGGATTGATGGTAAGCCATAGTCCATGATGGTCTTCTCCAAGTGCATTGGGTGTATCCTGGTATGATTTGATGGTTTAGCGGGTTGGGTCCTACAGCCTAGTTTTTCTCAGCCATCGCTGACTGCAGAAGTGAAGACATATGCCTTTTGATTTCAAGATCAAAGGCCAATGATTTGTGTTCTTCAAGATTCCTTTAATGGGTCAAGGGACCTTGGTACATTCACTAAAATAGATGATGAAGACATAAGGGTGTCTGAAAAAAAAAGAAAAAGGGATGAGGGAACGATAATCCTAAGTCTTACGAAGACTAGAGTTCTTTCTAAAATGGAATTGCCTCCCAAAAAACGATTCCAAAATTTGACATGATCGAAAGGTGTTATTAATTCTTCCGGGCATGATTAAAATTAGAAATTATTCTATCCCAAACTTTCACTAACTACAAGGGCATAGTGTAGTAGGAGTGTGAGGTCGAACCCACATGGATAATGTTGTCTTAAAGGAAATTTTGGTTTTCAAGACCCATACGGGAGTCCATTAGAGAAATATTTATGTTTGGGAGTTAACTTAATTTCTAATTTATGAGTGACTTAAAATAAAAAAATAGGGGTTGGGATCAAGTCAAGTGTCTGGAAGAAGAATGGGCTTTAAGTCTAATCTTGGAAAGGTCCTTCGGTTTAGTCTACGAAGTAAATAGAGGTCGCTAGTTGACTTTGTTCTAGCCATATAGTTCTACCTATGAAGTAACTATTATTTTATTTGGAGATATTTAATAGCCTAGGTTCATTATGTTTGGATTCTAGGATAGAAAGTGTCCTAGGATAGTGATCATAGCCTAGTCTCCTCCATCCAGGACAGGGTCGTTTTCTTGAATGTCCTGTGGTGAGGGACGTTCGTACAAATGGGATGGCCTATTGTGTTTTATCCTAATTAATAATTCTGTTAGGTTTTTCAAGTTTAGAATTAAATATTTTATTTAAGTATGAAGGTACATCAAACTTTATCCCTACCCCTTAAGGATTTAACTACTCATGGAGGGGTAGGATGCAATTAAATAAATGAAAGACAACATGCTTGATGGGTTGATTGGAATTAATAGAATTTATATAATGTAAATAGGTTTAGGGTAAATAAAGGGAAAATGAACAAGATAATTTATGAATTGAATTAAAAAACTTACTTGAGAAAGAAACTGGAGTTGAATATAAATACGTAAATGGAATTATAATGATGTTGAAGAATGGAAGATCCACGACACTTGGATTTAATAAAAATGTAAAAACACTAAGAATTTGAGAGCTTTAAATGGAGAAGGGTGAAATAATTTGAAAACGGGACAAAAGGGGGAGAAATAGCTCGTCTGGAAGATATCTCAAATGCTTTAGCGCTCCGATGGTTATATATGCATATTTCTTCATGGCTTTTACATGAATTACACACCGTGTAGCCTCAGTCCGTGTCATTTTCTGTGGATTTTGGATCTCCATCATGGTGTGTGGGTCTCTCTCATATTTATGAGGCTTGAACAAGTACACATAATGTACCGGGTGTTCTCGATGTGTACCTCAGTTCCATCTGTCGTTTTCATAGATTCTTTGTGGATTTCTTGTTCGGGGCTTTGACTGACATCACATCATGTATGAGTTATTCTCAATGTGTAGAGGCCTTTACTTGCTGGTTGTGTGGCTCAGTCACGACTAGGATTCACGACTTGGGACAGGATGTGAATTGTATGTAAATAATGTGTACTGAAGCATTACAACATGTACCGGGCCATTTTTTCACTTTTTCTACCTATCTTCCTTGGAAACTTGTGAAGCTTTTATTCCTATAAAATTAGACACACACCATGTGAATTATCAAGTAATATAATGAAAACTATAAATAATTCACAACAAAATGTATATATAATTCAGGCTTATCAACACTATATTAGGATGTATTAGGATTTGGGCTTTGAGATGTTCTAGTATAGGATGGGTGATTAGTCACTTATGGTTCTGATTAGCCAAGGAAACATGCAAGGAACTTCCCAATAAAGGATTTGAAGCTAAAATCAGTGGTTCAAATTTTTAAATGTTGGTATCACTACTTATTGGGTGTGAGGTTCATTGAATATATTGTCTATAAGAGCCTAATGTATATCATTTCACATCATTTCATGAACATCTGAAATAAAAGGTGGGTTGAGTACCATCAGTACTGTAAAAATGATATATAACATACCTCTAGGAAGGGGAATTCCAAGGATGATTGTATGGGTATGATTACCCAGGCTCAAGTGATATGGGAGGCTATTAGTGAGTGGTATCTAATGTGAATCTTCATAGAGATAATTCTAGTTGTTTATAAGTATCAATGTAGGGATGTTTTCATTGCCTTCATATTTACCTCATAACTTCTTGATATGGTGAAGGAGAGTCGACTATTTGATTCATATTTTCTGATAATGATGGATGGTTTATATTTTAGTAACCCATATATTTAGTATATAATTTATTTTCATAAATTATTTATTTTTCATAATAAAATTAGAATAGAACTCAACTATAAAATAAAATAAATGAGTTATATTTTATTAATAATGAAAAATTAAATATGAAAGATTAATACACCCCTTAAGAACATGTAGTAGAGATTGATTCTTTTTTAGAAAATGTACCTTTGACATTACTAGAGGTAGCTCACCACATGGATTTAATCATATTCCCAATCACCATGGGATATAAACAATAATAAACGTATAAAATACCAATCAAGTTTGAATTATTTCACCCTAAGAATCTAATAAACCATCCACTTGAAAACATGACATGATATATTTGCACCTCGGACATTTATGTAAAAAATAAGTAGTTCCAAATAGTATAAATAACCAAATAGAGTATAAAAAATAGAGATAATAATAACCAACATCTAACATCACTTCATAAAACATAAGATATAGTGAGTTATTATATCTTATATATAATATAATAATAATATGTCATGACTAGTGTGGTAGAAACATAACATCCCAAATGAAAAATAATCATGAATACATCCAGAAAACTCTCCACATGATCCATCTCCTTGTGACCCATGGTTATCACCATTCCCAAACCACTAAGGACAAAAACGGTATCAAGAGGTTCCTCTATAAAACATGGGTCCTTTATTTACCTTAATCAAACATAACCAACTCATTATATGCCAAAAGGAATATACTGGGTGTGAGGAAAAGGCCATGTAGGATACCATCACGAATCTATATAATGCCTTTCATATTCGAACACATTATTTCTAGTTTGAAAAAAAGTATAAAAACACTTTTTGTTTTATAAAAAAAGTAGTGTAAAATAATTTTAAAATAATTTGGTTTTATAATGGTAATAAAAGTTCAAAAGTAAAAATGAACAAGGAAACCATAAAATATATCCAAGAGAAACATGGAATAATCCTCATCATAATATCCACATAAATAAGTGTAATATAAAGAAATAACATATCTTTAAAATATACCACACATGAAACATGAGCTCCAACCTTTGGGACAACTAAATAACAAAGAGACAGTAAAGAAGACTCACTTGTGGAATAATAGCAGACCCATACAAACCTTAGACAATAAACTATCTATGAAGCTACCCAGGTATCACTAGAAACAACCCTAGCTAATCTACTAATTTAGTTAGAGAAATACTAGGTTACTCAAAAATATACCCAAGGTTTACCATATTGAACCCACAAATAAACAATTCTCATAACATGTGAATTTTCATCAAATATATAATGAACATACCATTACAAAAAATATAAGGCTTACATATCAAGAATACATCATTCATAAATCAATCATAATCAAAACAACTTTTGAAAATCTATTTGGAATCACAATCCTCCTTATTGCATTTTATCAAACACATTATGTGCACAAAACTTAGTTTTTAAGGAAACACATATTGAAAAAGAAATAAAAACTCACATTTTAAAAAAATGTCAAAAGTATCAATGGATAAAAATTAATCATCCCCAATCATACATTTCAAACATAATATAAAAAATAAAATAAAAATAAATCCAAGGACTAAGTGTAATCCAAAGGAATGATACATCATATAAATATACCTACCTCAAAATAATAAAAACTTGTCAAATTTATTATATTCCACATGAAAAATATATGAGGGATCATTAAAATCCTAGAAATGAAGTGATTCCACATTTAAAACTAACCCTATACATGAACTCATCCACCATGGATAGTTAGGGAACTAAAAGAGAAACCCCAATGATGGAAAAGATAATATAATATAAAAGGATAATGAATCCATGAGAAATAGAGAGTTTCCATGGAATAAACTCTATTATAAGTAATAGAAATCACTAAGGAGAAAAGATAAGAAATAATCCATGATTGTGAGGATCTTGATCACATGAATGGGAAAAGGAAGGGAATTAGGATTAAAATCGATAGACACCTGGAGGTAGTTTCATAATTTTTCAAAAACCAAGAAAACCACATAGTTTGGCCACACTATTTGGAAAATCATGCACCAACCATGTATATTACCGCTAATAACCAAATTAGGCTGCAAGATTCTCCATGATATTCACATGGTTTGAGGAACAATGTGTTGACCCGGAAAACTACACTATAAAAAACCCTCCCCCTTCTATACAGTTTAGGTTTATAGTTAACACTAAATATTCACCCCAACCATTTATTCCTATTTTTAATATTTTTAATCCTCTAACTCCCAAAACCAAAAAAACAAATTAATAAAAGAATAATCAAAATTAATAAATATCGGTGACCAAGTGAGTGTTGTAATTCTCCCCACCACTCCATTTTATTCCCTTAGAAAATTATTAAAAGATTTCTTTAGAGAAAAGTTAAGGCCATATCTCACACACATATGAATCATGTTCTAGATTCTTATGAATATTACCACCATGTATCTATAACACACAGACTATGGAGATGGATTTACCCCACAACACTCTATCCTAAAATTCCATGATACAAACAAGTTTCTCAACCATGGTTGTGCTAGGTTCCAAATCCAAATCCTCCCACTCAACCACATGACATGAGTCTGGATGGTACTTCTTCAACTAGTATACATGAAATACATCATGAATAGACATAAAATAAGATGGTAAGTCTAGTCAACATCCAAATTTTTTAAGACACTGATCTATTTTCCCATCCATATGAGGATGAGAAGCCATGAACGACTTCAAATAATAACCCATTTCTTCCTAAATACCCTTACAAAACTAGGAAGTAATGTGTGGGTATTGATAAAATAAAATGGATTAATTTGTTCTATAAAGCTTCAAAATTTCCTGAACATAGAAGAATACAATCTATTTCACCTTCATCAACTCCTTAATACGAAGAAAGTGTAATTATTTCATTAATTGGTTAATAATCACATGTATCATATTCTTTTCACTAGGAGACTGAGGCAAGCCAATATAAAAACCCCTAGTTATGAAAACCTAATTCTTTACTGGAATGGGAATATGAAATAATAAACCTATTGGATTATAGTACTCAGATTTAATCCTATGATAGGTAAGGCACTATGATACAAAATTGTTAACTACCCACTTCATTCTAGGATACCAATACCAGTGTTTTATGATAATAAAATATCTTGGTAGCCCCTTGTTGAATGAAAAATCTATAACTATAAGGCCCCAGACTTAAACCTTACTTAATCTTGAGTTATTACAAGATTACACATTGAGGATCTTTTCAGGTTTATAGTTTTAGAGAATTAGATCATAAAACTTGCATTACACTCCACATTTAAACAAAGTGGTTACATAAAAGACAGGATTAATTATTCCCATCAATGGAAACATATTTAAAATAAAACTTGGATTCTTTCTTGACACATTCTTGACACTATCCTCACATCTTGTACCTTTCCCTTGACCTGTGAAAAACATTTCAAAAACTTGGGATGAGCATAAAAATCTCAGTAAGGGTTATAAAAATATGGAAAGGAAACATGAGTTCATATATACATAAGAATGAAATCATACTTTACCCATAAAACATAGGCACTTTAACATACCTCATCAAACCATGAATAAATCATAGAAATCATAATACATAAAGGTAACTTGAGGCATTCATAACATTCTTACGTAGGGAGTAACCCTCTTGGTTACGTTTGAAATACCCATCACAGTATATTCCCTAAATCTCTTCAGAGAAACCTTAACGTTTCACTCCTTCGCGTTACCCAATGCATTGGAGAGATATATCGGGATCACCCGCCCTTAGTCTATCACGGAACCACCCGTCTTCATAATAATGCCCAAGAACCTCAACATAATCATATCACATAAAACATGCATAAAGGAAACATAACATTTCCACCTTTCAATCACAAGATATCAATACAACACATTGATATAAAAACATTATGAAAACCATTTTCAATACCAAAATAAAAGAAAAGTAAAACTTGGTATTTATTTTTCTTTTAAAAAGAAGGTATGGCTTGTAGAGGAAGCCGAAACTCAAATAATGGTCACAGTGGCGGAGAAGTCGTTGTCACCGCATACGTACGACAAAAACATTCCATTTTTTTGTTTAGTAAACGCTTCGTATAAAAAATATTCCTTTTGAATAAATGTAAAAGTGAAAGGGGTTTATACAACATATAAAATAAGGTTGTGTATAAAACAAAATATGCCTCAATGAAAGGAGATTGAGACGAAGTCCCATACAAAGACGGTATCCTTGGATTAAGGATAAATCCGTTACATAACTATGTGTGACAAACGAATACACGAAATATAAGTGGGTATTAAGTGTAAAACAATCATAAGACATTCACACATAATCATAGAACGACATATTCAAGGTGTACAAGTTTATCCCAAAGAATCGAAATTGGGTTAAGAAGTTCCCTTGCAATAATTAGACAGCCTAACGGCGTCACTTCAAAATTCAGAAAAAGAGTTGATGAGAGATAAAAAGGGTATCTCATCACTTGGACATAAAATTTACATCAATTAGGATATATAAGAACATATCCCAAAATAATATTATGTGAATTAAAAGACATAAAAAAATAAGTCTTTTAAAAAGAGGAGGGTGAAAGGTTCCCTTACCGACATGGGTATCTTTCGAAACATACGCCCCGTGAAAGAAGGACAATACAACATTGATGTAAATACTAATAAATGAAAGAATATTACACAATGAGTAAAATAATGGTCAGTACATACAACACTCAAAGGAAATTGTGGCAAATGTAGCATAAATCTCACGGGAATAAAAGTGAGATGAAAAATCCCTTACGAAAACTCGGCAGCCTAACGGCGCCACTTAAAACTTCCAAAAATGGATTGATGAGATAAAATAGGGTATCTCATCACATTACAATAAAATGTACAGAAAGAGGAATATAAAAGAACACCCCCCATCATAACAAAGAGGAGATTAAAAGAAGTGACGTAAAGAAGAGTACTTAAAAAGAAAGAGAGAGGTTAGATCTCTTACAAAAATTTGGCAGCCTAACGGCGCCACTCAAAACTTCCAAAATGGATTGATGAGAGAGAATAGGGTCTCTCATCATATGAACATAAAAATTACAGTAATAGTAATATAAAAGAACATCACAATAACAAGAAATATGAGCTTAGAAGGAATGACATAAAAGAGTGTACTTAAAAAGAAAGAGAGGAGTAGGATCCCTTACCTCGGGTCCGACTTGACTCGATCGTTCTTTAATGTCCTGAATAATAAACTTGAGTTAATTTATATTTGCTTAAGAAACTTTTTCAAGTTCATTATTCCTTTTATATCACTTATTTCCATGTTATAAACATTATGTAACCATTTAAGTTAATAATGTTTGTTTTGTCGATATTTGGTTCTTAAGTCAAAATTGAACTTCTTACAATTACATGTTGTTCGTGTGGTCAAAGGTTCATTATATCCAGAATGATATTCATGATTTGGATATCATATATATCATATATATCCACAATATACATGTATTTATAATATTACATAATCATTTAGAGGTAAGAAATGAAATGCACCGTTCATGGAGACGGTAAGCCGTACGTACGCATGAACGCTACTTTCATTTCTTTGTCATATTAATGGAATTAAAACTAAATGAGAGTTATGTATATTTTAATTCCAGAATTATATTAATCATTTATATGTATCATTCATCATATATATCCATTATATACATGTACTTATAATAGTACATTACATTTGGGGATAAGAAATGAAATGCACCGTTCATGGAGACGGTAAGCCGTACGTACGCATGAACGCTACTTTCATTTCTATCTCATACTTTAATGGAAATAAATAATAAAAATATAGAGGTATATTATAATTCCAGTATAAAATAATATATAATAACATTAAATCCATCCTTTATACGTCCCACGTATGACATTAACAAATCACATCACTTTGAGGGGGCGGTAGTCCGCACTTCCTAAAATGAAGATATCGCGTATACCCATAATGGAAGCCATAAAGGTAAGACAAAAATGAAAAATACAGAAGCTTAAGTAAAACATAAACATATTATATATCATATATAAAAATAGTGACATATTAATGGCCACCTTTGAAGGTGTTATATGAGTGTTGAACAATCATCGTTTCGTGAGGCAGAAATTCGCCATCCACGGAAACAGTATGTTCTTTAACCATTAGATGTAGGTGTGTGTAAGTTTAGATAGAATAATTATTATAACAACATACTAGTATATTGAATATACTGGAGTTGTTACAAAAGAAATGAATAAAAAAAGTTTAGGGGGTTGGAGAGGCAAAATAAAACAAAAGGACTCAAGTGAAGACATTACCTTAAAATCGGGTAACTCCCTTTGGTTTGAGATCAAAGGCTTCCTTGGGAAGACTTCTGCCCAAAGTGAGGCTTCAAGGAGTAAGAGAGGGAAGTTTAGAGACAAAATGGGCATGGGTTGGCCGAGTCAAAGGCTTTGGGAGTGTGGGTAAGGAGGTAGAGGTGGGGGCCTTTTATAAGAGGAGAGGAGGGGCACTCTTGGAAGGTAAAGAAAAGTTACATTATTTTAAAATGATTTTCGGATTCAAAAGGTCCCACATTGATTTATTTCGAGGATAAGGTGATAATAGTTCGAAATCCACCCATCCAATAGGTTTTGGACATGTGTAGGTCATAGATTTTACATTATCATTTCATTTTATTTAAATCCTTTATTAATGAGGTAATCGCTGCATCATCATGATGTCATAAATAATTTAATTTATTTAATGTCTAAAAATTATAAAAAAAATACTATGATGTAGGAAATATTTTTATCTTTCCAATGATTATTTATAATAAAAAATATGACTTGTATAACTCCATGTAAATTGTTTTTTAGTAAAACATCTCATGTTTGTGTTATTTTTACTTTAACATTAAATAAAAAGTTATTTATGTCATTTCCCAACCAAAGTGGCTCCATGGGGTCCCCAAGTTGACCCGTGGCTTTTCCCGGTCGGCCATGACACATCCAATAAGGGTAGGACATGTGTCTAGGTATTTTTAATTTATTATAATATCATTTTTGCCTTAAATTGCACTAATTACCTCTAATCGCGATTAAAAACTTAATAAGTTACTATTCACCAAAAAATTATTTTAATCTCATTGAACCACATTTTACTTCTTAATGACAACCATGTATGTCAGATTTTTGAAATTCAAAACACAGAGGTGGTAAAATTTCATTTAAACGAAAAATCAGTTTTTTAAGTACCACTTAGTGGTTTCACTATTCATAAAAAATTGAAGTTTTTCAGAAAAATACCAAAACTTCACCCTAAGATATATTTGATATTCCGAATTCAAAAATGAAGTCCATTTTACAAAATTCAAAACATATAATTTGCATTAATTAATTTAATAATTAATTCCCACTGTCAGAGCAAATAGCGTGTTTTTATGAAACAATAAGTATCAAAAGATTGACACTAGTTTAAGTCCAATTTCAAAGTGAAATTGATTACAATGACCACAATTGGATTAAATGGTAAAAATATATTCTAATTTCACTTTAAAACCAATTCAAAAGATAATCTAATCATATAAATAAATTACATTAAAAAGAGGTTTTGAATTAAAATACAACATTTTACACTATTCATTAAAAAATGAACTTTATCGGAAAAATACCAAAAATTTACACAAAGTAAATTTTGATGTCCGGATTCTAAAGAAGAGTTATATTTGGTACAAAAGGATATATAAGAGTGAACAAAACTATATTTAATGACGGTTCGCCATCATAAGGCGATAAGTGAACCTTTAGTGAAAACTAGGGCATATATGCCTAAAATTGAATTCTTTCCATATTTTAAGCCTTTATCTTTTATTGGATAAATGTAAAAACATTTAAAAACATATACAATCATATTTTAGTTATTTATATCCATTCCCTCCAATACAACGGCTACATGTTAACTACCATTTAAAATAATATTATTTTATTACTAGTATGCAACGTAAGATTTCCATGAAACTCTTTATTGCGTATCGGGTACGCTATCGAACATATCAACCCTTTAAAGTAATATTAATATTTTATTCACAAATATGGATAAATATAAAAATTTCATATTCTTTATTTACCTGGGGTGTTACATCCTTCCCCCTTTTGGGAATTGCGTCCTCACAATTTTAAAATTGAGCTTGGAAACATCCTTGAAAGTCCCACATCGGAACAAGAGTCGGTAAAAAAATCACTTTAAAATAAAGAAAGATAAGTAAAGAGGTCACTCGAGTTAACCCATAATATGATTCCGTGTAGGAAAACATGGAAATGGAAGAAAAAGCAAAGGGTCATGTTCTTGAGGGAGAGTGATAGTAAACATGTCTTGGAGAAAGTTAACCATAAGAAAATCACAAACTTGTGATGGGTTAAATGGTATTCGATTTCACAGTAGGAAAAGTTAATAGACAACATTTTTGTTTTAAGTTACTTTTTATTGAGGAATTTATTCATAAGGAAACATAGTCACTTATCATGTTGACTTTCAACTTTTACTAGATTCCTTAATCAAACTCATATTTTTTCCAAAAGACGAGTATTTAAGGAGACTTGTTCGCATTAAGAGTACTATAATCAACTTCTAGAGAATCACCTAATCCACCAAAGAGAACTATATACATCCCATGTCTTTAGGCTTTAACCAAAACCAAAACCAAAAAGGTTAGTACAAGGTCAGATAATCCAGAAAAGGATAACCCATTAAAAAGAAAATCTATGCTTAATCTCCAAAATTTGTCCAACAAAACCCAAAGTTCAATGAGGACCATCCGATAAACAAATTGTCCATAAAATTCTTCAAAGTAAACCAATATAAGATTGAAACCCAAATATTTGAAGGATTTAGTCACATAGTCTTCCAAGTTAAATCGTAACATTTATCTCCAAACAACATCAGTTGATCCTAAAGTCTCGTATTGAAAAGTAATTAACCTAATCACATATCCTCCATGATAGGTTAATCATTTTCATAAATAACCCAAAATCAACTTACTCTTAATTCATAAAATCATATAACTAAAAAAGAATCAGTCAAACTAACCAGGGACTTCACGTAGTCCAGTGGTAGGTGATAAATACCAGTCGCACTTTGGTTGTGGGTTCGATTCCCGCAGCTTTGTCCGACGCGACGGGTTGTCACACGGTCTGCATGTTGTCCTTTTTCCAAAACTATATAATTCTCAAATCATTCCCCAAAAAGAGATAAAATCATCAAAAATAACCATAACATAATTTAACCTCAATTTTATCTCAAGCCTTTCACTTCCATCATAACATATAGTAACCCATAATTACCTCAAAAGTAAGGATCATATAAACCCAAATGGTTCTTTATAACTATGTCCACAAAAGAAAATATAACTATTCCTTGAATAAAATTTTCATATATTAAACATCAGTGTTACACATACTATAAAAAGTCTTCTAATGTACCCCATCATCAAAAGACACTTAATACTCTTAAGAATTTCACCATAACTCTTGAAGCCCTTATATGTTGACTTCTTACTCATTCAAAATTCTTCATGGTCCATTAACCATTCCTTTCCAACTTATTCTGAAATACTTCTTTCCTACAAACAAAATCATGAATCATATCCTAAGATTCCAAAATAGAAAACAAAAGTTAAGAAATAATCCATACCATTGATTGGTCATTGTCAGTTTCTTTATCCTCAATCGGAATGGAATTAGGTATTGGTAAATGAGTATTTGTATGATATTGGTGATCCCATTCACGAAACTTCTTCATAGGACATGTGTTTTCATAATGACCATGCACACCACATTTAAAACATTCAATTGATCCCTCAGAAAGAACTCCTTTCCCTTTCCTCGAGTCAACTGGATGCTTCCTTTTTCCATGGAAGGTTCTTGCTTTATGACCTTCATTTCCACATCTATAGCATATTTCTGTCCCTTTGAAACATTTTCCTAGGTGTTTCTTTCCACATCTGTGACACATAGGTTTTTGAACACACTTAACTTTATGATTATTACCTGTAGTTCCTTAGGGATTTGTTTCTCGCATATATGATGCCTTATAGAAATCACCAAGGTTTAGGTGGTCAATCATGACTCCAGATAGTTGGTTGAGGATAAACACAAGAGTTCTCATTGCAGCTCCCATATCATTCAGTTGCTCGCTCAGAAAACTATCACAGTTTCCTTCACATCCACCGTTACCTTGGTGTCTGCTAGATCCAGCCATTTACTAAAACCAAAAAGGGTCAGTGTGAGTATAACAACAAAACCATCATGTACTAATGAGGAAGATATACTTACTCATTCACTTTATCTAAAAACTATGACTGTTTCTGAAATCCTAACCATTATGGTCATGTCACTTATGCTTAAAGAATACCCTAACCTCTAAAGTTATCTAAACCGACCTCTGATACCAACTATAAGGCCCCAGCCTTAAACCTTACTTAATCTTGAGTTATTATAGGATTACACATTGAGGATCTTTTCAGGTTTAGAGTTTTATAGAATTAGATCATAAAACTTGCATTACACTCCACATTTAAACAAAGTGGTTACATAAAAGACATGATTCATTCTTCCCATCAACGAAAACATACTTAAAATAAAACTTGGATTCTTTCTTGACACTATCATCACATCTTGTACCTTTCCCTTGACCTGTGAAAAACATTTCAAAAACTTGGGATGAGCATAAAAATCTCAGTAAGGGTTATAAAAATATGGAAAGGAAACATGAGTTCATATATACATAAGAATGAAATCATACTTTACCCATAAAACATAGGCACTTTAACATACCTCATCAAACCATGAATAAATCATAGAAATCATAATACATAAAAGTAACTTGAGGCATTCATAACATTCTTACGTAGGGAGTAACCCTCTTGGTTACGTTTGGAATACCCATCACAGTATATTCCCTAAATCTCTTCGGAGAAACCTTAACGTTTCACTCCTTCGCGTCACCCAATGCATTGGAGAGCTATATCGGGCTCTCCCGCCCTTAGTCTATCATGAAACCACCCGTCTTCATAATAATTCCCAAGAACCTCAACATAATCGTATCACATAAAACATGCATAAAGGAAACATAACATTTCCACCTTTCAATCACAAGATATCAATACAACAAATTGATATAAAAACATTATGAAAACCATTTTCAATACCAAAATAAAAGAAAAGTAAAACATGGTATTTATTTTTCTTTTAAAAAGAAGGTATGGCTTGTAGAGGAAGCCGAAACTCAAATAATGGTCACAGCGGCAGAGAAGTCGTTGTCGCTGCATACGTACGACAAAAACATTCCCTTTTGTCGTTTAGTAAACACTTCGTATAAAAAATATTCCTTTTGAATAAATGTAAAAGTCAAAGGGTTTTATACACCATATAAAAGAAGGTTGTGTATAAAACAAAATATGCCTCAATGAAATGAGATTGAGACGAAGTCCCATACAAAGACTGTATCCTTGGATTAAGGATAAATCAGTTACATAACTATGTGTGACAAATGAATACACGAAATATAAGTGGGTATTAAGTGTAAAACAATCAGAGGAAATTCACACATAATCATAGAACGACATATTCAAGGTGTACAAGTTTATCCCAAAGAATCGAAATTGGGTTAAGAAGTTCCCTTGTAATAATTAGACAGCCTAACGGCGTCACTTCAAAATTCAGAAAAAGAGTTGATGAGAGATAAAAAGGGTATCTCATCACTTGGACATAAAATTTACATCAATGAGGATATATAAGAACATATCCCAAAATAATATTATGTGAATTAAAAGACATAACAAAATAAGTCTTTTAAAAAGAGGAGGGTGAAAGGTTCCCTTACTGACATGGGTATCCTTCGAAACATACACCCCGTGAAAGAAGGACAATACAACATTGATGTAAATACTAATAAATGAAATAATATTACACAATGAGTAAAATAATGGTCAGTACATACAACACTCAAAGGAAATTGTGGAAAATGTAGCATAAATCTCACGGGAATAAAAGTGAGATGAAAAATCCCTTACGAAAACTCGGCAGTCTAACGACGCCACTTAAAAATTCCAAAAATGGATTGATGAGATCAAATAGGGTATCTCATCACATTACAATAAAATGTACAGAAAGAGGAATATAAAATAACATCCCCCATCATAACAAAGAGGAGATTAAAAGAAGTGACGTAAAGAAGAGTACTTAAAAAGAAAGAGAGAGGTTAGATCTCTTACAAAAATTTGGCAGCCTAACGGCGCCACTCAAAACTTCCAAAATGGATTGATGAGAGAGAATAGGGTCTCTCATCATATGAACATAAAAATTACAGTAAGAGTAATATAAAATAACATCCCAATAACAAGAAATATGAGCTTATAAGGAATGACATAAAAGAGTGTACTTAAAAAGAAAGAGAGGAGTAGGATCCCTTACCTCGGGTCCGACTTGACTCGATCGTTCTTTAACGTCCTGAATAATAAACTTGAGTTAATTTCTATTTGATTAAGAACCTTTTTCAAGTTCATTATTCCTTTTATATCACTTATTTCCATGTTATAAACATTATGTAACTATTTAAGTTAATAATGTTTGTTTTGTCGATATTTGGTTCTTAAGTCGAAATTGAACTTCTTACAATTACATGTTGTTCGTGTGGTCAAAGGTTCATTATATACAGAATGATATTCATGATTTGGATATCATATATATCATATATATCCACAATATACATGTATTTATAATATTACATAATCATTTATAGGTAAGAAATGAAATGCACCGTTCATGGAGACGGTAAGCCGTACGTACGCATGAACGCTACTTTCATTTCTTTGTCATATTAATGGAATTAAAACTAAATGAGCGGTATGTATATTTTAATTACAGAATTATATTCATCATTTAGATGTATCATTCATCATATATATCTATTATATACATGTACTTATAATAGTACATTACATTTGGGGATAAGAAATGAAATGCACCGTTCATGGAGATGGTAAGCCGTACGTACGCATGAACGCTACTTTCATTTCTATCTCATACTTTAATGGAAAGAAATAATAATGATATAGAGGTATATTATAATTCCAGTATAACATAATATATAATAACATTAAATCCATCCTTTATACGTCCCACGTATGGCATTAACGAATCACATCACTTTGAGGGGGCGGTAGTCCGCACTTCCTAAAATGAAGATATCGCGTATACCCATAATGGAAGCCATAAAGGTAAGCCAAAAATGAAAAATACATAAGCTTAATTAAAACATAAACATATTATATATCATATATAAATATAGCGACATATTAATGGCCACCTTTTAAGGTATTATATGAGTGTTGAACAATCATCGTTTTGTGAGGCAGAAATTCGCCATCCACGGAAACAGTATGTTCTTTAACCATTAGATGTAGGTGTGTGTAAGTTTAGCTCAAATAATTCTTATAAAAACATACTAGTATATTGAATATACTGTATTTGTTACAAAAGAAATTAATAAAAAGAGTTTATGGGGTTGGAGAGGCAAAATAAAACAAAAGGACTCAAGTGAAGACATTACCTTAAAATCGGGTAACTCCCTTTGGTTTGAGATCAAAGGCTTACTTGGGAAGACTTCTGCCCAAAGTGAGGCTTCAAGGAGTAATAGAGAGAAGTGGAGAGACAAAATGGGCAGGGTTTGGCTGAGCCAAAGGCTTTGGGAGTGTGGGTAAGGAGGTAGAGGTGGGGGCCATTTATAAGAGGAGAGGAGGGGCACTCTTGGAAGGTAAAGAAAAGTTACATTATTTTAAAATGAGTTTCGAATTCAAAAGGTCCCACATTAATTTATTTCGAGGATAAGGTGATAAGAGTTCGAAATACACCCATCCAATAGGTTTTGGACATGTGTAGGTCACAGATTTTACATTATCATTTCATTTTATTTAAATCCTTTATTAATGAGGTAATCGCTGCATCATCATGATGTCATAAATAATTTAATTTATTTAATGCTTAAAAATTATAAAAAAAATACTATAATGTAGGAAATAGTTGTAGCTTTACAATGAATATTTATAATAAAAAATATGACTTGTATAACGCCATGTAAAAATTGTTTTAGTAAAACATCTCATGTTTGTGTTATTTTTACTTTAACATTAAATAAAAAGTTATTTATGTCATTGCCCAACCAAAGTGGCTCCATGGGGTCCCCAAGTTGACCCATGGCTTTTCCTGGTCGGCTATGACACATCCAATAAGGGTAGGACATGTGTCTAGGTATTTTTAATTTATTATAATATCATTTTTGCCTTAAATTGCACTAATTACCTATAATCGCGATTAAAAACTTAATAAGTTACTATTCACCAAAAAATTATTTTAATCTCATTGAACCACATTTTACTTCTTAATGACAACCATGTATGTCGGATTTTTGAAATTCAAAACACAGAGGTGGTAAAATTTCATTTAAACGATCAGTTTTTTAAGTACCACTTAGTGGTTTCACTATTCATCAAAAATTGAAGTTTTTCAGAAAAATACCAAAACTTCACCCTAAGCTATATTTGATATTCCGAATTAAAAAATGAATTCCATTGTACAAAATTCAAAACATATAATTTGCATTAATTAATTTAATAATTAATTCCCGCTGTCAGAGCAAATAGCGTGTTTTTATGAAACAATAAGTATCAAAAGATTGACACTAGTTTAAGTTCAATTTCAAAGTGAAATTGATTCCAATGACCACCATTGTATTAAATGGTAAAAATATATTCTAATTTCACTTTAAAACCAATTCAAAAGATAATATAATCATATAAATAAATTAGATTAAAAAGAGGTTTTGAATTAAAATACAACATTTTACACTATTCATTAAAAAATGAACTTTATCGGAAAAATACCAAAAATTTACACAAAGTAAATTTTGATGTCCGGATTCTAAAGAAGAGTTATATTTGGTCCAAAAGGATATATAAGAGTGAACAAAACTATATTTAATGACGGTTCGCCATCATAAGGCGATAAGTGAACCTTTAGTGAAAACTAGGGCATATACGCCTAAAATTGAATTCTTTCCGTATTTTAAGCCTTTATCTTTTATTGGATAAATGTAAAAACATTTAAAAACATATATAATCATATTTTAGTTATTTCTATCCATTCCCGCCAATACAACAGCTACATGTTAACTACCATATAAAATAATATTATTTTATTACTAGTGTGCAACGTAAGATTTCAATGAAACTCTTTGTTGCGTATCGGGTACGCTATCGAACATATCAACCCTTTAAAGTAATATTAATATTTTATTCAAAAATATGGATAAATATAAAAATTTCATATTCTTTATTTACCTGGGGTGTTACAATAACAGTTCACAATACTCATCACCTCCTGTCTATAGTTCAGGGGAATAACTAACATCTTACTAAAACTAATAGAACTATTGAGAGACTAAGAGAAATCACTTGAGGTCTCCCCACTATTTGTAATTCCTCTAATCTACTGGTAATTAGTATCTAATGACTGCTAAAGATGAATCTAATTATCTATGGAGGGTGTGAATTTCACACTATTCAAGAACACTTTATTATCCTCCTCTTCCACATTTAGATGGAAATTAAGGAATAAGATCATAAAATTCCAGCCCTTCTATGATTATTTCACATCCCAAGTCAGTAACTTCTAGATCAAGGAATCATCCACCACATTCCCTTTACTAAAGATTTAGTCTATCAAATTCCATTTCCCGGAAAAGTTATTTTTGCCATGTTTTTAATGAATACATCACAATCAATAACTCTATGTCATGGGTTGAGTAATTCTTCTCATGGGTGTGAATTTGGTGAGTTCAATATATAACAACATAATCACACTACATCAGCACACACCCCAACCCCATACCTAATGTATCACAATACACTGAATAATCCTCTTTGGGGTTTGAAAGTATAAATATTTTATCTTAATTCAATAGAACCTTTAACTCTTTGATGCACCACTATAATTTATCTCCCCAATAAAATATCAATCCCTTTTGATTCAATTCCTTCACAATATAGAGAAATATCCAAAAACCTACTTCAAATATCTATTTGGTTTTAAAAATATCCTGATCTCAAATACATTATTAGAACTCTCCCACGACATCACATCTTTGATCTTTTGAGGATAAAAATAAATTCCTTTCTTTGATACCACATTTCCCAAGAACTTCACTTCATTGATTCAAATATAGAATTTATACATATTAACATATAAGAAATGTTCTTTCAATTTTCCCAAAACAGTATCCAAATGGTCCTCATAGTCTTGTTTTGTGTTGGAATAAACCAAGATATCATCCATGAACAACAACAAAAATGAGATGCCAATGAAACATCTGGTTCGTCAAGGATATGGAAGAAATATGGGAATTAGTGAGTCAAAATGGCATAACAATATACTAATAATGTTTTTACCTACTCCAGAAAGAAGTATTAATATTTTATTCTTCCTTTACTCCCAGTTGATGGTACCCCAATCAAATGAAAATATTGGAAAACTGTATCACTCCCTTGATTTGATAATAAAAGATCATAAATCTAAGGAAATATGTATTTATTCTTGATAGCCACTACATTGAGCTTTTAATAATCAATGAAAAGTCAAAGATTCCCATCCAGCTTTTTTACAAAGAGAACTAGTGATTCCTATATTGATAATCTATGGAGAATGAAACCCTTTCTCTTAGGATCTTCTAGTTTAATCTTTAATCCCTTGAAATTAGTAGGGGCTACTTGATAAGAGTAAAATGATATGGTACTCTTCTTTGGGATTACATCAATAGAAAAATCTACCTCGCATTGGTGTAGTAACCTAAATAAAACATTAGAGAAAAACTCAAGATATTTATCCACCACTATCAAAAACTAACTATCCAAAATTTTCTAAATAACATCAAAAATAAAACTAGATATGTGATATAAAATAGATACAGTGTCTGAAAAATCATGCCCTTCCCTACCTGATCTTGAATCCCACTCACTTTTGAAGATGAGATTGTATCTATTAAGAAAAAGGAATAGAACCTTTTGATGGTATTAGTCAATATAAAATTTAGAGATAACTATCAAATCAATACCAAATATAATATCAAATATATCAAAGTCAATAAATATGAAATCCCAAACAACTTCAATGTTAAAAATGATTACATGGAACTCATGAGACCTTAAAAACATACTCTCTCATATTTCCTAAAGGAATAGAGATATACATCATATATGGAATCAACATAGTTCGTAATGCAAAGGAATCAATCAAATTAGATGATATAAAGGAATAAGATGAACCTTTTTCAAGTAAATCAAAGGTCATTGTAGAATAAATAAACATTATACATTTTATAGTTTCTGGCTTAGCTGTAGATTCCTCAATAACATACTCTACCAGAAATAAATTCCTAGATTTGGTACCACTATAGGAATTATTGAAATGATGACTGTCCCCTCTTATCTAAGTATGAGACTCCTCTCAATTAAAATCATCATACTGCACCTGAGATCCATTATTATAAGAATATCCAACCTTACTATTATGATAAGGATACCTAAAAACGTGTTGCAGATAACCCAATCACTCAAACTGGTGGAAATACTTTAGGTATTTCTAGAAAACATTTTTAGTGTGACTTAAATTCTCCCATTGGTAGTACACCACTGACCTATTCCCCAAGGGAACCATGGAAGTTGATTCATAGGATCATTTCACACTCCTGCTACTACCTTGTCGAGTGTTCTTACATTTCCTCCTGTGAGAAAATGAATAAAATTTTATATTTTTCCTGCAATAATAGAGGCACCACCCAAACCTAGCAAACCTTAAATATCTATCATATCAATAATAGTCTAATTTACCACCACAATATAGGTTTGTAGGTAGAGAATAATAATCCTCAATAAAATCATAGGTTTAAACCCCATCTCTAACCTTCAAGATTTAAGATAATCATTCTTGAGGAACTCTAGGGAAAGGGGAACCAACTCAAAAACAATGGGTGGAATATTCCATCAATGAATGGTTTCCCTTCCTAAGAGTCACACAAATTCTAAAGGCTTCACTGTAAGAACCCAGTTTTCCTAAATCCCTCACATTCCATTTTATGGGCTTTGGAAATGTCAAGAGAGATTTTGATAGTGTATTGAAGGTGGAGTGTAGACTTATAGCCTCTCTATGGTCCACCACATCATGGTGGTAAAGGTGTGGTAGGATGTGGTTTGGAATAATTGGATCTTAGGTCATATTTCATGGATGTTTTGTATTTGGTCATATATTTCAGTCTTTTTCTCCAGAGGATGGTCCACCACGGGGTCTGAAACACTAGTGGTGGAGGGTGTTTTTTGAAGAGTCCACTTTGTGTATGAGTATTATTTGTTTTCAATGATTGTAATTGGTTCATAATTGTGATCCATGAAATAGGAAGATTTCATTGAAGTCAATATTATGAAGAAGTTCCAATGTTAACGGAGCTTGGATGAAGTCCTTGAGTCCTGATACTCCAAAAAACAAATGTTAAAGACTTTGATTTTTATGGTGATTCTTGGAGAATTGTTATGGATTACTTAGATTAAAATAGATGTCATGCTTGAAAAATTATCCTAGTAAATCAGATGATTGTTGAATTGGTTCTAAAACACTTGTGGTGGAGGGTGTTTTTTGAAGAGTTCACTTTGTGTATGAGTATTATTTGTTTTCAATGATTGTAATTGGTTCACAATGGTGATCCATGAAATAAGAAGATTCATTGAATTCAATATGATGAAGAAGTTCCATTATTAATGAAGCTTGGATAAAGTCCTTGAGTCTTGATATTCCAAGAAACAAAGACTGAGTTTTATGGTGATGCTTAAATAATTGTTATGGATTATTTAGATGAAAATGGATGTCATGCTTGAAAAATTATCTAGTAAATCAGATTATTGTTGAATTGGTTATAAGTTCAAATACATTTATCAATGGTGATAATGAAAAATATTACATGAGGGGATATTGGAAGAGGTCACTATGTGGTGGATGGCTTTATTTCTATATGATGATATTTCAGGTAGATTTTATTCCAAATGTATCCAACGCATGGGCCAGCCAGTATAGGTAGACCAGAGTTTGTGATTTCTTGTTTTTATAATGCTAATCCATTTTCTGATAGGGTAACTCATATGAGAAATCGACGTGGGATGGATTCGAAGGGTCACTGTTCACCTGCATTTAAATATACAAACATATGGTGTGATCTAAGATGTCAATTTCCCACGATATTAGTATTTAAAATGGCCATCCATATTTTTGAATCTTCCATCGTCTTACTCCTCCAGCCGCTCGACGACACTACTGGTTCACTGAAGAATATGGTTGAACTACCCACAGGATAATTTGAAGTTTCCACTATTGTTTTGAGATCATTATTTCAAGACGATGATGGAACGAATCGCATGATATATTTTTCATGCATGTCGTTATTCAAGAACATGATAATTTCAATGATAAAAAGGTCGTGACAGTGTGATATACAGGCATCTGAAGGAGAGGCACTGAGACACCTTAGCCTCAAGAAATGGGGTGTTCCACACATCTGTTGTGTGAATAAAGAAGTACCCCACACATCATGCTTGAAGGAGTTCCGTGGAGGAAGAGGTAGTGAACCCAAATAATTAAACTTACATGAAGAAAACCATGAATTAATGAATTGATACAACACATAACCATGAATTTAATAAAATCACACAAAATAACAAGAAGAATATTTCATATGTACAGGGGGTTTCTTAAGAAGTTCTGTTTCTTATGGAAATGGGGATGACCTCGTTTGTTTAAGGTTCAAACTTTTCCAATCAGTTTCTAACAAGTTTATTCATAGAACTGGAAATATCCAATGAATCTATATCCATTTGGACCTACTTTCCAAAGGTAGGTGCTCATTAGTTATAACCTTCCACCTTTTTATCACATAAACTTTCATTTCATTATACAAAACTGAGGATCTTTAAGGTTTAGTGTCTTGGAAACCAGGAACTTATTACATGAGACAAAAAAACATTCTTCTTAAAAACTTGAAAGGATTATTAATTTGTTAATCCTAAGTTCATTATAGCATCTCATAACCTGGGAGCATACATCAAAGTAAAGGGTGAGTAGAAGGCCCAGTAAGGTAAACAAGCGAAACATTTTACATGAGAACTTGAGACACATCAAAAGTCATGAAAAATAACTTTAAGGAATGAGAAAGAGATCATGAGGCATATCATAATAAAAATAATGTGTTTCATAACTTGAATATGTGGCTACAACATTTAAAATAGACAATAATTTTCGTTTCACCAAGGTCCATCCCTAAGGTGTCATTAAAAATTACCAAGGTTATTCACCAAGGCGTCTTTAAAAATGGTCATCTCTAGAGATTAAGTCTTTACCCAATGCATTGGAGCGCTATCAGGGAGCACCCTTAAATTTTCCTTTATTATCATGTGAGCCACATATATCATCATAAAAAAATTTCATAAATAACCCATATATCATAAAAGAAATGGGCTTCCTTTCATAATCATAACGTTTTCAAAACTGCTTTAAAGATATGATCTTTATGTCACTTTAAACCCACGAAAAAGGAAAGCGGGTTTCATGTATGTAAATCCCAGAATTTAAAATAGAAAATTTTGATATATATGTGAATACACTTTTATAAGAAATATCTTTGAGTATTCACTTAATAAAATAAAATAATTTGAGAAAAAGAGAGGCATTTTGAGATGAAAATTATGCAGCATAACGGCTATGTTACAGGGTTTTAGAAAATTTTGAAAAGAGAGGGGACATGGGTCACCCACTCATAAATGATCCATAAAATAGTAGAGGGACAAAATATAATGGATATAAGAACATGGTAATGAAATTTTAAAGACATACCATATGAAATGAAAAACATTGAAGGAAGACAAAAATAAGATTTCTCTTATGAAAATTCGGCAGCCTAACGGCGTCACTTACAACTTCAAAAAAAAATGAATTGACGAGATCAAATAGGGTCTCTTATCATATGAACATAAAAGATAAGTATGATCGATATAGATATAATACCCCAACAAAATAAAAAGGAACTTGAAAGACTTGACATGAAAATAGATCTTGAAAACGAGAAGGGTGAAAGAACCCCTTAAAAATTCGGCAGCCTAACAACGCCACTTAAACATTCTTAAAATGAATTGATGAGAGAAAGAGGGGGTCTCTCATTAAATGAAAAATGAAAAGTAAAGTAGGATTAATATAAAATAACATCCCCAACATAAGAACTTGGGGCTTAAAAGAAATGACATAAAAGAGAGTACTTGGAAAGAAAGAGAGAGGTAGGATCCCTTACCTTAAAATGTAACTCTTAAAACTCGAAGGTTGGGACCTTGAGGGCTTGGGGGCACCTTGGGAGGACTCTTTGGGAGGTAATGAGACCAGATATTAGTTGGGGGAGAGTTGGAGTGAAAAATAAAGGAGGAAAGGGTGGGTATTTATAGGGAAAGGGAGGTGATACTTTAATAATTTCAAGGGACACCTCACTAGTGGTTTTAGAAAAAACCATGGGCTTGCCCATGGTATTTGCCCATGGTTTTGGCCACATGGGACCCCTCATACAATAATTCATCCCCTTTAGTCGACCATCCATTAAAATATCTCATGAAATCATCATGATGCAGTCATGATGTCATTAAACATACTGAAACCCTAAAACTGTATTTTTACTATTCACTGAAAATTCAACTTTTTCCGAAAACTCCTAAAAATTTATCTTAACATAATATCAATGCTCTGAATTCGAAAATAAACTCCATTTTATAAAAATTATTTTCTAAATATTTTTAATTTAATTTTTAAATAAAAACACTATTCACCGAAAATTCATTTTTTTTTCAGAAAAAACCCCAAAAATTACCTTAATATAATATCGATGCTATAAGTTCAAAAATAAAGTCCATTTTATAAAAATAAATTTCTAAATAATTTTAATTTAATTTTTAATTAAAAAACACTATTCACCCAATAAAACTAATACTTGACTAATAATTAATGAAACAATTATTTACCTATTTTATCGAATCACACTACTTAATCAAGGTGCCTAAATTATATTAATACTTTCTTTAAGTGAGATTACTAATCCATTTGTTCACATTACTAATCCTAAGCATAAAATCACTATTCATAATTTACTATTCATCAAAAATTAAGTTGATCTTATTAGACTCTAAATTTCTTACTGAACACATTTACAGAAGACCATTTTTTGAAAATCATTACAGATCATTAATTATTTAAGTTTTACATAAATATTTTAAAATATCCTTTTTTCAAAATACATCAATAAAATACATCCTATATTCATTCGAACATTTGAAAACTCCCAAACTTCACCATAAGAAGAAAACACAATTTTATTTATAACAAAGGATTATGGTCTCCTTACATAGACCCTTATAACCCCATCATAGGACCTAAGTGTAAGGTGTGCTAAGGTGAGAGAATCTGAGGGCAACTCGGCCAACATCCCACGAGTAGTAATTTCTATCAGTTTGAACTTCTCGCGAAGGAGATTCCGTTCTAGCTTCATACGATGAAGTTCGGCTTGGGTTTGGTCCAGATCAAAGCCTAGTGGTGCTACCTCCTTCCCAAGTTCTATTAGATGGGCTTCGATCGGTCCAAGACTACTGGATGAGACCATCAAATCTTCTTTCTATATTAATTAACCAAGATCACTTGTATTTAGAGACAATAGTTGCAACATTCAGTTTCCAATGGTCATACTGACTAACGGTCATATAACAGTCAAAACCCAACAGTCTCATTTTAATTATACTCATGATATCAAATGAAATAGTTTTGTTGAGTATAAAAATAAAATAACACACAAAATTAGGAAACAAGATTTATTCATAATTTCGGGTCATTACATTAGTTGTGGACCGATGAGGCTTAAGAATTTTCATTGGTCGAGAGGATGGGAGGTTAGGCTCATCACACCTTTTGGGGGGAATTATTTCCTACTCCGGGACTCTCTCAAAGATTTAAGTTATGTTCACGAATCCTTATTAATTCACCAAGTATGAAAATGAGTTTTCCTTTAGATTTGACAATCAATGACTGATATGTATGAGATTTTAGATAATATTTTATATGTATTTGAGGTTCTTCATCGATGGAGAATCATCTGTATGTATTGAAGATTCTTAGTCAATGGTATCCTTCAATAAATTATATAGAAATATCTTGGTCATTATGATGACCATACTGGTTTTAAATCCACTCAGTGGGGCACTTGAAGTTTATTGTCATTCAGAAGGACAGGGATTATTTCAACGTTGGGATCGTACCCACATATGGGCTACCTACGTATCCTTGTTAAAGAGGAATCAGAACCCACATAGTTCGGGAATTAAAATATAGTTTAACGTCATATGGGACGGATGAGAATTAATGGGTGATGGACTTGAACCTTTGAAAGGATTCCTATGTACTCTACTTTTAAGGCAGAGATTAAAGTCCACGCAGTTTGATTAAGAAGTGTGGGGATTACGTATGATTAACAGACCAAAGAGATGTGTCGTGATTACTTTTACACTCTAAGATCATGTGAGTCATGCTCAGTGTAATAAATAAGAGGTATTAGTAAAACCTGATGATTTGTGCCAAGAAAGATGTAGTCACAAGGAATGATATGGGGATTATGTATGTGTGACTGCCCAAGTAAATGAAGATCAAGACTTAATTCAGGGAAGAAGGCCAGAAGCAAGGTCCATAAAGATATTCGTGCTTTATGGAGAGCTGGATACTCTAACTTGGGGCTTACTCTAACTTGGGGATTACTCTTGAGGAGGATTCCCAAATTAGGGGGGACTTATGATTGAGTATAATTCCTGAGAAGGAAACCCAAATCAAAAGGGATTATGACCGGGGATTACTCCTGAGAAGGAGGCCCAGAGTTAAAGGAAATTATGATTGGGACTTACTCCTGAGAAGGAGGCCCAATTTAAGGATACTTGTAACATGGGGATTATTCCTGAGAAGGCGGACCAGATTAAAGGGGACTTGGGGCTTACTCCTAAAGAGGATTCCCATTAATAGGGTCCATAAAGGTATTTGTGCTTTATGGAGATTTAGATTCTTAATTTGGGGCTTACTCCTAGGGAAGATTCCCAGGTTAAAGAGAATTAGGGAACTTGGGGCTTACTCCTAAGGAGGATGCCCATATTAGGGAACTTCTCATCTTAATGGATGAGCTTGAATGAAGGAAATATCTAACTATAGTGATATAAAGTTATATAAATCACAAGGTTTTGAGTGATATTCCATAGAACTCCTTTTAGATAAGGAAGCCAACAAATAAACCATGTGCTATCGACCTCGGAATTTACAGAGGCCTCAGATATACTAAATCTCACTTTGGTGGCTCGTTTTGTATCGCGGAGACCTTCAGTGGAAACCTTCGACCATTTCATGTTTGGTTCATGGGGCCTCAAGGAGCGGGCGGCGGTGGGTCTGTTGGACAGGTGACACATCATGGTTCGTTTCTCGTCTTTGGAAGATTTCATCACTGCGTGGTCAAGTGCTCCGCGTACCTGCAACAACTATCGTTTATTCCTCCTTAGATGGTCCTATGATCTTCACATGAACCAGGATGCTCCATCATCTGCTTTGTGGGTAAGCTTTCCTGAGCTACCATTGACTTTTTAGAATCCGTCTATATTGTATATGTTGGGTAATCTGGTGGGTCAGTACCTTTTCTCGGACTCAAGAACTTTGGTCATCTGTCACCCGATTTCCCCTCAGGTTTGTGTTGAAGTCAATGTCTCTTTTCCTCCTGTCGAGTGGGCCTGGATATCAATTGGGGAGGAATTTAGATATAAGTAGCTGATTATCTTCAAGTCTTGGATGCTCTTCTGCAACTCTTGTAAGCATCTAGGGAACACATCTTCTTCATGCCGGCGAGGGAATAAGAACTTGCAGGGAGGGGTATTGCCGAAGGACGTTCTCTCGGATGTACCTCCCATGAAAATCAGAGACTTCTCCAATGAAGATCCTCCTTATAAGATTTTTTCATCGGTGCCTGCGATGCCGAAGGTTGCTGACATCTTTGCAAGTATGAAGTGGGACTTAGGCCCCCCCGGTTCGTCTTGTCATGTCCAGGATCCCACGGGCATGTCCCCTCCTAGGATCTCTCCCTCCTTCGTAGAGGTGGTTAAGATTGGGGGAATGGGAGGAAGGTTTTCCCCAATGCAAGCTATTTCTGTCCAGCCCCTGAGCCTTCCTCTTCAATGGTCTCTGGGTTAGCAGGACCCTGTACAACCCTTACAAGCTAGTATCCCTTTTAATCCTCCGGTCAGGGAAGATAAGGATAATGTTGATCCTGGAGGGTGGAAAATAGTGATTCCAAAGTGGAAAAGGAAGTCTAATGGTACAAGGTCAATTGAGGATTCTGAATCGAGTGGGAAAGAAGTGTTTTTGCCGTCGTGGTCGGATGATGAGAAGGTACTCCAGGGGTTTGAAAGCGGTGGTTCTGGACCTAAGAAAGGGAAGGGGGAGCTTCTTCTCTCGGGTAATTTCCCAGCTAACAATGTTAAGAAAATTAAACCTCACAAGGACTACACAAATTTTCCAAAAATAGTGTCAAAGAAGTCTGCAGTCAAATATAAAAACATGGAGAATGAAATTAGGTCCTTTCATGCCCTACATGCTTTTCCAGCAAAAAAACCAGGGGAATTGGTTTCCAATGTTGACGCAGTTTCTGGAAAGGTGGGTGTGGAGGGGGAGGAGGTGCAGGAGAGGGATCCGGTGGATTTAGGCTCGAGAAGAGAGAAGGGGAAACCGAGCGAGGGGAGCAAGAGTCATTTGGTTTGATTCTCTCCTGCAAAGAAGGGTGCAGAGGGGATGCCTGGTGAGCCGGAAGGAGAGGCTGAGCTTAAGGAATCACCTTGGGAGATACTTTTACAATCTGAGGAAGATATGGTAGAGAAGGTGTTAACCATATGTGCTTTTACTGAGGATGTGAAAAGGATGAATGAAAGGATGATCCGAGTAGACACAAACAAGGAGTAACGAGAGTGGATGGACAAACAACACCTAATCCTAGTAAGATGTTTTAATAACAAGAAAATTGTGGTGGAGGAGTTCTTGAGAACATGGGAAAATCTGGCTTCCCATGTAGAAGACAACATCAAGGACGATCTTGGAAAAACGGTAATAACTCTATCCTGAAAATTATTTAAGGTTTTTGAGTCTAATGGGTTTAAGCTGGTCTTTGATAAATTTGTTATGTGTTATAGTGTTTGATGGCTTGGTTGGACTTGTTGGTTTCACACTTTTCAATAAAAGTGTCCTTTTAATAAGAAATATATATTTGGTGCATGTATACTTGTGCGACATGGGTGTACTTGGGCAACAGTTGACCAATAGGGTAATACTTGGGCGAGACTTGGATCAAGCCCTTATTATTATCCCTAAAGGCTTCCAAAAGGGTGGCGCACAAGTTCTGTTGAAGGGATAAGGTGGCGTGTAAGGGTGGCCATTTCCCTTAAGGGTTATACACTTAGGCGCACGAGTGTTGATGAATTTCAACACTTAGGCCTTGTTCCCCCTCTTTAGATCTTCCATTCTAGGTAAGAAATTACCTTAGAAGTGTCCGGAAGACTTCAAGCAAAGGCTAGGGCGCCGAGAGCTTAAATCTAACTTTTGGATTTTTCTTTCCTTGAAATGGGGGGCCCACAAGGGGTATTTATAGGCCATTGAGGACCTTGGGTGAAAAAATATTAGGGCGTGCAAGTCACCAGCGCGACCAATATGTGGTGCGCAAGTATACTTGCGCGACTATAGTGAAACTTGCGTGACCCATGCTTAAAGAAATCCTTGTTCATGCCTTTGTCAAATTTTGATGTTCTTCAAAGGATGAATCTCTTTGTACTTAAGGTATTCCCCTTTTTCAGTTGTTAGAATCTGTGACATAAAGTAGCGTCAACAAAATTCCCCCCTCAGAGTTGGATCTGAAAAAGGAAGGAGGATTTGACTCTGAGCTAAAGGAGAAAACCAAGGAATTTTTGGGCGCGCAGGTTTTGAGCGCGCAGGTAGGGGCGCGCAGGTGCGAGCCACCCAGGGTACGGTGCACAGGTAAACTACTTCGCCTATAAATATGTGGCACCACTTCGTGCAAAGCACTCGGCTTTGAATGCTTTTGATCTCTCGGCATGCAAGTAGCTTGGCTTTCGCTCGTTCGCACAGGTGCTGTTGTCCACAGTTCATTGTTTCTTTCTGTCACACTTCTGCAGAGATATTTGGACTTTCTCGGTGATACCTGCATGTTCATACTTGTGCGATCGGATTAGACTTGCGCGCTAATATGGGACTTGCTTGCCTTAATGCCTTAGCCATTTTTTCCAAATTTATTCACAAATTTTATGAAAAATAAACTTACTTAAAAGTTAATTATCTGATGTTTGTGCAGATTCAATGGCTCCCAAAAGAATCGGATTGGATGATGAGTTGGCTAGAAAGAAGATTGATGACATGATGAACATCATTGGCCATGATTATTATGATATATGCGATAGTAATCTCCCAGATTTGTCCAAGTACTTGAAGAAGTATCATCTTAATTTTCCACAGAGCATTTACCTGCCACTGTATGGGAATAGTCATCTGCAAGGAGTCAATGTTCCAGATGAAAAAAATTATATGCCCGAGATGCAGCTGCACTGCTACTCCTCTATTTCGGTTATGTTGTGCATTAAGAGCAGCAACAATGGTGTGAACTTTCAAATTTTTCCTCCAAGCCATTTCCTTGTAGATATGAAAATGGAAAACCCATGGGCTAATATGTTTTCCATTGCCGGTTGGTGGAGAGAAGACTATCATGTTGTTAGAACAATATCTAAAAAGAGTACTCTCTTCAAATGGCTCTTTACTTCCAATGATCCATTCTCAAATCCATGTATCCATCTTCCAAGTCTCTTGGATAGAAATAGATTCACTGTATGATCAGCATAAGATTTTCTCAAACCGCACTCAATAACATTCTTTTACAATTGTTCCAAGAAGAGCTGGTATCACTGCGTTTCTTATTGTATCTAATTGAATGAACGAATTCCAGGTGGCTGTTGATGAGGCTCGGGATGTCGTAAATCAAATGAAGAGTTATGTTGAAAGCCTTTTTTAATTCCTGAAAAAGATAAGAGACTCTAGTCTGTGGATGTCCTTCTAACTCTTGTGCATCAATGAAAAACACTTTCATCTTCAATCATTTGTGTATGCATTCCCTTGCTACCTGCTTTAAATTTTTACCTAAGCCAATGGGCCTAGTAATCATAGATTAATTTTTTCTAGGATTATGAAAATAACCCTACAAACTTTACATATTTTAATTGCTTAATATTACCTAAATCATATGAAATGTATGTTTAGTGAGCTGGGACTTGACTTTTGTTCAGAGTTCCCTTGTCTTTTATGGGAAGTTTAAAGTCATGCACGTCGGACATAAAAAGGCTAATGTCTAAGGTCAAATATCTTTGACCGAATGGATTAAAATTTACTCAATTCCTTGATAATTTATCTAAAAACATATTACCACATTCAAGCATGGAGGAAAACATGTAAACTATGACTTAGGAAATTTTGAATCTGAGGAATGATATGAAAAAAGGGCTAAAAGGCATTAGAATAAGTGTTTCCTAAGAGTGAAGTTACCATTATTTAACGAACCCTTTAGGGGATTGAATTATGCAGAGCCACTTAAGGTAATTGGCTGCATAGTTAAATAATATAATCTTTTGGCTGATAGGTCCGTTATATAGAGTACTTATGCAAGGCCACCTAGGGGCACGTACTGCATAGTCACACAAAAGAACTCTCATAAATTTTACTTTTCTACTGCTTAAAAGCCAGTGGAAGTTTGTGGTGATTCAAATTTTCTAAATAATAGAGTTTTCTGTATGGAGATAGGTACTTGAATATGGAGAGGATATTCCCAATCAATATTGTCAAAGAATTGAATGAATGTCACTCCTATGAAGGTATGACCCAAACGTAGGGAAGGGAAATATAAACCATAGACTTAAATACTTTTAGATCATGAAAAAGAGTATGGGACAAATATGTTAAGGATGACTATTTTTGAAGATCCCTACATATTGTCGTTAATACAAATAAGGACAAAAGAGGTTTTCCTCCCAAGAATAAAGTTAACACTATTTTACAAACCCGTTAGGGGGTTGAATTATGCAGGGCCACTTAAGGGCATTGGATACATAGTCAAATAATAACATCTTTTGACTGACAGGTCCATTATGTAGACTACTTATGCAAGACCTCCTAAGGGCACGTGCTGCATAGTCAGGCAGAAGAATTCCCGGGTATCAGAAATTTTGTGACCAGAAGTCAAGAAAAGGGTTTTGGGGATCTGGAAGTATTTAAGGTTAGGATTATGACACATGAAAATGGGTATTGTCTAATTCATGTATAGATACACAGACCAATTATAACCATAATCATGTTGTGGATGGGTCCTGAATTGAGGTACTGGACTTCACTACATATCCCATAAGGATGGGAATCAAGCCATACACAGTTCTTGAAATACAGTTTAACGTCATGTGGGACGAGAATGTAGGAGATCTTGGTTTAGGGTCATAGAGCTCGGACCATAATGAGGAATAAACATTGTGTGTTTGTTATAAATCTGATGTGAATGAAGATGAGGGTTTTCATACCACATTCATGTTTTCACAGGGGGAATTTTCAGCCCAGAGACTAAAAGTGGAATTTGGGGTTAGGCCCATAGACTTGGGGCTGGATTCGAGGGACGCTGGAACATTCCTACGTATCCCATAAGGATGGGAATCAAGCCATATGTAGTTCTTGAAATACCCTTTGTACAGATTTGGTTCGTACAAGTGAAGGGTGAAAGGGGACTTTAGTGCAATGATGGTTGGATCCAAGATTAAAGGTTTGGGCATTAACATGTATGCACGTAGTCTTTGAAATACGACATGATTGGAGATCAACGTCAATGATGATTCCCTCTCAGGCAAAGGAAAAATGGGGGACTGTATAGTTTAACGTCATATAGAAAGGACGATGGTGCTGCACAGTTTAGTGTCATGTAGTGAGGACAAAAGGGACGTACACAGTTTAACATCATGTGATACGGAGGTGAACCAACGTGAAGAGATTGGTTTTTGGCTGCTTCACGGATCAACATTGTATGAGACAGAGGTGAACCGACGTGTGGAGATTGGTTTTGGGATGCTTCACGGATCAAAATTGTATGAGACAGAGGTGAACCGACGTGAAGAGATTGGTTTTGGGCTGCTTCACGGATCAACATCGTATGGGATGAAGGTGAACCAACATAAAGAAATTGGTTTTGGGCTGCTTCACGGATCAACATCGTATGGGACAAAGGTGAACCGACGTGAAGAAATTGGTTTTGGGATGCTTCACGGATCAACATTGTATGAGACAGAGGTGAACTGACGTGAAGATATTGGTTTTTGGCTTGAACCTCGGGAGTTTTCCTACATACCCAGACTAGAAGGAAAGGATCGAAGTCCACGTTGTTCGATTAAGAATGAATTGGTGATCAAGTTGTACTTGAGGACAACCTGAAAATGGTATTGGGACTTACGCGTGGTTAGTGGCCCAGAGAGGGTGTTATGGTTGAAATTTACTCTAATCTCATGTGATTCATGCTCGGTGTGAGAAACAAGAGGTAGTAACAATCCTAACGATGCATAGTTTAATGTCATGTAGGACATATGCATAGTTAAACATCATGTAGGATGTATTAAGGGAATTTTTCATAGTTTAACGTCATGTATGATGTATATGAATAGTTTAACGTCATGTAGGATGAATAAGGGGACACATTTTAATGTCATGTTGGATGAATGAGGGGCTAAGAAATTTAATGTCATGCAATAAGGACAAAAGGAACCGTGTAGTTTAAAGTCTTGCAGTGAGGACTATTGGTGCTGCACAGTTTAATGTCATGTAGCAAGGACAATGCACAGTTTAACGTCATGTAGGATGAAGGTTATGTAGTTTAACATCTTGCAAGATGTGTGCACAATTTAACGTCATGCGAGACGAATGTGTATTTGTGTTACACAAAATACTTCTTCAAGAATCTTGCATTAGTTAGAGTCGTGATGAGTTCTCCATCCATTGAGATTAAAGAATAAGATCCATTGGAGTAGACCTTATGTATTGAATAAGGTCCTTCCCATTTTGGATCAAGATTTGGAGGCTTCTTCCCTGGTATCATTGGAGTTCTGAGGACCAATACCAATTCTCCTTGAATGAATGAACGAAGACAAACTTTTTTATTGAAAGCACGTGCTATTCGATTCTGATACACTTCCAAGTGGTGCAGGGTGCACAATATTCTTTCTTCTAATCGTTCCAATTCATCCAATTGATTTTGAGATTTTTCATCTGTAGATGATTGATCAAAAATGGATACTCTGAGTGAAGGTAATTGAACCTCAATGGGAAAGAATGCTTCTGTTCCATATACCAATGAATATGGAGTTGACTGCGTAGCATTACGGGTGGTGGTCCGATAAGCCCATAAAGCATGAAAAAGTTTATCATGCCATGATTTCTTATCTTTATCCACCATATTTTGCAGTATGTTTGAAAGAGTCTTATTGAAATCTTCTATTTGGCCATTGGTCGTTGCATGATACCAAGATGAATGGTTGTATTTGATGTTGTATTCTTGATACAACCTCCTTACCTCGGATGAAAAAAAGTTGGTGCCATTATCAGTCAATATAGTATGAGGGACACCAAATCTGGTAATGATGTTAGACTTGATGAAGCTAAAAATTATTTTAGAACTAACTTTTTTGAGAGGTATTGCCTCTGCCCATTTGGAAAAAAAGTTAGTAGCAGTAAGAATATACTTAAACTACTTGGATGTAGCCGAAGGGAAAGGTCCTACTACATCTATTCCCGATGTGGAAAATGGCCATGAGTATTTAGATGTATGAAGCAACTCTGGGGGATGATGAATGAAATTGGAATATACTTGTCAAGAATGACACTTATTAGTGAAATCAACACAATCTTTTATCATTGAAGGCAAAAAGTATCCAAGCCTTCAAACTTGATCAGACAGTCTATGTCCAGACTGGTGGGCACCACAGACTCCTACATGTACTTATTTCATGACAGCCATTGTCTCTTCACCATCAATAAATATGAATATAATTCCATCAAAACCTCACTTTTAGATATTTTTTTCTAAGTGATTTGGGCTATCATAAAGAGTAAAATTGACCACACATCGCCAGACTTGTTCTTTCCCGGCTCTATCATGTGGGACTGTTCCATTTTGAAGGTATTCCCTGATAGGTATCATCCATCTTGTAGTATGAACATATGGTTCAGAAATGGGACTAATTTCATTGATTTCCTCTGTTCTGATTTGAACATAAGGTGAAACTTTACGACGGTGGGCAATACTGATGATTGTTTCATCCCGATTTGGATCTTCCAGAGCTGTGGCTATATTAGCCAGTGCATCAGCTTGAGCATTTTGTGATCGCGGGACATAAGAAAATGTCGGTTCTGAAGAAAATTCTGCCATTAACTCTATGATGTAATCATACAAAGAGATTAACTCTTCTTTTCTGATGGCATAATCCCCATTGACTTGTTTGATTACCAGGTCTGAATCACCTTTCACCTTTAAGTGATTCACCTGTGCCTGAAGTGCCAACTCCAATACTGCGATGAGAGCTTGATATTTTGCTTCATTGTTTGTACATCCTTCCAACAATAAGAAGGAATATGGTAGCACTGCCTTTTCTGGAGAAATAAGCACAATTCCTAACCTAACTTTATTGAATTTAGGATCTTCCAATTTCTTCCCTGTTGTACTTCTGGAAACACCATCAAAGTACATTTCCCATGTTTGAGGATTATCTTGAATAGAGAAGAATTCCGCATCAGGAAGTTCAATATCTAAAGATGCATCTTCTACTGAAGGGTGTTCAGCAAGGAAATCAACCAGAGCTTGGCCCTTTATTGCCTTTTGAGACACATACTGGATATCAAACTGCTACAAAATAACTTCCCACCTTCCCAGACGTCCTGTAAGCATTGGACGACTAAGGATAAATTTGATCAGGTTATTGTGAGATAAAAATTGGACCTCATGATGTTGAAGGTAGTCTCTCAATTTCTAAACTGAAAAGATTAATGCTAGGCAGCACTTTTCAATACTTGAATATCGAGTTTCTGCCTCAAGCATAGTCCGAATGAGATAATAAAAGATGTTTTCACTCCCAGCATCATTCTTTGGGGCAAGTAAGGCACCCAATGATTGCTCTAAAGCTATCACATAAAGTATAAGTGGTCTTCCTTCAACAAGTGGCATTAATACCAGTGGACTCAAGAGATATTTCTTGAGGACATCAAATGCCTCTTGGCAATCTTCAGTCCATTAGTAAGTGACTCCCTTCTTCATCAATTTGGTGAAGGGTAAACACTTGCCTACCAAATTGGCAATGAAACGCAAAATATAGGCCAAGTGTCCTTGAAGTACTCTCAATTCCTTCAAATTTTGAGGAGGTGACATACCAAGTATTGATTTTGTCTTCTTAGGATCAACTTCAATACCATGATGGCGTACAACAAAGATAAGAAATTTTCCCGAGGTTACCCTGAAAGCACACTTCAAGGGGTTCATCTTCAAATTGTGTTGTCGAAGTTTGTGGAATATGATTTCCAAATCAGCCAAGTGATTAGAATTTTTTCTGGATTTAACCACCAAATCGTCCACATAACATTCAACAAATTTCCCTAAAAAGGGTTTGAAGATACAGTGCATGGAACGTTGATATGTTGCACCTGCATTCTTCAGGACAAAGGGAATTACCCAATAGAAAAACACACCTTGAGGGGATCTAAAGGCTGTATATTCTTTATATTCTAGAGCCATTCATATTTTATTATACCCATAATATCCATCCATGAAGGAAAGTGTTTCATATCCAGCTGCTGCATCAATTAAGAGTTCTGTGATCGGAACTGGAAAATCATCCTTGGGACAATGCCGATTATGATCTCTGAAATCAATGCAAACTCTAATTTGTCCATTCATCTTTTTCACAGGGACAATATTAGCCATCCATTTGGGATATTGAACTTCCCTGACAAAGTTATCTTTGATAAGCTTATCCACCTCAACTTTAATTTTGGAAGCATAAGTTGGGTGTGTTCTTCTTCTGTCTTTCTTGAATCCTCGACATTCTTCTGGAAAATCCAAATGATGAGTAGCAACATCAGGATCAATCCCTGATATTTCTGTATAGTTCCAAGAAAATATATCTCGATTTTTCTTTAAAAATGAAATATACATTTCTTGCTCTTCAAGAGTCATGGCCGCACTAATTAAAGTGGGGCGTGGATATTCTTTTGTACCCATATTTATTTCTTTGAGTTCATCCACAGTGGTAGAGATACCTTCTTCAAATGCTGGAGGAGCATCCTTGAGATCTTCCTCTTCTTCTTCAATATGTGTTATTTCTTCTATTTCTACTTGCATAGTAAATGATGAAGTAGAACTTCCATGATCAGGAAAGAAGTTAAAATCTGAACATCTTGAAGAAGAGGCTACCATTTCTGACCTTATTAATGATGAAGGGTCTTCCTTAGGTAATAAAGAGGAGATTATGGATTGATAATCGACATCAAAATTCACCTATGATATTGCTAAAACTTCTTCTAGCTTGGTTGATGAAGTATAGAATTGCTGGATTTCAGCAGATGAAATGAAGACATCTCCATTTGAGCTTTCATTATTGCCTGGTGAATCAAAAACTTCTACCATGCTGTCTGGATTAGTTTCCGTAATTGACATTATGTAAGTTTCTATAATAGTATTTATATTTGGGTCTATCTTGTCAATTTGATTGATAGGCAACACATAATCTGTACTCACATGTATGAATGGTTTTACTGGAATCTTTTCCAAACCATATGGAGCATTAATTTTGGTAACCTCCTTTGTCATGGATTTCTCCTTTCCCTCTATGTGATAGAATTCTGCCTCAATGTATTGAGATTCACATGTTTTGAATGGGGCTTTATCACCATACAATGTACCAATTTGACCATTGAAATAATATTTGAGACACTGATGGTACGATGATGGTACAGACGCATGTTGATGTAGCCATGGTCTTCCAAGAAAAATGTTGAAGGCTGTGTCATGACGAACAACCATGAAATCTAAATTGGATACAAGGTCTCTAAACTGAGCTCTAAGTGTAATCTCACCCAGAGGTTCTTGTTCATTTTTATCATATCCTTGCAACATCAAAGTAGAAGGAGATAAATCAGATTCGGTGAGGACCAATCGACGAAGTGTACGAATAGGGATGAGGTTGACTCCCGATCCATTATCAATGAAAGCTCGTCGGATATCTAAATCATTGACCTTTCCAGATAAATAAAAAGGTCTAATATGTCCATGCACAACATCATCTTCATCTTCATCTATAAAATATATCACTATATTGAATTCTGTAGGATTATTCTCTACATGGTAGACTTCAGCCGTAGAAATTTTAGTTTCGAATTCTTGAGGACTTGACAAAGCCTCAATGAGTGCCTCTCGAAGATCCTTTGATAGATTTAAGGCATCCAGAATTGATAACTTGGCCGGTACTTGGGAAAAATGTTTCAATACATCATACTTTTGGTGTAAAGGTCTGTGTTTCCCAACAAGAACATGTGGTTTCATAGGCGCCTTTGAAGTTGATGCTTTGGAAGTAGATGAATCTTGTATTGGGGTAGGAGTTGGAAATACTCCTAGCATTGGAAGATTAGACCGACTAGGTCTATTTATTTTTTGAGAGGAAGAAGGTGTAAATTCTAACCGATCTTCCAAAATAATTGTGCCAGGACTGAATCTGCCATGTGTGGAAGAACTTTCTTGTTCTTGTTGAACTCGCTGAAGGGCTCTATCACGAGTTTCCGCTGCATATATAGTTCTATTAGGGGTAGTATTGAAATAGTGTCTTCTGTAATATCCACATCTTCCTATGTATCCTAGACCTCTAGAACTTCCTCTAATTCATCTGTTTGATACAGGGAACTCAGGATCATCAATATCAAAACTATGACCGGCATAAGGATCTGTTAAGTGAATCATGTTAACAGAACCAAAGTTTAACTCTTCATCTGATAAAGATTCTGCCTGATTAGATAGTTTAGGCTGTGCCATTTGGTGGGGCGGTGCCCGTGATTTTGAAGTAGATGGCATAAAATCTGCCAGAGTCAAAGAAAATTTAGGCTTTGACACGAACTCGTCTTCTTCTGACTATTATTCTTTCTTCCAATTATGACACCTCTTTGAAGATTTGACTTCGGATGAAGGGGGTTTTGTTGTGGTATTCATAGAAGAAGACACAATTGGTTTCTTCAATTGCATTCATAAAATGGAATGAGTTCGGTTGATCATTTTCCTTACCATCCAATCATCATATTTCTGCGCATTTTTTCTTTTGACTTCATGCCACTCGCATTCTTCCTCTGGATCTGTAGCAGTAACGCATGTTACCTGGGATTAAGAACCTTTCAGTTTTACATGTCTAGAGTCCACCATCTTTTGAAGGAGGTCTTTGAAGACAAAACACTCCTAAATGGGATTCCCTAACATCTAATGAAATGGAAAATAGTTAAGTAGGTATTCATCTTTTTACTTGATTGGCCTTTTCGGACTTGGAAACTAGACCAGATTGTTTTCCAGAGCTGAGATGAAGTGGCCTGGAACTTGCTCATTCTAGAAAGAATAAACTTTGTTCTTAAAATCTTCAAATTGTTTCTGCCTTTGATCTCTTTGATCATCTTGATGAGGCGACCACTATTTTTGACACTCAGGAGGTGGAGCCCTTCGATATGATGAAGGTTTTGAAGTGGAAAAAGGTACAGGTGCTTGTTTAAGCGTAACTGTAGCTGTCTCTGCTTTCCCCATTATCTTTCCTGGAACTGATGGAATTACACGAGTTTTAGCCTTAGTCTTTATAAGATAGTCTTCAATCTACTGAGCGATTGAAGTAAGGTCTCGAAACCCTTCTGTATATTTCACAGAGATCAATGGTGTGCGTAATTCATCACACAAATTTTCCACACAGATTGGAAAAAATTCTTTTTGAGGGAGTGCTAAACTTAATGAATATGTTAATACCTTACATCGAGCAATGAAATATGAAACTCTTTAATTTTCCCTTTGCTTACAATTTTTAAGATAAAAAACTGTTGTCTTTGGCAACGTTGAACTGAATTGAAGGAGGAATTGTTGACGGAGATCTTCCCACCTGGTAATTGACCGGGATTGCAAGCTTGTATACCAGACAAAAGAAGGTCCTTGTAATGACTGTACAAAACACCTAAGCTTAACTGCTTCTTGTTGAAGAGGAGTTCCCATCATGAGATCACAACGAGAAACAAAATGTGTTAAGTGTTGTTCTGGATCTCCCGAACCATTAAAAATTGGGAATGTGGTACTTGCAAAATTTGATGGGGGAGGAATTGAATCCACCCATTCAGGGTAAGCCCTCTTCTCCAGTTGAACTGGTGTACACTTTCCTTCCATATCTTCCAAATGAGTTATTAATGACTCAATGGTAGTCATTAATTTTTGAGAAAAATCTATTTGAGCTTGGACCTGTGCAGGTGCAATAACTGGAGTTTGAACTGGTGTAGCGACCGAGACTGGCACTGATGGTAGTATTACCGGTTGTTGTTGTGTATAACCCATAGTATTGGACCTATGAGGGTGTACTGGTAAAGGAGGATATTCTTGATCCATCCCAGTAGCTTCAATGAATTCCCTTGAATGACTGACTCTAGCACGCTTAGGAGGAATACTACCTTGAAGTAGTTCTCCATTCAACCTCCTTAACTCCTTCATTTCCGCCTCTTTTTGTGTGAACCTTTCCTCTAATGAGAGTGATTGGCCTTCTCCAGAGGTAGGGTGGAACGCAACTTGAATTTTTTCCTTTCCCCTTGTTGGACGCCTTTCGGAGAGGGGGGAGTTGGTTATTTGAAAGAATACCTAGATTCTAGGTAGGCCTTTGATTCCGGGTACGCACACCTTCCTCATTTGTTTCAGTGCATAAAAACTGTTGATCAAGAACTTCTTCATCCGATCCCTCTGAGTGAGCCTCATGTTCTAGAGGATCAGTAAAAACGGCATTGATGAAATTTATTGATGCATAATGCATTGCATCCCTTCTATCGACATTTCTTTGATACTGTCTTTTTCCATGCCCTTTTTGAGACATTTCCTTTTATTGATTTGATCCCTCAGGAACTTCTTGATGAACCTTAATTTGGAGGGAATCTCCTGATAATTCGGATCTGCATTCCTCTTGTGGCTTCTTCCCTAATCGAGAGAAGACTGACTTTCACTAAGGAAGAGATTGAGGATTTGAAAAAGTCCCTAGTTCGGTGGAATGGGGCAGTTCCTATTTTTCCTTCTCAACTCCTCGAATCCTATTTGTTTCTTCCGAGGGTTGGATTAAAAGAGTACCCAGTCTAGAAATTTGAGGTGGATCTTGAGCTGCTACATCTAAAACTTTCTTAAAAGATCTCCTGATTTTGTGGACTTTAGTCTGGAAACTGGTCGGATGCATCAACCTACATCCACTCAAATCACCTGGCTCAAATGACCATTGGATGATTTCTGACACTTCTGTCACTTGATGATGTGCCTTCTCTAAATGAGAATCTTGTTCGATATTCTCATTTGCCTGATACAAGAGTAATTAGACAACTTATTATTTGTGTGCCTGATTTTGGGAAGAACTAGTTGAGGCCTGTTCCTGAGCAAGCCTTTGATTACACAAAAAACCAATTGACTGTGGCCGGCCATGGGAAATAACATTGCATGAGACCAATTTGGGCAGTCTTTTTTGACTAGAGAGTACAGTGAAATGAAGTGCTCCATGAAAACCCCATCCCCTGATATGAATACCAGATGTGTCATTGGTTATTAACTGGTGCAATCCTTTTAGTGCGCCAAGGCATGAATGATAAAGGGCTCTCTACTGCTTTTCAACCTTTGGATGTCAGGAAACTGAGAGAGATTCCAAGTCAATTTGGCGTTGTAACCCTTATATTATCTTGACATGATTTTCATATTAATCATAAGAAAATATTTTCTTTTTCAATTGAAAAAGAGTCTTCCACATGTTGAGACGAATATCGTGAATACAATATTCCATCAACATTTCTGGAATATCATACTTAGAGTCAGCCAAAGGCCAAAACATGACTGGTACATCACCTTTCGCCAGTTTTTTCTCATATTCAACACTTCTTCCTTATCATTCGATGAAGATTCTTCTACCTGATTAGACCAAAGATGGTGCTTCTTTGTTGCTTCATTAGATTCAACAAGATTTCTATAGAATTCATTTATCAAACAAGAAGATGAATGATCCAGGGGTGGTTTGGATAATGAACTATGCCCTGGGATATCTTCTGATTGAGAGAGTATTTTACCTACTAGCGGTAAAGCATCAGACATGATTGGCTTCACATTTTCAAGTGCCTCAAAATAAGAGGGATTTATCGTTACTACATTGTCCTTTGAAGAATTTTCCAGGCAATGCGAATTACTACTACGGAGAGGACTTTCGTAGCTAAATTCATCATCATGGGGAGGACCACCATGGTGGGTTATAGAAAAAGATAAAACCTCTTGCTCCTTGATCTTCTGGCCACGCAGAGGGTTATTGTGGCTCTCATCTGAAGATGATACTTCGAGATCGACTGAACTGTCATAAATCAAGACTTCATGAGGAAGTGTCTGATGAAGACCTTTGGAATTATTATTCCCACTATTGGGAAATGAGAGAGTAGATTTTTGAGTTTCAACAGACAATTGTATGAGTACATCAAGAACTCCAGCATCGAGCAAGGCCTTATTGCAGATTGGCTCTTGATTTCTCGTCTGTGATGGATGGGTCTTTTTCTTAGACGCCTTCTTATTCACTTTGGAAACCACTTGTTGATTAAAGTGGTTATTATGGGCAGATGTATGTGCCTGCTCAGGAGAAATGGTCAGGTTAGGCTGATTACCTCCATTTAAATCGGGTGTATGTGCCCGACTTGATTGTCTGCATGACATGGGGGAGTATGCCCCACGACCCTCCTGGACTAGAACAGAGGTGAATATCTGCTCCGGAGTGACATGTTGATGAGTCACTCCACTGATAGGGATATATTTATGATTCTTTCCTTGTGATCCTGCTGAAGTTGTTATAATATTTTGACAGTCATTCAGAATATGGGCAGGGATTTGCTTCTTCTCTTTTTCCATTTTCAGAATGTGCTTGGTGAATTCAGCTGTCAGAATGGGAATATACGTCCATTCCATGTCTGGAGTAGGTGTGTATTCCTGCTCCTGTCCTCCTTTTCCTGTCAGTGAATTCTGACAGTACTCATGTGTGGGGGAAAAGAGTTGAGTCTGCTCCAAATTTGTCGTCGGAGCTTTCTGACTGACTACTCAGGGTGCTACCAAACGAGACTGTTGGCAGGCTTGATGAACATTGGTAGGTGTAAGTGCCTACTGTGTATTCTTCATCAAGTATGGTTGACTAATTTCCTTCAATAATGACATACGAGACTGCTGACAGAATTGTTTATTGTAAACAGGTGTATGTGCCTGCTTATCAGTTGACACCATATTAGATTGGCGAGCTTCTTTGGGTGTAGTCAGATGAGTCTTCTGACTACTAGATGAATTATAAACTAGTTTATATGCCTGTCTATAATACTCTGCCAGAATTGCATGACGGGATTGGTGGGTTGCTGCTAGATGAGTCTGCTGGACAGCGGGATTAGAACGGATGGGTGTATGTGCCCGCTCGTTGCTTTCCATCAAGTTAGGTTGATGGACTTCTTCGGAGGGGGCATATATAAGAACTTTCTCCCTGTTGGCCGGATTTCTCCTCTGATGGTTCGTCTTATGTGCTCGGGTCTGAGCTACCTAAGTCGAACCCCTAGAGGTGATACCCTCATCATGTTGAAGGTGCACTACCACACGAGTCTAGCGGAGATTGTTGATGGGAGCCCTTGGGAAGGAATCATGTCTTCTTGAACTGAGGCCTTGAGTGACCTCTTCATTCACCTCCCTGTAATATGGGAGGGATTGGTTGTTGCGTTCCATGGGATAACGACCTGAAACGTTCAGAGATGGTGGTTAGTACCGCCTACTTCTTGATCATTGGTCATCGCTGTCTGGACAACCAGGGTGATTTATTAACTTGGATGGCTTGTCGAGCGGCCTCCAGAGTTGTAATGGTACCGTGTTGATGGTATTCCTTAACCAGTGCATTCGAAACTCAGCGTTGCAGATGCTGAGTAGGTGATGTCGTCCTCAGAGTGGACGAAGATCCAATAGGAGTAGCAACCAAATCATTCACATGTGTGAACTTTAAAGAAACCATTTCTATAATGCAGAGAGATCTTGGAAAAAGAGCGCCTGTTTTATATAATAGACATAATCAATATAATTTTGGCCAGACTACATCTTTTGGATGAGAGCTTATGTTATTGATTTCTTTATTGGCCCTCATATTGAATTTAAGAGGGTCCTAACAAATAAGTAAAGCATCATTTTAACTTGGTTAAGGATTCATGTCGGGTTCACCGTTTTTGTTTCTTCTGGAAATGGGGATGACCTCGTTTGTTTAAGGTTCAAACTTTTCCAATCGGTTTCTAATGGGTTTATTTGTAGAACCGGAAACATCCAATGATTCTATATCCAATTTGGACATACTTTCCAAAGGTAGTTGCTCATTAGTTGTGGACTGATGAGGCATAAGAATTTTCATTGGTCAAGAGGATGGGAGGTCAAGCTCATCACACCTTATTGGGGAGAATTATTGACTACTCCGGGACTCTCTCATAGATTTAAGTTATGTCCATGAATCCTTATTAATTCACCAAGTATGAAAATGAGTTTTCCTTTAGATTTGGCAATAAATGATTGATATGTATGAGATTTTAGAGAATCTTTTATATGTATTTGAGGTTCTTCATCGATGGAGAATCATCCGTATGTATTGGAGATTCTAAGTCAATGGTATCCTTTAATACATTATATATAAATCTCTTGGTCATTATGATGACCATACTAGTTTTAAATCCACTCAATGGAGAACTTGAAGTTTATCGTCATTCAGAAGGACAAAGATTATTTCAGAGTTGGGATCGTACTCGCAGATGGGAAACCCATGTATCCTTGTTAAAGAGGAATCAGAATCCACATAGTTCGGGAATTAAAATATAGTTTAATGTCATATGGGACGGATGATAATTAATGGGTGATGGACTTGAACCTTTGAAAGTCTTCCTATGTAATATACTTTTAAGGAAAAGATCAAAGTCCACGTAGTTCAATTAAGAAGTGTGGGGCTTACGTATGATTAACGGCCCAAAGAGATGTGTCATGATTACTTTTACACTCTAAGCTCACATGAGTCATGATCGATGTGAGAAAAAAGAGGTATTAGTAAACCCTGACGATTTGTGCCATGAAATATGTGGTCACAAGGAATGATATGGGGCTTATGTATGTGTAACTGCCCAAGTAAATGAAGATCAGGACTTAATTCAGGGAAGAATCCCAGAAGCAAGGTACATAAAGATATTTGTGATTTATGGGGATCTGGATACTCTAACTTGGGGCTTACTCTAACTTGGGGCTTACTCATGAGGAGGATGCCCAAATTAAGGGGGACTTATGATTGAGTCTTATTCCTGAGAAGGAAACCCAAATAAAAAAGGATTATGACTGGGGCTTACTCCTGAGAAGGAGGCCCAGAGTTAAAGGGAATTATGATTGGGACTTACTCCCAAGAAGGAGGCCCAATTTAAGGAGACTTGTAACTTGGGGCTTATTCCTAAGAAGGAGGCCCAGATTAAAGGGTACTTGGGGCTTACTCCTAAGGAGTATGCCCATTAACAGGGTACATAAAGGTATTTGTGCTTTATATAGATATAGATTCTTAATTTGGGGTTTACTCCTAAGGAAGATTTCCAGGTTAAAGAGAATTAGGGAACTTGGGGATTATTCCTAAGGAGGATTCCCAGATTAGGGAACTTCTCATCTTAAGGGATGAGGTTTAATGAAGGAAATCTCTAACCATGGTGATATAAAGTTATATAAATCACAAGGTTTTGAGAGATATTCCACATAACTCCTTTCAGATAAGGAATCCAACAAATAAGCCATTCCATAAGTGGCTTTGAAGAGGGTTTTGGAGGCTAGATCTTGAAGAGGAGAGGTGGATTTGAAGAAAGTAAGCGAATTGAAAGGAGGGGCACCCAAAAAGAGGCAGGCACACAAGTCCTGGTCGCGCAAGTATACTTGCGCGACATTGGTGTACTTGGGTGATGGTTAACCAATAGGGTAATACTTGGATGAGACTTGGCTCAAGGCCTTAGTATTATCCCTAAAGGCTTCCAAAAGGGTGGCGCACAAGTTCTGTTGAAGGGATAAGGTGGCGCGCAAGTGTGGTCATTTCCCTTAAGGGTTAGAAACTTAGGCACACAAGTGTCGATGAATTTCAACACTTAGGACTTGTTCCCCCTCTTTAGATCTTCCATTCTAGGTAAGAAATTACCTTATAAGTGTTCGGAATACTTCAAGAAAAGACTAGGGCTCTAAGAGCTTAAATATGAGTTTTGGATTTTTTCTTTCCTCAAAATGGGGGGCCCCACAAGGGGTATTTATAGGCCATTGAGTACCTTGGGTGAAAAAATATTAGGGTGCGCAAGTCACCTGCACGACCAATATGTGGCGCGCAAGTATACTTGCACGACCATAGTGAAACTTGCGCGGCCCATGCTTAAAGAAATCCTTCTTCATGCCTTTGTCAATTTTTGATGTTCTTCAAAGGAATAATCTCTTTGTGCTTAAGGTATTCCCCTTTTTCAGTTGTTAGAATCCGTGATGGAAAGGATCATCAAAAAGTTCCATACAAAAAATGAATGAAGTAAACATCACATGAAATATTGGTTTGATGTGGATTATGTGAATCAAAGTTTTTCATTGAAAGAAGTAAGGGAAATTTAGAGAAGTGATACTGCATTTACTAATTGATATTTTGTATCAAAGAAGATGGATTAATTATGATGGTGAAGTGTTGACACTACCACAAAATGATCCAAGGGAATAACGTAGTTTTATCAACACTAAGCAGAATGTAATGATAAAGGGAAGTCTTTATCGGCTCTAGCTGAAACGCTGATAAATCTATCCTTTATCAACGTTAAAAAAGTGCTAAGAAAAGTTTTTAATAACATTTTATATACAATATTTATATTAAAAAATAATGTTCATTAGTATATATTAAATAAAAAATGTATGTTTATAATTAATATATATTTTTTGATAATTCAAAAATATATATATAATGTTTTAAAAGAAGTATAAGATTCTAATTAAATATATACACTACTACAAATATGGCCTTTGTCAGCGCTAGAAAAATCAATTAACAGTGCTAAAAAAACAACAGTTAATTGAGGTGTGGATAAAGGGGGGTCCCTTTTATCAGTGCTCCGAAAAGCGCTGATAAAGGCCGCTTTTATCAACGTTTTTAGCGCTCACTACTACAAAAACGATCTTTATCAGCACTCAAAACTGGCTTTAACAGCGCTAAAAAAGCACTGTAAAGCTCAGTGCTGAAAATGAGGGGGAGGTCCCCTTTATCAGTGCTCAATAAGGGCTTATAAAGGGATACTTTATCAACGCTAAAAACGCCCTGATAAATGGAGACTTTATCAGCGCTAAAAAGGAGATGATAAAGGACTCCTTTATCAAAGCTAAAAAAGCGCTGATAAATGTGTTTTTTATCAATGCGATTTTAGGGCTGATAAACTGATCTTTTATCAGTGCTAAAAAAGCGCTGATAAATTCTCTATCCGCTGCAACAAAAAAATATGTAGTAGCACACCCAAACAACACCTGCAATAAATTCAGCATCTCAACAAGTATAATCATACAAAATTAACACATAATTCATAAGGTAATTACACCAAGTATACCCATACACCATTAACACATAATTCATAAGTTAATTAAATACATAAAAAAATCAATTCAGAATTCAGGGGGTTGGGGGGAAGTTCAGGGGTTTGGGGTGGCTGTCCAAGGGGGGGTAGGGGTTTCCGGGGGGATGGGGGTGTCCGGGGGATAGGGGTGTCCAGGGGGTGGGGGCGGTCTAGGAGGTTGAGGGGCTGTCTAAGGGGGTGGGGTGGTGTCCAGGGGGGTGGTGGGGGCTGTCCATGAGGGTGGGGGTGTCCAGGGGGTGGGGGTGTCTAGGTGGTGGGGTGGTGTCTAGGGGGGGTGTCTAGGTGGGGGGAAGGGGTTGTCCATGGGGGTGTCTAGGGGGGTGGGCTGGTGTCCAGGGTGTCGGGGGGGGGGATTTCCTGGGGGTGGGGGGGGGGGTGTCCGGGGGGTGGGGTTGTGTCTAGGGGGGTGGGGGCGGTCCAGGGGGGTGGTGGGGCTGTCCAAGGGGGTGGGGGTGTCCAGGAGGGTGGGGGTGTCCAGGAGGGTGGGGGTGGCCGTCCATGGGTGGGGGGTGTCCAGGGGTGGGAGTGTAACACCCGAGACTTCTATGTTATATAAATCATCAAAGGAATCTTTTTTCTACACACAAAACTTTCTTGGCTTGCTTTACACGAAATCGCGACCTTCCTCGATAGCTTGCGTCGTACGCAATACCGAGTTTCACTAAACAATGATATGCTAATAAAATATTATTAAAACTAGCCGTTATGAATAGTAATAACCACTTTTTGAAATATTATAAATTTTATTTTTCAAAATGGACTTTATTTTTGGATTCGGAATATCGAAATTATCCTAGGGTAAAATTTTGGTATTTTTCTGAAAACTTTCAATTTTGATGAATAGTAAAACCACTAAGTGGTAGTTAAAAAAACTGATTTTTTCATAAAACTTAATTTTACCGCTTCTGTGAGTGGAATTTCAAAAATCTGAGAGACACGGTTGATGTCAGTAAGTAAAATGTGGTTCAATGGGATGAAAATAATTTTTTTGGTGAATAGTAACTTTTTACTTTTTTTTACCACGGTTAAAAGTAAATAGGGTAATTAAGGGTAAAAATGATATTATTATTACCCTAACACATGTCCTAATTCTATTGGACAAGTGTAATTCGACCAAAAAAAACCTTAGGAATAAAATATGACTATTTATGCCCACTTGGATTAGATTAGGACATTTATTATTAATTTATTTAAAGAAGGGTTAAAATAGTTAAAATCAAAGTTTAATAAGTAAATCATTTTTAATATTGGGTTATACATAAGATAAATTCGACTATAAATATTCATTAGAAATCTAAAAAGATTTCCTGCGTAATGGTATTTTATTTGTAATTTTAATACATTAAATAATTTAATTTATTTATGACACAAAGATGATGCAGTAATTATCTTATTAATGAAATATTGACATAATTGATGTTATAAACACCAAAATAAATGTAATTTGAAACTTTTTATGAATTACACTAATTTTATAGATTAATATGACATGTTAGTATTGATTTAATTAACTTTTTTCGAACTAATCATTCTGTTATGATTTTCACAAAAATTAATTACTAAATAGTGTCAAAATTGACATAACATAGTTTTTAAAACAAATATTATATTAGTAATTGTTATTTTATTCCTAAAAATCTAAGGTTCAGCCAAATGACTTAGATAAGGTTATATATATTAATAATAAACTACTTGGGGTTCGTTTGGCTGCTTATAGTAAGTTTATTAACCTTATAGTATAAGAACACAAGAAGATAAGGTAAAAGTAAAATTATTTAACTTAATGTTAAATCTAAATGATAAGGTTAAAATAGGAACCTAAACTTGTCTAAATTATATTGTATGAGAGGATTTCAACCCATACCCACCTTAGCTTCTAAATAAATCAATTTAGAGCTATTTAAAACCGAACTTGACTTTATAATAAAATAATATTTTTATCTTTTCCAAAGGAGCCCCTCTCCTCCCTTATAAAAGGGCACCTCCTCCCCCTCTTCCTCACACCACTTTGAGGCTTCACTCTCGGCCAACCCCTGCCAATTTCTTCTCTCCACTTCCGTAGAAACATCCTAGAGGTTCTGGTCTTCTTAAAAGACCTATTTTAGTGCCCTAAAAGGAGGTCTCAAAGAAGCACTTCAAAGAAGAGGTAATGTCTGTTACCGATTCTTTCATCTTTATTTCTTCTTCCACTTATTATTATTTAGTTTTTTCATTATGAAGTAATAACATCAATATCACTCATATAATGATATGTTATTATAAGTATGAAACAACCCTATTTCACCATCTATCCATCCTACGGAAAAAGAAATCACCGCGCGTGCGTACGTACGGAATACCGTCTCCACGCCGTGGTGTAATCTATTTTACACCACCACCTTACTTGGATGGGTATAATGGTGTAAATAATGACTATATATTACTATTATAAATTTATATTTATTCTGAAATAGTATACATACACTCCAATACAATTCCACTATCATAGGAATGATATCATCACTTGTGCGTACGTACGGAATACCGTCTCCACGATGTGATGCAACTCGTTCTACATGATATTCATTTCATAATGATTATATAAATGAATTGAATGAATGAATATGATATATATTATACTAATACCATTCTGGAAATGAGGTATCTATAACCTAAAGAGAAGAATAAGAATTTATTCAACAAAACATGCATAAGAACAAAAAGTAATAAACACCCGAATAACAAGTAGTAATGAAATATTACTAATAAGAAGCTAAGAATATGACCATATATGATATCATAACAATAAGTATGATTCTGGAATAAGTCAATAACATTATTTAAATCATTATACAGGAGGTTCGGACACGTACAAAGCATATCGGACCTAAGGTAAGGGAAATATCACAATCTCATTTTTATCCGAGATTGTTTATACTTTGGTATTTACTGGGGTGTATTTTATCATCCACATCCATGTTTCCTCAATATTTAATATTTATATCCTTCTAAAATAGTTTATATCCAATTTTACCCTTCGATGAGTTTTTAGTAAAGGATATGAAAGGAATCTTTTGTCGTTTTTCGTACGAGGTACTTTTTGACTTTTCCGACAAAAGTACGAAGAATGTTTTTTAACTTATACGGCATTAATGGATTTTTAAAACATTATATCCAAGAACCTTCCTTTACAAGTTTTCAAGTTTATTTTTAATCAACTTCTTTTAGTGAAAAATTTTATGACATGTTAAGAAAGGAAAATGTTTTTGAAGTAGAAAGGATATTTTCCTCAAGAATGGAGTTCAAGTGTTTTATCAAAATTATTTTCCATCTAAGATAATAAAGGGTTATGTTTCTATCCCTATTATTACATTGATTTGACTATGTTGTGATGGAATCATTTTTATGAATTCCTTTATCTTATATGAATTGTTTTATGATGTCACGATGTTTAAGATTCCCATTTTTATTACATGGGTTATGCAATGATGTATGATTTAATATTTTGTGGCACACATAAGAATGGTATCATTATGAGATGGGTGGGACCTATATCTACCTCCAATGCATTAGGTAAAGATTTTATATCTCATGAGATAGACATGGCTGGAACGGTAGGTTATACCGGTTCAGTGAAGCAGGACTGAAACGAGGGTAACTCGGTTCAGAAATGGACTTTGTCCACTAAGATAGTCTTGGAAATGAGTCTTGACTAATAAGAAATGATTCTCTATGATTATGTGTGTATGCCACAAAGTTTCATGTTTTAAGTTATGATTATTGGGATTACATTTCACTACTATGATTTATCCCATGTTATGAAATTATGATCTCTTTTGCAGGTTAAGATTTCCAAAAGTTATGTGCTTAGGTATATGATTTGATTGATATTTCTTTTGTTTAACCTTACTGAGAATTTGAGCTCACCCTTTTGTATGTTTTATTTCCCCAGGTCAGGAAGAAGGTTATTAAGTAGAATATGCCAAAAAGGGACTCTAGATATGATGAAATAAATGGGAGGCAAAGTAGATGCATTATGAACCAGTTGTTTATGTTTCCCAGTTTCTAAAGACACTATACCTATACGGTCCTTTCTTGGTTTGGTTATATGTTGTAATAAGTGTGCTTCAATTCTGAATTAATAACAATGTATGTAAAGTATGTGTCGTTATAGTTGGTATCAGAGGAAAGGTATAGTCAACCTTTGGAAACTAGGATGTGAAAGCCTTAGTAAGAACCCTAAGGATAAGTCTAAGCATAGAACACAATCTTAGTGTTTTAGAAATGGCCATGAATAACCTAGGATAAGACCTTAAGTGTGAAATTTTATTCTTGATTATGTGGTTTTCCTATTATAATTAGTTTTTCTCACACTATTCTTCTTGGTTTTAGTAAATAGCTAGAACCCGAAGGAACCGTGTTAATGCGGAATGCGACGGGCAACACAATGATTGTCCCCCTAAGCAACCAAACGTTATGGGAGATGGAATGCAAAATCTTGTAGCCATGATCACACAACTTTCTCAAGCTATGAATCATGCAGGACTTTCAAACGAGCAAAGGAAGAAGAAACATTCTGTTGAATCTTTCATGAGATAGCGTCCACCTTCATTCAGCGGGTCTACTGATCCATTAGTTGATGAACAATGGATTAGTACTACTGAAAATATATTTTCAGTTCTTCAATGTTCTGAGCATGATAAATTCATCTTAGTAGTGTATCGTTTGGAAGGTGATGCTGATCAATGGTGGAATCTTATTAAGAATACGAGGCAAAGGGATGAAATTGAGTCCATGGAATGGGACGAGTTCAAGAACTTATTTTTCAATAAGTACTTCCCTCTTATTCTCCGAACAAAGATGGAGAAAGAGTTTCTTGAACTGAAGCAAAAGGATGATGAATCTGTTGGTACCTATGAAGAAAATTTTACAAGACTTGCAAGGTACGCTTCTGGTATTATTATCCAACCTGAGAGTAAGATCGATCGATTCTTTAGTGGCTTAAAACCAAGTCTTCGAAGGGCCTTAGCCATAAGGGACTTCAATAGATATGATGAAATCGTTCGATGTGCTCTCAAAGTTGAGATGGAGATTGGGGTAACCCATCAGTCATATGGGTTTGATAAGAAGAGGAAAATGGAATTCAAAGGAAAATCTAAAGAGCACACTGAAAAGAAGATGAGCTTTACCTTATGCTCAAAGTGTGGAAAGAAACATGGAGGGAGTTGTCTTAAAGGGACAAGTAAATGTTTCAAATGTGGAAAGGAAGGTCATCGGGCATTTGAATGACGCGATGATGGGAAGAAGATGTCTAATGATGCAAACAAAGGAAGGGATACACAGAATGAACCTACTACACTTCAATGTTTCAAATGCAAGGATATGGGAAATTATGCCAATAAATGCCCTAATCCAAGGGTTGATGATGATGGTCGACGTCAACAAACTCTTAAGGCTAAAGACAAAGGAAAGTCACATGCAATTTCTATCAGCGATGTGGAGTACGATAACGATGTGGTGAAAGGTACACTTACCATCCAATCTAAAGTAGAAAATGTTTTATTTGATTCTGGATCCACCCACTCCTTTATTTCTGAAGAAGTTTCTAAGGGTATCACCGTATTACCTCAACAATTAGATGTTGAGTTAGCTGTGACAGCACCTAATGGCACAACAGTCGCATCAAAAGTTTATAATTCTTCTCCGATTGAAGTTTGTGGGAAAGTGCTTCCTGCAAATCTTGTGATCCTTCCTATAGTGGAATTTGATGTGATTCTTGGAATGGATTGGATTTCTTTACATGGAGCTCATATCAATTTCCAAAGAAGGGAAGTCACATTTCATATTCCAGATCAAACTATGATCGTCTATCGATGCAAGGATGAACATAACCTTCCAGTGGAAATTTCTTCCATTTTATGGGTATTGATTCCAATAAATGAAGGTTATTTATCTCAAATGGTTGGTGAGAAACTCACGATTAAGAATATGCCCATTGTACGGGAGTTTGATGATGTCTTTCCGGAGGAATTACCGGGTCTTCCACCGAATCATGAAGTTGAGTTTTCAATAGAACTCGTACCGGGTGCTTTGCCTATTTCAAAGACACCTTATAGAATGGACCCAATTGAGTTGCAGGAATTGAAGAAGCAACTCCAAGAGAATCTTGATAGGGGGTTCATACGCCCTAGTGCGTCACCTTGGGGAGAACCTGTTCTGTTTGTTAAGAAGAAAGATGGATCAATGAGACTCTGCATTGATTATCGAGAACTTAACAAGATCACTATTAAGAACAAATATCCTCTCCCATGCATTGATGACTTATTTGACCAACTACGTGGAGCTCAATACTTTTCCAAGATTGATCTTCATTCAGGGTATCATAAATTAAGGGTCAAAAGGGAGGATATACCAAAGACGGATTTCCGTACAAGGTATGGACACTATGAATTCATAGTGATGCCATTTGGTCTTACTAATGCCCCTGCTATCTTCATGGATCTTATGAATAGAGTCTTTAGAGACTATCTTGATCAATTTGTGGTAGTCTTTATAAATGATATTGTTTTCTATTCAAAGAGCAAGGAAGAACATGAAGATCAATTGAGAATTATATTAAAGACCCTGAGAAAGGAGAAACTTTATGCCAAATTTACCAAGTGTGAATTTTGGCTTCAAAAAGTTGCATTTTTGGGTCACATAATCTCAAAAGAGGGGATATCTGTGGATCCAGCAAAAACAGAGGTTATCAAAAGATGGTCGAGACCAACAACAGTAACTGAGATCCGAAGTTTTCTTGGTTTGGCTGGATATTATTGACATTTTGTGAAATATTTTTCACGATTATCTAATCCACTCACCAAGTTGACTCGGAAAGGAGTTAAGTTTGTTTGGACAGAGGAATGTGAAGAGAATTTCAAGGAGTTGAAAAGAAGGTTATCCAGTGCACCTGTCCTCACACTGCCTTGTAGTGGAGAAAGGTTTGTGATCTATAGTGATGCATCCAAGAAGAGATTGGGGTGTGTTCTTATGAAAAATGATATGGTGATAGCTTATGCCTCACGACAGTTGAAAATAAATGAGAAAAATTACCCAACTCATGATTTGGAGTTAGCTGCGGTAATCTTTGCATTAAAGATTTGGAGGCATTACCTTTATGGTGAAAGGTGTGATATTTATACTGATCATAAAAGTTTAAAGTATATTTTCACACAAAAGGAGCTGAATATGCGCCAAAGAAGATGGTTGGAGCTGATTAAGGATTACGACTGCTCAATTCATTACAACCTTGGGAAAGCAAACAAGGTGGCAGATGCATTAAGTCGACAAGACCATGCTAGTTTATCCATGATGAGGATCACAAAAGATCCAATATTTATGGATTTACAAAGGATGGATCTTGGAATTATAATGAAAGGGAAAAAATTGTATCTTTCTCAAATGAATCTTCAACCATTTATACATGTGAAGATTAAAGAGGCGCATAAAGAAGATGTCGAGTTACAAAAGAAGGTGAGAAATGTTCCTGAATTCAACCTTGATTGTGATGGGATAATAAAGTTCAGGAATCGGGTTTGTGTTCCTCCCATCCCCGAATTAAATAAGGAGCTGCTGGATGAGGCTCATAGTTCTTCATTCTCTATTCATCCTGGAAGCACGAAGATGTATAGGGACCTGAAAGAATACTTATGGTGGGATGGCATGAAAAGAGATTTTGCTGAATATGTCTCTTGATGCTTGGTTTGTCAACAAGTTAAAGCTGAGAGACAGAAGTCTAAGGGGATGTTACAACCATTACCCATACCCGAATGGAAATGGGAAAATATCACTATGGACTTTTTCACAGGACTTCCTAAAAAATCCTAAGGCAATAATGCTATCTGGGTCATAGTTGATCGTCTTACAAAGTCTGCAAAATTCATTGCTATTAGAGAGGATTTCTATTTGGATCAGCTTTCCAGGATATATGTAAAGGAAGTGGTAAGATTGCATGGAGTACCACTTTCTATTATATCTGATCGGGATCCGAGATTTACCTCAAAGTTCTGGCGAAGTCTTCAGCATACTCTGGATACAGAGTTGAGTTTCAGCACTGCTTATAATCCTCAGATAGACGGTCAGTCTGAGAGAAAAATTCAAACTCTAGAAGATATGTTGAGAGCTTGCTCTATGGATTTCAAAGGTGGTTGGGATCAACACCTACCTTTGGTGGAATTTTCTTAGAATAATAGCTTTCACTCCAGTATTCAGATGGATCCTTATGAAGCTCTCTATGGAAAGAAATGCAGGACTCCAACTTACTGGGATGAAGTTGGGGAAAGAAAGCTATTAGGATCCGATCTCGTTGATGAAATGGTAGAAACGGTCAGATCTATTCAACAACACATAAGAGCAGCTCAGAGTCGACAGAAAAGTTATGTCGACAACCGAAGAAAAGACCTAGAGTTTGAAGTGGGTGATAAAGTTTTCTTACGAATATCTCCCTGGAAGAGGGTTATGAGATTTGGAAAGAAGGGGAAGTTGAGCCCTAGATATATCGGTCCTTTCGAAATACTGGATCGTGTTGGGAAGGTAGCTTACCGATTGGCGCTTCCACCAAATCTCTCTCAAGTTCATGATGTGTTCCATGTATCTCTCCTGAGAAAGTACATACCTGATCCTTCACATGTACTCAGCTTAGAAGTTGTACCGCTGGAGCAAGATCTTTCTTATGAAGAACAACCGATAGAGATTCTGGATCGTAGTGAAAAATTCCTATGAAACAAGACCACTCGATTGGTGAAAGTTTTATGGAGGAACCAATAATTAGAAGAAGCTACATGGGAGCTTGAGGATATGATGAGGGAGAGGTATCCTCATCTATTTGTTACAAAGTGACGAATTTCGAAGGGCGAAATTCATTTTAAGGGGGGTAGAATGTAACACCCGAGACTTCTATGTTATATAAATCATCAAAGGAATCTTTTTATACACACAACACTTGCTTGGCTTTCTTTACACGAAATCACGACCTTCCTCGATAGCTTGCGTCATACGCAATACCGAGTTTCACTAAACAATGATATGCTAATAAAATATTATTAAAACTAGCCGTTATGAATAGTAATAACCACTTTTTGAAATTTTATAAATTTTATTTTTCAAAATGGACTTCGTTTTTGGATTCGGAATATCAAAATTATCCTAGGGTGAAATTTTGGTATTTTTCTGAAAACTTTCAATTTTTGATGAATAGTGAAACCACTAAGTGGTAGTTAAAAAAACTGAATTTTTCATAAAACTTAATTTTACCGCTTCTGTGAGTGGAATTTCAAAAATCTGAGAGACACGGTTGATGTCAGTAAGTAAAATGTGGTTCAATGAGATGAAAATAATTTTTTGGTGAATAGTAACTTTTTACTTTTTTTTACCACGGTTAAAAGTAAATAGGGTAATTAAGGGTAAAAATGATATTATTATTACCCTAACACATGTCTTAATTCTATTGGACAAGTGTAATTCTACCAAAAACAACCTTAGGAATAAAATATGACCATTTAGGCCCACTTGGATTAGATTAGGACATTTATTATTAATTTATTTAAAGAAGGGTTAAAATAGTTAAAATCAAATTTTAATAAGTAAATCATTTTTAATATAGGGTTATACATAAGATAAATTCGACTATAAATATTCATCAGAAATATAAAACTATTTCCTACATAATGGTATTTTATTTGTAATTTTTAGACATTAAATAATTTAATTTATTTATGACACAAAGATGATGCAGTAATTATCTTATTAATGAAATATTGACATAATTGATGTTATAAACACCAAAATAAATGTAATTTGATACTTTTTATGAATTCCACTAATTTTATAGATTAATATGACATGTTAGTATTGATTTAATTAACTTTTTTCGAACTAATCATTCTGTTATGATTTTCACAAAAATTAATTACTAAATAGTGTCAAAATTGGCATAAAATAGTTTTTAAAACAAATATTATATTAGTAATTGTTATTTTATTACTAAAAATCTAAGGTTCGTCCAAATGACTTATATAAGGTTATATATATTAATAATAAACAACTTTGGGTTCGTTTGGAAGCTTATAGTAAGTTTATTAACCATATAGTATAAGAACACAAGAAGACATGGTAAAAGTAAAATTATTTAACTTAATGTTAAATCTAAATGATAAGGTTAAAATAGGAACCTAAACTTGTATAAATTCTATTGGATGAGAGGATTTAGACCCACCCCCACCTTAGATTTGAAATAAATCAATTTGAAGCTATTTAAAACCGAACTTGACTTTATAATAAAATAATATTTTTAGTTTTTCCAAAGGAGCCCCTCTCCTCCCTTATAAAAGGGCACCTCCTCCCCCTCTTCCTCACACCACTTTGAGCCTTCAAGCTCGGCCAAACCCTGCCAATTTCTTCTCTCCACTTCCCTAGAAACATCCTAGAGGTTCTGGTCTTCTTAAAAGACCTATTTTAGTGCCCTAAAAGGAGGTCTCAAAGAAGCACTTCAAAGAAGAGGTAATGTCCGTTACCAATTCTTTCATATTTATTTCTTCTTCCACTTATTATTATTTAGTTGTTTCATTATGAAGTAATAACATCAGTATCAATAATATACTGATATGTTATTATAAGTATGAAAGAACCCTATTTCACCATCTATCCATCCTATAGAAAAAGAAATCAGCGCGCGTGCGTACGTACGGAATACCATCTCCACGCCGTGGTGTAATCTATTTTCCACCACCACCTTACTTGGATGGGTATAATGGTGTAAATAATGAATATATATGACTATTATAAAGTGATATTTATTTTGAAATAGTATACATACACTCCAATACAATTCCACAATCATAGGAACGATATCATCACTCGTGCGTACGTACGGAATACCGTCTCCACGATGTGATGCGACTCGTTCTACATGATCTTAATTTCATAATGATTATATAAATGAATTGAATGAATGAATATGATATATATTACACTAATAACATTCTGGAAATGAGGTATCTATAACCTAAAGAGAAGAATAAGAATTTATTCGACAAAACACACATAAGAACAAAAAGTAATAAACACCCGAATAACAAGTAGTAATGAAGAATTACTAATAAGAAGCTAAGAATATGACCATATATGATATTATAACAATAAGTATGATTCTTGAATAAGTAGATAACATTATTTAAATAATTATACAGGAGGTTCGGACACATACAAAGCATATCGGACCTAAGGTAAGGGAAATATCACAATCTCATTTTTATCCGAGATTGTTTATACTTTGGTATTTACTGGGGTGTATTTTATCATCCACATCCATGTTTCCTCAATATTTAATATTTATATCCTTATAAAATAGTTTATATCCAATTTTACGCTTCGGTGAGTTTTTAGTAAAGGATATGAAAGGAATCCTTTGTCGTTTTTCGTACGAGGTACTTTTTGACTTTTCCGACAAAAGTACGAAGAATGTTTTTTAACTTATACAACATGAATGGATTTTTAAAACATTATTTCCAAGAAGCTTCCTTTAAAAGTTTTCAAGTTTATTTTTAATCAACTTATTCTAGTATAAAATTTTATGACATGTTAAGAAAGGAAAATGTTTTTGAAGTAGAAAGGATATTTTCCTCAAGAATGGAGTTCAAGTGTTTTATCAAAATTATTTTCCATCTAAATAAAGGGTTCTGTTTCTATCCCTATTATTACATTGATTTGACTATGTTGTGATGGAATTATTTTTATGAATTCCTTTATATTATATGAATTGTTTTATGATGTCACGATGTTTAAGATTCCCATTTTTATTACATGGGTTATGCAATGATGTATGATTTAATATTTTGTGGCACACATAAGAATGGTATCATTATGAGATGGGTGGGACCTATATCTCCCTCCAATGCATTGGGTAAAGATTTTATATCTCATGAGATAGACATGGATGGAACAGTAGGTTATACCGGTTCAGTGAAGCAGGACTGAAACGAGGGTAACTCGGTTCAGAAATGGACTTTATCCACTAAGATAGTTTTGGCAATGAGTCTTGACTAATAAGAAATGATTCTCTATGATTATGTGTATATGACACAAAGTTTCATGTTTTAAGTTATGATTATTGGGATTACATTTCACTACTATGATTTATCCCATGTTATGAAATTATGATCTCTTTTGCAGGTTAAGATTTCCAAAAGTTATGTGCTTATGTATATGATGTGATTGATATTTCTTTTGTTTACCCTTACTGAGCATTTGAGCTCACCCTTTTGTATGTTTTATTTCCCCAGGTCAGGAAGAAGGTTATTAAGTATAATATGCCAAAAAGGTACTCTAGATATGATGAAATAAATGGGAGGCAAAGTAGATGCTTTATGAACCAGTTGTTTATGTTTCCTAGTTTCTAAAGACACTATACCTATACGGTCGTTTCTTGGTTTTGTTATATGTTGTAATAAGTGTGCTTCAATTCTGAAGTAATAAAAATGTATGTAAAGTATGGGTCATTATAGGGAGGGGGAATTCCAGGTGGTGGGGTGGTGTCTAGGAGGGGTGGGGGTACCGTCTAGGGGTTTGGTGGGTGTCTAGGGGGGGGGGGGGTCGGCGGGGCTGTCCAGGGTTGGGGGGGGGGGGGCTGTCCATGGGGGTGTCTAGGGGGTTGTGGGGGCTTTCCAGGGGGTGGGGGTATCTAGGGGGTGGGGAGGTGTCCAAGAGGGGTGGGGCTGGTCTCGGGGGTTGGTGGGGCTGTCCAAGGGGGGTGGGGTGGTGTCCAAGGGGGTGGGGGTGGGGGTGGTTGTCCATGGGGGTGGGGGTGTCTAGGGGGGTGGGGGAGGTGTCCAAGTGGTGAGGTGGTGTCAAGGGGGGTGGGAGGAGGGGGGAATCTTGGGAGGGAATCCAGAGGGTTGGGGGGGGGGCATCCATGGATCGTTACTCTAAAGGATCAACACAATCCAAATGCTTTTGGTGGGATTTCCATAGGTCATTTGTTGTTTTCAAATAAAATTCTGTCCATTTTAAACAAAAGAGAGACACTTTGAGTGATACTGACCACACCGGGCCTCGAATTGAGGTGGGGTTGACTCGTAAAAGTCACAAATTACCCATGGATTGTTATCCTAAAGGATCAACACAATCTGAATGCGTTTGGTCAGATTTCCGTAGGTCAGTTGTTGTTTTCACTTAAAATTCTGTCCGTTTTAAACAAAAGGGAGACACTTTGAGTGATTCCGGCCACACCGTACCTCGAATTAAGGTTTTGTTTACTCTTAAACGTAAAAAATGACAATGGATAGTTCTCCTAAAGGATTAACACAATAAAAATGCGTTTGTTCGGATTTCTGCAGGTCAGTTGTTGTTTTCACTTAAAATTCTGTCCATTTTAAACCAAAGCGAGACACTTTGAGTGATACCGGCCACACCGTGCCTCGGATTGAGATGGGGTTGACTCTTACAAATCAAAAATGACCCAAGGATCATTTTCCTAAAGTATAAACACATTCCTAATACGTTTTGTCAGATTTATGAAGGTTAGTTGTTGTTTTCACTTAAAATTCTGTCCATTTTAAACAAAAGAGAGATACTTTGAGTGATACCAGCCACACCGTGACTCGTATTGAGGCGAGTCGACTCGTACACATCAAAAATGACCCATGGATTGTTATCCTAAAGTATCAACACAATCTGAATGCCTTTGGTTTGATTTCTGCAGGTCAGTTGTTGTTTTCACTTAAAATTATGTCCATTTAACACAAAAGAGAGACACTTTGAGTGATACTGGCCACACCGTGCCTTGTATTGAGTTAGGGTTTATTCTTACACGTCAAAAATTACCCATGTATCTTTATAATAAAGGATCAACACAATACAAATGCGTTTGGTTGGATTTCTGTAGGTCAGTTGTTGTTTTCACTTAAAATTCTGTCCATTTTAAACAAAAGAGAGACACTCTGAGTGATACTAGCCACAAAGTGTCTTGGATTGAGGCGGGGTTGACTCATACATTTTACAAATGACCCAAGGATCATTATCCTAAATTATCAACACAATCCTAATGCGTTTGGTTGGATTTATGTAGGCCAGTTGTTGTTTTCACTTAAAATTTTGTCCTTTTTAAACAAAAGAGAGACACTTTGAGTGATACCAGCCACACCGTGCCTCAAATTGAGGTGGGGTTGACTCATAAACGTCACAACTGACCCAATTATTTTTCTCCTAAAGGATCAACATAATAAGAATTCATTTGGTCAGATTTTCGTAGTTCAGTTGTTGATTTCACTTAAAATTCTGTCCATTTTAAACAAAAGAGAGGCACTTTGAGTGATACCGGCTACACCGTGCCTCAGATTGAGGCAGGGTTGAATTTTACACATTAAAAATTGCCCATGTATTTTTCTCCTAAAGGATCAACACAATATGAATGCATTTCGTCGGATTTCAGTAGGTCAGTTGTTGTTTTCACTTAAAATTCTATCCATTTTAAACAAAAGAGAGACACTTTGAGTGATACCGGCCACACCGTGCCATGTATTTAGGTGGGGTTGACTTGTAAACATCACCAAATCACCCAAAGGATTGTTATAATAAAGTATCAACACAATCCAAATTCGTTTGGTTGGATTTCCATAGGTCAGTTGTTGTTTTCAATTAAAATTATGTCCATTTTAAACAAAAGAGAGACACTTTGAGTGATACCGACCACACCATGCCTTAGATTGAGGTAGGGTTGACTATTACATGTCAAAAATTACCCATGGATCATTCTCCTAAAGTATCAACACAATATGAATGCGTTTGGTTGGATTTCCGTAGGTCAGTTGTTGTTTTCACTTAAAATTCTATCCATTTTAAACAAAAGAGAGACACTTTGAGTGATACCGGCCACACCGTGACTCATATTGAGGTGGGGTTGACTCTTACACATCACAAATGCATCCAAAGGATCATTCTACTAAAGGATCAACACAATCCAAATGCGTTTGGTCGGATTTCCGTAGGTCAGTTGTTGTTTTCACTTAAAATTATGTCCATTTTAAACAAAAGAGAGACACTTTGAGTGATACCGGCCACACCATGCCTCAGTTGGTCAATCCTTTAGATGTTTTTGAGCTGATGTTTGTCACCCCCTTCCCTTTATCCATATATAAAAACATTCATTGGTTCAGACCCTTTTTTCATTAATTTTTAAAGGTTTAGGTTGAAAAAAAAGGAAATAAATACCTCTTTGTCCCCATGTACTCTTACAAGTTGTGACGACCATGAAATGAATGTCCCAATATCCTTTTCAACCATATGAATATCATCATCATCAAGTAGAATAGTTAGCTTTGAATTTGGTTCATGATCTACAGTATCATCACTTTTAGATGATCTTTCGGAAGTGGTCTATTATGCAGCTTTTCATCTGGGATGTTGAACACTGTAGCCCTCGCTACAAGGTGATAGGTGGGTGTTGACAGATATAAATCAAATTCATTATCACCCTGTAGAATATCAGTAGAGGAAAAGTATCAATGTTTTTCTAATTCGCATTTCATGGGAAAAATTCTTAGAATATTGATTACCACGGCTAAGTCATCTCTTTGAGGGGAATGGATCACCTTAAAGCTGGTGGGGGTGGGGTAGGATCTTCACGTGCTGGTTGTTCCTGACTTGTTTCTTCTCCTTGATTCCCACCCATAAAAGTTTCTAGAAACTCTCCCTACCATTGAAATCATTCTTCAAGAGTGGCTAGTCTTTCGCTCATTTGTTTCAATTTTTCATCTCTATCATCTGTTTCTTTTTTTATCAAAATATACTCGGGGTGTCATGCCAAACCCCACACCTCTGACATGACCATATTGTTCTAGCTGCTTCAAAGCTGTCGATAATAGGTCTGCATCCTCTACAGGAGTATCTGATTCTTGTGACTATAGGATATAAGAAAATTACGAATTATTTTTATGTAATAGCAATTTAAAACAAATCTTTTTATCATCGTGTCATAATTACACATATATCCCACACTTTTTGTATGTTATCTTCTACTAGTTTCTCTTCCTTATTCACACGTACCTCCTTCCATAGCACATGATGTGGGATGGAAGTGTATTTGGTTTTAGACTCATCAATCTACATATAAATATAGAAAGATAATTATGATGTTGTTTATTGGCACCTAACAATATTACTGTAAATTTAAAATACGTACCCTTTTCTTTTCTAGTTAAGTGTACCCCATCCTTGCTTTATGATAGGGGTATGTTTGTTTTGATGCACATTCCTTATTTTCAGTACTGAGTTACTATTTCATAAATGAAATATTGACAATCAAAGTGATGAATACACATATCCTAAAACAACATATTATCACCCACAATGTACCTGAAACTTCTCATCCCCATGACAGCCAATAAATACATCCCATGCTTCTTGGGATATCATGTGAGCGTAGATAATGAGTGGGTGAGGGTTTATTTTACCTTTGGAATCTTTCAGGCGACATTTTGTTAAAATAGTGTGAAAACCTTGATGAATCCTTCTTGCAAGCCTTAGTACATAATTCTTGTGTGAATCATCTACTATGAATGTAATCTGCAATAGATTGAGAAGAGTAAGACACTGTTTCAATATTTTATTTTCTAGTAAATTAAATAAATAATATCATAATGTTACCGTAATTTCTTCCCAGATCACAACCTTTAGCCTGGACACAACATGGTGCCATGAATCTATTTCAATCAGCACGCGTTGCCGAGTGACAACTCCAATGTAACTACTAAACATAGCCTTGTTGGGATTCACATATTGGCCTCGTGCATTCCATCCGAAATCAAATTTGATGCCTTTTCTTTTCACATTAAGAACTTTGGATAACACCATCAAACTACGATGCACCTGTGTTTTCTGTGACGTCGGTCCTTCATCCCCGACCATTTCATTGATATCAACATCATATATATGTTCATCTGAAATGGTAGAAACAACATGTGCTGATGGTTGTTGGACCTCAACACTAGGAGAAACAACAGGTTCATAAACTTGTTGTTGCTCTGCACTGTGAGCAGTTGCAGCAGGAGCAGCTGTAGCAACAACAACAATAGCTTGAGAGACTTGTTTAGCCTCAAGGTCAGGAGCACCGGAACATGTAAAAGTCATTATCTGAAAAATTGGTTGAACAATTCATTTATATTACATAAATTCAGTAATGATAAGATAATAACATGAGATAATATGATCTATATTACAAAAAAAATATAACCTGTTTATTGAACTCTCTTTCTTTTTTTCAATGGCTGAAGGGATTTGACACCTCTATCGATTATCCAAATCCCTTCACTGTGGTATCCTATAACATACAAAACATCATATAAATTGGGACCTCTGTGAAATTATTGCAACGTAACAATGAAAGGATCCTCCTCAACTGAATTTTCATCGAACCCATCAGTCGTTTTGGACGATAACAGAATAATTGACCACTTTTGGTTTGTGGGATCTGGAATATAAAAAACTTGTACCGCTTGTGATGCCATTATAAATTGTTCGTCTTTGTACCCTTATTTACTAAAATCAACTTTCACAAATCCCCATTCATCTATTTTAACACCAATACTATTATCCACCCATTTTCATTGAAAAATCGGCAATTGGAATATCGTATAATCCAACTCCCATATTTGTTTGATAATTCCAAAGTATGACATATTTGTTTAAATTGGATTCCTGTCCTTACTACCAGAAACATGCATCGCTTCAGCCACAAGTGTAACTCCACTATTTTTCATGGTATTATCTTCATCATGTTCATCTGTATAGAATGTATAACCATTAATTGCATAGCCATTGTAAGATAATACATACACACTTGGTCCGAAGGCTAGCCATCAAAGTCATTCTGAAATTGAATTCAGATTTTCATCCAACTCCTTAAAAATATGGTCTTGAAACCATCCTATAAATTGGTGATTATGTGTATTTGACATCTATTTTTCATCCCTTGATGGATTCAACTGCCTAATAATTTCTTTGTGAGTTTCAATATATGGAGAAACCTCCCAACTATTATGCAAAACATAAAGGTGAGCCTGCTTTTGATCTGTAATACTGATTGTCACAACATCTCTTCCAGAAATTCCCTCACCATGAATGTGTCCAGTGTGATGAGATTTTGGGAGACCAATTCTTTCCACATCAGATAGTTATTCGGTACAAAATTCAATGGCTTCCTCAGTAATATATCATTCCACTATACAACCCTCTGGCTGACTTTGATTTTTGACAAAACCTTTCAAAATATTCATATACCGTTCAATGGAGTACATCCATATATAGTGCACATGACCACAAAGTCGAATTTCTCTCACCAAGTGAATCATCAAATGAACCATCATATCAAAAAATGTTGGCGGGAAGAACATTTATAATTCACATAATATGATGACAATTGCTTTTTCCATAGATGGCAATTTTGCTGGGTCTAAAACTTTGCTACATATAGCTTTGAAAAAGAAACAATGTTTGGTTAACATATAACGAACATTCTTGGGAAAAAATGAAATGTAAAGCTATAGGAATTAGATCTTGCATCAAAACATGACAGTCATGTGATTTAAAACCTTTTAACTTCAAATCATTCATTGACACAATGTTCTTGATATTTGATGAATACCCCTCTGGAACCTTTACATCATTGAAGAAGTTGCGAAAATGATATCTCTCCTCCCTAGAAAGAGTGTAAGCAGTTGGAGGAAGAAACATTCAATTTTCACCCTTCACGAGAGCCAACTCTTCTCGTATTCCCATGTCAACCATGTCCATCCTTGCCTTAATTACATCCTTTGTTTTTCTAGGGGAATTTATCAAGGTTCCAATAACACTGTCACAAACATTTTTTTCCACATGCATCACATCAAGAAATTTCCTGATGTACAAACAATTCCAGTATGGTAATTTAAAAAAACTGATCTCTTTTTCCAACCGATTTTCATAAGGTTTTTCGAAAATGGTTTACTAAAAACAGTGTTCACATCTTTTACTTTCTCAAACAACTGATAACCTGTTAGTGGAGACGGTGTTGCGTGTTGTTCTGAACTTCCATTGAATGATGTCATCAAAGATCAGTACTTATGACGACGAGGTAGAATTCTATGATGTCCTAGAAACACACATTTCGATGAATGTTTCAACCTAATTTAGTCTGTATCTTCTTCACACACGAGACACCCTTGAGTTCCTTTAATGCTATAACCTGTCAAATTTCCATAAGTAGTGAAATCATTTATTGTCCCATACAAAATCTCTCTTAACATGAAGTATTCAATTTTATAAGAATCATACAACATAACACTTGAATCCCATAATAACTTCAAATCCTCGATCAAAGGATCCAGATAAACATCAATATCATTACCTGGTTGTTTTGGTCCTGATATAAGCATAGATAACATGGTGAATTTCTGCTTCATGCATAACCACGGTGGCAAGTTATAATTTACCAACATAACAGGCCATGTACTATGAGTACTGGTTTGAAAACCAAAAGGATTCACTCCATCTGTAGATAATGCAGGATGAAGGTTTCTCAGCTCTTTTCCAAATTCAAGATACTCATGATCAATTTTCTTCCATTGAGGAGAGTCAGACGGATGACGTAATTTCCCATCTTTATTTATTTTATTTGCACGACACGACAATTTTCTTGCAGTTTCTTCACTTCCATATAGACGCCTAAACCTTGTAATGATTGGAAAGTACCATAAAACATTCATAGTACTGGATTCATCTTTCTTGTATCAAGAAGCACCACACTTTGGGAATTTTGTAAGTGATTTGTTATCCTTGCGAAAAAATATACATGTTTCTGACGCTTTTGCTGGGGTGCACGTATCTGTCTTGCAGAGGACACGCTACTGTTACCCCACATTCCCTCTTTTCAAAGGCGGGCGGCATCCACTCCTTATTCAAGTAAGTTTGATCCTTGATCGAAATGGGATGATGGGATGTCGGTTCTTCCTTCTGTTGATTCCTCCTCGGAGCTCGTCACCAAGTCTGGGTCTCCCTTATAGATTTAAAATGTAGTTCGTGAAGCTCTTCCTGGCGCCATATCTTTATGGACACCAGTTAATTACGCCGCTTCTGTCAGGACCTTCCAAGGGGTACGGTTAGGGAAGCAACCTTCGGTTAGGAGAGTAGTCATGTTGGGACATCACTGGCGCATCTTGACGCTGGGGATTGGCATGTCTGTCTTCTGTCCCTTATTATAGGGATTCTCGAGGGCACAGAATCCCAAGACATCCCACATCGAATGCGGGGAATTGTATGCCATAAACATGTATCTAAGGTTTTCCTCAGCTTTCCATATTTAACACAGGGTATGCCACAAGTTTAATGTCCCGTGGAGACAGATCAGACAGATCAGAACACTAGCTAGAGTGGATCAGATTGAGGAACCCCCTGTAGGGAACACTGATGTTGGGGCCAGCATGTGGGTGGCTTCCCAAATGCTGTGGAGGGAATGGGGAATAAAGTGGAATGACCCCACTGGGATGTGGCGGCCCGGGTAAGAATCAAAATGGATGATGGATTTTGGCTTGAGCCTCGAAAAGACTTCCTACAGATCCCCACGGAAAATAATCAAAGTCCGTGTAGTTCGGTGAGATGATGGGACACTTTAAGAGGCGACTCGTTAGAATGGATGCATGAGTGGGACCCAGAAGGAGTGGAACCTCTAGGTTAGGGCATGAGATTCCCGAGACGCGTGATATTGAGGGAGAGATCAGGATGAGACATGGGTCTTGGGATTAAGCCTCGTGGAGGCCTCCTACGTATCCCCGTGGAGGGGAATCAAAGACCACGTAGTTCAGGTGAATGAAGTTTAATGTCATGCTGGACGGGTATGTGGCTTACACTTTGAGGCGGCCCATGGTCTTGGAGAACCAACGTGAATGGGGTTGGAACGACTGGGTGGTGGGCTTGAACCTCATGGAGGCTACCTACGTACCATGCCTTATCACGGATCAAAGTCCCCATAGTTCTGGATGGATTGGGGCTTACACTCTGAGGTGGCCCAAGGTGGTGGGGCTTGAACCTCGTGGAGGCTTCTTACATACCATGCATTATCACGGATCAAAGTCCCTGTAGTTCGGGATGGATTGGGGATTTCACTCTGAGGTGGCCGAAGGAGGTGGGGCTTGAACCTTGTGGATGATTCCTACGTACCACGCCTTAGCATGGGTCAAAGTCCCCTTAGTTTGGGTGTATAGTATAATGTCATGTGGGACGAGGGTGCTTGGTAGTTTAACGTCCTGTAGCTCGGATGAGGGCATTTGGGGCTTATGCTCTGAGACGGCCCAAGGTGTGTTATGGTTAGTGCTCACTCTAAGCTCACAGGAGTCATACTAAGTGTGAGAAACAAGAGATAGTAGAGACCTGATGATCACGTCGTGAAGGGTGCGTCTGTGGGAAATGAGGAGGGGCTTACGCGTTGAGCGGCCCATGGTGCCGAGACTTACTCCAGGATGGAGGCTCGAGGGAGAAAAATCGCAGCGGGAGAGGGGTTTGGGACAGCAGAAAAGAGAATCATTCTTCCCTACCATGCACTTCGTTGGCCTTGGAACTGAGCAAGTGAGGAGGAGAAGGGGTGATTCCTCCTGCAAGAAAATATAGGGGCTTACACCAAGGTGGCTGCCCTTCCCCGCGGATAAAAACCACTCCACTAAGGAGGATATCATCCCCTGTGAGGGGTGATACCATCCCCATGGAGACGAGTGTGCATAGAGAATGTCCAAGGTGGGGGGACCCTGCTTGTGAGGCATGGGGTCAGGTCACAATTTAACATCATGTGTTGAGGACGATGGCGCTTGGAAGTTTAACATCCTACAACTTCGATGAAGTGGGTTCGCTCTACACCCCTAGGACTTACATAACTAGTACCCTCTACCCCTTGTGGAAGGGAAGGTATCGGCAAGGCCGTAGCGATGGGGTGTCGTGGAGCGAACCATCAAGGGGTCCACGTTTGTGTGACTATGCGAAGATGCAATAGCTGTTAGCATGCCTACGTGAAGAAGCATGAGGTGAAGCAACGCAACAGGAAGGATTTTCCAAGGGACTTTGAAGTTACTTCATACAAGCCTGGAAGGTTGCTTGGGAAAACCATGTATGATGCGGATGCCCGGGGTGCACAAGACACCTACGAATGGCACCCAGAAGGAGGGCATCGAGCATTCGCGCAAGAGGGGCACCCAAGGAGCACCAAGGTGAAGGGCCCCGGGGGATTGTGCGCAACCCTTGAGGTTTGCAAGAAATAAAGGAGACCGATGCGAAAAGCCTAGGCTGGTGTGAAATCAGTGATGCTTGCATGAAATAGGGGGCAGAGGTCTTGCGTGCGACTCGAAGGGATTGCGCGCAAGGGAAGAGATTACGCGCAAAGGAAGGGGTGTGCATGCAAAGGAAGGATCACACGTAGCTTAGCCGGCTTGCGCGCCACGGAAGGGGTTGTGCGCAAGGGGTGGACCCCAAAGGGGGTTGGAGTTTAGTCTAAGCCATGGGGATTTTGCGTGAAGGTGGGCCTCGAGGAAACTTGGCGCAAAAAATAACCATACCTGAATGCCATATTGTGTGCATGCGGAAGGCGAAATTCGCGCACGAGAGGCGGTTCGAATTCTTCAGCTCTGCAAAGGAAGGGGGACACCTTCTATTTATAGGCGACCAGGGGCACAAAATATAGGTAAATGCATAATTTTTGCATGACAGAGGTAGCGGCACGAAATGTCAACTGCGTGGGGTGCGAGTGCGAAATTATTTCGCACCTGTGCTGGGACTCTTCGCGAATCCCATAGCTTTCCATGCGGGACAAATTTTTTCTCTCACTTCACCATTTTTTTCGCGCAACACCTCCTAGCCCCCCGGACCGGGTCTCCGGGTCCAAATATGACTTCTCTTTTTTTGTTTCGTAACTTTCTCCAACACTTGAGCACTTTTTTGCGTCTAAAAATTCCCCCCTCGGAATTGGATCAGCGAGGGGTCGCAACGATCAGATTCCGAGGGAATCTCTGAAATGCAGGGCTCTATGGGTCCCCTACGTGCAAAACTCTGAGGCTGCGTGCAAAAATTGGCCAGGCGCAGAATCCACTTTGCACGCTGGCATGAAACCCAGACTTAGCCTATAAAAGAGGCCAATGGTGCCATGCTCCATACAACTTTTCTCACGCGATAATCTTGAGCTCTCGTGCACGAAATTTCCTTTGCTCCTGCATGAAAAATCACTCGGCAACGCGTAATTACACTGAGTTTTGGTGGCCATTTATGCTCAAACCTGGTTTTTTCCATGCCATCGCCTGATATTTCGCGCCAACTGCTGATTTTTTACGCCAAACTTCTGGATTTGGCACCAACCTTCCAGTTTTCATGCCAACTCCTAAAACACTTGGTCAGAAGAAGATGGTCGCAAACCGGGTTGATGAAGGGGAAGCCACTACTTGTAGAGCCAAAATGGTTGTGAACCCAGATGTTTATGGTGAAAAGAGGGTTGTCTCCAATAACCACACCCTCTTCAACATGATAAACCCTATTTAGAAAGAGTACACCATGTCTAACAATCTGCCATTGTGGGACTTCAGCATTCTGGAGGAGGTTCCCCTACCGGGTTTCGAGGTTGATACACCGCAGTCATGGGTGACCTGTGAAGATGACCTTCCTCGATACAACATCACCAACAATGGTCATCCTGCCAGAGAAACCAGGCATATGGACATCTATGTCTTGAATCCCAGGACCAGGACCATTGCTGGGGGTGATCCTATTGCGGAGAGCTCACCGACCCTCTACGTGGGCACTTTACGTAAGAGCATCACTAACGAGACCAAAGGTTGGCTAAATGACTGGGAACTGCAGTTCGGAGGCAAATTCACCAGTGAGTAGGCCTGGGCATACTGGGTTCACCATACGTGTGAAGAATTTGGGGCTGAGCTGCGGCACATTGGTCTGTTTGAGGCGGTGTGGACATCGCAGTTCCATTTGTACCGGTAGCCTGAGCTCGGGTCAGAGTTGTTCACCCGGTGGTACCCGAATACCAACACATTCCATATTTACTATGGGGAAGTTGGCATCAGTCTCTGGGACATCCACTACATCAGGGGTATCCCTTTAGAGGGCCAACAATATGATGAGTTCCTCCCGCCGATGAATATCTGGGGTGACAGGTATCGAATCCTCATATTGACGTGGCATCTACTGGAGCTGGCCAAGGAGAATCTAGTAGTCAAGGACTTCCTGAAAGAAATATCCTACAAGGACTGGTTCAGCTGGTTCCTGGAGAATTATCCAGAGCTCAAGATGCCAGGGCGGGGGAAACCGTGTCCAACCGTGGCTCAGAGGAGCAAGAGCGGATCATATTAGAGGATCCTGGAGGTAGGGCAATACGAATCATGGGGCTAAAACATAAATGAGGGACGTGAACCAAATTTCTGGTATGATGGATTTCTTGCCACATTCCTAAGTGGATGGATCTTTTCGATGCGGGACGCAAAGATGGGCATCCGTCCAGTGACCCTGGTGATGGCGGGAATCATGGCTGCCAACAAGAGGTTCAACCTGGGGGTCCCAATGCTGGCTCAGATGTACGTCATCTTGGGATGTATCTAGAGATGGGGATCACCTAGGAGAGTATGTGTCCCCTTCCAAATCTTCCATGGATGGGTTACGGCTCACTACGGTGGATTCACTTTCCCGAATGCCATCCGTCCTCCGGGCAATGGCATGCGACCCTCTCTGCTGAATATTTCCGGGGTCATGCCGATGAAGATCAATGAGGAGGGAGTATAGATCAGGATTGGTAACCATGCCAAATTCACCTTCATCCCATTCCCCACCCCAACTGGTCAGTTGATAGACGACAGGCAATGCTCACTGGAGCAGAAGGAGTACTTCCAGAGCATTAGAGGCGGGGTGCTTGTGGCCCGGATTGATGGGAAGATATTCTGTGAGCCTTATGTTCTGTGCAGGTTCTCCAGGAAGTTCGGATGCCTCCAGAGAATGCCGAAGAGAGTATACCCAGACATCCGAGAGGAGAGGCATCCCTGCATTCTTTGTCAGCTGTGGCTGATGTTCACAACCTACGGCTCTGATGACATCATCACTTTCCCTCCCACCAGAGTCAACGCTGGCCTCTAGACTGAGTATACTAAACATTGGACCATAGAATACCCTGAGGGGCTTCTGCAGAAGCGAGTTTGGCAGCTCAAAGTCGCCAGTGTAGAACTCTGGCGGCGAGAGAGCAGGCAGGGTGCCGCTAGAGGAGGAGGATCAGAAGCGCCTCAGGTGATGGGGCCCACACAGGCTGGGACCTCAGCAGTGGGGGCATTGCAAGGTGTGGCTACGACCTCGTTTCCTGGAAGAGGAGGGTACCACAGAGTGGCTAGAGAACTTTTTGGGAAGAAAATAAGATACCTTCTTAAACCTTCCCACGACGCGGTCTTTCCTGCGCTATGGTTGGCTTGGATAACCATGCGGCAGTCAATGAGTACTGAATCCCTCTGGCAGAAGATAGTGTGAGATGGGATCTAGTTTCTAGAATTCAAGCTCATTTGGGTCACTGATAGAGTGAGATTCCATCGACGACATGCATATCTGATGGCCATGGACACGTACGCACGCCAACGGGGTCAGCGTGTGGAGCCACCTCTCTTGGTGAAGGTGCTGCTTGACCAGGAGCATGATCTGGAAAAGATGCCGCTGAGGGAAGATGACAGCGATGAATCAAAGGGCAGAGAAATAGGAGAAGAGGTAGAATGAGAAGGGTAAGGTGAAGGAGAAGGAGAAGAATAAGGGGAGCCTGAAGGTGAAGGGTCATAGGGGGCATCCCACTAAGGGAGTCTTCGGGAGAGCGGTGAGACCGTCTGCTCCGATATGGATGTAACTGAGCTGCTCAAGGTATGATTCGACCCTTATCTTCTCCTATATTCTATTTCATTTTAAATCCTTAACCCGTATTCCTTATCCTACTCAGGAGAACATCGGCGCTGATTGATTCTCGCCCAAATTTACCCAAGAGAAGAAGGGTAGAACTGTCCTTGTAGTATAGCTTGAGTTGTCGATTCCACAGAGACCTAAGAAGATACCTAAGATACACAACCTAAGGGATGGATTTTTGGCTATGAAGTGGAAAAATTGGATTGATTTTGGATGGGTTTTAAAGATATATAATAGATTTAAGTGAATTCAATTTAAAAGAATGAGTTGATCCTAGGTTATCGCTCAGGGTGGATTGGACGTATTTCCTTTTTAATGATTTCAATTTCTTAAATTTGAGATGGGTTCATTTAAGGAGATAAAACAACATCATCACTTACTGTTTTAATGCCTACACCCTTTAATACTAATCACTTATACACTTGAAGGATCAAAGTTTTGAGCACTTCAAGGTAAAGGGTCGTATTAGTACTTGAAGTGTGTGGCCTTAAATTCAACAAGGAAGATGGAGTTTAAAAATCATCAAATAAAAATCCCAATTAAAGAAGTGATTATACATTAATTAGGTGATAAATAACATCCAATCCATCCCCTTTCTACTCCCTTGGATCAACCCATAAGTGGGTTAGCCCTCCACTGATCCCATGGTTTCAATGGAAGCGGAAAGTAGACTCATGAGGGAGGAAATGGAGAATTAAAGAAAACAACAAAAATAAAATGATCACTCCACCGTTGTGTGAATAATTTCAGAAGGGTTGGTCTGAATAAATTCACACCTTGATCCAACGGTATCAAAGTGATATTAAGAACAACAGAATAAGAGTAGAATAAGAACTTTTATTAAGAAACTAAAGTGAATTGAACAACTTACATGTGAAAGACAAAATTGAGGCAACAAAAATGCAGCATAACATTACAATTGAACAAAGCATCCAAGATCCTCAACTCCTTCACCACCACTGCCTTAAATAGGAATTTTGGGATCCTTGGGTCGATCCTCAAACAGTACAAAGCATCTCAATTAATTTTGGTAGGCCATAGGTGGTGGAAAGCTTGTGGAATTTGAACTTTTCCACATTTGACCCGAGGTGGCAGCCAGCTTTCCTTCACCGAACAGACACGTCTGTAAGACCTTCTAGACCGCCAAATCAGAGTCATCCATAGAAGAAGAAAATGGAGATCCGGATGTATTCTAACCTCCTGTAAATTTTGGTCCCATTTGGAGTTACGGATTCCGAGATATGATGAAATTAGTGGACTGCTTTTCTGGGCCGCAGAATCTGGCCCAGAATTGTATCTCTAACTTGGGCCGCTTTAATGACTACCATAGAGGCCGAATTAGCATTGTCTCATGAAGAGTTATTTGTTCCTATGAATGTCTTATAGCATCCCACAAAATCCGGGATTCATTGGGCCTGTATGTTGGGCCCCACAGTTTCATCAGTGGAATAGTGTCCAATATGCCTTCTCTAGAATTGCTTCCTTTCATCACAAAATATCCCCATCTTCTTCCATGAATTCTCCATTGATCCCTGAATGAAAAATGTTCACATTAAAGTTTAGATAAAGTTCCCAAAATATAAAATTAAAAAAAATTGATTACATTCCTTAAAATCAGATGACTCATTGGGCCTAAATTGGTGTATATTAGGCATGAAGTGCACAAATGATGAGAATGGATGTTCATAATGAAAATACACTAACTCAGGCCCATAAGATCAAAAATGAACATTTAATACCATTAAAATGTAATTAAAATATATGTTTTTATTGGATAATCACACCCCCCAACTTGAGATTTTCTAGTCCCGAGCAAATAATTCAATGATTTTATTTGAATTCCTTTCTTCAAACACATTATAACAAACAGTGCTCACAATGTAAACTGCACACAAATATATTTTTATAACCTATCAAGATAATTTAAAACAAGATGAATTTAAAAGCAGATCCCAATCCCAAGCCCATTCCTTTGATCAAATCCATCATCATACTTCATCCAACTCAATTAGGTGTAATGATGTGTTGTGTATCACAATAGATATGGGGGTTCATTTTCATTAAAGGGGGAAATCATGGAAGAGCTAGGTGGAATCACATTTAATCCTAATATGATTATTCTTCATTCTTTTTTTTTTTGATTTTTTTTTTGCAATATTTCCATAGTAATTGAGATTGCAGTTAATCAAATTAACCCATGTAGCAAGACTTTGCTGATGACTCCCAGACTCAAAGGCCTTAGGGCACCAAGTGAAGCCCACATACTTGGGCATCGTCTCGAGTTAACTTAATCAAAAACAAAGTCATATTACCATAAATAGAGATATATTGAAAAACTCAGGGCTAGTCAACTCTAGAGTCACGATCCCCAAGTGCCGAAAGCCTCGCATTTTATTAATCCATTGCTCTACACACATTTTTTTTTAATAATTTTTTTAGTTTTTTTTGAATACTCATATTATTCAAAAAAATAAAACCAGCCTATGATATTTATTATGGGACCCCAAAAATTCAAATTAGTACCCCATAGTCTAGAGGACGTGCATTGTGGCATTTTTTTATTTGGATGAAAATATAAACGATGAAATATCACATTGGACAGCCACACTTTCCAAAATCTATACTTTTAAACTTAATCATGAATTAAATTAAGAGTCAAGGAAATAATAATTATTTGATATTTAGTTTTTATGTGAGCAAAGATATTATTATATGAATGATAAAGGAATTTTACTTCTTTTTGTTATCATTGTTTTTTTTAAACAAACATTTTGTTTCCACACCCCCCAACTTAGAATGAAACTGCCCATAGTTTCATAAAAACAAAATTTAGAATGGGGTAGAGGAATAAAAAGGGGAGTTCAATAAGGAAATTGAAATATGAGGATCATGGAATGAAGTCACCTGGTGGTTGAAGTTTGAATTTTTTTCCGCTTGAATTTATTCCTTTGATATCCATGTTGCTTGCAAAGTTCCCTAGTGGAAAAAGGAAAAACAAAACAAAAAAAACAAACAAAAACAAAAAATATATATATATATATAATAAAGGAAGTAAAATATAAGAATATATATAAAAATTATAGAATAAGGAAGCACAAGAAGCCGCAGGTCAGTGGTAAGCGCGCGCCCCTGTCTCCCTTCGGTCCCGGGTTCGAGTCCCCGCGGCTTCGCCGGTTGTGACGGGGTTTGCCCCACGGCCTATGGCGTGGACTTTTATTATTATTATTTTATTTTTATCTTAAACTATAAAATAATAAAAAAAAAACAAAATAAACTGATGATACATTGTCTTCTTTTTAAATTTCTGGGTAAGGTATTACTCAAGGATCACACCACGTGACACAGATGAATATGGTGCTCCCCTTTCGTACCCATCCATACTCATTATAGAAGAACAGGTCAACAGTTTATTATTTTTTTTCAAAATATCAAAATGTCTCATTAACCCTATTTAAAATATAAAGTTGATTAAAACAACGAAATTATTGGAAACTTGAAAACCATGGGTTGCCTCCCATTCAACACTTTGTTTAACGTCGTTAGCCCGACATGGACCCTAAATCTATTAATTTGTTCCTTGTTCATAGGTTGGCTCAGTTAACTCAACCTCTATTTCCTGTTTATTGAATGATTCAATGAATGGTTTTAACCTTTGACCATTGACCTTGAAAATGTAACCACTTGTGGGATCTTGAATCTCTACTGCCCCATGGGGGAATACATGATGCACTATGAAAGGTCCTAACCATCTAGACCTTAACTTTCCTTGATGTAAATGAAGTTTTGAACTATACAAGAGCACAAGTTTTCCCAGTTTAAAATGTTTGACCTTGATATTCCTAGATTGGTAGGCTTGAACTCTATCTTTATTGATCCTTGAATTTTCATAAGCCTCCATCCTTAGTTCCTCCAGTTCATTGAGATCTAATTTCCTTTTTGTTCCGGCCAATGAGAGATCATAATCCATTTTCTTAATTGCCCAAAAGGCCCTATGTTCAATCTCCACTGGCAAATGGCATGCTTTACCATAAACCAACCTATATGGGGACATTCCTAAAATGGTTTTATATGCGGTTCTATAGGCCCAAAGAGCATCTAAGAGTTTCTCAGACCAATCTTTCCTAGAGGGGTTGACAGTTTTTTCAAGAATTTGCTTAATTTCATGATTGGCTAACTCAGCTTGACCATTGGTTTGTGGGTGGTAAGCAGTGGACACTTTGTGAGAAATTACATATTTTTCCATGAGTGATGAGAATGGATGATTGCAAAAATGAGTTCCACGATCACTTATGATAGCCCTAGGAATTCCAAATCTAGAGAATATGTTTTCTTTTAGGAATATAATCACAGTTTGATGATCATTGGATTTTGTGGGAATGGCCTCAACCCATTTTGAGACATAATCAACAGCTAAGAGTATGTAGAGGTATCCCCGAGAGTTTGGGAAGGGACCCATGAAATCAATTCCCCAACAGTCAAAGATTTCAACAACTAAGATGGGAGTGAGTGGCATTTGATTCCTTTTTGTGATGGACCCTACTTGTTGACACCTAGGAGAGCTTTGACAAAATTTGTAGGAGTCCCTTGAGAGGGTGGGCCAGAAAAGACCACATTGAAGAATCTTAGAAGATGTTTTCTTAGAGGAAAAGTGACCTCCACATGCCTCACTATGACAGAATTTAAGGATGGACTCTTGTTCAGATTCTGGAACACACCTCCTAATGACTTGGTCAGGGCAGAACTTATAGAGGTATGGATCATCAAACACATAGTGTCTAACATCATAAAGGAATTTCCTTCGAGCTTGAGTCCCTAAGAATTTTGGAATGACTCCTATCACTAAGAAATTTTCTATGTCAGCATACCAAGGGCAGTCACTCACAGAGTATAAGTGTTCATCAGGAAACGAATTAGACACAGAAAGGTGATTTGAGTTGTCTTTGAATTCCATCCTAGAGAGGTGATCAGCTACAACATTTTCAACTCCCTTTTTATCCTTGATTGTGAGGTCAAATTCTTGTAAGAGAAGGACCCACCTAATCAGTCTAGCCTTAGCATCTTGTTTTTGGAAGAGGTATTTTAGTGCAGAATGGTCAGTGAACACAGTGATGGGTGATCCTAAGAGGTAGGACCTAAACTTCTCTAAGGAAAACACAATAGCAAGTAACTCCTTTTCAGTGGTGGTGTAGTTGATTTGGGCATCATTTAAGGATTTGATTGCATAAGCAATGACATAAGGAGTTTTATCACAACATTATCCTAACACAGCTCCAACAGCAAAGTCACTGGCATCACACATAAGTTCAAAAGGAAGGTTCCAATTTGGAGATTTCATAATGGGAGGAGAGGTGAGAGAGGATTTGAGGGTTGAGAATGAACCCTCACAGCTTTCTGTCCAAACAAATGGAGCATCCTTTACTAAGAGAGCACAAAGGGGATGGGATATTGAACTAAAGTCCTTGATGAATCTTCTATAGAAACCAGCATGTCCTAAGAAAGACCTCACTTCCTTGACAGTTTTGGGTGATGGAAGGTGACAAATGATGTTAACCTTTGCTTTATCAACTTCAATCCCCCTACTCGAGACCAGATGGCCTAGAACAAGTCCCTCTTTAACCATGAAATGGCATTTTTCCCAGTTTAGGACCAGATTTTTTTCTTCACATCTTGACAAGACTCTCTCCACATTCTGTAGACATCCCTCAAAAGTATCCCCAAACACAGAGAAGTCATCCATGAAGACCTCAAGAAAATACCCTACCATGTCTGAGAAGATTCCCATCATGCACCGCTGGAAGGTTCCAGGGGCATTGCATAACCCGAAGGGCATGCGTTTGAAGGTAAAGGTACCGAAAGGACATGTGAATGTAGTCTTCCCTTGATCCTCTAGGGAGACCTCAATTTGATTGTACCCTGAGTACCCATCTAAGAAACAGTAGAAGGCATGAACTGCCACACTCTCAAGGAATTGGTCAATGAATGGTAAGGGGAAATGGTCCTTCTTGGTGAATGAGTTTAGTTTCCCATAGTCAATGCAGACCCTCCATCCACTACTCACCCTTGTTGGAAGAATCTCTCTATCCTCATTGGTTATCACTGTGATTCCAGCCTTTTTTGGAACCACTTGGATTGGGATCACCCATTCACTCTCAGCTATGGGATATATGATACCATCTTTCAACAATTTCATAAGTTCTTTCCTTACTACCTCTATGAGATTAGGATTGAGTCTCCGTTGAGGTTGACGACATGGCTTTGAATCAGATTCCAGAACAATCCTATGAGTCCCGATAAGTGGGCTAATCCCAGGAATATCAGACAGGGTCCAACCAATGGCTTTCTTATGTTTCCTAAGGACATCTAGAAGAATCCTCTCATGATTGGATTCAAGAGAAGAAGAAATGACAATAGGATGTGTTTGATTGTCCCCTAGGAAAGCATACTTGAGTGTAGCAGGAAGTTCCTTCAATTTAAGAGCAGGTTGGTTCAGAATTTCAGCTGAAGATTGGGACATTGGATCAAGTTCAATTTCTTTTTTAGAGTTTCAGATATGATTGATTCCCCACATGCAGAAGTTTCAGCTACTAGATTGGCTTGATCAGATTTAGGGAAGGAAGTTTGATTGGTCTCCATGAAATTGGTTTCTTGAAAGGTTTCACTGATTGTTGGACCTAAGAATTCATCATAAGAGCAATTTGAAAATGATTCAATCCAAGGAGATAAAATTCCTTCATATGAACAAAGGAAATCAATCTCATCTTGACTTAAACATTCATCAAATATTCCTTGATGTTCCATGGATTCATTATTAATTCTTCCTATCATGTTTACTTCATGAATGTGCTCGTCATCCCCTATTTGTGAGCTTACATTATAGATGTTCAAGTCTAGACTCATGTTCCCAAAGGTGATGGTCATGTTCCCATTTCAGACTCGGATAACAGAGTTGATTGTTGCAAGAAAAGGACGGCCAAGGATGATTGGGGTTTGTTCCTTATTTCTTATGCTTGGATGGTTGTCAAGGACAATGAAGTCAGCAGGGTAGATGAAGTTTTCAACCTTTACCAGAACATCCTTTAAAACCCCCTTTGGAACCCTAATGCTACGATCAGAAAGTTGAAGTGTGACAGATGTGGGTTGGAGTTCTTCTAGGCCTAACTAGCAGTACACAGCATATGGGATGAGATTGACACTAGCACCTAGGTCACACAAGGCTTTGACAACTTTGCTTTCTCCTAGTTCAACATTGATGTAAGGGCAACCTGGGTCTTTCAACTTAGGAGGAATGGTCCCTTGAATGGTGGTACTCACATTAGCAGCCAAAAGGACTTGGTTTTTATGTGAAAATTTTCTTTTAAAAGTGCACAAGTCCTTAAGGTACTTTGAGTAGGCAGGTATGGTTTGGATTGCATCGAGAAGGGGTATGTTCAACTTGACTTGTGAAAATATTTCCCTCAACGTTTCACTCAGTTCAGGCTTGGTTTTCCCCCTCATGCGTTGGGGAAATGGTGCAGGTTGTGGGGTTGTTTGATGAAGAGTTGTTTCTTTCACATTGTTATTAGTTTCCTCAGTTTGATCTTGTGGTTCATTTGAATTTTCATCCAAGTTTGAATCTTCAGGTGGGTTCTGAATTAGTTTTTCAGGTTTCTCAATTTATTTCCCACTTCTTAAAATAGTCACAGCCTTAAGTTGTTCATGAGTTGTTTGAGCACAACTTGACTCTCCCCTTGAAGTTGAGGATGGAACCGCCTGAGTAGGCATGGGTGACTTTCCTGTTTTGATGGTTTGAAGTTCTTGTTTTAGGGAAGAGACTTCTGAGTTCATCCTCTCCATTTGTTTGCACAGTTGTTCTAGTAGGCTTTGTGGAACAGTTTGGGTTGGTGCTTGAGTAGGTTGGTTTATCCCAGGGGGATATTTTGGAGGTGGGATGGTTTGTTGAAAATGGACCGATGGCTGTTGGTATTGGATAGGTTGGGTTTGGAACTGGTTATGGGTTTGGTAGTTCTGTTGAGGGTAAGGATTTTTCCCTTGTGGTTGGCTATGTTGTTGGTTATCCTTCCATCGGAAGCTTGGGTGGTCATTGTACCTTGGATTGAAGGTGTTTTGGTATTAGGGATTTTGAAAGTTTAGGGCATTGACTTCCACTGGGGGTCCTCCTAGAAGAACATCCTTGATGGATGGAATGGTTGGGCAGTTGTCTGTTTTATGGTCATGTTTGTCACAAATTGTGCAAACAAGGTCTACATTTTGGATTTCATGGACTTTCCTAAGGTCTATCTCTTCAACCTTCCTAGTGAGTGATGCGAGTTTAGCCCTAAGGCTTTCCTCTTCTCTAAGTGTATGAATTCCAGTGGTTCTTTGTGGCTTTTCAGAATAAGGTGAAGTTCCCCAAGTTTGGTTTTGTTCAGCCTGACTTTCCAGATACTCGTAAGCATCATTTGGGGCCTTGTTTTTAAAAGTTCCATTGCACATCATGTCAATGAATTGTTTATTACCCGGACCCAACCCTTCATAGAAAATTCTCACTTGTTCAGGTATGGAAAACCCATGGTGTGGAACCATGTTTAGGGTGTCTTTGAACCTCTCCCATGTTTCATAAAATGACTCTCCCTCTTTTTCAAAAAAGTTTTGGATGCTCTTTTTAAGTGCAATTGTTTTGTGATGAGGGAAGTATTTTTTGTAGAATTCTCTTTGCAGTTGGTCCCAAGAGTGGATTGATGCAGGTCTCAAGTTGTTTAGCCAATTTTTAGCTCGATCCTTTAATCAAAAAGGAAATAGCCTCATCTTAGAGGATTCTAGTTGATGTGGGGGACACATGGTTTCAACAATGTCGTTGAACTCTTTGACATGAAGGTATGGAATTTCTGACTCCATCCCCTGAAAGGTTGGAAGGTGGTTTAGGACATGGGGTTTGAATATGTAGTTGGTGTCTCCTTTGGAATTGTGTCTAATGCATGAGGGGGCATTGGTCCAAGCTGGAGTGAGGTAGTCGTTCATGGTTTGATCAACTACATTCCCTAAGTTTGGAGCTTCTTGGTTTTGGTTTCCCATTTTATTCCCCCCAGGGTTTACAATTTGATTTTTTTGGATGACCCTCCATTGGACTTGTTTAAAGTTCTGAATTTGGGGTTTCAAGAATATTTGAATCTGATTTAAACAATCCCTTAGGTGCACTTGACTCCCCTATCATAGGACTTTCCACCCTAACTAGTCTGTTTGAGAAATCGCGGGTGTAGGCGGACATGCGCCAAAAACAAAAGCGAGAAAGGGACAAGATAAGAGATCTTGGGTGAGAGTAGAAGAATGGAGGTGAGGAAAGAAGGTTTTTTTTGGGATCTAAGGTACTTACTTGGTCCCCGACAATGGCGCCAAAATTTGGTTCACGCCCAAATTTACCCAAGAGAAGAAGGGTAGAACGGTCCTTGTAGTGTAGCTTGGGTTGTCGATTCCACAGAGACCTAAGAAGATACCTAAGATACACAACCTAAGGGATGGATTTTTGGCTATGAAGTGGAAAAATTGGATTGATTTTGGATGGGTTTTAAAGATATATAATATATTTAAGTGAATTCAATTTAAAATAATGAGTTGATCCTAGGTTATCGCTCGGGGTGGATTGGACGTATTTCCTTTTTAATGATTTCAATTTCTTAAATTTGAGATGGGTTCATTTAAGGAGATAAAACAACATCATCACTTACTGGTTTAATTCCTACACCCTTTAATACTAATCACCTATACACTTGAAGGATCAAAGTTTTGAGCACTTCAAGGTAAAAGGTCGTATTAGTACTTGAAGTGTGTGGCCTTAAATTCAACAAGGACGATGGAGTTTAAAAATCATCAAATAAAAATCCCAATTAAAGAAGTGATTATAAATTAATTAGGTGATAAATAACATCCAATCCATCCCCTTTATACTCCCTTGGATCAACCCATAAGTGGGTTAGCCCTCCACTAATCCCATGGTTTCAATGGAAGCGGAAAGTAGACTCATGAGGGAGGAAATGGAGAAGTAAAGAAAACAACAAAAATAAAATGATCACTCCACCGTTGTGTGAATAATTTCACAAGGGTTGGTGTGAATAAATTCACACCTTGATCCAACGATATCAAAGTGATATTAAGAACAATAGAATAAGAGTAGAAGAAGAACTTTTATTAAGAAACTAAAGTGAATTGAACAACTTACATGTGAAAGACAAAATTGCGGCAACAAAAATACAGCATAACATTACAATTGAACAAAGCATCCAAGATCCTCAAATCCTTCACCACCACTGCCTTAAATAGGAATTTTGGGAGCCTTGGGTCGAGCCTCAAATAGTACAAAGCATCTCAATTAATTTTGATAGGCCATAGGTGGTGGAAAGCTTGTGGAATTTGAACGTTTCCATATTTGACCCGAGGTGGCATCCAGCTTTCCTTCACCGAACAGACGCATCTGGAAGACCTTCTAGACGGCCGAATCAGAGTGGGCCATAGAAGAATAAAATGGAGCTCCGGATGTCTTCTAACCGCCTGTAAATTTGGGCCCATTTGGAGTTACGGATTACGAGATATGATGAAATTAGTGGACTATTTTTCTGGGCTGCAGAATCTGGCCCAGAATTGTATCTCTAACGTGGGCTGCTTTAATGACCACCATAGAGGCCGAATTAGCATTGTCTAATGAAGAGTTATTTCTTCCTATGAATGTATTCTAGCATCCTACAAAATTTGGGATTCATTGGGATTGTATGTTGGGCCCCACAGTTTCATCAGTGGGATAGTGTCCAATATGCCTTCTCTAGAATTGCTTCCTTTCATCACAAAATATCCCCATCTTCTTCCATGAATTATCCATTGATCCCTGAATGAAAAATGTTCACATTAAAGTTTAGATAAAGTTACAAAAATATCAAATTAAAAAAAATTGATAATTACATTCCTTAGAATCAGATGACTCATTGGGCCTAAATTGGTGTATATTAGGCATGAAGTGCACAAATGATGAGAATGGATGTTCATAATGAAAATGCACTAACTCAGGCCCATAAGATCAAAAATGAACATTTAATACCATTAAAATGTAATTAAAATATATGTCTTTATTGGATAATCACTGATCAAGCGTCTCTGGTTGAAGGAGGGGATGAAGCGTCAATGGGGAAAGGCGGGGCACCAACGCTCATTATCGATCTGATGAGTGACGAGGGATCCCCCGCCATGATATCTCCTGTAGTGGCCAGAGCACTAGAGGCTGATGCCTTGAGTTCTTGTAAGTTCCTTTCCATGACATCGGTAATTACTGTTGGAGGACTCAACTGATCAGGGTGCTCTTTGTCTGTATAGTGATCACGACATTGGAGGCACGTCGGGCTGCTGAGCCCGGACCATCCGCGAGCATGCCGATGGAAAACATAACTTCCCATCCAGAACATGCCTCCCAAACTGAGTTGGCTCTGTCAATCTATGAGCATGGAGCTACGGACACCAATAGTGCTGCTATCGGGGCAGGGCCGGAAGTCGACGAGGGTGCCACCTAGATCGAGGGGAGAGAGGAAGGTCACCCAGACGCTGAGGAGCCAATTCCCCTAGAAGGAATCTCTGAGGAAGACCCTGCCACTGGCCTATTGGCTGTCTTCCTTGTCTATCAACTCACTGATCCTGAAGAAATCGACGATTCAGATTCGGAAGTGACCGAGGAGAGCAGAATTACGCGACGCAAGGGATGGAATTGCATCCGGCGTTTTATCAAGCAGCCCCAAGCAGAATGGATAAAGCCGATGGGGTTACTCCACACCTGGCTGTGTTTCCTATGTGCTGCAAGGGCGGATGCTCAACCCCTTCACCTGACGGTCCGTGATTACATGGCCAAGAAGATGCGTGAGAGAATCCGACGTGCCGATGTCATCCGGTGCCAGGAGGATTCGGGGAGTACCTGAGAATTTTTGAGGGTGGAGCAGGAGGTCTAACTTTTCAAGGAATAGGCGAAAAAACAAGAGATATTCATCACAAACTACTCCGAGCTCGTGGATCAGTTAAGGGACCAACTGGCGGATTCTCAAGATCAAATCATAGAAGCGAGTCGCCAGATAACCGATCTCCAAGCTGAATAGGCGTGGGAACAGACCAGGGTCAGCGAACTGCACTCCGCGGTCGCCAATGAAGAAAGGGTCCTCAGGGGATGGGAGGTAGTCCTGGGGGACACCAGTGAAAATATGGCGGCATTGGAGAGATCTATCCAAGAATTCGACTCTTAGGAGCCCTGTTTTGGCCAAACCCGTAAACCTATCCCGCTTTAATGCTTCTTGTTCTTTTAAACTCTATGTATGGAAAAAATTACTTACTTTCCCCTTTTCTTAACATACTTGTCACCTTGGTTTAACATGCTCAACCATAATCCCAAAATAAATAGCAATCCATCCCTAAGATCACGTGGGCTGTGAGAAACAAAGGAGGCTCGTACTATCACTTTGTTTGATCGTGGGAGAATCAACCAAGCTTCGGGAATTCAAAATTCAGACCCGGATTTCCGAGGAGAAGAGGGAGGCACGATCAAAGGAAGAAGAACTCAGACCAATTGATGTACCGCCTTCTCAATGTGCTTTAGCACATGAGCGGGGCAATGCCAGGGGCATTGTAATCAGTCTGAACATAGGGAAATGAAAAATGTGAATCACGTTACGCAAATTCAGAATACTATGGGAGGGCATGAAAATAAGGGATGAATGTTGACTGTGTTCGAAACACAACATTCTTATTGCATTATCCTGAAATGGGGACAACAAATGAGGGCCAACCGCTGACCATGTTTGCAACACGGGGCCTGACTCAAATATCGTCGATCAATCTTCCAGAACGTTGGCCCAGGACAGCAGGCCGACCATAGGTCGAGCATCTGTACTGTTAGGGGGTCCCTTCAAACATGATCAGTCTTCCAGAATGTTGGCCCAGGACAGCAGGCAAACCATAGGTCGAGCATCCATACTGTTAGGGGGTCCCTTAAAATGTGAAAGAGGATGAGGATCCGAATAAAGGGGCACGCAAAGCGTGGAAAGTGAATTGGTGGTTTGTTCAAACAGAATCCAACACTCCCAAGATTACGCCACTGTGGTGGAAGCACATTAGGCGGTCACATTAATCTGGTCATGGATCATCCCTACTTATAAAAAGGACCTCACTGGTGAGGGAACTATTGTTTCTCAATGTCATTATGGGGCATCCCAAACTTGTTCGGGGCAAATACTGTAGTTACACCACTCTTCGAGAAGTCAGGCAAAGGGACCGATAGTGAGGGGGAATGGGATTTGTGATTCCTGGGGCTGGACCCAAGATGAAATGTCTGGGCATTCCTACGTATCCCATAAGGATGGGAATCAAGCCACACGTAGTTCTTGAAAGGGTCTTAGTTTAATGTCTTAGAACTCAGAACAAGGATCGGTAAGGACGTGCGGGAGTCACATGGTAAAGTGATTAAGAAACCCGATGTGAATGAGGACATAAGTCCAACTCACCATGTGTTCCATGGGGGAGTGTTCAGGTTGAGGGACCGAACCCAAAAGGATAGTGGGGCCCATGGGGGGAATTCCCGGGCGTTCCTACTTATCCCATAAGGATGGGAATCAATCCATACGTAGTTATGGAAAAGAGCCTGGTAAGGTACTAGTGAAAAGGATGAAAGGGGCGTGCAGGTATAGCACTCGCACCAAAAGAAGCGGCATTTGATGTATCTTGTTTGTCCTTTAAAGTGAATGGTTTTTGTTTTGTGGAGCGACCAACCTAGGGTAGAAATTCCTAGCACCGCCACAAGAATCAAGCCATATACAGGCGTTGACAAATGGTAGGGTAAATGACCGATACCCAACGTGATGTCCTCTATGATGAGGTCATCACAATGCAGTGCGACCGGGATGATATTGTCACAGTTTAAAGTCATATGGCTTGTATATGGAGGAATGCGCATGACGCGATAAAACATACCCGAAATGAATACGGATGAGGTCCAGATCATCACCGCGCACACCCCTGGGAAAGGCACCTCGGGCCAAGAGGCCGACGAAGGTCAGAGGATAAGGGGCAGGAGAGACTAGCTCCCAGCTGAGCTAGACCCAGAAGCACGATGTTCAGGTGATCCTACGTATCCCATGGGGATGAGGATAAAGCTGCACATAGCCCTTAATGAAGATCTTAGTTTATGGTATTAGAGATTAGACTAGGGGGAGCCCCAAAGGACGCCATATTGCAGCTTTTTCCCCCTGACATGCAGAGGTGCATTGAGGGATAGTGAAAAAAGTGTCGAGATTCCACCTAGACATGATGGGGTGGAACATAATGTGAATCATACAACTAACATTCAAGGCCTAAAGGGGATGGCATGATGATGAAGTATTACTATTGACCATGTCCGCAACATAGCATCCTGTCACGTTAGCCTAAAATGGGGACAAACAAATGAGCATCGACCGCTGACCATGTTCGCAACATGGGATTTATATCAATTTGTTTTCCGAAACCCTCGGGGTCGTTGGCCTGTAACGGTAGGAGAGCCCTTAGGCGTGTTATCCATGCCATTTTTTGGGGGTACCTTTGAGTGTGAAAGATAACGGGGGCCCAAATGAAAGGGAACATGAATCCTGACAAGTGGAAGGAACTTGCCTAAGTTGAATATGACACTCCAGGTCAGAGACCAGAGTACTCTTAGGCACATTGGCGAACTACTGCAAAGGGTCGAGGGGCTCATCTTGAGAGTGGCCAAGAGATGGCAGATTCCTAGGAGAAGGGGGGAATGATGCCAAAAACCCAACACTAAGGAGAGAATAACCCTGTACCACACCTATATATCCCCCTCATGGAGAGGAACATGCCAAGGGGCCTAAGTGACCGGGAGATCGTGGGATCTCTATGAGATGGGGCTGGACCCGAAATCTAAACGTTTAGGTAGTCCTACATATCCCATAAGGATGGGAATCAAGCCACACGCAGTTCTTGAAGATAAATTTTAACATCATGCGGGACGACATACAATTCAACGTCATGCGGGAGGAGCGTGCAGTTTAAGGTTATGCGGGACCGTAATCCAGTTTAAGGTCATGGAGGACCCTAGTCCAGTTTAAGGTCATGGGGGACCATAAGGTCCCAAAGGTTGGACCAAATGTAGTTTAAGGCCATACAGGACCAACATGCAGTTTAGGGTCATGCGAGACCATTCAGTTTAAGGTCGTGCAGGACCGTTCAGTTTAAGGTCGTGCAGGACCATTCAGTTTAAGGTTGTGCAGGACCGTTCAGTTTAAGGTCGTGCAGGACCGTTCAGTTTAAGGTCATGCAGGACCGTTCAGTTTAAGGTCGTGCAGGACCGTTTAGTTTAAGGTCGTGTAGTACCGTTCAGTTTAAGGTCATGCAGGACCGCTCAGTTTAAGGTCGTGTAGGACTGCGGGGCTTAGGCAAAGCATTGATTAAGGAATTTGGCATTGGTGGGAGGATTTATACGCTCACCATCCATGGTCACCAGGGAGTATGCTCCAATGGGATAAACCTTATGAACAATGAAAGGTCCTTCCCACTTGGGCTCCAACTTGGGCGGTTTCCTGATAGTGATCATTGGTGCCCGGAGGGCTAATACCAAATCGCCTTGCAGGAAAGAGTTGAGGCAAACCTTATTGTTGAAAGCTCAATCCATCCTACTCTGATGACTTTCTAGGTTGTGCAGGGCACGATCCTGTTCTTGTCCAGTGCTTTCAATTCAGCTAGACGGATCTCAGCCACTCTATCCAGCGCTTGTTGGTCGTAGACCGTTGTGCGCAATGAGGTAAACTGAACCTCGATGGGCAGGACTACCTCAGTTCCATACACCAGGGAATATGGGGTTACCTGGGTGGAATGACAGGTCATCATCCGATAATCCCAGAGGGCATTGGAGAGCTTATCCGGCCAACTCTTCTTGTTCTAACCAACAAATTTTTTCAAAATGTTAGAGAGGGTTTTATTGAACACCTCAATTTTTCCATTTTTCTATGCGTGATAGCGGGAGGTATGGTTGGAGCAAATGTTTTACTTGGCGTACAATTTATTCAGCTCGGCTGCTCAAAAGTTAGTGCCGTTATCGGTGAGGATAGCATGAGGTACTCCAAATTGATAGATGATATTAGAACTCATGAATTCAATGATAGAATGGGCCTTGAATTCCTTGAGCATAATTTCCTCTGCCCACTTGGAAAAGAAATCCATAGCAGTTAGAATGAATCGGCATTGATGAGCCATTGTCGGTGGGTATGGTCCCACGACATCTAACCCCCAGACTGCAAAGGACCAAGAGTACTTGGTGGTGTGGAGAGGCTCCGGTGGCCAATACACAAATTTAGCATGAACCTGGCATGCATGGAACCTCTTGGCGAACTTGATGCAGTCGTAGATCATGGAGGGCCAAAAATACCCTAATCCCCGAATCTAGTGAGACAATTTTGGCCCAGCCTGCTGGGCACCACATGAACCGGTGTGAAACCCTTGCATGACCTATGGAATCTCAACCCCTTGGATGAAACAGAGGAGAACACCATCAAATCTGCATTTATAGAGGATCTGCTCAAGGCTGGGACCACTCTGGAGAGTAAACTGCAGTGCATGGTGTCGAATTTGCTCGCGCTCAGCCCAGTCTGACGGGAGATTTGTAACACCCCAAGCTTCTACGGTACGTTTCCCTTTGAATAATGCGATAGCGTGTGTTGTACGCAACCTCGAGTTCTAACACACACCACAACTAATTAAACTAGCCGTTGTGAATAGTAATACCTAATTTTTGAAATTATATATATTTTATATTTGAAAATGGACTTCATTTTTGGACTCGGAATATCGAATTTAGCCTAAGGTGAAATTTTGGTACTTTTCGGATAACTTTCATATTTTGATGAATAGTGAAAATTACTAGATTTTAATTAAAAACAACTTTTTTAATCAAAATAAGTAATAGTGATAAATTATGAATTTGAGTGGTTTTAAAGTATATTTAGAATATATTTTTACCATTTAATATAATGTTGGTCATTGGACATAATTTTACAATTAAACCGAACATAAACAAGTGTCAATCTTTTGGTAGTTATTATCTCTTAAAAACACGCTTTTTGTTTTGACAGCGGGAATTAATTTTAAATTAATTTCTGCCACTTCTGTGTTTTGAATTTAGAAAAATGGATTCCATATTTGGAATCAGGATGTTCAAATTGTGTAAATAGGTAACTTTTATTTTTAGACATTTTGAATAATTACTGCGGTAAATATTTTATTTACCATGGTTAAGGGTAAATCCGGTAAATAAGGGTTAAAAAAATAATATTATAATAATACTAAATTACCCTAAAACGTGTCCTAACCCTATTGGTTGATACATAGTCGACCATGGGCATCTTTGGGTCTATTTTGGGACCCCATGGATCCACTTGTAAGTGATAATGACACTTTATTTTAATTAAGTCAAAATGAATACAAAAATGACACAAGCATACATCTTTTAGAAGAACAATTTTTACATAGGGTTATACATGTTGGATTTTCGATTATAAATATTAATTAGAAAGATAAAAAGATTTACTACATAATGATGTTTTATTTATAATTTTTAGACATTAAATAATTTATTTTATTTATGACACAATGATGATGCAGTAATTACTATTATAGTGAAAAATTAAAATAATTGATATTATAAATACCCAAATAAATATAATATGAAACTTTTAATGAATTAAACTAATTTTCTAGGATAATATGAGATATTAGGATTGATTTAATTGACTTTGTTCTAAGTAATCAATCTGTTATGAGTTTCACAAAAATCAACTATTGAATAGTGTCAAAATTGACATAAAAGAGTTCTTAAAACAAATATTATATTATTAATTGATATTAAATTCCTAAAAATCTAAGGTTCGGCCAAGAGACTTATATTATGATAGGTTAATCATTAATGGACCACTTGGGGGTCGCTTGGATGTATATAGTAAGTTTATTAACCATATTATATAAAAATACAAAGAGACATTGTAAAAGTGAAACTAATTAACTTAGAGTTAATACTTAAAGATAAGGTTAATATAAGTACCCAAACCTGTCTAAATTCTATTGGTTGAGTGGTTTTCGACCTATACCCACCTTAACCTTTGAATAATCAACTTTGGAGCCATTAGAAACCGAATATGAATTTATTATAAATTAATATTTCTAGCTTTTCCAAAGGTGCCCCTCACCCCTCTTATAAAAGGGCACTCCTCCTTCTCTTTTCTTCACACCTTCAAAGCCTTTTGGTTCGGCCAAACTCTGCCCAAATACTCTCCCAACATCCCTCACTACAACCTAGAGGCCTTAGTTTGATCAGAAAGCCAACCTAAGGAGCCCTTTTGATCAAATCAAAAGGAAGAACCCGAAGAAGAGGTAATGATTTCACCACCCTTTTCTAAGTTCATTTCTTCTTCCACTTCTTATTCCTTTGTTCTTACCATTCTAAAATAATAACTCCAGTATCTCACATATACTGTGATGTTATTATAAGTATGGTACAACCATATTCAGTATTCTATCCACCCTTTGAATAACATGTCACCATACGTGCGTACGTACGGCTTACCGTCTCCACGTCGTGGTGTAATTGTTATTCAATATAATATTATTTGGATGGGTATAATAATGATGTGTAACTCATGTAAATAATAAATATAACATGTTAATGATTCTGTATATATGATATACCATTCATTTATATATTATTTTAATATCAAAAGAATGATATTGTCGCTCGTGCGTACGTACGGACTACCGTCTCCACGAACGCGATGAGATTCATTCTCCATCGTAACCATTAAAGCGTAATTATCATTTTATGATTTAAAAATGATGTTTAAGGACTTGATATCATTCTGGATATGAATAATATACAACCTATCCTTTACAAACATGTCTTACGTAACAAAACATATGAAAGAAAACAAGTAAGTTAACACCCGAAACAACGATAATACTAAGATATTATTATTAAATCAATATTAAAAGATCATATATGATATCATATTAATGTATATGATTCTTGTATAATTTAATAACAATTATTTCACCATTATACAGGAGGTTAACCTACCCCAACCAAGGAAAAGTACAAGGTAAGGGTTATTTCACAATCTCTTCTTTATCCGAGGTTGTTTATACGTAATAATCTACTGGGATCTCGTTATCATCCACATCCATGTTTCTTCGAAATGTATTTCAAAACATTTTTACTATTTACAAGAATATGGGTTAAAGTCATTTATACCCTTGTTTGACTTTGTATAAGAGGTTTATAAAGGAATCTTTCCGTCGTTTTCAAAACAAGGTCCTTTTTAACCTTTTCGACAGAATTGAGGTAAGAATGTTTTTTTTAACTTATACGGCGGGTGCGGTTATTTTACGCCGTTATAAAATCTTTAAAGCTTTCCTTACAAGCTTATAAGAATATTTTCAAAGAAAATGTTTTATTTTATATGGATCTTAAATGATTTCAAAATAAAAGGAGATATTTCTTTAAAAAGAATTTTGATTTCATCTATGTCAACATCCTTTGATGGATTTTAAGATTATTTGAAGTTGATTTATTATGATACAAAACTTCTATATTGTATTGAAGGTTTTGTGATATGTTTGACTGTGGATGTGCTATTTTTATACCATTCATAGTTTATGGTGAAATTATTGACATTTCGTATGCTAGTTTTAATACGAATGTTTATGTTATGTTTAAACCTTTTCATATGGGAATGCATTGGACTTAATAAGTGACGGGTGGAGCCCGCTATAGCTCCTCGATGCATCGGTAGGTCTCATGAGACAAACTAGTGTCTTGGCACAAGGCCTTGACAAAATCTTATTTTTAGTCTTGGCACGAGGCCTTGGCTATGTGGTTATGATAGTATGGCATTATGCATTCCAACATTATGAAAGTGGTTTTTGATATTGCATGTGATTATTCGATTAGTAGAATATCCATGTGAACAAGTAAATGGCATTATTTCATTTTACTTTTGCCATACTATGTTGAAGTTCAATTTTAAAAGGCTTTTGTTTTAGTAATTCATTGCCTTAAATGTTTATGCTTATTTTGAATGTTCCGCTATATTGTTATCCTTACTGGGCATTTGAGCTCACCCCTTTTCTATGTTTTATTTTTCCCCAGGATGTGAAGAAGTAAATTATGAATGACCTGCAGGGATATTATGAGGGGATAGTAGTGTGGATTATGGAGACATTATGTTGTTGTAGTAGTTTTTCATTTTATGATGTAATGTAAAACTTATGAATATATCTAGTGTTTCCAAGGCTACTAAACCAATCGGTCTTTCGAGATTTGATCTTTCTTGTGATCATGCCAATGTTATGTAATAATGCACCGACTCTGGGTAACTGGGGTCGGGGCGTTACAGTTGGTATCAGAGGAAGTTTAGTACAAACCTTGGAAGCTAGATTTAGATAAATTCTGATTAGAGCACATAGACCTAAGATGAACTTTGAGGATTAGTATAGAAGAATTTCCTAGAATTTTGGTATTGTAGAGACTTTGTGAGTTTTCTGAGCAATACATCCCTGTCTGGATACGAGCAGGTAGAGGCGGCTCTGGCACAGATGTACCTAGGGGTAAAACCCGAAAACACCGCTTTGAGCTAGACTCGAACGGGAACTGGTGCACGACAACGGGCCTTGCTGCACTCTTGGTTACGACACTCCCGGGGGATATGCTTAGGATAACTCTCATTATCTTTACAAATCATTATGAAGGGTTTATGAGTATATACTTCCTCAAAGAAAAACATTTTTATGATTATGGATTATATCCACAAATAGTTCAATTTATGTTAAGTGTTTTATAAGTATGGGATTATGTATTTTGATTCATAAACTGATCTAGTTTATGCCATTGTTTAGAAATGGCGCCTAGTGGAAGAAATGGAAACCGTATCAATGCACGCACTCCATGTAGGGATTGCCCTCCTGCTCAAGATAATTATAGTGGGGCTGGTGATGCAACTGGTGCTGATCAGCTAATCACCGTACTGGGACAACTTACTCAGGTTATGAATAATAACCTTACTCGTATGGAGCACCCTGATCCGCAGCGTGGAGGATCAATGTTAGATCGATTCATGAGGCAACAACCACCAACGTTCAATGGGAATACAAATCCCGTAGTAGCTGAGCAATGGATATTTTCCCTAGAGAAAATATTTCAGGCTTTGGGGAGTAGTGAAAGGGAAAAAGTTATCATGGCAGTTTACCGCCTCACTGGAGATGCTGATCAATGGTGGTCATTGATTCAAAATACGAAAGAAGATGATGAAGTGTCAAATATGGAGTGGAGGGAGTTCAAAGATCTGTTTTTAGAAAAATACTTTCCTCGCGACCATCGAGCAGATATGGAAAGACAATTTCTGAGTCTGAGACAAAAGGAGGATGAGAATGTCACAAAGTATGAGGCTAACTTTACAAGGTTAGCGAGGTATGCTGGAGATTATATTCGCAACCCAAGAAGTAAGATTGATCGTTTCTTTGATGGGTTAAAACCATTTCTCCGTCGAGCATTAGTCTCACAATCCTTTTCGTCGTACGAAGACATTGTCTCATGTGCTATCAAGACCGAAAAAGAATTCTCTAAGTCTTATGACTTTAAAGCGAAGCAAGAGAAGAAGAGACCTGCTGATCAATCTGGGAATGGAAATAAGGGGAAGAAGGGAAAGGTTGAATATCCATCTTGTGGTAAATGCGGGAAGAAACATCCTGGTACTTGCTTGAAGGGAATGGGAGTCTGTTACAAGTGTGGTGAAAAAGGCCACCAAGCTCATGATTGCAAGGGGAAGAAGGAAGCTACCAACGTTCAATGCTACAATTGCAGGGAGATGGGGCATTATGCAAATGCATGTCCTAAGCGTCAGGAGAACTTACCTCAGAAAAGGCCAAGGGATCAAGGCCAGGCTTATGCTATCACTACTGCTGAGGTAGAAACTCCGAAAGACGTGGTGGCAGGTAATTTAATGGTTTCCTCAAGTTTAGCAAATGCATTATTTGATTCTGGATCATCGCATTGTTTCATATCTTCCCAGTTTTCTAAGAAAATTAGATATTTCCAATTTGATTTAATAAGGGAGTTGTCAGTTAAAACTCCTAAGGGAAGTATCGTTGCAAAAAAGTTTTGTGAATCAGTCCCCATTAGAGCACATAAATTTTCTTTATCTGCTGATTTCATCGTCATACCTATGATTGAGTTTGATATAATCCTCGGTATGGACTGGCTTTCAGACTATGATGCGAAGATTTATTGTAAGAAGAAAGAGGTTACGATTCATGATGATAATGATAAGGAGCACCTTATTTTTAGAGCAGAATCGTCACCACCTAATTCTTATTTAGACCCACCCCCAGTAGCTCAACTTAATTCAATTATTGGGGAGGAAGAGAATGAAGTAACTATCGGTGAGGAAAGGAATGTTCAAATAGAGGATGTACCTGTTGTGAAAGAATTTGTAGATGTATTTCCGGAAGATTTACCTGGACATCCTCCAGAACGAGAAGTTGAGTTTTCTATTGATTTGATTCCTGGATCAAGGCCTATATCGAAGACCCCTTATAGAATGGCCACTGTAGAGTTAGTCGAACTAAAGAAACAACTAGAGGAATTGAGTAATAAGGGATTTATTCGCCCTAGTGTTTCTCCATGGGGAGCCCCTGTTCTTTTTGTTAAAAAGAAAGATGGATCTATGAGGTTATGTATTGACTACAGGGAGATCAATGCTATAACGATAAAGAACAAGTATCCCCTACCTCGTATTGATGATTTATTTGACCAACTGCATGGAGCTCAATACTTTTCAAAGATTGAACTTCGATCTGGATACCATCAGTTGTGTGTGAAGAAGGAAGACATTCCGAAAACAGCATTTCGAACCAGGTACGGGCATTACGAGTTTACTGTAATGCCATTTGGATTGACTAATGCACCCTCTGTATTCATGGATCTGATGAATAGAGTTTTCAAGGAGTATCTCGATGAATTTGTGGTGGTATTTATTGATGATATCTTGGTATACTCCAAAACCTACAAAGATCATGAAAATCACTTGCGCATTATCTTGAAGACTCTGAGGAGGCATGAATTATATGGAAAGTTTAGCAAGTGTGAATTCTGGCTTCAGGAGATTTCTTTTCTTGGCCATATTGTCTCTAAAGATGGAATCTCTGTTGATCCTTCTAAGACCAAGGCAATCCAAGAATGGCCAGCACCTACGAGTATAACTGAGGTACGTAGTTTTATTGGTTTGGCAGGTTATTATCGACGTTTCGTCCAGAATTTTGCCCGATTGGCAAACCCATTAACGAAGCTCACACGTAAAGGGGTTAAATTTGTTTGGACAAAAGAGTGTGAAGAATGTTTCGAAGAACTGAAGAGAAGATTAGTCAATGCTCCTATATTGACTCTACCATCGGGGAATGATGGGTTCGTTATTTATAGTGATGCATCAAAGAAAGGACTTGGCTGTGTCCTTATGCAGAATGATAGAGTTATTGCCTATGCATCACGACAGTTGAAAATTCATGAACAAAACTATCCTACTCATGATCTCGAGTTAGCAGCAGTGATCTTTGCTTTGAAGATATGGAGGCACTACCTCTATGGTGAAAAATGTGAGATTTATACTGATCACAAGAGTTTGAAGTATATTTTCTCACAAAAAGAACTCAACATGAGGCAAAGGAGATGGCTTGAATTACTCAAGGATTATGATTGTACGATACACTACCACCCGGGGAAAGAAAACAAAGTAGCAGATGCTTTGAGCAGAAAAGACCATGGAGTTCTGAACATGATGAGAATTGAAAGGGATCCAATTTTCATGGATCTAGTGAAGATGGACATGGGAATAACCAGGGAAGGTGAAACATCAATGCTTTTTCAAATAGTTGCCAAACCATCTTTACTAGAAAGGATTAAGAGTTCTCAGACCGATGATGACGAATTCCAAAAGAAGATTAAAGCTGTGAATGATGGGAGATTGAGAGACTTTGTGTATGAAGATGGAATTTTGAAATTCGGGAAGAGACTTTGTGTTCCCAATATACCTGATCTAAAAAGGGAATTGCTGGATGATGCTCATAGTTCCAATTTCTCTATACACCCTGGGAGCACCAAAATGTATAGAGATTTGAAGGAACATTTTTGGTGGGACAACATGAAGAGGGAGATTGCTGATTTTGTGTCAAGATGTATGGTTTGTCAACAAGTGAAAGCTGGAAGGCAACAGCCTGGAGGAGTCATGCAACCGCTTCCCATACCGGAGTGGAAATGGGACAATATTACAATGGACTTTGTCATGGGGCTACCAAAGACTCCTAGAAGGAACGATGCAATATGGGTTATTGTTGATCGTCTTACCAAGTCAGCACATTTTCTTGCTATAAGAGAAGATCTACCCCTGGAACGTCTAGCAAGACTATACATTAATGAAGTTGTGAGACTTCATGGTGTACCCCTATCGATTGTTTCTGATCGTGATCCCCGTTTTACTTCAAGATTCTGGAAAAGTCTTCAGAAATCCCTGGATACTGAACTTCATTTGAGCACTGCTTACCACCCTCAGACAGACGGACAATCAGAACGGACTATTCAAACCTTAGAAGACATGTTGAGATCTTGCTCACTTGATTTTCAGGGTATGTGGGATCAATATTTACCTCTGGTAGAATTTTCCTATAACAATAGCTTCCATTCGAGTATTCAGATGGCACCATATGAAGCGTTATACGGAAAGAGATGTCGTACACCAACCTGTTGGGATAACGTTGGTGAAAGAAAACTTGTAGGCCCAGAACTGGTGGAGGAAACGGTGGAAAAGGTGAAAGTAATCCAAAATCACATCAAAGCAGCTCAAAGTAGGCAGAAGAGCTATGCCGATAATCGAAGGAAGGATTTGGAATTTCAAGTCGGTGATCATGTTTTCCTGAAGGTATCTCCGTGGAAGGGAGTCATACGTTTTGGTAAGAAAGGTAAATTGAGTCCCAGGTACATCGGACCTTTCGAAATTCTAGAACGAATTGGGGCTGTAGCTTACCGATTGGCAATGCCGCCAAGTCTCTCCAAAGTTCACGATGTGTTCCACGTATCTCTGTTGAGAAAATACATGCCTGACCCAACGCATGTACTCACCTATGAAAATTTAGAACTGGAACCCGATCTGTCTTATTGCGAAGAGCCCATCAAGATTCTTGATACGAGAGAACAAGTGCTGAGAAACCGGACGACGCGTCTGGTAAAAGTTTTGTGGAGGAATCATAAGATGGAAGAGGCAACGTGGGAACCCGAGGAACTTATGATGAAGAACCACCCGAGTCTTTTTATGCAGTAATACCCTAGAAATTGCGAGGACGCAATTATTTGAAGGAGGGGAGAATGTAACACCCCAAGCTTCTACGGTACATTTCCCTTTGAATAATGCGATAGCGTGTGTTGTACGCAACCTCGAGTTCTAACACACACCACAACTAATTAAACTAGCCGTTGTGAATAGTAATACCTAATTTTTGAAATTATATATATTTTATATTTGAAAATGGACTTCATTTTTGGACTCGGAATATCGAATTTAGCCTAAGGTGAAATTTTGGTACTTTTCGGATAACTTTCATATTTTGATGAATAGTGAAAATTACTAGATTTTAATTAAAAACAACTTTTTTAATCAAAATAAGTAATAGTGATAAATTATGAATTTGAGTGGTTTTAAAGTATATTTAGAATATATTTTTACCATTTAATATAATGTTGGTCATTGGACATAATTTTACAATTAAACCGAACATAAACAAGTGTCAATCTTTTGGTAGTTATTATCTCTTAAAAACACGCTTTTTGTTTTGACAGCGGGAATTAATTTTAAATTAATTTCTGCCACTTCTGTGTTTTGAATTTAGAAAAATGGATTCCATATTTGGAATCAGGATGTTCAAATTGTGTAAATAGGTAACTTTTATTTTTAGACATTTTGAATAATTACTGCGGTAAATATTTTATTTACCATGGTTAAGGGTAAATCCGGTAAATAAGGGTTAAAAAAATAATATTATAATAATACTAAATTACCCTAAAACGTGTCCTAACCCTATTGGTTGATACATAGTCGACCATGGGCATCTTTGGGTCTATTTTGGGACCCCATGGATCCACTTGTAAGTGATAATGACACTTTATTTTAATTAAGTCAAAATGAATACAAAAATGACACAAGCATACATCTTTTAGAAGAACAATTTTTACATAGGGTTATACATGTTGGATTTTCGATTATAAATATTAATTAGAAAGATAAAAAGATTTCCTACATAATGATGTTTTATTTATAATTTTTAGACATTAAATAATTTATTTTATTTATGACACAATGATGATGCAGTAATTACTATTATAGTGAAAAATTAAAATAATTGATATTATAAATACCCAAATAAATATAATATGAAACTTTTAATGAATTAAACTAATTTTCTAGGATAATATGAGATATTAGGATTGATTTAATTGACTTTGTTCTAAGTAATCAATCTGTTATGAGTTTCACAAAAATCAACTATTGAATAGTGTCAAAATTGACATAAAAGAGTTCTTAAAACAAATATTATATTATTAATTGATATTAAATTCCTAAAAATCTAAGGTTCGGCCAAGAGACTTATATTATTATAGGTTAATCATTAATGGACCACTTGGGGGTCGCTTGGATGTATATAGTAAGTTTATTAACCATATTATATAAAAATACAAAGAGACATTGTAAAAGTGAAACTAATTAACTTAGAGTTAATACTTAAAGATAAGGTTAATATAAGTACCCAAACCTGTCTAAATTATATTGGTTGAGTGGTTTTCGACCTATCCCCACCTTAACCTTTGAATAATCAACTTTGGAGCCATTAGAAACCGAATATGAATTTATTATAAATTAATATTTCTAGCTTTTCCAAAGGTGCCCCTCACCCCTCTTATAAAAGGGCACTCCTCCTTCTCTTTTCTTCACACCTTCAAAGCCTTTTGGTTCGGCCAAAATCTGCCCAAATACTCTCCCAACATCCCTCACTACAACCTAGAGGCCTTAGTTTGATCAGAAAGCCAACCTAAGGAGCCCTTTTGATCAAATCAAAAGGAAGAACCCGAAGAAGAGGTAATGATTTCACCACCCTTTTCTAAGTTCATTTCTTCTTCCACTTCTTCTTCCTTTGTTCTTACCATTCTAAAATAATAACTCCAATATCTCACATATACTGTGATGTTATTATAAGTATGGTACAACCATATTCAGTATTCTATCCACCCTTTGAATAACATGTCACCATACGTGCGTACGTACGGCTTACCGTCTCCACGTCGTGGTGTAATTGTTATTCAATATAATATTATTTGGATGGGTATAATAATGATGTGTAACTCATGTAAATAATAAATATAACATGTTAATGATTCTGTATATATGATATACCATTCATTTATATATTATTTTAATATCAAAAGAATGATATTGTCGCTCGTGCGTACGTACGGACTACCGTCTCCACGAACGCGATGAGATTCATTCTCCATCGTAACCATTAAAGCGTAATTATCATTTTATGATTTAAAAATGATGTTTAAGGACTTGATATCATTCTGGATATGAATAATATACAACCTATCCTTTACAAACATGTCTTACGTAACAAAACATATGAAAGAAAACAAGTAAGTTAACACCCGAAACAACGATAATACTAAGATATTATTATCAAATCAATATTAAAAGATCATATATGATATCATATTAATGTATATGATTCTTGTATAATTTAATAACAATTATTTCACCATTATACAGGAGGTTAACCTACCCCAACCAAGGAAAAGTACAAGGTAAGGGTTATTTCACAATCTCTTCTTTATCCGAGGTTGTTTATACGTAATAATCTACTGGGATCTCGTTATCATCCACATCCATGTTTCTTCGAAATGTATTTCAAAACATTTTTACTATTTACAAGAATATGGGTTAAAGTCATTTATACCCTTGTTTGACTTTGTATAAGAGGTTTATAAAGGAATCTTTCCGTCGTTTTCAAAACAAGGTCCTTTTTAACCTTTTCGACAGAATTGAGGTAAGAATGTTTTTTTTAACTTATACGGCGGGTGCGGTTATTTTACGCCGTTATAAAATCTTTAAAGCTTTCCTTACAAGCTTATAAGAATATTTTCAAAGAAAATGTTTTATTTTATATGGATCTTAAATGATTTCAAAATAAAAGGAGATATTTCTTTAAAAAGAATTTTGATTTCATCTATGTCAACATCCTTTGATGGATTTTAAGATTATTTGAAGTTGATTTATTATGATACAAAACTTCTATATTGTATTGAAGGTTTTGTGATATGTTTGACTGTGGATGTGATATTTTTATACCATTCATAGTTTATGGTGAAATTATTGACATTTCGTATGCTAGTTTTAATACGAATGTTTATGTTATGTTTAAACCTTTTCATATGGGAATGCATTGGACTTAATAAGTGACGGGTGGAGCCCGCTATAGCTCCTCGATGCATCGGTAGGTCTCATGAGACAAACTAGTGTCTTGGCACAAGGCCTTGACAAAATCTTATTTTTAGTCTTGGCACGAGGCCTTGGCTATGTGGTTATGATAGTCTGGCATTATGCATTCCAACATTATGAAAGTGGTTTTTGATATTGCATGTGATTATTCGATTAGTAGAATATCCATGTGAACAAGTAAATGGCATTATTTCATTTTACTTTTTCCATACTATGTTGAAGTTCAATTTTAAAAGGCTTTTGTTTTAGTAATTCATTGCCTTAAATGTTTATGCTTATTTTGAATGTTCCGCTATATTGTTATCCTTACTGGGCATTTGAGCTCACCCCTTTTCTATGTTTTATTTTTCCCCAGGATGTGAAGAAGTAAATTATGAATGACCTGCAGGGATATTATGAGGGGATAGTAGTGTGGATTATGGAGACATTATGTTGTTGTAGTAGTTTTTCATTTTATGATGTAATGTAAAACTTATGAATATATCTAGTGTTTCCAAGGCTACTAAACCAATCGGTCTTTCGAGATTTGATCTTTCTTGTGATCATGCCAATGTTATGTAATAATGCACCGACTCTGGGTAACTGGGGTCGGGGCGTTACAAGATTACCATGTTGGAGGTAATCAACAAAAGGGGCTCTCCAGTCAGGAATTGCTTCAAATACTACACCTGAAGAACCTGGGGCTCCCAACATGGAAGCCCTGATAGTAATATGGCTTACCCATGGGCCATCGTCATCCTCTGGGGTGACCGGATCAATGACCCTCCGATGCACCACGTGGATAATTAGATCATCCTATTCAGGCTCTGCAAGCGACGCGGCCAGGCTGGCCAAAGCATCTGCTCGACCGTTCTGTGACCGATGGACATGGATAACCTCTAGCCAAGAAGGGAACTATGCCATTAGCTGGAGAGTGCGTTCTAACAATGGTACGAGCTCTGGCATTTTGACAACATAGATGCCATTGAACTGCTTAATGATTAGCTCGGAGTCCACTTTCACATGAAAATGGGGCACGTCGATCTCAAGGTCCAGCTCAAGACCTGTAATGAGGGCCTGATACTCTGCCTCATTGTTAGTGCAACCCTATGACAACAGGAATGAGTATGGAAGGACGGATTGCGCCAGGGTGATAAAGACGACACCCAGACCTACTCTATTGAGCCTAGGATCATTAAGCGTCCTACCGGTGGGGCTCCGGGAGGCACCATCGAAGTGCATTTTCCAACATGGGACGACTTGATCGATTGAGAGGATTGCCTCATCAGGAAAATCCAAGTCCAAGGACTGGTTCACAGAAGTTGTGTGGGTATCTAGGAAGTCTTCCAATGCCTGTCCCTTGATAGCCTTCTAGGGGACAAACCTGATGTCGAACTACTATAGGCTTACCACCCACCGCGCTAGTCGACCAGTCAACATGGGGCGATTCAGAATGTACTTTAACGGGTCCACTCAAGACACTAGCTGTACCTCATGGTGCTGCTGGTAATGTTGCAACTTCTGCATAGAAAATACAAGTTCAAGGTAGCTCTTCTCTATGATGGAGTATCTGTATTCCATATCGAGGAGAATGCAGCTAAGGTAGTAGAGGATGTTCTTTGTCCCCTCATTATTCTTCTGGGTGAGAAGGGTGCCGAGAGACCATTCTAGGGCGGTGACATAGGGAATCAGTGGCTTTTCGGAGATGGGTGGCATCAAGACTAGAGTCTAGAGAAAATATTTCTTGATTTCCTCAAAGGCGGTCTGGCACTCTTCGTCCCATTTGTAGGTGGAGACTTTCTTCATGAGACGGGAAAAGGGCTTACACTTGTTGGCCAGATTTTCAATGAATCGGCGTATGTAGGATAAGTGGCCTTGGAGACCTCGAAGCTCCCAAATATTCTTAGGGGAGGCATCTGGATGATGGCCTTTATCTTCTCTGGGTCGATTTCGATGCCTCAATACCTGACGACAAAGCCAAGAAACTTCCCGTAAGTGACCCCGAAAGCACACTTCAATGGGTTCATCTTTAGGTGGAAGGAACGGAGGAAACTAAACAATTTCTCGAGGTCCTTGAGATGGTCCTGACGCTAGCGATATTTGACTACCAGGTTTTCCACATAGCACTCCACCAATGTTCCCAGGATTGGCTTGAATATGCGATGCATGGCCCGATGATAGGTGGCACCTGCATTCTTCAGGCCAAAGGGCATAACCTTGTAACAGAAAGTACCTTGTGGAGCTCTGAAAGAGGTAGACTCCACGTCCTCAGGAGCCATACGGATCTGATTATATCCAGAGTAAACATCCATGAATGAGAGGGCCTGGAACCCATGCGTAACATCGATCAACAATTCTGTCACCAAAAGTGGAAAATCATCCTTCAGACAGTGACCGTTGAGATTGCGGAAGTCAATGCAGACTATGATCTGTCTGTTCTTCTTTCTTACTAGCACAATGTTATCTATCCACTTAGGGTACTGGACCTCCTTGATGAAGTTGGCCCTGATGATCTTGTCAACTTCGGCCTCGACCATGGCACCGTGAGACGGATGCATCTTTTTGGGAGGCTGCTTGAACCCGCGATGATTCGCTGGAAGATCGAGGCAGTGGATGGATATCTGAGGATCTGGTCCTGGAATCTCATTGTAACTCCAAGAAAATACATCACGGTGCTGTTTAAGGAATTATATGTACCGCTACTGCTCCTTGGGGGACATAGCGGCACTGATCAATGTGGGTCTCGGGTCTGCCTCGCTACCGAGGTTCACCTGTAACAATTCATCGACCATGGCTAAAACTCCTTCCTCAAAGGCATGGGGAGTGTCCTATATATCATACTCTTGGATTATGGAGGGATCCTCCATGGGGGAAGCTGCTTCTGAGCTACCACACCCTGATGGGAGGCCGCTGCCAGCTTGTGTGGTAGTGGTTATTGCATCAGAAAACTCTGGCGCTACCGAGACCATGGCTATGAAGGCTGTCAACCCGATCCCATCTGGTCTCCAGCCCAAGGGGCCACGCTTGATAATATCAAAGAAGTAGTGGCGCGTTGACTTGAGCCGACCTATTCCAGCCCGGAGAAACAGACAAGTGTGACGTACTGCCGTTTCCATGAGCCATATGTCTCGATATCTGATGGGAGTGGGAGGCTCTAGGATCACTGGGGCCTGGTTCATATAAGAATATGAAGTGATCTTGCAACGCCACCTAGATTTGGGATCATGGTTCCCTCTTGTCCCGGAAATGACAAAACACTTCCCCATATCGGGGGTCGTGGCCTCCAACCGATGGATCGGGAAGACGTAGGCGTCATTCAGGCCTGCCCAAGGGTCGGTCGTAGCGGCGACGAGCTCAAACTCGCTTGCCTGGACTTATTTATCCTTGCTCTTGTAATAATAAGCATCCAAGTAGCGGGCTTCGCATGATTCAAAAGGATATGAATCACCTTGGAGTACTCCTACTCGACCATTAAGGGAGTACTTGAGGAATTGGTGATACGATGAGGGGACCACCGCGTGCAGGTAGAGCCATGGCCTGCCCATCAATGCATTATAAGCGGTGTCCTAGGAGACAACCATGAACTCAGTGCTGGAAATTAGGCCATCGAACTAGGTCTTCAGATGGATCTTGCCGACTAGGGTTTGATCTGTCCTATCATATCACTAGATCCTTAAATCGGAGGGATTCAAGTCATCTTCGGATAGCCCCAGCTTCCTCAGTGTCTGTGTCGGGATAAGGTTGATCCCGAAGCCAGTGTCAATGAGATAGCGGTGAAGCTCCATGCCATTGAATTGGCCGGTGATATACAGTGGGCGGATGAGCCCATGTATGGGAGAGCCTTCATCTTCTCCTGAGAACGAAATGATGGCCTGACATTCGGCATCCTCAACTGCTTCAGCATGGAAGGCTTCTGTAGCTGCTACCTCCGTCTCAAATTGGAGGGGCTCCTTAAAGCCTCAGCTAGTGCTTCACGCATATCTGGCAATAGGTTAAGGGCTTTAAGGATGGAAAGCCTCGCCAGGATGTTGGGAAGATTCTTGAGAACATCATACTTCTGTGTCAGGCACGAACTTCTGTTTACAAGAGGCCGCTCTGTGATTGGAGGTATGGAGGGCCCTACTGGCTGTACCGGCGGCTGACTAGTACTGGGAACATCCCGCTGCTCACTAGTTGAAGCTCAGAGAGTAGCTTACGGATGAGGAATGGGAGACTGAGATTGGCCTACAGTAGGGAGAAGCTGGTTGCGATACGGCTGTAGTGGTTCTGCCTAATCCAGTAGCACAAACAGTGATGGAGGCGGACCTGTCGACACCAGATGAAGAGGCTGCACATGTTGAGTTTTGCATTGGGCCTACTGTCTGGTCTTAGCGGCATGCATGGACTGGCTGGAGGTGCGAACTGACGTGCCTCTATGACCCATATGCTTGTGGTTCCGCCGACATTGTCATTGGATGGGGACGTTGGGGAGGTTCGCCTGGCACTCCCCCTCATCGATAGTCATATAAGGATTTACCAAATCGACGGTGTTAACCGAAGCATACCCTTTACTGTCACTTGATGAATCATCCACCACTGGGTGGAGTAGCCTGCTGAGGAGGCAGAACTTGATTATCTCGCCTAGGTGGTGGTGGCGCGTTACACAGGGGCGCCAACCAATTCCAAGGATGCTGCTGGGCTGGAAGCTACGCCCGTGGTGGTGGACCTATGTGGGGCTATAGAGCTGGCTCCACTGGTAGCAATTCTAGTTTCCCGGGGGCCTCTATCTGGGCCACTGTGGTGGGCTCAGCTCTGGCAGCCCTCCTTGCTGGGATTACAGGGGGCAGCGAACGTGCCTGACTGGCCTGTTGTAGGGATTCTTCGAGGCGGTTGGCCTTATCAGAGAAGTCTTGCAACCCTCTGGGGTAGTTCTGAGTGATCAGGGAGGGAACCAGTTCTATCTTGAAATTCCTCATGCACATTGTCAGTAATTTCTCCTGAGTTAGTGGCATTTCAAGGGAGTATGTGAGCCCCTTCCAATAGGCGATGAAGTTCGCGACTTGCTCATCGGGCCTTTGCTTGCACCTGAAGAGGTCTGTGATGTTCTTCTTTCAGGTGGTAGAGCTGAACTGGTAAAGGAACTGCCTACGAAGGTCCTCCCATATTGTCACGGATCCAACGGGGAGCTAACTATACCAGACGAATGACGACCCTCCAGTGTCTGAACAAAGAAACGGAGCTTGGAGGCCTCTTGCTGCACTGGGGTCCCTAACATAGGCCCACACCTTGAGTTAAAGTGGTCCAGGTGATGTGGAGGGTCCCCCATCCCGTTAAAGGGGGAGAAAGTGGGATTCCCAAATCCCGGGGTGCTGGAATGTCATCCACCCATACCGGGTATGGATTTCCATTAGGTGGGATGGCCACCTGTTGGGTTTCTAAAGCCTCGAGGTGGGTGATGAGCACCGCCATTAGATCGTCTGGACGCTGTTCCCTGTCCTGATGGGGATCCCTAACCACGAGTACGTTATCGGGCTCTTCAATGTGGTAGCCAAGCTCAACGGATCATGGAGCAGCTGGTGGAGCGACCCTTGGGGCGGCCGGAGGAGCCCGAGCGGGTTTCCTTGGATTTTTGCGCCATTCAAAAGGGTTCGACGAGACATACCACACCCTCTTTCCATGAGCTCCGGCCTCTGCCCGGTCAGCGAATATGACATGATCAGGGTTTCCTGGGAGAATATCGCCGAAGGGTAGTTGTTCCTACCCCTGATGTCCCAACCTAGGATCACCGTAGTCAGTTCGCCACTCTGCAATGCGTTCAACCAGAATTTCATGGAATAACTTCTTTTGATCAGAAATCTGTTGGTGCAGCGTGGTCTTCTCGGGGTCCTCTTCCATCTTTTTCACTGAGGCGGATAGGTCGAAGTGTTTTCCAGCTCCAACGTGCTCTTTTCCCTTGTTGACATTCCTACTTAGTATCAATGCCTCAATGGGTGGAGGGATACCTAGGAGGTTCCTCTACTGGTGAGTAATCCTCCTCGATGGGTCTAGTAGTGGGGGAACGTCCTCAGGGAGGGCGTCCCCATAAAGAAGTTCCAGCTCGTTTTCCCCTCCTGACAGATTGGTTATGTTGACTGCCACTCTCCTTGGGGGCATGTCCTCACTATCACCAAGCGAGTCGGGTTGCCAGCGAATTGCACTGAAGAGGAGGGCAGCGTATTGCCCCCAGCCACAAACTTGTGCGTGGGGGGTATCCTCCTCAATAACTTTTCAGAGTACTTGGAAACTCTGAACGCATTGCTGTTGGAGGGCCCTGTGGTGGCCAGGTGACTCAGGGTACCGGACCGCAGGGAGCATGGCCAGGTCGACCAGACGACATTGTTCGCCGATGTCTTCAAGGTGCTCTTGGATCCTGGGATAAGTCACCCGCCGGTGGCGGAGATGTATGTGAGTCACCTAGAGGGTTCGACGGAAAAATTCAAACTCTTCCAGGGTGAGCGATTCTGGAATACCAAAATTCGTCCCTGCGACCGACCAAAAATTCTTGGGGAAGTGGCCCGTTGTGAGGATGGTATAGAAGCTCCTTGGCTCAGATCCATGGTTTGGCCCTTGATTTACCCACTCGTCAATGGAGGGTGGATGAGGAACTGGAAATGGCACCGAGACAGGCCGGTGGGCCAGTGGGATGGCCGGCGGAGAATACAGTGAGCGAGATGATTGGCCGCCGAATCATGGGTTGTCCTCTGAGGGTTACAGCGACCAGGAAGTCATGTCACAATAGGATGAACCGGTGACTAGGGCTCATGATGCAACATCAGTGTCTGCCAAGGGTGTGATATGCCACGGATCTTCTGCCATTGACCCCCCAAATGGATCTCCACCATCTATGGCCGAGGCGGAAGGTGCTTTTGGAGAGGCCGGTGGCGACTGCAAGGTCGATCCCTGGGGACACGCCAGGTTCTCATCCTCCTGAATATACCTCTGGAGGGAGGCATGGATCATATGGATCTTGAATTCTAGGAGTACGAGGCTGATGCACCTCGTTCCTGCCCCATCCCTTGACTCAGAGTACTGAGGAGAGGGCTCTAGTGCCAAGTTGTACTCCACCTTGGAGTCTGAGAAGCGGACTGGTCTGATTTCTATATGACCTTCCCCGGAATTCCTTTTGCGATGGCGATGACCCACCTTCTTGCCCTTGGGTGACTCCTCGGGGCAGGGCTAGTTTCTGGAATGGGGTCCTCTGGCTGCACTAGTGCTGGGACAGAGAGGGATTCTACTGGATAAAGCTAGGGTGCGAGGAGCACTAGGATAAATATCGAAAGAGACATGGGGAGGAACTTTGTGTTGGGCGTTGGTGAAGTGGGGTTGGCTTCCACCTCTCCGATTGCTGGGGCGAGGAGGACCTTCGCTGATTGTCATGGGGACATAGGGAAGACCTCCATGTCGATGAGTGATCGGACATGCAATGTCTCTATACACATGGTCCACGGTAGGGAGAGTGTCCCCGTACCAAGTGTAGTGAGAACAGGAGATACCCCCCACATGGAGTGTTGCTGTCACGGGAAAGACCATTACTTGGGATGAAGGTGGTGCTTGGAAGACCTCCAAGCCGAGGCTGGAAGTAGGGAGGGGGCACACCTTTCGTAACGAAAACACAGAGTAGGCCTTCACACCATGTGGCATTGCTGAAGATTGGTCCGCAGCGGCCGTCGCATGTGCCGACGACTGGGATAGTTTATCAAACCTTCCTGTGGGGGGGTTGGGGCCTCGATTCAGGTCGAGTGTATAGCTGCCCCTTCTCAACGTGTGTGGGGAGTTGGTGATAGGAGTCAACGGTGGCCCAGTCCACAGTGGTCACTGACGCTGACCCCCCATGGAAGGCATCCTCTTCCGCTCGCGCCCGACGCTGGTGTCGGGTCAGATGGACTAGAGCTGGTGGTGCAGGCATGTGGATTCCCTATTCCTTGGCTTGGGGAACCGGGCGGTGGCGCTAACGCGACCTGGTGGGGGCCCTCACTGGGATCCCTTGAAGCAGGACTCCAATCAGGCTGGCCCGAATATCCCCTACTTCATCGGCATAGGGGAGGTAGGTGTCAAGGAGCTCCGGGGATAAGCTACCGAAACGATTGAATGTTGGGGTGGGGAGCAGCGACTCTCTACGCGGCCCTCAGGGGTGGAATAGATGGTGAGGTGCAGTGGCCTCAAGATCCAAATGGGCCATGTCCCTAGTGGGGATGACCCCCTCTTCCTCGTACCTGTGTACAAGGTCATTAATTACCCTTCACTGGATAATCTCTGATGAGGAGAGGGGGCATGTGCACCTAGCAGTAGTGGCGGTCGAAGATGTCTTGGAAGAGGCCGAACCGTGCGGGGTAACCACGTCGATATTTCCACTACTCCTGCGCCGGTGGGTAGGTGAACGAGATGAAGATGCAATAACGTGATTCCTGAAATCAAGGAGATGAACTCATTAACACTGCTAGGAAAAGAAATCGACAACCAGTGCCCCAGTTCCATTCCATCTTCTGTGGTCAGCAAGAGGGATCCACACTGACAACATCACAGAACGAAATGGTCAACTTCCTAACTATCCCAACATCTGGCGAGTTTCGTGTCAGACCTTTTTGGTGGGACCTAATACCGGATGACGAGGTCGGATGACATGCTTATCCACTGATTCCCTGAATGCTACTAGCCTCCATGTTGAAAAGAAGCCTTTCACATCGGGTTCACCATTTCTATTTCCGACGCTTTCACTGGGACGCACGCATCCATCGGGTAGAGGATGCACTGCTGTTTCCATGCATTCCTTCTTTCGAAAGGCGGGTGACATCTGTTCCTTATTCAGGGACATCTTCTCCTTGATCGAAAAGGGATGATGGGATGTTGGTTATTCCTTCCGTGGATTCCTCCTCAGAGTTCGTCACCTAGTCGAGGTCTCCCTCATAGATTTAAAACATAATCCGTGAAGCTCTTCCCGACGCCATATCTTCATGGACACCAGTTAATTACGCCACTTCTATCAGGACCTTCCAAGGGGTCCAGTCAGGGTAGCAACCTTTGGTTAGGATAGTAGTCACGTTGGGGCATCACTGGCACGTCTTGATGTTGGGGATTGGCATGCCTATCTTCTGTCCCTTATTATAGGGCTTCTCGAGGGTGCGGAAGCCCGGGACATCCCACATCAAACACGGTGAATTGTTTTCCATAGGCATGTATCTAACTTTTTCCTCAGCTTCCCATGTTTAACACAGGGTATACCGCAAGTTTAACATCCCGCAGAGACAGATCAGACTGATCAGAACACTAGCTAGAGTGGATCAAATTGAGGAACCCCCTGGAGAGAACACCGATGTTGGGGCCAACACGTGGGTAGCTTCCCGAATGCTATGGAGGGAATGGGGAATGAAGTGGCATGACCCCACCAGGATGTGGTGGACCAGGTAAGAATCAAGATGGATGATGGTTTTGGACTTGAGCCTCGAAGAGACTTCCTACATATCCCCATGGTAGGGAATCAAAGTCTGCATAGTTCAGTGAGACGATGGGACATCTTAAGAGGCGACCCATGAGAATGGACGCATGAGTGGGACCCAGAAGGAGTGGAACCACTGGGTTAGGGCATGAGGTTCCCGAGACACCTGGGCTCGAGGGAGAGATTAGGATGAGACATGGGTGTTGGGATTAAGCCTCGTGGAAGCCTCCTATGTATCCCTGTGGTGGGGAATCAAAGACCACATAGTTCAGGTGAATGAAGTTTAACGTTATGCGAGATGGGTATGTGGATTACACTCTGAGGCAGCCCATGGTCTTGGCGAACTGATGTGAATGGGGTCAGAATGACTGGGTGGTGGGCTTGAACCTCATGGAGGCTTCCTATGTACCATGCCTTAGTACAGATCAAAGTCCCCGTAGTTCAGGATGGATTGGGGCTTACACTCTGAGGTGGCCCAAGGTGGTGGGGCTTGAACCTCATGGAGGCTTCCTACGTACCATGCCTTAGCACGGATCAAAGTACCCATAGATTAGGATGGATTGGGTCTTACACTCTGAGGTAGCCCAAGGTGGTGGGGCTTGAACCTCGTGGAGGATTCCTACATATCATGCCTTAGCATGGATCAAAGTCCCCATAGTTCGGGTGTATAGTTTAACGTCATGCGAGACGAGGGTGCTTGGTAGTTTAACGTCCTACAGCTCGGACGAGGGAATTTGGGGCTTACGCTATGAGAAGGCCCAAGGTGTGTCATAGTCGGTGCTCAGTCTAAGCTCGCGGGAGTCATACTCGGTGTGAGAAACAAAAGACAGCATAGACCTGACGATCACGCCGCGAAGGGTGCGTCCGTGGGAAATGAGGAGGGGCTTACGCGTTGAGCAGCCCGTGGTACCGGGACTTACTCCAGGATGGAGGCCCGAGGGTGACAAAGCACAGCGGGAGAGGGTTTGGGATAGAAGAAAATCAAATCATTCTTCCCTACCACGCCCTTCATTGGCCTTGGCACCGAGGAAGTGAGGAGGAGCAGGGGTGCTTCCTCCTGCAAGAAAAGCTAGGGGCTTACACCAAGATGGATGCCCTTCCCCGCGGAAAAATGCCACTCCAATAAGGAAGATATCATCCCCTATGAGGGGTGATTCCATCCCCGTGGAGACAAGTGGGTGTGGATAATGTCAAAGGCAGGGGTACCCTGCGTGTGAGGATCGAGGTCAGGTCACCGTTTAACGTCATTTGTTGAGAACGATGACGCTTGGCAGTTTAACGTCCTACAGCTCGGACGAAGTGGGTTCACTCCGCACCCCTAGGACTTACATAACCGGTACCCTCTACCCCTTGTGGAAGGGAAGGCATCGACAAGGCCATACCGAGGGGGTGTCGCGGAGCGAACCATCGAGGGGTCCACGTTAGCGTGGCTATGCGAAGAAGCAATAGCCTTTAGCGTGCCAATGCGAAGAAGCATGAGGCGAAGCAACACAATGGGAAGGATTGTCCAAGGGACTTTGAAGTTACTTCTTACAATCCTAGAAGGTCTCACAGAAAAACCATGTATGATGCAGATACCCGGGGTGCACAAGACACCTGCGAATGGTACCCAGAAGGAGGGCATCAGGTGTTCGTGCAAGAGTGGTGCCCGAGGAGCACCAAGGTGAAGGGACCTAGGGGATTGCGCACAACCCTTGAGGTTTGCGTGAAATAAAGGAGCACTGTGCAAAAATCCCGGGCTGGTGTGAAATCAGTGATTCTTGCGTAAAATAGGGGGATGAGGTCTTACGCACAACTCAAAGGGATTGCGCACAAAGGAAGGGGTTTGCATGCAAAGGAAGGATCACGTGCATCTTGGCCAGCTTGCGCACCACAGAAGGGGTTGTGCACAAGGGGTGGACCCCGAAGGGGGTTGGAGTTTCATCTAAGCCATAGGGATCTCGCACGAAGGCAGACCCCGAGGTGACTTGGCGCGAAAAAGAACCATACCTGAAGGCCATATTGTGCGCAAGGAAGGTGAATTTCGCACATGAGAGGTAGTTCGAATTCTTCAGCCCTGAAAAGGAAGGGGGTCACCTTCTATTTATAGGTGACCAGGGGCGTGAAATACATGTCAGCGCGTAATTTTTTCATGATAGAGGCGGCGGCGCGAAATGTCAACCACGTGGGGCGTGGGTGCGAAATTATTTTGCGCCTGTGCCGGGACTCTTCGCGAATCCTAGAGCTTTCCACACAGGACAGATTTTTTCGCACACTTCACCATTTTTTTCACGCAACACCTCCAGGCCGCCCAGATTGGGTCTTCAGGTCCAAATATGAGTTCGATTTTTCATTTTTGAACTTTCTCTAGCACTTGAGCACTCTTCAGCGTCTGCAATACAATCTTTTGGGCAGGCATGTATTCTTTCAGAAATCATACCCATCGAGCGTAGCATTCTTTTATCTTCATATATCCAACTTAGGAGCTCATTATCTTCCAGGATCATGTCATTCAAGAAAGAAATTAGTTCTGTAAAACTAACATCACTCCATCCATTGCCTGCTTTCAATTTATACAACTTCAGTACAACTGAAAATGCTGTATATTTAGTGCAACCAACATATAATGGAATCTTTGCACAACTCTTTAACTTCTCAAACAATTTTGGGCAATCACAGAGTTCATATTCAATTGTCCTTATCATTTACTCAATACAATCTTCATCATCATTGACATCTATAATCACATCCTCCATACGGTCTTCTTCATTATCCATATTTGTATTCATATCTGATGATCCATAAAACACAGTTTTGTCCCAGCCAGTAGCTACATTCTCTTTTTCTCTGTGTTTATTCCAACATTTACAACTTAGATCTTTTTCGTGACATATCAAATGTTCTTCCAACTCCTTTGAGTAATTAGTATAGAATAAAAACAACATAAACATGGAAAAAGGATTTGAGAAGGATCCTTTGCGTGATCCTTTGCAAACTTGATGAACTCTTTCACTCCGTTCTCATACTCTATTGTCAAACAATTAACATCCACCCAATCTTTATTCATCTCCATCCTATTTGAATCTCAAATATTAGTATTTATGGTTCAAATACACAAAACAAAACTTCCAAATGTAGTAGAAGAGAACCAATTCCTTATAAAAATATAGATTAATAGAGCATAACCATTTCCAATAAAGATTTGGAAATCAACAGAACTAGGATAGACCCCCCATCAAAATCAACACAGTTTTCAAACACAAAGGGGTTCACAGGGATAATCACTTATGTCATTGATGGTAAAACTTATAATCTCCCGAATCCAGATCCACTCAACTGGTGCCCCGTACTCGGTTCTCCACATGACCTCAAGTGCATTTCCCCAAATGCCAGAGGCTGCCGAATAGCAGTGAGGGCCTTGGTGAGTCATTGGGGAAACTAGGCCCTCATTTGGTAAAGTATACAAGGGAAAGGAAATAACAGTCAATAACGGAAGCAGTAGACAACATACAATATCAGAAACTAAACAGCAGAAGAAATGAATATGTAGTAATGACGATAATGATGCAGTAGGTACAAGTATCTAAGGAAAGCAGCAAACACAAAAATGTGATGAAATAAAACTAAGAAACAAGTATAAAAAGTAAACAGTAACTCCAGCAGAATCGCAAGCCTAAGCTTCGTTCTATGCTCTTCAGCTCCAACCAGCAATCATGTACCAGAAGTAGAAGGGCCACAATCCCTATCCACACCTGAAACCATATAACCTGTTTGGGATGAAAAGCAGGACCCAAACAGGGTGTGAGACTAATCTCAGTAGGCAACCACCACAAAATCTGTTCCCTACTGTCAGTGAGTAAAATAACAGAAGTAATGAAAGTAAATGTAGTAATGAACTAGGAGTACACAAATAAACAATCCTACCAATTACCATTCACATTCATTTGAAAATTAATTAATTTATTTAATTAAACAACCAAGGAATCTAGAAAAGCTCTATATTCCAAGGTAACAGGTAACACGACAGGCATCAAAAGACTACCTAAACAAACAAGCAGGACAAAAAGATCCAAGATTGTGCTTTGGATTGGTAGAATCATCTAAACCAACAAAAAAATATACATTCACACTGACTCTCTGGGTGGCTCAAACTAGCAGACTCCTATAGTCAAGTAAACATACAAAGGCACACACTCTGGGAAGCACTCACGTCGATTCCCCTGTGGTCTTGCAACGATAGCTATAGACTCTCTAAGGAAGATCTTACGTATAATTCCTCATATGGTCTCGATACATGCGTAAACTGAGGACACTCTTAGGAAGCACAAAGTCTAATTCCCATAGGTCCTGTGTACGAAACTAATTCCAACATACCCCCTAAGGAAGCACCAATCGTCTATTCCCTCTTTGGTCTCCCGCACCAGGTTCTCACAGCCCTGAGCGGTCTAGTCATGTGTAATAGACTATCAGTAGCCCTAAGTAAGTTTAGAAACTACTTATATAAAAGATACAATGCATCGAAATCATTAAAACAAAAGGCAACACATGCAATCAGTTATAACAAGCAACTGGCAATTACAATAGGGTTTGCCTTGGAGGCAAACTATGCCAAACGACGATAAACAGCCCAACAAGGATAACACCCATGGGGTGATCCTAAAACATGAAAACAAGAATATATTATTATCAATTAACTTTAAGCTAACAAGAAATCTAAGGAAATTAAACAATAAGATCAAAATCCCTAACCCGGGATACCCGAAACATGGGAATCCGACCCTTTTGCACAAAAAATCAAAGACATTCAACGTAAGGCAACAAACCACCTACCTCCGTCCTAGGAGATCGATATAATTGAACCTCGGCACATGAATCATCCTAGAATGGAGTAGATCTGCAAAAATGTCTAAAACGTTCAACCTATGATAACTCTCATAAGAGAAGGAATTAAGAAATGTGGCCAAAGAAGAACTAAGAAATCACTGCTGTGATTCTATTGCAACTGACGATGTTCGATTTGGATAACCAGTGATGGATCAGTGCCTCGGGGAAGATTCGGTCTCCTCAAACGCTCTGGACGGAATTAGGTGAAGAAGAAGATGGAAATAAGGATTAGGCGTGACCTCGGTCCGTTTAACGAAATAAAAAGAAAGTACACGACGTGTACTTCTGGAGTACATGGTGTGTACTTGCCTTTTCCGTACTCCACTTTAGGCGGCCTCTAAGTCACCCTTACATGACCATGTGTGTGGCCATGACACGGCCAGCCCACGACTTCTAATGGCATCGAAGTACACAGCGTGTACTTATAAAGTACACGACGTATACTCCGAAAATTTCTATATTTTCCTCTTTTTCTAAAAAACTACCAGAAAAGGAAAAACATACCTGAAAAGAAGATCTGATTTCTTACAAGCATCCCCCCTTAAAGAAATTCATCCCAGAATTTCCCTAACAAGGTGACGAAGAAGAAACCTCGAACAACTCTGGCCACTATGATCGCATATCAACCTCCCTCTCCCAAGTCTCATCCTGTACACTGCTGTGCTACCATAGCACTCGTACCAGAGGAACTGACCGGCCACATAGTACCTTTTCACTATGATCAAAAATCCTGATAGGATGCTCCTCGAATGATGCATCCTTCTTCAGCTCAACCTCCTCGGGTTGAAAAATATGAGATGATTATGAGAAATAGCGTCGAAGCTGAGAAACATGGAAGACGTCGTGCATAGCCTGGTACCTCTGAGGTAAAGGCAACCTATAAGAAACCAGCCCAACTCTCTTCAGAACTTCAAATGGCCCGATGTATATCGGTGAAATCTTACCTTTTCTCCTGATCCTCTTGTGTCCCAACCTTGGGGTAACACGTAGGAAAACCTGATCTCTGACCTTGAACTCCAAAGGTCATCTCTACCGATCAGAATAATATTTCTACCAAGACTGTGCAGTAGCCATACTTTTCCAAATCAACTCCACCTATTCTGTGGTCTCGTAAACAAGATGAGGTCCCAACATAGCTACCTCTCCTACCTCCAACCAATACAAGGGTGATCGGCACGGCCTATCGTATAAAGCCTCGCAAGGTTCCATCTGAATAGTTGCTTGAAAACTATTATTGTAGGAAAACTCCACTAGAGGTATATGTCTCTCCCAAGAACCTCCAAAATCAAGGATGCATGATCATAGCATGTCCTCCAGCACCTGAATCGTGCGCTATGACTGACCATCTATCTGGGGATGGTAAGCTGTACTCAGAAGTACCTGTGTACCCAAAGCCCTCTATATCCCTTATCAGAAATGCGATGTGAAGTGGGCATCCCTATCTGAAATGATAGTACTCGGAACCCCATGCAAGCGTACAATCTCACAAATGTACAACCATACAATCTCATCAACACCGAAGGTCTCCTTAATTGGTAAGAAGTGAGAAACCTTAGTGAGCCTCTCAATGATAACCCATACCGCGTCATTCGCTCGAGGTGATCTCAGTAACCCTATCACGAATTCCATCGCGACATCATTCCACTTCCAATCAGGAATGGGTAGCTGCAGTAAAATCCCTGCTAGTCTCTAGTGCTCCACCTTCACCTGCTGACAGGTGGAACACCTCATGACAAAACCAACAACATCTCTCTTCATACCTGGCCACCAATACTGGCGGTGTAGATCACGATACATCTTGGTGATGCTAGGATGAACTGCACAAACTGAGGAATGAAAGTCTCCCATCAGCTCCTCATGTATATCTTCCGGCACCCATACGTGTCCCTAGAAATGAAAGATCTCACCCTCGCCTATGGTCCATCCAGGAAGAGGGTCCTCTTCTGACACGTTTTCCCGTAGGACTAGGCCTTCAGAATCTGATAGCTGTCTCATTTGAACACAATCAAGAAGGGTAGAGGTAACAGCTACAGAAGAAAAAAAAATCTATCCCTGTCTGTTGTTCACCTCCAAATGTATCTCATAGAATAGATCCATAAGATTTCACTCACTGTTCCCCTCCTGAACTGCATGTATCTGAGTCCTCCTGCTCAACGCATTAGCCACTGCGTTGTCTTTCCCAGGTGTATAGTCAAGCTCAAAGTTAAAGGACCGAAGATACTCAACCCACCTGCGCTGTCTCAGATTCAGATCACGCTGAGTGAAGATGTAATTGAGACTTTTTTGGTCAGTGAAAACCAAAAAATGATCTCCCAGAAGATAATGTCGCCAACAACGTAAGGCATGAACAACTTCCACTAGCTCGAGATCGTGCGTCGGGTAGTTCCTCTCATGTGGACTCAACTGCCGAGACCCGTACATAACAAACCCATATCCCTTCATAAGCAAAGATCGCAACCCGATACCCGAAGCGTCGCAGTAAATAGTATAGCTCTTTCCCGGCTCTGGCAAGACTAGTATCAGTGCTGATGTCAACATCCCTTTCATCTCCTGAAAGGCTGACTCACAAGAATATGACCATGATAACTTCACACCCTTCTTGTTTAGACCTATAAGTGGTTCTTCTAAGTGTGAGAAGTCCCATATGAAGTGTCTGTAGTATCTAGACAGCCCTAGAAAACTCCGCACCTCAAAGTCGTTCTTCGGATGCTCCTAGGAAACTATTGCTCTAACTTTATCTAGGTCTACTGATACTCCTATCTCTGAGATTACATGACCCATGAAGTGAATCTTGTACATCCAAAAGTGGCACTTTGAGAGCTTAGCATATAACTGATTCTCCCTCAGTGTACTCGAAATGATCTCAAGATGGGTAGCATGGCTATGTTGAGTGTAAGAGTACACCAAGATATCTTCCATGAAGACCACCATGAAAGAATCCAAGTAAGGATGGAAAACTCTGTTCATCAATGCCATGAAAACTACTGGCATGTTCGTGAGACCGAACGGCATAACCAAATACTCATACAGACCATACATGCTCCGAAAGGCTATAAGAGGTATATCAGATGGTCTAACATGCAACTGATGATAGCTGGATCTCAAGTCGATATTCAAGAACACTCTGGATCCTTGAAGTTGATCAAAGAGATCATCTATCCGTGGAAATGGATATCAGTTATTGGCCATCAAATGGTTTAGATTCCAATAATCCACACAAAGCCTAAGGGTGTCATCTTCCTTCTTCCCAAATAGGATAGGGGAACCCCAGGGAGAAGTACTGGGTCAGATGAAACCCTTTGCCTGCAACTCCTACAGCAGCTTCTTGAGCTTCTGCAACTCAGGTGTATCTATCCTATAGGGAGGAATGTAAATCGGTTCCGCTCCTGGAACAAGATCAATAGAAAATTCTACCTCACGCTCTGGAGGAAAACCTGAAAAGTCCTCTAGAAAGACATCCCTGAAATGATCCACCACTAGAGGAAAGTCTAACTATGAAGTCCCCTGGTCATCCAGATACAGATTGGAAATCTGAGCTGTAACTCTACCTAGCCCATGATGCTCTGGTCCTGCTCTACTCGCCTGGACATCCCACTCACCCTTATGAAGAAAAGATTCACCCTCTGGTGATATGAAACTCACCCTACGGCGATAACAGTCGACGATTTCCCCGAAGGGAATGAGCCAGTCCATTCCGAGAATGAAATTATAGCCTGTCATCTATAGGAAATAGAGGTCCCATAGAAAGTGATACCCACCCACCTCTAGAGGGAACTCCTTGCACTGACGTACACTAGCCGTCCTAGTCCCCAACAGTGTGTATAGTGTTAACATGTCGGTAGAAGAAAAGATACAGATCCCAAGGCTCTCCACAATAGTAATAGAGATAAAGCTATGTGTAGCACCAGTATCGAAGAGATCGGAAGATAAAACTAAGGATACTAAGATCATACCTTGAACTGTAGAAGGTCTAGGATCTTTCTCCTGATGAATTTGCTCTACTGCAAAAGTCTGTCCTGCACCGCGGCGCTATGTAGCAGCCTGAGATCCCTGAGATGACCCTCCCTGAGCCTGACCACTACATCCACGAACTCTACCCTAGCCTGAACGACCTGAAGAACTCCAGCCCCCAGTCTAATGTGGAACTGGTAATCCTTCTTCTGTATGCAGAGTCAAAACTGATCCTCCTCCACTAGGTGCTGGAAGGAAAACCTTGTAGAAATGCTGCAGATGACCCATCTTGCCTCAAGATCAGCACTCCAATAGGTCTCTCAGGAAATGAGGCTTCTTATGCCCACTTTTTCCACATTGATAGCACACCACTTGGTTTCCATAAGAAATATCCCATCTACCAGAAGAAATACCCCGCTTCCTTCAGTCACCTCCTGTAGACTCTCGGTGGCACTTCCTGCCGTCTATCTGAAATGAATCAGCCCTGGATGCTGAACCGCCCTGGTCCATAACTCCAGTATCCCTTAGATTTCTCTCCGAGATAAGCACCTGGTTGACTATCAGAGTAATAGAATTCAACTTAAAGACGTTCACCTGTGATCTGATGTCCGGTATGTGTCCTTCCTCAAACTTCCTCGCTAAAAATAGATCATCATTCCCCAGAACCGAAGTGAAACGCTGTAACTCTGTGAAGCGAGAGGAATACTCCATAACTGTGAGAGTACCCTGCTGTAGGTTCATAAACTCTATGGCTCTGTCAGCCCTCAGCGTCTCCAGGTAGAAGCAGTAGTAGAACATACGCTGAAACTCATCCCAAGCCATAGCCTGTTGGCGCCCTGCCTATGAAACCACATCCCACCATATCTTGGTAGAATCTCATAGCATATAAGTCACGAGCTTCACTCTCCTCTCCGAAGGCATATCCTGGTGCTCGAAGATGGATAGCATGGCCTCTATCCATGACTCCGTAGCCTGTGGTCCTCCATCCCCTATGAACGTGGGAGGATGCTGCTGCTGAAAAACCTGCATCAGCTCTACCATAGACGAGGTAGGATGCTGATCTCTCTGAAAAGTCTACATGAATCTCATGAAACCCTCTCTGAACTGATCTTTGACACCAGTGTCTGGAATCACTGTAGGTACCATGTCCTGAACGATATGCAAAACTATTGGTAGTCCCTGATATGCTGTATCAGGTGTATGGTCACTACCTGGTTCCTGGCATGAAACAGGAGGACGTCTTGGTGCCATAGCTCTGAAAGGTCAAAAGCACACCTCAGATTCAGGATTAACAAGGAAATAAAAATTTAAGGCACAAGAAGGAACAGGGAAATAAGGCATTTGAGTTATGAAAAACTTGACTACACGGTGTGTTCTTAACCTACATGGCGTGTTCCCTTAGGCCATTCACATGGGCCTGTACTTCTACCTAAACTGGTCATGTAACACCCCAAATACAGGATGTGTTTTCCTAACACACGACATGTACTTAAACCCTCTTCCCTTCATAAGTCCTTCTACACGGTTAAGCCACACATCTCCTTTAAGACAAAACTATACGACGTGTTAAAGGAAGACACAACGTGTACTAGACATGCCTTACCTGGCCCGTGTTGTTAGCGACATAGATTAAAACATGGCCGAAACTACATGACATGTTCTAGAAGGACACGACGTGTACTAGACATGGATTACCTGGCCTGTGTTGTTAGAGACACGGCCTGACACATGACTGACACTACACGGCGTTTTCCAGACAGACACGACGTGTATGATGAAGGGTAACACTGACCCATGTTGTTCGTGACATGGCCGGGTACCTAGATCAAACTACATGACATGTAAGATTCAGACACGACATGTATGTGAAAAGGTAAAATGACATGTGTTGTTCGTGACACGGCCGAGGTACCTATTTCATACTACACGGCATGCTAAACTAGTATACGGCATGTTCCCACAAGATTTTTCAGAACCCCATGTTTCTGCTCACACAGTCAGTGACACAGTTTAAAAACTACAGGACATGTATTAATAAAATACACTCTATGTATTCTAGGTTTTTCCGGGCAGTAGCTCAGAAACCGCTCTAAAGCCTAGAAAACACAGAAAACAAGAGTTAAGGTGCCAAATTCCGATCCGTGAGGGCCCATACTCCCTGAAAATCAAATCTTGGCATCATAACAATGCATATAACAAGTAAATAGTATAACAAACTCATGATCCACCAAATTCTGATCTCGAGGGCCCATAAAACCTCCAATACCCAAGTTTGGCGTCCATGATAAAGAAGCTCTAAACAAACGATGCCCTATCAACATAGCAGGTATTCTATCACAGCAGCTATCACAACAGCATGCATAGTCTATCACAAATTCTATCACAATAGCATGAAATTTCTAATGAAATCTAGATGGCATGGAAATATGAATGACATGTGATTTTCTAACAAGTTCCTATATGATTAATGAGATGGAATACCCTCATCTCATCAGGTTGAAACAAAATAGAACCACAATCATATAAATAGTAACATCACAACACAAGTGCACCACCCAACGGTGAAGTCAATTAAACTGTAACATTTGCAAAACTTGAAAATTTCCATATTCAAGGTAACCTGGATTTTTCCCTATAAACAGGTTCTAGAACTCTCGAGCATAGATATTTACCATTTAACTAGCCCGTCATATCCCTTTCTAATCTCAGTAAACAGTAAGTCAATATAAAAGAAAAGAAACCCCTCTGATACCACTTTGTAACAACCCAAATCCGAAGCCACTCAACTGGTGCCCCGTACCTGGTTCGCTACACGACCTCAAGTGAATTTTCTCAAACATCAGAGGCTCCCGACTAGCAGTGAGGGCCTTGGTGAGTCATTGGAGAAACTATACCCTCATTTGGTAAAGTATACAAGGGAAAGGAAATAACAGTCAATAGCGGAAGCAGTAAACAACATACAATATTAGAAACTAAATAGTGGAAGAAATGAATATATAGTAATGATGATAATGATGCAACAGGTACAAGTATCTAAAGAAAGCAGCAAACACAACAATGTGCTGAAATACAACTGAGAAATAAGTACGAAAAGTAAACAGTAACTCCAACAGCATCATAAGCCTAAGCTCGGTCCTATGCTCTCCAGCTCCAACTAGAAATCATGTACCTGAAGTAGAAGGGCCACCATCCCTATCCACACCTTCAACCATATAACCTGTTTGGGCAAAAAAGCAGGAACCAAACAGGGTGTGAGACTAATCCCAGTAGGCAACCACCACAAGATCTGTGCCCTACTGTCAGTGAGTAAAATAGGAGAAGTAATTAAAGTAAATGTAGTAATGAACTAGGAGTACACAAGTAAAAAATCCTACCAATTACCATTCACATTCATTTTACAATTAATTCATTCATTTAATTAAACAATCAATGAATCTAGCAAAGCTCTCTATTCCAAGGTAACAGGTAAGACGATAGGCATCAAAAGACTACCTAAATAAACAAGCAGGCCAAAAATATCCAAGCTCGTGCTTTGTCTTGGTAGAATCATCTAAACCAACCAAAAAATCCACATCCACACTGACTCTCTGGGAGGCTCAAACTAGAAGACCCCTATAGTCAAGTAAACATACAAAGGCATAAATACTCTGGGAAGCACTCACGTCGATTCCCCTGTGGTCTTGCAACGATAGATACAGACTCTCTAAGGAAGCTCTTACGTCTAATTCCTCCTATGGTCTCGATACATGTGTAAACTAAGGACACTCTTAGGAAGCAAAAATTCCAATCCCCATATGTCCTGTGTATGAAACTAATTCCAACAGACCCGCTAGGGAAGTACTAATCGTCTATTCCCTCTTTGGTCTCCTGCACCAGGTTCTCACAGCCCTGAGCAGTCCATTCATGTGTAATATACTGTCAGAATCCCTAAGTAAGTTTAGAAACTACTTTTCTAAAATATACAATGCATAAAAATCATTAAAATAATAGGCAACACATTCAATCAGTTATAACAAGAAACTAGCAATTGCAATAGGGTTTGCCTTGCAGGCAAACTATGCCAAACGACAATAAACAACCCAACAAGGATAACACCAATGGGGTGATCCTAAAACATGAAAACAAGAATATATTATTATCAATTAACCTTAATCTAACAAGAAATATAAGGCAATTTAACAATAGGACCAAAATCCCTAACCCGGGATACCTGAAACATGGGAATCAGACACTTTTGCACAAAAAATCAATGACATTCAATGTAAGGCAACAAACCACCTACCTCGATCCTAGGAGATCGATATACTTGAACCTCGGCCCGTGAATCAGCCTAGAATGGAGTAGATATTCAAAAAAGTATAAAACGTTCAACTTACGATAACTCTCATAAGAGAAGGAATCAGGAAACATGGCCAAAGAAAAACCAAGAACTCACTACTGTGATTCTATTGCAACTGACGGTGTTAGATTCGGATAACCAGTGAAGGATCAGCGGCTCGGAGAATATTTGGCCTCCTTAGACACTCTGGACATAATTAGGAAAAGAAGAAGATGAAAATAAGGATTAGGTGTGACCTTGGTCCGTTTAACGAAATAAAAAGAATGTACACGGTGTGTACTTCTGGAGTACACGGCGTGTACTTGCCTTTTCCATACTCCACATTGGGTGGCCTCTAAGTCAACCTTACACGGCTATGTGTGTGGCCATGACACGTCCAGCACACGGCTTCCAGTGGCATCGAAGTACATGGTGTGTACTTATAAAGTACACGACGTGTACTCCGAAAATTTTCAGATTTACCTCTTTTTCTCGAAAACTACCAGAAAAGGAAAAGCATACATGAAAAGAAGATCCAGGTTCTTAAAAAACTCACATGGAATCATCCTCTATGGCTCATCCTCCTCTATCGGTTCATCCCTTCTATGGTCAACTAGTCCATCCTTTTATACCTCACCAACCTAAAATACATATGGATGAAAACCAGTAGCCAGCTCTATAAGTAAAGAAATGATTCTCATAATCTCTACAATATGGAATTAATTAAATATAATTACTTTATATTCATTATAGTTTCCTCAAATCACCCCATTCCAAACACAAGAATAATCAAGAATGATACATCTACCACTCCTAAGTCTCTGCCATACATTCAATATCGTCATGCCTAATATTTTTGGTAAGCTCAAGTTACTTACTTTAAATCACAGGGGGATAATCACTTGTGTCATATATGGTCTCCCATGTTATTCCATATGAAAAATTTAACAAATATTATTGACCTATCATCCCATTCAATCCTCATGAGTGTCTAATTACAAACTCCATCTTAAGTGTAATATCAAAAGAATATATATTAATAAATTACCCCACATCGACTTCCCCACTAATCTGGTCATTCACACACTCTAATGGAATATTTCTTATGATTAAACCCCTTCTATATAATCTCATAACCATATATCCACACATAAACATGTCAAAAACACATAAAAAACCATATCCACATCACAACCACACATCACATCCTCATCACAGAATGATATCGTGAACATGAAGGAAATAAACCTCATAATCTCCTCCTACAATGCACAACCCCCACTGTGTATCCACACCAAATACACATAATCATGTCAACAAGAATATATATACACCAAAACATAAAATCATTATAGGTCATATATATACACCCAGTGTGAGCCATTACAACTCATACTAAGTGTGAAGGGGGAGAAGGGAAGAGGGAGTGGTTCTATATGTGTTCCCTCTTTAACCTAGATATTGAGAAAAATAATCAGAACCAAAGTACCCATATGGATTTCAATCAGGTTACTCGACTCAAGTGGTGGTGCATAAGAAATAATAAGAAAATATAATAAGTATATAGTCACACATAAATCTTTCCTAAGGGTTTACACCAAACTAACACTGCAAACACCCTCTTCAACCATTGCCTTGTTACTACCACCCTCTAATAACAACTTCCATTATAATTCCACAAATAATCCCCAAAAAATCACATAAGCATCCATATCAACATTACCAACTTCTCATTTCATTTAACATTATAATTTCTTGGATTTTTATTACCATATGAATTTCAATTGTTAACCATTTTAATGTAAAACCAATCATTAAATCACTACCCACTATAATCCATTCATTAATCATTAATAACATTTATTCTATATTTAACCATTGATTAAACATAATTATTCCAATCATTATCATTAATCATTTAAAAAACAATCATTTATCATTTCCAACCCATCACCCAATATATTTTCATTTATTCCAACCATATTCCATTACAAAAGGAAACTAAAACACCACCCAATAACAACTAAATTTTCATGACATAAAATACCACTAAACACATTCTAAAATACATAAAACCACTTATTTTCTACCTAAATAGCCATATCATTGCTATCATAACCACAAAATAATCCATCCATCACTACTATATTAATTAACACACTACATGCTCACAACCACATCAATCAACCATCACCCTTATAATCACAGTGATAAATACCCCATACATAGTAGCATGAAAGTGAAAACATATAAGAAATTCACACTAAAAACTCCCCCTTAAACATTCTTTCATATTAAAGTAGAATTTAGAGTTTAAATATAACACTTTAATTAAAGATTTCCATACAACCAATTCATTACCTACCTTAAGTGACTAGAAAATAATGAAAGGTGATTAGAACATATTATTAGTAATAAGAAAATTCTTTCACAACATCAAGAATAAATCACTTTGCAACAACACCAATAAATCCATAAATATATAAGAAATATTATGGAACTTCATAAATCACATGAAAAACTCCCTCTTCACTTTAATTTCCTTTAGTGTAATTAATTATAGTATTTAGGTTAATCAGTACTATCCATCAAATGGAAACAAAATAACATGATAATTCCACAATTTACACATAATAAAGAAGGAGAAATTTCATGTCCCCAACCTCAACTAAAGATTTAACAAATATTTCATAAGAATGAGAAGAATAGTCAAATAAAACATGACTTAACCATTAAAACCATAACAAAAAAAAACACAAAAACCAAATCAGCATTGTTGTCACATCCTTCATAAGAAGAAAGTTCAAGAAGAGGATCAAGAAGAAGAGAAAATAAATTCACCTTAGAGGAGGAGAAGTAGGGAGCCTTCTGCGCTACATCGGGAGGGGAAGGCGTGACTGCCAGAGGGGGAGGTGCAGAGGAAGAGTAGGGTTCGCGGGGAGTAGGGTCGAGTAGAGAGGAGTAGTAGGGTTTTTGAGGAGTAGGATTCACGAAAGGGGTTCGAGGGGGAGGATAAGGAGTAGTGCTAGCGGCGGAGGTCCAACAACGCGAAGATCGGGGGAGGGGGGAGGTCCAGCAACATGAAGATCGGGGGGAGGGGGAGTTATTGCAGGGGTAAAGTACTGTGAGAGCTTTAGGGCGCAATAAACAGAGGACATTGTGTGACCGATTTTATAAAATATGGGACTACGATTTTATTAGCGCTAATAAAGGCTACCTTTATCAGCGTTAAAAAAGCACTAATAAAGCCTTACTTTATCAGTTCTTTTTTACCGCTGATAAAGGTTACCCTTTATAAACGCTAAAATTTTAGTACTAATAAAGGGATTCTTTATTAGGGCCAGAAAAGCACTGATAAAGAATCCATGTATGAGCACTAAAATTTTTGCACTGATACATAGAATCTTTATTAGGGATTTTTGCTTAGCGCTGATAAAAGGTGGTGCTTCCCTTGCTCGTCTTTGTAGTAGTGGTTGACAAAAGTTGAAAAAATATTAAAAATAATAATAAAATATTTTTGTAATTCTGGGGGGCTTCAAAAGTGCTTGAAGCCCCCCTTTAACAGTGCCCACTGCCCATGGTAGCCCACGCTCGCCCCAGGACAACTCCACCCAGCCCCACCTCCCTTTAACAATGTTAGGTAATTCCCCACACCTGCGTGCGTGACTGGCTTGCCTCAGGATTCGAACTCGAGACCTCTTGCCTACGCACCTAAGCCTTTATCACTCCACCATATTGCTTTGCTTTTATTTTATTAATATATCTAGTTATTTATATATATATATATATTTAGTTATATTTACTCATAAATTAATATATATGTATATTTAGTTATATTAATATATATATCCATATATTAATATATATATATATATTAACATATATATATATATATATTTAGTCATATTAATATATACATATATTTAATTATATTAATATATATATATATATCCGTATATTAATATATATATATATATATCCGTATATTAATATATATATATATATATTAACATATATATAATATTTAGTCATATTAATATATACATATATTTAATTATATTAATATATATATATGTATACTAATATATATTTATATCTATTTATATATATATATATAGTTATAATTTTTTATCCATGTATTTATTTTTATATTAATATATATTTATAAGATTAGTTTTAAATACATTTATAAAATATGTTTTCTTATTTGTGTTTTTATAAATAAATAAATATATACATACATACATATATACAAAACACACACACAGATATATATTATATGTATATCTATAGGTATAATTATACATATTTATATATATTTACAAATATTATATATTAATATGCATATACAAAAGTGCTAGAAATGGGGTCTCGAAAAACCTAACAAATTGCAGTCACTGAAAAAGACATAACTTCTTCTACGGGTGTCCGTTTCAGCTCCGTAAATAGTCAAACCGAAGCTCATGGAATGAAATAAAATAAAAAAGGTTCCGAAGGCAAAAAAACACACATATTAGAAGTTATGACTATTTTAATAAAAATTTGACAGGTGTCTGGACATGGAAACTGAGTTTTGGAGGCCTTCTGGTGGTTTTTTGAGATTTTAGGATCCCATACGTGAATAAGACGATTTATGAGTCAACCTTATGCATAAATCTCTTCGCTGCCTTCAATTTAATATGTGGTAGAGCCAAAATGGACACCCGGAGCAAAAGTTATGGTCGTTTGAAGTTGGACTTTTTTTGGAGTGCTATAACTGATATATCTTTTGTTCCTCTGATCTTCTAACAGTTTCGACTGGCCGTAGTGATCACTCATTTTGAGAAATTCATTTTGAATGGTCACGGTGCTCAAATAGACTACCAGAGTAGAAGTTATGCATGTTTTAGTGAGTTTTTGGTTTCTTAGGTTTTTAGGAGATACGAGAGTTGAAAAATTTCAAACGACAATAACTTATGCCCCGAGTGTCTGTCTTGGCTCTACCACTTATCAAATTGAATCTTGCGAAATGTTACACACTCTAGTGATCACAAAAACCCCTTCTAAAGATTTTTGAGGTTCAAAAAGGACCAAAAACCCTCTGCACGGTCATAAGTTTGGCTTCAGGGGTCCGTTTTGCCATAACTTCTGCTCCGAGTGTCCGTTTTGGCTCAACCACATATCAAATAGAATCTTACGACCAGACCTACACTACAGTGACCATTGTAACATCTTATCATATTTTTCAAGGTATGAAAAGGTCCTTAATCCATACAAACAACCATTATTTCTACTCTGGGGCGTCCATTTTGGGTCTACGACATATCAAATCGATATAAAACATATTTTAAAAAATATTTATTATATTTATATCAATATAAATATACTTATATATCAATATATTATTTTTAATATTTTTTTTAAAATATACACATTTATCAGCACTAGGAAAATGCGCGCCAATAAACCTCCCCTTTATCAGGGCTACTAAAAAAAACGCTGATAAAGGGGTAACACTTCCCTTTGCCCCGTTTTGTGGTAGAGATATGTGTTTCCAATGAATTCGGTCAATTAATATATTGATCATGCATGCATATATGTTATGTATCATCATGAATTTTCATTTATACATTAAACTCATATTATTATTTATGTTTTCCATTAATGACTCATTTTTTATTATGTATATTTTACTAGGTTTATATGATTAATTCATGTTACCCATATATATACTATATTATGTTCTCAATAATTATAAAATTAAATTAAATATATTTAAAGAATATATATATTTATTATATTTATAATTATTAAATTTTAAGTATATATAAATACTTTTTAAATATATTTATTTGTAATTATAATTATAACTATATATATATATAATTATAAAATTACAATAAATACATATATTATAATTTTATAAATAAATATATATATATTTATAAATATATCAAATATTTATAAATATATTTATTTATTGTTATAATTATAACTATATATATATAAAATTATAAAAATATAATAAATATATTTATTATACTACTTATAAAGTTATAAATATATAATTAAATAAATATATTTATAAATACATTCAAATATTTATAAATAAATACCAATATTTATAATTATAATTCCTAAATAAATATAGATATATTTAAATAATTAAAAATTATAATATATATATATATTATATATATTTATATACAAATATCAATAAATAAATAAAAATAGTTATAAATATAATTCTAAATAAATGTAGATATATTTAAATAATTTAAAAAATATAATTAATATATTAATTATATATATTTGTAAAATTATTAATATATTTGTTATACTTTTTTAATTATATACATACAGATACATACATACATAAATATATATATATATATATATATTTATAATTACAACTATAAATAATTTATTTATTATATTTTTTAATTAAAAATAAATATATATTTATTTATTAGTTATAAATATAAATAAATATTTATTTATTTAAATAATTATTAATTCATTAAAAAATATAATAAATATATTAAATACAAATATTTATATTTATAGTTATAAATAAATTCATATATATTTAAATATTTATAAAATTATAATAAATATATTAAATATAAATATTAATATAATTATAAATATTAGAAATATTAATTTATTATAATTTTATAATTATTTCAATAAATAAATATATATTCATTTATAATTATAATTATAAATAATTATATATTCAAATAAATAATTATAAAATTAGAAGAAATGTTGTTATATACATCTATAATCTTATAAATATACATAATTAATATATTTATTATATATATTTCTAAGATTATAAAAATAATAAGTATATTTCTTATAATTTTATAATTATTTAAATTATAATTTTATAAATATAAATATATATTTATCATGTATATAATTTTATAAATATATACAATAATAAAAACAAATTATTAACATTATATATTTATGAGAGCCTTTTTAGCACTGATAAATGCATATCTTTATTAATGCTAAAAAACGATGATAAAAGTTTGTTCTATCAGTGCTTTCTAATTTAGCATTGATAAAATATACCTTTATCAGTGCTTTTTAGCTATCACTGATAAAAGGTTCATCGGGTTTTATAAAAAAACTCTAACTTTCTACTCCTTCGCACCGTTCAAGCTATCGCGGAATGTAGCACCCCAAAAATTTAATGGTATGTTTCTCTTAAATACATTGTATTCATTAGATAGCCTATATTTCATGAATCACTAAGGCTCTGTGGAACAAAACTTGGTTACTTATAGGAGATAGCCATAACCTAACCATTAAACTTAAATTTTTCAGCTCTGTGATTTGAATTTTAAAATCCTGACCTACACGGTTGTGTTTAGGATGATATTTAGAGTCTGATAGAATTAACTTAATTTTTGGAGAATAGTAACATACCCTTATGAATAGTAACCTACCTTATGAATAGTAACTTACCATTATGAATAGTAATATGACTTTTATGAATGGTATCCACACCCATGAATGTATAAATAAATTTAGGCACCTTAAAAATGAAGATGAATAATTTAAGTGTTTATATTTTTCGATTAAATAATGATTTTAATTAAATTTTTAATTAATCATATTTAGGAAATTATTTTTAAAAAATGGACTTCATCTTTGGATTCTACACATCGAAAAATGGCTTGGGTGAATTTTTGGAATTTTTCTGAAATACTTGAATTTTTGGTGAATAGTAAAATATATTAATTTACCGTATAAATGCATTATAATTTAAATTAACTATTCCTAGAATCATGAGTGATGTAAGAACCCAAATCTTGATCTCACATGAATATATTACTATTCTTGGTTATGGAATACTCACTATTTTTTGTCTTTAGAGGAAATAATAAATTAATGATTATAATATTAAGAAAACTCTTCTCCCCTCCACTATATAAACCACCCCTCACCCCCTCTTCCTCCCACACCACTCAAGCTTCAAGCCTTGCCTAAATTCTACTAAATAATCTTCTCAAGCCCTCTTCCCACATCCAAGACCTGTTGGTCTCACCAAAAGGCCAAAAACAAAGGTCTTAAAGAGTTTCTCAAGGAGGAGTACTCAAGAGGTGAACCTCTCTTCCTTTTTCTTTCAATTCCTTTTACAAGTTCCATTATTTTATTCTCCCTTCTCAACTAAACTCATCCAAATTACATAATAATTATATTATCAAACATGTACATGATTTTTATTATGTTAATGGAATATTTCATCATAATCACTTTTCTTACTTTCCTTTTATACTATAAATGTTAACACCGTCAGAGATGTGTCAATTTATCACACTCAAGGAAGATGAGTTTTCAATTTGTGTTACTATATTTAGGACTGGTCATTAAACCTTTTCAATGGTTGAACCAGATCATAATATATGTATTTTATCGTTTTTAATATTCTAAAATCCTTAAACACTCATAATATGGAATAATAATACAAAACAAGTTCATTGTGCACAAAACCGCCAAGCCAATCCAAGCGTTTAAAATCAACTAATCGAATGATTCATCCTCATGGTATATAACCGGAATCATTATAAGATAATTTATATCTCTTTAATGTCAATAATATTATATATTAACAAATCTGAATGTTTAACCACATTTAAAATGAACTTACATTCATGAATACAAGTAAATGGATCATGAAAACCAAGTAAGCAAATGCTTCCAAAATAATAAAATTGAATCTCATAAACCCATCAAAATGGCCATTAATGAACCTAATAAGGTTATACCATATCAATTCTGTAATAAATTGGTTCTTATTTTAGAGTTACGGGCTTCTTCTTTTCCTTTTCCTTAAGTGTTGTGAGAAAATATGGAAAATGGGGAAAAATCCTGAATTTTGGAACTACACGCCGTGTACTTTATCCACACGCCGTGTACTTTTGGCCATGTAGGGATGAGTACACAGGGCGTGTAGCTATGCCGGTGATGAAGGGTGTAGGAACAGACTACACGCCGTGTAGTGGTACCTTACACGCCGTGTAGTCAGTCGGCAGGCTTGAACAGTAAGGCGGTGGCGTCACCGCCAGCTGGGCGATAGTACACACCGTGTACTCGAGAGTACATGTCGTGTACTCATGTCGACGGATGAACAATGTGGTGGTGCCTCTATTTGAACAGTTAAATGAAGGGAGTACACACCATGTACTTTGAAGTACACGTCGTGTATTTTGAAGTACACACCGTGTACTTTGTTTTTTCATCTTAAAACAGGCAGTAGCCTCCTCATTTGGCAGAGGAGGCACTTGAGCCGTTTTGGAGCCAAAGGAGGAGGCAGGATCTTTGAAGATCCACCGGGTGTTCATCTGGAATCCGATTCGGCTTCAGAAGATCTCGTTGGAACCGCACGGGTAAGACCTCTCCTCTCCTGGTAACGTTATTGACAATTCTTCTCCTAACGTAAGTTATTTACATTTGAATGAGTTTTGTTCTTCGTCCGATCTACGCCATTCTTGGCCGTTTCTGGAGTCGGCGTTCGGGTATAGCGTTCGTTGGCGTATAAGGTAGGTGGCTTTGTGTTTAGTTTTTCAACTGCTGTGTGTTTTGTGCATTTTTGTGCCATGAACCCATGTTGGGGTATCGTGTGGATGAGGCCATTGCTATGTTTAATGCCTAGAATTGCATAGGTGATTAAACTATGATATTAAAATTCTGGTTGGGATCGTTGCTTGGATCCAGAACCACCCCCGGGTGTGTTTCATTGTTTAGCCATTTGGCCAGGATACCTGAGGGTATGCCTTTAAAGTAGTAATTATAGAATTGCCTTGAGAGGATTTGCTTGTTACTGCTTGTTTACCGTTGGGCATGGTCCGGTTACCTGTTTAGCCTGAGGGAGTTGTTGTGATTAGCCTGTGGGCACTGTACTATTTTAGCCTGAGGGCGTGACTGTTTTAGCCTGAGGGCTATCGTTATTCCGCCTAAGGGAAACCTTTCGTACCTGAGGGCTTGACTTCTGTGCCTAAGGGTGACACTTCATATGCCTGAGGGCAAGAATTTCTGTTATGCCTGAGGGAAATACCTGCGGGTTGGATTCTATATGGCCTGAGGGTAAGCCTGAGGGCGTGGTTTACTATTTTAGCCTGAGGGAAAGCTTCTGGTTGGCCTGAGGGCTTGGTGCTGTTGAGCACAAGAATGTTACTAAGTTGAATGAATTAAATGGATAATAAAATGGCAATATAACTGGTAATTAGTTACTTTTGAGTACTGCTTACTTTATTGCATTTTACTACTGCAAATTGTTGTTTCATGCTTACACACAGTTGGGCACGTGCCTTTGGTAGGTGCCTACTGAGATATATTTCTCACACCCTGTTTGGGTCACGCTTTTCAGCCCAAACAGATTACGTTGCTGCAGGTGTAGATAGAGGAAAGAGTCCCTATACAGGTACTTGACTGTTGATGAGGAGTAGGAGGGCATGGGACCGAGCCTAGGCTCGCAATGCCACTGCCAGCTGTTTTTCTTGTTTTGATGTACTCTATTTTATGCTATACTGTATTGATGTATAACATGTTCTGGATATTTTCTTAGAACTTGAAACATGTAGCATCATCACTTATATACTGTTGGTTATATCCAATGCTATAGTTATTTCAGTTGTGTATGTTTACTGCTTCCGCTGTTTGTTGTATGTTTATTTTGGTATTCTGCTGTGCTACACTTTGACAAATGAGGGCATAGTTTCCCCACTATCATATCTGGGCCCTCGCTGCTAGTCGGCAGCCTCTGGCATTTGGGGAAATGCGCTTGAGGTCATGTGGCGAACCGGGCTTGGGGCACCCGTTGCATGGCACCCGGGTCCGAGACATTACAAAGTGGTATCAGAGGGGTTTCTTTTCTTTGACTTACTATTTGGAGCCGTAGTCAGGGATAGGACGGAACGGTAGTTGGTAATAAGCTGTGCCCGGGTGTAGCTAACCCGTGTACAGGGAAAATCCAGTCTACCTCATATTTTTGCATTCTTTTGATTTTGCAATTTTACGGTTGATATTTTTTCACCGTTGGGTGGCACACTTGGATTGTGCTGTTTATATTTTATCTGTGGGTTATATTTAGTTGCAACCTGATGAGATGAGGGTATGCCGTCTCATGCATCATATAGGCACATGCTAGATATCACATGCCATGCATAGTTTCCATTCCATGTAGGTGCATTAGAATTGGCATGTTGTTGTGATAGTTGTTGTGCTAATAAAGCATGTTGTTGTGATAGCTGTTTGATTAATACCTTCCTTGTGATATAGTATGCTTGTTTGAGCTTGTTTATAGAATGAACTCCAAACTTCGGTTTTTGGGGAGTATGGGCCCCCATTGACCGGAATTTGGTGGATCATTGATGGTTTATTGGTTATAACATAGATAAGATGTCAAACTTTGATTCGTGGGGAGTATGGGCCCTCACGGGTTGGAATTTGACCCTTAGGTGTTTTTTTTCAGTATTTTCTGGGTTCCAGGGAAGTTTCTAAGGCATACTGTCTGGAAAACCCAGAATACACGCCGTGTAGGACCTCATACACGCCGTGTGTGTTCTTATGTTCGGGAAGAAAAATGAACTTTTTGAGTACACACCATGTACCCTGAGTACACGCCGTGTAGTCTCTTCTCGTGTCACAAACCATGTGGGCGGCGACACGGGGTAGGGAAGGGCTTGGGTAAAACACACCGTGTAGTTTTTATGCACGTCGTGTAGTGTGACCCAAATTCCGGCCATGTAACTAACAACACAAGTCGGTGAACTCCTTGACAGAACATGCCGTGTCAGTTATAGACACGCCGTGTAGTGTGACCTGGGGACTCGGCCGTGTAACTAACAACACGGGCCGGTGTCACCTCTCCCTTAAAATGCCGTGTACCTGTGGGACACACCGTGTAGTCTTGTCTGAGGACAGACCGTGTGGAGTTAGCCGTGTGGCTGGGAAACGGGATGGTGTACACGCCGTGTGCGGGTGTAACACGCCGTGTAGTGTTAAGCCGAGTAGTCGTCCGTGTCACGGACGACACATGCAATTGGAAAATAACACCATACACGCCGTGTAGATATTATACACGCCGTTTAGTTTTTTTGAACGGAAGCCGTGTGGCTTAGCCATGTAGAAGGACCCGGGTAGGGGAAGGGAAGTCAAGTACACACCGTGTAGTCAGTGTACACGTCGTGTAGTCTTGTTTTGCAAATTTTGAAATGCTTTCTTCCTCTTTTTCCTTTGTGGTTCCTTCATTTCAGTCTTAGTAATCTTGAATCTGAGGTGTGCTTTTGACCTTGTAGTGTCATGCCGCCTAGACAACCGCGAGTTGTTCACCAGGAGAGCGACGACGATTATACTCCGGAGATGGTGGGCCATGGGCTACCAGTTGATCCACCAGTAGAGCCAGATGCGACACCCGATGTTATACCGGACACAAGCGCAAAGTCACAGTTCCGTGAAGGCTTATTGCGGTTCATGCAGACCTTTCAGGGAGCACCGCAGGCTGCCACATCTATGGCCGAGCTAACGCGTATCTTTCAGCAGTAGCATCCGCCTACGTTTTCAGGGGATGGAAGACCAAAGACTGTAGAGTCTTGGCTAGAATCGATGCAGACTATTTTCGAGCATCTGGAGACGCCTCCAGAGCGGAGGGTCAAGCTCGCGACTTACATGCTGCGTGATTCCTCCAAGAGGTGGTGGGATGTTACCACCCAGTTAGAGCATCACAAGGACATGGCGTGGGAATATTTTCAGGCAGTCTTCTATGACTTCTTCTTTCCCAAGACGCTGAGGGCAGATAGATCTCGAGAGTTCATGAATCTGCAGCAGGGCGCTATGTCGGTGATGGACTACTATGCTCGTTTTACAGAGCTTCAGCGTTTTGCACCCGTGCTGGTGGGTGATGAGACGTTGAGAGCCAGATGTTTTGAGGATGGTCTTCGGTATGACATCTGAGCACTGGTGAATGTTTTTAGGTTGCATACTATACACACAATTGTGAACCAGGCGTTGATTATAGAGAGGAACCTGCGGGAATCGAGTGGTGTGGGCCAGGGTGGTTCAGCACCAGTTACTGGTACTATTTCTGCTGGCAAGAGGAAGAGACAGATGGACTTCTCTCAGGGCGGCAGTACCAACCAGGCAACTTCTTTAGGTGGCCCAATCAGGTGCTACCAGTGTGGCAGAGAGGGGCATAAGAGGCCGCAGTGTCCACGAGACCCAGTGGAGTGCCGAGCTTGTGGCAAGATGGGTTATCTGTAATGCTTTTGCAGGGCGTTTCTACCAGTGGCTAGTGAGAGGGGTTCTGTGCAGATTCCGTGTGCTGGAGCAGGACCAGTGGCTTCTTACCAGTCAGGGAACTAGAATACGTCAGGGCGTGCATGAAGAGATGGTGGTCGTGGCCGTGGTAGCCAGACACCAAGATCGCAGAGGCAGCAGGGCGGGACTGCTCAGGGTAGCCAAGCTGTGTCGCAGGGCCGCGGCATTGGGCAGGCATATGCAGTGCAACAGACCCAACTGAAGTAGGATCCCGGACCTTCTACAGTCAGAGGTACTATTCTAGTAGCTTCTGTCTTGTCTTCAGTACTTTTTGATACGGGTTCTACACATAGTTTTATATCTATACCCATTGTGGAGAGCCTTGGGCTCGGTGTTTCTACTTCTTCTGATATCTTGACGCTAGACACTCTGTTGGGGACTAGGACGGATGGTGTGCGTCAGTGCAATGAGTGCCCCCTTGAGGTTGGTGGGTGTCACTTCCTTTGGGACCTCTATGTCCTGGAGATGATGAGCTATGACGTCATTCTCGGGATGGACTGGTTGGTTCCCTTTCAAACCTTTGTAAAATGCTATCGTCGTAGGGTGTGTTTCACGTCACCAGTGGGTAGGGAGTTTCTATACAAGGGAGAGTGGGATGTTCAGGCAAGTCGAGCCGGACCAGAGCATCATGGGTAACGTGGAGTCACAGCCCAGATTGCGAGCTTATTTATGGATGACCAGGGGACTTGTCAGACGGATTTCCCTCCAATTGTCGATCATTTCAGGGATGTCTTCTCGGACGACTTTTCAGGTCTACCTCCGGTGTGTGAGGTGAATTTCTCTATTGAGCTAGTGCCAGGAGCAGCACCAGTGTCCATTCCTCCTTATAGGATGGCCATTCCTGAGTTGCAGGAGCTAAAGAGGTAGTTAGAGGAGTTACAGGCAAAGGATTTTATCCGACCCAGTACTTCTCCTTGAGGTTCTCCAGTCCTTTTTGCGAAGAAGGCAGATGGTACCCTCAGACTTTGTGTGGATTATCGGAAGCTGAACCAGTTGACGGTTAAGAACCGATATCCCTTGCCGAGGATATATGATCTGTTTGATCAGCTTAATGGAGCACGAGTGTTCTCGAAGATTGACTTGAGATCCAGATATCATCAGCTACACGTTAGACCATCTGATATACCTCTCACAGCTTTTAGGAGTAGGTATGGTCTATATGAGTATACAGTTATGCCATTCGGACTGACGAACGCGCCAGCAGTTTTCATGGCTCTGATGAATCGTGTGTTCCATCCGTATCTTGATTCATTTGTGGTAGTATTAGTGGAAGACATCTTATTGTACTCTCACTCTCGACACGACCATGCCACCCATCTTGAGATCGTATTAAGTACACTGAGAGAGCATCAGCTATATTCTAAGATCTCGAAGTGCCAATTTTGGATAGACCAGATTCACTTCCTAGGTCATATCATCTCAGAGGCAGGAGTTGCAGTGGACCCAGAGAAGGTGAGGGCAGTAGTTTCCTGGGAGTAGCCTAAGAATGTTTTTGAGATACGAAGTTTCTTAGGGCTGGCTGGTTACTACAGACGCTTCATACCGGACTTCTCCCGCTTAGCAACACCGTTGACAGGTCTGACTAAGAAGGGTGTGAAGTTCGTTTGGTCAGAAGCTTGCGAGACATCTTTTCAAGACCTGAAGGGAAGACTGACATCAGCACCGATCCTGATACACCCAGAGCAGTGGAAGAGCTATACAGTTTACTGTGATGCATCAGAGATTGGGTTGGGAGCAGTTTTGATGTAGGGCAACTGAGTTGTTGCGTACGGGTCTCGGCAGTTGAGGCCACATGAGAGGAATTACCCAACGCATGATCTCGAGTTGGCTACAGTTGTTCATGCGTTGCGCTGTTGGAGACATTATCTATTGGGAGAGAATTTTGTGGTTTTCACCGACCACAAAATCCTCAAGTATATCTTTACTCAGTGTGACCTGAATCTGAGGCAGAGAAGGTGGGTCGAGTACCTACAGTCCTTCGATTTTGAGCTTTCCTATACACCTGGTAAAGTTAATGCAGTAGCTAATGCACTGAGCAGGAAGACTCAGATACAGGCAGTGCAGGAGTCCAGTGGTGAGTGGAAGCTTATGGCTTTGTTCTCTGAGATGCATCTGGAGGTGCATGACAGTTAGGGGCAGACTTATCTTTCCTCATTATCTGTGACTTCTACCCTCCTGGACAGATTGAGGATGAGGCAGCTATCAGTTTCAGAAGGCCTAGTTCTACAGGAGTCAGTGGCAAGTGAGGACTCTCCTCCCTGTTGGACGATAGGCGATGATGAGGTTTTTCATTTCCATGGACATGTATGGGTTCCAGGGGATATACGCGAGGAGCTGATGCGTGAGTTTCATGCTTCATCTTGGGCAGTTCATCCTGGGGTTACCAAGATGTACCGTGACTTGAGGCGTTAGTACTGGTGGCTGGGTATGAAAAGAGTGATAGCTGGTTTTGTTATGAGGTGTTCCACCTGTCAGCAGGTGAAGTCAGAGCATTAGAGACCAGCTGGGCTGTTACAGCAGTTGCCCATTCCGGAGTGGAAATGGGATGATGTCGCGATGGATTTCGTGACGGGTTTTCCAAGGTCACCTCGAGGCACTGACGCCGTGTGGGTTTTTGTGGACAGAATCACGAAGGTAGCTCACTTCTTGCCGATCAAGGAGACCTTTGGTGTGGACGATCTCAGAAGGCTGTATATTCGAGAGATCGTACGTCTTCACGGGGTCCCTCTTTCTATCGTTTCAGATAGGGACTCCCGCTTTATGTCTCGTTTCTGGAAGAGTTTTCAGAGGGCGCTGGGTACACAGGTGCTTCTGAGCACAACATACCACCCTCAGACAGATGACCAGTCAGATCAGGCAATACAGGTGCTAGAGGACATGCTACGCGCATGCGTCCTAGACTTTGGGGGCTCGTGGGAGAATCATATACCCTTAGTTGAGTTTGCCTATAACAATAGTTTTTAGGCAACTATTGAGATGGCACCATACGAGGCTTTATATGGTAGGCCATGCCGATCACCTTTGTGCTGGTTAGAGGCAGGTGAGGCATCTTTACTAGGGCCACAGCTCGTATAGGAGACATCTGAGCAGGTCCAGTTGATTCAAAAGCGGATGGCTACCGCACAGTTTCGTCAGAAGTCTTATGCTGATCGCCGCAGACGACCTTTGGAGTTCGTGGTCTGGGATCAGGTTTTCTTGCGTGTTTTTCCAAGGCTGGGACACAAACGTATCAGGAGACAGGGTAAGATTTCAACGAGGTATGTGGGACCATTTGAGATTCTGGAGAGAGTCGGGCTGGTTGCCTATCGGTTGCAGTTACAGCAGCGGTACCGAGCCATGCACGACGTCTTCCACGTGTCTCAGTTGCGTCGCTACCATTCAGACCCGGCTCACACCTTTCAGCCAGAGGATGTTGAGCTTCAGCATGATGCGTCCTTTAAGGAGCATCCGGTCCGTATCGTTGATAGGAGCACGAAGGTTCTCCGAGGCCGGTCAGTTCCTCTCGTACGGGTGCTATGGCAGCATGGCCGAGTGCAGGATGAGACTTGGGAGTGGGAGGCCGACGTACATGCTCAGTGGCCAGAGCTGTTCTGAGCTTTCCCTTTTCCACCCTTTGAAGGGAAATTCGGGGACGAATTGCTTTAATGGGGGAAGTTTGTAAGAACCCGGTTCTTATTTTAGAGGTACGGGCTTCTTCTTTTCCTTTTCCTTAAGTGTTTTGAGAAAATATGGAAAATGGGGAAAAATCCTGAATTTTGGAACTACACGCCGTGTACTTTTGGCCGTGTAGGGATGAGTACACGGGGCGTGTAGCCATGCCGGCGACGAAGGGTGTAGGAACCGACTACACGCCGTGTAGTGGTACCCTACACGCCGTGTAGTCAGTCGGCAGGCTTGAATAGTAAGGCGGTGGCGTCACCGTCAGCTGGGCGACAGTACACGCCGTGTACTCGAGAGTACATTCCATGTACTCATGTCGACATATGAACAGTGTGGTAGTGCCGCCATTTGAACATTTAAATGAAGGGAGTACACGCCGTGTACTTTGAAGTACATGCCGTGTACTTTGTTTTTTCGGCTTAAAATAGGAAGTAGCCTCCTCATTTGGAAGAGGAGGCACTTGATCCGTTTTGGAGCCAAAGGAGGAGGTCAGATCTTTGAAGATCCACCAGGCGTTCTTCTGGAATCCGATTTGGCTTTGGACGATCTTGTTGGAACCGCACGGGTAAGCCCTCTCCTCTCCTGGTACCATTCTTGCCAATTCTTCTCCTAACGTAAGTTATTTACGTTTGAATGAGTTTTTTTCTTCGTCAGATCTACGCCGTTCTTGGGAATTTCTGGAGTCAGCGTTCGTTGGCGTATAAGGTAGGTGGTTTTGTGTTTAGTTTTCCAACTGCTGTGTGTTTTGTGTGTTTTTGTGCCACGAACCCATGTTAGGGTATCGTGTGGCTGAGTTCGTTGCTATGTTTAATGACTAGAATTGCATAGGTGATTAAACTATGATATTAAAATGCTGGTTGGGATCGTTGCTTGGATCCAGAACCACCCCCGGGGTGTGTTTCACTGTTTAGCCATTTGGCCAGGATACCCGAGGGTATGCCTTTAAAGTAGTAATTGTAGAATTTCCTTGAGAGGATTTTCTTGTTACTACTTGTTTTCCGTTGGGCATGGACTAGTTACCTGTTTAGCCTGAGGGCGTTGTTGTGATTAGCCTGTGGGCACTGTACTGTTTTAGCCTGAGGGCGTGACTGTTTTAGCCTGAGGGCTGTTGTTATTCCGCCTGAGGGCAACCTTTAGTGCCTGAGGGCTTGACTTCTGTGCCTGAGGGCGACACTTCGTATGCCTGAGGGCGAGAATTTCTGTTATGCCTGAGGGAAATACCTTCGGGTTGGATTCTGTATGGCCTGAGGGTAATCCTGAGGGCGTGGTTTACTATTTTAGCTTGAGGGAAAGCTTCTGGTTGGCCTGAGGGCTTGGTGCTGTTGAGCATAAGAATGTTACTAAGTTGAATGAATTAAATGAATAATAAAATGGCAATATAACTGGTAATTAGTTACTTTTGAGTACTGCTTACTTTATTGCATTTTACTACTACACACTGTTGTTGCATGCTTACATGCAGTTGGGCACGGGCCTTTGGTGGGTGCCTACTAAGATATATTTCTCACACCCTATTTGGGTCATTCTTTTCGGCCCAAATAGATTACGTTGCCGCAGGTGTAGATAGGGGAAAGAGTCCCTATACAGGTACTTGACTGTTGCTGAGGAGTAGGAGGGCATGGGACCAAGCCTAGGCTCACGATGCCGCTGCCAGCTGTTTTTCTTGTTTTGCTGTACTCTGTTTTCTACTGTACTGTATTGATGTATAACATGTTCTGGCTGTTTTCTTAGAACTTGAAACATGTAGCATCATCTCTTATATACTGTTGGTTATATCCACTACTGTAGTTATTTCTGTTGTGTATGTTTACTTCTTCCGCTGTTTGTTGTATGTTTATTTTGGTATTCCACTGCGCTACACTTTGACAAATGAGGGCATAGTTTCCCCACTATCAGACCTGGGCCCTCGCTGCTAGTCGGCAACCTCTGGTGTTTGGGGAAATGCGCTTGAGGTCACGTGGAGAACCGGGCTCGGGGCACCCGTTGCGTGGCACCCGGGTCTGGGACGTTACAAATTACATGTTTATTTAGTTCTGTAATTATTAATTAATGAAGCTAAATTTGATTATTCAGGTCGTTAAGAACAATCAAGAACACCTTCTAGCATGAGGCAAGAGATCCTTTCTCTCACTTTTTTTCAAGAATATCCCCTATGTTGTACTATTTTATTTTTAATAACTAATTATGGGGTATGTTTTTGAACCTTCCCCATACTGAAATTATGATATATAAATAATGGGATACCCCTTTACCTCTCATTAATCCCTCACGATAACACTCGTTACCACGTCGTAATGTTTATAAGGGGTTTTTCTCATCTCACTTTCAATTCTGTGAGATTTCCACTGTTCGCCTCTAATTTCTTATATGTGGTACAATTGTACTAAAATTTTATATATATTATCATGATTCTATTTATATTCATGGTATTATGTGATTAATTTGGTGGTTATTAACTTTTTTTTGTATGACTCAATTGATTGCAACGTGGTAATGAGATTTGTCTCAATTTTGACTTCATTGTGACTTGCTTAGTATTGTGCACCTACTCTTTCTTATGTGGTGTACCTACTGCCCATTTTAGATCACTTTTCAATTGAAATTATATTCCATTTAAATGTACATATTCCCATATCATGGATATTATTATTATCTAAGCCGTATTCCATTTTACATACTGTATTTATTTTGAATGTTGTTTTGACTGTGGAAATATTAATGAATTCATATCCTCTATTCTATATGGATAATGTAAAGGAATTTTTCTCTTGTGTTGAATCTATGTATAAATAATGATTTGGACATTCAGTGGTGGGTGGGGCCCACTACAACCCCTTGATGCATCGATAGGTATCATGAGACAAATTAGTTGGTGACAAACCCTTCGAGTTTGTTTCCAAAAATCAGATGAGTTTCTACCCACAGAACTAAACCGTTTTTATGGTATTATGGTATCATGTTCCAAATAGATGACATCCAATTAATAAGCATTCTATTTATTCATTCTCATTTATTACGATCTATGAGGTTTTCACTATGAAAAAATCTATGGATGCAGTTTCATTCTCAGTTCATTAATGGCATGAGTTTTTCATTTATTCACCATGCCATATTGATTATGTCAAATTATTTACAATTCAATTGTTGTTGATTAATGATTTCACTATTTGTAACACTTACTGAGAATTTTATCTCACCCCTTTCATTGTTTAATTTCCACAGGTGATGAAGAGGAGATCATTTTTTGAGTTCTTGTGGATGCAGTTTTTAGTTTTTGTTATGTATTGTATTTTGTAACCTTTTCCAATGTAATTTGAGTTACATATATGTATCTAGTTTCTTCAAGACTACTAAACTAATCATTCCTTTGGGATTTTCATTTCTTCTAACTATTCCAATATAACAAGTAATGCACTGGATCCAGTCTAGAGGGGTCGGGGTGTTACAGTTGGTATCAAAGTAAGTTTAGTAGAAAACTTGGAAACCAGAGTAGGAAATGTATAGTAGAGAAAAAATCCCTAAGGTAGTATTTGAGGATAAATGTACAAGAATGTCCTGGTATTTTGGTAAGGAATAGATTATGTGAATCTTTCTAGTAAATACATCCCTGTTTGGATACAAGTAGATAGAAGTGGCTCTGGCACAGATGTACCTAGGAGTGAAAGCTCCAACAAAGAGTTTCAGGCTTGAGCTGAGGTATCCTGGTACACGACAACATGCCTTGCTATAGTCTTGTTTACGAAACTCCCAGGGGATATGCTTATGATAATTCATAGTTTCTTTACAATCCATTATGAAGGATTGAAATGTAAATTATTCCTCAAAGAAACCATTTTTTTGATAATGGGATTAACTATGTGCAGGATATCAATTTATGCTAAGTATTTTGTTAAGTTAAGATTATACATTATGATTCATACCCTAATCTAGTGTGTGATATTATTTATAAATGGTGTCTAATGGAATAAGGGGAATCAATACTCGTGGGAAATGTAGGGATCTCCCCACTGAGAAAGTCAACATAGTTAATGTTGGAGCAGACCAGATCATGACCATATTGGGATAACATACTCAGGTTGTAACGAATAACCATTCCACACCTGTTTTGGATCGTTTCATGCAGAAGAAGCCTCCATCTTTTAGGAGGACTACTAATCCAGTGGTTGCTGAGTAATGGATCAAGTCCCTTGAAAATATATTCATGGCATTAAGATGCAATGAAAATGAAAAGGTATTACTGGCAGTATATTGTCTCAAGGGAGACGCTGATTAATGGTGGTCCTTGATTCATAATACCATGGAGGAAGAAGAAATAGAATATATAGAATAGAGTAATTTTAAGGAAATATTCTTCAAAAAATATTTCCCTCATGAGAAATGAACCGAAATGAAAAAGAAATTCCTTGGCTTAAAGCAAAGGGAAGAAGAAAGTGTTGCAAAGTATGAGGCTACCTTCCCAAGGCTATCCAGGTGTGTCGTAGATTATCTACGTGACTCGAAAGACAAGATTGATCATTTCTTTGAAGGTATTAAGCCATGTCTTCGATGGGAACTGGCTTCTCAAACATTTTCATCATATGATGAAATTATATTAAGTTCCATCAAAATAGAGAAGGAATTTTCTAGATCAAATTTGTTCAAGGGAAACCAAGATAAAAAGTGGTACTCTGATTACCATGGGAAAGGTGAAGCACCAAAGAAGAACGAGGGAATGAAGAAATTCCCATTATGCGAGAAATGTGGAAAGAATCATCTCCAGAAATGCTTGAAAGGCATGAGAGTCTGCTATAAGTGTGGAGAAAAGGGTCATCTATCTAATGAATGAAAGGGGAAGAAACAATTTGAGGATGTTCAATGATACAATTTTAGAGATATGGGACACTATGAAAATGAGTTTTCTAAGCGCCAAGAAAACATGCCTCAGAAAAGGCCAAGAGAGCAAGGGAGAGCTTATGTGATTACAACTGCGGAAGTTGAATGTAACACCCGAGACTTTTATGTTATATAAATCATCAAAGGAATCTTTTTCTACACACAACACTTTCTTGTCTTTCTTTACACGAAATCGCGAGCTTCCTCGATAGCTTGCATCGTACGCAATACCGAGTTTCACTAAACAACGATATACTATTAAAATATTATTAAAACTAGCCGTTATGAATAGTAATAACAACTTTTTGAAATTTTATAAATTTTATTTTTCAAAATGGACTTCATTTTTGGATTCGGAATATCTAAATTATCCTAGGGTTAAATTTTGGTATTTTTCTAAAAACTTTCAATTTTTGATGAATAGTGAAACCACTAAGTGGTAGTTAAAAAACTGAATTTTCCATAAAACTTAATTTTACCGCTTCTGTGAGTGGAATTTCAAAAATCCGAGAGACACGGTTGATGTCAGTAACTAAAATGTGGTTCAATGAGATGAAAATAATTTTTGGTGAATAGTAACTTTTTACTTTTTTTTACCACGGTTAAAAGTAAATAGGGTAATTAAGGGTAAAAATGATATTATTATTACCCTAACACATGTCCTAATTCTATTCGATAAGTGTAATTCGACCAAAAACAACCTTAGAAATAAAATATGACCATTTAGGCCCACTTGGATTAGATTAGGACATTTATTATTATTTAATTCAAAGAAGAGTTAAAAGAGTTAAAATCAAAGTTTATTTACTAAAAAATTTATAATATAGGGTTATACATAAGATAAATTCGATTATAAATATTCATTAGAAATCTAATAAGATTTCATACATAATGATAGTTTATTTATAATTTTTAGACATTAAATAATTTAATTTATTTATGACACAATGATGATGCAGTAATTACCATAATAGTGAAAAATTAGAATAATTGATATTATAAATACCCAAATAAATATAATTTGAGACTTTTTATGAATTGCACTAATTTTCTAGGTTAATATGACATGTTAGTATAGATTTAATTAACTTTTTTCGAACTAATAATTCTGTTATGATTTTCACAAAAATCAATTACTAAATAGTGTCAAAATTGACATAAAATAGTTTTTAAAACAAATATTATATTATTAATTGTTATTGTATTCCTAAAAATATAAGGTTCGTCCAAATGACTTTTATAAGGTTATATATATTAATAATAAACAACTTGGGGTTCGTTTGGCTTGATATAGTAAGTTTATTAACCTTATAGTGTAAGAAAACAAGAAGACACGGTAAAAGTAAAATTATCTAACTTAAAGTTAAATATAAATGATAAGGTTAAAATAGGAACCTAAACTTGTCTAAATTCTATTGGATGAGAGGAGTTCGACCCATCCCCACCTTATCTTCTAAATAAATCAATTTGGAGCTATTTAAAACCGAATTTGACTTTATAATAAAATAATAGTCTTAGTTATTCCAAAGGTACCCCTCTCCTCCCTTATAAATGGGCACCTCCTCTCCCTCTTCCTCACACCACTTTGAGCCTTCAAGATCGGCCAAACCCTACCAAATTATCTTCTAAACTTCCATAGCAATATCATAGAGGTTCTGGTCTTCCTCAAAGACTAGGTTTAGTGCCCTAAAAGGAGATCTCAAAGAGGTGCTTCAAATAAGAGGTAATGTCCGTTACCGATTCTTTCAACTTTATTTCTTCTTCCACTTCTTCTTATTAGGTTGTTTCATTATGAAGTAATAACATCAGTATCACTCATATACTAATATGTTATTATAATTATGAAACAACCCTATTTCACCATCTATCCATCCTACGGAAAATGAAATCACCGCGCGTGCGTACGTACGGAATACCGTCTCCACGCCGCGGTGTAATCTATTTTCCACCACCACCTTACTTGGATGGGTATAATGGTATACATAATAACTATATATGATTATTGTAAAGTGATATTGATTCTGAAATAGTATACATACACTTCAATACAATTCTACGATCATGAGAACGATATCATCGCTCGTGCGTACGTACGGACTACCGTCTCCACGACGCGATGAGATTCATTCTCCACGTTAACCATTCATGAATGATTATAAAGTATATATAATAATTAATAATGAAATATATGACATAATAATGATACTGGATTTATGTGTATATATATGTATGTCATATACTTAATTCCATTCAACTCAATAAGGAAACGAAAACAGTGTTCATGCGTACGTACGGACTACCATCTCTATGTACGGTGTATTTCTTTCCATTTACTAATTTATTATATATATGTATATTCTGATAATATATTATATATAAATCATGTTTTATATTCTGGAATTAAGTAATTATGATCTAAGAAATCATATGAATAATTACAAGTCAAAACACGGACGACAAATGAAACAATTTTACCCAAAATGCTCTTTAACATGGAATTTACAAATGAACGGGTAATATAAAGTCATAAGTGAACCATATATGATATCATAACAATGAGTATGATTATGGAATAATTCAATGACATTATTTAAATCATTATACAGGAGGTTCGGACACTTACGAAGCAAATCAGACATAAGGTAAGGGAAATATCACAATCTCATTTTTATCCGAGATTGTTTGTACTTTGGTATTTACTGGGGTGTATTTTATCATCCACATCCATGTTTCCTCAATATGTGATATTATTTCCATCCACCTACAATTTTTTAAATCCAATTTTATCCTTCGGTGAGTTTTTAGTAAAGGATATGAAAGGAATCTTTTGTCATTTTTCGTACGAGGTACTTTTTGACTTTTCCGACAAAAGTATGAGAAGAATGTTTTTTAACTTATACGGCATGAATGGATTTTTAAAACATTATTTCCAAGAAGCTTCCTTTACAAGTTTTCAAGTTTATTTTTAATCAAATTCTCTTAGTTTAGAATTGTATGACATGTTAAGAAAGGAAAAGTGTTTTTGAAGTAGAAAGGATATTTTCCTCAAGAATGGAGTTCAAGTGTTTTATCAAAATTATTTTCCATCTAAGATAATAAAGGGTTCTGTTTTTATCCCTATTATTACATTGATTTGATTATGTTGTGATGAAATTATTTTTATGAATTCCTTTATCGTATATGAATTGTTTTATGATGTCATGATGTTTAAGATTCCCATTTTTATTACATGGGTTATGCAATGATGTATGGTTTATGATTTTGTGGAACACATAAGAATTGTATCATTATGAGATGGGTGGGACCTATATCTCCCTCCAATGCATTGGGTAAAGATTTTATATCTCATGAGATAGACATGGCTGGAATGGTAGGTTATACCGGTTCAGTGAAACAGGACTGAAACAAGGGTGACTCGGTTCAGAAATGGAATTTGTCCACTAAGATAGTCTTGAAAATGAGTCTTGACTAATAAGAAATGATTCTCTATGATTGTGTGTGTATGCCAAAAAGTTTCATGTTTTATGTTATTATTATTGGGATTTCATTTCACTACTATGATTTATCCCATGTTATGAAATTATGCTCTCTTTTGCAGGCTAAGATTTCCAAAATGTTATGTTCTTATGAATATGATGTGATTGATATTTCTTTTGTTTACCCTTACTGAGCATTTGAGCTCACCCTTTTATGTTTTCTTTTCCCCAGGATATAAAAAAAGGTTTTAGGTACAAAAAAAGAAGATCTTTATGGGAGATGTTGAAGATCTTTCACCACGATTAGAAGATTATATTCTGAGTTTCCAAAGACACTAAACTATTAATATCCTTGTGTGTGTGTTTTTGTTATGTACTAAGTATTCCGCAAAAGTAATGTAATGTCCATGTACGTCAGGCTTCGGGTCTCTACAGTTGGTATCAGAGGAAAGGTATAGTCAACCTTTGGAAACTAGGATGTGAAAGCCTTAGTAAGAACCCTAAGGATAAGTCTAAGCATAGAACACAATCTTAGTGTTTTAGAAATGGCCATGAATAACCTAGGATAAGACCTTAAGTGTGAAATTTTATTCTTGATTATGTGGTTTTCCTATTATAATTAGTGTTGCTAATACTATTCTTCTTGGTTTTAGTCAATGGATGGAACCCAAAGGAACCGTGTTAATGCAGAATGCGACGGGCAATGCAATGATTGTCCCCATGAGAAACCAAACGTTATGGGAGCTGGAATGAAAAATCTTGTATCCATGTTCACACAACTTTCTCAAGCTATGAATCATGCAGGACTTCTAAACGAGCAAAGGAAGGAGCAACATTCTGTTGAATCCTTCATGAGACAGCGTCCACCTTCATTCAGCGGGTCTACTGATCCATTAGTTGCTGAAAAATGGATTAGTACTACTGAAAAGATATTTTCAGTTCTTCAATGTTCTGAGCATGATAAAGTCATCTTAGCAGTGTATCGTTTGGAAGGTGATGCTGATCAATGGTGGAATCTTATTAAGAATATGAGGCAAAGGGATGAAATTGAGTCCATGGAATGGGACGAGTTCAAGAACTTATTTTTCAATAAGTACTTCCCTCGTATTCTCCGAACAAAGATGGAGAAAGAGTTTCTTGAACTGAAGCAAAAGGATGATGAATCTGTTGGTACCTACGAAGCAAATTTTACAAGACTTTCAAGGTACGCTTCTGGTATTATTATCCAACCTGAGAGTAAGATCGATCGATTCTTTAGTGGCTTAAAACCAAGTATTCGAAGGGCCTTAGCCATAAGGGACTTCAATAGCTACGAGGAAATCGTTCGATGTGATCTTAAAGTTGAGATAGAGATTGGAGTAACCCATCAGTCATATGGGTTTGATAAGAAGAGGAAAATGGAATTCAAAGGAAAATATAAAGAGCACACTGAAAAGAAGATGAGCTTTCCCTTATGCTCAAAGTGTGGAAAGAAACATGGAGGGAGTTGTCTTAAAGGGACAAGTAAATGTTTCAAATGTGGAAAGGAAGGTCATCAGGCATTTGAATGCCGCGATGATGGGAAGAAGATGTCTAATGATGCAAACAAAGGAAGGGATACACAGAATGAACCAACTACACTTCAATGTTTCAAGTTCAAGGAGATGGGAAATTATGCCAATAAATGCCCTAATCCAAGGGTTGATGATGATGGTCGGCGTCAACAAACTCTTAAGGCTAAAGACAATGGAAATTCACATGCAATTTCTATCAGCGATGTGAAGTACGATAACGATGTGGTGAAAGGTACACTTACCATCCACTCTAAAGTAGAAAATGTTTTATTTGATTCTGGATCCACCCACTCCTTTATTTCTGAAGAATTTTATAAGGGTATCACCGTATTACCTCAAAAATTAGATGTTGAGTTAGCTGTGACAACACCTAATGGCACAACAGTCACATCAAAAGTTTATAATTCTTCTCCGATTGAAGTTTGTGGGAAAGTGCTTCCTGCAAATCTTGTGATCCTTCCTATAGTGGAATTTGATGTGATTCTTGGCATGGATTGGCTTTCTCTACATGAAGCTCATATCAATTGCCAAAGAAGGGAAGTCACATTTCATATTCTAGATCAATCTATGATCGTCTATCGATGCAAGGATGAACATAACCTTCCAGTGGAAATTCCTTCCATCTTATGGGTCTTGATTCCACTAAATGAAGGTTATTTTTCTCAAATGGTTGGTGAGAAACTCACAATTAAGAATATGCCCATTGTACGAGAGTTTGATGATGTCTTTCCGGAGGAGTTACCGGGTCTTCCACAGAATCGTGAAGTTTAGTTTTCAATAGAACTCGTACCGGGTGCTTTGCCTATTTCAAAGACACCTTATAGAATGGACCCAATTGAGTTGCAGGAATTGAAGAAGAAACTCCAAGAGAATCTGTATAAGGGGTTCATACGCCCTAGTGCGTCACCTTGGGGAGCACCTGTTCTGTTTGTTAAGAAGAAAGATGGATCAATGAGACTCTACATTGATTATCGAGAACTTAACAAGATCACTATCAAGAACAAATATCCTCTCCCACGCATTGATGACCTATTTGACCAACTACGCGGAGCTCAATACTTTTCCAAGATTGATCTTCGTTCAGGGTATCATCAATTAAGGGTCAAAAGGGAGGATATACCAAAGACGGCTTTCCGTACAAGGTATGGACACTATGAATTTATAGTGATGCCATTTGGTCTTACTAATTCCCCTGCTATCTTCATGGATCTAATGAATAGAGTCTTTAGAGACTATCTTGATTAGTTTTTGGTAGTCTTTATAGACGATATTCTTGTCTATTCAAAGAGCAAGGAAGAACATGAAGATCACTTGAGAATTATATTGAAGACCCTGAGAAAGGAGAAGCTTTATGCCAAATTTACCAAGTGTGAATTTTGGCTTCAAAAAGTTTCATTTTTGGGTCACATAATCTCAAAAGAGGGGATATCTATGGATCCAGCAAAAACAGAGGTTATCGAAAGATGGTCGAGACCAACAACAGTAACCGAGATCCGAAGTTTTCTTGGTTTGGCTGGATATTATCGACGTTTTGTGAAAGATTTTTCACGATTATCTAATCCACTCACCTAGTTGACTCGGAAAGGAGTTAAGTTTGTTTGGACAGAGGAATGTGAAGAGAATTTCAAGGAGTTGAAAAGAAGGTTATCCAGTGCACCTGTGCTCACACTGCCTTGTAGTGGAGAAAGGTTTGTGATCTATAATGATGCATCCAAGAAGGGATTGGGGTGTGTTCTTATGTAAAATGATATGGTGATAGCTTATGCCTCACGACAGTTGAAAATACATGAGCAAAATTACCCAACTCATGATTTGGAGTTAGCTGTGGTAATCTTTGCATTAAAGATTTGGAGGCATTACCTTTATGGTGAAAGGTGTGATATTTATACTGATCATAAAAGTTTAAATTATATTTTCACACAAAAGGAGCTGAATATGCGTCAAAGAAGATGGTTGGAGCTGATTAAGGATTATGACTGCTCAATCCCTTACCACCCTGGGAAATCAAACAAGGTGGAAGATGCATTAAGCCGACAAGACCATGCTAGTTTATCCATGATGAGGATCACAAAAGATACAATATTTATGGATTTACAAAGGATGGATCTTGGAATTATAATGAAAGGGGAAAAATCGTATCTTTCTCAAATGAATGTTCAACCATCTATACATGTGAAGATTAAAGAGGCATAGAAAGAAGATGTCAAGTTACAAAAGAAGGTGAGAAATGTTCCTGAATTCAACCTTGATTGTGATGGGATAATAAAGTTCAGGAATCGGGTTTGTGTTCCTCCCATCCCCGAATTAAAGAAGGATCTGCTGGATGAGGCTCATAGTTCTTCATTCTCTATTCATCCTGGAAGCACAAAGATGTATAGGGACCTGAAAGAATACTTCTGGTGGGATGGCATGAAAAGAGATGTTGCTGAATATGTCTCTCGATGCTTGGTTTGTCAACAAGTTAAAGCTGAGAGACATAAGTCTAAGGGGATGTTACAACCATTACCCATACCCGAATGGAAATGGGAAAACATCACTATGGACTTTGTCACAGGACTTCCTAAAACATCCAAAGGCAATAATTCTATCTGGGTCATAGTTGATCGTCTTACAAAGTCTGCACACTTCATTGCTATTAGAGAGGATTTCTCTCTGGATCATCTTGCCAGGATATATGTAAAGGAAGTGGTAAGATTTCATGGAGTACCACTTTCTATTATATCTGATCGGGATCCGAGATTTACCTCGAAGTTCTGGCGAAGTCTTCAGCATACTCTGGATATAGAGTTATGTTTCAGCACTGCTTATCATCCTCAGACAGATGGTCAGTCTTAGATAACAATTCAAACCCTAGAAGATATGTTAAGTGCGTGCTCTATGGATTTCAAAGGTGGTTGGGATCAACACCTACCTTTGGTGGAATTTTTTTATAATAATAGCTTTCACTCCAGTATTCAGATGGCTCCTTATGAAGCTCTCTATGGAAAGAAATGCAGGACTCCAACTTGCTGGGATGAAGTTGGGGAAAGAAAGCTATTAGGACTCGATCTCGTTGATGAAATGGCAGAAAAGGTCAGATCTATTCAACAACACATAAGAGCAGCTCAGAGTCGACAGAAAAGTTATGCCGACAACCAAAGAAAAGACCTAGAGTTTTAAGTGGGTGATAAAGTTTTCTTACGAATATCTCCCTGGAAGAGGGTTATGAGATTTGGAAAGAAGGGGAAGTTGAGCCCTAGATATATCGGTCCTTTCGAAATACTGGATCATGTTGGGAAGGTAGCTTACCAATTGGCGCTTCCACCAAATCTCTCTCAAGTTCATGATGTGTTCCATGTATCTCTCCTGAGAAAGTACATACCTGATCCTTCACATGTACTCAGCTCAGAAGTTGTACCGCTGGAGCAAGATCTTTCTTATGAAGAACAACCGATAGAGATTCTAGATCGTAGCGAAAAAGTCCTACGAAACAAGACCACTCGATTGGTGAAATTTTTATGGAGGAACCACCAATTAGAAGAAGCTACATGGGAGCTTGAGGATATGATAAGGGAGAGGTATCCTCATCTGTTTGTTACAAAGTGACGAATTTCGAGGGCAAAATTCATTTTAAGGGGGGTAGAATGTAACACCCGAGACTTTTATGTTATATAAATCATCAAAGGAATATTTTTCTACACACAACACTTTCCTGTCCTGCTTTACACGAAATCGCGAGCTTCCTCGATAGCTTGCGTCGTACGCAATACCGAGTTTCACTAAACAACGATATACTATTAAAATATTATTAAAACTAGCCATTATGAATAGTAATAACCAATTTTTGAAATTTTATAAATTTTATTTTTCAAAATGGACTTCATTTTTGGATTCGGAATATCGAAATTATCCTAGGGTGAAATTTTGGTATTTTTCTGAAAACTTTCAATTTTTGATGAATAGTGAAACCACTAAGTGGTAGTTAAAAAACTGAATTTTTCATAAAACTTAATTTTACCGCTTCTGTGAGTGGAATTTCAAAAATCCAAGAGACATGGTTGATGTCAGTAAGTAAAATGTGGTTCAATGAGATGAAAATAATTTTTGGTGAATAGTAACTTTTTTACTTTTTTTACCACGGTTAAAAGTAAATAGGGTAATTAAGGATAAAAATGATATTATTATTACCCTAAAACATGTCCTAATTCTATTTGATAAGTGTAATTCGACAAAAAACAACCTTAGAAATAAAATATGACCATTTAGGACCACTTGGATTAGATTAGGACATTTATTATTATTTAATTCAAAGAAGAGTTAAAAGAGTTAAAATCAAAGTTTATTTACTAAAACATTTATAATATAGAGTTATACATAAGATAAATTCGATTGTAAATATTCATTAGAAATATAATAAAATTTCCTACATAATGATATTTTATTTATAATTTTTAGACATTAAATAATTTAATTTATTAATGACACAATGATGATGCAGTAATTACCATAATAGTGAAAAATTATAATAATTGATATTATAATACCCAAATAAATATAATTTAAGACTTTTTATGAATTCCACTAATTTTCTAGGTTAATATGAAATGTTAGTATATATTTAATTAACTTTTTTCGAACTAATAATTCTGTTATGATTTTCACAAAAATCAATTACTAAATAGTGTCAAAATTGACATAAAATAGTTTTTAAAACAAATATTATATTAGTAATTGTTATTTTATTCCTACAAATATAAGGTTCGGCCAAATGACTTAGATAAGGTTATATATATTAATAATAAACAACTTGGGGTTCGTTTGGCTTGATATAGTAAGTTTATTAACCTTATAGTGTAAGAAAACAAGAAGACAGAGTAAAAGTAAAATTATCTAACTTAAAGTTAAATATAAATGATAAGGTTCAAATATGAACCTAAACTTGTCTAAATTCTATTGTATGAGAGGAATTAGACCCAGACCCACCTTATCTTCGAAATAAATCAATTTGGAGCTATTTAAAACCAAATTTGACTTTATAATAAAATAATAGTCTTAGTTATTCCAAAGGTACCCCTCTCCTCCCTTATAAAAGGTCACCTCCTCTCCCTCTTACTCACACCACTTTGAGCCTTAAAGATCGGCCAAACCCTGAAAAATTATCTTCTCCACTTCCATAGCAATATCCTAGAGGTTCTGGTCTTCCTCAAAGACCAATTTTAGTGCCCTAAAAGGAGATCTCAAAGAGGTGCTTCAAATAAGAGGTAATGTCCGTTACCGATTCTTTCAACTTTATTTCTTCTTCCACTTCTTCTTCTTAGGTTGTTTCATTATGAAGTAATAACATCAGTATCACTAATATAATGATATGTTATTATAAGTATGAAACAACCCTATTTCACCATCTATCCATCCTATAGAAAATGAAATCACCGCGCGTGTGTACGTACGAAATACCGTCTCCACGCCGTGGTGTAATCTATTTTCCACCACCACCTTACTTGGATGGGTATAATGGTGTACATAATAACTATATATGATTATTGTAAATTGATATTGATTCTAAAATAGTATACATACACTTCAATACAATTCCACGATCATGAGAACGATATCATCGCTCGTGCGTACGTACAGACTACCGTCTCCACGACGCGATGAGATTCATTCTCCACGTTAACCATTCATGAATGATTATAAAGTATATATAATAAGTAATAATGAAATATATGACATAATAATGATACTGGATTTATGTTTATATATATTTATTTCATATACTTAATTCCATTCAACTCAATAAGGAAACGAAAACAACGTTCATGCGTACGTACGGACTACCGTCTCCATGAACGGTGTATTTCTTTCCATTTACTAATTTATTATATATATATGTATATTATTAATATATATTATATATAAATAATGTTTTATATTCTGGAATTAAGTAATTATTATCTAAGCAATCATATGAATAATTACAAGTCAAAACACGGACGACAAATGAAACAATTTTACCCAAAATGCTCTTTAACATGGAATTTACAAAAGAACGGGTAATATAAAGTCATAAGTGAACCATATATGATATCATAACAATGAGTATGATTCTGGAATAAGTCAATGACATTATTTAAATCATTATACAGGAGGTTCGGACACTTATGAAGCAAATTGGACCTAAGGTAAGGGAAATATCACAATCTCATTTTAATCCGAGATTGTTTGTACTTTGGTATTTACTAGGGTGTATTTTATCATCCACATACATGTTTCCTCAATATGTGATATTATTTCCATCCAACTACAATTGTTTAAATCCAATTTTACCCTTTGGCAAGTTTTTATTAAAGGATATGAAAGGAATCTTTTGTCGTTTTTCGTACGAGGTACTTTTTGACTTTTCCGACAAAAGTACGAGAAGAATGTTTTTTTAACTTATACGGCATGAATGGATTTTTAAAACATTATTTCCAAGAAGATTCCTTTACAAGTTTTCAAGTTTATTTTTAATCAAATTCTCTAGTTTAGAATTGTATGACATGTTAAGAAAGGAAAAGTGTTTTTGAAGTAGAAAGGATATTTTCCTCAAGAATGGAGTTCAAGTGTTTTATCAAAATTATTTTCCATCTAAGATAATAAAGGGTTCTGTTTTTATCCCTATTATTACATTGATTTGATTATTTTTTGATGGAATTATTTTTATTAATTCCTTTATCGTATATGAATTGTTTTATGATGTCATGATGTTTAAGATTCCCATTTTTATTACGTGGGTTATGCAATGATGTATGGTTTATGATTTTGTGGCACACACAAGAATGGTATCATTATGAGATGGGTGGGACCTATATCTTCCTCCAATGCATTGGGTAAAGATTTTATATCGCATGAGATAGACATGGCTGGAATGGTAGGTTATACCGGTTCAGTGAAACAGGACTGAAACGAGGGTGACTCGGTTCAGAAATGGACTTTGTCCACTAAGATAGTCTTGGCAATGAGTCTTGACTAATAAGAAATGATTCTCTATGATTGTGTGTGTATGCCAAAAAGTTTCATGTTTTATGTTATGATTATTGGGATTTAATTTCACTACTATGATTTATCCCATGTTATGAAATTATGCTCTCTTTTGCAGGCTAAGATTTCCAAAATGTTATGTTCTTATGAATATGATGTGATTGATATTTCTTTTGTTTACCCAAACTGAGCATTTGAGATCACCCTTTTATGTTTTCTTTTCCCCAGGATATAAAGAAAGGTTTTAGGTAAAAAAAAAAAAGATCTTTATGGGAGATGTTGAAGATCTTTCACCACGATTAGAAGATTATATTTCGAGTTTCCAAAGACACTAAACTATTATGATCCATGTGTGTGTGTTTTTTTTATGTACTAAGTATTCCGCAAAAGTAATGTAATGTCCATGTACGTCAGGCTTTGGGTCTCTACATTGAAGTTCTTAATGATGTGGTGTCATGTACTTTAATTTTTTACTCAAATATAGCCAACACTTTATTTGATTCTGGATCATCGCATTCATCTATATCTTCCCAGTTATCCAAGAAAATTATATATGTCCAATTTGATTTAATAAAGGAGTTATCGGTAAAAACTCCTAGGGGATGCATCATTGCAACAAAGGTATGTCAACTAGTCCCCATCGTGACACATAAACGTGCTTTAGTTTCTAACTTTATCATCATACCAATGAATTAATTTTATATAATTCTCGGTATGAATTGGATATCAAACTATGATGCAACGCTTTATTGCAAGAAAAAAAGTTACAATTTTTGAAAATGGTGTAGAATATCTTATCTTTAGAGCAGAGACCTCGCCATTCAATTCTTATCTAGACCCACCCCAAGTAGCTCTATTGAATGAAATTATTAGAGAGGAATAGAACCCAATATCTATTGGTGAGGAAAGAAATCTTCAAATTGAAGATGTGTATATAGTGAAAAAAATACATTGATGTATTTCCAGAGGATTTTCCTGGACATCCTCCAGAGAAGGAAATTTAGTTTTCCATTGATTTAATTCCTGGTGAAAGACCTATATCAATGAATCCCTCTATAATGGTCACTATGGATTTAGTGGAGCTAAAGAAACAATTAGAGGAGTTGAGTGAAAAAGGATTTATTCAACTTAGTGTTTCTCCATTGGGAGCCCTGATCCTGTTTGTCAAGAAGAAAGATGAATCCATGAGGCTATGCTTTGATTATAGGGAAATCAATGCTATTAAAATAAATAATAATTATACTCTTCCTTAGATTGATGATATATTTGATCAAATTCATGGAGCTCAATACTTTTCTAAGATTGACCTTTGATCCGGATATCACCAGCTGCATGCAAGGAATGAAGATATTCCTAAGACAGCATTTCAAACCAGGTATGGGAATTATAAGTTTACAGTGATGCCTTTTGGACTGAATAATGGACCCTATGTTTTCATGGATTTAATGAACATAGTTTTCAAGGAATATCTTGATAACTTTGTTGTGGTATTCATCGATGATATCCAGGTATACTCAAAAAGCTATGAAGACCATAAGAATCACTTGGGGATTATTCTGAAAACTCTTAGAAGAAATGAATTATATGGGAAGTTTAGAAAGTACTAATTATGGCTTCAATAATTTTATTTTCTTGTATATATTGTCTCTAAGGATGGAATATTAGTTGATCCTATGACAGCAATGACAATCCAAGAATGGACCACACCAAAAAACATAACTAAGGTACGCAGTTTTATTGGATTAGCAGGTTATTATCTGTGTTTCATTCAGAATTTTTCCCAACTGGCTAACCCGCTAACCAAGCTCACACGTAAAGGGGTTAAGTTTGTATGGATGAATGAATCTACATAATGCTTTGAGAAATTGAAAATAAGACTGTTCAATGCTACGGTTTTGACTCTTCTATCTAGAAATGAGGGATTTGTGATATACAATGATGCATCAAAGAATGGACTGGGTTGCTTCCTTATGAAAAATGATAAAGTTATTGCTTATGCATCAAGACAGTTGAAGACTCATGAGAAACATTATCCAATTCATAATCTTGAGTTAGCAGCCGTAATCTTTGCTCTGAAAATATAGAGACATTATCTCTACAGAGAAAGATGTGAGATTTATACGGACCACAAGAGTTTGAAATACATTTTCACACAAAAATAACTCAACATGAGGTAAATGAGATGGATTGGTTTACTCAAAGATTATGATTTTTCAATATACTACCACCCAGGAAAGGCAAATAAGGTGGAAGATGCATTAAATAAGAAAGATCACAGACTCCTGACCCAAATAAGGATTGAAAGAGATCCTACATTCATGGATATACTAAAGATGGATGTGGGAATTGTTAAGGAAGGGGAAATATATTTCCTCTTTCAAATGATTGATAAACCATATTTATTAGAGAAGATAAAAAGCTCTCAATCTGATGATGAGAATCTGCACAAGAAAATTTATTCTGTCAAGGATGGGAGAATGACAGACTTCGTGTATGAAGAAGGAGTTATGAAATTTGGGAAGAGGTTATGTGTTCCATCAATACCTGATATAAAAAGGGAACTATTAGATGATGATCATAGATCAAATTTATTTATACCACCAGGTAGCACAAATATGTATAGAGATCTGAAGGAATATTTTTAGTGGGATAATATGAAGTAAGAAATTTCTAAATACGTGTTAAGGTGTCTAGTTTGTCAGCAAGTGAAGGCAGAGAGACAACATCCTAGAGGGGTAATGCAACCTATACCTATTATTATGTGGAAGTGGGATGACATCATGATGGATTTTTTCATGGGACTACTGATGAAACCTAGAAGGAATGATTCAATATGGGTAATTGTTGATCGTCTCACAAAATCATCACATTTAATTGCTATAAGAGAGGATTTTCCACTTGAGCGACTGGAAAGACTTTATATTAATGAATTTTCAAGACTTAATGGCGCACCTCTATCGAATGTGTCCAATCGAGATCCCCGGTTTACATCAAAATTCTGGAAAAGTCTCCAGAAGGATTTAGATACTGAGCTTCATATGAGTACTGCTTACCACCCCCAAATCGACGGAGAGTCTGAAATGACTATTCAAACTCTGGAAGACATGCTGCGATCATGATATCTTGACATTAAAGGTATGTGGGATCAATACATGCCTTTGGTAGAATTTTCCTACAACAATAGTTTTCATTCTAGTATTAAAATGGCTCCATATGAAACATTATATGGAAAAAGATGTTGAAATCCAACATGTTGGGGCGAAGTTGGTGAGAGAAAACTTATAGGCCCATAAATTATTGAAGAGACCATGGAAAAGGTAAATAAAATTCAAGCCCATATTAAAGTATCCCAAAGTAGGCACAAGAGTTATGCTGAAAACCAGAGAAAGGATTTGGAATTCCAAGTGGGAGATCCTGTCTTTATGAAAGTATCTCTATAGAAGGGTTCCTTAAGGTTCGGTAAGAAAGGGAAACTTAACCTTAGGTACATCAGGCCATTTGAAATTCTGGAAAGAATCGGAGCTATAGCTTACTATTTAGCAATGCCTCCAAGTCTCTCCAAATTTCATGATGTGTTCCATGTGTCATTATTGAAGAAATACATTCCAGACCCAACACATGTACTCACTTATGATGAAATAGAACTGGAACTTGATTTGTCATACTGTGAAAAGCCTATCAGGATTCTTGAAATAATGAAGCTGATATTGAGAAACCAGACAACACATCTAGCAAATGTTCTTTGGAGAAACCAGAATATGAAGAAAGCAACATGGGAAATTGAGGATGTTATGAAGAAGAATCACCAACATCTTTTTGGTGGGATTTATGCATAAAATTTCGAGGAAGAAATTTCTAAAGGAGGGAATAATGTAGCACCCCAAACATTTAATGGTATGTTTCTCTTAAATACACTGTATACATTAGATAGCCTATATTTCATGAATCACTGAGGCTCTATGGAACAAAACTTGGTTACTTATAGTAGATATCCATAACCTAGCCATTAAACTTAAATTTCCCAGCTCTGTGATTTGAATTTTAAAATTCCTACATACACGGTTGTGTTCAGGATGATATTTAGAGTCTGATAGAATTAACTTATTTTTTTGTGAATAGTAATATACCCTTATGAATTCTAACCTACCCTTATGAATAGTAAATTACCCTTATTAATAGTAATATGACTCTTATGAATGGTATCCACACCCATGAATTTATAAATATATCTAGGCACCTTAAAAATGAAGATGAATAATTTAACTGTTTATATTTTTTGATTAAATAATGACTTTAATTATATATTTAATTAATCATATTTAGGAAATTATTTTTGAAAAATAGACTTCATTTTTGGATTCTACACATTGAAAAATGGTTTGGGTGAATTTTTGGGATTTTTCTGAAATGCTTGAATTTTTGGTGAATAGTAAAATACATTAATTTACCGTATAAATAAATTATAATTTTAATTAACTATTCCTAGTGTCATGAGTTATGTAAGCACCCAAATCCCTAACTCACATGAATATATTAATATTCTTGGTCATGGAATACTCACTATTTCTTGTCTTGATAGGAAATAATAAATTAATGATTATAATATTAAGAAAACTCTTCTCCCCTCCACTATATAAACCACCCCTCACCCCCTCTTCCTCTAACACCACTCAAGCTTCAAGACTTGACTAAATTCTTCCAAATACTCTTCCCAAGACCTCTACCTACATCCAAGATCTTTTGGTCTCACCAAAAGGACAAAAACAAAAGTCTTAAAGAGTTTCTCAAGGAGGAGTACTCAAGAGGTGAACCTCTCTTCCTTTTTCTTTCAATTCCTTTTACAAGTTCCATTATTTTGTTCTCTCTTCTCAACTAAACTCATAAAAATGCCATGATAATTCCATTACCATACATTTACTGTATTCTAATTATTCTAATGGAATATTTCATCATAATATCTTTTCTTACTTTCCTTTTATACTATAAATGCAAACACCGTCCGAAATGTGTCAATTTATCACACTCAAGGAAGGCAGGTTTGCAGTTTACATTACTATATTTAGGACTGGTCATGAAACCTTTCAAATGGTTGAACCAGATCATAATGTATTTATTTTATCTTGTTTAATGTTCTGAAATCCTTACACACTCATAATATGGAATAATAATACAAAACAAGCGTTTAACATTAACTCATCGAATGATTCATCCTCATGGTATATAAACAGAATCATTATAAGATAATTTATATCTCTTTAATTTCACAGATATTTTATATTAACAAATCTTAATGTTTAACCACATTTAAAAGGAACTTCTATTCATGAATACAAGTAAATGGATCATGAAAACCAAGTAAGAAAATGCTTCCAAAACAATAAAATTGAATCTCATAAACCCATCAAAAAGGCCATTAATGAACCTAATACGGTTATACCATATCTATTAAATGTTTATTTGGTTCTGGAATTATTAATTAATGAAGCTAAATTTTATTATTCAGGTTGTTAAGAACAATCAAGAACACCTTCGAGCATACGGTAAGGTATCCTTTCTCTCACTTTTGTTCAAGAATCTCCCCTATGTTGTGCTATTTTATTTTTAATACCTAATGATGAGGTATGTTTTGAGACCTAACCCATACTGCCCTTATGATATATAAATAATGGGATACCCCTTTACCTCTCATTAAGCCCTCGCGAGAACACTCGTTAACATGCTGAAATGTTTGTAAGGGGTTTTTCTCATCTCACTTTTAATTCTATGGGATTTCCATTGTTCGACTATTATTTCTTATATGTGGTATAGGTGTACTGCAATTTGATATATAATATCAAAATTATCTTTATATTCATGGTATTATGTGATTCATTTGGTGGTTATTAACTTTTGGTCATACGACTCAATTGATTACAACGTGGTAATGAGCTTTGTCTCTATTTTCACTTCATTGTGACTTGCTTAGTATTGTGCACCTACTCTATATTATGTGGTGTACCTACTTCCCATTTGAGATCACTTTTCATTTGAAATTATATTCCATTTAAATGTTCATATTCTCATATCATGGATATGATTATTGTCTAAGCCGTATACCATTTTACATACGGTATTTATTTTGAATGTTGTTTTGACTGTGGAAATATTGAGGAATATGTATCCTCTATTCTATAAGGATAATGTAAAGTAATATTTATATTGTGTTGAATCTAGGTATAAATAATCCTTTGTACATGAAGTGGCGGGCAGGTCCCTCTACATCCCCTCGATGCATCGGTAGGTATCATGAGACAAATCAGTTGGCGACAAACCCTTCGAGTTTGTTTCTAAAAATCAGACGGGATTCTACCCACAGAAGTAAACCATTTTTATGGTATTATGGTATCATGTTCTAGATACATGACGTCCGATTAATAAGAATTCTATTTATTCATTATCAGTTATTACTATCAATGAGGTTTTCACTATGACAAAATCTATAGATGCAGTTTCATTCTCAGTTCATTAATGGCATGAGTTTTTCATTTATTCACCATGCCATATTGATTATGTCAAGTTGTTTACAATTCAATTATTATTGATTCATTATTCTGCTATTTTTAACCCTTACTAAGTATTTGAGCTCACTCCTTTCATTGTTTACTTTAAACAGGTGATGAAGAGGAGATCATTTTTTGAGTTCTTGTGGATACAATTTTTAGTTTTTGTTATGTATTTTATTTTGTAACCTTTTCAAATGTAATTTGAGTTACATATATGAATCTATTTTCTTCAAGACTACTAAACTGATCATTCCTTTAGGATTTTCATTCCTTCTAACCATGAAAATATAAAAAGTAATTCACCAGCTCTAGTCTAGAGGGGTCGGGGTGTTACACAGAAGCCGATCACTGGCGCTGCGCCTCCTCCTCCTCATACTCCTCTCCCATCACCTCTCCTATGCTGCAAACCACACCTTCGATATGTGACTCTCCTCTTCCATGAACCAGGTCATCATGTGCCTCTCCTCCATCATTCACCACACCGCCGTCGTGCATGAACCAGACCGTCGTGCGCCTCTCCTCCACCGTGCGCCACACCTCTGTGACGTGCCCCACCTTCACCGTGTGCAAACCAGTCCGTCGGGCACCTCTCCTCCACTGCGCGCGAAACCTCCTCCGTGTGAAACACCTCCTCCATCCACTATAACTCCTCTATGTGAAAACCATACCATTGTGCGCCTATCCTCCGCCGCGCGCCACACCTCAGTCATTCACCACACCTCCGCCGCATGCCACACCACCACCGTGCGCGAACCAGACCACCGTGAACCTCTTCTCCACTGCGCGCCACACCTCCGTGCCACACCTCCATCACAGGCCACACCTCCTCCATGCATGAACTAGACCACTCTACACCTTTCCTCCACCGTGAACCACACCTCTGTCTCACACCACACCTCCACTACGCTCCACACCTCCATCATGTGCCTCTCCACCACCACACGTCTCTCATCTATTGGGTACCTCTCCTCTGTTGGAGGACTTCTCCACTGCATTCATCTCCTCTACTGCAAACACACCTCCGTTGCGCACTGAACGACACCTCCATAGTGAGTTTTCTCCTATTTCTCTTTGTTTGATGGTGATTTTGTGAATTATACGGGCTAAGTGCCCCACTAAAAAAAGTGGTCGTTGGTAGTCCTTGTTTGCGCACTAAATAAATTGCATGTTGGTTGGTTTTTGAAAATAAATTAGTGGTCCTCAAGTGAAACATGATCATATACCCTGAATATGTATGTGTGTGAACATGGGAAATGTTATGCCAAGTATGAATGTATTATAATGATCTTGTTTATGGGTTTTTTCATATGGTTTTCACTTATAACTTTTTATAGACTTTTTACATTTTTCCAATCATTTGTTGAGTTTATCAGAAGATATCTATAATACCGACAATCTCTTCACTTCCTCAAATGTTTCTTATCATATGAACTTTCATTAGGTAGTTGTTTTTATAAAACTCTTTTTAATTGATAATATTTGGGTGCTTAAGTATTTTAAACCCATTCTTCATCTAAAGTACATTGAATTTTGCTAGTTTGGATGATGACATAATGATTACTTATCAGGGTGACCTTTAAGTTAACTTAAACGAGTTTCCCAAAGTTCATTTATCCATATATTGTTAGAAACACTTTCTAATTCACTCTAATTGTTTGTGTAAATTCTTTATAGGCCCTTTTCATGTACTTATATTTTTAAATAGTTGTTCAATCCACCTAATGACCTTGAAACATTTTCTATTAGTAATAAATTAAGAAATTAATTTATTTCTGAATTAAATGTCGTTTTTTAAGGGACTTTGATTGTTATTGAACTTTGGTGTTCTTTTGTTATAATTTTATGAATCTTATATATTAATTTTATTTAGTAATATTTAATGATATCTTATATGATTTTTGGACACCACATTAGGTATGTTTGATATATTTATGTTGGAATTTAATTCATTTATTATTTAAATGAGTTGTTCATTAAGTTTTGAATCATTTTTGGTCTCAAAAAAATGATTTTATTTTTTCTACTTGGGTGAAATATTTAAGGATCATATGGAAAATTCATAAAAATAATTTTGTGTTTTGGTTCTCAATGAATTTTCAAAGGCCTGGTTGGAACTTTATAAAAAACTTTTTTGATTTGTAGACATTTTCACTATATTATATTTGGATTTTGATGGTTATATAAAGTGGTTTGATCTTATTTTGGAATGTTTTATACATGGGTAAAAAGGGGTTGTTTCAGTGAAGGGTGTTTAGAGGTGATATGAATAGTTTTTATTATGTCATTCATATTTTATGTGATTGACTTCATGATTGATTTTGATATCCTCCATTTCATTTATCATGAGAACCCCAATTACTTAGGAGAGACCTCAGATATGTACTTTATATACATTGATCTGCTCACCCTAGCATGGGATTACATCCCCACACTTATTAAGAATCAATATGCTCTCCCTAGACATGGATCAAAATGCTTCACTTTCTAGGAATTGATACATTCTCACTGAGAACCACTATTGCACCAAAACCTCAACCAATCATACTACTTGATCCCTCCCTCTACTACACATCCACCTTTAATTCTCATCATCGTTGAGTCATGTCCTTCTTCCCTCATGGATCCAAATTCTCTAAGACACACCTTTTTAAAAAAAAATCTAATGATTTCATCTCATGGTTTCCCATTCTACTGAACACCTCGCTTATGACTAATTCCAAATCAATGTAACTTTTGAACTCTACAAGATTAGGAAGGCCATTTCCCCCAAAATTCTGAATCCTACACTATTTAATATCAATCCAAACCTTATCCATTTCAATGGAAACACCACTTTGTTACTAGTGCAATTCCACTAAATCTTAGAAAACCACTTCACTAAAAGAAACCCACTAGTCTTGAAACCAAGAATTTCTATCGAGCCTTGATAAAATAATCACCATATGTTTTGTAACCAAGATTTAATACTACTTTTGGTAACTAATATTAGAATGATAAAAATATCTAATACTACTAGTTGGGTTTGGTACAAATTAACAATCATAATGTTAAACCCCCAAAACAAAAATTAAAACCCTAAAAATTACAGATAGAGGAAGAAATTCTAGAACATACCTGAATTGAAACAAATCCCCAAACCTAGTATACCATAACATATAAGTAAAGATACTGCTAAGTCACTACATCAGATCACTACCTCCTAGTTCCAGTAACCTCATGGTTTTGAAAATACCTCCCCAAAGGAAAATGAGAAATAAAGGATAAATGCATGGCATAAATGGAATAATCACACCACATGAAATTTATGTGGTTTGGATGAAAACACTACTTCATATGGGAATTAATTGATATTTTTATTAAGGGATAAATTAAGTTATAAGTAAAACATATCTTTTTTTAGTCCTACCTATCCAAATTTACATGAGACACTTTTTGGACACCCTAGAAAAATAACCATAACAACACATGTAATGAATCCTTCCACCCGCAATCACTTTATGGTAAATCCTCTCAAAGGGACAAATGATATAATTCAAGTGATTATAAAGCCATATTTTATTCTTAGAATAATTTTATATCTAAAATATAATTTATTATTTTATTACAACTTTAACAAATTATATGAATGAATTATTAAATAGTGATATTCAATGTTATAAAGGGGTCATGACATATAGGTTGATGCATCCATCAAAGGTACAAATCCAATATTTTCTTTATGAAATTTTATTTAAAAGGTTCTAGACTATTTTGTGACTTGATGTTATTAACCTAATGAATGAGTTTTGGAGAGTAAATATTTATCTTGAGACTTATAATGATACTATCATCACATTGATTCTAAAGGTTACTTATATGAGTTTAGTTAAGAATTTTAGAATGACTAGTCTTTGTAATATCATTTATAAAGTCTTTTTAAAGATTTTAGAAAATAGAATATGGAAAATCATACCATCTATAGGTTTAGTACCATATTAGTTTGTTATTTTGACTTGAGATGTGATGTACTTAAAAGGATCAAGAAATCAACATAGTTTCTTCTAGTGATGTGTGGCATAGGGAAATTCTTTGTGTGAAAGGAATGACACTTGAGAAATTTTTGATTATGTAATGGGTTCATGCTTATAGATTTTATTAGGTGTATTTATAAAGGAAGGAACCAATAGTAATTCATGTGAGAGACATATAAATTATTCTTGGGGTGTACAACCAATTGATTAGGTGTTAGCCAAGGATTATTGGGATAATGTAGTGTTTTTAGTAAACTTGAACACATGTGTTTCATGGTTGTGAGTGTGGTCACTAACTATGGAACATATCTATTGAGACTCTAATGTTGTGGTGAAGTATAATTGATATAACTGAATAATGGGAGCATGCATAAGGGATCTCTAATGGCGGGGAGCACAATATCAAATGATTATAAAATTATTATTATTATACCTACCTTTGGAATAATGTGATGGAATTAAACAACACTGATTGATTTGGGATGAATCGAGGTGTTTTATATGTATCTTTTATAAAGTGTCTCTATTGAGATCTATGTATTTGTGAAAAATCCTAAGTATATCTTTTAAAATGATTCAAGTGTTTTGAAATGTTTCTTAGAGGTATGTCAATCATTTTAAATGATTAAGATTGTTGGGTCATGATGTTGTCTTGAATGATTTTAAAAAAGGATTTGTGGTTTTTTGAAAGAGTGTTTGGAACTGATTGATTTATTTTAAAAAGGGTGTGTTATTTTAAATAGGAATTTGTGTAAATAGTTGGTTTTTTTAATGGGATTTCAAGTGTGATTTTTTAAATAGTTTTCAAAGGAAATTTGAACTGTAGTTTTTTCATAATCTTTTAAGTCTATATTTTTATAGAATTAGGAAAACCATTACATTATATCAATATTTTGGGTATTTATTTTGTGAAATACTAATATCACTAAATCAAATTGGATGGATATGAATAAAGAATGGATGGATGCCAATCGTTTGAAAAGAGACTATAAAGATGGAGTGAAATAGTTCATCAAGTTTTCAAAATATCATGCATATGACCCTTCTCAAATCCTTTGTCTATGTTTACGCTGTTGTTATTCAAGACAAGTTAGTCCAGAGGAGTTGGAAGAACACTTGATTTGTCATGGAATAGATCAAATTTATAAATGTTGGAATAAACATAGGAAAAAGAGAATGTAGCAAGTGGATGGAATAACACTGCATTTTATGAATCATCTGATATGATTACAAGTGTGGACAATGAAGAAGATCATATCGAAGACGTGATTAAAGATGTGAATTATGATGAAGATCGTATTTATTAAATGACAAGTATAATTGAAGATGAACTTCTTGATTTCCCAATATTGTTTGAGCAGTTATAGAGTTGTGAAAATATGCCTCTGTATGGTGGTTTCACTAAATATACAACATTGTAAGCCATAATGAAGTTGTATAATTTGAAAGTTGGAAAAGGATGGAGTGATTCTGGTTATACAGAATTACTTTCTCTCTTGAATTACATGATCCTAGAAGATAATTAGCTCTCGAGCTGAACATAAGATGCCAAATGAATTATAAATTCGATGGGTATGATCTCTGAATGAATACATGCCTGGACAAATTACTGTATACTATTTTTCAAGAACCATATATCATTTATAGAATGCCCAAAGTGTGGTGCTTCTCAATACAAGAAAGATGAATCCGGTCTTACAAAATTTGTATGGTAATTTGCAATCATTCCAAGGTTTAGGAGCCTATATGGAAGTGATATTATATAGGGTGGAAATAATTGAAATTTATATCTATCAACACCCACCCATCACCTTGTAGTGAGGGCTACAATGTTCAATATCCAGAACACCATGCTATAAAACAGACCACTTCCAACAGTTCATGTCAAAGTTTTGATTAATGTATCCCATGAGCCAAGTGCTGAGCTATATATTCTAATTTATGATGAAGATATTTATAAGGTCAAACAACCTCTTGGAAAATTCATCGCATGGACATCACATCTTATAAAAAACATGTTTAAAAATAGGTATTCATTTCCAATTTATTTTTCATGATAAACCTTTAACATTTAAAAAAGGTCTGAACCGATGAATGTTATTATAGACAGACACAAGGAAGTGGGTAAAAAGAAAGAACAGCTCAAAACTATCTCAAGGATCAACCAACTGATCAAAATGATCTACTGAAAGCACCTTAAAACTACTCGTTCTATATCCTCATTTATTATCATTTTAGGCTCATGTGAATACAAATTTCAAAGATAATGGTACTCACACAATTATTTTTGATGAAAATATGTATGGAGGGGAAGATCTAAATTTCATTAGTGTTTACAATGTAAGTGAAATCCTGGAGTATGATTGTCTAGGGGGCTCAGTTGTAAATGTATACATGAGGTATGTTTTCATGATTTATTTTCCAAAAGTTGATATACTATGATAATTATGACTAAATAAATTTCATATTTTTTGTAGGGGTATATATTAAAAAAAATTGATGGGATTTCCCACTGAACAAAAATTTGGACTCGTTAGTTCTCATGTCACCTCTATAGAACAAACAAAAATAGAATCCAAGAAAGATGGTGAAATAGTGGAAGACTTTCTCAAATCGTTTAATAATAAAATTATGGATCCCATACTCTTCTTAATACCAATAATGCAGGTGTAAAACTCTACAATTTAATCATATCAAATATATTTTAATTTCTTTTATTATTTATTCTTTTTTTTTTCATTCTTAGGTAGCATTGGATACTTATTGTGGTCAATTTGGATACTCCAGATATTTATTTCCTAGATTCAATGCATGGATATCCAAAAAAACGACCACACATGATGGCATTTTTCAATTTTTAATACACTATATCTAACATTTTAGAACTAAACATATAGTTATATAATTTATATTATCTTTTAATGAGGATTCTATTATGATAGGATGGTGTGTGAATATCGTCTAGATCATGGAATGAGGCCAGGGGAAAAGAATGAGAAACATCACAAGTACTATGACTGGATACAAATTAGGGTATATATAATAAGATTTCACTATCCAAACACATATAAAAAAATTACTTATTTTTCTTAATGTTTATGCAGTTCCCGAAATAAACAAACAATAAATATTATGGTTAGTATGTTTGTAAATTTATAAAAGAGATCGTATTCCATGAATAAACCAGCATCCCTGAAGAGGTATTTTCCAAAATAATTACTATTTTATTTAAAATATTTATTAATCCTTTTTTTATTTATATTTTCTTAGTACTACCATTATTTTTGAAAATAATATTCTTCACAAGATGATATAGATTTTTAAAAAAATTAATGGTAAGCATACCTAATGGAATAATGTACATAAATATAATAAATATGTGACTGGTATGACTCAAAGTGTCTATTTTTATTTAAAATTGATAGTATTTTTAGTAAAAAAAACAAGTGACATACTGAAAACTAAGAAAAAATATTAGGATTGATTGGATACTTTTGTAAAACAATCCATAAGTCATTTTTAATGTGTAGGAATAAACCGCACATAAATATTATGTACGGTGAAAATTTTATGGCTTTAAGTGTGTATTTTTATATTAAATTAACATTAAATTTAGAAAAAAACACAACTGACATACTGAAAACTGATAAAATGAATTCAGATTGTTTTGAAACTTTAGTAAAATGATCCATCTTTCATTTTTGATGTGTAGGAATAAACCACACCTCAATTAGACAAATGGTGTGACCTCCAGAATCGTTTTTTTAATTTTTAAATGACACTTTTAAAGGCTAAGTGTGAACCCTAACAACTTCACCCAATAAAAACCATTAAAATGAAAGACAACCCAGAAAAAGACCACAAGAAATTCCCCTACCCAACGATTACATCATTATGTCAAACCTCCACCATCGCATGGCTGCTCGGCTAGTTGTCCCATGTAGGGTTGCATGGGCCTTGTACTGATGAAAAAAGCCATACCCTCTCATTATACCAAATTCGGATGGCCAAACACTAGTGAATGCTTCTTTCTCTGAAACCTCATCCTGATCATATCATAGTAGCTTGTCGAGAAGCTTTCACATACCAGAATAACAAAATCACAAAAGACAAAGCATGCCGATGCAAACCATTAAGAGTCGTGTATGGGTAGGCTTAAAATGTAAAAATCAAAGTCAAAAGGACTGACTTTTCATCCTTTAACATAATATCCTCCTCATAAACTTCAATAGAATCATTGGGAGCCAATAGATATAGAGCCACCACAAGACGCCAACAGTTAATCGCCCTCACATACCAAAGGACCAAGAAGACCACCACTCGAATCCGCCTCGGAGAGAGTGACAAAAAACTTGAAGCAAGAGAAGAGGAACGCACATCCAAGGCCATAAATAGAGCCCATATCCATGACCCCCAAAATTTTTAAATTGAAAATAAAAACCAAAAGGAGAAGGTGATCACATTTCATGCTTCCTGGAACACCCTACCACTCACAAGCACATCACAAAACCTCCATAGAACCCATCACACCCACCTGACCTGGAGAGGAGAAATGGACCTGGAAGCCAGAGCAACGTAAGAGTGGATAGGACCTCCAGAGTGAGAAATGATGAATCCAGTACCTGTCAACCCCTCAAAACCACCAACAGAAATTCTAGGATCCAGCCACAACTTCATTTCATCCTCATCAGACAAAATCACACCGATAAATCCAGAAATGAAAAATCAACACATGAGCACACTTGGAAATATCAAACAAATCCCAAGCATTAGATCACGTTCAAAGAGACACTTATCATCTCGGCACACATATCATTCAGTTCGCACGAATCTAGACCGGAACTCACAGATCTCAAAACCTCATGAAAAAGGATCGAAAAATAGGGGTACCTTCGGATTTCCAAACCGAAGCGGCTCAAATTTTTCTAGAGAATCCTTAACAGTGGGCACCACCGATGCAAAAGAATCTCTATTCGAAGCCCTCACCGGAAGACAAGGCGATGTCGCCGCATTTAAGGGCACGCCAGAAGACATTTATGCCAAAGCCACTTCGAGATTTCTTCAACAACCACCGTGGGAAAAGGACTCCTGTATCTCAGATTAGAAACAAAAATTCATTCATCTTCAACAAAAAAAAGTGTAGATCACTTAATAATGACGAACAAGAAGGCGACAGCAGGTTCAAAAATCTTCATGGGATGGAGACACTAGAACGATAACCTCACACGGTCTTGAGAACCTGCAGTGACAACAGACCATGACGAAAGAAGGGGGAGGGGATAAGACACTAGAGAATTCCTTAGATTCAACGCTGAAGACAGCGATCGAGCCTCCCCCTCCGGATAGACATCAAGTGAAAACCCTAGATCCACGAGGGGAGGGATAACAGTCTATCCAATATGACTAAAAGTGTCCATTATTAGTTTAAAATTAACATTTTAGTTCAAAATATGTCACTCACTGAAAACCATAAAAACTCACTCTAATTGTCTTCATAATTTATGACAATGATTAATAAGTTCTTTGTGATGTGTATAAAGCATTCTCATGTCAAACCGATGCATGATGTGACTGGTATGACTCAAAATGCATGTTTCTAGTTTGAAATGATATTTTAGTAAAAAACACAACTAACATACTAAAAACTAAGATAACACAATTGGATTGTTTTTGATACTTTAGTATAATGATCTATAAGTCATTTTTTGACATTTAAGAATCAACTGCACTTCAATCTAATTCATGGTGCAACCAGTATGACTCAAAGTGCCTTTTTTTATTTAAAATTGACATTAATTTTAGTAAAAAACACAACTGTCATATTGAAAACTGAGAAAATACATTTGGATTGTTTTGATAATTTAGGAAAACAATACATGTGTCATTTTTTACATATAGGAATAAACTATACCTCAATAAAATGCATGATGTGACCGGTATAAATCCAAATGTGTCCGTTTAATTAAAATTGACATTAATTTAAGTAAAAAGAAAAACTGACATACTGAAAACTGAGAAAACACATTTGGATTGTTTTGATACTTTAGTAAAATTACCCATGAGTCATTTTTAATGTGTAGGAATCAACCGAACCTCAATCTGACACAAAATGTGTCCCGTATGACTAATGGTGTCTGTTATCATTTTAAAATTTAAAATTTAGCTCAAAAGATGTCACTCACTAAAAACCAAGAAAACGCTTTCTAGTTGTCTTCATAATTTAGGTAATTGATTATTAATTTCATTATGAAGTGTATGAATTAGTCTCACATCAAATCAATGTACGATGTGACTGGTATGACTTAAAAAGTGTGTTGTTGTTTTGAAATGATATTTTAGTAAAAAAACACAACTGGCGTACTGAAAACCAATCAAATGCATTTGGATTGTTTTTATACCTTAGAACAATGATCCATGAGTCATTTGTGATGTGTAGAAATCAACCACACCTCAATCCAAAAAATTATGTGACCGGTATAAATCCAAATGTTTTTTATTTAAAATTGACATTTATTCAAGTAAAATGAACAAGTGACATACTAAAAACTGAGAAAATGAATTTGGATTGTTTTGATACTTTAAGAAAATGATCCATGATTCATTTTTGATACGTGGGAATCATCCACACCTCAATCTTATGCATGGTGTGACCAGTATGAGAAAATGTGTCTATTATAATTTTAAAATTGACATTGTGGCTTAAAATGTTTCACTAACTGAAAACCTAGAAAATACCCTCCGATTGTCTTCAAAATTTAGGAAAGTGATTCGTAAGACCTTTGTAACATGTATTAAGCAGTATCACCTCAAACCGATGCACGATGTGACTGGTATGACTCAAAATGGTTGCTTCTAGTGTGAAATGACATTTTAGTAAAAAACACAACTGTCATACTGAAAAGAAGGAAAACCCATTCATATTGTTTTGATACATTAGAAAAATGATCCATGGGTCATTTTTGACATGTAGGAATCAACCACACCTCAGTACGATGAATGATGTGACCATTATAAATCCAAATATGTCATTTAAATTTTATATTAATTTTAGTAAAAAAACAAGGCACATACTCAAAATAAAGTAAAACCATTTGGATTGTTTTGATATTTTAGAAAAATGATCCATAACTCATTTGTGACATGTAGGAATCAACCCATCCTCAATACGACACATAGTGTAACTTGTATAACTCCAAATGTGTATTTTTTTATTAAAAATTGACATTTTATTAATTTATTCTTTCATATCCATCCATCCAAATCTCTTTTTTTTATTTTTAATAAAACCACTTTGAGGATGAATAGTAACCACTTAAAAATCACAAACACAGACAAAATAAACCAGTCGGAGTATAATTCAAAATAAAAATGACAATCAATATTTGAAATTCAAAATTAAAAATTAAGAATCACCTGCATCCTTGAACTGAGACCAAAAAATAGACACCTCTATCACCTGAACATGTCGCCTGAACATCTAGATCGCAAAGACATAAAACTGCAGAACACCTATCACACAATCATCCAAAATCCAATGGATGGAGAGAATCCAACACAGATTGTGACTTCTGGACCATGGGTGACTATACGAACTACACCTCCCAAATCCTCCAAGTAGACTACCACACCAGACCGACCTGGAGAGGAGTGTTGAAACAGGAAACCAGGGCAGAGTTTAAGCAGTCAGATCCTCAATCATCCATCCACAACCTTTTCCAGGATTATCAACCTCGTCTAAAAAACCCATCATCGAACCTTAATCTAAGAATCAAAGAGCACAACACTGCCTAAACCCATTTTTAAAAAATATTATTCACCATCACAGAAGTGAGGCTTCGTCAAAATCATCATGGAAGACGGCCAATACCACTCTCCACCCACAACCATCAAAAAATGACCACCGTTCAACAACACACCAAAGATCCATCGCATGGAAAAGTAACATTTCCAAAAATAGAAACCCAAGAAGTCCGCAGATAGTAAGGAAGAAGAAGGAAAGAAGAGAGGTAACCCTAGAATTCCAAGGTGCAAGGCCAGATCTGAGGAGAAAATGAAAGGCAGAACCAAAATCGAGAGCTTTAGGCTAGATCAGAGGAAGAAACGAGGTGAGGGAAGGGAAATCAAAAAGGAAAAATAGAGATGAAGTATTCTTTCATATTAATTTTTAATTTATTTATTTATAGTATTATTAAAATAATATTTATTTTATTATATAGGTGGAACCTTTTTCTTGAGTTGGGATAATCTTTTCAGTAACTAATACAATGGACAAATTTTTTTGAGAGGGATTGCATATGTCAAAGGATGAAACATTAATGTTTTTAATAGTTTTTTGGATAATTGTAAATTTAATTATATAAAACATTATTTGAAATGTACATAACATTGTTTTCCAAACCCTTGTGTGTGCTGATTTTTTCTTGTGTGCGTTGTGAAGGTGGTGTGTTTGTTTGCTGTGCAGGTGCTGGTGGGTGTGCTGTTATATAAACAACACATCACAAGAAGCTAGGCCTTTATTAGCGCTATTTTGAGCACTGATAAAGGCCCACATTATTAGTACTATTTCGAGCACTGATAAAAAGGTTCTTTTATTTGTGCTAAAATATAGTTGGTAAAGGGGTAATTTATCAGGGATTTTTTAGCATAGATAAAGGAAACCCTTTATCAGTAATTTTTTAGAATTGTTAAAGAAGACCCCCATTATCTTTTCTGATATTAACAGTGCTTTTCTATCATTACTAAAAGAGTTTTCTATTTATTTTTAAAGCACTATATGTAGTAGTGTGTGCTGATATTCATTGTATCAATAATCACAAATGAGTTTGTGACTCTATAAATAGTATGTTTTAGTGCAGTAGGTTTTTTTATTGAAGAATAAAGAGAGAATATGAATAAGTGACAGTCCAATTTATATTAATTTTATTATATTTTAGGTCAGAAACAATTTTTTGAACATCATTCCACACTATATTCATATTATTGTGACCGAAGATAGAAGAAGAAGAAGTGTAGCTTTCTATTTTATACTATGAGAAGGTAAAGGGTTTCTTTCATTATCTTAATAAAGTAACAAGTGAAGAATGGAAGAAGAAATAAGTATTCTGACATCCAAAAGATCTCAATATGTGAAAAACTTTATTAGTGTTACAAAACTTTAACAAGTATAAGACTACCTTCAGAGCCAGTATAAATATCCAATCATGAGCTATAAAACATGAAATTTCAATTGACTATAGTTCATTGTAAGTGAAAGGGTTTATCCTACTTGTTGTAACCATGATTAAAGGATTGTTTTCAAAGTTTTTGTGTGTCCAAGATTATTTCTAGACCATGCCAAGGACCAGGTACTCTTATTGAGTAGTGAACCTTGCAAAAAAACTTATGTGCTATATTCTAATACTTTTATATAGTTACATGTGATATGGAAAATAGAATAAAAGAATCAAGATTCCAAAAGTTTAAAGTGGTAAAGGGTTAAAAAGTTTTAATTGGATTAAAAAGTACCCAACACAGATTCACCCCACTCAAAGTGTTATGAATATTCCAAATTGGTCTTTTCAAGTGGTATCAGATCCAAGGTTCACCTTTGTTGGATTCTCTACATTAAATCTATTCTCTTTTTAATATTCGAGTTTCTTTCTTGAGTCAAAAATGAACTTCAGTTTTGGTGATGATTCATTTATCTTGGATTATAAATTTATATCTGCTAGGACTGTGATGAATAGAAAAAAAGAGAATATAAAGTTAAAGAATAATTCCCTCTTATATAAAGAAGAGTAAGTATTTGGTTCTCTATGCCTTGATGATAATAAAGATATATCATAATTGGAATGTGAAGAGCATGTGGCTCAAGTTTCCACCAAGGACAATTGTCTTGATGATGAATACTCTAATATAGTTACATGTAAGGATCAAAGAAGTCTATAAAGATGATGTTGAGCTACAAAAGAAGGTAAAGATTATTATGGAGTTTGACTTGGATAAATAATCTGTTATATGGTTTGAAACCCAAATATTTATCTTATCTATATCAGAACAAAAGTAGGATATTTTGGATGCTGCACATAGATCATCCATCTCTATTCATCCCAGAGACACAAATATGAATAGTTATTTGAAGTAAAAATTATAGTGGGATAACATAAAGAGGGAAACCATAGAATATATATCTTGATTATTTGTATGTCAACAAGTTAATGTAAAATGAAAAAAGACTAAATGGATTATTCAACCATTAACCATAACTATATTTAAATATGAAAACACCATGGATTTTATCATAGGACTCCCCATAACATCTATAGTTCACAATTCCATGTGGGTTATAATCGATCATCTTAGAAACTCATTACATTTTATTTCCCTAAAAGTGGATTTATAATGGGATCAATTTAACAAAATATAAATTAAATAGTTGGTTAATCTTCATGGAGCACCCTTATCTATTTTATATGATCAATATTTTATGTTCACATCAATATTCTTGAAAATTAGTTCTCATGTTTTGGGAACTGAGCTAAATTGTAACACTTCTTACTACCCTCAGATAGATGTTAAGTCCAAGAGAACCATTCAAACTCTAGAAGATATAATAAGATCTTATTCTATATATTTCAAAGGATGTTGGGATCAAAATCATCCCCTAATAGAGTTATAAGGAACCCAGAACACCTTGAGAGGGGAGGGGTGAATCAAGGAGTCATTTTTTTCTTTTAATCTGATAGATCTTGTTCCCACATTGGTAGGAACCTATTAAACTCATCTGATGAGAAAGTGTAGAAAACAAAAAATCACATGTAAAACGAATTTTTCTGACGCTTTCGTCGGGACGCGTGTGTTCGTCTGCTTGAGTGCGACAGGTGCGGCTTTTGTTGCCCCACATTCCCGCTTTCCAAAGGTGGGAAACATTCATTCCTTATTTAGGGACATCTGCTCCTTGATCGAAATGGGATGATGGGATGTCGGTTCTTCCTTCCATGGATTCCTCCTTGGAACTCGTCACCTAGTCCAGGTCTCCCTCATAGATTTAATACGTTGTTCTTGAAACTCTTCCTGACGCCATATTTTCATGGACACCAGTTAATTACGCTGCTTATGTTAGGACATTCCAAGGGGTTTGTTCAGGGAAACAACCTTCAGTTGGGGGAGTAGTCACGTTGAGGCATCACTGGCGTGTCTGGACGCTGGGGAATTGGCGTTTCTGTCTTTGGTCCTTTATTATAGGGCTTCTTGAGGGTGCAGAAGCCCGAGGCATCCCACATCGAGTGTGGGAAATCATATGCCAAAGGCATGTATCTGAGGTTTTCCTCATCTTCCCATGTTCAACACAGGGTATGCTGCAAGTTTAACATCCAACGGAGACGGATCGGGCTGATTAGAACACTATCTAGAGTGGATTATATTGAAGAACCCTCTTGAGGGAACATCGATATTGGGAGCAGCACGTGGGCGGCTTACTGAGTACTGTGGGGGGGAATGAGGGGGGCATGATCTCACCAGGATGTGGTGGCCCAGGTAAGAATCAAGATGAACGATGGTTTTGGTCTTGAGCCTCAAAGAGACATCCTATGTACCATGCCTGAGCATGGATCAAAGTCCTGGTAGTTTGAGAATGGATGCATGAGGCTTACAATCTAAGTTTCCCGAGTGTTGGTGAGCCAACGTGAAAGAGATCAGAATGACCAGGTGGTGGGCTTGAACCTCGTGAGGCTTCCTACGTACCATGCCTTAGCATGGATCAAAGATCCTGTAGTTCGGGTGGGCACTGGTGAACCGATGTGAAGATGGACCTTGGTCTGATGGGTGTTGGGCTTGAACCTCGTGAGGCTTCATACGTACCATGCCTTAGCATGGATCAAAGTCCACTTAGTTGGGAGGGTTTTATTAGGGAACCAACGTGAAGGTGAACCCGGGGGTCCACTGGTGGTGGTATTGAACCTCAGTGAGGATTCCTACATACCATGCCTTGACATGGATCAAAGACCATGTAGTTCAGAATGGATGCTGGTGAACTGATGTGAATAAGGAACTTGGTCCGATGGGTGGTGGGCTTGAACCTCATGGAGGCTTCCTACGTACGATGCCTTGACATGGATCTAAGTCCCCATAGTTCGGGTGGGAAAGAGGCTGTTGAACCGACATGAAGGGGTGTCGGAACAACTGGATGGTGGGATTACAACGGCTTACCACTGGATTAGTATATAGTTTAACGTCATGCGGGATGGGGGAGTGTCAGAGAACCGACATGAATAAGGACCTTGGTCTAGGTGGGTGGTGGGCTTGAACCTCGTGGAGGCTTCCTACGTACCATGCCTTGACAAGGATCAAAGTCCCCGTAGTTCGGGTTTAAAGTTTAACGTCATGCGGGACGATGGGAATTTGGGGCTCACGATCTGAGGCGGCCCAAGGTGTGTCATGGTCGGTGCTCACTCTAAGCTCACGGGAGTCATGCTTAGTGTGAGAAACAAGAGGTTGCAGGGACCTGATGATCATGTCGTGAAGGGTGCGTCTGTGGGAAGCGAAGAGGGGGCTTATGCGTTGGGCGGCCCATGGTGCTAGGAAATACTCCAGGATGGAGGCCCGAGGGAGAAAAAGAACATAGGGAGAGGGATTTGGCACCCAAGACGAGAGGAGGGGGTCAGTTCCTTATCACGTCCTCCGCTGGCCTTGGGGACCGAAGATGAAATGGGGGAGCAGGGGGCTCTGCCTTCTGCGAGAATGGATAGGGGCTTATGCCAAGGTGGATGCCCATCCCTATGGACAAATGCCACTCCCATAAAGAGGATATCATCCCCTGTGGAGACCAAGGGTCATGGAGAATGTCCAAGGTGGGGGCACCCCGAGTGAGAGGCACAGGGCGATGTCACAGTTTAACATCATGTTTTGAGGACGAGGGTGTTTGGTAGTTTAACGTCCTGCAACCTGGAAGAGGTGGGTTTACTCCGCACCCCTAGGACTTACATAACTGCTATCCTCTGCTCCTTTTGGGAGGGAAGGTACCGACAATGCCATGGTAAAGGGGGATCATGGAGCGAAGCATCGAGGGGTCCACGTTAGCATGGATATGCGAAGAAGAAATATCCATTAGCGTGCCTATAAGAAGAAGCATTAGGTAAACCAACACTACGGGCGGTATCGTCCAGGGGACTTTGAAGTAACATTGTGCAAACATGGAGGGTCACACGGGAAAAGGAATTTCCAAGAAAAGGAGTCCATAGGCAGGGGCCTTGCGGAGCTCGGTTGCTCTGCGTGGTGAAGGGCACTGGCGAAGGGGTTTTCTTCGTGAAGTGGGGTGCCTTAGCCTTAGCATGGGGTGGAGGTGAAAATGGGAGGTTCTTCTCTAAGTGGGAAGGTATTCTCGGAGCACTGCCTCGTGGAGCACAGGCGCCTCGCGAAGCGAAGTGTCGTGAAGCAAGGTGCTTCGTGAAGTATAGTGATCCTGCCTTGGCATGTAGATCACATGTACGTGAGGGGTGTTTCATGAAGCATAAATGCTCCATGACAACCTGGGTCCCCTTAGGGATCCCCTTCCTTCGTGAAATCCCTTAGTCTTCACGAAATTCATCCCTCTCAGAAGAGGGTATTAAAATGATACAAGGCGAAGGCATCTCTCAAAGCAAAAATACCTCGCGTAGCTCATGATTCGCATAGAAAAGGGTGCTTCATGATTTGGGAGCTGAGAAGCCGAAAGGTCGGATTTTCCATCCTGAGGGCTCAGGGGGATCTGAATATTTATAGGAAAGAGGCGCCGTGAAGCAGAGCTTACACAGTGCGAAGAGGTATTGGCTTGCTTCGTGGTGGGTCACAAACATCAGGGGCATTCGCGGAGGGTACCGCCTCCTTTTCTTCGAAGCGGGCTCGCGAACATCAGGGGCGTTCACAGAGGGTACTGCCTCCTATGCTTCATGGATGGCTCGCGAACGTCAGTGGTGTTCGCAGAGGGTACCGCCTCCTATGCTTCGCGGTGGCTTCATGGCATGGGGGACTCCGTGAAGTGGCTTTTCTAGGCCACTCGTGGGGCCTCTTTCCCTTTTTTCTTTCCTTCCAACATTTTGGTGCCAAAAAATGCCCCCCTCATACTTGGATCCATGGAGGGATCAAGGGTCGAAGTATGAGGGAAATTTCCAAAATCATCGGCTGTTCGTGGTGCTCACTCGTGAAGAGGGTGCGCGAGGCGGACAGGGGCCGCACGGGCCAGGCGCGCCGTGAAGCTCCGCGTGGACTGGACGCTCCACGAAGCTCTTAAGGCTACCGCCTATAAATAGGGGGACATACATCTCTTTTTTCCTTTCCCTTCTCCATGATTTTGTCTTTTTGTAATCTCGATTCACGAAGCTCCGCGTACTCCATGCCTTCTTTCTGCGAATCGGGCTTCGCGGCGAACCGTGAGTCTCTTACTCCGTGACAGCGCCACGCGAACATGCACTTGTAGGCCGAGGCTAGGATCCACGATTCAGATTCGAGAACGAGCTCCGCGAATAAGATTCACGACCCGACCTGAAATATGTCCATGTTCTGAAACCCAATGGCCCATAAAGAAGCTGCGCTGGGGGTGCTTGCAGACGCCGCCCGAAGAGATGAGATGGAAAATTGTCTGGGCCTAGGAGAGTTGGTCCGTAGCCACTCGGGCCATAATTCATTGACAGAGCTACTATCATAGATCCAAAAGAACTATCCATTGTGTAGGAGGATACCCTTTTATGGCTTCAGGATAAGGTATGACGTCTTCATTCCCGAGGCGAGCAGGGATGAACTAGCTTACTGGTTCAAGAGCACGTCGTGCCAGCGCCAATGGTTTAGGGCGGCTGATGGTCATGCGCGGGAGGACTTCACACCTGCCACTACCGACTGTCTATAAAATCATCTAAAAAATGTTAATGGTAAGATATTTCATCTAGAGACAGACCCTCCCATGTACCGCACAATACAGAAGGCATCCTTGAGGGATTCGAAGAAGGGGTGGTCTGATGAGTGGGACTTGCGCCAGGGCGGCAACTTCACAAACAATTGGGCATGGCCCTACTGGGTAGGCACCTCATGCGAGGAGTTTGGAGCCAAGTTGAGGATATTGGGTTTGTATGAGGTGGAATGGGCCTCCAAATTCTACATATATCAACCGAAATAGCTGATGCTTGAGCTGTTGAGCATATGGTCATCTAGGACCAACACTTTTCACCTGCACCATGAGGAGGTTGGCATCAGTCTGTGGGATGTCCATTAGATTTAGAGGGTCCCAATATTGGGGGATATGTATGATGAGTTCCTCCCCATCATGAGTGCGTGGGAGGATCCAGAGCAGATGCCGCGGCTGGCGCTGGCACTGATGGGGCTGGTCCCCATAGAAGATAAAGAAGCGGTGAGGGATGTCCACTTCAAGAAGTGGTTCAAGTAGTTCTTGAACTTTCCGAAGGATCGAGAGTTTCCCTTGAGGACTCTAACTTTCCCAAAGGGGGATCAATGGGGTAAGGAGCATTCGTAATGGCGTATCTTGGAGGACAGCCAATGGAAGACCTGGGGTTTTAGTGTTAATACCAAACAGCAGCCGATAGTCAGACTGGCAGCGTTTATCATGGCCCTTATCTGTGGTTGGATCCTACCAGTGAGGGATACCAACATGGGGGTGCAGACTAGCTCATTCGTCATGGCATCCATGATGGCCATAGGAGGGCGGGTCAATCATGGGATTCCGATGCTCGCCAGATTGTACAAGATGCTACGACATATTAGTGAGGGAAAGAGGTCATAGAGGATATGCGGGCCCTTACATATTCTATATGGGTGGATCATAGTGCACATCAGGGGGGTTTACGAATACCTGAACCCCATCTCGCCTCTGGGGTCAAACATCCGTCCATCCATCCTGAATTCTTCCAGGAGCTTTCCAGCCAAATTGACCGTACCGTTGGTACTAAACCGGGTATGGAAGGTGGATGAGTTTAACTTTCACCCATTCCCATTGCCGATGAGGGTACTCACCAATGATGGTCAGGGGAAGGAAGAGCATCGGGCCTATCTTCTGGCCTTTCGAGGTGGAGTCTTGGTGGCAAGGGTGGACCGTGAGCCTCTCTGTGAGCTGTACACCCCACAACAGTTTGCAAGGCAATTCCAGTGCCTGTAGCGGCTGACCCCACATGTCTACTGGGAGGTGAAACACGAGGATCACCTGTGTGTGATGAGGCAATTGTGGCTTATGTTCACATGGGAAGATGGGAAAATTCAAAATTCATTGCCTCCGCCTACTGCCGCCTTTGGACTGGTGAAGGAGTATGCCATAAGCTGGGAGGTAGCTTATCCAGGGGAAATGCTGAAGCAGCCAACTGTTCGAGCTGGTGATGGAGGGCCTTCCCTATACCGAGGTCGGGGTCGGAGGGCGGCAAGGGCCTCTCATGGTGGTGGGGCTACCGTGGTGGCGAGACCTGCACCAGCTGAGGGTGAGGCAGCGGCGGCAGATCCAATAGTGGTAGCGGATCCTATGGTCCCAGGAGAGCAGAGTCATCCGGAGGGGCAACCACTGAGGGGATTCCGCAAGATATCTACTCAGCCTCAGGGGAAATGGCTGCGCCATATCGACATGCCAGAGAATGCTATTTTACCAGAGGCCTGGGACATTTGGGATGTCAACCGGAAATTCTTCGGCCCGCCCGAGATGTGGAAACACCTGAACCACCTCAGGATGGATTTACCGAGAATAGGCGCTGTCCGGGCCAGTTTGCAGTGTCCCCGGCATAGGCGGAGTAATATCTGGATGAGCTAGAGGTCTTTGTACATTCTAGGGGTGCCCCACATCCAATGATAGACTAGGTGAGGGTACTGCTAGATCAGACGGTTCCCCCATAGCTGTCGGTCACTGATCTGAGAGAGCGCTTCCCCCTACCGGAAGAATCAGATGAATCCTCTTGGGGGACGAGGCCGGTGGAGGGATCCCATTGGAGGAAGGCGAAGTCGGTGATCAAGACTCGGGTCTCGATGATTTCATAGAGGCTCTCGAGGTAACATCCCAACTTTCTTTCTTGGGGGTCTGCTCTTTGGTCATTATGGATTTCTTACCAACATTTGAACCACGTAGGAGGACCTTGTGCGCATACCTCATTCTTGCCCCTTGGTGGGTGCTGATGCAGGACCCTTGGAACTCGCACCTGTTGCCGCATCCAGTTCTATGTCTGGGGGGGGGGGGGGCTAGGACATCCGAGGTGGCTCCTCCAGAATCTTCAGACCTTCCGACAATATACGGAGGGCCATGCTTCGGGGTCCCATCAATATCAACTCAGGAGCAACACCAGGAGTTTGATCTCTGTAAGTACTCTCCACTGAATTCATTGCTGCCATACGCTGATCATGCCAACTGATATCCATTCCCTTCTCTGTCATGTACAGTTCTTCGACTGGCATGGGCCGATGCAGCGAGGTTGGTCGGGATTTCTGGCAGTGCCCGTCCCAAGGGCATGCCAGTAATCATGGAGATAGTTACCCAACCCTCCCGAGCTGTAGCGCTCCCTATCATTGGCGGGACCACCAGCGGGGTCGTCCCCGAGGTCATTGAGGTGGGGTCTGACGATGAGGATCGACCGGTTGACCCAAGTCCCACCACGCCTGATCCGATGCCAGATGCCGCACCTGATCCAATGCCAGATGCAGATCCTGCTGAAGATTTCCTGATGGCGTATCCTGCATACGAGCCTGCCAACTACACAGACTGGGATGAGATGGCCTCTGACGAAGAGGAAAACGATATAGTCTTCCGCCAATTATGGAAGCTAATCGTGAGATTTATATAAAAGGCCCCTGAGGCATTATGGCTGGATGAGATAGACAGACTTTGCTTGCAGCTGCGCGATCTGTGTGCTGGTGGAGTGGATGACCAGTGTCTTCACCTGCTCATCTGAGATCTTATGGAGGAGAAGATCTGGGAGTATGATCGCAACCTCAGCATGAGATGGTAGTGGAGGAAGGTGACGAACATCAAGAAACTCTGTGAGGCTGAAAATGAAGTCCAGTGGCTACATATCTAGGCGGATGAGCACTCAGCCTCTCTTATCGAACAATCAGAGGTAATATTACTATTGAATGCCCAGCTGGAAGAGGTAGAAGAGTGTCTGCGGCAAGATTTCGAGGAAATAGCCGTCATTCAGGCTAACATAGAGTGGGCCCAAACTGAGGCTAATGAACTATGCCCCATCGCTGCTGAGGAGGAGTGGGAGTTGAGCCGGTGGCAACAACTCCTGGATGCCACAAGTTGAAGGGTAACGAAACCGCAACTCTCTTTTAACGGGGTTAACCCATCCATGGGAGGGATAAACCCCCGAGTACTGTAAGGATCAAAAACTCTCAAACGCACTTTCATGTTTTTATTTTTTTGATGTCATATCATGCATGAGTTTTGGTATCAAGGTTGGCTTCATACGTGTTTTTTATATTCGTGAAATGTCCAGTGGTCAGTCTCTAAGCTCACGCGGGTTGAGCCCAATGCGAGACACAAGGGGTAATCACCATGCTATTCCATCTGAATATAATGCGTCGACCAAGATTCATGTATCTGAGGTTTAAGTAACCAATCCAAATCTTTCGGGAAGACATGGGAGAGGCCCGATCGAAGGATTAGGACCTCATAAAAATCGATGAGCCATTCTTCCAATGTGCTCTCGTGCACGAGTGGGGTAACGCCAGGGGCATTAGGATTAGTCTGAACATAGGGAAGTGGATGGTTTGAGTCATGATACCCCAAAATCCGGAACGCTATAGGGGGGGGGGGGTGGCGTGACAATGAAGGATAACTGTTGACCATGTTCAAAACACATTATCCTTATTGTGGTAGCCTGAAATGGGGATAAAAAATGAGGGCTGACCGTTGACCATGTTCTAAACACAGGGACTGACTCAAAATTCTATCCATTAGTCTTCCAGAATGTTGTCCCAGGATAGTAGGTGGGACATAGGCCGAGCATCCATACTGTTTGGGGGTCCCTCCAGACATGAAAGAGGACGAGGGTCCGAATAAGGGGCATGAAAAGCATGGAATTTGGAGTGAGGGTTTGTTCGAACAGAATCCCACACTATTGAAATTACGCCACCATGGCGGAAGCACACTGGATGGGCGCATCGGTTTGATCATGGATCATGCCTACTTTTAGACAGGACCTCTCTGGCGAGGGATCCGTCACTTCCCAATGTCATCTTGGGGCATCACGGACTTGTTCAGGGTACAGTTGCAGTTACATGGTCCCTCACGAGGGGTCAGGCCATGGGCCAGAAATGGGGAGGAACAGGATCTTACGATTCTTGAGGCTGGACCCGAGGTGAAATTCCTGGGTGTCCCTACGTATCCCATGAGGATTGGAATCAAGCCGTACGTAGTTCTGGAAGTGCAGTGTAGTCATAAACCAACATTGACAGGGGAAATCCTCTCTGGAAAAGGCTCTAGGGCATCCCATGATCAATATGGGGAATACTGAACTTGTTTAGGGTAGAACCGCAGTTTAGTGTCATGCGTTGAGGACATATGGCCTCCTGCAGTTTAACGTCATATGATAGGACATGAAAGTGGAGAGCCCAAGGAGCATGTGGTGCAGTAGCTATGAAATTGATGTGAATGAGGACTTGGAGTCCAAATCACACCATTTACCACTGAAGGAAACTCTTCCGGTCGAGGGACCAAGAGTGAGAATTTGGTTGGGCCCGAAGCAGAGTGGTCGGGCGTTCCTATGTACCCCATGTGGATGGGAATCAATCCATACGTAGTTTTGAGAGTGCATTTTAACGTCATGTGGGACGAGGAGGAGCCTGGTTGCACCAATATGCATCCCACCAAAACTACTAAGCCCACGTGAGTCATGCTCGATGTGGGAAACAAGAAGTAATGGGGGACTTTCCTGAAACAGGAAGGGGAATGTTAGTACAAAGGGACACTCAGTGAATACCGTCCCAATGATTCTAACTCTTCCATGAAGCGCAACTAGACACGAGAAGAGATAGATCCATGTATATCGGAATTCCACTTGAACATGAGAGAGTGGAAATGTGTGAATCATGAAGCTCGAAATCTGGAAGACAATGATGGTGGAGTGACGATGGAGGATAACTGTTAACCATGGTGGAAACGCAACATCCACATCGTGTTAGCCTAGAATGGGGACAGACAGATGAGGGTCGACTATTGACCATGTTCGAAACACGGAACCATGTCACAAATGTCGTCAGATATCCTTAGGGACGTTGGCCCAAAACGATGGGAGATCCCTTAGGCCTAGCATCCATAGAGATCCCTTAGGCCTAGCATCCATGTCGTCCAAGGGTCCTTTTGGACGTGGAAGAGGATGAGGATCCAAATAGCGAGCCCATGAATCTTGGACATGGAACGAGAGGAATGTCTCCATGAAAATTCAACACTTCGGGCTCTCTATCAAAACACATCTGAATACGAAAACAAGACATATTAGATAGAGGGAGTCGAGTCCCTTCCAACAGGGAGATCTTAGTTTAGGGTCATATAACTCAGACCATAGGTGGTAGGAAACACGAGAGACTCATGGTGAGTAATTACAAAAACTTGACATGAATGGGAACCGGGGGTTCTGACCACCACGTGTTCCTTAGAGAGGTTTTAGGTAAAGGGACAAAAAATGAGAGTTGAGCTGGGCCTAAGGCAAAGTGCGAAGGCGTTCCTACGTACCCCATGAGGATGGGGATCAAGATGCATGTAGTTCTTGAAAAGGGGGAATAGTGAGGTACCAATGCCAGGGATAAAAGAGTTTTGTGGGCGTGACCCACGCACCAAAAGAAGTGGTATTTGATAAATATTTTTTGTCCTTTAAGGTGAGTGGTTTTTTTGTGAAGCGAAAAGCCTAGGGTAGTAGGCCCCGACGTCGCCACAAGAATCAAGATGTATTAGGCGTTGACAAATGGCATGGCGTATGACCAATACCCAACGTGACTTCCTCTACGATGAGGTCATCACAATGAAGTGCTGTTTTTCATCGTGCGGCCAGGATGATAATATCACAGTTTAGGGTCATGTGGTGGGACCCAACATGCATTTTAACGTCATACAGTGCAAACATAGCAGAGAAGATTCTAGGCGGGGAATGTGTATGGTGCAATAAAACATAACTGATGTGAATGGGGACATGATCCCACATCACACCATATGCAATTTTGAGAGGAGAACCTTAGGCCAAGGGGGCCAGATAGGGGTGATAAAAAAGGGGCTGGAGAAACTAGCTCCCAGCTGAGATGGACCCGAAAACAAGACGTCCGGGTGGTCCTACATATCCCATAAGGATGGGAATAAAGCCACATGTAGTTCCTAAGGATTCCTTTTGATGTAATGTGGGACAAGCGGGATAGGAAACAAGAGGGATAATTTTTAGAAAGGGTGCGCGTGGTGAGCCTATTGAAAACCCGACGTGAATGAGGACATTATCCCGTATCACGCCACGTGGTCTCGTAGTCAAAGTCTAGAAGGCGGGATAGAAAAGACAAATTAGCAAAACTCAAGCTGGACCCAAATACAAGAGGTCTGGGTGTTCCTACGTATCCCATGAGGATGGGAATCAAGCCAAACGTAGTTATGAGGATTTCTTAGTTTATGGTCTTAGAGCTTGGACCAAGGAGGGGTGTAAACCTTCCAAGTAAGCGAAGACCTCGACCCGATCCCTAAGAAAATGTGAGTCGAAATTGGTGTGGTAAAAAAGGGAGGAAGATTCCTATTGCAACACATGGAACACACACCAAAGGGAAATCGGCGCGGAGCCCCTATCGCGACTCTGGTCCTCCTAACGCACAGATGTGCACTGAGGAATAGTACCAAGAGTTTCGAAGTTATACTTGGACATAATGAGGTGTAGAAGGATTTGAATCATGTAACCGACATTTTTGGCTTAATGGGGTTGGCGTGGTGATGGGGGATAACTTTTAACCGTGGAGGAAATGCAGTATCCACATCGTGTTAGCCTGAAGTGGGAACAACAAATGAGCATCGACCGCTGACCATATTCGCAACGTGGGATTTGTATTGATTTGTTGTCTGTGACCTTCGGGGGCATTGGCCCGTAATGGTAGGAGAGCCGTTAGGCCTAGCATCCATGCCACTCGGGGGTACCTTCAGGTGTGAAAGGTGATGGAATCCCTAATGAATAGAAACACAAAGCCTAAAAATTGGGTAGAGGCATGTACAAGCAGAGTATGACATTCCAGGTACTAAAACAAAGTACCCTTAAGCACATTGGTGAACCACCGAAGAGGGTTGAAAAAGGTGTCTAGGAAGGAGAGGGTAGGCCAAGGGGCCAAGGCAAAATGGAGATTTCCGAGAGATGGGGATGGACCCAAAGTCTAGACATTTGGGTGGTCCTGCATATCCCATAAGGATGGAAATCAAGCCACACATAGTTCTCGAAGATACCCGGGGGGTAGGATAACCTAACGAGGAAGTGTATGGCATGGCGAGTAACCCGATGTGAATGAGGACATAATCCCACACCACACCGCACAATCCCATAAGAGAGAACCTGGGAAGGGGCCTGAAAAGGCCAAGGGGCCTGAGGCTGGGCCTCGGTCAGGAAGGCCTGACCAGCTCACAGTTTAACATCTTGCAGTAAGGACGAGGAGGGGAGTAGGATACCCCAAACAAGGGAGGTGTACGACACAATGAATAACCCGACGTGAATGAGGACATAATCCCGCACCACACTGCACAATCCCTTGAGAGAGAACTTGGACCAGGGGATCGAGAAGGCCAAAGGGCCTTGGTCGGGAAGGCCTAACCAGCTTGGAGTTTAACGTATTGCAGTGAGGACAAGGTCCGGGGTAAGGTATCTCATCCAGGGATGTGTACGACATGGAGAGCAACCCGACGTGAAGGAGGACATAATCCCACACCATATCATACAATCCCATAAGAGAGAACCTGGGCCGGGGGCTCAAAAAGGCCAAGGGGCCTGAGGGTTGGCCTCGCCCAGAGGAAGTTCATCACTTGGAGATACAACGGGGCAGGATTAACCACTACACTCAATGTTTGGGACATATTGGGGTGGACCTAATGATCCAAGATACCTGTTGACCATGTTCGAAACACAGCGTCGGGAGCAACAAATGAGAATCGACCGCTGGACATATTTGAAACGCGGGGTTTGTATCAATTTTTTTTCTCTACATCCTCGAGGGCGTTGTCCTAGAGTGGTAAGAGAGATCCCTTAGGCCTATCATTCATACCATTTAGGGGCCATTCTGGGCAGCAAAGGTGATAGAATCCCAGTCAAGGAGCGGGTGAAGCATATCCGTACCCATCTCCCAAAGAGGTGAACGTCTCCAGGGAGTGGGTGGTACGGCCGGATCGAGGTTAGCTCGACACGAATTGGGGAAAAAGTGTACCCTCACCATACATCTTAACCCAGGGGGAAGATTCTGGCATTTGGGCTAGGCCAACAGACGAAATGTCTGGGCGTTCCTACATATCCCATAAGGATGAGAATCAAGCCACACATAGTTCTTGAAGGCCATGCAGTTTAACGTCGTGTCGTTAATATGTGGGAGAATAGAATAATAGGAGTGGGCACAAGGCGCGGCCCTTATAATCCTTGTATGAGTGGGGCTAAGGAAGCCTACACCATATCATGTGAGGATACTCTGAGAAAACTATACCCAGGGGGGATAGTCGAAGAGAAGAGTTTGGGGATGGGCTCAAAACAAAGCGTCTGAGCATTCCTACGTATCCCATGAGGATGGGAATCAAGCCACACGTAGTTCTAAAAATGCAGTTTAATGTCATGCAGGACGATGCACAGTTTAAAGTCATGCAGGACTATCCAGTTTAAGATCATGCAGGACCATATAGTTTAAGGTCGTGCAGGACCGTAGGGCTCAAGAAAATTATTTCTTGAGGAACTTTCCATTGGTGGGAGGAGTTATGTGCTCACCATCCATGGTCACCAAGGAGTATGCTCCATTGGGGTAAACCTTATGAATGATGTAAGGTCCTTCCCATTTGGGCTCTAACTTGGGTGGTTTCCTACCGAGGATCATTGGCGCTCGGAGGTCCAATACCAGGTCTCCTTGCAGGAAAGAGCGGAGGCTAACCTTCCTGTTGAAGGCTATATATATCTTATTCTGATGCCTTTCTAGATTGTGTAGGGCATGAAGCCTACTCTCATCGAGAACTTCCCATTCAGCTGGATGGATTTCAGCCACCTTATCTGGCGCCTACTGGTCATAGACTGCAATACGTAATGATGGCAGCTGGATCTCGATGGACAGGACGACCTTGGCCCCATACACTAGGGAATATGGGGTCACCTGGGTGGAATTGCGAGTCGTCATCCGATAAGCCCAGAGGTCATTGGGGAGCTTTTCCGGCCAACTCTTCTTGTTATGTCCAACCATTTTCTGCAAAATGTTAGAGAGGGTTTTGTTGAACGCCTCGATCTTCCCGTTTTCCTGCGCGTGATAGAGGGAGGTATGGTTGGATCAAATGTTGACCTTGGCGTATAATTTATTCAGCTTAGCTGCTTGGAAGTTGGTGCCGTTATCGGTGAGGACAACGTGAGGGACTCCAAATCAGTAGATGATGTTGTAGCTCACAAAATCGACAATGGATCGAGCCTTGACTTCCATGATTGGGACTGCTTCTGCCCACTTAGAGAAGAAATCCGTAGCGGCCAGGATAAACCTGCACTGGCAAGCTGTCGCCAGTGGATAGGGTCCCACGACATCAAGTCTCCACACCGAAAATGGCCAAGAGTACTTGGTGGAGTGGAGAAGTTCTGTCAGCCGATGTAGGAAATTAGCATGAACTTGGCACGTGTGACATCTCTTGGTGAACCTGATACAATTATGGATCATAGAGGTCTAGAAGTACCCCAGTCTCCGGATCTGATGGGATAGCTTCGGCCCAGCCTGGTGGGCACTGTAGGAACCAGCATGGACCTCTTGCATGACCTGAGAAATCTCGACTCCTTGAATGCAATGAAGGATAACACCATCAAAATCACGCTTGTAGAGGATTTTCTCAAGGTTGAGACCACTATGGAGGGTAAACTGCAGCGCGCGGTGTCGGATTCACTCACGCTTAGCCCGATCAGCTGGGAGGCAACCATTTTGGAGATACTCGACAAAAGGTACTCTCCAGTCGGGATTTGTTTCAACCACTGCATCTGAAGAACTTGAGGCTCCTGTTATGGAGGATCCGGTGGTAAGATGTCTTACTCACGGGCCATCTTCAACCTCTATGGTGATGGGAGCAATGAATCTATGGTGTGACACATGTATAATCAGATCATCCTGCTCGAGTTCTGCATGTGACACAGCTAAGCTGGCCAAAGCGTCCGCTGGACCATTCTGTGACCGAGGGACATGGGTAACCTCCGGTCGAGAAGGGAACTGGGCCATTAGATGGAGGGTGCACTCCAACAATGGAACGAGCTCTGGCTTCCTAAAAACATATCCGCCATTGAATTTCTTGATGACTAGCTCGGAATCCCCTTTCACATGCAAATGGGGAACATCGATCTCGAGTTCCAGCTCGAGGCCAGTGATGAGAGCCTGATACTCTACTTCATTGTTGGTGCAACCTTCTGACAACAGGAATGAGTACGGAAAAATGGATTGCATCAGGATGATGAAGACGATACCTAGGCCCACTCTGTTGAGCCTAGGATCATTGAGCCTTCTACCGGTAGGACTCTATGAGGCACCATCAAAATGCATCTTCCAACATGGGACGACTTGATCTACCGAGAGGATTTCCTTGTCAGGAAAATCAAGGTCCATTGAATGGTTCATAGAGGTTGGATGGGCAGCTAGAAAGTCTTCCAATGCCTTCCATTTGATATCCTTTTGGGACATGAACCTGATATCAAACTGCTAGAGAATTACCACCCACCGTGCTAGTTGGCCAGTCAATATGGGGTGGTTCATGATGTACTTCAGCGGGTCTACCTAAGAGACCAACTGTACTTCATGGTTCTGTAAGTAATGTCGCAACTTCTGTACAACAAATACGAGTGCAAGACAACTCTTCTTGATAGGGGAGTATCTAGTCTCTGTATCGAGGAGCATGCATCTGAGATAGTAGAGGCTATTCTATGTCCCTAATTATTCTTCTAGGTGAGAAGGGCGCCGAGAGACCAATCCAGGGCAGCGACATAGAGAATCATCGGCTTCCTGGAGACAGGTGGCATCAGGATCTGAGGTTGGAGCAGATACTGATTGAATTCCTTGAATATGGTCTGACACCTTTCATCCCGTTCATAGGCGGTGCCCTTTTTCATGATCCAAGAAAAGGTCTTACACTTTCCGTCCAGGTTCGTGATGAATCGGTGTATGTAGGATAAGTGGCCTTGAAAACATCGAAGCTCTCGAATATTTCTCAGGGGAGGCATCTGGCTGATGGCCTTGATCTTCTCGAGGTTGATCTCAATGCCTTGGTACCTAACAACAAAGCTATGAAACTTCCTGGAAGTGACCCCGAAGTCACACTTCAACGGGTTCATCTTCAGGTGGTGGGAATGGAGGAAACTAAAAACTTTCTCAAGGTCCTTGAGATGGTCCTGGCGCTGGAAAGATTTGAACACCAGATCGTCCACATAGAATTCCACCAATGTTCCCAGGATCGGATTGAATATGCGATGCATGGCCCGATGATAGATGGAACCTGCATTTTTCAGGCCGAAGGGCATAACCTGGTAACAAAAAGTACCTTGGGGGGCCCTGAAAGCGGTGGAATCCTCGTCTTCGGGGGCCATTCAGATCTGGTTTTATTCAGAGTACCCATCCATGAAGGATAGCGCTTGGAACCCGGCCGTAGCATCAATCAACAATTCTGTCTCTGGAAGGGGAAAATCATCCTTCGGACAGTGGCAGTTGAGATCACAGAATTCAATACAAACTCTGATCTTCCTGTTCTTCTTCCCAACTGGTATAACGTTGGCTAGACACTTGGGGTACTGAACTTCCTTGAGGAAGTTGGCTCTGATAATCTTGTCAACTTCAGCCTCAACCATAGCACCATGAGAAGGGTGCATCTTTCTTGGAGGCTTCTTGAACCCGCGATGGTTTTTCAGGAGACCAAGGTGGTGGATGTCAACCTGGGGATCTAGTCCTGGAATCTTGTCGTAACTCCAGGCGAACACATCACGGTGCTACCTAAGAAAGTTCACACAACGCTGCTGCTCTTCGAGGGACATGGCAACACTAATCAACATGGGTCTTGGGTCTGCCTCGGTACCAAGGTTCACCTGTACCAGTTCATCGACTGTGGTAGAGACACCTTATTCAAAGGCAGGGGGAGCATCCTATAGGTCCTCTTCTCCACTTATAGAGGGATCTTACGCAGGGGGAGTCACTTCCGAGCCACCAGACTCTGATGGGAGGCTGGTGACGGCTTGAGCAACGGTGGTCATCACATCCGGAGATTCATGCGCCGCTGAGACCATGGAGATGAAGTCAGTTGATCCAATCCCTTCTGTTCTTCAGCCCAGAGGGCCACACTTGATGATGTCAAAGAAATAGTGGTGCATCGGTTTGAGCCGGTTAATCCTAGCCCGACGAAACAGATATGTATGACGTATTTCCATTGGCATGAGGTAGACATCTTGATACCGTACAGGGGTAAGAGGTTATAGGATCACCCGAGCCTAGTTGGTGTAGGAGTACGAGGTGATCTTTTACCGTCGCTTAGACCAAGGAATATTCCTGCCTCTCGTACATGAAATAACAAGACACTGCCCCATTTTGGGGGTCATAGCCTCCAGTCAATGGATTGGGAAGACATAGGAATCATCCAGACCTACACACAGATCACTTGTGAATGGGGTGGGTTCGACCTCACTTGCCAGAATCTACTTATCCTTACTCTTGTAATAGTCAGTGTCCAGATAACGAGCTTCACAAGAGGCGAAAGGAGATCCATCTCCTTAGAGCATTCCTACTCGACCATTGAGGGAGTATTTGAGGCATTGGTGATACGATGAAGGGACTGATGCATGCAGGTGGAGCCATGGCCTTCCCATCAATGCGTTGTACACGGTGTCCTGGGAGACGACCATGAATTCGATACTGGAAACTAGGCCACCGAACTGGGTATTCAAATGGATCTTACCGACCGGGGTCTGCTCGATCGTGTCGTATCCCTGGATTCTTAGGTCGGAGGGAATTAAATCATCCTCAGACAACCCCAGCTTTCGTAGTGTCTGATTTGGGATTAGGTTAATCCCAGAGCCCATGTCAACAAGACAGCGGTGGACTTCCATGCCATTGAACTGGCCAGTGATGTAAATTGGAATAATGCACCCCTGTATGGGGGGTGGGGTCTTTGTCTTCACCATATAATGAGATAACTACCTGGAATTCAACATTACCAATTGCCTAAGCGTGGAAGGCTTCTATAGCTGCTACCACCGTCTCAAACTAGAGGGGGCTCCTTAGGGCCTCGACAAGCGCCTCACACATGTATGAGGATAGGAAAAGAGCCTCAAGAATAGAAAGACTCACTGGGATACCGACAAGGTGCTTGATGACATCATACTTCCACACCAAGTGTGAGCTTCTGCTTATAGGAGGCCGCTCTGTGATTGGAGGCACGGTGGGCCCTGCCGGCAGGACTGGCAGCTGGCTGGTTCTAGGCACATCCCGTTGCTCACTAGTCAAGGCCTGAATAGTATCTACCGGATGAGAGCTGGATAACTGAGATTGTCCTGTAGTAGGGCGAGACTGACTGCGGTACGGACGAGGCAGCTCTGCCTGATCTAGTAGCACGAATGGCGGTGGAGGTAGATCTGAGGACACCAGATAAGGAGGTTGCGCGTGCTGAGCTCTGCACTGGGTCTGCTGTCTAGTCTCAGTGGCATGCATGACCTGTCTGAAAGCTCTAGATGATGTGCCTTGATGACCCATATGGGCGCGGTTCTACCGATGTTGGCGTCGGCTGGGGACGTTGGGGAGGTTCACCCGGCATTCCCCCTCGTCGGGAGTCATACGGGGATTTACCAACTCCACGGTATTAACCGAAGCGTACCCTTGACTGTCACTTGAAGAATCATCCACCACTAGGTAGATTCTGGGAGGGATCCCCATCTCAGGGGGCATGAAGTCACCGAGAGTGCGGGATGACGACGACATTGGTGGAGCGCGCTGCTTCTTCTTGCGCCGCCGATGCTTGATCTTTTGTGAAGGGGCCGGATGAGATGATGATGCAAAGGATCTAGTCGCAACTTCTGGACTCCTTTTGATTGAACAAAAATGCTTCTGAGTCCTTCTCTGGTTTTTGTCTTGAAAACAGAGTGTCGTTTTCTTCCTTGATTTTCAGGTTCAGTTTGATTATCTTGAGTGTATGAAGAGATCGTTGTAGTTCTTCACTCCTTGACCAAGATTCAGCTTGTGTTATCTTTTTGTATGAATGGCCTTGTGTATGTCCCGTGTTCTTGAAGTAAGTGAGTTTCTGGATGTAGCCCCTATATTGTGTGTATTCGCGACACTTCTTTACTATAGCTCGATCTTCCTTTTATACTTTCAGCTCCGGAAATGGAAACGACTGCCTTTATCTAGGTACGATGTACGGTTCCCTGACATTCCAACAACTATCATTAAATAAAATTAATTTCATTAAAATCATCAAATATGACCTTTGCTTAACAAATAAATAGAAATAGAGTTTAAGTAGTATTGACTGGTTAACAGTCATCTTATCAGTAGCTCTCTGTCGGTAGACTTGTAACGGTGGACTTTGTATAACGGTGAGCTTCCTATCAGTAGCTCTCAGTTCTTGTACTAGTAGCTCCTTGTATCGGTAGCAGTTACTCTGTGTAACAGTAGTTCTACATATCGATAACTCCTTATTCGGTAGCTTTGGTCTATAGTTAACTTTCTCGTATCGGTAACTACTTATATCGGTGGCTCTGTCTATCTGTATCGGTAGATCTTTATAACGGTAGCTGTGTGTCTGTCTGTCTGTATCGGTAGCTTGTATCGGTAGACTTGATTAGCGGAGACATTTTTTAACCGATGACCTTTGGTTATCGGTAGACTTACTCATATCAGTAACCATTCAGTGTACTAGTAGACTTACATACTAGTAGCTTTGTTCTGTATCGGTGTACTTAGCCTTATCAGTAGCTGTGTATCTATTCTATACAAAACATATCCAGATTGAGTTAGAATTATTTCAAAGTATGTATAAACATATATAAACAGTGATTAACATATTCCAATGATTATTTTGATATTATTGTCAACATAGTATTATAAACACAAATTAACACATAATTGGGATTATCAAAATAGGTGAGGTCAACAATCTCCCCCTTTTTGATAATCACAACTTATTATATTATAATCCCAAAATAATTAGAAATGTATCAGAGGATATAACATTAAATCCAATTGTATCAGAGATAATAATAAAAACAAAACAAAGTACTATAATTATAAAACAAATGTATCAGAGGTATTATAAGGTAAAATTATATTTCTCATAAGTCTCATAGGTCTCCCCCTTTCTTATGATCATATATCTAACTTCTCATTTTTCTCCCCCTTTGTCCTTCCATATTTTGTCATATCAAGTCTTTTCTCCCCCAGATATGTTTCCCTTAGATATTTTGTCATATCAAGTCTGTTCTCCCACTTTGTGATTAGAAAAAAAGAAGGAAACAAACAAAGAGAGAAAAGGGAATAAGATCATTTGTATTTCAAGGTGCAAAAAGATACAAAGAAATACAAAAATGAAACAAAAGGAATACAAGTGATTCCTATCAAATGTCCTATCCACCATTCAATCCACCTCCTGAATGTCCACGTGGGATTTTCCTTTGGGATTCGAGGTAGACTTAGACTGTGTGGATGCAGGTGGAGGCTTAGGAACACCAGAAATTATCAGAGGAGGCTGATCTACTGAAATGGTGCTTGTCCTGTACTGGGTAGCTCTCTGAGTGATCATAAGAGTAAGGATGCAGATGGCTTGGACTGGTGTCATCTGAGCAGGAGAAGTAACAGAGGCAGAGGTAAGTAAAGCTAGAGGTACAATTATTGGAGTACTTTCTACATGCAAGAAAGGAAGCAAGGAATTTCTAAAATCCATGATGATCCCTCCTCCTCTTTCAATAGAAGAAATGAAATTGTCCTTATTCTCCATGATTTTTTCTAGTGCAGGGGTCAACTCTATGAGCCTGCTGACTTGTTCTATGAAGGCTTGATTGACCGGAGGTAGCTTCATGTTCTCTAACATAATCTTGAAATGGTGGTTGAGCTTATGCTTGGTATAGAACCTTTGGAAATAGTAATCTACTTTGTCTTTGACTTCCTTCTAAGAAGTAGAAGCTTCTCTCATATAATATTGGACAATCTTCATTATATCTCTAGTGGTAGACACCACTTGGGTCATGGAAGATGAGTCCGTAGAGCTACTGGTTGAAGCTAAACCAAGCTCCTCCTTCATCAAATCTCTAATCTGATCCAATTCTATTGAAGGTTTCGAAGCAAGAGAACCAATAGAAAAAGTCACAGTTTCCTTGAAACTCTTAGTTAGCCCACTAATCAGATTTTTCACTACAGAATCTTGGGTGCTAACATGCTTTGTTATGGATTGCTTAAAATCATCAAAAAATGAGACCATTTGGCTGACTAAACTCTTCACATAATCCAAATCCTTTTCTGCTTGAGAATTAGAACACATATAGGATTCCAGAGAGACAACTAATCTCTTTAGCACTTCAACATCCTCTGCCAAGCTAGAAACCTGATTCTGGAAAGTTGTGATTTCATCCACTATCTATGCCACAAAGGATGACACATTACAACCAAGAGAGAGTTCAAAAGACTTTTCCATATTTCTCATCTCTTCAACAAAGTGACTCTTTAACTCGGCAACAGAAGCACTCAAAAACTCTTTCATCTCATCCTTCAAATATTCTAAGTCATCCCTGGTGACTATATTAGTAGGCACAACAATAGGTGCTCCTTCAGACACAATACTATCCACTGAGTCATTCATAACCGATTGAATGGATGACACTAAGGATGGTTCCGTTTTTCTTATCTCTTCCACAAAAGATGTCTTAAGATCAGACTTTAACTAATCTAGATCAACTTTTCTTACCACATTCTCAGGGAATATCTCAGACATAATATCATAATTAACTTCTGGTCGACTGAGGGATGTCTCATTATCAGAATCTGGGTAATCCAATCCACAAACTACAAACCATGGGTCCCCTGCCCAGTCTTCAAACTCAACAGCCACTGAAACACTGCCAAATATGGTTGGATTCTCCCCATCAACTGGTGCATTCTCCTGTAAAATAATAGCACCCTCATCAGCTTGGTCTTCCTCAGACGAATCTTGCACAACTATCTCTATTTCTCCAACAGTAGGAGGCTCCTTAGGAATAGGAGCAGGTCTATCAACTTCAACAAGAACAACCTCTAAAGGCACAACAGAACTTCCAATCAGAGGACTCAAACTCAAAGTGCCAGAAGCAGATGCTTCAGTTTCAGATTCTCTTTCTTCTTCCTCATTTTATGGGGTAGCCTCTTCCTGATCTGATCTCTGCTAGTCTTCCTCATCCACATGTGCCTCTTCATTGCATACACCCAAAATAGTTTCTGTACTAGGTAGGTTCAAAGAAGCTCTTTAATTTTCTTCTGATACAATTTTAGGAGTTGGGCTATAGGGAAAGTCCGGATCTCCTCCATCTACTATAGAGGAATCCTACTCTTCTGAATCATCACTATACTGTGGCTCCTCCTCATCAGGTCCTAGACCTGGATCCCTCAAATCCTTAGTCCTAGAAGGATGATCCAAGGGATTAAACTTATCATATAACTGCTTGTCATCAGTAACCCACTCCCCTCTCCATGGGTTCCATCTTATCTTCATGTACTTACACACTGTGCTTGTGATACAAAAGTTGTTTCTTACCACCATTGTTTCATCCAGAGACTCAGCTACTCCCTTTACTTTAATCATAACCGAAATTAACTTGGAAAAGAATAAAGCATTGGTCCTTGATTTGGGTCTGATCATATCCTCCATTTGAATCATTAGTAGCCTGCACAGATTCACCTTCACACCATGTCTCAAGAGATGTAACAGATAGATATCTTGATATCTCAAATTTTTAAAGTCCCCTCTTCTTGGACTTAACACATGTTGCACGAATTTTAACAACAATCTATTTTCTCCATCCATTTCAGTAGCCACCACCTTTCTCTTCTTGCCACTACAAGTGAGCTCCTCTAAGGTAGTCTCATAATCAAATATGTCACTTGTAGGTGGTACTGTCTTCGATGAATATCCAAAAACTCCTTTATGTGGTACTCTCATGTACTCAGCCCACTCAACAGATGAAAAGGCTATTTCCTTTCCATTTACCCATGAAATCATCCTAGTTTCCTCATCGGATTTCTCAAAACTCACAAACTCATAGAACAGTTTTACTAGCTTCGGATAGTAGGGGCCATTGTTATTCGAGAAGCATTCTACCCATTTCTGATCTTCCAACACCTCTAGAACTAACGATTTACTAGACATCATCCATTCTGCCCAGAGCTCTTTATCGATTACAATATCTCTATTTTGTAAATTTGGGTTCACTGGATGCCTCCCTGACCTTGTTCTACTAACACTGCTACTTGCTTCAGGCCCTGTCTTCTGATTCATCGCATTCGGCTCATCAAAGTCATCTCTGACAGTCTAAAGTTTGGTTTTTTCCATCTCTGGATTGAAGAACTTAGGGTTTTTGTGAGATTTGGGGATTCAAGGAATTGGGTTTGAGAGAGGAGAGTTCGGTAGATTGAGAAGTAACTAAGACTTAGTTCATATCATTTATGAATCATAAAATAAATAAATAAAACATAATATGTATAATATAGATGATACAGATTCCGGTGGCTAAAGACAAAAGTTTAAAACAGGGAATACTAACGGTAGGGTATACCAGTGAGAATTCCTAATGGTGAGGTCCACTAACAGTGAGGGATAATAGTGAGGTTCATACCAGTGAGGTATAACAGTGAGGTTTCATACCGGTGAGGTATAACAGTGAGGTTTCATATCGGTGAGGTATAACAGCGAGGTTTCATACCGGTGAGGTATAACAGTGAGGTTTCATACTAGTGAGGTATAACAGTGAGGTTTCATACCGGTGAGGTATAATAGTAAGGTTTCATACCGGTGAGGTATAACAGTGAGGTTTCATAATGGTGAGGTATAATAGTGAGGTTTCATACTAATAGAGTCTATCATTCCTAATTCATGTCTAATATACCTTAACCTATCTGAACTTAAAGGCTTGGTGAAAATGTCAGCTAATTGATGTTCAGTACCTATAAATTCAAGAGTAATATCACCTTTTTGGTAATGATCTCTCAAAAAATGGTGCCTTACATCAATGTGTTTGGTCCTAGAGTGAGACACGGGATTCTTAGAGATGTTAATTTCACTTGTGTTATCACATTTTATTGATACATGTTTAAACTGATATCTGTATTCCAAAAAAGTATGTTTCATCCATAGAATTTGTGCACAACAACTACCAGTAGCAATGTACTCTACTTCAGTAGTAGACAATGCAACAGAATTCTGCTTCTTACTACACCACGATACTAGGGACTTACCTAGAATATGACATGTTCCAGAAGTTCTCTTTATATCTAACTTGCAACCAGCAAAGGAAGCATCTGAATAACTTATTAAATCAAAAGATTGTCCTTTTAGATAAAAAAACCAAAATTTGTAGTATGTTTAAGATATTTGAAAATTATTTTAATAGCAAGAAAATAGGATTATTTAGGATTAGCTTGAAATCTCTCACACATACACACACTAAACATAATATCTGGTCATCTGTCATTAAGGTAAAGTAGACTTCCAATCATTCCTCTGTAATTGGTTTGATCAACTGGTTTCCCATATTCATCAATGTCCAACTTATAGGTAGTACCCATGGGTGTATCACTTTCCTTAATACCATCTAAACCAAAACTTCTTAAAAGATCCTTTTTATATTTACTTTGATTTAAAATAATACCATTTTCATTTTAAAAAACTTGAAATCCAATAAAATATGTGAGTTCTCCCATTAAACTCATTTCAAATTCATTTTTCATACTCTTTGAAAAATCAATACACAAAATATTTTTAGAAGATCCAAAAATAATATCATCAACATAAATTTATACTATAAAAAAATCCTTATAAATTCTTTTGATAAAGAGAGTTGGATCAGCAATCCCTTTTGTAAAACCTTTTGAAATAAGAAAATTTCTAAGTCTATCATACCTAGCTCATGGAGCTTGTTTTAAACCATATAAAGCTTTAGATAGCTTAAAAACTCGATTTGGAAAATGAGTATTAGTAAATCTAGGTGGTTGTTCAACAAAAACATCTTCAATTATAAAACCATTTAGAAAATCACTTTTAACATCCATTTGATATAACTTGAAATTAAAATGAGCAGCATAGGCAAGTAGAATCCTAATAGCTTCTAATATAGCTACAAGAGAAAAGGTTTCCCCATAGTCTATTCCTTCCTCTTGACTATACCCTTGTGAAACTATCCTTGCTTTGTTTCTAACTATGTTTCCAGACTCATTAACTTTATTTCTAAAGACCCATTTAGTACCTATGGTCAAAGTGTCCTTAGGTCTGTCAACTAATTCCCAGACTTTGTTTCTTTCAAATTTATTTAATTATTCTTGCATAGACATTACCCAAAATTCATCATTGATTGCATCATTGATATTTTTAGGTTCTAACTGTGAAAGAAAAGCTTGATGTTCAACCTGGTTTCTTAGAGAATCTCCAGTCTGTGTCCCTCTATCAAGATTACCAACAACAAAATCTAAAGGATGATTCTTTAGAATCACAGTTGATCTAGTAAAGTTATGACTAGAAATTTAAGGTTCTTCTCTAGATTCAGGCTCTACAGAAATAGGTTCTAGAAAGTTTCCAAAATTGGATGTCTTTACAACAGGTTCATTGATTTTATCATTATGGTTCAAAACAGACAAATCTTCTTCAAGATTTTCAATGGAAGATTTGGGTTCATGTTGATCAGTTTCATCAAACGTGATGTGAACAGATTCTTCCACACATTTGGTTATTTTATTAAAAAATATATAAGCTTTACTAGTAATTGAATAACCTAGGAAAATTCCTTCATCACTCTTGGATGAAAACTTGTCAAGATTATCTTTTGTATTGAGAATAAAGACTTTTCAACCAAAAACTTTAAAGTAATTAACCTTAGGTTTCCTATGGTTCCACAACTCATAAGGGGTATTTTTGAGAATAGGTCAAATCAGGACTCTATTAATAATATAACAAGATGTATTTACAACTTCAGCCCAAAAGTAAATTGGCAGGTCATACTCATTAAGCATAGTTCTTGCAATCTCTCGAAGAGTTCTATTTCTTCTTTCTACTACACCATTCTACTGAGGTGTTCTAGGGGAAGAGAAATTGTGACTATAGCCATTGTGTGAGCAATAATATTCAAACTCATGATTTTCAAACTCACGACCATGATCACTTCTCAAAGTATTAATCTTATGTCTACTAAGGTTTTCCACAGACTTGGAATATTTAATAAAGTAAGAACAAGCTTCACTTTTGGGAGCTAAGAGGTATACCCAAGTGTACCTAGAATAGTCATATACTAAGACATAGACATAGTGCTTCCCATTTAAACTAGAAACTCTAGAGGGTCCAAACAAGTCCATGTGAACCAACTCGAGAGGTTGATAAGTTGAAACTTATTTCTTTGATTTAAAAGAAACTTTATGTTGCTTTCCCTTTTGACAGGGATTACAAACATTATCAGCTGGGAATTCAAGTTTAGGTAGGTCTCTAACTAAATTTTTCCTAGTCAGTTTTCTAAGTGAATGAATGTTGCAGTGTCCTAATATTCTGTGCCATAACCAAGACTCTTTATGAATAGCAGTTAAGCAAGTAATGTTCTGTTTAGCCAAATTATTCAAATCAACAGCATAAACATTTTCATTTCTCAAATCAGAAAATACTAAAATATTTTTATAATTAAAAACATTACAAGAATTATTTTCAAATTTAACATTGAAACCATCATCACACAACTAATAAATACTTAACAGGTTATACTTAAGTCCATCAACAAATAAAACTTTAGAAATTAAAACTGAATCTGTGTTACCAATCTGGACTAAGCCGATGATTTTTCCTTTTTAATTATCACCAAAGGTGACATGGCCTCCATAAAATTTGATTAAACTCTTGAATAATGATTAATATCTAGTCATATTCCTTGAACATCCACTGTCAAAGTACCATACCTTCTTATGGGAAATTTTCAAGCAAGTTTCCTACAAAACAGGTTTAAACATAAAATGATTTTGGTACCCAGATTTTCTTGGGTCCAGACAGGTTAGAAAGCAAAAGTTTTGGTACCCAAATTTGTCTAATGGGTCTCATATAATCAATATATTCAAAAGATTTTGAATGATAAAATTTATTTGATCTATAACCATGTGAATAACTAATTGGAGAATATGTATTTCTAGAACTAGAACTAGCATCATTCTGTCCAAATTTAGGAAAAAATCTATTTTTAGTAATTTATCTATGTCCGAGATGATAGCCTATTCCAGTGGTATATTTTGGTGCCACTTGTTTTCCTAGAATTTGAGTTAGAGTATTCTTTCCATTTTTTAATTTCTCTAAGTCCTTCCTTAATTTCTCATTGGACAATTTCAGTTTAGTATTTTCCTTAAGTAATTGAGCATTCCTTTCCTTTTCTATGTCAAGTGCAGATTTAACAGAGCTGGTCAAAGCATGTTGTTTCTTCAAGGTCTTATACATGTCCTTCAATTCATTACAGGTTTCTTCTAGCATATTACAATATTAAAATAATTCAGCTTTAGACATATTATCATCACTACTTTCATTCCTAGAATAATAATCAATCAGCATAGGGAAAACAGGTACCTCAGAAGTATTAGTCATGAAACACATGTTGGCACGATTATATTCAGAATCAGAAACTTCAGACTCACTTGTGCTATCTTCTGAAGCACTCTAGGTTTCCTTCATATCTTTATTATATTTTCTATCCTTGTAGTCATATTTCTTCTTAAACTTTAACTTCAGGAAGTCTACCTTAATGTGTCCTTTCCTCTTGCATTCATAGCATACTATCTCATCATCCTTTTTAGCTTTCTTCCAATCCTTATTCTAATGACCTTTGTTGTCATATTTTCCTTTATAATTTGGTTTTCTGAAGAATTTCTTCTTCCTGTAGAAATCCTTGAACCGTCTGGCTATCTGAGCCATCTCTTCATCACTATCAGAATATGAACCTTCACTTGTTGAGATTTCAGTAGGTATGTGAACTCTCTCCTTGTCCTTGCTCTTTGAGGCAGTAGATTTAAATACTACCGACTTCCTCTTTGGTTCACCATCTTCTTCCTTTTTTACTTTCATATCTTCTTCACACATCATGAACTTACCAATTAATTCTTTAACAGGAAGTGAACTTATATCACATGATTCTATTATGGAGACAGATGTGCCTCTCCATCTTTCTGGAAGACATCGTAGTATTCTCATAATCTGCTCCTTTGCAGGAACAACTTTTCAAAGTGATCTCACAGTGTTGATAATCTCATTGAACCTAAGATACATGTCAAAAATAGGTTAATCAGACTTTATTTTGAAATTATCATACTTAATAGTGTAGGTATTCAATGTCATTTCTTTAACATTGGTTGGTCCTTCATGGGATATAGCCAAAGTGTCCCAGATTTCATAAGTAGTTTTATAAGAAGATATTCTATTAAATTCCTCATCACCTAAAGCACAGTAAAAGGTATTCATTTCTTTATAGTTATTATTGTATGCAGTCTTAGTAGGTTCATTCCAAGTGGTCCTTTTAGTTTTTGGGAATCTTATATTGAGTCTCTATATCTGTCCATATGTCAAATCCCATTATCTCTAAGTGAATTTTCATTTTAAGTTTCCATTGGGAATAATTTTTACCATTAAATAATGGTGTCTTGTTGGTAGCGACACCTTCAAGTCTATTATCCATAATTAGATTTTGGCAAGTATATTTAAAGAGATAAAATTTAGAACTGGCAGAAATTTAAGATCTTTAAGATACAACTAAAATCACAGTTGAAAAAAGAGTATTTGGATATCCTTTATAAATAACAAACAACCTCTGATACCAAATGTTGGTCGGAGTGGATACTCAAGAGGGGGATGAATTGAGTTCCAATTAAAAATTTCTATTAAAAATATTTTTATTAAAACCCCCCAAATTAAAAACTAAGTTAAACTGTAGTGAATTTGTAATATCATAAAGGGTCAGTTAGGTTCTCAAGAGATTGATTAGTTCTCAGTTAATCAACTCTAAAAATTAATTAACTTTTGAATCTAACCTAATGCTTTACAATAAATACAAACACTTCATAGTTTAACTATCAGAGTTACTCTAAAATAGATTTATATTTAAAAGTACTTAGCAGAGGAATAATCAATATAGTTTAAAACAAAATAAAATAAGCATAGCCATTTAAAATAAGAGGTTCAATCTCAAGTGGAGACTTAGTACTCTCAAAAAATTTATATAAATTTTGATCCACACCCTGGATCGGGGTAAACAACAGTGAAAAGACTATCTAGGTACTAAGACCTCTACCACAGTTATTCGTGGGAAAACAAAACAATAGAACACAGGCTATCCATGTCCTACATGACCTCTACCACTATCCATAGTGGGGAATAAGAGTATAAGAGAAGAGTGAGTGAGGATTAAATCCTCCAATTTAGCACAAGAGTCAATGTGTGTATGAAATATACAGAGTACACACACTACTCAAAAGTAAGTAAAAGAATCACTAAGAGAGTATATATGAGTTTAGAATGCTCTAGTGATTTGAAGTGCAGTTCTGGACTCCTTTTGATTGAACAAAAATGCTTCTGAGTCCTTCTCTGGTTTTTGTCTTGAAAACAGAGTGTCATTTGCTTCCTTGATTTTCAAGTTCAGTTTGATTAGCTTGAGTGTATGAAGAGATCTTCATATCTCTTCACTCCTTGACCAAGATTCAGATTGTGTTTTCTTCTTGTATGAATGGCCTTGTGTATGTCCAGTGTTCTTCAAGTAAGTGAGTGTCTAGATGTAGCCCCTCTATTGTGTGTATTCACGACACTTCTTTACTGCAGCTCGATCTTACTATTATACTTTTAGCTCCAGTAATGGATATTATTACCTTTATCTAGGTACGAGGTATGGTTCCCTGACATGCCAACAACTATCATTAAATAACATTAATTGCATTAAAATCATCAAATATGACCGTTTCTTAATAAATAAATAGAAATAGAGTTTAATTAGCATTGACTGGTTAACATACATCTTATCAGTAGCTCTCTTTCGGTAGACTTGTAACGGTGGACTTTGTATAGTGGTGGGCTTCCTATCGGTAGCTCTCAATTCTTGTAGCAGTAGCTCCTTGTATCTGTAGAAGTTACTCCATGTAACAGTAGTTATATATATCGGTAACTCCTTCTTCGATAGCTTTGGTCTATCGGTAGCTTGCTCGTATCGGTAACTACTTATATCGGTGGCTATGTCTATCTTTAACAGTAGATCTTTATAACGGTAGATGTGTGTATGTATGTCTGTATCAGTAGCTTGTATCGGTATAATTGAGTAGTGGAGAAATTTTCTAACCGGTGACCTTTGGTTATCGGTAGACTTGCTCATATCAGTAACCATTCGGTGTACCAGTAGACTTACATACCAGTAGCTCTGTTCTGTATCGGTGTACTTAGCCTTATCAGTAACTGTGTATCTGTTCTATGCAAAACATATCCAGATTGAGTCAGAATTATTTTAATGTATGTATAAACATAGATAAATAGTGATTAACATATTACAATGATTATTTTGATATTATTTTCAACATAGGATTATAAACACATATTAACACATAATTGGGATTATCAAAACAGGTGAGGTCAAAAAATTTCACTTCTCTTTTGGGTGGAAACACCAATAAATTGTTAGGAAAAACATCAAAGAGTTGATCCACCATGGTTGGAAAATATCTATTCTCGATCTCATCTTCTTTTGATAAAGAAACTATTGTCAACTAGTAAGAGACAGTTCCATCCATCGGTACCAATGGTCTCTCTCTTCATACATACACTACCCAATCTCCTTTAAAGAGATTCTAAACTCCCTCAGAAAATTTGAAACTCACATTTTGTACATTAAAATTGATATGGGCCTAAACATTTCTCAACCAATGCATTCCCATAACCAAGTAATAGATATCCATCTCTATCATAGATAAATCCCATACAAAATCAATCCCATCGATTATTATCGATCATGCTACACATTTCAAGGCTTAATGCTCATATTTTACTAAAGGTGTTTGGAGTTTCAAAATTTAAGGAATTATATCATCATATAAACCCATCAGAACAATGACACAAGAAGAAATAAATGAATGGAAAACACTTGTATCAAAAAAATCTTGAATAAGGTTATAATTCAAAATAATTTTACCTCTCACCGTTAAAGGTCTCGATTTATTATCCATGATAACATGCTCAACTCCACACAATTTTTTACTCTATATACTTTTCTATTTATTAACCTGTTGATATTTAACTAGTTGAGGGGTCATGGTGTTCCTTGAATCACCATGTATTTATTAGTATTTCTAACAAGAATTATTTTTCCACACTCATCCCGTGGAAGCATACGTTGCCTGAGAAGCATGAGATGTGTCTATATCACCCAAAATTGCATCATTATGACAATAGTTCCAAAGATTACCCATATGGTTGTGTACGATCCCATGTTTTCATATGAGGTATGGATATTTTTATTTCAATTAAAATGGTTAATTATATCCTAATGTGAATACCCATTGAGGTCATAGGTGTATTGGGGGTGTCTGGGGATTGTTTGGAGCCCGAAACCCATTTTTTTGGAATAATAGGTAGGTTTCATGGTTAGTAGAAACTATGTGGGATAGGTTACATGGTTACTAAAAATTGTGTGAGGCTGGACAGAGTGGGTCTATAAGACATATGGTTTGAGGAAACCATACAAATGGAGGCACATTCCTGTGCAGGGCACCTATAATTTTTAACAGTGCCTAATCACACAATTTTCACAAGGTTTAGAAAACTGTGAATACAAACTGTGCAAGTTTCCCATTCCTATGGATGTTGGCACATGGTTGGCACATATTTTCTCTAACTACATGGACAAACTGTGTGACCCAGATATTTTTGTGGAAATTAATGTTTTCTCTTTAATTAATGTTAAAACCTAAAATCTATTCCTCCCTTAATTTATTGGATAGAACCTATGTTGGGAGAATCCTTTGGAAGCTGAATTATAGCTTTTGTCACTAATTCATCATCCAAGATAACAATGAAGAGTCATTCATCTCATTGTATCTATGTCAGTGAGTAATCAATTCCTTTTGTTCTATTATTTGTTTAACTTTGAATCGATGAATTTATTTAGGTGCAAGATAATTTTTCCAATTTTTAGGGACTTCATCCATTATTCATTTCTTCTCTTGATATGAGTTAAATCAAGAGATGATTCTGGATGATAAATATATTATGGACCTATGGTAGGTGGTTTATACTTTTCTCATTTTGTTTGGTGCTTTATTAAGCTAGTTGTCATTGTGTTGCCTATTGGAATTTCTATCACGACCCTGAAATTGAAACATTGAATCATGTGAAATGGAACTTTTTAAGGATTCACTTAGATCCTTTGAGACATGTTTAAGGTTATTTACCCAACCAAGGCCACCCATGGGGTGATCCATTTACCTTTTTAATTTATTAAACCACTCAAGGGGTGTGTTTTATAATTTCCTAGTTATAATATACCCATTAATAAACGAATTAAACTGTTTTGATTAATTATGAGATGTATTTCCTCCCTTTCCATGTTTTAACATAATTTTTTTTAGTTAAATTGATTTAATGGATCATTTATAAATTGTGGAAATTAGTGGGTAAACTCATGAAATGTGAATGATTGTGAATTTTTATATGAGTGGGTAACCTCATGTAATGAAATGATAAATTATTTAAATGTTGAATGGTTACATAGGACTCCATGTGTGTGTTACGCCATCAGTCATGGAAATGGTAGAGAATGCCTTAGACTTGTATGCTCCTTGGATTATAATTTCAAAGGATGCCTTAGGCCTTTCTACCCCTTGGATTCAGTTTGACTGGGCTCACAGTAGAAATAGTCAGTACACGTGCTCCTTGGACCCTAATTCTAGCCTAACTGATTTTTCATTGAGATTCTATTGGGACTCGACGAGGATTCCATTGTCCACTATAGCTTGGATCCAGCCATGAGGAGTCTGAAACTTGATTATATGGAAGGTTCAAGGTAAATGTGAGACTCTAGATTATATGACTTTATCGTGGTTTTTCTGACACTTCTGGTTATACGGTGTGGTCGTGGTTGTATGATATATAGATTATACAGTAAAGTCGTGGTTGACATGATATGTATGGATGTAAAACATAGTCGTGTTAGTTATTTATGTAATGTTTATATCTACCTTTTTATAGGAGCTTGGCCCATGTTTTGCAGGGAGCCTTGTATGGATATACAATATCACATGTTTTGTAGTATACATTCCATGGGAACATTCCTTTTATTTACTACTTACCTATTATATATATATATTGCACTCTACTTAGATTATATTGCACAAACATGACTTTATATAGAACTTTGGGTGGTTACCTACTGGGATTGTATCTCACACCCTATTCGGGCCACCGTTGGGTACCCAAATAAACTATTTGGATGAAAATAGGAACCGGGGAAAGCACCCACAGTTCGATGATTATCTTTCTTCCATGACAAAGAGAAGGGGGGCATGGGATTGAGATGAGGATTGAGATTCTATCAAGAGATACTAATTATATTATTATTTTTATTTTGATACATGTACTATATTGATTCCATGTATACATATTTTGGATGCTTTGTAGACACATGACATGATCATCATTGTATATGAGATTACTTTTTGATTTTTTATCTTTTCCTATTGTTTACATATTGTCTGACTATTATAAAACTTCCACTATTGGTTGTTATTGTTATTATGATATGTTACACTACGGTAATGAGTGCATAGTCTCCCCAAATACATACCCTAGGACCTTGATGCTAGTCATAATCCTCTGGTGTTTAGGGAGATTTTTTTAAGGCCATATGGCCAACCAGGATCAAGAAACCATTTAGTGGGATCTAGTTCTAGGAAATTACATTTTTTTATCAGAGAATTTTCATTTTATGATTTATTATTTGGGAACAATAGATAGGGATAAGAAGGTATTGGAATTTGGTAATGATATCTTCCTGAGCATAGCTAAACCAAGTACAGGAAAAATCCAAAATTCCTCAAATGGAAATTGATGTTTTCTGGATTTTTAAATATTACAGTTGATTTGATTCCATCATTAGGTTATGAAATTGAATTTTGATGTGATCATTGATATGATTGAGGGTTATATTATGTTGAAACCCGATGAGATGAGGGTATTCCATCTCATGTGTCATTTTAGGAACTTTACAGGAACTGCATTACACGCATTATGCCATGATTTATAGGATGTATTTCTTGTTTAAATGATGTTTTTATGAGTGTCGTAATAGATATATTTTCTTTTTTGATATAATTTTTGTGTAGTGGATTGAGAAACATGGTTGGTACTTAGATTGAATCTTGTAACCTATGTAATGTTTTCCAAATTAGGCTATATCAAACATCCTAAGCATCCAATTGTGAAATGTTGAGGCATAGACCATGAGTTGCATGGAATAGAATGTTTTATGGTGTATATTGGGTGGACACCATATTTTGGTTCATAAAGAGTATGGTCCCTTATGGATCGAGAATGTTGGACCATTTGGTTAAACCATTTTAAATGAAATTTGAAATGAATATGAAATTCAAATAGAAAACTAACATGAATAATAGAGAACTTGAACCAGACTTCATTTCTAGTGGACAAGAGGTAGTGCATCTAGTGACTTTTGAAACTATTTATTTTTTTATATACCTAGCTTTAGGAGTAGGCTATGTGGTATGACCTGGTTATAGGAAGGTTTTGACATTTCATACACTTTTAGCTGTAAACTTTTATATTATTATTTTTTGAGGTGTTTGTTTGGAATTGTAGATGCATAACACCATGATGACCTCCCGTCATATTCCAGGAGTGTGGTGAAGACAATTCTCCACAGGTGGCGGGCCATGAGCAACTAGTGTATCCTCCTTTAGTGCCAGCTATGGCACTAGCTAGTTTACCAGACACATGAGCTAAGGAAGAGTTACACAATGGTTTTTCCGCTTCATGAATACATTTTAGGGAGAATTGAATCCCACCATATATATGGTTGAGCTGACATGTGTGTTCGAACAGTAGTAGCATCCCATGTTTTCAGGGGATGGAGGTTCATAGGTTGTTGGGCTATGTCTTGAGACTATGCTCTCAAAAACTGATTCTATGAATATTTTTACCCCAGGAATTTGAGAGTAGAGCAGGCTTGTGAGTTCATGTGTCTGGTGTAGGGAACTATGATGGTTATGGAGTACTCATAATTCTTTACAGAGCTGCAACATTTTTCACTGATGTACCTTGCAGGAGAGTTATTGAGGATGAGATACTTCGAGGAAGGTCTCTGACATGCTGTTCAATCTCATGTCAAAGTGTTCAGATTGAACTCTTTTAATGAGATATTAAATCAAGCGCTAATTACAGAGAAGATCTTGAGGGAAGATGGAGGTGGAGAAAAGAGTAGTGCAATCTATCGACCTAGTGGTTCATCATCGTCAGGAAGGAAGTGCCATTTTGGGGATTCATGTGAGGAATGAGTGTGATTAAAAAACATTCTAGTGTAGAGCTTGCACAAGGATGGGCCATGTGTAGAGTTTTTACAAGACCATCCATCCATTAGTGAGTGGTATGGGGTCATCTATGACATTAGGTTTGGGGATGAGTTTCACAGATCCTCATCAGGTAGAGAGTTAAAGAAGTACTAGTTGATAAGGTTGGGGTGATGGTGGTCTTGGATGAGGCAGCCAAGCACCAGTTGTACCAAGATAGAAGAGCGGGCTTACTATTGGTAGTGAGTTTGTGTCATAGGGTCATAGTTCAGGCTAGAACTATTATGTACAACCTACCCCTAATGAGTAGTGCACTGAACCATCTATAGTGAGAGGTATGTTCATAGTAGCTTCAACTCTTGTATCTACTCTTTTTGATAGAGTTTTATCACATAGTTTTTTATATGTACCTATTTTGAAGAGCCTTGGGATCTTGATTCAGTTTTATAATGGAATTATGATACTTGATACTCCATTAGGGATCATAATGGAGAGTTGGCACCATTATAGGGAGTTACCCTTTGAGGTTGGTGGGCCTCACTTCATTTGTATTTTTTTTTGAGATGATTTGGTTTGAAGTCATACTCAGAATGGAATGTCCAATGGCTTTTCAAGCCTATGTTGACTACTATTGTCATATTGTGACTTTCACATCACCAGAGGGAACATTTTATACTTAAAAGGGTGAATGGAATGTCTAGGAGATCCGAGCTAGTACAGAGTATCATGGTTTGGGTAGGATAACAGTCAAGATCAGTAGTTTGTATCTGGATGATTAGGTTGTGAATTAGGTAGACTTTTATCCTATGGTTTATCTTTTCAAGGATTTGTTATCAGACTAATTTTTTGGTTTAACTCCTAATAGGGAGGTTGATTTCTTCATAGATCTAGTGTAAGAATCTATATTGGTATCTACTCCTCCTTATAGTATGGATATGATGGAGTTGTTGGAGCTCAAGAGGAAGCTATAGTATTTGGATGTAAGGGAGTTTATTCAACCTAGTACTTATATGTGATTATTGTCAGCCATTTTTGTGAAAAGGTAGATGGTACCATTTGTCCAGGCATGGATTATCGAAAATTAAACCAGTTGATGGTTAAGAACCAGTATCCCTTACCACAGATAGATGATGTGTTTGATCATATCAGAGGAGATTATGCGTTCTGGAAAATTGATTTGAGATCTGAATATCACCAGGTGCGTATTTGACATGTATACATACCTCGTACAACCTTTCATAGAAGGTATGGTATGTTTGAGTATCTAGTTATGTTGTTCGGACTCATGAACACACCATCTGTTTTCATGGTGCTGATGAATCGTGTTTTCCATCCATATATGTATTCATTTATGGTGATTTTAATGGATGATATCTTGGTGTATTCTCAAAATTAACACAACCATGCCAAATATCTTGAGATCATTTTGGATAAATTGAGAGATAATTAGTTATATGTTAAACTCACAAAGTGCCACTTCTATATGAATAATATTCACTTCTTAGGCCATATTATCTCAAAGATAGGATTATATGTTGACTCAGATAAGGTGGGAGTTGTAGTTTCCTAGGAGAATCCTATGAACACATTTTAAATTTAGAGTTTCTTTGGGATAGTTGTATATTATAGGTGTTTCATGCATGAATTCTTACACCTACCAGTTTCTCTTACAAGTTTGACTAAGAAGGGCGTGAAGTTTGTACGGATAGATACCTATGAGACAAACTTTCAAGAGTTTAAAGGGAGACTGAATTCATTACCAGTACTGATTCTTATAAATAAGGTCAGAAGCTACACCATGTATTATGATGCATCTAGTATCAATACTGAAGTAGTGATGATGTAGGGAGATAAAGTCGTGGTGTATGGATCTCGACAGTTGAGGCCACAAGAGAGGAACTACCCGATGCACAATCTTGAGTTAGCTATAGTTGTTTATGATTTGTGCTATTAGAGAAATTATTTAGAGGGATAGTGTCTTGTGGTATACATAGACCAAAAATCGTCAATTAAATATTTAAATAATGTGATCTGAATATGATCTACTGAAGGTGGTTTTCATACCTAGATTATTTTTTTAATTTAATATTTCCTACATTCCTAGGTAGGGCAATGAAGTGGTCGATACACAGAGAAATAGGACTCAGATACAAGCAGTTTAGGAGGCTGGTAGCGAGTTGAGGCTTCTCGCTTCGTTATCTGAGATGCACATGGTTGTGAAAAACAGTCAGGGGAAGACTTTTATTTTATCCTTAGCTATGACTTCTACCATACTGGATAGAGTAAGGATGATGAATATATCATATTATGATGGACTAGTTCTATGAGAGACTGTGGCATGTGAGGACCCACCTCCCAATTGAACTTTAGGCAAGGATGAGGTTCTACGTATCTATGGCCGCATATGTGTTCTAGTGGAAATACGCGAGGAGATAATGTGGGAGTTTCATGACTTATTTTGGGCAGTTCATATGGTGTTACCAACATGTATTGTGAAATATTCCATCAGTACTGGTGGACAGGTATGAAAAGAGAGGTAGATGGTTTTGTTATGAGGTTTTCCACCTGTCAGCAGGTGAAGGTGGAACATCAGTGACCAACAAGAATTTTACCTCAATTACCTATTCCCATGTTTAAATGGTATGATTTTGTGATTTATTTTGTGACAGGTTTAAAGAGGTCACCATGAGGTAGCGATTTTGTGTAGGTTGTTGTTGATAGGCTCATAAAGGTTGTTCATTTTTTACCGATCAACGAAACCTTCAGTTTGGATGATATTGGGTGGTTGTATATCTGCGAGATAGTACATATTCATGGGGTATTACACACTATCATTTCTTATAGGGATTCCTAGTTCATATCTCATTTCTGGCAGAGTTTGTAGAGGGAACATGGTACATAGGTGCTTCTGAGAATGGCATACCACCCATAGACTGATGGTTGGTCAGAGCGTATGATATAGGTGTTTGAGGACATGCTAAAATCATGCATACTCAATTTTTTGGGCAATTGAAAGAGGAAAATTCCCCAACTTGAGTTCTCCTGTAATAATTTCTATCAGTCAATTATACTGATGAAACCTTCTGAGGCTTTTTAGGGTAGGCCATATCGATTGACCCGATGTTGGTTAGAGGCATGTAATGTAGTTTTACTGGGACTACTTCTCATGAAGGATACTTTTAAGCAGGCCTAATTGATTCGGAATCAGATGTATAATACACAATCTCAATAGAAATCATATGTCAATCTCAATAGATGACCTCTGGAATTTGAGGTTGAGGTTCAGGTCTTTGTACAAGTTTCAATGAGGATAGGACATAAAAACTGATCATGAGATAGGGTAATCTTTCACCGAGATATTTTGGTTCAGTAGCCTATTGGTTGTAGTTACCTCATAGGTATCGGTTCATGCATGATGTCTTCCATGTATCTCAGTTGCACCATTATCATTCTGACATGTATCACTATTTTCATCCCAAGGAGATTGAGTTACAGAAAGATGCATCCTTTGAGGAGCATCCTATTCGTTTCTTTGACAGGAGAATGAAGTTTCTCCATGCCCAGTTAGTTTCTCTAGTATGTGTGCTATGGTAGCACAACCAATTACACGATAAGAATTTGGACTGGGAGGCTGACGTGCATGCTCTGTGTCTAGATTTATTCTCAGATGAATCTTGATCACCCTTGAGAGGGAAATTTGGGGAAGAATTTATTTAAGGGGGGGGGGTAGATTTTAAGATCTTAGGTTTTCATACAAGGTAAAAAAAAATTATTTCATTTTAAATGCTTAATTATAGCCTAATGTGAATACCATTTGAGGTCACATGTGTATCAGGGGTGCCCGGGGCTCATTTGGAGCTCAAAACCTAACTTTTTGGTAAAAACAAACAGGCCTCACAGTTTGTAAAAACTATGTGGGGTAGGTCGCACAGTTAGTAAAAAATGTGAAAATTTGTATAGAGGGGCGCTACAGGACACCTAGTTTGAGGAAACAATATGAATAAAATATCATTCCTTTGTGGGGTACTAGAATTTTTCAATAGATCATAATCACACAAATTTTGTAGGGTTTGGAAAACTGTGTGTAGAAACCATGTGAGGTTCCCATTCTTATAGTAGTGGGAACACAGTTGGAGAATGGTTTGGCCAATATTGTTTCCAAATCATGTGGCGCAGGGATTTTGTTTTGAAATTACCATTTTCCCTTTAATTAAAGTTAAAACATAAACTCTATTCCTACATTTATTCATCAAGTAGAACTAATGTCTGGATAATCCTTTTAAATCCAAATTGAAGATTTTGTCGCTGATTCTTCATCTGTTCTTGGAATCGAGAACAATTCATCTCCTTGGATCCATGTTAGTGAGTACTCAATTCCTATTATGATAATCTTCATTTAACTTCAGATCGAAAAAGTTATTTAGGTTCAATATAATTTTTCCTATTTTTAGGGTCTCCATCCATTCTTTATTTTTCTCTTGATATGAGTTGAATTAAGAGCTGATATTGGTTGATCCCTATACTACATACCTATGGTAAGTGGTTTATAATATTACTATTTGGTTTGGTGATTTATTAAGCTCATTTTCATTATACTTCCCACTAGACCTTCTAGCGTGGCCCCATAATTGAATCAATTAATTGAATCAAATGAAATGAAACATATAAGGGATTCCATTAATTCCTTTGAGATGTGTTGGAGGTTTTTTCCTCAACCAAGGCCAACCATGGGGTGTTCCATTTATATTTTTCATTTGTTAAACCACCTAAGGGGTGTGTTATATGATTTACTAGTTATAAGAGTCCCATTAATAAATGAATTGAACTATTTTGACTAATTAAGAGTTATATTTCTTTCATTTCTATGTGTTACCATGATTTTATTTAATTGAATTTTTTGAATGGATTATTTAGAAATTTTGGAAATGAGTGGGTAAACTCATGGAATGTTAATGATTGTGAATTGTTATATGAGTGGGTAAACTCATGGTATGAATTCATAAATGATTTGAATGTTGAGTGGTTACATAGGATGCCATATGTGTGATAAAACATGGGTCATGGAAATGGTAGAAAATGAATTAGACCTATATGATCCTTGGATTATGATTCCATGGGACTCCTTAATCCTTGATAACCCTTGGATCTAGTTTGGTTAGGCTCGTAGTGTACATGGATTGTAGAAATTCTCTTTGGACGCCAATTCAAGGCTAACCAAGTTTCCATTGAGATGATCATAGGGATCGATGAGGATTCCTTGGTCCACTATAACTTTTATTCAGCCCCAAGGGGTTTGAAACTTGATTATATGGAATGACCATAGTAAATTTGAAACTCTAGATTATACGGCTCAACCGTGGTTGTTCTAAAACTTATGGGCATACAATGTAGCCATGGTTGTTTGATATTCAATTTATATGGAAAGGTCTTGGTTGAAATGATATGTATGGATATATAGCACAACCATGTTAGTTATTTCTGTATTGTTTATAGCTTCCTTGTTATAGGAGTTTGACCCATGTTTTTCAGGGAACCTTGTATGGCTATATATCATCACATGTTTTGTAGTATACATGCCATGAGAACTTTCCTATTATTTATTGCTTAAATTTTATTATATATATTGAACTATTCTTAGCTTATATTTTACATCCAATATTTTCTATATAAATTTGGGTGGTTACCTACTAGGATTGTATCTCACACCCTGTTCAGGCCGTCGTTGGGTACCCGGATAGACTATTTTGAAGCTGGTTGGAACCAGGACAAGCACCCACAATTCAAGGATCGACTTTGTGCCATGATTAAGAGTTAGAGAGAATGAGACCGAGTTGAGGCTTGTGATGCTATCCTGATATATTGTTTTTGGTGTTTTTGGTATGTTGATACATGTACTATACTGATGCCAAGGATACCTATTTTAGTTGCTTTATAGACACATGACATGATAATCATTGTATATGATATTACATTTGTAATTCTTATCTCTACCAATTATTTACCTATTTTCTAACTATTATATTGCTTTCAATATTGAATACTATTTTTATTCCACTATGTTACACTCTGGTGATAAGGGCATAGTCTCCCCATGGACACACCTTAGGCCCTTGTTGCCAGTCGGTAGCCTCTGGCGTTTGGGGAGATGCTCTTGAAACCATGTGGCTAACTAGGAGTAGGGAAATATTCAGTGGCATCCAAGTACGATATGTTACAAGTTTCAATTGTGACATGCTATAGGTTGTTCCATAAAATCTTTCTTGATTTGATCCAATGAACCACACTAAAAAAACTGGGCATACTCTTCAGACGAGGAGTTAAGTTGACTGATCTCATATTATGATTTTGAGATAAACCACCCCTTGAGAATATGTTCCCCCCTTCTCTTGATCCTAGAATTATATATCCTTCCAGTTCATATAGAAATAAAAATGTTTTCTCTGACCATATTTTCCAAGATGTATCTTTCTACCACTATCACTCTATTGGCCATTTCTATATAATCCATAATACAAAGAATGAAAATCTTTTAGAACTTTTCTAGTTTCAACCAAAAATAAAAAATTCAAGCTTTCAAGGATTCACTTGTAGAAACTTCTAGTTCAAAACGGACTAAATTCATAAATTTAACTGCATACTCTATTGCCAAGAGATTCTTCAAATTGAAACTCAAGAAATTTGTTGTTATAGAAAGCCTAAATGTGTGAGGATAAAATTTCTTGTTGAACAATTATTCAAAATCCTCCCATTCCATGCATTGATCCAATTTATCCTAAACTAATAAATCCCACCAATATCATTTTGAGATACACCATCATATTAGTTTCTAAATTTACTTTCATCTCAATTGGTGTTCCAAGGAAATTTAATATTTTATTCATCCTATTTACCCACACTTTTACTTTTTATAGCTCTGAATCACCATGAAATATGGGTGGGTTATGATTTTAGAATTGGAATGAATGATCTAGTTGTCTTGGTTTAACCTTTCTATTCCCTGTATCCATGTCATGAAACTCTTGGAAAATACTATAGACCAAAAGTTGGTTCACCTGTGGCTCAGGTGTAGCCACATTTTTAGCATCCTCTTCTAGTTGGTTCATAAAGCGCATGATTGATTCCATTTTCTATGACAAAAAAACTCCATTTAGTCTTACTCACTTGAAACTAAAGGCTTAACTATTTCAATTTAGCACATTTACAAAAATTACCACATCGATTTCCACAACCATGTTTATCTATTTTCAAAATACTCCATCAAGACATTTCAAAATATAATCTTTTGAAAACATTTAAAATATTTTTCAAAAAGCTTTTTTTACCATTTCCATAAATCATTAACTGATTAATAAATAAAGAAATCCTAGTGGTAATTTATTCTATAAATGAATTTAATGTAACTCTTATCATCTAACCCCATGATGATAAGGAGACAACTCACCTATAAGTTTCTAAAAACACTCATGTTCCTCAAAATACTTTCTAAGATGAAGTTTGATATAAAAAGATTAGATATGCCTTTTATTCTCTAAATTTCATGACTGGAAATCCTATACCTTTCTACTATCCCATGAAACACATGAACTTTTCAAGACTGATAACATTTCCAACTCCAAGACTGGACAAAACTGATACCCAAGGATTGAACAAACTAATACCATTTATAACATCCTGCCCCTCACCCATTGACTTGGGAAGAGGCAGTAGTTGTTACTTTCCTTAGGTGAAATCCCCAAGACATCAATGTCTTTCAAAAAAATGTCAAGGGATTCATAAATAATTGGTGGACAATTTTTTCCCTTTGAAGATAAAATAACAAAACCAAGATAATTATAACAACCAAACATCTATATGATGCATGGTTACAATAATACAACTTAAAATATAACAAAACCCAACAACCATATCTGATTTAAAAGTGTAAACCAAGTGACAAAACTAAAGGAATCAAAATACACCCAAAACCTAAAAAAGAAACACAAAACCAATAACTCCCAAACAACTTCAAACTCTAAATCTAGAAGCCATGCCAAAGGTATCATGAAGAATCACTGAATAATTGAGATACCTTGCCATTAACTATGTCTCGATAGATGAAATCTATGAACACACAATAGTTCCCAAGCATGGGATGAGTCTGACCTCGGTAGGATTTTCCCAATGACTTCTCAACTCATTATACTAGGGAACAACTTGTTAGCACATTTATATAAAATATTTTAAGCCAATTTAAAATATTTTATATCAAAACCTAAATGTTTCCCAAGATAAAACAATTTTCCAAGGAAAGAAACATAAAAATCCTTTAAAAATTTCTCATTCCATTTTCCATATTATTTTCCTTGTCTACACTCATAACCACACACACACACACACACACACACACACACACACACACTCAATTTTAGTCTTACCATTGATGGTGGAACTTCACGTTCATAATCTGTCCCATTTATGGTGGTACTTCATGGCCATTATCCATCCCATTCAACTCACACCCAACTATTTATGCTTACATTATACCATGAAATTTACCAAAATAGAATTTCCATGATAGTCATTTCCATAAAAAACATTTCCATATGTTAAATTATTTAAAAAAAATATTTTACATGTATCAAACAATCCATAATTTTAAAATCATAATTTTAAAATTATAAACAATGGAGTTTTCTGAAAACCAATCATTTTCCACAATTCCCAAGCCAATACCATAGAGGTATTTTTATCAAGAATCACATCAAAATTTAACCATAATTTCAAGTATAACATTCAATTAAAACTAATACATCATGTTCTAAGTCATGTGAATATAATATAGAATCCACCTACCTCACATCTATTGAAAAAAATGAAGAATGACACTTAAAACTCCTAGATATGACCATGAATCACCCTTCCTTCCATAGATCAAGCCACAAAACATCACAATTCCCATCCTAGAATACTAATCTATCTACATTGGATTAGATAAATGGTTTTAGTAAAAATAATGAGAAGAGATTACTAAAGAACAACCATGAACAAAGACTTACTGGTGAATCTGGATCTCCAGCAGCCTTTGAAACGCCTAAGGATCCCTCCTAGTACAAAGAGAAATGTCTCTCACACCTTGGGAAAAAATGATTTTTTGTTATGGAATAATTGTTGGAAAACCAAGTTATTTAGGGGATAAATCTAATATATCCACAAATTCCGGAGGGATGACTATACACCACATGGTTAGGATGAACGGTTTATCTGACGGTTCACCAACAAAGTGGTTGCTACTATCTCAAGATAACACTACGCCTAGTTATATCGCATGGTTAGACAAACTGTGTGCCAACCATGTGATAGCAACTTTCTCAAATGATAACAGGATCTCATTATTTCTCCTAGGAATCCACACAATTTGGCCAAACCAAGTACCAACCATGCACCTACCCAATGACCATTGTTTCCCATTGTATGTTTTCTTGGAGGTGTCTAACAGTTTATACAAACTATTATCAAATTTTGAACCTCCATAAAAGCCTAAAGAGAATTAAAATACTCTTAAAAACCTCTAGAAATAGAACCAGATAATTATATACACTTAATATACATAAATAAAGGGTCAAGAACCTAAAATGAGGGTGGTGTGTGTGGGTGGGTGGGGGGGGGGGGGGCGTGATATAGTGCTCTTTATGGATTAATTTTATGAATATATTACTAACCTCTTTCAAGTGTTTTTTATATCTTCACCTACCACACCATGGAATTTTTGTAGTAGCTATATAAATCCATGTTTCAATTCAAAAACTACTTGATTACGTATCACAACAATTTGATTATTTAGATAGTTGAAATTAAGTGCACAAAAATCCATAATAGTTTAATTCAATTGTGCAATTTTTTCTTCCATGTAATTTCAATTTTATTTTATTTTAGATGAATTGAAAGACGATGATTGAGAATATGAAAATGATATATTACAAAATTCTTGTTTAAAATGCTAAATGTTTCCCAAATTCCTTTCTCTTATTTGAAAGTTTCTCCTAGACTCTAGATAAAAACCAAATAGGTGATCAAAAATAGATCTTATCATAAAATGAAATCATATCCAAGATAAAAAATGACAAATAAAAATACATAAATAGATGGCCTCCATATATATGGTTTTGAATTCTCAATGTAAGTATCAAGGGTTTCATAAGAATTGAATTATAAAACCCGATAATAAAACGTAGTACAATGTGTGGCTCAGGTTTTCTGATGAAGAAGTGATAGTTCTATGTGTGATCTAGATGGTAAAATAAATTGGTGGATAATAAATCTAGAATGTATGAGAGTGTAAATTATCATAGACAAGTGATATTAAGAAAACATTTTATAATCAGTGGCCCAAACACAAATGCTCCTTTCAACCACTCTATTTCCATTACTTTAAATAATTACCACTCCATTTTTCTCCCATTGAGTTGATAAAAACTTATAACCACTCACACTTCCATAGTGAATGAGTTTTGGAAAGGGGAAATAAATGACTGCAACTTAAACTTCTCACACCTATCCTAAGTGACCAAGGACCCTTAGTCACTCCTTGGTTTTCTTCATAACTCTCCATTGTATGAAAAATGAAGGAAAATAGGGGGTTTGTGTGAAAACAAAAATAAAGAGAAATATATTGTAATAATTTCTAATTATAGTGATAACCACCTACAATAACATTCATTCAAAAATACTCCACATATGATCAAATTAGATAAATTAAAACATTAATCAATTATAATTAAAGATTGATAATATAGGAAATATCCTCATATTATCCACAAGAGACTTATAATTCCATAACTAGATAAATAAAATAATTATAAAGAGAATAAAAAATTTCCATCCCCCAAAATAGTAGGGTTTTTTCCATTTTATAGGAATAGAGTGAGTGTTATAGAAAACCTCTTGATGCTTTAATGATGGCCACATATGAGTGGATATATTGAATTTATCTATATGGAATGCATGGTCCTTTCATCAGTTTACAAGTGATGGAAACACTCCTAAATTTTCTATAGGGTTTTTATCTCTCTTATATCTTATGCCTCCTATCAGTTCATTCATGACTTTTACAGATTTTGTTTTGTAGGTTCAATTAAATAGTCCCCTAGTCCTTAAATCACTTTCATGGTTTCAATGTAACCTTATTACTTAATCAATGGATCCCAATGCATATTTCTCTCATCTTTCTTTAAATGTGATCATTTGATACCATATTAAGGTGTTTTGAGGCTACATGAATGTCTATGAAACAAATTTGGTATCGCACTGGTTAAAATAAAACATTTATGAAACATTACCCCTAATAATCTATTATGTTTGACATAACCAACATTAGATTGTGACATGTAAATGGTTTGGAAACATAGCCCTAATATTTACTCCACTCAATTATTTTGAAAAAATGAAAGACCATGTGTTGTGTATCACTGTTATGTTGGGTTGCAGATATACACTCAGGGAATGATGTGGGTCACATTGGATCTGGTGTAGATTTCGGTTATAATGTAGGGATTCATTGGATTATCAATGGATCATAAAATATCTACCTTTTTAGACTCCACTAAAAAATAGATTGCAACGAAAAGAAAAATCCATTAGGTTTGTAATGTTTATTGGCTCTCCACATGTTTTTGGGTGGTGATCATAATCTATGTTAGTGTTCACAGGACAATATTGGTTATGATGGTAACTCAGGTGTTTCCCCAACATTATATTGAAGCCATAGTAATCCCAATAACTTGATAGTTTGGGGAATGAACATAATTTTACAATTGAAAATGTATGGTTACTTTAGAGTGACAGTGTACTCCCAAGTACTACTACAATACTTCATTAGAGCCGACATATCTTCCATTGGTCCCGACCAAGATAGTGTTGCTAGACAATGTATCCTCATGTTTAGATGTTATATTATGTTATAGCTCTAACATATTCTCAATTTGAAATGTGAGGATATGTTTCCCTTATAATGTATCCTCAATCCCTAATGCGGCAAACATTTTCTTGGAAACATAGTGTGCATTGATCAAAGATTTCTTAGAATTTCCAACCGATTTGTATCTCCCTTCTACTTCTAATGCTTCTACAAATTCAATCCCTTACTAAATATCCACATTTAGAAAGACTATATATATATATATATTTAACAATTAATTTTATCAACAAAACTAAATTTATTTGAAACTTTCCCAGGTTGGATGAATGAAGAAATATTTAACATATTCAATTAAATATAGAGTTACACTAAAAAAACATAGAATTATATTTATTTATGTATGTAAGAGAATAAGATGAATTTATTATAAACTAAATATGATGAAAATTTTTCATAAACCAGTTATCTATTTGGTGAGAGGTTTTTTGTGCACTCTGATCATATGATATTGAAGTATATATTTACTTGGTAGGATTTGAATATGTGATTAATGATATGGGTTGAATATTTACAGTTATTCAATTTTGAGATGATATAAACACTAAGGAAAGAAAATTTCATTATTTATTATTTAAGTAGAGTTTTTCAAGTGGATGTAGTTCATGAAACAAAAAATAGTGATAATTATGTCACTTTACTCAAATTAATGTCATTATATATATGAGGAGGAAGGTATGGTTGTCTTGTAACTTTGAACATCACCTCATAAATAATGGAGTGAGTAAAATAGGGTCAGAATTATGATTATGAGTGCTAGATATTTCATGATAGAATATATGGTGGGGTAAAAATACCAAACAAGACTCTTTATGGTGATTCTATCTTGTATTTCCTTAGTATTTTTTTGTTCCATTTTTTTATGAGAATAGTAAAGAGGGGATTTTATATTTCTATATGGGTAGTTAATACTGGTGTGACTAAGATGTATCAAAGTGTATGACTACACATTTAGCATCCCAGTATGATACAAGACATATCATGATTCATTTCTAGTTTCTTTGCCTGTAAAAGAGTAAAAGTTGTACATCAAAGACTCATAATAACTATTTATCCATTACACATTACATATTATAAATGTCATGGTATAACAATAGATTTCATGATGGGTTTCTTTATATCATAGAAAGGTGGAGATTCAATTTATGTTATTGTTAAATAGTTGAATGAATTTTTATATTTTATTCTAGTTAATGGGACCTGGAAAGTAGAATAACTTCACAACTACTAGGTCTGAGAGATTTTGGGACTCCAGGGCATACCCAAAAACTTGTTATCTGATCATGATTTAATTTAAACATATTAATTTTTTAAATTCTTGAAAAAATCCTTGGGTATTAAAGTGAAGTAGATCCTAACATATACTTTATATATTGATGAATAATCTGAATTAGATATTTAGATTATTAAGGATCTATTTTATGGATTCAATATTTTATTTTAAAGGATCATGGGAAGACCATGTGAATTTGGTATATTTCTTTTATAATAATATCCACTAAACTTATCTCTATATGGATCCATTTGAGTCATTTTAAAGAGGAATATATAGGTCCCGTTTGTATTGAAAAAAGGCTAGTGAAGCATCTTTTTTCTTACTAACTTGGTGATATAGACTTCTAGTCAGGTATGGATGATGAAGAATATAATAGAGATATTCCAAAGTTGATAGAAGTTTTATATTGTTGAATGATTCCTTCCTATTGAGTTTGATATTGGAAATCAGTTCATCCATCAAGTATCATATCAGTTGGTACATCAATGATTAGTTAAGAAATAGTTGTTGGATTCATGATTTTTTGGACCATTTGAAACTATAGAGAGGGTTAGGGAAGTATCTTATTAGTGATAATTTCCTCTTAAGTATATTATAATGCCTGATTTATTTCATGTATCACATGTGAGGATATATGAATGGAATCCTTCTCAAGTGCTTTAGTACAATGATGTGGAGATGGAATCAGATTCCTATTTTATTGAGAGATTAGTTTGTATTATAGATATCAATGAGAAGATATTATAGGTACAATTCATGCCTCTTGTATAAATTCTATAGTATCATGGATGTTTATAAGAGGATATTTGGGAGTGAGAAGTAGAAATGAGGTCCCATTGGTCAATGTTGTAAATTGTAAATGTTCAATGATGCTTCTTGAGGATGAGAAGTCCTATGTTGGGGCATTTGTAACAACTTTATACTTGATATGTGTTTTGAATTTTAATTTTTTTTTGTTTTAAATTTTAAGATTAAAAATATTTTGGGGGGTTTTTGTGTAAAAAAAGAGAATAGAAGGGTGGTATTGAGGTGTTATTTCTGAATTTTCTACTATAAGGAAAACTAGTTTCTTGGTGGTAGGATTCATAGAACATGGTATGTGAGGTAGATTTTGAGGGCTACTCGGCCAGACATTGGGTGGGCAGTGGTCACCAGGTGGTTGGTGGCTAGTCATTGAGTACCCTATAGGATTTTGAGTTGTTTTTAAAACAAGGAAAATTATAATATTTTTTTGGCTATTGAATTGGGATGTAATATTTATTTTTTCTTATTTGGTAGATTATTTTGATGAAATCATTCTCTATAATCTCTCTCATTACCTCTCTATCTTCTATAGATGATTTCTTATAAATTTCTTATTTGAATTATGATCTATCAATGCTGTTGGAATCATTTATGTAAGATCTTCGATAACCCCATCACATTATGAGAAGGTATCATGTTTTGATTTTTATATATTCTAAAAATTATTATCTTTTTCTTATTTGGTGGAATTTATAGTTTCTTTTGTAAAAGGAATTATTAGTCCATCTTCCTTGGTGAAGTTCATTCTTTAAGTGTGTGGTAGGTTTCCCATTAAATTCATTGGATTTTAATTGAGTGATTATATATGAAATTTGAAAATTTCTTGTGATTTAACATTATACATGAACTTAATGTTATGATAATTGAGTTTAATTAATTTATATTAATATTAAGTTAATTTTAAAGTTTTATTCATAATTTATAAATATGTTTCATGGATTAAAATATAAAATTACATGTGGAAAATGTTGATTGAATGATATAAATAGAGGATTAAATCATGAATTTTATTTTTTCATTATTGATGAGATTAATAATGATTTTATCATGTAATTTTTTTTATTATATCAAAGTTGGGTTCACTATTATTATATGTATTTAAGTGAATTAATTTGAATAATTTATTTGATATAGTAAGTGTTTGTCTTGGGTTTTTAGTTCAATAATTAATATATTTTTATGTGATAATATATATGGTTTGTATAAAACTCATATAAATGAGTTAGAGAAATTAAAAATGTGATTTGGTTATTTTATATTGAAGAATATAAATTGTAAAATAAATTTTAATTGCTATAAATTATATTTTAATTAATATAATATGGAAATAAATGGGAGAATTATTTATCAATATTACGGACCAAAACCCACACACCTGGGTTGGGTGTAAAAAAATGATCTTTAAATTTCTAGAAAGGCTTATAATAAAGTTGACACAATTCTCACCATCCAAAATATGAAGAATCAAAAGGAAATATTGGATCACTTATACACCCATGGAATTTTTAGGATTATAGTTTTAAATAATTAGAAAAAACTCTTAATTACCATTACCCATGACTTTAAATAAGCATTTATACCACTTAACCCAACTTTTCTTATTTCACATTAATCTATCATCACCATCATTTATATGAAAACCTTATAGACATAATTCATTCAACATAATTCTTGATAACATGTGGAAAAGAAAACATAATAAGGGTGATATCAAATTCTCAGTAAGGGTAAACATAACCATTAAAAATTGAATAATATAATTTAGAATAACATGAGCATAAGGGTATGGTGAAATAATAAAATTACATGAGCATAAAATAAGAGAACTCATACCCATAAAAAATGGATCAATAAATATGTGGTAAGGCATAATGCTTTAACAAAGGTAAGATCCATGAAAATAAATCAATCTTGATCCATGGGATGTCAATCTTGATTAAATTAAATGTTTAAAACTAATAGTAATCATAAAGAAAACATATAGGTATCTTAGAAAATTATCTTAATATCACTATTACAAATGGAATAACTAGTATGGTCGGTATCTATATATAGAGTACCCAATGCATTAGAGGGATATCATGGACCCACCCATCCTTGGTTTATCACAGAACCACCCATAATTGGTTTATCATGGAACCACCCATCCTTGGTTAATAATGTAACCACCCATCCTTGGTTTATAATGGAATCAACCATAATCATAATCAATTTCAAAGAACTGTATCATAAATAAAGTATAAAGAGCATTCATTTCATCATAAACACATAGAAATAACTATTATTCTTTTTAAAACTTGATTAACCATAACAAAAGAAATAGGTTCCATAACAATATCTTTGAAACATTATTAACATGTGAAAAAGAAATGGTTTCTTTAAAAATCTATTTGAAACAATATTAACCCATCTATAGAAAGAATGAGAATGATATAATTATAAAATATCCTTATCGTATAATAAGTAATAACAATATTTGTTGATATTGATAAATGTTAATACCATTAAAATATCATTTAAATCATTTTTTAGGGAAATGAACTTTTCATTTTGAAAATCACTTTTAAAAAAAAAGTTCAAAAAATATTTTGAAAATCCTATTTATTAATATAGACCATGGAAAATTATAAGGGAATCTTCAAAAAAATTGACATAAGGGTTGTAAAATCCTTTCATGATATAAAATTTAAAAATAAACATTCTTTTTCAAACATTTGGTAAATCGAGTCAAAAGTGACCCATTTGGAAAACATTAAGAAATTTACTTTTTGAAACCTTTAAAAAGAAGGTCAAGGATCATGTAAAATATCTTTAGAAAATAATTTATTTTTATAAATAATATTTTTGAAAACATTTTAGAAAACATGGATATGTAAGAGAAAGATAATTGATCTAAAATAAAATATAATATGGTTATAAATTACAACTGAATTCTTGATATTTTTTAAATAAATAAGGGAGGAAAAGGAAATAAAACATGTTAACCACATTTGTAACCAGTGGAGAAGAAAGATATGTTCTTTAATAAGAAAAGACCATATTATTTCTACTAAAGGAACCGTTTTCTAAAAAAAGGTTGGGGCCGAAGCCTCAATTTATTATTAAAGAAAAGACCTCTTTATACTGGGTAGAGGGAGACCCATTACATAGCCCGAAGGCCCCAGGCCAAGTGGCCTACATACAGGGCTAGAAAGCCCATTTTTTTGGCCCAAAGGACTCCTCGATGAACAGTACTGCTACAGTACCCGTGCTGCTATAGTACCGCTGCCGCTACAGTTCCTGGAATAGTCCATCCGCCGCTACAGTGTTGCCGCCTCTACAGTCACCACTGCTACAGTACTGCTATAGTGACCTGCTATAGTGCCCCTGCTACAGTACTAAGGAATTCTCCCCTGCCCGGATTTGATCCTGGGTCTTTTAGATGCCAAGCAGGAGCCCAAACCACTAGGCAGTACGTACGCATGAGTAACATTCCATTTTTCAACGATCATTATAGAAATAAGGTATATATTATTTTATCTTTAAAAAATTATATTAATATCATAAATACAATATTTTTTTAAATATACCTTTATATATCATCCATGTGATTTAGCGATGATAAAAAAGAGTCGCATCACTTCGTAGAGGCGGTAGTCCACATGTATACACGAACGATGTTATCATTTTTTAGTATAAGAATGAAAATGATATATTGTATTTGAATAATGATAAATACATAATTAATATCATAATTATGTAATTTATATAAAATATATTCATTAAATGATTCGTTATTACCTTCCATGTAAAGCGTTAATGAAAAATGAATAACATCACTTCGTGAGGAGGTAGTTCACCATACACACGGGAGATGTTATCATATCCTACATAGAATAAAAATTAAGAAGTGTTATGTGATATAATAACTCTATAAGTTTCAATATGTTACAAATATCATATATATATACTTTAAATCAATCATTATATGATGCTTTGAGAGGCGATGATGGAAAATGAATGGCATCAGTTCGTGAGGTGGTTGTCTGTTGTACACACAAACGATGATTTACTATCCCATCTTATATAAGAAGAGATTGATTTAAGTTTTAAAATTAATATAAAAAAACATTTTGTTATCAGATATACTTCTTTTATTATATCAGAATAATTTTAGAAGATTTTAAGGAGTTGTAAGAAAAATAAAATAAAAACGCTTGGTTAAGCATGATACCTATTCTTTAAAAACACTCTTTAGGTTAAAAAAACCTTATTAAGATGAATTTATGATTAGAAAATGGGATGTAGGTCATGGGGAGGGAAGTTATGAAGTCATTTGGGAAGGACATGGCCAATAAAAATGTAGCAGCTCGACCTGCTTAGCCACCCATAAAATGCTACAATCCGAGTTCCACTGACCTTAGGGGCGCCTCCCCATATCCCAAAGGATATCGACTAGAAGAGAGGGTATAAATGAATGATAGTGGGGAGAATATACCCTCTAGTATTGATATAATAATGGCCCAAGTATATATAATATTAAATGGAAGAGAATGAACAATAGATATTGGACCAGTAACCTACCCATAGCGGAAGCAAAATAGACAACAGAAGAAATAATAATAAACATGATCAATACCATTTGTATAATTAAACATCATAACATACCATTTGTATCTATTGAAATAGAACATGAATACAAGACATTTCATACATATTAATAAGTATAAGGGTCGCTAATGGTCAACCTCAATAAATATATATATAATTACATGTTGATACAAAATGAAACAAAAAGGAAACTCAAACTGAGGAAAGAGCCCATGGTCCCTTTCCTTCCATCCCATACTAACTCAATCACTAATATCTGGATCCATAACTTAAACCATTAACTTATTTCAAAGCCATAAAATCTACACACGTACCAAAGGGCTCATGTAGGGTCTGAAAAAGAATCTAAGTAGTCCACCACCAATGTGTACCTATCTTACATCTGTTATTAAGAATGTGTGTTATAAAAAGTAAATAAATCATAAAAACACATATGCATAATAGTCACCCACTTCCCTTGTTCTCAGTATCCACAAGGAAGTGGTACCCTACTTTGACTAATTCCTAAAAAACTATATCAAAGATGATCCTTAGCTTAAGCCTAATAAATCCCCTAATGTATATCTATCCATGTGAACCATTGGGTTCTAAATCCAATAAAATTAACTAAAACCTTGTGCCAAATGACACCTCATGTACGACCAATATACAACATCACAAAGGCATGCCCCAAACAAGTACTTGACCCCACAGAACTCATCTCATATGAAAACCTATTAGCTCAAAGCTTTATGTTTCAGGCATAATGATATATATCCTCCAAATAATATCACTTTAGGCACAATAACTAACATCTCGGGGAATGGAAATACCGTCCCCCCAAGTATGTCTTGGCCTAATGGCCTTAGTATCCAGTGAGCCTCATCCCCCAACCGATGACCTAAACACCATCAACTAATGACTCCTCACCATCCTTTTGTCTTCCTATAGAAATCACCTCCAACCATCATCGTAATAAGTATATAACGGAGGACTATACTAATGTGAGAGGTCAATACCACCTCATCATCTTAGTCCTTATATGTTCACACAACTCCAAATGGCACATTGGATAACACGAGTGAGTGGTAATCACCAAATAAGTCCTTAATCCACATCATCTGGAACCTCATGCCCTTACAACCATATCAGTCAACCTAATGATAATCACTATCTCATATTACATGAGTCATGCTCATAACCTGATGTCCTGGTCGCATCGATTGATGACCGTGTCACACAACCATTGATCCACAACACTCAGAATATATATATATATATATATATATATATATATATATATAATGATCCACACCCATATTGAAGATCACATCACCTAAAATTAGATAGCACAAACTATCTCAATCCTTGATCCAAGAACCTCCAACTCCCATGGAACTTAACAATCATTATAATTTATTTTAAACAGTTCAATTTAATAAATAACACACCACAACCTAATCTACCCACGGTCTGAAGCCTCTCACTAGGCTCAAACAATTGTAGACTTATAGAAGCATGCCCATATGCATCTCTCATGGGTTAAATTAATTATTTAAAGACAAATATTTAATTTATAGGGACTCGATCAAACTACCAAATGGTGCGCTCAAATATTAACCCCTAAAGAAACTGAAAAAATAACCTAGAAATATGAGAACCACCTACATCTTGTTGGTATACATCTTCTCATCCTATCATATCCTCTAAATCGAGCCGATTTGGAAGAAATCAGTGTTTTAGAAAAACATATTAAAAATATGGTAAATTTTATCACATGTATTTAGAGCTCTGTAAGGTGAGAGTATAAGAAAAGAGAAGAAATAGTAGTTGGATACTTATAGTTATATATCCAATTCCACAGAAGTATCGAGAAATGGAACCTAGAAGGAGAAGATAGCTCAAAACCAAAAGGAGGTGGAGAAATGGAGCTCCCCTCCAATGTATGTGTAGTGGATAAGCAGAAAAGGAAGAATAAAGAAAGAAAAATAGGGAGGTTAAAACGATTAATTTCCCACCTTTAATTGGTTGTATGGTTTTCATGTATGGTTTGGTAAACAATGCACAAATCACGCGGTGCCCACTACCCAAACACCAGGCTCGCATAGTTTATGCACATAATTTTCCAAAACCATGGGAAAACCATGTACGAACCATCTTTCAAAAATTACAGACATTGCAGCATGTTCATGCCCTCCCTCTAGAATAGTTTGATAAATCATATCCAAGAGACATGGAGGGTCGCACCGTTTCTCCTTGGAAACCAGACAATTTGTTCCAACCATTCACCCCAGTCTGCACACCCCTAAAACTTGGATTTTCAACCTTTGACAAACCCAAAACCCAAATAAACACCCATGACACCCAACAAGACTTAAACCATGACTAAAACAAGGAATTAGGTTAAATAAACTCTCAGAATCAAGTTCGGATAATCAAGAAAAGATTTTTTCTACCCACCAAACTATGAAAAATTCAAAACAGTGAGGAATTGGACCCATTCAAAAATCCTAGAACATTATACTAGAGGTATTTGAAGGTGTGAAGATGAGATCATATGGTTTATCATTTTATAAGTGATGTGAGTGGCACACTTATAATTTTTGAAAAATAAAAGGTGTACCCACATTTTTCACACGCCTACAGGCTCAAAAATAAACCAATCTCGAGACATAGACATGATAAATTATAAATATATCCCTAAAATATATTTTACACAAGTTCTTAGGTCATTATTACCCTTGTATTATTAGTTTAACCCCTAGGTAAACTCATTTTTACCTTAACTACAATAATTAATTTTCACTATTTTCACTATTCATTATGGTAAAAAATTATGTCGAACTTATTAGATAATATAAATTAATATGATTTATAAAATGGATTAAAAATTTTCCAAATTAAATTAATAAAATTGTAAAATTTTAATTTAAAATTAAACCCACAAACATGACGAAAAATTGGATTTCAAGAGAAGGATAACACGCATGGTCAAATACACATTGTGTATTTGGGAGCGGAGGAGAATCAGGTGAAACCCTGGCGATGCTTCCTCCCAGTAGGTGACGACAGCGACCAAAGCTTCGGCTCCTCTCCCCTTAGCAGGGGAGGCGACATCATCTTCCCTCGGGAGAGCAGGGTTTCTTTTTCGGCCCTTCTCCAACCCTGATTTTCTTCCCTCTTTTTCGAAAGTGTTTGTAGGTCTCAAAGTCCCAGCTCTTCTTGATGGAATCCCCAACCTCCTGATTTCTACTTCTGAGTTCACGAAAACCTCGGCACTTCTGAACCTCACACTGATTTCTCTCTTCAAACAGAGGAGACCTTCATTTGACACCTTTGACAGATTTTTGTTTTCGTCATGGGACCTCCAAGAAAGGGAGATAGTTGGGTTACTTGATAGCCACCACATCATGATTCTGTTTGAATCGGAGTAGGACATAATCAAAGCCTGGTCGACGACCCCTCGTAGCTGCAACGAGATTCGATTATTCCTCCTACGCTAGTCCATCGACTTTCATATAGACCGTGATTCTCCCTCTGCGGCGGTTTGGGTAAGCTTCCCTAACCTTACATTACCTTTCCAAAATCCATCTATTATCAAAATGTTGGGTAACCTCTTCAGGAAGTTCTTATGCGCGGATAGCCGAACGGAGGCAGTGTGTCATCCGGTTAATCCCCGGGTTTGTGTTGAAGTGGATGCTTCCTGGTTACCTTTTGAATTTGTTTGGATTACCATTGGAGAGGAATATAGATGCAAGCAAAGGGTAATTTATGAAAATTTGACTAACTTTTGTTCGTCATGCAACAGTCTGGGTCACTATCTGGAGGTTTGCCAAAGGAGACCTTCAACCCATGGAGAGACTCATTGTGGGGGTTCTCAGGTCCCAACAAGGAGGGAGGAAAGTTCAAAAGGTAAAGCACCTGTGGTTTTCGGGGGACCTGATCCAGAACAGAGGGAGCATGGTTCGGATAGTTGTGGTGGGGTTTAGTCACCACGTCTGTTGGAGTAGGATGTCTTGGAGGGTGTTAGCAAGGTGTTTGAGGTGAGTGCTCCTGGTCTTGTGGCGATGGAAGCATTGGTTCCCAACCTAGTAGTGTCTGAGGTGTTTAGAAGGCTGAGGAAAGACTTTGAGGGCCTTCTAGGCTGTGCTCAGGGAAGGAGGATAATTTTAATCATGAGGAGAGTCATGTATAACTTCATAGGAATGGAGTTGCGGAGGAGAGAGTACAACTAGCTGAAGGAGAAGGGGTTGTGCCTGCCATGGAGGTGGTCAACTCAGGCAGGAATTGAGAAGATGGAGGTCCTCCTCTACCAGTGAGGCCTATACTTCAATTGAGAAATAGGTTCGATGGTCTCTCAGAAGTAGGTTTGGTCACTAATTGTGTGGAATCCGGAGGTGTGGATGAGGGTGACCAGAAGAACCAAATGAATAAAGGGTGGGGTCACGAGGAGATCTCTATCCCAGTGGAGGAGCTCCTTAGCCGGGACTTAGAAAATTTTCAAGACAAAGAAGAGGATCTTAGGATAGTGGTATAGGTTGAGGGGAAGGAAGCTCCTACAGACAATGGAGCTGCGGTTAAGTGCCTTTCGGTGATCGAATGCAACACGCCTGACCTGAGGAGGGGCAAGGACAAGGGGTTCAAAGATATCTCTGAGGGTGATAAAGAAAACCTGAGTGAATTGGGCACTATATCCTTTAGTGATATTATTAATGGTGGGGAAAAGAGGATGAATGAGTATATTGGAACATTGTCGGCTAACCCAAGAAGGCGAACGAGGATGGATTATTCTTATCTTCCATGTCCAGAGAATACTAGAGCTTCATCTAAGCGAGATCGCAGGGTGATCCTTGATTTAAAAAAATACAGCATATACCTGCAATAGTGTTAGGGGAAGCGCTCTCTAGATCAAATGAGAATCTGGGACCAAGGCGATAATCTATTGAGGTAATATAAGCCAACTTCTAAATGGGGATCGACCACTGTGGAGGAGGACTCATGTGTCGGGTGTGGTGACGAGTATGGTTATTATGATTATTAGTGGTTGTGCTGGTATGTTCTTGTTGTTTATTCTCGTGCTCTTTGATGTTGGATTGTGTCGGTTGTGTTCTTGTGCTGTTTTTGACCCATGGTTTCTTACTTTTCCTAAAAGTGTTTGGAAATAAAAAATAAATTTTCAGTAAGAAGAGTATTTTTCATGTATAGATGATTTTTAATATATCTATGACTAATAATCATCATTTTATGAATTTAAATTAATATTTATTGATATATAATAAATAAGTTTTATTTAAATAATTAATCATAATTATTTGTTTTATTTATTTAAAAATGGGAAACATTATGTACTTTGAAATAGTTTTCAAAAAAATCATGTTTTTAAAAACAAAAATAAACTTATAGTAAAATCCAATATAAATATAATTAAAATGAAATTAATTAGATTAAATATAACTAAATAATACTTTTGTTACATTATATAATATTAAAAACATAATTGGACTTTTAAATTACTTAATTTATTTAAAATAAATGATAGTTTTACAGAAATCATCTTTTTAATTATTCAGTGAAAAATCAATATTTTCTGAAAAATCCAAAAAATTCACCATAAGTTAATTTTTATATGATTATTTCAAAAATGAATTTAATTTTATCAAATAAATTTTATAAAATTTCCAAAAATTAGTTGTAATATTTTCTCACAAAATTAAATAAATAACATTTTTGAAGAAAAAAATATTTTTGAAGAATAAAATTACTTTACTAAAAAATGATTTATTATTTACTAAGAAGTTATCAATGATTTATATTTAGTAGGATATATATATATATATATATAATAAATTAGTTAATACTATTCATACCCTCTAATTTTATGGCTAGGTTATAACGGTTATATATTTCGCAGGTCATTTAAGCTTAGTGTTCTGTGCTGACTACACTATCAAATATAATGTTATTATTTTAAAATATCATGGGGTTACAACTAATAGTGGTTAAATTAAAATAAACCATTTAATGGTTTCAAATTAGGTAATTTTAAATGAAATTTTTCTTTAGTAATTATTATATAAACACATGAAAATTGTGTTAGAAATTGAGTGTTTTTTAAGTAACTAAAAAATAAATTAGATATTTATGTGTAATAATTATGCAATGATTGATGACTTTTTTTATTGGATCTAAAACTTTTGTTGGTATTTATAACATAACTATATTATTTTAAAAGGTCCATAATGTTGGTTAACTTATTGGGAGCCTTGGGTTTGGATATGACATGAGATGATGATATGTGAGTTGTGGGTTTTTTATAGGCCTTATGTTAGTCTTGTAGATTCAATACATGAAACTTGTTTGTAATTAGTCCTATATGAGAAATGATTTTTAGCTATATTTTTATATGTTTTATATTAAATCTTACACCAACATTGGTAAAATAATGTAAACTATTACTTAGGTGACATGGCTATCATATAATACATTAATTTTCATTTTGTGAATGATATTATTAAATCATTTAATAGATTTAAAACATTTACATAAGATCACATTAAACTCCCTGGAATTTTTGGGGTTGTGTTAATTTCTAATAAAGATTTATTTTTCACTCCCTATGTATACCCACCTCGTGTACATATATATTATATGCATGATATTGAGAGTTATTGAAAAAGGCCTCAGTGGTAGGGAGAGGATATCAGGAGACATCTTTGATCTATTTTCTTATGAATTTGGAGTTAGGTGAAGGGGTTTCTCACACTTTACATTCCTTCTCAATTCGTTTTTATTAGTACTTGGGTTTTATTTTGTGGTTTGATTTTGATATATTATATATATTAGAATTTTTAAGATGTGATCTTAATTTTATTGATCATATTATCATTTTTATGTTTTCATTGAAATTTTATTATCTTCTTATAATTTTTTTTATAATATACTATTGAAAGATAAATCCCTCCTAAAATTATATTTTAAAAACCCTTATTGTTAGTGGAAATCCTCTAGAAATCAGGTAGTGAACTTGAGGTCATGTGACACTTCACATCGTTGGCATGGTCATGCCATAGTGTAAAATTAAAAAATGCTATTAGAAATAGGTTTCTCTTCTGAGGTATTGTTATTAGGGGAATTTGTATATTAGATATTAGGGGTTAGGTCCTATTAAGGAACAAATGTGTGTGTCTAGACTGTAAAACCATATGTAAAAGTCCATGTTAACTGGGGAGTATGAGATTTTATTATTTTATTTATCAATAATATTTTGGTATATAGAACTCACTCAAGATAAGGGTGAGTAGTGTGTTATTCAACTGTCATTTTGGGACATAGGGAAATGGTATATGTGTGTATGTTCATTCAATTTTTATTTATTAGTAATTTGGTTTCAATTAAGTTAGTTAATTATTAATAAACTAATTTATTATTTCCTAAATAAGTTATTTATTATGGATTGGTTAACTAAAATCCCTGAGATGAATTTTATAATGAAATATTATTATTTTTATTTCACTAATTACTATGTGAACTTATACATTGATTTATTTTATATTTCGATTCTAAAAAATTTGATATCGATTAATAACTAGTGTGTTGATTTTTATAGAATCATAAAATAAGTATACTAAATATGATCATGGTAAAATGGTAGAGTATGAGCAACTTGAGAATGATATTTTTTAGGGATAGTCTGAGCAAGTTCCTTTGGTGGGCGATCCCAAGACTCCAATAGAGAAGAAGATTATGGTGGGTCCTTTTAAAATGATTCTGAATATAGAAGAATAAAAAAGAACATGAGAGTTAATAGTTGTAACTGATGTGGTCTAAGATTTTTTAGCATGGAAACATCTTATATTTAGGTGGGATTTTAGAACATATAAAATATACGAATGGTTAGAGGATACACATGAAGTGGAAAAGTGAAGAATATGGTTTTTATGCTCGAGGGAACTTTATGACACTGGTGGGATATTTCGATCTCATGTAAAAGGACTGAGGGATTGATTTGGGATTCCTTATTGTATTTTTTATTTAAATGTTTCTATCCATATAGTCTAAGTATGGATAGAGGTTATGAAATCATGGATCCAAAATGTGGTAATATGTTTTTTCTTGATTATGGAACTAAATTTATAGATTTATTTAATTTGTTTTTGAATGTGGGAGGTTCTGAAACTTATATTAATCATCATTTTCAGTATGGGATGAGGTTGGAGATTTTTTAGAAGGTTTTAACCCATTTTTCCAAATTTTATAGTAGTGGTAAATTTGGATTTCATGGATGTAAAGTATTATAATTAAGTGAGTAGAGATTAAATGGGATCTAGTGGATAAGGAAGTAGCAGTAAGAGAAAGATAAATGATTTTTTACAAGCATGGTTAGCAGTCAAGTGGTCAGGGTAATAATTTTTTTCTCCTTCCCAAGGAAAGGTTCCATTAAAGTGTTTTCAGTGTGACCAAAAAGGATATAAATGGGATGATTTTTTTATTAAGTAGAAATAATTTCATTAACATAGATTAATATGAAATCTATAGAAATATTTCATAAATGGGTTTTAGTGGGGTGGATGTTGGGATTCCACTTCTACTTGGGTATCTTGTACATGGCCTATTGAACCTTAGTATATTGATGGACACATTTCATCTGGGTGGTATAATTTTGAAGGGGGGATGTATTTTAAGGAACAATATATGTGGGTAAATGAAATTTAGTGTAGTTAGATAACCAATGGGTAGTGTTGAGGTGTAGGGAATAGTTACTTTTTCATATGAAGCTAGTAGTAGTTGATATTAGAGAGGGGAATTCCATGATTAGGGGTAAAATATCGATTACCTCTACCTTGGTTAGTGTGTTATTAGATTTTAGTTCTTCTCATTCTTTTATTTATACTTTTTTTTTATGTCTAACCAAGATTTAGATATTGATTTCATGATAAGAATTTTTCTTGTGAATACTTCGTTGGAAAGAAGGAAGGATTCCATCAAAAAATTCCCAACAAATTCCATTATTATTAGTGGGTTTTTATATCTTTAGGACTTATTCGACAATGAGAATAAAATATTTATTGTGTTCATTTGAATGGATTGGGATACGTTTTTTGGGCTCACATTTATTATACTATGAACTATTGACCTTTTTCACATATTGTGGTGAATCTATTATTTTTATGGTAGAGTGGAACTATCATGCCAGAAGATATAGCAATAATTTGGGGAATCTATAGATGATCACATCTCAATTAGTAGGTATGGTTTCTAGATTAGCTGATGCTATTAGAATTTATTTTCCTCCTATCATTGATAGATATCATGAAACATTTCATAGATTGTTTTTAGGAAGTTTCTATAGTGGGAGGTATATTTCATGATTTCATTGGTACCAGGTAATGATCCTATCTCAACAACTTCTAATTTCATGTCTCCAACTAAGTTCATAGAGTTAAAAACTCAGTTTTAAGATCTTACATCAAAAAAATTGACCAGGAAGAGTGTGTCTCAGTGGGGTTCTATGGTTCTTTTTTATAAGGAATTGGATGAAATATTATGATTGTGTATTGATTAAAAAAAGGATAAAATATGATATCATTAAAAAATAGTAACCATTATCATCGATTAAGAATATGTTTGATCAACAAAGATGAGCTTAGTGATTATCAAAGATTAATATTTGGTTTTGTTATTGTTAATTGAGAGAGTGATATAAATTTGTTACAAGGATGAATTTTCAAATGAGATATAACCATTTTAAATTATTATTGATATTTTTAGGGTTAAAAATTCACTAGTTGTGTTTATAGCTTTCATGAACCATGTTTTAAAACATTATTTGGATTTATTTATGATTAGGTTTATCAATTATATCTTGATATATTCAATACCCTATAAGAAGTGTAGAGAACATTTGGACATTACCTTAGGCACAATGAGAGATCACTAATTGTATGATAAGATTTCAAAGAGTATTTTGTTGAACTAAAATGTGAAATTACTTATACGTGTTACCTATGAATCTATAATATCAATGGATCTTGGGAAAGAAAAAAGTATTATGTATTAAGAGATTCCCAAGAATTCCCTTTAGATTTGAAGTTTCTTGGGATGTATAAGTTACTATTATTGATTTTTTTAAAACTTCAATCACCTAGTTTTTTATATAATGGAGTTCAAAATGAAGAGAGAAAAGTTTTTATGGGATGATAAATGTGAAGCTGTATTTCATGATCTAAATAATATATTGATATCCACACATATTCTCATTCCACTAAATCTCTAAAAGCATTATAAGGTCTAGTGTGATTCCTTTGGTGTGGGTTTACAATATGTATTGGTATATGAGGTTTAGGTGGTATATTATAGTTATTTATAGTTTAGGATACATGAGAATAATTATTTCACTCATGGTCTCAAGTTATTCATAGTTGTATATGCATTAAATTTGGTAACATTATCTGTTCAGTGATAAGTTTGTTTTTATACACCTATAATAAGAGATTGATGTCTATATTTTCACTATGATATTTTAATGTGTAATAGATTTGATATATAAAATATAATTAGTTATTTTATTTAGTTATAATATATAGTTTGTGAAATAGAAATTTCATTAATGATGCCTTAAGTAAGAAGTTTTGGGTGGATGTGGTTCATGAATTGAAGGGTGAGTGATATATTATATCAAATTAAATTGAGTTTCATCCATATGTAGAAGATGTGTAATGAAATGTTGTCTTCAAAACTTTGATTATCACTTCACCCTTTATGGAGAAATTGAAACAGAGATATAATTCAAATTCTGAGATTTTAGGTGTCAGGTTTTCATGAAATATTATATAGTGGGAAAAAATACCCAACTGGAATCCTGATGGTTATTCTCTCTTGTATATATATAGTTAGGTTTATGATTTATTGGATTATAAATTAGTATTTATGAGGTAATTTTATATTTCTCGATTAGTATTTTATCCAAGTTTTACCAAGATGTATCATAGTGTTTGACAACACTTTTTGTGGTTAGGTATAAAAAAAGAAATTATTAGACTCAATTCAAGATGATTTACCTCTCATAGGGTAAAAGGTGAATATTAGAGTCCCAGGAGAATTAGTTATCCATTAATCATTCTAATTTGTAAATGGTATGAATTTAGAAATTATTTTTTTATGGTATTCTAACATGTTTGTTGCAGGACCATTAATTTATCATTTGAAATCACCTAAAAAGAAACATATATTTGAACAAGGATATCTCCCAAGGAACCATTCAATCACTCACTTCCCTATCCACTTATTCATATTTTTAGATTTTTTCAAACTAAAAATGAACAAATGTAAGTTCTTGTGTTGTTTGAAGATTGGATGTTAGAAAATATTGCAAATTTTAGTGGAAGGGTGATTCTTTAGGTGGAGTTCTACTTCATTCTATCATTATTTGACACACTTATGTTGTTCCATCATATCACAGTATTCCATACATTCTAATTCTCATAAAATATCCATTTTTTCTAATGAATTTATATTTGTTTATTTCAAAAATATTGTAAATGAATGTAATTATCAAATGAATTTTCAAACTAAAATATTTATCATGGAACCAAATATACTACACATTGACATTATCTTACAAGAAAACATTGATGTTCAGAGAAATTGAGAATTAATTATCTTATATAGGTCTTGCATGAGACAATTATAATATGAATAATAATCCTGTGTAAAATATAATATAAGTCCAGAAAGTCCTATGGAAATTTTTTATACCTAATTAGATATCATAAAGAGTTCAAATAGAATATGCATTTATAAAATATCCTACTCTCAACCAAATTATCTTATGAAATAATGGTCTAGTTATTGTGTAAAGGTTAAATGTCTTATGATGTGGAATATATTATGTTGTTTTTAAGATATTGATAAAATTAAAACTTATCCATCCATCAAAATTCAATTTTTATTTCAAACATAGAGAACAACAAAACCCCAAAAAAATGGGGGCATTAAATAGTGCAAGACAAGGGAATCCCCTCTGACCAAGTTCACACCCTCAAGATTTAGATAGTTAATGGAGATGAAATAAGTACTAATGAAACTCTGGTCCTCCAATGAGTCCAAATGACCTGAGACCTTGTGGCCCTCACACCAAGTATGGGTGACTCAAATGTTGTTTCCAAGAAGATATTTTCATTTACGAACAATATAGGCTATATACCAAGGATATGAACCTTTCTCGTTCATGGAATCATGGAGGACCTTAGAATCAGTTTCCACCTGGGAGATGTCCAGGTTATCTTTCATACAAATGGTGATCTCGGTGATCATCGCTTTGGCCTCATCTTGAAGTGAGGTTCCATTGCTGTAGAATGAAGAACATGCCATAACCACAAGTCCCCCAGGAAATGGAGCCAAATTTTAATGAAAATAAGTAATTTTACAATATTTAATTGGATTTTTGAGGAAATTATTACCATTTTAGTATTTCATGAAAAGTACACTCTTACATTTTTTCTATAAAAATTTGTGTTTCTAAATAGGGAAATGGAGATTTAAAAAATATTCTATTTTTGAGAACGCGTATAGTTTTAAAGTTTACTAAACCTATAGAAATTTTTTGCCTCTATCCTTACTAGTTTTATAAAATATTGAAAATACTGATTAAATTTTTTTTCTTTAGAATATTTTATTAATATCTCAATCATTGATGTGAAATAAATACATTAATTTAAATATAAATAGAGTTGATGTTAATATTCAAAATTATAGGATCACAAACACACTAACTGCATGCTCTGTTTTTAACACCTATTCATGTGAAATGAAAAAATAATATTGTTTTTGTTCTCTTTAAGGATATCATAAAAATCCATATATACTATTTGAAGCTATATTTTATATCACTAATCATTTTTCTTCTCTGTCAGTTGTGGCTTGCAACTATGTACTCAACCCGTAACACTTTTTATACATCACATTCTTTGTAAATTTTAACTCATTATTCAGATCTTAAGAATCCCATGGTCAAGTCTTGAAAATAAGGTATAGATTCATAAAATCTCTTAGTACCTTTATGTAACAATTCACAATTTATTGCACTCAACTATCTAGGTCCTTTTAAACATTACCTGTATAATAAAAATCAGTAATCTCATTGAGAGAGTGATTGTTAGAGTGGACTAGGGGACTCATGCATCCCAAAACACAATAAAATCCTATGTGTTAGACTCTTTTATTATCTAGATTTTTATACTACTTATCTAGTAAATGAGTAATGAATAGTTCAAGGGAAGATTTTTTATTAGGGTTAAAATTTCAATAACTCACTTCACCCCACCCCACACCCCCTTGAGTAATTTTATTACACAATCTAGGAAAAAAATTGGTATCATAATTCAAGACTCTTGAGTTATAAACTCTAATAGGTTGAATTCATAAAGATATTTTTAAAATGGTTGTAATATCTAACAGTAGATAGGGAATAAACATATCCAAGGGTATTTAGTTTAGTGGATATAACTATGAATATTTAATGGTTTGAATGATTATTTATCTGAAAAATCTTAGTCTTATGACTTATTGGAATTCTATCAATCCTTTTGAAATTCCTGAAGTAAAACCAAAACAATGTGATTCTAACATGGAAAACAAATATGATCTGAACTCCAAGGATATAAATTCCACTATATGTGAATTAGGTCCTATGGAGTTGAACTAATTTTCACAAAGTAATACAAATGATAAAATTTTGTAAATTATATCTATTTCTTATAAAGGTAATGATAAGGTAACATAGATACAACACTTCCAAATTAATATTTGTAACATTTAGAATGGTAGATGGTGAGAGTATCACATTAATGAATAGAAGGTTCAGTGAAATTGTAAAAAAATTATCTACCTTAAGAGATCATGTTTTTGAACCCGATCAAGGCCTCAAAGTACTTAGAGTTCTACCATCAAAATGGTGTGGAATTTCGACTTCTATTATATAGTTTACTGATGTGAATTTTTTTGAATAAAAGATCTTATATGAACACTTATGATGTATGAATATGAGATATAAGTTGAGGTAGTAGATAAAAAATGTTAAAATGGATAATGTTTCCTTAAAATAATCCGCTTCAAAATATGAGATGAAAAATAAAGATACATAATTATAAAACTCATTGGATGAAGATACTTTAAGAAACATAAAGAAAAGGTGATGAGATTACTAAATTTTACATGAAGATCAAGATGTTATCAATTAGAGAAAAGTATTCAATAAATACTTTAATAATTATAACAAGTTTGATTGAAATACCAAAGAAGTAAGATTTTAATAGTGTAAGAAGATTGGGCATATAAAGAATGGTTTCCTTCAGCTTGAGGAAAATAATTTTTTTAAAATGAAGTGTAATAAGAGATCATACAATGAAAAGAATCGGAATGAAATAAAGGCTACATGGAGTACCTTAGAGGACTCGAATGATAACTCCAGTTCTAATTCTAAATCTAAAGTATTCAATCAAAATGAAAATATGTTGTTTATAGAATAAATTGAGATGGTATCTCCTTTTTATTATTACTAATATGAATATAAACTTTAAAACCATTATTTTGATGTGTGAATGAATATTGATCCATGTTATAAGATAAATGTGAATCTTTAAAGAAAAAGATCAAGTATCTTAGAAATTATTATGATGTTGTGTCAAAGGAAAAGGGTGAACTAACCTAAAAAATATCATAGATTAAATATAATTTAGAAAAATCTATATCTAGTTGTATTTTATAGGAAATAAAAATAAAATAATTAATGGATAAAGTAAAATATTTAAAACAATATTACACTATTTTTTAATGAGGAGAATTATCAAAATCAAATCCTTGGTAAGAAAAAAGAACATGAAGAAAAATTTGGGATATATGGTATGGGACAAAAAAATAATCTATATAAGAATTATTTTGTGATTATTTACAAAAAAATAAAAAATTATAATATTACTTGTTTTCAATATGGGATTAATGATCATTATACTAATTTCTATTTTATATGACAACACTAGTTGTGTGGTGTAAAGAACTCATATATTTTAAAAAAACATATCCAATTTTAATTCTATAAATTATAGACTAATTTGGGTTCCCAAATCCTTCATAGCTAACACTATTGAACCCAAGAGAATTTGGGTACCAAAGAACCTTATTATTTAATTTTTATCTATATGAAAAAAAATATTGGAATGGTAATGAAAAATTGTTTATTTATAGTGGTTAAAGACATATGATATGATATTTTTCTAAATTTCATCGACTATATAAAATTAATGGAGGATTTTTCACATTTAGTGAATATGTAAAAGAAAATATTATAGGAATAGGGTCTATTAGATATCCATATTATATCCTTATTAATAATTTAATTTATGTTGAAGGCTTAAAGAAAAACCTGATAAGTATTTCTCAACTTTATAATGATAAATTTTCTATTTATTTTTCCAATAACTCCAATTATGTTTTCATAGATAAATCACTGATTTTTAGAGAACCAAGAATTTAAAAATTTTAAACACTATATATTTAAAATTTTAGTAAACAAAATATAATTTTTTTAATACTAAAATTAATGAATCATATATCTGAAATAAAATAATTTCACATTATAATGGATATTATCTAAGATAATTATTCAATAAAAACTTGATTTCTTATTTTACTCAACTTAAATTGGACAAAAAGAAACTATGAGATGAATGATGATTGGGTAAACAAAAAAATTAATCCTTAAACCCAATTAAAGTGGTTGAAACATCTTGAACACTATAATATATTCACATGTATATTTTTGGTCCTTAGCAAACTATGAGACTAGTTGGAAAGTAATTTTTTTATGTATTAGTTGATTATTTTTATTAGTTTAAAATGTTTTATTTCTAAAGGCTTAAAATTAAATCTTGTGCTCATTTTGTAACATTCTTATGAAAAGTAAAAAAATGAAAATATGCAAAAAATGTTTCTTAAAAAACTAACCATGGGGGGGGGGTTATAATAATGAATTCAATTCATTTTCTTAAAAATATGGAATTAAACATTCCTTATCTACCCCCAAGAAACCTCAACATAATAGTATTATTGGGATAAGGAATAGTACGTTATAATAAATTTCTTGGACAATTCTTTGTGAATATATAATTCTCACTCACTTTTGGGATGTAGCTATTAAAAAACATGATATGTCATTAATAGAGTCATAATAAGGCTATCTTAAAGAAAACAATATATGGTTTATGGAATAATATGAAACTAAAGGTGTAATACTTTATGATTTTTTGGTACAATGTGTATTTATTGAACGCTAAGTATGATCTTGGTAAGTTTGAACCAAAATATGATAGAAGAGTCGTTTTAGGTTATTATTCTACTTATAAATCCTATAGATATTTTGACAAGAAGTTAATTATTATTGAAGTATATAGTCATGTGGAATTTTATGAGTGTGATCCCTTTGATCACAAACAAAATCAAGATGATGAATTTGGTTATTCTTTAGATAACATGATACTTGAACCACTCTTAAATGAAAAAAAGGATCATAATCTGGATCTTTACCAAGTAAAATATAGTCTTGAAATTATGAATATGAAGAACCTGAATGTATGATGAATATCCATTCTAGATCATTGAAAATCTATCCTTTAGAAACTATCATAAGAAACCTAAACAATGGAGTTAGTACTAAAAGATGTATATGAAACCTTACTAATTTTGTTTCTTTCCTATCCCAAAGAGAACCTAAAACCATAGATGAATTATTAGGTGACAAGAGTTAGATTATAGCCATGTAAGAAGAATTAAAAAAGTTTAATATGAACAATGTATGATAATTACTTGATATACCCTCTTATTATCTTGCTATTGGAACTAAATGAGTATTTAGAAACAATTAGGATGACCATGGTGTGATCTCTAAAACAAGGTTAAATTAGTTTCCAAAGGTTATAATTAAGAGGAATGAATAGATTATGAGGAAAATTCTTATCTATATATATATTAGAAGCTATTAGTATCCTTCTATCATGTGCATACTATATGAATTTTAAATTATTCCAAATGTTTGTAAAATATACCTTTCTAAATGGTTTTATTATGGAGGAAGTAAATTTTTAACAACTGCATTCTTTTGAAAAATCCAAATTCTCCGAACTCTATTTCCAAACATACCAAATATTTATATGATCTTAAACAACCACTTAGATCCTAATATAAAAGTTTATATACATTTAACTTATCAAATGGTTTTTTTAAATAGTAGTCCTAATTTATTTATAAAAGTCTTCAAAATATGCTTTACTTGTTTAAATATATGTTTATGGTGTTATTTTTTGTTCCACCAATCTAAAATTGTATAATGGTTTTTCAAAACTAATGAAAAAATAATTTCAAATAAGTTTAATAGGAGAATTAAATATTATTATTGGAATTGAAACCAATGAAAAATACTTTTGAAATATTATAAACCAAAGAAAATACATACATGATTTATTAAAATGATTTGGACTTGAAAGTGGTAAGAATTTTTCAACTTCTAGGAGTTTCAATATTAATCATGACTTAGATAAAGCTGAAAAACCAGTTAAAAACAAGATGTATAGAGGAATAATTGGGAGTCTAATTTATCTAAATTCAAGTAGATAATAAATTATGTTTTCAATATCTCTATGTGCTATATTTAAAGAAAACCCAAAGGAACCTCATTTAACATTTTCCAGAAGAATTTTAAGGTATTTAAAAGGTATAACTTATTTATCCTTAATTTCTCAAAAAAATATCTGATTTTGATTTAATTTCATATTCCGATGCTGAATTTGGTGGGTGTAAATTAGATAGAAAGAGTATATTTTGAACATGACACTTTTAAGAAAATGTTTAGTTTCATGATCTTGTAAAAAGAAACACTCCATTACATTATCAACTACTGAACCTGAATATATTACAGCTGTTAGTTATAATGAATTGGTGTTGTCGATGAAACATACCTTAAAAGATTTCATATTCATTTTTTCGCATGTTCCAATTGATTGCAATAACACTTATACTATCAACATTTCTAATAATCCAATAATTCATTCTAGAATGAAACATATATACTTACCGTATCAATTATTAAGGAATCATTCACATAAAAATAACATCTCTTTAAAATTAATAATTACTGAATTTCAACTTGAAGATATATTTACAGACTTTATTTAATGAAATATTTGATTTCATAAAAATTTAATTAGTTTTATTTTATTTTAAATATTTATTTTTTTCTAATTGAGAATTTAATTTAGGTATTCAAAATAATTATTTACCAATAACTGTAATAATTTTTATTCTGGATTACCATTTTCAATTTATGTATTTAAATATTTTTTTAAAATCATAAAGTGAAACATAACCCCTAATCAATTTATAATTTTAGTTATTTTATTTTTATTGTATCATTGTCAGTGACTCTCAACATTCTCTCTCAAATAAATCATTATTATTGGATCGTATTTTCAAAAAAAAAAACCTATGAGCTTGCCTTCTATCTCAAATAAAAAACCCTCTCAAATAAACCCTAATCCTTTAACCTTCAAGAAAAATATTTTTTTAAACAATGGTAAAATTAAAAATATTAAAAGAACATACTTCTAGGAGCATGAAAAGAGTAAAAGTAATGTATAAAATCTTATGTAGGAAATCTATTGATTTCAACTTACTATATCTATGGACTTGCTCCTGAATAATGTCTTAATCTTTTAAGGATGGGAGTTTTTCTTCAATGAAAAAATAACTAAATTATTTTATGAAAATAAGTCTAATATTTTTATTCAAATGATGAGTTCAGTGTTGGTGCTATTGAATATTTAATAGTTTCAAGGGTGAATGGTAATAGATTACTTATCTCTTTGGCTATTATAACTAGGGCATTTCAATTACCACATGATGGATGTTATGAGTTTCATCCATACTTGGTTGATGTAATAATTTTTGTCCATATACGATTGTCAATTATCTATTTAGAGATCTAATTGTTGAAAAGAATAATGTGAATGACTTGTATGCTGGGCGAAAAGTGTTGGTGAAGTTCATGTCGACTGGGATAACCCAAATGAATAGGGATTTTGAAAATTTTATTTCCTAATATCTTCCTGCTATGTATCCTAACGATCAAGAAGAAAGTAGATTTATGAAGACACATAATGGGATATATTACATAGGCAAATAAATAAACCTTGAGTTTCTATCATTCTTATTTAATTATAACTCTATCATTTCAAAAAGTGAGATATAATTGATTGATTTATGGCATCCAAATTTTATGGATTAAATAACTTTTGAGATGGTATTCTTAAAAATATTGGTTATTTTTGGAACTTCTTTCTCAGGAAGTTAATTCCCATTGGTGTAAAAATGGATGGACTATTTACTAATCATGTTTAGGGGGAGAAATTATTGGGGAATTTTGTTTTTATAAAGTAAAGGAAGATGAAAATTTAAGTGTTCCTTCAAGGTATGTCTTAAAAGATAAAACAGACAATGATCCTCTTATTATAATAATAATAATAAGTTAGGTAATCTATTCTTAGAATCCCTTGACCATTCATGAAGATAAAGTAAGGGGATGAGGTGAGGTTTATCAAGTAGAGAAAGTGGTAGTTAACCACGTTGATGATCAAGAACTATATGATTTTTCTTCTGTAATCCCTATTCATGAAGTGGTGGTGTCTACTATTGATGCAAAGGAACTTATATAAGTGATTTATATTGTGTTTTATAAAATATCTCTTATTATATCAGACTTATTTATTATAATCAAAATACTAATTTGTATAAACTTTGGTGAGACAAGGTATATTACTCTTTTAAGGGTTCTTCAGAGTTTAGTATAATTTCTACATTCACAGGTATTGTGAATGTGTACTCAGAGCCCTCTAAAAATATAGGGGTAAAAGTTTATAGAGTTTTTTTTGTCTATTGGGTCTATTTGTTCAGATGAGGAAGATGAAGAAGAAACTATTTTACTTGGTATAGTAGTTCCTACTAAACCCCTTCTTGATGAAGTTGAAGTAGATGAGGGAATAAATTTAGGTTACCCAACTACTCAAGGATTTGAAAGTACTAAGTCAGATGGCCCCCTTTATAATTTTATTTAGAATATAACTTTTAAACTTATATTTATACATTTTGAGAAGAATGGTTTGAGAGATAAAGTAACATACTTGCAAGAGAAAAATGTTCCTAAGTCTGAGTTGAATAATCTGATGTCCCTAATGCAATCTCAATCTGAAATAATTTGTAATTTTTTTGGATGGAAATATGATGTCTGTATTTATGTCATGGATGAAAAAAGGTCAATCAAAGATAATGTTAAATTAGTCTTGTATTTTATAATTAAAATTATGAAATATCAATTTGAGTACATAAAAATAATCCCCTCTACTAAACCTTCACCAATTCCAACTTTTCAAGCCGATTCATCTATACCCTATTTATTTTCCAAGCCAGTTGAGGAGAATTTAATGGATATTTCTTTATCCATTAATAATTTGAATGAGAGAATGGAATCCATGAAATGTGATAATGTATCTCTAAAAACCGTTCAGTAAGTTCAAAAGGCTCTCACCTTTAAAATTTTGGAAGTTAAATCTACTATTTGAGGAGTTAACAATACCCAAAAACCACTATTAGATTATTATGATTTCATTCAAGTGAAATTTTTCTCTCTGAGAGAGACTGAAACGAAAAGATCATGACATTTCAAAATTCAAGTTAGGAGGACTAGATAACATGGATCCACTTATAGATAATAACTTTAAGATATTGGTTACTAAGTTGAATAGGCTCTAATAGACTCTTGAGAATTCTATGACCTCTGATTCCATGATAACTACAACAAAGGATACTATAGAGTAAGTTTAATGACCACAAGAATCTTATAAATATAATTATATAGATATTTAAAGGGTTTTGTGGTTGCATTATTTATGACCTATATATATTTCTCATAGTTCTAAGTCTAAGTGTTGTGCACTCTCTTAAAAATTTGTGCTCATAAATCAAACCCGTACAATTGGGATAGAGTGATATGTCCAAATTTGTGACAATTTTTTGAAGTCATCTAATATTTCTCCCTAAAATTAATTATCAAAAGGATTAATATTTGTGAATTTTACCTCTAATAGATTAGATATAAGAAAACTCTAGGTCATACCATTCCGGAACAATTTCCTTCCACCAAGAAGACGATGAAATCTATCTTTCATATGTATTCTCTTTATAAAAACGAAAAATGGAAGTATGTCACACAAGACAAGTCTCCTTATCCTCCTATCTATGTCGAACCTCTCACTTTCACTACCACCAATAAATATAATAATGTCTAATATAGGGTTTCTAAAACAATATTATGGTGGGTATAATAATACTCTCCCATAGGACAAAGTTGGTGTTGGTAGAAACTCGAGTTCGGTAGTACACATTGGTGTGTTCACCATTCAGAATAGTTAGTTGAAATTGTTATTTAAATCAATCCTTCCTAACTAGTTTCCTTCTATAAAACCCCCACTAAGACCTAACATACCGAGTCTCACCCTAATCTCATGATTTGATATATTCTATAGTACACTTTATTTGGTTTATCAAATAAATCTTCTAGTTATCTTTTTCAAGTTATCTTCCGACATTATTTTTTATTGCTTGTATAGTTAATATCCCTTACTGATTTCATATTATGATTTTTCATTCATATATTAACCCAAGTCAATAGTCGATCTATATTCCTTTAATTCCTTCCAATTCTTACAATTTTTATTCTATATTTAAATTTTCTTATCTCAAACCACTATATTCTTTTTAATATTACAAAAGGGGTATAAGTTTGGAGTAAGCACCACATTTTATCATACAGGGAGACAATCTATAATTTTTTTAAACGGTCAAGGGTTTTATGATCATAAAAAGGTGAGAGATTGTTGGACACATAAATTTTATTCCACCATATCACTATGTTCCCTATGTTTTGATTCTCAAAAAATCCTCATTTTTTTTACTAATGAATTTATATTAAGTGATTTTAGAAATATCATACAAACATGTAATTTTCATATGAACTTTCAAACTGAAAGATTTAACATGGAAGAAAATATCCTATGTGTTGAAAGTATCTTATTATTAGACTCTGGTGTTAAGAAAAATGGAAGTGTAATTATCCTACGTAATTATATCATAATATAATTATCATATAAAGGAGTCCACTTTTGAAAAAATGTACTATGAATCTTTAAAGTCTTATATTCTATGTTTATGCCTTGTTAGATATCATATAGAGTTTAAATATCTTATTCATTCATAAAATATACATTGACAAGTCATATTATCTTACAAAATGGTGTTTCTTGTCATTTAAAAATGGTGTAATGTCTAACAACACTGAATACACGTTTTAAGATATATCTCAAATAAAACATATCCTTTAAAGATGAATAAGTCTTATGAATTCAAAATTCATATAGTAAAACATATTATGAATAAAATACTTATGAAGATAAATATCTATGAAAAAAACTATTTTATAATATTTAATTGGATTATCAAGTAACTTATTATCATTTTAGTATTTTACACAAAGTATAATCTTGCATTTTGTTTCTATAGGAAGTTACATTGTTGAATAAGGACATGTAAATTTAAATATTTTTCTATTTAAAAGAACAAATATTTTTAAAAAGTAGAACAAACCTACATAAAATGGCTACTTGTATCCTTACTTCTTTTAGAAAAGGATGAAAACGTAGACTAAAAATAGTATATTTTTAATCTCTCAGCTTCTGAAGTGAAAGTAGCATTCATATTCAAATAAAAATTTATCTACTATTAATATTTATAAAAATAATATCACAAACATGAGAACCTTATGATCTATTATTCATAACTATTTATGTGTAACTAAGACTGAACATTTTTTGTTGTGGTAGTCTTCATGATTATCATTTTTCACTAAAAACCTTATGGTCTACTCATAAATGTTATATTCAATCACTTTAATTTTTTGTAATATCTATAATTTATGGCTTTCAACTGTGTATTTAACTCTTAACACTTTTTATACATCTCATTATTTTTAAATTTTCAATCATTGTTTTGAGTGTTTAAAGGATGTGGATAGGTCTTTTGAATATGGGAGAGATTTGTAAAAGCTCTCGATACCTTTTTGTAACAAGTAAAGGTTGATTGAATCAACTTTCAAGGTCCCTATAAAAAGGACCCACATGGTTAAAATCACCAAGCACACTCATAGAGTGATTGGTGGAGAGTACAAGGGGATTCATGTTCCCTAAACCACTATAAAATCCTCTATGTTCTACTCTTTTATTCACTATTTTATTTTACATAAATTATCTGATAAAATATTAAATAATATTTCAAGTGTTGATTTTTTATTCAGGTTAAAATTTCAAGAACTCAATTCACCACCGACTTGACTCATTGTGTTACTCCATCTAGGACAACAATCACTTCCCTTGATTTTCAAGAATCCACTATCACCCTTTCTATTTGAATAAAATGCAAAACCTTAGATCTATAAAACTCACATTGAGTTAAATATTTATGTCCATAAAAATATATCCATAGGTTATTATCCCTCATTTTATATGTGAGAGAAGGAGATACCTAGAAACATACAAGTAACACACAAGTCCTTGAGGCTCAATGTAATGGATAATTCTAACTAGGATAAGTTGAATCCTACTACAGGGAAGTTCCACATCCTTGTTTCTCACTCACATGCCTACTACTACACGACACTTCACTACCCAACTCACACCATTCCACCATATATAGTATTACTTGGATATAGGGAATAAATATTTTTACACTTCAAGTATAAATAAAAGTAGAATAATAAAAAACCATCAAAACCACTTAAACCTCATTCATCATAACACTCTAAACCTAGAATAAAAGTAATAGAGAGAATTTTTAATGTAAGACTATGGATAAAAGAATAAAGACTCTCTCCCCCTTGATCAAACACTAATAATTTATTAATTATCTATATAGGTGGGAGTGCGGGGGGGGGGGGGATTGGAAAATTCATTGGAATTGGATGATAAATCTAAGCTACTATAGGAATGTATGATTCCATCCCCCCACCACTTTAGCTCCATCTCCCTTTTATAAACTATGAATCTCATCGAGATCAGTCTATGCTGGATAGATTGGTGTGATTCCTCAATTGAAAGTTAATCCTAGATCATAGAATTCATTTACGATGATCGATATATCCCATCACTATGATTGGTCTCTAAATGGATAATTTTTATAAATTTTCTTAAAATGGTTAAGCAATGTGTGTATAGAGGAATATTTTTGGTTCTTTTATATCATGCATGTACCATGTGTAAATTGTTTTGCAATAATGGCCTCATTTCCTCCTTCCTCAATTTCCTTATATATTCTATGTATATGATATATGTGAATGATGGTCAGTATGAGATCCTCATATACATTGGGATTAGATGATAATAGACTAGAAAAACCCTGTTCATGATTGATGATTCATCATGTGATTGGATACATCACCAACCCCTAGTTAATCTTATGAATCTCATGAAACAACTGGGATTATCCTAAATTATTTCCATATTTGGGAATTTAATATCACGAATCTCTCTAGTTTTATGGGTTAATCATATATAGATAATTTTCAATAGAATATTAATCTAAAATGAGGTTAATTTAGTCATACAGAGTTCATGTATCACTCTATTTATTTTAAAGTAGTGATCTTCAAATCTGAATTAATCTTATATGACACTCCTTCATGCTTGAATATTCATATGTGGTAACTAAAGATAGGTTTTTGACTAGTTTAGTCTATATATTAAATCTTTTCTGTGGGATTTAATCTCACATAACTTTAAATTTTTTGGTTTTAATACTATATAACAACCAAAAATATCATTTATTCATATCGAACACCTAGGATTCATTTCAATCACACAAAAACCAGTATTTTATTTAGAAATTTCATATTTAGTGTAGTATTTAATCTAAAATCAATTCCAGAATAAATAAAACATTAAAAACCATGAAATTAATCCATAAATTATTCTAAATCTAATATAATGTTATCAATGATATAATATTAATTAAACTGAGGGAATTTAATATATATAATTAAATAAAAATTTATGAAAATTAGGCTCTAATCACTCCCCATAAACTTTCCCTTTCTCTATATAAGGAAAAAATCTATATCAAAACTCAAAATCCACACTATAGTCAAAATTAAAAACCATTCCAATCATCCATAGAAAATGAAATTTATCATGCTAATTTTATGAAAAACATTTTCCCCTCCTTTTCCCATCCCATATTTAAATTTATTCTTTCTTAATAATCCACCCATTACCCAATAATAACCTACCTCACATTTAAGTTTATTTCTCACACACTCAAAATAAATTTTAAATAGTTTTTTCCTCACACTTGAAAGATTCATGAACACTATACACTTGTTAAAACTCTAGTTTTATATAATGTGATTCATTAAAATTTAATTAATCATGAGATGTGTTTAAGGTGTTCTTGGTGTCTTAGGGATAGTGAGAAAAATTATTTAAAGATCAAAGGATGAATATAGGAGTTTAAACTCTTAATTAAAATGCATGAATATTCATGTAATTCCATGTAAGATTCATTACTTAATTACCCATAAAAATTAATCTCATCCAAAAACATTTTATATGGTCCATTAGTCAAACAATAAAGCATTATGAATGATAATAAATTTTTAATATCATCTTTCTATATTTTTTCTACTTATTTAAAATTTTATTTGTTTCACATGTATAGATTATATATATATTTTTCATCAATAATTTTTTCCATTTATATTTTATATTGAAGGATCATGGAATGAAAAATTAATATAATAAATGTGACTCAAGACTATTTTTTAAATCCTCAAAATGATGATTCCACCCCAAATTTACAATAATTGTGAAACACATCCCAAATAAAGCACATAAAGGCATCCCTTGCGCACAAGATTCAAATACTAATGGAATTATTTTAATATATAAGGTTGGATAAGGGAAAATATGACTTGTAATGTGGTTTTAACCTATAAGGTAATTCATGGATTTAAAGGGATAAACAAGGTTTGGTATAAAGTTCGATACTTGGATAATGTTGGATTGCTAAATAAGTACTTAAATCATTTTAAAAGATCTCATGATCTATGAATATTTGAAAATAATAGAATCATAAGTTATATATTACACATAAAATCCAAAAAAATTCATGAAATTGAGGGTATTAGGAAAAATGTATCAAAATAATCTTATAAACCTCTCAATATAGGAAAACAACTTTGGGTTGGTGCTCATGGAGATGGATTTTAAGAATTTTTTAAACTTTTAAAAATATTTAAAAATAAAATTCAAGTAAAATTTATTAATATAATAAATAATTAATATTTATTTATTAAAAAATCATGGAATTTTTTTCAAAAGAAAATCAACTGTGAAAAGTGACATGTATATTCATTTAAGATCAAATTTTCCTAAAAACACCCCAAAAAACAAAACAAAACATGAAAAAAACCCTAAAAAAATGAAGAACCATCCCCCAAACTTAGTTGTTACCACCCACAAAAATTTAAATTTAAATTGTATCAATATGTACATAATATGAATTGGGTATTAATCAGACCAAAGATAATGATGGAAACAACCTAGTGGTTATTTCCAGTGGTCAGTTCTAACACTCTTCTCTTAGCCACTGGTGGTTCTAAAACCCAATAATAATAAAAACTATATAAGTAACCTTATTAAAATAAAAGGAAAACTAAAAGAGTAATTGGAAGAGAAAACATTTTTTAACCCCCAAGTGGTTTCTTTAATGTTCACTAATAGACATTCCTAGTTTTCACCAAAAATATGATAGAGGATGTGTTTCATATTTATTAAAGTACACATCCTCATTTTCCAATAAATAATAATCAAATACTTATTTTCAAGGTACTTTTTTATTCAAATTTCGTGTTCATCACTTTTCTAATAGTAAGTTCAAGATAAGGTAGTGGTGGAAGGGCGGACAAAGGGAACTCCTCTTATTTTACTTGAACACTTATAAAACTCACTGGGTAGATGTTGGCTACTTCCAAGTGTGGCATATCATCTGGTATTATATTATCATATTTTTATTCTTTTATTTACCTCTAAATTCCAATTTCCTCTTATATATTAGTGGGATATAAATCAAACTCCACTAACGTATTTTAAAACATGGCCACTTTCCTTCTTCCATCTTCTTCATCCACAAATTCATGCATCGAAAATTCCAAATATAGAATTTTAGTACAAAATATATCATCTTTCAATTGGAATTAAGTGAATTTAAACCAAAATTAATTAAATAAATAGTATATCCCTTAATTAATTCCACTAATAATTTAACCTCTATGTGTAAGTCCACTATAAAATCATGCATGGAAATAAACAATGGCCTAAAAAACCTTTCTTCTATGGTAGGAACCTATAGTCAGAGTCCTCTTCTTCATCCAAATCATGAAAGAGATTATATGGATCTTACTTATTGAATCATACATGATTAGTTAGTTTTTTTATCCTAGATAAAATCCACCTAACATATATCACGTTCAACTCAGACTCCCTCAAATGCCTCTTTTATGGACGTATTTGGTGCTGTAGAGTTTTTTTAAAGGTTATATGCATCTAGTAGTGGATGATATTTAATTTGGATTCAATAATTTTTTGATATACTCATAAATGGTTATGATTTATTATACTTGGGTTTTTATCTCATAATTCTCCTACACTTCAGTGTTTTTATTATTCTATCACCATTTTAAGTAAGGATGTGAGTCTGTCCACATGTCTTTGCAACTCCTATATTTCCATGTTTGGTTAAAAACCCTAGATTCTTCCACACTTTCCAAAACTTGTGGAAATATGTTATGGTCATAATAAATGGGTAGAAATTGATTGACTAATTATTTAATATCTTCTCATGCATCTTTTTGGGATAAAGTCATTGATAAATAATCCATATTTTTTTAGTTTTTTTAATCAACAAAATTATCTACAAAAGATGAAAATGATGAGGTGAATGATCTAACTCCATGAAAATAGTTCCATAAATTGATATAGTTGTCTTGAGCCTATCAATTAAATATTTAAAAAACATATGGAATATATCATATGGTTAAATGGGGACATGTACCAAAGAACTATCCTATAATGACTTCTATGTCTATTTATTTATATATTTAGAGTTTTTTATTTAAGAATAATAAAATAGACGTAGTTGTGTGGTATAAATATGGAATGTAAGAAAATAATGAAAATATTCGTGGAAGTGAACTAGTACTGATGGTTTGGGAGGATTTCAATTCATTCACTTACTACCCTCATTTTTTAAGACCCCACTATCACCTTTTCTTCAAGATGAAATCAAAAAACCTCATATTCTTCACCGATACATTGAGATGAAGATTAAAGTCCAAAACATTGTAAATATAATTAATTGGGATTAATTTTCTATGTGGGGGGGGGAAGATACCTAGAAGCTTCCAAGAAAATCAAATGCCCTCAAGAATTTATGTAATGGTTAATCTCAACCTTGATAAGTTGAATCCTAAATAGGTAAGTCCATCAACCTTGTATCTCACTCGCATCCCTAATACTACATAAAACTTAACTACTCAACCAACAACATTCCACCATATATGAAATTAATTTTGAAGTTCCCATATGATTATAGGGTGTTGTATTTATTATCAATGTTTTTATGAGTTTATGGTTGCAAATATTAATCAAAGGATTTTTTTTGATATTAACCTGAAGATGATGGTGTAATTTTTAGAGGACAAGATCCAAATGATTTCATGATCTGAAAAGAATTTATGAGCTTTCACAACCTAACCATTATTATTAGAAGAAATGTTTATTCTAATGGTTTATTATTTATCACTAGATGATTTTATTTCTCCAAATGCATAAGATTTAGGATTACTAGAGGCTAATATCACAAAATATAGACTATTTGTCGAGATATTAGGTGTCAGAAGAAACTCATTGATATATTTATGTCAGGATTACAAGAAGTTAGAATAGGATCAGTCTTATTAAAATTTTTAAAAAATATCTGAAAGTTATCCCTAAGGAATATAAAATTAAATCTAATTTTGGGATGTTGATTTTGGTAAATCCATGCACTGAGAAAATGAGGATTAAATATTCCTATGAGTGATTTGAAAAGTTTTCCTATGTCATAAATAATTTGGGGATATCTGAAGGGTGGTCTATAAATTAAGTTAGGTGATGTTTTTTTGATTATTCAATGAAAATATGTCACAATTACTTGTAAATATTGGGATTCAAGCTAATAATATTGAAACCTAAGTCAATCAGAATATGGAATAGGGAAGGATGATTCGAAAGTCTTTAGAATAAGTTAAAATGAACAAGAAACGATCATTAATTTAATTAGAAGACTATATATCGGTATATGAGAAACAAATGATGGAATTGAAATCTTTGGTCATTATAGATGATATTTAATCCTTGTTTAGTCATAAGATTGTTGTCTTATACTAAGTTATATCGAAAGATGATATCATTTGAGGTTATTGAAGTCAATTATAATAATGACTTTGGCTGATGATAAATCCAAAGTATAATGCTTGATTGACTAAGGAAGAAATGAAGAGGTTGAGGTGAAAAAGTTATAGTCAATTTGATTTACTATTTCTACAAAATAAATCTAGAATTTTAAAAGTCTCGAAATTTAAAGTGTTAAGTTGGTCAGAAGAAAGCTTCATCAGACATTAGGAAAATCATAAATGGATTATGTACTGAGGGTCGAAGGATTATCTGATTGGGAGTTATATTGAGATACTACAATTTGAATCTTCATTAATATTTTAGATCTATAAAAGGATAAATATTAACAGATCAGAGGCTATGGAAGAATGGTTTTTATGTACTGAAGGTTGTAAGGGTTTGAGAGATATAAGGGATAAAGGTAGGGCCTAAAGATATAGAATGAAGTTTTAAAAATTCATGGAGTTAATTATAAAAAGGATAGACTACTAGAATATATCAGGGACTTTAATTTTATGTGAATTCAATTAAATTATGGTGATATGAAGATGGATGTTCAAATATTTAAATTTCATGAAGGATATATTTTTATTCAATCCAAGATTTATAGGAGACTTAAGGAAGAATATTATCCCCAAAATCTTCAAGTTACTTGAATGTATTCAACTAGTGATTAATATAATCTTATTATTGGGGTTTTAAGAACCCATGTCACTATTTTATTAAAGGAATATTGTTTATATATAGGAGTTAGTTCCGTCAGAACTTACGGTTGATACTAATAAAAATTATTGTGATTTGAGTTTATTATGAGAGGCCAAAATATAATCTCTAAAGATTCATCTTGGTTTAAAAACAGATGAATCCCTAAAGTAATTATAGCTGATTAGGAAATTGATAAATTTCATAGGTTTTTATTTTGATGTTCCTGGAGTATGAGTTCTGATGACTGGATTTTCAGACACCTAATTCTCAGAGGTTTCTTTCATGAGTATAAGTGCAATTATATTTTATCAAAAGAATCATAGGAAGATCAATATCTAACATTATACTGACCATAATATATGATGATATTTCTCATTTTGGTATTGGTATCATTATGACTGGTGGGAACAAGTATAACCACTTCCAGAGTCATTTTTTATGGGATGCACTATGGGTTTCAAATAGTAACTAGAAACTATAGATTAAGATAATAATTGAACATAGTAAAGAATAGGTTCCCCTCATTCTAGACAAAACATAAAAAAATAATGTTTTAATTTATCTCTTATTTAATTTATCTCTTATTTAATTTCTATATATGTGTGATGTGGATTTTATTTTCTGAGTCGATCAGAGCTCTAAAAAGTTTCAAAGGATAATTTCAAATTGTTAAAAATTGTAAATAATAACAACTAATTCAACACCCCATCTCAATGTCCCACATATTCCTAGGAATATCATGTGGTATTATAGCAACATTACCTTTGTTTGTTCCATTTATTGAAGATTTAGAATAAATATTCTATGAAAAACTAGTTTATTATAACTTTTTATAAAAAGAACTTTCATGGATGTAAGAATATCATGATACCCTATCTTCTATATCTTGTATTGTAAGTATTGGACACTAATACTTTTGAGTTTCACCTAGAAAATTGAACTATCCTATGAATTTCACTAACAAGATATGTCTTGAGGTTTATTAAAAAACTCATAATGTTATATATATATATAAGTTTGTATCAGATAAGGTCTACGCAAAGGTGATGGATCTGCAACCTACTAATGAGACTTTGGATAAATTTGAGAACATTAAGGGAATGTTTAATTAAAGGAATATAAAATACAAATCTGGAAGAATAATTTTAAATAATTAAAGATGGAGTATAAATAAATGATAAATGATTATTTTACAAAGGTAAATGAGATCTTCAACAACATCAGAGGTTTTATTGATACCTTGATGGACTCAATTATTGTGAATAAGTTAATGAGAAATTTTCTAGATATATTTGATGCTAAAATTTCATCATTAGAGGGTAGATATTATTTATCTTTAAATTAGGTAAAAAGTATCCCTATTTAATATGAAATAATGAAATATCTAGAATTTAAAATAAAAGATAAAGAAGGGATGGCCTTTGAATCCATAAAGAATCTTAAAATTAGAGATTCAGATGATGAGACTGCTAATAAATCAGAATATGATGATGGAACAGATAAATAATAAGAAATAAAAATTCCCCCCATATCAAGAAAAATCATAATAGTTAATGTGATGTATAAGGGAAAACTTTTGTTGAAGCATTTTGAGAGTGGCAGAATAAAGATTTTTTTATAAATTTCACTAAGAAGAATAATATTGATGATGATGATGATAAAAAGAAAACCCTTATAAGACCAAGTGTACTAAGAGTTATAAGGAAGATAAAAATAAATTTAAGTAAAAAAGAAATTCACTCAGAAGAATAATAGATGTCTGTTAAAAAAGAAAGAATATAACTCATTGGAATATGTATCATCTAAGGAAGTGGTACCAAAGAAACATGTGAAATATTTGGCCTATGTTAAGAATGAGGAAACATAAATTAATAGAGAATAGGAATGTGAACAAACTTAGATGGAATATTTGTTGAAAGTTAAACTTGAGTCCTATATTGAGAAAAATACTAATCTCAAGAAATAAATTTGACTGATTATAAATGAAAGAAAGAAAAAATGTGAAGATAAAGAGGGATTTATCAAAATAAAAAACTATCACCATGAGGAAATCCAAAACCTCATGTTAAAGGTGGAAGAAAAAAATAAGGTTAATTATTTAAGATAAAAAAATATTCATAAAGAAGAGATAAGTAAGACATGATCAAGGTGTCTTGAGGATATGAACACTTTTAAGAAGTTGAAGGACAATTTTAACAAGGAATCATAAGTTAAGAAAGATCTAGATCAAGTCATTTAAAGAGTTGAATCTACATTCAAGGTGTAATATTATCCTACTAAGAAGGTTGATAGAACAATTATTTCTAAATATGTAGGTTTCTCAACTAATGATGAGAATGTTTTAGTTGAGAAGAAAAGTGGAAGTTCTTTTGTTAATCCAATGGAAGTTAGGAATAAATTATAAAAGAAAGTTCCCCTATGCTAGTAGTAACAATAAGATAGAAATAAATTCGGAAAGAAAGTTCCACCAACCAGTGTAGGTTTGAAGGATAGTATTGATGTTGTAGAAACTATAGGAAAAAGTATACAATTATTGAGACAATATATCACTTCCAAAGAGAAGGCATGCGATGTTAGGGAGAAAATCTCCAAGAAAATAACTAAAAGTAAAGAGGTAATATCTTGTAGAAGGTGGTATCCAAAATTAAACTCTCAAAATAAAATCATTTCGACTACATGGATAAAAATTAGGGAAGATGTTACCAAACTATTCACTGTATAGAATATTACATGACAATTATTCCTAGAAAGCCTCTATATACATGAATAGAAAAGTAATAAAGAAAACCTAATATGGAGGAAAAATAATTGATAGTTGGAGTCACCTTTAAATAAATATAAAAGATAAATCTTGGATACATTATAGAAATTTTTCTTCACATATGATAGGTGATGTGAATATTTTGAGAAACATTTAAGGTAATAATGTTTGAACAAAAACCATTGGGAATGATAGTTCCCTAATAATTAAAGAGGTTTGTGCATCTATTATTTATTATAAAAAGTTAAAATCTGATGGAGCCCTATTTTTTATGGAATAAATCATAACTTATTAAGTGTTAGCCACCTTTTTTATGATAGAAATGAATTGATTTTTTATAATGATAGTTTTATCATCCAATTATTTAAGGATGGAAAGATAATCATGGAAGGAGTAGGAACTAGAAGTAATATATTTAACGTTGTAAATACATTAAAATTATGTTACTTAGGTTCCTAATATGAAAATGAGTTATGGAATAAAATAATTATCCATCATTTCCAAAATAATTTGAGAAAAAAATTCAATGGAGGAGTTGGTGATATATCTAATTCAAATAAAATAATAGAAAAACACTATTTTTGAAACTTGTTATAAAGGGAATATAGCATAGGGAATTCATAAATAGGTTAAACTTCTATCCACCCATCCACTTAAACTCATACATGTTTATGTTTATAGAATATTAGTACATCCCTCTAAAAAGTCTGATATGTACATCATCACTTTTATTGATGACTAAAATCAGATGATTAGTGTTTTATTCATGAAACATAAGTCATAGGTTGTATATATGTTCAAGATATTTTGAAGGGAAGCTGGAAAATATATTTGTTTACAAATTCAAAAGATAATGATTAATAATGGCATATAATACACATAAAACTCTTTTTAAACATGTCTACCAAAAAATAGAATTATGATTCAGTTTAGTGCTTCTTATAACCCTAATAAATATGGTGTTATTTAAAGTAAAAAGTAGGAGTTTTGTTTATATAGGTAGGACTATGCTCATAGAATATAAACTCTTCAAATACTTCTTGAGGGAAACTGTGTGTATGGAAGTGTCTATTCAAAAGAGGTTCATGTTGAGACCATAATAAAATATGACTATTCAAGATATGTGGTATAAAAATAAACCCATGGTGAAGTATCTTAATGTTTCTAGGAGCCATTATTTAATAAAGGTAAAAAATATAGCCTTAGGAAAATTTTATGAAAAAGATATGGATAATCATCCAATTGAATGAGCTATAGATGTTGGGATGTTGGAAAAACTAACTTCACAAGGTTACAGAGTCATGTGTAGTTAAATTCAATGAAAGTAAATCCAATATGGTGAAAGAATAAAATAGTGTTTCTAATGCAATAATAAAAGATACTATTATAACTTCCAAAATGGGCGATGAGTAGAAAATAATCATTGAAACAAATCATGCACACATATGTTCATATCAGTCTAGTGATGAAAGAAATCCTGATGAAAATAAGATATTAATGTTTTGGAAATTATAAAATCAAGTTGAATTGTAAAATATCATTAGAGTACTGGAAGCCCTAGTTTAGATAAGGAGGAAACTGAGAGTTGAAAATCAAAAACAACTTATATCTCATATTTCACCTCAGTATATTTTGAAATAAATCATGTATAATGAATGGGAGAATGCGATGAATAAGAAGTTAGAAAAATTGGGAAGAACAAAACTCTTGAATGTATTCTCAAATTAAAAGATAATAATATTATTGAAACTAAAAGAATGTTCTGAAATATGATCAATTAAAAGGGTGAGGTTTTGAGGAATAAAGATTTGCTAGTTTTAAAATGGTACTCATAGGTGAAAGGAGTTTATTTCAAAGAAACATTCCTCTTGTATCAAGACTCAAAAATATAAAAATATTTTTTTTGGTTACTTCTCCACATAATTATAAAGTCTATAATATAGATGTAAAATCCAAATTTTTCAATGGTGAAATTAAGGAAGAAATCTATATTTATAAACCTGATGGATTCATTTTTTTAAATAAAGAATCAATGTATATAAACTAATGAAATTATTAGATAGATTAAAGCATTCCCCTAAGGATTAGTATTCCAATCATGTTAATTTTCTATGAAAGATAAACTACTCTAGCGGAAAGGAGGATAGTAATTATATATAAATGAAGTTGGCATATAAGTTCTGATTTTCACCATATATATTTATAAAATAATCTTTTCTAGTTCCATGATGAAATCTTGTGAATTATTCCTCTAATAAATGAATATTAACTTTGATATTTCCATGATTTGAGAGATAAATTATTCTCTTATGATATATGTTCCACAAGATGGAATTCATATCTTCCTTTCACAAGAAAATTAAGGTGATGAATTTTTAAGGAAATTTTGCATAGTGGACTCAAAGGTACCTATTACAATCCATGTGAGGATGACTAAAGATGATATTGAAGGATGTTTGAATTAAAGGGACCTTTTGAAGTTGATTTAAAGTCTATTATATTTTGTGACATCATGGTTAGATATTAAATATGCAGTTTCTTTGTGTGCGAGATATTAGAGTGATTTGAAATAATCAAACATGATGGATTCCAAGAGAATCCTTAGGTATGTTAATGAAACTTTAAATTTTGGATTGATGTAAAAAAGAGTAAATTAGTTAATGTTTTTTTGGTTTTATATATGCATATTGGGTTAGATATTTTGATGAAAAAAAACTAACATTACAAGGAATTTTTTTTTAAGGGTGTGTTCTGTGAGATGGTGTAGTAAGAAATAGTGTTTGGTCACTCTAAATATAGCTGAATAAAAATATATTGTTACCAAACATGTGTTCACTAAAATTATTTTGATTAAAGTCCAATAGGAAGATTTTAAAGTGGATACTAAAAATCTTCTAAAAACTATTTTCAATAATCAAAGTGTAATTGATCTTTCTAAAAACCCAATGTAACTTTCTCAATAAAAAAACAGATATCAAATATCATTTTATAAAGGATAAAGTTACTAATGGTGAATTTATGTTTGAATAAATATAAAAAAATCTAAATTTGTTTATGTTTTTACTAAATCCTTAATAGAGGAAATATTTGAAGAAGTAAGGATAAAACATCAATTTCAAACTACCCTTCTCACTTAATGGAATATGTGGGATGTCCCTAAATATTCCTTGGATTTTGTTATTAAATGGGTATAGTGGTATAACTCTTCTATCATCTATTTATCCAAATCTAAAGTTATTATAAAAACGAGGAATAAAATTATAAGTTATGGAATTTTAACATCTAAAGGATGAATTTATGATAGATACACCAAGAGATGGAATTATCTCAAAATAATTTATCTATCTAATAGTCTGGTGTCAGATATTTTTTATTGATAAAGGAATGGTTTTATGGGAGGTAAAAAAATTGAGTTTTAAATAGAGTTCAGTTGTGCTGCCAAAACATTTAAATGGGAGGGTTAAATTTCCATAAAGATTATAAATGTGTTTTTTTTCAAGGGTTTCATGAGTTTATAGATGACCAACTTGGCTGGAAGAATGTTTTTTTAGATTAAACTAAAGATGATGGTTTACTTTCTATAGGACTAGATCTAGAGTATTTCATTATATGACTGAAAGCTATGAGTTATAGAAACATGGTCATTTAATCATAATACATGTTTATTTTGATGGTTTACTATTTAACATGAAATGATTTTTCTTCTCAAAATGCATAAAAGTCAGTTTTAACAAAAGTTGATATCATAAAAGATAGGCCAACTATGGAGAATTTAGGTTATCATAATTCACTCATTAAAATATTTATGCTAAGATGACTAGAATATAGAAGGTTATTAGCCTCTTAAAAAGTTGAAAAAGTTTTAAGAAGTTATCCCTAAGGAATGAAATAGTAAATTTGATGTAGGGAAGGTGATTTTTCCAAATTTATACATTTAGGAATGAAATAATTAAATATTCTAATGAAAAAGTTCAAAAAAATTATATTAATGAAGAATTGGTGGATATCTAGAGGGTGATCTAAAAATTATGTCAGATGATGTCGTGTTGATAATCCTGTAGAAATTATATCTTAATTATTTTTAAATATTGAGATTCAAGATTAGACCATCAAAACTTCTGTTAATTAGAATATAGAATAATGGAGTCAGATTATGAATACTTTAGAAGAAGTTGACATGAAAGAGATGTGATCATTAATTTCACTGGAATCTAAATAACTGATAAATAAGATATAATAGGAGGTACTAAAAGCTATGGTAGTGCTATGATATATTGAATTTGTGATCAATTAGAAGATAGTTGACCTACCCAAATTGAAATTGAAAGATAAAAGAACTAGAAGTTATTATATTCAATTACTCTAATGACTTTGGCTAATGACAACTCTAATTATGTAAGACTTGATTGACTAATAAATTGTTTAAGAGGTTGAGGAGAATTAGAAATTGTTAAAGTATTCACTGATTCCACAAAATAACACTATAATGTTTAGTATTATGGAATAACAAGGGTTGAGTCGGCTATAATCTTGCTTCATTAGACATTAAAATAATACAAATAACATTTGAACTGATGATTAAAAGATAATGTTATTGATTGTTATATTGAGATAATAGGAGACAAATATTGAATGATATTTTGGAGCAATGGATGTTTGAATACTGTAAGCTCATGAGCAATGGAAAAATGAGTTTAAAGTAATAAAGGTTGTAATATTTTGAGAGGTATAAGAGACAATGAAATAACAAGAAGATATAAAAAGAAGTCTGTAGAAGTTTTGAAGTGAAGTCTATAGAGGATAGATTAATATAAGATGTTGGAGGACTTTACATTTTTGAAATTTAAACAAATTATGATGATGTTTTCCAAGAAATTCAATGGTTCAAAATTCACAAAGAAAAGATAGTGACTCTAGTCAAGATTTTTGTTATACTTGATAAATACTATTTAACAAGAAATATTTTAGGGATTTGAAGATAATTGATTGAAGATTGAGATAATCTAAAGACTCAATGATTGAATATCTCATACTACTATTTTATCATATGAATTTTTGTGATATAAATGGGTTATTTCATTCTAAAATTATTATTTCTACTAATAAAAAATATGGTTTTTTTTTGTTTTTTTTAGAGGATCAACTTAGTAGCTATGATGAATCCACTAGGTAGAAGAAGAGAAGAATCTTTATAATAGATGGATTTGAGGAGGAAATGATTAAATTCTAGATATATTCACATTAAGGTTCCGAGAGTATGAGTTTGGGTGACTATATTTTCATACACCTAATTTATATAGGTTTTATTCATGACAACGAGTAGAATTATTATTTATTTAAAGGATCAAAGGATGATATAAATTTTTCACTATAGTGACTAGAAGATATATGATCATTCTCATTTTAGTGGTGGTACCATTGTAACTGGTATGAGCTAGTATAATCTAGTCAAGATACATTTTTTCATGATATATTATGAGTTTTTAATAATAAGGATGCCACAATTGTAATTAATAATAAAATTATTAATAGAGGATCTATAGATTAGGATAAAAACTAAACATAACAAGGATTAGGTTTCACTAAGTGGAATTGATCCTTTAAAAATCCTATGTGCATTTCCCTCATATTTATTTTATACATATGTATGAGGGTGATTTTATTCTATGAGTGAATTATAACTCTAACAAGTTTCATAGGTTAATTTCATATTATCAGAAATTATAAAGGGATATAACTTATTCAACCCCAATTATCAATAGTCCACCCATTAATTATAATATCAACTTAGATATAGGGGATAAATATTTTAATAATTAAAGTAGAAATATAGGTAAAATAATAAACAAAGCATAAAAATTTCCTAAACTGCATTCATTCTAAGCTGTAAACTTAGAAAACAAAATCAACAAAGAGAATGTTTCATTAAAATTTGGGGCTTATGGAATAAAAAATATCTACCCATATTGATAAAACATTAGTAATGGGTTATCTCTCCATAAATTTGGGAGTATAGGGGGTATTAATAATAAATAAACTAAGACATGATGATAAACCTGTGATACATTTGGAATCGTTGATTCTAGCCAACCACCCCCCTCTTTAACTTCAACTTATTCTCCCTTTTATAAATAGTAAATACCTTAGAGATCAATCCATATGGTGCAAATTATTGATGTTACTTTCTTGAAATTTAAGCCACACACATGTAATTCATTACCTATGATCATTATCCCATCCCACAAATATCATGATCTATGTGGAAAAATCATTAAGAACATTCCAAAAAATATTACGAATTGTATATGTGGGAATATTTTCAGTCCCCTCATACCATGCATGTGCCACATGTGATGTATTTTTCATAAATGGGATTAATTACTCATAATTCAATATTAATCAAACTTCTATATACATCATTGATGTGAAGGATGATTGGAATGGTATCCTAATCTAGCTTAGACATGGATAAAACTAACTTTAAAAACTCATGTCATGATTAAATTTTCATTGAGTCATATAATACAACATTAGGAGAGGATATTTAATCTTTCATATCCCCTAGTAAATCTTACACATGTCGTGTGGTGACTGAGATAATCATACATGAACTTTAAATTTGGGAATTTAATCTCATAGAGTGCCTTATTTTCATGAGTTATTAAAATAAATATTCTTTATCATGGAAATTTTATTTTATACATGGATGATTTATTATTTTTTAGGTCATGTGTTACACTACTTATTATAACACATATCTCTTTAAAAAATAGTTAATATTATGTATCTCTTCCCCGTGTTTGATCATTATTACATAAAAACTGGATATAGGTTAGTGATCAATTGAATCCTACATAGAGGTAGTTCAATAGGAGTTAATCTCATATTTCTTTGAAAGTTGTGATTTTAATAATATATATCCACCAAAAGAGAATTTATTCATTCATAACTGCTGAGATTATTTTAAATCACACACAAACCTATATTGAATTCATAAAATTCAATTTTTAGTGTTGGATTTAATTCAAAATGAATTCAAAAATAAATTGAACAATTAAAAATAATAAATTAATCCACAAAAAATTAAGATCCAATTTATTCTCAAACAAATATAATGGGACTAATTCAATAATATTAATTAAAATGTAGGCATTTAATAAGTGAAATTCAACCAATTTTTTTTAAAAATTAGGCTCTCATCAGTTTCCCAATATCACAATAACATAGAAATGTTGATTGGATTATTATTAATTGTTCAACTAAAGTTTGATATTTTTATTTGATCATGGATATAAAAAGAGTTATTGAATTTTTAAATCTCCATGTTTTATAGATAGTGATACATCAATAGGTATCCAATAAAACTGTATCAAATCATGATGTGAGATTCATATCTTGAGTTTATCAAGGCTTGTAAAGGGATTTAGGTAATCAGGTGAAGTTGATAATGAATTATCATCCATAGATCGATAGATAAACTTAATTCACTATTAATATTCTTGTGGATATTTTTATGTATATATTTTTTATTTTTAATGTGTGTATAAAGATAATGTTTTTTTGGTTAAAGACCATGTCAGTTACCTTTGTGATGGAGGGAAGCCAGTGGATTTTATTTTTTTGGGATTAACATGGTGCAAGATATTTCTTACCAAATGTATATAATTAGGAATACATTAGAGGTACCTAAAATTAGGAACATTTTGTATTCTAATCAATGAAAACATCCTATTAAGTTTGATGTCAGAGATCATGTTTTTCTTATTATATCAACTTGGTTGGGACATTGATGATTAAACAATCATGGGAATTTGGATCCTCAATTTGGTATACCATTTGAAATTTTATATAATCTTGGAGAGGCTACTTATCGATTAGAATTACATCTATAATATAGTGAAATACAAGATTTATTAAATATATCACTACTAAGGTTATATGATTTTGATCCATATCATGTGATTTAGTATGTTTATTTGAATTTGGAGTAATATGCATATATCAAGAGATTGGTGTATACTCTAAATAAAAGTTAGAAGATATTATAGGGAAAATTAATACCTCTTATAAATATTCCATAGTATCGTTAAAATGTTTAAGAGGATACTTGTGAGTGATAAGTAGAAATAAGTTCCCAAAGAATGGAGTTTATCATTGGAGATGCTTAAAGGAATATCTCACTTATAAGCATCCCTATATTTAGGAATTTTTAACAACTTTGAGCTTGAGGTATGTTTTTTATTTTTACTTTTAGTATTTTAATATTTAGTTTTTCTAATTTGTAAATGAATTTTAGGAGTTTTTTGAGATGGTATGATAATGAAAGGGTGTTATTGAGGAGGACTTGTTGGATTTTCTATAGAAAGGACCATCACATACTGGATACTAGAGTATTGTATGCCTAGTAGTCAAGGCATAGCTATATGGATATTGGGCTAGCCATCATTGGTTACTCACAAGTAACCTATCAAGAATCTAGGATGATTTTTAATAAATTATATAAATTCAAATTCAAAGACTTTAGATTAATTTTTTTTATATCCATTTGATTATTTTAATGAAAATCATTCTCTTTAATCATTCATTTTCCCTATATATATTTTTGAGGTGATTTCCCTTCATTTATTAGTGGAATTTAAATCCATAAATGGTTTGTACTCACTTCAGTAGGTGTTTTGATAGCCTTATAATTTTGTATGAAGGTTTATTGGTTTAATTTTGATCACATTCTAAACATATTTAATGATTTTAGTTTGATGAAATTGAGTATTTATTATGGTACATGAAGTATTAATACTTCATAATTGGTGAGAATAATTTTCTAATTATTATGTAGGTGACATCTTATATTATTTATCATTTAATTGAGTAATTATATATGTAATGTGAACTAATCTTTTTATTTAACATTATATATAAACTTAATGTTATGAAAAGTGAGTTTAATTAATTTAGAATGATTTTAAGTGAATTTTTAAGTGTTAAAGTAATTTTATAAATAAGTTTCAAGGATGGAAATATAAACTTTAATGTGTAAAATGTTGAATTAATGAGAGAAATAAAGGATTAAAGGATGAATTTAAATTTAAAAATATTTTTGTAATTATCAATGATTTTCATGTTTTAAAAATTTAATGTTTTAGTGTTGTTTTGTTGTGTTAAAGTTTTATTTACTTTTACTTAAATTCTTGATATTATTATATGAATTGAAGTGAATTAATTTGAATTAATTTTTTGATATGGTAAATATTTATCTTGTATTTTAAGTGTATTAATTAATATATTTGTATGTGATTATGGATATGGTTTTAGAAAAAAAAATAATGTTTACGAGTTAGAGAAACTAATAATGTGTTTTTAATGATTTTATAATGAAATTTTGAAATTTTGAAATTATTTATACTTACCAAAATATATGTATTAACAAATATAAGAGGAAACTAATATTGATAATTAATGGTTAATGGTGGATAAATTTAAATTATATATTTAAGGGATTTAAATTATATTTTTATATAAAATTTGTTTTCAAAAAGTATTACATTAACACATGAAAAGTGTGTAGGAAATTTAGTGTTTCTATAAGTAATAGGAAAATAAATGAGGTGTTTTGTGGAATAAGTAGGAAATTATTGATGATATATTTTGATGGATTTAAATTTGAGTTTGGGATTTATAAAAAAATCATTTATTATGAATTATCTATGAATTTGGTTAACTTATAGGGAGCCTTGGGTTATGCTATGACATTAGATGATGATATGTGATTCATGGGATTTGAATAGGACCTATGTTAGGCATGGGGTTTCATTATATTCCATGTGTTTGTAAAAACAATTGAATAGGACTTGTGTTTGGATATTTTGTTTCATTGTTAATATCAGAGATTCTACAAGAATTGGTCGAAGAAAGTATAAGGTTACTTAGATGACTTTTTTTTCACCCAATACATTAATTTTCATGTTGTAAATGATATTGTTAAATAATTTAATGGTTATATACCATTTATATATAAAAACATTAAACTAAAATGATTGTTTGGTGTTGTGGTAAATTATATTGAATATTTATGTATAACTCCATGTATGTATAAATCTAGTGTGCATATAGATTATATGAGTGATGTTATAGTAAAATATATGAGACATTAGTAGTAGAGAGATGGTTTTTGGGGAAATTTTGGAGTTATTTTACTATGTATTTGGATTCATGTGAAGGGGTTTTCCACAAATTACTTTTATGAAAACATTAATTGTATTATTCATGTTATTGTATATGGGTTTTATTTTGAGGTATTTTTTGGATGTTTGATACATATGAGAATTTATGGTGTATTATATAGATTTTATTGAGAATATTATCATTATTTATATTTATTGATATTTTATTGTTTACTTTTTTATTTTATTTTCAATGAATTATTAGAGGGTAAATCACACCCCAAGGAATATTTAGAAATCCAAGGTTCTATTCACCAACCTCTAGTGGTCGAAGAGAACACTTAAAGTAATGTGATGTTTTTAATTGGGGGAATGGTTATGTTGGGAGGTATTATAGTTGGTCCCCATCAAAATTTATTTTTTTCTTATCAATATAAGTTTTTTCATACTATTTTCATGAATATCCAAAAAAAATCTTCTTTTAGTAAATTCATCATCTTAGGAACTAAAAATAACCCAAAAAATATATATTTTTATTATATTTGAGAAAAAAACACAATGGTAATATCAAACTTTCCCTAATCTGAGTCAAACATATTCATTGTTTAAATGTTTAAAATACTAAAAATGACTTTTAAATGATATCAAATTAATTAAAAAGTCTCATCATTACAATATATATATTAAAACATATAAAATAAAGTATAAAATTATCTCAAATTGATAATAGATTATAAAATCATATTTTATTGACTTTTGGATTAAAAAATCATGTGGTAGGCCCAAGGGGCCACATCCTGGGCCAGGATTACCTTGTATGAATTGGTGAATTACTTATTTCTATATTGTGATCACAATTCCAAGGGCGGTTAATAAAACTTATATCTTATAAAAATATATTAAATAATTAACATTTTATATATATATATAAACACACACATATATATATATATATAACATAATGTGGGTGAGAGGTTGGATATCCATTTTAATTTTTTATATATAAATAGAAACTATATTTTTTTAGATTTTTTTAAAAATTTATTTTAAAAATTGATTGTATCAACCAACCTTGTCATGTCCACTTATTCTATATTGCCAACCCCTATAGTGTAGCTCCCCTATCCATTGCCTAGAAATTTGTCTAGTTGTCTTTATTTTTTTTATTTCTAACAATACTCCCCCCCAAAACCTATCACTTTTTAGGGGAAGAGTAATATATTATATAATAATAATAATAATAATAATAATAATTATTATTATTTTATTATATTTGGCGGTTCATGATGAAATTAAAATAAACCCATTCAAATTATTTGAGAGGATCGAACCTGAGACCTCCCTAAGACCCCACAAAGATGAAACCACTAGGTTCTATCCCTAGGTGATAATAATAATAATAATAATAATAATAATAATAATAATAATAATAAATTTATGGTCTAAGAGGATAAAAACAAATAAAACAACTCCCACACTCATGGTCCAGTAAGTACAAACCACACCCACCCAAGGGTTAAAATAAAAACAATTATTATTATGGTATATATATTTTATATTATATATTGTTATATTATAGTAAATAATATTTTTATAATTTAAAAATATAATGGAGGAAGAAGGTGAACCCTTCCTCTTATACACCATACATCACCACCCATCATTGATAAGAGTTATTCAATGCATATTTATCCTTCATAGACATTGATCAACATTGACAGGAACTAGTCATCTAGAAATTTTAGTATTAGGTTCAACATAAATTATTTATTCTAAAATTGATGTTCATTTTTCATAAATCATAAATTAAGGCCTCCAAAATCTTCAAAGAATAAAAAAATTATAAAAATTACTCTCTAAGATTTCTTTCAAATCACAAGGAATATCATCATGATCATGGTGTCAATGGAATCATCATAGTGAGATGATCAGTTATATATATATATATATATATATATATATATATATATATATCTGTGTGTGTGTAATGATGTGAACCAAACCTTAGAAAAGCATAATTAATCCTGAAAAAAATGAATGAATTTATCATACACGGGGGAGTGTCAAGTCAAAAACAAATAACCATACATTTTACAAAAATACTAATGTGTCTCACCACAAACCTAACATCATATTCTTTTTGGTATGATTAACTACTTTCTATTTGGAGATGGATGGTGCTTGAGGGATGTAAACAAGTGTGTTTTCTTGTAAAACATCAAACACACACACACACATATAATTTAAATTAACAATTTTTTTTAAATTAATATTAAATTATTACAATCACAGATTTAAAAAAAATTCTCAACCAATTAAAAAAAAATATATTTTAATCAGAGACATTATAATTCCCAATTGAACACCCTATTGTGGAGAATTTCATGTGTTCCCACTTATTGCGGTCGGTGGCCCAATTTTATCATTTCATTTAATAATAGTTATTAAAATTATATTTAATGTATAAATATGATAATTAATTAATTATTATTATTCTATAATTGATGGAACCATGGTCAATATAAGAGGGATAGAAATAATATATGAAAACTTATACAAAAAACGAAATGGTCATTACTCAAAATGTGACTTTAATATAGAACTATTAATAAATAGTTAATAAAATGACTTAATTAAATAATATAAGGTTTAATATATATTAGTATGGTTATGAAATAAATTTATAATAAACTTATATTTTTTATATAGGATGTTTGAATGAGTGCGAAGGAAGTCGAGACTTTCAGTAAGGGATTTTCATCTCACTTTTTACTTATGTGATACATAAGTCAACGTCACAAAATATTTCATTTATCTAGTGTATATAATTCCCATGAATGTATTTTATGATTATTATAGTTAAAATTTTTAGGATTTACATATCTATTTAGGAATCACTCTTTTAAAGGGTTTATGATTCATTATTTAACAAATCGGTTAGGAATTTTTCTATGAATTTTCATTTTTTGAGACATATGTTCTTTTATGTACCTATATTATTTCGTGAGGTGTATATAGATACCCTTTGAGATATAATATCATGAATTTATTTATATTCATGAAATTTTAAGTTCTAATTTATGTTATTCCATTACAAGGCTTTTGATTCCAATGTTAACAAAATGGTAAATATTTTATACTACAATATCATCATTTATCTAGATTGTTTATGATTATATTTAAGATGACAAAATATTATGATTAATCTCTCATGAAACATATTAATTTTATTATCCTATAGTAATTTAAGATATTTTAAACTAATATTACCAATTTTATACTCTTTGGTACTTACAATAATTAAGATAATTTTTTTAACAAAAACCAAATTTTTTCTCTCTTTGGTTGGGAATCTATTTCCTTCAAGACCCATGTTTTCTAAAATTGTTTTAAAAAATGTTTTATTATTATTCAATGATTTTTAAAAGACATTTTAACATATTTTTTAATTTTTACAATTTTTTTTGAAAGGAATCATCATGTCATTTTCTAAACAATTCCTAATTTAATTTTACTGAAAATGTGAAAGGAATCTTTGTTTTAACATGTATGACATGAATGAAACTTCTAATTGTCATGAATATTATTTAATTTGAATCTTCCATTATAAATTTTCAATTTTAATTTGAAATAAAATTATTTTAAATATATTTTTAAAGTGTTTTTCAATGCGGAAATGATATTTTCCTCAAGAAATGTTTTTAGTGATTTTTAAAAGCTTCTTTTATATATCTTCAAGGTTATATTCAAAGAAAGTGGGTTTCAAAATGTTTATGATTTAAAATAATAATAATAAAGGATATATTCCTCATGAATTATTTTAAATGATTTTTAATAACTTAATTTTTATGTTTGAAAGATTATTTTCAAATAAAAATGTTTTAATATTTTTTTATGTTTAAAAAAAATCCCAAGGGAAATTGATATTTTCCTAAAGAAATGTTTTAAATGATTTTTGAAAGATTCTGTATATGTTTCCAAAGTTATTTTCAAATAAAAAGGAGTTTAAAATTGTTTAAGTTTTAAAAAGATTTTTCCAAAGAGGAAATAATATTTTCCTCAAGAAATGTTTTAAATGATTTTTAAAGCCTTCCATTATATGTTTTAAAGGATATTTTCAGTGAAAAAGGTTTTTAAAATGTTTTATGTTTAAAAAAGAGTTTTCTAAAGTAGAAACTATATTTTTTTCATTAAATTTTTTTAAATGATTTTTTAAAATATTCCTCTATATGTTTTCATGGTTATTTTAAAAGAAAATGATTTTTATAATGTTTTATGTTTAAAAAATTGATTTTCCAAGAAAATATATTTTCCTAAACAAATGTCCCAAATATTCTTTCAAAATAATTTTCCATCTAAGATGACATTTTTTGAGCTTAATTATGCTTTATTGTGAATATGATCCAAGGATACAATTATTATTCTTTATCTGAATGTTTTATGTTTATGATGACAATATATTTATGAAACCCATTTCTCTTCCATAGGTTATTCCATGATTAAATTCTTAATAAAATCCTTATCTTTTCATAGGTTATTATTTGATGAAATGATGAAATAATTATGAAACCTATTTATTTTATATTGGTTATTTTATAATGAAATTTTTATGAAATTCATTTAATTACATCTTTTCTCATATGATTAATGTTTTATAATCATGTGCCACACATATATATGATTTTCATTATGTGACGGTGGTTATGATATAACTAAGGATATTGGTTACATTAAAACATAATACAAGTGGGATCCATATCTCCCTCCAATTTATTGGGTAAATAATTATATCTCATGATATAGACAAGACTGGAATTAATATTGAACCCAATACAATAAGGTAATTTATCCACTATGATGGTCATGGGAGTGAACCTTGAATACTATGATGTTATGTATGGACATTTATTTCACGTATATAATGATATGTGTGAACCTAATTATAACCTTGCAATATTTTTGGGATATAATTAAGATATTTCAAGAATTAAGAAGATTGTATACCAATTTTACAAAGGCACTAAACTATTATGGTCCTTAGACATTTTTCTCTATAATGTAATGAATATTGATCTAAAAAAATATGTAATATCTATGTTTAAGAAGCCTGGGTCTCTCTAGTTGGTATAAAAGGTAATTTTTAGTTATCCTTTGTAAACTAGTATAAGAAAACTTTATTGATATCCCTAGGGATATTTATAAGGATATATTTAGGGATTCATCTAAGGATAAGTCTAAATTTAGGTTAAAGTATATGAAAACATTTGGAAATTTTGGTAAAGGATAGAGTGAGTGGTTTTTGAGAAATTACATCCCTTCCTGGAGACTACAGGTGGATGTGACTAGCACAGATGTACCTAGGGGTAACAACCTCAAAAATATTGTATTAATCTAGACTTGATCAAGAACTAGTCCATGAAAATAGGCCTTATTGCACACCTAGTTTGACACTCCTAAGGGATATTCTATGGAAATTCACAAACTCTTTATGAAACATCATGAAGGATTTAAGTAGATGATGAATTTTCATGACCTAATATAAACCTTAGGTGTCATAGATTAAAAATAAGGTGTCATGATTTAGGTATCCTAAAATTTATTTGTTTCATGATTATGTGGTTTTTTCTATGATTAGTGTTTCTCAGAATATAATTTTTGGTTTTATTCAATGAAAGTAACTAGATGGAACTGGGTTAACATTGAATATGATGGAAATTTTTTTAATGAGAAGACAAATGGGATGATGATGGTAGTAAATGAAGTTATTATTATTTCTAATCTATTTTCACAGAACATGATTAACAATGTGTACCTTAACAACTCTTAGACTCTCCAATGAAGAAAATGAAAGATTTTGCTGAGATTTCGGGTAGTGGAGACCATGGAGGAAAGAAGATTCAGTTTCTTATGGTTCAATAAGTGGAATGAAACACCAAATTGGTTGTCATAGAGGAGCATGAATAAGTTTTGAATTTGAAAAATAAGGACACAAAGTAAGTAAATACCAAGAAAAAATAAAGATTTTGGTTAACATAATATATGGGAATATTGGCATACCTAAGGTATTATCAATCAATGAATGCTTTAAATATGGAATGTGTGAGAATTATAAAAATCAATTTCCTAAGGTAAAATATCTTTAACGGAATCATCAAGGTTATACAAGTATTGGTTTTTCTATTAATGATGAAGAGACTTCAAAGGACATATGAAAGAGAATAATTTTTAGGAATTAGATGATGAAGCATATTTAATTGTTTGAGAAGGAAGTGGGATTATTGAAGTATTTATGTATTTGAATTCAATGATTATGATTTTGAAAACATGGAATATATAAGGATTGTTCAGTATGATTTTTTATAAGAATTTAAAAAAAATATGTTAAATGGTACTAATGGACTATAAAAGTAATTTAATGGAAATGTGCTATTTTTATTAAGGGAAGACAACCCATAATATTTTCATGAGGCTGAGAATGTGGTATTTAGTTTGGATAAGGAGATGATTGATATGGATAAAGTAATTTTGATAGTATTGATGACCTTAAAACTGATAAAGGATTTATTGAAAAATTTGTTTATGTTATAATTGACAGATTTGGAAAAATTATTGGATATATGGAATATATTAAATAATTAGTGGTTTTACTCATAGAAAAATGAACCATATATGCTTTCAATAAGTTTTTAGGGTGATTTGGGTTATTACCATGTTTCAAGAGAATACATGATGAAGGGATTCACTTGTTTGGTATTTGACAATCACGATCCAATTTATAGTGTATGAGAGATTAATGATAAGTATATTTTTTAAATTTAGTGACCTTATTTATAAAATTTTAGATTTTAATCATTTGTAAGGGTCACAAGGTTAACCATTTATGGAATGGTTTAAGTTGAATTTTGGATAAGTTTTTAAAGATTAGAGTATTACTTCACCATATGAAGATTTATCCATATTGGATAACCAATTTAAACCTTTTTTTAAACTAGAGACCAAAATAATGACTTATAATTTTATTATAGATATTACGATCCATTAGTGCTTCAGGCATAAAAAATTCACCTCAATTTATTAGAGTAGGAGATGAATTGGAAATTGATCAAGTCAAAACCAAAGGGTGATTTTGTGATTATCAAATGGAATGAAATAAAGTAAGTATATATTCTTATGAAAATTCTTCAACTTTAGAAAAAGGATATTGAAATAAAATGGTATCTAGTTATCAAAATTTTTTATGATATCAATGACCATTTTCATACCTATTTGGTTTTTGGCCTTGTGGTCATTGACTTTCTCTAGACAACCCACTTTATTTTTATTAGTTATCTTTATTACTCTCTATAATTATCTACACTTTTCTTCCACATCCAAATATTTACTTTCAACTTATATTCTCCTATACGGAAACATAATAATGAGTTAATATGGGTAACTATTATGTTTCCAACTTAACCTTTCTAAAGTATTTTTTATTATTCATTTTAAAGATGTGGGTTTATATGAAGTAATTTTAAAATATTTAACCTTTGATGACCAAGACAAATTTCGAAGGTGAAATTCATTTTAAGGGGGGTAGAATGTGACACACAGATATTTTATTAAATATTTTTTTCTTAAAATTAATTTAATCATTTTGATATTTTTATTTACATGAAACACTATTTTTATCTTGATTTACATGTAACACGGATTTTGTCTTTCATTACACACGATACTAATCTTAGCTTGTATTATACATGACACTAAGTTTAAATTAAATGTGAAATATTATTAAATATTATTATGAGAGTTGTCACATAGTCGTTGGAATGGTGTTTATGAATAATATTAACTAAATTATGAAAATTTGGTTTGCACATGTTTATAAAATGAAATATTTAGTGACCAATTAATTTGAAATAAAAATAAATTTTTTTAATATAAAAGTAAACCATTCTCTAAAAAACTACTTTTAATGTACACAAGTGTGTTTTATATCAATAAATTAAAAAATTGATTTTGGTAAGTTATTTTAATGAAATTTATATATAATATATTCAACCAAATGTTTAAAATTCATTTTACATGTATTTAAGATAATAAATAAAAATAAATCCAATTTTACGCTTTAAAGATGTATTTTTCTAAAAATTAGTTTTGTTTCAATTTTATACACTTATAAAAAATTAATTTTTGAATATTTAATATAATTAAATTGAAAAAATAAAATTAATCTTTTAAATCATAATTTCAAATTTATCTTACGCTGATTTTTTTTATTTTTTCTGAAAAGATTCTTTTTTTGATAAATAGTGAAAAATAGTTAATTTTATTGGAAAAATGTCACTTCATTTAAATTGTCTATAATGTTAAATTTTATTTTTAATTGGTTTTAAAGCATAATTAGTTTAATTTTATTAAAGTTAATTTAATTTATTTCATTGTAATCAATTTAATATTAAATCTTGATATAAAAAATAAAACTTTTGAACTTTTTCTCTTTAAGAACTTGTTTTTTCGTCGCTTCTGTGGGATTAATTTAAAATTAAATTTTTCTACTTATATTTATTGAATTTAGAAAAATGTATTCCATGTTTTTAATAGTCATAATTTGTAATGTTGAACAAACTCAACTTAATTTTTGGCCAAAATTAATAGTGAATGTATTAAAAATTAATTATCATGGTTAATGTAAAAATGGGTTTACCAAGGTGTTAAAATAAAAAAATAATGGAACAAAACTGCCTATAAACTTGTCAAAAAACTATTTTATAGAAATATTTAAACCATTACACCTATAAGGTCCTGTTATTTACTAATATTTACCCTTTTTTCATATGATCAAGTGATAGAACTTTTTTATTTTCAAACATACCAAGTGTGTCCTCTCCCCCACTTATAAAAGGCCACCCCTCTCATATCTTTTCAAAACCATAAAACCTATTTTTTTGGATAATTCCTACCCAAATAACCTCTTAAATTGCCTCCTATCATCATATAAGACTTATTTTGGACAGAAATATGGCTTAGTAAGGCTTTAGGGAAAACCTATGGAGGGTACCCGAAGAAGAGGTAATGGGCTTCAATGAGCGCCTTTATTTAATTTCTTTCGTTACCACCTTAAATTATATTAAAAACATGATGATATAATAAAATCAATATATTCCATATAATTTTATGTTTTTATAATAATTTAATTACCTACAAACTTCCCTAATTCCATTAATGGGTTATGACATCATCGTTTGTGGGTACGGAGGACTACCACCTCGCGAATCGATGTCATTCATTTTTTCATAAAATCCCCTAACGGTTGGACATAATCATGGATTTTAATATGTACATATGATATTTATGATATTATTGTGATTATTTAATTATTATATCACATATAACATTATGATTTACATTTTTTGGGAATATAATAACGTCGCCCATGTGTACGGCGGACTACCACCTCGCATAGCGATGTGATTCATTCACGCTTTACATGGAAGGTGATGAGGGTAAAGTTAAAGATTATATTTGATATAAATGAAATAATTATGATATTATTGAAATATTTATCATTCTTAAAGGATAATATATATGACTTTTTCATTATTACATTTTCACTCAATGAAAGATGATAGTGTTTCTCATGTAAGTGTGGACTATCGTATTCATGAAGTGATGTGACTCCCTTTTAATAACCACACCACATGTATGATATGAATATATATATTTAAATTAATACAAATTTATATGATATTATGATAATTATAAAAAGAAAATATATTACTTACATTCTTTTCATAATATTCAATGAAAAATAGAAATGTTACTCAGGCGTACATATGCCCTACCATCTCTAGGATCACAAAGTGCTTCATTTATCAAAAACATATTTAATTATTGGTATTAAAAGTAGATTTTATGTATAAATACTATAATTATTTCATGATTATTATTTTTTAATTGATTTAACCATTGTCAAAGTAAGAGGATAGAAAATAAAAAATCAAAACTTATATGAAAAACAAAGCGATTATTACCTAAAACATAACTTTAACATAGAATTGTTAATAAACGGGTAATAAATGAACATAATTAAATCATATATGGTATGATATATATGATTATGGTTCTTTAATAAATTTATAATAAAATTTTATTTATTATATAGAAGTTTCTAATGTGTTTGAAGTAAGTTGAGATTTTCAGTAAGGGATTTTCACCTCACTTTTTACTTCTTTAAGACACATACCATATTCACCACCTATTTATTTTATGTGGTATATATACTAACCATTAATTTATTTTATGATTATTATCCTAAAAAAATTATGAATTTTTATATACATTTTATGATCTCTCTTTCAGGTGGTTTACATTTCAAAAGTTAACAAAACGGTAAGGGATTTTTGTCTCAATTCACCTTTATTGAGACATACATTGTATTATGAACCAATATTATTTAACGAGATGTATATATTGACCCTTGAAATGTAATATCAATAATTTATTTATCTTCATGATAACTTATGTTCCATTTTATGTATTCTTTCATGGGTCTTATGATTTCAAAGTTACCGAAATGGTAAATATTTTATTTTACAATCTCATAATTTATAGGGATTGTTTGTGATTATGTTTATGATGATAAAATATTAGAATACACATCTCATGGAACTTATTAATTTTATCATCCTATTGATATTCATAATATTTTAAATTAATAGTAGAAATTTTCCACTCATTGCTATATAAAATAATTGAGAGGATGTTTTAATAAAAACTGACCTTATTTCTCTCTTCAGTCGAGAATTTATTTTCTTTCAAAACCATGTTTTCTAAAAATATTTTCAAAAATTATTATTATTCTCCTATTATTTTTAAAATATATTTTTACACATTATTTTTTTATAAAAAATTGAAATGGATGTTCATATCATTTTTCAAACAATGCCTGTTTGGATTTTAATAAAAATATGAAAGGAATCTTTGATTTAATGTGTATGGCATGAACAGATCTTACCATCATCATGAAAATTATTTTCTTTGAAGATTACTTTTATAAATTTTTAATCTTATTTTAAAATAATATTATTTTCAAAATGTTTTAAAATAAATTAAAATGAAAAAAGGATATTTTCCTTAAGATATATTTTAAATTACTTTAAAATGATTCCATTATATGTCACACCTACCTATATTGCACTGTTTATTTCATTATTATTTTTTTCTGGGCATCGAGCGGTCCAAGTTTAAGCTGGACTTAAAATTTCGAGTTCTTATTTAAAATTTTTTTCTTTTACCTTGACAACATTTAGTGTGCAGGAAGGGCATGGTCAAAGTCGTGCGACTTCGCCCGGGTCACCATGAAACCTTGCCCTGTTCACCGCACAACTTGCCCGATGATCAACGCGGATAAATAACATGTATTGAAAAAAATTGAAATAAAATGAAAATAATAATTTTAATAAAAAAAATAAGGAATTATTTTAAGGATAACAATAATAATATTGTTTGAGAATATTTTTATTATTATTATTAGTAATAGTGTTAAGAATATATATTTTATTAAGTTATCAATATTAATATTGTTAACATTTTATTAAGTCACTATTTTTATAATTGTTATTAAAAAATTATTAATATCATTAATGGTATTAATATTATCACTATAAATTATTATTATTATCATCACTAATTAATATCATTAGAATTGTTAATATTTTAATTAATAATATTATCACTATTTATTATTATCATTGAAATCGATAATATTTTAATCAACAATGTTATTATTTTAAGGATTTATCTTTTATTATGCTATTACTATTATTATTATGTGTTAATGAGTGTAAAAAAGGAGAGAAAAATCAATTTCCTTTTTTTCCTCCCCACCACGAGGCGCTACACCCCCATCTTCCCCCGAAACCCTACCCATCACGCACATACCCCTCCACTCCTATGCACGCTGCTCTTAATCGGGCTCCTCCCAGTGCACTGTTATGCGATGTCCTCCCCTTACCGGTGTCGACCCCCCCCCCTCCCCCCCTCTTCCAGAAAAAACCTGAGCCGGTGCGAATCCCTCTACCAACGTGGCCCTATTCTGGAATTCCTACATAGTGCACCTCTCCTACTGGCCGTGACCTGGTTCGGTGCGCCCCCCTCTCGCTGGCCGGTGCGGTTCCGGATCCCCCACTGGTGCATGTCTCTCCTCCCACGCATACCGCACCCCCTTTGGATAAGCCCATCCACTCATTTATTCGAATATTGTTTTGTTGTTTTTTTACAGCGGGTATATGTTCTGATTTTGGGGTTTTAACTTGAATTTTTTTGTTTGAATTCATGTTTTCAGGTTTTCATTAGGTTCTTTGTGGTGCGAACGACAAGCGATTGATGTTTCGCGCCAAGTGTTGGGGTCTTTGAAACCCGAGGTAGGTGATTTTGCGTTTAACCATTGCTTGATGAATTAATTTTCCTCTTAAAATAATTTAGCATATTGTATAATTAGTATTTTTTATGGAAATAATGTTTTAATTGAGGTTTACATGCATATGTGATATAGGTGTGTTTATGTGGAAATTAATTTTGAACTGTTTATTTGTAGTTTATAAATTATAAAAACTGTGTTATGTCTTAGTGACAATTTTCATCAAGTCATATATGAATTTTTTATCACATAATTAGTATTTTGATTCATGCGACATATTCTGAAAATTGTTTTATAAATTGTCTGGTGGATTCGTTTTTAAATTTAATTAATTCGGCACAATTGCTAATTAGTTTACATGTTGTGAAAGTGTTTTGGACTAAGTTTTTCTATGCATTTAATTGGTTAGACTTATGTTTAAGTGAAGTTGATGAATTTTATTGTGAAAACCTGCTTTGGACTGTTTATCGGTGTTTTGAAAACTATGCAGCGTGTGTTAGGAAGTGTGGATGGTGAAATTATGTTTTGACGTATTATTAAAAAGGTGTTTGTCTTGAAAAAAAATTTGGTACAACTTTTGCCTTTAAATTTTTCCCTACATTCCTGGAAATTGCATAGAAAATTCTTTTGGTGGTTTACTTGATTATAAAAAGTGTTTTTATAAAACTATGTTGCTGGTTTAGTTCAATGTGTAAGCGATGCAGATTAAGTTCAAAAAGGATTTTGGGTGTGCGTAATATTTCAAAAAGGACTTTGGGTGTGCAAGTGATGGTTTGGTGTGTGTAAGAACTTCATTTGGATTTTATGCATAAACCTGACATTTGACATGATCTTGAATTTAAAAGTAGAATTGATGGGGTAAATGGTATGTTGTCATGCGTGGTGTTTTTCTTGGATTGTTTATGTGATGTGCACCTATTGTGATCTTGAAACTTGTTTGAGCATAAGGCGGGAAGCTTGGGTATCTAGGAATGTGAACTAGGACTATAGGGCTAGTGTTTCAGAGGTGACTCGACCTGGTTTCACTGGCAGGACTGACGATTGAAACAATAACTAAACATATGAATGACTGAGGGTCGTGGTCTTCTAAGCCATGTTTTCTAAGGTTCGTGGCCTTCTAAGACACATTTTCGGAGGGTCGTGGGTTTTAAGCCACGCTTCACCGAGGCACGAAGATCTAGGGACCCAAGCTAGATAACACCCACAATGCCTCTCCCATATTGGTGCTCTTTGGTTACTTTACGCTTATCAGTGTGACACTTTGGTTATTTTAAAAAGTAAGTGCGTGTGTGTGTTTTAATTTAATTTGTTTTATTTGAAACAGTTTTTCTTAAACCCTGCTTTCTTTAAAAGTGTTCAAGTATTTAATTCCTCTCTTTAATTTGAGTTGTTGTCTTTAAATTCGTTTTCATTTAAAGCACCTGTCATTAAAAATTGTTTTCATTAAGTACTATTTAAGAATTTATTTCCCTTTTATCTATTTTACTAGAAAGTGTGTTCTTCATTTAAATGGGTATGCATGGAATCTTCTCCCGGTGACATCCTACTGGGATCTTGGTTCACACCCTACATACACTTTTGGGTGTATGGAGCCCTTTTTCTTTGTGTGTCACAGGTTGAAGTATCGTGCTTAGTGAAGGTGGTTTGTGTTGTCAAGGGTTTTCCCATGTAGGTTTGAAGATGGTTGTTTGTGGAGGTGTCCCCCCAGGTTGCATGAAGGTGTGGATAAATGTGTTAGTTTTCTTTCATTTTAGTCTTCTTTAAGTTTTAGTTCTCCTTCGTTGTTGTCTCTCTTGGGTTGTTGGTTCCAATTGTAGACCTTTAAATATGAATTTTGTTAATGGTATGTTTGGTTGTATAAGAACAGATTCTTTCCATTAAATTTGTTAGTTGTTTTTATGTCTCTTCTTTCGGGTAAATCATTTCCATGTGATAGTTTTGATACCCGAGCACTTGTGTCAGCCCGTGGGGATCGGGAACGCCCTTCGGGCCATGTCGCGGACCAGGTCAGTGCCGGGTCGGATGGCGACCGAGCCTGGTTCGTGACAAAATGGTATCAAAGGGGCAGGTTTTCTCTTTTGGGTCATGTACCTTTGAGATAGAGTCAGGGTAGACCAAAGTCAAGGGTGTCAGAACACGAGGTTCTAGCTACGAGCAAGGTTCCTGGCCAGCACACCTCGTGGTGGGACTCGAGTTACCAGGGTAAGTTGAGGTTTTCTGAGTCGTTGGTCGTTGAGGTTAATTTTTCATAGGGGAAATGAGAATGGAGTGGGGTCAGTGGTCCCAGTGAGCTCACAGGGCCTACAAATCCATGTGGAGCCAGGGAAACTGTCCTAAAATACTCTCCGTGGTAGTGGTGTGATTGGCGTATGGCCTCCAAACAAATGTTTCAATCACTTACTGACACTAGTTCCCTCTTGTATCATTCCTCATCTCATTGTTTTAGATTCATGGAAATCTGGTTTTTATGTAAAAATGATTTGGTCTTGAAAATTGTTTTGAAGTGAAGCTCTTTAAAATGGAAATGATGTATGAGCTTTGAAAGGTGTGGGTTGAATGTTTTGGTTTTGAAAAAAATGAAAAGTCCTGGTTTTGATTCTTGGTGTTCTCATGGGAAACCACATGTATGAGTGTATATGAAAAAAGGGTTAATGGAATGACTGGATGAGTTCCTGGATAGACATGATGTGGGTTCCAGTGTGGCACGGGAACATGCATGTGTGAGGCCCACGGGACACCACTGGTGTTTGTGCAACCCACCGGTTTTGTTTACTTTCAAAACATTTGGTTAAGAAAAAAAATTGGTGTTTTAATAACTGGTGATTGTGTGATGTGTCCTTGTGTTTTGAGATGTGTTGGATGTGTGGCATTTTGAGCCGAGAATCCTTTTTGACTAATTTTAATCTTGAGTTTGAATTTTTATTTTTTAGTTGGGGTGAAAACATGTGGTTAGTGAATTCTTTTGAAAAGTGATCCAGGAATCCCTTGTAGTGGTTCCCCCTATACATTTAGTGTTCACTTGTGGCATGTATTGACTATTGGACCAGTTTGGTTGGGTCCATGGCTTCTTTTCTTGACTAGTGCACGCCCCCCATAAAGCGTTAACATGCGATTGAAGTGTGGCCACATATAATTCGTCATTGGTCGGCCCTCCAGTTGATTAAAGTAAGGACTCTCCCTTTTTAGTGATAGTGATACATTTTCCCCTTTTTCTTTTTTGGTTAAGCGGATCCCCTCATAGTAGGATGAAAAATGTGAGGGGAGTTGGAGGGAGTTTTGGTCTTATTGATTTATTTGGGTCATTGGGTACGAAGTTTGACATCGTTGTGTCTGAAGGTTCCCCCCCAGAAACGGTGAAAGGAATTCCAGTGGGGTAGGGTGAAGGCTGTTCGGAGTTTTCAGTGTTGACTGATGTCTTGAAAGGCTTGTACTGCCTTAATCGACCACAATAGCCATGTTTGGTGACATCTTACATCATGAGTTCTCTTGAAGAGCAAGGGTGGATTTCGTAGGATCCTTTGGGAATCCCTGTTTTCATACGAGCATGTCCTCTTGGGGAGTTCTAATTTTTTTGTTCGAAGGGGAGTGTTTGTCATGCATCTTTCCTCCTTATGTTTCATGGTTAAGGTAAAGAGGCGATGTATGTACATCATCTAAACCTCTATTATAGTTTATGTGCCATGAGGGAGTAGTTGTATGTCGTGGTGTGTTGTGTTTGTTGGTGTTGTCTCAGTTGCAGTGTAGTCGTGTGTCACACCAAAAGGAGAAGCTCTGTTCGGGAGTCTTCAATACCTGACTGTGAGGTAGGAGATGCTTCAAATATCAGGGCTCCAGCCATAGGCTTCGGATTGAATCTGGCGCGTGGTCAGGAACCCTGGGAGTGTATGAGACCCCGACTTTATTTCTGTCATCAGTGTTGGAAGTAAAGGCAGTTTAAATTGTTTTCTGTGGTTGTTCCATTCTAAAAAAACCATCTGGATGCGTAAGGTTTCCGTGAATATGTGGAGGCATGTTCGTATCATTGCCTTAAAGTCCTGGGGGTTGCATCCCATCGGATGTAATCGCTTTTAGTGGTCCGTATGGGGTCTGTTCGGGCAGATTAGTCTTGAAGTTGAACGGTGTTCATCCAGGGATGTTGAGATGTTGGTTTTTCTTCGATTGTGGTTTTGACACCCCAGTATTTGGGCCCAACCTTCCCCGCCCCTTGTGGCAAGTGGTTGGTCACTATCAGGAAATTTTTTGAAGTTCCTGTATCTATCGTCAGTCCTAATGGTGGGGATACCTACAACAAGTCTTGCTCAAAAGTCTCTGGAATGAACCAGTGTTGGCCCTTTTTCATAATGGCGGGGAGTCCCCCCCCTATGTCGGTTTTTTGATCTCATCTCGGGCGTCAGTAAGTTTCTAATGGTGGGGATCCCCTTCGGGCTTTTCCCATGTTGGCTTTTAGTTCTTTCCTAGAGATGACTGGATGGTAGGTGATCAGAGTGTTTCTTGGACGTGATTGGTTCTGTTTGTTCATTCTAGTCAAACAACGTGGTTCTCATTCTTTGGTGTCTGAGGTGTTTTGGTTTGTGAAGTTAGTTTCCGTGGGTGCGAGAGTTCCTTTCCTTGATCAGTCAACTGGAGGCGTTCTAGCTCTTTGGGGTGGGCGACAAATATCAGAAATTCTTTTGTGATTTTTTTTGAGGTTTTCATTTAAGTCACTTTCTCTGAGCACGGTGCATTCACCTCTTTTTGCTTTATATTTGTGGGAATCCTCTTTGAACCTTAAGGGGGTGTTGTTTTCTACTTTGGGGTTTGGTCCTAGTTGTATCTTTTCAGGGATGAAAAGCTTTATGATGGGTAGAATTGTCACACCCACCTCTTTTAAATTGTTTATTTAATTATTATTTTTTTGGGCATCAGGTGGACCGAGTTTAAGACCGACTTAAAATTTCGAGTTTTTATTTAAATTTTTTTTTATCTTGACAATATTCAGTGTGTGGGAAGGGTGCGGTCAAAGCCACACGACTTCGCCCGGGTCACCGCGCGACCTTGCCCTGTTCACCACGTGACTTTCCCGATGATCAACACGGATAAATAACATGTATCGAAAAAAATGTAACAAAATGAAAGCAAGAAGTTTAGTAAAAAAATTATGGAATTATTTTAAGGATAAAAATAATAGTATTGTTTCAGATTATTATTATTATTATTATTATTATTAGTAATAGTGTTAAGAATATATATTTTATTAAGTTATCATTATTAATATTGTTAAAATTTTATTAAGTCACTATTTTTATAATTGTTATTACAAAATTATTAATAGCATTAATAGTACTAATATTATCACCATAAATTATTATTATTATCATCATTAATTATTATCATTAGAATTATTAATATTTTAATTAATAATATTATCATTATTTATTATTATCATTTCAATCATTAATATTTTAATCAAAAATGTTATTATTATCACCATAAACTCTACCCATCACGCACCTCCCCCTCTACTCCTACGCACACTACTCTTGATCGAGCTCCTCCCAGCTCACTCCTGTGCGGTGACCTCCCCTCATCGATGTCGACCCCCCATCTTCCTTAAAAACCTGAGCCAGTGCGAAGCCCTCTACCGGCATGGCCCTATTCCGAAATGGCTACCTGGTGCACCTCCCCTGATGGCCGTGACTTAGTTCAGCACACCCCCCTCACTGTCAGGCGTGGTTCCGGATCACCCACCGGTGCATCTCTCTCCTTCCACGCATGCCGCACCCCATTCGGATAAGCCCATCCCCTCATTTATTTGAGTTTTGTTTTGTTGTTTTTTTTCTAGTGGGTATATGTTCTAATGTTGGGTTTTTAACTTGAATTTTTTAGTTTGAATTCATGTTTGTGGGTTCATATTAGGTTCTTTGTTGTGTGAATTGAAATCTATTGAAGTTTCATGCCGAGTGTTGGGGTCTTCGACACCCGAGGTAGGGGATTTCGTGTTTAACCATTGCTTGATAAATTAATTTTCCTCTTAAATTAATTTAGCATATTTTCTAATTAGTTTTTTTGTTAAAAATAATTTTTTAATTGGGTTTGACATGCATATGTGATATAGGTGTGTTTATGTGGAAATTAATGTCGAACTATTTATTTGTAGTTTATAAATTATACAAACTATGTTTTGTCTTAGTGTAAATTTGCATCGAGTCATAGATGAATTTTTTATTCCATTTTTAGTATTTTGATACATGAAACATATTCTGAAAATTGTTTTATAAATTGTCTGGTGGATTTTTTTTAATTTAATTAATTTAGCACAATTTATAAGTAGTTTACATACTGTGAAAGTGTTTTGGAATGAGTTTTGTTGTGAATTTAATTGGTTAGACTTATTATTAAGTGAAGTTGATGAATTTTATTGTGAAAACCTGCTTTGGACTGTTTATCTGTGTTTTGAAAACTGTGTAGTGTGTGTTAGGAAGTCTGGATGGTGCAATTATGTTTTGACGTATTATTAAAAAGGTGTCTGTTAAGAAAAATGTTTTGGCAACGCTTTTGCCTTTAATTTTTTCCCTACATTCATGGAAATCGCATAGTAAATTCTTTTGGTGGTTTTCTTGATTATAAAAAGTGTTTTTATAAAACTACGTTTCTGGTTTAGTTCAATGTGTAAGCGATTCATATTAATTTCAAAAAGGATTTTGGGTGTGCATAATATTTTAAAAAGGATTTTGGGCGTGCAAGTGATGGTTTGGTGTGTGTAAGCACTCCGTTTGGATTTTATGCATAAACCTGACATTTGACATGATCTTGAATTTAAAAGTAGAATTGATGGGGTAAATGGTATGTTGTCATGCGTGGTGTTTTTCTTGGATTTTTTATGTGATATTCACCTATTGTGATCTTGAAACTTTTTTGAGCATAAGGCGGGAAGCCTGGGTAGCTAGGAAGGTGAACTAAGACTAGTGGGCTAGTGTCCCAGAGGTGACTCGACTTGGTTTCACTAGCAGGACTGACGATTGCGACACTAACTAAACATATGAATGACTGAGGGTCGTGGACTTCTAAGCCATGCTTTCCGAGGGTCATGGCCTCCTAAGCCACATTTTCTGAGGTTCGTGATTTCTAAGCCATGCTTCACTGAGGAACGAAAATCTAGGGACCCAAGATAGCTAACACCCACAAGGCCTCTCCCATATTGGTGCTCTTTGGTTACTTTAGACTTATCAGTGTGACACTTCAGTTATTTTAAAAAGTAAGTGTGTGTGTGTGTTTGAATTTAATTTTTCTTATTTGAAAAAGTTTTTCTTAAACCCTACTTTCTTTAAAAGTGTTCACATTTTTAATTCCTCTCTTTAATTTGAGTTGTTATCTTTAAATTTGTTTTCATTTAAAGCACATGTCATTAAAAATTGTTTTCATTAAGTATTGTTTAAGAATTTATTTCCCTGTTATCTATTTTATTGGAAAGTGTGTTCGTCATTTAAATGGTTATGCGTGGAATCTTCTCCTGGTGGCATCCTACTAGGATCTTGGCTTACACCCTACATACACCTTTGGGAGTATGTATCCCTTTTTCTTTGTGTGTCACAGGTTGAGGGATCGTGCTTAGTGATGGTGTTTTGGGTTATCAAGGGTTTTCCCGTGCAGGTCTGAATATGGTGGTTTGAGGAGGTGGCTCCCCATGTTGCATGAAGGTGCAGATAAATGTGTTAGTTTTCTTTCATTGCATTCTTCTTTGAGTTTTATTTCTCCTTCCTTGTCGTCTCTATTGGGTTGTTAGTTCCAATTGTAGAACTTTAAATATGAAATGTGTTAAGGGACTATTAGGTTTTATAAGATTAGTTTATTTCCGTTAAAGTTTTTAGTTGTTTTTATGTCTCTTCTCTCGAGTTAATCGTTCCCATGTGATAGTTTTGATACTCGAGCACTTTTTCCAGCCAGTGGGGATTGTCAATGCCCTTCGATCCATGTCGCGGACCGGGTCGGCGCTGGGTTGGATGGCGACCCGGCCTGGTTCGTGACATTATAAGTTTTCAAGGTTATTGTCAAAGATAAATGTCTTCAGAATGTTTTAAATTTTTTAAAAAATAAAATTAGAAAGGATATTTTACTAAATACATGTTTTAAATGGTTCTTAAAATATTAATTTATGTATTTTCAAGGTTATTTTCAAGAAAAAAGGTTTCAAAAATGTTTTATGTTTTAAAAAATTACAAAGCAGAAATGATATTTTACTCAAGATATATTTTAAATGATTTTTAAAAGAACCATTTATAAGTTTAAAGGATATTTTCAAATAATTTTTTTTTCAAAATGTTTTATGTTTTAAAAATATTTTTCTAAATCTTAAAGTATATTTTCCTCAATAAATGTTTTAAATGATTTTTAAAATCTTTCTTTCTATGTTTTCAAGGTTTTTCTCAATGAATTTTTTTTAAAAATATTTTAGGTTTTAAAAATAGTTTTATAAAGAGTAAAGGATATTTTACTAAAGAAATGTTTTAAATTATTATTTAAAAATATTCTTTATAAGTTTTCATGATCATTTTCAATGAAAATGATTTTCATAATTTTTTATGTTTTAAAAATTGATTCTCCAAGATAAGATATTTTCCTCAAGAAATATACAAAGTATTCATTCAAATTATTTTCTATCTAAGATGAAATTATTTGAGGTTACTTATGCATTATTGTGGATATAATCCAAATATACCAATCTTATTCTGTATTTGAATGGTTTTTTTATGATGAAAATATGTTCATGAGACCTATTTCTCTTGAATAGGTTATACCTTGTTAAAATGTTTATGAAACCTGATTCTTTTTCTATGGGTTATAATTTTATGAAATGATAAATTATTGTGAAACCTATTTATTTTACATATCTTATGTTATGATGAAATTTTTATGAAATCCATTTCATTTCATGGGTTCTTATATGATGAATGTTTTATGATCATGTGACAGACATATATATGATTTTCATTATGCGATGATGGTTACATTATAACCAAGGATTATGGTTATGTTATCACCAAAGATAAGTAAGAACTATATCTCCCTTTAATTAATTGGGTAAATAATTATATCTTACGATATATATAGGACTAGAATAGAGATTAGAAAAGGTTTAGTGATGGACTTTATCCGCTATGATGGTCTTGGGAGTGAACCTTGATTACTATGATGTTATGTGTGGACCTATCTTTCATATACATAATTTTATATGTGAACCTGATTACATGTTCATAATGTTATGCATGAACCAAAATAAATGTTCATGATTTTATGCATTGACCTATCTTTTATTTCTATATAGTTATGTGTGGACCTGGTTTCATGTCCATAAGTTTATGAGAGGTCCTGATTTCATTTCCTTAATATAACGAGTGATCATGTTTCGATTTATACAAGTTTACAATGTTATAATCTGATTTTTATTCCACAAATAAATGTTTTATTCCAATTTTATTCTCTCATGGCTCATTTTATTTGATTACCTTATGATTTATGTCTTATGAATTTCCAATAATTATTTCATGACTCATGATTATGCTCTTTGATATGCAGGGTATAGTCATCAAATGTTATTCTCATGTTCTCATACCCTTATGATCATCTTATTCTTATGTATCTACCTTGATTACCTTTATGGAGAATCTAAACTAACACTTTATTATGTGTCCTTTCCCCAGGTTATGAATAATGGTTTTTATGTAGGAGTACTAAAGGGGAAGATATTTATGGAATACATTGAGTATATTTTAAGAATTAAGAATATTGTGTTACAAGTTTCCAAGAAACTAAACTGTTGTGGTATTTAGGCGTTTGTTTGAGTAATGTAATTAATATTCATCTAAAAATCTTTAATATCAATGTATGATAATCCTAGGTTTCTATAGTGACCTTTTTAAGTACCTGATAATGAATTCAAAGACGCATTGAATCATCTTTCTTATTAACAAAAATAATAGGTGCACCCTATGGAAAAGAACTAGGATGAATGAATTAAAAATATATATTATTATGGATTTTCATCTTCAATTCATTTAACTCAATCAGGGCTATTATATATAGAGACTTTGAAATAGGTGTAACACCAGGTATGAGCTCTATTGAAAACTCGGATTTACAATTTAGGGGTAGACTATTGAAGTCCTCAGGAAATACATTAGAATATTACCAAATAATTGGTAAATTTTTTGTATTGATTTTACCCACAACCATTTTATGTAAATATCCCTCATGTATAGTTATAAAAATCCCATATGATAGCAGTAATTTCCATTGGGTGTTCAGGTTCATCCTCACACAGATATACAATTGAAGAATACCAAATGTAACTTCCCTTCCTAAATAAATGATATGTGATCTATATTGAGAGAGCCAATACATATCAAAAATTACATCTAATTAAAATTGAGAAAGAATAATAATATTCATAACAAGAACAATCCCATAATCATATATCAGTTAAGAGTTATAAACTTGAGATACAACCATCCTACCATTATGAGTTTTCACCAACAACTCAAAATCTAATCATTAAGGTGGTTATAGGATACCCTTATAAAATTATTTAGATATAAAAGAGCGGGTAAACCAAAATCAAATAAAACATTCACAATCTTGAAGTGTATGATAATTTTACCTTTCAACACATCACTAAGAACATCCATATCAGTTGTAGTAATTTCCTAAACATGGACTTCTCTCCATGGATACTTTTTTGGTAAGTTACCATGAAATTTGGGGAATAATATGGAATAGTCCCCCTTCCCATTATTGTTAAATAATTTTACTATGATAGATTTTTCCTTACCCTTGTAATCTTAACCATGATAGCCTTTTTCTCCTCACCTAAAGCAAACTCCTTTTCCTTTTAATCATGTACAAAGGTGTTTCTTTCCTCAAGTATCACATGTTGGAAAATTATCCTTTCTCTTTTCCCCTTATCCATATTTTTCTATGTCATCTTATTCTTCTCTTTAATTGCTTTTATAACATAAGACTTGGATAATTATTTCTATATCTTAGTAGAACATGATACTATATATTCATATGATGAAATTTTTTGAGAGACTAGTTCCCTTTGAACGATTGTCATAATCCCATTGAAGAAATAATTAGTCTTTCACTTTGGATTATGTACATAGTAAATGGAATGCCTTTATAACCTCGTAAATTTATCTTCATACTTAGAAACATTTTCCTCTTCCTTTTATCTTAAACTCAATAATTGTATATCTATATCTTTTCATTGTTTGTGAGAAAAATATTCTTCTAATAAAATTTCCTTAAAAAATATTTCCATTTCATGCTCACTATTTCCTCCTCATCCTTAGTGTTTTGAATCAACAAACACCAATATTAAATATCCCTTTATAGATGATAAACATCCATAAAAACCATATCCCTTTCATTGCTTCCAAAAGTAAGAAATATCTTCTTTATGGAACTTATCCATTGCTCAGCTATAAATGGATTTTTAGTCCCATTAAATGATGGAGGTTTCTTATATATAAACCTGTATGATATTATTACACCTCATATTGGATCAAAAGGATTATCTATATGGGTAATTTTATTGGTCACAACCTAATTCAGCTTCCCGAACATATTTATATTTTTTTCATCCCTAGTAGTAAGTCTTGATCCATCTTAATTATCTTACCTAGTAGGTAAATCATTACATGGATTACATGCATTGATATTATTTCCATTCCTTCCACTAGGTTCCATTTTTAAATAATGGAATCCACTAGATTATATCATAACATTATGAATCATAATGTATAATTTTAAAACAAGTAAAAAACTAAATATAAATTGAAAATTTTATGCATTGATAATCTCATAATTATAAACTTGGTTTCTTTGGGAATATTCACAAATAATAAAAATATTTTCAAATCCTTCATAACAGTTTGAAATGAAAATGTGAATTAACCTAACCATAACCCCCCCCCCAAGAGATTCAAACTAGTGTATAGTAATGGTACACTCATCGTGAAAAGAATAATAGATGAGATATACTCGACCATCTATTTTGGGGGATATTACTCTAAGATGTATCTATTCCAAAACCATGTCCAACTATATTATCCAAACAGAGATATATTGCTAGAAACATCACATAATGTTTTCTTTAAGAACATAATTATCCTATTTATTATATCCCTATATATTATTTTATGGGAAAATATCCCTCAAGGTAACATTGTAGCATTTTTGGGTTGATTGTGGTTGTTGAAAAAGTAGGTTTCTATGGTGAATTGTCAAGTTCGAGAGATGTTGTTGACAATCCATGTTGACAAAGAACAATGACAAAGGTATGGATGATCTGGAGGCAGTTTAAAAGAACAGATACAAGGTGGTGTTGTTTTCCAGTGTTTGCTAAATTTTTGGGGTCCAAAATTTGGATTTTGGTGAGTATCGAGAAAATTGGATCTTCTTGAAGATCTTATTTAAATAAGGAAAAGGCATGAGTTTTGTGAAGATAGGCTTCATGGATTGGATTTTGTGAACACCAGAAGAATGTTGATGGTGATTATTTATGATTACGATGAGCTTCGTGAACGGTAGAGGTTAAAGTGCATCGTGGAGGTGAAGGGCTTTGTGAGGGAGATTCGCGGTGAAGGCACGAAGGAATTGACGGGATGCTTCGTGATTACGATGAGATCCACGATCAGAAAATTTCCATGGTGCTTTGCGATTTTGAGATAATTTCGGTGGGAACTTCAGAGATTCGCGATTTGAGATGACGTGGCATTGACTTCGCACAGAAAGTTCAAGGGTTGCTGGAATCGCCTATAAATAGACCACGACCCCCCCCCCCCCGAGGGAAGTAGAAGAGATAGAGAGAGTTTTAGATGAAAATCTTTTTCTCTCGTCTCCTGAAGGTGGTTCGCGAAGGCGGTGTGCTTCGCGAAATAAGAGCTTCGCGGTGGCTAATCTAGCTCCGCGAAAGCTACAAGCTCCACGTTGGCTTAGTGAGTTTTATAAAGGAAGTGGCTTTACAATGACTTGAGCTTCGCGAGAGTGCTTCAAGAAATGTCAGGAGCTTCATGAAATATTTTTTGAGCTTTGTGAAATTGGGAGCCTAACGAGTAGGGTGCTTTGTGAAGGTACTTTCCAAAGGTTTCTTCTGAGTGTTCAGGGGCAAAGGGGTATTCATCAGTGGTTGAAACTTGTACATTAATAAAGAATCTATATATATTGTAGGATACATTCATTAGTGTTGATTTCGAGACCTACAGGTCTATAAACTGTGAGTGGATCTTTTGAAGAAGTAGTGAGCTCACTTCTATAGAGAGAGCAGTGAGTTCTCCAATTGTGAGTGGTTGTAAACCAGGAGGGACAGTGAGTCTGCTTCGAACTTGTAAACAGCAGTGTACTTTTAGTGGAATTGATACATCAGAACACTACCAGTTTATACTCATTGGACGTAGCCCAGTGAGGGTGAACCAAGTAAACATCGTTGTGTCATGTTCATGCTTTAAGGTTTATTCATACTCTGCATTGGGAAGGAGAGAGAAGAGGGGTTTGTCTAACAACAAAACAAGATAAAAAAGGGGAAGTTATTTTAATCTGTCAAACCCTGATTCACCCCCCTCTCAGGGTATCTATCCTAGTGGACCTAACATCATTCATAATGCACTTCCTAGAATCCTCATAAAAGGAAACATAATAAAGGGGTGATCTCGGATGCTTAGTAAGGGTAAGGATATAGTAAAATCTGATAGGGAATGAATTATATTAAACAAATAAATGATAATAAAATTATTCCATATAAATAATCACATGATAGTGAAAATTATCCATAGATATCATAACTAATCAAATAATCACATGGAAAACAAAAATTGATTTCATAATGATGGAATTCATAATGTCAGATATCTAAAACATACCATCAAGGATGTTTGACAATAAATCTTACATAGATATGTAAGGAACTAGAAAAATACCTAATATAGTTTGTATCATGAGACTTACTAATTCATCTAGGTCCCAGGTAATTCTAGGCCCAACCCATTACTTAATAATTCCAATGCATTCATCATGTTAATAAACAATCAACTTAATCAACATTCCTTAAAAATAAATAACTATCTATATTATAAGAGATAGTATACGGAATATAAATAATTTACATTGTTAATCTAATAAAAAACCATATAGATAAATATGTTGGATGATATTAGTGGATAATATCATTAAAACAATCTTAAACAAATTGTGTTGAAATGGTTGAAAATAATTTAAAAAATCATTGGAAAATTTCTCAATGAAAATACCCTTTTCACTTTGAAATCACTTATCTAAAGTATAAAATATTTAAAAAATATTAAAGGAAACTTTTTTTTGGAAATATATATATTAAAATTGTAAATTAATCTTCAAATAAATGAGATTTCATGATGGAACAAAATTATTTTCATGTCCTATAAGTAAAAAAACATTCTTTTTACACTTTTATAAAAAGGTTAAAAAGTACCTCATTCAGAAAACGCAAGAATATTAATTTTAAAACATTTTTTAAAAATTAAAATATGGGTAAAATGTATTAAATAAACATATATATAAATTTAAAAACATTCTTTTAGATATTTTTGGGAAAATATTAACATGGAATAAAAATATTCCTGATCGATTAAAAAATACAAGGTTGGTTTCCCTTAAAAATGTTATTTCAGTATCTTGAGTGCATAAAAAGAGGAAAATAAAAAGAAAAATGGTATTTTATATAAATAATGTTATTATAAGAAAATAAATTAGGTATAATATATAAATATAAAATAATTCCCCCACTATATACTTGAACATAAACAATCCAAAATAACGATAAGATTGTGAAATAAACCCTTACATCGGGTTCAACTTCCTTAAAATGTGTCTGAAAATCCTGTATAATAAATATCTATTTATTATAAATATATTATAGAACCATAATCATATATATCATACCATATATTATTTACTTAAAATATTTTTTCACTCATTTATTAACAATTCTTTGTTAAAATTATTTTATCTGGGTAATAACTGATTCGTTTTTTTTTCATGTATGTTTCAGTTCAGTAGTTTTGGTCCTTAAAATTTGATCATGTTTACATCACCAATATAATTTTAATATTTATATAAATATCATATATATTAATTATATACATATTTATTTCCATCCATCAAATATAGATATAGAAAAATGAATTACATCATCCATGGGGATGGTAGGCTGTATGTATGTGTGAATGTTACTTTTATTTTTTACAGATTGAAAAAAAATATAAATAGTAATTTAAATTAATAGAGTCATTATTATGCCATATATATCATCTATATTTATTATATATATCCTTATTACTATCCATTTAAAAATTAAATGAAAAATGAATCACATCGCTTTGTAGAGGTGGTAATCGACACGCATGCACGAGCGACGTTATCGTTTTCCAAAAAATTGGAAGGCAAGATGTTATATGTGATATCATAATTATAGAAATAAAATTATGAGATAAATATAATACAAATAAATTAAATCTATCATTATATCCATCCATGATAGTTGGAGATGGAAAAATAATTATGTCGGTTCACGAGGCGGTAGTCCACTGTACACATGATTGATGGTTTTGTATCCCAATTGATGAAATAGGTGATGAATATAGGTTATTACATTAACATAATAACATATATATATGTTTTAGATAATTTTTTTATATTTTATGTATTAAAACATAATTTAAGGTGGTAAAACAAGAAGTAAAAAATAAATATCTGGGTGAAGACAACTACCTTTCCATAGAAAACCCTCCTTTGGATCTCTTATTAAGAAACCAAGGGTTCATATTTTGGGAAGATAAGAAGATTTAGAACATGGATAATAATTTTTGTAAGATATTTTGGTTGGTTTTTGTTGAGATAAATGTATTAATATGTGTGAATAAGTGAGGGGATGAGGTGTCCTTTTATAATTGAGGTGAGTGACACACTTGTAATATTTCAATGTTTTAAAATAATGTCAATTGAAATTCTTAGTAAAATGGCTCCAAAATAGATAATATTATAAATTTATAAGGTTAAGGTAAAAATAAAACCAACCAATGGGGTTTCATAAAGTATTTAGTTCTTTTTAATACTTATCTTTATAGATTAACCCCCAGTAAGTCTATTTTAACTTTAACTGTGGTAACAGAATTGTACTGTTTTTACTATTGATTATGAAAAAAATTAATTTGAACTTATTAAGTAAAATTAAATATGATGAATCCAAATATGGATTCCATTTTATCAAATTAAATTCACATAAATGTTATAATTTAATTTAAAATTAAACATGTAAACGTGGTAAGAATGAGTTTTCCAATGAAAATGTTTTCTTAAGTATAAAAAATTTTTATATCAAAATTGATAATTAAATTGATTATAATTACCTAAATTAAATTAATAAAAATAATTTTACATTTAAAAACATTTTAAAAATATATTTTTAAATTATTTAAACACAAATAATTGTTTTAATAAAAATCAGTATTTTCACTATTCATCGAAAAATTAGTCTTTTCATAAAATTCTCAAAAATTCACTCTAAGATAATTTTAAAATTTTGATTTAAAAAATGAATTTATTTTTTCTAAATAAATTTTATATAATCGAAAAAATGTATTTAAATTATTTTCTCATAAAAATCTATAAACCCATTTTAAGGAAAATGTATCTTTTTGAAACATATGACGACTTTACTAAAAAAATATTTTCTTTGTCTAAAACCAGAATAAATTATTTTTAAATATTTTTATTCCTATTGATACAATAAATATAATGTCTAGGTTATAATGATATACTATATTACAGTTTATTTAGACTTGGGGTTACATATATCATATGTTATCAAAGCGATTGATTTTTTTAAAAAATAAATATATTATAAAATCTCAGTGTGTTACATGAATGATTATTGATCAATACATGAAATAAATTCAATAGATATTTTCAATTTAACTTCAATTCCTAGACAATCAAAGGCAATTGGGATTCAACTTAATCAATAGTTTTCTATTTTAATTACACTTTGAGCCTTTTTGTCCCTTATTGTATTCAATAAGGCTCTTCTTCAATCTTCTATCTCTCTCTCTCAACATTTTATATTCTTAAAATCATATAAATATATTTTATTTATTTATAATGGATTTTTAAAAACAAACCAATTTCTTATTTATCTTCTTCTTCAAGTTCTCACCACCGTTAAAGTGAGGGTTTTTATGGTTTTTGTTAAAACCAACGGATTTGTTTCTTCTTTGTTTTCATGGTTTTTGTTAAAAAAAATAGGCTTCATACTTACTTGCTTTTTTTAATATTTTTAATGTTAATAGAGTAATATATCCCTCTCAAGACTTCTTGAGGGGAGAATATATAGGGGCTCATTCTACAGCTATTACCGAACTTCTTTATCAAATTGTGCCTTTATATTTCTGTAATTTATTTTATATTGTGCTTAAAGTTTTAATTTATTCTATAATCACATTAATTTGAATGTTTTATTCTTAAATTTATTTCTTTCATGATATTAAATATTACTTTATAGCATAGTTTTAGAATTATTTTAAAGGAAACTCACCCCCTCTTTTTATTTTTTCCAATTTCGACCTATATTTGGTAGCAAAGGATGTTTATTTTCTTTAAAAAAATTATTTGTGTTTTTTTTAAATAAAAATTGTTTTCGAAATATTAATTTATTTAAAAGGTAGATATTTTTAATAGGAAATATATTTCAAACACCCATGGAGGTCCAGAAGAGAAAATTATCGGTTGTGTGCCTTATTTTGAAGGTTCCAACTATAGTTATTAGAAGAGATGTATGTCAGGTGTTCCTAGAATTATTGGTTATTATATATGTAAAATGTTCGTTCATAGCTATATTAATACTATTTATAAATAATAAAATAGAAACCTGATTATATTTTTGCTTTTTAATTAGATGGTAAAGCTATGAACTCACTATATTGTGGTTTAGACCAAAATGAGTTTAATCATATCATTATTTGTAAAACTTCTCATGAAATTTATAAATTTTTTTAAGTAACACATAAAGCTACAAATAATTTTAAATGTACTATAATGGATATGTATATGAAATATTTTAAATGTTTTATTATACATACTAACAAGTCTATTACTGATATGTTTACATGCATTACTGAAATATGTAATAGAATAAAGTATCTTGGTGATACTATTACAGTAGAAACACTTTTGAAGAAAATACTTTGGGTACTAACTAGTATACGAGAACCCAAATTAACTAAAATCAAATAAGATAAAGGTATAATGAACATTATAGTCAAGGAGATCATTAGATCTCTTGTAACCTATGAGATCAAAATGAAGAGACAAGACAATAATAAATCCAAATAATTCAAATAGAAAATGATGATTGATTTTAAATTAATTAGTGGTGAGTCTTATGATGGTGATGAAATGGATCATCTATCCAAGAATATAAAGAATATATTTAAAATAAAAAAAAATCCTACCAACTCTCAAAAAAGGAGGATGAACATAGTGAATTAGAAGTAACATGTTTTGAATAAAAAATGAAGGGATACAAAAGGATGGAATTATACTTTATCAAAAATAAAGACAAGAAAAAGAAGAATTAATGAAATAAAACCATGGCTGAAGTTTATCTTAGTAATAAAGTGAATCTTAACACCTCTTATTAATCCTCCTAAAATTAAGATTATTCATCATCTTCTTCCAATCACCTAATCTATAAAGATAAAAAATCTACACAAGGTCAACTTGAATAAGGTTTTTTTGAACTAACTTCAATATAAAAAATAGATTAAAATAAGTATAATAATTTGTTTAAAGAAAATGATAAACTTATAATAAAAAATATGAATTATCGACAAAATTGAATGATCAACTTAATATGCATGAGTTGAAATAAAATATCAATGATCTCAAATAATCTATCATTAAATTAAGCCATAGTGAAAAAAATATAGAAAAATATTAGGTTTACAACCTAATAAATATAATAATTTTGGGATTTGTTTTTTAATAATGATAGTTCTTCCAAGAAGATGACTTTTGTAAAAGGAGATTCTCCAAAATGGTTTTTTAATTGTTTTCATAAAACCATACATCTAATTTATTAATGTAATTATAATAGATCTAAATATAGTAGACTAAAAAGTATCGATCTTTAATTCTGTATCACATCTCAAAAATCATATTCAAAACAAATCTGGGTACCAAAATCCAGGTTACCTAACATTTTTTCCCCAAAATATTGGTACCAAAATCTTAATTTTATAATTTTATAGAAAACATGAATAAAGACTAAATCCCAAAAAGAAACATTTTACTTTGATATTGGATGATCTGAACACATATGTGGTGGCCCCTCAAAATGTAATCACCTTGAAAAAAATCGATGGAGGATATGTGACTTGTTAGTCCATGTAAGGATGGAAGGAAGGGGTAGGGGTTAATAACCATTTACAAATTTTTAAAAATTAAAACTAAATTAGATGTAATTAAAATAAAATTAATGTGATAAACTTGAATATAAGAGTTAAGCACAATGTAATAATAAATATAAAAGATAATAGAACATGATTAGTTAAAGGATTTCGACCAAAATCTACAATGGGATCCATACGTATCCTCCCCTCAAGATACTTGAGATGTTTTAGATTAAATTCTTGGATTTAGTGGTATCCAAGCTACCAATTACAAAAGTAATATCCTTTACTTTTAATGGTTTTATAAATAAACCTGATCTCCCTTTGTTTTTAGTGGTTGTAATAAGAAAGCTGTTTATAACACTTGGTTTTTAGTGGTTGTACCAATAAACCCAATCTCCCTTTATTTTTAGTGGTTGTAGAAAGAAACAATTTAAAACACTTGGTTTTTTATATTTTTTCCATGAAACCAAATCTATGACAACCCTGCTTTTTATTACAACTTAAACATGCTTTATTACATAAAAATTCACTTGATACAACAAAGAAGATCAAAAGGTTTAGTGTCTTTGGGGATTAGGATCATTACATAAAAACTTTAAACTTGAAATACAATATCTTTATTGGAAACTTCCTTTACATGACCACTACATTCCTTCGTACTTAGCATTGCATGGGATAACCTGAGGACATGCATAAGAAAAGGGTGAGCTGTAAAGCCTAGTAAGGGAGTACACATGGAATAACATGAGGAGTACAATACATGTTAGGAAATAGGAATATCAATAGATAATAAAAGAAACATGAACATAAAGGCATGATAAAGCATGGTAATCATAACATGGAAATGTGGCAACAACACTTAACATTGAATTAGCATGAGCCAAGGCTCATTGCACATGGAGCATGAGTAAACCATAATTGGACTTGAAGCACGAGTAAACCCTAGTTTCACTTGAATTAGCATGAGTAAACAATCATTGCACTTGACGTATCATGATACTATACTTTACCCAATGCATTGGAGCGCTATAAGGGTGCACCCTTCTTAAACATTTCATTTCATGCATAAGTGTGCCACATGGATCATAAAACATGGGTTCATAAAACATAATCATTTATTCCACGATAACAGAATGTGGAATTCATACATTAAACTTTATAAACAATAAGTAAATGTGCATAAAGTTGAATACCCTTGATAGAGAAATGGGCATGGTATTCACTACACAATGACATTGGCTTAGAAAATCGGTGTGATTTCGGCAGCGTAACGACGTGACATAAGAATTCATAAAAAAGGTTGATGAGAGAGAAAGGGGTTACTCATCATATTTAAATGTAATGGATAGTAAGGAATTCAAATAGATACATGTCCCAACAATTAAAATGGAATTTAGATTCATGATACAAAATCATTGCTTGAATGTAAAAGAAGAGAGAGAAGTTCCTTTCGGAATTTCAGCATAGTAACAGGTGTACATGGGAGGCATTTAATGAGAGATAAAGGGGTCTCACATCATTCAAACAATAAGAGGGAAGTATGATGGAGGTGAGAAACCATACCCCAACATTCATAAATGAAACTAAAAGGGCAATACAACTTAAAGAAAATTGACAAAAATGAGAAAGGAAGAAAAAACCCTTACTTGGAAGTGTGCTTCCAAAGGCTAGAGAGAGGCTTGTGAGAGGATTCTTGGGAGATTGGGGCACCTTGAGAGAATTCTAGAGAGAGTAGGGCAGAGTTTGGACGAACTCCAAGGGCTTTGAGTGAGGAGGAAGTGGGAGCTTGGGTGGGTTTATATAGGAAAAGTGAGAGAATTCTTTATTATTTAGGTTTGGGACCCCTTATATTAAAATAATCCAAACCAAAAACCATCCCATGGTATTTTCCCATGGTTTCTGGAAAAGGAAAGAGAAAAACAATATTTTACAAGTCCAAGGTCCTAACTTATTAAAAAAATAGGGTTGCTTATGTGGAGGTGAGTCACACTCCCATGAAAATTAATTTAAAAAGGCAAAGTGTTGAATAAGTCTTGAGGGCTCCATTAATGCTTTGAAAAGTAAGTCAAACAAACCCAAAATCACATTATTTTAATGATAAAACATATATTGGCCGAACATAAGGATTATGGTATTTTATTACAACACCATTGGGTCATTATGATGTCTTAAAACACATTATATATTTAAATGGTATTTATTTTTTACCCAAACTTTTGACTGTCTCAAAAAATTATGAAAAATTTACCGTTGGATAATTTCGATGTCCTGATTCCAAAAATAATATTTATTTTATCTAAATAATTTTATAAATATGTGAATTTTCACTTTTAAAATAAAAACCGACATTTATAAAAAATTCACGGGTTTTGGCAGAAATGGATTTCAAACCTTAATAAAAATTATAATTGCATTAATAAAATTATAAGGTCATTTATATTTAATAAAAATTAATTTAATATTAATAATAATATTTTATTAAAATATTATTTAATTCAAAAAATCCCTTAATTTAATAAAATATAATTCTTAATTAAATAATAACCAAAAACACCATTTGTACTTTAAAAACTATTTAAAATGTATCAAAAATGACTAGAAATTATATTCATTATTATATAAAAAAATAATGCACATGAACATAGTACTACTTATTTGTTACATAACCCCTTAAAATAGCTGCATAAGACCTAAGGGTAAGGTGTGCGATGGTGACAGACTATTGGGGCGGCTCGGATAACATCGCTCGAGTGGTAATCTCTATCAACTTCCACTTTTCCCGTAGACGGTCCCGTTCGAGCTTGAAATAATGAAGCTCAGCTTGGGCTTGGTCAAGGGAGAAGCCCAAAGATGCCACCTCTTTTCTGAGCTCCGACAAATGGGCTTTGTATGGGGCAATTCTACTGGATGAGGCAATCGCTTCCTTTGTCTGAGTAAAATTGGGTTCGTTAAAGCCATATATTTATACTACTCAAGTGATCACTGTTCAACGGCTATAAAAGTAACGGTCACAAATCTTAACATAAAACTAAAGAATTTGACATCTTATAAAAACACTTTTCATAAAGAAACATTTAACTGGATCAAGAGGGATTTTCCATTAATGAAACTTTGGGTCGTTACAATATTCCCCCCTTAAGAAATTTCGCCCTCGAAATTTTCCTTTTCCCACACTAAAAAAAATGTGGGTAACTCAGCTTCATCATATCCTCCGACTCCCAAGTTGCTTCTTCAAACTTGTGGTTTCTCCAAAACACCTTGACGAGGGGCATTGTCTTATTTCGTAGAACTTTTTCTCTACGATCTAAGATCTTCACTGGTTGCTCCTCATAATAAAGATCATCTTCCAATTGTACCACCTCGGAAGAGAGTACATGTGAAGGGTCCGGTATGTACTTCCTTAAGAGGGATACATGAAAGACATCATGCACCTTGGCCATAGTAGGTGGAAGTGCTAGTCGATAGGCCACAACCCCAACACGATCAAGAATCTCGAAGGGGCTGATGTACCTTGGACTTAACTTCCCTTTCTTTCCAAACCTCGTGACCTTCTTCCATGGAGATATGCGTAAAAACACCATGTCTCCGACTTTAAACTCAAGGTCTCATCGACGATTATCTGCATAACTCTTCTGTCGGATTTGGGCTGCCTTGATATGCTACTGAATGGTTTTCACCTTCTACACCATTTATTCGACCATTTCTGGTCCAAGCAGCTTACGTTCACCGACCTCATCCCAACATGTCGGTGTTCTACACCTTTTCCCATACAGGGCTTCATATGGTGCCATTTGGATTCTCGAGTGGAAACTATTATTATAAGAGAACTCAGCCAGAGGAAGATGTTGATCCCATCCTCCTTTAAAGTCCATTGAGCATGCTCTCAACATGTCCTCAAGTGTTTGGATAGTCCGCTCAGATTGGCCATCAATTTGAGGATGATAGGTCGTACTGAAGTTCAGTTCAGTATTCATAGCATGTTGTAGACTCTTCCAAAACTTAGAGGTGAATCTTGGATCTCGGTTAGACACAATAGATAGTGGTACTCCATGCAACCGTACCACATCCCTGATATATATCCGTGCCATTTGATCCAAAGATAAATCCTCTCGAATAGCAATGAAGTGTGCAATCTTAGTAAGACGATCCACAAAAACCCAGATTGCATTGTTGCCTTTGGATGTCCTTGGAAGTCTAGTGACAAAGTCCATGGTGATGTTCTCCCATTTCCATTCTGGTATGGGCAATGGTTGCATCACCCCCTTAGACTTCTGCCTCTCTGCCTTCACTTGCTGACACACCAGGCACTTTGATGTATATTCAGCGATCTCCTTCTTCATATTATCCCACCAAAAGTTTTCTTGGAGATCTTGATACATCTTTGTGCTCCCTGGGTGAATAGAGAAATTTGAACTATGTCCATCATCCAAAAGTTCCTTCTTCAGCTCCAGACTTGATGGAACACATAGTCTTTTCCCAAACCGCATAGTTCCTTCTTCATTAACATTAAACTCTGAGGATTTCCCCTTTTTGATAGCTTCCACTTTTTCTTGAATTCCCACATCATCCTTTTGAGCATCCTTTAACCTTTCCAAAAGATATGGTTGGGCAATAATTTGTGAAAGGATTGATGATGTTCCCTTCTTTATGATTCCCACGTCCATCTTCATCAAGTCTAAGAAGATTGGATCCTTCTCAATTCTCATCATTGATAGAATCACTGGATCCTTTCTACTTAGGGCATCCGCCACCTTGTTCGCCTTCCCAGGGTGGTAATGTATTGAACAGTCATAATCCTTGATGAGCTCTATCCATCTTCTCTGGTGTATATTAATCTCTTTCTCTGTGAATATATATAAGACTCTTTTGGTCAGTATATATCTCACATTTCTCTCCATAGAGATAATGCCGCCAGATTTTCAAGGCAAAGATCACAGCCGCCAACTCTAGATCATGCGTTGGATAGTTTCGCTCATGGATTTTCAACTGCCTTGAGGCATAGGAAATCACTTTATCATTCTGCATCAGCACACATCCTAAGCCCTTTTTCGAAGAATCACTGAATACCACAAAAAATCTCCCCACTTATGGGTAAAGTGAGCACGAGTGTAGTGATAAGCCTCATTTTCAACTCCTTGAAGCTTTCTTCGCATTCACCACTCCAAGAAAACTTTACTCCCTTTCGAGTTAGCTTGGTAAGAGGGTTGGACAATCGTGAGAAATTTCTCAAAAATCGTCGATAATATCCAGCTAACCCCAAGAAGCTACGAATATCAGTTACCGATGTTGGCCTCGGCCATCCCTCAATTGCATCTGTTTTGGAGGGGTCCACATATATCCCATTGCTTGTGATGATATGGCCCAAGAATGAGACTTCCTTCAACCAAAACTCACACTTGCTGTACTTTGCATAGAGCTTCTCCTTGCGCAAAGTCTCTAGTACAGTTTTTAAATGCTCCTCATGGTCCTCCTTGGTTTTGGAGTATATTAGAATATCATCTATAAAGACTACCACAAATTTGTCAAGGTAATCTCTAAAGAATCTATTCATCAAGTCCATGAATATTGCTGGAGCATTGGTGAGTCCAAAAGGCATTAATATGAATTCATAGTGCCCGTAACTTATACGAAAAGCAGTCTTGGGGATATCTTCCTTCTTCACCCTTACTTGATAATATCCCGACCGCAAGTCCACCTTGGAGAAGTATTGTGCTCCACGCAGCTGATCAAACAAGTCATCAATTCTTGGGAGAGGATACTTGCTCTTTATCATGATTTTGTTAAGTTCACGATAATCGATGCAAAGCCGCATTGACCCATCCTTCTTCTTGACGAAGAGGACCGGTGCACCCCATGGTGATGCACTTGGGTGTATAAACCCTTTATCCAGGTTCTCCTGTAGTTGTTTCTTCAGCTCTTCAAGCTCAAAAACAGCCATTTTATATGGAGTCTTGGATATTGGTAGCACCCCAGGTATAATTTCAATTGAGAACTCAACATCTCTTCTTGGAGGAAGACCAGGAAGTTCCTCGGGAAACACTTCAGCGAATTCCCTCACAATAGGCATTTCTTCAAGGGTGGTTTCTTCCTTGGACTCAATCATCTGAGCCAGATATGCGTGCTCATAAGGCAGTATTATTCATGCTTGAGATGATGGAGATAAATAAGATTCATCTTCCTCCTGACACTTGTAAAGAATCGAGGGTCGATTCTCCATATGGAGTGTGATTTCCCTCTCCCAACAATTTATGTTGGCTCTATATAAGGAAATCCAATCCATGCCAAGAATTGCATCAAATTCCACCAGAGGGAGTATGATGAGGTTCGCCGGGAAATTCAATCCACAAATTATAACAGGGGAGGACTTATACTCATGGGATACAATGATTTCCCCATTTTCCGTACTAACCGACATCTTTACTTCCATGATCTGTGGTGGTGCTGGGATTATTCTACTAAACTTTTGAGATATAAAAGAATGCGTAGAACCTGAATCAAAAAGTACATTTTCTATTCTTGAATGTATAACTAGCATACCTATCACCACTTCGTTGTCGGGGTTCACTTCGGCAGAAGTGATGGCAAAAGCTCTTCCTTACTGTCTTGGAGGTTGTTGGTTGCCTCCGAAAACCCTTGGATTAGGGCACTGATTTGAAAAATGACCCGGTTCTTTGCATTTGTAGCATTGAACAATGCATTGAGGTTCGAACGGAGCGTTCCTCTCCTCTGTCGCAGCTACGGGTCCTTCTTGCTGACAGTTAATAGCTAGGTGCCCTTCCCTTCCACACTTGAAGCATTTTCTCATCCCCCTAAGGCAATTTACAGGGTGCTTCTTTCCGCACTTTTGGAAAGTGGGGTGCTGGAACTTCTTAGCACTGTTGGATTTATCCATCGGCCCACCAGCATTGAAGTCCACCTTACATTTCTTGTCCCCATGATACCCCTGTGATTCTCCGATCTCCATTTCAACCTTGAGGGCACATCGGACAATTTCCTCATAGCTGTCGAAGTCACGGATCACTAATGCTTTCCGCAAGCTAGGCTTCAGCCCACCAAAGAAGCGTTCAACCTTGCATTCGGGGGTAACGACAAATCCGGAAGCGTATCGTGAAAGCCTTGTGAAGTTTGCCTCGTACGCTCCCACAGATTCTTCATCTTTTTTCTTGAGGGAAAGGAATTCCCTTTCCATCTTAAGACAGAGGGTGCGCGGAAAATATTTATCAAAAAACATCTTCCGGAATTCCTTCCATTCCAAAGCCTCGATCTCCTCCTCAGGCTTCGTATTTTTGATCAACATCCACCATTGATCAGCTTCACCCTCCATACGATAAGCCGCCAGGAGAAACTTCTCTTGTTCAGAACATTGGAGGATGGAGAATATCTTTTCAATGGAGTTGATCCACTGCTCAGCGATCGTGGGATCAGATGATCCACTAAAAGTAGGAGGCCTTTGTCTCATGAAGCTTTCAATAGCGACTTGTTCTTTCTTAGGGGGGGGGGGGGGGGGGTTGAACGTTCCTCTTGACCCGTGTTTCTATTCAAAACTTGAGTTAGCTGAGAGAGAAGCGTGATAAAGTTCGCGATTCCCGCTCCCATTGGATTGGGCATCTCATTAGTACAATCATCACACTGATCTTCACAACGGTTGTTATCCCGAGTTCTCCTATTACTGGCCATTGGCTAGAATAAAAGGAAAGTTAGTGGTAACACATAAAGGGTAATCCAAAGACAAAAGTTGATGACTTATAAATACACTTTAATCTCTTTAACTCATGAGTCTATAGGATTCAATCCAGGCTTTTCATCATCTACCTTCTAACATATATTCTTAGGGGAATTTTTCCCTTAATAAGGGTTCATACTAAGCTTGTGAATTTATCAAAACATATCCCCCGGGAGTGTCGTAACCAAGAGTGTAGCAAGGCCCGTTGTCGTGCACCAGTTCCCGTTCGAGTCTAGCTCAAAGCGGTGTTTTCGGGTTTTACCCCTAGGATACATCTGTGCCAGAGCCGCCTCTACCTGCTCGTATCCAGATAGGGATGTATTTTCTTGATAAACCACTTACTCAATACTTACCAAAACATAGGGATGTTTTTGTTATACTTAGTCTTGTATCTAAGGCTTTACTAGGGTTTCCTAATCCCAAAAATAACTAAACCTATCCTCTGATACCAACTATGACAACCCTTCTTTTTATTACAACTTAAACATGATTTATTACATAAAACTTCACTTGATACAACAAAGAAGATCGAAAGGTTTAGTGTCTTTGGGGCTTAGGATCATTACATAAAAACTTTAAACTTGAAATACAACATCTTTATTGAAAATTTCCTTTACATGACCACTACATTCCTTCGTACTTAGCATTGCATGAGATAACCTAAGGACATGAATAAGAAAAGGGTGAGCTGTAAAGCCCAGTAAGGGAGTACACATGGAATAACATGAGGAGTACAATACATGTTAGGAAATAGGCATATCAATAGAGCATAAAAGAAACATGAACATAAAGGCATGATAAAGAATGATAATCATAACATGGAAATGTGGCAATAACACTTAACATTGAATTAGCATGAGCCAAGGCTCATTGCACATGGAGCATGAGTAAACCCTCATTGCACTTGAAGCACGAGTAAACCCTCGTTGCACTTGAATTAGCATGAGTCAAAACTCATTGCACTTGACGTATCATGATACTATACTTTACCCAATGCATTGGAGCGCTATAAGGGTGCACCCTTCTTAAACATTTCATTTCATGCATAAGTGTGCCACATGGATCATAAAACATGGGTTCATAAAACAGAATAATTTATTCCACGACAAAGGAATGTGGAATTCATACATGAAACTTTATAAACAATAAGTAAATGTGCATAAAGGTGAATACCCTTTATGGAGAAATGGGCATGGTATTCACTACACAATGACATTGGCTTAGAAAATCGGTGTGATTTCGACAGCGTAACGGCGTGACATAAGAATTTATAAAAAAGGTTGATGAGAGAGAAAGGGGTTACTCATCATATTTAAATTTAATGGAAAGTAAGGAATTAAAATAGATACATGTCCCAACAATTGAAATGGAATTTAGATTCATGATACAAAAGCATTGCTTGAATGTAAAAGAAGAGAGAGAAGTTCCTTTCGGAATTTCGGCATAGTAACAGGTGTACATGGGAGGCATTTAATGAGAGAGAAAGGGGTCTCCCATCATTCAAACAATAAGAGGGCAGTATGGGGAGGTGCGAAAACATACCCCAATATTAATAAATGAAACTAAAAGGGCAATACAACTTAAAGAAAATTGATAAAAATGAGAAAGGAAGAAAAAAACCCTTACTTGGAAGTGTGCTTCCAAAGGCTAGAGAGCGGCTTGTGAGGGGCTTCTTGGGAGCTTGGGGCACCTTGAGAGGATTATAGAGAGAGTAGGGCAGAGGTTGTATGAACTCCAAGGGCTTTGAGTGAGGAGTAAGTGGGAGCTTGGGTGGGTTTATATAGGAAAGGAGAGAGAATTATTTATTATTTAGGTTTGGGACCCCTTATATTAAAATAATCCAAACCAAAAACCATCCCATGGTATTTGCCCATGGTTTCTGGAAAAGGAAAGAGGAAAACAATATTTTACAAGGCCAAGGTCCGAACTTATTAAAAAATTAGGGTTGCTTGTGTGGAGGTGAGTCACACTCCCATGGAAATTAATTTAAAAAGGCAAAGTGTTGAATAAGTCTTGAGGGCTCCATTAATGCTTTGAAAAGTAAGTCAAACAAACCCAAAATCACACTATTTTAATGATAAAACACATATTGGCCGAACATAAGGATTATGGTATTTTATTACATCATCATTGGGTCATTATGATGTCATAAAACACATTATATATTTAAATGGTATTTAATTTTTACCCATAAATTTGACTGTCTCAAAAAATTATGAAAAATTCACCGTTGGATAATTTCGACGTCCTGATTCCAAAAATAATATTTATTTTATTTAAATAATTTTCTAAATATGTGAATTTTCACTTTTAAAATAAAAACCGACATTTATAAAAAATTCACGGGTTTTGGCAGAAATGGATTTCAAACCTTAATAAAAATTATAATTGCATTCATAAAATTATAACTTCATTTTTATTTAATAAAAATTAATTTAATATTAATAATAATATTTTATTAAAATATTATTTAATTCAAAAAATCCCTTAATTTAATAAAATATAATTCTTAATTAAATAATAACCAAAAACACCATTTGTACTTTAAAAACTATTTACAATGTATCAAAAATGACTAGAAATTATATTCATTATTATATAAAAAAATAATACACATGAACATAGTACTACTTATTTGTTACATAACCCCTTAAAATAGCTGCATAAGACCTAAGGGTAAGGTGTGCGATGGTGACAGACTCTTGGGGCGGCTCGGATAACATCGCTCGAGTGGTAATCTCTATCAACTTTCACTTTTCCCGTAGACGGTCCCATTCGAACTTGACATAATGAAGCTCATCTTGGGCTTGGTCAAGGGCGAAGCCCAAAGACGCCACCTCTTTTCCGAGCTCCGACAAATGGGCTTCGTATGTGGCAATTCTACTGGATGAGGTCATCGCTTCCTTTGTCTGAGTAAAATTAGGTTCGTTAAAGCCATATATTTATACTACTCAAGTGATCAATGTTCAACGGCTATAAAAGTAATGGTCACAAATCTTAACATAAAACTAAAGAAGTTGACATCTTATAAAAACACTTTTCATAAAGAAACATTTAACTAGATCAAGAGGGATTTTCCATTAATGAAACTTTGGGTCATTACAAAATCAACCTATATTTTAAATATTTATATAAATAAACATGAATTACTTACACTTTGATACTAGTGCACACCAAACCTCTCACACTCAAATGGTGGTGGGAACCGAATCTCCCACACATGAGGTTTAGATCACCAAAACACCTCACATTCAATGGTAATGAGTACCCAATAAAATAAAAATAAGATACTTGTTATATATAATCCCTTTGAAGAACATTCTCAAACCTCTATCAAAATTAAAACAAGAAATAGTGGGAGAATGAGGCACAAGAGTACAAGAGGGATTTAGAATTACATGAAGTAGCACAATATTAATAAAATTATCTACAAAGTATCCATCCACCTGGTACCCAATATTACCTATAGGTGGAGGAATCTTAAAATGTCATCCATGAAGCTCTTGATCACTATGTTAGTTCAGGTAACTTTATAGAAAAATTCTTAAAATATAAACACTGAAATTTTGAAAATAAAATGGTTAGGAATAAAATTGGGTGTTTTTTTCATAAAAACCACCAAAGAGAGTAATGTATAAAGTTATACCCTTATGATGACCATAATAATTTAAGAAATTAATCGATAGAAATATAAAAAGGATTTAATTATCATTATTGTATCTAAAATAAATTTCAATATTTTATAATGATATTCAACGAATTATTTTCAATACTTCAAAAATAAATTTAGGATTGGATTTCAAGAATTATTTCATCAATAATTAAATTTTACAACTTATACCCCTTTTTTATTATCAAAGAGTAAAAAAACAAAATTTAAGAATCATTCAATTTTAAAACAATTAAAATTTTAAAATAATTGAAGAAAATCAATATTCCTTTTAAACTATAACCTTTTCCCTATAAAACTGGAATAAGTGTTCCTTTTATGTCAAAAATATCTCCCCCTTTCATGTTATAAATCCATAACTATGAGGATTCATAAAATATTTGAAACCATTCAAAAATATATATTGAAAGAGTAGAATATAACCATACCTTAGATTTCATAATCTCCCTTCCCCAAAATAAGATTAAATAATATATTAATAATACATTTTTTTCAACACCTTATACCCCATTATAATTATTTTAAATTTCAAAAACAAGGGTTATAGAAATAAAATTAATGTATTCATAATAATATGTGTTCAAAGGGTAAGATAGACAAAATAGAAATGAGAATTTCATAACCCGTAATATTCTATTAAGAGAGTTCAAAATTGAAAATGAATTTGATGTCTTGAAAACATTCAACTTTCCAAAATAATGTTTAGAAAAATAAAAACTAAATATTCCATGTGTTTAAACTTTTATAATAATCCCTCTGTAAAATTTTAGAGAAAATAAACACATGATCATGCTTTAGAAAAAAGATAACTTTAAAATCATAGCATACATAATTGTTTTTCTAAAAATTACATTTATATGAATAAATTTAGGTATAATAATATGTTTTCCTCCCCCTCATTTAGCTCAATAAAACAAAATGTGATTATATAATATTTGTAATAAAATTAAAGAGATAAAAATCATTTTAAAAAAATGAAAGCAAGATTCCTACAAATGAATATTTTGAAATCAAATTTCAAATTCTAAAAGGATTCCAACATTCAAAACATATTTTAAGAATCAAAAACTACACATCCATGTGCATTGAATTAAAATAAAAAAAATTCATCCTAAATTATAAAAAATAGAGTATGAAATATATTATATCAAGCTACAGTTCTCTCAAAAATGTTATATATATTTAGAAAAAAATTATATTCAAAAAGGTTGGTCTTCCCCTAAATTTATGTATACTTTTAAAAGTATTATGGTCTAAAAAACATATAAATTAATATTTAAATAAATAAATAACACAACCATAGATAATAGAGTAAAATAAATATATCAATCATTTTAAATAAATTTAATTATATCAATAAAATTCAAGACTTAAGGTAAATCATATAATTCAATAAAGGCCATGGTTAAAGTAAATAATACTTCAATAAATATAAAGGTTGAAGTTTTCAAAGAGATTAAAAACCTTTAAAAAAATAATTTTAAAAAACTCATTACAACTTGAAAACCATAAGAAAATTATTAATGAAATATGTTGGAAGTTAAAAAAATTTAAAATATGGATTAAAAAATAAAACATTTAATTCAAGATTTAATATCACCATGTATCAATGTGTTTAAGATTTAAATAAGTAGAATTTATTTCAAAAATTTAAAGAAGAATTTAGTAAATAGATCAATAAATTATAGACATTAAAAAATAGAAATTAAATAAGCACAATTTAATATTTAAATTGAAATTTGGTGTAGCCTAATATTAAAAATCAATATCATTATTCAATGAGGTTCAAGGTAAAAAATTAAAATAGAGGTAAAACATCATGCTTTACAAAGATCAAAAGAAATTATTAGAAGCAAACCATTTTTATATATCCCTTAATAAAATTAAAAATCTCTATAGAAAGTGGTTTTAAATAATAAAAATATTGAATGAGAGATACCAAAATTTATTTCAAAATAATATGTTGTAGATAATTTCAAAAATAATTTCAAAAATTCAAACAATAAATAAGATTGGACTTTAAGAATTCAAATCGAAATTTAAGATTTGATTTCTAGAGGGAAATATTTCATAACATTGAAATGATTTTCAATACAAAATCTATAAAATTAAATTAAAAAATTATAACATATAAATTATACAAACAATCTTTGGAATCAAAAATCCCCCTAAATGTGAACAACTAAAAATATGCCTTTGAGGGACAAACCTTGGTTCTCATTTTCTCCTTTATGATTTATTTTAAGATTTATTTATCATACTCAAGGTACAAAAAAGAGTACGAGGGGAGGAAAAGTTGTTGTAGAACATTAGATAAAAATTCAACTATGATAGTCCAAGAAGACTAGTAAATAGGCTACCGATGAGCTAGTTAGTTGTACTGGCTATCCTGTGAATTGAAAAACAAAATCCTGGTTCTAGAAATCACCAATGGGTATCTTGTGTGGATGCACAGGGTATTTGATGTCTTCCTTGGTGGCCCAAATATAAATTTTAATAATGAAATAATAAAAAAAATGTACCCAAAATAGATCAATAATTTTTGGTAATTTTTTATTCAAATATCAACCTAACTTAAACATCATAAAATTACACAAGATTTTAATAAAGCAAAATCTCAATCAAAGAAGAAATTATAAAAGTTTCAATAAATGATAAAAATTAATTTACATTTCATTTGAAATATAAAATTAATAAAATATTAAAATATAAATTTCTAAATTTGAATATAATATTAAAAATAATGAAAAAAATATTCAATTTAGTATTTATATAGAAAATTCACAATACAATAAATTTAAATATAATTTTCAAAATTATTGAATTGATAAAACTTATGATTATCTAATATAAATTTCAAAATATGTTTATAACTATATCCCCTTAATAATATTAAAAAATTTTATCCCAAGGGGCTTTTCTCTTGAGATTTTTTACCTATAAAAAAATTAAGATACTATAGATTTTGGTACACAAAATTGTATTGCTCAAATGTTAACTAATAAATACTTGGTAGCCAACATTTTATTAGGATGCGAATCTCCATAATAACTATTATATTTTCTAGGCAAAATATTTGAATATATATGGGCCTATTTTGGTATACCATATTGGGAACTTTTACAATCCCCATCATAAATCAAGTACCCGATTTTTTTTATAGTAATTACAAAATTTATATTGAAAACTGTATCTTAAAATTATTTCCATTTTGGTACTTCATGAGTTCATTTATTTATTAGAGTAATCAATCCCATATGCACCTTTCCCATTCTATTGATATCCCATGATCAAATTCAATTTGTGTTCACCATTGGTGAACTTGGAAAGAGAATTTCTGAACTAATTGATTGTATTTTCTAATTTTTCAATATTGGGTTCAAGTTTTATACAAACCATTTTATTTATATGTTTATTGAATTAAATTTTCAAACTTCTATTTTCTTTTACTAAAAAAGTAAACCTTATTTCTTGATATTCATTATTTTTTGAAATAAAATATTTGGAATTTTAATTTTCCTCTTTTAGTTTCTCATTATCTTTGTTAGGTTTGTCTTTTTCAAAAATAACTTGACTTTATTTATTCTTAATATCTTTTAATTTCATAGTAAATTGATAAAAAAAAATTATGTAATTGATCTATATCATAAATAATATATTCATAATTTAAATAGATAGAATAGAAATATGAAGATGATGAATTTAATTCTTGATTTACATCAATATCATCTATGAGACACATGGTTCTTACATCACTTAATAAGGTTGATGATAAGGATCTATCGCATGCACTCCATAGTGATAATTTGAATGACTTATTAATTTTCATTTTATATTTTACCTTGTTTTTTATGGGTAATTCAACTGGATGTGACCCTTTTACTTGTAACCATAGAACTTTACCTTCATTTCATGTTGTTTCTTCTCTTTCTTATCATGATGGAAAGACTTCTTTATCATCATGAATTTTCTTAGCTTCTTGGAAAAGTGCATGATTTAATAATAACACCTCGATGTGTTTTCATTGGTTTCCTTAAAGTAAATGGTCTTATTTTCCTAAACATCATTAGATTCCTTTAGGGATTGTCTCTTTATTGTAATCCCATATGTCATGAGAGAACAAATGAGATCTTCAACTAGCATATTATTTATATAATTTCCTTATTTTGTTTTCATCACTTTAGGTGCCCCAAAACTAGGATATATAAAAACATATTCTTTACAATAATCTTCACTTTAATTTCACCAAATAAATAATTTATTCCATTATAATTGTCAGTCAAATAGGTAAATATTTAAATTATAGAATCATTAAGATGCATACAAAAGTTATAAAACATTAGTTATACATATCAATCCTAAAATCATTTACTTTATTGGTACCCTAATGATTAACTTAAATCATTTTCTATATTTCTTAATCATTTTTATATATGTAAATTCTATTAAATTCATTCTTATCTAACTCACAATGTATAGAATTCATGGCTTTACCATCAATATCAAAAGTTGTTATATCACCAGTAGTCCATTTATCTTCTTTTTCATTAGTGGGGGTATAACCATACATAACTATTTTAAAAACTATATATCCTATACTTCTAATTTTTTTTGACATCTTAGTTTTCTAATCATTAAAATTGGTTTCATAAAAATAAAAGGCCATTCCCATATAATTTTCCTCCATGTCACTTTATTCGTTAGAGTTAGTGGTCATCCATAAATGATTCTTCCTTGAAACTAGTTATGGTTTTGAAATCAAGGTAGTCTTTTATATTAATTTTTTTCTATGTAATAATGTAAAGAGGGTGGTGAGTTTTATTTTTAAAAAAATTATAAAATAACACAAAACTATATGTAATTAAAAAAATAAAATTGATAAAATTAAATATTATAGTGAAGAGTAATGAAATAATAAATATAAAAGACAATGTAATAATATTTAATAAAGTATTTTTGAAAAATAGATAAAGGGGTCCCTATGTCTACTCACCTCAAGATCCTTGAGAGGTTTTGGATTAATCCCTTGGCTTTAGAAATAACCAATAAACCTATTGTAAAAGTAAGACCATGTCTATTTAATGGTCATATCAAGAAACCCAATATCTATTTATTTTTATAGGTTATACCAAGAAACTCATTTAAAAGATTATTTTTAGTGGTTTTACCAAGAAACCCAATCTTTATTTATTTTTTTGCTATATAAAGAACCCGTTTAAAAAAACTTGTTTTTTCAGTTATACCATGAAACCCAATCTCCCCCTATTTTTAGCATTTATAGAAAGAAAACCAAATTCCTCAAACTTTTATTTTTGTCTCCACAAAACCCCTCACACTCAAATATTAATGAGAACCCAATCTACCTCACTTAAGGTTGTGAGCACCAAACACCCTCACATTCAATGGTAGTGACGACCCAAGAAAAGAAAAAAAAGAAAATTTACAAATGAAATTCCTTTAAATCACACTCTCAATCCTCCATAAAGAATTAAGATTGTTAGTGGGAGGGTGAGAGGCCTGAGTATAAGGGATCTTGATAATGACGCAAAGTCTCCCATGAGAGAACTAAAATGATATTAAATGTATTCACAAATATAAAATCACCCTTGGGGTGTATTTATACCATCCAATAGCCTTAATCATATTTTGGATGATTTGAGGGTAATATAGAGCTACTGGGAGATGAATTAAGGTTACTAGGTCCACCATAAATGGTTATTTTTTCCATTATGAACACCATAGAGTAGCTAGGGGGTATCACCGGCCAGCTAGTGGTATTTAGATAGAATAAGTCTTATATCCAAATCACACCAGCTCACTAGAAATCACACAAGGATAAAACTAGTGTTCTATCAAGATCTCACCATATATCTAGTGTAGTTCATTAGGTAGGCACAGGTACCTCATGGTAGACGACTCCAAAAGGTCCTCCATGCTCCAATTGAGTGATTTCTTTGGTCTCAAAACATCATAAAAATATTTAAAATATAAACACATAAATTCATGAAATAAAATGGTTAGAAACACAATTGGTTGTTTGTTATCATTAAAACCAACCAAGAGAGTGAGGTAGAACATGGATTTTGTTCATAATTCAAGATATAGAATCATCGGTATTGGTATAATTGGTTTTCTCAATTAATTTATTATAAAATATGTTATATTCATTGATGGATTAAAAAAATTCTAAGAATTATCCAATTTTGTGATAATTTTTTTAAAATATCTTTCAAAAATTATGCTTTTAATGTTTTTAATTTTAAATTAAAACTTTATTTTACCACATTTTTTTTTAAAATATTTATATTATCAATTTAAAAATATTTCTTCTCAAAATGTTAAATATTTTAGGATTTAAGATAGCGAGTCTTGGATTTATCATATAATCCCTGGTCATTGTAGCATACAAACACTAATTAAGCTCAACCTATTTCATCTAGTACAAGATTTTCTAGAATTTCATTTGAAATATAATGTTGATTATGAACCATGCCAACTAGGTATGAAAAAAAACCTCTTTTTAATATAAATAATAAACTTCAACCTCTAAATACCTTGATCTTGTTAATATTGAACCTTTTACTTTGAATGATCCATATTCTCATAAATACTCTTTCAAAGATGAATCTCTATCCAGTCCTTTATAGAAAACATCAAAAAATACAAAGACCAGCCCTCAAAAAACATTATTGACAATCTATAAGTTGGTACTCATACTAGATGTTCTATATTAAATGATATTTAAAGGCATGCTATTATTTATCTTCTATAAACTTCAAACCTTGATGACATTATTAACGATGAAAATTCAGTTTTTTCTATACAATATAAGATAAACTAATTAGAATGAAATAATTTTTGGACTCTTGCTAAAAGTACCTAATGATTATCCTATTAATAGTACAAAATCGTTTTTAGAAATAAATCAGATAAGAAGGGTAAAATCCCATATAAAAAATCTAGTCTCATATCCAAATACTATAATCATAAATAATACATTGATTATGGTGAAACCTTTAAAAACGTTTCTTGGATAGAATCCATTATAATATTGTTGGAATTTTCCACTCATATAAATTTCAAACTTTTTAAAATGAATGTTAAAAGTTTGTTTTTAAATGTTTTTATTTATAAAAAGGTTTTTTTGAAAAATCTTCTAGTTTTGAAAATAAAAAAATTTAAAATTATATTTTTAAGTTAACCAAGGATTTATATGGTTTTAAACATTCCCCTTAGGATTAGTATGAAGGATTGACAGGTTTTATTTTATTAAATGATTTTAAAATGGGAAAATCATATTTGATATTATTTCTATTTTTTCTTATGATATTTTAATCATTAAAATCAATGTTGATTATGTAATATTTGGATCAAAAAATAAATCTATTTATAATTAATCTTTTAAGTCTTATGAGAAAATATTTTGAAATAAGTTTTATGGGTGAGTTAAAATTGTTTCTCGGTTTTCAAATCTCCAAATACCAGGTTATAACTTTTATATACTAAATAAAACACACTAATTAATTTAAAAAACATCTTGGTATGAATAAATATAAGGAAATTAACACACCTACGAGTATTTCATTTATGCTAATTTTGGATAAATCCGGTAAACTGGTTGAGAACAAGTTTATATATGTATGATTGGGAGTCTTATTTACCTTACCACAGCCCAGCGAGACAATATGTTTAATGTTTTTATTTGCACTCATTTTCAATATAATCCTAAATAATAACATTTTAAAACTCTTAAAACAATTTTTTATCTTTTAAAAGGTTCTAAAAACCATGGTTTTCTTTATCCTAACAAAATCTCTTTTAAACTTTCATGTTTTTCCGACACTGATTTTAGAAGATGTCAACTATATAGGAAAATTACCAGTGGAACGTGTCACCTTATTAGAAATTACTTGATATCTTTGAGTATTAAAAATAAAAATTTTAACTACTCTTTCTAATGATGAATCATAATATATAGTTGTAGAGACTTATTTTTTCCAAATTATATGGATAAAAAAACTCTCAAATATTTTGAGCTAACATTTCATTATGTTCTAATTAAATGTGATAGTTCTAGAACCATAAGCATCTCTAGAAATTTTATTTAGGATGGACACACTAAGTACATTGATATTTGGAATCACTTTTTGAGATACCATTTTCAATAAAGAGATATTTTATTAGAATATATTTTCTTGGAACTTCAATTATCTAATATCTTCACAAAACCCATTTCTTTAGAAAGTTTTAATTTTATTAAGGGGGATTTAGGAAAGGTGTGGTTGTAATTATTTTTATTATCTTCTATTTACTGTGTTTTATTTTTTTAAAGCATTATTATTTTTGAAAATATTTTATCTTATTGTTTTTAAAACATCTTGTTCAAATTTTCAAAATCACGTTTTAAGGATCACTTTGATTATATTATGCATTTTTTATCTCTTATATATCTAACACTTTTTGTTTATAATTATTTTTCCTAATAAAAAAGAAGAATAAAAGTCTAATGTATATGGGGAAGTAAAATTTCAAAGAAGAAAAGTTTTTGATTTAAAGGGAGAAAAGTTTCAATAAAATGGATTAAAAATTCATCATGTCCAAAGATGAGTAAATATCCATCATAAAATGGGAGTAATATTCATGTCAGTAATGATTTCCGTCTCTATAAATCTCGTAAGCGAGCCAATGGAACTCACCAACTACTTGATGTATTTGGTAGCAACTTGGAGAGCTACATTTGCCACACTATCTAGCCAATGGGATCATCTGGATAGACTATGGATTTGATCTAGAATAGTAAAAAGGGCATTAAATGTTGTTCTAAAAGATTTGAATCATCTCTTTATAGGAATGATTTGACTCAAGTCTCCTATAAAAGCAATGAAGGCTATTAATAGACATTGTGGGAGGCTTAGATCTCAACTACAAACACCAATTTCTATTTAATGGTCCTTGATTGAGCTATAATGAAAATTCATAATATAGTTTCATGTTACATTCAATTACTAATAAAAAAAAAATGAAACCGGGCTTCAACTTCTTCAATCCATTTTCTTTTGACTCTTCTTATTGAGCCTTTTTATCCCTTTTTGTATTTCATAAGTCTATTATTTTATCTTCTCTCTATACCTCTCTTAATCTATTATATTATTCATATTTTATAAATAAGTTTTAGTGCTTTGTAATGGGTTTTTTAAAACTAACCCCTTTCTTCTTCATATTCTTCTTAGGTGGTCACCACTTTTAAATTGAGAGTTTTTGGTATCATGGTTTTCGTAAAAAAAATGGATTTATTTCTTATTTGGTTTCTTGGTTTTTTTAAAACCATGTTATTTCTTCCTTATTTGTTTTATTGAATAACACTAATGTTAATGGATAAATATTACCATGTTAGGACTTCTTTATGGGAGGAGATACATGGAATCATTCTTGAGTTATTTTGAAAATCATTTATCAAAGTATTCCTTTTAATTTTCTCAAATTATTTTCAGCTACACATAAAGTTTTAATTTTTGATATAATCAATTTACATTTATTTTTTATACATAAATTGATTACTTTTATGATAATAACTTTTATTTTATATCATCAATTTAGAAAAAAAATTAAAGGCAATTCACCCCCACTATTTCTATTTTATCTTACACTGACCTACAATACATAGATGAATTTAATACTTACATGATCATAAAACACCACCATACTCCCATGCATTAAGTGGGAGATGAAACAAATTATTTCCACAATACTCCCTCATGTCAACTCTCTTAATTTTATAATAATCAAATAAGATACAGATTCATTTCCATGTCCACTCATGTTATTTAAGAAAAAATAAACATTCTCCCATAAATCTCTAAATCTAAAACTTATAAAAGTTATCATGTATTCATTCAATATTATTAAAATATCTATGGTAGTTCACATTACCAAATTTGTATGATATAGAAGAGATAAAAAATACTCATATAAATTTAACATTCTCAATGAGGGTTCCTCATCCAAAACCAAAAGACATCTCCATGTTATCCCAAACCCCATAAAATTAGACATGTTAAATAACTATACATTACTGAATAACCTAATAACACTCTATTAATTATCATCTACTAGAGGAAAAAAATATATGTTAAAAAATATATGCATTCCAAAAACCTTAAGTAGAGTCATATCACACAAGATTCATAAACACATGACTTATTCAAAAATGAAAATAACAGCACTCCAAAAAAACTAAATCTCAGTTACATATAATCATCAGATACATGTCCCATGAAGACTAGCTCCTAATTTTTTTAAATAAATTAAAATAGTGAAAATTTTAATGATAAAATTTTAAATACCATCACTATTCACTAAATATGAAGAATTTATCATGAAACATATTTTGAATACTATATTTAAAAAATCAACAAATCAATGAACATACTTGAAAATACATTAAAACAACATCATCCTATAATAGCACCATTTGAAAATAAAAAAACAATCCTAATAATTTTAACCCAATTATAGAAAAACTTTATAGTTCACCACCAATGGATAATTCCTTCCTCCTCTCCTTTAAAAAAATCATCAAGGTGTTCCATATAAAAAATCCAAATCATATTCCCCTCACAACCAATTCCATTAAATTTGTTGTAGCCTAGTTAAATAACTACAAATATTTTCATTATTCTCATATAGTTTTTAACATCTTCTCCACTAAGAACATATCACAAAAACATCACCCAATATGAAATTAACATTCTCTTGGATTTTCATATTTATTAATCATTTCCATCTACTGTAATCTTATCAATATAATCAAATCCCAACCTAAGAATAAAAACTAATTCTATACTTCCAAAAAAACACATCACTAACTATTATGACATGTGAAATCCATATATGTTACTCATTTACATACCCATGTAAACTAAAAAAATTCATACTACTGATTTTAATAATTATTTCCTTCATTAACACACACAAAAAGCCTATATTGGTCAATTTTCAGTTTACTATGGAAGCGACAACCAAGAAGCTCATATATTTAATAATAACATACCTTAATATTTAAAATAACATGAAAAATAGTTAATTGTATACCTAGGAATCTTAACACTATATCTAAATTTGATGATCTGGACTATGTTCAATTAACAATGATATATATTCTCAAAACCAAATGATAACACCTACTAAATCCTATGCGATTATAACCATGACCATAAAAAATCACATATACCAAATAATTTCAATCACCTACCACATCACTTATAGGTTTAAATGATGAATATAAACTCACAATAATTCATCATAAAAATTTCATTCCCACTCTTCATATAATTCCATCATACTAATCTAACTCCTCATAAAAACATCACTGGAATTTTTAATCTCAGCCTACTAAATTAAAATGAACAAATATTCCATAATCAGTAAAGTATTTATGGTTTTATATTATAGAACATAACCATTTCATGACTATTGATACATTCCTTATAGAGGATATCTAAATTTTAATCACTTTTCATTACATCTTGGGGTATGTCATGATGTGTTTACATCATCTGTTTTTTTATCATGAAATTGTACTCACGCCATTGAATACTTAGAAATTCCTCACTCAACCCTCCCTGAAAACTTTACCAATAAACAAAGGAAAATGTAATATTCCATAACTATAAATAAATTTTATCCTAAATGATATATATCCTACAAACTTTTATTCTTAATTAAGGTAAAACAATCTTCTTACAATTTCATTCACTCATCCCCATACCAAATGATCATCTTCCATTACCTACCTTCTAATTAATAAATAGTATATTCATGAATACAAATCTACCATACATATATTTACTTATCATGGAAACTATACTATCAATATCAAGATTTTAGGACACTATTTTCTGACCTCAAGCTCACCCCAACATTCAGGTAGCATCAAGAATTGAAATTCACATTTCATCATATCATCATGAGTTTCCCAACCTCTATAGTAAACTCAACCCTCAGTATATTTGTAGGTGTATCACCCTTATACATGTATATATATTTGTCCTTATCACTTACTAAGCTAACCCACTTAGTATATCAAAATCACATATAAACTAATGGTTATTTAACTACCTACCAATATCATAACGACTCATACTTTATATATAGAAATTTCCATTATAAATATATATGTGTTTCATATAAGGAAATATATATTATAATAAATAACATCACCATATCATTAATTTAGAACATAATATGTTTACAATATTACCTATGGGATAAAAATATAACTTGTGGTATTGTAATATATATATATATATATATTACTTCAAAATGCATTTTAAAAAAACAAAATCCTTATTGTGTTGCAAGAAATTATGACTAAATATAATTTTTATCACTTATATAATTTTAATATGATAAAATTACTTTCATTTTTAGATTAATTATTTGAAAATGTTCTTAGGATTATTTTTTTGGGATTTTTAAAAAACAAATTCAAAATAGTGAATTTTATTACTTTATAAGTGTATTAGTGAGGCATGGAATTTTATAAAACCTTTCAATTAATCAAATATCTATTTAGGGAATATTTTTATTCATTTAAAAAATGTTTTTTTTAATTTATAAAACCAATGTTTAACCCTATAAAACAACAGTATTAATTAAATTCTAATAAAATCTGTTTTTGTCTATTAATTTAACTAAACATTATTTTAGTAAAATTCAGTTTTGAATTGATTTGAAATCCATATAAAATTTACTTTTTTTACCATAAAATAATTTATTCCATTAAATTATAAACATTGATAATCTTATCTCATACCTAAATTTTAATCTTAAAAAGAACTTTTTCTAAGAAACGGTTTTTACGCGTTATATATGCTAATAAAAAAACTAATTTCTATAACTCGTTGAAATTTTATTTTATCAAATTATTTTAAAAAAATTAAATAAAAAATTTCAAATTATTAAATTTGTACAATTTAAAATTTTCCCATTAAAATTAGTTACTAAGGGTGAAAGTGGAGTTACCGCATTAAGGAACAATTAGGGTAAAGGTAGTTTAACATATTCAAAATGGTTAAAACATATACAAAACATGTGTGGTATTGGATGGTAGTGGTAGGATAAAAATTATCTATTTTACCACTCAATTATTGAACATTTTTTGAGCCTTTGTTTTTAATAAAAACATACATTTCAAATGTAATGAGATTTTACAAAAATGAAACTATCATTACATATAAATGGAGCTCACATCCTCCCTAATTATCCACCCATTCCAAATATTTAGCTCAAACAAAACTCTACACTAGTATCTCCTCAACACCCTACCCATTCCCTTGAATCTCGTTTCTCATCAAAAGACCAAACTATGTAAACTTAAAGAGTTACCCAAGGAAGAACTTTTAAGGGAAAGATAATACTCTCAACCCAACCTTTCTAAGTTATTTTATTCTTCCACACAACTAAATTTAACTTTATACATGAATTTATGATAAAAAAATCATTTTAATATGTTTAAATTTCATTATAATTCTGGAATATCCATTTTATAATTTACTCCAAAAGTATTGAGATAAAATGTGTGTGTGCAAACTACGGCTTCCATGAATGACATTTTCTGTTTTCCATGACCACCTAAAATGGTTGACGTTAAAAACATATTTAGTATGTAAAAATGGTATTTTTTACACTATTAATATTTATTAATGATAACATATTAAAATATATAGGTAATAAAAATAATAAACAGTAATAGTAACTTTAACATCCCTAAATGGGCTTATCAAGGAACCTTTCTTAATTTGGATCTATTTTGGGATAAACTTTTAAACTGTATAAAATTTGATACAATGGAATAATAAATTACATAATCCTCCAAAATTATGTATATAATTATTTTATTTTACAATATCTTTGACCACGTTAAATAAAATAAAAGTGTTGTGAATAAATTAACCGAACAACCCCGAGTAACTGGCCTAAGAAGAAAATATATTAAAAATTAATAAAAAATAATAATAAATGGAATTGTGAAAACTAAATTTATATGAATAAGGTTCTTGTTAATATATTTAATAAACTTAATTTTATTACTTAGGAATCTAAGTTCAAGTGCGGTGCTCATTTGGACACATGGTAAGGGTTTATATCTCAATAAACCTTTATTGAGACATGATTTAATATTATTAATAAATATTCATTTTTATAGTGTAATAACTTACCACTTGATTTTTAATATCATATGTTTTTTTAATAATTAAACTTAACTTCAATTAATTCTCTTCCTTTCTGTGGCTTGTGATTAATGTCTTCCCTAAAATATAAGGGTCTTTCATAACTCAATTTTCTTTCTTGAGTTATATTGTTTATACTAGAGTTTCATTTTTCATACAATATGGTATACCAAATTTCTAGATTCATGGATCACTTTTTATTCAAATATTATTTATTTGTGTGTTTTAATCATTATTTAAAATGCAACTATGTTATAAATAATTCACATCCTCTTAAATGATGGTTTCCTATCCCTGTCCATAATTTCACTTTCATGCAATTTTCACCATTTTAATTTGAAAATAATTAGTGTTATCTCATGTAAAATTAATATTTACTATCTACTATTTTCAAAATAATTTTTTTATTTTTTATGATATATGATTCCAATAAAGGTGTTTTAAAATAAAAAAGGGATCTTTCATATCTCTTATGTGACTTTTCAATTACACGTTCTCTTTGTTTTTCTCCATTTTATGTGATATTTTTATCATGTACCTCTTATATTTTTTTATATATGTCCCTTAAACAAATACCTTGTCAAATAGATTTTTCATTTCTATGGTTATACATGTTTTTAGTTCCCATCAAAATTCCAACTTTTTAGTAAACCCGATATAAGGGAACTTTCCAATTTCATGTCTCATGTCAAGAATCACCCATATAAAATGTTTTTAAACCATTAATGGATAATTAAAACCATAATTATTTTATGTATAACTCAAATGGTTCAACTATTGTTTTATAAAAAATAATATATTCTTTCTTTCTTTAAATGTTATTTTATAAAGTTTCACCCAATGCTTCATTTTTATTATTTCTTATCTTGATCTTTCTCATGAATTCTCTATATTAAAACTTTATATTTAAAACCTATGACCTTTTATTAAATTATTAAAGTAAAAATATATTTAATTCCTTCTTATATTGGGAATACTTATGATTTAGATTTTTTATGCCTTAAATCAGAATTATTGAACCCACTTCCATCCCATAGGATTGATCATGATTATAGTTTATGTATGGTTTCTTCTCCTAATATGGAATGCATAAGTGTGATTTTAATTATGTGATTAGTTTTATTGGAATTAGATACCCCTCCAATACATTATTTAAAACATTATATCTCATGATATGTTATGTATGGGAATAGGGAGTGTATTTAATCCACTATGGGACTTTTTCTACTATGTGTGGTGAATTGGTAGTTAGCCTAAGAACACTATGTTATGAAATGGATGGGAAATAATTATATAGCCCTCCAATTCATTATGTAAAGAATTATATCTCATTATATGGTATGTAATGTATTAAAAAGTGATATAATCCACCATGGGACTTTGTCCACTTTATGATGATGGTTATGGGAGTGGCCCTTGGCTTATGTTTATGATATAATGTCTTGTTTTTTCCAAATATTCCTTGAATCCATGTTATTATAATTTTCATTATCTTATATCATGTTTTAGATATTACGATACTCTCTTTATGATTTCATGTTATACCTATTGAATCTCATGTTTTGTTTTATTTCCATGTTTATACCCTTACTTGGATTTATAGCTCATCCATTTTCCTTATGTATTTCACCAAGTAATCCCATGAAGTTTTATAAGATTTATGGGATTTATAAGTAAAATTAAGATTTTTAAATAAATATATTGATTTTACAGTTTATATGATGTATTCTTATGTCTAATCATTCAAAGATACTATACCTTTAGATCCTTGGAATGTATTTACTGGAAAAGTATGTTAAAAATTATAAAAAAATGTGTTTAAGGCTTGAATTACTATAGTTGGTTTCAGTGGATAGGTATAGTTATTTTTAGATATTAGGATGATATAACAATAGAGAAACACATAGGGAGAAGTATAATTAATAAGAGTAAGTATAATAGAACATCCTAAAATTTTGATAAAGTAGAGATTGTGTGGTTTCCATTATAATTATATCCCTTCCTAGATACTGGAAAGGGGTGGAGTATTTGGCACTATTTTACCTTAGGGTAATAAACTTGATAAGGTAATGTTAGGTATTAACTCAAATATAACCTATTTCATGAAAAAGAAGCCTAACTGTTTACAAATAATTACTAAGGATTTGAACATTTTTCTTCATGGGATTTCATTAGGTTAGAGAACCTAACAGGAAATGACTTTGGATAAATTAGATTTAAAGTTATAGATCCATAAGTTAAGTTATTCACATCATGTATGATTTAATTATTCTATGTTTATGTTTTAATTTCTATACATACATTAATCAATATATCCCAATCCCAAACTATCCTTTATTTTAGACAATGGTGGGATATAGTAGGAATTGTTTTAACAACACGTGAAATGAGAAATATTGTGATTACGCTAATGAAATTCCTAAAATTATAGTATAAGAAATTTATAACCTCATAAAATTACAAGCACAACTAATTAAAGTTATTATTAATTACTTGAATCGTTTGGAAAACCCTCTAAAGGTCAATTTTCACTTGAGTCCTTTATGAATCAAATACCTCCAATTTTAGTGGATCTTATGATCCAATAATTTTTTACCAATTAATTAACTTTATTAAGAATATATTCTCTATATTATAATGTTTTGAGAAAGATGCTATCATTCTAGACATTTACCACCTTGAGGGAGAAGATAACCAGTGGTAGACACTAATCAAGAATACAAATCCCATATATGAAATTGAATTTATGTAGTGGTATGAATTCAAGAATTTATTTATTAATAAATATTTCCCTCGCACTCTCCATCTCAAAATGGATAGGTATTTCCATGAACTTAAAAAAATGAGTATGAATCAATTGGATCTTATGAGGAGAACTTCACAAGGCATTTATTATACTCCTATGGTTTTCTCCGTAATAATAAACTTATGATTAATAACTTCTTTAGCGGGCTAAAAACAAGTCTATAAATGGATTTTGAAATTTGAGACTTTGATATTATGAAGAATTTTATGATGTTCCCTAAAAGTTTTAATGGAAATGGGCGAGTTCCAGTGGTCTATTGGTACTAGAGATAACAATATAAGAATGGATTTTAACTCTGCGGGATCAACAGATAAAACTCATAGTGATAAGAAAATCCAACACTGACATATCAAAAGTGTGGAAAGACGAATCATAAAAATTGTATCAAGGGGACCATGAAATGGTTCAATTGTAGAAATGAGGGACATAAATCTAACATGTGTTGAAGTGAGAAAATAAATCCCACTAATTTTATCGAAGAAAACAAATTCCATATCAATACTTATCATATTGTCTAAAGTTTAAACTATAAGTAATGTGGACACATTGCAAAAAAATGCACTAAGATGAGGGTTTACATAGAAAACCAATGAAAACTAACCCCAAGTCCAATAGATAAAGGGAAGTCTTATGCACTTACTATTAAATATGTGTATCAATAAAAATATTTAATGATAGGTATAGTAGTTATTCATTAAATAATAAAAAAATTATTATTTTATTCATGTTTTATGAACTCTTTCATATCATACATGTATAGAAGAACTATTCAAACACTACTGTGAAACATAAAGGTTAAGTTATCAATAGAAAATAATGACAGAATTATTGTCACATCTCAGGTATATAACTCTTCCCTAGTTAATATTTGTGGGATTAATCTCCCAAAAAAACATTTCATAATCCCTTTAGTGGAATTTGATTCTATACTAGGAATTGACTAGTTGTCTCTATATAGATTCCATATCAACTATAGGGAGAAGGAAATCACTTTCCATATACCGAATTTCCCTCTAATTATATACAAGTGTAAGGGGAGGGAAAATATACTTTGGAATTTTCTTTAGAAGAATTTATATAGTTACTTTATAATAAAGTATATCTAGCTCAAATGATTGAAACAAATGAGAAGGATACTATTGAATAGATTCACATTTTAAAGGATTACATTGATGTATTCCCTAAAGAATTGTCTAGTATTTATCTGGATTAAGAGTTTGAGTTCAAAATCTAACTTATACCTAGAACTAGGTCTATATAAAAGACTCTATATATAATGGTCCCCATTTAAATGGATGAACTGAATGAACTGAAGAATAAATTATAAGAAAATATGTATATGGGTTTCATATGCCCGAGTGATTCACCATGGGGTACCCTTGTTCACTTAGTCAAGAAGAAGGATGGGTCAATGCATCTATGTATTGATTATCATAAACTAAACTAGAACATGAGAAATAATAGGTATCACCTTCCACATATTGATAACATTTTCAATTTGTTATGTGGATCTCAATACTTCTCTAATATGGACCTCTGATCTTGATATCATCAATTAAAAGTGAAGAAGATGGATATTCCCAATATTTCCATTTGTACAGGGTACGAGCACTATGAGTTCATATTTATGCCATTTGGACTCATGAAATATTTTGGGGTCTTTGTGGAATTGATGAAAAAAGACTTTAGAGAATACGCCAATAAATTTATAGCAATCATTATAAATGATATTCTTATATACACCAAAATAATGAGGAATATGTTGATCATTTTAAAACTAAGATGATGACATTGAGGAAGGATAAGTTTTATGAAAAATGTACTAAATGTGAGTTCTGGTTGGAGAAAGTATCATAAATTTGGAATATTATCACAAGTTTAGAGATATATGTGGACACTTTAAAGACAAAAGTGATTGAGGAATGTCCTAGACCAATATTTGTAATATAGATCTATAGTTTCCTTAGATTAACTGGGTATTATTAGTTATTTGTGAGAAACTTTTCATTATTTCCATACCCACTAACCAACTAACTAGAAAGGGAATAATGTATCTCTGGACAGATGAATGTGAAGAGAGTTTAATGGAGCTAAAGAAGAGTCTAAATAATGCACCTATACTCGCAATACCCTTAAGTGGGTAAGGATTTTTGATTTATAGCTATTCCTAAAATAATGGGTTGGTATGTGTAATCATACAGAATTTTAAAGTGATAGAATATTCCTTAAGAAAGTTGAAGTTTCAGAAAAGAAATTATCCAACACATGATCTAGAGTTGGTTTTGGTAATATTTGTTTTGAAGATATGGAGGCATTATATCTTTGGATAGAAGTGTGATATATATATATGAATTATAATATACTAAAATATATATTCACATAGAAGAAGATTAATATGAACCAAAAAATATGGTTAGATATAATCAAGGATTAAAACAACTCAATCCACTGTCATCCTAGGAAGGTGGATAAAGTGGAAGGTGCATTGAGTAAAAAATATCCTATGACCTTATATATGATGATGATTAAGAAGGATACAATTTTCTTCGACATGGAAAGTATGGGAATTATAGTCATAAAGAAAGGAACACCATCCCACCTTTCTCAGCTGATTACTCAACCACCCATTTAAGAGAAAATTAAGAAATCTAAAAGGAGTGATTTGGAGATGCAGACGAAGGTGGATGATATGAGGAAGAGAAAATCCTTTGAGTTTAATATTGATGATAAATGTGTGGTAAAATTTCGGTAACAACATTGTATTCCATCAGAGCTGGAGATAAAGAAGGAAATACTGAGTGATGCTCATAGATTGTAATTATCCATCCACAAATGAAACATAAATATGTATATAGATCTCTTAGAACACTATTGTTGGGACAATATGAAGAGGAAGATTTTGTAATATACAAATAAGTTCCAAGTTTGTTAGTATGTGAAGTTTTAGAGGAGGAAAAACAAAGGGATGATTTAACAATTTCCCATAGCTACATGTAAATGGTAAAACATCATTATGGACTTTGTCATGGGTGTTACAAATACAAAATAAGGAAAAAATGTTTGATTGGTTGTGGTGGACTATCTTATAGTGATTCCTCACTTCATTACCATTCAAGAGGATTTATCACTCGATAAACTTACAAGGATATGCATTATAGAATTGGTAAGGCTGCATGGAACACCACTATATATTATACCTGATTGAGATCTAAGGTTCGCCTCAATGTTCTGGAATATCTTTAAGCATTATCTAAATATAGAGTTGGAATTTTGTATTACCCATTACCCCTAGACTAGTGGCTAATCTAAACCTACTATCTATACACTTGAGGATATATTGAGATCTTTCTCTATAGACTTCAAGGGTGGCTAAGACCAATATATTCCTTTGGTCATGTTCTCGTACAATAACATTTTTCACTCAAGAATTCAAATGGCCCCATATGAATCCCTCTATGGGAAGATATGAAAAATAACTATGTTTTGTGAAGAATTCAGTTAATTAAAGTCATTTGGATTTTAGATGGTCATAGAAATGATAGAAAAGGTCAAGTCTATTTAAAAACACATTAGAATGGATTTAAGTCGACATAATAGTTATTTATATATCCATTTATGAGAATTCAAGTTTAAGGTTGGTGAAAAATAATTCCTCTACATATCTATATGGAATAGATTCATGAGGTTTGGGGATAAGGGGAAGCTAATTCATAGATACATTGGCCCCTTTGTGATTTTTAAATGAATCGAAGCAATGGAATATCAGCTAGTGCTGCCAGAAAACCTATCTAATGTATATTATGTGTATCCTAATTGATGAATTTTTTACCAAATCCCTCACATGTACTGAATCAAAATGTGGAAAAGTTAGAGGATGATCTCTCTTATGAGGAGAAGCCAGTGAAGATCTTGGATCATAGGAAAAAAGTTATGCAAAAAAATAAAACTAACCAAGTCAAGGTCCTTTGGTGAAATAATAAGTATGAAAAGGAAACATTGGAACCTGAAGAGAAGATGAAACATAATTACTCTGATTTTTAACCCTATTATATAGAATGAAATTTCAAGGGATAAATTTCTTGAGTGGGAAGAATGTAAGAACCTGGAATTTATATATAGAAATTTCCCTTTTGAATATATATATATATGTCTTATATGGTAATATATATGATAATAATTAACATAAATTTATGATTAATTTATAACATAATATGTTTATAGTATTACCTTTGGAATAAAAAACTAACTTGTGGTATAGTATTAATAAAGATATATTTCATGCTTTTAATTACATTTTCAAAAGAAACTGTTTTTATTGCTTTTCAAGTACTTATATATAAAAATTATTTTTATCACTTATATAATTTTAATATAAACAAAATTAATTTCATTTTTAAATTCATCATGTGAAAATAATATTAGGATTATTTTTTATATTTTTCTAAAATAATTATTTTTTTTCCAAAATGGTGATTTTTATTACTTTATCAGTATAAAAGAGAGCCTTATAATTTTATAAACACTTTTAATTGATAAAATATATATTTAGGTAATAATTTTACTAATTTTAAAGATATTTTTTAAAATTTATAAAACATGTGTTTAACCTTATAAAAAGTAATATTTAGTAATAATAAAAAACTATTTTTTAGTTTTTTAATTTAATTAAACATTATTTGGGTAAAATTCATATTTTACATGATTTTAAATCCATATAAAATTTATTTTTTTATAATAAACTAATTTATTTCTTTAAAATCATAAACCTTGATGTTTTTTCACACACTTAAATTTTAACATTAAAATAATCTTTTTCTAAGTAACTGTGTTTACGCATTATATGTGATCATGCTAAAATTTATTTCTATAACTCAAGGAAATTTTATATTATAAAATTATTTACATATATGAAATAAAAAATTTAAATTATAAAATAATTAAAACTTAAATTTTCCCATTAAAATTAGTCATTGAGGGTGAAAGTGGAGTTACCGTAGAAAGGTTAAATTAGAGTAAAGGTATTTTATCATAGTGAAAATGGAAAAAACATCTAGAAAACATGTGTTATAGTGAATAGTAGAGGGAGGATCAACCCTATATCTTTCCCCACGTATTTATTGACAATTTTTGAGCCTCTGGTCTTGAATAATGGGGAGACATTATTGAAATTTAAATATATTTTATAATAAATTCCACTCTCTTTATGAATAAAAGGATCTCTCCTCATTTCCATTTATCCAACAATTCCAAAAGTTTGGATTAACAAAAACTCTAAACTATCCTATACTAAACACCCCCACTATTCCCTTGATGACTTCATCTCACCAAAATACCAAAATAATAAACACTGAGGATTTTCCCGAGGTAGCATTTCTAAGAGAAAGTTAATACTCTCAACCCAACAGTTCTAAGTTCTTTTCTTCTTCTAAACCCATAAAATAACCTATATCCATTAATATAAGATAAAATACTTATTTTTAATATTATGAAATTATATTATACTAATGAAATATCCATTTTATGCTTTCCTCTAAAATCATGAGAAAAATTAAAATGTTATCATACGTGCGTACAGATTGCCACCCCCATGAACGAAATGTTTTTGTTTTCCATGACCACATAACATAGTTGACACTAAAAATGTATTTATTATTTAGTAAAATATTTTTTAAACTATTAATATTTTTTAACGATAATATATTTTAATTTGTAATTAATAAAAATAAAAAATGATTATAATAACTTTAACCACTTTAAATGGACTTATCAAGGAACCATTATTAATTTAGATCTATTTTGAGATAAAATGTGAAACTATATAAGTATTTTTATAATGTTATAATAAAGGAAATAAACCTCCAAATGTTTTGATATTATGAAGTTATTTTACAACACCTTTGACCATATTCAACAAACTAAAATTATTGTAAAGAAATTAACTGAACAACCCCAATTAACAGACATAAGTGGAAAATATATTAAAAATAAATAACAAAATATAACAAATGAAAATTAGAAAATTAGTTATAGATTAATAAGTTTCTTGGTTATTTATTTAATTAACTTAATTTAATTATCTAATATGTTAAGTGTATGTGCAGAGCACATTCGAACACGTGGTAAGGGTTTCTATATCAATCACATTTCATTGAGCCACGCTTTGATATTATACCCAAATATTCATTTGTATGGTGTAAATAATTCCCCCTTGATCTTTAATCATATAATTTTTTTTATAAAAGAAAATTTACTTTAATTCATTCTCTTTCTTTCTATATACTATGATTTATGTCTTCTCTAAAATATAAGGGTCCTTTATAATTCAATTTGGTTTCTTTGGTTATAATGTTTCTCCTTGAGTTTCATATTTCCTTTCATATGGTATAAAAAAAATCATATCTTGTGATATCACTTTTTATTAAAATATTATTATTAATGAGCTATAATCCTTCTTTAAAATTAAATTATGTTAAGAATAATTCTCATCCTCTTAAACAACAATGTCCTCTCCTTGTCTATAATTTCCCTTCCATCCAATGTTATCCAATTTAATTGGAAATAAAAATAAGTTTTATCTCAGGTGAACATCATATTTACCTTATAACATCTTCAAAATAACGTTTTATTACTATTTTTATGGTGTGGTATTTCAAAAAATGTGTTTTAAAACATGAGAAAATGATCTTCTATACCTCCTTCATTACTTATATATTAATAATTCTCTTTATTTTTCTCTTATTTATGAAATATTATTCTTAGGTACCTATTATATTTTTTGTATATATGTTCATTACATATATACCTATTCAAATATCTTTTTCATTTATAAGGTTATACATGATTTTAGTTCCCATACAAAATCCAACTTTTAAGTAAACCTGGTTTAAGAAAGATTTCCTATTTCTTGTCTCGTGTAAAGAATCACCCCTATAAAATATTTTTAAAAAATTTATAGATTATAAAAAAGATAATTATTTTGTAGAAAACCATATTGGTTCAATTCAGGTTTTATCGAAAGTAATATTCTCTTTCTTTTTTTTTAAATATTCTTTAGTTATTTCATAAAGTTTCACTCAAGTGGTTCATTTTTATTCTTTCCTACCTAGATTTTTCTCATGAGTTTTCTATATTAGAACTCCATATTCAAGATCTATATTCTTTTTTCAATTATTAATTACCAAATCAGTTTAATTTATTCTTATATTAGGAATCCTTATTATTTATCTTAATTTATTCCCTTAATTGTAACAATAGAACCCACTTCCTTATCATGGGTTTGATTATTCTTATGGTTTATCTAAGGGTTATTATCCTCATGTGGAACACATAAATTTGATTTTACTTATGTTATGGATATTCCCAGAATTAGTTTTACCTCTAATGCCTTGGGTATAGCTTTATATATCATGACATATTATGTATGGGATTAGGGAGATAACCTAATCCACTATTGAGCTTTTTCCACTATGTATAGTACAAGGATGGTTAACCTAAGCACACTATGTTATGAGATGGGTAGGACCAAAATTATATATCCCTATAATAGATTGGGTAAATATTTATATCTTATGAGATGATATATAATGGATTAGGTAGTCTCCCTAATCCACTATGGGACTTTTTCCACTTTATGATGATAGTCTTGGGAGTGATCCTTGGATTATGTTTATGATGTCATGTCTTATGTTGTTTCCACATATTCCATGATTTCAAGATATTATGATATCATTTACTTATGTCATGTTTCAATACTTATGATTATTCCCTTTATGATATCTTGTTATGCCTCTTGACTCTAATGTCATGTTCTATTGCATTGTTTTTTCCCTTATTGGGATTTCTAGATCACCCATTTTCCTTATGTCTTTCCCCAGGGTATCTTATATAGTTTTAGAAGATATATGGGAGTTAGGATAAAAATATGGATTTTTGAATAAGGATTATGTTTCTACATTTAAGATGATTTATTTGTATGTCTTATATTTTAAAGACACTAAAACACATATCCTTATCTTTTATTTGTCGGAAGATTATCTTAAGAATTATGAAATAATATTTGTTTAAGGCTTGGGTCACTATAAAATATCCAATCCCAAAATATCAAAAAGATAACCATTACAAAATATATAAAAAAAGAGTAAAAAATATATCCCAATCAAAAAATATAAATATAAAATGAATCACATGATAACACATTTGACAAGAAAAGAGGACCTTATGAGTAACCACAACAAAGATCACTTGACTCCCTCATTATTTCATGTATCAAACTTAGTTGGTTATCCAAAACCTATAGTGTCAATAATAAATAAAGAAAAACTATTATAGTATTCATAACATATTTATATAAAATCAATACTTAGTCTAATAATACATGATTAAGACAGTCAAAAAACTCCAAAAGTCAACCCCATCCAATTTTTTCCCAAATAAGTTTACACAAAGAGTCATGACATTACTCTTTATGATGAATTATATGATAGAAGTTTTTCTCATTCTAACCTTCCAAGGTGCCACCTAGGTGGACCAACGATGCCAGTAAGTGAACATTCCAAGTCCACTTCCATTAGTCTAAAGGATGGCTACTAGTATTAAGGAATATTTACACATAATGGGAACCCTTAATTCTAAATAAAAATTTTTGTCAACTAACCACACTAAACCATTCACAATATACATCAATAAAACACTCAAATAGTGTGAAATATAAACCATTACTAAATAACATATATCTCCATGATATAATATCAAATAAAAATCCTATAAAACCTGTAAATGTGTACTTTTCATCCCAAATAATATAAATGAAAATAAAAACTTGATATCATAGTGGTCATCCAATGAAGAATCTATTTTAATGCTTTCAAATATCCTTTCCAGCAACTAATATTTAACCACATCCCTTGATTTTTCCTTCATGTATATAGAAACATAAGAGAAAAATGTACAAGTGGGTATGTAGGGGTGAGAAATAATATTCAATATTTCATATGAGGTAATTAATCAGCTCTCTATTTAATGTAACTAACTATTTTTGAGCTCCTAATGTATGTATAAACCATTCAATACTAAAACCCATCAATATCAAAAATACCAAACCAAAATGATAAACCCAACAATGATAACTTTATATATTTCAATTTGATTCATATTCAATTATGTCATCAGTTACTGTAAAACAACTTTATAAAAATAATAAATCTTATACTGATATGTATACCAAATAAGGGTAAAAAAACCACACCCATATCTATTGGATAATATCATCAAACGTATGGTGTATCATTCTATATAATGTTTAAATATGATAGAGGAATACCAAAACTTCATCATATGGGATCACATAATGAAAATTCTAAATTTATGAAAATGGAATACCCAAATACATGTATTAGTTAGTGTAAGATCACACGTCATTGTGGGGATATTATGTGAAGGAATAAAAAAATCCATTAAATAGTCAATGGAGAATCACCCAATATAATGGATAATGGTATACAAAGTAATACTCAAATTCCATATGTACCCAATCCTTATCGATGTCCACTAGACATATTGTTAACATGTTAGAGTATCATTGAGAATAACTCTAAATGCAAGTTAACTAAAATGTAATTAGGGGAATAATAAGAAACGTCAAGAATCACACATCAACCTAGTCCCAGAAATAATTCTTTAAAAACAACCAATAGACCCTTTCTAGAGTATAATATTAATGTATAATCAATATTTAACCCAAAGTAATTGTAATAACCTTGGATTTTAATATATGTTTTCCCTTAATTAAGTCTAATATGTTCGATAGCTTGATCCACATGCAATACCAAACTCGAATGAAACTATAATATGTTTAAACCATTAAAACCTATCCATTTAATTAATAGGTATGAATATAATTAATTCAATTATGAAATATATTAATATATATGTTTACATAAAGTTTATTTTACACAAATTTACTTAATCAATTATTCTCTTTAAAAATCTATCCTTTTATGTAATTTAATTTTAATTAAATAAAACTAAGAATATTATGGTCAAATTATGATATTAAAAAAATATAATATTTATTGATTAATTATATATTAAATAGTGATTTATAGAAATTAAGAATAAGAAAAACTAGTATTTTAAAATTTTATTTTCCTATAAAAAAATTTCCTATGTATTTTGTAATTTTAATTAAAAGTTAAAAAATAAAATTCTAGAAATTTAATTTGGAAAAATAAACTTTATTTTTTTCAATGATAATTTTGACATTATTTTAATATTAATTTTTATCTCTTTTCTAAAAATATTGATTTTCAGGTGAATAGTGTAAAATACCATTTTAAAAAATAACATGAATTTTATGAAATCATTAGTATATAATTATGAATTAAAAATTTATGAAACGTTTTTATAAGATCTAATATGTATTTTATAAGTGAATTTATAATTTTAAAAATGTTTTTATTAATTTACATACCAATATTTTACATTTTAAAGCTTAAGTTATATTTTTCAAAAAAAATTAATACATTATACATTAAGTATTTAAAAATTAATTTTTATCCCATATCTGTGTAATAAAATAAAATTAATTCCATTTTTAAATTAATCATGTGAAAATTATCTTGTGATTAATTTTTTTATTTTTATAAAATAGTTTATTTTTAGATGAATAGTAAAAAATGCAGTTTTTTCTAAATGGTGAATTTTATTAGTTTATCATAATATAAGTGAGACTTAGAATTTTATAGTACATTTTAATATGTATTTATGTAAAAAATTAATTCATTTTAAATATATTTTTTAAAACTTATAGAACCCATGAAACAAAAGTAATATTTTAATTCTAATAAAAAAATTGGTCTTTTCATTTAATTAAATATTATTTTGGTAAAATCTGATTTTAGATTGAGTTGAAATCCATAAAAAATTCTTTATAATAAACTAATTTATGTCTTTAATATCAAAAACATTGATAATATTATTCGATAATTAAATTTTATTTTCAAAATTAACACTTTCTAAGAAAAGTTTTTACGTGTTGTATACACTAATACTAAAATTAATTTCTCAAACTATTAGAAATTTTATTAGTAAAATTATTTAAATATTTAAAATAATAATTTTAAAATTAATAAATAATTTCAGTTTTAATTATTTCTATTAAAATTTTGTTTCCAAGGGTAAAAGTGGAGTTACCACAATAAGGGTAAATTAGGATAAAAGTGGTTTAAAATAGTAAAAAAGGTTAAAAGATGTGAAAAACAAGTCTGATATTGGATGGTGGAGGATTTAACAACCTTATCACTAACACAAAACAATTATTTTCCATTTTTATAACATTTTTTATTGAATAATGGAGTGATATTGATGAGAAACAATGTTTTTTTACAAAAGATCCTTTTTCTTCACTTATAAAAGGAGACCACTGCTTCCCCATTTATCCACCAAATTTCAAAGACTTAGATAAATTAAAACTCTTCCCTTTTATCTATTAAACACCCTACCTATTCCCTTTAAGCTTTGGTCTCACCTAAAGACTAATCTAATGATTCTTAAGTAGTTACCTAAGGGATAACTTCCTAGGGGGTGGTAATACTCTCAACCCAACTTCTCAATCTCCTTTCTTCTTATAAACCACATAAATTTCCTCTATTAATGAATTACTGGAAAAAAAATTAATATTTTGAAGTGTTATTATAATAATATAAAATTCATTTAATGTATTCCTCCTAAATCATTGAGAAAAATGAAAATGTCATTACACATGTGTGTGGACGACCACCTCCATGAATGACCTGTTTTGTTTTCCATGACCACCTAACATAATAGAATTTTAAAATGTATTTAATATGTAAAAATTATATTTTTATCATTATTATTATTTTATAATGAAAATAAACAACAATCTATAACTAATAAAAATAATAAATGGTTATAATAACTTTAACCTCCTTAAATGGACTTATCAAGGAACCTTTATTAATTTGGATCTATTTTGGGATTCCTTTTGAAACATTATAATTATTATCCTAATGGAATAATAAATTACACAAACCTAAACAATTATGAATATCATGGAGTCTTTTTCCAATAACTTTGATCATGTTCAACAAACCATAAGTGTTACGATAAAATCAACTGAACAACCCTGAGTAACTGACATAAGAAAAAACTATATGAAAAATAAATACCAAAAGATAAATATGGACCATATAAAATTAAATATAGATTAATAATGTTTTGGGTATATATTTAATAAACTGAATTTAATTATTTATGAATTTATGTGCAAGTGCAAAGCACATTCAGATATTAGGTCACGGTTTGTCTCAAATCTTCCTTCTTTGAGACACATGTTATTGCATGCAACTCATTTCATTTAAATGGTTTTTATATTTCTAATTGGTTATAAAATATCATTAATTATCTTTATCCATGGTATTTTAAATTCAATATCTTTTAATGGGATTTTATTATAATATATCTTAAGTCGTGAGGATTTCTATCTCAATCACCTTTTATTGAGGCATTCTTTGATTTTATGCACCAATATTAATTTACGAGGTGTAACTACTACCATATTTATTTTTGAAACCAAGAATTATTATTTAATAAATAAAATTCACTTTGATTCATACACTTACTTACTGTGGTCTACAATTTATGCCTTATCTAAAATAATTGTTTCTTTCATAACTCAATATGATTTCTTGAATTATAATGTTTCTTCTTGAGTTTTTCATTTCATTTCATATGTTATACCCTATTTTTATGTTGAGAGATCAATTTTGATTCAAATATTCATTATATTTTATTTCTAATAATTCTATAAAATTCAACTATGTTATTAATAATTCTCATCCATTTAAATGATGGTTCCCCTTTTTATCCATAATTTCCCTTTCTGATAATGTTATCCTTTGTAATTGGAAACCTAATTACGTTTCACCTCATGTAAAAATCATATTTACATTATTATATTTTAAAAAGAAATATTATTTTTTTATGATGTGGGGTTTTAAAAAATGTGTTTTAAAACATAAAATATGGGATCTTTGGGACCTCTTTCATGACTTTCCCAGTAAACAATCTCTTTATTTTTTCCCCTTTTATACAATATTATTCCCATGATTTTCTTCTCTTTCTATATATATTCCCCTTACTTATATACCTAGTTAAATATTTTTTATCATTTATGGGGTAATACATTATTTTAGTTCCCTTCGAAATTCCAACTTTTAAGCAAACCCAATTTATGTGAATTTTCCTATTTATAGTCTTATGTCAAGAATCACTCCCATAAAATGTTTTTAAACTATAAATATCTTCTAAAACCCTTTCATTATTTTATGGATAACCCTATTGGTTCAATTCAAGTTTTACATAAAACAATCTACTCTTTACTTCTTTAAAATGATCATTTACTTATTTCACAAAGCTTCACCTAAGTTGTATGTTTTTTTATTCTTTCTTCTCCAAGGTCATTTTCATGAAATATATATATATAAACTCAATAATCAATACCTATATTCCATTATCAAATTTTAACATCCAAGTGATTTAATTCCATATTCTCTTGTAAATCCTTATGATATCTTTCAGTTATGTATTTAATCAAAATTGTTAAACCCACTTCATTCTCATTAGTTTAATTATACATATGGTTTATGTATTGTTTATTTCCTCATTTGGCATGAATAAGTTTGAATTTAATTATGTTATGGTTGGTAATTGAATTATATAGTCATAAAATTCCATTTCTAAAGATTTATAAGCATTATATGTTATTTATAGTAATATCCAGATCAACCCCTATTGTCATCCTAGAAATGTGAAAATAGTTTATATTAATGTAGAGTGGGCATAACAAGTATTATTATTAGGATCATACCCAAGTTCTCTCATAAACATTTGAGAAGAGCATACTAATACACCCATGATAAAACAACAGAACCAACGACACCTAAGTAGGTCAATTAACCAATCCCAACATTACTATGGAATTCTCCCTAAATAACACGTCCATGTGTATTAATATAAAAAATAAATATATAAATAAAGGATACCATGCACCACTTTCTTAATGATTTAATACTCTTATACACCAATGTCATATATCATGGCACTCTCATCCCATCTGTAATAACTATGCATGAAGTCACCTGGGAGACTGTTACACATCCTTCTTGTAGACACCGAGGCATCCACATCACATCTCACCTAAAGAAAACTAGGCACCCACATTTCATTTTAATCATTTATATAACCCGGATAATATGGTATCATGAATATGAAGTACATAAACTTCATTCCATCCTCCCCTTTTTCATAACTCCTACTATAAACCACCTTATCCTCTAATCGAATATCATCACTTCTGAACTTTTGAATTTTTTTCCATTGCAACCCATGAATATTAATCTTTCTTGGAATAGAGATCAGGGAAGATGGTGTATCCAACTATCCTTCCTTGCCATCATGAATATTTAGGAAAATCACAGGAACCCAAAACCTTTGGTCATCGGTGTAAAAACACAACTCAGGTGGGGACCATATTGAAATAGCATAGAATTATTATATAGATAAATAACACACAATACATAAGTTTTGGTTCAAAACAAGAGTACCAAGAAATATCACAACATCACCAAAAGGTCTCACAAGCTCCTCCATTACCACTGCCACCTCTAAAAGCACCGCACCACACAAGCAAGTCACATAAACACAAGCCACATTTCTTCTTTCTTTTCAAGTCATCCCATTTTTAGATTAACCAATTACTAAACATATTCATTTAACAATACTATAAAATTCATATTTAAATAGAACCACTTTAGTTACACTTCCCACTCTATTCCATAAGTTTATTAATCATTCTAACCCATACCATTACCATTTCAACATTTAAAGTTCATTCCATTACTATCAGAAAACCACACAGCATAACATAATACATAGAAACCCATCCAATTCATGCCAACAAACCCCTATTTAAAAATCACCACACATCACAAACACCACAAATCACAACCACCATGCACTATTTCTTTTAAAAAAGGGGTTTATGTAATGTCCCGATATAGGAGACACTAAAATGGTTCCCCAAGCCAGTGGTTCTCTTGGCCTTAAGTGTGCTTCCCCTTACGCTAGAAGTTTTCGACTAGCAGAAAGGTTCAAAGGTGGTATGGTGGGGATACTATACCCTCATATATGAGTATAAAAAAATATATTAACTTAAATAATAAATATAAGAATAAAAAATGATAACTAAAAATACATCGAAAAAGGAAATGTCCTTGCAACTGGGATCATAATAATGTCATAGGCTGTATCATAAACAAAATGATTTCATATAATGATATATATATATATATAAGGTGGATAAAAGGGATATAAATTATAGGAATGTCAAATAATCTATAAAAAATAAAAAAAGTAAAAAATACATCTCTACTAACATCATGAGAATACTCTCAATCATCAACTCTCATGCTCCAAGCAATAAGAGAATCTGATCAAGTATCTATGGGAGGGTTTTTCCCTTATCCACACCATAAATCATGAATTATGACCAGGTACCATCGGAATCCTGAGCAGGGTGTGGGAAAAAATTACTAGGTCACCACCAATGGTGTCTAGAATAATCATGTTAGTGGCATAGTAGTATATAGGTATAACAAATAATAAAAATGTTGTAAATGAACACTAGTCAACTCAGGTTCCTATGGGACGCCTATAATAATTTACCTACTTTTTCATACTCCAAAATAAGTTTAATATCAGTAACCATGTACATAAATATATAAGTAATCATATATAATATATATACATGTATATACACAATATATGTGAGGACATATATAGGCATATAGATGGATACTAGGTATTAGATGAACCTAGGGTATAACACAGACGTCTATGACTATTATAATGAGATAAAAGCTCCAGCAAGGATACTAGCCCGGAATCACATATAAATGAGAGATTTCATTCCTACCACTTAAGATAGTGGGGTGATCCATCATGACCAACACTTGATTCAAAGGAACATAGAACATCATTCCCATCATCCAAGTAAAAGTGAATAGTATGAGACAACATGCACATCACCCAATGTAACAGAGAATCAAACACCATGCTCAAAAAATCCCTTCACTATTATTCACCGGCCAATAACCAAGGCCAAATCAAAATAATCTTGAGGAATTTCTACTTAAGAATCTTTATTAATTCAACCCAATCTAAAAATGGGTGTCATAATTTATGCAATTCCTATATATAAATATACAACACATGGTGTGACCTTTCCACCCACTTCTATTTAATTAAATTAAACCATTTAATTTATAAAGAAAAGAAACCCCAATTTCAAGACAATCCAAACCTCTTCGAAGGAGGTTGGTCAATTAAACATCTATATTAATGTGGGAAACAAATTCAATACACCCAAAGGGGTGGTGATCAATGAGGTAAAAATAAATTAATGGTTCAACATGAATATATGGTTGTATCACAACATGGTGTAATTAATTGGGGAAATAAAATGCATTATAGGAAAACGCACAAAGAAGTATAGAATGTAGAACAGTGGAGAATGATATAAAAACACATAAAATTTTAGGTAAATTACAAGACCACCTACCTTAGTATCTTAGAAAAATCCTCATCCAATATCGGGTTCAGTTTTGAATTAGAATTGAATAAATTAGAATAATATAGAAATTCCCTAAAAATATGGCATATAATATCGCAAAAAATAGCACAATAGATGGTGAGTGAAACTAAGAAATGAAGGAAGAGGATTATATCCCATACTAATAGCTATCCAAGGAATACAAAGGTGGTCTGGATAGAGTCTGGATAGAGAGATGTATTCAAATCCTACCCATGTCGAAATGATAGCTCTCACGTGAAGGGAAATGTTTTTGCATATACTAGAGAAGAAATAGAGGAAGAGTGTTTTAAAACATTTAAGGGGAAAAGGGAAACTTACTCCCTCATTATGGGTTTACATGGTTTGGCCATATAGTTGGCCATACATGCACCAACCCTATGGAAAATACTTCCCAGGGAACCCCCTCACATGGGCTAGGTGCATAGTTTGACTAACCATTTACAGATTGTATAAAAATCCCATATTAAGATGTATAAAGAACCCACATGGGAGTTTGGCCTGGTTATAATGGTTTATTATAACTTTGCAGCCTCCTATAAAATTCTGAAACATCCACCACGATTTTACCAAACCATACGGGATAAGGTGAATGATTTAGACAAATAATGAACATGGCTTGTTTCCTCTATAACTTGGAGCTATATAATCTAAAAAAGACCCAAACGCTCCCAAGACCTTCCTTAGGACATAGGGAAAAATCACTAGGATAAAAAAAGGAATTAAAACTAGAAAAATAATGATCCATTCCTTCATTAAAATGTAGTTCATTATAACCTCCTCTTCTAAAAGTAATGCATCCCCAAGTTGGACTTCTAAGGGTAGTAAGATATCATCTGAGAAAATCTTCAGACACTGAGCATGTACATTGGATTCTCACTCCTAGGCCTCATCATATACTCGATTTTACTACCATAGAACCAATACTAAAGTAACTATCCTTCCTTAGAGTATCCTCATGGTTAGATCCACAATACGCATTTGGTACTCCTCAAAAGAAGCATCCACATCTAACTCAACCTCATCAGGATGTAAAACATGTGACAGTTCTGGATAATACTGGTGAATTTAATACACATGAAAGACATCGTTCATAGACCAGTATCTTTGGGGAAGTTCTATTCTGTAATCCACTGTTCAGACCCACTCCATAGTCTCAAAGGGTTCAATGAATCGAGGACAAAGTGTGCCCTACCTATTAATCCATAAATGAACAAACCTGGGTGAAACACATAAGAAAACCTAATTCCCAAACTCAAACTCTAGAGTTATTTGGCTTCTATTAGAATATAACTGATACCTAGACTAATATGTCAACATGTACTTCCTAATTAACTGAACTTGCTCTGAAGTCTCCAGAACAAGACGTGGCCCAAGTAGAGCTTCATATCCTACCTCTAACCAGTATAGAGTTTATTAGCACATCCTACCGTACAAGGCCTCATAAGGAGCCATATGGATAGTATCATCAAATTTTTTATTATAAGTGAACTCAACTAGGGGTATATGTTTCTACCAAAAACCCCCAATTCCAAGAACACAAGCATGGATAAAATCCTATAACACTGGAATTATGTGCTCTGTCTGTCCATCAGTCTGATGGTGATAGGATGTTCTAAGAAGCACCTCTGTGTCCAAGGACTTATATGATCCTTACCATAACCATGATTTGAAATGAGATTCCATGTCAGATATGATATAAATTGGAGATCCATAAAGGCATACTATCTCCCTGATGTATAGCCTCTCTTGCTCATCCACTGAGAAAGCCTCCCAAATAGATAGGAAGTGGGTGAAATTTTTCAACTGATCAAAGACTAACAAAACTATATCATTTCCTATAAGATTCTAGGAAAACCAATCATGAAATACATGGTGGCATCATCCCATTTTCTATCTGGAATATAAAATGGATGAAGAAGTTCTCCCAGTCACTGATTTCCCACCTTCACCTGCTAGCAGGTGGAACATCAAGTAATAAGGCTGGTTATCTTCTAGTTCATACATAGCCATCAACACTATCGATGTAAGCCATGGTACATCTTGTTAACATTGGAATGTACTTATAAAGATAAGTAATGATATTCCTTCATTAAATCCACTCATATACCTGATGGAACCCAAACACGCCCATGTATGTGTAAGGCCCCATCCTCATCCATGCTCCAACTAGGAGATGAATCCTCAGCTGAGATACTTTTCCCAAGGTCAAGTCCCTTAGGATCAGAATGATGCCTCATCATTACCTGCCCTAGAAGGTTAGAGGTCATTTCTAAATCTATGAGGAATGTTTGACTGTGGTCCTCCTAAACCTCAATAGGCATCTCTGAAAATAATTCCATAAGCTACCACTCACCACTTGTCTCTTGAACTGACTGTGTCTGAGTCATCTATCTCATATAATTGACTATTTCATTTACATTTCTAGGAATATATGAAAGATAAAAACTGAATAAATATAAGTATTAAAATAATCTATATTTTCTGAGATTCTTAAAATACTGTGTAAATATATATTTCATTTTTTTATTAGTGAATACCAAAAAATGCTCCCCAAGAAAATAATGCCTCCAATAGTGTAAATCTAGAACTATAGCTGAAAAATTGAGGTTATGTATTAGGTAATTATGCTTATGAGTCTACAAATGATAAGGATTTTATACTACAAATCACTCATCCTACATCAGAACTACTCCCAAACTGATTCCCAATGCATCATAATTAACTATATAGCTCCTTCCCAACTCCAGAATAATAAGGATCGGTGTTGAAGTAAACATAAATTTTAATTCATGAAAGGCCCTTTCACAAGATTCTGTCCATATAAATCCCACACTATTCCTAGAAAATATCGTAAGAGGTGATTCTAGGCTTGATAAATCTTGGATTAAGAATCATTAATAAACTTCTCTCCCAAATAAACTCTGTATATAAAAGGCATTATTAGGTTACTCCCAGGAAACTACAGATCACACCATCACTGGGTCTACTGATACTCATGTCTCCGGAATGATGTGACCCAAAATGTAGACTTTGTTATTCCAAAAGTGAAATTTGGTGAGGTTTTCATAAATTTGGTTCTCTCTTAGTGTATTCAGTATTATCTCAATATGTCGGTCAAGGTCATGTCAAGTGTGAGAATACACCAATATTTCATCCATAAAGATTACCATGAATGAATCCATATAGGGGTAGAAAACCTGATTCATCAGGGCCCTGAAAAAAGATGGCATGTTCATGAGACTAAACAGCATCACCAGGTACTCATAAAGGACATACCACTTCAAAAAGAAATATGAGGTATGTCTGAAGGCCTCACACTTTCCTGATAAAATCTAGACCTAAAATAAATCTTTGAAAACACCCTTTCTCCTCCGGGATGATCAAAGAGGTCATCTATTTGAGGATGTGGATACCGGTTCTTAACTTTGAGTTAGTTCAACAGTCAGTAATACACATAAAGTATAAGGGTACCATCCAACTTCTTATTAAAAAGGATCGGTAAACCCAATGGTGAGATACTTGGTTGGATGAAACCCATAACTTTCAGGTCTTCTAACTGCTTATTGAGCTCCAAAGGCTCCGTAGGTTCCATCCTATAAGAAGGAATTGTAACACCATGATTATTTTCAATATTTTCATTTTTTAATAAATTTCATTTTGTTTTTAGCTTTATTTGTATACAACACTATGTTAATCTTACACTACACACAATAAAGAGTTGGCTTGCGTTACATGCAAGGTTCAGTTTTACCGAACAAAAATATGTTATTAAAATATTATTATTTCATATAATAAGATATAACCTAGATGATAAGTTAGTAATTATGAATATTATTAACTAACTAATGAAAATATATGATTGAATTCATTGGTTGAAAATTAATTAGAAATGAATGTATGAACCAACTGAATACATAAGAAATGTTTTTATAAAGAACTATTTTTATGCTTTCAAAGGAGTTGTGTCTTAGTAAAATAAATTAATTACAATTAGTGAATGATAGTAATGAAATATATATATTTTTTATTCAATCAAATATAATTTATATTTATCTAGTAAATTTGATAGGCATAAGATAATAATAAATCCATTTTATTATTAAATATTGTATTTTTCTAAAACAAGTAGTTTTACCACCTTTTAATAGTGAACCTATTATAAATCTAATTTTGGACACATTTATATATTAAATTTCAAAAAATAAACTTCCTATTTTAAATATTAATATAAAAATTTACTTTGATAAAATTTTTGGTATTTTTCTGATAAGTTTCATGTTTTGATGAAAAGTGAAAAATACTAAATTTTAATTGAAAAAAACTTTTTTCATTGAAATAATTTATAGTGTTAAAATTATAATTTTTTTGGTTTTAATGTATAATTATATTATAATTTTACCATTTAATAAAATTTATGTCATTGGAATCAATTTCACATTTAATTTTTATATAATAACATTTCGATCTTTTGAGCATTTTCACTTTTAAAACATGTTTTATCGTTCCGTCTATGGGGATAATTTTAGATTAATTACTGAAAATTATGTATTTTTAATTTTGAAAAATATATTTCATATTTGTAATCATAAGTTTCAAATTATTTAAATAGTTTTCGTTTATTTTTGGTCATATGAATATTAAATTGAGTAATATTTTAATTACCACGGTTCAGGGTAAATCGGGTAATAAAGGGTAAAAATAATATTGTAAAATTACCCTAAAAATTGTTATAATTTACTTTAATGATATATTTTAGACAAAAATAATCCTTAGGCATGTTCTATTATATTTTTAATCCACTTTGATGACTTTAATACTTTTGTAGTATTTTATTCTAAAGAAATTCCAATATGTCACACTCTTGTTTTTAATAAGTATTTCATTTTTATATATGGTTATTTGGAAGATATCATCAACTATAAATATTTATTTTAAATATAAAATGTTAATATTCATAATAATGATTTATTTTTAATTTTTATGGAAGAAATAATTAAATTAAAGGTTGGCATAATGATTATGCAGTAATTGTATAATTAATGGAAGAATCAAATAAATGATGTTATAAATATTAAAATAAATAATATTTAATTTATTTAATGCCATAATTAAATTTTATAGATTAATTTTACATATTATAGATGATTTAAAATATCTTTTTCGATGATATCGTGTTGTTATGATATTTTTAAAAATTCATATAATGAATAATGACAAAATTGACACTAATGATGGATTAAAATAAATAATATTTTATTAAATGATATGAAATTCATAAAAGTCTAAAATTAATCCCACTAATTGGTATAAAGTTAAAAATTTCATAAATGGTCTTTTATGGCTCTTTTTTTAATTTAGAGTAACTATATTAACCCTTAATGTGTAAAATCCCAAGTTGTCACGATAAGAGTTAAAGGGTTTAATTAAGGATCAAATCCAAAAGATATGGTTAATAATATGACATAAACTTTTCTAAAAGTACTTGTTTATTATTATTTATACCCATATATTATCTTCTAAATGACTCACTTTGGATCCATTTGTAATAGAAAATAAATTTATATTAATTTAATAGTTTGAAAGTTTCCAAAAGTGACCATCACCTCAATTATAAAAGGGAAGCTCCTTCATCACTTCCTCATAACACTTTTAGAATTATATCTCAACCAAACCCTACCCTTTTCTCTTCCAAACATCCTTATCTAAGTTCTAGAGGTTTTTATTCTCCAAAAATACCTACCATATATCTCTTAAGAATATATCCAAACAAAGTCCACCGAAGAAGAGGCAATTGTCTTACTAACTCATTCAAGTTCATTTATTATTGTACTTTCTATTCATGATTTTTTTACATAATATAGCAATAAATTTAGTATAATATATATTTTGAGATGTTATTTTGATTATGGGAAAACCATCTTCCATGATTTATCCATCCTATGAAAAACGAAAACACTGTGAGTGCGTACGCACGACTTACCGTCTCCACGTTGTGGTGTAATCTATTTTTCATCACCACATTACTTAGATAGGTATAATGATAGATATAATGGATATATATGATATTTATGATATTATATTTATTATTTAAAAATTAATATATCATCCACTTCCTTACTCTTTCACCATTAGGATAATGATATTGTCGCTCGTGCGTATGTACGACCAATCGTCTCCATGACACGATGTGAATAATTTTCCATGTTAAACATTCAAGAATATATCTAAAAATGTATTTCATGATTATATATTATATATATAACATTAATATAATTATTTAGATGTTTAATATATATCCTACTCAAAATAAAAAAAATATTCATGACAAAACACGCATAGACAAATGAAGTAATTAACACCTGAAATAAGGGTAATAACGAAATGTTATCAATAAAAGAGTGATAAAATAATATAGGAAGATAATATATAATATAATATATATGAATAAGATTCTCATATAATATAATAACATGATTAAAACCATTTTATAGTATTTTTAATCTCATTCAACTAAAGGAAGCATAAAGTAAGGGCTTTCGTCTCAATTTCATTTTATTGAGACATATTGTAATGTTATACACATGGTTTCCTTTATATGGTGTATATACCACCCTTTTGAAATTTAAAATCATTAATATCTTTATTTTAATGATATTATAAGTTTAATTTAATGTCATTCCTTCATTGTAATTATAATTCAAATGTTTTAAACTGGTATGGGACACTTTAGAATGTTTAAAGATTATTTTCCTTAAGAATGTTTTTAGTGATATTTCAATAGTATTTCCATTCATAAATGTTAAAAACCCTTGTTTTTACTAATCATTCATTGGGTATTTATAGATAAATCCATATTATTTATTCAATATGGATATTTTATAATACATATTAATTATTAATTTAATCAAGTACATGATATGAGAATTGATTTGGATTGGCAATGAAGGGTGGAGCCCGAACATTGATTTACCCTTAACGCATCAAAAGGTTATCATGAGAAAAATATGTTTGTTAAATTAAATGGGTTTCAACCCATATTTTAAACTATATTGTAAAAGGTCTTGATGGTATAGGTTTTCATGTGCCTCAGACATGACATCCAATAATTAATCATTTCCCTCATAGATATTTCAGTTATCATTATTATTATCCGTTATGTTTTAATATGATAAAATCTATGGGTGCATTTGATTCTCAGTTAATTGATTAAATGGAATATGTTTTAATTTATTCACCTTTATATATGGATTAGACCTTATCCAATTAATTAAATTTCATGTGTTCTCAGTTATTTATCTTTATATATGGATTTATTCTCATTGATTCATTATTGATTCTATTGTACTTACTCTTACTGAGTATTTGAGATAACCCTTATTATGTTTCATTTCCCCAAGTTATAAAGAGGAACCCTTTGAATGAGTTTCAAGGATGATGATATTTTATGTTTGTTAATATTAATTTTATTTTCCCAATGTATTATGGGTATCATGTATGTAATCTTGTTTTCAAAAACTACTAAACTATTTGGTACTTTTGGATTTAATTCCTTGTAATAATGCCAATGTAATAAAATAATTCACTGGCTCTGGGATTTTGGGGTTAGGGAATTATTGTACGCATAAAATGAGTATACCCCAAAAGAATCTAATGGATCATATTCAAGATTATTCTACTACCATGGATGAAGATGAATGATTAATGTGCTTATGTTGGGATTCAAGAATTATGTCATTTGAGTATTTTATCAATGATGTACTGATTATAAGAATTATGAAATATTTAATAATTATATTGAAATACTTTTTTGTTAAAGATTTAAGATGATATGTGGAATAGTACCAAGAAAAATTGATTCATGATCAAGTTAAACAATTTAGAAAACACATATTTGAGGGAAATATAAACGTTAATATGTTCCTGATGATGATATAATTATGTTGTATAAAGAAATTATTGATATAGATAAATTAAATTGGATACTACTAATGATTATAAAGTGTTGGATCACAATATTTTGGAAAATTTAACCATTTATGAAATGGTTTAAGTTAAACTTTGTATTTGGTTTTAGAAGATAATGTATTACTTCACCATATGATGCAACCTATGCTAATAGATTAAGTACAAATAGTTCAAGGTGAAATCAAAATGTATGATTGTGTTTATAGAAATGTATATTTACTTATATCCTTAGAGATTGGATGAATTTATCAAATATAGGAAAATGGTATTAAAACAAAAATGATATCCAATTATAATAATCTTTTATGATATCAATGAGCTTTATTCACACCACTGGTTTATATTTTTGTGGTCAATAACTTTCTGATGAATATGTTCTCTATCACTCTCCATTAGAACATGATGGTTATATTTCTCTTCCATATCTGTGTTTTCACTAATGTTCTTCTATTCAGAAGCCTGGTTTTTTGGGGAACTTCTTATTTCCCTTTCCATATTATTAAGTGGATATTTTTAACCCTATTTCTGATGTGGGTTTCTTGCAAATGAATTTTCAAGTATCAGCTATTGATTTTCGAATGCAATTTCAAATTGCGAGGACACAATTTATTGAAGGAGGGGAGAATGTAACACACCAAGACTTTAAAATATTTTCATTTTTGAATAAATTTATTTATTTATTAGCTTTATTTATACACAACACAATTTTAGGCATATATACACACAATAAAGAGTTATACTACATTACACGCAAGGCTGAGTTTTACCGAACAACGGTATATTATTAAAATAATATTATTTAATATGATAAGATATAACCTAACTAATAATTTAGAAGTTATGAATATTATTAAATAACTTATGAAAATATATTTTTTAATTCATTGGTTAAAAATTAATTATAAATTAATATAGGAACCAACTGATTATATAGAAACTGTTTTTATAAAGAACTATTTTTATGCTTCTAATGGAGTTTTGTCCTAAAAAATTAAATTAATTACAATTATTGAAGTATATTAATGAAATATATATATTTTATTTATTCAATATAATATTTTTTAAATTCATTCAATAGATTTTATAGGCATAGGATAATAATAAATCCAGTTTTATGCTTAAATGTTGTATTTTTCTAAAAAAGGCAATTTTACCGCCTTTCAAGGGAGAACCTATTTTAAATCCAATTTATGAAACTTATATATATTATATTTGACCAAATAAAATTTCCATTATAGATAGGAATATAAAAATTTACTTTGATTAAATATTTGGTATTTTTATGATAAGTTTGATGTTTTGATGAATAGTGAAAAATACTAAATTTTAATTGAAAACAAATTTTTTCATCGAAATAATTCATAGTGTTAAATTATAATTTTTATTTGTTTTAAAGTATAATAATATTATTTTTTAATCCTTTAATTCAATTTATGTCATTGGAATCAATTTCACATTGAATTTTGATATGAAATCGTTTCAATCTTTTGAACATTTTAACTTTTAAACCCCGTTTTGTTTTGTTCCGTCAGTGGAATTAATTTTAGATTAATTACTATAAATTATTTTTTTTGAATTTTGAAAAATGGATTTCATATTTTTAGTAATTGGTTCCAAATTATGTAAATATGTTTATTTAATTTTTGGGCATATGAATAGTAAATTTAGTAATATTTTAATTACCACGCTTAAGGGTAAATCGTATAATTAAGCATAAAAATAATATATAAAATTACCCTAAAACTTTTAATTATATTATTGTATGAGATATTTTCGAACAAAATAATCCTTATGTCAATTTTATGTGCTTTTAAAGCAACTTGGATAACTTTATGCCTTTTGTAGTATTTTATTTTAAGGAAAGTCCAACATGTCACACTCTTGTTTCTAATAAGTATTATATTTTTATATATGATTTTTCAGAATATATATTTGATTATAATTATTAATTTAAAATATAAAATGCTAATATTCATCATTATAATTTATTTAAAATTTTTAAAGAATAAATAATTAAATTAAATGCTTTCACAATGATGATGCAGTAATTGCTTAATTAAGGGAAGAATCAAATAAATGGTATTAAAAATATTAAAATAAATATAATTTGATATAATTAATGTCATATATGAATTTTATAGATTTAGTTAATATATTAGAGATGATTTAAAACTATTTTTTTAAACATATCATGTATTTATAATCTTTTGAAAAAGTCAAGTAAGGAGTAGTGTCAAAATTAACACTAATGATATTTTAAAATAAATAATATTTTATTAAATGATATAAAATTCATAAAAATATAAAATTATGCCAAATTATTTGCATAAAGTTAAATATTTCATAAATTTTCAATTTATGCCTCTTTTTGAATTTTATAGTAACTATATTAACCCTTTAAATGTAAAAATCCAAGTTGTCACTATAAGAGTTAAAAGGTTTAATTAAGGATTAAATCCAAAAGATAAGGTTAATAGTATGACATAAACCTATATAAAAATAATTGGTTGTGATTATTTCTACCCATTTTCATATTATTTTCTAAATAAATCTCTTATGAGCCATTTTTAATAGAAAATAAATTTATATTAATTTAATAGTTTGACAGTTTCCAAAAGTGACAATCACATCAATTATAAAAGGGAACCTCCTCCCTCACTTCCTCATACCACTTTTAGATTTATGTCTTGAAAAAACCATGACCATTTCCTTTCCCAACATCCTATACAAGTTCTGGAGGTTTTTTTTCTCCAACGATATCGACCAAAGATCCCTTAAAAAGATATATAAATGAAGTCCACCAAAGAAGAGGTAATTTTCTTACTAACTCATTCAAGTTTATTTATTCTTATACTTACTCTTAATGTGTTTTTTATATAATAAATTAATAACTATAATATCATATATATATTCTGATATTTTATTATGATTATAGAAAATCCATATTCCATGATTTATCTATCCTACAAAAAATGAAAACATCGTGCGTGCATACGTACGACTTACCGTCTCCACGTTGTGGTGTAATTTTTTTTCATCACCACATTACTTGGATGGTTAAAATGATGTATATAATGGATATATATGATACTTATGATATGATATTAATTCTGTAAAAATTATTATACCATCCATTTCTTTACTCCTTCACCATTAAGGAAATGGTATCATCGCTCATGTGAACGTACGACCTACCTTCTCCATGATGTGATGTGATTCATTTTCCATGTTAAACATTAAAGAATAGATATAAAAATATATTTAATTATTATATATTATATTTGAAAAAATTAATATAATTTTGGATATGTTGTACCTATATCCTATGAAAAATAACAAAAAAATTCACGACAAAACATGCATAGAAAAATGAAGTAGTTAACACCCGAAACAAGGGTAATAATGAAATGGTATCGACAAAAGGGTGATAAAATAATATAATAAGATCATATATGATATCATAAAAATGAATAATATTATTATATAAGTTAATAACATGCTTAAAACCATTATACAATAGTTTAAATCACGTTCTTCTAAAGAAGCATAAGGTAAGGGATTTTGTGTCAGTTTCATTTTATTGAGGCTTATTGTAATGTTATGCACCTATTTTATTTTATATAATGTATATACTTAACTTTGACAAGTAATATTGTGAATACTATTATTTTAATGATATTATGAGTTTCATTTAATTCTATTCATTCATGGGAATTATGATTCAAATGTTTCGAAGTGGTATGAGACACTTTGGAATGTTTAAAGATAATTTACTTTAAGAAATTTGTTAATGATATTTCAATAGTATTTCTATTCAAAAACATCAAAAAACATTATTGTTAATAATCCTACACTAGGAAATTATTGATAAATCCGTATTATTTAACCAATACGTATATTTTATAAGGCATATTGATTATTAATTAAATCGATTACTCGACATGGGGAATGATTTAGAACAGCAATGATGGGTTAAGCTTGAAATCTATATAGCCCCTTGATGCATCGATAGGTTCCCAAGAGAAAAATAATTTGGAAAAAATCAATTGGTTTCTAACTATAGTTTTAAACCATCTTTTGAACGTTCTTGACGATATAGGTTTTCATGTTCCTCAGACATGATGTCCAATAATTAAGCATTTCCTTCATAGATATTTTAGTTATAATTTTTATTATCCATGATTTTTTCATATGAAAAAAATATATGGATGCACTTAATTATCAATTTATTGACTAAATGGCATGTGTTTTTATTTATAAACCTTTCCATATTGATTATTCCTTATCCAGTTATTTAAATGGAGTTTTCTCTCAGTTACTTACCTTGCCATATAGATTTATTCTCAATGATTCAGTGTTACTTCCGATTTACTTACCCTAGCATTTGAGATCACCCTTATTGTGTTTTATTTTCATAGGTTATGAAGAGGAATACTTTGAATGAGTTTTAAGGATTAAGAGTTTTTACTTATGTAATTATTAATTTTATTTTCCCAATGTATTATGGGATCATGTATGTAATATGGTTTTCCAAAACTGATAAACCATTTGGTCTTTTGGGATTTGATTAATTGTAATCATGCTAACGTAATAAAATAATTCACTAAATCTAGGATTCAAGGGTTACAGCATTACAAGAATAGAAACTGGTGCTTCTCCCAGCACTAGATCAATCGTGAATTATACCTCTCTCATAGGAGGTAGCCCAAAAAAGGTGTCAGGGAAAAAATCCCTGAAAAAATATACCACATGAGGGAAATTGATAGGTTGTATTCCCTTATCATCCAAGAAAAAAATAGTGATATAATCTGTCACTCTTCCTAGACCTTAATTCTCAGGTCCAGCTTGAGATGCATGGACTTCCCATTCTCCCTTTTGAACATTTTTATCTTTCTCTGTTGATGTAAATGTAAACCTCCAGTGATAACAATCAATATGATCTCGATAGAGAACTAACCATTCCATCACAATAATTATATAAAATCTTATCATGTCAAGGATGAAAATATTCCATAAAATCTGTAACGACCCATGTTTTTTTAAATTATATTTATTTCTAGAGAAAATTTGTGTTATATTATATTATACACAACAAAACCATATCTCTTTAATAATGATTAATACATTAGTCACCAAAATTAGAAAATATGGACCACTCCAATCCATTAGATTCATCTCCCCAACAATACATAAATAAAAAAATATTAGTAAACCAATAAATATATTTTGAAAATGATTGTAGTGAATATTTAATGAAATAATAAAGTGGTATTTATAAAGTATAAATATAAATTTGACTATTGGGATTCAACCATTTTAAGACTGTTGGTAAAATATGATTGTTGGTTAATATAACTATTGGGAAATTTTACAATTGGGAATTACACCCATTGGTAATGATTTTAATGTTAGAATTAGTGTTTATAATAGTAATGAAAAAGGATTATTAATGCAGAAATGAGAAGCAATGGCCTCAACAAGTAGAGTCTCATCGTATGAATCCTATTTTTCTGAACCTGGGAGGGATGTAGCATCCATGGGGTTCTCCCTTAACCAATCCCAAGATAATATTCAAAAAAATAATCTAGAATGAAATCTCCCATGAGATAAGTTCAAGTCAGTGTAAATTACCACTCAACCGATGTTATTTGAGTTTCCCCATGAATCTATCACCATCGCACACCTTACACTTAGTCAAACATGGGTGTTATAAGGGGTTACATTTCCAGTCCTTAGTTACTTAAATTGTAATTCCTTTGTATAAATAAAATTTTAATTCCATCAATTACTTTTTAAGAATAGTTTTTCATAATAAAATATAGGTCTAATTAAGATAAAATTTAATAAATTAATTTTTTAGACACAAATAGTACTTTTCGAAAAAGATATAAATTTTTATAATGAAATAATATATTCTGAATAACATTATTTTAATTAAATAGTATGTTGAAAACACCGTTATTTTAATTAAATAGTTTGTTGAAAACACTATTATTTTAATATAAATGATAAAATAATTTTATTATATCCTAAGAAATTTTTAAGTTTCATAAATTTGATTATGCCATACAACCCAATTTTTTTAATAAATAAGGTTTTTTATATTTAAAATTTAAAATTACTATATTTAGATAATTATTCTAATAAAGTAATCAATCATAACGTCAAGATTATGTTAGGCTGAATTGATGATAATTTTTTAAATTAATTTATTTTCCTTGAATACTAAAAGCACACTTTTGGGTTTTCGATATGTTTAATGAATTTATAATTATTTCATAATAATTTAATAATTAATTAATCATAATCTAAGACCTAAAATATATTATTTTATTAATATTAATTGTTTTACTGGAATTTAATCAATTTCTAAACCTATAAATGAATTTCCAAAGTCTAAAATGGAAACCTAGATTTTAAAAACATTACCTTATGGAAACTTCAATTTTCCATTCAAAAAAAAAGTATTATAAAATGATACTCAGTTCTTGAGGGTTAAAATAACTTAAAATATGACTCAAATTTTTAAAACCATGGGAAAGCCCATGGGTAAGCTAGTGGTTTTTCTTTTTCCACAACTTAGATTTTTAAGACCTATATTTGGAAATTATTAAATAAATTCTCTACTTTTTTTATAAATACCAACCCATTTATCCATTTCCATTCACTCACAATCCATCATACAATAATTTTTGGTATTTTTTCCTCCTAGGCAGTCCCACCAATGTTTCATCCAGCCCCTAAGGTTTCATTCTTCAATATTTAGGAGTAACTCTTCAAGGTAAGGGAATATTTCTTCTTTTCTCTTAAATTTAAGAACCTTTTTTTATATATCCTATAAATGTTATAGTTAATCAATTTTATTACACTTTTTTATCATAACCTTACATCAAAATTATTTTTTATCAATATTAGACCCTTGTTTCTACTCATTTTACCCTTTTCTAAAACCATGATTTTTACCTTTCATATTGTCAAATTTACTCCTAAAAATTTCCATCTCTACTTAAGAAAGTCTCTTTTAGTTTATTTTTTTTGAATACCCAAGCATATTTATTCACAAATGGTGTTCACCTATATGTAAAAATAATTTATTTTATTTTAGAATTAACATACATGAATATTTTATTAACCTAAACAAGGTCACTGATGTATTAAGTAGGAATGACCATGTTGTGCTAGTAGTGGTGATGATTCAAGGAGCTCTATTGATCAAGGACCTAGTAAGGTTGTACATGGGAATTGTGAGGGAAGATACATCATCAATATTATCCAAAATTATTTCTCAACCATAATTACTAGAGAAGATCAATAAATATCAAAGAGAATATCCTTTTTACAAAATAAAATAAAGGATGTGATGAATGGGAAGTTTCTTGAGTTCAATATTGATCAAGAAGGTGTACTGAAATTTCATACAAGGTAATTTTTTCCATCTAATCCTGAGTTAAATAAATAAATTATGGATAAATATAATATGTATGAATTATTAATACATCCTAGAATCACTATAATTTATTGAGACCTTCGTGATTATTATTAGTAGGATAATATAAAAAAGGAGATTGTCGACTACACTGCAAGATATTTAGTGTGTTAGCAATTGAAGTAGGAGCAATAACTTCCTAAAGAGGTATTACAACAACAACTCATACCAACATGAAATTGGGATAATATAACTATGGAATTCATTGTTGGTCTCCCAAGAAAATTCATGGGAAACAATGCAATATGGGTTATAGTGGACCAAATCATAAAGACTTCCCATTTTATAACTATTCAGGAATATTTCTATCTTGACCAACAAACCAAGATATATATAAAGGAAGTGGTGAGGTTTCATGGAGAACCACATTCTATCATTTATTTTCATGATAAAAGGTTCACATATAAATTATGAAGAAGTATTCAACATACTCTGAATACAGAATTGAATTTCAGTATGGAATATCACCCCCAAAATGATTACCAATCTAAAAAGACTATTTAAACACTCAAGGATAAGTTGAGAAAAATATCAATGTACTTTAAATGTGGATGGGATCAACACTTCCCATTATTTGATTTCACATACATCGAGTATTAAAATGGTACCATATGAATTTCTATACGGGAAGTGATGTAGAAATATTACTTTTTGGGATGAAGTTGGTGAGATAAAGATGATTGGGACTAATCTTGTGAAAAAGATGAAAGAAAATGTTCATTCCATACAACAACACATAAAATATATTCATATTTGAAAGAATATCTATGTTGAAAACCATATAAGGGACTTGGAGTTTGATGTTAGTAATAAATTTTTCTTTTGAATGTCACTATGGAAGAGATTCATGTGATTTTGGAATAAAGGTAAGCTTATCCCCAGGTACACTAGACCCTATGAAATCCTTGATTGTATATGAGTGGTGTCCTATTAGATATCACTTCCGCCAAATATATCTCATGTTCATTATGTATTCCACGTATATCTCTTAAGGAAGTACATACCTGACCCTTCAGATGTACTGAATCTAGAGGTTATACAACTGGAACATGACCTATCTTATAAGGAACAGATGGTGGAGATCATGGACCGTATAGATAAGGTTTTTTTAAAAAAGACTACCCACCTTGTCAAAGTGTTGTGGAGGAACCATATGTTTGAATAGGAAACATGGGAACCTGAGGAAACAATGAAGTATAAGTACCCTCACCTTTTCTGAACCGTGATAATGAGTTGAAATTTAGAGGATAAAATTTCTAAAGGCGGTAAGAATGAAACATCCCATTTTTTTGAAATGATATTTTGTCCTGAGAAAATGTGTATTATATTATATTATACACAAAAAAACCATATCAATTTAATAATTATCAATAAATTACTCACAAAAATTGGAAAATGTGTATCACACCAACCCATTAGAATCATCATCCTAGCACTAAAAAAATAAAACAAAATATTATTAAACCAATCAACATCTTATAAAATGATTTTAGTAAATATTAAATGAAACAATGAAGTGGTATTTATAAAGTATAAAGGTAAATATTACCATTGTGATTTGGCTATTTTAGGATTGTGGTAAAATATGATCATTGGTCAATATAATAATTATAAAATTTGACTATTGGGAACTATACCCATTGATAATAATTTTAATTTTATAATTAGTTTTTATAAGTAGTAATGACAAAGGATAATTAATGTAGAAAGGATAAGAGATGGCATAAAACAGTTGATTCATGTCATATGAATCCCATTTTTCATAACTAGTAAGTGAGGTAGCATCACTGGGGTTAGCGCTTGACCAATCCCATGTTGATCTTTAACAAGTGAAGCTACAATGAAATCACCTACAAGAGAAGTTCAATTTAGTGTAAATTACCACTCGTTCGATGTTAACCGAGCCACCCCATGAATCTATCATCATCGCACACCTTACACTTAATTCGTATGTCATTATTATAAGTGGTCACATTTCTATACCTTAGTTACTTAAATTTTTATTAGTTTTTATAAATAAAATTTTTATTCCATAAATTAATTTTTAAGAATAGTTTTTCTTAATGAAATATAGGTTTAATTGAGATGAAAATTAATAAATTCATTTTTCAGACACAAATCATACTTTTCCAAAAAGATATATATTTCTAAAATAAACTAAGGTATATAATATTATTTTAATTTAATATTATGTTAAATACTCTCTTATTTAAATATAAATGATAAAATAATTTTATTATGTCCTAGGAAAATTTTAATTGTCAGAAATTTGACTATGCCTTATAACCCACTGTTTTTTAATAAATAAAGATTTTCATATTTATAATTTAAGAATATCATATTTAGAAAATTATTTTGATAAAATAAAAAATATTTTTTAAATCACTATATTAAAATTAGGTTATTCTGAATTTATGAGAATTTTCTAAAATACATAATTTTTCTATAAATAGTAACATTGCAATTTTGTGTTTCAGTGTGTTTAATGGATACATAATTATTTCATAATGATTTAATAATTAATTAACCACAATCCAACACCAAAAATATGTTATTTTATTTATATTAATTATTTTAATGTATTTTAATCAATTTCCAAACCTATAAATAACTTTCCAAAGTCAAAAATGGAAACTATTATTTTAAAAACATTTCATTGTGGACACTTTAATTTTCCAAGACAAAAGAATTAATATAAAATTATTTTCTATTCTTGTGGTTTAAAATAACTTAAAATATGACCCAAATTCCCAAAACCATGGGAAAACCAATTGGTATTCCAATGGTTTTTTCTCTTTCCACAACCTATATTTTCAAGGACAATATTTGGAAATTATTTAAAAAATTATCCACTTTTGATAAAAATACCCACCCATTTATCCATTTCCTTTCACCCTCAATCAATAATACATGAATTTATAGTTTTTTTCTTCCCAATTAGTCCCACCAAGGTATTCTCAAACCTCTAAGGTTCTATTCCTCAATATTTAGGAGTAACTCTTCATGGTAAGGGAATTATCCTTCTTTTATCTTCAATTCAAGAACTTTTTTTATATGTATTCTAAATGATATTTTTAATCCATTTTATTAACATTTTTTATCATAATATTACTATCAAATTATTTTTTATAAATGGGAGACCCTTTTCGCCCCTCATTTTACCCTTTTCTAAAACCACATTTTTTACCCATCATGTTGCAGAATTTAAACCTCCTAATTTCTCTCTCTAGTTAAGAAATAGTATTTTATTTTATTTTTTTGAATACCAAAACCTCATTATTTTATAGGGGTATTCAACTATATATATAAAAATATATTTATTTGATTTAGGGATTAATATACATGAAACTCACATTCCCTTTTCGTGGGTTAAAATTGACATAAGGATCATACCATTAAGCACTTTTGAAATGCATTGATTTTAATAAGAAATATATTATTTATTCACCAACAGTTTTTCATAAAATGTTTTATTATGATCTACGTGGCCCTAATTAATTAATAAATGTGAATAGTTCACCTTATAGTGCTCAAATTAATTGGGTAAATAATTTAATCTCTGAAGATGACTTGTTTTATGATACCTTGGTAATTTTCATTTAATACACCTTGGTGATATGCTTATGAATGTATCATTTAAATGTTTTAGCTATATTTACATGTTATTAATATTTTTTTATGATTTCCCTCATGTTCCCTAACTAATTCCATAATTATATTCCTCATGTTTTTATTGATGTTCATCATGATCACATGTAAACTGTTTCCCTTAATTATTCCCTTACTATGCCTCATTATCTACCATTTCAATTGATGTATTCCCCAAGGATATGAGATATAGTAAATTTAATTTGGATGAAACCATGAATAATCATTTCAAGTGTATTATAATAACTTTTTATGTTTTCATGTATTATGTTCCTGATTTCCAAGAAACTAAACTTTAAAAGATCCTCTATTTTATACCATGTAATAAAAATCTAATGTAATAAAAAAATTGGATTCCATAGTTGGTATCTAAGGATAGTTTACTTATTTGTGGGAATTATAAATATAAATCCTTAGTATTAACCCTATATAAAAGTTTAAATATAGGAAAAGATATTGTTATTTTTTGAAGTATTAAGTAAGTTGTTTTTGAGAAAAGAAATCCTCGTCTAGATACGAGCAAGTGGATTTGGCTCTGGAACAGATGTATCTAGGGGTGATAGCCAAAAACACCGTGTTGATCAAGACTCAGTCGATAAATATTGTATGACAACAGACCTTGATGCAATCCTAGTTTGACACTCCCAAGGGATATGTTTGGTTAATCACCATCATTTAATGAACTATTATGAAGGATATATAGAAAATGTAATTGTTATTAAAGAATGAAATATTTACGCATAATGTTTAAAGAAATAAAATTCCTTTATAATTATAAGATTATTAAAATAAACTAGTTTCACACAAATTTTTTCTTTTTTTATAAAATTATGTGAAATATGAGGAATCACGTAAATGATGAGTGCAACAAATGATGTAATAAAGGACCTCTAATAGAATCTGAAATGGAAAACTTCATGAGGATTATGAATCAACTATCTCTATATTTGAATAATAACTTGAATCAACTTAAAAGATCAAATTCACCTAAAATGAAATAATTTTTCAGTGAGCCTTTCATGTATCAACGACCACTTTCTTTTAGTGGATTTACCAACCCATTGATTATTGAACAATGGATAAGCACTGTAGAAAAGATATTTTCTAAACTTCATTGTTCAGAATAATAGAAATTCACCCTAGTGGTATACCATATAGAAGGAGAAGTTGATAAGTGGTGGACAATAATTAAAAACATGAAGCCGAGAAGGGATATTGATTCTATTAGAGTGAAAAGAGTTTAGGAAAATCTTTTTCAATAAATATTTTCCCTGTTGTATGTGAACCAAAATGGAGAATGAATTCCTATAGCTAAAGCAGAAGGAAAATGAATATATGGGAGGATATGAGATAAAATTTACAATAATTTCTCATTACACCTGTATATTTTTGATAGATCCTAAAGGAAATGTTGTTAGATTCTTCAGTGGACTGATACCACATCTAGAGAATAATCTAGAAAATATTGACTATCAAAGCTACACAGATATAGTGTGGAGTTTTATTAAGGTTGAATTGGAGTTTGGAGAAATATAGTGGTCACATAGGTTTAATGAAAATAATAGAGATATGGATCCAAACTCAAAGAGAAAATTTGATCATGGAAGAAGAGAAAAGAAAGTGTAACCTCTCATGCGCAACAAGTGTGGGAAGAAGAATTTAGGGAAATTCTTACTCAAGAGTAGAAAATGTTACAAGTGTTGAAGGGATGGCTATATAGCTCAGAACTATCATGTTGAGTTGAACCCTAAACTTCAGAACACTAATGAAAATGGAAGATAGTGTAGGCCCATCTTAAACTTCAATGCTTCAAGTGTGGATAGCATGGGAACTTTTCCAATCATTGTCTAGATAAAAAGATAATAGAGGTAAATTACCATCAACCTTATCTTATTCCAAGGGAGTAGTTAAGGAATTTTTTATCATGATGGCTAAAGTAGAGTCTCTAAATGATGTAGTGGCAGGTGCTCTCATTGTTCTCTCAAAGCTAGGAACTGCTTTATTTGATTCCCATTCTATGCATTACTTTATTTCATCTATGCTTGAAAAAATATATAATCAATCCCCAATCTTCTAGAATTATAGTTATTGTTTAAGACTCTTAGAGGGATTATATAAGCATCGACAGTGTATAGAAACTGAATTATTGACATTGGTGAGTGAAATCTCATTGAAAATGTAGTATTCATTCCCATGGTGGAATTCAACACTATACAGGGGATAGACTGGCTCTCAAATTATAATTCTAAGATCAACTATAGAAGTAATGAAATCTTAGTATTATTGAAAGTAAAACCTATATTTATTATCAAAGGACAGTTATCCTAACATGTGCTTTTCCTATAAGCACCTCCCATAGCCTTCTTTATGGAGAATATTGGTGAAGAGGGAGAATGAAATGAAAGTATAAGAATATAAAATGTCCCCATAATTTAGGTATACATTGATGTATTTCCTTAGGATTTACCTAGACCTCCCCTAGAAAGAGAGGTAGAGTTCTCTATTGAACTCATACCTGGAACCAAGATGATATCAAAGATCCCATATATAATGGAAAATGTGAATCTAGAATAATTATCCACCATGCATTTTTTTGTATTTATTAAAATACACTTTTGGGTAAGTGGGAATCATACAAGAGAGAGCCACCAGTTCACAACAAAAACCTCCTATTGAACATCCAAAATTCAAAATAGAAGATTCAAATTTCAAAACCAAAATTCATACAAACCTCCCAATTCAACTTCGAACCACGAGCTACCCACCTCATTTCTTATCATGGGGAGACCTATAATCTCACCCAATTTCATCATCAAAACGCTAGCCTAACATCGCAATACCTTATCCACTATCACGTCTTCACGTCATCAACAGAAATCATCCTCATCGCCTTAGCATCGCCGACCGCATCTCCAACAGCCACTGCCAAAATGATGAAACCTTTCACATTAATATTGCCTTCTGATCTAGATATGGGCATTATGATATTGTTATTATTCCATTCATCTTGACTAAATCTCCTAATATTTTTATGGATTTTATTAATAGAGTCTTTAAGGACTAACTTGATAAATTTGTGGTATTTTTTAATGATGATATTATGATATATTCTAAAATTTGTGAGAAGTATTAATATCATCTAAGGGTTATATTGTGACTTCTTGTAAAAGATAGACTATTTGGAAAATTTAAAAAATGTGAATTTTGGTTACAATAAGTTTCTTTCTTGGGTCACATTATAACCGACGAAGGAATCTTACTTGAACCTGCCAAGACAAAGGTTTTGAAGGAGTGGTCTCATCCTACAATAGTAACTGAGATTCATTATTTCTTTGGATTATCAAGATATTATATGATGTTCGTGAAAAAAATAATGAATTTATAATCCACTAACCATGTTAACTAGAAAAGGGGCTAAGTTCATCTAGAAAAATAGTGTGAATTTTTTTTCCAATAATGGAAGAAGAGATCGGTTACTATACCTATATTAACTCTAACCTCTATCAGAGAAGTATTTTTTATCTTTAGTAATGCATATATGAAAGGTATTGGGTGTGTCCTCATGTAAAATGAAAAGGTTATATCTTACGCATCTCGACGGTTAAAGCTTCATGAGAAGAATTGTCCTATGCATGTCCTGGAGCTAGTTACATTTATTTTTTCTCTAAAAATTTGGAGGCATTATCTATATGGGGAGTAATGTGATATATACATAGACCACCAAACTTTTAAGAATGTATTTACACAAAATTAATTGAACATGAGACAAAATATATGGTTGAAACTTCTTAAATACTATGACTATTAAATTAATTATCACCTCGGAAGAGCAAATAAATCCATTATTGTTTTAAGTAGGAAAGACCCTATTATGATGGAAATAAAAAGGATTCAAGGAGATCCATTTATCAAGTACGTAGTAAGGTTATACATGGAAATCATAGGGGAAATGACATCATCAATCCTATCCCAAATGATTTTTCAAATTTAATTACTAAAAAGATCAAGGAAGATCAAGGAGAAGATCATATATTAAAAAAGAAGATATAGGATGTGAAGAATAGAAAGTTTCATGAGTTTGATATTAATCGAGAAGGTGTACAAAAATTACATACAAGTATATGTGTTCCATCTAATCTGGAGTTAAAGAATGAACGACTGGATGAATCTATTATCTCTACATTCTATATACATCCTAGAAGCACTAAAATGTATAGGGGCCTTCATGATCATTATTGGTGGGATAATATGAAAAGAGAGATTTTAAACTAAACTAAAAGATTCTTGGTGTGTTAAAAAGTAAAGTTATAGTGACAAACTATAAAGGTGGATTGCAACCACTACCCATAACAACATGGAAGTGGGATAATATCACTATGGACTTCATCAATGATCTCCCAATAATATCCAAAGGAAATATGGTGATATGGATTATAGTGGAATGACTATCCAAGAATACCCATTTTATAGTTATTCAAAAAGATTTCTATATTGACCAAATTTCAAAGATATACATAAAGGAAGTGGTGAGGTTTCATGGGAAACCACTATATATCATTTCTGATTGTGATCCAACATTCACATCTAAATTTTAGAGAAGTTTCTACATTCTCTAAATACTGAATTGAGTTTCAGTATGGCCTATCACCCCTACACTATTTTCCAATATGAATGGATTATTCATACACTCCAGGACATGCTAAGAACATTGTCAATGGAATTTTAAGGTGGATGGAATCAACACCTCTCATTAGTTGAGTTCTCGTACAACTAAATCTTCCACTAGAGTATTCAAAGTCACCATATGAAGCTCTATATGGGAAGTGATGTAGAACATCTACTTTTTGGGATGAAGTTGGTGAGAGAAAGATCCTTGGGACTAATCTTTGTAAGAGATGAAAAAAGGTGCATTCTATCCAACAACACATAAAAGTTACTCCGATTTTGTAGAAGAACTATGTTTACAACCGTCAAAGGGACTTAGAGTTTGATGTTGAAAATAATGTTTTCTTTTAAATATCAATGTGGAAGAGATTCATGCAGTTTGGGAAGAAAGGGAAATATATCCCCAATAACATTGGCCCCTATAAAATTATTAATCTCATAAGATCAGTGGTCTATCGGCTAGAACTTCCACAAAATCTACCTAAATTTCATGATGTATTCCAGCTATCTATCTTGAGGAAGTAAATACTTGACCCTTCACATGTAATGAATCAGAAGGTGGCACACCTGGAACATGACATCTCTTGTGAGGAGCAGTCGGTGGAGATCTTGGATCATAGAGACAAGGTTATACGCAAAGAGACTACCCACCTTGTTAAATTATTGTTGAGGAACCATATGTTTAAAGATGAGACATGGAAACCTAAGGAAAAAATTTAAGTGGAAGTTCCCTCACCTTTTTTCAACTGAGAGAATGAGTTGAAATTTTAAGGATAAAATTTTTAAAGGTGGAAAGAATGTAACGTCCCAAATTTTTTTAAATGATATTTTTTCCCTAAGAAAATGTGTGATATATTATATTATACACAAAAAAAATATATATATTTAATAAAGATAGATACATTAGTCACAAAAATTAAAAAATGTGGATCTCATCAATCCGTTAGAATCATCACCCCAACACTATAGAAATAATACTAAATATTAGTAAACCAATAAACACCTTAAAAATGATTGTAGTGAATATTGAATGAAATAATGAAGTTATATTTATAAAGTATAAAGGGAAATGTGATCATTGGGATTCGACCATTTTTGGACCATTGGTCAAATATGATTTTTGGTCAATATAACCATTGGAAAATTTGAACATTGGTAACTATACCAATTGGTAATAATTTTAATGTTATAATTAGTGTTTATAATTAGTAATGAAAAAGGATAATTAATTCAGAAAGGATAAGTTATGGCATCAATCAGTAGAGTCATGTCATATGAATCCCATTTGTTAGAACATGGGAGGGAGGTAGTGTCATGAGGGTTCTCCCTTAACCAATCCCAAGACAAGATTCAATAAGTGAAGCTAGAATGAAATTGCCTATAGGATAAGTTCAAGTTAGTGGAAATCACCACCTGTTCAGTGTTAGTTGAGTCTCCCCATTAATATATCACCATCACACACCATACACTTAGGTCGTACTTGTTTGTTATAAGGGATTACATGTTCTAGACTTATTTACTTAAACTTTAATTTCTTTGTATAAATAAAATTTTTAATCCATCAATTCCTTTTTAATAATAGTTTTCTTAATAAAATATAGGTTTAATTGAGACAAAATTTAATAAATTTATTTTTTAGATATAAATCATAATTTTCTAAAATAATATAAATTTTCATAATAAACTATGATATTATGAATAATATTATTTTTATGAAATATTACGTAAAAAAAATATTATTTAAATATAAATTATAAAATAATTTTATTATTTCCAAGAAAATTATTAAGTGTCATAAATTTGACTATTCCTTACAACCCGCTATTTTTTAGTAAATAAATAATTTTAAAATTAAAAGTTAAAATTCTCATATTTATATAATTAATTTAATAAAATAAAAATCATTTTTGAAATCATCATGCGAAAATTAGGTTATAGTGAATTTATGAGAATTTTATAAAATACTTTATCTTTTCGTGAATAGTTAAAGTACAATTTTGGGTTTTCAATATGTTTAATGACTTTATAATCATGTAATAATGATTTAATAATTAATTAACTGAAATAAATAACATAAAATATGTTATTTTATTAATATTAAGTATTTTAATGGATTTTATTCAATTTTCAAACCTATAAATGACTTTCCAAATTCTAAGATAGAAATATTGATTTTAGAAACATTACCTTTTTGAAACATTAATTTTACATGCCAAAATAAGTAATATAAAATGATACTTGGTTATTGTGGGTTAAAAAAACTTAAAATATGACCCAAATGTCCAAAACCATGGAAGAAACCCATAAGTAATCCAATGGTTTTTCCACACAAGGTTTCCCCCCAATGTGTCCTCATAGCCCTAAGGTTTCATTCCTCAAGATTTAGGTGTAACTCTTCAAGGTAAGAGAATTATTCTTCCTTTCTCTTCAATTGAGTAACCTTTTTTATATGTATTCTAAATGTTATGGTTACTCCCTTTTATTTCCCTTTTTGATCATACACTTATTTTTAGATTATATTTTATCAAGGGGAGACCCTTGTCCCCTCTCATTTTACCCTTTTCTAAAAAACATTCTTTTTACCTATCATGCTACTGAATTTAATCCTCAAAATTTCTCTCTCTTGTTAAGAAATTCTCTTTTTTTTTATTTTTTTTAACACCCAGACCTATTTTTTTCTAGGGATATTAACCTAGATGTAAATATTATTTATTTTATTTTGGGATTAACATATATGAAACCTTCCTTCTCTTTATTTGGGTTAAAAATTACATAATGATAATGTATTTAAGAACTTTGAAACACCAGGATTTTGATAAGAAACTCGTTCTTTATTATCCATGGGTTATTTATGAAATGTTTTATTATGATACATGTGTATCATAGTAATTATGACATTTGAAGTGTTTTCCCTGATAGTGATCCTATGCATTGGATAAATAATTAAATCTCTATAGATGACATGTTTTATGATGCCTTGGTGAATAACCATGGTAATTTTAATTTATGAAACCTTCATAACAAACCTTGGTGATATGATTATGAATGTATCATTTTAATGTTGTATCCATATTTCCTTATTATGAATCGTGTTATTTTTATTATGATATGTCTCATGTTCCCTTTATAATTCCATAATTATATTCCTTATGTTTTTATTGATATTTATCATGATCACATGTAAACTATTTCCCTTGCTTATTACCTTACAGGGCCTCATGCTCACCTCTTTCCTTTGATGTATGTCCCCAAGATATGATATGCAGTAAATGTATTTAGGTTGAACCCATTAATAATCCTTTAGATTAGATTGGAAGAATTTTTTATGTTTTCATGTATTATGTTCCTAGTTTCCATGAAACTAAACTTTAAAAGATCCTCTATTTTATACCATGTAATAAAAATATTATGTAATACAAATATTATGTAATTAAAAGGCAGGATTCCATATGGATAGATAACTACCTATCTCAAGGGGGCATACCTTACATCCTTGAACACTCTTTGATAGGATCCCCAAATGGGGTATCAAGTGTCATCATGCCATAGAAGTACTCTATCTTGTGGCCTAGACTCTCCAGGATTTTCATATATATTAAAGAGTGTGATGAATCTATGTTAAATAATGAAGACACTAGAGTAGAGGCTACTATAATGGTACCTCAAACATGATAAGGTTCGCTGATCTGCACCTCTAGCATAGGTTTCACTGCATATAACTGGCACATACCGCAGACCTGAGACATAATTGGATACCCTGATCAAGCCCGCTCCACCATGACATTGAGTCCTGATTCTAGTTTCCTCTACCTTGACCAATAACTCGAACTTACTAGCCAGTGGTATTCCAACTTCCTATATGGTGAGGTTCTATTATCCCCACTCCAGAACATGGATTAGGTGTAGATGCTCTCTCACTAGGAATAGGTGGAAAGGTCCTGCAGAAGTGTTGAATATGACCCACCCCACAACATCCTCTACATTAAAATGTATCTTGCATGAATTGGTATTTTGTGTGTCTTAGTTTCCTACAATAATTTCATATAATAAAACTAACATTATGATCTACCTAATAAACACCGCACCCATGAGAAATCTCACATTGATGCTTCCATAAACTAGAAGAACTGCAGCCATGTCTGGTTGTTGAACCACCACAACTCACACCTTCAGCTTCCCTAAAATTATACTTAGTAATGAGATCCTAGTTGACTATCTCAAAAAGATTAGTCAACCAAAAAACATTAAACTTTGATCAGATGGTATACACAAACACTTCTCAAATCACCTCACAACCATGAGCTAATCATCATTCTGAGTCAGTTTGAATCACTAAAAACCAGTAAAAAGGGTAGAATATTCCATCATAGATGTAGTTCCCTATTTTAATTTCATGGAATATCTAGTTCGGTTAGTCTTCAATGTCTATAGAATGAAGTAATCATTGAATACCATTTGGAAGTCTTTCTAAACCATATCCTGATGTTGTTCTTCCTGGGTAATGACATCCCACCACCTCTTTATAGAACCATGTAACTTAAAATCTACAAGCATTAACCTATGCTCTAGAGGAATTTAAAATGCTCTAATATAGAAATTGTGGCCTCTATCCATGTCTCAATGGCCTAAGGGCCACCGCCACCCAAAAGAGTAGGTAGGTGATGCTTCTAGAACTCTTAAGTAAAATATTTCACAGTAGGGGAAGGTCTAGAAATTCCTTGCATAGAGTACATCACATATATAAAACCATATTGAAACTAGGTGTCAGTTACTAAGTAAGTAATAGAATGTGGTTTCACAGGTGGAACTACAGGTGGTATCACTAGTGCCTCAGGGACTACCACCTCAGTAACATGATCTTCACTACCTTCCGGGTATACAAATTGAGGTTATCATGGTAGCATGATTCTACAATGCCAAATTCATGCCTTAGAAAAGAATTTAACAGTTTAAGAGATCACAGATACATAGTAGGGTAGGTACATATCCTCCCTATGGAAAATATTACACCTCTATTCCAACTCTAAAATCCTAGTCAAGGTAGTAAAGGAAGACCATAACAGGCTATAGGAATTTCAAGAGACACCCCCAACTACCCACTACTAAGGATGGTTTTTTGTTCTAGGTCTCATATCACATGACTAAGGTTCCAATATATGGAGTTTCAATTGCAAGTTATAGAGTAAAACACCCTTTACTTTTCAATTGGAAACCCATTTTTTAACCATTTCATTTAAATGTTTAAAACCATTTATGTTCATACTCTGTTATACATATATTTATATATCACAGTCCAATTAAATGTGTCACCATACCCAATTTATAAACGATACACTATTATAAATTATAATTGGAACATCATTTAACTGCAATATGGCCCTTACATCTGGTATCGAGGTGTAATAGGTCTAGTATAATGATTTTATTGGTTGGACTACCATTCCCAATTTATATAAGTACATGCTTCATAAATTTTAATTAGAATTCAAGCAATCCAACCAATAATATTTTCCTCCCATAAAACCAATGGTTCATGACACAAACAAGGCATAATTGGTAAATTAAGGTTCTATCATCAATATATGCAGGAAAATGTCATTTATATTAATGAAAACAATTTAATTAGTTCAATTATGTTATCCCTATAGTAAATGATAACACATTTACACATATCATAATTCATTCACTATCAATATACATGAGGAAAATTCATGTAGTAAGTAAATGTGGCATGGAAAGATGCATGGAATATAATCCCTAAAGTGCCTATACTGATGCCTAAGATGATACCTCATTGTCATACTAGGAAAAGGAAAAAACCATATAAAAATAATAATAATGTCACAACACATGTGTGTCACCAAATGGTGAAATAAGTGTAACAATAACATAAAAAAACATAACAAAAATATCTCATCCCAAGTAATTTGGGTTTCCCCTATATGTGGGTTAGATACTAATAAGAACATGATCAATACCAAATTCCAACACATTCCTAGTCTCCTGTATAATACCTAAATAGTAAGATAAAAGGGAAAAATGTGATTCTATGATGCCACTTTGTAATGTCCTAACCCAAAATCCGCTAAAACGGTTACTGAATGTGGTAGGTCACATGGCCTCAAGTGTGCCTCCCTATATACTGGATACTATCAAATAGCATTGAGGGTCTATGGTGGTATGGTTGGGAAACTATACCCTCATATATGATAATTACAAAAGATATAAATAGAAATAACAAATAGAGAAATCATAAAATAGAACCAACAACATAGTAGAAAAGGAAACATCCAAGAAACTGTAATAATAATCAAGCCATAAGCTACATCATATACAAAGTGATGTCATGGGAAACTGGTATACAAAAGGGGATACATGGGATATAGAGTACAATAATATTAAAATATATATATAAACAAAAAAAAGACAAAATACATATCTACTAGAATCACGAGTATACGCACGTTCATATAATCACATGCTTCAAGTTATAAGAAAAATAGATAAAGCATCTTTGATAGGGAACTTTCCCTTATCCACACATACAACCAAGAAGTTTGATTGGGTACCATGGCCGGACCAAGTATAGTGTTAGATAAACATGGTAGGCCACCACCAACAGTATCTATAACAATCCATTCAGTGTATATAGAATAGCAGTGTGTAGGTATAATGGATAATAAAAGATTCTATAAATAAATACTATATGGATCAGGTTCCTATGAGACACCTTGTAGACTTTACCAACATCGTCATAGTTCGGAATAAGTATGATCTCATTAACCATGTACACCCATATATAAGTAATCATATACAATATGTATATATATATAAACTATATATGCGAGGACATATATAGGAATATTCATGGATACTAGGTTTTAGCTATACTAGTGGCATAAATTAGGCATTCATGTATAGTATAACGAGCTAAAATCTCCAGTAAGGGTAATATCCTTGGATTTCATATGAATATGATACGTAATGACCATCACTCAAGATAGTTTTGTGAGTTTTCTGGACCAACACCTAATGAAAGGGAACATGGAACATCATTCTCATCATCCAAGTAAAATTAAATGGTGTGAGATATCATTCCCATCACCCAACATAAGGGAGCATGAAACTCCATGCTCGAAAAATCCCTTAGTCATTGTTCACCAGCCAATAACCAAGGCCTAATAATAGTAATCATGATGAATTTACCCTTAATAATCTTTATTAATTCAACATGATCTAACCATGGGTGTCATAATTTATATAATTTTTAGATATAAATATAAAACATGTGGCGTGGCCTTGCCTCACACATCCATTCAATTCAATTAATCCATTTAATTTATAAAGAAAAGAAAATTTATTTTAAAGTCAAGCCATACCTATTCAGAGGAAATTGGCTAATTAAACATCTATATTAAGGTGGGAAATTAATTCACCACACTCAAAGGGGTGTTTTTCAATGAGGTAAACATCCAGTAATGGTGAAACATGAGTTTATGGGTGTATCATAACATGGTGAAATTAATTAAGACAAGAAAACACATTATAGATAAATGAATAGAGAATTTAAGCATGAGGAACATCGACGAATGCTATAAAAACACCGATAATTTTAAGAAAACTTACTAGACCACCTACTATAGGATCATCGATAACTCCTCATCCAGTATTGACATTAGGTTTGAAGTGGAATGGAATAAATTGGAACAATGGATAAATGCCCTGAAAATAGGTCATATGAGCTTGAACCAAAATATTGAAAGATATGTTGAGAGAAACTAAAGAAGAAATGAATATTATTATATCCCTTATTGATAGCTTTCCAATGAATCTGACGGTAGTCCGATCAGAGTCTAGATGAAGAGATGGATTCAAAACCCAACCATGGAGAAAGGAGAGCTCTCACGTGAAGGGAGAAGGTCATGCGTTCACTGGAGATGAAATGAAGAGAAAGTGTTCTGAAAATTTTAAGTGAAAAATGGAAATTTACCCCTTCATTAATGATTCACATGTTTTAGAATCGCATCTTTCTAAACCATGTGGAAGATACTATAAAGGGAACACATCTCATGAGCTAGGGGCACAGTTTGACTAACCATGCTTAGGCCATGTGAAAATCCTCTATCAAGATTTATGAAGCACCCATAAGGGAATTCATTCTAGGTTTCATAGTTTTTTATAACATTTTAGCCTCCTATGTCCATCTAAAACATCATGCACATTTTGACCAAACCATGCAGGCTCATGTGCACAGTTTGGACAAAACGTACACATGGCTAGTTTCCTCCATAACTTGGAGCTCCGAGACTTGAACTATCCCTGGATGATCCTAAGACCTTCCTTGGGCTTTAAAGAACACTCTTTGTGATAAAACAAGGAATTTAAAACATAAAAACAATGATTTTACCTTTTTAAAAATTTGGTTCATTACAGTCTCCATCACATTCACGTTATTATCTTCAAGGGTATTCTCGCACAAATATGAGATTCCATGGGCAACCAATTTTTTAGTTAGATATATGTTCTTATAATTTTTCATTTTTGGTGATTCTAATCAAAAATAAAAACAAGGTTCAAAAATTCAACTACCACAACAACACATCAAACTCAACTTAAGTCATATTTAGAAAAATAATGAGCATGTATAACCATATAATAAAATTCTCAATAATATTTAAAACTTGTCTGATTCCACCCTACCCATTAATTAAATCAATATAGATAATTATCTTTATTAAGATGATACGTACCATTTACCCAATGGAAGAAAAAAACATGATATTCTCATATGTATATCCCAATAAGGATAGATAAAGGATCCCCTGCCTCAAAAGGAAGTTTCTCAAACACTCTACACCAAAAATAGGGAAAAGGAATATGATTTCACCACCTAGATATCATGAAGTTATGACCTTAATCAACCTTTACATTTTTCATAGAAGGCGAAAATGAGATATAAAGAATCTCATGACGTAAATGAAATTGTTTTCACTAGAAAAACTGAGTGTGAACCCAACTTTTGAACATGCCTAGAAACACAAATAGGGTCGATCTTGGTGGATAGAGATGAATCTTTAAGGTTTAAGAAATATATGGTGGTTCTCCCAGAGTTGAATAAAACATATAAGACTCAAATGTAAAAGGATAAATACATTTAAGATACCAAATACATTTTACAAAAATTAACATGGTTGTCCATTTAATTTTGATTTAATTTATGCATGATTCATATTAATGCATTTGATATTTTAATAAATAAATTATATAAATATAGTCTTTTAAAAGACCTTTAATTTCCCTTATTTAAGGATTCAACACCATATCTATGATAAAAATTCATATTTATGAAATTCTAAGCAGAACTAGAAATTCTAAAAAAAGGGAAGAGTGACTGTGAAAGGTAATACCATGAGACACACCTATGACTGTGAGACCAACCAATGATTGTGAGACCAACATGCAACCATATAAAACATCTAGTATAGCGAGAGACATGTGTGACTGTGATACTAACCTATGACCATGATACCAACCAGTGATCATGAGACCAATTCTATTAAAGTGAGACACACTTGCAACCATGAGACCAACTTGCAATCATAGAACCAACCTATGACCGTGAGACCAATCCTATGACTGTGATATGGGATTATGTGAATTTGAGACTATCCTATAGTCGGGAGAACAATCCTATGATCATGTGATTGGATTGTGTGAATATAATACCAACCTTGAGAAACCAAAAAGTAAAGGATGATAAATTCTATAAAATTTCATTAGATAACTCTCAAAAAATTCTCATCCTTGAGAATTACAAAAAAATGGTCCAAAAAATAACATGTGAGATACCACTTAGGGATCTCATTATAACTGAAACATATCCACCATCCAAACACATCAATCCATAAATTATCTCTCTTCCACATATATATTTTCACTACTGGTTCATCCATTAGATGGACCAATCTTACAACCTCCACAACGTCCTCACAACACTTCTTTAAGAACATGAATCAAGGAAACCTACCTTGTATATCAGGACATTTTCAGATTTTTGTGGCATTGACTCACCCATACAGTTTTAAAATGTGTCACAAATATAATGGATCTTGATTGATAAGGGTTATTACCCTCTTTATATGATATAGTCCATAGAATAAATCATTAGTAATAGTATAATAAACATCTCATAATTTAGAAATATCCAAACATCAAATCATTAAAGAAAAACAGAATAAGGAAAAACTCAAAACAACTCTAGGTACTAAGAACTCATTTTTATCTCATACTTCCAAGTACTCTCTTTTAAGACACCATTCCTCTACAAAACATGACCCAAGGTACTGGTCTATTCATGCATAACTTTCTCTTGGTGATCCTAGATCTCTACTGGTCACTCCACAAATGTCACATCATCCTTGATATCCAACTCTCTCTAGAAAATGATGTGGGATTCATTGTGAAGATACTGATGATTTTGGGAAATGTGGAAGATATTGTGGATCATGTCCCATAATAGTGGAATCACTAACCTATATTTCACCAAGCCAACACACCCCAACACCTCAAAAGTTCTAACAAACTAGGGTGATTACATGAATCCCTAACCAATCCAATATTTCCCATAATGATGGAAAACTTTAAAAAACCTTGGTCTATAATATAGAACTCAAAAAATACTTCTCCTTAAATTATAATAAAATTTATATCATTCGTGTTTCCCCTTTATCATCTCATGAACTAGCTAAACCTTATATGTTGTTCCATGTACCACATCGGTGCCAAAAATAGATGACTCTCCAACTTCAATCCAACACAATAGGGATTAAAATGGTCTCTAATAAAATTCCTAAAATAGTCTCATGTTGATGGATTAGTGGTAGATATTTTAATAAGAAAACTTGACAAAATGTATGTGATTTTCCTAAGATGAACCAAAATATAGGATGCATGCTCACAACATATCCTCCAATTTCTTGATGGTCCACTCCATATATCCTTCTATTTGTTGGTGGAAAGAAGTGTTGAGACATTACTAAGTAACAAAAGAATTATAAAATCCTCTTCATACTTGTGAGGTAATACAATCATCCTAATACAAGAAAATTTTCCTTGGAACTCCATGAAGCCTCATGACCTCATCTGCAAACCTCCTCTACAAAACGTCCATGGTTATCAACTCTTGGATTGTTAGGAAATGAACTACCTTCATCAATCGATCCATGAATACCCAAATAACATCATATACTCTCTAAGATAGAGGTTATCTTATGATAAAAGTTTTCAAGGAATATTACCACTCCCACTCAGGAACATCCATGGGCAACAACAAACAACCATGAACCCATTGTTCTACCTTTTTATGCTGGAAAATTAGACATCAAGCCATGAACTGTGCCACTAACCATTTCATCCTACACCAGTAAAGCTATGTCCTCAGACCATGATAAATCTTAGATCATCCTAGATACACTAATTAATGTAATATCTATAAGAATTTAAGGACTCTCTCATGCATTGATCTCAGGATAAAAATCCTCCCCTAAAACAATATCTAATTTTGGCCATCCTTCGACCTTCCATCTAGGAAAATATATTGGAAAACTCATTCATGCATCACTACTACCTCTAATTCTCCCCACTGAGACTCCACCACCTACCAAATTATATAATTCATCATGTTAATATGAAACAAGAAACCTCTATTATAAACCACACATATATCTAGGTGTATGGTTTTCAACTCCTCCATTTCCCTCTAAGCATCTGTAAACTCTTGAACAATTTTCCTTCATGAATTCATAATTAGTGTATCATATAAATAATTCCCCTTACCAAATTTTATAAGATATCAATGTCACACTCATAAATAAAATTTATCCACAATTTTTGTTTCAAATCTAGTTCACACTGATAGAAAATATATGTCAAGATCTTGTGATTGGTAAAGACCAAAAAATGATTTCTGATGAGGTAATGTCACCACATCTTCATCAAAAACACAATTTCCACTATATCTAGGTCATGAGTGATGTAGTTAAACTTGGGGGTATATAAATTCCTAGACCTATAAAATATCACCTCCTTATTTTTCATTAATATGAATCCCAATCCCATATTATAAGCATCACATAAAACCTCAAACATCACCCATTCTACTAGAAACCAAACCACCAGAGTGCATATCAGTCTCCCCTTCAGGTAGTAAAATTCTACCTAATGCTGATCAGTCTAGATGAAATCCTATTTCTTATAGGTTAGATCCTCCAAAAAGGCCACAATCCATGATAATTAATACATGAAGCAATGGTAATAGTATTTGAGACATATGAAACTATGAACCTCTTTCACAATCTTGGGTTCCTCCCAAGAAACAACTATCTCGATATTTGATGGGTCTATGACCGCACTCTACTAGGACACATCATGTCTAAGTAAATCAACGTCCTATGTCTAAAACATGAACATGGACAACTTTTCAAAGAGTTGGGGAATCGATGAACCTACAATATGGATATGAGATGATCAGCATCTTCCTTATATAACTTCGATTAGATCAATATTTTGTTGATAAAAATGACTATAAACTAGTCCAAGAACTCATGGAACATTAATCTCATGAGCCCCATCAACACATCTAGTGTTTTTGTGACACTGAAATGTGTGACCATGAACTTGAAATCTCTAATCCTACAACATAATTTAGTGTTTATGATATCTTCTTCCTCTATCCTTAGCGGATGATATCATAATTATAGATTTCTAATAGAAATTCAACTAGATACACTTAATTGATCAAAAATATCTTCAATCATTGAGAGAGGGTAATGATTTTTATCATCACCCATTTTAGAATTTGATAGTCTATACACAGCCTCAGACTACCATCTTCCTTCTTGGTGAATAACACTAGAGCAGCCCATAGTGACACGCTAATCTAGATGAAACATTTTGGTATAAATTCATTTATCTAAATCCACAAATCCTACAAATTATAGGGTTCTATTTGATAACAATCTATCAAAATTACAGAAGCTCCTGACAATAAATCTATCTCAGTATTTAAATCACATCAAGGGGTAGTGTTATAACCACCCCATGGAAGACATACATAAATTATTCAATAACTCTGGGTGTCCCCACCATCCCAAAACCCAAAAAAATTACTAAAATCTCTCCTGTAACAGAGATAAGAGGCTCCACACACCTACTACCCATCTATAAACCCAATTCTCCAATGAAAACCACACACTAACCATCCACATCAGATAAAGGGGCCTTCTTATAGAAATATTCGATAACCATACATAAACAAAAACTAATAAACATTGAGGATGACATTATATGGTTGCATCTATAGTAATAAGATATCCCCACATGTCTGATGTTTCCCCATCACCATCCTACACCCCTGGAACACATCAAACAAGAAGATCTAGCCTCCAACTATTGTAGTCAACACTAGGGGCATGTGAAGCCTCTTTATATTCAGTCACAAATCATGAACCAAATTAATAGAAAAAAAATGAGTGTGAGGATCGTGAATCAAACAAGGTGGAAACAAGGGTAGATGATAAGCTAATCATACCTATGATGATCTCTGAACCCTTTGGTGATGGTACCTCTATGGCATGAAACTATCCACAACTAGAATATCTGCCTCACTATTGGTGACCACCTTGATGACTAGGCTCTAGCCTATATCCTTGATGATGAGGACCATCACTGGGATGAACTCTACAAGCTATGTCTCCCCATTGATGATGAATAAGTGTGGGTGGCCTCTTTTATTATTGCAACTAGGCCCGATCACCCAAATCAAACTATCCAACCTAGTCATCATATTACTAAGACTAATAGTGAACCAAACCCCCATAAGTAAATCATGTGAATATGAATCCTCTAATAGAAACTTGAGAAATATTTTCCCTAGAAAAAATGTGGGGCTGAATGCAACGACTGACTCCCTAATAGTTAAAACCTCCAAGGTTGTTGAATATGAGACATGCTACTAATAAATCTTCTACTTGAGGAATCCTATTGGATAGTATATCATTATATACCCCCTTGTTAATTCATATGATCAATAAATTACATATTCTTATCCACCTTCAAATACATTGGAAACATAAATGGAGTAACTAAATACTGGATATATGGGTGGAGTGCCTCCTCAAGATTCCACACACGGGGTAGCTCATCAAGAAAAAATCAGGTGGAAAATATAAAATATCTTTAAACATGATATAAATTTATTATGAAGACATACTCCCATGGTAAAGAGAAAGTGGATCCTTCCTATTTATTACCTTCATGGTTGGTGATAGGGACTCTTATCAGAACTGCTTCTAGAATTATGCATAAAAACATCCTCCTTCTTCCACTCCCTAAGATACAACATCCATCACTAATGTGGTGTTCCCCTTAGCATAATGACTACTAGCATGACCCAATAATATGACCAGACCCATATCATACTGAATGTGATATCAAGATCCTCCAACCAGCACTTTGTCTCCATATCAGAGTCGCTTCCATCATATTTTTTCAAAACATTATGCTAAAAGTCATGCAACATCCTATTCCATTGATCAATCTCTTCAATCATAGAAATCCTATGGTGGTAAACTAGGTCATCCCTTTGAACCTCTACTGCTTGGGATACACACAAATAGTTCCCAATATCCATGATTAAAAATTAAAGAGAAACCCAGTGCCTAGTATCATGGAATATTATTAAGTTTCATTAAATTAATTAATTTTAATTTCCAAAATATCACCCAATTCAGACATGGAAACAATCAATAATAATGTGTGTCCTAGCCAATCACATTATTCCATGTCATGCACCAAGCTCAATAGTCATAGTTTCCCCACCAACGCATATAGTTACTTACCATTCCAAACTCCAATTTCTATCCTATCTCTCAACCAAAACCTTTGATACCACTCTTTCATGACCTCCCCCTCTAAAGGTACCCCTTTTGGGATAGTAATGAAGGAAAAAAGGATAATGACCTCCAAGACTCTCCTTTATTGGGCCCTGGATTGGAAATTAACAATAAGGGTGAAATAATCTCACATATAGAATGCATTACCCTCAATTAATTAATAAGTATTGAAATATAGGATAAACTAACAACCAAACAACACTATCCCATAAAATAAATAGGATAACCAAACCATCCCAAAAATTCATGTCAAATGTAAACAAATACAAGAAGGATCTCTAAAAAATATAAAATAAAACCTAAGGTTATGACTCAATAATAACTCCAATGTCTGGGAAAGTAATGTCTAGATCGGACCCTGTGATCCTCCTGGAAACCTAAAAAAAGTTTATATTCACATAGGGTGAGCATAAAATGTATACTTAGTAGGATCATACCCGAGTTCTCTCATGCAACTCTGAGAAGATAATACTAATCCACCAATGAGAAAATAGCATAATTAACAACACCTAATCGGGTCAACTAACCCATCCCAACTCCACCATAGCATTCTCACCAAATAACACATCTAATTATAATAATATAAAAAATCATATCAATAAAGGGCACTCTGCACAATTTTCCCACTAATTGTTTTTCTCTCACATCCCAACATTATACATATTAGAGCTCCCATACCTTATGTAATAACTATGCCTAAAGAAAATTGATAAACTAAAACACATCCCACTTAAAGTCACCTATGAATCCATATCACATATTGACCAAATATACATGATCACCCATATCTCACAATGTTGATGCTCCTTTCCATCATAGAGTCTAACAAATGGAAAAGGGGAATACCTAAAGCACAAGAAGAGTCATCCTTTGAAGAACATCAAAAATTGACAAAGGTATGAACAAGGAACCCTTTAAGAAGAGGTTGCGCAAGTTTCCTTCTGGTCGTGCAAGTCACTTGAGTTCCACATATGGGTCGCACAAGTCACTTGTGCGCCCTATTCCTTTTTTTCCCAAGGTGCCCAGTGGCCTATAAATAGCCCCTGTGGGCCCCCCATTTCGAGGAAGTATTTTTTAAAACTCGGATTCAAGCTCTGGTCTCCCAAGTCTTTTTCTGACGTCTTCCGAACAATTCTAAGGCAATTCATTGCCTAGAATGGAATCTCTAAAGAGGAAGAATAAGGCCTAAGTTTTAGAATTCATTAACACTTGTGCGCCTAAGTGTCCAGCCATTAAGGGAAATCAAGGCACTTGCGTGTTGCCTTGCCCTCTCAAGGGAACTTGTGCGCCACACTTCTAGAATCATCTAGGGATGATAAAAAGGGCTTGATTTTAAAGTCTCCCAAGTATTACCCTATAAATTATTCGTCGCCCAAGGTGACTCATGTCGCGCAAGTCTACTTGCACGACCAGGACTTGTGCGCCATAACAATACTTGGGAGCCTTCTTCTAACTCACCTCTTTTACTCAAATCCACCCCTCCTCTTCAAGACATAGCCTTTAAAACCCTCTTCAAATCCATTTATGGCATGGTTCCTTTGTTAGATTCCTTATCTGAAAGGAATTCTATGAGAACCTCTCCTAAAACCCCAGGACTTACAAGTTTTATGTCACCATGGTTAGAGGTTTCCTATATAACCTCATCCTTTAAGATGAGAAGATCTTTAACTTGGGCCTCCTTCTCAGGAGTAAGCCCCAAGTTACAAATCCCTTTAACCTGGGCCTCCTTCTCAGGAGTAAGCCCCAGTCAAAGTTTCTTTTGATTTGGGCCTCCTTCTTAGGAGTAATCCCCAAGTTACAATTCCAAATCTCCATAAAGTATAAATACCTTTATGAACCCTGCTCTTGGGCTTCTTTCCTAAGTCCTGGTCTTCATTTACTTGGGTATTCATACATACGTAAGCCCCACATCATTTCTCATAACTGCATCCTTCATGGCACCATCGTCAAGTTTACCAATACCTCTTGTTTCTCACACCGAGCATGACTCACGTGATCTTAGAGTGTAAAATTATTCATGACATCTCTTTTTGGGTCATTAACTATGCATAAACCCCATATCCTTCTTATGGAACTACGTGGACTTTGATCTCTTCCTTAAAAGTAGAGTACGTTGGAATCCTTTATAAGGTTCAAGATCATCTTTCATTAATTACTTTACATCCCATATGACGTTAAACTATATCCTTATTATTGAACTACGTGGGTTCCGATTCCTTTTTAACAATGATAGGTAGGTAGCCCATCTGCGGGTACGATCCCAACTCTGAAATAATCCTTGTCTTTCTAAAGGAAAATAAACTTAAAGTGCCCCACTGAGTGGCTTTAAAACCAGTATGGCCATCATAATGACCAAAAGATTTCTATATAATGTATTGAAGGATACCATTGACTAAGAATCTCTAATTTATACAGATGATTCGCCATCAATGAAGAACCTTAAATACATATAATAGATTCTCTAAATCCAACACATATCAATCATTGATTGCTAAATCTAAAGGAAAACTCATTTTCATACTTGGTGAATTAATAAGGATACATGAACATAACTTAAATCTATGAGAGAGTCCCGAAATAGGCAATAATTCCCCCCCAAAATGTGTGATGAGCCTGACCTCCCATCCTCTCAACCAGTGAAAATTTTTAAGCCTCATCGGTCCACGATTATTGAGAACCTACCTTTGAAAAGTAGGTCCAAATGGATATAGAATCATTGGATGTTTCAGGTTCTATGAACAAACCCCTTAGAAACCAATTGGAAAGTTTTAACCTTAAACAAACTAGGTCCTCCCCATTTCCAGAAGAAACAAAAAATGGTGAACCCGATGTGAATCCTTAACCAAGTTAAAAGATGTTTTACTTATTTGTTAGGCCCCTATTTAACTCAATGTGAGGGCCAACAAAGCAATCAATCACATATGTGTTCATCCAAAAGATGTAGTCTAGCCAATATTATCTTGATTATGTCTGTTATATCAAATAGGCACTCTTTTCCAAGATCTCTCTGTAATACAAAAATGGACTTTTTTAAAGTTCACACCTGTGAATGCCTCGGCTGTTACTCCTGCTAGATCCTCATCCGCTCTTAGGATGACATCACCTACTCAGCATCTTCAATGCTGGGTATCAAATTCATTGGTGAGGGAATACCATCAACATGGTACCATCCCAACTCTAGAGGCCACTTGACAAGCCCTCCAAGTTAATAACTCACCCTGGTTGTCCGGACAATGACGACCAGTGGTTAAGAAGCAGGTGGTGCCAACCACCGTCTCCAACTGTTTCAGGTCGTTATCCCCGGAACACAATCACCAGTATCTCCCATATTATAGGGAGGTGAATGATGAGGTCACTCAAGGCCTCAATTCAATAATACAAGATTCCTTTCCGAGGGATCCCATCAACAATCGCCGCCAGACTCGTGTGGTAGTACACCCTCAACATGATGAGGGTATCACCTTTAGGGGTTCGAATCAGGTTCCTCAGACCCGAGCATGCAAGACGAAACACCAGAGGTGAAATTTGGTCAATATGGAGTAGGTTCTTACCTCTTCCCCCTCCGTAGAAGTCCATCAAGCTAACTTGATGACAAACAATGAGCGGGCATATACACTTGTCCATCCTAATTTCACTGCCCAGCAGACTCGTCTGGTAGTAACACCCCAATCCTGCCCGGAAATTTCGGCAGAGTACTCTAGGCAGGCACATACACCTGTTTATAATTCATCAGCCAGTCTGCAGACTCTTCTGACTCCAACCAAAGAAGTTCACCAATCTAATATGGTGGCAACTAGTAAGCAGGAACATACATATGTTTACAATCACCAATTCTGTCAGAAGTCTCTTCTTCCAGTATTGAAGGAAACTCGTCAACCATACTTGATGGAGAATACACAACAGGCACATATTCCTGCTAATGTTCATCAAGCCTGCCAACAGTCTTGTTTGGTAGCACCCGAAGAAGTTATTCAGAAAGCTCTGATGACGAATTTAGAGCAGACTCAACTCTTTGCCCCTATGCATAAGTACTGTCAATATCTGTTGACAAGAAAAGGATGACATGAGCAGGCACATACACCTACTCCAGACACGGAATGGATGTATATTCCAGTTTTGGCAGTAGAAGTCACCAAGAACATTCTAACAATGGAGAAAGAGCAGAAGCAAATCCCTGCCCATATTTTGGATACCTGACAGAATATTATAACAAATTCAGCGACATCATAGGGAAAGAAACATAAATCCATCCCTATCAGTGGAGTGACTCTTCAAAATGTCACTCTGGAGTAGAAACACACCTCTGTTCTAGTCCAATAGGGTCGTGAGGAATACTCCCCCATGTCATACGGACAATCAAGTCAGGCACATACACCCGATTTCAATGGAGATAATCAGCCTAACCTGACCACTTCTCTTGAGCAGGCACATACACTTTCCCATAATAACTACTTTTGTCAACAATTGGTTTCCAGAGTGAGTAAGAATGCATCCAAGAAAAATACACATCCAGCACAGTTGAAAAATCAAGAGCCAATCTGCAATAAGGCCTTGCTCAATACTGGAGTTCTTGATGCTCTCAGACAATTATCTGTTACAGCTCAAGATTCTACTCTCTCATTTCCAAATTCCGAAAGTAACAACAGTAATTCTGAAGGTCATCATCAGAAACTTCCTCATGAAGGCTTACTTCATGACAATTCAGTCAATCTCAAAGTATCATCTTCATATGAGAGTCACGATAACCCTCTGCATGGCCAGAAGATCAAGGAGCAAGAAGTTTCATCTTTTGTTGTAACCCACCATGGTGATCCTCCCCATGATGATGAATTTACTATGAAAGTACTCTTCGCAATAGTAATTCGCATTGCCTGTAAAATTCTTCAATGGAAAATGCAGTAATGAGAAAGACCTCTTATCTTGAGGCACTTTCAAATGCGAAGCCCGTCATGTCTAATGCCTTACCGCTAGCAGGTGAAATGCTTTCTCAATCAGAAGACAGCTCGGGGTGTAGGTCATTCTCCAAACCACCCCTGGGTCATTCGTCTTCTAACTTGAAAAATTAATTCTCTACCAATCTTGTTGAATATGATGAATCAACAAAGAATCACCAGCTTTGGTCCAATTAGGTAGAAGAATCATCATCAAATGACAAAGTGGAAGTGCTGAATATGAGAAAACAACTGGAAAAAGATGAAATACTAGTCATGTTTTTGTTGGAACCATGGTCATATTTTCATGAATTGGAATATGGTTTTTCTTTGTTTTCAATCCTCAGAGGAAATTCATAATGTTTTCCAGCAAAGTGCTCATACAGGTCAAGCAGATTATAGTATTGAAGGTGGAACCATTTTCCAGTGTTTGCCAAATTTTTGGGCCTGAAAATCAACAAATGGAGAAAAGTGTTTTTGGAAAAGAGGCTTGCGCACCATGTAATTGAAGGAGAGTAAAATATCATGCCATATGTTTTTCAAGATCATAACATGGAGAAATGGAAAAGGGATAAGGGTCGTGCGGGTTTTGGGCTGGTCGCGCAAGTGACTTTCACGTCGATGCCTAGGAGGATGGAAATTTGCGCGCCTGTTGTTCTTCGAGATCAGAGCTTCAAAATATGGAAAAGGAAAGAGGGTCATGCAGGTATTGGTGTGGTCACGCAAGTGAGTAGCGCGATAGAGACTAGGGGGGTTGGAGCAGTGCGCCGGGACTTGTGCGCCATGATCACACTTGGACGCTACCGCGCAGGGGGTCCAGTTTGCCTATAAATAGAGGACCACCCCTCCTCATTTGTGACGAAGTACAAGACTTATAGATTTTTTGAGCTCCCATCGCGTAAGTGGTTGATTCGTGCAAGTGGTAGTTGGGCCGCACAAGTAGAGTTTGTGCGTCGGTTGTTGGTTGCACGTCCAAAGTGGTTTGGGAGTTAAAGGCACTGAGTCGCACAAGTATGGAGTTGAAGGAGGTAGTGTCACGTAAGTGGGTCGGTGTCAACTGCACGCCAAATTTTTACCACGCAAGTGACTTTTGTGCCGGTCTTGAAACTTGTGCTCCAGGCTTGGAGTTGCGCGCTAGGTGTGGTTGAAGTACGCCCGTCCTTTTTGGAGCTGCACGAAAAGCTGGAAGATTGTTTGATACCTTCGGTGCAAAGTGAGATTTGGTTGCGAGTGGAAATTGGACTTAAATAGAGCATCTACATACAACAGAGGATGAATTATTTTGAAATGGTGAAGGGACATTCACGTCTATAAACTGAGTGTGTCTACACCAAGGGCAGTGAGCCAGGGGGAGTCAACGGGAGTGACCCGAGGGACGCTGTGAGCTATCCCCGAACCTTTTGTAAAGGTAGTGAGCCTAGGACAGAGTAACTATTCTAGAACCTTTGTAATCCATAGCTAGTTAAGTTTAGTGGAATTTGGTATGACCAACAACATGTCGGCGTATTCTCCTTGGATGTAGCCCTTTTTGGCGAACCAAGTAAAAAGTGATGTGTTGTCTCTCTACATGTGAATGTTGCCTTTCTGTTCATATCCATCATACATGTTTAACAAGTTTCTACCAATGTGGGAACAAGATATATCACTTTAAAAGAAAATTTTGACACCTTGATTAACCCCTCCCCTCTCAGGGTGTCCCGGGGTCCTACAAGTTGTATCAGAGCTAGGTTACTGGTGTTGAATCTATCCTTTGTCGTCATGGAAAATGCAGTCAATGTCAGGGGAGTCCCTCTCTTCAATGGAAGTAATTTCCAGATCTGGAAGAACAGAATGAGATCTCATATAAGATCCCTTGGAATGAAAGTTCTTTTCCACTGTGCAACGTTTTAATGTTTCTTATCCAAAAGGGATAGCTATGACTGATACAGATAGAAAAATTCTTGATGCAGATGCTAAAGAACATAATGCTCTCACCGCAACACTTTCTGATCAGATTTATCTAAAATTGATGAGTTTCACCTCAACAAAGTCCATGTGGGATAAAGTTGAAAATATTTATGAAGGTGATAGCAAAGTGAAGGAGGTGAAACTACAAGTTCTGCACAATAGGTTCGATGACCTGAAGATGCATCCTGATGAGAATGCAGACTCCTTCAATCGAATTACTGAAGTGGTTGGAGGAATTCGGGGCCTAGGAGAAAAAATCAGAGACACTGATATTGTGAATAAAATACTGAGAAGACTACCACCCCTGTACAATTCAAAGGTGTAAGCCCTTGAGGAAATAGATATTTCCAAGCTTTCTTTGGATGATCTGTTGAGAATCTTGGTGGCATATGAAATGAGAGTCAAACCAGAAGATGCTACTACACGAGTAAGCAAGAGAATTGGGTTCAAATCCATGGAGAAACTGAAAATCTCAAAAGATAGTAGTGGTGAAGATGGTGAGGAAAAATAAATTATCTCTCTCATTGCCAAGAAGTTCCAGAAGGGAAAAGGGAAGTTCAAGGGGAAGTTACCTCAAGCCTACTTTTGTTGTGGAAAAGTCGGACACATTGCTTCTCAGTGCTTAAGAAATACCGATGATGATGATAGCGATGTTGAAAACATTGAGAAGCCTCAGAAAAGGTTTTTCAAGAAATCAGACTTCAAATCTAGAAATAATGTTCTGAAGAAGAGTTTTTTCTGTGAAGAGGAAGAAGATAATAATGAATTTTGTGATGAAGAAGAACCAAAATTTAAAACTGGGAAACATGCTTCCATGATGGCCACTATTGAACAATCAGAAGATACTGGTGGAGAAAATCAGTTAAAAACTAGTGAAGATCCCGAGTTGTAACTTAAGGATGCTATTAGCAAGCTTAAGATTAAATGTAAGAGTTGCAATAAGTGGAAATCGATGGTATAAGAATCAACTGAATATGTTGATCAACATGAAGCTAAAATTTAACGACTGGAAGAATTTGTAAAAGTAAAGTCTAACATTCTTCAAAGCAATGATGATGTAGTGGATCTGAAGCTGAGAATTAAAGAGCAGGAAAAGGTCATCAATGACCTCACCTCCATACTAGAAGAAAAATCCAAGACTGTTGAGGGTCTTGAGGAGGAAGTTTTTACTCTTAGGAGTAAACTTGAGACTAAATCAATTTCAAAAGAATCAAGGAAGAAAATACAGTTTGGAAGATTCTCATATGCAGAATTACTATCAAGAGCCAAGAGTGGTTCAGATGGGGTAGGAAAAATTTTGAGCGATCAAAGACCCACATTCATGGGAAAGAGAGGAATTGGCTGTGAAGCTGAGACATCAACTGGTGGAAGTAAAGAGAGACAAAAGAAATACAAGATAAAATTTGTACATGTTGAAACGTTGCATAAAGTGCAGAAAAAGAAACCCCCAATCCAAACTAAAAGGAGAACTGAAAATTACCCTCAAACATTCAGAAATGATAGGCAGTCCAACTATTCTTCCAAGGAAGAGAGTATGAGGAGAAATTCTAGTGATAAGTCATTTCCTCTCATGAAGTGTCAGTTTTATGGCTATCTGGGCCATACCATGTCATATTGTGAAGAGGCAATGAGTTATCTGAATGGGGAATATCTGGGACATCAACAAAGGATACTGACTTCATATCCTCCATCTTATAGAAGAAATAGTTTCTATGGATACTGTTTTCATTTCTCTAACTTTGGTCATAAGGCTGTTAATTGCAGGCAGAGAAGGGACATGGACACCTCATACTGTAATTCAAGACAAGTGAGATCTCATTGAAAAGATAGTGTTTCAATTTCAAATAGGTTTTCTCCCCTCAAAAAAGACTTCAACTATGAAGAACCAATGTACACAGATGAGATAATTGAAAGGTCGTCAGTGCTCCATACTCATTCCAATGTCTCATGGAAAGAAAATAAGAAAATTGATAAATCTAACCTTACAGAGGTGGCCCTCAAAGCTAAAAAAAAGCAATAGTACTTGGATTCTGAATAGCAGTTGTTCATCCTATATGATAGGTAATGATGGCCTGTTGACAGATATCAAAAGGAAGGTTGATGGAACGATTTGATTTGGTAATGATGGAGATCTAAAAATCAAAGGTAGTGGAAGTACTGAATTAGCTAATGGAGAGCTAAAGAAGACTGAAGTCCTTTACGTAGATGGCCTACATCATAATCTACTCCATGTGAGTCAACACTGTGACTCGGGACTTATTATTACTTTTAATCAGAAAGGTTGCACTATCAAGGGAAAGACAGGAAATTCACTTATGAAAGGATGCAGAACAGAAGGCAACCTGTATCAAGTTGATAGTAAAGAAAATGTTAGCTGCATGATTGTTGAAGAATAAAACAATTTTGGGCAAAGGATACCGGGTCACATCAATCAAAAATACATGGAGAAAATATCAAATTTGAGGATTGTCATGGACATTCCTAACCTGAAGAGTGAGCGTGAAAAATCTTGTGATGATTGCATTCATGGAAAGCTGTTCTGCAGTTTATATCGGCCAAAGAAGAAAAGGGCATTTCATCTTCTTGATCTAATTCATACAGATGTATGCAGGCTGATAAATGTTGCTGAAACTCATGGAAAAAGGTACTTTGTCATTTTCATTGATGATTATAGTAGAATGAAATGTGTTATAGTCATTCACAGGAAACGAAAAGTGCTTGACTACATGAATACATATAGGCGAATCGCCGAGAATGATACTGGACGAACAATCAAAGTTTTGTGGTCTTATAATGGAGGGGAATACACTCCCATTGATTTTGAGAATTACCTTGAAAAACATGGAATATAGCATGAGGTAGCTACTGTGAGAACTCCACAGAAAAATGGAGTTGTTGAGCGCTGGAATCGACAGGTCAACAACATGGCCAGGACTATGCTGATTGAGAGTGGAATCTCTCGCAATTACTGGAAGGAAGATGTTGAAGCTGCAGTGCACATTTAGAATGGAGCAGGGCTTTATATGGGAGAAATAAAGATACCATATGAATTTTGGCATGGAAGGAAGCCTTCATTGAAATACTTTCATGTTTTCAGAAGTAAATGTTTCATTCGGAATAAAGAAGAAAATCAAGGGAAGTTTGGTGACAATGCTAATGAAGGAATTTTTCTTGGATATCCAATGAACAGCAAAGCCTACAAGTGTTTCAATAAGAGATTAGGAAGGATTGTGGTAAGAAGTGATGTTAATATAATTGAAGATAAAAACACAAATGCTTCAAGAACATCATAGGCTGATGTGATAAAAAGTGAGGAAGAAAGTGAATGAGGAGAAAATGCGAATACAGAAATAGAGGAAGCTGTACAGAACACTCAGCAGTCACATCACGATGTTGACTTAGAAGAAGAATATGAAGAAGAAACTGTGGGTGGAGAAAATGAAACTGAACCACACAGAAGAAATCATAGAGCTGATATTTATCCATCTAACATAATTGGGGACAGGAGTGCACCCACTCAAACAATGAGGATGAATAATAAAACTCAATCTGCATTTCTGTCAGTTGTGGAGCCATCCTCATTCAAGGAAGATGCAAAGGATGAATCTTGGGTGAAATCCATGAATGAAGAGCTAGATCAGATTGACAAGAATCAGACATGGGATCTTGTCCAGAGACCCGAAGTTCACAATGTGATTGGTACAAAATGGATCTTCAAAAACAAGTTTAATGAGCATGGAAGTGTTATTAGAAACAAGGCTCGACTGGTATGTAAGGGATATTCCCAGATTGGAGGTGTTGATGTTGAAGAAACCTTTTCTCCAGTGGATAGACTAGAGTCAATTGGACTTTTCCTTTTCATGGCACTCCAAAGAGGATGTAAAGTATATCAAATGGATGTCAAGATAGCATTCTTAAATGGTGTACTCGAAGAAGAAGTATAAATTGAACAACCATTGGGTTTTATTCTTGGTACTGATGAGACAAAGGTCTGAAAACTGAAGAAATCCCTATATGGTTTGAAGTAGGCACCATGAGCATGGTATTCCCGCCTGGACTCGTATCTCAAGAAGCTATAGTTCAAAAGAGGAGGAGTGGATCACAATCTATATGTGAAGAATTCCCCAAAAGATCAATTCATGGTTCTAGTCTATGTTGATGACATCATATTTGGTGGTAGCAAGTAGAAATCAGTGGATGAATTTTCCAATCACATGAAATCAGAATTTGAAATGTCTATGATTGGGGATCTCACATATTTCTTGGGGCTACAGGTGATTCAAAAGAAGGATTACACTTTCATTTCACAGGAAAAGTATGCAAGAGAGCTGTTGAAGAAGTTTAATATGAAAGACTCCAAACCAATGTCAACTCTGATTGCAGTTGGAACTAAACTTGGAAAGCATGATGATGGGACCTCTGTAGATCTCACCATGTACATGAGGATCATTGGGATCCTACTGTACCTGATAGCAACACGGCCAGATATTGTCTTTGACACATGTCTTGCGGCCCGCTTTCAGAGTAATCCAAAGGAGGAACAGATGGCAGCAGTAAAAAGAATCATGAGGTACATTCAAGGTACACATATCTTTGGGTTATATTTTGCTGCAGGCAGAGATAGTGAATTATCATCATTTTCTGATGCTGACTGGGTTGGTGATGTAGTAGACAAAAATTCCACCAGTGGTGGTGCCTTCTATATTGGGCAGAAATGTGTTGGATGGTTGAGAAATAAATAAGAAAGTACTTCTCTTAGTACTGTTGAAGCTGGGTATATATCTGCCACAAAGGCATGCAATCAACTGCTATGGATGAAGCAACAACTTACAAATATTAGTGATGAGGTGAATCAACCAATAGTAATTTACTGTAATAACAAGAGCACAATTGATCTCACAAAGAATCCTTTTCAGCATTCTCCTACAAAACATATTGAAATCATGTATCACTTTATCAAAGAAAAAGTTGAGTAAGGGGTGATTATAATGGATCATGTGGGAAATGAGGAGAAAGTGGCTGATATCCTGACCAAGCCACTGTCAGCGGCTGTGTTTGAGAAGCATCATTTGAACCTTGGTGTTCAGCCACCTCTCAGTGCATAAGAAGGTTACGCAATTCCCCTCTCCCCATTTATGATAACTGTTTTTATCTGTTTATGGATGTGATGCAGGTTTGTAGGGGAGATACTATCCAGGGGGAGTATGGTTTGATCTGAACAATGAACACATTACCGGTCTTTGGGTTTCTTTTCAATGGGGGAGAAAGGAATAAATTCAGGCATGTTCAGGCATGTAATGTTTCTGTGATGATAAGGAATACATTGGTCATGTAATGCTTCTTGGGCGTCATTGAGAATTCCAAAACACGGGAACCCAATTCAAGCTTTCTCTCTTGTTTTCTACACCGAGCATTTCTCATGTAGACTTAGAGTGTTGTATCAGTTGATTCTTGCGTTTTTAGTTTACATGTGGATGGGGATCTATTGAATTTATTTTATGATTGCCAACAAACCCAAAGGGAGAGATTGTTGGAACCATGGTCATATTTTCATGAATTGGATTATAGTTTGTGTTTGTTGTAAATCCTCAGATGAAATTCAGAATGTGTGCCAGAAAAGTGCTCATATAGGTAATTGAAGGAGAGGAAACTTGCATGCCATATGTTTTTCAAGACCAGAACATGGAAAAATGGAAAATGTATAAGGGCCACGCAGGTTTTGGGCTGGTCGTGCAAGTGACTTACGCACCGAGAAAGGACTTGCACGCCGATGCCTAGGAGGTTGGAAAGTTGCGTGCCTTTTGTTCTTTGAGATCAGAGCTTCAAAATATGGAAAAGGAAAGAGGGTCGCATAGGTATTGTTGTGGTCGCTCAAGTGAGTAGCACGACAGAGGCTAGGGCGGTTGGAGCTGCACGTCGGGACTTGCGCGCCACCGCGCAGGGGGTCCAGTTTTCCTATAAATAGAGGATCACCCCTCCTCATTTGTGATGTAGTTCAAGACTTAGAGATTTTTTGAGCTCCCATCACGCAATTGGTTGAGATGCGCAAATGGTAGTTGGGCTGTGCATTTAGATGTTGTGTGACGGTTGTTGGCTACGCGTCCAAAGTGGTTTGGGAGTTAAAGGCACTGAGTCATGAAAGTTTGGAGTTGAAGGATGTAGTGTCGCGCAAGTGGGTTTGTGTCACCTATGCGCCAAATTTTTACCACGCAAGTGACTTGCACACTGGTCTTGAAACTTGCGCACCAGGCTTGGAGTTGCGCGCCAGGTGTAGTTGAAGTACGCCTGTCCTTTTTAGAGCTACATGAAAAGCTATAAGATTGCCTGATACCTTTGGTGCAAAGTGAGATTTGGTTGCGAGTGGAAATTGGACTTCAACAGAGAAACTACATACAATAGAGGATGAATTATTTTGAAATGATGAAGGGACATTCACGTCTATAAACTGAGTGTGTCTACACCAATGGTAGTGAGCCAAGGGGATTCAACGAGAGTGACCCGAGGGATGTTGTGAGCTATCCCTGGCCCTTTTGTAAAGGCAGTGAGCCTAGGATAGAGTGATTGTGCCAGAACCTTTGTAATCCACAACTAGTTAAGTTTAATGGAATTTGGTACAATCGACAACCTGTCGGCGTATTCTCCTTGGACGTAGCCCTTAGTGGTGAACCAAGTAAAAACTGTTTTGTCATCTCTCTTCATGTGAATGTTTGCTTTCTGTTCATATCCATCGTATAGGTTTAATAAGTTTCTACCAACGTGGGAACAAGATCTATCACTTTAAAAGAAAAAGTTGACACCCTGATTCACCCCTCCCCTCTAAGGGTGTCCCAGGGTCCTACAAGTGGTATCAGAGCCAGGTTATTGGTGTTGAATCTGTCCTTTGTCATCATGGAGAATGCAGTCAATGTCAGGGGAGTCCCTCTCTTCGATGGAAGTAATTTCCAGATCTGGAAGAACAGAATGAGATCTTATCTAAGATCCCATGGAATATTTCAAGTTCTGTTTTCCACTGTGTAAGGTTTTAATGTTCCTGATCCAACAGGGCTGGCTATGACTGATACAGATAGAAAAATTCTTGATGCAGATGCTAAAGCACAGAATACTCTCACCGCAGCACTTTCTGATTAGATTTATCTAAAAGTGATGAGTTTCACCTCAGCAAAGTCCATGTGGGATAAACTTGAAAATATTTATGAAGGTGATAGCAAAGTGAAGGAGGTGAAACTACAAGTGCTACACAATAGGTTCGATGATCTGAAGATGCATCATGATGAGAATGCAGACTCCTTCTTCAATCGAATTACTGAAGTGGTTGGAACAATTCGGGGCCTAGGAGAAAAAATAAGATACACTGATATCGTGAAGAAAATACTAAGAAGACTACCACCCCAGTACAATTCAAAGGTGTCAGCCCTTGAGGAAAGATATCTTTCCAAACTTTCTTTGGATGATCTATTGAGCATCTTGGTGGCATATGAAATGAGAGTCAAACCAGAAGATGCTACTACACGAGTAAGCAAGGAAATTGCGTTCAAATCCATTGAGAAACTGAAAATATCAAAAGATAGTAGTAGTGAAGATGATGAGGAAAAATAAATTCTCTCTCTCATTTCCAAGAAGTTCCATAAGGGAAAAGGGAAATTCAAGGGGAAGTTACCTCTAGCCTGCTTTTGTTGTGGCAAAGTCGGGCACATTGCTTCTTAGAGATTAAGAAAGACCGATGATGATGATAGCGATGCTGAAAACATTGAGAAGCCTCAGAAAAGGTTTTTCAAGAAAGGATAATTCAAATATAGAAATAAAGTTCTCAAGAAGAGTTTTTTGAGAGAAGAGGAAGAAGATGATAATGAATTCTGTGATGAAGAAGAACCAAAATTTAAAACTGGGAAACATGCTTCCATGATGGACACTGTTGAACAATCAGAAGATACTGGTGGAGAAAATCAGTTAAAAACTAGTGTAGATCCCGAGTTGCAACTTAAGGATGCTGTTAGAAATCTTAAGATTAAATTTAAGAGTTGAAATAAGTGGAAATAAATGGTATAAGAATCAACTGAATATGTTGATCAAATTGTAGCTGAAATTGAATGACTGGAAGAATTTGTGAAAGTACAGTCTAAAATTCTTGAAAGCAATGATGATGTAGTGGATCTGAAGCTGAGAATTGAAGAGCAAGCAAAGGTCATCAATGACCTCACCTCCATACTAGAAGAAAAATCCAAGACTATTGAGGGTCTTTAGGAGGAAGTTGTTACTCTTAAGAGTAAACTTGAGACTGAATCAATTTCAAAAGAATAAAGGAAGAAAATACAGTTTGGAAGATTCTCAGATGCAGAATTACTGGCAAGATCCAAGAGTGGTTCAGATGGGGTAGGAAAAATCTTGAGTGATCAAAGACCCACTTTGATGGGAAAGAGAGGAATTGGCTGTGAAGCTGAGACATCAACTGGTGGAAGTAAATAGAGCCAAAAGAATGACAAGATAAAAGTTTGACATGTTGAAACATTTCCTGAAGTGCTGAAAAAGAAACCCTTAATCCAAACTAAAAAGAGAAGTGAAAATTACCCTCAAACATTCAGAAATGATAGGTAGTCCAAATATTCTCCCAAGGAAGAGAGTATGAGGAGAAATTTAAGTGAGAAGACATTTCCTCTCATGAAGTGTTAGTTATATGGCTATCTGAGCCATACTATGTCATATTGTGAAGAGGCTAGGAGTTATTTGAATGGGGAAGATCTGGGACATCAACAAAGGAGACTGACTTCATATCCTCCATCTTATAGAAGAAATAGTTTCTATGGATACCGTTTTCATTGCTCTAACTTTGGTCATAAGGCTGTTAATTGCTGGCAAATAAGGGACATGGACACCTCATACTGGTATTCAAGAGAAGTCAGATCTCATCGACAAGATAGTGTTGCTCTTTCAAATAGGTTTTCTCCTCTAGAAAAATACTTCAACTATGAATAACCAATGTGCACAAATGAGATAATTGAATGGACAATAGTTCTCCATACTCATTCCAATGTCTCATGGAAAGAAAGGAAGAAAATTGAGAAATCCAACCTTGTAGAGGTGGCCCTCAAAGCTAAAAAAAAAAAGCAACAGTACTTGGATTCTAGATAGCGTTTGTTCATCCCATATGACAGGTAATGCTATCCTATTGACAGATATCAAAAGAAAGGTTGATGGAACAGTTTGATTTGGTAATGATGGAGCTCTGAAAATCAATGGAGTGGAAGTACTGAATTAGCTAATGGAGAGATAAAGAAGACTAAAGTCCTTTATGTAGATGGCCTACATCATAATATACTCAGCGTTAGTCAACTCTGTGACTTGGGACTTATTATTACTTTTAATCAGAAATGCTGCACTATCAAGGGAAAGATGGGAAATTCACTTATGAAAGGATACAGAACAGAAGGCAACCTGTATCAGGTTGATAGTAAAGAAAATGTTTGTTACATGACTGTTGAAGAAGAAAACAATTTGTGGCAATGGAGACTGGGTCACATCAATCAAAAATACATGGAGAAAATATCAAAATTGGGGATTGTCCTGGACATTTCTAACCTGAAGCATGAGCATGAAAAATCTTGTGATTCTTGTATTCATAGAAAGCTCGTCTGCAGTTCATATCTGCTATAGAAGAAAAGGGCATCTCATCTTCTTGATCTAATTCATACAGATGTATGCGGGCTCATAAATGTTGTCGGAACTCATGGAGAAAGGTAATTTTTCATTTTCATTGATGATTACAGTAGAATGGCATGTGTTATGGTCATTCACAGGAAAGTACAAGTGCTTGACTGCATGAAGACATATCATCGAATCACCGAGAATGATACTGGAAGAACAATAAAAGTTTTGTGATCTGATAATGGAGGGGAATACACATCCATTTATTTTGATAATTACCTTGAAAAACAAGGAATACAGCATGAGGTAGCTGTTGTGAGAACTCCATAGTAAAATGGAGTTTTTGAGCGCCAGAATTGATAGGTCAACAACATGGCCAGGACTATGCTAATTGAGAGTGGTATCTCTCGCAATTACTGGAAGAAAGATGTTGAAGCTCTAGTGCACATTCAGAATCGAACAGGGATTTATATGGGAGAAATGAAGACACCATATAAATTTTGGCATGGAAGGAAGCCTTCGTTGAAATACTTTCATGTTTTCGAAAGTAAATGTTTCATTCGGAATAAAGAAGGAAATCATGGGAAGTTTGGTGACAATGCTGATGAAGGAATTTTTCTTGGATATCCAATGAACAGCAAAGCCTACAAGTGTTTCAACAAGTGATTAGAAATGATTATTGTAAGAAGTGATGTTAATATAATTGAAGATAAAAACAAAAATTCTTCAAGAACATCATATGCTGATGTGATATAAAGTGAGGAAGAAAGTTAACGTGGAGAGAATGCGAATACAGAAATAGAGGAAGTTGTACAAAACACTCAACAGTCACATCATGATGTTGACTTAGAAGAAGAATCTGAAGAAGAAACTATGGGTGGAGAGAATGCAACTGAACCACATAATAGGAATTGTAGAGTATATATTGATCCATTTAACATAATTGGGGAGAAGAGTGCACCCACTCAAACAATGAGGATGAGTAATAACACGCAATCTGCATTTTTGTCAGTTATGGATCCATCCTCATTCGAAGAATCTGCAAAGGATGAATCTTGGGTGAAATCCATGAATTAAGAGCTAGAATAGATTGACAAGAATCATACATGGGATCTTTTCCAGAGACACGAAGGTCACAATGTGATTGGTACACAATGGATCTTCAAGAACAAGTTTGATGAGCATGGAAGTGTTATTAGAAACAAGGCTTGACTGGTATGTAAGGGGTATTTCTAGATTGAAGGTGTTGATGTTTAAGAAACCTTTGCTCTGGTGGCTAGACTGGAGTCAATTAGACTTTTCCTTGTCGTGGAAATCCAAAGAGTATATAAAGTTTATCAAATGGATGTCAATATAGAATTCTTTAATGGTGTACTCGAAGAAGAAGTCTACATTGAACAACCATTTGGTTTTATTCATGGCACTGATGAGACAAAGGTCTACAAACTGAAGAAAGACCTATATGGTTTGAAGCAGGCACCACGAGCATGGTATTCCCACCTGGACTCATATCTTGAGAAGCTGGAGTTCAAAAGAGGAGGAGTCGATCACAATCTATTTGTGAAGAATTCTCCAAAATATCAATTCATTGTTATAGTCTATGTTGATGATATCATATTTGGTGGGAGCAGGCAGAAATCAGTGGATGAATTTTCCAATCACATGAAATCAGAATTTGAAATGTCTATGATTGGGGAGCTCACATATTTCTTGGGGCTATAGGTGATTCAAAAGAAGGATTACACTTTCATTTATCAGGAAAAGTATGCAAGAGATCTGTTGAAGAAGTTTAATATGAAAGACTCCAAACCAATGTCAACTCTGATTGCAGTTGGAACTAAACATGGAAATCATGAGGATGGGACCTATGTAGATCCCACCATGTACAGGAGGATCCTTGGGATCCTACTGTACCTGACAGCGACACAACCAGATATTGTCTTTTCCACATGTCTTGTGGTCCGATTTCAGAGTAATACAAAGGAGGAACAGATGATGGAAATTAAAATAATCATGAGGTACATTCAAGGTACACATAACTTTGGGTTATATTTTGCTGCATGTAGGGATAGTGAATTATCAGCATTTTCTGATGCTGACTGGGCTGGTGATGTAGTAAAAAGAAAGTCCACCAGTGGTGGAGCCTTCTATATTGGGTAGAAATGTGTTGGTTGGTTGAGCAAGAAACAAGAAAGTACTTCTCTTAGTACTGCTGAAGTTGAGTATATATCATCCACAAAGGCATGGACTCAACTGCTATGGATGAAGCAACAACTTACAGATATTAGTTATGAGGTGAATCAACCAATGGTAATTTACTGTGATAACAAGAGCACAATTGATCTCATGAAAAATCCTGTTTAGAATTCTCATACAAAACATATTGAAATCAGGTATCACTTTATCAAAGAAAAATTTGAGCAAGGGGTGATTAGAATGGATCATGTGGGAACTGATGAGCAAGTTGCTGATATCCTGACCAAGCCACTGTTAGTGGCTGTGTTTGAGAAGCATCGGTTGAACCTCGATGTTCAGTCACCTCCTAGTGCATAAGGAGGTTACGCAATTCCCCTATCCCCATTTATGATAACTGTTTTTATTTGTTTATGGATGTGATGTAGGTTTGTGGGGGAGATACTATCTAGGGGGAGTATGGTTTGAGCTAAACAATGAACACATTACTTGTCTTTGGGTTTCTTGTCAATGGGGGAGAAATAAATAAATTCACGCATGTTCAGGCATGTAATGTTTCTGTGATGAGAAGGAATACATTGGTCATGTAATGCTTCTTGGGCGTCATTGAGAATTCCAAAACATGGGAACCCAATTCAATATTTCTCTCTTGTTTTCTACACCGAGCATTGCTCATGTAGACTTAGAGTGTTGGCTGAGTTTATTCTTGCATTTTTGGTTTACATGTGGATGGGGATCTATTGAATTTATTTTCTGATTGCCAATAAGCCCAAAGGGGGATATTGTTAGAACCATGGTCATATTTGCATGAATTTAAGTGTGGTTTGTGTTTTTTGTCAATCCTCAGAGGAAATTCAGAATGTGTGCTAGTAAAGTTCTCATACAGGTCAAGCAGATTACAGTATTGAAGGTGGCACCATTTTCTAGTGTTTTCCAAATTTTTGGGCCTGAAAATCGACAAATGGAGAAAAGTGTTTTTGGCAAAGAGACTTGTGCACTGTGTATTTGAAAGAGAGGAAACTTTCACGCCATATGTTTTTCAAGAATAGAACATGGAAAATGGAAAAGGGATAAGGGTTGTGCAGGTTTTGGGATGGTCGCGCAAGTGACTTGCACGCCGAGAAAGGACTTGTGCACCGATGCCTAGGAGGTTGGAAATTTGTGCGCCTGTTGTTCTATGAGATCAGAGCTTCAAAATATGGAAAAGGAAAGAGGGTTGTACAGGTATTGGTGTGGTCGCGCAAGTGAGTAGCGCGACAGAGACTAGGGTGGTCGGAGCAGCGCGTCGGGACTTGCGCGCCATGAGGACACTTGCACGCCACCACGCAGGGGGTCTATTTTGACTATAAATATAGGACCACCCCTCCTCATTTGTGAAGAAGTTCAAGAATTAGAGATTTTTCGAGCTCCCGTCGCGCAAGTGGTTGAGTCGTGCAAGTGGTAGTTGGGCTTTGCAAGTAGAGGTTGCGCGGCGGTTGTTGGTTGTGTGTCCAAAGTGGTTTGGGAGTTAAAGACACTGAGTCGCACAAATTTGGTGTTGAAGGAGGTAGTGTCGTGCAAGTGGGTTGGTGTCAACTGCGCACCAAATTTTTACTTCGCAAGTGACTTTTGTACAGGTCCTGAAACTTGTGCGCCAGTCTTGGAGTTGCGCGCCAGGTGTGGTTGAAGTACGTCTGTCCTTTTTCGAGCTGCACAAAAAGTTGAAAGATTGCCCGATACCTTTGGTGCAAAGTGATATTTGGTTGTGAGTGGAAAATTGGACTTCAACAAATCATCTAAATACAACATAGGATTTATTCTTTTGAAATGATGAAGGTACCTTCACATCTATAAACTGAGTGTGTCTACACCAAGGGTAGTGATCTAGGGGGAGTCAACGAGAGTGACCCGAGGGACAATGTGAGCTATCCCTGAACCTTTTGTAAAGGTAGTGAGCCTGGGACAGAGTGACTGTGCCCGAACCTTTTTAATCCATAGATAGTGAAGTTTAGTGGAATTTTTTATGGCTGACAACCTGTCGGCGTATGCTCCTTGGACGTAGCCCTTAGTGGTGAACCAAGTAAAAAGTGACATGTCATCTCCCTGCATGTGAATGTTTGCTTTCTGTTCATATCCATCATACAGGTTTATCAATTTTCTACCAATGTAGGAACAATATATATCACTTTAAAAGAAAAATTGACACCCTGATTCACCCCTCCCCTCTCAGGGTGTCCCGGGGTCCTATAGTTTTGGCCTTTGGCTGAATCTCAGTATTATATTCCAGAAATGTTGACGGAGGATTGTATTCATGATATTCGTCTCAACACATGGAAAACTCTTTGTCACTTAAAAGGGAAAATATTATATTATGATGAATATAAAAATCATGTCAATATAATAGAAGGGTTGCAATGCCAAATTGACTTGGCATCTCTCTCATTTTCTCGACATCCAAAGGTTGAAAAGCAGCAGATAGCCCTTTAGCATTCATGCCTTGGCGCGTTAAAAAGGTTGTGCCAGTTAATTACCAATTCCCCATCTGGTATTCATATCAGGGGATGGGGTGTTCATGGAGCATTACATTTCACCGTGCTCCCCCATCAACAAAGCCCACCAAAAGTGGTATCATGCAATGTTATTGCCCATGGCTGGCCACATCTAACTGGTTTTGTGTGTAGTCAAATACTTGCTCAAGAACAGGCATCAACTAGTTCTTCCCAAAGTCATGCATATAAAGAAAAAGTTGTCGAATTACTCTTTCATCAAGCAAATGAGAATATTTAATAGGCTTCTCGTTTAGAGCAGGCACATCATCTAGTGACAGAAGTGTTAGAAATAATCCAACTGTCATCTGAGCCAGGTGATTTGAGTGGATCTAGGATGATGTATCCAACTAATTTCCAGACTAAAATCCGAAAAATCAGGAAATATTTTAAGAAATTTTCAGATGTAGCAGCTCAAGAGCTACCTCAACTTTCCAGACTGGGGACTCTTTTAATCCAACCCTTAGGATCAACAGACAGGATTCGAGGAGTTGAGCATGAAAAACAAGAACATCCCTAGTCCATCGGACTGGGGACTTTTTCAAAATCTTAATATCTTCCTCAGTGAAAGTCGTTCTTCTCTCGATTAGGGAAGAATCCACAACAGGATTGCAGAGCCGAATTATCAAGATATTCCCTCCAAATTACGTTTCATCCAGAATTTCCTGAGGGATCAACCAAACAAAAGAAAATGTCTCATAAAGGACATGTAAGAAGAGAGTATCGCAAAAGCACTGACAGAAAGGCTGCAATGAGTTATGCATCAATAAATTTCATCGATACAATTGTCACTAATTCCCCAGAATGTGAGGCTCACTCAGATGAATCAGATGAAGAAGTTCATGTTCAAGAGTCTGTATACACAGAGGCAAATGAAGAAGGTGTACATACTCGAAATCAAAGGATTACCCAGAATTTAGGTATTCCTTCAAATAACCAACTCCCCCCTCTGCGAAAGGCATCCAACAGGGGGAAAGAAAAAAGTCAGGTTACATTCCACCCTACTTCTAGAGAAGGTCAATCACTCTCATTAGAGGAAAGGTTCGGACAACAAGAGGAATAAATGAAGAAGTTAAGGAGGTTAAATGCATAACTACTTCAAGGTAGTCTTCCTCATAAGCATGTTGGATTTAATCACTCAAGGGAATTTTTTGTAACTATTGGGATAGATCAAGAATATCCCCCTTTACAAGTACACCCTCACAGGTCTAATCCTATGGGTCGTACGTGACAGCAACTGGTAATACTACCATCAGTGATAGTACCAGTCGTCACACCTGTCCAAACTCCAGTTCTTGCACCCGCATAGGTCCAAGCTCAACCAGATGTTTCTCAAAAATTAATGACTACCATTGAGTCATTAACAGATCAGTTGGAAGCTATAGAAGGAAAGTGTGCACCAGTTCAACTGGATAAGGGAGCTTACCCTGAATGGGTGGATGCAATTCCTCCTCCATCAAATTTTTCGAGTACCACATTCCCAATTTTTAATGGTTCGGGAGATCTAGAACAACACTTAATGCATTTTGTTTCTCGGTGTGATCCTATGATGGGAACTCCTCAACAACAGGAAACAGTTAAGTTCAGGTTTTTTGTATAGTCATTACAAGGGCCTTCTTTTTTCTGGTATATAAGTTTGCAATCTTGATCAATTACTGGGTGGGAAGATCTCCATCAAAGGTTACTTCTTCAGTTTAGCTCAACATTTCCAAAGATGGTAGTTTTTGATCTTACCAATTGTAAGCAAAGGGAAAATGAAAGAGTTTCATATTTCATTGCTCGCTGGAAGAGATTAACATATTCCTTATGTTTAGCACTCCCTCAAGAAGAATTGTTGTCAGTCTGTGTGGAAAATTTTGTGATGAATTAAGTACACCGTTGATCCCTATGAAATACACAGGAGAGTTTCGAGACCTTACTTAAATCGCTCAGCAGATTGAAGACTCTCTTATGAAGACTAAGGCTAAAACTCGTGTGATTCCATTAGTTCCAGGAAGGAGAATAGAGAAAGCAGATACTGCTACAGTTACACTTAAATAAGCATTTTTACCTACTTCCACTTCAAAACCTTCATCATATCGAAGAGCTCCACCTCCTGAACGTCCACAACAATGGCTACCTCATCAATATGATCAAAAAGATCAAAGACGGAAACAGTTTGAAGATTTGAAGAACAAAGTTTATTCTTTCTAGAATGAACAAGTTCTTGGATACTTCATCTTGGATCTAGAAAACAATGTGGTTCAGTTTCCAAGACCCGAAAGGCCAAACAAGGAAGGAGATGAAGACCTCCCCAACTATTTCATGTTTCATTAGATGTTAGGGCATCCCATTAAGGAGTGTTTTGTCTTCAAATACCTCCTACAAAAGATGGTTGACTCTGGACAGGTAAAACTAAAAGGTTCTTCAGCCCAGGTAGCATGTGATACTGCTACTGATCCAGAGAAAGAAGGTGAGTGGCATGAAGTAAAAAGTAAAAATGCATAGAAATATAATGATTGGATGGTCAGGAAAATGATAAACCAAACTCATGCCATTTTACGAACACAATTGAATCAACCAATTGTGTCTTCTGCTATGAATGCCACAGCAAAATACCCTTTATCAGAAGGAAAATCCTCAAAGAAGCAGCGTAATTTAAAGAAAGAAGAGTAGTTTGAAGAAGACGAGGTCGTGTCGAAGCATAAATTTCCTTTGACTTGGCAGATTTTATGCCATCTACTTCAAGAGGATAGGCACCGCCCCACCAAATGGCACAGCCTGAACTGGATAATCAGGCAGAATCTTCATCAGATGAAGAATTAATCTTTGGTTATGTTAACATGATTCATTTAACAGATACTTATGCCAATGGTAGTTTTGATTATGATGAGCCTAAGTTCCCTGTATCTAATAGAGGAATTAGAGGAAGAGACAGAGGTTTAGGATACAGGGGAAGACGTGGATATTCCAGAAGCCACTATTTCAATCCTACCCCTTCTAGAACTGTATGTGTAGTAGAAACTCATGGAAAATCCCTTCAATGAGCTCAACAAGAACAAGAAATTTCTTCCACACATGGTAGATTCGGTCCTGATGCAGTTATTTTGGAAGACCAGTTAGAGGTCACACCTTCCTCCTCTCAGCAAATATATAGACCTGGTCGGTCTAATCTACCGAAGCTAGGAGTATTTCCAACTCCTACCCTGATATGGGATGCATCTACTGCCAAAGCATCAACTTCCAAGGCACCTGCAAAACCACATTTTCCTAATGGAAAACGCAGACCCTTGGAGCAAAATTATGATGTCTTGAAACATTTGTCCCAATTACCGGCCAAGTTATCAATTCTGGATGCCTTTAATCTATCAAAAGATCTTCAGGAGGCACTTATTGAGGCTTTGTCAAGTCCTCAAGAATTCGAAACTGAAATTACTACAGCTGAGGTTTACCATATAGAGAATGATCCTGCAGAATGCCTTGCAGTGATATATTTTACAGATGAAGATGAAGATGATGTTGTACATGGACATATCAGTCCTTTGTATCTATCTGGAAAAGTCAATGATATAGACTTCTGATGAGATTTCATTTATAATGGCTCATGAGTCAATCTCATTCCTATTCATAAACGTCATCGATTGGGTCTCACCGAATCTGATTTATCTCCTTATACTTTGATGTTGCAAAGATATGATAAGAATGAACAAGAACCTTTGGGCGAAATTACACTCAGAATTCAGTTTGGAGACCTTGTATCTAATTCATATTTCTTGGTTGTTCATCAGGACATAGACTTCAACATTTTTCTTGGAATACCTTGGCTACATCAACATGTGTCTGTACCTTTGTCATACCATCAATGTCTCAAATATTTTTTCAATGGTCAAATCGGGACATTGTATGGTGATAAAGCCCCATTCAAAACATGTGAATCTCAATACATTGAGGCATAATTTTATCACATGGAGGGAAAGGAAAAATCCACAGCAAAAAAGGTTACCAAAATTAATGCTCAATATGATTTGGAAAATATTCTAGTAAACCCCTTCATATATGTGAGTATAGATTATGTGTTGCCTATTAGTTGAATTGACGAGATAGACCCAAATCCAAACACTCTTATTGAAACTTCCATAATGTAAATTATGGCAATTGAGCTAGACAACATGGGAGAAATTATTGATTCACCAAGCAATGATGAAATATTAAATGGAGATGTCTTCATTTCGTCCACTGAAATCCATCAATTCTATACTTCATCGACCAGGTCTGAAGAAGTTATAGCAATACCAGAGGAAAAAAATGATGTCAATTCTCAATCCATCATCTCCTCTCTATCAACCCAGGAAGACCCTTAATCATCAGTAGGGTCAGAAATGGCAGCCACTTCATCAAAATGTTCAAATTTTAACTTCTCCCCAGATCAGGTAAATTCTGCTTCATCATATACTATGCAAGTGGAAGCAGAAGAAGTAACACATATTGAATAAGAAGAGGAAGATCTTAGGGATGCTCCTCCAGCATTTGAAGAGGGTATCTCTACCATTGTGGATGAACTCATAGAAATAAATCTGGGTACAAAATAATATTCATGCCCCACTTTAATTAGTGTGGCCATGACTCTTGAAGAGCAAGAAATGTATACTTCATTTTTAAGGAAAAATTGAGTTGTATTTGCGTGGAATTATATAGAAATGCTAGGTCTTGATCCTGATGTTGCCACTCGTCATTTGGGTTTTCCAGAAGAACATCGAAGATTCAAGCAAGCAGCAAGAAGAACACACCCAAATTATGTCTCCAAAATTAAAGATTAAGTTGATAAGATTATCAAGGATAAATTCATCAGAGAAGTTCAATATCCCAAATGGCTGGCTAATATTGTCCTTGTGAAAAAGAAAAATGGACAAATTATAGTTTTCATTAACTTTATAGAGCTTAATCGGCATTGTCCCAAGGATGATTTTACAGTTCCGATCACAGAACTCTTAATTGATGAAATAGCTGGCTATAAAGAACTTTTCTTCATGTATGGATATTCTGCGTATAATCAAATATGAATGGCTCTAGAAGATGAAGAATCTACAGCCTTCAGAGCTCCCCAAGGTGTGTTTTGCTATCGAGTAATGCCCTTTGTCCTGGAGAACGCAGGTCCAATGTATCATTGTTCCATGCACTATATCTTCAAACCCTTTTTAGGGAAATTTGTTGAATGATATTGTATAATTTGGTGGTTAAATCCAGACAACGTTCTAGTCACTTGGATGATATGGAAATCATATTTAACAAACTTCGATAACACAATTTGAAGATGAACCCCTTGAAATGTGCTTTTGGGGTAACCTCAGGAAAATTTCTCAGCTTTTTTGTACGCCATTGTGGTATCGAAGTTGATCCTAAGAAGAAAAAATCAATCCTTGGTATGTCACCTCCTTGAAATTTGAAAGAATTAAGATGACATCAAGGACACTTGGCCTATATTTGGCGTTTCATTTCCAATTTGGCGGGCAATTTTTTACCCTTCACCAAATTAATGAAGAAGGGAGTCACTTACCAGTGGATCAAAGAATGTCAAGAAGCATTCAATATTCTCAAGAAATATCTCTTTAGTTCACCGGTATTAATGCCACCTGTTGAAGGAAGACCACTTATTCTCTTTGTGATAACTTTAGAGTGATCATTGGGTGCCTTCCTTTCCCAAATGAATGATGTTGGGAATGAGAATAGCCTTTATTATCTCAGTCGAACTATGCTTGAAGCAGAAACTCGATATTAAAGTATTGAAAAGTGCTTCCTAGCATTAATATTTTTAGTTCAGAAATTGAGACACTACCTGCAACATCATGAGGTCCAATTGGTATCTCATAATAACCTGCTCAAATTTATCATTAGTTGTCCAATTCGTACAGGACGTCTGTCAAGGTGGGCAGTTATTTTGCAGCAATTTGATATCCAGTATGTGTCTCAAAAGGCAATAAAGGGCCAAGATCTGGCCAATTTCCATGCTGAACACCCATCTATAGAAGATACATATTTAAATATTGAACTCCCTAATGAGGAAGTCTTCTCTATTCAAGATAATCCTCAAACATGGGAAATGTACTTTGATGGTGCCACAAGAAGTCTAACAGGGAAGAAAATGGAAGATCTTAAATTCAACAAAGTTGGGTTAGGAATCGTGCTTATTTCCCCAGAAAAGGTAGTTATACCCTATTCCTTCTTATTTTTGGGAGGCGGTACAAATAATGAAGCAGAATATCAAGCTCTCATCGCAGGCTTGGAACTGGCGCTTCAGGCACAGGTGAATCACTTGAGGGTAAAAGGTGATTCAGATTTGGTAATAAAACAAATCAATGGGGATTATGCCATTAGAAAAGAATAGTTAATCTCTTTGTGTGATTACATCAGAGAGTTAATGGCATAATTTCCTTTGGAACTGACATTTTCTTATGTCCCACGATCACAGAATGCCCAAGCTGAGGCACTGGCTAATGTAGCCACAGCCCTAGCAGATCCAAATCGGGACAAAACAATCATCAGTATTGCCCACTTTCATGTAGTTTCACCTTTTGTTCAAATCAGAACAGAGGAAATCAATGAAATTAGTCCCATTTCTGAACCATATGGTCATACTATAGGATGGATGACACCTATCAGGGAATACCTTCAAAATAGAACACTTCCACCTGATAGATCCGGGAAAGAACAAGTCTGGAAACGTATGGTCAATTTTACTCTTTATGATATCCCATATCACTAAAAAATTCTCTACAAGTGAGGTTTTGATAGAATTCTCTTTAGATGTATTGATGGTTAAGATACAATGGATGTCATGAATGAAGTACATGCAGGAGTTTTTGGTGCCCACCAATCTGGACATAAACTTTCTGTTCAAATTCGAAGGCTTGGATACTTCTGGCCTTCAATGATGCAAGATTGTGTTGATTTCACTAAGAAGTGTCATTCTTGCCAAGTATATGAAAAATTCATTCATCAACCCCCAGAGTTTCTTCATACAGCTAAATACTCATGGCCATTTTCCACATGGGGAATGGATGTATTAGGACCTTATCCTCCGGCTACATCCTCACAGTTTTAGTATATTCTTACTGCTACTGACTTTTTTTTCAAATGGGAAGAGGCAATACCTCTCAAAGAAGTTAGTTCTAAATGAATTTTTAGCTTCATCAAGTCTAACATAATTACCATATTTGGTGTACCTCATACCATATTTACGGACAATGGCACCAAATTTTGTCCATCCAAGATAAGAAAGTTGTATCAAGAATACAACATCAAATCCAACCATTCATCTCGGTATCATGCAGCATCCAATGGACAAATAAAAGAATTCAATAAGACTCTTTCAAACATACTGCAAAAGATGGTGGATAAAGATAAGAAATCCTGGCCTAATAAACTTTTTCATGCTTTATGGGCTTATCGGACCACCACCTGCACTACTACGCATCAACTCCATATTCATTGGTATATGGAACACAAGAATTATTTCCCATTGAGGTTCAATTACCTTCACTCAGAGTAGCCATTTGTGATCATTCATCCACAAATGAACAATCTCATAAGCAATTTGATGAATTGGAACAATTAGACAAAAAAATATTGTGCACCCTACACCACTTGGAAGTCTATCAGAATTGAATAGCACGATATTTTAATAAAAAAGTTCATATTTGTTCATTAATTCAAGGAGAATTGGTATTGGTCCTCAGAACTCCAATGATACCGGGAAAGAAGCCTCCAAATCTTGAGCCAAAGTGGGAAGGACCTTACACAATACATAAGGTCTACTCAAATGAAGATTATTCTTTAATATCAATGGATGGAGAACTCATTACAACTCCAAAGAATGCAATATTCTTGAAGAAGTATTTTGTGTAACACAAATACACCCTTTTAGTCCTCACTGCAAGACTTTAAACTGCATGGTCCCTTTTGTCCTTGCTGCAGGACATTAAACTGCATAGCCCCTCTATCGTCCAACATAATGTTAAACTATTCGTCTGAGCTGCAAGACGTTAAACTGCCAGGCACCCCATGTCTGTGACACATGATATTTAAACTGTGAAACAATACCTTATATGTCCTAAATGATGTTAAATTGTGCATCGTTATGGTTGTTGTTACCTCTTGTTTCTCACACCGAGCATGACTCATGTGAGCTTAGAGTAAGCTTCAACCATAACACCCTCTCTAGGCTGTTAACCATGCATAAGTCCCAACACCATCTTAGGGTTGTCCTCAAGTACAACTCGATCACCAATTAATTCTCAATCGAACTACATGGACTTTAATCCTTGCCTTCTAGGCTGGGTACATAAGAAACCTCTTGAGGTTCAAGCCCAAAACCAATATCTTTACGTCTGTTCACCTCCATCTCATACGATGTTGATCCGTGAAACCCCCGAGAACCAATATCTTCACATTAGTTCACCGTCATCCATGCTATATGACGTTAAATTATACAGTCCCCCATTGTCCTCGCTGCAAGACATTAAACTACATAGCAATACATCCTAGCAACATGACGCTAAACAATGAAGCACCAGTCCATGCATATGACCCTAAACTATTCTCCCTTTTTTCATGTACGACAATAAACTACTACAGTCTATGACACCCTCACTTGAGAGGGAATCAATATTGACATTTATCTCCAATCATGTTATATTCTAAAGACTATGTGCATACATGGAAATGCCTGAACCTTTAATCTTGGATCCAACCATCATTGCACTAAAGTCCCCTTTCACCCTTCACATGTACGAACCAAATCTGTACAGAGGGTATTTCAAGAACTACGTATGGATTGATTCCCATCCTTATGGGATATGTAGGAACGTTCGAGCATCCCTCGAACCCAACCCCAAGTCTTTGGGCCTAACCCCAAACTCTAATTTCAGTCCCTTGGCTGAAAATTCCCCCTGTGAACACATGAATGTGGTATAAAAACCATGGTCTTTATTCACATCATGTTTATAACAAACACACAATGTGTCTCCCTCATTATGGTCCGAACTCTATGACCTTAAACTAATATCTCCTATGATCTCGTCCTACATGACGTTAAACTGTATTTCAATAAGTACATATGGTTTGATTCTCATCCAAATGAGATATGTAGTGAAGTCCAACATCTGAATTCAGGACTCATCCACAACATGATTATAGTCAGCATTGGTGTATGTATCTCCTTCATTCATTGGACAATACCCATTTTTATGTTTCATACTTCTAATATTAAATACTTCCAGATCTCCATAACCCTTTTCTTGACTTCTGATCACAAAATTTCTTATACCTGGGAATTCTTTTTCCTGACCATGCAGCATGTGCCCCTAGGTGGCCTTGCATAAGTAGTCTACATAATGGACCTGTCAGCCAAAAGATGCTATTATTTGAGTATACAGCCAATGACCTTAAGTGTCCCTGCATAATTCAATCCCCCTAATGGGTTTGTCAAATAGTGGTAACTTCATTATTGGGGATAAAACCTTTTTTTCCTTATTTGTATTCACAACGATATGTAGGAATCCTCAAAAATAGCCATCCTTAACATATTTTTCCCATACTCTTTTTCTTGATCTGAAAGAATTCAAGTCTATGGTTTATATTTCCCTTCCCTATGTTTGGGTCAGACTTTCACAGGAGTGACATTCATCCAATTATTTTACAATCTTGATTGGGAATATCCGCTCCATATTCAAGTACCTCTCTCCATACAATAGACTCAATGCTTTGGAAAATTTGAATCTCCATAAACTTCCACTAGCTTTTGGCAATAGAAAAGTAAAATTTCTAAGATTTCTTTTGTCTGACTATGCAGCACGTGCCCCTAGGTGGCCTTGCATAAGTAGTCTACATAACAGACCTGTCAGCCAAAGGATGCTATTATTTGACTATTCATCCAATGCCCTTAAGTGGACCTGCATAATTCAACCCCCTAACAAGTTTGTCAAATATTGGTAACTTCACTCATAGGAAATACTTCCTCTAATACATTTTATCCCTTTTCTTCATATCATCCCTTAGATTCTAAATTTATTTAAGTCTTAGTTTACATGTTTTCCCCCATACTTGAATGTGGTAATATGTTTCCAAACAGATTATCAAGGAATTGAGTCAATTTTAATCCATTCGGTCAAAGCTATTCGACCTTAAACATTAGCCTTTTTATGTCCGACATGCATGAATTTAAACTACCAACAAAAGACATGGTACTCATTAAATTGGGAACTTGTAAAAGTAACTCTAAAAAAAAGTTGAGTCCCAACTCACTAAACGTACATGTTGTATGATTTAGGCAATATTGAGCAACAAAAGATGCAAAGTGTGAAGGGTTGTTTGTATAATCCTAGAAAAAATCAAATTATTCTTACTAAATCCCATTGGATTAGGTAATATATATATATATATATATATATATAGTAATAATATAAGTAATTAGAAAAATAATGTAGGTACAAACGATTGAAGATGAAATGTCTTTTTCATTGATACACAAGATTAGAATAACATCCACATATTAGAGTATCTTCTCTTTTTCAAGAATTACAAGAGGCTTTCAACATAACTCTTAATTTGATTTACGGCATCCTGAGCTTCATCAGTAGACACTTAAAGTTCATTCAATCGACCAGCTTCACTCTTTTCAGCTTGATGGAGTGCTTTCTTGGCATCTGCGATGGCTTTCATACCATTCGTTTGGACTCCTTCCAGTGAATTGTTAAGCTGTTCAAGTTCCCCGGTAATGGAATCCAACTATTAATGAAGGTGCATCTGTTGGAAAACTTTCTCCTTGAACTTATGATTCAACTCCTTCAATTCTCCAGCATGATCACCCTCAACTTAGGACTTCGCAGCCTCGAATCCACTAATATTGGTCAACAGCCTCACTCTGATCAGATTTTGACGGTACTTTTGCTCTAGCTCCCTCCTTAAGATGACTTGTTTCACCACAGCATGGATATCTTGATATCCAAAACCAACAAGTCCTAACAATATGAACAAGGATGACAGTAATGGGATCTTTGAAGACAGCTCCTCAAGAGGCACTTCAGATATGATCTTCCATATATTCTGCCATGCCTTGCGATGTGAGAATTGGAGCGCCTTCTGCACCTCTAGGTCTGACTCAGCATCACTATCACAGGGGGGAATATAGTCCTGGATTAATGTACTTAAAGAAGTTCCATGTTCTACTCCTTCCCCCCTGAACCTTGGTACTTCACTTTCTACTCCCGTTGGGGAGGAGGCTGAGGCTTCACATTCAGATTTAGCCACTAAAATTGATGGCCCTGCATAGTCAATTGAAATCTTTGGTTAGTTCCAAAGGATAAAAAAATTTGTTTAGCTATTTTACAATTTAATTATAGCCAAAAATATTATCATCTTTTTACCCAACGGTAGATCAGAAGTATGAGAAGGCTACTCCCCATCTTTCCTAGATTCAACAGGATTTTTAGGACGAATTTCAGGAAGCTCGGTCGGGTTAAGCTCCACTTGAGCTAGCATCTCTGCAATGATAGGGTTGTCTCTACCCCCTTCAGGCATCGGCAGATCAGGAGCTTGCTCATACGGAACTACACATTTCAACCAATCATGGTCAGATATGTAATAAGAAATTTTTAACAGGACGAAGGATAACACTCACGTCCAAAATCTTCTAAATTACATGGTAATTTAACATGATATAAAATTTCTTCAAAAGACACACTATGTCTCATCATTTAATCCAGTGATATCTCAGATTCCTGGTTAGTCTCACCAGTGGGATCATTTGACATGTCATCTTGGCGACCCTCATCCTGCGACCTTCGACCCCGAACAACTTCCTCAGAGAAAATTGCGGAGTCAGTTGCAGTGGTCACCAAATGATCTGGTGCAGGTGTCAAACCTAAAGCCTCATAGAATGGAAGTCAGTTGATGTCTTCATTCAACGTTCTATGGAGTATTGTTAATTTACCTAAAGTGGGATCTTCTCTCCTTGCAGTAGCAACATGAGCAGTATTAGGAATAGAAGCTGGCTCTTCTTCTCTCCTCGTTTCTTCAGGATCAGCCAGGTCAGCATGAATTTGCGACTGTTAACCAGTACCCTTCGTCATCCTTAGAGGAGGGTCAGTCCTCTCCCTCAAAGGGAAAATTTAAGAAGCCCCTGTAATCCCAAGAAGTACGTGCAATCTTTTCAGGAGTTAGAATTCAAAACTATCTGAAGGAATTACCACTACTGATGAAGAATTTAGCAGTGGACTTCTTCCTTCGATGCCTTTGATTCTTTGACTTTTTGGGTGCGTTGACATCGTCACCTCCAAATAAAATAATTGGAGAGTGAAAATCCCTTTCTAACTCCTCGTCCATGGCTTACCGACCTGGAGATACCTTTCCCGGCTCACGAGGAGATTCAGCGGCTCTAAGAGCGATGCCACCAGGGCTGTACTACGGTGAAGGAACCTCCATAGTTCATTTATTAACAAGTTGTAGGACGAAAAAAGTAATTTCCTTGAGTAACAAATCTTTTACTAAAATCAAGTTGCAAGGCAAATAAGAAAAGAAACTTACATCTTCAAGAGCCAAGTAATCGTGACACTCCTCATCTACTGAATCACCAATCCCCTCAGTGGTGCCATGATTCATCATTTCCTTCACTCGCTTGGTAATAGGAATGGAATCATCAATGGTATATATGAGCATTTATATCTCTCTCATGAAAGCCCACACTTCATCGGGGTTATCCTTGAAATGGATATCAGTGGAAGCCCGAAGATTCCCCACTTCAGGGATATGTAGCCCTTCGCATAAGTCCATCCAGGTAGTTTCAGCATCACAATATAGACCCTTCTATGTCTGGATAGCCTCTAGTAATAAATATTTAGTATTTGTGCTAGAAGGACACGAGGAGGGTCCTACAATATGGGACTTCAACTTCTTTCCAACTCCTGCAATCACATATAAAGGATAAGAAAATGAAACTTGTTGCTCTATAAAATAATGATGACTAAACTGCCTCAATGATATAACTCACTAGGATTCGATGGAGTAGCTATATTGACTCTGGTAGGAGGATTATATCTGACATGAGGCCGCTTTGAAGCATGTCGTGCATCATCATCCCCATCCTGGGAATCCGGAGAATCAGCCCCGGGTGAGAAACCCGGTGAATCATCTCCGGGTGAGGAAGATTCACCTTCCATACAAAGGGTTTATTTCCTGATAGTTCTCTTTTTTGTCCCCACCTAAGGAACCAGATGATTCAGTACCCCTTCAGGATATGATGTTACCTAGTTCTCGGCATACCATGTAGTCAATTGACTCGCCGCCCCAGCAACTGGTAGATCAAACACTACCCCGGTCTTCTCCATAGCTGTCAGCAACCATAGTTGTCGGGCAACCATTGGATGTTGCTCTGACCTGACATGCACAAGAGGGGATACAATAATTTGTTGAATACACTTTAATTGGCGTGAAAATCTATATAGAGCATAGGCCTCACATATAATCTCTCCGTCAATTCTGGTGGCCAATACACCATCTCTACAAGCCAACATATACGACCTCAATTCCAGGCTAGTTGTTCCATCATCAACAAACCACCTGGTTGGTGGGTTTCCATAAGGAAAGAAATGAAATTCCTTGAACACACTCAGCCTCACCTTTAGATCATAAGGATTGAGTGACAATGGAGAAATTCTAGAAAAGTATCGCACCGATGGACTAAAATAACTTCCAGGAACCTGTACTCCACTTTGTACAGCATAAGTCCTGGAGTTAGTGGTGATCCATCCCCGTAAAACTTAGAATAGTCCCACTATTTTCAAAGGAGACTTACCCATATATACATGGAGTAATATCCTGTGAATCTTCGCTAAAATCGAGGTGTCCAACCCAACCATTTTCCTCTCATCCAACTTGGCTGCAACAACGAAGGTCCCTGGCCTAATGCCTCCCTTAGAATCCCTAACTGGCAGAAGATAAACACTTATCCACAAATCTAAAAATCCCACCAGACGGTTCTTCTCTGGGATTCTTTGGTCCACTTCATACCCCCACTTTTCAAACTCTCATGCTTCCAGAGTTGGCCAGAATGTGCTAAGAGCACATCTCTTCTCCATTCTAGGGAATCTGGTAGGACGATTATAGGTGGGCCCATTCTCCTTCTTCTTGATAAGAAACATATCCATCCATTACTCTAGATGAATATCCTTTCTAGAATGAGTTTTGGTGGACTTTGAATTCTTGAGCTTGTGGAAAATTTTCAATAACTCTCGAGCCAAAGCTGGAGTCTTCTCCGAATCATTCCAAGTCACCTTGGGAGGAATGAATTCATTATACATATCGCCCAAAATTAGAGCCCCCAAGATATTGTAGACATCCCACAAACTGATGCCTACTTCTCCATGAGTCAGATAGAAAGAATTGGTTTCTGGGCTCCAGCAGCTGATTAGATCCGACACAAAATTATCATTCCTATAGACATATGTTTTCCCAGCCTAGATGGATTTATATATTGAAGCTCCTTTCAGATCCTCGACAAACTCTGCACAGGTTTGTTGCACCCAATATTCCCATATCCAAGTCGGCTTCACACCTCCTCTGGGACGGAAATCCCAACTTTTTTTCCATCCCTTGGATTGATCCATTTGAGAATTTTGGAAAATGGAGGGATAGAAATGAGGCTGCATCTCAGGCTTGTGAGGTTTTAGATCTGGAGTACATGGGCTATGATGCATTATGTATTCCTTCTCCACTATTCCAGCATTAACAAATGATCCTGCAACTAAGACATTTTCTAAAGAGAAATTGGTGTAAGTCTGAAACCAGGAATAAGGATTATAGTTCTTTACATCTGGAACGTTGGCTCTTTGCAGATGACCATGGCCATATAAAGGAAAGTAAATACTCTGTGGGAAATTGAAATGATATTTCTTCAAGTACTTGGCCAAATCTGGGAGAGTAATATCGTAGATATCATAATAGTCATGGCCAACGATGTTCATCATATCATCAATTATCTTGCTACCCAACTCATCAGCCTGTCCAATTCTTTTGGGAGCCATTGAATCTGCACAAAGATCTAATAGTTAACTTTTAAATAAGTCTGTTTTTATTAAATACTTGTGAAGAAAACAAAAAATGGCTAAGGAATTAAGGTGCGCAAGTGTGGTCACGTAAGTGTGGTCGCGCAAGTATGTCTGTGCAAGTACTGTTGCGCAAGTCAAAATTTTACTAGAGAAGCGCGACACAAGAAAAAAGCGAGTGACCGAAGAATATGCAGACACTTGCACGACGAGAGCTCAAAAACATAAAAGGCAGGATGATAAGCGCGAAGTAAAACCCATATATATAGGTGGTCCTACAACCCTGCGTGCTACGTGCCTACCACCTGTGCGTCGTTGAACTCTTGTTTCTCATTTTTCTTAGAGTCAAATCATCTTTCCTTTTTCGGATCCAACTCTAAGGGGGGAATTTTGTTGACACTCTTTTTCGTCACAGAGTCTAACGAATGGAAAAGGGGAATACCTTAAGCACAATAAGAGTCATCCTTTGAAGAGCATCTAAAATTGACAAAGGCATGAACAAGGAACCCTTTAATAATAGGTCTCTCAAGTTTCCTTCTAGTCGCGCAAGTCACTTGCACACCACATATGGGTCGCGCAAGTCACCTGCGCACCCTATTCCTTTTTTTCCAAGGTTCCCAGTGGCCTATAAATTTCCCCTGTGGGCCCCCCATTTTGAGGACGAATTTTCCAAAACTCAGATTCAAGCTCTTGTCGCCCAAGTCTTTTTTTGACATCTTCTGAACACTTCTAAGTAAATTATTTACCTCGAATGGAAGCTCTAAAGAGGAAGAATAAGGCCTAAGTGTTAGAATTCATTAACACTTGCATGCCTAAGTGTCCACCCCTTAAGGGAAATGAAGACACTTGCGTGCCACCTTTCCCTATCAAGGGAACATGCGCGCCACACTTCTGGAAGCCTCTAGGGATGATACTAATGGGCTTGATTTCAAAGTCTCCCAAGTATTACCCTATAAATTATTCATCTCCCAAGATGACTCATGTCACACAAGTCTACTTGCGCAACCAGGACTTGCGCGCCAGAACAATACTTGCGCACCTCCTTCTTAGTCACCTCCTTTCCTCAAATCCACCCCTCCTCTTCAAGACATAGCCTTCAAAACCCTCTTCAAAGAAATTTATGGCATGGTTCCTTTGTTGAATTCCTTATCTGAAAGGAATTCTGTGAGAACCTCTCCTAAAACCCCAGGACTTACAAGTTTTATGTCACCATGGTTAGAGGTTTCCTATATAACCTCATCCTTTAAGATGAGAAGATCTTTAACCTGGGCCTCCTTCTTAGGAGTAATCCCCAAGTTACAAATCCCTTTAACCTGGACCTCCTTCTTAGGAGTAAGCCCCAGTCATAGTTTCTTTTGATTTGGGCCTCCTTATCAGGAGTAAGTCCCAATCATAAGTCCCTTTTAATTTGAGTCTCCTTAACCTGGGCCTCCTTCTCAGGAGTAATCCCCAAGTTACAATTCCAAATCTCCATAAAGTATAAATACCATTATGGACCTTGCTCTTGGGCTTCTTTCCTAAGTCCTGGTCTTCATTTACTTGGGCAGTCATACATACGTAAGCCCCACATCATTTCTCATAACTGCATCTTTCGTGGCACCATCTTCAAGTTTATTGATACCTCTAGTTTCTCACATTGAGCATGACTCACATGATCTTAGAGTGTAAAAGTAATCAAGACATCTTTTTTGGGTCATTAACTATGCATAAACCTCATATCCTTCTTACCGAACTATGTGGACTTTGATCTCTGCCTTAAAGTTAGAGTACGTAGGAAGGCTTTATAAGATTCAATCCCATATTTCATTAATTCTTTTATGTCCCATATGACATTAAATTATATCCTTCTTATCGAACTACGTGGGTTCTGATTCCTTTTTAACAAGGATACGTAGGTATCCCATCTGTGAGCACGATCCCAACTCTGAAATAATCCCTATCTTTTTGAAGGACAATAAACTTCAAGTTCCCCACTGAGTGGCTTTAAAATTAGTATAGTCATCATAATGACCAAAATATTTCTATATAATGTATTGAAGGATACCATTGACTAAGGATCTCTAATTCATACAGATGATTCTCCATCAATGAAGAACCTCAAATACATATAAGAGATTCTCTAAATCCCACACATATCAATCATTCATTGCTAAATCCAAGGGAAAAATAATTTTCATACTTGGTGAATTAATAAAGATTCATGAACATAACTTAAATCTATGAGAGAGTCCCAGAATAGGAAATAATTCCCCCCAAAAAGGTGTGATGAGCCTGACCTCCCATCCTCTCGACCAATGAAAATTATTAAGCCTCATTGGTCCACAATTAATGAGCACCTGCCTTTGGAAAGCATGTCCAAATAGATATATAATCATTGGATGTTTCCGGTTCTACGAAAAAACCCGTTAGAAACCTATTAGAAATTTTGAACCTTAAACAAACTAGGTCCTCCCCATTTCTAGAAAAAACACACAAAAACAACTATTATAATAATAATATTATCATATAATGAACATGATAGACATTAACCCCATGCCCTCCTCCAACTATGCATGACTACCACAATAATGTTGGGACCAAGTTGAATGGTGAAATAATTTTGAAGAGTTAGCGTTTTCAAAGTGTTGTCTTTTATTGTCGAAGAAGATAAATCAATTCACTTTGTAAAGGACCTAAAACCAGAAAATGCTTTGATGATATGTATTTCACAAATATCATAAGTCTAGAGAACTTGAGATGCAAGTCTTATGATGGAAAGGAGGAGAAATGATGATGCATGTCATATACAGTTTTGATTGGAAGGAGTGATGTTGCTGGAAGATAGGGAAGTTTCAGTACTTCCCATTGTAATTCTGATGATGCTAGATCTGTTCTATCAAAGGATATATATCACGATAGTAGAATTCATGATAAAATCTGAAGAATGGTTATGGGAAGCAGTGATGAGAGAAATGACAAAGCAATGGACAATCTGGAGGCGGCACAAAAGCACAGTTTAAAGTGGAGCCATTTTGTGCGCAAGGCATGATTCAAGGTCAGAACATCGAAAAATGACAAATTCATGGAGTGCGCAGAAATTTAGGCAAGTTGCGAGAAAACAAAAGTGGTACGTGAAATAGTAGCAGGTTGCGCAAAAAATCAGTGGGATGCACGGAAAATAAAAAGGTTGTGAAAAATATAAGTGGGTTGCGCAGAATATTTGTGAGAGGTGCGAAATATCAGCGGGATTCACGAAAAATGAAGTGGCACACAAAATATCATCGGGATTCACTAAATATTGGTGTGGTGCGTGAAATAGAGGAATGAAGTTTTTCGCGCAAAAGGTGTTTTGAGATCATAAGCTCGAAAATTAACAGAGGCATGAGGTGCGCGGAATATTGGATCATTGTGCGAAATTTGAAGTTGTGTGAAAGAATTTTTATGCGCATGAAGAGGGTTTTATGCGCAGATTAGTGGTTTTCGCGCCGGGTCAAAAATTCCTATAAATATGAGGTGAACCCTTCTCATTTGTTAATGCTCGACACTTAGAAGAAATCTCGAGCTCTGGTGAGCGTAAAATTATACACTAAGTGAGTTGCATGAAAAGAAATGAGTTTGCACAAAAATATATGATCTGAGTGAAAAGAGAAAAAGTTGCGCGAAAAGAGAGAATTTGCATGAAAAGAGAAAAAGTTGCGCGAAAAAGGGAAGTTGTGCAAAAAATAATTCACGCCAAAATGGAATTTTTACGTGCGAGGCATTTGAATTGCGCACAAGATATCCTAAAGGCTACGCGAAAAATTTGGGGTCTTCGCACATATTCAGTTGTGCGTATGGGAGTTCTTATCAGCTTCGGGGTAGGAAAGTGAAGATTTGTACTTCAGATAATACAACTGTTCAATTGTAAAGAAGCACGAAAATACTGTAATTCCCTATTTTTTATAAGAGGGTGCACACACGCTCTCGGATTGTTTTCCAAGTGCTACACGAGTTTAAGGGTATATCATACTCATTGTATTCCACATAAAAGGATTGTTTTCTATTGGATTTTGTGGTATTGGATTATTTATGTACCATACCAAGGACGTAGCTACTCTTGTTGAGTAGTGAACCTTGTAAATCTTGTGTTCATGTGGTTGGGTGTGTTCAGCAGAGAAGAAAATCTCTAAAAGGAGGCAAAGTTTGTTTCGATTCGAAGGAAACATAAAAAGAAAAAGATATCACTGATTCACCCCCTCCCCCTCTCAGTGATACTTGGATCCTGTCTGGGAACTTCAAATAAACCAACTCATCCTCTCACTAAACATTACCACTTGTACACTTTTGATTTTTTTTCCATCATATCCCATGTATATTAATCTCTCCTAGAAGAGATAGTGGGGAAAAAGGTGTGGCCATCTATTTGTCCTAACCATCAGGGATTTTTAGAAAAAATACCCAAAACCCAAAAACTTTAGGCATTTGTGTAAACACATGAGTCAATTGGGGTGAATATTAAAATCACATAAAAGTACAATATTTATAAATTACACATATTCCTAACATAGGTTTCACAACATAAGTAATGAAATATCTCAAAACATCATTATAAGGTCTCAAAACTTTCACCACTACCACTACCACCTCTAAATGCACCACACCAACAAGAAATCCACATACACAAAAGATACATTCTACCTTTCTTTTCATGTTATCACATTTATAGATTTCAAAATTACTAACCATATTCATTTAATATTTCCATTTATTATATATTTAAAGACAAAAATTTTATTCACACTTCACACTCTATTCCATGAGTGTATTAATCATTCTAACCCATTACATTACCATTTCAACATTTGAAGTTCACTTCATATCTACTGGAAAACTACAAAACACAACACAGAACAACCCATCCAAATAGCACCAAAAAATCCCTATTTAATAACCACCACACACCATTTTAGTTTGAACAATGAGGCTTCCATCAAATTCACTTCATTATCTTCAATAGTATTCTCACACAAAATCGAGATTCCATGGGAAACTAATTTGTTATCTGGATATAATTTCTTATCATTTTTTATGTGAAGTGAGTCTAATAAACAATATCAACAAGGTTTAAAAATTAAAAAACCACAAAACACATCAAACTCAACATAAGTAAGATTTTGGAAAAATAGTGATGATGCACAACCATATAAGAAAATTCATAAGAACAATTAAAATTCATGTGATTTCTACCCACCCCTTCAATTCAATTAATCTAGTGAATTATATTTATTGATATGATACGTACCATTTACTAAAAGAAATAAAAAATAATGGTATTCCTACATTCCTATTTAAAGAAAGAGAGATGGAGGATCCCCTACCTTGAAATGAAGATTCTAAAACATGTTTCACCAAAAACCGAGAGAAAATAAAATGATGTTTCCACCTGGATATCCCAAATATAAGGTATTAATCATCATTTAAACTTTATCATAAAATGGGGAAACCAAAATAGAATCATTATCCTACCTTAAACACAACTCACTACTATAGAGAAATATATTTTGAATGAAACTACTGAACAAGCCCAGAAACGTGAACATGGAAGCTCCTGGTGGACACAAGAACCTCTTCATGTTTCGAGAACCAGATGGTGGTTCATCTATAGGTGAATAAAATAAGGAATACTCAAATATAAAACGCCTTATACATTTAAGATACTATATATTTTTCTCTAAATATTAACATGGTCAACCATTTAATTATCATTTAATTTTCATGTGATCCATATTAATATATTCATTCTTTTATGAAATAAAGGATATAAATTTCCTCTTTGAAATAGACTATAATTTCACTTATTTAAGTCTTTAAAACCATATGTTTGATAAAAAAAATTATTTATGACATTCTGGTCAAAACTATAAATTTTCAAAATAAGAAAGATCAATCGTGAAAGGTTCGACTATGGAATACACCTATGAACATGTGAAAATAATATGACTATGAGAACAACCTTATGCTATGACACCAATCCTATAATTGTGACACACACCTGTGATTGTGAGACCAACCTGTGATCATGAGACCAATCATGTGACTGTGAGACCAATCTTGAACCCATGAGATGATTTTTTTGTGATCGTGAGACCGACTAGGTAATTTTAGGGGGAAGAAGACCCCAAAACCCCCTTGGAACCTACCGGATTTGAGAAACCACAAAGGCTAGGAAATTTTATACCATTATAGAGAGACACTCACATATTCAATATGATAATTCTACATCATCAAACTGAATTAATCATCAATGTCATATTTTGATATTTCTATTTTAGCCCCTAAGTATTTTTATGATATAAAAATTTAAATATATTTTCAAAAACATTAATTGTCACATCAAACTAGGTTTTTTCCCTCAAATTATAGTTCCAATAAATTCTCAACTCATAATTCTCACTAAAGGTTTGTAACTCAACAGACCATCTATCGCTAATCATCACTTCACTGAACATCATAAAAACATCACTATATGTTCAGTCTTCTATCTCATGGGGTAATTATAGTTATACCCAATATCATGGGTCTCATTATAATTTCCATGTGTTTCATCATCACTGCAAGCTTTACTAAAATATGTTTTCACATGCCTATATAAAAAATATTCTTTTCCTAAATTCATTATATTAAGATCTATAAATAAAACAATATAATATATAATTATATTCTAATCAAGAAAAAAGACTATGATACTCTCAAAAATTTTCCAACATGATTCCTCATAAAATTTGGTTTTTAAATATTTTAAAAACTAAAATATCCTTTTAAATTATCCCAGATGGCCTGAAAAAGCTCCTCATTTCAAAAATGAGTAAAATAGAATTTCTATTTGTCTTAACCTGATACAAAATGAATAGTTCATATTTTATTTAATTTCATATATAAATTCATTTGATGGGAATATTTTTGCATCATATATCATAATTACCCAGCACACATTTTTCATAAATTATTCATCTTGATGTTATTATCGCAATGCGACAAATAATTCATGAATCTGATAGAAACTATCATCTTAGGTCCGGCACCTCAACCTAAGGGTTAGGTACACCGTGGGATGACTCCCACTTGGAAAAACCTGATTTGGCAGAAGTTCTTATTTTTGAATTAAAATAATTTTTAAAATTCAAACCATTTCATTTGAAACATTTGGACGATAATAACCTATATCCCACCATGTAAACCATTTTAATAAATAAATGTAAAATTTCAAAATAAAAACCATTATTATAAAAAATTAATAATATAGATAAATAAAAAACGTTTAATAATAATATTAAATATATAAAAAATATTTAAAAATTAATTATTTTATATTTTAAAAAATTCATTTTACAGTGAAAATTTCTAGTATAAAATTTCAGGTAAAATTTAAAATTCATATATGTTTTATATACTGTTTTATATAGAAATTTTTTCATTGTTTAAAAATAAAAGAAATAAGGTTTTTAAATATTAATATTTATCGATATTTTTTCATTATTTTACCTAAAAACTAATAAAATTTTTTTTTTTAATAAACATTTAACTATGTATTGATAAGTGTTTTATCATAAGTTTAGAGAATATAATAATAATCATGATAATTATTTTTTAGTGAAAATTTAAATTTTTATTTATATATTAATATATTTTCAATTAAATTTTATATGATAATTTCAACTATAAATTAAATTATTCATGTATTAATATTGCTACACTAAAAAGATAAACATGAATATATTTTATAATTTATTTAATTAAAGTTCATGTATGATTATTTTAAATATTAATTAAAAATTTTAACTAGAATATTAAGTGGGAATATGGACTGCAATTTTTCATTGTAAATTTGTATGAAAATTTTCTAGTGAAAATTTTCAATGTAAGTTTTCAGTGAAAATTTATAATTTTTATTTCGATATTAATTTATTTTCATTGTAATTTTAAGTAGAAATTTGAACAGTAAATTTGAAGTGGAAATTTCTAATATAATTTTTCATTGTTTATTTAATTATTGATATACTCTCACTTATAATTTAAGTGGAAATCCAAACTAGAAATTTTACATAAAAAATTTCTTTTCAAATTTCCACTATAATTTTCCAGTAAAAAATTTCATTATTTATTTATGTATTAATCTATTTTTACTTTTAATTTAAGTGGAAATTTGAATTGAAAATTTGTGAGGAAAATTTTCATCCTGTGATCCTAGCTAGTGAAATCAAACTCAAATACATGTAAAATATATCATCAATAGAATCAACACGTAAGGAATAACTTAAACCAAAAACAGATCATACTAGGTATGCAATTTCTACAATAAACATAAATTCCAGTAATAGCTTTAAACTTTCACAGTGAGTTTTAATTTGAAATTTTCAATGGTATTGTGTGACTTTAAAGTGTAACTTTGTGCTTAAAATTATATTGTATATTTGTATTTGTATGTATACATATATGTGTGTGTGTGTGTGTGTGTGTATACATGCATTCAATTTTTGTACTATACATTTTCACTAAATATTTTTAGTATAGATTTATATTAGTGGGGATTTACAATGTTAATGTAAAACACAAAATTCTAAGGAAAATTTACATTGATGTCTATATATACATACTGAAAATTTCCACAATAATTTTTCACTTGAAGTTTATAATTTAATATTACCATGTTTATTTCTATATGTATGTTTGTCTTTGTTTTTTATTAGTTTTTATTGAAAATTTCCATCATGCATTGAAATTTTATTGTAAGTTTTCAATGAAAATTTTCACAATGAATTTTAAATGATATTGTATAGTGGAAAATATACAATGAAAATTTCTACTGAAAATTTGAATGGAAATTATCAATAAAAGTTTCTATTGGAAATTTGCACTGAAGGTTTCTAGTGGAAATTTTCACTAAAGGTTTTTAATATAAATTTCCAATGAAAATTTATATTTTTTATTTACGTATAGATATATATTTATTTTAATTTAATATAATAATGTGAACTTCTAGTTGATTGTTTCACTATAAATTTCTAGTGGAAGTTTTCACTAGAAATTTTCAGAGAAAGTTTGCACTAGAAATTTCCATATGAAATGTTCAATTCAATGTTTCTAAAAAAATTACATTATTTTTAATGTGTTAATATATTTGTACTACAAATTTAAATATTCATTTATTTTATAATTTATTTATTCAAATTTTTAGTTTAACTATAATAAAATTGAATTTAAAAGTTTCACTCAAAATTAAATCTCATGTATAAATTTACACCAATGACTTGAAATTTTCAATTGGATGATTTGAATTTACAGTGTAAATTATCACATAATAGTATATTTTATATTTATATATGTATACATAAATATATACATACATATATGTATGTATGTATGTATGTATGTATACATGCATTCAAATTTTGTACTGTAAATTTACATTGAAAATTTTTAGTATATATTTATTTCACTGAGGATTTATAGTATAAATTTAAAACAAAAAATTACAATGAAAATTTACATGGATTGTTGTATATACATACAAGAAGTTCCTACTATAAATTTTCACTTGAAATTGATAATTTAATATCACCATACATATTTGTATTTATATTTGTCTTTGTGTTTTTTTGCATTGAAAATTTCCATCACACGTAGAAATTTTATTGTAATCTTTTGGTGAAAAATTTCATTATAAATTTTAAATGGAAATATATAGTGAAAAATATATATTTTCCACTAGAAATCTGAATGAAATTTTACATTAAACGTTTAGTGTGTAAATTTGGAGTAAATGTTATTACAGTGATAGGTACACACATTTACAATACTCTTAGCTTCTAGATTATATACATAAGGATATTAGGAAGAGATTATATTACTTATTTATGATTTATAAAGTGTTTATAGACTCTTAGAAATCCCTAAAATTCACACTTTAAGTTTTTAATGTAAATTTATAATGAAATGTTTCAGTAAAAATTTTCATTTTTTATTTATGTATTAATATATTTTCATAGTAATTTGAAGTAAAAATTTTGAAATGAACATTTTATGTAGAAATTTGCAGTGGAAAGTTTTAGTGAAAATATTCAGTAGAAATTTCCAGTGGAATTTTTCATTGGAAATTTACTGTGCAAATTTCCACTAAAATTTTCCCTATAGAATTTTTAGTTTAATTAATAATTGTCATATTGAAAATATAAATAATCAATATTATATATAATAAATATCATCATCCATATTATATATATGTGTGTGTGTAATAAAAATTATACATATATTTTATAATTATTTTCCATGAATAATAAACAATATATACTAATTGCATTATAATAAAATTTGAAACATACATAATACCTTCAATAGTTATATTTATATTATTATGTACATTTATATTATTAATAAATATCATATAATAAATTTATATAATAAATATTATAGTAATTATATGTTTATATATTTTAAATATATATATATTAAATATTAGATTATATATATATCAATAATAAGGCGCAATGGCAGTGTAAAAATAAAAAAACAAGAATGTGCAGTGGAGGTGCCCCCATTTTAATATATAGCATGTTATAAAAATAAAATATTTTATATATGTATAACATGATGTGGGGGTTCCCCCCTTTTAATTTTTTTTATACCTAAACAACTATATATATAACATAATGTGGGTGGGGTTTACGTGACACCATTTCATTCTTTTATGCCTAAGTAACCACCTTTTTTATTTATTTTTTAAAAATTGATTAACTTATCTAACATGGTTGATCCCCCTTTCTACTAAAATTCCACCCCACATGGGGTGTCTCCCTTTTCCCTAACTCATTAATATGGTCATGCATATTTTTTGTATCAATGATACCCCAAATTCTACCTCATTTTAGGGGTAGAATAATATATTATATAATAATAATAATATAATTATTATATAGTATATATTATTATGTTTTAATAAAACATTTATGTTTTTTTAGTCAAATATATAATGGAGTAAGCGGCCATCTCAAACATTCATCCACTGCCGAAACTCTCCATTCCTGTTTGAAAATTCACTTTTTTTTATTTTCAAATAAACCACTTTATGGTTGAGCAGTAACCAAAACTTCAAGCACATGATACAGATTCAGAGCATCTATAATGAAATTCAAAATTCAAAAAAGTCACATCACTCAAGGAGACCTCAAACCATGATATCCTCAACTTCTAAGGTCATTTCATGTCACCTCCTATACCCACCGTTTCTATGCCATTCGTCCAACACCATCGTCATGCCATCCCATCAACACCGTCGTCTTTATTACTAAACCCATAATTGGAGAACATCACCACCGTTAGAAACCATAACAAAACAGATCACCTTCCATATTCTATGCCATCAGAATTCCACACTAGAATTCCAAAGATGGTCAGAGTCCTCATCTGTGTCATCCTCATCCCCCGGAAAACTAGAAAAAAAACCCAAACACCAGTATAGTGTGAGATCACCGCCTCAGAATACTCAACACAGTTCCATTGACCATCATAACCAAACATTAAAAAAACAATCCATAAACACAAAATTGGTTCATCACCAAAAAAACATCAAGAAAAATTACCATAATAAGAAAAAATAAACCCTGAAGGAAACTATGGATGAAATCCAAAAGAAAATCCCCACAGCCGCCAAACCGCATTACCCAAAATTCTCTTTTTCATTCACCATGTTAATGGACACAAATAATCAATAATTTTCAATATTACATTCAACTCAACTTGAGAATTTAAAAAATGGGGTTCATTTATTTTAAATAAAACAGTAATACCTCATAAATATATAGAAAAGTTAAAAATTATAAAAAACATCTTTCTAAGATTTCATTAAATACATATCTCAAATAATTGAGTTTTTGGTGTCTACATATTCGTCTCATTGAGGTAATAATTTTGATATATATATATATATATGATGAGAATCAAACCTTAATAAATTATATTTAAACTAAAACAAAAATAAATAAATTTTATACACACAATGGGGTACGGGTTTAGAATCAAAGAACTATACATCCACCAATGATCCTGACATGCCTTACATCAAACCCAAAGTTATCCTTCATATATAATGGATATAGATAGAACTGTAATTTCATATATTTTATTTTAATAATTAAATGGAATTATACCTTGAGGTTTTTTATATTAGGTTATTTCTAGATATTTTAGATATATTGAATAATTTGGACCTAAATAGACATTCATCTTAAAATGTGAATTTATTTGGTTTCAATGATTTCAGGGATTTAAATATAATCGGTGAACTTGATTCTTATTTTTTGAAGAAATTTGGGGTTTTTGAGTGTTAAAATAATATATCAAAATAAGGTTAACCACTCACATCATTGATTTTAGATTATTACTTCAGTGATAACAGATTATATTAGAATTTACATTACTCGTGTAAGATTGAAATGCATGAATGATGAGATCACCTATTCATGTAAGATTAAACTGAAGATTATGGATATGAATATGTGTGATGAAAAAAAAACAAGTTTTATATATAATAATGGGGGATGTTGAAGCTAGTATTATAATGAAATTTAATTTTTATAGTCTATGAATGTGTGAAAGAGAAATTATGTACATGAGAATTTGAAGTTCCTATATGATTGAAGTGGGAATTAAGAAATATTTGTAAGTGAGAATTCTCAGTCACTTATGTGTGATCTATGAGCATCAGATAATATATTGAAGGGTTTTGGAGGGGAAAACACTCATCCAAATGTAATATAAAAAAACCCTAATACCATTTGCTACAAGGTCTATCCATTCAATTTAATTGAATAAATATAAATAAAGAATTTATATTTTCTTTGATAAAACCAACTCTTTATTCACACAAAGAAGTAGCCAAAGGACTCCTTCCTCCTAGGGTATCCATGGTCTATTATGAACCTTCCAATTATTAGGAAGTATTTCATCTTCATTTTGACTATCTAAAACCTTAGAGTTAAATAGAAAGTGAGATAGAGGGATTCAGATGAAGGAGAATCACACAATATCCAATGGAATTTTCATGTAGTAATTTACATAAGGATTGAACCTATTTATATTGCCATAAAAGATGATCCTTGGGCTTCTAGATGTTTCTAAAATTTTCCATCATTGGTGAAACATTTCACAAATGTTTCTTATGTTACAACTCTTTTAAACTTATATCTCAATACTTCTATTTGATGTCTAATATTTAAAAAATCATTTGGAAATTTGATAAATCCTCAAACATCATCACATGGTTTTTCATCTAAACATGGTTTCATATAATAAGAGAGAGAATTGATCTATATTCATTATCGTATAATGTGTAAAATTATATGTATAAACCCATGATGTAGTGACCTTCACTATGACATGGATTATACCAGCACAAACCATGATGTGGTTTATACCACCAAGTCATGTTTTAATATTTAGTTAATATTTTTAATGATCTCTCACTTTTACTAATGCCCTATAGACTTATTGCACTTCCACCATATGTCACACCATATATAGAAACTTTTGAAAAAATATTCAGAAGTCATTTTTATATCTTCTAAAACTCCTTTTTTAAAATATATAATTCATCCTCTACATGCTATATCATATATAACAACTTGTGAAAATTCTTCTAAAACTCTTTTTGGAGTAGCTCTTTATGTTTTGCGTAAAATATCTATAACAAAATCTAATCATCATTCACATAACCATACAGTGTGACCTTATAGGAATTTATAGTTTTGAAACCAATTATAAATTCCCTAATCCAAAATTTTTAGTAAAGAGTATCCTCTAGAGAAATATCATAGAAACTAACGATATAAATGGATCTGACATGATCTCTATCAAACACATGTATCTTAATTCTTGTATCCACAATTTATATAATATATAATTATATAATCCCTTTTTTTAATAAATCAAGTGACCATAGGACATAGAGTTTAACAACCCCAATTAGCATACTCATATGTTTGTGATTCTTCTAGTTTATATTGTCCATATTTTTTTTAAAGGTTGGGGTCGAAGCCTAATTATATTGTCCTGATAAATGAACACATCACATGTCATTCACTTGGATGGATGGGTTCATAGCATGACCCTAATAACACCCCAATATTTTATGGTATTTTTATTCTTAAATAATTTTAATTCCTTAGATATCTTATAATGAATGCAGCATTGAGTCTTTGTGAAACAACACCTGGTTATAAGAGATAGTTATAAACCTAGCCATTAAACTTAAATTTTCCACTTTTGTGATTTGAATTTCAAAAAATGTACATATATGGTTGTGATCAAGGGATATTTGGAGTCTGATATAATTAACTTAATTTTTATTGAAAGGTAACATAACCATATGAATAGTAACGTACCCTTATGAATAGTAAGTTACCCTTATGAATAGTAATGTTACCCTTATGAATAGTAATATGACTCTTATGAATGGTAACCTTACCCATGAGTTTATAAATAAAATTTAGACACCTTAAAAATAAAGGTGGATATTTTAATTAAGTGTTAGTATTTTTGTGAGTAAGAAATATTTAATTACAATATTATAATTAATAATATGATTTAAAAGATAATTCATTTTCATTAAATGTATTCATAAATAAATATTTTCATTCCCTGTGATTTTAAAGATAATTTAAAAAGACCTTAGTTAACTTTTCAAAGTGACATAAAATCAGTTATAGTTTTTAAATTAGTTTTTTCGATTAAATGATGATTTTAATTAAAAAATAAATTTATCATATTTATAAAATATTATCATAAAATGGAGTTCATTTTTTGGATTCTACATGTTGTAAAATTGTTAGGGTGAATTTTTGGGATTTTTCTAAAATACTTTAATTTTTGGTGAATAGTAAAATACGGTAATTACAGTATAAATACATTATGAGATAAATACACTATTCCTTGCATCGTGGATGATGTAAGTGTAATGACCCAAACATTTATGAAAATTTCTCTTGATATAATTAGATTTATTATTATGTAAAATGGTTATATGAAACATATTCACTTTATTGGTATTATGTTTTTGGATTTTAAAATACCATTAAGAATTGTTACCTTTGCTAATATAGTCGTTGAACAGTGATCACCTTATTAGTATAATTATAGGGCTTTAACAAAACCAATTTACTCAGACAAAGGAAGTGATGGCCTCATCCAGTAGAATTGCTCCGTATGAAGCCCATTTGTCGGAGCTCGGAAAGGAGGTGGCATCATTGGGATTCTCTCTTGACCAAGTTCAAGCCGAGCTTCAACGCATTAATCTAGAACGAAACCGCCTATGGGAGAAGTGGAATTTGATATAGATTACCACCCGAGTGAAGTTATCCAAGTCACCCCAAGAGTCTGTCACCATCGCACACCTTACTCTTAGGTCTTATGCAGGTTTTATAAGGGTTTATGTAACAAGACCCTAGCACTATGGTTATGTACATTATTTTTGTATAGAATAAATAATGTACATTCATTGTTACTTTGTAAATAGTTTTTAAAGCACAAATGGTATTTTTATTTAATATTCAATTAAGAAATCTATTTGGATGAATTAATGGATTTCTGAATTAAATAATATTTTAGTAAAATATTATTACTAAATTAATTTTTATTAAATATAAATGATAGTATATTTTTTTATGAATACAATTGTAATTTTTATTAAGGTTTGAAAGCTGTTTTTGTCAAAACCCATGAATTTTTGATAAATATCAGTTTTTATTTTAAAAGTAAAAATTCACATATTTAGAAAATTATTTAGATAAAATAAATATTATTTTTGTAATAAGGACGTCGAAATTATACAAGGTGATTTTTTCAAAATTTTCTGAGACAGTCGAATTTTTGGGTAAAAATTAAATACCGTTTAAATATATAATGTGTTTTATGACATTATAATTACCCAATAGTGATGTAATAAAATATTATAAATTATATTTTCAGCCAATTTATGTTTTATATATAATAAAATTTGATATTAGATTTGTTTGATTAATTTTATGGTGCCTTAGTTGACCCTTCAAGAGTTATAAAACAATTTAACCTTTTAAATTGATTTCCTTGAGAGTGTTACTCGCCTCCACATAAGAAAGCCTAATATTTTAAGAATTTTGGCCATTGGAATTATAAAATAATTTTTTCTACTCCCCTTTGGCAAAACACATGGGTAAAACCAAGGGTTGTTTTGTGGTTTTGATTAGTTTAATGTGTGGTGTCCAAAACCTAAATAATAAAGAATTACGACTCTTTTCCTATATAAACCCACAAAATCTCCCACTTCCTCTTCACTCAATATGGCATCCCCCCTTTTTATAACATAAATTTTCATTACATTTTACAAAACCGACGATCTTTATGGTTTACTGTCTTGGAAACCAGGAACTTAAAACATGAAAACATAAAACATCCTTCTTAAACACTTGAAAGGCTTCTCCTTATGTTCATCCTAGGTTAATTATTGCATCTCATAACCTGGGGACATATATCAAAAGAAAGGGTGAGCAGAAGGCCCAGTAAGGGAAACAAGGGAAACATTTAACATGTGAACTTGAGATACATCAACAATGTCATGAAAAAGAACTTTAAGGCATGAGAAAGAAATCATGAGGCATATCATAATAAAAATAACGTATTTCATAACTTGAATATGTAGCTACAACATTTAACATTGAAAATCATTTATGTTTCACCAAGGTCCATCCCCAAGGTATCATTAAAAATTACCAAGGTTATTCACCAAGGCTTCATTTAAAATGGTCATCTCTAGAGATTAAGTCTTTACCCAATGCATTGCAGCGCTATCAGGGTGCACCCTTAAATTTTCCTTTGTTATAATGTGAGCCACATATATCATCATCAATAATTTCATAAACAACCCATACAGCATAAAAGAAATGGGTTTCATTTCATAATCATAACGTTTTAAAAACTGCTTTAAAGATATGATCTTTATGTCACTTTAAACCCACAGAAAGGGAAAACGGGTCTCATGTATGTAAATCCTAGAATTTAAAATAGAAAATTTAGGTATATATGTGAATAACCCTTTAGAATAAAGAGCTTTGAGTATTCACTTAATAAAATAAATGAATTTTAGAATAAGAGAGATACATTTTGGGACGGAAATTCTGCAGCATAACGGCTATGTTACGAGGTTTTAGAAAACATTGAAAAGAGAGGGGACATGGGTAACCCACTCATAGATGATCCATAAAACAGTAGGGGAAAAGAATATAAATTATTTAAGAACATGGTAATGAAATTTGAAAGATATACCATATGAAATGAAGAACATGAAATGAAGACAAAAATAAGATTTCTCTTATGAAAATTCGGCAGCCTAACGGCGTCACTTAAAACTTTAAAAAAAAGAATTGATGAGGTCAAATAGGGTATATCATCATATGAACATAAAATATCAGTATGATAGATATAGATATCATACCCCAACATAATAAAAAGTAACATTAAAGACTTGGCATGAAAATATATCTTGAAAACTAGAAGGGTGAAAAAATCCCTTAAACATTCGGTAGCCTAACGGCGCCACTTAAAACATTAAAATACTGAATTGAAGAGATCAAATAGGGTCTCTAATAATATGAACATAAAATATCAGTATGATAGATATAGAGATCATAACCCAACATAATAAAAAGTAACTTGAAAGACTTGACATTAAAGTAGAACTTTAAAAAAATGAGAAAGGTGAAAGAATCCCTTAAAATTTCGGCAGCCTAACGACGTCACTTAAACTTTCTTAAAATGAATTGATGAGAGAAAGAGGGGGTCTCTCATCATATGAAAATGAAAAGGGCAGTAATAGGAATATAAAAGATCATCCTCAAACATAAGAGCATGGAGCATAAAAGAAATGACATAAAAGAGATTACTTGAAAAGAAAGAGGGAGGTAGGATCCCGTACCTTAAAACGTATCTCTTAAAACTCAATGGTTGGGACCTTGAGGGCTTAGGGGAACCTTGGGAGGACTCTTTGGGAGGTAATGAGACCATAGCTTCGTTGGGGGAGAGTTTTGAGTGAAAACTAAAGGAGTAAAGGGTGGGTATTTATAGGGAAGGTGAGGTGATACTTTAATAATTTCAAGGGACATCTCACAAGTGGTTTTCTCAAAACCATGGGCTCTCCCATGGTATTTCCCATGGAGTTATGCCACATGGGGCCCCCAATACAATAATTCATCACCTTTGGTCGTACAACCCTTAATATATCTCATGACATCATCATGACACAGTTATGATGTCATTAAACATACCGAAACCCTAAAACCGCATTTTTACTATTCACTGAAAATTCATCTTTCTCAGAAAAATTCCAAAATTTCACCTTAACCAAATATCGATGCTCTGATTACAAATATGAACTCTATTTTATAAAAATAATTTTCTAAATATTTTTAATTTAATTTTTAAATAAATACACTATTCACTGAAAATTCATTTTTTTCAGAAAAATCCCCAAAATTTACCATAACATAATATCGATGCTCTGAGTTCAAAAATAAAGTCCATTTTATAAAAATATTTTTCTAAATATTTTTAATTTAATTTTTAATTAAAAAACACTATTCACCCGAAAAAACTAATACTTGACTAACAATTTATGAAACCGTTATTTACCCATTTTATTGAATCACATTACTTAATCAAGGTGCCTAGATTATATTAAAACTTTCTTTAAGTGTGATTACTAATCCATTTGGTCACATTACTAATCCTAAGCGTAAAATCACTATTCATAATTTACTGTTCATTAAAAATTAAGTTGATCTTATTAGACTCCAAATTCCTTACTGAACACTTTTTCAGAAGACCATTTTTTGAAAATCATTACACATCATTAATTATTTGAGGTTTACATAAATATTTTAAAATATCCTTTTTTTTAATTCATCAATAAAATACATCCTAAAATTATCCGGACGTTTGAAATTTCACAAACTTCACTAAGGAAGAAATCTCAATTTATTCATCCCAAAGGATTACACAAAGAAGTTACAGTCTCGTCACATAGCCCCTTATAACACCAACATATGACCTAAGTGTAAGGTGTTCTATGATGAGAGAATTTTAGGGTGGCTCGGCCAACATCGCACGAGTAGTAATTTCTATCAGTTTGAATTTCTTGCGAAGGCGATTCCGTTCTAGCTTCACATGATGAAGTTCGGCTTGGGTTTGGTCCAGAGCAAAGCCCAGTGGTGCTACCTCCTTCCCAAGTTCTGTTAGATGGGCTTCAATCGGCCCAAGACTACTAGATGAGGACATCGAATCTTCTTTCTATATTAATTAACCAAGATCACTTGTATTTAGAGACAATAATCGAAACGTTTAGTTCCAGCAGTCATATTGACCAATGGTCATATAACAGTCAAAACCCAACGGTCTCACTTTAATTATACTCATGTTATCAAATGAAATAAAATAACACACAAAATTAGGAAATAATATTTATTCAAAATTTCGGGTCATTACAATCTTCCCCCTTAAGAAATTGTGTCCTCGTAATTTTTAAAATCAGGTTTTGAAATTTCATTGAAAGTCCCACATCAGAAAAGGAGTTAGTAAAACTATTACTTTAAAATAAAGAAAGGGAAGTACAAAGGTCACCCGAGTTAACCCACGCTAGGATTCCATGTAGGAAAACATCGACATGGAGGAGAAAACAAAGGGTCAAATTCTGAGGGAGAGTGATAGAAAACATGATTAGGAGAAAGTTAACCACAAGAAAATCAAAAACTTATGATGTGTGTAAATGGTCTTTGATTACCTAGTAATAAACTTAAACCAACAACGTTTTTGTTTTACGTTCCTTTTCATAATTTTGAGGAATTCATTTACTACATAGAACAAAAACATAAGGAAATATACCTACCTTCAAGTAGAGTTTCATCCTTTAATAAGTTTCTACCAAAACTAATCTTTTCTCCAAATGATGAGCATTCAAAAACACTTGGTCTCATCAAAACACAAGAATCATCTTCTTGTGAGTCACGTAATCCAAAAAAGATTAACTATCAATTTCTTCTTTCTTTAAACATTATCCCAAAAATAGAAAGGGTAAGATAAAACAACTCTTCAAAAAGAAAGAACCCCATAAGAAGGGAAACTACTTTAAAATCTTCAAAGTTCCATGGTACTACCCAAATTTCATCATAGACCATTCCATAATTAACTGTCCTTAAAAATCCTCAAAATAAACCAAACTAAGATTGAAACCCAATTATAAGAACGATCTCATAACATAGTCTTCTAAGATAGACTTTATCGTTCATCTCCAAACAACATCAACCACTCTTATCATATTATAACAAAAGTAACTAACCTAATCACATTTTCCCCAAGATAGGTTAATCATTTCCATATGTAACCTAAATTACTATAAGTCTGCCTTAAATTCATCGATTCTTTAAAATATAAGTCAACCATTACTCCTCAAAGAAAATACCGTAGTAATCTATTTACCTCGATCAAATAGGTTTCCCAAAATAGTGAACGTCTTCCAAAATAATAATCATCATTAAATCCACAAATCAACTTTATCAGATGAACATCCTTGAGACTTCGTCTTCTTCTTCCTCAATGAATTTGGTCATTCAACTAGGTACAAATTATTAATTGTGATTTTTTGATAGCTGGTTTGGCATGATCACAATATTTTCAACTTGATCTCTCGTTATCTCTATCATATTAATAGGGCAATCACCAAATTTCCTATCACATTGTTTGTTGGGACATGTTCTTCCATTTCCCTCCATTAACTAAGAAAAGAAAGTATAATTAGGGGGATTAAATACTTATCCAATAATCATGAAAAGGAAACTTAAAGCATAGAAGGATATACTAGTAGAAGAAAAGTATACCCTAACTTGTGATCCCCTAGGTTCCAATCTAGGTTATCCATGATCATAAATTCTTATGTGAATCCTTATTTTATTTTATCTTTGTCCCTTTAATAATGGTTCATACTAAGCTTATGAATTTAACAAAGCATATCCCCCGGGAGTGTCGTAACCAAGAGTGCAGTAAGGCCCGTTGTTGTGTACCAATTCCTGTTCGAGTCTAGCTCAAAGCGTTGTTTTCGGGTTTTACCCCTATGTACATATATGCCATAGCCACCTCTACCAGCTCATATCCATATAGGGATGTATTTGCTTGGAAACCCCTTACTCAATACTCACCAAAATACCAGGAAGATTTCCAATATTTAAACTTTTTTATAGGGTTCTTCCTAGAGTTTTCATATCTTAATTTCCACAAATAACTAAACCATTACTTGATACCAACTATGGCATCCCGCCTTTTTATAACATAACTTTTCATTACATTTTACAATACTGAGGATCTTTAAGGTTTAGTGTCTTAGAAACCATGAACATAAAACATGAAAACATAAAACATCCTTCTTAAACACTTGAAAGGCTTCTCCTTATGTTCATCCTAGGTTCATTACTGCATCTCATAACATGGGGACATGCATCAAAAGAAAGGGTGAGCAGAAGGCCCAGTAAGGGAAATAAGGGAAACATTTAACATGTGAACTTGAGATACATCAACAATGTCATGAAAAAAAACTTTAAGGCATGAGAAAGAAATCATGAGGAATATCATAATAAGAATAAAGTATTTCGTAACTTGAAGATGTGGCTATAAAATTTAACATTGAAAATCATTTCTATTTCACCAAGGTCCATCCCCAAGGTGTCATTAAAAATTACCAAGGTTATTCACCAAGGCATCGTTAAAAATGGTCATCTCTAGAGATTAAGTCTTTACCCAATGCATTGGAGTGCTATCAGGGCGCACCCTTAAATTTTCCTTTGTTATCATGTGATCCACATATATCATCATCAATAATTTCATAAACAATCCATATAGCATAAAATAAATGGGTTTCATTTCATAATCATAACGTTTTAAAAACTGCTTTAAAGATATGATCTTTATGTCACTTTAAACCCATGGAAAGGGAAAGTGGGTCTCATGTATGTAAATCCCAGAATTTAAAATAGAAAATTTTGGTATATATGTGAATACTACTTTATAATAAAGATCTTTTAGTATTCACTTAATAAAATAAATGAATTTGAGAATAAGAGAGAGACATTTTGAGACAGAAATTCTGCAGCATAACGGGTATGTTATGAGGTTTTAGAAAACATTGAAAAGAGAGGGGACATGGGTCACCCACTCATAAATGATACATAAAACAGTAGGGAAATAGAATATAAAGTATTTAAGAACATGGTAATGAAATTTTAAATATATACCATATGAAATGAAGAACATGAAAGGAAGACAAAAATAAGATTTCTCTTATGAAAATTCGGCAGCCTAACGACGTCACTTAAAACTTCAAAAAAAAGAATTGATGAGGTAAAATAGGGTCTATCATCATATGAATATAAAATATCAGTATGATAGATATATATATCATACCCCAACATAATAAAAAGGAACATGAAAGACTTGACATGAAAATAGATCTTGAAAATGAGAAGGGTGAAAGAATCCCTTAAAAATTCTGCAGCCTAACGGTGCCACTTAAAACTTCAAAATACTGAATTGAAGAGATAAAATAGAGTCTCTCATCATATGAAAATAAAATATCAGTATTATAGATATAGATATCATACCCCAACATAATAATAAGGAACTAGAAAGACTTGACATTAAAGTAGAACTTTAAAAAAATGAGAAAGGTGAAAGAATCCCTTAAAATTTCGGCAGCCTAACGGCGTCACTTAAACTTTTTTAAAATGAATTTATGAGAGAAATAGGGGGTCTCTCATCATATGAACATGAAAAGGGAAGTAATAGGAATATAAAATATCATCCTCCAACATAATATCATGGAGCATAAAATAAATGACATAAAAGAGATTACTTGAAAAGAAAGAGGGAAGTAGGATCCCTTACCTTAAAACGTATCTCTTAAAACTCAAAGGTTGGGACCTTGAGGGCTTGAGGGAACCTTGGGAGGACTCCTTGGGAGGTAATGAGACCAGAGATTCTTTGGGGGAGAGTTGGGAGTGAAAACTAAAGGAGTAAAGGGTGGGTATTTATAGGAAAGGTGAGGTGATACTTTAATAATTTCAAGGGACACCTCACAAGTGGTTTTCTCAAAACCATGGGCTCTCTCATGGTATTTCCCATGGAGTTAGGCCACATGGGGCCCCCAATACAATAATTCATCACCTTTGGTCGGCCAACCCTTAAAATATCTCATGACATCATCATGACACAGTTATGATGTCATTAAACAGAACGAAACCCTCAAACTACATTTTTACTATTCATTGAAAATTCATCTTTCTCAGAAAAATCCCAAAATTTCAGCTTAACCAAATATCGATTCTCTGATTACAAATATGAACTCTATTTTATAAAAATAATATTCTAAATATTTTTAATTTAATTTTTAAATAAATACACTATTCACCGAAAATTCATTTTTTTCAGAAAAATCCCCAAAATTTACCATAACATAATATCGATGCTCTGAGTTCAAAAATAAAGTCCATTTTATAAAAATAATTTTCTAAATATTTTTAATTTAATTTTTAATTAAAAAACACTATTCACCCGAAAAATCTAATACTTGACTAACAATTTATGAAACCGTTATTTACCCATTTTATTGAATCACGTTACTTAATCAAGGTGCCTAGATTATATTAAAACTTTCTTTAAGTGAGATTACTAATACATTTGGTCACATTACTAATCCTAAGCGTAAAATCACTATTCATAATTTATTGTTCATCAAAAATTAAGTTGATCTTATTAGACTCTAAATTCCTTAATGAACACTTTTGCAGAAGACCATTTTTTAAAAATCATTACACATCATTAATTATTTAAGGTTTACATAAATATTTTAAAATATCCTTTTTTTAATTCATCAATAAAATACATCCTAAAATTATCCGGACATTTGAAATTTCTCAAACTTCACTAAGGAATAAATCTCAATTTATTCATCCCAAAGGATTACACAAAGAAGCTACGGTCTCGTCACATAGCCACTTATAACACCATCATATGACCTAAGTGTAATGTGTGCTATGGTGAGAGAATCTGAGGGCGGCTCGACCAACATCGCACGAGTAGTAATTTCTATCAGTTTGAACTTCTTGCGAAGGCGATTTTGTTCTAGCTTTACAAGATGAAGTTCGTCTTGGGTTTGGTCCAGAGCAAAGCCCAGTGGTGCTACCTTCTTCCCAAGTTCTATTAGATGGGCTTCGATCGGCCCAAGACTACTGGATGAGGCCATCGAATCTTATTTCTATATTAATTAACCAAGATCACTTGTATTTAGAGACAATAATCAAAATTTTTAGTTCCAGCGGTCATATTGACCAATGGTCATATAACAGTCAAAACCCAATGGTCTCATTTTAATTATACTCATGTTATCAAATGAAATAAAATAACACACAAAATTAGGAAACAAGATTTATTCAAAATTTTGGGTCGTTACACTCAATGCCCTTTTAGCTCAACCAACCTATTCTCTCCTCTCTCTAAAATCCTCCCATGGTGCCCCAAGATCCATAGAAGCCTCTCTCAAACCTCTCCCATGCCTTTGGGATCACACTTCCTAGTAAGGGATTTCATCCTTTCTCATTTTTGTTCAAATTTCATTATGGTGTTATACCATTTTGTTTTCAATTAAAAATATTGGGGTATGTTTTCAAAACTCCCCCATAATTTCATCCTTATTTTTGAATGATTATAGACCACTTTCTCTCTCATTAATGCCTCCCATGTACACATGTTACCATGCCAAAATTCCGTAAGGAATTTCTCTCTTCTCATTTATATTCAAGAAATTCTTTTATATTATGAATCTAAATTACTTTACATATGTTGGGACATATATATATATATAACCCCCTTATAGTACATTTCATGTAAATATTATGAGACACCCCTTTCTCTCTTATCAACCATTTTTATGAATTCTTATGTCACGACGTTATGCTACCAAAATTGCACCGTGATTTTCCAAGCCAAAGTCATTGTGTAGTGAATACCATGCCCATTACTCTGTCAAGGGTATTAACCTTTATTAAAATTTTCTTATTTATTATGGTGTTTCATGTATGAATTCCACATTCCATTATGGTATAATGAATGTTGATTTTTAATGAATCCATGTTATGTGAACCATGTGGCACACTTATGCATGAAATTAAATGATTACGAAGGGTGTGCCCTGATAGCACTCCAATGCATTGGGTAAAGATTAGTATAATGATATGTCAAGTTCAATGAGGGTTTACTCATGCTAATTCATGTTCAATGACGGTTTACTCATGCTCCATGGGAAATGATCCTTGGCTCATGCTAATATCAAGTTAACTATTGTTGCCACATTTCCATGTTATGATAATCATTCTATATCATGCATTTATGTTCATATTTCTCTTATGCTCCATTGATATTCATATTGCATAACATGTATTGTATTCTTCAGGTTATGCCTTGTTTACTCCCTTACTGGGATTTATATCTCACCCTTTTCTTATTCATGTCCTCAGGTTATCCCAGGCAATTCTAAGTATGAAGGAATGTTTGTGGTCATGTAAAAAAGTTTTCAATAAAGATATGTATTTATTGTTTTAAGTTGTTATGTAATGTTCATAAGCCCCAAATACACTATAACTCTCAATCTTCTATATTTTATTATGTGAATATTTTATGTAATAAATTATGTTTAAGTGTGAAATAAAGATCAGAGTTGTTATAGTTGGTATCAGAGGATATGTTTAGTTATTTTTGGGATTAAGATTAGAAAACCCAAGTGAAATCCTTAGGGATAAGTCTAAGTATAATAAAAACATACCTATATTTTGGTTAGTATTGAGTAAGTGGTTTATCAAGAAAATACATCCCTGTCTAGATATGAGCAGGTAGAGGCGGATCTGGCACAGATGTATCTAGGGGTAAACCCTGAAAACACTACATTAAGCTAGACTTGAATAGGAATGGGTGCACGACAATGGGCCTTGATGCACTCTTGGTTAGGAAACTCTTGGGGAATATGCTTTGGTAAATTCATAAGATTAGTATGATCCATTATTAAGGTAATTAAAAAAATGCCCCTAAGAATATATATTGGGAAGTATATCATGTACAACATAGATTGAAGCCTATAAATTCATAAGTTAAGGAAATAAAAGTAATTTATAAGTCATCCATTTTTTTCTTTGGATTAACCTTTATGTGTTACCCCTAACTATCCTTTTATTCCATCTAATGGCTAGTAATATTCGGACTCTGGCTAACAACCGATGTGATGATCAATGTGATGATTGTTCTAATGAGTTTCCCAATCCGATGGGAGTGGGAATTGCAAACTTTGTCATGATACTATCTTAGTTAACTCATGCTTTGAATAGAAACATGGTTCAACAGGAACGTTCATCCCCCCCCAAGAAAGAAAAAGTCGCAATTGAGAGCTTCATGATACAAAGGCCTCCTACTTTTAATGGATCATTTGACACCTTAATTTCCAAACAATGGATCAACTCCATTGAAAAGATCTTCTCCATCCTTCAATGTTCTGAACTAGAGAATTTTTTTCTGGATACTTATCGTATGGAGGGTGAAGCTGATCAATGGTGTACATTGATCAAAAATATGAAGCTTGGGGAGGATATTGAGGTGTTGGAATAGAAAGATTTATGGAAAAAATCGACAAATATTTTTCTCGCACGCTATGACTTAAGATGGAAAGGGTATTCCTTTTCATCATGCAAAAAGTCAATGAATCCATCAGAGCATATGAGGAAAACTTCACAAAGATTTCACGATATGCCTTCAGCTTTGCCGTTACCCCCTAATGTAAGTTTGAATGCTTCTTTGGTGGGATAAAACCTAACCTACGGAAATTCCTAGAAATCCGTGACTTCGAGAGCTATGAGGAAATTTTTTGATGTTCCCTCAAAGTCGAAATGAAGATCAGAGAATCTCAGGGGTGTCATGGGGATAAGAAGAATAAGGTGGACTTCAATTCTAGTAGTCTGGTGGATAAATCCAACAGTGCCAATAAAATCCATCACCCCACCTTCCAAAGGTGCGAAAAGAAGCACCCCAGAAATTTCCTGAAGGAGACGATGAAATTATTTAGGTTTATAAGAGAAGGACACCTAGCCATTAACTGCTGATAAGAAAAACCCATGGCTGCAAAAGAGGAGAGGACCACTCCATTCGATGCTCAACGCGTTGTTCATTGCTTCAACTACAAAGAACCAGGGAACTTTTCAAACCAATTCCCTAAGCCAAGGGTTTTCAGAGGCAACCAAAAACCTCCAAGGAAACAAGGGAGATCTTTTGTCATCACTACCACTGAAGTGAACCCCAAAAACAAAGTGGTGATAGGTATGCTATTTATTCATTCAAGAATAGTGAACATAATTTTTGATTCCGGTTCTACACATTCTTTTATATCATGAAATTTTAGTAGAACAATCCCAACACCACCACAAATCATGGAAGTAAAGATGTCGGTGAGAACGGAAAATGGGGCAATCATTGAAACCCATGAATATAACTCATCCCCTATCATAATTTGTGGATTGAACTTCCTGGAGAATCTTGTCATACTCCCTTTGGTGGAATTTAATGAAATTCTTGGCATGGATTTTATTTATATATATATAGCCAACATAAATTGTCATAAGAGGGAAATCACTCTCTATATGGAAAATCTACCCCCCCAATTCTGTACAAGTGAAAGGAGGAGGATGAATCATCTTTTGCACCATCATCTCAAACATGGATATTTATGCCCTATGAGCACACGTATCAAGATCATATGATTAAGTCTAAGGAAGCAACCATCCTTGAAGACATGCCTATTGTGAGGGAATTCGCTGAAATGTTTCCTAAGTAATTACATGGTCTTCCTCCTAGAAGAGATATTGAATTCTCAATTGATCTTATACTTGGGGAATTTCCAATATCCAAGACTTTGTATAGAATGGTTTTTGTGGATCTTGAGGAGTTGAAGAAAAAACTACAGGAGAATCTGGATAAAGGGTTTATACACCCAAGTGCTTCACCATGGGGTGCACCAGTCCTCTTTTTCAAGAAGAAGGATGGGTCAATGCACCTTTGTATTGATTATCGTGAGCTCAACAAAATCACAATAAATAACATGTATCATCTTCCATGAATTGATTAATTGTTCGATCAACTATGTGGAGCACAATACTTATCCAATGTGGATTTGAGGTCAGGATATTACAAAGTAAGGGTAAAGAAGGAGGATATATCCAAGACTACTTTTTGTACAAGATACGGGCACTACGAATTCATAGTAATGCCTTTAGGACTCACTAATGATCCTGAAATATTCATGGACTTTATTAATAGAGCCTTTAGAGATTACCTCAACAAATTTTTGGTATTCTTTATAGACAATATTCTAATATACTCCAAAACCAAAGAGGAGTATAAGGAGAATCTAAGCATTGTGCTAGAGACCTTGTGAAAGGAGATGCTCTATGAAAAGTACAGTAAGTGTGAGTTCTAGTTGAAGGTCTCATTATTGGGTCATATCATCACAAGCAATGAGATATTTTTGGATCCCTCTATGATAGCTACAATAGAGGGATGGTTGGGGACAACATCAGTGTGAGATATCTGTAGCTTCTTGGGGTTAGATGGATATTATCTTTGATTTCTGATAAATTTATCATGATTGTCAATCCCTCTTACCGAGCTAACTCGAAAGGGAGTCAAGTTTTTTTGGAGTGATGAATACAAAGAGAGATTCAAGGAGTTGAAAAGGAGGCTTATCACTATGCATGTTCTCATGCTATCCAAAAGTGGAGAACTTTTTATTGTATTTAGTGATGATTCAAAGAAGGCCTTGGGTTATGTGTTAATGAAAAATGACAAAGTCATTGCCTATGGTTCGAAGCAATTGAAAGTTCATGATCAAAATTATCCAACACATGATCTGGAGTTGGCTGCAGTAATCTTCAATCTGAAAATTTTGCGACATTACCTCTTTGGGGAGAAGTGTGAAATATATATAGACCACAAAAGCCTCAAGTATATATTCACACAGAAAGATTTGAACATGCGCTGATAGATATGTTTAGAGCTAATCAAATACTATGACTGCTCAATCCATTACCACCCTGGGAAATCGAACAAGGTGACAGACGCTCTAAATAGAAAGGACCCAGCGATTCTATCATTGATGAAAATTTAAAAGGATATAATATTCTTAAATTTGATGAAGATGGACATGGGAATCATAAAGAAGGGAACATCATCAATCCTTTCACAAATGATTGCTCAACTATCTCTTTGGGAAGGTTTAAAGGATGCTCAAAAGGTTGATGTGGGAATTCAGAAGAAAGTGGAAACTATCAGAAAAGGGAAATCCTTGGAGTTTAATTTTAATAAATAACTAATTGTTATATTTTCATCAAGACAATGTGTTCCATCAAATCCAGAGTTAAAGAAAAAAAATTCAGTTGATGGACATAGTTCAAATTTCTCCATTCATCCAGAAAACACAAAGATGTATCGAGATATCTGAGAGCATTATTGGTGGGATAACATGAAGAAGGAGGTCACTAAGTATATATCAAAGTGCCTGATATTTTAGCAAAGTTAAGCCTAAGAGGTAGAATTATAAGGGGATTATGCAACCATTACCCATACCAACATGAAAATGGGGGAATATCACCATGGACTTTGTCACTGAACTTCGGAATATATCCAAAGGATACAATGTTATTTGGGTTGTTGTGGATTGTCTTATAAATACTTCACACTTCATTGAAATTTGAGAGGATTTATCATTGGATCAACTGGCATGGATATATATCAGAGAAGTGGTAAGGATGCATGGAGTACCACATTATATTATATTTGATCGAGATCCAAGATTCCCCTCTATGTTTTAGAAGAGTCTTCAACATGCTTTGAATACTAAGATGAACTTTAGTATGGCTTATCATCCTCAAACTGATGGCCAATCTAAGTGGACTATCCAAACACTTGAGGACATTTTGAGAGCATGCTCAATGGACTTCAAAGGAGGATGGGATCAACATCTTCCTCTTGTTCAGTTCTATTACAATAATAGTTTCCACTCAAGCATCCAAATGGATCCTTATGAATCCCTTTATGGGAAGAAGTGCAGAACACTGGCATGTTGGGATGAAGTTGGGAAGATAAAACTCCTAGGTCGATAAATGGTTGAAGAAACGGTGGAGAATGTTAAGACCATCCGACATCACATTAAAGCTACTCTGAGTCGACAAAAGTGCTATGCTGATAATCATAGAAGAGACCTACAGTTTAATGTCAGATACATTGTATTCCTCCTCATATCAATGTGTAATAGAGTTATGATATTTGGGAAGAAGGGAAAGCTTATTCCAAGGTACATCGTCCCTTTTGATATCCTTGATCGCATTGGAGCAATGACCTATCGACTAGAACTCCCAATGAACCTATCTCAAGTACATGATGTATTCCATGTACCAATCTTGAGGAAGTACATACCTGACCCATCACATGTACTCAATCCAGAGGTGGTACCATTGGAGAATGACCTCTCTTATTAAGAGAATCTGATGAAGATCTTAGATCGTAGGGAAACATTTCTATGAAATAAGACAATTCCCATCCATCGTCAAGGTGTTGCGGTGAAACCAAAAGTTTAAAGAGGAAATGTGGGAATTATAGGAAGTGATGAAGCAGAGTTAGCCGCATATGTTTTAGTGTGGGGAAAGTAAATTTCAAGGGAGAAATTTCTTTAAGGGGGGAATATTGTAACGACTCAAAGTTTTATGAAAATTCCTCTTGATCTAATTAAATATCTTATTATGTAAAATGGTTATATAAAACATATGACCATTCTTGGTTTTATGTTTTTGGATTTTAAAATACCATTAATAATTGTTATCATTTCTAATATAGTCATTGAACAGTGAGAACATGATTAGTATAAATATTGGGCTTTAACAAATCCAATTTACTCAGACAAAGGAAGCAATGGCCTCATCTAGTTGAATTGCTCCGTACGAAGCCCATTTTTAAAATCTTAGAAAGAAGGTGGAATCTTTGGTATTATCTCTTGGACAATCCCAAACCGATCTTCAATAAGTTAATCTCGAATGTAACTGCCTACGGAGAAGTGGAAGTTTATAGAGATTACCACCCAAGCGATGTTATCCGAGTCACCCCAAGAGTCTGTCATTATCACACACTTTACCCTTAGGTATTACATGAGTGTTATAATGGGTTATGTAACAATACCCAAGCACTATGGTTATGTACATTATTTTTTATAGAATAAAGAATATACATTTGTTGTTACTTTGTAAATAGTTTTTAAATCACAAATAGTATTTTTAGTTAATATTCAATTAAGAAATATATTTTGATGAATTAATGGATTTTTGAATTAAATAATATTTTAATAAAATATTATTACTAAATTAATTTTTATTAAATATAAATGATAATATAATTTTTATTAATACAATTGTAATTTTTATTAAGGTTTGAAAGCTGTTTTTGTCAAAACACCTGAATTTTCGATAATTGTCAGTTTTTATTTTAAAAGTAAAAATTCACATATTTATAAAATTATTTAGATAAAATGAATATTATTTTTGTAATTAGGATTTCAAAATTATCCAATGGTGACTTCTTCATAATTTTCTAAGATAGTCAAATTTTGGGGTAAAAATTATATACTGTTTAAATATATAATGTGTTTTATGACATCATAATGACCCAATAGTGATGTAATAAAATATTAGAAATGGTATTTTTTGACAATATACTTTTTATATTTAATAAAGTTTTATTTTAGATTTTTTTTTATTAATTTTATGGTGCCTTAGTGGACCCTTCAAGAATTATAAAACATTTTAACCTTTTAAATTGATTTCCTTGAGAGTGTGACTCAGCTCCACATAAGCAAGACTAATATTTTAAGAATTTTGGCCATCATAATTATAAAATAATTTTTTTCACTGCCATTTGTAAAAACCCATGGGAAAAAACATGGGTTGGTTTGTGGTTTTGATTAGTTTAATGTGTGGAGTCCAAAACCTAAATATTAAAGAATTCCCTCTCTTTTCCCATATAAACCCACCCAAGCTACCACTTACTCTTCTATCAAAGCCCTTGAATATCGACCAAACTCTTACCTACTCTCTCTATAATCCTCACAAGGCACCCCAAACTCCCTATAATCCTCTCTCATGCCTCTCACAATCCTTTGGGATCACACTTCCAAGTAAGGGATTTCTTCCATTCTCATTTTTTCCAAACTTCATTATGGTATTATACCATTTTGTTTTCAATTAAAAATGTTGGGGTATGTTTTATAACCTCCCCCATACTTCACTCCTTATGTTTTAGTGATAAGAGAACACTTTATCTCTCATTAATGCCTCCTATGTACACCTGTTACCATGCTGAAATTCCATAAGGAATTTCTCTCTTCTCATTTACATTCAAGCAATTCTTTTGTATTATGAATCTAAATTTCATTACATATGTTAGGACATGTATCTATATGAACCCATTAATTTCCATTTCATGTAAATATGATGTGACACCCCTTTCTCTCTCATCAACCATTTTTATGAATTCTTATGTCACGTCATTATGCTGCCGAAATTGCACCATGATTTTCCAAGCAAAAGTCATTGTGTTGTGAATACCATGCCCATTTCTCTGTCAAGGGTATTCACCTTTATGCACATTTACTTATTGATTATGTAGTTTAATGTGTGAATTACACATTCCATTATCATGGAATAAATGTTGATGTTTAATGAACCCATGTTATGTGATCCATGTGGCACACTTATGCATGAAATGAAATGATTAAGAAGGGTGCACCCAGATAGTGCTCCAATGCATTGGGTAAAGATTACTATCATGATACTTCAAGTGTACTGAGGGTTTACTCAGTCTAATTCAAGTTCAATTATGATTTACTCATTCTCCATGTGCAATGATACTTGGATCATGCTAACATCATGTTAAATGTTGTTTCCACATTTCCAAGTTATGATAATAATGCTATATCATTCCTTTATGTTCATGTTTCTATTATGCCCCATTAATATGCCTATTGACTAACATGTACTGTATTCTTCATGTTATGCCTTGTTTACTCCCATACTGGGATTTATATCTCACACTTTTCTTATGAATATCCTCAGGTTGTCCCATATAATGCTAAGTATGAAGGAATGTGTGTGTTCATGTAAAATAAGTTTTCAATAAAGATGTTTATTTCATGTTTTAAGTTGTTATGTAATGTTCCTAAGCCCCAAATACACTATACCTCTCAATCTTCTATATTGTACCATGTGAATATTTTAAGTAATAAATTATGTTTAAGTGTGAAATAAAGGGAAGGGTTGTTATAGTAAGAAACCATTAGTTCTAACTCACATTCACTTATTACTATTTTTGGTCACATGAATCAATACTATTCATAGTCTTGAGGAAAAATAATAAACTAATGATTAAAATAATGAAAAAAACCCTCCTCTCCTCTAATATATAAACCACCACTCACCCCCTCCACCTCCCACACCACTAAATATTTTATCCTTTCCTAAGTTATAAATAGTACACTTCCCAAGACCTCCCCCCACGTCCAAGACCTTATGGTCTCACCAAAAGGCCAAAAACAAAGGCCTTACAAATATTTTCAAGGAGTACTCAAGAGGAAATCCTATCTTACTTTTCCTTTCAACTTCATTTACTAATTCCATTATTATTTTTATCTCTCCTCACCTCCCCTAATCCAAATTCTCTTATAAATAGATTAATTTACATGTACTGTAATTTTATTATGCTAATGGAATATTTCATCATTATCTCTCTTTCCTCCTCCTCCTTTACTAAAAATGAAAACACCGTCTAAGATTTGTTAATTTGTCACATTCAAAGAAGTTGGGTTTTCAATTTCTATTACCGTCTTCAATTTTAGTCATGAAACCATTTTTATGGTTGAAACATATCATAATATATGTAATATATTATATTTAATGTTCTAGAATCATTTTTTACACATTATATTTAATTATAAAAAAAATGAGTTCGTGGTGATCGAAAAGCCATCAAAATAATCCAAGTGTTTATCATTAAAATTTTATATAATTATTCATCCTATCCCAAAATTTCCAAATGATTTATATGATAATTTAACCTTTTGGATGATCATTAACAAATCATAACTTCAATTTTTGTTTTCGATTTCCATTTTACACGAACTTCCATACTCTTATACAAGTAAAATGATCATGAAAACTAAGAAAATGCGCACTCCCAAATGATGAAATTGAATCTATTAACCCCTATAAAAGTACATAAATGAACTTAATAAAGATATAATAAATCATTTAAATGTATATAATGTTCTGGAATTCTTAATTAATTAATATAATTTGATTATTCAAGAAATTAAGATCAAGTGTAGAATACATTTGGGCTTAAGGTAAGGGGTTTCTCATCTCACTTTTATTTCCATGATATTTCCATTGTTAGAAACTTATTTCTTGTATGTAGTGTATGAGTACTTAACTTTTATATATAATATCATGATTTTCTTTATATTCATGTTATTAAATGATTCATTTGATGATTATTAATTTTTGGTTATACGATTCGATTGATTACAATATGGTAAGGGACTTTGTCTCAATTTCCATTTCATTGAGATTTACTTTGTATTGTGAACCTAATCATTATTATATGGTGTACATATAGACCCTTTGAGATCATATCTCATTTAAAATTTTAATTATATTATATATCCATATTCTTGTTGCATGGATATGATTATTTTCTAAGTTGTATACCATTTTATATACGGTGGTTATTTTTAATGTTATGATGAATCTATATCCTCTACTCTACATATATATTGAAAATTAATATTTTTATTATATTAAATCCTTGTATAAAGAATGATTTGTAATTTCAGTGATGGGTGGGGCCTCTATATCCCCTTGATGCATCGATGGGTCTCATGAGACAAAAAATTTGGCGACAAAACCATCGACTTTGTTTCTAAAACAGAATCTGATAGGTATCTACCCATAGAATTTATCTATATTGATGGTATTATGGTTCATGTTCCAGATAGATTATGTCCAAATAATAATAATTCTCATTATTCATTTTATATTTATTTCTTTTCATGAGTTTCTCACTATGAAAAAATCTATGGACGCATTGTCATTCTCATTTTATTAATGGTGTGTGTTTTTCATTTATTCACCATACCATATTGATTATGTGAAATTGAATATGATTAAATTATTATTTATTCATGATTCCACTATATGTAACCCTTACTAATAATTTTATCCCACCCCTTTCATTTTTTTTCCTTCCACAGGTTATGAAGAATGGATCATTTATTGAGTTCTCATGGATGCAATTTACTAGCTCGGGTTATGTATTTTGTTTTCTTTTTCTTTTCCCAATGTAAAATTGGGTTCATGTATGTATCTAGTTTCTATAATACTACTAAATTGATCGGTACTTCAATATTTTATTCCTTGTAATCAAGCTAATGTAATAAATTAATTCACTAGCTCCGAGATATAGGGTTCGGGGTGTTATAATTGATATCAGAGGAAGTTTAGTAGAAACATTGGGAGATGGATTTATGAAACATGGATTAGGGAACATAACCCTAAGATAGAAATTGAGGATAAGAATAGAGTAACATCCTATAATTTTGGTAAGGTAGATACTATGTGGGTCTTCCTATAAAATACATCCCTATCCGGATACTATAAGTGGACGTGGTTCTGGAACAGATGTACCTAAGAGTAACAAATCTGACAAGAAGTTTCAGGCTTGACTCGGGGTATCCTGGTACACGAAAATGGGTCTTTCTATGCACCTAGATTGACACTCCCAAGGGTATTCTTGGGATAATTCACATTTTCTTTACAAACCATTATGAAGGATTAAATGTAAATAGAAACCATATTTTGGATTATGGGATTAAATGTGCCTAAATTTTCAAATTATATTAAGTATTTGTTAGTTATAAATTATACATTGTGACTTCATTTAGTGTATTCCATTGTTTAGTGATGGATCATAATTAAAGAAAGGGAATTAATACCCGCAGATAACTTAGGGATTTCCCCACTGAGAAAGTCAACTCAATCAGTGGTGGAGTGGATCAGATCATGACCATATTGTGAAAACTTAATTTGAATGTGATGAATAACCAAGATACATCTATGTTGGATAGTTTAATGTGATAGAATACCAAATATTTTAGTGGGACTACTAATCCAGTGGTAGATGAGTAGTGGATCAAGTCCCTTGAAAAGATGTTTCTGGCGTTAAGATGCAATGAAAATGAAAAGGTAGTACTGGCAGTATATTGACTCACGGGTGATACTAATCAATGGTGGTCCTTGATCCAGAATAACATGGAGGAATAAGAAATAGAAGATATGGAATGGATAACTTTTAAGGAAATATTCTTCAAAAAATATTTACCTCCTGAACAATGAACTGGAATTAAGAGGAAATTCCATAGCTTAAAGAAAAGGGAAGAAGAGAGTATTATAGAGTATGAATCTACCTTTACAAGACTAGACAGGTATGCCATATATTACGTACGTGACTCAGAAGAGAATATTGATCATTTATTTGAAGGTTTTAAGCCAATTCTTCCAAGGTAACTAGCTTCTCATACATTTTCATCATATGAAGAAATTATATAAACTTCCATCAAAACAGAGAAAGAATTTTCTAGATCAATTTTTTTCAAAGGAAACCAAGACAAGAAGTGGTATTCTGATAACCATGTAAAAGGTGAATTGAAAAATAAGAATAATGGAATGAATAAATTCCCATTATGAGAGAACAGTGGAGAGAATCAACCTAGGAAATGTTTAAAAGGTGTGGGAGTTTTCTATAAGTGTGGAGAAAAGGGTCATATATCTAATGAATGTAGGGGGAATAAACAAGTAAATGGAATTCAATGATAAAATAGTAGAGATATGGGACACTATGCAAATGAGTGTCCTAAGTGACAAGAAAACTTGCCTCAGAAAAGGCCACGAGAGCAAGAGAAAGCTTATGAGATTATAACCGCGGAGGTTGAAGTTCTTAGTGATGTGGTGGTGGGTACTTTAATTATTTCCTCAAAATTATCCAATTATTTATTTTATTTTGTATCATTGAATTATTTTATATCTTACCATTTTTTAAAAAAAATAGATATTTCCAATTTTATTTAATAAAGGAGTTGTCAGTCAAAACTCCTAAGCGAAGTATCATTGTAACAAAGATGTGTCAGGTAGTTCCCATTATGGAATATAAACATTCCTTATCAGCTGATTTTATCATCATACCCATGATTTACTTTGATATAATCCTTGTTATGGATCTTCTTTTATATCATGATGCAAAAATTTATTGTAAGAATAAGAAGTTACAATTATTAAGGATGATGTAGAAACCCTTATCTCTAGAGCAAAAACCTCACCATCTGATTCTTATCTAGATCCACCCCCAGTAGATCTACTGAATGAAATTCTTGGATAGGATGAGAACTCGATATCTATGAGTGAGGAAATAAATATTAAAATTGAGGATGTAACAATTGAGAAAGAATATGTTGATTTTTTTCCATAGGATCTACCTAGACATCCTCAAGAGCGGGAAATTGAGTTCACTATTGATTTAATTCTTGGTTCAAGACCTATATCAAAGACTCTTTATTGAATGGCCACTCTGTAATTGGTAAAACTAAAGAAAAAAACTAGAGGAATTTATTGATAAATGATTTATCTACCCTAGTGTTTCTCCATGGGGATCCTCTATTCTCTTTGTCAAGAAGAAGGATGGATCTATGATGTTGTGCATTGACTACAGGGAGATCAATGCTATTAAGATAACAAAAAACTATCTTTTTCCTCACATTGATGATTTATTTTATTAACTAAATGGAGCCCAATATTTTTCTAAGATTGACCTTTGATTAGGATATCATCAGCTACGTGTGAGGAAGGAACACATTCCAAATATAGCATTTCGAACTAGGTATGGGCATTACGAGTTTACAGTAATGACTTTTGGACTGACTAATGCATCCTCTATTTTCATGGATCTAATGAATAGATTTTTCAATGAAAATCTTTATGACTTTGTTATGGTATTTATTGATGATATCCTAGTATACTCAAAAATATATAAAGACCATGGGAATCAATTAAGGATCTTTTTTAAAACTCTTATAAGAAATGAATTATATGGGAAGTTTAGAAAGTGTTAATTTTGAATTCAGTAGGTTTATTTTCTTATCCATATTGTCTCTAAGGATGGAATCTTAGTTGACCCTACGAAGACAAATTCAATCCAATAATGGACCATTCTAATGAACATAACCAAGGTACATAGTTTTATTGGCTTAACAGGTTACTATCGGTGTTTCAATCGAAATTTTCCTAGATTGGCTAACCCACTAACCAATCTCACACGTAAAAGGGTTAATTTTGTATGGAAAAAAGAATGTATAGAATTATTTGAAGAATTTAAAATAATATTGGTCAATGCTCCAATTCGGACTCTTCCATCTAGAAATTATGGATTTTTTATATACAGGGATGCATTAAAGAATGGACTGGGTTGTGTCCTTATGCAAAATGATAAATTTATTTCTTATGAATCAAGGTAGTTAAAGACTCATGAGAAAAATTATCCAACTCATGATCTTGAGTTTTCATCTATAATCTTTTCTCTAAAAATATGGAGACACTATCTCTATAGTGAAATATGTGAGATATATATGGATCACAAGAGTTTGAAATACATTTTTATACATAAAGAACTCAACATGAGGCAAAGGAGATGGCTCAAGTTACTCAAATATTATGATTTTTCAATACACTACCACTCTAGAAAGGAGAATAAGGTTTCAAATTCATTAAGCAGGAAAGATCGTGGACTTATAACCCAAATGAGGATTGAGAGAGATCCTATATTCATGGATCTAGTAAAGATGGATATGGTAATTGTTAAGGAAGGGAAAAAACTTTCATTTTTCAAATTATTGCTAAACCATATTTACTAGAGAAGATAAAAATCTCTCAATATGATGATGAGAATCTACAAAAGAAAATTAAAGCTATTAAGGATGGAAGATTTCTAGACTTCGTGTATGAGGACGGATTTTTGAAATTTGGAAAGCTGTTATGTGTTCTATCAGTACCTAATCTAAAAATGGAACTATTAGGTCATGATCATAGCTCAAATTTATCTATACATTATGGTATCACCAAGATGTATAGAGATCTGAAAGAACATTTTTAGTGGGATAACATGAAGTGAGAAATTACTGACTACGTGTCAAGGTGTCTATTTTGTGAACAATTGAAGGCCGGGAGACAACATCCTAGAGGGTTCATGAATCCTCTACCTATTTCTATGTGTAAGTGGGATGAAATTACGATGTAATTTGTCATAGGACTGCTGAGGACACATAGAAGGAATGATGTAATATGGGTAATTATTGATCATCTTACAAAATTGGCACAGTTCCTTTCTATAAGAGAGGATTTACCACTTGAGTGCCTAAAAAGAGATTGTATTAATAATGTTGTAAGACTTCATGGTGCACCTCTATTGATTGTGTTGGATCGAGATCCCTAATTTACATAAAAAGTTTGGAAAATTCTTTAGAAGGATTTGGATTCTGAGCTTTATATTAGTACTGCTTATTACCCCAAACTAATGGACAATCTAAAAGGACTATTAAAACACTGGAAGACATGTTGAGATCATTATATCTTGAATTTCAAGGTATTTGGTATTAATACTTACCTTTTTTGGAATTTTACTACAATAATAGTTTCCTTTCTAGCCTTAAAATGGCTCCATATGAATCATTATATGGAAAGAGGTGTCAAACTCCAACTTGTTGGCATGAAGTTGGCGAGAGGAAACTTATAGGCCCAGAACTTAATGAAGAGACAACGATAAAGGTAAAAACAATTCAGGACCATATTAAAGCATCCCAAAGTAGAAAAAAGATCAATGATAAGAACCATAAAAATGATTTGGAATTTTAAGTGGGTGATCATGTCTTTTTGAAAGTATCTCTATGGAAGGGTGTCCTAAGGTTTGGTAAGAAAGGGAAACTGATCCCCAGGTACATAGGACCATTTGAAATTTTGGATAGAATTGGAATTGTATATTATCGTTTAGTGATGTCAACATGTCTCTCCAAGGTTCATGATGTATTTCACATCTCATTGTTAAAAAAGTACATGCTAGACCCAACGCATGTACTCACCTATGAGGAAATAGAACTATAACCTGACTTGTCTTACTGTGAAGAGCCTATCAAGATTCTTGACACTAGAGAGCAAGTATTGAGAAATCAGATGACTCAACTAGTAAAGGTTTTTTAGAAAAACCCTAAAATGGAGGAACCAATGTGGGAACCTGAGGATTTTATGAAGAAGAACCACACACATATTTTTAGAGGGATTTATACAAGAAAAATTTTGAGAATGAAATTTCTGAAGGAGAGAAGAATATAACACCCCAATATTTTATGGTATGTTTCTTCTTAAATAATTTTAATTCATTAGATATCTTATAATGCATACAACACTGAGTATTTTTAAAACAACACCAGGTTATAGGAGATAGTTATAAACCTATCCATTAAACTTAAATCTTCCACTTTTGTGATTTTAATTTCAAAAAATGGACATACATAGTTTCGATCAGGGGGATATTTGGAGTCTGATGGAATTAAATTAATTTTTGGTAAATAGTAACATACCCTTATGAATAGTAACTTACCCTTATCAATAGTAACTTACACTTATGAAAAGTAATATTACCCTTATGAAAATTAATATATCTCTTATGAATGGTAACCTTACCCATGAGTGTATAAATAAAATTTAGGCACCTTATAAATGAAGGTGAATATTTAAATTAAGTGTTGGTATTTCTGTGAGTATTAAATATTTAATTACAATATTATAATTAAAAAAATTATTTAAAAGATAATTGATTTTAATAAAATGTATTCATAAATCAATACTTTCATTCCCTGTGATTTTTAGGATAATTTAACGAGACCTTAGTTAACTTTTCAAAGTGACATAAAATCAGTTATAATTTTTAAATTGGTTTTTTCGATTAAATTATGATTTTAATTAAAATTAAAATTTCTCATATTTATTAAATTATTTTCATAAAATGGGTTTCATTTTTTGATTCTACACATTGAAAAATAGTTAGGGTGAATTTTTGGGCTTTTTCTAAAATACTTGAACTTTGTGAATAGTACATTACGGTAATTACGGTATAAATACATTATGAGATAAATATAATATTATTTACATCATGGATGATGTAAGAAACCATTATTTTAAAATCGCATGCACTTATTACAATTTTTAGTCACCAGAATCAATACTATTCATAGTCTTGAGTCAAAATAATAAACTAATGATTGAAATAATGCAAAAAACCTCCTCTTCTCCACTATATAAACCACCCCCACCCCATCTTCCTCTCACACCACTCAAGATTTTATCCTTTCCTATGTTCTACCAAATTCACTTTCCAATCCCTCCCCCCATGTCCAATACCTTTTGGTCTCACGAAAAGTTCAAAAACAAAGTCCTTAAGGAGATTCTCAAGGAGAAGTACTCAAGAGGTAAACCTCTCTTCCTTTTCCTTTCAACTTCTTTTACAAATTCCATTTACAAATTCCATTATTTTGTTTATATATCCTCACCTAACCTAATTCAAATGTTGTGATAATTATAGTTCCTTAAATGTACTAAATTTTATTATTATAATGGAATATTTCATATTCATCACTCTTTCCCCCTCCTCTTATACAAAAAATGAAAACACAGCTTGAGATGTGTTAATTTATCACATTCAAGGACGACGGGTTTTCAATTTTCATTACCATATTCAATTCTCGTCATGAAACCATTTTTATGGTTGAACTAGATCATTATATATGTAATATATCATATTTAATGTTGTAGAATCATTTTGTAAACATGGTATTTAATTATAAAAGAAAATGAGTTCCTGGTGATCGAAAAACCATCAACATAATCCAAGTGTTTATCACTAAAATTTTATATAATGATCCATCCTCTACCAAAAAAAAATTATTTATAAAATAATTTAACCTTTTTTATGATCATTAAAAACTCATAACTTCATCTGGTTTTTAATTTCCATTTTACATGAACTTCTATACTCCTATACAAGCAAAACGCTCATGAAAACTAAGAAAATATGCACTCTCAAATGATGAAATTGAATATATTAACCCATCTAAAAGGCCATAAATTAACTTAATGAAGATATAATAAATAAAATACATATATATAAGGTTTTTAAATTTGTAATTAATTAATCTAATTTGATTATTCAGGACATTAAGATCAAGTGCAGAATACATTCGGACTTAAGGTAAGGGGTTTCTCAACTCACTTTTATTTCCATGAGATTTCCATTATTCGAAACTTATTTCTTGTATGTGGTGTATGTGAAATTAAATTTTATATATAATATCATTATTCTACTTATATTCATGGTATTAAATGATTCATTTTATGAATATTAATTTATGGTCATACGATTCGATTGATTACAATGTGGTAAGGGACTTTGTCCCAGTTTCCATTTCATTGAGACTTACTTTGTATTGTGCACCTAATCATTATTATGTGGTGTATATACTTCCCTTTTAAGATCATTTCTCATTTTAAATTTTAATTATATTATATATACATATTATTTTTTCATAGATATGATTATTGTCTAAGTTGTATACCATTTTTCATACAGTGGTTATTTTGAATGCTATGATGAATCTTTATCCTCTACTCAACATGGATATTGAAAAGGAATATTGATGTTATATTAAATAATTGTATAAATAATTATTTGGAATTGAAGTGATAGGTGAGGCCCTCTATATCCCCTCTATACATCTATAGGTCTCTTGAGATAAAATAGTTGGTGACAAACCCTTCGAGTTTATTTCCAAAATAGAATTAGATGGGTATCTACCCATAGAATTAAACTGTCTTGACTGTATTATGGTTAATATTCTTGATACATAACATCCAAATAATAAGCATTCTCTTTCTTAATTATACAGTTATTACTTTCCATGAGGTTTTCACTATGACAAAATCTATGGATGTGTTATCATTCTCAGTTTATTGATGGCAAGTGTTTTTCATTTATTCACCATTCCATATTGATTATTTAAAATTGATTATGATTCACTTATTATTGATTCGTTATTCTACTATATGTAACAATTACTGATCATTTGATCTCACCCCTTCCATTTTTGTTCCTTCCACAGTATATGAAGAAGGGATCATTTATTGAGTTTTCATAGATGTAGTTTATTAACTATTGTTTTGTATTTTGTTTTGTTTTATTTTCCTAATGTAAAATGGGATCCATGTATGTATCTAGTTTCTCCAATACTATGAAACTGATTGGTCCTTCATGATTTTATTCCTTGTAATCATGACAATGTAATAAATTAATGCACTAGCTCTAGGCTATAAGGGTCAGGGCATTACAACACTCATCTAAATAAAATAAGTACATCACATACCATTTATTTAGCTATCGTTATACACTTCCTCAATATATCTCAATCGAAGGACCAAATACCATACTCATTATATAAGAGGAAAAATCTCACCTTGGTTAAACCACGACCAATAACATGATCAACAACATACCAAACCACCCATTGACTAGCTCAGACTCAAGTATTGAGTAAACAAGATGTTAATGTATGAAATTTATCATGCTAGGTATCTTTTAAACCTAAAGTAAAGGGGGCCCCTAGAATACCAAATAAATAGGGTGTGACACTCCAAGTGTTATGCATAATGGGTCATCTAATATATAAAACTCCTTTTATACCTCATGAGTGAATTCTATATTCATATTTAAAACCTAATTCAAATTAATTATAAAATTTCATCATAATATGAAATACTCTATGATGATCATAAATTTGGGAGAACTCAACACCATAATTTTAGAGGTTAATTATCATTTAATTTCATAAAAAATATCCATCCAACGTGAAAGAATGATAAAGTAAAGATTATATTTTTTTATAATAGATATATTTATATATTCATATATTTTTAAATTTGTTAAGAATACTAAAAAATATATATAAGAAATAGTTAAATCATATCCCATATGATAGACCACCAGGAGACCCTGTGTTTGAAAAAATTATAAGGTTTTTTCAAAAAACAATACATAACTATGTAATTCCTTCCACATATCCATCTTACCATCTAATAAATCCTATCACTATTATCTTTTAATACGTTAACATCTATAAAAAAATTGAATAATGGTGAGATTATGATTCAAAATCCTCATGTTCAAATATTTGAACATAATATTCATACTTATTTATTTTATGAAAACTAATTTTATGATGTTAATAATGTTTATTTTCTTAATTAAATAAAACTATTTCTATGTTCATTATAGTCAACCTAAAACATTCCCATTTAATATTTTCATTGATATTTTTAAAAAAAATTATATGGAACCATTTTAAATAAGATCATTCTTAACCAACACAACCTAAAATATTTTAGGATATAAAGTGAATTTTACTTTTAAATAACAAATAAAATCATTTATTTATTACACTTTGAACTTCTATAAGTCCAAACATACTCCCAATAAACTCTTAGAAACTATATTTTATCCAAAATATATTTATAAGTCATAAAATCTTTTAATATATGAAATATAATTTTTTTCCTTTATAAGAATATTTTATAAATAAAATATTAACAACTATATCTTATATTTTATTCTTTTTTTAGGAATATTCTAAAAAGATGATTTCATTATTTAAAATATGACTCTATTGGATTGTGGGAACTCATTCCTCTAAATTTTAATAAATAACTTAGATAAAAAAATTTATCCTAGATAAAACTCTATTTATCCCCTATTTTCAAACCATGTTATAAAAATGGATGAATCATGAACCATGTGTATTAAAATAAACTGACTTATTTCATTAAAAACAAATTTTTTTACAATCAATATCTTTTAATGCAATAAAATTAAAATGAAATATAATACACATAATTTATCATTAAATCCTTAAAGTAACTTATTGAATCCACATCCTAGATGTAGTAACCCTTTGCTTTATTATTGGTATGAAAATTTAAAGATCCATTCATGAGATATTCCTTAATTTTTTAACACTTTTATATATTTACAACATTTTTTTAAATGTTAAATCAGTATCATATACCTATAAAAATAAATTTTAAATTCTATATTAATACCTGATGTGGAATCTCTATAGTTACACTTTCAAACATTCAAGCAATATGAATAATTCTTCCTCCATTAGTAAAGTTAATCATAATGAAAATAGCATCCCCCTTTCTTGACACCTAATTTAGGTTTTAATGAACTAGGTTGACTAGTAAACCCTATAATATTATTCTTATTCTAACTTAGAATTTTACCCATGTGAATTTTAAACATAGCATCAGGTTATATACCAACCATTTTCTTTTCATATAACATCAATATATTGATTTTATTTCATAAATATTTATTGAAATAATTAATATTATAGTTTATAATGAATCATCAAAGCCTTTTTGGAAATAATTATAGAATTAAGTTCATGGATAGATCAAGTATTAACTTATACCCCAACCTCTCTAAGTCATTGATGTACCCAATCATATTAAGTACATGAAGTAAGACTAAAGTTACTTAAATCATAATGTATCAAAAAAATTCCTTTGAAACCATATTTCTCTCATTCCAATATCATTACTAATAACATTTTTTCAAGTTGTTTATTATCTTGAATGAATCTATATTCTCATGTTTCTTTTACATCTTATATTACCTAGACACAATAGTGGTAATTGAAATATATAATTAATCTTTATTATGCTACTTTTATAGACACAAAAATTTAAATTTTGGATTTCTATGAAATTTTATAGATTTTTAGTAATAAAGGGTAAAATTGTAGTTTTTTGGTCTTGAAATATAATTTTGAATGGGTTATTAGATTTTAGAAAAAATAATTACCCTTGTGTAGTGGTTTAGTAATTTTATAAGGTTTTTATATTTACCTATGACTACTAGTGGAAGTATAATTTCATTATTATTTATTTATTTAAGTGATTTATATTTTAGGTATTATTTTTATAAAATAAATAAAATTATAAGTGAGATATTTTCTATGGTGATTATGAAATGGAAATGTTAAATGAAATTGAATCTAGTAATTTATATGCTGAAATTGAAATTTAATGGATACATGTATAACTGGTTTAATGGGAGTAATTAAATAGATATGTAATAGAATATTTAATGTGTGATTAATCTTGGAATTAATGGGAGATAATCTAGAGGAATTTAATTATGGATAGATTCATTGTAGATCGTTTATATTTCCCTTTGTAATCCTTTAATCCTATCAATTATCTAACAGAAGAGAACCATTGGTGACAGTGTCACGGAAGATTATAGAAGGAAAAATGAAGAAGACAATTGTAGACAAATGATCAGTGGTTATCATCAAAGGATTTAAGGATAACTTTCATCATATAATCGAGGGAGGTGGATAGAATTTTTTTATCTCTATTAAAATCCTTTTGAATATAACATACTTATGATATTCCATTATGGGTGGATAATTCATAATGGTTTGAAAGAATAAATTTGTAGTGAATTGAAATTAGATATGAATAATAAATTAGAAATGGTTGGAATTATTATTCTTATTGAAAAGTATAATTGAGAAAGATTATGAAATTTTCATATTATTTTTGAAATTAGTAATAGGTGGAAATTGGATGTAGATATTGTTAGGAATATAATTCTATGAATATAGAGTGATGATATGATATAGATGGAAAATTATGAACAATATGAGTTGATAAATTATTATTTAACATTGATTATAATTCATAAGTCAATTATTTGGTTTTTTTTACATTGGTTTATTGGTATTGATATTTGTTTGTTGATATTTATGAAATATTTTCTATGTATTTAATATAATTTTTGAGATCGGTATGGTGAAAATTCATAGAAAATACCATAAAATATAGTGGAATAAATTTATTAAATTTGGCACATAGGTTTTACCAATTTAGAATAGGTTCCATTCCACATTCTATAATAGTGTTTGGAATTAATAATAAGGGATAAAGGATGAATTATAAGTGAGTTATATAGGACCATTCCATTTATATATATATGGGATTGTTCTTACTTATGGGGTTATATGAACGTTTTGGAAATAAGTTTCATGGGTTAATGGAAATTTTTTAAGGTCCATTCCACTTTGATCCAAGGTCATTAAAGTTTTATTAAAGGAAATGAAGCCTAATAATTTTAGGATATAATGATTTTGAGATGCGATGTTAGTGGTGGAAACACTCAAATATTGTAATAACCCCTGGATTACCTTTCTATTTTGAATAGGTGGAGGTGTAAATTTATAATGGCGCATTGGATGATATGTCTTGATTAAATGGGCCTATATCACATGTGTTGTCTATATGAGAAGATTTCGGTGCTATTTTATATCTATTATATGAGTAATGTTAGTGATATGGTGTGGTTATACTCCCTAGGATATGAATTATGGTGGACTTAGTAGGAAATGGTATATCTATGTATAGTGATTATATTCCCTAGTACCATTAATATGCAATGGCCTATGTGTGTAAATAAATGGATGGTGGGTGTTTAAATATATCTGTAATGTGGATAGTGATGTGGTAGTTGTGACTAATGATGTTCTAGGGGTTGTGTTGCAAGATGATGAAGATTAGAATGATGTGAAGATGGTGTGGATGATATGGTTATCCATGGTGGCTATGTGATATTTGGTAATGAGAAGTTTGGTTGAGGAGGGGAGAGTCCTAGAAAGTAGACACATGGTAATCCATTGAGAGACCCCATGGATGGACAATAGTCCAAAGACTGTGGGATAGGGTGGGATAAGTCCTTCTGGTGGACACTCAAAAAACTAGTGAGGGTCCATGTAGATAGAAAATGATCCAACCAATAAATAATGATACCTTAGTGAGTTATCTGGTGGTTTAAAACTACTTAGTGGTAGTTATGGATGATTGTTGAGTTCCTTAAGGGTGGATAGCTACTTGGTGGAGGTGATGTTATAGCGAGGTCCATGTTAATGGATGGATACTTGGATGTGGATTGGTAATTGTTAATCTATAGTGGTGGTTATAAAGTTGTAAGTGAATAGGATGTGATTTAGGTTGGAAAGTGTGATGGTGTGGTATGGAATAGAAGTGGTTAGATTATTGACTTATAGAATATTTTTGTTAGTTGATTTTTTTTATTCTATACAGGGATTCAATAGTATGCTTTATTCGTATGGAAACTTCAGAGTTTTGGGTAGGAAACTACTGAGTATATTTATATTCTCACTACTACTTCACATAAACTATTTTTTAGATTATATAATCACTTATATCTCAAGAAATGTGATACTTGTTAGTGGAAGTTATCACTTTTTACCTTGTATGATATATAATAGAGATAATGGTTCTATGGTTGTTTTCCTATTATGGATTAAATTTTTATGATTTTACATGTATTTTTAAACATTAATAATTTATTAGGATTGGAAATTTCATTGTATTAATCAAAGTGTCATGCGGTTTTTATTTATTAAAGTTAATGACTTCCATATATGTGTGATGATACACCCATTGTGATAGTATCAAATCTGTGGACTATTAAATTAAACCTTTGGGGGCCATACTAAAATTTATTTTCAGATTAGGTGGAGTCCAAAAGATGGAAGTTCATGACACCTCTCCTAAAAATAGAAATATATTTGTTGAAAACTTCATAATTCATCTTTGTGGTAAGGGGTTTCTTTAATATATATAATTTTCCTTCTTATTTAAGAACAATTATTAAGTTTTCATACCAATCTAACAAGTTATATCCATAAATATTATTATTTTCTCAAATTCACTTAAAATTTATTTTTTATCAAATGATGACATTTTATCTACAATAAAAAAAATTATCAGATAAGTATCATGTTTTATGATTACTTAATAATGACTTTGAATAAATTCTCACTAAAATGATATCAGATCCTAATGTCAATTTTAGGTATGAATTTTCTTTTTTACTATCTCTTGGTTCGATCTTGTCTTGGGTCATTTTAGGTGAAATTTTTGAGTTTTAGAGTTTTCTAGGCCTATTCACAGTTAGAAACATGGTTAGTTCAAACCATACAGTTCATCCTAAGAAATAGTGCAACCTGTTTTGTAATTCCAAGGGAGGGTGCATGTTTAATTTCACTTTTAGTCTAGACTATGTGGTATTCTTCTCAAAACCATAGAAAATGGGATAAAGAAATTTCACATGATTGATACACAATTTTTCAAGCTATGTGGACAAACCATGTAGCTTCTCTAGTATATAGAAAATGGGTTTATGTTTTTTTCAAATTATGTATCCAAATCATGAAATGTGAATTAATTAATATGAATTTTTATTTTAATACCCAATAAACCTTAAATTTTCTTAATTATTCTTCCGATGGAATAGGCTATTGACCTAGGTGACTCATGTTGAATATTTTGGAGATTACTTTCCTCTTTTTGTATGATTATAATGGATCCTTTGGATTTGGATCGATTTTGTTGAGTTATGCTTCTCTTATTTTTAGTTCCTCATTATTCTTTTAGATCTGATTCTTTATCCTTGAACATAACCATAGATCAGGGCTATTTTAGATAGATCTAAATGTGATAAAATTATTTTATATTTTTTATTATAGATCTTTTATGGAATTTAGAATTATTTTCTAGATCTTCAGTTATTATTGTGAGTTATTTGGAAATAATTGTGGTAAGTGGTTTCTATCATTTCTTTCATTCTATAAATTGATGAATTATAGAATATTGATTGGTGATTCATGGTTTATGGTTATATCATGATTTATAGATCCCTCTTCTTTTTTTGGTGTGTAGTTCACATGGAATTTTTAGAATACCCAGTGTTAAGGTTAGTGTTTTCCTCAGAAGTATTTTTTTATGAACTAAGAATGATTTTTCATTTATAAACTTGATTTCTAAATTTTTAATGTAATAATATCTAATTCATTGAATTATATGTATAGTGATTTTTTATATGAAATGGATTTCCTATTTTTATTTTATAAAGATGGGTTGATTTCAAAGCATTATTGGTTTTGTTGAATAAAATGGATTCCAAATCATGGTTTTGGTGTGAAAAGGGATTTTGTATTGATTGATGAAATGTGATTTTCCCTTTGAAAATGATTTGAAATGTTCAACACATGGGAGCCTAGAGTACTTAGGTGGGGGTTATGTTGGGGATTTTTCCATGATTAGTATGGGAATTTCACATAAGGTATTCCTATGCTCATTTTTTCATTATGTTGGAGACTTATTTACATGAAATCATAGGGGAGGATTATAGATAGGGATATTTCTCTACTCTTTTGTTCATTGTGTTGGGTATATTTTTAGTGCACACTAGTCATGATTGATCATTCTATGAGAAACCTAGCAAGCCCAGACCTATATTATCCTTGGGGTACTTTCAATTGTGTTATTATTTGATGTGGTTTTATGATACATTCTTTGACAATTATAATTGTATTTTTTTAAATTTATTTGGAAACTACATTATACTAAATTGTTTATAAACTATTTAAAGGGTGAATTTCTATTTTTTATATCAATTTTTTGTAAAAATTCAAATCATGTCTTGCTTTTTTAATGAGAACATTTGGATTATTTTATAATGACTACATAAAACCACTTTGTGAGATCCCACTAGGCTTGTTTTCTCACACCCTTGGGAATGTATATACCTTTTTTTATCTTATGGAGGAGTGGGAAAGGCACCATAATGAGGTGGTGGGTTTCATGGTTAGATGAACTCAGGGTTTTGGTTCTGAGATGGTAAGATGATTCCCACTAGGAACATGGGGATAGTGGTTATCATCTTTATACTTTGGTTACTCTTTGATAATGTACTTAATTTTTAGTTTGTTTTTCTAGTTATATATCACTAATGTTGTGTCACTCTATTTATGGAATATTATCTTATTCCTTATTTCATTACATATTCCATGATTCTTGTTGTATATGGTCAGTAGAAATTATCCCCAGATATTTTTTTATGCATAGGTACTTATCTCCATCCCATAAGGATCAAAAAGACCCTTTGGGTCATGTTTTGAATTGGTTTGAAGCCTATATTGATGTGTTTTTTAGGTTGGTTCATGAAATTTGGTATCAAAAGAGGGTTTTCCTCAAGTTTCCCCATATTTAGATTTTTGGTATATAGTCGATAGGATTATCGGGACTTAATGGGTATGTTATGAGGGAATACATCATCAGATATCATCATAATGAGACATAAGTTACCATAGGATATTGAGAAATGCATCTTTTGTATTGATTTTTGACTTTATGTCAGTTATTTAACTTTTTCTCTTGGTTTAAAGTGATATTTATTCCTTGCGTAATTTCCTCTTTGATTCATTTGATGTAGTAGCATGCCTCCTAGAAGGATTACTTGTGTTCCCTAGGAGGTCACTACAGATGATACTCTATAAGGGAACCATTTGATTCATCAAAATATTGATGTGGTTTTAGTATAGACAGTTCATGTAGTATACAAGAATGTACCTCTTTCTCAACCTCAGACTAGGGGATCATAACCATGGGTTAGAGAAGATAATGATCAAGCTTTGGAATTTCTACACCAAAATCCTCCATCCTTTTAGGGGGAAAATGACCCTAAAATGGTATAGGGTTGGTTAGATATGATTGAGCATATATTTGAATTCTTATAGAATCTATAATATGTTAAGGTAAAATATACTACTTTAAAGATTGAGGGGCCAATTAAGAGGTGGTGAGATGTAGTGTTCCTAGAGGAGAAATATGAGAACTTTGAGTAGAAAGACTTTAATCCCTTCTTATTTTTGAATTTATACCTAGAATCCATGGCTATGTTGAAGCCTATAAAGTTTCTATGCATTTATCAAGGTGATTGATTAGTGGTATATTATTTTAATAATTTTTATGAATTGGTATATTTTTCTCCTAAGGTTATAAAAAATGATAAGATAAAGTCTCGGATATTCTAGATGGGTTTACAACTAGACACTTGTTTTTAGGTCTTCAAGCAAAATATTTTCACCTATGTAGAGGTAATGGATTGAGAGATGATAGAAAAAATGGATCTAGTAAGAAATTTTGGTTTGGTTGTACTTCCACCTCTACCTAGTGGAAACTTTAGTAGATCACATAGAAATAATAAGAATTATAATGAGAATCATATAGGTGGTGGTGGTAGCTCTCAGTAATGGGATTCCTCTAAAACATCAGTTAAGGATGGAAGTGTTCTTTTGACTTTCTACTAGTGTAAAAATACTCGACACACTAAGTTTTATTTTTTTACACCTATGAAGAACTAAAATTCTAGTATTCACTAAGTTCATTTGAAGAGGTTTCTTTGGTCTCTATCTACACCTAATTATGGATCTAGTTTATTAGCTTCAAAGGGGACTATAGCACATTTAGATGCTTCTAAGCCTATAGGGATCCATTCATAAGCCTATTGAGTGCAATAGTTTTATATAGTAGAGTATTGTTTTGTAGAATATGACATAGGCCCAGTGATAATTAGAGGTATGATTTTTATTGCATCATCTATATTAGTCTCTCTCTTTGATACAGGTGTCTCTCATTCCTTTATATCAACCCATTTTGGGGATCATTTGAAACTTCCAATATACACCATATTGTTTTTCATGGAACTGTTGATACCTCTTGGTAATAATACATATTATTTATTAATATATAATTTTGATATAGTTTTTCATTTTCTAGTTCTTGGAATGTATCTCATTGATGCTTTTATTGGGATGGATTGGTTGGTTTCCCATAGATATGGGGCTGATTTCTATCATCGGCTGGTGTCCTTTACTTATCCTTATTAGAACTCATGGGTGTTTTGGGTTGAAGGGGATATGAGGTATAGTCGAACATGACCTCATGATTAGAAATTAAGGAGTTTAATATCCTCTTTTGCAGTAAATTCAGGGTATTTTTCCTCTAGTTGCAATATCCCTTTACTGATCATGGATTTTTCAGAAGTATCCCCTAAAAACTTTTTAGCCTTTTTCCAGAAAGAGAGGTGAATTTTTCTATCAAATTAGTTCATGAAACTCAGTCATTATCTATACCTTCCTATAATATGGTACTGGTTGAGTTAATAGAGTTAAAGGTTCAATTGGATGATTTAAAAGTGAAATTTTTTATTCATCCTAGTCTATTATCTCTGAAAGCATTTATTCTTTTTTCTAAAAATGTTGATGAAACTCTTAATATTTGTGATAATAATTGTAATATTATTCAGGTGGTGATTAATAATAAATATAATTTTTCCCATATTATTGACATGATTGATCAGTTAAAGGGTGAAAAGTGGTTCTCAAAGATCGACCACTAGTTTTTTATCATAATCTCATAATTATGGAGTCAGATGTCACAAAGAATACTTTCAAGAGAAGGTATGAACACTTTGAATATCTTTTGAATTTATAGGTTCAGTTCTAAGTTGTATACTTATGTATGAAGATTATGTAGTGGCATACAAATCTCATCAAATTTTTCCACACAAAAAAAAAGAACTATCCCACTCACAATCTCAAACTTTCCATAGTTATTCATGATCTTAAGTGTTGGAGACACTGCCTTTTTAGGGATAGGTTCACTATGTATTTTGATCATATGATTTTAGGCTATATATTCTTAGAGAAATACATGAATATAGGTAAAATGATATGAGTGGTGTACCTTTATACATTTGACTTTGAAATTTCCTAAACCCCTATAAAAGGGAAACATCATTTTAGATGCCCTTAGCATGAATTTTACCTCTCATGACATCTTAGAATCTAAGGAGGAATGGAACCTGTGGGACTTGTTACTCAGATGCACCAAGAGGTGAGGTAGGATACGATAGTTATTATTCTAGCTGGTGTTTAATTAACATCATCTCTCATCGAGTTGATTCTTCAGGAGTATTAGAAGGATGATGAGTTCAGAGGAATATGGGAACTATTATATAGTGGGAAGGACATTACTAGCTGGTATCTCTCTTCATAAGGGTTTCTTTACTTAAGGAGTCATTTCATTATCCCGATATTTATTAGAAAGATCATGATGTGAGAATGTTTTAGTTCATCATGGGTGATTCACCTCGATACTAATAAGATGTATTTGACATGAAGCATTGGTTCTAGTGTCTATGAAAGAATGTGACATTGATGAATTGGTTTTTCATTATTACACATGACATTAGATTAAGGCCTTCCACCGAAATCCTTATGGTATTATTAATCCTCTTCTTATGAAAGTTTGTAAATGTAATGTGATGTCCATGGATTCCATCATTATATTACCATGGACTCCTCAAGGGAATAACTCTATATAGGTGGTTATTTATTAGTTTACTAAATTAGTACACTTTATTTAGATTCAAAAAATAGCTAAATTTAATAATTTAGGGAAATTTTATGTATAGGATATTGTGAGGTTTCATGGGGTGTTATCTGTTATTTTTTAAAATAGGGATCCCAAATTTACTTTTTATTTATGGGAGGATCTCCAAGAGGTGATGGGGAATCAGGTTATATTGAGTATGACTTTCCATCCTAAGATAGATTTCCAAACAGATCGTGTTATTTTGATCATGGAGGATATGTTATATGCTTTCATTATGGACTTTGAAGGATCTTGGGATATCCATTTGGGACTAGTTGAGTTTTCTTATAATAATAGTTACAATTCATCTATCAGAATGGATGTTTTCAAAGCTCCGTATGGTCTCCCTTGTAGATAATATATAAATTGTTACAAGGTGAGTGATGATTCTATTATTAGAACTATCATTTTCTAGGAGATTTCGGAGAAGATTAAAGTTACACATCAATGATTGGTGGCATCCTAGAGTTAAAATAAGTGTTACATAGACTATCAACATAATCCTTTGGAATTCATAGTTGGTTACCAAGTTTTATTGAATGTATCACCTTGGTTGGGACACCATTATCTTGGGAATCATGATAAATTAGCATATATATATGTTGAACTATTTGAGATTATTGAGTGGATTGGGAAGGTGGCCTATAATTGGGAATTAACATCTCAATTTACTATTATTAAATATGTATTAAACATATCTAAGCTTATGGAATATCATTTTTATCACTCTCATGTCTTGAATTGGAAAGAGATTTCTATGTTTCCAAATGTTCTTATGGTAAAGGAACCAGTGTAGATTGTTGATTACTGGGATAAATTTATATGTAGAAAGTATATTTTGTTAGTCTGAGTGTTATAAAGACACAGAACAGATTCCCATGAGATGTTGGAGTTTGAATTGTTTATGATGGAGTAATGGCCTCATCTCTTTTTGGATAAACCTTCTATGTTGGGGAATAAAGTAATGTGGTGGGGATAGTTATCACATCCCGACATCACTTTTAGGTATGAATATCCTTTTGTTTTGACCATAACTTATTTTGATCTTATCTTGGGTCATTTTATATTAAATTTTGATGTTTTTAGTGTTTTATAGGATAGTTTATGGTTAGGCACACTGCTAGGTCTATCCATGCTAGTTATCCCAAGAAACAATTCAATATTTTTTGTAGTTTTAGAGGGGGTGAATAGTTAGTACAAATCATGTAGCCTTCTCCTCAAAATTATGAAGCATCGGATAGAGTCATTTCATATGGTTGGAACATGGTTTTTCAAACCCTGCAATCAAACCATATGACTTCTCTAGTAGCCCAAAAAGGGTCACATGGTTTGTGTATGATTTGTAAAACTGTTCATCCAAACCATGATACACAAATTAATTAATCAAAATTTTTATTTTAAGACTTGATACACCTTCTATTCACCTCATTATTCTTTAAGTGGAAAAGTATTTTGACATAGGAGAGTCCTCTTGGATATTTTGTAGATTCCATGTCTCCTAATGATCAATTTACATAGATCCTTTTGTGTTGGGTATATTTTTTCAAAGATATTCTTTTGTTATTTGTAGTTATTCATTTTTTTCTAAATAAGCTCCTTTATCCTTGAACATAACATTAGATCAGGTCTATTGGGAAAAAATATAAAGGTTATGACATGATTTTATTGGGTATCTTATAGATCCATCATGTAATTAGGAATTATTTTCTAGATATTCGATTTTTGTTGTGTATTCTTCATGAATCATTGTAGTAAGTGATCTCTCTAATTTCCTTAATTCTATATTTTGATGAATTTGAGATTCATGATATGGTATTAATGGTTTAGGGTTATATCTTGTTTTATAGATCCCACTTCTTCCTTTAGTGTTTGGATCCCATGGAATTATTGGAAAACCAAGTCTTGAGGTGGGTAGTTTCATCTAAAGAATTTTTTTTATGAACTACACATTCTCTGTCATTTATAAACTTTATTTCTAAACTATTAATGGAAAAATATTTGACATATTGAAATGTGTGTGTTTCCGATGCTTTCTCCGGGGCGCGCGCCCGTCCGTCCGTGGAGGAGGATGTGCGGCACTTTGTTGCCCCGTATTCCCGCTTTCCAAAGGCGGGCAGCATTTGCTCCTTTTTCATGGACGTCTGCTCCTTGATCGAAATGGGATGATGGGATGTCGGTTCTTCCTTCTGTGGATTCCTCCTTAGAACTCGTCACCTAGTCTGGGTCTCCCTCATAGATTTAATACGTAGTTCGTGAAACTCTTCCCAGTGCCATGTTTCCATGGACGCTGGTTAATTACACTGCTTCTTTCGGGACATTCCAAAGGGTCCGGTCAGGGCAGCAACCTTAAATCGGGGGAGTAGTCACTTTGAGGCATTAGTAGCGTGTCTGGATGCTGGGGAACCTGGCATGTCTGTCTGTTATCCCTGGTCACAAGGCTTCTCGAGGGCGTGGAAGCCCGAGGCATCCCACATCGAACGCGGGGAATTATATGCCATAGACACATATCTGAGGTTTTCCTCAGCTTCCCATTTTTGACACAGGGTATGCCGCGAGTTTAACGTCTAGCGGAGACGGATCAACCCAACCAGAGCATTAGCTAGGATAGATCGGATTGAGGGATTCTCCTTGAAGGTATGTCGATACCGGGGCCAGCCCATGGGCGGCTGTGAAGAAGAGAATACCTACATGGTTTCACCGAGATATGACGGTCCGGGCGAGAATCGGGATGGACTGTAGGTTGATGAATTAAGTAGAGGGGGATGAAATGGGACCATTGCAGGGGCGACGGTGAAGTTGGGATTGAGCCTTGAAGAGACCTCCTACGTATCCCCGTGGCAGGGAATCAAAGTCTGCGTAGTTCGGGATGGTGCCGGTGAACCGACGTGAAGGTGGACCTTGGCACGATGAATGTCGTCAGCGAACCAACGTGAAGGTGTACCTTGGTCCGGTGGGCATCGTCAGCGTGCCGACGTGAGGGTGGACCTTGGTCCGATGAGTGGTGGGCTTGAGCCTCTGGAAGGCTTCCTACGTACCATTCCTTGACATGGATCAAAGACCCCATAGTTCAAAGGGTTTCATCAGTGAACCGACGTGAAAGTAGACCCGTGGGTCCACTAGTGGTGGTCTTGAACCTTGGGAAGGTTTACTACGTACCATGCCTTGACATGGATCAAAGTCCTCGTAGTTCAAAGGATTGATGGAATATAGTTTAACGTCATGCGGGACGATAGTGAACCCTGACGTGAATAAACAACGGGCGGTGGGTGTCGGTGAACCGACGTAAATGAGGGACCTTGGTCCAATGGGAGATGGGCTTGAACCTCTGGGAGGATTCATACGTACCATGCCTTGACATGGATCAATGTCCTCGTAGTTCAGGTTGAAAATGGGGGGCTTGGCACACCGACAAGGAGATGATTTGGGCCAATGATTGTTGGGCTTGAACCTCAGGGAGGCTTCCTACGTACCATACCTTGACACGGATCAAAGTCCTCGTAGTTCGGATTGGAGAATGCAGTTTAACGTCATGCTGGACGTGGGTGAACTGATGTGAATGAGGTCGGAACGACTGGATGGTGGGTTTGAACCTCATAGAGGCTTCCTACATACCATGCCTTGACATTGATCAAAGACCTCGTAGTTCGGGTTAGTCACAATGGCTTGCCGTCGGACTGGAATTGCAGTTTAACGTCATGTTGGACGTAGGTAGAACTCGACGTGAATTGGATGATGGGTGGGCTTGAAACTCATGGAGGCTTCCTACATACCACGCCTTGACTTGGATCAAAGACCTCATAGTTCAAATGGGGCTTTGTCGGTGAACTGACGTGAAAGTGGACCTTGGTCCAATGAGTGGTGGGCTTGAACCTCTGGAAGGCTTCCTACGTACCATGCCTTGACATGGATCAAAGACCTTGTAGTTCAAGTTGGAATGGGTGTGCAGTTTAATGTCATGCAGGACAAAGGTTGGGGCATACAGTTTAACGTCATGCTGGACAAGGGCATGCAGTTTAACGTCATGCGGGACGGGGCGAAACTCGACGTGAATGAACAACCGAGCAATGTGGCTTGAACCTCATGGAGGCTTCCTACGTACCATGCCTTGACATGGATCAAATTCCTCGTAGTTCGCTATGGGTGGAGGTCAGGGTCAGTGCTCACTCTAAGCCCACGTGAGTCATGCTCGGTGTGAGAAACAAGAGGTTGCAAGGACCTGACGATCACGTCGCAAAGGGCGCGTCCGTGAGAAGCGAAGAGGGGCTTACGCGTTAGGCGGCCCATGGTGCTGGGACTTACTCCAGGATGGAGGCTCATGGTGCGACAAAGCGCGGGAAAGATGGACCTTGGTCCAATGATGGGAGGTGCCTCGTTCCCTATCACGCCCTCCACTGACCTTGGTAGTGGGGAAGTACGGAGATGCAGAGGTGCAGCCATCCGTTGGGGAACTAGGGTCGCCCTTCTCCCATGAACATATGCCACTCCAATAAATAGGATATCATCCCTTGTGGATGGGTGATTCCATTCCTGTGGAGACGAGTGGTGTAAAGAATGTTCGAGCTGGGGGGACCCTTCGTGAGGGGCATGAGGTCGGGTCACAGTTTAACGTCATATGTTGAAGATGTGGTGCTTGGCAGTTTAACGTCCTGCAGCTCAGACGAGGTGGGTTCACTCCACACCCCTAGGACTTACATAACCGGTACCCTCTGGTCCTTGGGGAAGGGAAGGTACCAGTAAGGCCATGGCTAAGAGGGGTTGTGGAACGAACCATCAAGGGGTCCACGTTATCATGGCTATGCGAAGAAGAAATATCCGTTAGCGTGCCCATGCGAAGAAGCATTAGGCGAAGCAACGCTACAGGTGGTATTGTCCATGGGACTTTGAAATCACATCATGCAAACCTGGAGGGTCGCACGGGAAGAGGAATTGCTAAGAAAAGGAGTGTGCTTCGCGAAGTGGAGTGCCTTGGCCTTAGCATGGGGCATAGGTGTGAGTGGAAGGTGCTTCGTGAAGTGGAACAGTGTTCGCGGAGCACTGCCTCGCGAAGAATGGGTACCTCGCGAAGCAGGGTCCTGCGAAGCAGTGTGCTTCGTGATGTGTAGAGATCCTGCCTTAGAATAGGGATCACTAGCATGGGTTGGGTGTTTCGCGAAGCATAAATGCTCTGCGGCTGCCCGAGTTCCCTTGGGAATCCCCTTCCTTCGTGAATGCCCTTGAGCTTCGCGAATAGCATCCCTCTCGGAAGAGGGGCTCAAAACGAGACAATGCAGAGGCGTCTCGCGAAATAGAAGTACCTCGCAGAGCTCATGATTCCTGGGGAAAATAGTGCTTCGCGATTCGGGAGAGGAGAAGCCGAAAGGTCGGATTGTCCCCTTTCGGGACTCAGGGGTAGTCCAGTATTTTTAGGCAAGGGGCGCCGCGAAGCAGAACTCGCGCGCCGCCTCTGGTGCTTCGCGGCGCACTCGCGAACGTCAACGGTGTCCGCGGAGGGTACCGCCTCTAGAGCTTCGCGGCAGATCGCGAACGTCAAATGCGTTCGTGGAGGATTACCGCCTCTGGAGCTTCGCGCCGGCTCGCGAACATCAAATGAGTTCGCGGAGGATTACCGCCCCTGGAGCTTCGCGAGGCCGGCGTCGGTCCTTCGCGACGGTGCTTCGCGAGGCAGCGTGCCAGCCTTCTTTTTCATTCCTTCCTTTCGCGCAATATTTTGGCACCAAAAAATGCCTCCCCTCAGACTTGGAGCCGCGGAGGGCGAAGGGTCGAAGTCTGAGGGAAAATCGCCAAAATTGTCGGTGGTTCGCGATGCGGCTACGCGAAGGGTGCCCGCGGTGCTGACCGGGGCCACCGATCCGGGCGCGCCGCAATGCTCCGCGCGGGTGAAGCGCGCCGCGATGCTCCGGGGTCACCGCCTATAAATTGGGGGTTAGACCTCTTTTGTCTTCACGTTCCTTCCTTTTCTTTTTGTGCTCTCTACTTCGCGAAGCTCCGCGTACTCCGCGACTGCCCTCCGCGAATCGAGCTTCGCGGCGAACCGTGGGTCTCCGACTCCGCGTCCGCGCCAAGCGAGCCTCTGTTTGTCGGCCTTGGCCAGACTTCGCGGCTTGGTCTCGCGACCGATCTTCGCGATCAGGCTTCGCAATTCAGCTTCGCGGTCGAGCTTTGCGATTCAGCTGAAAAAATTCTTTTCTGGGGGCCAGAATTAAAATGGCCCATCAAGAGGCTGTATTGGGGGTGCTTGCGGATGCTGCCCGTCGGGATGAGATGGCCAACCGTTCGGGCCTTGGGGAGATGGTCTGAAGCCATTCGGACCACACTTCTTTGACAGATCTGCTATCAGAGGGTCAGAAGGATTATCCGCAGTGAAAGAAACTGCCATTGTACGGCTTCAGGCTGAGGGATGACATCTTTATCCCTGAGGCGAGTAGGGACGAACCAGCTTGCTGGTTCAGGAGCATACCATGCCAGCACCAATGGTTCTGGGCGGCCGATGGTCATGCACAAGAGAAATTCACACTCGTCACCGCTGACTGTCTCTACAACCATTTTAACGACATTTATGGGAAGCCTTTGCGGCCGGAGACGTCCCCTCCTCTCTACCATACCATGCTGAAGGCGGCTTTGCAGGATTCGAAGAAGGGATGGTCCGATGAGTGGGACCTGCACCAGGTCGGCAACTTTACTGATAACTGGGCCTGGGCCTACTGGGTAGGCGCCTCATGCGAGGAGTTTGGGGCAGAGCTGAGGAGAGTGGGGTTGTATGAGGCGGCGTGGGCCTCCCAATTCCACATTTACCAACCGAAGCAGCTAATGCCGGAATTGCTGAGTAGATGGTCGTCTAGGACCAACAATTTTCACCTGCATCACGGGGAGGTGGGAATCAGCCTGTGGGATGTCCACCAGATTTCTGGGGTTCCGATCTTGGGGGCCATGTATGACGAATTCCTCCCCATTGTCAGCGCGTGGGGGGATACGGAGCAAATGCCGCGACTGGCGTCAGCGCTGATGGCACTTGTCCCCGGAGAGGACAAGGAGGCAGTGAGGGATGTCCATTTTAGAAGATGGTTCAAATGCTTCCTGAATTTCCTAGAGAATCGAGAGTTCCCTCCGAGGCCTCGAACTTGTCCAAGGGTGGCCCAACGGGGCAAGGGGCACTCGTATTGGCGGGTCTTGGAGGACAGCCAATGGAAGACTTGGGGTTTCAGTGTCAGCACTGAACAACAGCCGATAGTCAGGCTGGCGGCGTTCATCGCGGATCTCATCTGTGGTTGGATCCTACCAGTGAGAGATACAAGCATGGGGGTACGGCCCAGCTCGTTTATCATGGTGTCGATGTTGGCCATGGGGCAGCGGATCAACCTGGGGATTCCGATGCTCACCAAACTATACAGAATGTTGCGGCATATTAGCGAGGGCAAGAAGCCGCCAAGGATATGTGGGCCCTTCCACCTCCTGTATGGGTGGATCACAGCACATATCAGGGGGATTTACGAGTATCCAAACCCCATTTCGCCGCCGGGATCGAACTTCTGCCCCTCCATCCTGAACGCGGTCGGGAGCTTCCCTTTCAAACTGGCTGTTCCGATGGTGCTGAATCAGGTGTGGAGGGCGGATGAGTTCAACTTACACCTCTTCCCATTGCCGACGGGGATGCTTACTGATGACGGACGGGGAACGGAAGAACATCAGGCTTACCTCCTGGCCTTCCGAGGTGGAGTTTTGGTGGCACGAATAGATCGTGAGACGCTCTGTGAACCGTACACCCCACATCAGTTTGCGAGGCAGTTCCGGTGCCTCCAGCGGCTGACCCCGCAGGTCTACTGGGAGGTGCGTCACGAGGAGCACCCATGTGTGATCAGGCAGCTATGGCTCATGTTCACACGGGAAGATGGAAAGATGCGGATTGCATTGCCTCCATCCACCGCCGCTTTCGGATTGGTGAAGGAGTACGCCATCAGTTGGGAGGCTGCTTACCCAGGGGAGATGCTGAAGCAACCAACTATCTGGTTTGGTGACGATGGGCCTCCTCTATCTCGAGGTCGGGGTCGGAGGGCAGCTAGGACCGCTCGCGGTAGCGGGGCTTCCATGGCGGCGAGACCCGCACCGGCCGAGGGTATGGCATTAGCGGTGGATCTGGTGATTCCGGAAGAGCAAGGTCATCCGGAGGGGCGTCCACCAAGTGGATTTCGTAGGATATCCACTCAGGCTCCAGGGAAGTGCCTGCGTCATATTGACCTGGAAGAGGATATTGTCTTCTCGGAGGCTTGGGACATTTGGGATGTCAACCGGCAATTCCTCAGCCCACCCGAGATATGGGACCACCTGAATCGCCTCGGGATGGAATTACCGGGCATAGGCCCAGTTCGGGATGGATTCATGGCGTCTCCGGCGGAGGCAGCACAGTACCTGGACGAGCTGGAGGATTACGTTCACTCCAGCGGTGTCCCTCGCCCAATGACAGACCGGGTGAGGGTACTGTTGAATCAGACGGTCCCCCCACAGTTATCGGCTGCCGATCTGAGGGAGCATTTCCCCTTGCCGGAAGAATCAGAGGAATCCTCTCGGGAGGATGAGGCTGGAGGAGGGATTCCGTTGGAGGAGGGAAAGGTTGGAGACTGAGGCTCAGAATCCGACGATTTCGCGGAGGCTCTCGAGGTATCATTCTGAACTTCTTTTCCTACGATCTGTTCTTGGGTCACTATGGACTTCTCACCAATCTTTGCGCCATGCAGGAGGAACTTGTTCACAGGCCTTGTTCTCGCTCCTTGGCGGGTGATGACGCGGGACCTTCAGAACCTGTGCCTATGGCTGTGTCCAATTCCACGTCAGGTGGGACCAGAGCGCCCGAGGTGGCTCCTCTGGAATCTCCAGACCTTCCAACAGTATACAGAGGGCCTCGCCTCGGGATCCCGTCAGTACCGGCTCAAGAGCAGTGCCTGGAGGTCGATCTCCGTAAGTCTCCTCTACCGGTCTCCTCTTTGTCACATGTAGACCATGCCAACTAATGTTTTTCCCTCTCTGTCGTACAGTTCTTCGACTGGTATGGGCTGTTGCGGCAAGACTGGTCGGGATATCTAGTGGCGTCCCTCCTAGGGGCATGCCGGTGATGGTGGCGATAGTTTCGCCATCTCCTCAGGCTGCAACACACATCATCACTGGCGGGACCACCAGTAGGGTCGTTTCCGAAGTCATTGAGGTGGACTCTGAGGAGGAGGATCAACCGGTTAGTCCCAGTCCTGTCGCGCCTGCTTCGGCGCCAGGTGTCGTACTGGATTCAACACTGGATGTTGATCCTGTCGAGGATTTCTTGCGGGCATATCCCGCGTACGAGCCTGCCAACCGCGCAGACTGGGATGAAACGGCCTCCAACGAGGAAGACAGCAGCATAGTCCGCCGCTGGTCGTGGAAGCTAATTACGCGCTTTATCAAAGACACCCCCAAGCGCAATGGCTGGCCGAAATGGATAGGCTCCGCTCGCGGTTGCGCGAACTGTGCGCTGGGGGAGTGGATGCCCAACGTCCTCACGCACTCATCCGAGATCTTATGGCTGAGAAGATCCGGGAGCATGATCGTGGGCTCAGTGTGGGCTGGCAGCAGGGGAAGGTGACCAGTATCAAGAAGCTCCAGGAGGCTGAAGGTGAGGTTCAACAGATGCAGACCCGAGCAGACGAGCTTTCAGCCTCTCTTGATGCACAATCTGAGCTGGTCTCACGGTTGAAGTCCCAGTTGGCAGAGGCAGAAGAGCATATGAGGCAGACCTCTGGAGAGATGGCTGTCGATCAAGCTGGCGTAGATAGGGCCAGGGCCAGGACTGACGAACTGCGCCCCGCCGCTGCTGAGGAGGAGCAGGAGCTGATTCAGCGGCAGCAAGCCTTGGATGCCGCAAGCCAACAGGTGGTGGAGCTGCAACGCTCTTTTGACGGGGTCAACCTGTCCATGGGGGGAGTCGACCCCCGAGTATTGTAACAAACCCATAAAACTTTTATTGTTACTTTCGTGCTTCAAAATGTTTTCTTTGTTTTGAATGCCATAGCGCGCACGATTTCCACTATTGAATTGCCTTGTTACATCCCTACAATGTTTGCGGGACATTCGGCGACAATTCCCCAAGACCACGTGGGTCGAGCCCGATGTCTGGGATTCAGATTACCAGTCCGGATTTTTGAGAGACGGGAAAGGCTTGATCGGAGAAGGAACTTTCAGGATGGTCAAATTACCATTCCCTCAGTGTGCTCTTATGCACGAACGGGGCAACGCCAGGGGCGCTGAAATCGGTCCAAACAGATGAAGATGGGAAGTGTGAATCACGATACCCAAGATTCGGAATGTTGTGGGGATGGCGTGACAATAAGGAACAACCATTAACCTTGGAGGAGTGGTATCCCTACTGCATTAGCCTGTAATAGTGACAACAAATGAGGGTCGACCGTTGACCATGTTCGAAACACGGGACTATGTCACAAATGTTGTTGATCAATCCTTCAGGACGTTGGCCCAGGACAGTTGGCAGACCATTGGTCAAAAATCCATACTATTATGGGGTCCTTCCAGACATGACCCGTCCTCCGGAACATTGGCCCAGGACGGTAGGTGAGCCGATGCGGCATGAGACCAGGCCGTTAGGGGGTTCCTTCAGACATGAAAGGGGACGAGGGTCCGAATAAGGGGCACGCAAAGCGTGGAATATGGAGTGATGGTTTGTTCGAACAGAATCCAACACTTAGGTAGTTACACCACCGTGGTGGGAGTACGCCAGATGGGTGCATCGGTTTGATCATGGATCATTCCTTCTTTCAGACAGGGCCTCTCTGGCGAGGGGATCTGTCACTTCCCAATGGGATCTTGGGGCATCCTGAACTTGTTCAGGGTAGAACCACATCTTAGTGTCATGCATTCAGGATGCATAGACTCCTGTAGTTTAACATCATACGATAGGATGTGGAATAAAAGGGAAGAAAGCGTGTGGCGCGGTAGATATGAAACCGACATGAATGAGGACTTAGATTCCAAATCATACCACATACCCCCAGAGGAAACTCTTCAGGTCGAGGGACCAAGAGTGAGGATTGGGCTGGGCCCGAAGCAGAGTGGTCGGGCGTTCCTACGTACCCCATGAGGATGGGAATCAAGCCATACGTAGTTCTGGAAGCGCATTTTAACGTCATGCAGGATGAGGAGAAGCCTGACCGTGTTGGTACACATCCCGCCAAAACTACTAAGCCCACGTGAGTCGTGCTCGGTGTGGGAAACAAGCAGTAGTGATAGGAATTTCCCGACACAGAAAGGGGCAGGTTAGGGCAATGGGACGCTCAGTGAATATCGGCCCCGTGACACTAACACGATCATTTAGCGCACTTAGATGCGCGAAGAGAAAGAGACGAGTATGATGGAATTCCACTTGATCATGGGGAAGTGGAAACGTGTGAATCATGGTGCTCGAGATTCAGATCATGATGATGGCGGCGTGATGATGGAGGATAACTGCTGACCATATTCACAACACATCATCCTGTCACGTTATCCTAGAATGGGGACAAACAAATGAGGTTTGACCGTTGACCATGTTCGAAACACGGGACCATGTCACAAATGTTGTCAAATATCCGTAGGGACGTTGGCCCGAAACGATTGAAGGGCCCTTAGGTCCAGCATTCATGGAGAGCCCTTAAGCCTAGATCCATGTCGTCCGGGGGTCCTTTCGGATGTGGAAGAGGATGAGGATCCAAATAGCGAGCTCACGAAGCTTGGTCGTGGGATGAAGGGAATGTCCATATGAAAGTCCCACACTTCGGGTTCTTTGTCGAAACACATCTGAATACGACAACGAAACGTATCAGAGAGAGGGAGCAGATTCCTTTCCCTTGGGGAGATCTTAATTTAGGGTCATAGAATTCGGACCATGGATGGGAAGAGACATAAGAGGCACATGGTGGAGTAACTCAAACACCTGGCGCGAATGGGAATAGGGGGTGTGTGCGGTGCGCTGAACAACCTGACGTGAATGAGGACGTATTCCCATATCACGCCGCCCGACCCCCTTAGGAGAGGTCTTTGGCTAAGGGATCGAAAGCGAAAGTTAGGCTGGGCCCGCGGGGAAGTGCCCGGGTGCTCCTACGTATCTCATAAGGATGAGAATCAAGCCATACGTAGTTCTGAATGGACCTTAGACCATAAATGGGTAAAGGGAGAAGGGGACGCATGGCATCAAAACCCGGCGTGAAGGAGGACCTAAGCCCTACTTACCATGCATTCTCTAGGGAAATGCTCGAGTCGAGGGACCGAACACAAAGGTTAGGCTGGGCCCGTGGGGAAGTGCCCGGGCGCTCCTACGTATCTCATAAGGATGAGAATAAAGCCATACGTAGTTCTTGAAGGGTGACATGGTAGGATACCAGTGTCAGGGGGAAAGGGGAGTGCGGGCGTGGCCCTTGCACTAAAAGAAGGGGAATTTGATGTATCTTGTTTGTTCTTTAAGGTGAATGGGTTTTTTTTTTTGTGAAGCGACATGCCTAGGATAGTAGGTCGTGATGTCACCACAAGGATCAAGCTGTGATGGGCGTTGAAAAATGGTATGGCACGTGACCACTACCAACGTGATGTCCTCTACAATGAGGTCACCACAATGCAGTGCTGTTTTTCGTCATGCGTCCAGGACGATAATGTCACAGTTTTGGGTCGTATGATAGGACCAAGCATGCATTTTATCGTCATGCAGCGCGGACGTAGCAGAGACGATGCTAGGCGGGAAATGTGCACAGTGTTATAAAACACAATTTACGGAGACATGATCCTACATCAAATTGTACGCCATTCGGAGAGGGAAACCTTAGTCCAAGGGGCCTATATAGAGGTAAGAGGTGAAACCGGGGGAGAGACTGGCTCCCTAAATGGGTTGTACCTAAAGACAGGGTGTCCGGGCGGTCCTACGTATCCCATGAGGATGGGAATCAATCCACACGTAGTTCTAAATGGATTTTAGTTTAGGGTCTTAGAGCTCGGACCATGGGAGCCCCGAAGGACGCCATATTGTAGCTTTGTCCACCCGACATGCAAAGGTGCACTGAGGGATAGTGCCAAAAGTGTCGAGATTCCACCTGGACATGATGGGGTGGAAAATGATGTGAATCATGCAACCAACATTCGAGAACTAAAGGGGCTGGCGTGACGACAGAGGATTACTGCTGACCATGTTCGCAACACAGCATCCTGTCGCGTTAGCCTGAAATGGGGACAAACAAATGAGCATCGACCGCTGACCGTATTTGCAACGTAGGATTTTATCGATTTGTTGTCCAAAACCCTCAGGGGCGTTGGTCCATAACGGTAGGAGATCCCTTGGGCATTGTATCCAGGCCGTTCTTGGGGTCCCTCCAGGTGTGAAAGGTGATGGAAGTCCGAACGGAGGGGAACACGAAGCTTGAAAAGTGGAAGGAACTTGATCAAGTTGAATCTGACACTCTTGGTCCTAGACCAGAGTACTCTTAACACATGGGTGAACCACTGCAAGGGGTCAAGAGACTCAACTTTAGGGTAACCAAGAAATGGTGGGTTCCCTAGGAAAGGGGTCACGGTGCCCAAAACCTTGTATCATACTTACATATCCCCCTCCTGGAGAGGGACAGACCAAGCGGCCTAGGTGACCGGGAGATCTCCAAGAAGTGGGGATGGACCCGAATCCTAGACATTCAGGTGGTCCTACGTATCCCATGAGGATGGGAATCAAGACACACGTAGTTCTGATGGGTTCCTTTTAATGTCATGCGGGATAGGGAATAGGAGGGCTAACTCTCAGAACGGGGCGCGCATGGTGTAGCTATTGCAGACCCGACGTGAATGAGGACGTAGTCCTAGACTACGCCACACGGTCCCATGGTCGGGGTCCCAATGGCAGGACCCGTGAGGCGAATTAGTTGAACTCAAGCTAGACCCAAATACAGGAGGTCTGGTCATTCCTACGTATCCTATCAAGATAGGAATCAAGCTGAACGTAGTTCCAGATGAGAATCTTAGTTTATGGTCTTAGAGCTCGGACCGTGGAGGGTGACAACTCCCCGAGTAAGCACAAATGTCAACCCAATCCCTAAGCCCACGTGAGATAAACTCGGTGTGGGAAACAAGGGGGGAAGATCCTTATCGCAATACTTGGGGCGTCCATCAAAGGGGAGTCGGCGGAGAGCCCCGAAGGACACCTTTGACACAGCTTGTTCCCTTAATGCGCGGACGTGCACGGAGGAAAAGTACCAAGAGTTCCGAGACTCTACTTGGACATAATGAAGTGATGAAGGGTGTGAATCGTGTACCCGACATTTTGGGCTTAATGGTTTGGCGTGGTGATAGAGGAAAATTGTTAACCATGGTGGAAACACAGCATCCATATCGCGTTAGCCTGAGGTGGGAACAACAAACGAGCATCGACCACTGACCATATTCGCAACGCGGGATTTTATCGATTCGCTGTCTGAAACCCTCGGGGGCGTTGGCCCCTAACGGTAGGAGATCCCTTGGGCGTAGTATCATGGCCATTCTTGGGGGTCCCTCCGGGCGTGAAAGATGATGAAAGCCCTGATGCAGGGATACACAAAGCCTGGAAAGCGGGTGCGGATGTGTTTGAGTAAAGCTTGGCGTTCCAGGTAATAAACCAAAGTACTCTTAGGCACATTAGTGAACCGCCGAAAAGGGATTGGCGAAACAGCTCATTAGGGGGAGGTACATGTCGTGGTCATTACGGGATCGACGTGAATGAGGACATAGTCCCACACCACACCATATAATCCTCTCATGGAGGAAGGATAGGCCAAGGGGCCAAGATGGGATGAGGATTCCCGAGAGATGGGGCTGGACCCGAATCTTGGACATTCAGGTGGTCCTACGTATCCCATTAGGATGGGAATCAAGCCACACATAGTTCTCTAGATGTAGTTTAACGTCATACTGGACGAGAAGGGGAGTAATATACCCCTAAACAAGGGAAGGCGTACAATATGGCGAAGAAGCCGACGTGAATGAGGACATAGTCCCACACCACACCGTACACTTCTATAAGAGAGGACCTGGGTCGTGGCCCGGAAAGGCCAAGGGTCCTGATGGTTAGTAATTGGTCAGGAAGGCCTGACTTGCTTGTAGTTTAACGTCTTGCCATGAGGACGAGGGTTGGGGACCCGAGGAGGCCAAGGGGCCTGAGGCTAGTCCTCGTAAGGGGAGGCGTACGGCATGGTACATGATCCCGACGTGAATGAGGACGTAGTCCCACACCACGCCATACACTCCGGGTAAGAAGTTGGGTGGAGTGGCCCGAGAAGGCCAGGGGGCCTAAGGTCAGGCATCGGTCAGGAAGGCTTGCCAGGTCTGCAGTTTAACGTCTTACATGAGGACGGGGGTCGGGGACCTGAGGAGGCCAAGGGGCCTGAGGCTGGGCCTTGGAAGGGGAGGTGTACGGCATGGTACATGATCCCGACGTGAATGAGGACGTAGTCTCACAACACACAGTACACCCCTATGGGGGATCGGGGTCGTGGGCCCGATCGCTAGCACCACCCGGGGGGAAGTTTTTCACCTCGGGATGGGGCAGAACGAATCACTGCACTCGATGTTTGGGACATCTCGGGGTGGACCCGAAGATCCAGGACACTATTGACCATGTTCGAAACACAGCGTTCCTATGGTAACCTGATATGGGAGCAACAAATGAGCATCGACCGCTGACCAAATTCGCAACGCGGGACTTGTATCGGCTTGTTGCTTGAAAACCCTCGGGGGAATTGGCCCGTATCGGTAGGAGAGCCCTTGGGCGTAGTATCCAGACCATTCTTGGGGATCCCTCTGGGTGTGCAAAAATGATGGAATCCCAGTCAAAGAGTGGGAAAAGCATAGCTGTATCTATCCATGAAAGAGGCAAATATCTCCAGGGGGGATGTGCAGCTGGGTCGAGGCTTGCTCGATGTGAGTCAGGGAAAAAGTGTTCACCCTGCCATGTCTTAACCCGAGGGGAAGATTTTGGCTTTTGGGATGGGCCAACGGATGAAATGTCCGGGCATTCCTACGTATCTCATGAGGATGAGAATCAAGCCATACGTAGTTCTTGAAGGCCATGCAGTTTAGCGTCATGCGGTAAGGACGTGGGAGGATAGAAGAACAGGAGTGGGCACATGGTGCGACCCTTACAATCCTTGTGCGAGCGGGGTTGCATGAGCGGGGCCAAGAAAGCCTACTCCCTGCTACACAAAGATCCTCCAAGGAAACTATTCCCAAGGGGAATAATGGAAGAGAAAAGCTTGGGGCTGGGCTCAAGACGAGGCGTCTGAGCGTTCCTACGTATCCCATAAAGATGGGAATCAAGCCACACATAGTTCTTGAAATGCAGTTTAACGTCATGCGGGACGATGAGAAGCATCTCATTTGGGGATATGTACGGTACGATGAGTAATCCGATGTGAATAAGGAGGTAGTCCTACACTATACCGTACAATCCCGCAAGAGGGTAGATCAGAGAAAACCGGGGGGCCTGGGGCCGGACCGCGGTCAGGAAGACCTGACCATCTTGCTGTTTAACGTCTCGCGGTGAAGATGGGGGCTGGGGGCCCGAGGAGGCCAAGGGGCCTGAGGCTGAGCCTCGGTCAAGAAGGCCTGACTGGCTTGCAGTTTAACGTCTTGCAGTAAGGACGGAGATGCAATTTTTGGTCATGGAGGACTTTACAGTTTAGAGTTATGTTGGACCATAATGTGCAGTTTAAGGTCATGCGGGACCGTTTCACAGTTTATCGTCTTGCAGGACGAAGATGCAGTTTAAGGTCGTGCGGGACCATTTTGCAGTTTAGGGTCGTGCAGGACCCTCTTGCCATAGGTAAAGTATCGTTTTAGGAATTTGGAATTGGTGGGAGGGGTTATATGCTCTCTATATATGGTCACCAAGGAGTATGCTCCATTGGGGTAAACCTTATGGATGATATAAGGTCCTTTCCATTTGGGTTCTAATTTGGGCAGTTTCCTACCGGGAATAATTGGCGCTCGAAGGTCCAGTACCAGGTCGCCCTGTAGAAAAGAGCAGAGACAAACCTTCTTGTCGAAGGCCCTCGGTATCTTATCCTGATGCCTTTACAGATTGTGTAGGGAACGAAGACGGTTCTCGTCCAGTGCTTCTAATTTCGCTAGACGGATCTCGGCCACCTCATCTGATGTCTGGTGGTCATAAACTACAGTGTGTAATGACGGCAGCTGGATCTCAATGGGTAGGACGGCCTCAGCTCCATACACTAGGGAATATGGGGTCACCTGGGTAGAGTTGCGAGTCGTCGTCCGGTAAGCCCAGAGGGCGTTGGGGAGCTTGTCCGACCAACTTTTCTTGTTCTGACCAACTATATTCTGCAGAATGCTAGAGAGGGTCTTGTTGAATGCCTCGATCTGTCCATTCGCCTGCGCATGGTAGCGGGAGGTATGGTTCGACCGGATGTCATACTTGGCGTACAATTTCTTCAATTCAGCTGCTCGGAAGTTGGTGCCGTTATCGGTGAGGAATGCGTGAGGTACCCCAAACCGGTGGATAATGTTGGAGCTCACAAAGTCAACGATGGAACGGGCCTTGACCTCTTTGAGCGGAACTGCCTCTGCCCACTTGGATAAGAAATCTGTAGCAGTCAAGATGAACCTACACTGGCGGGCTGTTACTGGTGGATACGGTCCCACTACATCAAGTCCCCATACCGCAAATGGCCAAGAGTACTTGGTAGGGTGGAGGGGATCCAGTGGCCAACGCAAGAAGTTGGCATGTACTTGGCATGTGTGGCATCTCCTAGAGTATCCAATACAATCATGGATCATAGAGGGCCAAAAGTACCCCAATCTCCAGATTTGATGGGACAACTTCGGCCCAGCTTGATGGGAGCCATAGGAACCGGCGTGAACCTCTTGCATAACTTGAGGTATCTCCCCTCCTTGGATGCAACGGAGGAGGACACCATCGAAACTCCGCTTATAAATGATTTGTTCAAGACTGGGGCCGCTCTGGAGGGTAAATTGCGGCGCGCGGCGTCGAATTCACTCGCGCTCGGCCAGGTCGTCCGGGAGGCGACCATTTTGGAGATACTCGACAAAAGGTGCTCTCCAGTCGAGGGTGGTTTCAACCACTGCGTCTGACGAACCCGGGACCCCTGACGTGGAGGGTCCGGCAGTGAGATGACTTACCTGCAGGCCATCATGGTCCTCTTGGGTGATGGGGGCAATGACTCTCCGATGGGCCACATGTATGATCAAATAATCTTGCTCGGGTTCTGCGAGTGACGCGGCTATGCCAGCCAGGGCGTCTGCTTGGCCGTTCTGCGACCGTGGGACATGGGTAACCTCTGGTTGAGAAGAGAACTGGGCCATTAGGCGGAGGGTGTACTCCAGCAACGGTGCGAGCTTCGGCTTCCTGACGACGTAGTCGCCATTAACCTATTTGATTACCAGCTCAGAATCTCCCTTCACATGTAGATGGGGCACATGGATCTCAAGGGCCAACTCGAGGCCGGTGATGAGGGCTTGGTACTCTGCCTCATTGTTCGTACAGACTTCTGACAACAAGAACGAGTATGGCAGGAAGGCTTGCTCCAGAGTAATGAAGACAATACCCAGGCTCACTCTGTTGAGCTTGGGATCGTTGAGCCTCCTACCGGTGGGTCTCCGGGAGGCGCCGTCAAAATGCATTTGCCAACACGGGACAGCATGATCGACTGAGAGGATCGTCTCATCAGGGAAATCCAGGTCCAGGGATTGATCCATGGAGGTTGGATGGGCAGCTAAAAAGTCTGACAACGCCTGTCCCTTAATGGCCTTCTGAGGTACAAACCTGATATCAAACTGCTGGAGGATCACTGCCCATCGTGCTAGTCGGACAGTCAGCATAGGGCGGTTCAGGATGTACTTCAGTGGGTCTACCCGGGAGACCAATTTCACCTCGTGGTGGTACAGGTAATGTCGCAACTTCTACATGGCGAAGACGAGCGCAAGGCAGCTCTTTTCTATAGGGGAGTATCTGACCTCCATATCGAGAAGCATGCAGCTGAGATAGTAGAGACTATTCTCAGTACCCTCGTTATTCTTCTGGGCGAGAAGCGCACCGAGGGATCTCTCCAGGGCGGTCACATAAAGGACCAACAGCTTTCCAGAGACGGGTGGCATCAAGACCGGAGGTTGGAGAAGATACTTCTTGATTTCCTCGAAGGCGGTCCGACACTCCTCATCCCATTCGTAGGCGGCGCCCTTCTTCATGAGCCGGGAAAAGGGCTTACACTTTCCGGCCAGATTCGCGATGAATCGGCGTATATAGGCTAAGTGGCCTTGAAGGCCTCGAAGCTCCCTAATGTTGCTCGGGGGAGGCATTTGGCTGATGGCCTTGATCTTCTCTGGGTCGATCTCGATACCTCGGTATCTGACAAAAAAGCCCAGAAACTTCCCAGAGGTGACCCCGAAGGCACACTTCAACGGGTTCATCTTCAGATGACGGGAACGGAGGAAACCAAACACTTTCTCAAGGTCTTTGAGATGGTCCTGGAGCTGACATGATTTGACTATGAGGTCATCCACGTAGCATTCCACCAATGTCCCGAGAATCGGCTTCAATATGCGATGCATGGCCCTCTGATAAGTGGCACCTGCATTTTTCAAACCGAATGGCATAACCTGGTAGCAAAAGGTACCTTGGGGAGCTCTGAAGGCAGTGGACTCCTCGTCTTCGGGGGCCATCTGGATCTGGTTGTACCCGGAATACCCATCCATAAAAGAGAGGGCTTGGAACCCGGTCGTGGCGTCAATCAACAACTCCATCACTGGGAGTGGGAAGTCGTCCTTTGGGCAGTGGTGATTAAGATCGCGGAAGTCGATGCAAACCCTGATCTTCCCATTCTTCTTCTTGACTGGCACAATGTTGGAAAGCCACTTGGGGTACTGGACTTCCTTAATGAAGTTGGCTTTGATAAGATTGTCAACTTCGGCTTCAACCATAGCACCATGAGAAGGGTGCATCTTCCCGGGAGGCAGCTTAAACCCACGATGTTTTGCCGGGAGGCCCAAACGGTGAACGGCTACCTGGGGATCTAGCTCGGGCATCTCGTTGTAACTCCAAGAAAACACATCACGATGCTGTTTGAGGAAGTCTAAGTACTTCTGCCGCTCCTCGGGGGACATGGCTACACTGATCAATGTGGGTTTCGGATCTGCCTCGCTACCAAGGTTCACCTGTACCAGTTCATCAACCGTGGTAGAGACGCCTTCTTCAAAGGCGGGGGGAGCATCCTCCAGGTCTTCCTCCCCACCCGTGGGGGGACTTCCCGCGACGGAAGATACTTCTGGGCTATCAAAACCCGAGGGGCAGCTGGTGCCGGCCTGGGAAGCAGCGGTCATCACATCAGGAGACTCACTCGCCATTGAGACCATAGCAATGAAGGCGGTCGACCCTATCCCATCCGACCTTCGGCCTAAAGGGTCACGTTTGATGATATCAAAGCAGTGGTGACGTGTCGGCCTGAGTCGGTTAATTCCAGACCGGCGGAAGAGACACGTATGGCGTACCGCCGTTGTCATAATCTTGACACTCTGGTACCGTACAGGGGTAGGAGATTCCGGGATGACCTGATCCTAGTTGATGTAGGAGTACGATGTGATTTTCCGTCGTCGCTTGGACACGGGAACATGCCTTCCTTGCGTACCCGAAACAACAAAACATTGCCCCATGTCGGGGGTCGTGGCCTCCAACCGGTGGATCGGGAGGATTTAGGCATCATCCATGCTTTCCCAGGGATCACTTGTGACTGGGGCAGGTTCATCCTCACTTACTAGGATTTGTTTATCCTTACTTTTGTAATAACCCGCATCCAGATAGCGGGCCTCACAAGAAGCGAAAAGGGACACCTCTCCTTGGAGCATGCCTACTCGACCGTTGAGCGAGTATTTGAGGCACTGGTGATACGATGAAGGGACCGCTACATGCAGATGGAGTCATGGCCTACCCATCAATGCATTGTAGGTGGTGTCCTGAGAGACAACCATGAACTCGGTGCTGGCAATTAAGCCACCGAACTGAGTCTTCAGGTGGATCTTTCCGACTGGGGTTTGCTCTGTCTTGTCTTACCCCTAGATCCTGAGGTCAGAGGGAGTCAAATCACCTTCAGACAAACCCAGCTTTTGCAATGTCTGGGTCGGAATTAGATTGATTCTGGAACCCGTGTCAACGAGGCAGCGGCGGACTTCCACGCCATTGAAGTGGCCAGTGATGTACAACGGGAGAATGTGGCCCTGTATAGGAGGGTCCTCATCTTCACTGAAGAACGAGATAACCACCTGACATTCGGCGTTTTCAATCGTCTCAGTATGGAAGGCTTCTGCAGCTGCTACCTCCGTCTCAAACTGGAGGGGGCTCCTTAGGGCCTCGGAAAGTGCCTCACGCATTTTGGATGATAGGCGAAGGGCCTCGAGGATAGAAAGCCTCGCCGGAATTCCGTCCAGGTGCTTCAGGACATCATACTTTCGTGCTAAACGCGACCCTCTGCCTAAAGGAGGTCGGTCGGCGTTTGGAGGCATAGCGGGTCCTGCTGGTTGAACCGACGATCGACTAGTACTGGGTACATCTTGCTGCATACTAGTAGAAGCCTGGAGAGTAGTCACCGGACTAGGATCGGACAGCGGAGGCTGGCCTGTAGCCGGGCAAGACTGACTGTGATACGAATGAGGCGACTCCCCCTGATCCAGTAGTACGAACGGTGGTGGAGGTAGAGCTGAGGGCATCAGATGGGGTTGCGCGTGTTGAGATCTGCGCTAAGCCTGCTGCCTGGTCTCAGTAGCGTGCACGGCTTGAACAAAAGTGCCCGCTGACGTACCTTGATGACCGGCGCGGTTGCGATTCTGCTGACGTTGACGTCGGCTGGAAACGTTGGGGAGGTCTGCCTGGCGTTCACCCTCGTCGGGGGTCATATTGGGCTTTACCAGCTCCACGGTGTTAACCGAAGCGTACCTCTGGCTGTCGCTCAAGGAGTCATCCACCGCTGGGCAGATTCTGGAAGGAATCCCCATTTCAGGGGGCATAAAGTCACCGAGAGTGCAGGATGATGATGGCACCGGTGGTGCGCGTTGCTTCTTCTTGCGTCGCCGCTGCTTTCCCTTTTGGGAAGAGGCCGACTGTGAAGACGATGCGGAGGCACCAGCTACTTCTTCTGAAGGTTCCGACTGCTTCAGGTGCGCCCAGATGATACCATGGGCACGGACGAAGGTTTTTCGAGCCATCCAGTCGTCGTATTTCTGGGATCCGCGGCTGGGGACCTGCTGCCACTCGCCTTCGCTGTCGCTGCCGATCTCTGATCCTGCAAAGACACCTGCCACTTGCGCTGGTGCTGGGCCCAACATGACTATGTTGTTGTTGACCTGGTCATGAAGCCAGTCTTTAAACACCTAGAATTGCTTGAGGGTGTGCCCCAGGATCTGATGATAAGGGCATTAGTTGGGGTGATGGGTGAGATTCGCCTCTGTCGGCCTTCTGCACTCAGGCAGACGCACAATCCCTTACTCTAGAGCACTTCGGAAGTAGCCAGGGACCTAATTTTAGTTGAACGAATAAGTCTGGTACCTTCTTTCTGGATAGGGGGGCCCTGGGGGCCTAGCCCTAACGAGGGGCCGTAGGGGCATGCCAAGGAGGCGGCGCCTGATTGTCTCGCCTAGGTGGCGGTGGCGCATTGCGCGGGGGAACCTGTCGGTTTTGAGGCGGTCGCTGCTGGGCAGGAGCCTGCGCTTGAGGTGGAGGACCTCTGTGGGGTTACGGGGGTGATGTTGCCGGCAGTAACTCCAGCTGCCTCGGGGCTTCTATTTGGGCCACCACGGCGGGTTCAACCCTGGCGGTCCTCCTGGCCGGGATCAGAGGGGGCAAAAAACGTGCCTGACTGGCCTGTTGCAGGGCTTCCTCAAGGCGTTGAGCCTTATCTGAGAAATCTATGAACCCTCCAGGGTAGTTCTAGGTAATCAGGGAGGGTACCAGCTCTTTCTTGACGTTCTCCACACACATCGTCAGTAGTTGCTCCTGAGTCAGTGGCATATCAAGGGAATACGTAAGTCCCTTCCACCGGGCGATGAAATCTGCAACCCGCTCATCAAGTCTTTGCTTGCACTTGAAGAGGTCTGCAATACTGGTCTTCCGCGTGGTGGAGCTGAACTGGTATAAGAACTGCCGGTGAAGATCCTCCCAACCGGTCACTGATCCGATAGGGAGCTGGCTGTACCAGACAAATGTCGGACCTTCCAATGTCTGTACGAAACATCGGAGCTTGGCGGCTTCTTGCTGAGCCGGAGTCCCCCACATGGGGCCACACCTAGAGGAAAAATGAGCCAAGTGCTGCGGCGGGTCCCCTGTACCGTTAAAAGGCGAGAAAGTGGGTTTCCCAAAACCCGGAGGTGTGGGCATATCATCCACCCACGCGGGATAAGGCTTTCCATCCGGTGGGACCGCCACCTGTCGCGTTTCCAACGCTTCGAGGCGGGCTGTGAGCGCCACGATAAGATCATCCGGGTGGGGGTCCCTGTCTTGACGGGGATCCCTAACCACAAGTGCATTGCCAGGTTCTTCAACACGGTAGATGGCTTCAGCCTCTCGTGGGTCAACTGGCTGGACGACCCACGGGGCGACTGGGGGAACCCGGACTGGATTCTTCAGATTGCCCCGTCGCTCGGGGGGATTTGGCGAGACTTATCGCACCCTCTTTCCATACGTTCCGGATTCTTCCCTGTCTGCGGAAGTAGCCTGATTAGGGTTTCCCGGAGGCATCTCACCGGGGGGAAATTATTCCTGCCCCTGCTGCCCCAGCCTGGGATTACCACAGTCGGGTCGCCGCTCTGCGGCGCGCTCAACCAAGAGTTCTTCAACCAGCCTCTTCTACTCAGCAAGCAGCTGGCGTAACGTGGCCTTCTCGGGATCTTCGTCCGTTTTTTGAGCAGAGGTGGACGGGTCGGAGTGCTTGACTATTCTGACATGCTCCTTACCCTTTCCGGTGTTTCGACCAAGTACCAGTGACTCGGTGGGTACGGGGAGGCCTAGCAGGTTCCTCTACTAACAGGTAACTCTCCCTGATGGGTCCAGCAGTGGCGGTACGCCCTCGGGGGGTAAGTCTCCATCAAGGAATTCAAGCTCATCTTCCTTGTCCACGACGTCAGCCATGTGGACCGCGGCCCCTCTTGAGGGCATGTCCTCGATGTCACATAATGAATCAGGCTGCCGTCAGATAGGGTCGAAGAGGAGAGCGACATAGTGTCCCCAACCACGGACTTGCACATGGGGGGTGGCTTTCCTGACGATTCTACGGAGTGCTTTAAAAATCTGAATGCATTTTCGTTGAAGGGCGCTCTGGCGGCCTGGAAACTCAGGGTGCTGGGCCACAAGGAGCGCGTCCGCATCGACCAGGCGGCACTGCTCGCCTATTTCTTCGAAGTGCTCTCGACTTCTGGGGTACACCACCTGTTCGTAACGAAGGCGGAAGTGTGTCACCCATAAGGTTCGACAAAAGAACCCCACTTCTTCAGGGGTAAGAGACTCCGGTACGAGAAAATTCAGCACCTCCGTTGGCCATAACTTTTCCTGAAAGTAATCCGCTGCGAGAATACTCCAGAAGCTCCTGGGCTCGGACTCAGGGTCTGGCCCTGTGTTGCCCCACTCGTCAACCGGGGGCGGTTGAGGGACCGGTAGCGGTACCGAGGCGGACCTCTGGGATAGTAAGCTCGGCGGTGGAGAATACGGCGAGCGAGCTGACTGGCCGCCGAATTCCGGGCCATCCTCCGAAGAGTGAGGTGACCTGGCCACGATGTCACGATACGACGGGCTGATAACCACAGCTTCCCGAACAGGATCCGCGGCTACCGGCGACAGGTCGTGTCGTCGCTCTACCATCGTTGGACCCCAAAATAACTCTCCGTGATCTCTGGTAGAGGTAGAGGGCGCTTCTGGTGACAAAGGCGGTGATTGCGTGGTCGAGACCTGCGGAATTCCCAAAATTTCTTCCTCCTGGATGTACCTGCGGAGAGAGATGGGAATCTGGTGGACCTCATATTCCGGGAGAATGAGGCTAACGTGTCTGGTTCCTGCCCCAGTCCTTGATATGGAGGAGCGGGGAGAAGGTTCCATCGTGGAGTCGCATTCCGCTTCAGAGTCGGAGAATCGGGCAGGTTTGATCTCCACCTGGGTCTTCCCAGGATTCTTCTTGTGGCGGCGACGGCCCGCTCTCCTGCCCCGGGGTGGCTCTTCGGGACAGGGTTGATCCCTACCAAGCAATCTCGGGGTGGTGGTGGCGCCATGGAAGAGAGGGCCCCCACTCGAGATAGCCGGGGTGCGAGGGGCACCAGGGAAAATTTCGAAGGGTACACGGGGAGGACCCCCATGAACACCACCCATGTAGGTGGAACCTCTGTTGGAATCGGCAGGAGCATGGGGAGGACCTCCATGGTCGATGCGAGTGGAGCGAGGCTAACCTTCACTCCTCGAGTTGCTGGGGTGAGGAGGACCTTCGCCGGTTGCAGAGAGGACGTAGGGAGGGCCCCCACGTTGGAGAAGGACCAGATGGACGGTGCCTTCAGGTTGGCGGTCGGGGGCCGGAGGATGGACTCCATACCCTGTATAATGGGCACGGGAAAGGTTTCTGCAATGAACATCACTGTCGTGGGGCAGGTCTTCCTTCGAGATGAGGGTAGCGCGAGGCATACCTCCATGACGAACTTCGGGGTGGGGAAGGCCCACGCCCTGTGAAGTAGTGGCATGGGGAGGACCTCCGTACGGGGTGACATCACCGCGAGTTAGTTCTGGGTGATCACCACTTGGTCCTGCAACCCGGAGAGTCAACCCAGCCTGCCCGTGGGGCGGTTGGGGTCTCGATCCTGGTTGGGTGAAGGAGTGCCCCAGCTCAGTGTATGTAGGGGCTTCACGATGCACGTCGGTGGTGGCTCGGGCCACTGTAGCTGTCGACGTTGACGCGCCTGGGCGAGCGTCCTCAGCCCAGGCCCGGCGCTGACGTCGGGTCAGGCGAGCTGGTGCAGGTGGTGCAGGGACGTAGCATGTCTGCTCTTTCTGTGGGGCCGGACGGCGGCGCTGACACGGCCGGGCGGGAGCTCTCGCCTAGAGCCCTTGGGTCGGGACCCTGAGCGGGCTGAGCCGGACGGCGCCCGCCTCTTCAGCGTAAGGCGAGGAGTCGTCAAGGCGTTCCAGAGACAGGCTCCCGAAACGGTTGAACGTTGGGGTGGGGAGCAGGGGCTCCCTGCGCGGCCTGTTAGGGCGGCGTTGACGGCGGGGCCTGGAGGCCTCTAGGTCTAGGCGGGCCATATCCCGAGTTGGGATGACCCCTTCTTCCTCGTACCTGTGCACGAGGTTGTTGATCACCCTTCGATGGATGACCTCTGATGGGGAAAGGGGACGTGGGCGCCCCGTATTCCGCGATGTGGTGGCCGTCGTTGCAGTAGCGGCGCTACGTGGGGTAGCTGTGGCGGTGTTGCCCCTGCCCCTGCGGGGGCGAGGAGCGAACGGTGATCGCGTCTTTGTAACAGTAACCTGATTCTTGAGAAACGAAGGGATCAACTCATCAGTACTGAGAGGAAAAGGATTGACAGCCAGTGCCCCAGCGTCCTTCCATTCTCCATGTTTGTAAGAAGGATCCACGCCAACTCGCTGCAGAACGGAGTGCCCCTCATTCTACTGCCCCGACTTCTGGTGAGTTTCACGACAGGCCCGCTATTTGCTTGGCGGGACCAGGCGTCGGATATCTGGATCCGGTGACACGTCAATCTACTGGTGTCTCGAACGCTACTAATCTCCATATTGAGGAGAAGAATTTCACGTCGGGTTCACCATTTCTGTTTCCGACGCTTTCGCCGGGGCGCGCGTCCGTCTGTCCGTGGAGGAGGATGTGCGGCGCTTTGTTGCCCCGCATTCCTGCTTTCCAAAGGCAGGCGGCATTCGCTCCTTATTCAGGGATGTCTGCTCCTTGATCGAAACGGGATGATGGGATGTCAGTTCTTCCTTCTGTGGATTCCTCCTCAGAACACGTCACCTAGTCCGGGTCTCCCTCATAGATTTAATACGTAGTTCATGAAACTCTTCCTAGTGCCATGTTTCCATGGATGCCGGTTAATTACACTGCTTCTGTCGGGACATTCCAAAGGGTCCGGTCAGGGCAGCAACCTTCAATCGGGGGAGTAGTCACATTGAGGCATCAGTAGCGTGTCTGGATGCTGGGGAACCTGGCATGTCTTTCTGTTATCCCTGGTCACAAGGCTTCTCGAGGGCGTGGAAGCCCGTGGAATCCCACATCGAACGTGGGGAATTATATGCCATAGACACATATCTGAGGTTTTCCTCAGCTTCCCATTTTTGAAACAGGGTATGCCGCGAGTTTAACGTCTAGCGAAGACGGATCAACCCAACCAGAGCATTAGCTAGGATAGACTGGATTGAGGGATTCTCCTTGAAGGGATGTCGATACCGGGGCCAGCCCATGGGCGGCTGTGAAGAAGAGCATACCGACATGGTTTCACTGAGATATGACGGTCCAGGCGAGAATCGGGATGGACTGTAGGTGGATGAATGAAGTAGAGGGGGATGAAATGGGACCATTGCAGGGGCGACGGCGAAGTTGGGCTTGAGCCTTGAAGAGACCTCCTACATATCCCCGTGGTAGGGAATCAAAGTCCGCGTAGTTCGGGACGGTGCCGGTGAACCGACGTGAAGGTGGACCTTGTCCCGATGAATGTCGTCAACGAACCAACATGAAGGTGGACCTTGGTCCGATGGGCATCCTCAGCGTGCCGACGTGAGGGTGGACCTTGGTCCGATGAGTGGTGGTCTTGAGCCTCTAGAAGGCTTCCTATGTACCATGCCTTGACATGGATCAAAGACCCCGTAGTTCAAAGGGTATCATCGGTGAACCGAAGTGAAAGTAGAACCGTGGGTCCACTAGTGGTGGGCTTGAACCTTGGGAAGGTTTCCTACGTACCATGCCTTGACATGGATCAAAGTCCTTGTAGTTCAAAGGATTGATGGAATACAGTTTAACGTCATGCGGGACGATAGTGAACCCTGACGTGAATAAACGACGGGCGGTGGGTGTCAGTGAACCGACGTAAATGAGGGACCTTGGTCCAATGGGAGATGGGCTTGAACCTCTGGGAGGATTCCTACGTACCATACCTTGACACAGATCAAATTCCTCGTAGTTCAGGTTGAAAATGGGGGGCTTGGAACACCGACAAGGATACGGTTTGGGCCAATGATTGTTGGGCTTGAACCTCAGGGAGGCTTCCTACGTGCCATGCCTTGACACAGATCAAAGTCCTCGTAGTTCAGATTGGGGAATGCAGTTTAACGTCGTGCTGGACGTGGGTGAACCGACGTGAATGAGGTCGGAATGACCGGATGGTGGGTTTGAACCTCATAGAGGCTTCCTACGTACCATGCCTTGACATGGATCAAAGACCTCGTAGTTCGGGTTAGTCACAACGTCTTGTCGTCGGACTGGAATTACAGTTTAACGTCGTGCTGGATGTAGGTAGAACTCGACGTGAATTGGATGATGGGTGGGCTTGAACCTCGTGGAGGCTTCCTACGTACCACCCCTTGACTTGGATCAAAGACCTCGTAGTTCAAATGGGGATTTGTCGGTGAACCGACGTGAAAGTGGACCTTGGTCCAATGAGTGGTGGGCTTGAACCTCTGGAAGGCTTCCTATGTACCATGCCTTGACATGGATCAAAGACCTCGTAGTTCATGTTGGAATGGGTGTGCAGTTTAATGTCATGCAGGACAAAGGTTGGGGCATACAGTTTAACGTCATGCTAGACGAGGGCATGCAGTTTAACGTCATGCGGGACGGGGTGAAACTCAACGTGAATGAACAACTGAGCAATGTGGCTTGAACCCCATGGAGGCTTCCTACGTACCATGCCTTGACATGGATCAAAGTCCTCGTAGTTCGCTATGGGTGGAGGTCAGGGTCGGTGCTCACTCTAAGCCCACGTGATTCATGCTCGGTGTGAGAAACAAGAGGTTGTAAGGACCTGACGATCACGTCGCAAAGGGCGCGTCCGTGAGAAGCGAAGAGGGGCTTACGCGTTAGGCGGCCCATGGTGCTGGGACTTACTCTAGGATGGAGGCCCATAGTGCGACAAAGAGCGGGAAATATGGACCTTGGTCCAATGATGGGAGGTCCCTCATTCCCTATCACGCCCTCCACTGACCTTGGTAGTGGGGAAGTACGGAGATGCAGAGGTGCAGCCATCCGTTGGGGAACTAGGGTCGCCCTTCTCCCATGAACATACGCCACTCCAATAAGGAGGATATCATCCCTTGTGGATGGGTGATTCCATTCCTGTGGAGACGAGTGGTGTAAAGAATGTTCGAGCTGGGGGGACCCTTCATGAGGGGCACGAGGTCGGGTCACAGTTTAACGTCATGTGTTGAGGATGTGGTGCTTGGCATTTTAACGTCCTGCAGCTCGGACGAGGTGGGTTCACTCCACACCCCTAGGACTTACATAACCGGTACCCTCTGGTCCTTGGTGAAGGGAAGGTACCAGTAAGGCCATGGCTAAGGGGGGTTGTGGAACAAACCATCAAGGGGTCCACGTTAGCGTGGCTATGCGAAGAAGCAATAGCCGTTAGCGTGCCTATGCGATGAAGCATTAGGCGAAGCAACGCTATGGGTGGTATTGTCCATGGGACTTTGAAATCACATCGTGCAAACCTGGAGGGTCACAGGGGAATAGGAATTGCTAAGCAAAGGAGTGTGCTTCGCGAAGTGGAGTGCCTTGGCCATAGCATGGGGCATAGGTGTGAGTGGAAGGTGCTTCGCGAAGTGGAACAGTGTTCGCGGAGCACTGCCTCGCGAAGAAGGGGTGCCTCACGAAGCAGGGTCCTGCGAAGCAGTGTGCTTCGCAATGTGTAGCGATCCTGCCTGAGCATAGGGATCACTAGCATGGGTTGGGTGTTTCGCGAAGCATAAACGCTCCGCGGCTGCCCGGGTTCCCTTGGGAATCCCCTTCCTTCGCGAATGCCCTTGAGCTTCGTGAAGAGCATCCCTCTCGGAAGAGGGGATCAAAACGAGACAATGCAGAGGCGTCTCGCGAAGTAGAAGTACCTCACGGAGCTCATGATTCCCGAGGCAAAGAGTGCTTCACGATTCGGGAGAGTAGAAGCCGAAAGGTCAGATTGTCCCCTCTCGGGACTCAGGGGGAGTCCAGTATTTGTAGGCAAGGGGCGCCGCGAAGCAGAACTCGTGTGCCGCCTCCGGTGCTTCGTGGCGCGCTCGCGAATGTCAACGGCCTCCGCGGAGGGTACCGCCTCTTGAGCTTCACGGTGGCTCACGAACGTCAAATGCGTTCGCGGAGGATTACCGCCTCTGGAGCTTCGCGGCGGCTCGCGAACGTCAAATGCGTTCGCGGAGGATTACCGCCTATGGAGCTTCGCGGCGGCTCGCGAACGTCAAATGCATTCACGGAGGATTACCGCCCCTGGAGCTTCGCGAGGCCGTGATGATCAAGGCCCTTCGCGTCGGTCCTTCGCGTCGGTTCTTCTCGACGGTTCTTCGCGAGGCAGCGCGCCAGCCTTCTTTTTCGTTCCTTCCTTTCGTGCAATATTTTGGCGCCAATAGTGTGTATGGTGGTTTTTAATATAATATGGTTTTACCCATTTTATTTGATAAATAAGTGTTAATTTAAAAGCATTGTTGATTCTATTGAATAAAATGGATTTCAAATCATGGTTTTGGTATAGAAAAGGGTTTTTATCTTGATTGATGAAATGTGATATTCCCTTTGAATTTTTTTTGAAATTTTCAGCACATTGGAGCCTAGGATACTTAGGTGGGGTTCATAAAGGGGTTTATTTCCATGATTAGTAGGGGGATTACAAATTAGGGTATTCCTATTCTCCTTTGTTCATTGTACCAAGGAATAGTTTTCATGACATCATATGGGGGGACTAAACAAAAGGTTATTTCTCTACTTCATTTTTCATAGTTCTAGGGACAAGTTTAGTGCACACTGGTAATGATTAATCATTTTCTGAGAAACTTCGCTAGCCTGTACCTATGTTATCTTAGGATTACCTTCCATTTTTCTATTATATGATGTGGTTTTATGATAAATACTTTGAAATTCATAAATGAGTTATTTTAAAGTGATTTAGAAATTTTTTTATAAAAAATTGTTTATAAACAATTGAAAGGGTGAATTTCCATTTTTATATCAAATTGTGTAAAATCTCATATAATTTCTTTTTTTCTTTTAAAATGAGCATATTTTCATTATTTTATAAAAACTGCTTATGAAACACTTAGTGGGGTACCATTGGGATTTTTTAATCACACCATGCACATAGCCTTAGGTGTGTATATACCTTGTTTTATATAATGGTGGTAAGGGAAAGGTTCCAAAATGAGATGGTGGGTTTCATAGTTAGCTGAACTTAGGTTTTTGGTGGTGATCTGGTGGGTAAATTCCCACTAGGCACATAGAGATAGTGGTTTTTGTCTTTTTTATTTGTTTAATCTTGGATCATGTAATTAATTTTTGTTTTTTTTTCTATTTATGTAACGTTACCATTGTTTCACTCTATATTCTCTTATTCTTTATTTCTTTATATATTCCATTATTTTTTTGTATCTGGTTGGGTGAAATTGTACCTAAAGGTTTTTTATGCCCATGTTTTTTTCTCAAGACCATGGGTATCGGGAATGCCCTTTGGTTCTTGTTGTGAATCAGTTCAGAACCTAGATTGATAATCTTTTAGGGTAGGTTTGTGAAAAACAATGACAAATTTTTACTTTTCATCGTATCTTTTAGCGCTCTAAGATACATTTTTCACTATTATTTGATCCCAATTTCATGTTCCACTCAAAATTTATCTATTTAATTTTATTATAATGTCAATCATATCATATATTACTCTTGTATATCTAAGGGTAAAACTCATTTCTAAAATCCATCATATGTATTGTCCAAACACTATTCCTCAGTTATCATAACTTTTAAATTTTTTTCAGAAAATTGTAACCTAAATTTCATAGTGGTATTTAGTTATTTAACAATTAGGTTTATCCATTTCCACTATTTCATACACAAGATAATCCATGAGTACCCAATTTTAGCAAGAAACTACCAATTTAAATGATCAAAGTCTTGAAATTTTTATCTTTAGAAGTAATCTAATATGTATAATTTTAATGGGTTTTTAAATCTCACCAAATAATATCATGTATTACCTTTATGAATGCATGTTTATGATGATTTAGTTTTGATTCTTATACATTCAACCAAATTAATATTTTCAAAAAATATTAATGTATAACACTTTATAAAACTCGTGATTTATGATATTTACACTAAAATAAATTCCAATTATTTTAACACGTGTAAAAATTCATCCCATACATAAGGTATATAGAACCCTTTAATGTAAATTCTTAGAATCATATGAAACCAAAATCCATGCAATAAAAAGTATGTTGATATGGGTATCTCACCTAATATTTTTTAAAAAACATGTGCCCCTGTGATAGAGAGTGGTCCAATCCAAAGCCCCACTATAAATATATAAATGCTTAATAGATACCTCAATTTTAATACATTTTTAACACCTAATATTTATAAATCGTAATAAACATCTATTTTCAACTTCATAATTCATAAAAAAATTGAAATAGTTGAACATAAATAAATCATATATCATACCTAGAATTTAACTGCTTATATGCATAGTAAAACATTTATAATAGGTAGTTTAAACAATGTAAACTAAACCATACATCTATTCATAAAATAAAACTTTATATTCATGAATAATAAAAAATATAATAAACTAAATAAATGAACAATTCAAATGTTTATATAGGAGATAAACATTTATGAGAATTTAATAAACAAACAAGTATAAATACTTAATAGTTAAAAATAATTTTATAGATATTTAAAAAATAAATAAACATGAATATTTCATATTTATTTCAATATGAATAATTTCATATTATCAATTTATAAATTAATCATTATAAACTCCTTATTTTAAAATATTGGATATATACATGAAAAAAATTATGATTTTATAAACATTTCATATTTTATGTAAATACTTCTCAAATAATCACATATTTAATTATATTTAAACCTTTATAAAATACACTAAATCATATTTTAGTTTATTTTAAATAAATTATCATATAATACCTTTAAATATTAACATCTATTAAATTGAAATAAATTCTTTTAAATTTAACTTTATTTTTCAATTTACAAACACTTTATAAATTTAGCATGATAATTGATGGCTTTAAAAATATATCATACCCAAAAAATATTCTTATTATATAATAAATCACACCCTCATATTTTAAATGATCTAAGGAAAAAAAGTTCTTTAAAATTTTTAGAATTGTGACTATTTTTATAAGAAACTACGACATGGTTTATCCCTAATTACAACACATTCCAAGGAGTCTATAGTCAATTTTATTTAGAGAATCCATTTTAGGAATATTATCTAAAAACCCTACTTTTGAAAAAATTACATGGTTTTTATCATCTTCATCATGGTTTTCTTATAGAAAAATTATTTTAATACTAAACATATGTGTTTTAACCAAAACCACATCATTATATATTTATTTTATAAGGATATATTTTCAAAAAAATCATGTATTTATTTATAAACTATAAATGGTTTGATAACTTTTTGTTAATATACATTTTTCTTTTCTCAAAATAGGTAATCATTATTAAAAACATAAAAAACTATGAATTTTTTTGATAAAATATATTGTGTTTCTAAGAAATTAAATTTTCCCATGTTCTTCTTCTTTTTAAAATTTCAATCCAAACATAATGGATGTGTCACTGATTCCACTAAAGTTTTTTGGAGTGGACAACACTTGTCTAAATGTATCACAAACAAACCTCAAAAACAATTTTGTGACAATATCCATCCATTAATTTGAATTGAATAAATATAAATAAAAAACATGAATTTTCTTATATGAATCAAACTCATTCTTATTTACTATAGTTGATGAATATCACAAAGAATAAGACAAAGGCATCCCTTCTAAGGTATCCATGGGTTGTTATGAATCTTGTAACAATTGGTAAGGATTCCTTATTCATCATGGTTTTCTATAACCTTAGAGTTAGAAAGAGGGAGAGATATTTAGATGAAGGGTAATTATACTATGTATAATGGTACTTTCATGAATTAATTTTCAATAGTATCAAACCTCTCTATATTTCAATTAAGGAAATTAATTTTTTTCCAAAAATTATCAAGCATTCGTATATTGATGAGATGTTTCATAAATTTTTCAAATGTTACAAATCTTTTTAGCTTATAGTTCAATCCTTCTATTAATTTTTAATAATTAAATAATACTTTAGAAATTTGAAAAAACCTTAAATATAATAACATTATTTTTTATCTAAACATGATATCTTATAGTAGTAGAAATAAGAAATTTGTATGTATTATCACATAATTCATAAACTTTCATTCATAAAACCATGTCATAGTGATCTTCACTGAATATTTGTTCACACAAACATATACCATGATTTAGTTTATTCCATCATATCTTGGTTTAATTATTATTATATATTTATAACAAATAGGTAGTTTTCATCCAGGTGATTATAATGTAGAGATGACTCAAAATTATTTGGAGGTTCATCAATTGAAAATAGTTAACTGAGATGAAATTTAATGTGAAAATAACTAAAACATATAGATTCTATGTGGAGTGATTCATGATAAGTTGAGTAAAGATGAAATTAATTCATAGAACATTATATATTTTTTATAAAATGAGTAGAAGTATGAAGAGAGATATGGATAGAGATGTTAAATTCTATATTAATAACATCAAAAAAATCACTCATAGACCACTCTTCTTTCCAAAACCCTTTCATCCATCATACCATCGTATTATTTTCACAATGATGTAAAACATGAAGTAATTTTCTTATCCTTCACTCTTTAAACCTTTAAATAGTTATTATATATAAAATATATCCATATAAAATAAATATCTATAATAGAGAAAGGGGAACCCCTGAAACTTGGAAAGTGTATTCTTTGAGGGGAAAAAGGGTCCCAACAAATAACTAAACTACTTGATATGTTTGTTATTTTATTCATAAATTTTTGTTATAGATCTCCCATAAAGTGGTTTTAAAATAAGGAGGGAGAATTGAGGGTAGAGAGGGATGTTCTAAGTAATGTCCTGGGTATTTGGAAAGATATGGAATAGTGTATGTAATTATTTTTTATTTTCTCTGAATTCTTATATTTTCTTATTCTACTATATTGTATTTCACCAGATATAGTCCCAATATAATAAAGGAATTATCTAGGGTAAATGTGTTCATATCATTTAGTCTAACCTACCAGATACTAATAGAGTAGAGTAATCTTGATGGATATGTGACACCAATAATGACTAGATGGAATGAAACATTAGATGGGGAGTATCGAATTTTCACTTTCAAACTAGCATAGATAGTGGAAAATGTAACCCAGAACCAATAGAGGTGGGGATAGGAAATGAAAGGGAAATCTTAATTCCACAAAATTATTAACATCATGGTGTTATTATTAAATAATAAACCATAATAATAAGAGATTTATTTTCATTTTATGATATATTTATCTAAGTCTCATTCTATTTTTCCTAAAGTGCTTGATTTTATTTTTTTAAATATGTTAATATGTGTTTGGTTATAGAGATTGGTGATGCCTATAGTATTTTTAAAAATTATATCCTTATGAAAAAAATTGTTATGTTTTTTAAACAATTCTTATTTATTATGAAATACACTAATGAGGTATGAAGAAGAAAGAACATTTTCTATAATAAGATTTTTTTAAGATATATTGAAGATTGAGAAGTTATAAGAATCCATCCATGTCTTTAATTTTTTTAAATAAGGTGATAAATTACACTTGGATAAGGAATTATATTTTAAATAATTTAGTCTAAGTAATTTAAGTGAGTGTTGGAAAAAAACATATCCCATATTGAACCGACCATCAGAACTAGTTAAACCATAGTTGAAGGAGACAACTTGACTACACATAGGAGATCCAAGTTTATTTGAAGATGGATAGGTGAGGATGAGTTTAAAAAAATGGAACATAAAACATGTATGTAAGAGTGTAATAGTGTTAATCATCATTGGGGTGTCAAATCTAGAAATTTTAGGTAACCACTAGGCCTCGTTCGTCTTTATTGGCTGGCTAACATAGTGAAATTTCTTATTAAGCGGAAGTCTCCCCAGATAAGTTCTCATGTGGGACTCAATGAAGTGATGCATTATTGTTCCCTCATTATGTTTTGGGATATGATGCTACACCAAATGTGAATATTTCACAAACATCATCTTTAACCCCTTACATATAGGGTCTAATATGTAGGTAGCATTGAGAGCTCAATGTAGTCGAACCTTCAACCATGAGAGTCAAGATGAATCCAAGTTCTAATTGACCACAAAGAGTTCATCGATTAGAGAAACCATTTATATTATATTAACAAGAGGCCAATACCTACACTAAGTCATGTGGTAAACTGTATGTAAAGAAATAAAATTTTTTATGCAAAGAATATAGACCATGAATTTTAAACTATTGTGAGCACCAATGAAATAGAGAGACTGACCAGGAGTTTCAAACTATTTTGAATCAACATTGTAGATAGATCAACCATTTAAAGTGTATGGACCTACTATTAGAGGAATGTAATGAACCAAATTAACTATAATTCTTTGATAAGGGTCAAAAGCAATGAAAACTGGATGAAATATTTAAACAACAGATTTTATGACCACATAATGGAAGATCTATCATGGGACACTATAGTGATATCCAGGACTAAGGAAAACATGATACGTTTTTGTGTAAGGGTGAAGGTAAATTACTTTAGGGTCATTCTATTACCATATTATGTGATTTCATGAGTTTTTATAGGTTCCACTTTTTAGTTCATGTGATCATCAATCTTCTCACTACATGAAAATATTTCATGTTTCCATACATAACATTATATGGAAATAGGTTGGATAAATTTAAAGGTAGTGGTTTTTAGTTTGAGTGTGTGAGATGTTAATATCACATGAAATGGATAAATTATGAGTCTTGAGGAATTTGAGTATTTGATATGTTAATATCATATGAAAATTGCTTGAGTCTTTAAGAGAAAATTCAATATTGACTGACTAAGTTTGAATGAGTTTTTAATGGGAGTTCAAAATGGAGAAATATCCTCTTGTTTTAAATGTGAAGATTACCTACCAATAATATTTAGGTAACTTTAATATTTTAGATGTGAAAATGTATTTCATGATAATTTTATCTTTGAGTATAAATATGTGATGAAGGTATTAAAGAAAATTATGAAAGGGGTTATCTAAGCCTGGAAAGATATTCCTAGATCCCAATAAGTTCCATTATTGAAGAGAGAGAAGATTTTAAATCTTGAAGGTCACTCATTGCACATGATCCTTAGCCCAGTTGGTAAGGACTCCGTAAGTGAATCCAAGTGACCCAGGATCAAATCTAGGTGGAGGCATAATTTCCAGGTACTGTAGTAGTACTATAGCATGAACTGTGCAGTACTGTAGCAGATACTGTAGTGGGAACTGTTAGGCACTGTAGCAATCGAGAATATGCCCTCGTTTGGGCCTTCGGGCCACCGATTTGGTCCCCGAGTCCTTTAAGGCCTTCGAGACACCTAGGATTTCGGGTCAGTAAGGCCTTCGGGCCACCTTAAGTGAAGATGAAAACTAGGCAACCTACAAGGAACAAGATCTACAAGGAGGATGAGCAAAGGAGCTTTCACCATAGAAGATGCTAAACAGATTACAAGAATGAGAGGGTATGGCACCTGCCATCGGGACAAGCCTGTTCATGCATGGGAATGCCTAGCCGAACAGCCATGTGAAGGTGGAGATCTGATTTCATGATGAAGATGCTGGGGAGGAGCAGTTCCAAGAAGTTAGTTAGGGTTGTATGTAATGTTTGAAAGCATATGGGCAATGAATTCCTCTCAGGCCTATGGGCCATATAATACTTACACCTACGAGCCTTGTAAGGGTTCCACCTCACCCCTTGAAAGGTGGATTATCAAAAATCAATAAAAAATGAATTCATTCGGGCCATTGGATGGATGGAGTTCACTCATTAGAGAAGAATAATTGATGACTAATTATTTAAAAAAAGGAGGAGGATTCATATAATTCATGATATGAGTGACTTTTAAGACTAATAGTGTTGATCACTATTGGTTACTACTGATGTTCTTGGAGGTTTTAAATAGATAGATCTGATAATCCATATACTCATGGAAGAGGACTATCATCAATAGGTGTAAGTATTTATTTATTATAAATTCATTATTGAAAAAGTAAATTCTCTTCTAATGGATTCTAGAAACAATAGGAACACAGTTGATTCTATATTGGGAGGAAATTTTAGAGGAAACATAGTGGAATCTATGTTAATAGGACTATAATATACTTGGTTATAAACAAATATTTATGATAGTATATAATTCATGTTGAGTTGTATAGCCAATATGGAAAGAAGTAGACCTTTCAAACAAACATTTTAAATACTGTGTACTGATACATTTTATTTAATTACTAAGCATGAGGTGAGGCTATGAGAAATAATTGAGTGGATTGAGAAATTTAATTGGTTTAATATTTTTAATTTAAAAGGGAGATAATTTATAAAAATAAGACTGGTGATTCACCCCCCCCCCAATGGCCCATCTGGATTAAAAGACTATAAATGGTATTAAAGAACCAAGTTCCCTCTAAAGATCCAAATGAGTTTTTTTAATATAGAGTATCAATTATATAAATTTTTGAAGAGTACCTATCATTAATTGTAACGCTCTGATATTTTAATATATGACTTCCTTTAAATTATCCAAATGTGTTTGACATCTTGTTCCACACGCAACACCAAACTAAAATTAAACCATGATATGTTTAGATAAAAATAAAAATATTAAGTATGACCATTAAAACATATCCATTAAATAAAATTTAATAAATGGGAAAAATTAATTTATGAAATATTTATATAATGAAAATAAATTCTACTTTTAATATGAATTAAATTCAATTACTATAGCTAAAATAACTAATACTATCATTTTATACTTAGAAATTTATTTTCTAAATATTTATTTTCTATGAGACATGAATTTCTATATCAATAAACTTGTGATTAATAATGATAAAATATATTTTATTTTAATAATTGGTTGATACTAATTTAATAAGTAACTGACAGTAAATATGAATGAGAATGGTAAATATTCCTAAAAAATTTATTTTCCTATAAAAGTAGCTTTTAATTATATCTCACCCACTTATTTAAAATTAAAATTTATAAAGACATATAATTCTAATCATAAAAAATGAAAAATGTTTTTGGATTAATCATCATAATATTTTCTGAAGATGATGTTTTGGGATTTTTCTTAAAAGAATGATTTTTTGGTGAATAGTAAAAAATACAGTTTTTATAAATAACATGATTTTTATAAAATTATTAGTATATAGGTAAGAATATTAAATTCATAAAAAAAATTAAGACCAAATATTTATTTTTTAAGTGAATTTATAATTTTAAAAAATAACTTACAAACCCATATTTGATATTTTAGAAAATAAGAAATATTTACTTAAAAAAATTAATGCATTATACATTTTTATTTTAAAATTAATTTTTTCACTTTTATAAATTGAATCAAAAAAAATATTTTAAAATCAAAATAAGTGGGTCCAAATTATCTAATAATTACCATTTTATTTTTATGCATAAATATTATGTCACCTTAGGTAAAAACTAGTTAGCATGGTAAAATATAAAATGGTAAAAGCAATCATTTAAGGGGTGAAGGGCTTGAAACATAATAAAAATATATCTAGAATTCATTTTATTTGGTTTTTATCAACCATATCTATTTTCCAATCCATTATTTATCAATTTTGGATCCACTTTACATGTTTAACATGTGCTCCCTTTATATTAGATTCAAATATTAAAAAAATGTCATTCTCACCACTTATAAAAGGGACCTATCACCACCCCTTCAAGAAACTCCTAAAAATTAGGTTTACCATTTTTCTTTCCCCTATAATAATATTTCACTATATTGATATTATTTTCTCAAGATATTAGCATATTTCATCCATTTCCAAGGGATCTTATAAGAAAATATCAAAGTTATCAATGTGAGTAATCATTTTTACTTAGCTTCTTTCTTTTTAATTATTATTTTCCAAATATAATTTTAAAAACACAACATAATTAAATTAATACTATTTATATACTTAATGTTATTATACTATGGTAATAATCATTGATCACCTTATCCCTTTTCTATTAAGAAAATCAAAATCGCCATTTATGCGGTGTGCAGACTACCGCCTCCATGACTCAATGTATTTTGTTTTAGTTCACCACATTACAAGGATGGTCTAAAAGAGAAATTTAATAAATAATAATGATATCTTTATAATTTTTATTATTATTAAATAATAAACCATATTACTAATTTCTCTCATTCCATGGAAAATGAAACTTTCAACCATGCGTATGTGTGGACTACCACCTCCATGGAATGAATGATTTTCATTTTTCTTTTCATCACCACCTTACATGTAAGGTTATGAGGATGGAAGTAAATGATAAATATTATTTTTATGATATCATTAATATTTTTTTATGAAAAATTAGAGGACTTATTAATGATATGATCAACAAATGTTCATCATTAATTTAATCATTTAAAATAATCATACTAAGAGGATTATCTTTTATTCAAATTGTGTAATATTTTTATATCCATAAATTATTAATATAATTACTTAAATTTCATTATCTATACTATAGATTGTCCCCTCCCATAAAAATTTCTCTCCCTCTTTCATTATCACCCTCAATTTCAAACGTGTCCAGCTCTCCATCAAAAATGGTACCCATACCGTCTGAAAATTGACCTCCCTCTTCAATGGTAGGTCTCTACAAAATCTCATCTTCCCCAATATCTATTCTCTAATTTCCTCTCATACTCTACATCGTCTTCCTCATCCATATCATCTTCCTCCTCCTCATCGGCTTCCCCATCGGCTTCCTCCTCCGCATTAGCTTCCTCCACTGCATCAGCTTCCGCCTCATCTCCTCATTCGCCTCAGCCTACACCTCGGCTCCTTGTCCACCTTAGTCTCTGAATCAACCTCTACCTTGGACTTAGAATTCACCACCACCTCGGCCTATGCCTCTACCCCTAGCCCTTCATCTCCTTCTACATCATTCCCACCACACCACGTCAAGGATAACAGCATTGGAATCCCTAATTTGACCATAGATAGTGATCCTCACTGAGGACATGGATCCTGATATGGCCTTTTATCCGCCTCCATGTGAGGGGAACCTTTTTGTGTCCCCTTAGTCAAAGAGTTTCCTATAACTCACTTATTTTACATTGATTTTTGTTTTTTTGAAGGTTGTTAAGGTTCATGATTGGTAGTGACTCACTTCTATCATGCATAGATTTCCTTTCTTCACTCTGTGATGTTTCCATTTTCCTCACACCATGCTCTGATTTCTATTTGTGTTTTGTTTTGATTATATTTTATTTTCATCACTCTGATTTAAAATGTTTTTTTGTCATAGGATTTCATCCATCAACATATCCATGTTTATCCCAACATCTAAGGTTCCTATTATTTCTAATATCCCCTTCTTGATGTCCCCTGGAAGTGATTCCCTATTCAACCGATACAAGTGAGTCACTACCAACTCCAAAATATTTTTTATTAATGTGTTCCTATTCAACTTGAATAAATTTTTACATTAATAGGTTGATTATAGGTTTACAGAATGATGGTGTTTTATTTTCATAGAATGTTTTCCATGAATTTTATGATTCAATATTCCAGGTACCAGTACGCTTTATGTTTTTAAATTTGATCTATTATTTTTATTTATTTAAGTTCCTCTAATTAAATTTCATGATCTATCACAACTATATTACATTTTTTTACATTAAATATTTTTTTTCCTTTTACACCATTCTTGATCAAATATAGATTTTTGTACTGTTACTATGTTACAGGTAAAAAATTATTCTTATTTCTCCCTCATGGTGGTAGGTTCATGTTTCCCCTCTATAGAAGCTATATCTCTATTAGTAAACTTCAACTTCTACTAAGAATACAACTTTAAGTTAATAAAATGAAAGTTTTTCACATTCATATAATATAGTATCTATACGGTATGTATTTTCATTATTAATATTAATGTTCTTAGGACATTATATCTTCATTTTAAGATTGAAACCTAGACTGTGGGTTCTCAATTTACAATGGATTAATATTAAATTTGATTTTCATTTTCTTTATGGTGGGTATGGAATTGAAAATCATGATACATGAAAATGATTTTCTTTCTATAGAAACAAACAAAAAATGGTTTCTAAATTTCTTCCATTGAAAATGCTAAAGATAGCTCAGAAAAACACATACATAAGAATTAAATTAAATAGAATAGCATTGAAGTTAAAGGCAGAAAAACTTCCAGCTAAATCAAACATCAACACCTTTCATTTCACCCTTCATTATTAATAAATATAAAATGAACCTAGGAAAATGATATTCAAATCACCGGCCCAACCAGTGAGGTTGCATGATTGTACACGAGCACCTCAGTCACCTACTCCTCCATCTCAAACAACACCATTGCATTCTTCTTCCCATTCATATTAAAAATATTTTTGTAAGCAATGGACATGAACTCCTCCCAGTGAGCTAAAATCTCCTCCTCTATCACATCCTCTGGGAGAATCGACATGTGGATCATTTTCATTGATGAGAAGAAGTAGAGGTAGTTCTTCTCCGCATTGAAATTGAATTGATTAAAGTTTAAATTTGAGTATTAACATGTCTCTGTGCCAACTATAATGTGTGGGTAGTTTGAAATTTTCACCTCCAGTTTCTTCCCAAACAGGAGGGTAAAATTCAAAAAGTGGAATTCCAACTAATCTTAGAATCCATCACTCGTCTTTCCCACTTATTTTTCTCTCCCAAATAACTTTTATTTTCTTTAGATATTATAGATGGCTCTTAGGTATGTTATTGAATTTTATTTCACTACTCTCTATAGAACTTCATGGTTATCCATATTAGATTCTTACTTGAATGATATCTCATTACTATACATTGAGGTATGTTATTGAATTTCATATTTTTATAGATTATAATTTATTCAATGTTTTACTCTTCACAACTGTCATTTTGGCCCGCAAGTTGATGATTTAGAGATGATAAAATGGTGTTCATTCATGTTATGGTATGTTCTCCTCATTCTATTTAAGAAATTTTTAATAGATCTATTTGAGAAATTGTAGTTCCCAATCCGTATCCAAGTTTCGCTGAGAGGGGGAGGGGTGAATCAGGGATATCAATTTTCCTTTTATGTTCCTTTTTTAAACAACCTTCATCTCCTGTTAAAGAGTTTCTTCCCTTATGAACACACACAACCACATGAACACAAGATTTATAAGGTTCACTACTCAACAAGAGTAGCTACGTCCTTGGTATGGTACAGAAACAATCCAGTACCACACAATCCACAAGAAAACAATCCTTTGATTTGGAATACAATGAGTAGGATATTCCCTTACACTCTTATAGCACTTTGAAAACAATCCAATAGTGTGTGTGATCCCTCTTAGTACAAATAGGGTAATGTAATGAATCTGTACTTCTTAATGAACTTTAAAAAATCAAATCTTTCAGAACAATTCTTCACTTTCCTACCCAGAAGCTGGTAAGAACCTCCTAGTGAAAACAGCTTGCGCACCTCCCTACTTGCGAACCACCTGCTTTCACGCCACTCAGCATGTGCACCTACCTAATTGCACACCACTAACTACTTGTGCGCTACTATTGTGCACAGCTCACAACTTGCATGCCACCTTTGGATTTATATACAACACACTTCTTGAACACACCTCCCTACCTGTGCACCACCTACAACTTGTGTGCCACTTCTAATTGCACAACACTCTGCTTGCGTGCCACTCAGCTTGTGCGCCTTCTAAATAACTCCTGAATTGTGTGAAACTTCAACTTGATCCCCACTTTCTACTAATTTCACAATCCAATCTCAAATTTTCTCTTAAGTGTTGAGATTTTAAAAAATTAAGAGTCTACTCATCTATTTATAGGCATTTTGGTGACTTGTGTGCCACAACACTTCCACATCGTTCCTACTTGCGTGCCACTCCATCGCTTTCACACCGCTCCATCACTTGTGTGCTGCTCCATTACTTGCACGATAACTTTCTTTCCTTTGTAATATTTTGATATGATGATGTTGAAATATGAATTCTATGCAATATACACTTGTGCACTGCTTATACTTGTGAGCCACATTTTGACTTGTGCACCTCTTTTTAATTGTGCACCACTTTATTTCCTTTGTCATATTTTGATGTTTTGATATTGAAATATGACTTGCACGCAACATACACTAGCACGCCACTTATAATTGTGTGCCACACTTGTGTGTCACTCTTTGACTTGCATGACACTTTATTTCCTTTTCCAAAAACACTTATTTAATCCCCATATCCTTCATAAGGCTTGCATCACAAGTTCTCTAAACTTGTGATATTTGTTAAATACAAACCAGAAAAGAATCATCATAGTTTTTAAGGCTTTTACAAAGTGAATTTATTTATAATTTTTTGAAAACAAAATACAACACTCTATAAAAAGCATACTCTTCAAAATTCCTTCTCCATCCAACTTGGTTCCAACAATATCCCCCTTTGGATTTTGTTGTCAACCAAGATTCATAAATACCTGAACTTTATAACATCAAACATTGGATTACTTATCAACAATTCTAAGCCTACCTAAGATGACTAATTATAGGAAACAAGAATTATTGACAGCCAAAACCTTGCTCTCTAAAACTAATGACTATGAAATTTCATGATCATATCTCCCCAGCCTTATTCATAACATCTTCCAAGATTCTACCTCAGTATTCTTCACTTATTCAAACTTCCTGGAAAACAAAAACATTTTTCCTACAACCACTCCAAAAAACAGTTAGAATATTTCACACACATATATGCTGGACTCACAGGTTACCCACAACTCCCCCTTTATTCATAATTCCATAAGGATATATTTCTGAAAAAATTATCCTCCTTGACAACACTATCCAAAGGTAATATGAGAGAGAGGATAGACACACATACCTCAACCTTGATGAGAAGGAGTTTGGACACCCATGTTCAACTTCAATTTAGTAAATGGTTCCTTCGGTAATGGTTTTGTAAATATTTCAGCAACTTGTTCTGATGTAGGAACGTACTCCAGCATCAATTCATTCTTCTCCCCTTTCTATTTGATGAAGTGGTACTTTATTTCAATGTGTTTTGAATGAGAATGTTGTATCGGGTTCCTTATAAGATTCATTGCACTCTAATTATCACATCCCAAGAGTAAGGGTAGCTTCACTTCAACAAGTAGATCTTCCAACTGAGTCTTCATCCACATGAGTTTGGTAGCATCTTGAGTGGCAGCAACATACTCAGATTCATCCATGCTAAGATTCACTGAATTTTGTTTTTTTATTCCAACTAAAACAACTTTTCCCAATAAATAAAACTCCACCAGATGTGGATATTCTATCATCAATATTTCCTTCTCAATCAGCATCTGAATACCCTAAAAAATCAATATTTTCTGCGCCATCATACCTGATTCCAAAATTTATTGTGCCTTTGATATATCTAAGAATCCTATTTCAATCAATTATGTGTGATTCTTTAGGAGCACTCTGAAACCTTTCACAAAAGGTAACATCATAAAAAATGTCGGTTCTTGAGGCAGTCAAATATAATAAACTTCCAATCGACTTTCAAAACACTTTCTGATCAACTTCCTGTTGAGATGGTATGTGAGTATGATATACTCTATAATACCAAATGTAGGATCAAATATGTAATGAGATGATCAAATACAAGAGGGGGGTGAATTTTGTACTTTTAAAAATTCCTTTGGAACTTTTAAAGATGGTTATGTTTAACAAGGTTTAATAAGATAATTCAAAAAACCTCTAGTTCTACACACTTGCTTGAGTCTGGAAATATGGTTCTGAGAATGTGAATCCAGAAATATGGTTCTAGAAATAAACATAATGAATGTTTACAAAGATGAATATTCTACCTTAAAGAGTATAGAATCTAACTAAGTCAGAGTAAAAATATAAGAAAGTATAAGAAAGTTATACTTTCCTCAACAATACAAATGCAGCGGAAAAACTTGTAACAAAATAAGTAACAAGTAATAACTCTTTTAACCCAAAGAGAATGGTATCCAAAAACCTTGGATAAAGGTCCCTTGATTTATACTTTCAAGAAATTATGTCTTACCCACACCAGGGTAAGCCCTCGATACGAAGATCGGAGTCTGTCTTTCTATCCCCGTAAGCCCTCAACTTCAAGGTAGTTGGTACCTCTGTCTTTCTCAGAAAGGAATCCCTCAACTTCAAGGTAGTCGGCACCTCTGTCTTCCTATCCCTGAAAGCCCTCGATTGTACACAGCAATAATCGGAGTTTCACAAAGCAAATATGCACGAAGCAATGTTTGAACAAGTCGTTCAAACTTTCTGCACGAATCCTGAGAGTTTATAAGAGCCTCTCTCTCTATAAATCACTTTTGAAAGTTATGAGCTTCAAAAATTCCAAAAGTACTGAGCTCTTTCAAATGAGATCCTATTTATAGGCACAGCTCCAACGGTCGGCTACCTCCTCCAACGATCATATTTTCCTTGAATTTTGGAGGGACCTATACACGTGTCACTCAAAAAATGGTTAGTGAGTAACTGAAAGCATGACATAATTTTATAACAAAACATGTGTAAGCATAACCAAAATCTAATATTCGGAATGTGAGTAAATATGAAAGTTCAGAGTCTAACCAAAATTGAATTCAGAGTCTATAATACATGGATATTCATATTCTGTCTTCTAGGAATTTGGAACCTGAACTTTATAGAATTCTAGGGTCTGAATTTCAAGGAAATTCAGAATCTGGATTCACAAGAATTCAAAACCCGAACTCACAAAGTTTGGAGTCAGAGTTCATGAGAATTCGGAGTCAGAATTCAAAAGAGTTTGGAGTCTAAATTCAAAGAACTCAGAATCAGAACTCAGACAAGTTCGTATCCAGAATTTTTATTCGGAATTCGGATTCAGAACTCATAAAAGTTTGTATCCAGAATTCGTAATCATAATTCGTAATAAATCTTTACATAAGTTCGTAATTAGAGTTCGGAGTCAAACTTCATGGGAGTTCATAACTAGAATTTAGAGTCGAACTTCATGAATGTTCGTATCCAGAATTCAGAGTTGAACTTCATAAACGTTCCTATCCAGAATTTGAAGTTGAACTTCATAAACATTCGTATCCAGAATTCATAGTTGAAATTCATAAATGTTCATATCCAGAATTTGGAGTTGAACTTCATAAAAGTTCGTATCCAGAATTTAGAGTCTTAAACAGAATGCTTCATATCTAAGTATTATACAATTCTAAGGATTTAGATATGACACCGAATTTTATACTTAGATAGAATAAAGAACAAAGTAAAACATGGTAAGGATAAATTTCCTTGGGAAAGGAAATTTTTCCATATAGAAGTAAAACACAGGGTAAAAAGAGATTTTCCTTAAGATAAGGTGTTTGTGATTTTCAAAACAAGAAGGAATGGTCAAGTCATAAGGAAACCTTTTTGTCTTAACAATCTCTCCCAAGTATGAAGGAATGGAAAATTCAAAAGGAAAAACTTTTTGACTCAACAATCTCCCAGTTTTTGGAAAGCACAAACATCCTTACAAAAAATAATAAAAGGACTTGGAAAAATTTCAAGACTTAAAAAAACTTATCTCCCTTTTTACATTGGAAAAGATGAATATGACTAACTCCCCCTTAGGCATTGGAACACTAAGGATCATATTATATATTTCTGGAATGAGATTTTTCTTGAGTACGGAAATCTATTTAAAGAAAAACTCCCCCTTAGGTAAACTCCCCCTTACTTAGGGATATTTCTTCTAAACTTAGAAATATTTTTCCTTCTCCCCTTTAGAATTCTTTTTCCTTATCCCCCTTTGTGATTTTCAAAAAGAGAATTATTTTTCCTTCTCCCCCTTTGTGATTTTCAAAAAGAGTTTGAGGTAATGGAAAAAAATATGGTACCTGAAATATTAGTAGAAACAACCAAACAAAAATGGGCAACCACAATTTCATTAAGATTGAAAGAATTTTTACAAGGTAAAACATTACAACAAAAGATCAGATTGGGTGTATTTTTCTTCTTTTTCCTTGGGTATTAGCTTCTTCATGATGGTTTTCAGCTTCTTGAATTCCTTGTGGTCTTGCTCAGCTTTCTTCTCTAGAGATTTGATTCTATCTTTATGAGACTTAAGAACTTCTGCTCAAGCCTTCAGCAACTCATCTTGCTTCACAAGCTTCACTTCAAACTCAATCCGGAGATCTCTTTCCCTCTTCCAGCTTTCATCTATAGAGTTTAACTTCCCATTCAAGTCTTTCACCTCTTGAATCTGAGTATTTTGTTCTAGAGTCAGCTTTTCTTCAAAAGTACTTGTAATATCCTTGATCCTTCCATATTCTATATCAAAATATTCCTTAATTCCATCTTGGAATTCATCAAGCTCACTCATTTCTTGAATTGACCTCTTTGACCAGCTAGCTATCTTCTTACATGACTTTTTGTGAGCTTCGTAGCCTATGAGGAAAGTTTTGAAATTTGATTCCATCTTGACACACTTGTCCATCACCATGGACACCGAATCCGATTTCTGATTAAGTGTGTGTTGGAGCATCTGGAATCTAGAATCTATGCTTAAAAAAGTCGGAATGGACCTCACAAGCTTCTTTAAGGATTGTTCAAAAAAATCATGACCAAGAGAAGATGATTCAGAATCCAAGACTCTGCTTGGTGAGGCTTGTTTTTCTAGATCAACAAGCTCCCTCTTTGAAGTTCTTTCAACTTCCTTCATCTTCACTATAGATTTTCTAGGAGTATCAACAAACACTTGTTTAAATTTATCAATTCTTGGTACAGCTTCTTCATCAGGGGATTCATGCACGCTGTTAGACAGCTGCACAACTCTATCTTCATCTACTTCTTCTTTCTAATTTCTAGCCTCAGGATCATCAGGATGAATGAAATCATGATTTAGACTTTATTATTCAGACAATTTGTTTACTTCTTCTTAAATATTCTCTTCATCTTTACCGAGAGTGACAAGCCTCGAAAACTCGACTTCAGAATTCCAGAGTGAACATTTTTCAGATGGGGTTTCCTTGTATTGATAATATTCAACTTATTTTATAAGATCATTTGTATTACCACTCCCTTCTTCTTATTCTTCTTCTTCCACCTCTTCCACTTCTTCAACAAGTTTTTCTTTAGATTTTTATAGAGTGAATAAATTCTTCCCTAGAGTCTCAGGTAAAGGCTCTGTCAAGAAAGATTGTGGCACCAGAATATTCTTGGATGCTACTTCAGTAGCCTTCAAGAGAGATTGCACAATCTGGGCCTCAGATATTTTATTATTAAGTTTCTTCTCATTGACTTGCTTCTCAAGCTCTTCAGTAGTTGATTCCTTTAAAGCCTTATCCATAGCAGGATCCAAATCGAACTGTGGCTCCCCTGCTTTTCTATTATCTTTACCCTCCCTCCATTTTTCTACAACCTCATCTGGGTTGGCTTTCTGCTTCTTGGATTTAGGAGGTTCGGATTGGAATTCTTTAGATTTTGGATTTTTTTTCTTTTACTTCCACTTCCTTGAACTTTATTTTCTTTCCATCCGTCTTTGATGGTTTAACTTTTTCAGCATTTTTCATAATGACTTCTTCCTCTTCCACTGGCGGATCACAAAACTCTCCTGACTCCTTAGAAAATCCCATATTAATTATTTTCAAAGTGTCATCACTTACAATCATAACTTTAGAATTCCTTGTCTTGGAACTGCACAGAATCTTGAATGATTCAAGACACCGAACTATCATCTTGGAAAGTAAGGCAGGATACATAATAACCTGAGCTCTCAAATTCCCATTTTTGATATTCTCTATCGTAATGAGAATGTCCCTCATAAAATTGATTTTCCTTAGATTTACCAAGAAATCCAAGATATATATGTTACTTTTTTTAAGGTTTCCGTATCACCTTTTCTTGGTATGAAAAAACCTTGAAACCATAACTGCAGGATATGATTATTGATAGATAAGTGGGCAATCTTTGCGGTCTTGACATCTGATATTCCAAGAAATTCCAAAGCTTCCACCCTAATAAAACTTACTTGAACATCCGATAGTTTTTTAGGGAAAAACTCAGCTTCCCCTTCATAATATAACTCCACTAAGCTAGCAGCCTTGGTGTATGAGAGTTTATAATTTTTTCCATAACTCTTGAAGGAAAATTTTTCTCTACCATCTTCCTTAAAGAAAGAAACTGACTCATAAAATTATATAAGCAAATCTGGATAAACCAAGTCTTGATTTCCTGGATTTAATATGCACACTCTCTCTCATCCATTAATCTTGATATTCTTAGTAATAATAGAATCATATTTGAAAAAGTTCGGATGGAACAAACTTTCACTGTACACTTGCCAACTCGAGATTGGCTTCAGGGTAGACATATCTTAAGAAGAGGCTTCTACAGACATTATAACTTGAGCACTTATGAAAAAATTTGTAACGGGCTTTTGTAGAGGGACAAAGCTTCGACAGGCACAAGATTTGAAAACTGGTGTGGGACAACCATTGGGGGTCCCCTTTTATAGGAGTTGAAGCGATGGTTCATCTTCCCATATGAATCCAATGGCTGAGAATTCATCATATCTGATCTGACGGTTGAAATGATAACTGCAAGGAAAATTTTGGTTGAATCTGATCTTTTAAGGTTTTTTAAGGAAAACATTCGGATTTAAGGAAACTATAATCTGAGAAATTTTAAAAACAAATGAAACTAACAGCAAGTAAAAGGTGATTACGAAAACTCAAGGAAGAGTCATACCTTTTGGATTGTCAGGAGAATTATTCGTATTGAGGAAAATTCTTCTTGAAGGAATTTAGATTTAAAAAAACTTGAGTACGAAAAAGAATTGAGTACACAGATCTTCATTATGAAAATTTTCATTACAAAAATTTACATTACAAAAATCTTGATTATGAAAATATTTAGTACGAAAAACTTCATTACAAAAAATTCAAGTACGAAAATTCCATTATGAAAATTTCAAGTACGAAAATTCCTATTATGAAAATTTCAAGTACAAAAAATTGTATTACGAAAATTTCAAGTATGAAAAATTGCATTACGAAAATTTCAAGTACAAAAAATATGAAAAACTTCATTATGAAAAATAATGTACTCCCCCTATGAAAATGATTTTATTACTATAAGAAGATAGGTTCAACAGGAAGTTATTAAGGAGGATTACCTTATAGTTATCATTTCTAACTTCTTTTTAATGTATTCAAATCTATCGGAGGGTAAAGATTTTGTGAGAATATCAACAAGTTGATCTTGTGTTCCGATAAATTGAAGAATGATATCTTCTTTTAGTGTGTGATCACTAAGAAATTGATGTCTAATATCTATTTACTTTACACGAGAGTGATGTGCAAGGTTTTTACTAAGGGCAATGGAACTTGTATTATCACACAAAATTTGTATTTTGGTAAAAATCATACCATAGTCTGTGAGTGTGTGTTGCACCCACAACACTTGATCACAACAACTTCCAGCTGCTACATATTCAGATTCAGTAGTGGAAAGTGCTATTGAGTTTTGCTTCTTGCAAGACCACGAAACTAATGAATCTCCTAAGAAATTACAAGTTCTGGATGAACTCTTTCTATCCATTCTACATCCACCAAAGTTAGCATCCGAAAAACTTTTTAAAAAAAATCATTTCCAGAAGTATAAAAGAGTCCTAAATCCATGGTTCCCTTTAAGTAGCGAAAAATTCTTTTCACTGCCTTTAAATGAGATTTCTTAGGATTTGATTGATATCTTTCACATAATCATATTGAAAACAATAAGTCTAGACGACTAGCTGTCAAGTAAAGTAAACTTCCTATCATACCTCTAAAAGTTTTTTGATCTACTGGTTTCTCAGCTTCATCAAGATCAAGTGTGTTTGAGGTACCAATGAGAGTAATTATACTCTTAGTGTTGTCATATCCATACTTTTTAAGAAGATATTTGATATAATTATGTTGGTATATATAGATTCCTTCTGGTTTTTGAGAAATTTGAAAACCAAGGAAAAATATTAACTCACCCATCATACTCTTTTCAAACTCAGATTTCATTAAATCCACAAAGGAATCAGTTAAAGATTTCTGAGTTGAACCAAATATAATTTCATCAACATAAATTTGAACAATCAAATCATTTTTCTTATCTTTATTTATAAAAATATTTGGATATGCATTTCCCTTAACATAGTTATTTTGAAGAAAAAATCATGTAAGTATGTCATACCATGCTCTAGAGGTTTGTTTAAGTCCATACAGAGATTTGGTAAGTCTAAAAACATGATCAGGATATTTTGTATCTTCAAAACCAGGAGGTTGTTCAACAAAAACTTCCTCTTGAACATAACCATTAAGGAAAGAACATTTCACATCCATTTGAAAAAGTTTGAAATTGAAGAATGCTGCAAAGGCAAGTAAAATACGAATAGATTCAAGTCTAGATACTGGAGTATAGATTTATTCATAGTCTATTCCTTCTTGTGGATTATAGCCTTTAGCAAATAATCTAGCTTTATTTCTTACAATTATTTCATTTTCATCACACTTATTTCTAGAGACCCATTTTACTCCAATAAGAGAAGTTTCCTTAGGTCTTTCAACCAAGGTCCAGACTTTATTCCTTTCGAATTCATTTAGTTCATCTTACATGGCTTTAATCCAATCTTCGTCACCTAAAGCTTCATCAGTGATTTTTTGTTCTAATTGGGAAAGGAATGCTAGATGTTCTAATTCATTTCTTAAGGGGCTTCTAGTCCTTAAAGGTCGATTCACATCACCAATGATGCTATCACTAGGATGATTCTTGATAAATGACTGATTAGGGTTTTGTAAAACCTGCTCATCAACATAGGGTAGGAGATATTCTGGGGTAAATGTTTCAATATTATCTTCTTGAACATTTTCCTAATCAGAAAGATATTCTAACAAAGGTTGATAACCAGTTTTTGAAAACACATCTGAGGATTAAGGTTGGGGTTGTTTAAAAACAAAAGGATCAGTTTCATCAAATTTAACATGTACTGTCTCTTCAATAGTGCAAGTGTTTTTATTGAAAACTCTATATGCCTTAGAAGTTGTGGAGTAGCCTAAGAAAATTCCTTCATCGGAATTTGTTGCAAATTTATATAGATTATATTTAGTATTCAGAATGAATACCATGCAACTAAAAACCTTAAAGTAGTAAAGTCTAGGTTTTCAACCATTCCATAACTCATAAGAAGTTTTATTAAGAAAAGGTCTAATCAAAACTTGATTTATAGTATAACAAACAGTACTTACAGCTTCAGCCCAAAAATGTTTAGCTACAGAATACTCACCCAACATGGTTCTAGTTATCTCTTGAAGAATTATATTTCTTCTTTCAAAAACACCATTTTTTGAGGTGTTCTGGGTGCTTAGAAGTTATGAGTAATGCCTTTTTGACTACAAAAAGTTTCAAAATCAGAATTTTGAAATTCTCCTCCATGATCACTATGAATAGTTTTCAATGGAAGGATTTTTCTCATTTTTAACTTGGGATCTAAAGCTTTTGAAATAAGAGAAGGATTCAGACTTTTTTTCTAGAAAATAGACCCATGTAAATCTAGTGTAATCATCAACCAAGACAAATACATAATACTTGCCTCCAATGATTCCAGTTTTTGTTGAACCAAAAAGATCCATATGAACTAGCTATAATACATCAGTATTTGAGACTTCACTGACTGATTTAAAACTTGATTTATGTTACTTTCCATACTGAAAAGGGTCACAAACTTTTTAAGAATCAAATCTTAGCTCCGGTAGATCCTTAACTAATCTTTTATTAGAATGTTTTCATAAGTTCCTAAGGTTACAGTGACCTAACCTTCTATGCCATAACTAGGAATGATATTCCATTACACTAAGGCAAGGTAGATCTTGAATTATAAGGTCTTCTAAGTTTAGTGTGTATACATTTTCTTTCCTATGGGCAGAAAGAATAAATTCTTCCTTGGAACTGTGTACTAAGCACTTGTCATTCCTAAAATTCACAAGGTAACATTTATTATATAATTGGCTTATTCTAATGAGGTTGTGATTAAGACCTTTAACAAATAAAACATTTAAAATCAAAGTTTTTCCAAGAAGAACTATGTTACCTATACCAATAATTTCTCCCTGAGCATTATCTTCGAATGTTACTTTTCCTCCTTTCGTCTTGATAATATTTTCAGAATAGTTTTTTGTTACCAGTCATATTCCGGGAACACCCACTATCCATGTACCATGTATTACTGTTGGTACCTTCTCTACTTTCCTGAAATCAAAGGAGTTAGACTTTCGGAATCCAAACTTTCTTGGATCTGGAAATTTCAGAAAGAAAAATTTTAGGCACCCACATCTTCTTAGAAAAATAGGATTTATGAAATCCTAAAGATTGGGTTTTTTATAGAGAACAATTCTTTACCCAGTGTCCACCACACTGACACTTAGTGCAAAAAGTATCACTTTGTGGAACAAAATAATTGTTACTAAAAATTGGTTTAGAACTAGTATAACCAAAACCAGAACTATTCCTTAGAGGTCAGATTTGAGAATACATTTTATCAAAATTTTCCTTGCCTAAGGAAAAGTTTGAAAAACACTTCCTCAAGGAAAACATTTCAGATTTGAGTTTGATAACCAAGTTCTTGTCTTCAAAAACATTTGATTTTGAACTAGATCTAGGCTCAAAAACATTTTTCTTAGAAATTACGTTTTCTAGTTCTTTAGAAAGTTTATTATTCTCAGAATTTACTTCCTCAAGATTTTTTGAAATAATTTCAAAATCAGTATTTTTCTTATCAAGATCTTTAGAAAGATCTGATATTTCCTTAGTAATAATATTATTCCTAGAATTTTCCTTATCAAGTTTTTTCATTAGTTTTTAATTCTCAATCTCAAGAAGTTTGGAAAACCTAGAAACTTCTTCATAGGTAGGTAAAGTATTATCCTCATCAGAAGAAGATTCTTCATCCAAAGAGTTATAATATTTATCATTACTATTATTTTCATTTAAAGAAAAATTGGTCAATGATTCAGCATTATGTACCTTAGCCATTAAGTAATGATTTTCAATAGGTATTCTGGCTATTAGACCAAGATTATTTTTTCCAGAAGATTCATAATCTGAAGATTCAACTGAGGAGTCTCCACCACTGGCACTCCAAGTCTCATTTGCTTTCAAGACTTTCTTAGCTTTATCCTTGTAATACTTCTTTCTATTTCTATTAGAATGCTTCTCTTGCATTCGTAACACGTGACATCTGAATCTTTTTTATCTTTCCTTTCCTTTTTCTTATATCTAGATTGAAAGTTCCTCTGTCCAGCTATCTTGTTCATCCTTTGAGCAAGATTTGCTAATTCATTTTCTAATGATTCACTGCCACTAGATTCGGATTGGATAAAAACTTTATTATATTTGGATCTAGTAACTCTCTTAGGATACTTGTATTTCATATGATTAGAAGTTATAGTAAAATCAACACTTAGATTTCCATTCTTTTTCTTGATGTTATCAACATATCACTTCATTCTAGTCTCATGCTGAAGAAGAGTTCCAAATATCTCATCTAAGGAAATCTGAGTAACCTTTCTGTTCTCATCTATAGAAGTCCTCTTGGATTCCCACTCATTGGGCATGATGTCTATGATCTTATCAACAAGAGATTCGTCATCTAATCCTTTCTCACCCATTGATTGTAAACTATTTACAATACTCATGAATCTTTGTTGCACCTTACATATGGGTTCTCCATAAGGAAAGTTAAAGCCAAGGTATTCATCTCTGAGCATGGATCTTCTTGTCTCTATAACTTTAGAAGTACTAAAATGTGTAACTTCAAGTTTCTTCCATATACAATTTTCTACTTCGCAAGATGAAATTTGGCTATATATATTTCTAGTCATGGAGAAAAGAAAAGTATTGTGTACCTTATAATTTAGTTGATATTCATTCTTTTCTTGATTGGTAAAGGTACTAACTTCTTTGTCAAGAATTTTATATCCTTCAGTAAGCATAAAAAAATTATCAACACCAGTATTGATAATGAAAGTCTTCATACGATCTCTCCAATATTTTTAGTCATTTCCATCAAAGATAGGTGGTCTAGTTGGATTGAGATTGTCTATGGAACCAACATTGATTCCTGCCATCCTTAAGAAAAAAATTCTTTCCACACAAAACATGTTAATAGAAAAAGTTTGTAAAAAAAGAAAATATTCTTAAGCAAGGAAAATAGAACAATATTTCTAAGAAAAAAAATGAATCTGAACTATACAAGTTCAAAAAACTGATTTCAAAAAAATGTGAATTCGAAAGTTCAATTCCGAGAATTCTCTTCTGAATCTAATCATGAGATTAATTTAGAGGTAACCTTCCTCTGATACCAATTTTTGAGATGGTATGTGATTATGATATACTCTATAATACCAAATGTGGGATCAAATATGTAATGAGATGCTCAAATACAAGAGGGGGTGAATTGTGTACTTTTAAAAATTCCTTTGGAACTTTTAAAGATGGTTATTTTTAATAAGTTTAAACAAGATAATTCACAAAACCACTAGTTCTATAGACTTGCTTGATTCCGGAAATATGATTTTGAGAATGTGAATCTGAAAATATGGTTCCGAAAAGAAACTTAATGAAAGTTTACAAACATAAAGATTCTACCTTAAAGTGTATAGAATCTAACTAAGTCAGAGTACAAATATAAGGAAGTATAAGAAAGTTATACTTTCCTCAACAATACAAATGCAGCGAAAGAACTTGTAACAAAACAAGTAATAAGTAATAACTCTTTTAACCCAAAGATAAGGGTATCCAACAACCTTGGATAAAGGTCTCTTGATTTATACTTTCAAGAAATTATGTCTTACCCACACTAGGGTAAGCCCTCGATATGAAGATCGGAGTTTGTATTGCTATCCCCGCAAACCCTCAACTTCAAGGTAGTTGGTACCTCTGTCTTCCTCAGCAAGGAAGCCCTCAACTTCAAGGTAGTCGGCACCTCTAACTTCCTATCCCTAAAAGCCCTCGATTTTACAGAGCAGTAATCAGAGTCGCACAAAGAAAATATGCACGAAGAAAATTTTGAATAAGCCGTTCAAACTTTCTTCATGAATCCTGAGAGTTTATATGAGCCTCTCTCTCTAGAAATCACTTCTGAAAGTTCTGAGCTTCAAAAATTCCAAAAGTCCTGAGCTCTTTCAAATGAGCTCATATTTATTGGCACAGCTCCAACGGTCAGCTCCCTCCTCCAACGGTCATATTTTCCTTGAATTTTGGAGGGACCTGTACATGTGTAACTCAAACAATAGATAGTGAGTAACTGAAAGCATGACATCATTTTATAACAAAACAAGTGTAAGCATAACCAAAATCTAATATTCGGAATGTGAGTAAATATGAAAGTTTAGAGTCTAACCAAAATTGAATTTGGAGTCTATAATACATGGATATTCGGATTCTGTCTTCTAGGAATTTGGAACCTTAACTTTATAGAATTCTGGAGACTGAATTTCAAGGAAATTCGGAATCTGGATTCACAAGAATTTGAAACCTGGACTCACAAAGTTCGGAGTCAGAGTTCATGAGAATTCGGAGTCAGAATTCATAAGAGTTCAGAGTCTGAATTCATAGAAATCGGAATCAGAACTCAGACAAGTTCATATCCAGAATTCTTATTTGAAATTCGGAGTCAGAACTCATAAAAGTTCGTATCCAGAATTCATAATCAGAATTCGTAATCAAACTTTACATAAGTTTGTAATCAGAATTCAGAGTCTAACTTCATTGGAGTTCGTAACCAAAATTCAGAGTCAAACTTCATGAATGTTCGTATCCAGAATTTGGAGTTGAACTTAATAAACATTCATATCCAGAATTTGGAGTTGAACTTCATAAACATTCATATCTAGAATTCAGAGTTGAACTTCATAAACGTTCGTATCCAGAATTTGAAGTTGAACTTCATAAACGTTTGTATCCAGAATTTGGAGTCTTAAACAAAATGCTACATATCTAAGTATTATATGATTCCGAGGATTTAGATATGACACAAAATTTTATACTTAGACAGAATAAAGAACAAAGTAAAACATGGTAAGGATAAATTTCCTTGGGAAAGGAAATTTTCCATATATAAGTAAAACACAGGGTAAAAAGATATTTGCCTAAAGATAAGGTGTTTGTGATTTTCAAAACAAGAAGGAATGGTCAAGTCATAAGAAAACCTTATTGTCTTAAAAATCTCCCCGAAGTATGAAAGTATGGAAAATTCATAAGGAAAACCTTATTGACTGAACACTTCCTGGCCTTCTCCATCTTTAGAGAACTTGGTTCCCACTAAAATTGGTGAAGAAACTGGTTTCGAATTTTCCATGCCAAACTTCTTTATAAGTTCCTTAGAATACTTCTCTTGAGAAAGAAAAATGTAGTTCCACTTCTGTAAGATTTTTAACCCAAGAAAGTATTTCATTTCTCCCAGTATGGACATCTCAAACAACTTCTTATTCTCTTCATCAAATCTTCCACAAGATCTTTCATCATTTCCAGCAAAGATAATGTCATAAAGAAACAATTACAATGAGAGAAGACTCCTGACATTACTTGATGTAAAGATTGTTTTCAACTCTTCCTTTCTTGAAAATCATCTTCCTTAAGCAAGTATTCAATTTGGAATACCATTCCCTTAGAGCTTGTATTAGCCCATACAAGGCTTTCTTCAGCTTACACACATAACTTTCATCTTTCCCAACAATAAATCCACAAGGTTGTTCAATGTAAACTTTTTCATCAAGATTTCCATTTAGAAATGTGTACTTAAAATCCATTTTAAAAAAAAATAAACCTCATTGTCCAGCAATAGCAAGAAATATTCTGATTGTTTCCAATCTATCCACTGGATCAAAGGTCTCATCAAAATCAACACCTTTAATTTGTGAGTAACCTTTTCTCACTAATCTTTCCTTGTTCCTTATCACTTCACCTTATTCATTCATATTGTTCCTGAAAACCCATTTTGTACCAATAACATTTTTTTATCCAGCTTGGTTATGAGTTCCCAGGAATCATTCTTTTTTATCTGATCAAGCTCTTCATTCATAGCCTGAATCTATTCTAAATTCTCAAAAGCTTTATTCACATAATTTGTCTCCATGTTTGAATACAAATAAGTATGTGTAATAGCATTTGTTGTTCTTCTTGTTTGAACCCTCTGATTTTGATCACCAATAATGTTCTGAGCCTCTACTTGATTCCTCGTCCAAGGATGAGCTATTTGAATTTCATCCTCGTCACTTGAAATTGTTGAGACTGATTATTCTTCTTGAGTATGATTACCACTATTGGTAGCGTTATAAGAATTGTTAACAAGACTTTCCTTATCCTACTTTACTTCTATATCAGCAAAAGTCTTCTTTTCTGTCTCAACATTTTCAATAACATTCACATCAGCAGAATCGCTGATTCTTCATGTTTATTTGTTGAAACATTTTTATCCTATTCCTTCTGGAGCATATCCAAGAAAAAATCCATCATCTCCTATTTGTTCAAACTTTACAAGGTTTACACCCTTTTTCATTATGATTCATGGACTCCCAAAAACTCTTACGTGTTTCAAAATTGGAGTTTTTTTACAAAACATTTCATATAGAGTCATATATGAATGTGGCCTGTATAAGTATCAGTTCTGAATATACACTGCAGTACTCATGGCTTTCCTCCAATAATAATGAGAGATACCATGTTCAAGTAACATAGTTCTCTCCATTTCAACCAGACTTCTATTATTCCTTTCAACTACCCCATTTTTTTAGGAGTGTATGGTGAACTAAACTCATGATGAATTCCATGATTCTCAAGGTAACTTTCAAACAATTCATTCTTATACTCTCCACCATTATCAGTTCTCAACTTCTTTATTGAATACTAACATTCCTTCTCTTCTTTCCTCCTAAAAGTCTTAAAAATTTTAAGAGCATCTGACTTATGTCTCATGTACATAACACAAGTAATGTGAGTAAAATCATCAATGAAAGTAATGAAGTACTTATCTCCATTGGTTTATTGCATTATCATTGGTCCACAAATATCATAAGGTATAAGTTTAAAGGGTTGTTTTTAAAAAATTTCAATTATCTTATGCATAGAATTTGTAATCTTCCCTTTTTCACAAATAGTGCATCACCAATATCTTATTCTTGATAAATCAGGCATATATCAGACACTGTCTCGCATTGATAACTTGAACATGTTTCTAAAACACATATGTCCCAGCCTTTTATGCCATAACTTATTTTTATCCACCATTCCCATGCAACAAGAGTTATTTAATTCACCAACTTGGAACAAGTTCCCTTTTGTACGTTGGTATCTTGTAACTACCTTTCCATCATTTTCACTTTTCACAACAAACCCATCTTTTCTGAATATAACTTTTTTTCCCTCATCACAGAGTTTTGAAACACTCAGTAGATTATGTTTCAACCCATCAATATATAATGTTTTCCTAGATTTCATTTTTTCATTCCCAATGATAGTTGATCCAACACCTTTGATCCTCACAGACTCATCATTTCCAAATGTAACTATTCCTTATTTGATGTATTTCACATTATTCAATAACTTTAAGTCTCCTATCATATGAGAAGAACACCCACTATCAAGAATCCATGGACATTCTTGTTTTGTAGATTTCAAGGTAGTTTCAATAACAAGAGCTTTTTGTTCTTACTTTTCATTCTTCACCTCCAGCTTTTGAGATTTGTTAAGAACCTTTTGTTGTGATAGCAACAAAGCAAGACATCCCTTAGAAAGATGTCCAGGCTATTCACATCTTTCACAAATATTTTCCAATGTTTGGAACTTATTTTCAACTTTCACACTAGTATTCTCAGATTTATTCTGAACTTCCTTCTCATAATTCCCTTTTTGAGAGGATTGAATCCCCCTAAAACCTTGTCTTCCATAACTTGTGGAATAGTAGTAATGTTTTTGATTTAACCAAAAACATGTTTCCAGTGTTTCTGAATCCACCACAATACCAGATGTAACCATATAATGAATATTTCCCTCTGAAACTTCTATACTGATCGGAGTTGTGAACATGCTTCTCAAAAACCTTTTTAATATAACTCTATTTACCATAAACCTTCCTATTTTCAATCATAACTTTCTTCTTCAGTTAATATTTATGTTCAGACTTATTAGTACTAGAAGTATTAGAAATCTTTCTGGACTCTGGATTTTTATGTACTTCTGATTTTTCAGCATTGCTTACTTTGGCCACATACATAGTCTTTCCAGCTTTGTTCTTATCAGAACCAGTTCCATCTTTCCTATAAACCTTTGAAGGTAACATTTGTAGATACTTATTTGGTTCATTCTTACTATAACTTTGACCAGATTCTAAGATATATTTTTTGAAACTGATATTCATTTCTTTAGCTTTAGAAAGTTTCTGTTGGACGAGTTACAAATCTTCTTCTTTTGCCTTCATCTTTTCTTCAAGATGATCATTACAATTATTTTAATTCTTAATAGAATTATTCAGATCATAAATCTCCTTTTCCATCTTTATTTTCTCATCATAAAAACATTCTTGACTATTTAATGTGTAATTTTCATTTATCAACTTCTTGTTTTCCTTCTCAAGCCTTCTGATATTTCTCAGGCATTCTTTCAACTCTTCTTTCAAATGATATTCAAGTTGTGTTTCTTATTATTCATAAATATTTCTCCCATAATCTTCATTGTTCACTACTGCAATAAAGATATTCACTCTAGATTTCTCAGCAAATTATTTCTCATATTCAGCTTCACTATCTTTTTCTTCTTCATCTTTAGATAAAAATATTCTCTTTTTTGATTTAAAGAACTTTTTATCCTTCCCCTTTGAAAAATATTTATCTTCATCAGATTGTTTCTTCCACGGCCTTCTTAGCCTTATTTCATCATCATCACTATCTTTTACATTATTCATTTAAAGATAGTTAGCCACAAAGTGACCAACAGCTCCACACTCAAAACATTTCGAGGGAAGTTTCCCCTTGTATTTCTCTGTACCTCTTTTCACATTCTTAGAAAACAAGGATAAAATTTAATCAAAATTTTTACATACCTCATCTTAAGAATCAGATTTACTAGCATCATCTTCAATAAGAGTCTTATTTGACTTCTCTCTCTTTGAAGCCTTAAATGAGATTTCTCTATCACCTTTTGTTTTGCACTTCATAGTCTTCTCCCTTCTCATTTCATAAGTAATGAGAGTGCTATAAAAATCATCCAGAGATAATGTTTCAGGGAATCTGTCTTCTAATGAAGAAACTTTAGCATCAAACTTATCAGGAAAAATTCTCAAGATCTTTTCAACAACTATAGAATCTTCCAAATTTTCACCATGACATCTGATTTTACTAACAATTTCATTTACCCTGGTAAAGAAGTCCCCAACAGATTCAGATTCTCCCATTTTTATGTCTTCATACTTCAACCTCTAGATTTTTAGTTTTACCTTCTTCACTTTTGTATTTCCTTCATAGATATTCTTCAACTTATCCTAGATTCCATTAGTTGTATTGACATATTTCACTCTTAAAAACTCACTCTTTGAAAAAGATGAGAGTAATGCATTTTTATCTCTTCTATCATTCTCAAGATTCTTCTTATCGGTAGGTGTAAGATGAACCTTGTCATTAATAGGAGGAAATCCATCAGTTTAAGTTTCAAGAACTTCATACCCAAGATACATAAGATAAGTAATCATTCTATCATTCCATATATGATAATTATATCCATAAAATATCAGAATCCCCTTACTGTTCATGCAATTCAGATTTTCCATCACAACTTCTCTTAAAAACTTCATCAAAGAAAAAACGAAGGTAACCTTCACTCTGATACCAATTGCAGTTCCCAGTCAAGATTCAAGTATCCCTGAGAGGGGGAGGAGGTGAATCAGTGATATCAAATTTCTTTTTATGTTTCTTTTTTTTAAACAACCTTCACCTCCTGTTAAATAGTTTCTTCCCTGGTGAACACACATAACCACATGAACACAAGATTTACATGGTTCACTACTCAACAAGAGTATTTATGTCCTTGGTATGGTACAAAAACAATCCAGTACCACACAATCCACTAGAAAAAAATCTTTTGATGTGGAATACAATGAGTAGGATATTCTCTTACACTGGTGTATCGCTTTTAAAACAATCCAATAGTGTGTGTGCTCCCTCTTCGCACAAATAGGGTAATGTAATGATTTTGTGCTTCTTAATGAACTTTCACAAATCAAATATTTCAAAATAATCTTCAATTTTCTACCCAGAAGCCAGTGATAACCTCCAAGTGCAAACATCTTGTGTGCCACACCATGCTTGCGCGCCTCCCTGCTCGTGCGCCACCTGCTTGTGTGCCCCTCAGCTTGCATGCCTACCTACTTGTGTGCCACTAACTACTTATGCAACACTATTGTTCACATCTAACAACTTTTGTGCTACCTTTTGCTATATATACAGGACACTTCTTGAACACACCTCCTTGCTTGCACGCCACCTACAAATTGCGTGCCACTTCTGCTTGTTCGCCACTCTACTTGCACACCACTCAGCTTGCGTGCATTATAAATAACTCATCACTTTCATGGAACTTCATCTTGTGTGACACATTATACTACTTGGAGGATCAGAGCTCAAATTTTCTATTAAGTGTTGAGTTTTTAAAAAATGAGGAGGCTATTCATCTATTTATAGGAATTTTGGGGACTTGAGCACCACAACACTTGTGTGTCGTTCCTACTTGCGCGCCACTCCATCACTTACATGCCACTCCATCACTTGTGTTCAACTTTATTACTTGCATGATAACTTTAATTCCTTTGTTATATTTTGATATAATGATGTTAAAATATGACTTATGTGCAATATACAATTGTGCACCGCTTATACTTGCACGCCACTTTTTGACTTGTGCGCCTCCTTTGACTTGCATGCCACTTTCTTTCCTTTGTCATATTTTGATCTGTTGATCTTGAAATATGACTTGCGCACAACATACACTTGTGAACCACTTATACTTGCACGTCACACTTTCACTCCACTCTTTGACTTGTGTGCCACTTTCTTTACTTTACCAAAAACACTTCTTTACTCCCCCTATCCTTTATAATGCTTGTATCACAAGTTCTCTAAACTTATGATATTTATTAAATAAAAATCAGCAAAGCATCATCATAGTTTTCATGGATTTTACAAATTGAATTGATTTATACTCTTTTGACAAAAAAAGATGACACTCTACAAAAAGAATACTCTTCAAAATTCCTTCTCCATCCAACTTGGTCCCAGCAGAAATACTAAAATGGGGGTTGCTACATCATTTTGGTTTCTTATCGAAGTCATCACATGGATCTATTTTTTCATTTTTTTCATATACAGATTCATATTCCATTTCTTTGTTCATATCTATTCATATTTATTAACTGAAATATATTTCTTAATATATGTAAAAAATATTTGTTCTTTTTTATAGTAATTTATTCTAATGTACTGGTTTGTAAATATGAACTTTTCCATATTTTTTGTAAATTATATGTATCAGGAATTAAAGTGTAGTAACAATAATTTTTTAGCCTACTACTGATTTCTTCTTGTAGAAAATAGAAACCAATTTTTACATGCAGAAATTGTTGATGAAAAGGAAAACGTGCTTCTTTTGGCATATGGAGAGTATACAGGTAATAATTCATATTATATGTGTTATACATACTAGCCAAATTTAAATGTTTTTTCCATATCCTTATACATTTATTTGATATAATATAAATGTTTTATACATCTTTTGGACATGTTGGGCATTGGATATTCCCAACTAATTATTTTCTACACCTCCTATCAAAACTTAGAAACCCTAAAAATATCTCAAGGAGGCCTCCCATAAACTATCACCTCCCATAATCTATCACCTCACAACATCTATCATAAGCTTGCCTCTCACCTCTCTCCCTCGCCTCCTACCTCTACCTCTTCTATCTCCGTATCAACTTGCCGCCTCCCATTCCATCTCCATCTTCCATCCTTGCCTCTCTTATTAGTTTATTGTGGAACTATGTTTGTAATTATCTTTTGATGTTCCAGAAAATATATTCATTTTTAATTTATTCTTATTAAAATTCATTTGAGAATTGATATATTTATTAAATGGATCTTTCTATATATAAAAAAATTATAATATTATCTTACACTAATGGTTAGTTTTCCTTTGTGGATTTACTTTATAAAATTTATATGATTATTTTTGAATGTTCCATTAGGATGATGATTGTTGGATTCAAGAGTATTTAGATATCATTTACAAACACTCTTCTAATTCATTTACCGTGAAGGTATGTTACTACTATAATGAATTTTGTCTATTTTACCATGTAGTAGATTTACTATTTCTCCAGACAATTCTCTATGTTTGTCACTTAAAATTTGAATCGGTCTCCTCTAAAGATATTTAATGTTTTTCTATAATTACTAATGTGTAGTCTCATCCGAACTTCATCCCCTTTACCTCAGAACCGACTCACACTGATTCAACAAAATATTTAGAGAAATGTAATTTTTTTTGATGCATTAATGAATGAAGAGATTCAAATTATATGGGCATGTCTTTGATAATGACTTTACTTTTTCAAAAATGTTTTGTTTTAGTTTATAAAAAATGTTTTACCAATTTGGGTTTAATGAATTTATATTTATAATTTGTGTCAATAAATGTCATAATTTGTGTTAAATAATCTAAAATCTATGTATATCAATCTATTTATTATAATCTGAAATTATTACCAACTTTTATTTGTAATGTTATAATCTATATATAATAATACATTTCAATGACATTTGGATTATACATTATAGTTTGTTTATCATTCTTAATCACAATTAGTGTATTAATATATATTTATAATCTACATTTTTTCATAACATGTTTTTGTATAATTTTACTAATATTTAATTTTTGAATCATGAAATATTTTTTATTTTATCATTTTTGTATCAATTATAATAATAAATATTGTTTCAAGAACATGTTTTCATATCCATTATAAATTATATTTTCTTTCTTCATGTCATGTTTTATATTTTCCTGGCTTGAATGATCAATGTATCTTTGATGTCAACGTCCATTGTAGCATTAAACTTGACTGATCATGACACATTTGAAGTAAATGTTTTTCTACATTAACATTTTATGTGATTTTATATGGGATATTATTCACAAGGTATCTCTGGTTTTCATTAATGATAGCAAGACAAGTTTGAAATAGTTCTCTTTGATGAAGCTGGATTTTTTGTATGGGGATTACTGAGAGCCAGTCTCTTACTTCATGGATCAATTTGGGAATTTCCTAGAGAAAGGGAATGGGGAATATGACTAAGGCACCCCCATAGATACCATTCATTGATCCTACTACTCCAACCCTTCAAGAGCGCTTTCTAAAATAGTGGACCTCAATTGAAGCAGGTTATTGATGAAAACAAGGGCCTTATCATTTAGGTCAAGATTCTTGGATACTGTTAGATTGACCACTGACATCAAGGAGGGATTTCCAAACAAAGGAAACTCGACTACTTCATGAATAATATCCAGCTAGAAATGCACCAGAATGGCCACTAGGGTAACATCTTTTCTGTAGAGTCTGATATCAATGCTTGAGTTGAACATCAATCCCTAAAATAGTATGTCCCTAAATTCTATATATAATAACTCATGACCATCTAAATTGTTTCTAATTAGGTATATAATAGCATATAATTCTTTGATTTCTTCTTCAACAAAAATGTAATTCACCATTTTTATTAGAGTTGTCAGGGACCCCAGTTCCAAGATCTGCTTCAATACTACTGGATTATTTTTACTACATTTCCCAAGAACCCATGCAATAATTCTTCTCATATCCGAGTCAGGGTGAATAAGTTCCTGAATAAGTGCATTAAGTCTTCCAAGCTTACTGAGATCATTATCATAGTCTATAGGTTCAACGAGTATAAGTAGTTATTATATTATGCATTCCCTTCACTCATGACTATGGGATTTTCATACACTTATTCATTAATAAAAATGTTTTACTTCCATGTAAAAAATTAAATTTTTTAATATTCATTAATAATAATCTTATGAGATGTTTAGTAATTTATTCCAATAGGTTTTATTCTCTTGATGGATAGGTTAAATTATTTGTGGGAAAGGTATTATTTTAAATATCTATTTTTCGTATTCATGTTATTCATGATACATGGTTGGATACCCTATGTACTGTGAAACCTGCATTTCATTTTTCATTTTAAAAACACATTATTATATGAATATTCCTAATCTATACAGTATATTTGGGTTATGATTATAATTTATACTATGTAGATGCACACCGCATATGTTGCATATGAATATTTCATATCCATCACATCCATTATCTATATCAATTATACTAAAGCATGTCCCCTACACTTACATGTGTCTCCACCTCCTTCATTCTCATATTGTGTCCATATAAATATTTTTTATATTATTAACACAAATATGGATGTATTATGATGTAATATTATCATTGTATCAATAAAAAAATTTTGAACTTACACCACTCTAATATATCCTTCATGCAGTGTGGATACTTTATCCACATTTCTATTTGGTGTGAAAAAAGTTAAGTTGCCTATGATTTTTTTTATTAATGTTTTATAAAATTTATTACACATTGAATTTTTATTTTATTTTAATTTTAAATGAAAGGAAGGATCAGTTAGTGCCCTTGGGTAGTGTGGGTGAGTATGGTCGGGGCTTGATGGGCTTGCTCCTACACCACACATGCACAAGTCAAGCGCTCGAAGATCACGGCATCCATATGCTAAACCAGTCACACCCTTAATTCACCCACATGTTTACACCATCCACTGAATATTACTGTTAAAATATATATTCAATAAATAAGTTTCATATGTGAACCATTTTCATAGTTTCACTCTTACATTGTCAATTAACAACGGTCATTTATATTCATTAATGAATTAACATTTTTAATTTTTCCAGTATTAGTTTTTTAAACCTTTTTTTAGTAATATGACATTTTTGAATATTTTATATCTATATATATCATCACTTCCAAATTTACTTCATATAGAAAATAAGTGCATACATAAATAAGTGCACATTGAATATGCATATTGGATATTTTTTTATATGTACAAATAAGTAAAAATATAAACCTATATATTTTACATATGCACTTATTTCTGTATGCAGTAATTTCTCTAAGAATTTATGTATGAATTTATATGTATTTTTATATTCTATATGCACTTATTCTCTATGTACCTCTATATTTTTATTTATTTTCCAATATACATATTAAGATATTCATTTATTTTTCCAGTATGTATTACCAATTTTCACGTATATAGTAAATAAGTGTGACGTGACTACTATATGAATTCTTTTATGCACTGGTTTTCCACTATGAATTCACATATATAGAATATAAGTGGAATTTATATTAGTTCATTCATGTATGCACTTATTTTCTAGGAATGCATATTGTAAAAAATCCAAGTTACATGTAATTGAATTTGTAATTAAATGAATATGTCATGAAAATGCATGGGTTGGGTACTAGTTATTATATATCACACTAATAAACACTAAATAATTTATTTATGCTTCTAGTATAATTATATTAAAAAACAAACCTCATAAGAATCCATTAATCATAAAAGGTTCAGGTTTGGGTTATTTTCACCACCAACGTGAATAATACTATGAATTTATATAATGGATGACTATGAGAAATTATTTAATGGTAAAATATGATATAAATATTTAAATAATGTTTTCTTGTTTTGTTAAATTTATATCAACATTAACTCATTATTTTGTGCTAGAATTGGGGATGACCTCGTTTGTTTAAGGCTCAAACATTCCAATCGATTTCTAATGGGTTTGTTCATAGAACCGGAAACATCCAATGATTCTATATCCATTTGGACCTACTTTCCAAAGGTAGGTGCTTATTAGTTGTAGACTGATAAGGCTTAAGAATTTGCATTGGTTGAGAGGATGGGAGGTCATACTCATTACACTTTTTGGGGGGAATTATTGTCTACTCTGGGACTCTCTTTATAGATTTAAGTTATGTTCGTGAATCCTTATAAATTATCAAGTATGAAAATGAGCTTTCCTTTAGATATGACAATCAATGATTAATATGTATGAAATTTAGAGAACCTTTTATATGTATCTGAGTTTCTTCATCGATAGATAATCATCTGTATTTGTTAGATATTCTTAGTCAATGGTATCCTTCAATATAATATATAGAAATATCTTGGTCATTATGATAACCATACTAGTTTTAAAGCCACTCATCAGGTCACTTTAAGTTTATTTTCATTCAGAAGGACATAGATTATTTCAGAGTTTGGATCATACCCGCAGATGGGCTACGTACGTATCCTTTGTTTTAGAAAAGGAATCAGAACTCACGTAGTTCGAGTAAAGAAGTGTGAGGTTTATGCATGATTGATGGCTCAAAGAAAGATGTCATAATTACTTTTACACTCTAATCTCACATGATTCATGCTTTGTGTGAGAAATAAGAGGTATTGGTAAAACCAGACAATTATTCCATGAAATATGCAATCATAAGAAATAATATGGGGCTTATGTATGTATAACTTCCCAGATAGATGAGGATTGGGAATTACTTCAGAGAAGAAACCCGGGAACAAGGTCCATAAAGGTATATGTTCTTTATGGAGATTTGTATACTTAACTTAGGGCTTACTCCTGAGAAGGATACCCAAATTAGAGGGGACTTATGATTGGGTTTTACTCCTGATAAGGAAGCCCTAATCAAAAGAAATTAATACTAGTTATAAGAAATTATGATTGGGGCTTACTCCTAAGGAGGATTCCCAAGTTAAAGGGACTTGAGAACTGTGGCTTATTCCTAAGAAGGAGGCCCAGGTTAAGGGGAATTATGATTGGGGCTTACTCCTAAGGAGGATGCCCAGGTGAAGAGAATTTGGAATTTTGGGGCTTACTCCTAAGGAGGATTCCCATATTTGGGAACTTGGAGACTGGTGCTTACTCCTGAAAAGGAGTCCCAGGGATGCCCAAAATTAAAGAAGCTTTATGATTGGGACTTATTCTTGAGAAGGAGGCCCATGAATAGGGAACTTGGGGATTAATCCTAAAGAGGATGCCCAAATTAAATATCTTGGACTGGGGATTACTCCTGAAAAGAATGCCTCGGTTAGGGGACTTGGGGCTTACTCCTAAGAAGGATGTCCGGGTTAAAGAAGCTTAGGGAATTAAGACTGGGGCTTACTCCTAAAAAGGAGGCCCAGGTTAAAGAACCTCTCCTCTTAAATGATAAGGGTGAATGAATGAAATCTCTAATCTTAGTGACATAAAGATATGTAAATCACTAGGTTTTAAGAGATGTTCCACATAATTCCTTTAAGATAAGTAACCCAACAAAGTAACCATGCCAAAAATGGTTTTGAAGAGGGTTTTGAAGGCTAAATCTTGAATAGGAGAGGTGGGTTTGAATAAGAGAGGTGAATAGGTAGGAGGGGCACCCAAAAAGAAGTAGGCGTAGAGGTCCTGTTGGGGCGCGTAGGTCCTGGCCGCGCAGGTATACCTGCGCGACACATAGGTACCTGCATGACGGTCAACACAGGGGGTAATACTTGGGTGAGGCTTGGCTCAATCCCTTAGTATTATCCCTAAAGAATTTTAAATGAGTGGCGCGCAGGTTCTACTGAAGGGATAAGGCGGTGCGCAAGTGTCTTCATTTACCAGAAGGGTTAGACACTTAGGCGCGCAGGTGTTGATGAATTTCAACACTTGGGCCTTGTTCCCCCTCTTTAGATCTTCTATTCTAGGTAAGAAATAACCTTATAAGTGTTCAGAAGGCTTCGAGAAGAGATTAGGGCGTCGAGAGCTCAAATCTGAGTTTCTGGATTTTTCCCATCTTTGAAATGGGGGGCCCACAAGGGGTATTTATAGGCCACTAAAGACCCTGGGTGAAAATAAGATAGGGCGCGCAAGTCACCTGCATGCCCAATATGTGGCGCACAGGTATACCTGTGCGACCATGATGAAACCTGCACAACCCATTCTCAACCAAACCCTTCTTCATTCCTTTGTCAATTTTTGATGTTTCTTCAAAGTATTAATCACTATGTGTTAAGGTATTCCCCTTTTTCAGTCGTTAGACTCTGTGACGGAAAGGAGCGTCAACAAAAGTCCCCCCTCAGAGTTGGTTCTGAAATGAAGGAGGATGTGACTCTGAGGTAAAAAAGAAAACCAAGGAACTATGGTGTCCCGAGCTGAGGCTGATCATGCTACCAAGTTAAAGGATCTGAAGCATAAGATCAAAGATAAAGTTGTCCAGCAGATGCACCTTCATCAACAGTTAGATGTTGTTTCTGAGGAACTTGACCAACTTAATAATTCACTGGAAGGATCTCAAACGAATGGTATGAAATCCACTGCAGATGCTAATAAACCAATCCATCAAGATGAAAAGAGTGAATTTGGTCGAGTGCATGATCTTCAAGTAGCTGCTGATGAAGCTTAGGATGCCGTAAATCAAATGAAGATATTTGTTGACAGCCTTTTGTAATTCTTGGAAAAGATAGGAGACTCCAGTCTGTGGATGTCCTTCTAACTTTTGTGCATCAAATGAAAAACACTTTCATCTTCAATCATTTGTGCATGCATTATTTTACTACCTGCTTTAAATTTTTACCTAATCCAATGGGCCTAGTAAGCATAGTTTGATTTTTTCTAGGATTATTATAAATAACCCTACAAACTTTGAGTCTTTAATTTCTCAATATTACCTAAATCATACGAAATGTATGTTTAGTGAGCTGGGACTTGACTTTTGTTTAGAGTTCCCTTGTCTTTTGTGGGCAGTTCAAAGTCATGCACGTTGGACATAAAAAGGCTAATGTTTAAGGTCAAAATAGCTTTGACCAAATGGATTAAAATTGACTCAATTCCTTGATAATTTATTTGAAAACATATTACCATATTCAAGTATGGTGTAAAATATGTAAACTATGACTTAAGAAACTTTCAATCTGAGGAATGATACGAAAAAAGGGATAAAAGGAATTAGAAGAATTATTTCCAAAAAATGAAGTTCCCACTATTTAACAAACCCATTAGGTGGTTAAATTATGCAGGGCCACTTAAGGGCATTGGCTGCATAGTCAAATAATAGCATCTTTTGGATGACAGGTCCGTTATGTAGACTACTTATGTAAGGCCGCCTAAGGGCACGTGCTACATAGTCAGGAAAAAGAACTCTCAGAAATTTACTTTTCTACTGCTAAAAAGCCAGTGGAAGTTTATGGAGATTCAAATTTTCCAAAGCATAGAGTTTTCTATATGGAGAGAGTTACTTGAATATGGAGAAGATATTTCCAATCAAGATTGTCTAAGAACTGGATGAATTCACTCCTACGAAGGTCTGAACCAAACACAGGGAAGGGAAATATAAACCATAGACTTGAATACTTTCAGATCATGAAAAATATTATGGGACAAATATGTTAAGGATGGCTATTTTCTGCGGATCCTTACATATTGTCGATAAGAGCAATAAGGAAAAAAAGAGGTTTTTCTTCCAAGAATGAAGTTACCACTTTTTAAAAAACCTTTTATGGGGTTGAATGATGTATGGACACATAAGGGCATTGGTTGTATAGTCAAATAATAGCATCTTTTGGCTGATAGGTTCGTTATGTAGATTGTTTATGCAAGGCCGCCTAAGGGAACGTGCTGTATAGTCAGGAAAAAGAACTCTCAGGAATAGGAAATTTTGTGACCAGAAGTCAAGAAAAGGGTTATGGAGATCTGGAAGTATTTAAGGTTAGGAGTATGACACATGAAAATGAGTACTGTCCAATGCATGAATGAGATACAAAGACCAATGCTAACCATTCATTTTATGGCTGGGTTCTGAATTGAGATGTTGGACTTCACTACATATCTCATTAGAATGAGAATCAAGCCAAATGTAGTTCTTTAAATACAGTTTAACGTCATGAGGGATGATAGTGTAGAAGATCTTAGTTTAGGGTCATAGAACTCGGACCAAGGGGGACTTTTCAGCCAAGGGACTGAAAGTGGAATTTGGGGTTAGGCCCAAATACTTGGGGCTGGATTCGAGGGACTCTCAAATGTTCCTACGTATCCCATAAGGATGGGAATCAAGCTGTACGTAGTTCTTGAAATACACTCTATACAGATTTGGTTTGTACAAGTGAAGGGTGAAAGGGTACTTTAGTGCAATGATGGTTTGACCTAAGATAAAAGGTTAGGTCATTCCCATGAATGCGCGTAGTCTTTATAATATAACATGATTGGAGATCAATGTAAATAATAATTCCCTCTCAGGTGAGGGTGTCAAAGAATTTTTTATTTTATTGTCGTACAGGACAAAAGTTTTGTATAGTTTAATGTCATATAGCATGGAATATGGTGAACCAATGTAAAAAAATATTGGTTTTGGGGGCGGTTTCACGAATCAACATCGTATTAGATGAAGGTGAACCGATGTGAAGAGATTGGTTTTGGGCTCGAACCTCAGGAGGTTTCCTATGTACCCAGCCTAGAAGTCAAGGATCAAAGTCTGTGTAGTTCAATTAAAGAATCAATTGGTAATCAAGTTGTTATTGAGAACAACGACCTAAAAATGGTGTTGGGACTTAGGCATGGTTAGTGACCCAGAGAAGGTGTTATGGTTGAAGTTTACTCTAAGCTCACGTGAGTCATACTCGGTGTGAGAAACAAGAGGTATCAACAACCCTAACTAAGCACAGTTTAATGTCATGCAGGACATATTAAGGGACTATGCAGTTTAAGTCTTACAGTGAGGACTATTGGTGTTGCACAGTTTAGTGTCATGTAGAAGGGACAAAATATAGTTTAACGTCATGTAAGACGTATTAAGGGACTTTGTTCAGTTTTACGTCATGTAGGACGAATGAGCAGTACAATTTAATGTCATCTAGGACAAATATAGGGACACAGTTTAACGTCATGTTGAACGTAAACACATTTTTGCATCATGTTGGACAATAAGGGTGTTGTACAGTTTAGCATCATGTAGCTAAGACGATGGGGACAATAAAGTTTAATGTCATGTTGGATGAAAGGGGGACTGTGCAGTTTAATGTCATGCAGTAAGGACAAAAGAGGACACAGTTTAACGTCATGTTGGACGTATTAGGGACTTTTTCACAGTTTAACGTCATGTTGGATGATAGGGAAAATAGTTTAAGGTCATATGCATATACCAAAATGATTTATTTTTGTTATACAAAATACTTCTTTAGAAATCTGGCATTGGTTGCAGTCGGGATGAGTTCTCCATCCATTGAGATTAAATAATAAGCTCCATTAGAGTAGACCTTATGTATTGAGTAAGGTCCTTCCCACTTTGGCTCATGCTTGGGAGGTTTCTTTCTTGATATCATTGGAGTTCTGAGAACCAATTCCAATTCTCCCTGAATGAATGAATGAAGACGAATTTTTTTGTTGAAAGCTCACGCTATTCGATTATGATAGACTCCTATGTGATGTAGGGTACACAATCTTTTCTCATCTAATCATTCCAATTCATCCAATCGCTTTTGAGATTGTTCATCTGTAGATTACTGATCACAAATGGATACTCTGAGTGAGGGTAATTGAACCTCAATGGGCAAGATTGCTTCTGTTCCATATACCAATGAATATGGAGTTAACCACGTTGCAGTGCGGGTGGTGGTCCGATAAGCCCATAAATCATGAAAGAGTTTATCAGGACATGATTTCTTATATTTATCCACCATCTTTTGCGGTATGTTTGAAAGAGTTTTATTGAAGGATTCTATCTGGCCATTGGCCACTGCATGATATCAGGATGAATGGTTGGATTTGATGTTGTATTCTTGATACAACTTCTTTACCTCGGATGAACAGAAGTTGGTGTCATTTTCCATCAATATGGTATGAGTAACACTAAATATTGTAATGATGTTAGACTTGATGAAGCTAACAATGCATTTAGAAATAACTTATTTGAGAGGTGTTTCCTCTGACCATTTGGAAAATAAGTCAGTAGTAGTAAGAATATACTTAAACTGCTTGGCTGTAGCTGAAGGGTAAGGTCCCACCACATTCATTACCCATGTGGAAAATGGCCACGAGTACTTAGCTGTATGAAGCAACTCTGGAGGTTGATGAATGAATTTGGAACATACTTGGAAAGAATGACACGTCTTTGTCAAATCAACACAATATTGTATCATTGAAGGCCAAAAGTATCCAAGCCTTCGAAATTGATCAGATAGTCTATGTCCAGACTGATGGGCACCACATACTCCTGCATGCACTTCTTTCATGACAGCCATTGTCTCTTCACCATCAATGCATCTGAAGAGAATTCCATCAAAACCACTTTTGTAGAGAATTTTCTCTAGGTGATCTGGGCTGTCATAAAGAGTAAAATTGACCACTCATCATCGGATTTTTTCTTTCTCGGCTCTATCAGGTGGAAGTGTTCCATTTTTAAGGTATTCCCTGATATGTGTCATCCATCCTGTAGTATGACCATATGGTTCAGGAATGGGACTAATTTCATTGATTTCCTCTGTTCTGGCTTGAACATAAGGTGAAATTGTATGATGGTGGGCAATACCGATGATTGTTTCGTCTCGGTTTGGATCTTCCAGAGTTATGGCTATATTATCCAGTGCATCAGCTTGGGAATTTTGCGATCATGAGACATAAGAAAATGTTGGTTCTGAAGGGAATTATGCCATTAACTATCTGACGTAATCATACAAGGGGATTAACTCTTCTTTTATGATGGCATAATCCCCATTGACTTGTTTGATTACCAGGTCTGAATCACCTTTCACCTTTAAGTGATTCACTTGTGCCTGAAGCGCCAACTCCAATCCTACGATGAGAGCTTGGTATTCTGCTTCATTATTTGTACCACCTTCCCACAATAAGAAGGAAAAGGGTATAACTAACTTTTCTGGGGAAATAAGTACAATTCCTAACCCAACTTTTTTGAATTTAGGATCTTTCATTTTCTTCTCTGTTGGACTTCTGGAAGCTCCATAAAAGTAAATTTCCCATGTTTGAAGATTATCTTGAATAGAAAAGACTTCTTCATCAGGAAGTTCAATATCTGAAGATGTATCTTCTACTGAAGGATGTTCAGCAAGGAAATCATCTTGAGCTTGGCCCTTTACTGCCTTTTGAGACACATACTAGATATCAAATTGCTTCAAAATAACTTCTCACCTTGCCAGACGTCCTGTAAGCATTGGACAACTAAGGATGAATTTGAGCGGGTTATTGCAAGATACCAATTGGACCTCATGATGTTGCAGGTAGTGTCTCAATTTTTGAACTGCAAAGATTAATTCTAGGTAGAACTTCTCAATACTTGAATATCGGGTTTCTGCTTCAAGCATAGTCCGACTAAGATAGTAAAGGTTTTTTTCATTCCGAGCATCATTCTTATGGGAAAGAAAGGCACCCAATGATCACTCTAAAGCTATCACATAAAGAATAAGTGGACTTACTTCAATAGGAGGCATTAATACCGATGGACTCAAGAGATATTTCTTGAGAATATTGAATGCTTCTTGACATTCTTCAGTCCACTAGTAAGTGACTCCCTTCTTCATCAATTTGGTAAAGGGTAAACTTTTCCCTGCCAAATTGGCGATGAAACGCCGAATATAAGATAAGTGTCCTTGAAGTCCTCTCAATTACTTCAAATTTCAAGGAGGTGACATAAAAAGGATTGACTTTGTATTCTCATGATTGACTTCGATGCCACGATGTCGTACAACAAAGCTGATAAATTTTCCTGAGGTTACCCCAAAAACACATTTAAAGGGTTTATCTTCAAATTTTTTTGTCGAAGTTTGTGGAATATGATTTCCAAATCATCCAAGTGATTAGAAATTTGTTTGTATTTAACCACCAAATTTTCCACATAACATTCAAAAAATTTCAATAAAAGGGGTTTGAAGATACGATGCATGGCACGCTGATATGTTACGCCTGTATTCTTCAGGCCAAAGGGCATTACCTGATAGCAAAACACACCTTGAGGGGCTCTGAAGGCTATAGATTCTTTATCTTCTGGAGCCATTTAGATTTTATTATATCCAAAATATCCATCCATGAAGGAAAGTACTCCATGGCCAGCTGTTGCATCAATTAAGAGTTCTATTATCGAAACTGGAAAATCATCCTTAGGACAATGCCGATTAAGATCTCTGATATCAATGAAAACTCTAATTTTCCCATTCTTCTTTTTCACAGGGACAATATTAGCCAACCATTTAGTATATTGAACTTTTCTAACGAAGTTAGCTTTGATAAGCTTATCCACTTCAGCTTCAATTTTGGAAGCATAAGTTGGGTGTGTTCTTCTTGCAGCTTGTTAGAATCCTCGATGTTCTTTGGGCAAACCCAAACGATGAGTAGCAACATTAGGATCAAGCCCTAGAATTTCTGTATAGTTTCAAGCAAATATATCTCAATTTTTCTTTAAAAATGAAATATACATTTCTTACTCTTCAAGAGTCATGGCTGCACTAATTAAAGTTGGGTGTGGATCTTCTTTTGTACCTAGATTTATTTCTCTGAGTTCATCCATAGTGGTAGAGATACCCTCTTCAAATGCTGGAGGAGCATCTCTTAGGTCTTCCTCTTCTTCTTCAATATGTGTTACTTCTTCTGTTTGTACTTGCATAGTAGATGATGAAGCAGAATTTCCATGATCAGGAGAGATGTTCAAATTTGAACATCTTGAAGAAGAGGCTTCCATTTTCGACCCTATTGATGATGAAGGGTATTCCTTGGGTAATAAAGAGGAGATGTTGGATTGAGAATCGACATCATCGTTCACCTCTGAGATTGCTATAACTTCTTCTGGCCTGGTTGGTGAAGTATAGACTTGTCGGATTTCAGCGGTTGAAATGAAGACATCTCCATTTGAGCTTTCATCATTGCTTGATGAATCACCAATTTCTCCCACGTTGTCTGGATTGATTGTTGTAATTGAAATTATGGAAGTTTCCATAAGAGTATTTGGATTCGGGTCTATCCTATCAATTTGACTGATAGGAAACACATAATCTGTACTCACATGTATGAATGGGTTTACTGGAATCTTTTCCAAACCATATGAAGCATTAATCTTGGTAACCTCCTTTGTTGTGGATTTATCATTACTCTTCATGTGATAGAATTCCACCTCAATGTATTGAGATTCACATGTTTTGAAGTGGGATTTAACACCATACAATGTCCCAATTTTACCATTGAAACAATATTTGAGACATTGATGGTATGATGAAGGGATAGATGCATGTTGATGTAGACAAGGTCTTCCAAGAAAAACGTTGAAGGTTGTATCATGATCAACAAACATGAAATATGAATTGGATGCAAGGTCTCCAAACTGAGTTCTGAGTGTAATCTCTCCCAGTGTTTGTTGTTCATTTTTATCATATCCTTGTAACATCAAAGTAGAAGGAGATAAATCAGATTCTGTGAGGCCCAATCAACGAAGTGTACGAATGGGGATGAGGTTGAATCCTGAACCATTATCAATGAAAGCTCTTCGGATGTCTGCACCATTGACCTTTCCAGATAAGTACAAAGGTCTAATATGTCCATGTACGACATCATATTCATCTTCATCTGTGAAAGATATCACTACATGGCATTCTGTAGGATTATTCTCTACATGGTAGACTTTAGCCGCAACAATTTCAGTTTCGAATTCCTGAGGACTTGAAAAAGCCTCAATGACTGCCTCCCAAAGATCCTTGGATAGATTCAAGGCATACAGAATTGATAAATTGGCCAGTACTTGGGCCAAATGTTTCAAGACATCATATTTTTGATCCAAAGGTCTGCGTTTCCCAACAGGAACATGTGGTTTCATAAGTGCCTTAGAAGTTTATGCTTTGGATGTAGATGATTCTTGTATCGGGGTAGGAGTTGGAAATACTCCTGGATTTGGAAAATTATACTAAATAGGTCTATTTACTTACTGAGAGGAAGAAGGTGGAACCTCTAACTGATCCTCTAGAATAATTGTGCCCAGACTGAATCTGCTATTGGTGGAAGAATTTTCTTATTCTTGTTGAGCCCGCTGAAGGGCTCTGCCATGAGTTTTTGCTGCATATACAGTTCTAGTAGGGGTATAATTGGAATATTGTCTTCTGGGATATCCACGTCTTCCTCTGTATCCCAGACCACTGGAACTCCCTCTAATTCCTCTGTTTGATACAGGGAATTCAGGCTCATCGAGCTTGAAACTGTGACTGTCATAAGGATCTGTTAAGTGAATCATATTAATAGAACCAAAGATCAACTCTTCATCTGATGAAGACTCTGCCTGATTAGCCAGTTTAGGCTATTCTGTTTGGTGGGGTGGTGCCCGTGGCTTTGAAGTAGATGGAATAAAATCTGCCAGAGTTAAAGACAACTTGGGATTTGACACGATTTTATCTTCTTCTGATTGTTCCTCTTTCTTTGAATTATGCCATTTCTTCGAGGATTTTCCCTCTAATGAAGAGGGTTTTTTTGTGGCATTCATAGCAGAAGACACAATTGGTTTCTTCAATTGCGTTTACAAAATGGAATGAGTTCGGTTGATCGTTTTCCTGACCATCCAATCATCATATTTCTGTGCTTTTTTTTGACTTCCTGCCACTCGCCTTCTTCCTCTGGATTTATAGCAGTGACACATGCTACCTGAGTTGAAGAACCTTTCAATTTGACTTGTCCCGAGTCCACCATCTTTTGAAGGAGGTATTTGAAGATAAAACACTCCTGAAAGGGATGCCCCAACATCTGATGAAATGGGAAATAGTTGGGACGGTCTTCATATCCTTCCTTGTTAGGCCTTTTGGGCCTTGGCAACTGAACCAAATTATTTTCTAGAGCCAAAATGAAGTAACCAAGAACTTGTTCATTTCAAAAAGAGTAAACCTTTCTCTTCAGATCCTCAAATTGTTTCTGTCTTTGATCTCTTTGATCATATTGACAAAACAACCTCTTTTGTTGATGCTCAGGAGGAGGATCCATTCGATAAGATAAAGGTTTTGAAGTAGAAGTAGGTACAGGTTCTTGTTTAAGCGTAACTGTAGCAGTCTCTAATTTACCCATTCTCCTTCCTGGAGCTTATGGAATTACATGAGTTTTATCCTTAGTCTTTATAAGAGAGTCTTCAATCTTCTGAGCGATCTAAGTAAGGTCTCGAAACCCTCATGTGTATTTCACAGGGATCAATGGTGTGTGTAACTCATCATGAAAATTTTCCACACAGATTGGCAAAAATTCTTCTTGAGGGAGTGCTAAACATAGGGAATATATTAATCCCTTCCAGTGAGCAATGGAATCTGAAACCCTTTCATTCCCCCTTTTCATACAATTTTTAAGATCAAAAATTATTGTCTTTGGAAATGTTGATATGAATTGAAGAAGGAATCTTTGGCAGAGATCGTCCCATCCGGTAATTGACCGGGATTGCAATCTTGTATACCAGACAAAAGAAAGCCCTTGTAATGACTATAAAAAACACATGAGCTTAACTACTTCCTGTTGCTGAGGGGTTCCCATCATAGGATCACAACGAGAAACAAAATGTGTTAATTTTTTCTCTGTGTCTCCTGAACCATTAAATATTGGGAATGTGGTACTTTCAAAATTTGATGGGGGACGAATTGCATCAACCCATTCAGGGTATGCTCTCTTTTCTGGTTGAATTTGATCACGCTTTCCCTCCATATATTCCAACCGAGCTGTTAATGACTCAATAGTAGCTATTAACTTTTGAGAAACATCCAGATGAGCTTGGACCTGAGCAGGTGCAATAACTGGATTTTGGACAAATCTGGTGGTTGGTACGGCAACTGATGATAACACCACTGGTTCTTGTTGCACCTGACCCATAGGATTTGAAATGTGAGGGTGTACTGATAAAGGAGGATATTCTTGATCCATATCAGTAGCCACAACAAATTGCCTTGGCTGACTGACTCCAGCATGCCTAAGAGGAAGACTACCTTGAAGTAGTTCTACATTCAACCTCCTCAATTCCTTCATTTATTCCTCTTGTTATGAAAATCTTTTATCTAGTGAGAGTGATTGGACTTCTCCTGAGGGAGGGTGGAATGAAACCTAATTCTTTCCTTTCCCCTTTTTGTATGACTTTCGGAGAGGGGAAAGTTGATTATTTGAAGGAATACCTAGATTCTGAGTAATCCTTTGATTTCATGTATGCACACCTTCTTCATTTGTGTCTATGCGTACAAATTCTTGAGCAGGAACTTCTTCATCTGACCCCTATGAATGAGCTTCATGTTCTGGAGGATCAACAACAACAGCATTGATGACATTAATTGATGCATAACGCATTGCATCCCTTCTATCGACATTTCTGTGATACTGTCTTTTTCCATGTCCTTGATGAGACATTGCCTTTTGTTGATTTGATCCCTCCAGAACTTCTTGACAAACCGTAATTTGGAGGGAATATCCTGATAGTTTGGATCTTCATTCCTCTTGTGGCTTCTTCCCTAATCAAGATAAGACTAACTTTCTCTGAGGAAGATATTGAGGATTTAAAAAATTCCCCAGTCCGGTGGACTGGGGCTGTTCCTGCTCAACTCCTCAAATCCTATTTATTGATTCTGAGGGTTGGGCTAAAAGAGTCCCTAGTCTGGCAAGATGGGGTGGCTCTTGAGTTGATATATCTGAGACTTCCTTAAAATATCTCCTGATCTTGCAGACTTTAGTCTGGAAATTGGCTGGATGAATCAACCTACATCCACTCAAATCACCTGGTTCAAATAAACTTTGGATGATTTCTGAAACTTCTGTCACTTGATGATGTGCACACTCTAAATGATAAGCATGTTTGATTTTATCATTTGCCTGATGCAAGAGTAATTTGACAACTTGTTCTCTGTATGCATGATTTTGAGATGAACTAGTTGAGGCATGTTCTTGAGCGAGCCTTTGATTACAAACAAATCCAATTGGTTGTGACCGGCCATGGGCAATAACATTGCATGAGACCATTTTTTGCGGGCTTTGTTGACTGGGGAGCACATTGAAATATAGTGCTCTATGAACACCCCATCCCCTAATATGAATACCAGATGGGGCATTGGCAATTAACCGGTGAAATCTTTTTAGTGTGCCAAGGCATGAACGTTGAAGGGCTCTCTGCTGCTTTTCAGCCTTCAGATATCGAGAAAATGAGAGAGAGGCTAAATAAATTTGGAATTGTAACCCTTCTATTATCTTGAAATGATTTTCATATTCATCATAAGATAATATTTTCTTTTTCAATTGACAAAGAGTTTTTTACATGTTGAGACGAATATCTTGAATACAATCTTCCATCAACATCTCTGGAATGTCATACTGAGAGTCAGCCAAAGTCCAAAACATGACTGGCACTTCACCTTTCTCCAGTTGTTTTCTCATATTTCGCCCTTCCTCTTTATCATTCAATGAAGATTATTCTACCTGATTAGACCAGAGATGGTGCTTCCTTGTTGATTCATCAGATTCAATAAGATTGGTAGAGAATTCGCTTATCAAACTAGAAGATGAATGACCCAGGGGTGGTTTGTAGAATGACCTACACCCCGGGCTATCTTTTGATTGAGAAAGTATTTCACCTGTTAATGGTAAAGCATCAGACATGACTGGCTTCACATTTTCAAGTGCCTCAATATAAGAGGTATTTCTCATCACTACATTGTCCATTGGAGCATTTTCCAAGCAATGTGAATTACTAATGTAGAGAGGACTTTCACAGATAAATTCATCATCATGGGGAGGACCACCATGGTGGGTTACAGCAAAAGATGAAACATTTTTCTCCTTGGTCTTTTGGCCACATAGAACGTTCTTGTGGATCTCATCTGAAGATGAAACTTCGAGATCGACTGAACTGTCATGAATCAAGCCTTCATGAGGAAGTTTCTGATACAGACCTTCGGAATTAATGTTCCCACTATTGGGAAATGAGAGAATAGAATCCTGAATTCCAACAGATAATTGTTTGAGGGCTTCAATAACTCTAGCATCGAGCAAGGCCTTACTACAGATTGGCTCTTGATTTATTGACTGTGCTGGATGGGTCTTCTTCTTAGACGCCTTCTTACTCACTTTAGGAACCAATTGTTTACGGAAGTGGTTATTATGGGCAGGTGTATGTGCCTACTTAGGGGAAATAGTCAGGTTAGGCTAATTATCTCCACTCAGATCAGGTGTATGTGCCTGACTTGGTTGTCTGTATGACATGGGGGAGTATGAACCACAACCCTCTTGGACTGGAACAGAGGTGTGTATCTATTCCTGAGTGATTTGTTGATGTGTCACTCCACTGGTAGGGACAAATTTGCATTTTATTCCCTGTGATGTTGCTGAAGCTGTTATGATATTCTGACAGGCATCCAGAATATGAGTAGGGATTTGCTTCTGCTCTTTCACCATCATAAAAATGTGCTTGGTGACTTCATCTTCCAGAACGGGAATATACGTCCATTCCTTATCTGGAGTAGGTGTATGTACCTGCTTCTGTTCTCCTTTTCATGTCAGTGAATTCTGACAGTACTCATGTGTGGGGGAAGAGAGTTGAGTCTGCCTCCTGTTTTTCATTGGGGCTTTACAATTTACTTCTCCGGGTGCTACCAAATGAGTCTGTTGGTAGGCTTGATCAATAATAGCAGGTGTATGTGCCTGCTGATTGTACTCCTCTGAACGTGGTTGATGAACTTCCTTCAATACTGGAAGACGAGGCTACTGGCAGGATTGATGAGTGTAAGCAGGTGTATGTTCCTCTTTACCAGTAGTCAACACATTTGGTTGGCGGGCTTCATCGTAGGTAGTCAGACGAGCCTGCTGACTAGATGATGATTTATAAACAGGTGTATGTACCTATCTATTGTACTCCACCAGAATTTTCTAGCGTGAATGTTGGGTTGCTGCCAAACGAGTCTGCTGGATAGCGAGATTAAGACAGACGGGTGTGTGTGCCCGCTCGTTTATTGCCACCAATTTAGGTTGGTGGACTTCTCCGGAGATGGAAGAGATAAGAACTTGCTCACTGGTGACCGGTCGTCGCCTTTGGTGGTTCGTCTTTCCTGCTCGGGTTCGAGGAAACTGAGCTGAATGCCTGGATACGACACCCTCATCATGTTGAGGGCACACTACCGCACGAGTCTGGCGGTGATTGTTGGTGGGAGTCCTCGAGAAGGACTCCTGAATCCTTGAATGGAGGCCCTAAGTGACCTCCTGATCAACCTCCCTATATTATAGGAGGGACTGGTTTTTACGTTCTAGGGATAACGACCCGAAACGGTTGGAGACGGTGGTTAGCACCGCCTGCTTCTTGATCACTGGTCATCGCTGTCCAGACAACCAGGGAAAATTATTAACCTGGAGGGCTTATCGAGCAGCCTCCAGAGTTGGAATGGTACCGTTTTGATGGTATTCCTTAATCAGCGCATTTTATACCCAGCATTGAAGACGCTGAGTAGGTGATGTCGTCCTCAGAGTAGACGACGATCCAACAGGAGTAGCAGTAGAGGTATTCACAGCAGAGGCATTCACAGGTATGAACTTAAGAGAATCCATTTCTGTAACGTAGAAGATCTTGGAAAAGAGTACATGTTTGATATAACAGACCTAATCAAGATAAGTTCGGCCACTATATCTTTTGGATGAGAAAATATGTTATTGATTGTTTTGTTGGCCCTCTCATTGAGTTTAAATAGGGGCCTAACAAATAAGTAAAACGTCATTTTAACTTGGTTAAGGATTCACATCGGGTTCACCATTTTTTGTTTCGCACTAGAATTGGGGATGACCTCGTTTGTTTAAGGTTCAAACATTCCAATCAGTTTCTAACAAGTTTGTTCATAGAACCGGAAACATCCAATGTTTCTATATCCATTTGGACCTACTTTCCAAAGGTAGGTGCTTATTAGTTGTATACTGATAAGGCTTAAGAATTTGCATTGGTTGACAGGATGGGAGGTCGGACTCATCACACCTTTTGGGGGGAATTATTGTCTACTATGGGAATCTCTTTATAGATTTAATTTATGTTCGTGAATCCTTATTAAATTTCTAAGTATGAAAATGAGATTTCCTTTAGATCTAACAATCAAGGATTAATATGTATGAAATTTAGATAATCTTCTATATGTATTCGAGGTTCTTCATCGATAGAGAATAATCTGTATTAGTTAGAGATTATTAATCAATGGTATCCTTCAAAAAAGTATATAGAAATATCTTGATCATTATGATAACCATACTGGTTTTAAATCCACTCAGCGGGGCACTTGAAGTTTATTGTCATTCAGAAGGATATGAATTATTTAAGAGTTGGGATCGTACCCGTAGATGGGCTACCTATGTATCCATTGTTTTAGAAAATGAATTAGAACACACGTAGTTAGAGTAAATAATTATGAGGTTTATGCATGATTTATGGCTCAAAGAAAGATTTCATAATTACTTTTACACTCTAGGATCACGTGAGTCATGCTCGGTGTGAGAAACAAGAGGTATTGGTAAAACCAGACAATTGTGCCACGAAAGATGCAATCATAAGAAATAATATGGGTCTTATGTATGTATAACTTCCCAGATAGATGAGGATTGGAATATACTTCAGAGAAGAAACCCAGAAACAAGGTCCATAAAGTTATATGTGCTTTATGGAGATTTGGATACTTAACTTAGGGCTTACTCCTGAGAAGGATACCCAAATTAGAGGGGACTTATGATTGGGTTTTACTACTGATAAGGAAGCCCAAATCAAAATAAATTAAGAATAGTTAAGAGAAATTATGACTGGGGCTTACTCCTAAGGAGGATGCCCAGGTTAAAGGGACTTGAGAACTGGGGATTATTCCTAAGAAGTAGGCCCATGTTAAGGGGAATTATGACTGGGGTTTACTCCTAAAGAGGATGCCCAGGTGAAGGGAATTTGGAATTTGGGGGATTACTCTTAAGGAGGATGCCCATATTTGGGAACTTGGAGACTGGGAATTACTCCTGAAAAAGAGGCCCAGGTTAGAAGACTTGGAACTTGAGGCTTAATCCTAAGGAGGATGCCCAAAATTAAAGAAGCTTTATGATTGGGACTTATTCCTGATAAGGAGGCCCATGAATAGGGAACTTGGGGCTTACTTTTAAGGAGGATGCCCAGGTTAAAGAAGCTTAGGGAATTATACTGGGGCTTACTCCTAAAAAGGAGGCCTAGGTTAAATATCCTCTCCTCTTAAAGGATAAGGGTGGATGAATGAAATCTCTAATCTTAGTGACATAAAGATATGTAAATCACTAGGTTTTAAGAGATGTTCTACAGAATTCCTTTTAGATGAGGAAGCCAACAAAGGAACCATGCCAAAAATGGTTTTGAAGAGGGTTTTGAAGGCTAAATCTTGAATAGGATAGGTGAATTTGAATAAGAGAGGTGAATAGGCAGGAGGGGCACCCAAAAAGAAGTAGGCGCGTAGGTCCTGTTGGGGCCCGCAGGTATACCTGCGCGACACATAGGTACTTGCACGACAGTCAACCCATGGGGTAATACTTGGGTGAGGCTTGGCTCAAGCCCTTAGTATTATCCCTAAAAACTTTTAAATGAGTGGCGCGCAGGTTCTATTGAAGGGATAAGGTGGCGCGCAATTGTCTTCATTTCCTATAAGGGTTAGACACTTAAGCGCTCAGGTTTTGATGAATTTGAACACTTAGGCCTTTTCCCCCCTCTTTAGATCTTCCGTTCTAGGTAATAAATTACCTTAGAAGTGTTCGGAAGGCTTCGAGAAGAGACTAGAGCGCCGAGAGCTCAAATATGAGTTTCTGGATTTTTCCCATATCTGAAATGGGGGCCCACAAGGGGTATTTATAGGCCACTGAAGACCCTGGGCGAAAATCAAATAGGGCACGCAAGTCACCTGCGCGCCCAATATGTGGCGCGCCAGTATACCTGCGCAACCATGATGAAACATGCGCGGCCCATTCTCAACCAAACCCTTCTTCATTCCTTTGTCAATTTTTGATGCTTCTTCAAAGGATTAATCACTTTGTTTTAAGGTATTCCCCTTTTTCATTCGTTATACTCTGTGATGGAAAGGAGCGTCAACCCTCATTAATTAAGAAAACACCTTTCGTTTATTAATAATAATTGAAACATGGCCATCATCGATTTTATCCTCACGGATCGTAACCGAAACTACCAGGAAATGAAATTATAGATTTAAAAACAATATTATAAAATATATTCAAATACCTTATATGGTATAATAACAGTTTAATTTTTAAAAATAATATATACCAACGCTACTTCTATGAAACTAGTTCAAGGTGAAAAAAAATCGTACGCCCGATGTTGAAAATAGGTAAAAACTAACTAATATATATATATATTGATTATAAATATTGAGTATAAATGGTTAAAAATTTTGTTAATGTTATTAGGTATATATTTAATGAGATTAATTTAATTATTTAGTACATTTTGTGTAAGTAAAAAATTAATCAAGATATAGGTAAGGGTTTTTCATCTCAAACTCCTCTCTCTGGGACATGTTTGGTATTATGAACCTAATTTAATTTTTGTAGTATATATATTACCTATTTTAGATATCATATCAAGAATTGTATTTTAAAAATGTTATTTAAAGTTCAATTGTAATCCCTCTATTTCAAGGGGTTTTGATTAAAGTGTTACTAAATCCGAAAGGGGTTTCTTGGTCTCAATTCTGATTCTTTGAGACATTTTACATGATTCACACAATGTTTCCTTTGTATTGTGTTGTAATGATTTATTATCCCTTGAATGTTTTATAAATTATTTCCTTCTATTTAATGGTATAAACTAATTCAAACCAAGTTATATTCTTCAAACATCTTTTTACTTAAGTGTTTCCCCATTTGTAATTGTTTTTGGTAACTCAATTATCATTCATTGAGTTATGAACATTCACTTGAACTTATTTAATATAATTTGGGAACATTCTACCCTTTTATTTTATTATGTATTATTTTATCATTGTTTATATTTTTACCACATAAACCCCTTTTCAAATGACCCATTCTTCATGGACTGTGTTTCCCATAAGGGATGTTGATAACTCAAATCCCATTTCCTTGAGTTTTAATGTTTCATATTGAACTTTTTTTCATGCTTCGGTTCTCCCACCCTAATATTTTATTATATGGTATTTTATAATCCTCTTTAATAAAATTAATTTTTAATAAAAATAAATGTTTTTTACTCTTCTTATAATGTGAGTTTTGAAAAAAAATGTATTTTGAAAATAATATAATGGGGTTTTTCCTTTACCTTTCATATGTTTTATCTTTCTCTCCTCATTTCTACAAGATAAACATTATGTCTTTTAAAAGATCCATTATTAGATATTTTGTTAATGTTAAGTTTTCTAAATTATTTCATGTCACCTTTTCAAATGTTTCCTTTGAAAGTGACATGTAAATTTTTATTTTACAAAAAAATTAAAAAAAAAATTTAAAAGCCATTTTAAGTTTACATTTTCACATACCTTTTTATTTTCAAAAGGATGTACCCTAATGGAGTTTATGTTTCATGATTTATCCTCTAATATATATTTATATATTATTATTTGTGGTATTTAACTCATAGTATAAAATAATTTGATTATTTATCCCTTCTTTTGTGATATTGTTTGAATAATTCTTTTTATGGGGGTGGTTTTCATTTATGTAAACACCCTCCAATTTTTTCTTTATTGCATCGAGGGTATGTTCTAATGAAACCATATACTTTATTTCTCTAGATTTCTTAGGATCATGTTATTCTATAATTGACTTAATATTATAGTCCCTACCCTATATAGTGTGAACATATCATTTTACAAATTTAGATTAGAGGATGTTTTCCAAGAAAGAAAAATTATTAATTGAAATAGGGAAAAGTATTAGAATTATGTGTGTTGTTATTCTAATACTGATGATTATTTTAAAGTTAATAGTTTATTTTTTGACCATACACCTTCTTTATCTAGATTTCTTATGACCATGTTATCCCATTTATTGAAATTGGGATATTCTTGATGATTATTGATTGTTAAAACAAGTTGATTATATATTGAAATTATTTATCTTTCATTATATGGATAGATATGTTTTTATTTAGTAAGAGGTTCCTTATATAATGGTATGAAAATTTTTCTATACTCTTATGATAAATGTATTAGACTTGATTAAATTATGGGTGGGGGCTATAATTATATAGAACCTTGATTAATTGACAAGTCTCATGAGACAAAATAGGTTGTGTTTGGTGTATACCTTTCCCCGTAATAGGATAGTTTCTTTGAACAAGGCCTTGAAAACATGTTTTTGATGTTCATAATTATCCATTCCATCAGTATGGGATCATTATTATTGATATTCATGTTTTCATTTATTATCATTGATATATAATTTTATATGTTTCAGTTGATTATGGATTCATATTGTTCACATATTCTAACTGTAATATTTATTTTATGTTTATTCCATGATTACCTCAGTTGTATGTTCTCCCTTATTGAACATTTGAGCTCTCCCATTCTTATGTTTTAATTTCCTTAGGTTATGAAAAAAAATTACACATGATATTCCTAATATGATATCTTGTGTGGATAATTTATAGGATATTTTGAAGACTCGTTATGAATTAAGTAGTTTTGTATATAAGGAAAAAAAATATTTGTTTGATACAATGAACATGGGTTTTGTTAGTTTATGTTCTGTCCTAATTCTCTAAATCTCTAAACCTAAAATGATCCTTGGAATATAAGAGATTCAATAATAATTTTTTACTTTTTAATTAAGGATGGTTATATCCAAACCTTTACAACTTGTATCAAAGTGAGTGTGTAAAGTATGATTTTATAGCATTGGATCTGGGAGTGTGGGTATGGGGCATCACATTAATGGATTGAATTATCATAGTTGGAGAAATATAATGTTTTCTTACCTCCTTTCACTTGGCCTTGAATTAAGAGATGCTACTACAATAGGCTTTCCATCTATTTTTTAAGGTGTTCCTATAACCCATGTTAACACGGAAGATATGGTGATGTATTGAAAAGTCCAAAATGTTATCTTGAGGTCACTATCAAGAAAAGTAGGTATTGTAGTAGGTAATATAGTAGCATAGGTACTGTAGAAGTAATGGCACTGTAGAGGTGGTGCTACTATAGCTAGAACTGTAGCGGTGCAGTACTGTAGTAGGTACTGTAGAAACCCTGGTACTATAGCAGTACTATTCACTGAAGGGCCCTTTGGGCCAAAAAATGGGCTTTCAAGCCTTGTATTCAGGCCACTTGGCCTTGGGACTTTGGTCTATATAATGTCTCTCCCTCTACCCAGACAAAAAGCGGTTTTTTCTTTAATAATAAAATGAGGCTTCGGCCCTAACCTTTAAAAAAATTATTATTTAACCACGGTAAATAAAATATTCAAAAACATTCAAGGATTTAGTGAGAAAATATAGGATTAAATCATTGTGAAGAATCTTATGAGAAATTTCCCAAAAATATCTGATCCCATGGTTTCATCTTTATAGGATGGATAAGATATAACCTTGGATAAACTTCACAACATCTTAATATCCTATGAAATGAGAAGGATCTATATTTCAAAAATAAATCCAAATATGATATAACATCCCCCAGCTCAGTGATCCCTCAAGTGATTGAACAAGGGTTGGATATGTGACCTCAAGAATGCATCCTCATACTCTAGATTCTAATGACTAGCAGAAATGGTGTAAGGAATATAGTGGGGAGAATATACTCTCTCTAATAGAGTATAAATATAGTGTAAATAATAACATAGTAGCAGAAATAATGGAAATAAAATAATCATAAACATGAATCCATATAAAAATAAAGAACAAATAAATAATAATAGAATCATGTTATGATAGGATGAAATTTATCTAAATGAAATGTTGAAATTAAAACAAATAGAGGACTAGTAGACCCAAATTAAAGACTCTAAATCCTTGGTCCCAACCCCCATGTCAGTCTATCTCCAAGATCCAACCCATCTAGTGAACAATAGTCATCAACAAGGTCTTTTTCTATTGTCTAAAATTTCACCCATGAAATATGTATGGGTACTAAATGGTCTCCCTTCTAGGGTTTGAGTACAACTGAGTAGGTCGAAATAGGGCTCTAATGGGTGTTTTATGGTTAAAATTGCATGAGATCCATTTTTAAAAACTCACTTTTTAACTCATGTATAGTTAGTCAGCATGGTTTGGAAAATTGTGCCCTAATTGTGTGTCTATTGCTACCTCAAAGGGGACCTCACATGGTTTACCTGCATGGTTAGACAAACTGTGTGCCAATCATGTGAAATCCCATTATCCCATGTTACATGGTTTACCTAGGGTGGATACATGGTTTTGGAAACTGTGTACCTTGTCCATGTGCCCTCCTAAATCCCTTTGGATACTTGTTCATGGTTTCCTAGAGAAGCTGCAAGGTTTTCACTAACTATAATCAAACTATGCACCTTTACAAAATCCCCAAAACCTTCCCAAAAACCTTCCAAACTCTACCAAATATTACCCAACCACTATATACACACAAAAAAGGCATAAAAATGGTTACATACCTCAAATTGGGGATGCTAAATTCTCCCCAATATTGTCCTTTCCATACTTGGAAAGTACAAAACCATTACCTCCCCAAAAGAGTTCAAGCCATTGCTCAGTCATTTCTTTCTCTCATTCCCAAGTCTCCTCCCGAATCTGACCATGTTGCCACAAAACCCACACTAGACCAATTCTCTTCCCACATAATACTTTCTTTTACCTATCGACAATTCATACTAACACGTGCACCAATGAAGAATCCATATTTAGCTCAATATGATCCCATCAAATCACATGGTTAGGATCAAGATGATACTTCTTCAACTAAGATATAAGAAATACATATGCACCACACTGAACCATTGTGGAAATTCAACTGATAATCCAACACTCCAACTCATTAAAGTATCTCAAAATGGATTATATATCTTGGAGATAACTTTCAAGGATTTCCAAAACGATGATGTCCAAGCCTAGTAGAGATTATCAAGAACACATGATTACTCACCTAGGATGATAACAGTCATCAACAATGATCTTCATATGATTTTTGAGGACTCTGATCTGTCTATATTCTCTTCATGATCAACTTAATCTTATTTTTATTATCTTGGAAAATATTCATCCCAACCATTGAAGTCTCACTTATTTTCACCCAACAAAGTGGTGAATGACATGGACGCCCATAAAATGCATTAAACATAGCCATATGTGTCGAGGACTAATAACTATTATTTTATAAGAACTCCACTGACAAAAAGTTCTCCTTCCATGAGCCACAAAAATTCATCACACAATCCCACAACATGTCTTCCAACATTTGTATAATCCTCTTAGATTTCCCATCTGTTTGAGGATGATATTCCATACTCATAGTCAACTGAGTCCCAAGGGACTATTATAAGGATTTACATAAATGAGATGTGAACCTTAGATCCCTATCTGATACAATCAAAACTAACACACCATGAATCTTTAACACCTCATGGATATAGATTTCGGATAGACCCTCTGTCGTATGAGATTCAAGAATAAGGATGAAATGGGTTAACTTTGTGAGCTGATCCACTATCACCCATATGGAATCGTGTTTCTGAACTATTCTTGTGAGACCTGTAAAAAATACATAGCTATATTATCCCATTTCCATGGAGGAATAGGTAAATACTACATCATTCTTGTTGTTCACTGATGCTCAATCCTGACTTGCTGACAAGTCACACATCTCAATAAAAACACAACCACTTTCCTTTTCATACCCAGCCACAAAAGTTTTTCATTCAATACCTTAAAAAAAATTTAAATTCTAGGATGAATCACCCATCTCGAATAATGGTATAAACTAAGAAGTTATTCTTGGAAAGACACTGGTACAACCATATGATTCAAAAACCACAACACTGAATTCCCATCTAGTTTCAATCCCTTAATGGTCTCCCCACAATTGAGTTTTAACCTCATATCCACACACTCTGAATCAGATGTCTAAGCCTCTTAAACCAATTCAACCAAAATAAGAACCAATGAAACCAAAATGAAAATCACTACATCACCTCAGTCTTCACATTCCAAATGCATGTCACCTATGACCACTATCAATTTCCAATGATCTGAAGCTTGTTTTTTCACCTGAGTATATGAATTTCTACATAATGCATCTAACACCAAATTGCCTTTACCCAGTGTGTACATTAAGTCAAAGTCAAATATATAGAGATACTCCATCCAACTCCTTTGTCTCAAATCCAAATCTCTCTATGATAAAATATTCTTCAATCTCTTATGATTGGTAAACACCATGAATTTATCACCAAAGAGATAATGATGAAAATATTTCGAAGCATGCACTACATCAGCCAATTAAAAATCATTCATTGGGTAATTATTCTCATGAAACCTAAACTTTTTTGATCCATACACAACCAAATGATCCCCTAGGATGAGAACACACCCCAACCCTGATCCCGATACATTTTAATACATCACATAACCTTTACCTGATTCGAGAAAAACCATGATTGGTGTTGATGTAAGGTTACCCTTAAGCTCTTCAAAAGAATTATAACATTCCTCATTCCATTGGAATGGAACATTATTACTCATCAGAGCTGTCATCAGTGAATGTATCCAAGAAAATTCATGGAAAAATCATTAGTAATACCCAACTAGACCAAGAAATCTCTATATCTCAAAGACATTTTTTGGCGGTTTCCAAGAGATAACATCCTCTATCTTCTCTAAATCCACTAAAATGCCTTTCTTATAAGTAACATGTCCAATTAAACATACCTCTTATATCCAAAATTCATAATTTAATAATTTTTCATACAACTGATGATATCTCAAGATTCCCAGCATTATTTTCAAGTGTTTCTCATGATCATCCCTTGTCCTGGAATAGACTAATATATCATCTACAAACACCACCACAAAATAATCCATATATCACTGAAATATATAATTCATCAATTCCATAAATACCATTGGTGAATTTATAAGACCAGAAGGCATTACCAAATACTCATAATTTCCATATCTACTCTTGAAATCTATTTTCAAAATATCCTCCTTCGGAACCCGTAATTGATGAAATCCTGATCACAATTAAATTTTGGAGAACCAATGATATCCCTTCAATTGATCAAACAAATCATAAATGTGTGGAAGTGGACACCAATTATTTACTGTAACTAGGTTAATCTTATAATAATCAACACATAGCCAAATATTTTCATCTACCTTTTTAACGGACAAAACTGGTGTTTCCCACAGAGACATGTTAGAATGAATGAACCCTTTGTTTTATAGCTCCTCCAACTGCACTTTAAATTCTATCAATTCTATTGGTTCCATCTAGTAAGATGTAAGTGATATTGGAAAGGTCCTTCTTAGGTGATCAATTGTAAACTATACTTCCCTTATAGGTGAAAACCATGAGAAATTTCAAAAAATACATCCAGAAACTGATTAAAAACCACTGGAAAATTGCTTCTCCCAATATCTTCAATCAATGTCAAAGACAAAGCTACCAACTTATACAATATCATTATAACTTATGGTTCCAAAAAGCATATTTTACCCACCTTTACATTTTTTTTATCCCCTAAATAGATTCTTGACACCATCATTAGTCATGAAACTAACCATTCATGCATAATAGTTGATGTGGTACATAAAAATAATCAACCAATCCATACCCAATATTATATCATAAACATCTATCTCAAGAATTGGGAATTCCCACATTAAATCAACCCCATCCATAGCTATACAACATGCTCTACACAGAAAGGTTCAGCACTCTCTTTAACCAATAGGTGTTTAAAGTTTCGAAACAGAAGGCATCACTTACAAATTAAAACCCAGTGAGTCAACAATACGAGAAGAAATGAAAGAATTAGATGCATCAGTATCAAAAAATACTTCATAAATGTATAATTAAAAAGAATCATACCTCTCACTATGGATGGTCCTAACTGATCATCCACCACAACATGATTAACTCCATACACCTTCTTACTGGACACACTTTTCTCTTTACTCCCTTACTGTAATTTCCCCTAATGAGGAGTCATGGTATTACCACAATCACCATGGATAAATCTAATATGATAATGAGGGTTATGTTGCTGCCCTCATCCCATCAAATCATAAGATGCCAGTGGCCCCTAAGAATTGTCATGAACACCTGACCTTAGAGCACTACGACAATAACGTTGAAGACTCCCACTCTGGTTATAATTATGGCATGCTCCTGGTGGTTCTGAATAGTCTTACTTCATGTCGCTTAGACAGCCACATTAGAAACATCCCAGCTTTCTCTTAGGATTTAGAGGAAGATTCATTGATCCTACCATCGGATTCTGATCCATACTCCCACCTTGGAAATAAGTGTCCCTCTTCTTCTTAATCATCATGTTAGAGTTCCAACCATTTCCCATAGGTATCAACATAACAAATCCACCCATAGTTCCCATGATATATCTTTTAACCACTATTACTTTGTTTACCATATCTATATAATCTATTATACTAAGCACTGTAATCTTTGAACTAATTTCCGACCTCAACTCTGATTCAAAGATGTGTGCATCAAGGATGCACTAGTTGCAACCTTGAGTGAAAACTATAATAAATTCATGAACTAAGACACATATTCCATCACATAAAGTTTATTCTATTTCAAGATGAATAAATTTTTCATTCACTGAATTTTGAATGTGTGTGGGTAGAATTGTTTGTTAAAAAATTCTTTAAAATCCTCTCATGTTATAACTTGGTCTACTTGATCCTGGACCGCTAAATCCCACCACTAACATGAAAGATCTTCTAAAATATATGTATCTAACTTGAATTTCAAGTTTGTTATTGTTCTAATGAAATTGAATATTCGATTCATCATATTCAGACACACCTCCATCCTTTCTGGTATTGAATCACCCTGAAAGATGGGTGGATTCTGCTTCTAAAACCGAACCAAATAGTTTATATGCCTCCAGTCCTCCATTTGATTTCCATTATCCACAACCTAAAAGTATTACACTATGCTTTGAACCAGCTGCTGGTTCACTTAGGGCTCAAGTGCAACCATGTTTTCAACAGCTTCCTCCAATTGGTCTCTATGACACCTACCCAATTCCATTTCTATCAATACAACAACCACCATAAGTGTCACTATCTAGAAACTAGAGGCTTACAATTTCAAATTCTATCAGATTTCAACTATCATTTTCATTCTTTCCAAAATCCAACATTTCCCATGTTCAATATTTTTTTGAAAGATCCACATGTTTTTAAAATCGATATATTTTCAAAATACCACAACCATTCTCTTTTAAATCTCACATTTGGAAAAAAAATTATAGATTTTTCAAAAATCAAAAATTTATACCATAATATAAATCATTATTCCAAATGAAATATGCAATCCTGGTAGGAATTAATTTCTATCATGCATTCCATGCTCATCTCATTGGTTAAACCCATGACAATGAGATTTCAATGCCTATAAGTGTCTCCAAAACACTTATGCACCTAACTCCATGGTAACTTGAATTTCAGAATAAAAAAGTTTAGTTATGTCTTTTTATGCTATACATTTCATGTCCCAACAATACTACTCATTTCTACCATCCCAACTCAGGGAATAAACTGCAAAACAATACCAACTCCCAGACGAACAACAGATTCCAAAGGACCGAACAGCTGATACGACTTATAACATCCCACACCTCCTTATTGTCTTGAGAAGGTGGGATGACGTTACTTGGCCTTAACCGACATCCACAAGGTGCCAAAGGATGGAAATAAATGTTGAGGGATTCATGAATAATTGGGGATGATTTTCCCTTTGAAAAATAAAACAAACCAACCAAACATACCATTTCAAATTAACCATTATATGATGCATGTTAAAAATGTTATACAAATAAACAATAAAAAAATACCACCATAACCAAAGAACAACATAACCAGAATCAGATTACCAAAGTGGAATACTAGCCACCAACACTCAAGGACTCCAAAGTTCCACACCATGTTCTACGCTCCAACACCACATGACCACCCAAGCATCATGAGGTGCCACAAAAGTAATGAGATGCTTTACCTTTACTTGTGTCTCACAATACAACATCTCCAAAACCACCCAAGTGCCAAATCAGGGGGTGAGTAATAATACTCGGTATGCTTTCCCCAAATTAATTCCCTACTCATGCCACTAGGATAGAAAAATTTATCCCATTTTTTAAAAAAATCATATAAACCATATGAACAATGTAACGAATTCCAACAATCCAAACACATCCTTACCAAAACAGGTTTACCTAAACAAACTTGTTTTCACTGAAAGAACCCAAACAAGTCATTACCCTTTTCCCATTTTGCATTTGCATACCCCATTCCATTTCACATGGTCGCATGAATATTTCAACCATACATACAACTCCACCATATGATCTCAGTGTTACCTTTGACGGTGGAACTTCACATTCAACCCCATCCCATTTTATTGAAAACACCCTTACGCCACATCCATCCCAAACAACATTTCAATAAAACAAAAATTTTATCGAAAATCACTTTCACAAAACAATTTCCATAAATCAACCCAAGACACCTATTTTAAAATCATAATTTTTAAAATCCAACAATGAAGAATATTTTAAAACAATATCATGTTTCCACCAAAATCTATAAATTATCACTAAAGCGGTTTCACACAAGCTTTGCACATCAATTTCACAACCAATTTCAAGGAAAAAAATTAATTGGAAATTAATCCCTCTAGTTCTAGCAAGAGAATATGATATTGAATCCACCTACCTTTAGGGTTTTGGTGAAAACAACCAATAGAACAAACACCCACCATATATGGGTGAAAACTCCAAAAATACTCATTAGATCCCTTCCCCTAACATTAAAAAGACTAAATATCACCATTATTGAAAAAAAAACCTAGATATATTAACAATGGAACTAGATCTAAGAAACTAGGAGAGATAGGATAGTAGATCTAATAAAAACCAAGAAACTACCAAGAAAGGATACTTATCAAGGAAGATATGGCTTCAAACCACCAAGAAAACCCTTCAAAAATCTTATGGAATGAGTGAGAGAGGTTCCCTAACCTTAGAGAAGAGTAAATCCTGAGTGAGGGTCAAATTGTGCTCAAATGGGTGTTTTAGGGTTAAAATCACATTAGATACCTTTTTTAAAAACACACTTTTTAACCCGTGAATGGTTAGTTTGTACAGTTTGGAAAACTATGTACTAATTTTGTGTCTGTTACTACCACAAAGGGGACCTCACATGAGTTACCCACACAATTATAAAAACCATGTTCCAACCATGTTAAATCCCATTATCCCATGTTTCATGGTTTACCTAGGGTGGTTTCATGGTTTTTCAAACCATGCACCCTCCCAAATCCCCCTCCCTACTTGTGCACGGTTTCCAAGAGAAGCTGTATAGTTTTCACTAACCATGATCAAACCATGTAGGTTTATAAAATCCCCAAAAACCTTCCAAAATCTCTTGAACATTACCAAACCACTTAATACACATAAAAAGGCATAAAAATGATAACTTACCTCAAATCGGGCTTGCTACATGAATTTTGGTTCTTCTAAGGTTATAGATACCAAGAGAGCTATGATCAGAGCGAATTATCAAGCATTTGATTTTATTCCTGGTGGATCAGTTGAAAATATTCACTAGAGGTTTATGAACATCATAAATAGTTTATAATCTATAAGAGAAAAAAGGATTAATGATTATATCCTTGTAGAAAATATTATAGATAGTATTCCCAATGAGTAGAAATCAAAAATAATAATTGTGGATAAGATAATAAATTTGAATAATATTACCATGGATTATCTCATTATAAACCTTTTATAGTATGAGGATATACTCAAGAGAGATATTGATAAATAGAAAAAAGAAAATTGGTGGTGTTTATTTTACTACAAATACTATTCATACTAAAGCTGAAACTCCTGAGAAAGTTGTTAAATCTACTAGAAAGAAGAAATTTATTGTTCAATCTGATTCTAGTAATTCTGAACATTATGAAAATGTGTTATCCAATCTCTCCAGAATAATAAATAAGATAGTGGGAAAGAAATATTTTCAATATTATTATAATAAGATTCATAATGATAAAGGTGACAAGAAATATGAATTCACTTGTTAAAAATATAAAAAATATGGACACATCTGACCAGATTGTCCAAAGATGAAGAGGAAAGATATAAAGGATAAGAATTATGAAAGAAATGCTAAAAATTATTACAAATCCAAAGGCAATAAAGTGATGAAATCATCTGACACATGGAGTTCCAAAATTGGTTATTCTTCTAATAATTCTTTAGATAATAATAGTTCTAAACAGAGGAACATAGTTATTTTTTCTGATTTACCCATGGTAAAAAAAATTGATTCATGGGTAAGGTACACACAGTAGAACCCCTCACCAATATGTCTTTAAGTGTTAATTATATTGATGAGAAAAATTCTACATCATCTAATGAATAATCTTCCTTATCTAGTGAAGATAATTCTTTACCTTCTTATGATGAAGTTTCTCTTTTTTCAATGCATTTAGAAAATGAGAATTTTAAAATTTTTAAAAAAACTTAATTATGCTAAGTCTAAACTAGATAAGGATAATTAAAGAATAAATTTTTTGACAATTGAAATATCATATCTTTATAAAGATCTTGATGAGACTAATTCTAAAAAAGAAACTATTTCTAAAAATTTAGAAAATTTATTTCTGAGAAATATAGTTTAAAACTATTTTTGATAAACTTAGTTACAAAAATAATTCAAATGAGGATAAGAATTTAGTTATAAAACTAAAACTAAAATTTATTCTTCGAAGAAACTTTTGTCAAACTTTACCTTTGGTAAAGAAAACTTTGATAAAATTTATAAACAAATATTTCCTCATGGTAGTAGTTTTGGAATGGGTTTTTCACATGAGAAACTTATTTTTAGTTTCAATTAATTTGTTCTGAAAACATGAACCTTTTTTCACCAAGTTTCAAATTGGTGACCAGTGGAATAAAAATTGTTCATTAAATAAATTTCAATCATTAGGTTTTCATAAATCTTATTTTTCTAAACAAATGTGGATTCCAAAATTTTGTTTTCTGACACTACCGGACCCAAGAAGGTTTGGGTTTCAAAAGTCAAATATTTAGTTTTCAGAAAAACAAAGGTAGTACCAATAATAAGAATATATGGTACATGGATCATGGGTGATCCAAACACATTAATGGAAATAAATACTTGTTAAAGAATATAATAAAGATGAAATGTGGTAAAGTAACTTTTGTAGATAATGATCAAGGAGAGATTATCAGAATAGGTAACACTATTCTTCTTAGTAAATCTTTAATTTCATTTTTTTTGTTAAAGGAGATATCATTTAACAATTCATTGGAATGTAAGAAAAACTTGTTGATATTTTTATAAAACCCCTTCCTTTTGATAGATTTTAATACATTAAACATAAGTTAGGGATGATCAATATAAATTAATCATTCATATCAACTTCTTGTTTACCCATATCCTTACAATAAGTTACTCATTTTCAAAGGGGGTTACATATGTTTTATGTTTTTCAAAAACTTTTTGATTTTCTTAAAACTTTTAGTTTTCTAAAAATTATAAGTTTTCTTAAAACATGTATCGTAATGAGTTTTTTGAACTCCAAAAAAATTATAAAATTTTCAGAGTCAAAAATTCTCAAAAGGTTTTCCAGACTCAGAAAATTTTATAAAATTTTCTAGACTTCGATTTTGTTATAAACGTTTTTGGATTCAAATTTTTTTAATCAAGTTTTATCATAATCAGTTTTCACTTCTAAAACTATCGAATTTAGTTTTATACGAAAAATATCATAATTTGATTCATTAATGAAAATATCATAATTAGTTTCTATATTGAAACCATTGTATTCAATTTTTTTTCAAAAACTATCGTAATATGTTAGTTTACAAAAAAAAAAGAGAACATGTATTCGTACCAATGACACTTTCCACTCTAAAAGGTACTCTTCTATTATTTTATGTTTTTTAACTATCTCATTACAATTAGTTATTTAATTATTGTTGTTACTATTATAGTTTTATAAAAAAAATTACTTTTCAATGTTTTAAAACTTTTTCTAATCAGAAACATCCTCATTCTGATGAGAACTTTAAAAACTTCGAGAGTTCAAAAAATCTTTAAGAATTTATTTAGATTAATTTTCAACCGTTAGATCATAAAGTCTTCATCTCAACTTTTTGTTTTATTTTGGAATTTTGGTAATCACATATGATTCCTATATAAAGTAGGATGACCTCTTGTCCTATATCGGTTGTTTACGACTTTTGGTCTTGAGATTATATAGTCTTTAAGTTGCTAAGTCTAAAAAGTTTCCTTTTCATCCAATTCTGAATTCTAGTTTTAATAAAATAGAAATAAAGGAATATTTTGAAAATTGGTATGTTTTTAGAGAAAGGTTAGATGAAATATATTTCTATGAAAATTATAAGTCAACCCTAAATAAGATAATTTCTTTTAAAGGTTGGGAATCAATTTTTTTTAGAAACTAGATAAGGACTTTGATTTATATCCTAATGTGGTACATGAGTTCTATGATTCAGTTAAGTTTTTCAAGGAGGATGAGAAATAAAAACTTTATTTTACTATGTATGGGAAATGGTACAAGATGTCTTATAAGAAAGATGTGGATTTAATAGGATTACCTGCTAAGGGAGTAACATATTTTCCATCTTATAAGCTTATAAATGATATTGGTAGCCTTAATAAGTCTAAGGTAAATGATTATATGTTTTATAGTTATGAGAAAGTTGGGAAGGCTTCACATCTTACTCCAAATAACCTTTTTTTACTTTTTGGATTCAAGGATTCCTCATACCAGGAAAAGGGGGTCATGATATGTTAAAAGTATCAGATGTTTTTGTGTTGCACTTTTGGTAAACATGAGAAAGATTGATATTATTAATTTTATCATTATCACCATGAAAAACATAAAAACTAACCCAATCAAATCCAAGATCAATATATTCTCATCCTTCTTAAGTAAATTGTTTGTTTAATGTATGAAGTTTTTAAAAGTTTCAAATAAGTCATATCCAATGAGGGAGAAAATTTAATTCATTAGGGATGATAAATTGAATATAATGAGGGTTTTTTATGAAAAATCTAAAAAGTTTGTTAATAATCTTGATGGAGATGAATCAGAAGCACATTCATCAAGGAAATCGGTGAAATTTGATAAGAAGAGGAAGAGGAAGGTAGAGACTTCTCCACAGGGAGAAAATAAATAAAGAAATTAAAGTTCCTAAATAACTTTTTGAAAAGTGGATGAAGGATAAGCCTGAGAAAAAACCAGGAGATCGTGAGTTTGGACTCAACCCTAATAAATCCAAGACATTAATATAACATCCTGTTACTTTTTCCAGGTATTCCTAGACACCTATTTTGATCATTATTTGGTTGGGTTTTGTTTGGGGTTACTTCAGGAGAAATTTTGGAATTTTTTAATGTTTCTAGGCTAGTGCACGGTAGGCACACGATTTCCCCAAATCGTGCACCCTCTCAGTGGAAACTATAGAAACCCATACAATGGGGTTTTTCATTGCTAGTGCATAGTTTTACAAACTATGCACCGCTAAGTAGAAACCATGCACATTATAAAAAGGGGTCTCACATATAGGGTGCACGATTTTGTCTAACCATATGACCCTTCCCATATTATTGTATATACAGGATTAATTTATCCAAAAATTAATTTTAAAACACCTCAAACCCTCGTTTAAGGTTCCCTATGGACCTAAATAAACCCCCAACATTTTCTTCTTCTAGGTGAGCTCCTAAGACCTATTAATGGCCACTCTAAACCCATCCAGAACAAAATTGAATCTAAGATAATGAATTTAGATCTTCACCTAGTAGGTTTCCTCTTCCTGTTGTCTTCTCCTACTCACTCTCTCTCTCCCTTCTCCTCCCTATGGTTTTGTGAATTTCTATTCTATTGTAAGATCTAAAAACATTTTTTTCATATCTTGGATCTAGGTGTGATTCTGAGATCCTGTTGCCATTATTATTTGTTGTAGAATCCCAATTAGGGTTTAGAATTTTAGGATCCCATGATCCAAAGGTAGGTGGTTCCATTTTCATTGGCCAATATGATTAACCCTAAATTTATGGATTTAACTTCAATTGTTTGATTTAAATTCAATTTCTTGATATAAATGAAATTTATTTCAATTGGTTGATTAAAAACCCAATTCCATTGAATTGGGGTTTTGAAATTCGATTTTGGAAAAAAAAAATGGGGAAACCCCCAATTCCATCAAATTGGGGTGTGTTTGTGAAACCAATGAGAAATTGTGGAATTTAAATTTTTGAATTTAAATTTTTAAATTAATTTTATGATATTTTTTTCAAATTTTTATTTGTGAAAAATGGATTTAAATGGTTTTGATAGAAACCTTTGTGTTTTATCTTGTAAAAATGCATGTTTTGATTAAAAACCCATTTTGGTTTTTAAATTGTAATATTTGAAATGGGAGAATGGGATGAATTGTATTTTATACTATTTTTCAAATAAATTTCCCATCATTATTTTTTATTAGACAATAAGAAATCCTAGGTAGTTAGTGAGTTATTCGGACAAAACTCTACGATTTACAACGTTCCAAAACATAAATTTTGCATGTCACATCCTCAACAGGATTATGATGAAGTCCTCTTGGCCAATTTAAAAGGTATGTGGGTATACACATACTTCTATGTAACCTTAAGTGTGTGGATTTCCATAGCCTAGAAATATTTTAAATTTTGGAATATGATCATGTTGCTCGCTTGTTTATATTTTAGATATAAATGTGTGTCAATGTTTGTGAACTATTTTACATGACTTCTTATATATATAAACTATTTTATATAAAATTATTTGTTAAAACATTTGTTTAAAGTATTTCCATCATTTTAAATGTAAAACATGATTTTTTTTAAATATGATTTTGAAATTCCAAATATGTTTATTTAAAATTGAAATTTTTATTTGGTTAATTGGATGTGGAATATTATTATGTAATCCTTGGGGAGACCCTGTTGATATTTTATCTCACACCCTACCTGTGCCTTCAGGTGTTTTTAGATTATATCCTTCCAGGTTAAAGCAAAGGAAAAGAACCACTTGGAGATGGTTCTAGATGTTCATCATTGGGATTGGAGAGCTGATTCCACTAGGAATTAGGTTGTTCTTTTAGTTTATTGGTAATTTTCTATAGTAATTTTGGTTTGTTTACCTGTTTGAATTCTGGTACAGTTATCCCTATGTATTTTTTTTGTATTCATGATGACTTGTTTATCTTGTTCTGCAATATTTGTAGAAAAATCATTCCCACTTTATTTTTATATGATGTAAGGTGCTATTTTCCAACCCATGGGGATCAGTAATGCCCTTCGGGCTATGTCAAGACCAGATCTATTATTTATTTACCATGACACCTGGGGTAGTTCATGAAAAATTGGTATTAGAGCTCTAGTTTTAGCTTCTTTTGATGTTAGTATGTAGTTTGTGTAATCTTTTCAGGACTTAGGAGGTAGTTACGATCAAGTGTATGGATAGATCTCACTATAATGAACCTTAAGTCACCAGGGGTGATTAGGGAAAATCATCTTGAGGATTAGTTCTAGTATTTTACCTGATTTTGATTTGATATATTGAAATCCAAATCTTGTTTTTCTACCTATTGGGGTTGATTTCCCTTTGTTTCTCTATTTGAGTGTTAATATGATGTCTTCAATGTTGTCTGTTGATATTTTGTAGTACCATGCCTCTGAGAAGATGTGTGAATCGGATCCAAGAGGAAGATGTTGTTGAACCACAGTGATTGAATCCTCTTATGGACCCGAGTCTAGTTGAGGTGATAGAGTGTTTTGCCCAAGTTATGGTATATGCACCACCACCAGTCTCCATTTAGGCTCCATCAATGAAACCTCATAGGGATGTTCTTAGAAATCATTCTCAAGATTTACTTTGATAGAAGACACCAATTTTCAAAGGTTCCAATGATCCTCAAGAGGTTAAGGAATGGTTGAGTAGTATGGAACTTTTTTTTTGAGTTCCTATAAATACCTAACGAAATCAAGGTGAAGTGTTCCACCTTCATACTGGAATAACTAAGAAGGAGATAGTGGGACTCAATGGTGATAAAAAATATGCATGTGTTCTTAGATTGGAAAGACTTAAAGATTATTTTAACCAACTAGTTCTATCCAAATTCAATGAAATTGAGAAATTCTATTGAGTTTTTCAAACTCATACTGGTTGACAGAACCTTAACCGAATATTCAAACCATTTTTCTAAGCTCGTGCAGTTCGCACCTGAGATAGTATTGAATGAGAAGATGTAGACTTGATGGTTCGAGTTGGAACTTTGGTAGGATATTCATTATTAGTTTTTCTTATTGATTATACATTCATATTTTGATGTGATGGATAGAGCACTGATGGTTGAAATGGACTTTTCTATCAAGTCAGGGTTGTTGGGAATTTCTTTTTCTTCTAACGGTAGTGTGAATTCCTCTAAGGGAAAGAGGAATCATAGTGATTCTCATGGTGGATCTTGATAGCAGGGTTATTCTAGACCTCCTGTAGTCCTTGGAATATTACCTTTGATTTTATACTGGTGTTGAAATACTAGGCATTAAAAGGTGGTTTTCATTGAGGCACCCAAGAACTATGGCTCCTTCAGATGCTCAAGTCACTTATAGAAGTTTTTCTATGTCTATTATACTGTACATAGTAGAACAGGATCATCAGAACCATCTAAAACTAAGGGTAAATTATATGCTTCAAGGATAAATGGGTTTCAACCACTGGAATCTAGAATGAAGCTTTTTCACACAATGTAAGAGTCTCTAGAGGAAGTGGATACAGGTCTAGTGATTGTGACAGGTACTGTCACTATATATTCTTCATTAGTAACTACTTTATTTGATACTAGTGCATTATATTCATTTATTTTAACATGTGTTGTTAATATTCTAAATCTTACTATGTAGATTTTATCTTATGTGATGGATATTACTACACCCCTCAGAACGAAGAGGGGGAAAGGTCTATGTAGTCCCACTTTTGTTTTCTATTTTTCAAATATTGAGCTTGCTTGGAGTTTTCTGGTTCATAACATAAATTCTGTAAACATCATTTTCTAGATGGATTGGCTCATTGCCAATAAATCCCGGATTGATTTTTATCTTCGATGGGTCTCCTTTACTACACCTGATGGGGTTTAATAAAACTTTCAAGTATAATGGGACCCAAGATCGAGTAGAGCTAGTCCTTCTTATCTGGAGTTACAGAAAGTTATATTTGTGTTTTCTTTTGATCTGGAGAAGAAAAAAATTGAGTGGTGACCTCCCTCTGATGGTCATCTAGTTTCCCAACGTGTTTCCTTCTGACTTATCAGGTTTTCCACTAGTGAGGGAGGTAGAGTTCTCTATTGATTTGATACTTGGTACTCAACCAGTGTCTACTCCTTACTTTATGGAACCAGCTGAAATTAAAGAGTTTAAGACTCATTTGGATGATCTTATAGAGAAATGATTTAAATTATCAAGTGTGTCACCTTGGGTGGTGTTGGTTCTCTTTGCTAAGAAATATTATGGTTCACTTTTTCTTTATGTGGATTACCAAAAACTCAATAGAGTCATGGTAAAGAAAAAATATTTTCTTCCATGGATTGATGATCTATTTGGACAGTTGAAAGGGGAGAAGTGGTTCTCAAATATTGACCTTTAATCTGGTTACCATCAGTTGAGAATAAAATAATTTGACATTAAGAAAAATTCCTTTCAGAGTAGGTGTGTCCATTATGAGTACCTTTTCATGCCTTTTCGTCTAACCAATGTTCCAGTAGTCTTTATGGATTTTAAGAATAGGATTTTCCATGAGTATCTTAATACCTTTGTGGTAGTCTTTGTGGATAACATCCTTATTTACTCTAAGTTGGAGGAGGATCATGTGAATCATCTGAGAGTTATTCTATAATTTTCTAGAAACCACCAATTTTATGCTAAGATTTTTAAATGCGGTTTCTAGATTTGAGAAGTGCATTTATTGGGACATGTGGTGTCAAAATCTTGTATTTTAGTTGATCTTGAAATGGTGAAAGATATTATGACTTAGGAACAACCACAAAACATTTTCAATATTTGAAGCTTATTGGGGTTATCTAGGTATTATTTCTAGTTTATTAAGGACTTCTCAAAGTTTTATTTTCCAATGATTGTGCTAACATGGAAGGGAGTAAACTTTTCTTGGGATGAGAAATGTCAGAGATATTTTTTTGATCTAAAACATATTTTGAATACTTCACCATCATTGACTCTTCTAGAGTTTGGGCAGGGCTATGTGGTATTCTGTGATGCATTGAGTTTAGGTTTAGGATGTGTTATTATGCAAGGTGGTCATGTAGCTATATATGGATCTCGTCAAGTTAGGCCACCCGAGAAGAATTATCCAACCCATGACATTGAACTTGTAGCTATGATGCATGCGCCTCATAGATGGTAGAATTACCTTTTCATAGAAAATTTCATTGTGTTTTATGACTACAAGAGATTTAATTATATCTTACCTAAAAAATATTTAGATCTACACTAGAGGTGTTTGTTGGAGTATCTATAATCTTTCAACTTTGGTTTTTCCTCCACCTTGCGTAAAGGGAATGTCATCATGGATGCTCTGAGTAGGAAACTTTAAACCCATGCTGTGAAAGAATCATCAGAAGAGTGGAACTTGATGGTTCTATTTGTAAAATTTAATATTAGAGTCAAGGAATAAGGGGTCGAAGTTTCCTTGGTTAGTTCTTGGTTGAAATATACTCTTCTCAAGATGATTCTTTAGGAACAATGGATTAATGATGAGTTTTATAGCATTAGATACTCTCTTTATGGTGGGGAGACCATTATAGACTAGTCATTCTTCATCAAGGGAATTATATGCTATTAGAATATCTTTATTTTTCCATTAGCGGTAAGGAAATATATGATGGGGGATTTCAATAGTTCCCAATGGGCAGTGCACCCAGGAACCACAAAGATGCTCTATGATGTGAGGAATAGATTATGGTTTCCAAGTATGATATGGGAAATTTCTAAGTTTGTCTCTCATTTTTATATGTACCAAGAGGTCAAGGACAAACACTAGAAACCTTCAGGTATTCTACAGCCACTTCTAGTCACTTCTTGAAAGTGGGATGAGATCCATATGAACTTTTTGGTTCGATTTCCATTTATCTATAGGAAGAAGAATATGATATGGGTTGTGATTGATCAGATAACTAAATCTAATCACTTCATACCCATTCATGATACAACCAACGTTAAGGATTTGGTAAATATCTATATAAAGGAGATTTTTTATTTTCATGGAGTTCCATTTTCTATAGTTTCTAATAGAGATCCTCATTTCACTTATCGCTTTTGTAGAGGCCTTCAGGAGACACTAGGATCTTAGGCCCATTTGAGTACGGCATACCATCCATAGTCGGATGGTTAGATAGAAAGAACTATACTTATTCTAGAGTATATTATTTGTGCTTGTGTACTTGACTTTGGTGGGGCTTGAGATGACCATCTGGGGCTGGTTGAGTTTTATTATAACAATAGTTATCAGTTTGTGATCAGAATGGCTCCTTTTGAGGCCTCATATGGTCAACCTTGTAAATATCTGTTGTGTTGGTTGGAGATTTAGGAAAGTTCCTCGGTTTTAAAATGGTTGGTTTAAGAGGTTATAGAAAATATTCATTTGATTATTTAGAGAATTTCAATGGAATAGACCCAGTACAAGCCTTATTTTGATTGTTATTTTAGACCATTGTAATTTTCAGTTGGTGACCAGGTGTTCTTTAAAGTTTCACCCCAGTTGGGTCATCGACGGATTAGGAGGCTAGGGAAACTTACTCCTAATTTTGTGGGAACTTTTGAGGTTGTTGAGAAAGTGGGTAATGTTTCTTACCATTTATCACTTCCACCACTATTTACATCAATTTATAACATGTTCCATATATCTCTGCTATAAAAGTATTTATTAGATGTATCTCATGTTCTGAGAAGGAGTGATCTTGATGTTGAACCTGATTTATCCATGACTGAATGTCCAATCAGGATAGTTGATTATGAAACCAAGGTACTTCTTCAAAGTATGATACCTTTGGTTTGAGTTTTATGGTAGTAAAAATATGATTCTCATGAGATTTGGTAGAGGGAGGAACCGATGAGGGAGCATTGGCCTTATTTTTTGGCATGGAAGCTTTTGGGTAGGCTTTTTGGTGATAAAAAGTTTCTATGGTGGGGGAGTCATAAAATCTTGTTACTATTTATAAGTATTCCTAAACACCTATTTTTATCATGGTTTGGTTGGGTTCTATTTGGGGTTATTTTGGGAGAAATTTTGGAATTTTTGAAAGTTTTTGGGATAGTACACAGTAGGCACATGGTTTTCCCAAACCATGCGACCTTTTAGTGGAAACTGTACAAACCTAGATAGTGGGGTTTTATATGGCTAGAGCACAGTTTGAAAAACCATTCACCACAAACTAGAAACTATGCACCTTGTAAAAATGGGTTACATGGCTAGGGTGCATGGTTTTTTCTAACCATGTGACCCTTCCTATCTAACCATGCGTACAGGATTAATTAATTTGAAAATTAATTTTAAAACACATGAAACCCTTGTTTAAGGTACCTGAGAGACCTAAATTGAACCCCAACATTTTCTTCTACTATGTGATCTCCCAAGAGAAGTTTTTTCCCCTATACACCCCTCTATAATTGAATTGAATCTAGGTGAATGACGTTCGATCTTATCCTGGTAGGTTTCCTCTTATTATTCTCTTTCTCCCACTCTCTCTCTCTCTCTCTTCTCCTTCCCAAGGTTTTGTGGATCTTAATGCTATTAGTATATCTAGTAACATTTTTTTTGGATCATGGATCTAGGTGTGATTCCTGGATCCCATTTTCATTATTCTTCTTTGGTGAATATTGATTAGGGTTTAGAGTTTCAAGATCCCATGTTCTTGTGGTAGGTGGTTCTATTTTGATTAGACAATTTAATTAAAACTAAATTACTTGATTTAATTTCAATTTTTTGATTTAAATCCAATTCTGTGATATAAATGAAATTTATTTTCATTGGTTTACTAAAAACCCAATTCAATTGAATTGAAGTTTTGAAATTGGATTTTGGAAAGAAATTGGGAAAACCCTCAATTCCATTGAATTAGGGTGTGTTTTTGAAATTGGTGGAAAATTGTGGAATTTAAATTGTGAAATTTAAATTTTGAAATTTATATGATGGAATATTTTGCAAATTGGTATTTGGGAAAATGGATTAAAATGGTTTTGATAGAAACCTTTGGGTTTTATTTTGTAAAAAGGCATGTTTTGATTAAAAATGCATTTTTGTTTTTAAATCAAAAACTGGTATATTTGAAAGGGGAGAATGAGATGGATTGTATTTTAAACTATTTTTAAAATAAATTTTCCATCATCATTTTTTATTAGAGTATATGAAAACCTATGTGGTTAGTGAGTTATTCGAATAATACTTTACAATTTACAATGTTCCAAAATATAAATATAGTATGTCACATTCCCGATAGGATGGTGATGAAGTCTTATTGACCAGTGTCAAAGGAACATGTGTATACACATATTACTGTGTCATTTTCAGTGTTTAGAGTACCATAACCTGAAACTATCATACCTTTTGTCATATGATCATGTTTCTTACTTGTTTATATTTAAGATATAAATGTGTTCCAATGTTTGTGAACTGTTTTACATGACTTCTGATTTATATAAACTGTTTTATATAAAATTATTTTTTAATCCATTTGTTTAAAGTATTTCCATCATTTGAAATGTAAAACGTTATTTTTTTAAAATATGATTTTGAAATGAGAATTTTGTTTATTTAAAATTTAAAGGTTTATTTGGTTAATTAAATGTGTCATCTTATTATGGAATCCTTGGTGAGACCCTATTGGGATTTTAGATCACACCCTATATATGCATTTGGGTGTTTGTAGATTATATCCTTCCAGATTTGAGTAGGATAAAAGCACCACTTGGAGGTGGTTCTAGCTGTTGATCTTTGGGATTGGAGAGTTGAGTCCACTAGAACTTGGGTTATTCTTTCAGTTTTCTAGTACTTTGTTGTAGTACTTTGGGTTTGTTTACCTATTTGAATTCTGGTACAGTTCTCTCTATAGATGTTATTTTGTATGCATACTATCTTTTTTATCTACTTCCACAATGTTTGTGGAAAAATCATTCCCACTTTATTTTTATATGATTCCAGGTGCTAGTCGCCAACCCATGGGGATCAGGAATTCCCTTTAGACTATGTAAGACTTTCTTGGTTATCGGGTTATTAGGGTACACATGCTAGTTTATGAAAATCAAGAATACAGGTTGTTGATGTTTTGGAAGAAGAAGCAAAGAATAAGAATCCAAATAAGAGGTTGTAAGAAGCTATATTATATGAAAACTTATTTAAAGGATTAGAAAGGGCCTCTGAGAAGGTTGTCCTACCGACTTCCCAAACTGATTAAGTAAATTCATAAGGTGGATTGGTTTTTGATGAAACTATTTCAGTCTATACCGATGTTATTTTTGTCACAAAAAAAAGAAAATAAAAAGTCGTTGATGAAGAATCAGTCCCAATATTTCCTGAAAAACAATTCGAACCAAAGCCATCCAGGAAAAAAGTTCTTAGAACCACTAGATAGCTCAAGGATGAGCCTAAAAAATAAATTTTTGAGGAATTTTATGCTAAATGGAAATAAGAAGAAGGAAAATATGGAGAAGGATTATAATATAAATAATTTGAAACAGATATTGAAGAAGAAGTGGAAGAAGAAAAGCATGAAAAGGCATATGAAAGTGAAGAGGTAGATGATAATGAAGAAACTCACTCTAATAAAAAATAATCAGATTTATCATCATCATACTCATTGGACTTTCCCTTCAATGGAGATAAATAATATAAATCCATAAGTACTCAAGAAGAAGAATATTTATCAGAAGAAGATTCATAATCCTCATCAAAATAAGAAGATGATCAGTAATATAAGGAAAAATTTGGCGAGATAGTTGAATCGGATAAGGATGTTGACATCCTTTAATTGTATGATGATAAGGAAGTTAATAACAAAAAAAGGTTTTTAAATAGGATGAAAAAGTAAATTATAAAAAAGAAAATAATAAATGAAAGGAATTAGAAGTCGGGCTGAGTAGAATAAAACCTCTTGAGGTTCATCAAGATCAATCAAAATCTACTAGAACCATAGATCTAGGATGAATTGATTATGTTGTTCATATTTTAAAGATACTAGAAGGAAACATTCCTTATTTTCCATGGATTTAAGTAAGAGGTTAGATTATTCAAGATAGTCTTATGGAAAAATTAGAATCGCTAAAGTTTTTAATAGAGAAAGTGATCTAGACAGTAGCCGAATTAAAAGTTTTTCAAGAAAGTTATTAAACTCATAAAAAATCATCTAATAAAATCATTAAATGGTCTAATCAGATTGATGTTGACATTTAGATTCATGACTAATAGTTTGAATAGATTAATAAGATGATGGTATAATCATCAAGTTCTTTTAATCAATTATCCAAAGACATAGTAGACATAGTGAATTTTGTGGAAGAGTTTTGAAATGCGAACAATAATGGTATTGAAGATGTGAATGCCTTGAAGATAAAGATAAGAGATATGTATTAAGAGATGTCTAGACTTTTATCATGAGAAAATGAGCTCATCATTTTGGGAGAATAAAATAAATAATTTTCCAAGAAATTTTAGATTCAAGAAGAAAAATTTGAGAAGATGGAGAATAACTGAAGGGAGTTCAAGAAGATCAAGACTTTTGTGAATACCCTAATGAATAAATAATAACGTTTTATTTTAAAAACTCATTTTAATTTTTTTAAAAAAATATTTGAAGGTTTTTTTATAAATGAATTGTTATTTCATCCAATTCTGATTTTCCTGAATGTTTTTCAACTCGTTTTGGTTGAATGATCTTTCATATTTTCTTTTGTGGATGATTAGTTGCTTAAATATATAATTTCATATATTTTCTTTCAAACACTTTTCAGGAAACATTTTATTTATTCATAATTCCTTTTTAAAAATCACAAAGGGGGATAAGTTTTTATAAAGGGGGAGAAATTCTTAAATGGGGAGTAGTTTTTATAAAGTGGGATATGTAATAAAAAATGGGAGATGTTTCATTAAGGGGGATAACTTTTTTCAAAGGAAGAATATCTTTCAAAGTAAATAATATTTTGTCTAAATAGAATATAGTTTCCTAAGGGGGAGTCTATCATATTCTACATCTTACTCTCCATCATATTCAGAAGAGTTCCAAACTCAGAGGGAATTAAGGATTAACGATTTACTCTGAATACGAAGTATATAAATGAAATGGGTTGTAAGTTTTTCTAGTTAATTTTTCATTTAAGATTTTGGGTTTGTGCTTTCCAAAAAGGTGTATATTGTTGAGTCAAAAGTTATAATTCTTACTTTTATATTCCTTTAGTTTGGGAAATCACAACCACTTACTTAAAACTTTTTTAGTGAATTTTTTATCCCAAGTGTGTTAGAATGTTTTTTTAGAAAATATTAATTTTTACCATACTTAGAATAAGTTCTAAAGTATTAAGAATATAAAATTTACCTTTATTCATTACAATTATCATAATGAGTATGTATATGATAAATTGGAATCACATTTATCAGACCAGAAGTTATACTTTAGTCATGTCCATCATACTGAAAAATGTCTTAACAATCAGACTGATACTAGACCGCTAAAATAAGACTGACACTCATAAATATTATTGTAATGACAATCATAAAGATTTCCAATTAACTGACTGAAGTTTATAATCATATTTAGAAGATTTATTTCTAATTTAAGGAAAACTTTTATCACTATAATGGTGCTAATAAATACGATGTCAAAAATTAAGTTACGATGATCTTTCAAGTGCCAGGTGTCTGAGGACATTGAAAAAAACTTGGAAATGTGGTTATTATGTGACCATTGGAAGGATTCCTATAAATATTGGGTCAATTAAAGAGTTTAGTTCTGGTTGATTACTTGCTTTTAAATAGAACTGTGTGTGAACTACTCGTTCTTAGTCAATGTTTTTCTTTAGTAATTATTTGTTCTAAGGAATCCCCGTAAGGATTGTCTCCTTTAAAACTTTTGTAATTGTGATTCACGTCTAATTATTATTATGGTCAATGGATTCTGAGGATAGGAAGAAATAGAATCTGATCTTTGGATCTAGGGTTTATGGGGATAGTAAGACAGAGTTGATCATCACATCAAGGGATTCCATGGATAGGAAGATAGAGCCATTCTAATATTTGTATCAAGGGATTTCCTGGTAAGGAAATATAGACTTTAATATAAGTATAAAATAATAGATTACTTTAGTAATGGTTATTTAATACCTTTCTCTTAAGGTTAAAGAGTTATATTTTTAATAATATCTTGTAATTAATTATTAATAATAGATTGTTATTTTATTACTTGTTTTTTGAAGTGATGTTATGTTGCGCATTTATTAGAAATTGAATTATAGAATTCAACATTCTTTTTTTTGTTTTATCTATTCTATTCTGACTATGATGATAATAATAATCTGATTAATCGTATCCATCTTGATTACAATTTTCACTATGATTTAATCATGCACATTGTGATTATGATTCTACGAATGTGTTAATCTGACTGAGGGTTAAGTTAGATAATTCTACTTTAAGAGGCTTTGGTTTTGTTTTGTGTAATTCTTATAACTATGTTTTTAAAACTACAATTTACCCTCCCCCCTCTTGTAAGTATATATATCTAAGAATATTTTTATGATCTACACCCGGAACCACAAAAATCCAAAACACATGCTAAAAAAATATCCTCAAAAATCTGAATCATTCGTTTATATTGGCCAACATTCTAAGGGTGATAGTTTGTACTCATAATTAATTGTGAACCCAATTCCTTTTTAAGACCCTTCCAAAAAAAGATGTGAAATGAGGATCTCGATCTAAAATGATACTCCTCAGAACATCGTTCATGTAACACCCTAATTTTTTACAAATTTATTTTTTTGAAATAAACTAACTTCCTTTGATATCCTGTGATTCACACAATAGTTAGTTAATCTTGTGCTACACTCAATGTTGGGTTATCTTGTAATACACACAATACCAAGTTTTAACAAAACCATGACATATTAATAATATAGCAATTCAAATGTGGCTGTTATAACCTAACCATCAAACTTAGTTATATGAATAGTAATAAATAATTTTTAAATATTATGTATAATATTTTTATATAATAAAAACATATTGACAAAAAATACTTAATTTTCGGTAATGTCTTTATATTTTTCAAAAAATACATTTTTCTCAGAGAAAAATCCATTTTATTTCTTTTTATGAATAATAATAAAATAAAATTATGATATTTTAAGAAAATTAGTTTGATAGAATAAACTTAATTATTTAAATCATCATGTCAAAGTTATATTTGGGTGAATTTTTGAGGTTTTCCTGAAATATTTCATTTTTTGATGAATAGTGAAAATAGTGAATTTTAATTGAACACTACTTTTTCATTTAATTTACTTATAAAGTTAAATTGTATTTTAAATTGATTTTAAATTTAGATAAGTTCAATTATAAATCCATTAATCCAATTTAGGTTATTTTAATCAATTTTATATTTAATTTTGATATAAAAACTTTGTAAAATTTTGAACATTTTCTCTTTAAAAACCATCTTTCTCATCACGTCTCTCAGATTAATTTTAAATTAAATTTTTTCACTTATGTTAATTTAATTTGGAAAAATGGATTAACTATTTTTAATCATAATAATTTATACTTTCTAATAATTTAAAATTAATTTTTGACCAAAATGAACAGTGAATGCAGTAAAAATTAATTACCGCGGTTAACGTAAAAATGGGTTTACTGAGGGGGTTAAACTAAAAATATAAGAGTTAAAATTACCTATACACTTGTATAAAATATATTTTATGACCATATTTATACTTTATCATGTTTATGTTTGAAATTTGATCTATTTTTTACCCTTTTGAGGTATAAAAAATGTGGGATCACTCAATTTTTTTCAAAAATACCAGGTCTGTCCTCTCCCCCACTTATAAAAGGTCACCCCTCCCATCTCATATTCACACATTCCAACCCTTTTTTCATATAATACTTACCCAAATCACATTAAAAATTATATCCCCTCATCTCAGAAGCCTTATTTTTGTCATAAATCTATCCTAGGAAGTATTTTCATGCAATCCTAAGGAGGATACCCGAAGAATTGGTAAAGTTCATCAATGAGCATTTTTGTTATATTTCTTCCCCAGACCCATTCAATTATTTGTATAACATAATTATATAATAACCCCAATATATTCCATATACTTATATTTTTTTATGTTATGTTTTTGATCTACAACTATCTCCACTTCCATCAAATGGTTTAAGAAAGCATTGTGCATGTGTACGGCGGACTACCGCCTCATGAATCGATGGCATTTTTTTTTTCATTACCACCTCTCACAATTGGACATAATGATAGATTTATTGTTTATATATGATTTTTATGATATTATTATTATTCTTATTTAATTATTATATCATACATACCTTCGTGATTTTTTTTTGTAATATGATTATGTTTCTCATGTGTACGGCAGACTACCACCTCACAAAACAATGTGACTCCTTCACTATTTACACAGAATGTATTAAGTATGGGTTTAATAAAAATTTGTGATAAATATTAAATAACAAATATTCTATAAGGATAATATATATCATTTAATTCTCTATATTTCAATCTGAAAAGAAAATGTAAATAGCATTCATGTGTATGTACTGTCTACCATCTTCATGAACAGTGTATTTCATTTTCTATCACTAAATTTTATATAATAATATAAATACATATATATTGACTATATATGATATTTATATAATTATATTAATTATGGATACTTTTTAACCATGATCAAAGTAAGAGGTCCAAAAATATAACAAATCAAAACATATAAGAAAAACAAAACAGTTATTGCTCGAAACGTAAATTTAACATGGAATTGTTAATAAAATGGTAATAAAAAGACATAATAAAATCATATATGTTGTGATATATATATATATGATTCTATAATAGATATTTAAAAAACTTATATTTATTATACAAGAGCTTTGAATGAGTATGATGAAAGTCAATATTTAACATAAGGGATTTTTGTCTCAATTTTCTTTCTTTGAGATTTATGTTATGTTATGCACATATTTTATTTAATGAGGTGTATATACAGCCCCTTTGACATGTAATATAATGAATTTATTTATCCTTGTAATATTTTATGTTCCATTTTATGTTATTCTTTCATGGGGTAATTGACTCAAAGTTACCAAAGTGGTAAAATCTTATGATTCAATCTCATCATTTATTGGTATTGTTTATTACTGTTTTTATTATTATAAAATAATATGATCCATATATCAAGAAACTCATGAATTTTATTATACTTTGTTTATTGATGATATTTTAGGGTAAAATTTCCATTTTATACTCTTTGGTACTTAAAATAATTGGGAAATGTTTTTAATAAAATCTAACTTTATTTCTCTCTTCGGTCGGAAATATGTTTTCTTCCAAATCCATGTTTTAAAAAAATGTTTTAAAAATGTTTTATGATTTTAAAAAGATATTTTTACCCATTTTTTACTTTTTACAGAAATTTTTTGAAATGAATATTCATTTCATTTTCTAAAAAGTGCCAGTTTTATTTTACCGAAAATGTGAAAGGAATATTTTCTTTACGTGTACGGTATGAATTTAACTTCCCATCATCAAAACCATTATTTTATTTGAATCTTCATTTATAATTTTTCAAGGTTATATTCAAAGAAAATTATTTTTTAAAAAAATTACATTTTAAAATGTTTTTTTGTTTCAAATCATAAATGATTTTTTCATCAAAAAATGTTTTAAATAATCAATCAAAATCAATTCCCATATAAGATTCATCACTTGATGTTACCTTCGCCTTACTAAGGATACGATATAATGATATCGTTATTATTAATTCACTGAATGGTTTATGTTTATTATGTCATGATGTTTATGAAACTCGTTTCTCTTCTATGGGTTATACCATGAAGAAATGTTTATGAAACATATTTATTTTCCTAAGTTATGATATGAAAAAGTGATTATAAAACGTGTCTCTTTTCCACAGGTTATGATATGATGAAATTTTTGTGATAGCCATTTCATTTCATGGGTTATTATATAATTAGTTTTATGATCTTATAGGGACACATAAATATGGTTTTCATTATGTGATGGATGGGATCTATGTCTCCCTTTAATGTATTGGGTAAAGATTTATATCTCATTGGATAGACTAAACTAGAATGAGGAGTGAAATCGGTTCAATAAGGGACATTGTCCACTATGATGGTCTTGGGAGTGAACCTTGACTACTATGATAGTTTGGAGAGTGAACCCATTCCAACATGATAGATTTTTCAGTGAGCCTTGTCTAATATGGAAATAATTTTTTATGATTATGTTTATGCCACAAATCCATATCTTATGTCAATGTTATTCTATCATGGATCATGTTATTTGATTATATTATGATTCATATATTATTAACTGAAAATATTTATTCCATGATTCAATATTATGATCTTTTATATATAGGGTATAGTTTTCAGATGTTATGTTTATGTCCTCATATCGTTATGCTCATGTTATGATTATATATCTTCCTTTTTTACCCTTACTAAGCATCTGAGCACACCCTTTCTTATGTTTTATCTCCCCATATTATGAAGAAATGTTTTATTTATGATATGTATAATAAGGGTTATAGTTATGAAGAGTGTAGTGGAAGATGATGTAACTCACTTATGGACCATTTTTTATGTTTCCAAGTTTCCAAAGGAACTAAACTATTGTGTTACTCATGTGTGTATTTGTGTAATGTAATGAATATTCATCAAAAAATAATGTAATATCTATGTATGATAATCTTGGGTCACTATAGTTGGTATCAAAGTAAATTTTTAGTTAACCTTTGGAAAGTAATATGAGAAAACCTTAGTGAGAACCCTAAGTACATGTCTAACAATAAGTATAAGGATGAGTCAAAGTATAGGAAAATGTATATGAATTTTGGTTAAGGATAGTTCAAGTGGTTTCCTAAAAATACATCCCTTTTTGGATAATAAAAGTGGATGTGGATCTAGCATAGATGTACCTAGGGGTAAAAACCCTTAAATCGCTATATTGATCTAGACTAAATTAGGAACTAGTGTATAACAATGGGCCTCTCTGCACACCTGGTTTGACACTCCCAATGGATTTGTTTTTCAAATCCACAAACTCTTTAAAAAGAATCATGAAGGATTTAAATAGAGGATGGCTATTAATAACTGAGTATAACCCTAATTTTCATAGATTAAATAATAAATTTTCATGATTTAGACATCTTATAAGTGATATTTCATGATTATATGGTTCCCCATAAATATTATTGTTTCTTAGACTATGTTTTTTGGTTTTATTCATTGGATGGAACCTGAAGGAACCACATTTTTTATGAGTGTGATAAAAAATGAAGTGATTTCTATATGGAGCATACAAATTTAATGGGATCTAGAATGAAAAATATCATTACTATTCTCACAAACATTTCTCAAGATATGAATCATGTTATACTTATAAAGGAACAAAGGAGGCACCAACATTCTGTTGAGTCCTTCATAAGATAATCTCCACCTTCCTTCAATGGATTTTAGGATCTTCTAGTTACTAAGCAATGGATCAGTACCACTAAAAATTTATTTTCCATTCTCCGGTGTTCAAAACATGAAAGAATCACATTTGAAAGGTAAAGTAGATTAATGGTGGACTCTTATCAAGAATACGATACAACATGATGAAATTGAATTTGTGTATTGGGACAAGTTCAATCAATTATTTTTCAATATGTACTTTCCTCGTATTCTTTTTAAAAATATGGATAAGAAGTTCCTTTAGTTAAAGAAAATGGATGATGAATTTTTTATTACTTATGAGTCAAATTTTACAAGACTTGTAAGGTGTGTTTCTATTATTATCACCCAACCTGAAAGTAAGGTTGATTAATTATTTAGATGGCATAAAACTAAGTCCATAAAGGAATTTATCCATAAGATATTACAGTATCTATAAAGATGTTTTTTGATGTGATATCAAGTTGGAAATGGAGTTTGGAGTTATGTATCAATATCATGGTTTTGATACTAAAAGGAAGATAGATTTCAAAGGAAAATATAAAAACCATGGAGAGAGAAAGATTATCTTTCCTTTATGCTCAAAGTGTGGTAAGAAGCATGGAGTAAATTGTATTAGGGGGACTAGTAAATTTTTTAAGTGTGGAAAGGTATTTAATAGGGAAATTTATTTCTAAAGTGATGGGAAGAAGTTTTATAATAATATAAATATATAGAAAGATACATAGAATTCACCACTGACACTCCATTGTTTAAAATTCAAGGAGTATGGGTATTATGTTAACCAATGCTCAAATCCAAAGGTTAATGAGGATGATCAACATCAATAACCTCTTAATCCAAGAGACAAAGGGAAATCTCATGTGATCACTATTTTTGATGAGGGGTGAGATAACGACGTGGTGAAATGTATACTTACCATCCACTCTAGAACAACTAATGTCTTATTTGAATCCAGATCAACCCATTATTTCAGATCTAAATAATTTTCTATGGGTATTATGATTCCACCCAAATGATTAGATATAGAATTACCAATGAAAACCTTGAATGTTATGATGATATCATCTCAATTATATGATTCTTCTTCAATTGAAATCGGTGGGAATGTGCTTCTTGTGAATATTGTCATTCTTCCTTTGGTTGAATTTGAGGTTATCTTGGGAATGTATTGGAATTCTCTATATAAATCCCACATAAATTGTCGAGGGAGGGAATTCATGTTTCATACTATAAACCAACCTATCATTGTATATCAATGGGATGATAAGTAAAACTTATAATGGATATCATATCCATTGTATGGGTCTTAGTTCCCATTTAGAAGGGGTTTATAATTGATATGGTCAGGTAGAAACTTAAAATAAATGATATTATTATTGTGCCAGAATTTTTGATGTATTTATAGGAGAGTTTCCTAGCCTTACACCAAAATTTGAAGTTGATTTATCAATAGAACTCATACCTGGTGCCACACCAATTTCAAAGACTCCCTATATAATGGCCCCAATTGTGTTGTAGGAATTAAAGAAGAAACTCCAGGAAAACATTGATGGGGGATTCATTTGGCCAAGAGTGTCACCTTAGGGTGCACCAATTCTTTTTGTTAAAAATAAATATGGTTCAATTTTACTCTTCGTTTATTCTTGGGAGATGAAGAAGATCACAATTAAGAATAGGTATCCTCTTCCCCATAATGATGACTTGTTTGATCAATTGTATAGAGCTCAATATTTTCCAATATTGACCTTTATTCTAGATATCATCAATTGAAGGTTAATAAGAAGGATATACCCAAGATAACATTTCATATAAGGTATAGACACTATGAATATATAGTTATTTCTTTCAATATTAATAATTCCACTGTTATCTTTATAGATTTAATGAATATAATCTTTATATATTACCTTGATCAGTTTGTCGTAGTCTTTATAGATGATATTCTTATCTATTAAAATAGAAAGTAATAGCATGAATATCACTTTAGAATTGTACTAAAGACCCTAATAAAGAAGAAAATATAAAAAAATTACAAATTTTAAATTTTGGCTATAAAATGTTTCATTTTTTGGGTCATAGAATCACAATAGAGGGTATATCGGTAGATCCATCAAAGATGAAGGCTATTAAATGTTGGAACAGACCAACCATGGTGATTAAGATCCATAATTTTATTGGTTTAGTTGGATATTATCAACGGTTTGTAGAGAATTTCTCATGACTATCTAATAATCTGACCAAGTTAACTCAAAAAGGATCCAAGTTCCTCTAGATAGATGAATGTGAGGAAAATTTCAAGGAACTGAAGAGAAGATAAGTTGGTTCACCTATGCTTACATTACCCTATAGTGGATGAGGGTTTGTAATCTATATTGATTCAACCAAGAAGATATTTGGATGTGTTTTTATACATAATTACAGGGTTATAGCTTATATCTCATGAAAATTGAAGATTCATGAAAAATATTACTCAACTCATGATTCAAAGTCAGTTGTGGTAATTTTTTCATTAAAAATATAGATTAATTATATTTATATAGAAAAGTATTATGTATATATTTATCAAAAAAGTTTAAAGTATATATTCACATATAAGGAGGTGAACATGATCCAGAGAAGATGGTTAAAGATGATTAAAGTTTATGATTTCTCAATACATTACCACCATGGGAAAGTGAACAGGGTATCTGATGCTTTGAATCGAAAGGATCATGTTAGCTTATACATGATGAGGATCACAAAAGATCCAATATTTATATATTTTGAAAGGATGGGTCTGAAAATTATAAAGGAAGGGGAAAATTATTATCTTACTAAATTGAATTTTCAACCATCTATCCAAGTGAAGATTAAAGAGGCACAAAGGGAAGATATAGTGCTATATAATAAGGTTAGAAATGTTCATGAATTTAACCTTGATCGTAATGGAATGCTAAGGTTCATAAATCATGTATTCATTCCATCCATACAATACTTGAAGAAGTATTTATTAGAGGAATATCGTAGTTCTTCATTATTTATTCATCCATGAAGTTTGAAGATGTATATATATTTGAAAGAATAATTCTAGTGGGATGTCATGAAAAGAGATATCGTAGAGTTTGTATCTTGGTGCTTGATATGTAAACAAGTTAAGGCTGAAAGACAAAATTTTAAAGGGATGTTTCATCCATTACCCATACCATAATGGAAATGGGAAAACATCACCATGTATTTTTTCATTGAACTCCCCAAAACTTCTAAATGGCATAATTCTATATGGGTTGTAATCGATTTCCTTACTAAGTCAGCACACTTCATCACTATTAGAGAAGACTTATCTCTAGATTAACTTGTTAGGATATACATTAAAGAAGTGATAAGGTTGTATATAGTACCACATTTCATTGTATGTAATCAGGATTCTAGATTTACCTCAAAGTTATATTGAAGCATTCAGTAAGATCTTGATACGAAGTTGAGTTTTATCACTACGTATCATCTTCATATAGATGTTCAGTCTGAAAGAACAATTCAAACCCTAGATAACATGTTGAGATCTTATTATTTGGATTTAAAAGGTGGTTGGGATCAATACCTTCCTCTAGTTGAGTTTTCTTACAATAATATATTTAACTAAATCATTTAGATTGATCTTTGTGAATCCTTCTATGTAAGGAAATTTAGAGCTCTAATGTTCTGGAATGAAGTTAGTGAAAGAAAGTTATTGGGAAATTAGATAGCTGAGGAAATGGAATCAAAAAGTTAAATACATTCAGAAACACATCAAGAAAGCTCAGAGTCAACATAAACTTTATACTGATAATCATCAAAGTTATCTATAATTTGAAGTTGGTGATAAGGTGTTTCTAAGAATTTATCCATGGAAGAAGGTTATGAGATTTAGGAAGAAAGGGAAATTGAGCCCTTGGTATATCGGTCCCTTTGAAATTCTTGATTACATTGGGGATCATATACTATCAGTTGGAACTTCCACCAAACCTCTCTCAAGTCCATGATGCGTTCCATGTATCTCTCCTAAGGAAGTATATACTTGACCCTCCACATGTACTGAACTCAAAATTCATACCATTAGAGAAATATCCTTCTTCTGAGGAACAAATGGTGGAGATTTTGGATCACACAGATAAAGTTCTGTGAAATAATACCATTCACCTGGTCAAATTTTTGTGGCGAAACCACCTATTTGAGGAAACTATGTGGGACCTTGAGGGTATGATGAGGCAGAAGTATCCTCATTTTTTCATATCAAAATGATAAATTTTGAAGGATAAATTAATTTTAAGGGGGGTGGAATGTAACACCCTGAGTTTTTATTAATTTGTTTTTTTTTATAACTTAAATTTCGATGATATCTTGGGATATATACAATATAAAGTTAATATTGAAATTCACACAACACTGGGTTAGCTTGTGTTACACACAATACTGAGTTTTAAAAAAACCACAATATATTACTAATATAGTTATTAAAATGAGACCATTATAAACTAACTGTTAAAATTATTGATATTAATATTAATAAATACTTTTAAAATATTTTGTATGATGTTTTTATATAAATAAAATATATTTATAAAAAATTATGAAATTTTGGTAAAGTCTTTATATGTTTCAAAAATACTATTTTCTCAAAAAATGATTTTTATTTCTTTTTGTGAATGATAATAATTAATTTTTGAAACTTTTGGAAAATTAATTTATTAAAATAAACTTAAATTTTTAAATAATCATGTCAAAATTATATTAGGGTTATGTTTTGGGATTTTTCTGAAATATTTCATTTTTTGATGAATAGTGAAAAATATAGATTTTTAATTGAAAACTGTCATTTCATTTAATTTATTTATAAATTTAAATTATATTTTAAATTTATTTTAAAGTTAAATTTTTTCAATTATAAATCCATTAATCCAATTTAGTTCATTGGAATCAATTTCATATTGAATTTGGATATATAAAAAAAATTTAAACTTTTGAACATTTTCTCTTTAAAAACCTGCTTTCTCATCACATCTGTGGGATTAATTTTAAATTAAATTTTACTACTTATATGAATTTAATTTGTATAAATGGATTACATATTTTAAATAATAATAATTTATATTATCTAATAATTTCAACTTAATTTTCCACCAAAATGAATAGTGAATGTAGTAAAGATTAATTGTCATGCTTAAGGTAAAAATGTGTTTACCGAGGAGTTAAACTAAAAGGATAAGGGTTAAAATTACCTATAAACTTGTCTAAAATACATTTTATGGTCATATTTAGACCTTATAAGGTATAATGTTTAAATTTTATCCATTTTTTTATCCTTGTGATATATGAAAAACGTGGGAGAACTTGATTTGTTTTCAAAAATACCAAGTTTGTCATCTCCCCCACTTATAAAAAGCCACCCCCTCTCCTCTCTTATTCACATTTTCAAACCCTTTTGGTACATCCAATACCTACTCAAATAACTTCCCAAATTCACTAACCTTATCCTATAAGCCTTTATTTGGTAATAAATCTATCCTGTGAATGATTTTAGTGAAAACTTAAGGAGGATACCTAAAGAAGTTGTAACGTTCATCAATGAGCATTTTTGTTTTATTACTTCCGAAAACCACTTTGATTATTTTTATACCATGATTATTTAATAACCTCAATATATTACATATATTAATATGTTGTTATGTTAATTTCATGACCTATAACCATATCCACTTCCATCAAATGGGTTATGAAATCATTGTTCATGTGTACGTCGGACTACCACCTCGTGAACCGATGTCGTTCATTTTTCCATTACCACCTGTCACGGTTGAATATAATGATGGATTTATTGTATATATATTTTATTTATGATATTATTATTCTTTTATAATTATTATATCACACATACCTTCATTATTTCCATTTTTTGGGAATACGATAACATCGCTCATGTGTATGGCGGATTACAGCCTCGCGAAGTGATTTGATTCATTCACACTTTACATAGAATGTATTAAGGATGGGTTTAATAAAAATATTTAAAATTTATTACATAACTATGATTATAGAATTATAATATATATCACCTACTTTTATTTCTTTCAATTCGACAAGAAAATGGAAATGGTGTTCATGCGTACGTACAACCTACTATCTCTATGAACAGTGTATTTCATTTTATATCACTAAATTTTATAGATTACTATAAATACATATATATATATATATATATGTAATATATATTATATTTATATTATGTTTATAATTATAGATATGGTGTGACCATTATTAAAGCAATCGGGCTTAAAATATAATAAATCAAAACATACAATAAAAATAAAGCAGTTATTGCCCGAAACGTAACTTTAACAAGAAATTTTCAATAAATAGGGAATAAAAGTGAATAATAAAATCAAATATCATATGATTTATATGAATATAGTTCTATAATAGATTTATAATAAACTTATGTTTATTATATAAGAGTTTTTAATGGGTATGATAGAAGTCAATACTTAAAGTAAGGGATTATTGTTTCAATTTGTCTTCTTTGAGACATATGTCATGTTATGAACCTATATTAATTCACGAGGGTATATACCACAAATTTAACCTATAATATCCTAAATTTATTTATCATTATGATATTTTATGTTTTATTTTATGTTATTCTTTCATGGGGATTACGATTCAAAGTTACTAAAGTGGTAAAATTTTGTCTTATAATATCATCATTTATCAAGATTATTTATGATTATGTTTCTAATGATAAAATATTATGATCCATATATAAAAAACTCATGAATTTTATTAACCTATGGTTATTAATGATATTTTCAAGTAAAAGTACCATTTTTTCACTATTTGGTACTTAAAATAATTCAAAATATGTTTTTAATAGAATAAAACTTTATTTCTCTCTTCGGTCAAAAATATATTTTATTCTAAAACCATGTTTTATAAAAAAATTATGATTTTTAAAAGACATTTTTACCCTTTTTTACTTTTAAAAAATGAAAGGAATATTCATTTCATTTTCAAAATAATGCACATTTGGCCTTTAGTGAAAATGTGAAAGAAATACTTATTTTTATGTGTACAACATGAAAAAACTTTCCATCATCAAAACAATTATTTTATTTAAAGATTCAATTATAATTTTCAAGTTTATTTTAAAATAAAATGATTTTTAAAATGTTTTACATTTTAAAAAGTTTTTTTTTTCAAAGCATAAATGATATTTTCATCAAAAAATGTTTTAAATGATCGATCAAAATCATTATCCATATAATATTTCATTTGTTGATGTTACCTTTGCCTTATTGAGGATATTATCCAAGGATACCATTCTTATCCCTTATCTGAATGGTTTATTTTTATGATTTCATGATGTTTATGAAACCTGTTTTACTTCCACAAGTTATACCATGAGGAAATTCTTATGAAATCCATTTATTTTCACAGGTCATGCTATGATTAAATGATTATGAAACCTGTCTCTTTTCCATATGTTATGATATGGTAAAATTTTTATGATACCCATTTCATTTCATGGGTTATGATATGATGAATTCTTGTGATCTTGGGTCACACATAAACATTGTTTTCATTATATTCTAGGTGGGGCCTATATCTCCCTCCAATGCATTGGGTAAAATTTATATCTCATGAGATAAATAGGACTATAATGAGGAGTGAACTCAGTTCATTGAGGTACTTTTTCCACAATGATGGCCTTGAGAGTGAACCTTGACTACTATGATGGTTTGGAGAGTGAACCCATTCCAGTATGATAGCTTTGGTAGTTATCCTTGACTAATATTGAAATTATTTTCTATGATTATGTGTATACCATAAATCCATGTATTAGGCCAATGTTATACTCTTAGGGATCATGCTCTTTGATTATCTTACTATTCATGTCTTATTAACTACAAATATTTATTCGATGATTCTAGACTATGATCTTTGATAAGCAGGATATGGTTTTCAAATGTTATGCTCATTTCCTCATACACTTATTGTCATGTTATTCTTATATATCTCCCTTATTTACCCTTACTAAGCATCTAATCTCACTCTTTTTTAGGTTTCCTTTCCCCAACATATGAAAAAATGTATTATTTAAAATATATCAAAGAAGTGTGATAGTTGTGAAGAACATATTGGGAGTCGATGTAGTTCACTTATGGACTAATGTTTATGTTTCTATGTTTCCAAAGGCACTAAAATATTATGGTCCACTGGCGTGTATTTGTGTAATGTAATGAATATTCATGAAAAATGATGTATTATATATGTATAATAATTATGGGTTTCTATAGTGTAGTTAAACTATCTCTTTCACATAGAGACTAACCAGATAATTGATAGTAAAGGTCTCCCTAATGGGAAATAAGTGAGATACCTTAATTAGTATACCCATGATCACCCATATAACATTATTCTTATAAGGTTTCCAGGGTAATCCTATCATAAAATCCATAGTTACATAATCCCACTTCCACTCTAAAATGGGAAGAGGCTCCAATAGCCCAACATACATCTCCTTCTCAGCCTCCACCCACTGACTGGTGAAACATCTCTCTACAAAAACTATTATTTATTTATTAATTTTTGGACACCAATAATGTCTATGGAGATCGCAATACATCTTTGTAAAAATAGGATTTATCACCCAGATAGAATTATGAAAATCCATAATTATCTCATCATACAAACCCATAAGAAACCATAATAGACCATGCAATCGAAGAACATCACCACTGCCAAAACATCATCTTGCTGGTGGATCCCCACCATATAAGTTGTCCCTTAGATCTAAGACCATTTGATTAAATAAATGGTTTGTCCTAATCTGATCCAAATTCATAGGTATAATAGATGTTGAAGTCATAGATAATCATCCCTAAGAATCTTAAACATCTAGATTCATGTCCATAAAGAGTTCTATTAGCCTCTACTCTTTGCATGACTCTTGCACTGCCTTTATCTATGTATTTTGGCTCAAGGAATCAGCCACAAAATTTCCTTTTCCTGGTGTGTAATCCAACTTGAAGTTAAAATAATGCAGATACTCAACCCACAACCTCTTCTAAAAGTTTAGGTATCACTGAGAAATGATGTACTTTAGGATTTTTTGGTTCATGTACACCAAAAACCTATCACCCAATAGATAGTGTCTCCAACATCTATAGTCATACATCATTGTTTCTAACTCCAGATCATGAGTAGGTTAATTCTTCTCATGTAGTATCAATTGTATATATCCATAAGCAAACACTTGGTCTTATAGCATTATAATTTCTCTGATTCTAACTTTGAAAGTGTCACAGTACATGGTATACTCTTTTCCTTGTATAGGAAGAGTGAGGATCAACGCTGAGGTCATCCTACTCTACAGATCCTACAAATCTCTATCATGAGAATATGACCAAAAAAACTTCACCCCTTTCTTAGTTATCCTGGATATTGGCACTTTCAAATGGGAGAAGTCCTAGATAAAGTGTCGATAGTAACCTATTAGTCCTAGAAAAATCTAAATATGGAAGACATTCTTGGGCCTCTCCCAAGATACCGCATCTGTAACCTTCAATGGGTGAATTTCCAATCTATCCTCTGAGATAAAATGGTTGAATAAGTGCACTATATATATCTAGAAACTATATTTATATAGCTTGGTAAAAATTTGATTCTCTCTCAATGTACTCAGAATAATGTCAAGATATTGGGCATGATCATCTTCTAATTGATATTACGCCAAGATGTCATCAACAAAAACTACCAAAAACTAATATAGAAATGGATGTAATATCCAATTAATCAAATCAATGAATATTTTTGGTGTTTTCATCAAACCTAAAGGCATAACCATGAACTAATATAATCCATACCAACTTCTAGAAGTAGTAAAGGGTATGTCATATGGTCTCACCCTCAACTGATGGTATCTTAGACACAATTCAATCTTAAAAAAGATCTTGGAACCTCTTAGTTGATCAAAAAGATTGGAAATGCATGGAAATGAATACCAATTCTTGATCATCATCTGGTTCAGTCTCCAATAATCCACACATAAGAGTAAGGTCCCATCATCCTTCTTGGAAAAAAATCATGGGAGAACCCCACAGAGATGTACTAGTCTATATAAATCCACTTTCTTCCAAATATTCCAATATAACTTTCAACTCACAAAGCTATTCTGGATTCATTATATAGAGTGTAATATAGACTAGTTATACTCTAGAAACCAAATCAATCATGAACTCGATCTCCCTTACGGGTGGGAAACGAAATAAATTTTCATGAAAAATATCCTGAAAATGTTTTACCACTGGAGGAAAAGTATCATGATGCATTCCATTATCACCCATAATAAGTCTTTCTATACAGGTAGTGAGACAATTAAATGTTCACTAAATTGGTTTGACATGACTATCCTGAATATCCCACCCATCCTAGTGAATATGGATGCTCCCTTATAGAGATATAAAGGAAACTTTCCTCTAATAATAATTGATATGATCTTGGTGTAGAACTAGCCAGTCCATACTAAGAATAAAAAAAATCCTATCATTTTCAACACAAAAAAATATCCAAAAATAAATGTTAGCCTCCAATTTCAAGAGAACACCCCTTGAAATATTTTATATCCTCTCACCATGCTCTCAATAGTGTGTCAATGGTCATAACACCAACAAATACCAATCCATTTGAAAACAAGTAAATAAACAATGAAATATATTCTCTTGTATCAAAAAAAATATAAGTAATGGTGGATGGTAAAAGAATCTTTCCTCTAGTAGTAGAAGGTCCTCTATAAAATCTAGTTTGATTAGACTATATAGTGTGCAGTTGACTTGCTACTCTACCTTGAGATCCATTCTGAAACCCTTGTTACATTCCCTTTAAGGGGTATTTTCACTCTTTCATTGGGGTACCACATCCCCTACCTTATCTAGAACGTCCAGTGGAACTCCACATACTTTTTTTCTAAGGAGTAATTAAGTCCCTTTATGTCTTAGGTATCTAACCTAATCCCCCTCCACTACATTGTTGCTTAAAGTTCATATAGAACTTCTAAAGGTGAGCTGTCCTACCAAAGACATGGAACTCTACTGTGGGGTAAGTACACTATGGGAACTTTTGGTCCAACGTGAAACATTGAAAAAATTATATTGGTCTATGATCTTGAGGTGGAATTCCACTCCTCTGGAGACTCTATTTGTTATTTCCCTAGTGAAAACTGCTATTTCAGCACTTCTTACCACCAGAAGTAGAACCACCAGATAACCCTACTGAAACTGTACATCCACTAATTAGGGACTATCTCAAATTACCTTTAGTGATGAGAGCCGAATTCATTACATCTAAAAGTATTCTCAGGTGAAATACATTCACCTACGACCTTATCTCATATAGATTCCCATCCTAGAAACGTATCGCCCTGATGACCTCATCAACCACCAAAGATGGAGAAAAATATTACAGGTTTATAAAAATTATAGCATAGTCCATCACTAACATTCCCTCATATGTTATATGTATGAACTCATAACCTTTATCATCCCTCAACATATCTAAATAGAAGTGGATTAAGAACTTTACCTTGAAATCATTCCAGGAAAACTTCTCATGCTTCCTAAACTACTTAATAATATCCCACCAATAGTTGGCTAGTCCTCAAAGAATATAAGCAGCAAGATTAAACTTCCTATCTGTAGGTGTCTCAAGGTGCTTAAAGATCTTCTAGACTAACTCAATCCAGAACTATGTTGTTAGGAGTGCCTTCCTCCCTAATGAATGTAGGTGGGTGCTACAACTAAAAATATCTCACTAGCTTATACATTGATGGTACAGTCTAAATAGTCTCCCTCTCCATGAATCTCATGACCCTCGGGAAGCTGTCACATAGCTGGTCTTCTATTGGACTCTCCAGATCCATAGGAATTTTCAACTCAGCTACATTAGGAGTGTGATTATTACCACTCTCTTGATTCTCAATTCAAATATAAGTAGGAATCATTTTCTCTACAAGGACCTATACAATCCTTTAAACACAATACACACTACAATTTCAACCTCAATAGGTGATAAAAATAGAGAAACACGAAGTTGGGGTTCATATAAACATTCCTTAACAAGTTAATTAGAATAACATAATAGTTTCATTTATTTATTTTTACCAGGTATAATAGGAAATTCATTTCATAGTTCATATGGTAAAATATATCACATGATATAAATATATCCCTATCATAAACAATGCATTTCCACATATATACTTATGTTCCTATCATGATGAAAGTTTATTAATATCATTCCAACCATACCATGAGTAAAAATCTCAATAAATAATAACATCACACACCAAGTGAATCACCCATGGTGAAATAAAATCAAAACTATAACAAGATAATAACATGAACAATAATCCCATCTATGGGAACTTAGTTTCTCCCCCACACATGGGTTAGATACTCTCATGAACAAGCTCATTTCTGAGTCCTGACACATCCTAGTCTCCTTTATACCTTTCCCAAATAGTAACATAGCAGAAAAGAAACTTTACCCTTTGATACCACATTATAACATCCCTGGCTTGATGCTCCCTCAAGTGAAAAAAATGGGGTTGGATACATAGCCTCAAGCATGCCTCCCCAATTCCAAAGGTTGTTGGATATTAGTGAGGGTGTAATAAATATATTAGAGAGACTATACCTTTTGGAATAGAGTATAAATGTAGTGGAAATAATAATAGAGTTGTGTAAATAGTGTAAACAAAATAATCAACAACATGAATCCATAAAATAATAATGAACAACTCAATAATAATATAATCATGTTATGATAGGATGACATGTATCTAAATGACATTATAAAAGTCAAAAAAAATAGGAATAAGAATACACCAATAAAAGACTCCAAATCCTTGGTCCTGACCCCCATGTCAGTTTATCTCTAAGCTCCAACCCATCCAGTGAACAATAGTCATTAGCAAGGTCACTTACCCTTATCTAAACCCGGATTCATGAAATATTTTCAGGTAAAAAATGGTATAACATCCATGGTATGAGTATAAATCAGTATTTTGACACCACCATGTCTAACAAAACCAGTCTAAGAAATATAGTGAATGCAATAAAGTGATAATCGGGGTATTAATTTAATCAATTAACTTCACACATGAAATAAACCTATTGATCCTCAAGTTATGTGGTGACACCCGAGACTAGCCCAACCTGATTCATCACCCTTTCAGATATCTATGTATAGGTAAGGATCCTCCTACATTAGGACAGATCACCCAATCGGTGGAAGATTCTCCTATTGAGGATGAATCGCACAAAACATCTCATGAACAATTGGCCTCTACCTATAGGTTATCCAAAATCATACCCTTAGGAATCCTATGACTATTATTTTTTCCTCAAACATTAAATATAGTCATATAATCCACCCTCATCCATCAATTACTAGTATTCCTAACCTATAGGTGGTACTACGATCATGCAGCTAGACCTCAGGTGTCAACATAATCATGAGTCGTATAAAGACAAACTCAGCATGGCACAAAGCATCCCACCCTTAAGAATCAATCACCACCGTTTCATATAAACACGAAATCTATGAAAAAAATCACAAGGCTAACAACACATATACTAGATATATCATCATAAGACAAAATGATCAATTTATCAAATTTTCATTTGTCTATCCAAATATATTTCATTAATTCTAGTTCCCAAGTATCATCATAATTATATCAAACATGTTTAATCATGATCTTGTCTCTAAGTTTATTAGTATGCTAATTAATCTATTTTATCTAAGGTGATTCTACCTCAACAACCACTACAATACATATGTTATTCTAGTTAAAAAAATAATCCATAAATCAAACAAATTACCAAATCATATCAAGAATCTAATTTCAAATTGAACAGATTTTAACAAGGTCCAAGGATGGTACACCTATCGGGTGGTCAAAAGACTCAGTCTCAACACAAATAGACCTGACGGGATCCATTGGGAGGTCTACGCTATTATATCTCATTAAACAAGGATATTATCATATTAAACTAGTTTTGTACATGGTGTGTTGGAGATAAATATCTATAGAACATACCAAGAACAATGGAATAGATATTAGGGATTTGATTTAGACCACCCACCTCAAAAGCAGAGAAGATGCGGATAAAACCTCACATACATGGTAGTGATCAGATTCTTCATTCCCTTCAATAGAAATAGAAAATCCATCAACAACAGATTGAGAAGTAAAAGAAGAACTGAATGCCTTACCTTAAAGAATAAATTCTGAAACGCCAATATTCAATGTGTCCTTACTTCTAGATTGAAGATAATTCCTCAAAATTTCCACAGTAAGGGATATAGGTAAATAATTCTATAAATTTTAGATCACATGGAACTAGAAGCTTTAAAAATAGGGTTGGGCATGACTAAGTTGCGGTGTGAATAGGATTCACATTGTGAGTTCCCAAATTTTTGAATATGATTAAAACCCCATCACCTCGGATTAAAAGGAATCTAGAAGAAACTGATTTCACATCATGAATACATCACACGACATGAATTTTTGATTCAAAACTTACCTTGAAACCATTCACCCCTTGTATGGATCCATGGGTAGGGCTAAACAATTCATGTCATGAATAGGATTCACATTGTGAATTCATTACGCAACTTGAATTTAAGCCCCCTTCTAATTATTCCTACACCACTATAGTAATTACCCAAAACCAGCCTAATTAGCTCAAGGCTTGATCCCCAGGATTCAAACAAAAAACTAACCAAACTCGATGAGTTTTCCAAAAACATAAATAGGTACATACTTGTTAAAAGACAAGATCTTACATATGAAATGTCCTTTTAATCCATGAAAAAAAATGGAAATTCAAATAAGAATAATATGGTGAATCAAGTAATGCAGATGATGAGGAATTTGATAAAGATCTCAACTAAATCACAAATATTTTATCAAAGAGATTTAAGATGGAAAAATGTAAAGGCAAGGGTAATAAATTTATGAGATGTTATAATTTTTATGGTATTGGTCATATTAAAAAAAATATCCAAAGAATAAGGTTAAAGAATATGAATCAGAGGAGGAGGATGAGAAAGCATAGAAAAATAAGAAGGGTAAATATATAAAGAAGTAGTTCATTTGAAAAAGAAGAAATTTAATGAACAAAAAAGAACAAGACAATTCAATTTATTCATAAGATGAAGAGTTCAAATTATTTTCTCAAGTTTAAATATGATTTTATTCATCAAGAATTGATGATGATGGATTAAAAGGGATTAAACTTGTGTGAGAGGTAAAAAGGAAGATGGAATATTATCTTGAGAAAATTAAAAATCTCAAAAATGAAAAGAGGAAAGTGATAAAGTAAAAAAAAGACAAGGTGTCTAAAGAAAAATAATATTTTATAAATAAGTAAAAAAAACATTTGTTTATGAGATCAAGATGTACAAGCTTAAATATATTGAATAATAAAATATTATCAATGACCTTGAGAAGATATTGGTTTAAAGAGAGGAGGAAATTAGAGAGACACGGTCAATATCTATTATTGTTCAAAAGGCACTGAACAAAGTTAGAGAATATTTAATCAAGTCCAATGAGGTTAAAAGTTAATCTTACCAAGTTGGTGAGAAGATAGGTTCCAACAAGCAAGGAAATTTTACATCTAATATTTCCTATGTTGCATCTTTTTTCTCTAACAGTACTAGTTAAAACACATGAAGAACCCTTTTTAAACCAAAAATAATCCTAATATATACTCTTACCCATCAAAGGAAGAATAGTGGCCAAGAATTCCACTTCCCCCTATGAAAAAGGAGGCTTGGTTTGTAATGGAACAACAAGTATTTTTTACATATTTCTTATCAGAATTAAAGAAAACATTTCATAGGGTATTGCTAGTTTCAAGGAAGGAATATATGTGAAGCCTATTTTTTGTTATAATATGTGATCACCATAAATGAGACAAGAACCCAAGGAGAGATTTATAGTAAAAGTGAGAGATAATTCATAAATTAATAATTTATGATAACAAATTCATGAAATCTATCCACTCAAATAAGATTTAAAAATTTAGAAGTTATGTGTGTTAGTTATGTGAAATATTTTTATAAATATGAGATATACATGGATAGAATCCCTATAGAGTTTTCATATAATAAAAAATCAAATTCATGTATTACTAAGTCAGTCAAAATGATAAGTAAAAATCATAATAAAGTTAAGAATGTTAGGAAAGAGTGTTTGATTATTTGGACTAACCAACTAGCCAAGGAAATAGAAATGGAAAAGGAATAGATGAATTTTGGGGATAAGGGAAAGAAATTGGTGAAAAAATAAAAGAATAAATAAATTAATGAATCATCTATAATTGGTAACTAAAAATTTTAGAACAAGATATGAGAAAATTTTAAGCAGGACCGATACAATGTAAAGGATTTTAAGGAAATATTACCATCCTAAAAAGATAGTATGAAAAGGATGATGTAAGAAAAATTAGATGAGGTTTCATTAGAAACTTAGGTGGAGAAATAAAATCCCCATAAATAATAAGTTTGTATGAAGAAATAAGTAAAGAAAACTATTAAGGTTGAAAATAGGAAAATAAGTACAAATAATTATTCCCATAATGAGTTTGGAAGAAAAGAGAATTCTAGGGTGAGAGGAAAATCTCATAATGAATGATTCTTATAAGGAATAAATAATTCCCCACCTTATTCCATATTATACATGTCTATATGTGTTAACTTGTAGGTAATCGAAGGATAGGTGATTAAGGCAGTCACTACTGGATAACATAGAGTAGTTTCTCTTCATAGAGCATTAAAACCCCATGATAAAATAGTGATTTCATACCTTAAGGGAGAGAAAAAATAGATATGTAGATATCAATATATCACAAGTTTTGTGAAACCATAAATTCTAGAAAATATGGATAGCCCTATAAAAATCTGGATTCAGGTATTAAAATCACACTTACGACCATTTTTTTTATTTTATTCAACACATTTATTAAGGGGAGATTTGGCTGATAAAATAATGATATTTAGGTTTTGTTTTATTAATTTCACTTGAACTATTTTAATGGATTTTTTATATGAATATATTTCATGTTTTTTCTGATAAATCTTACTTTTAAAATCCCCTAAAATGATATTTTGATAATGGTATCACATATATGAGTTTTATGGAAAACATAGATAACCTTGATTATATATATCTTGTTTTCTACATTGATTTTTTCTTGTAGACTTATAATAGAATAATTAAAGTATCTTTTCTAAGAATAAAATTTGATTTCATCCTTCTATCAAGAAGATAATGGTTGTTTTCAGATCTAAAAAGGGGAGAAATAGTATTATTATTTTTAAAGAAGCAATATAAGTCCAGAATACCCTTCATAGTCCCTTTTCATTTTATTGTTAATAAGGGGGGAAATAAATTAGCACACATATTTAATATAAGGATGAGGGTGATATTAACAACAATTATAAAGGGTGAGATTATTGTTCCCAAAGTTCTTGATTTAATTTATTATCAATATGTCAATATGTGTTCTGTTATAGAGAGTGGTGATTCTTAGAGGATTATTATGGATTATATCCTCAAGAAAAAAATTATGACATTTTTTGAACTGCTATTATTGATCATGACATGTGCTAATGAGGTTTAAAGAAGAAATCATATTATTGGTAATATTATTTTTGAAGATATGTTGAAGATTGAGATGTTGTGAGAAACCATCCATGTGTTTATTTTGCATAAAAATATAGAGATGAATTACAATTGTATGAGGAATTATTTTGTTCAGAATTTTGGCTAAGTAATTTAAGTGAGTGTTGTAAAAAAACATATAACAACTTTGACCAGTTGTGAGGTCTATTTCAACCACTACCAAAGGAGACAGCTCTACTGAAACATAATGGACTCTATGTTGATAGTACTCGACTATCCTTGGTTGTAAACAATTTTTGAAGATAATGAAGAATCTATCTTGGGGGTATAGCTATCATGGAAAGGAGTATGAATTTTTACTAACCCTTGTAAATAATATGTGATAATATCTTATTTTTAATTATTGAACATGAGGTGAACTTGTGAGAAATCATTTAGTGGGTTGAGAACTTTAACCGGTTCAAGATTCTGAATTTAAAAGTTAGATAATTCATAAAAATAAGATTGTTGATTCATCCCCCCCCCCCATCCCACCTTAGTGGTCTATCTAGATTAGGGTACTAAACATTCGATAGAGAATAACCGTATAGGGAATCATGGATAGGATATTGGAATGGAAATGAACCATGTTGATACTAGAAACAACCAACACATAGTTGTGTGATATACTGATTTAACTGTGTTTGATGATGGGGACCAAGGGGATAGATCATGTAAGATGAGTTGTTTTTCTAGATCAACCAAATGTCAGAGGAGGAAAATGTTTCACTAGAAGGGGTAAGCATGGAAGGTGTTACAATCCATTAGTTCAATATTTTAGTATAAGTACAACTAAAAGTGACTTGGATAATGATTAAATAAGATATTATGGAGTGATTTAGTGAATAGAAAATCCAAAATCCATATGAGGAGATGGATCCACTTCAACAAAATGAAATATCAACCTAGAACATGGGTGGTGGGTTCGTTGGAAGCCTCCATATAAGAGGTTTAAAATGAACATAGGCAGCTCATGTCTCATGGGTAACATGCACGGAGGAGGGGTAATATGTGATCGGTAGGGTTTAGTTATCCTGTAATTTTCGGTGACCTTGGTAAGTGGTGATTCACTTCAAGCTGAAGCTGAAGCCATTATGACTAGCTTATGGGTATGCAACCAAAGAAATATCATACTTTAAGTAGCCGAAACAGACTCCCTAATAATTTACAATGTGCTCAAAGGCATAGGGACCACTCCTTGGCTGATAGAGTACACCATATGAAAGTGAAAAGGGATCGTGAATGATCACATGGATATTTTTTACATGTGGCATGAAGGGAACACATTTGTAGACTTCTTGGTGTCTAAGGTAACTTATAGCAAGTGAATTGTATATTTTTCCAATTTCGGGTCCTTCCCATTAGAGGGGGTTAATCAGGTTAGAGCAGATTCTCTAGGTCTTCATTACTTTAGACCTCCATGATTGGGATGGCATGGTTCGTTCCTTGTTTTACCATATTCATTTAATAAAAATAAATCATTATGTGTGTAAGAATATATTTAATGGTTTGAATATTTTTATTTGTTACTACTAAAAAAATTCTAAGTAGTGGTTAACATTTAGTAAAATCAATAGAAACATTTAGAAACCATAAAACCCAATAACAACATGAATATCAAACCTAAATCATGTAAATTATAAATAAATAATGCGTACCCTGCACTGAATTACACTTTTGTCATTAACTTTGTATAGAGATTGATGAAAATAAATAGGAATAACTAAAAGTATCTTCCTTATGAGTTAAATCCACTAGTTTCATTGAATCACCTAAACATTTTGGGTAGAACCTTACAAACCCCCATTACCTACTAGTATCATTTGGTGCTAAAGAGGAAAGATAAAGATATCTTCAGAAGGTATAGATTATCAACTAGAGGTTAGAAGGAGGACCGCACACATGTACCAGACCCATGGTCTAGCCTCCTTTATATAGGCTATGGGGATTCTCCCCAAGCCCATACATTTAATCATGCATTTATCAAATATGTGAGTAAATACTTTAGGTTATGTATCAGGTAACCCTTGTCCACATACTCTCCCATTTATTTTATCTTATGAAACAGATAATCAATGATATCCTTTTGAGTTAAGAATATTTGAATGTTAAATATGTAATTTTCAAATGATCAAGTGATTATGAATAGTTCCAAATTAATCTAAGCATTTGATCCATGGAACTATGACTCAACCATGTCATACAATATGACATGATCAAGAAGTTAGTATATGATATCCCTATATCATGAAATAAAATATACCTAATGGATTAAATATTTAAGTCTCTTTCAATATTTATTTCATGATCTATGACACACTATATCATATTATATGAAATCACATGGCCTTTAGTCATATTCCTTCCAATCCCCCACTTACACCAAAGCATAAAAATTATTTCAAGCCATTTCACCTTATATAATATCATATACGATAACTTATGAAACCATATCCAAAACTCCTTTGGGATTTAATTCAAAAAACTTTTCGGAATATATAATTATGTTCACCATGTTTTACATCACATTCAATACATTTTGAAAATCCCATCCAAAACTCCTTTTTTGGATAAAACTCTAAAGCACTTTTAGAGGAGCCTTTTGATTAAAACTCAATCCCCTTTCAATTAACTAAATATTTCAACCCCATGGGATTCTATATAATTTAAAAAATATATAAATTATTGGATTCACAAATGTATTCAAAGATAAGCCTCTAGAAAAATTCAATTCTACTCAGTTATAAAGGGATACAATGTGATCTCTATCAAACACATGTATCTCTATACCTATGTTCACCTACTATATCATATACAAGCATGTATTTTTATATGATCCATTTTTCCAAGACATCAAATGACCATGGGTCACTGAGTTTTTCAATCCAATATATCCTCCTCATATGTTCTTAAATATTCAAGTATACACTTTCCATGTTGATAAATATATCACATATCATTCATCTAGTAGATGATCACATCACATATACCTTACCCAAATATATATGCACATCATACGTACCTTATAAATATGTCTATATATTTCGTCAGTCTATCTTAATCAAGGGACTAGAGTTTATAATCATTATATGAGGGGATAAAGCACATCTTGGTTGATCTCTAACCGATGAGATGTTCAACAATATACCCAACTACCCCTAATTAGCTAAGCCCCAAGTCTTTAATAGGAAAGGTATAAAAGTATGAAGGTTCTCATGTTATGTATCCTAAAAATCTTAGGTAGTGGGGACTCTAAATATGAACCATTCACCCCTAACCTACTAAATACATAGTGTATGACACTCCATGTGGTATACTTATTGGGTCATTCAAGGAAAAAATCCCATTTTATGCCTCATGATCATATTATATAGCTCGATACAAGAATTATACTCACGAAAACCTTAACATTTCATCACATCTCATATTACTCTTTGAAAAACATAGGTTAGGGATAATGTAAATTTTTACTTTGAGAGTTAAATTATCATTACACTTCATAAAATGTATATTGATATATACATATATGAAACAAATGTAAAAGAATGATAAAGTGAATATTTCATTTTATAATACATGATATATTTTATATTCCTAAACTTTTTAATAATATTTTCAAAAAACCATATATATAAACCATTTTAGCATATCATACGTGATAGATTAGCATATCAACCTTATGTTTAATACACTTTTAGAGGTTTTTTTAAACTCATTATATCTCTATGTAATTTTTGTCACATCGCTATGTGACCACCTAATAAAATCATTTCACTAAAATATTTACTGAGTAACATATATAAATAAATCTAGTTTGAATAATGGTGAGACTTAAGAAACATATTCTTAATGTTAAACTCCATAAACATATTGAAACTCCTTAACTCTACAATATTTATTGTTCTGATGTTAATAAATTGTATTATCTACTTAGAACACTTTCTATGTTCGTCATAATTATTCTTGAAACTATTTTCATCAAATTTTTTCCTTGAAATATTCTATTAAGTATTGTAACTCTTTACACATTATATAACTAACATATCCTATACTCATTTAGGTCTAGATAAAACTTTTTTTTTACTTATCTCCTTTCAAAGCATGTTATAGAGTTAGATGAATCATAACCAATGTGTGTTAAAAAATTCATCTCATTTATTTAAACAATAACTATTTAAAAGAATCTCTCAAGAGAGAGAGAAATGAGACCCAAAATACAGATATTTTATTTCAAATTCATCCAAGCTTGAAGTACTTATCAGATAAAAGTCCTTGATATATAAAATCTTTACTTTATTACTTAAAATTAAACTTTAATCTCTCATTATAAATTATTTCATCACTTCTAAACTCTAGTATATTCACAACACTTTTAAAACATATAGTTTGTATCAAATATTCTCCAGAATAGAATAATTTAATTCTATAACATTAATACCTAAGGTGGACTCTCTACGAGGTTCTTTTAAAACCCTTCGATTATTTTGGACAGATCCTTATCCAATTACTTGGTTTTACATAGTGAAAGAATTTTCTTTCCTTTTCTTTAGTTTAATTGGAATTATAGACTCTCCACAGCCTCTTTTCTTATCTCCATAGAAAAAACTTTTACCATTATCCATCTACACCATCATTATGGAAATTAATCCTAGACCTCCCATGTCTCTCTCATCTATCCTCAAAATATTGAGGATATTTGGTAAAAAGATTGAACTCATTCATGTTATAGTAAATAATGAACTATTAGAACCTTTTAGGTACTTATTATAGAATAAATTTCATTGACATATTAGTCCTAAGAGGTGAACCCAGACTCTCTAAGTCATTTACATACCTAATCATGTTGAGCACATGTGTTGATACTCAAATTCCTTCTTCCATATTTCATTAAAAGAGATAATTTGATGCCTCATACTCCTCATTTATTTCTTATTCCTAATAGAGCCTTTTTATGTTGTCTATAATCTTTTAAGAATCTATGGTCTCATGTTTCCTTTACAACATGGGTTCTAATGTTATAGGCATGAGAGTGAAAAATTAAATAAAATATTTTAAGTGCTTATTGTATGCATATATATATTTATTTATTGAATAGAATAAATAGTTGATTTATTAATAAGGGATTCCTCTAACATAGATAATTTTCTATTCTTGATAAATATTTTTATATTTTCATAACAATAAAGAAAATTACTACCACTAAATTTTACAAATCCAATATAAATATCAAAGTAAATTTTGAATATAATTATGCCATTATCTCCAAAAAATCTTTTATTATATGGGTATAATTATTTATATTCATTTAATAAAGAATTTTATGAAATATGCTCTAACCTAAATGATGACCCCTTTTAAACTAATCATATCCATTAGTAGGATAGGATTTATATTTGATCATGAATTATACAGGGTATCATGTAAATAATCTATGACTATATATGGTATAAAAATATCATCAATCATATCATATATGACACTTTTATGGATGAGTTTATAACTCTTTTACCAAATATATCATGTGGATTCACTCAAATCGATTACTCTAGTGTCCTAATAGTTAGGGTTTCCCAACAAAGTCTAACCCAAATAAAATACCAAGAATATAGAACCTAACTATTAAGGTTACCGCATTACTTAATTTCTATACACAAGATAATCCATGGGAACCTAACTATTAGGGTCACCTATATTGAATGTTGGTGGTATTGACAAGGTCCACTTTGGAAGAAATATAACACATATTATTTTGAAGGGGATTTGACCTCAATTTGTATCATATTATTATCATTATAAATTAATTATTCTAGTGATTTAGTTTGGAATCTTATTCCTTCCACCAAATCAATATGTTTAAACCATATTGATGTGTACCTCTTTACACAACTCGCAACTTGTGTTACTAATCGAAATAAAAATTCAATTGTATTCAAACATATCTAAATATATATTATGTATAAGTTATATGAAACTCTTTTATATAATGTTTTAGAATTATATAAAATTAATAAACCTTATATCATTAGTCTTGGATCGATATATAGTCAACCTCCACTTTTTTAGAACAAGGTATAAGCCTCTGGGACTATGGGAAGTCTGATCCAAATTCCTTCTATCCAAGGATACTTTACACAGGATATATATCAATTCCATCACAATTCTAATATCTAATATGTGTAAATCATAATTAAATACTTAATTTAAGATCATAACTAAATATATGCCAAAGTTAAGGTAGAAGAAAATTAAATCTATTATCATACCTAGAATTTAACGTCTTATATGCATGTACGACAATTTGTAGAAGTGGATTAACATTTAAACTCAATCATACATAATAATTCATAATATATCAATTATATCTTTGAATTAAAATTTGAATTATAAATGAATGAATAATTCATGAATTTAAATATGAGAAAAAAATTTATGAAAAATTCATAAACAAATAATTATAAACACTTTATAATTTATTATGGACATTTCATAATTAGATAAATATAAACAATATATATTTATTATATAATATGAACTTCTTTATATTATTAATTATATGGAATTTACTTTAAATGTATGATATTTTATGAAATAGAAACATTTTATATTTTAATTTATATTATGTAAACATTTTATAAAATATAATCATCACGTATTTAATATTATTTAAACTTTTGATAAAATCATTTCTCAAAACTCATTTTGATATGGTTTAAATAATTTCAAAATAAAACCTTTTTAATTTTAATGATTCAAATTATACATTATGAACAGTTCAAAACAATAAATATAAAAACTTTATATTTTTTCATATTCTTGTAATTTATAAACCTTTTATAAATTAAACTTATAATTTCCATATAAATTTTTTTTATCTAAATCATAATCCATTCCATATAATTTAAAAGGTATTTTAATATTAAGATTTAATATTATGTAATATTTATTATTAAATGTTTCATAAACATTTAATTAATTAATTATAAACACTTTATAATTAATTCATTTATAAACATGTTTATAAATTAATAAATATCTTAAAATACATTTTACTATAATTTATAAGTAATTTATAAATTATAAAATTAAAATCATAATTAAATTTTATGAAAAAACATTTTTTTTCAAACCATTTTAATGATATACCCAGGATCATAGAATATGATAGATAGGGCACGGTGCTCAAACTTTTTAAACACTATTTGTCATATCTTATGGCTAATAATCTTATCACCACTTATAAGTGGAATTTGAAAGGTTTTTTTTAACTTTTTTGGAAAAGTAAAAAAATTACGTATATTAGACAACAATAGTATAACCCATACACATCCATAGAATTAATCTTACATATCAATAATATTTTATAATTCCCATCAATATCACTATGGCGATACAATGCTCTATTTTAAACCCATGACACAGCGTTGTCATCAAATATGATATCCTGATTTCATACACTAAAACTCATAAAAACCTAAGGATTTGTGTTGAGTCACTAAATACAATATCCTATATCAAAATTCGTGACTCAATTGGTTAGAAAAAATTATCAATCCTATTTAAAAATATATAGTTCAATAGGAATTACGATTTAAAAAACCTTCAATTTCAATATGGTTTCAAAAATTAGAATGCATGGTAAGGATTTGATACCACTAAAAGGTTTATAGGGAGTTATTAATTATTAATGATAGCAAAAAAATGTTTAGAAACCATAAAACACAAGAACACTATAAATTTGAAACTAAAATTGTGTAAATTTTAAATGAAGAATGAGTACCTTTTAAAAAAGTACACTACTATTGTTTCCTTCATCTAGTGCTTGTTGAATATCCCTGAGGAATAACATAAAGGATTTTACCTTTGAGATGTATCCATAGGTTTCTAAAAATCAACCAAATGAATTATGCAATACCATACAAACCACCATGATATACTAGTATCTCATGGTGTTAAGAAGGATGGAAAAAAGAGATCTTCGAGAGGGAGAGTGTATCGGTCAGAGGTTTGTAGGAGGGTTACACACATGTACTAGACCCATGGCATAGCCTCCTTTATATAGAATATGGGGAAAATTCCCTATCCCATTAATTTAATCATTTATTTCTCAAATGTATAAGAAAATTTCTTTTGTTATATATTATGTAACCATTAACCACAAACTCTCACATTTGTTTCACATTATGAAATTGCTAATCAATGATAACCCTGTGAGCTTAATAGATTCAAATTTCAACACATTAAAGTTCCAAATTAATTGAACCATTATATTTATGGCACCACGACTCAACATTTCATACTTTATAGCATGCTTAAGTATCCAATATATGATATCTCTATATCATAAAATAACATATACCCAAATACTTAGTATTATTTTATATGTATGTTATACTCTAGGATACTATATATCATATTATATGAATTCACATGTATTTAGGTCATATTACTTTCAATTACCATGTCAAACCATGTAGCAGTATGTAGGCCATTTCCTTTAATGTGTGCAATATGAGATTCAATGTTGGGTTCTTATACACAATTCATAAATTTAGTTATAAGAAATGGACCCTAAGTTGACATTTTGGGCTAGTAATATGGAAAAGGGTGGGACTTTGAGTTTGTAGAGGGGTATTTCACACATTTAATAGACATAGTGAAATTTTTTGGGAGAAGAATCTATGTACAGGTTTACAATAGAAAAATTGGCCATTGTTTTGACAAGAAAATTATATAGGAATTGTTTCATAAGGGACAGTTCTAGAGGAAATAAAACAAGGGGCATAATTAGGGAGAGGGGTATGACACATAACTACCCAATAGTGGAAGGAAAGAAGGAATATAGAGCTATTTTTTAGTTTTGTGATTCCTTATACCCCAATGCATACATTTCATGATCTGAAGATAATATTTTTACATTTGGGTGAAGATGAATATTTAAAAGGAGGAGAAGTGGTGGTGATATAAGTAATTGAGAAAGAGGAGTGGATATGACAAGAAGAGGTAGAAATTTGGATGTTGGATTATTTAGGCCTTGAAACCTACTACCAGACCCATATTGGGGAAGATTTGACTTCAATGAAGGTGGAAGGCAGAGTGTGTGGAATTCTTATTTTATTTCTATATGATAATGGGACCATACACAATTTCATATCCCCTAAATTGATTATTTTTATTGTATTATTTGTCCAAAAAATAAAAAAAATCTATCATGATAGGTGATGAGAATAGGTTATGTTCTTAAGTTGTACGCCAAAAATTGATATTGAACATATGAAAATATGTTTGTTTAACTGATCCTCATTTCTTTGATATAAAAGGATTGGATTTAATTTTGGGAATTTCATGATTTTATAACCTTTATGAGGTAAAAAACAATTAAAATACCATGAATATGAAGTTCATGGATGGTGGATAAGAGTATGTCCTTTATAGAGCTATTCAAGTAGGCCAGGTGGTCTCTTTATTGTCTGACCTATCCAGCTGATCAGTTGGAGGTGATAATCAGTACTTAATGGAATGTGGGAAACAAAATAATAGATTATTTATGGAATAACTAGAAGATATATAATTTATAAAAACTACTAATTAAATTGAAAATAATTTTTAGTGAGCCTAAGGGATTACCCCCTCGGTGTCAAAGTGACCAAAAAATTAATTTGGTCTAGGGGAAATAACCAGTGATAGTAAGGATTTTTAGGTATCAATATTTTATGAAGAATGAGATTGAAAGAAAATTTTAAGAAATGTTTCATATGGGTACCACCCAGACTAGTACAAGTTTATACTCTATCCTAGTATTGTTAGTAAAGAAAAAAAATTATACTTCCAGAATGAGCATGGATTATCGATAAATTTCTAAGTTACTATAAATGAATTATTTAAACCTCTTCTTAATTAGTTTGTAGCAATATTTTATTAATGATATTTTGGTTTATAGTCAGTGGTGGGAAAAAAATTATAACTTGGAAGCTATCTTACATGTTCTACAAGTAACCAGATCCTTTTAAATAAGAAGAAATGCGTCTTTTCTTAATGGTAGGTCAAATATCTGGGCCACATACTATCTGATGTAGGGGTTTCTAGGTACCCTTACAAAATCAGAGTTGTTTTTGGATATACTAAATAAAATTTTATTAAGGTTTCATGAGATTTAATATGACTCATATAATACTATATAAAATTCATCCAGGGATACGGCAAGGTTACCCGACCCCTCATTACATTGACTCAAAATGATGGATTCAAATGGACTAAGGGATGGAAGAAGACTTTGAAAAGTTGAAAAAATATATTACAACATCTTAAATTCTCACCATTACAAATTTATTAAATGTATTTTAAGGGAAATATGATGTATATGGATGAGATATGGGAGTGGTACTAATGTAAGATTGAAGACTCATTGTGCACTTCACCAAATCTTTGGTGGAAGGGAAATTTTATAAATCTACATATGAGAATGGGATCATGGAATTAGTGTTGGTAATACAAAATTGGTGGAAAAAACTTTTGGGAAGACCCTTCAGAGTGTATTATGACCAAATGAGTCCAAAATTTTTGTTAAAGTAGAGAATTTTCATTGTAAAATAGAATTTTTAGAATGTAACGGTATTAGGGTATCAATTTGAAGTAAAATATAAACTATAGAAAGATAATAAAATAATATATGATCTATCCCAAAATGATTAAACATAAAAAATCATCTATGAAAACCATATTCAGTGTGGTAAGAAGGTTTTGACTTAAAAATAGACATATAGGATGACCCCTACCTCAAAAAAATCATACAATAGGTGCAATAAAGAAACAAAGACAAAAAAAAGGTTTAATTATTCTTAAGTAATGATTTTTTATCTCCAGAAGGTTTATTAAAACCCTTATAAATTATATAAGTAGTGTGGGAGGACATCTTAATAAATTTTATTAAAGGACTGGAAAAATCTAAGGGATATGATGTGATCCTGATATTAGTGGAAAAAATCACTAAATATACCCATTTTATTTCATTAAAGAACCTTATCACAATAAGATAGGGGGCCAAAGTTTTATATGGGGGTGATCATACTATATGAGATCCTAAATTCAATTTTTAGTAACTTATAATTACTCTTCATGAGTCATTTCTTGATAGAACTTTTCATGTTACAAGTAAAAAATTGAAGATAATTTCTTATTATAATCAGCAAATAGATGGCCAAATATAAGTGTTAAACAAAATATTAGTGACTTATCTTAGGTTTTTTGTGGGTGATCAAGCAAAATTGTAGTCATTATACTTACTATTTAAGAACTTTTATTATAGAACCACTTGACATGAATCCATTAACACCACTTATAATGACCCAAGTATTTTTAATAAGATGCTTTTTATGGTTTATTAATATTCATGATTTTGAATTTATATATGTGCTTTAAAAACTTATATTTTTTATATTATGTATCAAAATATATTATATAATCAATTAGATACTCATAATACATTTAATATTATTATATTTACTTCATCTGATAAGGGATGTTTTATTTAAAGGTTAAGTAAATTTCCTTAACATAATTTCTTATTTTTGAGATATAAAAAGAATTATTTAATCCTTGAATATGTTAAAAAATGATATTCAATTTATTTAAATAAATTCATATTCAAAAATATTTTTATCAAGGTAAGAAGCAATTATATGGTTTTTCATTTGAGAACAAATAGGTTTTATTTTAAATAAATTGATTTTCCATGTATTGTATGATTTTAATTAAAAGTTAATTTTTTAAAATTTATAATTTTAATATGATAAAATGAAAATAATTTTTGGATTAAGAATAAAAAAAATTACTTCTGGTGAATTTTTTGGATTTTTCCAAAAAGGATGATTTTTTCTGATAGTGAAAAGTAAAGTTTTTACAAATACTGTAACTTTTATGAAATCATCATTATATAAGAATAAATTATAAATATATGAAAAAAATTTCAAAATAATAAAATAATTTAAGGAGAAATATAATTCATTTAAAATTAAAATTTTAATTTATAAATCTATGCTTGGATTTTTGGAACCAAAGTTATATTTTATTCTAATATAAAACCATTTTTATCCTTTTACTTTAACTAACTAGAAAAATGATCCATTTTGTTTTGAATTTATTTTAAAGTCACATAACTCTAATTTTTTTATTTATAAACTAATAATGTCATGGGAATCAATATTATACATTATTTCAGTCTAAATTCATTTTTATTCTTAAAAAAAGCATTTTTCTAAAAACTAGTTTTATTATATTAAACTTTCTTTTACTAAAATTAATCATTAAAACCTCTCTAAATTGATTCTTTTAAAATGGTTTTAAAATTTAGAATTATAATATTCAAATTATTTTATATGTTCCATTTCATTTTTATTCGTAAAAATAAGTTTTCATAGTAAAAGTTAGTCACTTCAATAAGGGTTAAATGTGGTAAAATAGATAAATTATGGGATAAGGTCACCAAATATCACAAAACATTATATTTAAATGGTTGTATGGAGGATTTATATATACCTCCCCATTATTTATTTTAAATTATTATAATTTTTGGAACTAATTTCTTTAAATGTGACATTTCCTTTATAATAAGAAATAAACATTTACAAAAATGTCACCCCTCTCACTTATTATCTTAAAAAACATTATATCAAGAATAAGAATAATAAAAAATTATGAATTGTTATATATGATAATATTTATGATTAATAAATTATATTTATGTTATTAATTTACTTTTAATTTTAAATAATTGTATGGTTATCTAAAACGATTATGTAGCGTTGACACACTACTTTTGCAAGAAGTAAAAAAGACAAAGTAAAAGGTATTAAAAATATTAAATGTGAAAAATATTGATTGAACTAGATACATTAATTTTATAGATAAAAATTATATTTAATAATTAATTTTATTTTTAATTTTCTAATTCCATGGTTATCAATATATCATTGAAGTCAAATTATGTGAGTAGTCCTGAAAATGACATTAAAGAGTATTTGATGTTAAACAATATTTTTTTAATTAATTTTAAAATAAAAATATATATTATATTAATTAAAATATATTTTAAAGGATCTAAAATATCATACATAGTATATTTATGATCCACTTGACATTTTTAAATTACATTCTTTACCCATAAAGATCAAATATTTGTGAAAATACCATTGATTTTTTCCTATAAAATGGGACTCAGTAAAAACTTTACAAAGACACATATGAGTATGATTTTATCTCAAAATTATTCCCATATAAATCTATAAACTTCCCTTTCCATTTCCCCAATCCCCTTTTTTAACCATATACCTCTATTTTAAAGGCCCTATGTTTAATCCAAAGGAGGATATCAAAGGAAGAGGTAATTGTCTTAATCAACTTCTTTCAAGTTTCTCTATTCTTCCACCTCCTCAAAATATATTATAACAATATTAATAAAATTAAATAAATATAATTATTATAATTAAATGTTATTGTTTTTATATAAAACCCATTATCTACTTCCCTTCCATCCATTGGAAAATAAAAACGTCACTTGTGTTACGTGTAGACTATTACCTCCATGAATGATGTATTTTATTTTTCATCCCCACCTTATATGTATGTTTATAAAAAAGGATTTAATGAATAAATATTATATAGATATATAACATTAATAAGTTTCTTAAAATATAATTTGGTCATAATATTGATAATATTAACAATAAATATAAATCATAAAATTTAACCACTTAAAACAAGCATACTGAGATTATTATACAAGAAATTTATATCACATATGACTAATCGGAATTCAAATGTAAGTGTTCTATGTCATAATTTTAATTCGTTAATTAATGTTTCATATTGTGCACCATGTTTCCTTTTATATGGTGTTATTTACTAATGAAAAAAGTTCTTATAGTATTTATTTCATGTAAATAATTTTATTTAAAAATCCAAATCAATTTCTTTATTAAATTGTTTTTTATTCAAGTGTTATGAAATCAATAACGGTTTCTCATCTCAAAATTTCTTTCTTTGGGAATTTTTTTTTCAATATGCACCAATATTATTTTATATTGTGTATCTAAAAAATATTTGACATTATATATCATGATTATCTATTTATTCATGGTATTTAATTTTCCATTTTAGGTTCTCTCATTTAAGGGGTTTTTATTCAAAGGTTACCAAAGCTATAAAGGTTTTTCATCTCAATTTTCCTTCTTTGAGGAAAATTTTGTATTATGAAATATATTTATTTATACGGTGTGTATATATTCAATTTTAAATATTATATCATCCTTATATTTTATTCATTTAATTTAAATTTCCTTTTCCTATGTTCTATTTCAAATGATATTTATTTAAAAAGTCGTAAGATATTTTCTTTAAAAACTTTACTTTAAAGGTTTTGAAGTCTTTTACCCAATTATTTTTCCTCCATATATATATATACTCTTTATAATATTTCAAGAATATTATTACCTATATTTAAATGATTTTTAAGTTCATTTTTAACTATATTTTACTTTATTTTCAAAGTTTTTTAAATTGAATATTTTCAACTTTTTTCATAGACGTTATTTTTTACTTTCTTTATAAAGCTGCAAAGAAATGTTTTTTTAACATTTACTACTTGATCACATTTTAAAAATGTTATGTCCATTATTAATTTTCAATCCAAATTTCACTGTTTTCATGGTTTTTCAAATAAAATCGAATTCCCATTATTTTTTGAATTTTTCAATTTTAAAGGTAACCAAAATTAAAGGATATTTCTTCTTAATTTTCAAAGTATATTTCTAATTCATGTATAAAAGTGTTTTTCATATATGTAAACATCCCTAAATGATTGTTATGATTCATTGTATATATTATCTAATGATACCATACACATTATTTCTACATATGTACTATGATGATGTTTTAAGGAAATTATCATGAAACCCGCTTCTTTTCCACAGGATAATTAAGATATGAAATAATGATCATTGTTTTTATAATTTTTATAATTAAATTTTCAACCAATATGAATATTATTTTCACTATAGTTCTTGTAAATTTTACATATGATGAAGTGTTTTTGATATATCCCTCTAATACATCAGGTAATTATTTATTATCCAGATTAATTATACTGTAATTAACAGTTGAAGTTATTCCATTATAGGGGTGATTATAAAAAGTGATTATAAGATTGATATGAATATAATGTCCCAAGTAACATTCATAATTATTCATTTGTTTTTATTCTTTCTTACAATATTTTTCTATGAAAATCTCGATCTATGAAGTTAAAATTTATCTTTGTTATGTTTTCATGGCTTATGATTTTTGACTCATGCTTTTGCACTCCTTTTACTCATTTATTATTCTAAACTTCATGTTATGAATCATGATTATGATCTATGTTTTATTGGGTTTTATTTCCTTTTTCTATGTTTATATATAATAATCATGTTATAATACCCTCATGATTGTCTTATGCTCACTTATGATCTTCAATTGATATTGGTTGTGTTTTCTCTTATTGAGTGTTTAAGCTCACCCTTCTTATGTTTTTATATCCCTAGGTTATGAAGAGGAGAATTATTTAGGATTTTTATATAAGGTTATCATGTGTAGATATATTTAATACCCATTATAAAATAATAATTTTTTTCATAGTGGAAAAAATCATTTGGGTGAGAAAAATATGGTTTTATTAGTTAAAGGTTTCTTCTAATTCTCTAAAACTCTAAATCTAAACACTATTAGGTATGTAGGTGACTCAATATTTGGTTTTTTAAATTGTTTAGAAATAATAATAATAAATTTTTATAAAAGATACTTCATATAATTAGTAATATTATCATTTTTTGGATCTCATGATCTATTAAGAGTTGATTTTCATGCTTTGGGTATGAGAAATTTATCATGGATATTCATTGTTTGGAATGTAATTGAGGTATAAACTGATTGAAACACACAACTAAAGGATGAAATTTCCTTTATATAATGGAAATAAATCATCTAACTATGTTTTATCATATACATTATCACAGTGGTAAAATAATTTAATATTAAGAAAAAAATTAATATAAAACTTTCAAGACATATTTGGAAAACATCACCCAACTATCAAGGTTTTTCTTAGAAACTCATTCACAAGTACAAATATTATAAAATTAAATAAGATGGTTTAAAAAAATATTTATTAAAACTTTCCTAGAATTAACATAGAAATTAATTTTACTAATATTTAGGATCTATTTTTAAAAAAATTATTTTTAATTCAAATAAAAAATTTAAAATAATATGTTACTTTGATTTATGATGAATTTATAGTCTCTTTTTCTCTCTTATAAATTTATAATTCACAAGACACATTATTTAAAAGGAATTTTCTTGACTCAAACTCTTTTTCATGAGTCATAATATTTCTTATTTAACCATGTTCTTCTATGATTAATATATTATACCATACCCTTTATTGAATGATATTTTCTTTCTCTCTTGGGAAATTATAATTTCATATTGTATTCTTCTTATGCAAATGTTCTTTCTAAAACTTATGTTTTCTTTCATTTTTTTTAAAGATAAATATATATTCTATTATGAATAATTCATATTTCACATAATATTTATTCATAAGAAAATTTTATATTTATTTTTAGATGTGATTTTCCTTAAAAAACATTCAAAAAATCCTAAAATATATTTATTTCAACTTCTGTATATCTTTTTTATCTTACACTCGATATTTATTATCATTGCCTTTATTTATTTTCAAGGATGCATTATTTGGGATTATTTTGAAAATTATCATATTTTAAGTCCTCCTTTACCCTTTGAAATGTATTTTTTTAAAATGTTTTATTTTTTTCTTTATAAACCCCTTGACTGAAGATAAAATTGTGAGAATATAATTTCTTTAAGTGGGGGGATATGTCACAACTTGATTATTTTTAATAAGATATCAATTTTAGGGTTTATTATTATTAATTATTATGAATTTATATATATGTTTATATCATATCTAAAATATATTATATAATAATTTAGATACATATAATACATTTAATATTATTATGTTTGCTTTATCTAATAAGGGACGTTTAATTTAAAGGATAAATAAAATTCTTTAACATTATTTATTATTTTGAAATATTGAAATAATTATTTAATTATTAAATATGATTAAAATGAATATTCCTTTTAATTATATAAATTCATATTCATAAATAATTTTATTAAGGTATAAAATAATGATATAAATTTTTCATTTGAAAAAAATAAGTTTTATTTTAAATAAATTATTTTTCCATGTGTTATATGATTTTATTTAAAAGTTAATTTTATAAATTTTAGAATTTAATTTTGATAAAATGGAATTTTTTTTGGCTCTATCATATCAAAATTATATTATGGTGAAATTTTTTATTTTTCTACAACAGTTGATTTTGGGTGAATAGTGAAAAATTCAGTTTTTTAAAATACCATAACTTTTAGGACATCATCATGATATAAGTATGAATTAAAAATATATTAAATATTTTTATTGAACAAAAAATCATTTTAGAAGTAAAATAATACATTTTACATTAATATTTTGAATTTATAAATCTATGTTTTCCTTTTTTGAACCTAAGTTATTTTTTATTCTAATAAAAAACCCATTTCAATAATTTTCATTTAATTATATATTTGCAATGATCCATTCAGTTTTGGATTTTTTTTAATTCATATAGCTCTAATTTTTTTTAATCATAAACCAATAAATTTCTTGGTAATCAATACTATACATGATTGTTGTGTAAATTCATTTTTAGACTTAAAAAGTCATTTTTCTAAAAACGTTTTTTGTTGTGTTAAGTGTACTTTGATTAAAATTAATTTTTACCACCTATATAAATTGAATCATATAAAATGTTTTTAGATTTTTGAATCATAATATTTAAATTATTTAATAAGTTTCATTTCATGTTTAGTCATAAAAATATGTTACCGCAATAAAATTTAGTCACTTCTGTAAGAGTTAAATGTGGTAGAGTGGTTAAATTAATGGATATGGTCACAAAATATTAAAAACAATTATCATTACATAGTTTTAAATAGGATTTGTATAAATAAAAATTATTTATTATTAATAATTATATCTTTAAGATCCACTTTATTTGAATATGACATTTCCTTTATAATAATAAATTAATATTTACAACAAATTTCACCCCTCTCACTAATTATATCAAAAATATTATTATGAAAAGAATAAGAATAGAAATAAATTATGAAATTTTATGTATGATGATATATATTATATATAAATTATATTTATATTAATATTTTTTTATTTTAAATAATAATATAATTATCTAAAATGCTTACATAATGTTGGTATAATACTTTTGGAAGTAGTAGGAATGTCAAAGTAAATGGTTTTAAAATATTAAAAGTGATAATTTTTGGATAAAACATAGATTTTGGTGAAATTTAAAGATAAAAATGGTATTTAAGAATTAATTTTAATGTTTATATTAAAATTACATGGTTATCTAAATATCATTGAAGTTAAATTATGTGAATATTCCAAAAAATGAATTTAAAGGGTATTTAATGTTAAAAAATATTTTATTAATTGACTTCAAAATATAAAAAATATTACCTTGAGTCAATTTGATGATAAATGGTCCATAATATCATACATGTTACATTTATGATCCACTTTTCATTTCTAAATTACATTCTTGGCCATTAAATATTAAATATGTGTGAAAACTCCATTGATTTTTGGATATAAAATATGACTTAATAAAACATTTCAAAAGGAATGTATAAGTTTGTTTTTCTCTAAAAATTATAAAAAAAATATCTCTAAAAAAATCCATTTCCACATCCCTAATCCTATGGTGTTACCATAAACCTCTCTTCTAAAATCATTAAGTTTAATTTAGAGGAGGATATCTAAGGAAGAGGTAACTGTCTTAATAGAGTTCTATCAAGTTTCTTTCTTCTTACACACCATCTAAATATATTATAACCATAATAATATAATTAAATAGATATAATTATTATATTGAAATTTTATTATGTTGATGGAAAAACCATTTTTTACCTCTATTTCACTCATTAGAAAATGAAAATGCCGTCTGTGTTACGTGTAGACTACTGCCTCCACGAACAACGTATTCCATTTTTCATCACTACCTTACATGGATGGTAATAAAAATAGATTCAATGGATAAATATTATATTTATAACATTATTAAGGTTTATTGTAGATAATTTGTTCATTATATTAATAATATTAATAATAAATATCCATCATAAAATTTAACTACATAAAATGATCATTTTGAGACACTTTGTAAGTAATAAATTCATACCATTCTATATCATTTATATTATTAATCTACCTATTCATAAATTTTATTTATCTCTTTTAAAAAAATTAATTCATTAGTCTTCTATGAAAGTCATATTATCATTATAAAATAAACTTTTCTTACACATTCAACCATTATAACTTGTTCTTGTTTTGGCTAGTTTTACCACCTACATGAACATTGTTATAATTTTTATCTCATGAATGAATAGTAAAACCTAAATAATGGTAATAATATTCAATAATTATGAATTTAAGATGTTTTAATAATTATGTAATGATAGTATTCAAAATTATATTTACCAATAAATTCAATTTTTTGTTAATTCAATAAGATTTCCCTATGAACCATCAACATAAGTTCCATGAAATGACTATGGGAATATAAAACTATACCAAAAAAATTATTAAATTAGCATAAAAAAATTTAGGTGATGATCTCATGAACAAGACTCAAGGACTAGAACCACCAAACTGAATCATGTAAGGGAAATGAAATAGTTAACACCCATATGTTAATTTTAACAATAAGCAATCAATATATGGTTAATAAGGAATTATAAATAGATGGTATAATGTTAAATAACTATTATTAAGGTCATTTTAATATTAATAATAAATATAAATTTATTATATAGGGAAGTTAGAATGTGTTCAACTAATAGAAAGTTGGTGGTAAGGGTTCTTGGTCTCAATTTCAATTCCTTGAGACATGTTTCATACTGTTCACCATGTTTTATTTTATATAGTTTTATTTTGATTCACTTACCTAAGAATATATTATAATGTGTATTTCATTTAATTAGTGGGATTTAAAAATCTAAATTAAGTTTTTTCTTTCAATGGATTTTGATTCAAATGTTATGAAATCTGTAAGGGTTTCTCATCTCAAAATTTCCTTCTTTAGAACCTATTTTTCAATATGAATCTATTTTATTTTATATAGTGTATCTAATACATATTTTAAATTATATATCATGATTCTATCTTTATTAATTTTATTTAATTTTTTTTTCATGTTTTCTCCATCAAGTGGTTTTAATTCAATAGTTACCAAAGTTGTAAAGGTTTTTCATCTCAATTTTTCTTATTCGAGATACATTTCATATTATTCACCTAAATTAATATATATTGTGTATACACATTATATTTGAAATATTAAATCACTTTTCTACTTTATTCATAGTATTTAAAGTTCCTTTTTAGGTTTTTATTTCAATGGATTTTTATTTTAAAAACTAAAGGTTTTTTTTAACTTTTCTTTAAATGTTTTAAAGTATTTTACCTGAATCGTTTTCATCCATATCCATATTATTTATACTATTTTTAGAATTTTATTATCTATATTTAAATTATTTCTTAATATCATTGTAGAACCATTGCAGGATCTGTGTAGGATCATAGATATGGGGTGATTAATCTTTATACTTTTTATGTTTCTTTTGATACATCCCTCGCCACCTATTAGAGTACTTGTGATATTTGTTTTTATTACACCCAAATGAAAACCAACATAAAGGAACACGATATATTTATAATTTTCACCAATAAATTTGAGAAATATATTCCTTGGTGTGATATTAATTCCTCGAAGATCACACTACCCACTAGAATTATCATGTGAGTACAATGAGAAGGGTACAACCTTGAAACTATAATTTTCATGTCTTTTAACTATGATTTAGTTAATCCTAAAAACTTCTCCACCCTACACTTTATAATGATAAATATCTTGGGTAAAAACTAATATATTCTTCTCCAATAGATTGTTATCATGGTTTCAGGTGTGATGAGTACTTCTTCTTCTTCTGTTCTTTCACAATAGGAAGACACCACTTTAAATCACATGCAAAACACTGCATATAATTATCATTGTCTATATATTCATTATGAATTAGATCCTTAAAAATGTGGAAACAATAATTTCTACTTACTATCTCTCTCTATCTTTATATTATCTATATAATCACTGAATAAAATATTCTCTGATCAATTCATCTCTAGACATATAATCTATTTCTCTCTACTATGAATATATATATCTTGCATAATAGTTTCAAATAAATTCAATAATAAACTTCTTTTAACCAAATTTCAGCTAATCCTACTTTAAATCATTCAATTGTATCACCTTGATTCTCCTAAACACCATTGATGAGGTTGGAAGACTTCAAAAATTAAGTTTGAGAGGCTCTTGAGCAATTAAAAGAACCATGTCAACTGATCCACTTAAATTAGGAAATTTATTTAGGAATGGGATTCCAATAAGCTGTGTTAGACCCCATTTTTATCCAACTAAAATAAAACTCTTGAAAATTTTTCTAAAATTAACAAAATTATGGCTTGTTCACCTTAAGCTATTTTGGATGGGTGAGTTTTCTTTACAACATAGAATGTTGTGTAGCTCCTCATTTCAGACTTCCTAATTTATTTCATCTTCCATTTAATAACTCATAAATATTTCAACATTCATTAAAATGGACATTATATAAACCCCATGTAATAGACTCTGTTATGTTATATTCTTATATAGTCACCATAATTAGTTGTATGGCACAATAGTGTTTTACTGTTTTCACATAGAGAACAATTCAACCAAAAATCCCACAAAATATTCAACATGGTTTGGTACTCCCCATTTTGATTCCCATTACCCATACATAGTAATGTAATTTCAGAGTTACCTTTACATAGGGGATTTTATGACCTTTATTTATCCTCTTGAATTTCTTAGTTTCGTTTATGTAGCCTCTAGAATTTCCAGAATTCCTTTAGATAGCCTCTATAATTTATGGAATACCTTTACGTTGCCTCTATAATTTTAGAAATAACTTTATGTAAAATAGTTAAAAATAAAATGACCTTTATTTGGTAGGTCAAATGACCTTTACACATCATCAAACCTTCTATATGATTTTTATGTAGCTGAGTACCTTTAACTTTACCTTTATGTGGCCATTATAAAATTGGAATTATCTTTATGCATCCCTTATAAAATTTATTGATAAATTCCAAATGATTCCAAGGATTCTTAAAAGTTACTCAAGGCCTTCACTTTATATGATAACCATTATTTCATGAATTTTTGAATATGATATATGCATTGAAAACAAAATCCAACACATTATCCATACCCAATTTATATTAACTTCAAATATTTTCCAACCATGGGATCAACAATCACCCTCATTGGATTTTGTTTTTCACCATGAAATATAAATCACTTTTAAACTTAAAAAACTTATTAATAATTAATTATTAAATCATTTTAAGCCTATGTGAGTGGACTCAGTGTAGGAAAAAATAACATTGAATAATAAAATCCCATTGTCTATAAAAATAGTCATTTATATTGATACTTATTCAGCCATTTTAAAAATGACCTTGATTTAGATCGATGAGATGGTAATACTTGAAAAATTATTTAATAGAGTATCACTTCTCCTTTAATCAATACTTCATCATCATCATCATTAAAAAATATACCAAAGGAATCTAAAAGACACAAATTTCAGTACGTACTTCAACTAAATATTAAAATAGCTCACATGTATACAAATTTTGAATTCATAGATTACCACTTTTAATAACTATCTCTTATTATATTATCCCCCTTAAGATATTACCCCCCCCCCCCCCCCACACGCACACACACTAAAGTTAGCACATATAAATGGATAATTCCCCCTATAAATTTTTTATACCCCTTTATAAAATAAAAATACTAAACAAAAAATAAATATTTATGTTGTCATTTCTCCCCATTTGAAAACAAAATCCAAATAAAAGATGAGAGAGGTGACTGAAACACCATACCATAACCTGTAGATGGGTTAGTTTTAATTCCCAATATCAAACTCAGATTTGGAAATAATTTTTTAACTAATGTCTTAGTGGAAACATCAAAAAAATTATCCTTTTTTGGAACAAGTTCCAAATTCAATTCATTTCTTCCCACAATTTCCTTTATAAAGATATATTTTATGTTAACATACTTAGATTTTGAATATTGAATCAGATTATTTGAATGATTTGTATCACTTTTATTATCATAATAAAGAAGAAGGGGCCGGTTCACTTTAACTTTGGGATCCTCAAACTGGGTCTTCATCCATGTTAGTTGGGTTGTAGCATTAGTAGCAGCAACATATTTTGATTTTGTAGTGCTCAAAATAACTGAGTTCTAATTATTCCTATTCCAATATACACACCTCTCTCTAAAATAGAAAACTTGATCAGATTTTTATATCTTATCATCAACATAACCTACCCAATCTATATTGGTGATCCAAATAGATCATGCTTCCATTTACTGTCATATTTTAAATCAAAACTTATTCAAACTATGATGTATCAAATAATACACTTTACAATAATGAAATGGGACACTTTTAGAGAACTTTAAAATCTATAATAGAGAGTCATAGCATAAACAATGTCCATCCTTGAAGCTATAAAATATAGTGGACTTCCAATTAGCTTTTAAAATTATCTTTGATAAACTTCCTCTCCCTATTCATCTTTGTGCAGCCTTGTTCCCACTTAAATTGGTATATAAATGGGTTTTGAATACACCATGCTAAATCTTTTATAAAGTTCTCTAGAATACTTATCTTTTGAAGGAAAATTGTTATCGTTCTTTTGAGAAATTTGTAGGCCAAGAAAGGTCCTCATCTCTACAAGCATGGACATTTCAAAAATCTTAATCATATCCTCAACAAAAAACATCACAAACCCTTTAATCATTTCTAGAAAAAATTATTTCATCTATATAAATAATAATAATAAGAGATACATCTTTTTTATTCTTAATGTAGAGATTTTTTTTACTCTTCTATTTCATAAATTTAACTTCTTCAAGAAAGTGTATAACTTATAATACCAAGACCTTGGGGCATGTTTAATCTAATATAAATCCCTATTTAGTCTAAAAAATAATTCTATTCATTTATAAGAAATAACCCATATGGTTTCTTAGTGTATACCTCCTCTTATAACTCACCATTATGGAAGGAAACTTAAGATTCATTTGAAATATCTGGTATTGTATTCATTTTTCAATAGTAAGAAAGATTATAATAGTTTAAATACATTTAAATAATGAAATGGGCTTATAAAATTCCACTAATTCAACTTGTGAATAGCCTTTAACTACTAATATTTATTTATTTCTCTCCACTTCTCCTTTTTCATTCAATTCATTTCGGAACACCAATTTTCCTAATGAAATTATTTTATTTAGGATTGGGTACCAAATTTTATGTGTTGTTTTTCTCTATATGGTCTATTTATTCATTTATAGCATCAACCCATTCTTGATGCTTTATTTCTTCTTCATCATCTCTAGGTTTAACTTGAGAAAACAATAAGGTATGATTTTTTTTGCTCTATTTTCTCATAGTTTGTGCCTATTTTCCATGATTTCCAATGATGTTTTGGACCTAACAATTCATTCTAATCCTTGGATTAGATGATAAATATTGTTCCTCATCGCTCAAAATAGATAAATCTTTATCTCCAACCTATTCATCTTCAATACTTTTATCTCTTTCTATAATTTCTTTAGGTTGTTTAATAAAAATAGTATCAGCGTCCCTTTTGAAACTTGTTTCATCATGTAAAACATATTTCTTTAAATGTTCCATGACATTTACATCATAAATATCAATAATCCTTATAATTTATTTGTTATAGAAATGGTAAAATATTCCATTTGAAGGATGTCCTGGTAAAATCCCATCAACTCCTTGATTTTCAAACTTCCCAATATTTTCACATTTTACTATGATAACACAAGAGATAAAAACACATGAAGATACTTAAATATTATATTTTTTTAATACATATCAAAATAGAACATATCTGAATTTTTTATGTGTAAACCATGGCTTTGAATGTGAAGTATTGAACCAATAGATAAACTCCAAAAACGTTGAGAATAATCATGCTTGATCAACATTGTTCGAGCTATATCCACCAAACTTTTATTATTCCATTAAGCCACACCATTTTTTATAGTGTGTATGATTCACTGAATTTATATCAAATTCTATACTTCTATAGATAAGCTTGAAACTCCCCAATTGTAAACTCAGTTCCATTGTCTATCAAGATATTCTTAAAAAAAATCCATACTCTTTTTTTGAACTTCTTTAAAATATTTTAAAAATTCTTAAGGCCTTAGACCTATGATTCAAAAACATGAAATAAGTAATGAAATTGAATTAATAAATATAATTAATAAATTATATATGTATATTAGTTGATTTATTTCTCATGGTCCCACACACATCTAAATGAATGAGCTCCAAAGTGTGAGTAGATTGAATTTCCACCTTCTTATGTGAATATTTAACAATCTTAACTTTTTAGAAAGTTGATCACATCTAATATCTTTTTATTTTCTACAAAGTAACATCAATAACATTTTCTCCTTAAGTGATCGTGTTCATATTATTTCATCCAAGATAATTAGTCCTTAAATTCCATTATTCATTCTCTTCTTTTATGTTGAGATAACATGAATTCCTAGCATCACCAACTTAAAATAAATTACTTATAGTTAGTTTTCCTCTTGTCCCCACTCTTACATATTAAATTTTCTTAATCAAGAAACCATACTTCATAAAAATCACTTCATCTAATTCATTAAAAAGTTGAGAAACACTTAGAAATTGTGTGTTAATCTAGAAATATAAGGATTATTTTTGGATTCCGTCTTTTCTTTCCTAATAACAGTTGAATAAACTAATTTAACCTTTAGTAACCCAAAATTTTCAAATGTCACTGAAACTATATTTCACTTTTCAAAATATATCAAAAGTTTTAAATTCCTTTTCATATAAGGGAACATCCATTATTCAATATCAAAGTAATTTCCCCTTCAAATTCTTTGAGTGAAACTTCAGTAACTAAAGCTTTCTCATTTCATTTGATTTTATTATTTTAAGGATTTAAGTATTGAAAATAGTATTTTTTAGGTTGGTAGAATGACAAGACATTAATTTTCATGGTAAAAATTTAGTCCATGCCTTCCATGGACTTCTTCAAGAATATCAAACATTTTTTGGGATTTTTGTTTAGAGTTTGCAATATGTTTTTGACTTTTATTCTTTTTAAGGGACTGAATCCCCCTCAAAACTCACCACTCAAACTTCCTAAATATGTTATTATTTTGGTATCTAAACCAAAAAAAAAATTACATATGCTCTAATCCTCCATAGTATCATCAATAACCATAAAAGGCATACTTTCCATTATATATATCATGTTGTCTAGAATATGTTACTTGTATTTATTCTTTCTTTGAGTTGCCAATATTGGATATTTTTTGTGAAAAAAAATCATTGTGAGATTCTAACATCATATTATTCATACTAGGATTCTTATAAATTATTTTAGATTCACCAATTGTAGCATTTTTTTACTTGAAGTTATTGTTCCCATAATTTCTATATTTCTGAGTATCATCAAATTTTTCAATGAGCTTGGTATTCATGATAGTATTATTATTATTTGATTAGTCTAAAATATTTTCATTATTTTTTTCACCATTAAAAGATAAAAAAATTTGGACTTCACAAACTTCATTCTTCATAGAACATTCTCCATCTTTTAAAATTGAGTTTTGAAAATCGGATCTAGATTTGTTCATTTCTTCTTTAGTTTTAACTAACTTCCATTGAATATAGTCAAACTCCTTCTCTTTATCATTTTATATTTATTCCATATAAATGTTAAGATTCTTATAAAAATAAAAAATATTCTTTAACTCATCAATATCATTTAGGAATTTAGATCTTTCTTTTAATAAAATAGATTCATTTCCATTGGATGACCAATTTTCCTTCTTCAACATTCTCACTACTTTTTCCAATTCAGATATATTGGAGTAATAATCTTTAAATTATTTATTTAGTAATAAAATCATCTTAGTATCTTCTTATTTTTAACTTTTATAACTACTTTCAACATTGTTAATCATTTCATCATTTACATTTACAATGAGAAATTTTTCACCATAATCATCACCAAATAACTCATCTTCATTTTCATTATCATCACTTTCCTTTGATAAAAATATTCTCCTTTTTAAATTAAGAGAATCATTTAACCTTTTGATTGAAAGAAAACTTTGACTAATTAGATTTATTTGTTGATAATTTTTTATTCTCAACCACTTCCTCATCATTTTCTTCTTCGGTTTTGGATTTAGAATAATTTTTAGCAAAATGATCAATAACTCCACAAATAAAACATTTTAAGGGAAACTTTATTTTTTACTTCCCTTTAAATATTCTCATTTTTCTTGAGATAAAAGAAATTAATTCATAAAAATTCTCCTATATATCTTCATTATAATCTGAACAAAAAATTTCTTATTCAACAGTAATCAACTTCTTCAACTTCTCTTGATATGTGGATTTAAAAGAGATTTCTTTTTCAGACTTCACATTCTTCATGAAAAAATTATATTTTCTCAATTAATAATCTATTAACATAATATGAAATTAATCAAGATAAATATTGTATGGATCCTTTTCTTATGAATTAAATAATTTAGCATCAAACTTATCTAGTAAGATATATAAAATATTTCTAACAATATTAGAATCTTTTATCTCCTAACCATAACCTTTAATAATGCTCGTAACTTTATTAACCCTTATGAATAATTTATCAATAGTCTCATCATCATTCATCCAAATATATTTGTACTTAAGTCTCCAAAATTTAAATTTATCCCACTTCAATTTTCTTTTACCTTTATAGGTATTTTCTATTTTATCCCAAATACCTTTTTTTGTTTTGATTCCTTTAACTTTCAGAAGTTCACTCTATGAAAGAGAAGATAAAATAGTATTCCTATAATGACCATAATTTTCCATATTTCTATTATATTCCACTATCATGGTAGAACCTTCAACACATGGGACAAATACATCAGTTGTAGCTTCCAAAACATTACAACTGATAGATAATAGGAATAGAATTATCCAATCCTTCCATATGTGAAACATTTCCCATTAAATATTGGTATCCCCTTGTTATTAAACAATATGAATTATTAATTATAGATAAAAGAAATTAGTGATAAATTCTTCATACTGGGAGAGAACTTCAATACCAAACTTTAAACGGCTAATCATGAATGAAGGTAACTTTAATTTGATACCACTTGTAGAACCATTTTAGGATCTATATAAGATCACTGAGTAGGGTTGAATTAGTGATCTATATACTTTTAAATTTATTTTAAAATGAACCTTGCCACCTGTTAGAGTACTTGTGATATATTTTGTTCTCACACCCAAATTCGTACTAACATAAAGGAACAAAACATATTTATAAGGTTCATCTACCAATGTGAGAAGGTCAATCCTTGGTGTGATATAAATTCCTTTGAGATCACACTACCCGCTAGAATTATCATGTGAATACAATGAGCAGGGTATAAACATAAAACTCGTGATTTCATATCTCCCGACAATGCTTCAGTGCATACAACACACAAATTCATCCTACACACAAGTGCATCCCACACATAATTGCATCCTCACATTACAATGAAAAATAGTTTGGGTAACAAATAATATTTATTCCTCCTGTAAAATGTTATCATGCTATAAATTGTACTGAGTATTCCTTCTACCACTATTCTCATACAGTAGAAAGATAATACTTCAAATTTCATGCATATCATTTCATAAAAATACCATTGTATGTATCTTCACCAGGAATGATATCCTATAAAATGTGGTAGTAGAAACTTTTACTTCCTCTCTATTTTTCTCTTATCTGGGTAATATTTGAAAAAAAAATATTCAAAGATCAATGTATCTCCAAACACATACTATATTTATTCCCATTGTGAATATATATATATATATATATATATCTTTCACAATAGCATAAAATCAATTCAAATTCAATTTTGATATTTAAATTCAAATAATAAACTTCTTTTATCTAAATTTAAACTACTACCTCTTTAAATCAATCCATCATATCACCTTGATTCTTCTTAACAATATTTATGAGGTTAGGAAACATCAAAGATTGAGTTTGAGAAGTTCCTAGGCTATTTAAATAACCACATCAATAGATCCACTCTAAGTATGAACTTTATTCAGACCACAACTAAAATTATGGTGTGTCGGACCCTGTATTAGTCTAACTACACAAAACCTATTAAAACCCATTCTAAAACACCCCATACTAAGGCATGTTCACATTTAACCATTTTGGATAGGTAATTTTTATTCACACCACATAAAACACTACATCATGTATCTCCCCATTTTAAAATTCCTGGGAAATTTCATCTTTCATTGAAAAACTATTCATAATTTCAAAATTCTTCAAAATAGTCATTATAGAAACATCATGGAATAGACCCCTCCATTTTGTATTCTCATTATATCATCATGATTATCTCCAAGATATAGAAGTGTTTCACCATTTTGCACTTAGAGAACACTTCAACCAAAACACCCACTGAATATTCATTATAGCATGGTACTTCCCATTTTGATTATTATTACCCTTATTTAGCAAGAGAATTTATGAGTTACCTTTATGCATGGGTTATGATAACATTTACATAGAAAACTAATTTATTGGTTTCCATTACATAGCCTCTATAATTTCTTGGATACCTTTATGTAGCCTCTAGAATTTTTAGAATACCTTTATATAGCCTCTATAATGTTTGGAATACCTTTACTTAGAGTAGTTAAACTTCAAATGACCCTTACATAGTAGGTCAAATGACATTTACACAGTATCCCACCCTTCATGTGAACATTACATAGCTAAGTACCTTTGATATTACCATTACGTAGCCATTATAAAAGTTGGATTACCATTAGGAATCTAGTATAAAATTTCCAGATAAATTCCAAATCATCCCAACTTATCTAAAAACTTCCTCATGGACTTCACCTTACATGATATCCATTATTTAATGTAATTTTGAATATGATATATACATTGAAAATAAATGAAAACACATTAACCATGCCCACTTCATAGTAAATTCAATTCTTTTTCAACCAAGGGATCACTGGTAATTTTTAGCTTTCATTAAATTTCTTTAAAAAGGTTTTTAAAAGGTATGTTTTCAATGTTTTCTATATAGTTTATTTTTTACTTTCTTTATAAAGAGATGAAAATAAAAAAAAATTAACATTTACTTCTTGATCACCTTTTCTCTTTGTTATGTTTTTTCTTTATTATCAAGATTACTTTTCAAGTTTCAACGGTTTTTATAATGAACCAAACTTAAGTCACCCTTGAACCAGACACCCAAACCGGCCTGTGACATACTTGAGGCATGTTCCCAATTGCCTAGAGCTAGAACTAGAACCAGTACATTGATATACATTCACTTGGAATGATTTCACCCAAGAAAAATATAAGTGGAATAGAGATTACACCCAAAAATCCAGCATGGTTATACAGTATATTAGAGTATTTTCTATAGTATAAATAAGCAGATCCAAAATAAAAATATAACAAACAAATAAAGACCAAAATATATATCCATAATAAACTCAAAAAAATAAAATAATAATGGATAATAAAAAACATCCAAAACCCCAAAGGTAAACATCATTGATACATACAAAATGCAAAAATAATTAGCAACCACTACATGATACTGACACTATATCCATGTGACCTCTTGGTTATCATCTATCAATAATACTAACATGCTCAATGTGTGAGCAAGGATCAAACCTGATAGTACAAAACAAGATTGGGTCTACCAACATTGAGTGGCATAAGTATACTGTGAGCATAATAGAGCTCAATATGCAATTACCAAAGAGTATACACATTTCCTTTTATAAAATAGACCATCAATGCTATTTTTAAAATATAGGTAAAAAATTATTTCTTTAATAAAATTGAATCAAGATTTTTTCCTAAAATCAGTTTTAAAACCCCAAAAAAATTAAAAAATCATTTATAAATATTTCTTAAACCATTAACTTTCAAAATAATCCTTTTAAAAAAATTCTTTTAAATCTCACCCAAACCCATACAAAAAAACTAAATAAAAATAAAAAGTAAGAACCATTGAAATAAAGAACTCAATCAACACAAGTAAAAAAGAAATCAAAAAATAGAAATAGTAGAGAATAACATAAGATAATAATAATAGTGAAGTGAAACAGAAATGAAACTAAATATAAGAAATAGTAAAAGATAGATAGTCATGTTAAATTCCTAAAAATATTGTGAGGAGACCCTATAAGTACTCAGGTTGGAACCATATGTCAGTCTAACGATCCATATCTAAGTAAATAACCAATCGACTGCCCTAACCTAGCCAAACTAGTGTCACTCCCCTATGAATTTTGATACCATAGTGGATCTAGTCTTTCTAATTGGAACTAGGTAGTAATAATCTATCATACATCATGAAAATGTCTAATATTCCCATGAATAATAAAAATAGGAGGTGAGTCACATCAAATAAATTTTAAAAATAAAAAACATATCAAAATATCACATCTTTATCCCGCATCTATACACCTACTAATGTGAATCCATTATAAATTCAATCCATCATAATTATGAAAACATAGGGTGGATTCTATTGGGGTGAAACTTATTTTTTAAAATGTTTTAGAGGAGTCAATCAGGACTTACATTTGGTAAATAGATATATATATTAAAAATCCCTTTTAAATAAATTCATGATTAAATTCCATTTGAAAAATTCTTTTAAAGTTCTAAGTGGACCTCTAGATCATGATTTTAAAAATACTCATTTAAAACCTCTTTTGGAATGTTTTTTGAAAACTAATATACAATATGAAAACCTGAGTTTACTTAAAGGAATCCTATGAAATCCTATATATATATATACTTATACACACACACACACATATATATATATATATATGTGTATACATGTGCATATTTGTGTGTGTGTGCATATCCATATACACATATATATCAATATTAATAGGAATTAATAATAAAACTAGTAGGGAAAACATTTCAAGACACTCATCAACATCAATATATTCAACAAGATAAACCCACCAAAATTCATAATAAAAAATGAATCAAGTCAAATGATACCTCAATACATTAACAAAATCATGTGGTATAATCAAAAATCTAAAATAGTGATTAAACAATCAAAATCCACATAAAAACCCTTTTGGTATTTTATCAAACACATAACATACACCCATTTCCGTAAAAATCAATTCAAGAGTCCATATGATTTATCAATCTATTTATAATTAAATCAAAAACCATTAAACAATACAAATTTTATAAAGAATACATTTAGAAATCTCAATCAAGAATAGTGTGTGAATAAAAATAAAAGTCACATAACCACCTACCTCAAACAGAGTGTGGATGTGATCAAACTTTATATACGGAAATATGAAGACTTAAGAAATAATATGCACTCACTAAACCAAAAAGAATCAAAATATTACATAAACCCCAAACCTCTAGGGTTTGACCAATAAGATTTCAAAGAAAATGAAAGATATAGAATAAGAGAAAACAGAACAAGAGAGGAGGAACAAGCTTTACCATGGATGAATTTCCAAAACAATCGAGTGAAAGGAAGCTAAAACGGATAAGGGAAGTAAGGAGGAGGTGCACAATAGGATACCTCATGTCCCATGGTTGAATGGGGAGAGGAGGAAGGGTTTGGGGTTCAAAATAACAAGGGTATTTTTGGTATTTCATGTTTTAAATTTTTTGGGAAGACCTTATTATTTGGTTACACGGTTTATCAAACTATTCACCAATTGTGTGTCACTTACTAGACTCACCAAAGAAATCATGTGGTATGGCCACACTATTTGGGAAACCACATGCCAAATGTGTAAAATGTGTTTTCTAATAATTTTTGTCCTTCACACGATTATCTTTATATTTAGTACTAATTGTGTGTGTTCCTTTATTTTTATGGTAAGTTTCACCATGAATTTCAAGGAAAAAACCAAATATGAATAAATAAATAAAATATTGAGGAAATAAAAAGTAGGGGTGTGACAATTTTTCCTATCATAAAACTTTATGTCCCCAGAAATTCACTGAATTTGGAAGAGAGGGAAAACACACCAAAGGCTCTAACTAAAAAGATAAATATGACTTTATCCTAATCCCCAAATACCATCATATTCAACTAAAACCAACATGAATGAATGTATCTCCCATATAAAAGTAACACCCAACCACTCCAACAAGAAAATCGTGAAATTAATATCCTTAGTGGATCTCCCTACCATTTAGAAATCCACTAGAATTAAAAATCTAAAAAACTAGGGGTTACTACTCAAATTACTAACCAAAGATACTCAAGCAACAAAAACAAAAAAAATCCCCCCCCCCATAAATTCAAAAATGAAAATTTATTCTCCAAATGAGCCCAAACATTCTAACATTCCAAAATACATATTGAAGATCAAAATTAACAATGATGAAGAAACAAAAAAAACTAGAATAGGGAGGATAGATAAATTAAATAGATCAAAGGAAATGCTAAACCATAATCAGGATCCCGAGGTCAACAAGGATTTCTTAACTAGGAAATTATTTTTCTTACAGAACTTTTGATGGTGTCTTAATCATCCACAATGTTGACAAGTCTTTGAACACATGAGCAAGAGGTCATGGAATACCTAAACCGACCACATAAAAAGCACATGAGGGAACGCTTATTTTTAAATAAATTAGTTTCAAAAGAAAACAGTCCTCCAAAAATAGATTACTTTGGCCTCTACTCTTCACCAGACAAGGAACCCTCATCAACACCAGAGGGGAAAAGGATGCTACCCGCTAAGGGTTTCCCTCTGTAAACCATCTATCCTAATAAAGAATCATTCAAAAAAATAATTAAATGAGGTCATCCCAGATGATAGTAATTTGGAATTGAGATCCAAATGAAGACCCTTTAATAATAAGTGTATCTTCAAGGATTCACTTGATGAAATCTCAAGAGAGTGGAGGATCAGCTCATTGAAGTGGTAAATATACTCATTCATCATCTTTTGGACCTGATAAAGACTCATGATCTCCATCGCATTATCCACTTTAAACTCGTTAAGAAGGAACCACTAAGTGAATATATTCATGAGGAATTCCTATATCATTTCAACTTACAACTAAGTCAGGACGACTATCTTCGATCGATCCAAACTTGGTCCCCCAATCAAACCTAAGAAAACTCTCAACCTCATAGAATTAGGATTTCCCAAATATTTAAATACATATTTGACCCTATCAAGACACTCCACGCCCTCTATATAACCTTGATCCCCTAGAAAGATAGGCAGGCCCTAAGAATAAACTGGCTCCACCGCTCTATCATGAGTCTCGATGGTATCGTTAACTGACCGGGCTACACTCAAACCCTTATAATTATTTGGAACTTTTTTGAGATGAATACTCTAAATAATAAAGAAAAATACATAAATCCATTATTAATAATTCAAAACCAAATCATACCTGTCTGAAAGCAGAATCTCAATTCAAACCATTAATCTAAAGAATTAAACAAAATCACTACATGAAATTTAAAATTTTTTATTTTGGAATAATTTGAAAACACCGTTTTAAAATTTTCAAAATTTTAAAATTCAATTTAAAACCCACTTTAACTTTAAAATTCAATTAAAAAAATTAATTTTCCACTTCAAATGATTTTCAAACCGGACAAGTCCTTTACTTAAAACACACATAGTCCCTTGGCCTTAAATTATTTCCATTTACTTTCAAAAAACCCATTTAAGTCTCCAAAGTAACTTTCACCTTTTAAAAACCGAGTTTTAATCACAAAATATAATTTAAATCTAACCAATTTTTATCAATACACCATGAAAATATCTTTTAAATCATCCCAATAACATCCACCCATAACTCATAAGAAATTTTAATCAAAGGGAGATCAACATAATATTCTAGGGGGGGTAGTGGTTCTGTATAGTTTTTCTATACAGTTTGGTGGACCATATACCAACCATAAAAAATTACACTAAGAGTAGAAAAATCCAGTTTCATAGGCTCTACACGGTTTTCTAGACTATGTTGACTAACCATATTCTTTGGTTCTTCCTTCCTTTTCACCTCAAACACATAAAAATCTCAAAACCACCCATAAAAAATCAATAAAATTCAAAATATCATCGACCCAAATTTAAATATAGCCAGAATAAATAAATAAATCCAAAAATTCAAGACTTACCACACAACAACCCATTGAAACTTGAGTTCCAATAGCCCTAATATTCAATATACCAGATATATCAAATAATAAAGGATGATACAAGAACCTAGTTCTCCAAACAACCTATACTCTTGTACTATTTTTTCAAAAATAAATCTTGGTTCACCCATGAACTGAGAACTCAAACCAGCCCATGAAAAACCTCAGGTGTGTTCTCGATCACCCCGAGTTGGAAAATAGTTATAGGGAATCAAAATAAATTCACTAGGAATGATTTTTACCAATAAAAACATATGATACATGGAGCTTCCACCCATAATTCTGGCATGATGAACTATATATCAGAGCTCCATGCATAGTATAACTAAGCACATCTAAAATATAAATAAAACAGATGAAGAATGAACAGAATTCATATCCATGATAAACTCAAAATAAAATAAAACTATAGTGGATAATAAACAACACCCTAAAACCTAATTCTTTCATGGATGGTATAAGCACAATGAAAAATCAACTAGAAACAACTCTATGATACCAACACAGTCTCCATGTGACCTATTATTCTCCATCCATCCATAATATTAACTTTCTCCATGAGAGACTGATAGAGCCAATATTTTTAATAATTTTACTTTTAATTTCAATATTTTAATCCCACCATAGTGTTATTTTTCTCAATTGTTACATTTTATGTTTTTAGAAGTATTTTCATGTTAATTGTGAAAATGGATTATTTTGGAATTTTAATTATTTCACGTTACTTTTGTATTTTAGCTATATCATTCACTAAACCAATCCAAATTATTTTTTTTTAGTATTTTATATTCATTTTGATTCATTTCATTCAACTGGACCAATATATGAATCCAGTATTTTGATGCCCAAAATAATCTTACAAGTCAGGCCTTAAAATATTTGCCTAGATCTAGATAATTTTAAAGATGATCCTATTTCTCACAAACTACAAGACCAATTGATTTGAAATTTAATAGGAGTTAGATACCATCTTGAGGAAAAAATTATATATTTTTTCATACGTGATTCTTGCTATTTAAAGGTCATAAATACATTGTAACTTGGTACATTGGAATAAAAAATAGTAATCAAGGCTATAATAATTCTCCGTATTGAATGGATTGTAAATTTTTATAAATATGTTAAATGATGCTTAAATTTGGTGGTTGCACGTACAAGATATATAGGAACAAATTTACAGAAGACCACATTACCTAATTCCTACATTTAATGTGTCTAACACATGTGATCTTTCAGAAGACATATCTAGGGTGAAATATTTCCACTCTTATGCCTATAAAAATATACTCCACCACTTTTTCAAATGGTTGTAAATTATATTTGGTCATTTTTTTAGTTTTTTAGGTTATATTATTTTGTGATAATATTAGTAATTTTTTATAAATATTACTCTTCTTATTTCTCTCCTTATATCATTTTTATCTTTTGTGTTTCCACCTTGTTCTTCTCCACTGTGATCTATAATACTCATGATCAAGAGTAACTAAACCAAGGAATATATTAGGGGGTATGAATTAGTGTTGATCCCAATTCATTTAACATTAATTATTACTATTTATTATTTTCTTAGAGTTAGTCTTAGGGGGATCTTACTAGGAAATGTTATTTTGGGTCTCCACTTTCCAGCTAAGGTTTAGCTTTTTCTTCTAAAATATTCTCCCTCGATCGAGGAGATGGTATGTGTTGTACTCGATGATCATTGGGTGAACCATATATTCACAACATGAGAATAATTGTATCTTCACATATAAAATGGAGTGCGTTCATTAGGTAAATTTGAAATAGATTATGAGATGATGAAGGTTCGCTCTAGGTGTTCTCCTGTGAGGATCTACTTTCTGTTTAACATCATTATATCTAATTTCATCCTATTTTCATTGCATATATATATATATATATATCAATATTAAATTCATCTTTAAAACCCTCATATTTATATTAGTTAGTTTTATATTAATTATAATTTAAATAGTGACAATATAAATTCAGTGTTGTGTGAGTTGCCTCCTTGAGATTGGCCCTAGGGTGTGAATTATGATTCATTCTTATGTAAATAAAATATTAACCAGGGATCCATGAAATATACCCACATGTGAATTTGGCACCGTTTTTAGGGTGGTGCAATACTTACACACACTTTTTTCATAAAAAAACAAAAACCGTATTTAAAAAAAACTATTTTGGTCCATAATGTACACATGGTGGATCAAGATTATTTGGATGAGTATTGGTCAAACTTTTTAGAATATGAAAAAGTAAGTGATTCCCCCATCTTCAACAATGAAAAATTAGCACCTCTATACCTCTCTCATGCTTTGGAAGATAATTATAAAGATAAAACTACTGAAACTAAGTTATCAGTGGTCTTTATAAAATAGATCAATTTCCAAGATGACTTACTTGAAAAGGAATATTTATTTATTTATTCTTCATGTTTTAATCTTATTAAAGTTGAATTATTTTTTTAATTTTCATTTTATGAAATTTATAACATAGTATAAATCGATCAAGTCATAAACATTCATATTAAGGAAGAGGCCACACAAAAAGTCAAATAAGAAGAAGAAGATTTGAAGGAGCATGTTATTATGTGGCTACCTCCTCTACAATAACATGCATACTATATGTAGGAGAAAACCATGAAAATAAACATGGATCATGATTATCTTATCTTCCCTCCTACTCTGGACCTCAAATTATATATTTATCTTATATTGGGGGTTGATACTTTTCTTGTCTTTTATGGGGGTCTCCATTCTTGGTATCTACTCATGGAAACTAGAAAAAGTCACATATGGTGGTTGTCTCAAAGAAACAACACTCACCTTCTGATTGGGGATAATCCATTGTAACTACCTGGCTAGGGGTAATAAATACCTAACACCTTAGGTGTTAAAACCATGATTTACCCCTTTTCTTTCCCCTTTACCTTTATTTTTATTTACATTTATAATGTTTTATTCTTACTTTCTTGTAGTTTTAAAGTGGTAGTATCTACGAGATTAACTCATGGCTACCACATAAAAAATAAATCAGGTCATGTATCTTCTATATTCAAATACTTCTTGATTTTATTTGAACTAAAAATAGGTTATTAAATGTACTAATATTGGGGAAGTGATATAAACCTAGTTTTAGGAATTTTTTGTGTGTTTAATTTTTTATTTTTCATTTTTTTGTGATTTTTTCATGTTTTGCTTATTATTTTTAGTGTTTTTGTAGGATTATTGATCTGAATTGAATACTTTAGAAAATTAAAACCATCATAGTATTTTTTTTTTAAATTTCTTGATTTTAATATTTTAGGATTTTAATGATTACTAATTGGATTTTTTTTATTAATTTCCAATCTTTTCATTTGATGAATTTGATTGATTGTAAAACTGATGGGAATTAGTACTATAAAAATTGAAAATCTTTCCCAACTCAAGAGGTTTCAAATTTTTTTTTATATATTTTTTATATTTATCTTTTTCTTGAGAGTCTTGATACATGTTATGTGGTCCATAAATTTTTGTTTTTCTCTTTTTAAAAGAGATTAGATTTCATGAAATGTGGTAAGTATGATTGAGGCACCGCTTTGAAATCCCTTTTTACATTCAACTCTTATTTTGGATTACCTTTACAAATGAACTTTATTAAATCCCCTAATATCCATGAAATACTGTGTTAGATATCCACATTACAAACCATTTATCCCTTTATAAAATTATCTAGAAGTTAAGTGCAAGATTATTGTTGAACTCAAGTGTGGGGTGGATTTGGTTATATTGTGTTGATTTAAAGAATTTGTTTGAGATGAAATGAAAAAAAATGTTTCCATATTTAATATTGCTTTTGTGGAAGAAATTTCATGATGTAAATATATGTGGTGGTCCAAATATCATTAAAAATATGGGTTGAGAGTTCACCAATACTTGAAGATCAAAAGTTATCTATCTTTTTCTCAAAAATATGATTCTGAAGAAAAATTATAGATCTGAAATCAAGCTAAAACAATGATACAAATAGGAAAAGAGGGAATAAATATATTTTTGATACTGAAACTCTAAGTGTGAACTACCCAAATAAATAAAGATTTTTTTAGAGGTGATTCAATTTTTAGCTAATTAAGGAGCACAAAATTCTTGAGAAAAACTATTTTCATGCATTTACTTTACTTTAGAGATTAACCCTCCTCATTTTACCTCTGATGTTTTTACTTTTAAAACCTTCCAACCCTTATTATTAGAACAACACATGTAAAATACCTCATTTTTGGCATATTTTTTACTCTATAAAGTGAAGATATTATGAGGATTGAAAACCTATAGAGATCACACATGTCCTTAAGAATACGAAAAACTGACCATTAAAAATCCTTGAGTGAAAAGAGAAATATTTTTCTAGGGAGGTATGTATAACATGCATATGAGGATTAACATGATATTAAGTGTATTTTTAATTATTTTTTAAGAGTTAGGGAATTTTTATCTATGTAGGAGGGATAATATTTCCTTAGATGTGATAATTGGGTAGTGTGGTCATTTATGCATTGGGAATTTTGTTTTGACCTTGATATTAAATGATTACCCAGGAGTGAAATGTATAAGTAAGGGGGAATTTAAAGAGAAAATATTTTAAATAATTTTACTTTGAATTTAAATGATTTAATCTCACTATAGTGTTATTTTTATGGTAAATGGTTACATTTTATGGTTTTGAAAGTATTTTGAGCTTAATTTTGAAAATGATTTATTTTGTAATTTTAATTATTTAAGTTAGTTCTTTATTTTATCCATATATTCAAATACATTGATCCAAATTGAAAAATTCATTTTTAGGCCTCTATTTTCATTGTGATTTATTTCATTCAGTTAGACCAAGAGTTGAATCCAATATTTTGAGGCCTAAAATAATCTCACAAATCATGTCTTAGAATCTATTCTCAGATCTAGAGAAGTTTTTAAGATGGGTCTATATCTTAAAAACTAAAGGCATGATTTAGATTAAATTTTACATGGAGTAAGATAAAATCCATAGTAACATATTTTATTTATGTATCCACATGTGATTCCATCTCTTTCAAGGTTATAAATGTATTGGAACTTGGTGTATTAGAATATTAATAGTTAGCCATCCTAGAATAGTTTTCCAAATAAAAAGGGTTGTAAATTCTTTTACATGTGGCTAATAAAGCTGAAATTTAGTGTCTACATGATAAATACATATAGAAACAAATTTAAAGAAGTAAAATATTATGAATTCATCCATTTAATGTTACCACTATGCATGAACTTTATGAGGATGGATTTGGAGTGAAATTTTTCCACTCTTTTGTCTATAAAAATATAGCCCACCTATTTTTCATAGGGTTTAAAATTCTATTTAGAAATTATTGTAGTTTTGTAGGATCTTTTATATTTTAATAATACTATGAATTTTTTATATATATTACTCCTCTTTATCTCATTCTATAATTTTTATATTTTTTGTTTCCACCCCATTATTATTTATTATGGTCTCTAATACTCATGATCATGAGTAACAAACCCAAGGAATCTCCAAAGGGGATGAATTGGTATTGAACCCAAGACATTAAATATTTATTATTTCTTTTTTTATTTTCTTATAGTTAGTCTAAGGGGTGTCTTAGTGGTAAATTAACCTTTGTGTCTCCACTTTCCACCCAAGGTTTATCTTTCTATTATGCAATATTATCCCTCGGTCGAGGAGGTGGTGTGTGGTGTACTTGGTGATCTTTGAATACACCGTATATTCACAACATGGGAATAAGAATATGTTCAAACATATAATATATTGTTTTCATTAGGTAAATTTGAAACAAACAGTGAGAAGATGAAGGTTCACTCTGAGTATTCTCCTGGGATGATATCCTTTCTATTTAATTTCATCCTGTTTTCATTTCATATATATATATATATATCAATATTAAATTCATCTTTAAAATCCTTATATTTATATTAGTTAGTTTTATATTAGTTAGGATTTAATTGATAATATAAATTAAATGTTGTGTGATTTTCCTCCTTGAAATTAACCCTAGGGTGTGCACTATGTTTCATGATTGGGTGAATAAAATATTGAATGGGGGTCCTTAAAAAATCCACATGCATCAGCAACCAAGTACCAAACCTAATCCTACAAAAAAACTCATATTTACTAACATCGAGTGGAAAAAGTAAGGTGTGAGCATAACGGATCTCAGTAATAAATCAACTGAGAGTTCATTCATTTACTTTTATAAAATATAACATCAATCCTGGTTTTAAAATACATGTAGAAAATATGTTTTTATTTATTTAAGAAAACCAAATCAAGATTTTTTCCCAAAACTAGTATTAAAAAATTAAAACAAGTTTTTAAATAAATGTTTAGAAATATTTATTAAACCATTCCCTTTAAAAATAAACCTTTTAAAAGTTCTCTTTTAAATTTTACCTGAACCCACACCAAAACAACTCAATAGAAATCAAAAGGAAGCACCGTTGTAATAAACAACATATCAACACAAGTAGAACATAATAAAAAAAATAGAAATAATAGAGCATAACATAAGATAATAAAAATAGTGAAGTAAAATAGAGATGAAACTAAATTTAAGAAATATTAATGGATATATAGTCATGGTAATTTCTTAAAAATCATGTGAGTAGACCCTGAACATACTCAGGTTGGAACCATCTATCGGTTTATCGATTCATTCCTAAGTCAATAATCAAAATACTTCCCTAAACTAACCTCATAATTGGCATTTTTCCTATGGATTATAATACCATAGTGAATCTAGTCTATATAATCGGGACTAGGTATTAACCATCTATCATCCCCAACTAGGATACCTATAATCCTCATGAATAATAGGTATAAGAGTTAAGACACATCAACCAAATTTCAAGAATAAAAAACATATCATAGTATTACAACTCCATCCTAGATCCATACACCTACCAATTACAATCCCCTATATATCCAATCCATCATAATTACACAAACATAAGGGGGCTTCCATTGGGGTGCAACTTGTTTGTGAAAATGTTTTGAAGGTTCCAATTATGCCTTGTGTTTGATAAAGAGCGATGCATTTTCAAATTCCCTTTGAAAAGCATTTATAATTCAATTCCATTTAAAACCTTATTTTAAAGTTCCAAGCATGCCTCTAGATCATTCTTTTAGAAATACTCATTTAAAACCTCTTTTGAAAAGTGTTTTTAAAACCTATAGGTAATTTGAAAAACTGAGTTTACTTAAAGGATTCCTATGAAATCCTATATATATTTGTGTGTGTGTTTGTGTGTGTGTGTACTTATGAATATATATATATATATAGGAATGAAAATAAATATATATGTACTTATACACATATATATTTATAAATTCACATACATATATATGTGCATATTCATAGCACATATGTATCAACATTTATAGGTTGCACCAAGGAAACCAACAAAGAAACACATTTCAAGCCACTCATCAAAATTAAGGGATTCAGTAAGATAAACTCACCAAAATCCCTAAGAAATATATAATCAAGTCAAATGATTACTCAATACCTTAACATAATCATATAGAAGCATCAAAAATCCAAAACAATGATTAAACAATCAAAGTCTATATAAAAATACCTTTAGGAATTTTATCAAACACATAGCATACACCCTGTTTCCTTGTGCAGCCACGTCGCTCCCGCGCGTTAATTCCCTCATGGAATCCTCCCACATCCTCGACCCTCTCCCCCATACCCACCTGCATTTCCTCATATCGACTCCTCGGCGTCTAGGGTTTCAGCGTTACAGTCTCCGTTCGTAGCCCATCCTCCTCATCTCGACTCCTCTTGAACCCTGTCTCCATCTGTCACCATGTCTTCCAGATCTCGACATTCCTCTGTAGTCGTGACTTCGACATCGGTTCAGCAGCCTTCAGCTACTCTGACCAAATCTTCGACGCCTCCACCTTATCGACAACCGGCTACTCCTCCTTTGGTTGTTCCACATCCGGGTCCTCTGCTCCACCTACGGTTTCGGCACCCTACAGTATGTAGTGACTAATCCCAGGTATAAACCAATGTAAATTTTTTTTTTCATAGCACATCTCAATTACTCCATTGGTATTCTGCTCCATCGACATATTCTGTCTCCTGCTATTGGTTACCCCGTCAATTTTCTAGGGTTTTGGGTATATATTTTCGTATATCATTCAAATTTCTTACATTTTTTGTCAATTTTCTAGGGTTTCGGGTATATTTTCGTATATCATTCAAATATATTACATATTTTTACAATTTACACCATCGTAGGTTAAATACTTCTTGAAAATATTACTAAAAAATAATGTCTAACACTCACGGGATGCACTCAAAGAGGAGAACATGTGCCATTGTCACCTATACCCACTGATGGTAACCTCATATTACAGTTTCCCTTTCATGTCATTTGTTTTAATTATGCAAACCAATTTATTAAAAATTATTAAAACTAACCTCTCGCTATCTGAAAAAATATATTGTTACTGAAATATCATTGTTTCTTGACCAATAACTGTGGAATGTTTTTTTGCATCTCCACTGGTCACACCAAGTAACAATATGCAAAGACGAATGGTAGTTACAGTATACTATTGTGATACATTTTTATGAAATCTGGAGGATGTAATAAGTTGAAGCAATGCATACCTAATACTTTGTTTCCATTGGGACAGGTTTGTAGGAAACAATATGCCCTCCATAACAATATTCCTCTCCTTCTGAGGGGGATTTAATGGCATCTCGACTGAGGGGAAATTAGCTGGCCCCTCTTATATTGATTCCACTGTGCATTTGGATGTCATGTTGGCTGGTAAATCCCCCCCACTAATGCCAAAAAATACTATTAAAGTCATCCTGGTAAGATATCAATGGTTGTACACTTAGAAAAGAAAACCTCAGAACCCTCTTAAGGATATCAACAAGTAAATTACAGGAGACCGTTTGGATTCCATCTCTTCTATGATCTGTCCATCAGCTACACATGACAGGGATGAACATTCTACTATGGTGCAGGTTTTTTCTGTTAACTATGACTCTCTTATTATCCATGAAGGTCAACCTGATGAAGATCTGGTGGCGTCCAAGGGGGAAGAATACCACCTTGGCCTCTTCACCAATGACGCAGACTTTCCCTAAGAAAAATTCAGAAGAAGTGGTATTAGAATTGATCATAACCAGGTACTAATATTTTTAATTTCTCCATTTTAATTTTTTAGAAAACAAACACCTCATTATTGTAATATTCATTTTTTTCTTGCATGACATGAAAATAAACGTATTGGATATTTAGGAGTGTGTTCCAACATTGAAATATTTGAGCAGTAATGAAATGGTTTTTGTTGCATAATTCTGTAAATTTATTGAAGTTGTTTCAGGAATCTATTCACCATTTTAAAGCCACTCTGGTCAGATTGAGGTAGTAGTGTATAAATTTACAGACAACTTTGAATAGATTGAGGTAGTAGTGTATAAATTTTTCTAATTTTATTTGAAAAAAAAAATAAACAAAATTTTAATGTTTTCCTCATTATTGAATAGGGAGATCAAAGCAGTGTGTCATCACGAGTAAGTAGTGGCATCAAATATATCCAGGTACATTTTCTTTCAACTTCATCAATTTGTTTTATTAAGAATTGAAAATCACATTATTGTTATATTAATTTTAATATTTCATGATAGGAGCATCAAACTGTTAGGTTTTCTCCATAGACTTCAAACATTGACACATGATTTCATACTTCAACCTCAAATATGTTAACTACACAGGTATTTAATTGTTATATTTACTGACTACTAATTTATTTATATTAACATAAAAACATATTCATTAATTAAATGTAGAAAGTGTGTTATATGTATTTCAAACAAACTGTTCTGGCCATCTTTATCTTTATACAGTTAGATAACTGTGTACAATTAAATATTTGGTCTGTGTCTCTATGATTAGAATTGCCTCATGTACTAGCTCCAAATCATTCTAACAAAAAAAAATTTGGAGAAAAAACTATCACGTGATTTTCATAATGATAATGGAGTGAAAAATATTTTCTAGATATGTCCAGGCAGCGCAGCTAAAATAAGTCAATGTCTTGATATACACACCTGCATGAGGTTAAATATAAACAGGAAAACTGAAAAAACAGACTGATTAATTACATTGAAATAAAATGGTAAGAATACATGTTGACTATTTAATTTGTTTTCATATCTATTTTATAAATTCCTATTTGTAGTAATATATTTAACACATTCTGTAGAAAACACAAACCATATTTCAAATTGTTTTCTGCTCATTACTCTAATTTCTTATATCCTTTATATACTTATTTCATTGTGAAGACCACGTACCCAGTCATATCTACAATCCTCTATCTTTTTTTTATCATGTCATTTTTTAAACTACAATATTTAGTCATTGTACATACATGTATCTGGAACATGCAGGTTATTTGATTGAAATAACTATTATTTTATCATTTCGAGTCTTCTCCCTATATTTTTATATTCCCTGCTTTTGTATGTTGTACAATCCCATAAAATTACATTTCATTGCAATGCCATGTTTGAATGGTAACTGTCTATTATATTAGCCAATGATGAAATATGTCACAATTTCATGCAATGGTATGTCTGGAACACTGTACAGTACCAGAATTTTATCCTTTTTGTTGATAAATCAATTTACAGTTTTCTTATTCTAAGATTACTTTTTCATGAGGTATATTGAACTTCTGTAGGAGACTACTCTGTATTAAATCTACATGCACAACTACTAGATCATTGCAGCAAGGATGTATGAAACTTCTGTCATGCTATTAATAGTAGGGAACTTATAATATTTTAACCTTTGCAGTCTTCTACAAGAATTTTATAATTTACGTTGTTATAGTTTTCACCTATGTTTTTGAAAAAAAAAATCCTTCTCTGTATACATGTTCTCATGTGTCATTAGTTTCAATAACAATGTGTAAAATGACCCTCTAACAATTTGAACGGAAATGACTCTGCACTTTTAATTAGGGAATCACAGGTTCTACTATTAATGTAGGTATTTTCATTGGAACATAATGTTCTATAAATGCTTCTGAATTCATATTTTTTTTAATTATTCTATGATTTTGAGTTCTAACATTATGGTATTATTTTTTAAATGATGGAATTTGTGAAATGTTTTGGATAATTATATTCAATTGAGGAAAATAATGGAGGATTTTGGGAAAAAAGTAAGTCATTTTACAATTAAGTATATTTTCATTTGTAACCATATCACCCCTTACACAAAAGCACACACCTAGCGATTTCTATATAATGACATGAGCATAAAATTTTCAATTCACTTTGCAATATTAGATTTAAAATTACATGGAAACATTGATTTTATTTATAGAATATGTTATATTTATATTATTATCTATCTTATTGTTAAAAAAGTATAAAAGTATTTCTAACTGTGCTTTCGTTGCCTCTTTAAGCTTCAAAACACCCATGGTGTATCCCATGGTGAAGGTATTTATGTACTGCTTGAATGGTGAGTTTGGTTTTTTTATAGATTCAAATTTTTTGTCTATAGCTTCTATTATATTTAAATTCTTATCTATTTTATTGTTACAAAAGTATTAAAGTATTTCTAACCATGATTCTATTGATTCTATGGGCTTCAAAACACCCATGGTGTACTCCATGGTGGAGGTGTTTAAGTGTTGCTAGAATGGTGAGTTTGGTTTTTTATATATTCAAATTTTTTATTTATTGCTTCTGTTATATTTATATTACGATCTATTTTATTTTTACTAAAGTGTGAAAGTATTTCTATCAATACTTTTGTTGTCTATCTCAGATTCAAAACACCTGTGGCATATCCCATATTGTAGATGTTTAAGTTCTACTGGAATGGTGAGTTTGGTTTTTTATAGATTCAAAATTTTTAGTAGATTCTTATTTTATTCTCATTTGTTCATATTTTTTTCAATCATTTTTATTTTTTTCATACATGTTCGTATTTTTTTGTTCTTATATTTAACTGTTTCTAAAATTTTCAAAAATATGTTTTTAAATATTGATTCTAATATAATATACAGGTTCATATTTTTCCAATTTTTTCTTATTTTTTATCCCCTTTGCGTTTAAACAAACTTGATCACATAAGTTTATGTTTTCTTAAAATAGGTTCAGATTTATTTATATTTTTTCACACAGATTCATGTTTAGTAACAAAATACAAAATTACACTTAAATATCCCGGATTATATTTCTTATTTATTATATTGAATATTAAGTCTTATATTTATTCATTCAATATTTTTTTGATGAATTAAATATGTGTGGGCCATCCCCAAATGTTTAATCCTACAGCATTATGATGAACTTTTATTATATGCTTCATTTAGGGCAGTGTAAAATTGATCTTTCACAAGATTCTGATATTTTAAAAGAATTGGAAATCAGTGGGATGAAACCTACTATAGTAACATATATTATATATATCTATGGGCTTTAAAGTGTTTGACATATTGAGCTTACTTTGGATATTATTAGGGATTTGAGGTTTAGAGGGATTCATGTCAACTGTTATTGTTATAATTCTATTATTTATGGTCTGTGTCTCAGTGGTGAACTATCTGATGCTTCTGCTGTTTTCGAAGAAATGAAAATTTCTGGAATACCCCCAAATGTTTATAGCTAAATCATTTTGGTTGAAGTCATTTTCCAAACATGTTATCTTGAGAAATGTATATGCTCAATTGCAGATTTCATGGTGGGTGCTGCGGTAGTGGATTCTTCATTAGTCGTGTATTGGGCAACAGGAATGAAGGTGAAAATTATGATGGAGATGGGTGATTCGTTATGAATGACATGGTTTCAAGGCACTACTTTGTCTGTTATTTCCCCAGATGATGGACCTTACCACGGATTCCCATTGCTAATGCTCCAGGTACAGTATATTGTAATTTTTAAAATGTACATTGAATTGAATTTTGGGCTGGATAGTTTCTTGAGATTATTTAATCAAGGGGATACCACTTGACCCGATACAATCAGACAAGCATTGGGAGTCCATTAATGCAGATTCTTGTAGTCATGGCTTGCAAACCTATCACCTTATTGTATAATTTAAATATGCAGAGGCACATCCTTTGTGTGGATGTTTTAGATGCATGTACAAATGATTGTGGGTACCTCTAGGAATGGAACTTGCTTCAATGTTCTTGTTTTCCAAGTCAGCCAATTTGGATTCCTTGAATTCCTTTTCATACTTCTCTATCTGTACTAAAAATTCAAATATATTGGCACTGAAGGTTGGAATAAATACATGCATGCATGAAAACATACATATGTATGTATGTAAGTATATATAGTATAGGGAGGGATAGTGGGGGAGGGAAAAAATTGTTTTTCAGATAACAAATCTCAAATTTGGGCATAACAGGTACTGCAGTGTATATATAATGTAGTGAAAAACATAATGAATTATTACCAATCACAAGTCTTAAAAGGATTCAACCATACCTTTGAGAAGACATCAAATCCTTTAGCCACAATAGTTAGTCGTTATTGATGTTGCACCTTAAAAACATGATGATTGCATGTTTCATACCTGAGATGGTGATAAAAACTTAATTAAAGAAGACATGTAATTACATTGGGTGACATTAAAATGATCAAGAAACATAAAAACAATAAACAAACCATGTATAACATCTAATTAGGTAGCACATATCAGGATCCCCGGTTGGGAAGAACACTTCAATCAAAATGTTTTAGCTATAAATATCTGGGGGAATTCCAATACTGTTCATATATTTTGAAACAATAAAAGCATTGGACAATTCACTGCTGAGTCAAAAATTAACAGCATTACCCATACATAGATTCCATACATCACGTGGTGCATAATATGGCCACCCATAAAAATTACCATATGTAAAACTCTTGGTGCATAAATAGAAGGAATTCTTGGGCCTATTATTTTGATATCCACCAATTTCTATGGTCCTTTTTTGATAAAACCAAATGGTACTAAATAGGAAAATTGGTTACAGAAAAATTAGTTAGAGAAATGGACATGAATGAAATATCCAACTGTAAAAGAACATTCAAATGGACATTAAGCACACAACAGAAGTATATACATCATAATATATAAATTTAAATGAATGAAAATAACATTCAAAGTAACACATAGGTTGGGCGGTATCATAGAAAGTAGCCCCCTCCCCCCTCCCCTACCCTCTCCTCCCTTCCCCCTGCCCAACTTGTTCCCTTAGCAGCCCCCTCCCCCCTAGCCTCATCCTCCCCTCCCCTCCTCCCCCCCTCCCCCCTGCCCAACTTTATTCCCCCAGCACCCCCTCTCCCCTTCCACCATCCTCCTCTCCCCTCCCCTTCCCTCCAACCTGCCCAGCCCCTCACCCCCCCTCCCCTCCCCTCCCCTCCCCCCTACCCAACCTTTTCCCCCAGCATCCCCCCTCCCCCTGCCATCACCCTCCCCTCCCCTCCCCTCCCCTCCCCCCCTGCCCAAACTTTTTCCCCAGCAGCCCCCTACCCCCTGCCATCATCCTCCCCTCCCCTCCCCTCCCCTCCCCCTTCAACCTGCCCAGCCCCTGCCTATATGCGAGAAAATTAACTCAAATTGATTTGGGAAATGTGAAAATTATAACAGAACTGATTTGGAAATTCTGTCTATATGCTAGAAAATCTGTCTATATGCTAGAAAAAAGAAAGAAACAGGGAAAAATGTACAATATATAACCTATACTGATGATAAAGGATAACCGTGTGTGTTATATGTGTTATAACAACATTCCTCTATCCTATAATAAAAGTAGAGTTAAAATTTGATATAAAAATGTATAAGATAATTTGAAAAATAACAGGTTCTATAATGTTCTTCTGATACCTTTCATATGCACCACATAATGTCAATCAGCTAAGAAAGTATTCTATTTAATGTTTTCCTTTAAATTGGGATGTAGTTCATTGGCATGGCTTGTGGATGTTGCATCGTCATGAGTCATTGTAACTGTCTATTGCCCTACATCTTCATCATAAAACTATATCAACAGTTTTTTGTACATTAAGAGATGAATTAAATCAATAATTTACAAAAAATGCTTACCACTATAATTATTTAATCAGTAATTTGATGTTCACAAATTGTCAATTGTATGAAAAAAAAATGAATTGTGTTTAAATGATATAATGAAATTGATACTGCAAAAAAATAGCATTTTCTAATCCAAAGATGTAATGAAAATAGAAGGTAGTGAAAAAATCACCTACCTAGGTTACTGTTTTTAGAACTTACATGAACACAGACTAATCCTAGGTAAGTGGAGGGGTAGACAGATATCATTTCCCTGAATGGAGACATTCACCCATGTGAAGTAGCATCAACAGAGAGCCCTCATCCACATTAAAAGACATGACAACATGAAAGTGAAAAAAATTGATAAAGATAGATTGAATGTTGATGTTTCTTAACTCAATGTCTAGAGTGATGTACTACTGGTTTTAAAGCTCACCTGAATAGTGAAAAGTAATGGATAAACGGATGTGATTCAAGATTTTTTTCCACTGAATCGAGACATTCACCTATTCCCAGAATTGAAAGGGATCTCTCAACCACTTTAGAAGACCTGAAAACATGATATTGAATGAAAAAATATATATGAGGACATATTGAATACTGGGATAGCATGATAATAAATTTCACCATTCTATTCAACTTCGAAGCTCTGTAAATAATAAGTGCATGTAGAATATTCAAAGACACGTAAGGGAATACATATTAAAAAATTCAAAAAAATCATTACTATATGAATACAATCATCATAGCTTGTGTTTGATGGGATAACTCCATTGTCAACCCCATGAAAGGGTATAACCCAATGAGAAGTCTAGTCAAGTATGGTTCTGCAATGGGAGGAAACATTGCCTTGATTATTGAATGATTAACGTTGAATAGAAAAAAACATCTTCCAATGACCATTTTTCTATCATTATTAAAACATGAATTTACAAATTGAATATGAATCATTTAGAGTGTTTCTAATAGAAAATAAAATATCATATGTTTTGATGCTAGAAAAACTGTTTATCATAAAAAGTGTTCCAATGATTTTAATTTCATACCATGTTGTGGTACCAAAGAAGTATTTCTTCAGCCTCGTGCCCCTACCCAATTGGAATTAGAAACATGGACCAATGAAAATAAGTTAATATTGGAAAAATCACAACAAACATCTCATTAATGTTTGACCAAGCATATTGATAGGGCACAATTTAACATTATTAAAAATGATGAAATCAATACACTATATTAAGTAAATTTAAATACAATTTATAAATTGAATCACAAATGATATATACAATGTATCCCAAACATTCAGAAATCTGCTGCCACATACTAAAATTAAAAAAAATGAATTGAATTAAATGCAATGAAAATTAGAAGGTAGGAATATGAATTGAATTAAATCACATTGAGGTGCTCGAAACCATCAAACTGAACCTTGACGACCTTCACCAACACACTTTGAATTAAATAAGCCAACTGCATTAATTAAATCAGCAATAACCTATATCGTGTGAACCCGAATTAAATCAGGAAAGAACAACTCCACAGCCTGCATCTGAAACCATTCAAGTGCACAAAGAGTCAAGATTTTAAATGAAATAATTCAATTATTCCAGCATAAGAAAAATAGTGAAACTTTTCCATCACATACAAAAATTTACCATCTAATTGAACAATTATAACCTGCACCAACACACTTTGAATTAAATAAGCCAACTGTATTAAATAAATCAGCGATTACCTATATCTTGTGAACCCGATTTAAATCAACCAAGCACAACTCCACAACCTACATCTGAAACCATGAAATCTTTCATCGAAAACCTAGTTCACACAAAAATAAAGAAAGTATCAGAAACCAAAAAAGGGTTAAATTCTTGGTATGTTGACAGATGCTTTTACACTAAAAACCAGGAACAAAGTAAATAGTGGTGGAGGTCGCCCATATCTTCTGAGATAAAATTGACAATGGATAAGAGTCAGTCTCTGTTGAAATAGAAATCAATCTACATACGAGTTTAGTATAAAAAATATGAAGGATTAGGAAAAAAATAAGCTGAAGTTCTCTGAATGATTTGATTTCATACAGAACCAGAGTTTTGAATCACCAATATTACCTTTTATGAGTTGTATTTTTCAAAGAATAATTCAACCTTGGGTTTTTTTAGGAGAATGGAGGATGGAGAGTCGGAGAAAACTGGAGGTTCTGGTTTATGGTAGTATTTGCATACAACCGTAGAAGTATTTGTGCGAGATAGGGTAGTATCCTGGTGTTAAACCTTAGTTGGTTTGTAGTCGATGGAGATAATTTGACTGTTAGCTTCAGCAGTAGAACACTGGGAGATATATAGTCTATGAACTTCCGATGAGTAGAAGAACTCAGCAGGTAGGGAATGAAGAGTTGGAAATTGTATGTGTGTGTTGCCGAATCAGGCCACAATAAAGGCAAGGAGGCTGGTCCAACGGGATCAGAGAGATTAAAAAAATGTAGACATTTAGATGCAGAAAAATAGATAGTGGACTCGATAATGCTTACCGATGCACAGATACAATAAGACTGACATAGGATTGGAATTATACTATGATCTGCAAGAATAGAGATGCGAAGAAAAATGTTTATAAGAGTAGTCGATTGAAAAACCTACCGAAAGAAAAATGATACCGTAAGATTTGTCGACAAATTTTGGACGCGTGGTGGAAGGACGAAGCTCGTGGACGAACTGCCGACTACGGTCGGAGTAATGTTTATACCTGGGGTTACTCACTGCGAACTATAGGGAAAGGGAACCGTAGGTGGAGCGGAGGACCTGGATGTTCAAGAGTCGATGGAGGAGTCATCGGTTGTGGAGAATTCACGAGCGGAGGAGTTGTAGTCAGAGTAGCCGAAGACGGAAGCACGGCTAGAGAGGAGAATCGGGATTCTGATGAGCCTGTCGAGGTCGGCGATGGTATGCGCGAGGCGATGTCGGGAAATGAGGTGAGATAAAACCCTAATCGTGGGAGGAGAAGGAGGGTTCGGTGGAGCGGTGAAATCCAAATCGCGGGTGGAGTGGGGTAAGGTTTGGAGGAGGAACGCGATCGTATGGGGGTAAAACTGGAAAGGTAATAGTGAGATGGGGGACGTGGAAGCTTGAGGAGGCGACAAATCAGCCTGGGGAAACCCATTTTTAGTATATATAGTGGATGTATATCATATGAGCCATTGTGGGATGGAAATCCATTAACTCATAAAACATGTGTTTAGATGCAAAGATTATTTAGGTTATAAAAAAACTTGCATCAAGAACAAACACAGTGTGCATATATGGTAATTACCCTAAAAGTTTCATAGAATATTACATAAATCTCTAAAATAGAAAAATAGTAGTCAAGTCATAGACTAAATTTATACATAAAGGATGCACATCTCTATTTGAGATAGTGGGAGCCAGATTGACTTGGGTTTAGTCAATGTTAGAGATGCACATATAGTTGGTATAAGGAACTAGTTTCACAAGTGCATGTGGAACAAGAATGTTCTAGAGACACATACTACATAGGAAGGATAAAACCATTGTGATGGTTTTATATTCACCGTGGCCAGTGATACATTATTATTTGTGAATAATAATTCCTACAAGTAGGCGGTATATTTTAATAAGCTAATATTATAAAGACTAACTAAAATTAAATAATGGATTTCATGTATCAAAATGAAAAAGGGATAATTATTTTGAATACTACGATGGGTATTCAAGTGAGATGATACATAGATGGTACAAGTGCAGTACCAATAAGGCTTGATTGGTTATACCAAGTCAGGATGCCTAACATCTATTAGAATTTAACTTATCATGTCTAATATCTATGATCATTTTATTGAGCATTGGATGTCATGATCACCATTCATGGAAGGTATTTATATGACGCAACCAGAAAGGGATAGTGACATCATAGAATTCCAATAAGGCTGAAAGTTACTTAAATACAATAAGCATCTTGATCATAGAATATTCATTTGGAATGAATTTTTTCCATGTGTCTACTAGAGGTTAGTGGGAGCTCCATTTTTTTTAAATAAATTGTGTTCAGAAACATATGGAAAATAGATATAGGTCTTACAGTTAAGACCAGAATATAATATATTCTCTAGTGACTGACTTATTGTAGTAACCTATGTTCCAGGGAATAGGATATACTGAGATAGTTGTAATGGTTTCTTGGACCTAGTCAATCATACATATAGTCACATAGTATTGTAAAAATACAAGTTGGAACAATTCGAGTTGGAATTTTTTCCAATGTCACACGACATAATCTCTCCAGGTTTACATGTCTGAGACATGGGAGGAGATTAATGTGGTGAGTTAAAATCCATACGCTTAAGTGATGGATCAATCACGTATGCCATGATATGTACAAAAATTGATATTTCCTAGATATACTTTATAGTAGGAAGATATCAATTATATCCAGGAGCACTACAAGTAAAGTAGTCAAAACTATTCGATTGTACTTAGGAAAGTACAAAGGATATGTACCTGGTAAGTGGAGAAGAAAGGATACTAGTTTTCATGGTACACAAACTAGTCTTCCTTAGATCCTTTTGATCTAGTATCATAGTTAAGATGAGGTGTTGAGTGAGACAAGCTCATAAAATCTAGTAGTAGTCATACCTACAAATACCTAGTACATTGTAGCTTTCGAGGCAGATAAGAAGTATTTATATGCAATGATTTGTTCCAGTTATTGGAATTACACCTAGTAAGTAAAGTTTTATCATAATTTATGTCAAGATGTCAAGATGTCAAGTGGGGGTGTTTTAATAGTGGGTTCCCTAGAACCAACTATATAGTACTTTTGATTACCATATCATGTGTACAGATAGATATACATAATAAATAATTATCATTATAATGTAGATATTTCTAAGTCCATTATTTAATGGTAATGTCCATAAATTATTTGTCATATCAAAAGGTTATAGAAGATCCCATACTATAATGAGAACCTTGAGAATGTTGAAATAGTGGATGCCCTAGACCCAACTATTATGTGCTTTTGATTACCATATCGTGTATAGAGTTAACTATGCATGATGTCATCTTACCATTATAGTGTAGACATTTCTGCTTCCACTATTGAAATGGTAATGTCCAAAGATTAATTGTCGTATCGAAAGGTTATAGCAGTTCCCAGGCTATAATGAGAACCTCTAGATACTATGACATTAATCTTAAATATATGTTATATGGTCTAGATACATCTTACTAATTGGACATAGTAGATGTCTGAACATCAGGTGTTGGGGGCTCATAAGCATTGATACTTCTTCCCATGAAGTTCTCACTTGGTGATCTCTAGTAGTGAGATCATGAGGACAGACCCGCCAATAGGAACTCCACATGTTTCGGGTGTCATTGGATGTTCCTATCTACGATCATGTGTAATGGTCTCCTGACTTGAGATCATTACCAACGTATGTCATTTGATTGCATACTTTGATGCAAGACGAAAACCATGTCAATGAAGTCGTGGTGAGGTAGTTTGTATCGGGTGCGTCATTGGTGGCATGACATTGGTTGAATGGTCAAGAAAGGATTTGTCACTTCCGGGTTATGGAAGTAATATATCTCAGACCATGTTGATATGGATGGAAGTACCTTTATAAGACCATGGCCATGGCAGTCAAGGGTAAATCCTTCCAGCTAAATCAACAAAATACAAATCAAGAAAAGGTCAATGACACAAGAGTGCGTCCTGCTTTATGAGATATTACAGACAAAGAGATTACATTACACAGTGCATGTTCGTAGGTTGGTTATCATTGCTGTGATAATCCTTATTTCTTTAGGGGACATGATGGGTTGCTAGATCCCGCTCTTGGTCTGTGAATACTATTCACGGATGTCGAAATAAGGGCCTAGAGGGTCACAGACAATAGCGTATTCAAGAATCTTCCCTATTCAGTTGAATAGGAGTTTTGGACATGGCGGGCCCCGCCATAGGGGTCCGAGATTTTTCCAAAGTTAAATGATCGCCAATGAAATAAATAAATTCATATTATTCGAGTTTAGAATAATGAGTTTTGAATTTATTTATTAAATGTATTTATGAGTTTTAAGTAAATACATAAAAAAACATTAATTGACGAATATTAAATTATTCAAGGTTCAATTAATATTTATGGGAGCGACGAGTCGAGTTAATGACTCGATTATTATCATGTAATATATTTTAATATATTACAAGTAAATGATAATAATATTTATGACTCAGTGTATTAGTCATAAATGTCATTGATAGTACGTTAAGTATTCAGGGGCCGGCGAGGCGATACCGAGTATTTCAATTGTGCGCTATAAATAGGAAAGGAGGGGCATTTTCCCAATACTATTTCATGGAGCTTATCTCTCCTCTCCTCTCTCCCACATTCTAGAGAGAGATGCTCTGGATCTAAGGAGCTTGGATGGAGCTCTCTCTCGGGCATCGTTGGCGATGCGATGCGGTGGTCGTTGGAGCGTCGAAGGCATCGTCACAAATCCGCGCTAGCACCCGGATTACGACGAACGGTGCTCCTGTGGATTTCTTGAAGCGTGTGTGGACGATCTAGAGGAATTCGACTTCAAAATTCTTCGAGCAGTGATCGCCAACGACGAGCAGACATCTTGCGCGGCTTCGGATCTGAACCAGATATTTTACGGTTTATGTTAGTGCTTAAAATCCTCCATGTGTGGTCCTCAGCTAAGACCGGGCTGCTCTTCTCCGACGTCGACAAGTTTATGTCAACCGTCAGTGGAAAAAAATTAAAAAACCCACCTATTTGGGGCTTCCGCTTCACACCCAGTTCCAACAGAGATACTATGAATTAATCTTAAACAAAGGTCTTATAGTCTAGATACATCTTACAAACTAGACATAGTAGATGTTTGACTATAAAGTTTTGAGTAATCATAATCATTGATACTTATTCTCATGAAGTTCTCACTTGGTGATCTCTAGTAGTGAGATCATGAGGATAGACTTGTCAATAGGAACACCACATGTTTTGGGTGTCATTGGATGTTCCTATCTATGGACATGTGTAATGGTTTCCTAACTTGATATCATTACCAATGTGTGTCATTTTATCGTGTACATTGATTCAAGAAAAAAAAACATGATAATGAAATTGTGGAGAGATATCTTGTGTTGGGTGCGTCATTGGTGGTATAGCATTTGTCGAATGGTCAAGAAAGGATTTGTCACTTCCAGGTTAAAGAAGTATTATATCTTGGGCCTCATTAACCAGGATGGTAGTACCATCATAAGACCATGGCCATGGAAGTAGAGGGTAAATCTTCCCAATTATATGAATAAATAAAGCAAGAAAGGGTGATAACATGGGTGTGCTTCTTACTTTATGATATATTAAAGACAAATAGATTATATTGCACAGTATGTATTCATAGGTTGGTTGTCATTGTTATGAATTTCCTTATCTCTTTAGTGGTCATGATGGGTTGTTAGATCCCGCTCTTGGTCTATAAATAGTATTCACTACTATCGAGATAAGGGCCTAGAGGGTCACATACAATAGCATATTCAAGAATCTTCCCTATTCAGTTGAATAGGTAAATTGGACATAGTGGGCCCCACCACTGGGGTCCAAGATTTTTCAAATGATATACGATCACTAAAAGAATAAATAAATCCATATTATTCAAGTTAAGAATAATTGGAATTGAATTTATTTACTAAATGTATTTACATGATTTAAAGTAAATATATGGAAATATTATTTGAATGAATATTAGTTTAAAATATTCAAGGTTCATTAATATTTTTGAGAATGAAAAGTTGAGTTAATAGATCATTTATTATCATGTAATATATTTATTATAATACAAGAAAGTGATAATAATATTTATAACTCAGTATAGTATTCATAATATGTCGTTTATAGTGTGTTAATTATTCGGGGGCCAGGATGCAATATCGGGTAATTCCTTAACATCCTATAAATAAAATAAGAGAGGAACTCACCAAATATTATTCACTGCCTCTCTCTCTATTCTTCTCTATTTAGGATTATAGAGAGAGGATCTGGATCTAAGAGTTTTAATTGATATCTCTTTCATGCATCGCAAGAAAGGTGATTCAGTGATCTTCGGAGCATCGAAGACGTCTTTAGATCTCCACACTAGCACCCAGATTTTGACAATTGGTGCTCCCACATATTCTTGAAGTGAATGTGGATGATTTAGAGGAATTTTGATTTAGATTCATCAAGAAGTGATCGCCAATGATGTTAAAACATTGAGCACATATTCAAATCTAACCAAATATTTATAGTTTTATTTTGTGCTTAAAATATCTTCATGCATGATCCTTGGGCTTATACTGGGAAACGCTCTGCCACCGATAATGTTGTCATGTCGATTATTGGTGAGAAAATTTTAAAATACCATTTTTGGGGCTTTATTTTCATGCCCGATACCTTCAATATTTACCCCCATAATAATGAATACATCCAATTTTTAATGTGTTTCAACTCAAAAAAACTATTGGTGATCGTACATTTCATTCGAGTTTACCCATGGGTCTAAATAGGAACTCTACTGAGGGGACTGGTCTAGAGGTAGTGTTGTCCAAGAGAACCATCTAGAATAATAATGTTGCAATTCTTAGGAACTTGATTAAATGGAAGGGGAATCCTGTGGAGGAAGTAACATGGGAAGATGAATTCTTTATTTGTAACAAGTTTTATTCTCCCAGTCTTGAGGGAAAGATTTTTTTTCAAGGAGGGACGAGTAATAGGGAAAAAGATACCCTTGAAATCTGAAAAGTGTGTTTCAAGAGAGTCAAAAGAGTCCCAAAATCTATTCTAACTATTTGAGTTGTATGAAATGGTCCCCAAAACTATTTCTTATGGATCCCCCATGAGGTAGTTTTAAAATCAAGGGTGGGGTGGGGGTGGGGGTTGTATTTCATCATCTCTATTTACCACCAGAGATGGTGGAATAATTTCATGCTTGGGATGATGACGTGTGGAGAATAGATACCTAGAGGCATCTCCATTCTTCTAGTGGGATATACTTTATTCCAGTGTTTTTTTAAATGGTCATAATTATAATGACCCGAATACCCTCAAGCACAGTGCTTAAACCATTTGATATTCTCTCCCCTCCATTCTTTTTTTCACTAATAATATTTGATCTAATATATTATTTTCAAATGGCATATGAATTTCAATCCATGACCACCAATGTGATCATTACATCGATATGAATAATTCTAGACCCATATATGATATATTATTTTGAATTTTAATTTTTTTTCACATTACATAGGACATTGGTAATACAAATTTCCTTCTAGGGATTTCTGCTTGGAATCTCCCATTGAAGATTTTCCCTACAAATCTCCCATATTACACTAATATATATAAAAGAATTAATGTATGTATATACTTGTATTTATATGTAAAAATGATTATACATATATGTATGTATTTATATATAATAATATTTATATGTATGCATGCACATGTATTAAGATATACTGACAATTTTTTATTGTCGTATATGCCTTTATATATATGTATGTACATATGCATGCATGTAATTATATTAGTAAATAATTACATTAATTGTATTTGTATATAATTTCAATAATATAAATTTATGTACTTATATTAATATAGATTTATATATGTATGTACGTATGTACTTATACCAAAATATATGTATTTAACTATGTATGTATATGGATATAGTAATTTGTATGTATAAATGTATCTGTTTATATATAAATGTATTAATATTTATATATGCATGTGTATCTATGTATATATATATTCCTTAGTTTTTATATATGTGTGTGATCAATAATTTTTATAGGTATATACAAATATAAGTATTTGTAAAGATATTTTAATACATGTACATGCATGAATCTAAATATTATTATATGTACATACATACACATAGATATAAACATGGAACAATATGTATGTACATGCATGCACTCATGCAGATAAAAAAGTATATACAAATATAATTATTTACAAATATACAAATATGCATATATAAAATTATGTACAATTATAAGTATACACATCAACGCATACATACACATACATAAGTATAAATACAAATATATATATTAATGTGTTAACTTAATTATATACAATATATTCAATTATTAATGTATAATCATTAATATATATAATAAATAAATAAATACATGCATGCATGCATATACATACAATCATGCATACAAATAAATATGAGTATATACATACATGCATGCATGCATATATATTTTAATGTAATTATTTATAAATATATATAATTATATGCATAATCTTATATACATTCATGTGTACATATATATAAGTGTATACCAACACATACACAAAAACATAAATACATATAAATATAAGTACATACATGCATGTATGCATGCATATATGTTAATGTAATTATTTATAAATGTGATATATAAAATTTAGAATGTATTTTTTTCTATACACTTTTTTGTAGAAATTAAAATTTTTATACCAACATATCAATAAATATATCTAAAAATTATTGATCATGTACACATGCATATATATAAAAACTAATGAATATATATATACACAAACATACATACAAATCTATATTAATATAAGAACATGAATACGTACATGAATACGTACATACATATAAAAATATATATTAATATAAGAACATGAATACGTACATACATATAAAGAGGTATATACAAAAGTATTAATGTAATTATTTATATGCATGCAAATTTATAAATATAATTATTTACAATTATACATCTACATACACTACTACAAATATCCCTTTTAACAACGCGTGAAAAGGCTTTTGACAGTGCTAAAAAGTGTTGTTATTGGTGGCATAGTTAAAGGGGTCCCCTTTATCAGTGCTAGAAATTACACTGATAAAGGCTCCACCTGTTGTAGTGTTCTGTTTTATAATAGCACATTACACAACCTACAAACAGAAAACATATATTGTAATGGAAATAAATTTTAAATCATGAATATAAAAAACACAACTATATACATTTCAAACAATGGTTTGTATAATTACATTTACAATTACTATCCTCAAACATTTAAACATTAATATTTCATCATCAATTAGTACCCAACCCTTCTTAAAAAGGTCCTCCTGTGGTATCTATTTCTGAAAAAATCACCTCAACCTGACCAAAAGAATCCACCTATATAAGAAAAATAATCTTATGTTGGTAATATTATAAGGAAATAAATTAAAAATTAATATAAAAGAATGCATTAAAAATCAACTTTAAATAAAAAGATGCACTTAGAGTTATATTGAGGTGTGGTTGATTCTAATAGGTCACAAATGAGTTATGGATCATTATCCTAAAGTATCAAAATAATTTGAATGTTTTTCCTTGGTTTTTAGTATGTCACTTGTGTTTCTTACTAAAATGTCAATTTTAAATATATAATGGAAACTTTGAGTCATACCAGTTACACTGTATGTAAGATTGAGGTTTGGGTGATTCCTACATATCAAAATTGACTCATGGATCATTTTCATAAAGTATCAAAATAGTATGAATGTGTTTTATCAGTTTTGAGTATGTCACTCTTTCTTTTTCCTAAATTTAAAGTCAATTTAAAATAAAAATACACACTTAAATTCATATCGTTCACACCATGAATTAGATTGAGGTGAGGTTGATTCCTACACATCAAAAATGACTTATATATCGTTTTCCTAAAGTATAAAAATAATCTGAATACATTTTCTTGGTTTCTAATATGTCACTTGTTCTTTTTTCTAAATGTAATGTCAATTTTAAATAAAAAGATAAACTTGGAATCAAACTGATCACACCGTGAATTGGATTTAGGTTTGGTTGATTCCTACACATCACAAATAACTTATTGATTGATGTCTTAAAGTATAAAAACAATCTGAATGTGTTTGATCAATGTTAAGTATGTCACTTGTTCTTTTTTCTAAATTTAATGTCAATTTTAAATAAATACACAATTGGAGTCACATCAATCACACCATTCATAGGATTTAAGCTTGGTTGATTACTACATATCAAAAATGACTCAAGGATCATTTTCCTAAATTATAAAAACAATCTGAATGCATCTTCTTGGTTTCCAGTATGTCACTTGTTCTTTTCCCTAAATGTAATGTCAATTTTAAATAAAAAGACGCACTTGGAGTCATACTGGTCACACCGTGCATTGGATTGAAGTTTGTTTGATTCATACACATAAAAAATGACTCATGAATCATTTTCCTAAAGTATTCAAAATAATATGAAGGTGTTTTCTTGGTTTTGAGTATGTCACTTGTCCTTTTTGATAAATTTAATGTCAATTTAAAATAAAAATACACACTTAAAGGTATATTGATCACATCGTGCGTCAGATTAAGGTGTGGTTGATTCTTATACGTCACAAATGACTTGTGATTTTTTATTAAATTATCAAAACAATTTGAATGTGTTTACTTAGGTTTCAGTATGTCACTTGTGTTTTTTACTAAAATGTCATTTTAAATTGGAAACATGCACTTTGAGTCATACGGGTCGTATCGTATGTCAGTTTGACGTGAGACTATTTCTTAAAAATAAAAATCACATATAAATTGTTTTCATAAATTATCAAGACAATTGGAGTGTATTTTCTTGGTTTTCAGTGAGTAAAACATGTTTTGAACTAAAATGTCAATATTAAATTGATAATATACACTTTAAGTCATACCAGTTACACCATGCATCAGATTGGGGTTCGGGTGATTCCTACACATCACAAATGACTCATGGATTATTTTAATAAAGTATAAAAACAATCCGAATGATTTTTCTTAGTTTTGAATATGTCACTTGTTCTTTTTGCTAAATTTAATGTCAATTTCATATAAAAATACACACTTAAAGTCGTATCATTCACACCATGCTTCATATTGAGGTGCAGTTGATTCCTACATGTCACAAATGACTTTTGGATCATTTTATTAAAGTATCAAAATAGTCCTAACATATTTTATTAGTTTTCAGTATGTTACTTGTTCTTTTTGTTAAATGTAATGTAAATTTTAAATAAAAATATGCAAATGGAGTCATACCGGTCATACTATGCATCAGATTGACGTAAAGATGATTCTGAAATGTCAAAATTGACTTATGTATCATTTTCATAAAGTATCAAAATAATACGAATGCATTTTCTCAGTTTTTAGTATGTCACTTGTTCTTTTTGCTAAATTTAATGTCAATTTGAAATAAAAAGACACACTTAGAGTCACATCAGTCACACGTGCATCTGAATGAGGTGTGGTTGATTCCTAAACATCAAAAATGACTCATGGATCATTTTAATAAAGTATAAAAACAATATGAATTTTTTTATTGGTTTTGAGTAGGTTAGTTTTCCTTTTTACTAAAATTATTGTCAATTTTAAATAAAAATATGCACTTAGAGTCATACGGGTTACACCGTACGTTGGATTGAGGTATGACTAATTGATACATGTATCAAATGACTTATGGATTATTTTCCTAAAGTATCACAACAATAAGAATTCATTTTCTTAGTTTTAAGTAGGTATGTTATCCTTTTTACTAAAATAGATATCAATTTTAAATAAAAAGACGCACTTGGAGTCATACTGGTCACATCGTGTTTCAGATTAAGTGTGGTTGATTCCTACATATCTCAAATAACTTATAGATCATTTCACTAAAGTATCAAAATAATAAAAATGTGTTTTCTCAGTTTTGAGTTGGTTAGTTTTCCTTTTTACTAAAATTGTTGTCAAATTTAAATAAAAAGACACACTTTGACTCATACCGGTCACACTATGCATTGGAATGAGGTGAGGGTGATTCCTACATGTCTCAAATGACTTATATATCATTTATCTAAATCATCAAAACAATCTAAACACGTTTTTTCAGTTTTGAGTAGGTCATTTTTCCTTTTTACTAAAATTGATGTTAATTTTAAATAAAAAATACACTTGGAGTCAGCAATGATCATAATGTAAAACCATATAATACTGATAAGTAATTTATAGGATATATAAATCATGGAAGCTTCTTCTATGAAACCTTAGGTTTAACCTAGATCATTTATGATCATTACCAAAACATTAGGATGTTATCCTATACTTAGACTTACCCCCAGGGTTCTCACTAATTTTTTTTCATCCTAGTTTTCAAAGGGTAACTAAACCTTGATATAATAGAAACTGTATTGACTGAAACATTTCATACATAGATATAACATCTTATTAGATTAATATTACTTATATAACATAATTATCCATGCCATAATAGTTTAGGTCTAGTACTTTTGGAAACATGGAAACATAAAGAACTAGTTCATAAGAGTTTCTCATTAAGTTATTATTTACTAGAAACCTTCTTAGACATATCATTTCTAAAACCATTATTCATAACCTAAGGTTATGAAACATAATAAATGGTGATCATAGATTCTCAATAAGTGTAAAAAATGGAGATATCAATGATCATATAAGGATAACATGAGTATAAATATGATAGAAGGTGATATTAACATTAAAAATCCATACCCTACATATCATAGATCATAATCATGAGCCATAAATTAAAGTATGGTAGTTAAAAAGATATGAATATTAAAGGATCAAATAATATTATAAACTAAAAACATACACTTCGAGTCATACTAAGCACATTGTGTATCTGATTGAGGTGTGGTTGATTGAGTTGCAGTTGATTACTATAATATTTGGGAAAATGTTCATGAAATATATTTTGGGAAGTCATACTTTGCATTAAACTACTGAAAAATCCCTTGGTAGATGTATCCTTATGATTCACTTCACATTTCATGAAACATGGGGTTTCCTCTTCCACCCAAAAGGAACATGTTCTCTCTTTTCTGGCTTGTTGTAAATAGTTGAAAGGAAAATATAACTTCCCAAAAGATTTGTAAAAAACTAAATAAGTATTAGATAAAAGTGATAAGGAAATAAAGTTACAAATATTAGATAAAATTATGAAAAAATTAATTACATAAGTAGTAGGAATTCACCTTTATACATTCTTGACCCATTTCCTTGTTGTCATTATCTCATTTGCAGTCTCGAAGTCCAATCTCTCACGAGCATGATCAATTTCGAAAAAACCACCCCAAATCAAACAAAGGAATACACCTTTATAAGAAAACAATTCTTATGTGAGTAATAAAAAAATAAAAAAATTAAACATAAATATGAAATAATTAATTACATTTATGAAAGTCGCAACATCATATTATATGTGTGCATTCTGCCAGTAGGTATATTGCCCATTCATTTCTAATCAGATGAATATCATCTTCTGAATATGAATTTTTTTGAAAGTCATGGTAGTAATGGAAAAATATAAATACATGAGGGATTAATGAATATTTTAAATGAAAAAGTAATTATCTTCGAAAATACCTCTTTAGGGATTCTAGTTTTAAGATAGAATATGATCTCTTTCATAAATTTACAAACATAATATCCAAAATATTTTCCATTTGTTTGTTTCGAACACTGCAGAAACATTAATAAAAATAATTAATTTTTTTATATGTGTTTGGATAGTGAAGTATTATTATATATACCCTGATACTTGTCTAATTGTAGAATTTTTCCGGCTTTGTGTGCGCAATGTTTGTCCTCATGCCATGACTTTCACGGTATTTAAACATCGCCCTATCATAACAAAATTCTCGTTAAAACATGATGTAAAATATATAACTTGATTTTAGTTCTAAAATTTTGGATGTAGTGTATTAAAAATTTAAAAACATCGTCATATGTGGTCGGTTTTTTGGGTACCCATGCATTAAATCCAAGAAATAAATCTTCAGAGTATCCAAATTGACCGTAATGAGCATCCAATATTGCCTAAAAACACAAAAAGGAATATGTAATAAAAGAAATAAAAATATATTTGATATTATTAAATTGTATATTTTTACCCATAAAACGTTGGTATTAAGAATAGTTAATCATTAGTATTTTTTCTTTCAAATTATTTGCCTAGTTTTTCCACTATTTCATCTATTTTTTTACTTAATTTTTGTTTGTTCTGTATAAGAGTCGTGAGGACTGATGAGTTCAAATTTGTGTTCATGAGGGAATCCCTTCAACTGATATTCATATATACGCTTGTAGAAAATATAAATTGTATTTATTTATATGTAACATAGTTTATCAGCTTTTGGAAAAGAAAATCATGGAAACATACCTAATGTATACATTTACAAATGAGGCCCCCAGCTAATCATAGTTGAGGATTTTAGTTACATTTTAAAGTGAAATGTAGTCTACAGTATCATATCCATACATTTGTTCTTCAAAATAAACTATGTGAGTACTACCATTTTTTAACCTTGTATCTGTATGAACCTTTAATGTCAATAAATGTAGATATTAAACGAGTGAGCTAAAGGTGTCTTCATAATATATTTTTGATTGGTTGGTTGATCCTTTAGATGGTTTTGAGTTGACCTTCCATTTTACCCCTTTAGTTTGTCCATATGTAATAACATTCATTAGTTTAGACCTTTTTTCATTAATTATTAAATGTTTGGCATAAAAATTAAATTAGAAATGAATAACTCCTTATCGAAATGTTTTTTACAAGATTTGATGACCATGCTATGAATGTTCGAACTTCTTGTTTGACCATATGGATATCTTCATCTTAAAGTGGAATATATAGCTCAGTTCTCAACTCATGAACTATGCTAATCATCACTCTCACATTACTTGTAGGAAGTGTTCTGTTGTGTAGACAGTCATCTTGGATACTGAACACCATATCCCTCACAACAAGGTGATGGGTGGGTGTTGATAAATATAATTCACATTCATTTTAACACTTTAGAATATCAGTACAGAAAATGTATCAGTGTATGTCTGGTTCACATTTCATAGAAACAATTATTAGAATAATTACTACCTCAACTAAGACATCTCATTGAGGGGAATGACTTGCCTTAAAGCTGGTGGGGATGGGGGGGTCTTCACGCAATGGTTGTTCTTGAGTTTTTTCTTATCTTTTTTCCCCTATAGAAGTTTCTAGAAACTATCTATGCCATTGGAATTGTTCTTCAAGAATAGACAATATTTATTTCATCTATTTCATTTCTCTATCTTTATCCTCCTATTTTTTTATCAAAATATGTTTGGGGTGTCACCCCAAAACTTGCACCTCTGACGTGGCCATACTATTTTTTCCACTTCAAGGCCACCGATAGTAGGTGTCCATCCAGTACAAGTGTTGTTGATTCATATGACTATGTTAGATAGAAAATATAGGAAAATAAGTAATAATTTTTATTTAATATCAATTTAAATAAATATTTATTATTATGTCATACTTACACATGTTTCTCACACTTTTTGTGTGCTTTCATATATTAGTATCTCATATTTATTTACATGTGCCTCCTTGCATAGAATATGACATGGGATGGAAGTGGAATTGGATTTGGATTCATCAATCTATATATAAATATAGGAACATAATTATGATGTTGTTTCATGCCACATAACAATATTGTTGTATATTTAAAATGCATATCATTTTTTGTTCAAGTGAAGCGTACCCCGTCCTTGCTTTACGGTAGGGGTATATTGGTTTTGCTTCCCATTCATTATTTTCAGCACTTAGTTGTTGTTTTATAGATAAAAAATACTCAATCAAAGTGATAAATACATGCAATTTAAAATAATGTATTACCAACCACAATGTACCTAAAAAGACATCTCCACAATATGGCCGGTAAATGCATACCATGCTTCCTATCTTATCAGGTGTGTGTACATAAGTAATGGGTGCGGGTTTATTTTACCTTAAGCATCTTTAAGATGATTTCTTGTTATAATTGTGAAAAATCATCTATGAATACTTCTATCAAGCATTAATAAATATTTCTTGTGGAATTTATATACTATAAATGCACTCTATAAGGGATGATGAAGAGTAATTCAATGTTCCATTATTTTATTTTTTTAGTAAAAAAATGATATCATATTGTTATTGTCATTTATTCCCATATCAGTGTCTTAATCATGGGCACAACATGGTTCCATGAATCTATATCAATTAGAATGTTTTATTGAGTGATTTTCCTAGTATAACTATTGAACATGGTTTTGTTGGGGTTAACATGCTGGCCACGCTCATTCCATCCAACCTCAAATTTAATTCCTTTTCTTCTATCCTTAATAATTTTTACTAACACCATCAGGCTACAAAACACTTTTTTTACATCTTTGGATCTTTATTGCCTACCGTTTCTTTGAATTTAGCGTCATCAATATGTTCTTCCTATGAACTGGGAGTGAAAATAGGTTGAGAAACCTGTTGTGACTCTGCACTGGGAGTCACAGCAGGTTGAGAAACCTGTTGTGCCTTTGAAATGGGAGTAGTAGCAGGTTGAGAAACTTGTTGTACCTTTTCACTAGTAGTAGTAAGGGGTTGAGAAAAATGTTGTGCCTCTACACTCGGAGCAGCAACATATTTAGGAACCTATTGTCCCTCAAGATTAAGAGCATCATCATGTGCAGTAGTAGTTATCTACAGAGGTGGTTTAATATTTCATTTAGATTACATAAATATAGTATCTAATAGATAATAACATTAGGTGACACAATTTATATTAAAAATATATAATTTTATTATTGAAATATTTTTTTTAAGGCTGAAGGGATTTGACCCCTCTTTCAAGCATCCAAATCCCTTCATTACAGTCTCCTCTGACATACAGATCCCTATCTACATTAGGACCGATATGAAATGATTGCAAAATCCCAATGAAAGGGTCATGCTCGGTTGAATTTTCAACTGACCCTTATGTGGTTTTGGTCGATAACAGAATAATTAACCACTTTTGGTTTGTGGGATTTGGAACATAAAATACTTATACCTCCTATGATTCCATTATAAGCAGTTCATCTTTATACCCTTCCTTACTGAAATCCACTTTCATGAATCCCAATTCATCTATTTTAACATCACTCATATTATCAACACATTTGCATTGAAAAATTGGCACTTGGAATATTATATAATCAAACTTCCATATTTTTTTGATTATTCCAAAGTATGACATATTCATGTAAATTGGATTTCTGTCTTTAGTACAATAAACATGCATCACTTTAGACACAAGTGTAACTCTACTATTTTTCATGGTACGGCCTTCATCATGTTCATTTTTATAGAACATATAACCATTAATTACATAACCATTGTAAGATAATACATATATACTCGGTCCTCTAACTATCCATCAAAGCCGTTCTGAAATTGAATCCGGGTTTTCATCTAACTCCTTAAAAATATGGTCTCAAAACCATCCTATAAATTTTTTATTATGTGCATTTGATGTTAAGATGTTATCCCTTGATGGATTCAAATGATGAATAATTTCTTTGTGGGTCTCAACATATGTGTCAACCTACAAACTATTATGCAAAATATAAAGGTGGGTTTGCTCCCAATCTGTAATATTTATTGTGACACAATCTCTTCCAAAAATTCCTTTACCCACAAGTCACCCAGTGTGATGATATTTCGATAGACCTGTGCTTTCCACACCGAACAAGTAGTCAGTACAGAATTCAACGACTTCCTCGACAATATATCACTCTGTAATACAACCCTCTAACTGAATTCTATTTTTTATATACCCTTTCAAAATATTCATATACAGTTTAATGCGGTACATCCATATATAGTGTATAGGACCACATATTTTAATCTCTCTCACCAAGTGAACCATCGAGTGAACCATCATATCAAAGAATACTATTGGGAAAAAATTTCTAATCTACATAATATGATGAAAATTTCTCTTTCCATAGTTTTCAATTTTGTCAGATATATAAATTTGTTTCATATAGCTTTGAAAAGAAAATAGAGTTTGGTTATTGTATGACTGACATTCTTGGGAAAAATGCAACATAAATCTATAAGAATTATATATTTCATAAAAACATGATAGTCATGTGATTTCAGGACCTATAACTTTAAATCATTCATGGACATGATATTCTTGATATTCGACGAATACCCATTTGGAACCTTGACATCATTCGAGAAGTTGAAAAACTGATATCTCTCCTTCATGGAAAGAGTGTAAGCAGCTAGAGGAAGAAAGGTCCATTTTTCACCCTTCACTGGTGCCAAATCTTCCCATATTCTCATATCAACCATGTCCAACCTAGCCTTAATTCCAAACTTTTTTTTCCAGGTGCATTTATCAATGTGTCAATGACATTATCACAGACATTTTTTCAACATGCATAACATCGAGAAAATGTCTGACATACAGACAATTCCAGTATGGTAATTCAAAAAAAATTGATCTCTTTTTCCAATAGTTTTTCATAAGGTTTTTCGAAAATGGTTTACCAAAAGTAGTGTCCATATATTTTACTTTCTCAAGTAGTTGATCACCTATTAGTGGAGACAGTAGTGTATGTTCTTCTGAACTCCCATCAAATGATGTCATCAAATATTAGTACGTATGTCATCGAGGTAGAAATCTATTATGTCTAAGAAACATAGTCTTTGATAAATGTTTCAACCTAATTGATTATGTACCATATTCACAAATAGTACACCCTTGAATTTCTTTAATGGTATATCCTTATAAATTTACGTAAGTCAAAAATTCATTTATCATCCCATACAATAAGGATCTCAATGCGAGGTCTTCATTTCTATAAGCATCATATAATGTAACACCAAAATCCCATAATATTTTCAAAACCTCAATCAATAGATCCAAATAAACATCAATATCATTACCCGGTTTCTTTGGTCTTGATATAAGTATACATAACATGGTGTATTTTCATTTTATGCATAACCAAGGTGGAAATATATAATTTACCAATATAACTAGCCATGTATTGTGAGTACTACTTTGAAAACCAAAAGGATTCACTCCATCTGTGAATAATGCATGATAAAATTTTCTCATATCGTTTCCAAATTTAGGATGCTTATGATCAATTTTCTTCCACTGTGGAGAGTCTATTGGGTGACGGAGTTTCCCATCTTTATTTCTTGTATCACTACTAGAAAAACAGGTATTTGCAACGGGTCATTTGCGACGGGATCCTGTCGCAAATGGCTTGTTGCGACGGGGGCCCGTCGCAAATGACCCGTTGCTGAAAACGGTGTCGCAATAACAATTTTTTGCAACGGGCCCGTTGCTAAAACCTTTTTTCGCGACGGGGAGAATCCTCATCGCAACTAGTACTCCGTATATTTGTAAAAACCTATTTGCGACGGGCCCCGTCGCAAATACCTGTTGCGACGGGACCCGTCGCAAATAGTTGTTGCGACGGAACCCGTCGCAAAAACTATTTTTAAAAAAATAAAAAAATAATAATACTATTTGCGACGGGAATAGTATCCCGTCGCAAATACTATAAAAAAAATAAAAAAAATAAATTGTTAATAAATTATTTTAATTAATATAATAATAATCCAATTATAATTCAAAAATAAAAAATAATAAAATATTAATAAATGATTTTAATTAATATAATAATAGAATTATAATTCACAAATAAAAATAATAAATTATTTTAATTAATATAATAATAATATAATTATAATTCAAAAATAAAAAATAATAGAATATTAATAAATATTTCATAATGAGACAGAAACTACGAATAGAAAAAAAAATATATTTTGATTTCACAAATTTTATAACATAAATACAAACTCTAATCTGAAGGAGGGGGGAGGGGGGATCTGTAGATGGTGGTGGAGGAAACTCCATCCCTAAAGCATGAGTGAGTCGGCGCATGTACTCCATATGCTCCTAATGCTGCTGCTGCCACCGACTCGTCTGCTCCTCGTACAGCTGTTGCTGGCGTCGACGCTCCTCCTCATGCTGCTGACGCATCTGCTCCTGCTCCTGTCGGAGACTCTCTATCAGTGCAGTCTGAGATCGCAACTGATCCTCATACTGTGTAGCAGAAGAAGATGCATGAGCTCCTCTCGAGCTGGACGCCGACATCGCAGCACTGCCATAATAATCTCCGGGAGTCAGTCGAGAGCTGATACCAACTACCTGGCCCTTCTCGAAGGCATACTGGGTGGCCTGCATCCATGCCGCCTCATTAAACTGACGGCCAGTGGTCTGATCTGATGACTCAGCCTGACTCTCAGGCCGGGCCTGTGACGCTGCGGCCTCATATGACTCCTGTAGTTGCAATTTAAAATTAAAATTATGAATATATTATATACAGTTAATTTTTAAACTTGAAAACAAATAATACTAACCATGATGTGATGTTGACGATCACCTCTGAGCTCCCCAGTAGCAGGATCACTATACATCCTTCGATATATGTCGTACTCCGTAATATCGGGGTGCTCGACAGCCTATAAGAATAAAAAATAAACTGTTAATATTTTTATTTATATAAAATATTTATAAATAATGTACGTACCAGATGTTGTTTATGAGTACTGAAAGAACGACTCCCAGCTCGATGAGACACCTCTTGTCTCCCCCGATTCTGCCTCCCCACCGATGATCTCCTCTGAAAGGCACCACTCAACCAGTGCGCACATAATCCATCCCATACATGGGATGAAATGTACTCTGGTCGGTGTGCTCTACATGACTCGTCAAAATCTAACACTCCTGCTTTCTTCATCGCAGCTTTTCTTAAATTGTGCAAAAACTGACGAAGGTGATCACGCATGGCCACCTCCCATGCCTCGTGGATGGCGTCACGCATGGTATCCTCGATCGGATACCATAAACCCTACAAATAAATCAAAATATCAAGTTAGAAATGAAATAATTTTCAAAATAAAAATTATTTATTTACGTACGTACCAACCAATGGCCGAACATGGCCTGCTGCACATCAATGGGAATCTGCTCCCATGTGGTCCACGGCTGAGAGAAATAGTTGTGCAAAATAGCGCTGCCCTGTCCGACTGCTATATGCGGAAAACTGTAAAAATAATAAACATGTATTATGTGAATAGATTAATGAAATCTTAGTCAAATCCACAGGTTATCACACAGGTTATCACACCTCCGTGTGCATGGATCAAACCCAAGACGTGGAAGTCGCTCGGGGAAGGGGTCATGAATCATCAATCGTGCAAGATCGTGCCCCCTCTGCATACTCCCTAGAGCGCCTGCAGGCTGAGGGTCATCTTCCAGCAACTCATCCGCATCGAAAGACAGGTCAGCATCCGCCAACTCACAAAATGTGGCGTCGTCCATCTGAAACAGAAAATGTTAATGTTGTTAGCAAATAATTGATAATTACTATTATATATACATATATACATATTATGATTGTATATAAATACCATGGAATTCTATCAGTGTTCATCTTCATCATCATCTTCATATATGTTAATGTCATCTTCATATTCCTCCTCAACATCATCGATATCCATTCGAGTTACAGTTGCTTCATCTCTTACCATTTCAAATTCATATGTGACATCATTAACATCATCTTCATCACCGAATCTTAAATGTGGGGTGTCGTCATCAATACTCATGTCTCTTTGTAAAAAAGATTGATTTTGAGTACTCTCTTGAAAAACTTCAATTCTTTGCACATCAGTGAAAGCACATTCACTTTGACTAAACTGATTGTCTCGAATTTTTATTTTTATTACACTCCACCAATCAGTCAAGTCTCTTGATGTAGCACAGTACTTTGCGTAATAAACTTGATGTGCCTATTGAGCCAATAAGAATGGTTCATTTACTGCGAGAACACTTTTACATTTTATATCGATGATTCCATGAGTCTGATGAACACGCACGCCTCTCTCTGTATCCAACCACCGACATTTGAACATGGTTATGTAATGTTGTCCAAGATAACAGAGTTCAATGATTTCATCAAGTATGCCATAAAAGTCAACTTCATTTTCTCGATGATGACATCCTCTCAAGATAACCCCACTGTTCATTGTTTTTTTCGATTCTCCATATGCATGTGTGTGGAATTGAAATCCATTCACCACATATGCATTATAAGTTTTAACAAGTTTGGAAGGTGGGTTACTCAATACACACATCCGTTTGTCAATTTTATCAGCATGTCGAGACACCTGAAAATTTGTGAAATAATTATCAATATAGTAAACTATACATTGAATGAGTTGCTAAAAGATAAAGAATTTATGTTACCAGTTTTTGAAACCACTGAGAGAAATTTTTCAGTCGACGTTCTTCGAGAGAAGCTGTTGTAATTTGTGTAATTTGTTTCTTGATATGATTATCATACAACCTATAAAAACAAAAGTTATTTACTGTAACATAAATGATAGAATAAGTGATATAAACACTTACAATACAACTGATGTCATCTCTTCACAGTTGAGCAGAACATATGTATGAGCTCTATGATGTTCATCATCTGAAAGCCAGCGTTCATTAACTCCACCAAAACCAAGCTCTGACTGGTTGAAAACAGATAATTGATTGTCGATTTCATCAATATTCCTATCGTTTCGTCCCATTCGGTTGTGTTTTGAAGGATACTCAGATTCAAAATAATGGGAGAAAAAAAAATATATTTCCTCTTGCAAATAAGCTTCTGCAATAGATCCTTCAACAGATGCTTTGTTACGTACTTTTCTTTTCAATTTTTTCAAGCATCTTTCAAATGGGTACATCCATCGAAACTGTACTGGACCTCCACATTTGGCTTCATATGGCAAATGTAACATCAAATGTTCCATTGAGTCGAAGAAAGACGGCGGAAATATTTTTTCCAGTTTACATATAATTACAACAACATCTTTTTCAAGTTTTCCTAGAGCATCATAATCTGCTGTAGCCGCACAAATTTCCCGAAAAAAATGAGACATGTCTGTTAAGGAATCCCAAATCACAGAATTCAACAGACCTTTTAATCCAATGGGTAGAATTCTTTCCATTATAACATGACAATCATGACTTTTTAATCCAGTAATATGACCATTCTTTACACATCTACCCAAATTGGAAGCACAGCCATCTGGAAGTCTCAAATCTGCAATCCACTGACAAAATAATAAACGGTTTTCTTTAGACAGTGTATAAGCTGATTTTGGTTTCAGTAACCTTTCTGTTCTGACATTCTCAAACAGTTCCAATTCTGGACGCCTGCAAATTTGGGCAAGATCTAAACGTGCATTTACATTGTCTTTGCTCTTTCCTGGCGTATCCAAAACTGTATGAAACAAATTATCAAAACAGTTCTTCTCAATATGCATGACATCTAACATGTGTCGGACCAACAAATCAGACCAATATGGAAAATCCCAAAATATGCTACGTTTAATCCAATTGTGTTCTTTCCCAAAACCAGAAATTTTCTGTTGGTTTATTGTGGGACCAAAAGTGATGGGAAGTAATGAAAATACAACTGATTTTAACTCCGAACCTGATAGCATTTTTGGAGGTCCATCCCTTTCAACTGTTCCTTTTCTGAAATGAGATCTGTTTCTGCGAAAAGGATGATCAGCTGGAAGAAATCTGCGATGACAGTCAAAATAACAAGGTTTCTTTCCATGAATGAGCATAAATGATTTGTTCTCTCCCATACAGTAAGGACATGATTTCTGACCATGTGTACTCCAGCCAGATAACATCCCATAAGCCGGGAAGTCACTTATTGTCCACATCAATGCTGCTCTCAGTATGAAATTCTGTTTCATTGCAACATCATATGTACTGACACCAGTACTCCACAATAAATTTAATTCATCAATCAATGGTTTCAAATAAACATCAATGTTTTTCTTCGGATGTCCTGGAATTAGTAAAGTCAAAAAGATATATGGCTCCTTCATCAACATCCATGGAGGTAAATTGTACGGAGTTAAAAAAATAGGCCAACATGAATATTGACTACCATAAGATCCAAACGGACAGAAACCATCAGTGGAAAAACCCAGTCGAACATTTCTAGATTCTAAAGCAAAGGATGGATGCACTCTATCAAAATGTTTCCATGAATCACCATCGGCTGGATGATTCAAGATTTTATCGGTTGAAATATTCTCTTTATGCCATGACATCATTGTCACTGTATTCTTAGACATGAATAAACGCTGGAGTCTGGATGTAAGCGGAAAATATCTCAACTGTTTTACAGGAATCAAACCAGACTTCCCATGTTGTCCTTCTTTATATCTCAGTTGCCCACATGTGGGACAACTATCCAATGACTCATTTTCCCCAGAATATAAAATGCAGTCATTTGAACATGCATGAATCTTCTGACAAGTAAGTCCCAAATTTTGAACCAGCCTCTTACTCTCATAGTAATTTGCTGGTAAAACATTTCTTTCGGGTAACAGTGTTTTAAGCAAAGAAAATATCTGGTGAAAACAAGTGTTTGACATTCCGTTATCTGATTTGATAGCCATAAATTTGGCAACTGCTTCTAATTTGCTCATCTTACAGCCAGGATATAATGCATCCTCAGCAGACTTCAACAACTCATAAAATTCAGACGGTGCCAACTCAGGATTTGAAGCTATATCAGCCGGAGTTTCTGTATGTTGAACAGATGAACCTGCAACATCATGTACTAAATCTTGAAACCGGGATGGATCCGGAATCAAGTTGGTATCACCTGCTCTGGAACTGCGTTCACCGTGTTGATACCAAAAAACATAATCTGGTTGAAAACCAAAACGCAAGAGATGTTCTCCCACTTTGTCAAACGTGTCAAACGTTCTCAATGCACATTTTCTGCAAGGGCATTTTATTTTGTCTTCTGAAACAAATTCTGGATTTGATGTCGCAAATGATAAAAAAGTCTCCACACCCTCTACATATACTGGATTTAAACCAGAACCGTTTGGATTTCTACGTTGATTTATCCATATGCGGTCACCTAATAATGATTGTTGATGACCTCGTTGTTCCATATTTCTCTATAAAATATAAAATCATTACTGGTTTTGAATAATTTGTTAGAAAAAACACTCAAGCTAGGATAATTATAGAGTTTAGATCATACACGACTGACGCAAACTTTTTATTGAGATAGACCTAAAAATTGACCCTTTAAGAATTAAATATGTTGAGAATAAAGCAAAACATGTTACAAATATTGATAATTTTAATATTATATAAATTTTTTATTATTTTCATAGTACTAATATTATTGTTAATTATTACCAATTATTGGTAATTATTACTAATTATTGGTAATTATTACTAATTATTGGTAATTATTACTAATTATTACTAATTATTACTAATTATTGGTAATTATTGGTAATTATTGGTAATAATTACTAATTATTACTAATTATTGGTAATTATTGGTAATTATTACTAATTATTACTAATTATTGGTAATTATTACTAATTATTGGTAAGTATTACTAATTATTGTTAAGTATTACTAATTATTGGTAATTATTACTAATTATTGGTAATTATTATTAATTATTACTAATTAATACTAATTATTATTAATTATTACTAATTATTGGTAATTATTACTAATTATTGGTAATTATTACTAATTATTGGTAATTATTACTAATTATTACGAATTATTACTAATTATTACTACTTATTGGTAATTATTACTAATTATTACCAATAATTACTAATTATTGGTAATTATTGGTAATTATTACTAATTATTGGTAATTATTGGTAATTATTACTAATTATTGGTAATTATTACTAATTATTGGTAATTATTTCTAATTATTACTAATTATTACTAATTATTGTTAATTATTACTAATTATTGGTAATTATTACTAATTATCGGTAATTATTAGTAATTATCGGTAATTATTACTAATTATTACTAATTATTGGTAATTGTTACTAATTATTACTAATTATTTGTAATTATTTGTAATTATTACTAATTATTACTAATTATTGGTAATTATTGGTAATTATTACTAATTATTGGTAATTATTGGTAATTATTACTAATTATCGGTAATTATTACTAATTATCGGTAATTATTGGTAATTATTACTAATTATCGGTAATTATTACTATTTATTGTTAATTATTACTAATTATTGGTAATTATTACTAATTATTGGTAATTATTACTAATTATTGTTAATTATTACTAATTATTACTAATTATTGGTAATTATTACTAATTATTACTAATTATTACTAATTATTGGTAATTATTGGTAATTATTGGTAATTATTGGTAATTATTGGTAATTATTACTAATTATTGGTAATTATTGGTAATTATTACTAATTATTAATAATTATTACTAATTATTGGTAATTATTACTAATTATTACTAATTATTGGTAATTATTACAAATTATTACTAATTATTACTAATTATTACTAATTATTGGTAATTATTACTAATTATTACTAATTATTACTAATTATTACTAATTATTACTAATTATTACTAATTATTACTAATTATTACTAATTATTGGTAATTATTGGTAATTATTACTAATTATTGGTAATTATTGGTAATTATTACTAATTATTGGTAATTATTGGTAATTATTGGTAATTATTACTAATTATTACTAATTATTGGTAATTATTACTAATTATAACTAATTATTACTAATTATTACTAATTATTACTAATTATTACTAATTATTACTAATTATTGGTAATTATTGGTAATTATTGTTAATTATTACTAATTATTGGTAATTATTGGTAATTATTAATAATTATTGGTAATTATTACTAATTATTGGTAATTATTACTAATTATTGGTAATTATTACTAATTATTATTAATTATTACTAATTATTACTAATTATTGGTAATTATTACTAATTATTACTAATTATTGGTAATTATTACGAATTATTACTAATTATTACTAATTATTGGTAATTATTGGTAATTATTACTAATTATTGATAATTATTGGTAATTATTACTAATTATTGTTAAGTATTACTAATTATTGGTAATTATTGGTAATTATTGGTAATTATTGGTAATTATTGGTAATTATTGGTAATTATTGGTAATTATTGGTAATTATTGGTAATTATTGGCAATTATTGGTAATTATTGGTAATTATTGGTAATTATTACTAATTATTGGTAATTATTACTAATTATTGTTAATTATTACTAATTATTGGTAATTATTACGAATTATTGGTAATTATTACTAATTATTGGTAATTATTACTAATTATTGGTAATTATTACTAATTATTGGTAATTATTGGTAATTATTGGTAATTATTACTAACTATTACTAATTATTCCTAATTATTGGTAATTATTACTAATTATTGGTAATTAATACTAATTATTGGTAATTATTGGTAATTATTGGTAATTTTTACTAATTATTGGTAATTATTTCTAATTATTGGTAATTACCGGTAATTATTACTAATTACCGGTAATTATTACTAATTATTACTAATTATTACTAATTATTACTAATTATTACTAATTATTGGTAATTATTACTAATTATTACTAATTATTACTAATTATTACTAATTATTACTAATTATTACTAATTATTACTAATTATTCCTAATTATTACTAATTATTACTAATTATTACTAATTATTCCTAATTATTGGTAATTATTGGTAATTATTGGTAATTATTACTAATTAGTGGTAATTATTAGTAATTATTACTAATTATTACTAATTATTACTAATTATTGATAATTATTAATAATTATTACTAATTATTAGTAATTATTACTAATTATTAATAATTATTCCTAATTATTGATAATTATTGGTAATTATTGGTAATTATTACTAATTATTGGTAATTATTACTAATTATTGGTAATTATTACTAATTATTGGTAATTATTACTAATTATTAATAATTATTCCTAATTATTGATAATTATTGGTAATTGTTCCTAATTATGAATAATTAAATGAATAATTACAAATAATTAGGAATAATTACCAATAATTAGGAATAAAAAATTATTAGTATATTTTATTATTAATATTAAAATAATATAATTTTCTAATTTATATACAATTCTCCTTTCATCTGTGTGTTTTCTATCTCCATATACAAATAATACATGTGGAGACAGCAAACACACAGATGAAAAGAGAATTGTATATATATAAAAAATTATATTATTTTAATATTAATAATAAAATATACTAATAATGTAATAATGTTATTATTCCTGATTATTGGTATTTATTACTAATTATTAAGTAATAAAACAATGTAAACATAATTAAATTACAACTAATTAAGAATAATTGAAACTAATAAAACATTAAAAATAAATATTAAATTAAAATGAATATAAATACCTTGAAAATTGATCTGAGGTTGATCTCTGATCCTTCTTCAAAACTTCAATATCAACTCCGGAGAAAAAAATTAAACTTGAGAAAAACTGAACTTTAGAAATAAAATTTTGAGAGAAGAAGAAGATGGAGTTTGAGAATGATTTGAAAAAAAACGGATGGGGGTATTTATAGGTTAGATTATTTGCGACGGGGCCCGTCGCAAATACCTTAGCCAGCATTTATTACGGTCAACGGTTAAATAGTTATTTGCGACGGGTCCCGTCGCAAATAACCACCTGCCGACATACTATTTGCGACGGGGGAATATTCCCGTCGCAAATACCTTTTACCGTCGTCGGTTATTTGCGACGGGAATATTCCCCCGTCGCAAATATGTTTCCCGCGATTTGGCGCGCAAAGGGCGCCAGTCCTTTTGCGACGGGGCAAGCTATCCCGTCGCAAAAGGGTACTTATTTGCGACGGGCAAATACCCCCGTCGCAAATAAGTTTTTAACAGGGCTATTTGCGACGGGAATAAATCCCGTCGCAAATAACCCGTCGCAAATACCCATTTTTCCCGTAGTGTATCTACGTGTCATGTTAAGTGTCTTGTAGTCTCCTCATTTCCATATAGGTGCCTAAAAATTGGAATTATTGGAAAGTACCATAAAAATTTCCTAGGACCCAACTCATCTTTCTTGTATCATGAAGAACCACACATTGGGAATTATTTAAGTGATTTATTGTCCTTATGAAACAGTATACAATCATTTGGGTAGGCGTGTATTCTTTCAAAGATCATTCCCATCAATCATAGCATTCGTTTAGTGTCGTATGTTCGGTTAGGGAGCTCATTATCTTTTGGTAGAATATAATTCAAGAGAGTGATTAGTTTGGTAAAACTAACATCACTCCATACATTTCCCACTTTCAAATTATATAGCTTCAATATAGCTGACAATGTTGTGTATTTAGTGCAACTAACATACAATGGCATCTTTGCAAAACTCTTTAAATTCTCAAACAATTCTGGACAATCATGAAGTTCATCTTCAATTTTCCTTTTCATTTCCTCAATATGATCTTCATCATCATTCACACTTATGGTCACATCCTCAATACAGTCTTCTTCATTATCCACACTTGTAAGCATATCAGATGATTCATAAAATGTAGTGTTATCCTAGTCACTAGATACATTCTCTTTTTCCTTATGTTTATTCAAACGTGTATAACTTCGGTCAATTCCATGGCTGGTCAAGTGTTCTTACAACTCCTCTAGACTAATTAGTTTTTAATAACAATAGAATAAACATGGGAAAAAGATTTTAGAAGGGTCATATGCATAATATTTTACAAACTTGATGAACACTTTCACTCCATCTTCATACTTTTTTGTCATACAATTGGCATTCATCCATTCTTTATTCATATACATCCTATTTGATTCAGTAATATTAATATTTAACAAAATAAATACACAAAAATGGGCCTTTCAAATAAGGGGAACTTAACATTTGAATGATAGTTATTATTTCATTTTTTTGCGTTAGACTCATACCCTTATAAGCAAACACCAAACCAGAGATAATATGTAGTTATAGAGGACTCCTCTAATTTAAACCATGCAGGTGATGTTTGATGCAAAGTAGGTTTAGGATTTTCAATGGGGTTAAACATTAATTCACCTTTTGCGGGAGTGAGGCTGTGATGGATATCCTATGGGTTGGATAGAGTTAGTGGCATGCCCTTTCCATGATGTTATTATCTTTCTTCTTGTATTATCTATATAATGTAATGATTTTCCTAATTCTATAAAAATATAAACTTAAAATATTAAGGAAAAACTTCATTTAAGATTTCCTTTGAAAACTATTTATAAAATTACACTTGAAATCCCATTAAAAAACCAACCATTTACAAACAATCATCCTTAAAATAACACACCCTTTTTAAAATAAACCAATTAGTTCCAAGAACTCTTTCATAAAACCACAATTCCTTTTTTTAAATCATTCAAGGAAACTTCATGACCCAATAGCTGTAATCATTTAAAATGAGCGATAACCCTCTATATTTTACAAATTTTCATTTAAAACTTCACACACCCCTTGTTAAAATGAAACCTGTATTAAATATGCTTTCAAAACATTCACAGCCCTATCCCAGGATGATTGAAATCATTTTTCAAATACATACACACTTTGAAAACAATCCAAATTATTTAAAATGAAATCCATATTTTCATGTTAAATAGTTTCCACAAATTCCAAAAATGTTCTCTAATTATTTATAATTAAATCAACCACATCTCAAACATTTCAAATTAAATAAATTCCTTCTTATAAAGAAATCTTCACCCATGGTTTCAAAAATTAATGCATTTCTCAAAATCCTCTTTTAATTTAAATACCAAAAATTCCATGTAAAAATGAAAAGTTAAGAGAAACCATATTTAAAACATTTCACAACCATTAAAATACTTTTCATTCCCTCACAAATTTGGTTTTAAAATCAACTCACTCAATAAAATCTCATTTTCCATTCAAAAATATTCTTTTCCAAACACAAAACAATATTTTAAGTACTAAAATAGGATGTTATATAAAAACATACATGGATTGGTATACAATTAACTATTAAAGTTTAAATGACTGGGGAAAACAGTATAAAAGTGAAATTTAAGGTCGGGCAAAAGACAGGAAATCAAGGAATCGACATATATCCCATACGAACATGAATTTGGCCCCATATAGTTCTAATAAATGGAACACATACATAGATTGGGATCATACATAAGGGGAATATAATAGTTCAATTTCATGAGATGGGCAATTATTTCGAAGATATTATCAAGGATAATCTAAATATTCTTGTAATCCCACTTCATTGGGAGTTATATACAGTGTTTAATTCCAATCATCTTAGTCTTGTATTTAATAATGTTTGAGTTCCTTTTGTGTCTAATGCGCCTTTGTTTTGACTTGTGTGGTTTATCACTTTTTCCAAAAAAAATATTTTTGGAATAAAAATATAATTTTCTATCAAAAAAAGTTATAATAATGGAAGTCAAATGTGGAAACTCTAGTTCTGAGTAGTGATTGAGTGATCATATTCATATATTGAGTATTAATGTCAAGTGTTGAGATCACATGTCAGGGGTAAATATAATATATGTTTTTGAGTCCACCAAAGACAAGAAAATAAATTTCATGAATGGCTACATGAAAATGTCATATCTACTAAAAACATAGGCTTATAGACTTATTACACTCCATCATCCTCGAATTAGTTCCCTAAAATGAATACATATTATCAGGTCGATGTTATTTGGGGTGTGAATCTGTAAAAGTGTGGCATAAATTTAGGTTCACTCATCTGTCTACCTAGGTTTCCCATGATCAATTAATAGAGGTGAGTGAGATGAAAAGTATAAAGGATCACAATGTGGATCCACAATGACAATAACATGCCCAATAAAAATTCCACATCATACAAAGTAAAAATCTCACCCTCACCCCACGCTCCCTAATAGAGTAAAAACCCTTTTTTAATACCCTTCATCATGTGCACTGAGCATCATCCATCAAGGTAAATCATACATAAGGGGTTCATTAAGAATTTTCATAATGAGAGAATTTACTTCATAAACTTCCAAATAGGACTTTAAGGAAAACCAAATTGATAAACCAAACCTTTATCAATTAAATAAAACATCACTTTGAACCATCCATTCAAAAGGATGATACACACCCACTTCCTTTAAACCCCATTTTAAAGTGCCAAACGGGCCTTTAAGAAACAAACATGAAATTACAGATAAACCCTTTCAATGATTTGAAATACCTTTTCAATATCCCTTTAAAAACAAATCATTGGTTGTTATCCTTTAAATAATTCTAAAAAATATTTCAAAGAAAACACACATTTAGACTGTTTGGAACTTATGGTCCAGCGGTAGGGACGGCAGGGGAAGCAGAGGTGATAGTGGGGGCGGAGACAGCGGGGACAATGGAGGTGAAGGCGGGGATAGTGGAGGAAAGGCCAGTGGAGGTGGGGGTAGTGGAGGTGGGGGAAGCGGAGAAGGGGGTAGCAGAGAAGGGGGCAGTGGAGGCAGGGGTTGCAGAGAAGGGGGAAACGAAATTGGAGGTGGGGGAGGGGGAAACAGAGAAGGGGGAAGTGGAGAATGAGGTGGGGGTGGCAGTGGTGATGGAGGAAGGGGCTGCTAGGACAGCAGAGGCATAGGTGGGGTCAAAATCGGCAGAGGTGGAGGTGGTGGGGGTAGTAGTGGAGGTGGCGGTAGAGGCGGAGGTAGAGCTCAACCTTTTCAAAATCTTGAGGCACGAGAGGCAAGTGAATTTTCTAGGGTTCCATTTATAAATATGTGAAAGGATTTTATCATTTCTTTTTAGAAAGTACTGATAACAGAAATTTTTATTAGCACTAAAATATAAAACACTGATAAAACGGACCTTCATCAGTGCTTTTTTAGCACTGATAAAGGTACCCCTTTAACAGTGTTAAAAAGTGTTAATAAAACATGTCTTTATCAGCGCTAAACATATAGAGCTAATAAAACATGTCTTTAATAGCGCTTTTTTAACACTGATAAAGGATCTAGAAAACACTGATAAATATCTAATGTTAATAAATTATTTATAATTATAAATAAAAATATATTTATTTATAGTCATAAATATAAATATATATTTATTTATTTAAATACTTATGAAATCAATATAAATATATTAATCATATATATTTATTACAATTTCATAATTATTTAAATAAATATATATTTATTTATAGTTATAAGTATACATAAATATATATATATATATATTGTAAGAAACTGGTTCTTCCTTTCAGGTACAGATCTTTTCTTTTCAGGTTGTTTTTAAGAAAGAGGAGGAAAAGAGGTTGATTACTAGTTGCATTCTTATTACAGGATGTGACTAGTGGTTAAACACCGTGTAATCCCAATACACGTCGTATAAGGCAAGTCGGAAGACCTGGGTATGATGTGTAAGTGAAAGTCGGTAGAAAAAGAGGATCGGGCATATACACGTTGTGTATTTTCTAGTATGTGCCATGTAGTTTTATTTTTTTAGCTAAAACTGGAAGTAGCCTTATGTTTTGTCCGATGGATAGAACCCTCACCCGAGTTTCTTGAACAGTAGTGCTGAAGGAAGTTTTGCCTCCTGATTCTTCATTTGAACTCCGATTCGAACACCCTCAGATGCGTTGGAACCCCTTTGTCGAGTTCTTGATTCCCCTTGAGATATTCTTTGTGATTTCTTCTCTTAACCTAGTTATCAAGGGTTGAGCATTTATACTCATTTTTTAGATCTACTATGTTCTACTCCACTACTATAGTGATGCTATAGTACCTGCGCCCAATGGATTTTGAACTCCCATTTTTCATATAGGATTATAGGGTGCTTGTCATTCAGTCAAACCCCAACTACATAAATTAATATATATTTATTTAAATAATTTTGAAATTATAATAAATATATATAATTAAATTTATAGTTTCATAATTATTTAAATAAATACATATTTATTTATATTTATGACTATAAATATATATATATATATATAATTATAAATATAATAAATATATTTATTATAATTTTATAATTATTTACATATATATATATATTATTTATAATTATAATTATAAATATTTGTATATATATATAAATATTTGTATATATTTATAAATATATTTCTATAATTATATATATTTATAAAATTATAATTATTATAAATATATTTATTATAATTTTCTAATTATTTAAATATATATTTATATTTATATTTATAATTATAATTATAAATAAATATATTTATAAATATTTGTATATAATTATAAATATATTTATATATATGTGTGTGTGTATTAATATATTAATATATATATATATATACAAAATTATAATAAATGTATTTATTGTAATTTTATAATTATTTAAATACACATATATATAGATATAATAATAATTATAAATAAATAAATCTAAAAATTGTTTCTATATAATTAAAATTTTATAATTATAAATTTAATAAATAGATTTATTATTTAAATATATTTATTGTAATTTTATAAGTATTTATGAGAACATAATAATTTCATATGGGTATAACATGAATGAATCATATGGGTGTCAATTTATAAATGAACATTCATAATGATGAATACATAACATATGCATGTACGTGTCATCGTAATATAGGTAATCTTAATATTTAGAACATAACTCATAATCACATCCTCAGATAAACTTTATGATCATATAGGATAAATTATACTTATGCATCATATATAAACATAAATAACGATAATCAATATCATCATTATAATGATATATATATATATATTCATTAAAGACATATATTTATTTATATATATATATATTTATAATTAAAAATATAAATAAATATATTTAAAAAGTATTTATATATAATTATAGATATAATAAATATATTCATCATTTAAAAAAATTATTATAGTTTCATAAATATTTAAATATATATCTATTTATTTATAAACATATAAATACTTTTTTAAAACATTATATATATATATTTGAATTATTAAAAAAATAGTAGAATATATCATATTTTTATTTATTATAAACATGCATTTTTTAATTAATGTATATAAATAAACATTATTTTTTAATATAAATATAATATTTTTATATAAATTAATAATATTTTATATTAAAAACTTTTATCAATGCTTGTTTTAGCGCTGATAAAAGTTACCTTTATCAACGCTTTTATCTAGCACTGATAAAGGTGTGGATTTTATCAGCGTTTTCTACTTAGCGCTGATAAAATTTGGCGCATCCCTTATCTGGATCTATGTTAGTGATAGTTGCATACAAAAAAAGTACATACATGCATTCACACCCACACATATAACTATATGCAAATCTCTAATGGGTAATCTCCTATAGGAGATTCATACTATAAATCTTCATTGGGAAATCTCTCATGGGAGATTTATACTACAAATTCACACTAGGAAATCTCCCATGGGAGAATCTCAGTTCTCTACACTGGGAAATCTCCACTAGAAGATTCTCATCACCAATATGCACTAGGAAATCTCCCATAGGAGATTCTCAGTACCAATCACCACTAAAAAATCTCCACTATGAGATTTATACATTCTTGTATTTATATATTAAATTTGTAAATGATTTCATTAATATATATGCATGCATGCATGGCTATGAGTACTTATATTTATATGTATATATGTTTTTATGTCAGTGTTTGTATACACTTATATATATATATACAGACACACATGCACACATATTCATGTATATAAGATTATGCATATACTTATATATATATATATATATATTTGTAAATAATCACATTAATATATATGCACACATGTATGTATGTATATACTGATATTTATATGTATGTATGATTGTACGTATATATGTATGTGTCGCCAACGAGCCTGTACCCGAGTGGTAAGGGATCCTGATTGGCATCCAAGAGACCCATGTTCAAAACTGAGTGGAGTAGAATTTTCGGGGTTACTGTAGCAGTACTGTAGCAGGTACTATAGTAGGCATTGTAGCAGTACTGTGCAGGTACTGTTAAGTACTATAGCAGCCATAAATATTCACGCAGTTTGGGCATTCGGGTCATCAAAAGGCCTTTGGGCCTCAGGGCCTTCAGACCACAGGGACTATGGAGTAGCCCAATTCACACAGAGCAGGTCCCAGAAGAGGATCAGAGCAACAAGAGTAACAGTCACCAGAAGAAAAGCTAATCAGATTAGAAGAATGAGAGAGTATGACAATTGGCATCGGGACCAGGCACCGTGTAGCTTTGTACGGGGCAATGCTAGCTGATCAGCAATGCAAGGTGGGGAGCTAGGTGATCGATGATGAAGAAGTTGGGGAGGGGCGGTTCTAGTGGGTTGGGCCTATGGGTCATGTAATGGGCATGGTATGTCTTTAGGCCTTCGGGTCAAGTTTTAGCCCGCGGGTCGTGTCGGACCTTGGGCCTTGGGCCTACAGGTCATGTACGGGTTCCCCTTCAACCCTTCAAAGGGGGATTATCCATAATAAAATAAAAATAAGGCCTTCGGGCCATTCAGGGTATATATGTATGTATCTATGTATGTTAATATTTAGATGCATGTGTGTACATGCATTAAAATATGTCTATAATTTTTTTTTGATGTATATACCTGGGTTTGTGTGTATGAATGTATGCACTTATATTTGTAAGTAATTACATTAATTATATTTACATATAATTGCAATAATATATATTTATATACTTATATTAATATAGATTTATGTATGTTTGTAAAAATAAACATTAAAATACACTTATAAATATTTATATTTGTATATACTTTTATATATATATATATATTTGAAAAGAAAATCCTCAAAACATAGATATCACCCAAAGACAAAGTACATAATTCTGGAAGGAAAGATGAAAGCTCACAATTAGACCCTCGATGATTCTCAAAGGAAACTATAAAATGATCCACACAATTACCCTCTCTCCTAACAAAGGAGAAGCAAAAAATAAGAGAACAAAGGCACCAATGATCTGATGATGTCGATAATGGAACCATAGGCTTGGTGTCCACCTTCATCCTCCTTCAGTGCGCTAATAATAACTTGACAATCGGATTCGACCACAACATCCTTCCAGCCAAGAGAAGAGATAAACTGCATACCCTTCCAAATAGTCATAGCCTCTACCACAGAGGGAGACCAGCCAATAATGTCTAAGGAATGAAGAACTGCAATAATAGATCCAGCATGATCCTAGAGAATTTACCCTAAGGCAATAGAACCATCTCCAAGAGTAGCTGCATCAGTATTAAGTTTGAGACTACCTAGGAGGGAATCCATCTGACAGTAGGGGAATTAACATGTGAAGGTGGGAAAGCCCCCTCAGTATCAAGTTACTGAGAGCCCCAATTTTGAATCCTGGAAAGCTAGACCCTATCATCTTTAACAATGTTCTCAAAAATGAAGGTGTTGTAGCGAAACCAAATAATCCAGGCTCGGATACACAACCCTGTGATAGTCTGAGAAGGCAAAGATTTAAACCATTCCCCTATAATGAGACTCACATTCCCATGATTCCTCCAATGAATGAGATCCTGTGGCACACACATGGACCAAATCCCGGTGACCCGAGGGTAGGAAAAAATGGCATGGAAATCTATCTCTATCGTACCCCCATAGAGCGGACATAGGCTATTATCGTAGAGTTTCCTATCGGCCAGGTGATCATATGTGGGGAGGATACCCCTACACATTTTCTAACATAAAAGATTGGAATTTGGAAGAGCATTAAGATTTAAAATATGTTTCCAAAGGGGGGACCAAGTACCTTCATTGCCCATAACGCATGCCCTATAGCCCGAATGAACAATATAACATCCAGATGAATCAAGGGACCAACACAGCTTGTCTAGGCCAACATCATGGGCCACTAGAACTTCCAGGATATCCTTGCAATTAGACTCAGTGAACCAATGATCAAGCCTCTAAATATCCCAACTGGAAAGTTCATTAACCAAGAGCTATCTGAAAATGGCATGCTCATGGTCGAGCATAATCCAAGAAGCAGAAGTCAATCCCTTTAAGCCAGATAGCCAAGTATCATGCCAGATATTAATCGAATCACGTCTAGAAATTCTCCAAAAAATGTCATGGTTCAAGATGAACTTTGATTTCCAAATACTCCTCCAGAAATAGCTCAATCGAGGACCCAAACTGGATGAAAAAAATCATCATGGGGAAAGTACTTTTCTTTGATGGATCTAGCACACAAGCTATCAGGTTCTATAAAAGGCTCCATCCTTGCTTGGTCAGGAGGGCATTGTTAAAAACAATCAAATCATGAAATCCCATTTCGCTCCATGCCTTAGGGGCACACAACTTCTCCCAAGAGATCCAATGTAAATGATTATTCCCATTTGCACAACCCCACTAGAAATTAGCGAAGTCTGAATAAAGTTAATAGGTAAAGAAATATGGGAGCTTGAAAAGGGACATAACATAAAATGGAATATCTTGGTCCAAAACTTTAATAATAACTTCCTTACCTGCCCTGGATAGTTTTTTTCCATACCATCTGTGGATTTTCCTATAGAATTTATCAAGGATGAAAGATAATACCTCTCTTTTAAAGTATCCAAAGACTATTGGGATCCCTGTATATTTATTATGTTTCTCAACAACCTCCATCCCACACAAACCTACAATATTGTCTCTCATCCCATATTGAACACCTTGGCTAAAATATATCTCAGACTTAGTGAAATTTACTCATTGTCCCAAAGTTTTGGTGAAATCATCAATGATATTGAGGTTCACTTGGAACTCCTAAGAAGTTTCTCTTGAGAAAAGGAGGAAATTATCAGGGAAGAAAAGGTGAGTAATGGGGAGAATTTTCTGAAAAACCTTGTACCTATGGATAAGACTCACCAGAGATACTTTATATAAAAGATAAGAGAAAACATCAACAATAAGGAGAAACACGTAAGGAGAGGGAGGGTCACCCAGCGAAATACCTCTAGAAGGTTTGAAGTTCTTTGTGAGGAATCCATTGACTTTGATACAATAAGAAACAGTTTTAACACAACTCATGATCACTCTCACCCATTTTGGTAAAAAACCCAGTTTTCTCATAACCTCTTCCAAAAAGGCCCATTCCACCCTATAATAATCCTTTGACATGTCCATTTTCATATCCAAAAATCCCCCTCTTTGAGGTTGAATGAGTTTTCATTGACTGAAATATTTCATGGGACATGATAGCATTATCTGTAATAAGCCTCTTGGGAATGAAGGCACTCTGATTCTAAAATATAATAGAGGGGAGGACTCCACCCATGTGGTGGGAGAGGAATTTGGAGAAAATATTGTAAACCACATTGCGCAAGCTGATAGGCTTGAAATCAGAAATTTCAACCAGGCCATGAATTTTTGGGATCAACAAAATAAGAGTTTCATTAATCTTTTCCATACTTATAGAACTATCCCATAACCCCTGTATCAAAGAAATAATATTGGATCCCACAATATTCGAGAACCTTTTGTAGAAAAGGTCGTGGAACCCATCAAGGCTGGGCTCCTTAGAGGAATGAATTCTCTTCAGGGACGCCACAACTTCTTCTCCTGACCCCCAGATCTGCGGCCATGACCTCAGTCACCTTGGGCTATAAATAGCTCAAAATATCCCCTTGGGAGGTTCCCCCCTCAGAACAAAACATATTTTTAAAGAAATAATCAATCAGATCCCAAATCTCCACCTCATTGGAAGTAATGTTTCCATTCACATCCTCTAGCTTGGAAATAAGGTTATTCCTTCTTTTGGAAGAGGACTTTTGATGAAAGAATTAATATTTTTGTCACCTTGTTTGATAAAGGTCTCCCTCGACCTAGAAAACCAATAAATTTATTTTTATCTTAGGGTATCATCCAGGTTATTTTCTAAAGACATGACCTCTTACAGAGAAAAACTAGAAAAATAATTTTCGTGACATCTGGCCAGAGCATTCTTGAGCCAAAGGATTCTCTGATCAAAGTCCCTAAAATGCTATCGACTCCATCACTATAATTGAGTATCCACCTCTTTAGTTTTATATCAAACCTGATCATGAGATGAGGAAAAAATAGCTTTTATAACATCACAACAACTATCATTGTGGAGCCACATGCATTCGAAATGATAGCTCTGCTTTACCTAAATGCCCTTGGGCCCAACCTATAGTTGGAGGAAAATGGAACAATGGTCAGAGGAGACCAGAGGTAAGTGTGAAACCTCATACCTCAATAACAAATTCATCCAGTCACAAGAGGCTACAAACTGATCCAGCCTTTCTGAAATTCTAGAAGCATGGTCGCATTCATGAAACCAAGTAAATGGGCTCCCTGAAAAACCAAGATCCAAGAGACCAGACTAAAGAAAATAATCCTGAAAAAGGTGCATGGATGAAGCACTCCAACTATCACTGTCAAGCTTCTCATGGTGGTATAAGATATCATTGAAGTCCCCACCAAATAAAATGAGACCCTAAAGTATATTCCTGATATATTTGACCAACTCTTAAGATCTCCATTTATCGCTCGCTCCTGGACATCCATAAAACCCCACAAAGTGCCACACAGGTTCCTGGGGTTAGTGGATTGAGAAGACAATGTGATGGTAGGAGAAGTTAACCACTAAAGTATTGAAATCCTATTTCCACATGAAATTGAGTCCTCCAGCATGTCTCGACCGTCTAACTGATAAATAGTTTTGAAAGTCAGTCTTTGAAGTAATTCCTCTCATGTCCTTAATTTCTAGCATGGTCTTAGACAAAAAGACCATATCGGGACTAAACTTAGAGCTCCATTGTAGGAGCATACAAACTGATCATGGGTTTCCAATCCCACAATCATTTCAGCATAAGGTTTTCATTACGAAAGGTGGGGCTGGTACATGTCATCCTCTGCCCCATAAACTTCGAGAATAAAACCATCATCTGTCACTCTCCATCTTTTTAGGAGATGATCCACAATAAGTAAGGTTTATGAACCCCGCTTAGAGCCATAAGAAACCATATCATAGAAAATAGATCCTAGATCCCCTCTGTGGAACCACTTCCACTTACGAGGGTTTTTAGCACCCAACTCTAGTCTTCCATGAGAATTGACACCTTCACTGGGTATGGGTAAATAAGGATCAGTAATCAGGGAGAGGCCATGGTTTGGAGGGTTGAAGAAAATCTGGTTCGGATCATGAAGGGGCTTAGATGCATCCTCGGACCTAGAACCTATCCACGAGAGTGGATCATTCATCCCGAAATTGGAAAACTCCTCTCTAATGGGACTCATAACAAAATCACTAGGAGCATGATGGGGATCTATCATTGAAGACTTAGTTGACAAGCCATGATGAAATTTTGGAGACACGTAAGGAGGATGGTCTTCCTAGTCTGGAGCCACATGTAGTGGGGGGAAGGGGTCTATCAACCTCACCTCTCCCAGCCTAGATGAACTTGAATCCCCCACCCATACATATGACACTATGATATCAGAAGAGGGTACCTCCCTAACCTCTTGGACATCCAAAGAATAGAGAATGATCTAATGAGTAGTAGTAGAGCCTGGAATATGGAACGCTGCAACAACACGCACTTTCTACCTAGTTGGAGGAAGGACAAGCATATTCAAGGTTAAATTCTTGACATAAGGAACCTCAACATCCCAAGAGACCTTATCAATAATCCCTTTCATAGGAATCCCAATGGATGAGGGGCTCAGAGCCACCGAACGAGGAAAGGGTAAATTATCTGGGGCACTCGGGAAACAAGGCGGACCCAACGGGATAACCATCGCCTTGGAAACTAAAGAGCCTTGGACCTTCTGTCTGCTGAGCAAAACCCTGACCTTCTGTTTTTTAGCTTCTGAAGTAAAACATTTTGAGTCAATAAGGTTTCCTTATGAATTTTCCATTCCTCTATATTTTGAAAATCACAAACACTCTATCTTAAGACAAATTATATTTTCCCTAAGAATTATCTTAATATGGAAAATTTTCCTTTCCCAAGGGAATTTATCCTTACCTATGTTTTCATTGTTCTTTTTATAGTTTCTCTATATATAACTCATTTTATTCCTAAGTCTAAAATTTGGTTCCACATATAATACCTTGGAATCTTATAAATTCTAATATATAGAGTATTCTATTTTCAGGTTCCAAATTTAGACTCTGAATTCTATGAAATTCAGACTCTGAATTCTCTAAAATTCAGACTCTGAATTCTCTGAAATGTAGACTCCAAATTCTCTGAAATTTAAACTCCAAATTCTCTGAAATTAAGACTTTGAATTCTATGAAATTAAAACTCCAAATTCTTTGAAATTCAGACTCCAAATTCTCTTAAATTTCAACTTCGAATTCCTCAGAATTTAGACTCCAAATTATCTAGAATTTAGACTCTGAATTCCTCAGAATTCAGAATTCGAATTCCTCAGAATTAGGACTCTGAATTCCTCAGAATTCAGACTCTGAATTCCTTAGAAAATAGAATCTGAATATCCATGATCTATAGTCTCTGAATGTTTATTTGGTTAGATTCTAAACTTTATTTTTTCTTTAGACTCTAAAAAATTAGATTTGGTTAAGCAACCTTATTTTACTTACACTTGTTATAATTATGAAACGATTTCATACAATTTGTTTCTAAATAACCATTGTTTGAGTGACACGTTTATAGGTCCCTCCGAAATTCAAGGAAAAATATGATTGTTGGAGGAGGGAGCCGACTGTTGGAGAAGTTCCTATAAATAGGATCTCATTTAAATGAACTCACATAACACTGATAATTATCTAGATATTTCATACTACTGAAGTGATTTCTAAAGAGAGAGACTCTCATTCCTTATGCATACTGAACATCTTGTTCATCTTTCTTTGTGCGAATCTGATTGTTGTTGTGCACAATTGAGGGATTTAGTGGATAGGAAGACAGAGGTGTCGACTACCTTAAAGTTCAAGGACTTTCGTGGATAGGAAGACAGAGGTTCCTACTACCTTAAAGTTTGAGGGATTGCGAGGATAGCAAGACAGGTTTTTATATTCCTATCGAGGGCTTACCCTAGTGTGGGTAAGACATACTTTCTTAAAATTATAAATCAAGGGACCTTTATCCAAGGTTGTCGGATACCCTTCTCTTTGGGTTAAAAGATTCCATACTTGTTACTTGTTTTTTTTAAGTTTATTTCCATTGTATTTTGATAAAGGAAAAAAGTATAACTTTTATATACTTTCTTGTACTTTTGTATACTCTGATAAGTAAGATTTTATATGCTTTAAGGTAGAATCTTTTCCTTGTAAACTTTCCTTAAGTTTTATTTCCAGAATAATTTTTCCAAAACCTAGAAAGTTTATAGAACTAAAATAAGTCTTGTAAAATTATCTTGTTTAACTTTGTTAAACATAGTCTTCCTTAATCTTAAAAAAAAGTTTTTAAACTTACAATTCACCCCTCTTATATTTGAGCATCTAAATTCATATTTCGATCCTACAATTGGTATTAAAGGAGGTCTCTGAAATACTTATATACACATATAAGTTTTCTTTCTCAAGTTTTCATTGTTATAAATATTTTTTTTTTCTTAGGAATTTTTATCTTTGTTTACAAACTTTTACTATTAACAAGTTTCTATGGAAAGATATTTTCTTTTAGATGGCAGGATTGAATTTTGGTTAGATTGAAAATATAAATCCTATCAGACCACCTATATTTGATGGGAATGATTATGAATATTGGAGAGATCGTATTAAGACTTTTGTTATTAATACTTGGGTGGGAAATTTTGTTATGCTTACTGGAGATTACAAGATTCCTGATAAGGAAGTCAGAACTTTCACCAATCTAAGAAAAGTCAGAATATCAACTAAACTACAAGGTATATAATACTTTGTTGTGTTCCATAACCAAGAATATATATAGTCAAATTTCTTCTTGTGAATTTGATAACTGTATCTAAAAGAAATTAGAGGTTACTCATTTTGGTACATCCAAAGTTATAGAAACTAGAAGAGCTATGTTTAGAGCAGAATATCATGGATTTCTATTTCCTTATGGAGAACCAGTATGTAAGGTGCAACAAAGGTTTATAAAAATTGTTAACAGTCTACAATCTATGTGTGAGAAAGTTTTAGATGATGAGGCACTTGTGGACAATATTATAGATATCATGCCTAATGAATGGGAATCTAAGAGAATAGCTATTGATGAGAATAGAAAAGTATCTCAAATTACTCTTGATGATATTTTTGGAACTATTCTTCAACATGAGACAAGAATGAAAAGAGATGCATATATGAATAAGAAGAAAAATGGTAATGGAAGTGTAGCCTTTACTACTACTAAATCCAAGAATTCGGAAAGGGTTACAAGATCCAAGTATAAGAAAGTCATTGTTTTATCTGAATCTAGTGAAAGAAAACATAGTGAGAATGAACTAGATAATCTTTCTTGAAGGACGAACAAGATAGTTGGAAAGAAATGATTTCAGTATAGATATAAGAAAAAAGAAAGAAATGACAAGAAATACTTAGAAGTAACTTGTTATGAATGAAAAATAGCAGGGCATATCAGGCCGTATTGTCTTATGCTTAAGAAAAAGGATATAAAGGAAAATATTTCTGAGAGGAATAAAAAGAAGTATTACAAGGCTAAAGCTAATAATGTTTTGAAATCTAATGACACTTTGAGTTCTAGTGTTGGTGACTCTTCTGATGAATCCTCAGAGTATGAATCTTCTGATCAGAAGAATCTTGGTCTACTAGCCAGACTACCCATTGAAAATAATTATCTAATGGCCAAGGTACACAATGAATAATCTATCACTAATGTATCTTTTAATTCAAATTATATTGATGATAAATACTATAAGTCTTCAGATGAAGAATCTTCCTCTGATGAAGATAATATATTACCTACCTATGAAGAAGTATCTAGGTTTTCTAAACTTCTTGAGAATGAAAATTCTAAAGTCAAGAAAAATCTTGATAATGAAAATTATAGAATTTCTATTTTAACTAAATAAGTATCAGATCTTTCTAAAGATCTTAATAAGAACATTTTTTATTTTAAAAGTATTTTCAAAAACCTTTATAAAGTTAATTCTGTTAAGGATAAACTTTATAAGGATCTTGAAAATGTAATTTCTAAGAAAAATATTTTAGAGACTAACTCTAGTTCTAAAACTAATGTTTTTTAGGATAAAAACTTGTTTATTAAAATAAAGTTAGAAATATTTTCCTTAAGGAAGTGTTTGTCAAACTTTACCTCTAGTAAGGAAAACTTTGACAAGATGTATTCCCAAATTCGACCTCTAAGGAATAGTTCTGGATTTGGTTATACTCATTATAAGATAGTTTTTAGTAATAACTATTTTGTTCCTAAAAGTACTCCATTATGTACTAAATGTCAGTGTGGTGAAAATTGGGAAAAAAAATCTTTAAATAAAACTCAGTCTTTAGGTTTTCATAAAGCTTATTTTTCTAATAAAATGTGTATTCTTAAAATCTTACTTTCTGAAATTTCTGAATCCAATAAAATTTGGATTCTGAAAGTCTAATACTCTTATTTTTAGGAAAATAAAGATAGTACCAACAAAAATACATGGTACATGGATAGTGGATGTTACCATTATATGACTGGTAACAGAAACCACTTTAAAAAGATTATCAAGATGAAAGGAGGAAAAGTAACTTTCAGAGATAATGCTCAGGGAGAAATTATTGGTATAGGTAACATTGTTCTTCTTGGAAAAACTTTGATTTCAAATGTTTTATTTGTTAAGGGTCTTAAGCACAACCTCATTAGCATAAGTCAATTATGTGATGAAAGTTACCTTGTGAATTTTAGGAATGATAAGTGCTTAGTACACAATTCCAAGGAAGAGTTTATTCTTTCTTCTCACAAGAAAGAGAATTTATACACACTAAACTTAGAAGACCTTAGAATCCAATACCTACCTTGCCTTAGTGCAATGGAAGATCAATCTTGGTTATGGCATAGAAGTTTAGAACACTGCAACCTTAGGAAATTATGTAAACTCTCTAAGAAAAGACTTGTTAAATATATACCAGAGCTTAGATTTGATTCTTAAAATTTTTTTGATCCTTGTCAATATGGAAAGAAACATAAATCAAGTTTTAAATCAATTAGTGAAGTCTCAACTACTGATGAATTACAGTTGGTGCATATGGATCTTTTCGGTCCAACACAAACTAGAAGCATTGGAGGAAAATATTATGTATTTGTCTTAGTTGATGATTACACTAGATTCACATGGGACTATTTTCTAGCAAAGAAATATGAAGCTTTTTCTTATTTTAAAATATTTAGATCCCAATTTAAAATGAGAAAACCCATTCCATTGATAACTATTCATAGTGATCATGGAGGTGAATTTCAAAATTCTGATTTTGAAACCTTTTGTAGTAAAAAAGGCATTAGTCATAACTTCTCAACACCAATAACTCCTAAAAAATGGTGTTATTGAAAGAAGAAATTGAATTCTTCAAGAGATAACTAGAACCATGTTGAGTTAATATTCTATAGCTAAACATTTTTGGGCTGAAGCTGTAATCACTGCTTGTTATACTATAAATCGAGTTTTAATTAGACCATTTCTTAACAAAACCCATTACGAATTGTGGAATGGTAGAAAACCTAGACTTTCCTACTTCAAGGTATTTTGTTACAAAGTATTAATTCTGAATACTAAAGATAATTTTTATAAATTCACACCAAAATCTAATAAAATAATTTTCCTAGGCTACTCTACAACTTCTAAGTCTTATAGAGTTTTTAATAAAAATACTTGTATTGTTAAAGAAACAATACATGTTAAATTTGATTAAACTGATCATTTTGTTTTTAAAAAACCTCAACCTACATGCTTGGATGTGTTTTCAAAAATTGATTATCAACCCTTGATAGAAGATCCTTCTGATAAGGAAAATGTTCAAGAAATTTTTTTTGAAGCATTTACCCCAGAAGATTTCCTACCATATGTTGATGAACAAGTTTTTCAGAACCCAAATCAGTTGTTTCTTAAGAATAATCCCAGTGATAGTATCATTGGATATGTAAATCAACCTATAAGGACTAGAAGTTCCTTAAGAAATGAATTAAAACATTTATCATTCCTTTCCCAATTAGAACCAAAAAGCGCTGATGAAGCTTTAGGTGATGACAATTGGATAAAATCCATGCAGGATGAGCTAAATGAATTCAAAAGGAATAAAGTCTGGACCTTGGTTGAAAGACCTAAGGAAACTTCTGTTATTGGGGTAAAATGGGTCTTCAGAAATAAGTGTGATGAAAATGGAATCATAGTAAGAAATAAGGCTAGATTAGTTGCTAAAGTCTATAATCAACAAGAAGGAATAGACTATGAAGAAACCTATACTCTAGTAGCTAAACTTGAATCTATCAGTATTTTACTTTCCTTTGCAGCATTCTTCAACTTTAAAATTTTTCAAATGGATGTTAAATGTGATTTCCTTAACAGATATATTCAAGAGGAAGTTTTTGTTGAACAACCTCCTAGTTTTGAGGAAACAAAACATCCTGAACATGTTTTCAAACTTACCAAAGCTTTATATGGACTTAAACAAGCCCCTAGAGCCTAGTATGATAGACTTACAGGATTTTTGTTACAAAACAATTATGTTAAGGGAAATGATGATCCAACCCTTTTTATAAAGAAAGATAAGAAAAATGATTTGATTTTTCAAATTTATTTTGATGACATTATATTTGTTTTAACTCAGTAATCTTTAACTGATTCGTTTGCAAATATAATGAAATTTGAGTTTGAAATGAGTATGATGAGTGAGTTAACATTTTTCCTAGGTTTTTAAATTTCTAGAAAACCATAAAAAACTTATATATCTCAACATAAGTATATTAAGGATCTTCTTAAAAATTATGGATATGACAACACTAAGAGTATTAGTACTCCTATTGGTACCTCAAATTCACTTGATCTTGATAAATCTGAGAAACTAGTAGATCAAACATTATTTAGAGGTATGATAGGAAGTTTATTATACTTGATATCTAGTCATCCAGACTTAATGTTTTCAGTGTTCTTATTTTCAAGATATAAATCCAATACTAAGGAATCCCATTTAAAGGAAGGGAAAATAATTTTTCTCTATTTAAAGGGAACCATGGATTTAGGACTCTTTTATACTTCTGGAAATGATTTTATTTTAAAAAGTTTTTCAGGTGCTGATTTTGGTGGATATAGAATAGATAGGAAAAGTGTATACATAACTTTTCATTTCTTAGGAGATTCATTAATTTCTTATTCATGCAAAAAGAAACACTCAGTAGCACTTTCCACTGCTGAAGCTGAATATGTAGCAGCTGGAAGTTGTTGTTCCCAAGTGTTGTGGATGCAACACACACTCACAGACTATGGTATGAGTTTTACCAAAACACAAATACTAAGTGATAATACTAGTTCCATTTCCTTAAGTAAAAACCCTACACATCACTCTCATGTAAAACATATAGATATTAGACATCACTTTCTTAGGTATCACACACAAAAAAGAGATATCATTCTTCAATTTATCAGAACGCAAGATCAACTTGCTGATATTTTCACAAAATCATTATTCCCTAATAGATTTGAATACATTAAACAGAAGTTAGGAATGATGACTATAAGGTAATCTTCTATATTAACTTCTTATTGAAACCTATCTCCTTACAGTAAGAAACTCCTTTTCATAGGGGGAGTACATTTTCTTGTTAGTCAAAAAAATTTCTCCTTTTCAAATTCTTCCTTTCTTAGAATTTTTGTAATCAAAATTTTCATAATCAAAATTTTCATAATCAAAATTTTCATAATCAAAATTTTCATAATCAAAATTTTAATAATCAAAATTTTAGTAATCAAAATTTTTATAATCAAAATTTTCGTAATCAAAATTTTTGTAATCATTTTTTTTTGTAATAAAAATTTTCTTAACCAGATTTTTTTAAAAAAAAATCTAAAGTTATTCAAGAAGAATTTTCCTCATTACAGATAATTTACCTAGAAATCCAGAAGGTACGTTTCCTTTATTAACTTTTCATAATCATCCTTTTACATGTTGGTATTTTCATTTTATTGAAAAAAATTTGGATTTACTTCTCCTTAAATCTGAATTTTTATCTTAAAAACCTCAAAAGATTGGAACCTACCAAATTCCTTCTTCATCTATCATCTCAACCATTAGATATGATCAATAGTATTTTAACCATTGGATCAATCAAAGAAAATGAACTGTCGCCTCAAAAACCTATATAAGGACCCCCCCCCCACGATGGTTTTCCCGTATTGGTCTTCAAAGACTTGGCATGCTGAAGTTCTGATCCTCTACTTAAGGAATGTCTGTGAAAGCTTCTCCTCATAAAGAAATGTCATCAGTAAAGGAAATCTCCAAATGGAAAATATACAAAGAAATTTTAGTCGATCAAATTTTTTTTCTAAGTATGATTCTATTATTTCAGAGAATATCAAGATGAATGGATGGGAGAGCCTATGTGTATCCAAACTAAATGCACAGGATCCGGTTTATTCAGAGTTGTTGGTTTAATTCTATGAATCACTAAGTTTCTTTAATGAAGGAGGGAGAGACAAGTTTTCCTTCAAGAGCTATGGAAATACCTACTATCTTTCCTACAGTAAGGTTGCCAATCTGGTTGGAATTCCATATGTGGGTGAATCAGAATTTTTCCCCCACAAGTTACCAGATATTTTAGGATCGTTTGATAAGGAAAAGGCTTTAGTGCCTTGGATTGAAAGAAGTAAAGACTCTGAAAATTTTTCATCTCTCTATAAAATTCTAGATTCTTCAGTTATGGGTTCAGGGATTTCTCATTCTGAGAAAAGGTGACACGGATACCCTGAAGAAGAGTAATATTTATGCCTTGTACTGTCTGGTGAATTTTAGAAAGATTAATTTGGTGAATAATGTTTTACTTACAATTGAGAATATCAAGAATGGAACTCTAAAATCTAAAACCATCATGTATTTGGTTATTATCTCCAAGATTATAATCCTTTGTCTATAATAATTTAAAATTACTTGCAGTTCTAAGCTAAGGAATTTCAAGGTCATGTTTCTTAGTGTTGACACCCACAAAAGGATGAAGGTTGGATTCAATAATGAATCAAGAGAATTCTATGATTTTTCTGAATCATAAATCAAAGATCTATCAAAGAAACTAGAAGTGGTTGAAACTTCCAAGAAGTGTGGAAAAAAGAGGAAGGTGAAGGAACCATAAGAGAAACAAAGAACTCTTGTTGTTCAAGAAACTCAATCTGCACCTCCAAAACCAAAGAAGAAAAAGACTTATCCTAATGAAGTGGTTTTCAAGTGGAGAGAAGACATGAAGAATAGGAAGGAAGGGGAGCCTAGTTTTGGCTTGGACCCTGCTAAGGAAAAAGATTTAAAGTTGAAGGTTTTTGAGGATCGTGAGAAGAAAGAGAAAGAAAATAAGTAGAGGAAGAAGATGTCAGAGGATGAAATTGTTCAATCCCTTCTCAAGGATGCTGAGAAAGATTCTGAACAACACCAGGTACCAGAATATTTTTTGCAAGAATCACTTCTTGTGAATTTGGAAAAGAAGATGGTGATTCCAGAACCAGATCAAGAAGAAGAAATAGTTCAAGAGAAATAAGTGCAAGAAGAATAAGAAGTAAGTTGTGAGATAACGATGATATGATAAGTCAAGTGGAGGAATATCATGAGAAGGAGAGTCCTTCTGAGAAACTATCAATCTGAAATTCTGAAGCAGAATATTCAAAACTTGCTACCCCAGGAAAAGAAGAAAATGGTCAAGAAGAAGTGAATAAACTATTTGAAGAAGAGAGTAGTAATCATGATTTCGTTCAACCAAAGGATCTTGTGGAAGGTGTTGTGAAAGAAAATCTTGAGGAAGACAAGATTGTTCAACTATTAGATAGTGAACATGAATCACCCAAAGCAGAAGAGATATTCTAAGAGATGATAAGGGAAAATAAGTGTTGGTTGATACACCTAGGAAATCTGTAGTGAAAAAGAAAGATGTTGATGGTTCTTTGAAAAGGAAATCTGAAGAGATAGAAAAAGAATCCTCACCAACCAAACAGTCTGATTCGGAATCGTCCTCTCTTGGACATGATTTTGTAGTTCAATATTTGAAAAAGTTGTTTGATACTATTCCCTTATTTCTGAGTATAGACTTGAGGTTCTAGATGTTTCAGAACTCATTTAATCTGAAAGTATATTCAGTCACCATGCTTATGGATAAGTTTTTCAGGCTTGAGGATGATTTCAAAACTTTCTTCATTGGATATGAAGCCCAAAGAAGATTATGTAAGGAAATCACAAAATGGTCAAGGAAAAAATCGAAGAGATGAGAATCCTTGATGATTTCCAAGAAAGTGTTAAGGATGATTTTGAAACCAAATATGTGAAATTTAAATATCTTACTAAGAGTTTTGAGGAGAAGCTAAGTCTCAAACAGACAACTCAGAAGTAGGAAGTCAAGGATCTGAATGGGAAGCTTAATTCAGTGGCTGTGAATTGGAAGAGGGAAAGGGATCTCAGAATAGAGTTTAAAGAAAAGATTGCTAAGAAAGAAGATGTTTTGAAAGATCTAGTAGAAATTATTAAGGCTCGGGAAGAAAAGATCAAATCCTTAGAGAAGAAAAATGAAGATCAGTATCAGTTGTTCAAGCATGTGGAAGAAGATCACAAGGAGATAAAGAAGATGAAAACCATAGTAAAGAAGTTAATTTTGAAGGAGTAATAAGGAAAAAAATTCCCCAATTCGATCTTTTGTTGTATTTCCTTATTTGTATAAATTTTTCCCATCATAATGAAATTTTGGTTGTACTTCATATATTTTGTTGTAGAGTACTAATTTTTCAGGTACCATATTTTTTTCCATTCTCTTTATTCCTTTTTGAAAATCACAAGGGGGAAAGGAATGATAAAAATAATACTAAGTAAAGAATTGAATTCCCTAAGTAAGGGGGAGTCTATCTAAGAGGGAGTTTCATCAAAGAATATTTCATTATACAGAAAATGGCAAAATATTTTTAAGTCAAGAATATGATCCTTAGGGATTTCAAAACCTAAGGGGGAGTTAGTCATATTCACCATGATTCATAAGTAAAGGAGGATTAGTTTTTATTTTCAAGTCCATGAAGAAAAACTATAAGTCCTTGTATTATTTTTCGTAAGGATGTTTGTTCTTTCCAAAAGGGGTGAGATTGTTGAGTCAATAAGGTTTTCTTATGAATTTTCCATTCCTCTATGTTTTAAAAATCACAAACACTCTATATTAAGGAAAATTATATTTTCCCTAAAAATTATCTTAATAAGGAAAATTTTCCTTCCCCAAGGAAATTTATTCTTACCTATGTTTTAATTGTTCTATTTATAGTTTCTCTAAATCTAACTCATTTTATTCCTAAGTCTAAAATTTAGTTTCACATCTAAAACCTCATAATCCTATAAATTCTTAGATATAGAGTATTTTGTTTTCAGGTTCCGAATTCAGACTCCGAATTCTCTGAAATTCAGACTCCAAATTCCTCAGAATTTAGACTATGAATTCCTCAGAATTCAGACTCTGGATTCCTCATAATTCAGACTTCAAATTCCTTAAAATTCAGATTCCGAATTCCTTGGAAAATAGAATCTAAATATCCATGATCTATAGTCTCCAAATGTTTATTTGGTTAGATTCCAAACTTTATTTTTCCTTAGACTCTAAAAATTTATATTTGGTTAAGCAACCTTATTTTACTTACACTTTTTATAATTATGAAACGATGTCGTACAATTTGTTTCTAACTAACCATTGTTTGAGTGACACGTGTACAGATCCCTCTGAAATTCAATTTTAAATATGACCGTTGGAAGAGGGAGAGGACCGTTGGGGAAGTGCCTATAAATAGGAGCTCATTTGAATGTGATCACATAACATTGAGAATTATCTAGAGATTTTATGTTGCTGAAGTGATTTCTAGAGAGAGAGACTCTCATACCTTGTGTGTACTGAACATCTTGTTCAGATTTCTTCATGCAACTTTAATTGTTGTTGTGCACAATCGAGGGCTTCTGTGGATATGAAGACAGAGGTTTCGACTACCTTAAGGTTCGAGGACTTCCAGGGATAGGAAGACAGAGGTGCCGACTACCTTAAAGTTCAAGGGCTTGTGGGGATAGCAAGACAGATTCCAATATTCCTATCGAGGGCTTACCCTGGTGTGGGTAAGACAGACTTTCTTTAAAGTATCAATCAAGGGACCTTTATCCAAGGTTGTTGGATACCCTTCTCTTTGGGTTAAAAGATTTTATTCTTGTTACTTGTTTTGTTTCAAGTTTATTTCCTCTATATTTTAATAAAGGAAGAAATTATAACTTTCATATACTTTCTTGTACTTTTTTATAATCTGATAAGTAAGATTCTATACACTTTAAGGTAGAATCTTTTCCTTGTAAACTTTCCTTAAGTTTCATTTCCAGAATCATTTTTTTGGAACCTAGCAAGTTTGTAGGACTAAAAGAAGTCTTGTGAATTTATCTTGTTTAACTTTTTAAACATAGTTTTCCTTAAGTTTAGAAACGAAAGTTTTTAAACTTATAATTAACTCTTCCCCCATCTTGTATTTGAGGATCTATATTCATATTTTGATCCTAAAAAACTTTGCTACAAGGGTTTATCCCATAGAAATGGTCTATATTGCAATGCCAATTGACCCTCTGAATCAAATTTCTTCATTCAATAATCTTTTAATCTGAGGCCAATGGCGCCAAAGAAAAAACATAAGGAAGGGAGTTTTTCAAATTCAAGAGACACCTAGATCTTTTCTTCTAAGAGTTTCAAAAACAAACCCCGTATAAGAGGTTGAGATATGTCTACCATAACCCTAATCTGTACTGAGAAACCCCATTGAAAACTCTGATCTTATCGAACTCCCTGGATAATTCGAAGATAATCATCCTAGCTTCGATTTCCCTAATAGCAACCTCTTATTCTAATCTCCATAATGACTCCAATGTGTTTTTTAGGGTGTTCAGATTAAAAGATCTTTAAGATGAAATATTTCCCACCAGGAGACAAGACAGTGGATTCTAGAGATTGATATCCTCTGTGATTCATATTTCTAGGGTCGAATTTTCCTGATTAGTAATAGAAAACTTATTCAAATGATTAACCAGATCGTCTACTATAGTTGCAGATGGAATAATAATTGAGCCGAAGACGTTGAACCAACTATGAGTCGCACCTCACCCTCCCGAAAAAACCAAGGATTTGATTGCCTATAGAAAAATAAACTGAAACAACGAAGCTGAAGGTCGCAAAATTGAAAATGATCGCAGATCGCAAAATGTCATCGCAAATCGTCTCAAATCACAGATCTTCGTTGCAACACCGTCGCAAGTCGCCAATCCAAAACTGAAGGCTACAAATCAAGACCATCGACAATCATTGATATGAAATTATTGAAGTTGAAACTCATATAACCCAGATTGAGATCGTCGTAGATCTGATGAAGATCCTTCGAATCAAGGAACATGAAGGCCCTTGAAGAAACCATATGTCATCGATCGTCGTTGATCGTAGATGAACCATAGAAGATCCTGAAGAATGCCAATACATGAGGATCTTAGGAACCACCACCAAGCATATAGTCATCGTGGGTCTGGAACAATCTCACGAGAAAATTATGCCCACACCACCGGTGCAGCGACGCATCGATTGAACCTAGGAAACCCTAGGAGAGAACCTCTAAGCGACGGGAGGACTCATTATCTATAAAACATATATGGGTTATTTGTATATACTTATATAGATGTCTAATTGTGAATAATTAAACTAAAATATTTATATGTATACATGTTTATATTTATGTGTATGTATGTACATATAATAATATTTACATGCATGTATGTACATGTATTAAATACCGTTATAAATACTTATATTTTTATATACCTTTAAAATTTATTGAAGTATAATTATACTATATATAGAAAATTTATAATTTCTATAGTATTCATAAAAATATTACTTATAATATTTATAAGTATACACAAATGTACACACTCATCGATTTTTATAATTTTATATATATATATATACAATATGTAGTTATATTGATATATAATCAATACAATCTATATAAAAGTTATAATTAATAAAATATTCAGAAAATATTGTGAATGTAAGTATTTATAAGTATTCCCAAATGTAAACACTCATTATTTTTTATATTTTATTGTATACATATATGTAGTATGTAGTTATATTGATACAAAAAATACAATGTAAATTTTCACTGCAATATTTGCAATGTATTTTTGGGTATACAATTTACATTGTGTTCATGTGCTTATGTAAAAATACATATTTTATACAAAAAAATACACTATAAATTTATGTTGCATGTATAATTATATATATGTTTACAGACACACACATATTTATATAATGTATGTATGTAATTTTGTATATAGTACTATTAATATATACTTCTAAATAATTATATTTGTAAATACTTATATACATGTGTATACATGCACGGACCCATGCATATACATAGATATAGTTGTATGTAGTTATATATGTGTGTGTGTGTGTGTGTATTTGTAAATAATTATAGTAATATATATTTATGTAATTGTATTAGTATATGTGTATTTATGTATGTAATTTTATACATTCATACACACACATATTTTTATACTTATTGGTTTTTTTTAAAAATTAATCTATAGGTTATTTATTTAGTATATTTTGTTTTTATAAACAAATACATATTAATATTTTCCAAAAAAAAAGTGTAAATTTGTAGTATAAATATATACCTGTATATACAAAAATTAAAGTTCAAAATAATGCATCATATTTACATCAATCGGGGGGAAATGAGCTACATTACAAATAAAAAATCATTCAACATACAAATGCAGGGAAGAACTCAGCAAGACTCGAACTCGAGACTTCATCAAGACCCATAGGGGCATCTAACACTAAGGTGCGCCCTGAGGGAAAATGTATCATATATGAGTCTAGAATTATTCATATTGATACAATGATCACAATGGTACTGTCAGAGTGAAATTTTGATATCATTTGAAAACAATATATTTGATCAAACTTTAAAAGTGAAAAAAATTGCATATAAAAGAGAGATAATGTTAATTGGGTTTATAGTTGGCGCCTCGGTTGTGAGTGTGAGGGAATTATAGGAATACAAAAATAATTATTATTTTTAATAAAACATACTCCATCATGTGATCTCTCTCCACATCCATACAACACGTGTTCTTTATCCAACTTGAAAATTAAGCCTCTATTTCATATGGGAAATGGAGAGGATGGTGATATGTGGGGGGTGGAGAGAGAAAGGTGGATTTAAATGGTTTTAGATCCACGCATGGACCTAAGGGTAAGGTACATGGTGGGATGACTCCCCACCTAAAAAACAAAACATGGCGGCCGATCTGTTTTTTGGTGCATCATTTTTTTAAAAACAAATTAATAAATTCAAAATGGTTAGACCATAATGTCCTTCCTCATCTCTAACGATTTTAAAACAACTATAACTATAAAATGTTTAATTTAAAATGTTATTATAAAATTTTAATAAGATAAATATAAAATATTTAATAATTATTATTATTATAAAATATTAATGATGAAGATAAATAAAAAATATGTTACATTAGTTTATGTTAAGATGTTTTTAAAAGATTTAAAATATTTTTATGTAACATAGAATTTTAATCTAATCTATATATTTTAATTAAATAATTTATATTTAATAGCATTTTTTATTAAAAAAATTAATAATAGTTTTTATTAAATATTAAGAATAAGGATATTTTTAATAAGTTAATCATAAAAATAAATAAATATATAATTGAAATTTGAATGGAAATTTTCAATGCATATTTTCACTATGAATATTAAATGAAAATGATCAATGCAATATATGAATTGAAAATTTGTTCTTGAAATTTGAATTGAACTTTGCACTAAAATTTTCCAGTTAAAATTTATACTAAACGTTTACACTGTAAATTTTCAATGTAAATTTTTAATAAAAATTTACACTTTATAATTATATATTAATATATATATATTGTAATTTAAAGGGAATATTTGAGTTGGAAATTTTTAGTGGAAGTCTTCACAGAAAATTTTTAGTGAAATTTTTCACCACAAATTTCTAGTGGGAGTTTGCACTGCAAATTTCTGGTGCAAGTTTGCACTTGAAATTTATATAGGAAATTTATAGTTCAAATTTTTAGTGCAAAATTACACCCATACAAATTTTTACTTGATATTTACATTTGAAATTTGATTTTTTGACAATAAAATTTTCAATAATTTTTTTATTTATTGAACATTTGCACTAAATTTTCATTCAATAAAATACATCATATATTTATATTAGAAAATATATGATGTGTTGGACATTGTATTGAAAATTAGATCTTGAAATTCATGTGAAATTTTGAACTATACTTTTCTAGTGGAAATATGCAGTGAAAATTTTCAATGCAAATTTGCAGTGAAAATTTACATTGTTTTATATTTATATTAATATATCATGTATGCATACACTGAAAATTTTTATTATAAATTCTTACTGAAAAAATTGTTTATTTATAGATATCAGTGTATGTGCGCATGTTTTATAAGGACCCGGCCTTATTACATTACATAATATTGATTTTAGCCAAGAAATCACTTCCTTTTACATTGAGGGTCTTTTCAAGTTTAGAGATTTAGATAATTGGGACATAAAACATTCATAAAATTACACATTATTACAGAGTGGATACCATAAAAAATAGTTTTCCTTTCTTGAAAAATATAAAACTTTTCACATAAAACATGATTTATTTGAATAATCTTCAAACATTTAACATGGCTTCCTTTATTTTTATACACATCCTTATAACCTATTAAAATCATTTCAAAACTTGGGATGAGAAAAAAAAATATTAGTAAGGGATATAAAAAGAATGAAAGAACACATTAGTCTATGAACACTTGTAACGTATGAAATCATTTTCAAAAGACATGATTTTCACCCATATATACTTACTTTGTGAAACATGAGATTTACACAAGATCCACACAAAACATGAGAACATAAATATAGTCATGAAGGTATCTTGGTTCACTAATAACATAATCTTGTAACCCTCTCGACTACCTTATCATTTGTAACCCTCAAGACTACCTTATAGTTTGTGTAACCATCGCAGTTACACTCGGAGTAACCATACGGATGACCTCCAACTTACACGTACCCAATAAATTAGAGGGAGATATAGGTACCAACCTTAATCATAAATAATTCCCAATAACCAGAACATAATCATACAATATGAATAATTTCATAAAAATGTTTCTTTTGAATTTCGTAAAACAAAATTTTAAAAGGGGATTTTAAAAGAAAATCCCCTTACATAAATCATATAATTGAAAATAGACTTAATAGAGTGGATGGAATATGTATAAAAACTATAAATACAAGTAATTAATCATATTATATACAAAACCCATCATACAAACATTTTAATACAACATAAATAATGAAGTAGAATGTTAACCCAAAGAATGAAAATCAGGTTAAGAATTCCCTTACCTCGGGTTTGTCTTACTTAAAACTTGTTTAAAATTAATGTATAATGGTTAAAAGAGTGTTATTAATATATTATAGAAACATATACATCTTTATAATACCTTATATGATCATTTCATTACATCATTTCACCCTTTAATTTTTAGTATTTTGTTCCTTGCACTGTTTTTGGGTGAGTTTTTTACATGATTTCCATGATTGGTTCATGATGGATGTTCTTGTTGGTTGGGAGTGAGACTCAAAAATTATAATGGAGTGGTATTTAAATATTTCCAGAATCCATAAATTATAACATTTGTCATTTTTAATTCTTACATGAGAATGATTCATAAGTTAAAACATTAATGATGTTCATTTAGATTATTTTAATAGTTCTTTGATAATAATGACCACATTTTATTTTATAATTTAAAACCATGTGTAAAAAATAATTCCAGAACCATGGATGAGAAATAATAAATATATTCTAACCTGGTTCAACTATAAAAATGGTTTCATGACCAGACTTGAAGAAATTAAAGCAAATTGAAATCACATCGTCCACGATGTCGGTAATTTGACACATCACAGACAATGTTTTTAATTCCTTGAATAAGTGTGGGAGGAGAATAAGATTGATGATGAATTTTTCATGAACATGAGAACATCAATAATATAAAATATTATAGATATTTCATTAATCTTTTATAATAGGAGGTGAGGAAATAAGAAGAAAATAAAGGAACTCAAAATAAAAGAAAATTTGAGAAATTCCTTACAAAAATTTGGCAGCCTAACGACGTCGTTTAAATTTTCATAAAATAATTTGATTAGAGAAAATGGGTCTCTCATAATTATTACATAATATGGGCAGTGAGGGGGATATGTAATGAAATCTCCCTACATAAGGCAAAGGGAATGAAAAATAATAACATAAAATGAAAGGAAAGAAAGAAAATGAAAGAGGATGTTTACCTCTTGTTCTCTTCTCCTTGAGATCCCTCTTATGGCCTTTGGTTTTGGACTTTTGGTGAGACTTGAAGATATAGGAAGTGGATAATAGACTTGGGAGGAGTATTGGGTAGAACTTAGGTAAGGATCAAGGCTTTAGAGGTGTGGGAGGAAGAGGGAAATGAGGGTGATATTATAGTGGAGGAGAGGGGGTATTTTTCATTATTTTAATCATTATTCTAATATTTTTGCTCAAGACTGTGAATAATATTAATTCATGTGACCCCAAATAGTAATAATGGCATGTTAGTTGGAACCAAGTGGGCTTATATCATCCTTTTATCACTTATGATGTAGTAAATCAAGTATTTAGCATTTATCGTATTTTATCGTATTTTACTGTTCATCAAAAATTCTAGAATTTCAGAAAATTCCCAAAAAATCACCCTTACCATTTCTTGATGTGTAGAATTCAAAAATTAATTCCACTTTTTAAAAATAATTTTATAAATATTATTAATTTACTTTTTAAATAAAATCATACTAAATTTAAAATTAATAATTTAAAAACTATAACTGATTTTATATCACATTGAAAATTTAACCAAGATGTCATTATCTTAAAGCCTTAAGAAAATAAAATAATAGCACAATTTACTATTCATTAGGGTCATAGTACTATTCATAAGGGTATGTTACTATTCACCAAAAAAACAAGTTGGTTCCATTAGACTCCAAATATCATACTGAACACAATTGTAGATGACTGTTTTTCAAAATTCAAAACATAGAAGTGGAAAATTTATTTTTAAAGGATAGTTATAAATATCTACTTAAAAACAAAGTTTCATGAATTTCCATTTATTTTTAGAAAAACTTGGGGTGTTACATTATCCCCACCTTTTGAAAATTGCATCCTCACAATTTTATTTACTTTTTAAACAAGTGAGGGTACCTTTCTCTCATAGCATTTTCAGACTCCCATGTTGCTTCTTCTACCAAGTGGTTTCTCCACAAAAACCTTTACCTATTGGATTACCTTATTCTACAATACATGTTCCATTCAATCAAATATCTAAACTAGTTTCTCTTTATAAGAAAGGTTCTCTTCCCACTGAACTGCTTCTGGGCTCAAGACATGTGATGAATCTGGAACATACTTCTTCAACATCAAAACATGAAAAACATTATGTACTTGAGACAAACTCAGAGGAAAATCTACTCATAATATAACTGTTCTAACTTTCTCAAAAATTTCAAAAGGACTGATAAACTGCAGACTTAGATTCCCTTTCTTACGAAAACACATCACACTTTTCCAATGAGAGATTTTAAGGAAAACATAGTCACATACCTTGAAAGAGAAGTCTTTCCTTCTATTATTTGCATAACTTTTCAGTCCTCTCTGAGTTGTCCTCGTGTGCTGCTGGATCATCTTCACTTTCTCAGCAACTTCTTCTATTAATTCTGGCCCCATCAACTTTCTTTCATCAACTTCATTCCAAAACACTAGAGTCTGACACCGCTTCCCATAAAAAGCCTCTAAAGGTGCCATCTGTATACTGTAATGAAAACTATTATTATAAGAAAACTCAAATAAAGAAATATATTGATCCCAAATTCCCTGGTAGTCTATTAAACAAGATTGAAGCATATCCTCCAAATTCTGAATCGTTCATTCTGACTGCCCGTCTGATTGTGGATTAAAAGTTGTAATGAAATTTAATTTTGTGCCCAACGACTTCTAAAGTCCCTTCCAAAAGTTAGAAGTGGACCTGGGATCCCGGTCAGATACAATGTAAAGAGGAAATACATGTAGCCTGATAATCTCTTTGAGGTACAGTCGAGAAAGATTATCTAAGGACATTGTATCTTGAATAGAAAGAAAATGTGCAGATTTTTTCAACTGATCAATAATAACCCAAATTGCATTGTTACCTCAAGATGTCTTAGGTAGTCCCACCACAAAGTCTATGGATACATTCTCCCACTTCCACTCTGGAACTGGAAAAGACTGAAGCATACCCTTTGGTAATTGTCGCTCTACTTTAACCTGTTGACATGTCAAGCATTTCACAGTAGAATAAGCAATATCTCTTTTCATTCCATCCCACTAATAATACTCCCAAATATCTCTGTACATCTTAGTACTTCCAGGATGAACTGAAAATAGAGAACTATGAGCTTCATATAACAAGTCTTTCTTCAACTGGGAATCACAAGGCACACACAACCTTTTTCCAAATCTTAAAACACAATCTTTATCAAGATTAAATTCTAGAAACTTACCCATTTTAACAAATTCTACCTTTTTCTGTAGCTCACAGTCTTCCTTTCGCACTTGCTTAATTCTTTCTGATAACGATGATTGCACCGAAACCTAAAAAAAACAGATGTATTCCCTGAACCAACAACTTTTAAGCCAAAATTCATCAAATCATTAATCAAGGGATCATGTTCCAAACGTAACATGGTTAATGATGCATGATGTTTTCGAATCAAGGTATCCTTCAATTTTTTTGATTTTCCGGGATGGTAATTGATTATGAAATCATAATCCTTTATCATTTCTATCCATCTTCTTTGCCTTATGTTTAATTCCTTCTGAGTGAATATATATTTCAGACTTTTATGGTCAGTATATATTTGACATTTGGCTCAGTATAAATGATACCTCTAAATTTTCAAAGCAAAAACCATAGCTTCTAATTCTAAATCATGTGTGGGATAATTTAACTCATGAGGTTTAAGTTGTCTTGAATCATAATCAATTACTTGATCATTCCACATCAAAACACAACCAATTCCCTTCAAAGAAGCATCACAATATATGACAAACTCACCATTTCAAGAAGGTAAGGCCAAAACTTGAGCATTCACCAATCTCTTCTTCAGTTCCTGAAAACAAACATCACATTCCTCTTTACAAATAAATTTAACCCCTTTTCATGTTAACTTAGTTATCAGGCTAGATAACTATGCAAAGTTCTTAACAAACTATTAGTAATAACCTGCTAACCCAAGAAAACTACAAATCTATATAACATTTTTGGGTCTTTTCCATTCATCAACCACTTTTGTTTTGGCAGGATCAACTGTTATTCCATCCTTATTTACAATGTTTCCAAGAAAACAAATCTGTTGTAACCAAAAATCACACTTGTTTAATTTTCCATACAGTTTCTTTTCCTTTAAGGTTTGTAAAACAACACTTAGATGTTTTTCATGCTCCTCTTTATTTTTACAAAATACTATAATTTCATAAATAAACACAACCACAAACTTATCCAAGAAATCATGAAATACTTTGTTCATAAGATTCATGAATACAACAGGTGCATTAGTTAACCCAAACAGCATAACAACAAATTCATAATTCCCATATATAGTACGAAAGGATGTTTTCAGGATGTCATATTCCTTCACTTTCAGTTGATGGTATCTGGATCTCAAGTCAATCTTGGAAAAGTACTGAGATCCCTAGAGCTAATCAAACAAGTCATCGATATGAGGCAAAGGATACTTTTTTTTAACAGTGATGTTATTAAAAGCTCTATAATCAATGCAAAGTCTCATGGAACCATATTTATTTTTAACAAACAAAATAGGATCACCCCATGGTGAAGTGCTAAGACAATTGAAGCCTTTATCAAGAAAATCCTGAAAATGATTTTTCAATTCAAGAAGTTCTACTTGAGCCATACGATAAGGGGTTTTGAAATTGTCTTAGCATCAGGAACTAAGTCAAATGTTAATCCGACTTCCCAATCATGTATGACACTGAGTAACTCATCAGAAAAAACATCAAGGTATTCATTTACCACTAGCACACCATTAATCTGAATAGTTCCCTTGTTTTCAACAATATGATCAAGATAACTTTCATTTCCATCTTTCAATAGTTTCTTAGCTTCTTGATATGTTATCAATTGTATGGGTTCTTTCTTGTATACAAACTGAAATTATTTTTTAAAAACAACTTCTTTATCTCAACAATAAATCTTTTCATGATAAACAGAAAGCCAATCCATTCCCAGAATAACATCAAACTCGACTAAGGGTAAAACAACAAGGTTTGAAAGTAAAGTAGTTACACAGACCACAATAGAAAGATTCTTATAATTCCTTTTTACTATAATATTTCTCCCTGGTGTTTTAACAACAAGTTATGGTCTCATTTGTTAAGGTGATATTTCCAATTTATCTGAAAATTTCTCAAAAAAGAAAGGAATTTGTAGACCTTGTATCGAACAAAACTTCAGAAAAATCTTAGTAAATGAATAGAGTACCTGATACCACTTCGTTGGATGTACCGACATCTACCGACATAGTCGCAAAGGATCTCACTACACCTTTATGCTTATATTTTGGCTTCTTTGCATCATTTGTATCACTCTTTGGGAAGTCATTTTCATAATGACCCATCTCATCACATTTAAAACACTTAACAGTTTTCTTATCAGAATTAGTCTTAGGATAATTTTCATTAAAATCTCGAGCCATATATCCAAACTTACCACATTTAAAGCACTTCCCAGTTTTTCTAAGACATTCCTTAGGGTGCTTCTTGCCACACTTTTCACAAACTGAAAACTAGATTTTCTTACCATCAGATTTATTTTGTTGATTCTTACCCATAGCTTTCCATCTGGACCTCTTCTTCTCCTTATTTACAAAATGCATGTGATCATCAACAAACTCCATCTCTACCCTTTCAGCACATTGGAAAAGTTTCTCATAACTTTTTAATTCACAAGAGGCCAATGCCCTTCGATACATTGGCTTCAGTCCAGAGTAAAAGTAGTTGATTTTGCTATCAAGATCCAGAATAAGATTTGGAGAATACATAGCCAGTCGGGTGAATTTCACTTCATACATAGCCACTTAATCTTCATCATTTTTCTTTAATTCAAGGAATTGATTCTCCATCCTAAATTTCACCACCTTAGGAAAATATTTTTCAAGGAAAAGACTTTTAAATTCATCCCACTATAAGGCATAAAAATCCTCACTATACCTGATATTCCTTACCATTGACCACCACTGATCATCTTCACCTTCAAAATGATAAATTTAAAGACTTAACTTTTGATTATCTAAACATCCCATAACATCTAATATCTTTTCAAGGGCTTTAATCTGTCCTTTAGCCGCTATTAGGTCAGAAGATCCATTGAAATCAAGAGTGTGTTGTCTTATAAAATGTTCCACTATCGTCACGTTCTATTGTGGTACCTCTGGTTGTTCTCTTGTATGGATACCACCACCATTTATTGCATGCGTTAGCTGAGCCATTACTATCACAAACTGCTCGGTTCTAATCCCTACCATTCTGGGCTGCTGATTTGGAAGGATATCGTTCTGTCGGTTCCTCTCCTCTTCAGCTTCCCTGTTTCTTCTGCGGACAACCATTCTGAACAAAAATATCTTAGATGAAGAAACATGGTAATATTTAAATGCTATAACATTTCAAATTAATCATAGAGTAAAAATCATTTATAGTATTCTTTTAACATCATCCTAACCCCTAAAGTTATCTAGACCATCCTCTGATACCAACTATAAAAACCTGGCCTTATTACATTACATAATCTTGATTTTAGCTAGGAAATCACTTCCTTTTACATTGATGATATTTTCAAGTTTATATCTTTAGATAATTGGGACATAAAACATTCATAAAATTACATATTATTACGGAGTGGATACCATAAAAAATAGTATTCTTTTCTTGAAAAATATAAAACTGTTCACATAAAACATGATTTCTTTGAATAATCTTCAAATATTTAACATGGCTTCCTTCATTGTCCTACACATCCTTATAACCTGTGAAAATCATTTAAAAACTTGGGATGAGCACAAAAAGCTCAGTAAGGGATATAAGAAGAAGGAAAGAACACATTATTCCATGAACACTTGTAACGTATGAAATCATTTTCAAAAGACATGCTTTTCACCCATATATACTTACTTTGTGAAACATGAGATTTAAACAAGATCCACACAAAATATGAGAACATAAATATAATAATAAAGGTATATTGGGGAACTAACTACATAATCTTTTAACCCTGTCAACTACCTTATCATTTGTAACCCTCAAGGTTACCTTACAGTTTGTGTAACCATCGCAGTTACACTTGGAGTAACCATACAGATGACCTCAAACTTACACGTACCCAATGCATTGGATGGAGATATAGTTCCCAACCTTAATCATAAACAATTCCCAATAACCATAACATAATCATATAACATTAATAATTTCATAAAAATATTTCTTTTGAATTTCGTAAAACAGAATTTTAAAAGAGGATTTTAAAAGAAAATCCCATTACATAAATCATATAATTGAAGCGAGACTTAATAGAGTGGATGGAATATGTATAAAAACTATAAATACACATAATTAAACATATTATATACAAAAACCATCACACAAAAAATTTTAATACCACATAAATAATGAAGTAGAATGTTAACCCAAAGAATGGAAATTGGGTTAAGAATTCTCTTACCTCGGGTTTGTCTTACTTAAAACTTGTTTAAACCTCATTTATAATGGTTAAAAGAGTGTTATTAATAACTTAAAGAAACATATATATCATTATAATACATTATATGATCATTTTATTACACCATTTTACCCTTTAATTGTTAGTATTTTGTTCCTTTCACTACTTGTGGGTGAATTCTTTACATGATTTCCATGATTGGTTCATGATGGATGTTCTTTTCGATTGGGAGTGAGACTCCAGAATTGGAATAGAGTGGTATTTACATATTTCCATAATCCATAAATTATACCATTTATCATTTTTAATTCTTACATGAGGATTATTCATAAGTTAAAACATTAACGATGTTCGTTTAGATCATTTTAGTGGTTCTTTGATAATAACGACCTCATTTTGTTTTATAATTTAAAACCATGTGTAAAAATAATTAAAAATCTATGCATGAGACATAATATATATATTATAACCTTATTCAACCATAATAATGGTTTCATGACCAAACTTGAAGGAATTAAATCAAATTGAAATCACATCGTCCATGATGTTGGTAATTCGACACATCACGGACAATGTTTTTTATTCCTTGAATAAGTGGGGGAGGATAAGAAGATTGATGATGAATTTTCTATGAACATGAGAAAATCCATAATACAAAATATTCTAGAGCTTTCATGCCTCTTGGATAAGAGGAGGTGAGGAAATAAGAAGAAAATAAAGGAACTCAAAATAAAATAAAATTTGAGAAATTCCTTACAAAAATTCGATAGCCTAGCAGTGTCGTTTAAATTTTCATAAAATAATTAGATGAGAGAAAATGGGTCTCTCATAATTATTACATAATATGGGAATTAACGGGGATATGTAATGAAATATCCCAACATAAACTAAAGGTAATGAAAAATAATGACATAAAATGAAAGGAAAGAAAGAAAATGAAGGAGGATGTTTACCTCTTGATCTCTTCTCCTTGAGATACCTCTTAAGGCCTTTCGTTTTGGCCTTTTGGTGAGACCAGCAGCTATAGAACATGGGTAAGAGCCTTGGGAGGAGTATTTTTTAGAACTTAGGTAAGGATAAAGGCTTGAGAGGTGTGGGAGTAAGAGGGGAATGAGGGTGGTATTTATAGTGGAGAAGAGGGGGTATTTTTCATTATTTTAATCATTATTATAATATTTTTGCTCAAGACTCTGAATAATCTTAATTCATGTGACCCCAAATATTAATAATGAAATGTGAGTTCGAACCAAGTGGTATTAAATCATCCTTTCATCACCTATGATGCAGTAAATCAAGTATTTAGCATTTATCGTATTTTATAGTATTTTACTGTTCATCAAAAATTCTAGAATTTCATAAAATTCTCAAAAATTAACCCTTACCATTTCTCGATGTGTAGAATTCAAAAATGAATTCCATTTTTTGAAAATAATTTTCTAAATATTATTAATTTAATTTTTAAATAAAATCATACTTAATTTAAAAATTAATAATTTAAAAACTATAACTGCTTTTATATCACATTGAAAAATTAACCAAGATGTCATTATCTTAAAGCCTTAAAAAAATAAAATAATAACATAATTTAGTATTCATTAGGGTCATATTACTATTTATATTACTATTCATAAGGGTATGTTACTATTCATCAAAAAAACAAGTTGGTTCCATTAGACTCCAAATATCATACTGAACACAATTGTTGTAACACCCCAAGATTCCACGATATGCTTATCTTTTAATAATGCAATAGCTTGCATTGTACGCAAGTTCAAGTTCTAACACACCGCGACCAATCAAAGTAGCTGTTATGAATAGTAATACCCACTTTTTAAAATTATATAAATTTTATATTTCAAAATGGACTTCATTTTTGGATTCGGAATATCGAAATTAGCCTATGTTGAATTTTTTTGTAATTTTCCGAGAACTTCCAATTTTCTATAAATAGAAAAAATACTTAAAAACAAATTTTTTAATAAAAATAATTTATAGTGATAAATTATACTATTGAGTGGTTTTAAATTATAATTATAATATATTTTTACCATTTTATCCAATGGTGGATATTAGAATTAATTTCACTTTGAAATTGGACATAAACAATTGTCAATCTTTTGATATATATTGTTTCTTAAAAACACGCTATTTGTTGTGACAGCGGGAATTAATTATTAAATTAATTAATTCAACTTATATGTTTTGAATTTTTTAAAATATACATCATTTTTTAATTAGTAATATCAAATATATCTTCGGGTTAATTTTTGGTATTGTTCTGAAAAACTTCGATTTTTGATGAATAGTAAAACCACTAAGTGGTAGTTAAAAAACTGATTTTTCGTTTAAATGAAATTCTACCACCTCTATGATTTGAATTTCAAAAATCCAACATACATAGTTTTCATTAGGAATTAAAATGTGGTTCAATGAGATTAAAATATTTTTTGGTGAATAGTAACTTTTAAGTTCTATTAATCTCGATTAAAGGTAATTAGTGTAACTTAAGGTAAATATAATGTTATAATAATATGAAATTACCTTTACACTTGTCCTACCCTTATTGTGTGAGTCATGTCTGACCAATAAAATCCATGGGTCAACTTGGGGACCCATGGAGCCACTTGGGTAAGAAAATTACATTAATAACTTTTTATTTAAAGTAAAAATAAAATTGTCACAAACATGTGTTGTTTTACTAAAACAATTATTACATGGGGTTATATAAGTTAACTTTTCGACTATAAATATTCATTGGAAAGATACAAATATTTCCTACATCATGAAATTTTTTATATAATTTTTATAAATTAAATAAATTACTATTTTTATGACACCATGATGATGCAGCGATTACCTCATTAATTAACGATTTAAATAAAATGAAAATATAATGTAACATCTAAGACTTACACTTGTCAAAAACCTATTGGATGGGTAGAGTTCGAACCCTTATCACTTTATCCTTGAAATATATAATTGTGGGACCTTTGAAATCCGAAAAGCACTTCATAATAATGTAACATTTCATGACTTTTCAAGAGTGCCCCTCCTCTCCTCTTATAAAAGGACCCCACATCTACCACCTTATTCACACCTTCAAGCCTTTTGGATCAGAAAAACTCTTCCCAAATACTCTCTAAACATTCCTCCCTTAATACTAGAATCCTTACCTTAGGCATAAAGCTCTTCAAGAAACCATTTTGGTTCAAACCGAGGGGAGTTACCCGATTTAAAGGTAATGTCTTCTCTTATGTTGTTTTGTTTTATTTTGCTTCTCCAACCCCCTAAACTATTTTTATTCTTTTATTTTGTAAAAAAACCAGTATCCTCAATATACTTGTATGTTTTTATGAGAATTGTTTTATTTACAATTACACACACCTTCATCTAATGGCTAAAGAACATACTGTTTCTGTGGGTGGCGAATTACTGCCTCACGAAACGATGATTGTTCAATATTTTTTTAACACCTATCATGGTGGCCATTATGATGACACTATTTTTATATATGATATATATTATATTTTTTTCCTTATTATTCTATATTTTTCATTTATGGAATACCTTTACGATTTCCATTATGGGTAAACGCAATAATTTCATTTTAGGAAATGCGGACTACCGCCCCCTCAAAGTGATTTGAATCATTAATGTCATATGTGGGATATATAATGGATGGAGTAAATGTTATTATACATTATATTATACTGGAATTATATTATACCTTTATATAATTATAATTTCATTCCATTAAATACGAAATAGAAATGAAAGTAGCGTTCATGCATACGTACGGCTTACCGTCTCCATGAACGTTGCATTTCATTTCTTACCTCTAAATGTTATGTAATATTATAAATGCATTTATATACTGGATATATATGATATATATGATATCTACATCATGAGTATAATTCTGGATATAATGGATATTTCACCACATGAACAACTTGTAATTATAAGAAGTTTATTTTTGACTCAAGTACCAAAGATCGACAAAATGACCGTTATTAACTTAAATAATTACATAATGTTCATAACATGGTAATAAGTGATATAAAAGGAATAATGAACATGAAAAAGGTTCTTAAGCAAATATAAATTAACTCTAGTTTATTATTCAGGAGATTAAAGAATGATCGAGTCAAGTCGGACACGAGGTAAGGGAACTTCTTAACCCAATTTCCATTCTTTGGGTTAATCTCCTACTTTCAAATTACGTCAAGATATTATTATGTCCTATCTTGTATTTGTACTTTCTTTATGTGTACTTATAGTGAATAAACATAATAGATCTATTTTATTAAAAAAAATTCTTTGCAAGGGACTTCGTCTCAATCTCCATTCATTGAGGCATATTTTGTTTTATACACAAATTTCTTCTATACGGTGTATAAACCCCTTTGAATTTTAAGTTTATTAAAAAGGAATATTTTTATACGATGCGTTTTACTAAACGACAAAAAAGGAATGTTTTTCTTGTCATACGTATGCGGCGACAACAACTTCTCCGCCGTCGTGACCATTATTTGAGTTTCGGCTTCCTCTACAAGCCATAACTTTTTTTTAAATGAAAAATAAATACCAAGTTTTAATTTTCTTTTATTTTGGTATTGAAAATGGTTTTGATAATGTTTTTATTATATTAATGTGTTGTATTGATATCTTGTGATTGAAATGTGGAAATGTTATGTTTCCTTTATGCATGTTTTATGTGATACGATTATGTTATGGTTTATGATATGTTTAAACCTTTTCATATAAGGAATGCATTGGACTTAATAAGTGACAGGTGGAGCCCGCTATAGCTCCTCGATGCATCGGTAGGTCTCATGAGACAAACTAGTGTCTTGGCATAAGGCCTTGACAAAATCTTATTTGTAGTCTTGGCATGAGGCCTTGGCTACATGGTTATGATAGTCTGGCATTATGCATTCCATCATTATGAAAGTGGTTATTGATATTGCATTTGATTATTCGACTAGTAGAATATCCATGTGAATAGGTAAATGGAATTATTTCATTTTATTTTTGTCATATTATGCTGAAGTTCAAGTTTAAAAGGCTTTTGTTTTAGTTATACATTGCCTTAAATGTTAATGTTTATTTATGAAATCTTCCGCTATATTGTTATCCTTACTGAGCATCTGAGCTCACCCCTTCCAATGTTTTAATTTTTCCATGATGTGAAGAAGTATATTATGAATGACCTGCATGGATAGTATGAGGGGATATGAAGACAAGATGTTTTTGTAGTTTTGTTTTACTTTATGATGTAATGTAAGACTTATGAATGTATCTAGTGTTTCCAAGGATACTAAACTAATCGGTATTTCGAGACTTGATCTTTTGTGATCATGCCAATATTACGCAATAATGCACCGACGTTGGGTAACTGGGGTCGGGGCATTACAATTGTAGATGACCATTTTTCAAAATTCAAAATATAGAAGTGGCAAAATTATTTTTAAAGGATAGTTATAAATATCTACTTAAAAAAAAGTTTCAAGCATTTCCATTTATTTTTAGAAAAACTTTGGCTGTTACATTAGTGATTTTCAGTTAAAATTTCTAAGGTTAAATTTAATGTCTCAGGAATTCCGTGTAATTTTTTTTAATTATATGGAATTATTCTGAGACCGCGCACTCCGATGACACATGATTCTGAGGCTCGGAGAGCCTAGAACAGAATTTTGAACTTTTTTTAAGGTACATTCACTAAACGCGTGAGTGAGTCTTTTTAATTTTTGAACCGGTGCTTGGATCAAAAACCTGAGGACACCATTGAACTTGGAGCATTGGGATTCACCTAGAAATAACTTAACTTCGGCTGGAAATGGCCAAGCGGAAATGTTATTTTTTTTACTTTTCAAGAAAAATAATAAAAGAATTTAAAAGAATTATTTTATTTATTTCTCACCGTTGAGTGGCAGACGGCGACGTTGTGGTGTAGCGACGAAGCGGCGATGAGGCACATTAATAGAGGGGAAATAATGGCTCATTTGAAACTACGAAACTATTATCTTAATGACCCATTAAATATGGATCATTAAATGTGTCTAATTTAATGGGAATCATTAATGGGCGTAGCGTCACTGTGTTTTTTATTACTTTTTATAATTCCAACATGTTGGAGTTTAGGGGATTAACAAATGTGGGGAAACCTCTGACGAACTGCCAGCAGAATCCCTCTCTAATGAAGAACGAAGAACAACACGCCAATGGATCATCACCGGCTTCAACGTGCCTTGAAGAACGGAGTCGGAAGTGATGATGTAGACATCTTGAAACCACGAGGAAGAATGCTTCAGCATCAAACTTCAAACGAGTAGGGGTTGTTTTATTTTGACATTCTTCCTCATTGTTTTCTAGAAATGATGAATGCGGATCAACCCACGAACAGGTTGATCTGCGATTCGTGTGTTTATACAGGAGGGTGTATTTTCTTGGGGATTTATTATCCGATATTATAACCTTGCATGAAATGGTTGAATTTCAATCCCCGAACCTCCCCCTTAAATTAAACCTCTAATGTGAAGGGCACGGGCCTACAGGAACAAGTCCCGAGCACCTTCGCTCATGCTTTCTTGGTGTATGCATTCTCAAAGTGGCGGCAGTTCGATTCTAGAGCCTAAGTAGGAATAGTGGTGACTCGGGGGGACCCTTTCGTGTAGACGGGTAAGAGAACGGACCACCGGGGCAAATTTAGTGGCCCGAGGCAGCAACCACGGGTGGTGGAGGCGGCGCGCCCATCGGCACGCCGTAGTGGCAGGAAGCGGTGATCGACTGGCCACGACAGTTGGGTGATGCAGCATCGGGCGCCGCGTGGAGGGGGTGGCCCTTGTCCGGGCCACCTGGGTCATGACGTATCGCACTCCATCGACCGCGGATGGAGGCCCCCACATCTGTTGGGCTAGCTAAAGTCGGACGCAGCTCAGTTGTCGCGTCCCGGTCGTGCGGCGCACTACCGGTCTGCCCCCTAGCGAACCGGGATAAGAATGGCGGGCTGCACCCCCAACCCAACGGGCTAGACCTATGGCCTAGTGGGTCGGACCCACGCTGGCGGTCCGGACCCACACCCAGTGGGATGGACCCACACCCTTCAAGTCGGACCGGACTAGACATGGTCACCGGGCAACCCGATGGGCTGGACCCTCATCCAAACCGGGTCGTGTCCAGAAAAGACTATTGGGCATGGCCCACTAGCCAAGATGGACCAGACCGACCGCAACCCGAACCAGGTCAAGTCAATTCTGTCTAATTAAATAGGGGTATGTGGCACCCCCGGGCCGGGTTGGTTAGGTCGGTCTGACCGGGTCAGACCTGGCCACGTCGCAACCGACCCCCCGGTTACTAAAACGCTTGTATCTTGCAAACTGCCCATCCGATTGATGATCTGTTTGTGGCGTTGGAACCCTCTTGATGATGTAGATATTTTGCATTATTTTTGGTGAATTTCATGGACAAATAGATGTGATGAATGGCTTGAGGAGAGGTTCTCCCAAGCACACTATGTACGAAACCCTACGGTTGGTTGAGACCTGAAGATTGCTTGACGAGGACCCAGTGGGAAGCGGCTCTGTGTGACCCGGTAGGACCATGGTGGGGAGCGGATCTATGTGACCTGATAGGCCCATGGTACTCGACAGGAGGAGTACCACAGTTCGACCAAGGTGAGAAGCGGCTCTGTGCGACCCGACAGTCCCACAGTGGGGAGCGGCTCTGTGTGACCCAGCGTACCCACGGTACTCATTAAGGATGAGTACAATAGTAGTCCAAGGTTAGTGGGAAGCGGCTCTGTGTGACCCAGAAGTCCCACTACACTCAATAGAGGAGGATTTCTCCAGTAGTCAAGGAGTTCGATGATATGACTGATGATGCTACTATCACTACCCTAGAATATACCTGGTGTGAGCTACGTCTTTTACTTTGTGTTATGTGGTTGAGTTCTTGCTTGGTGTTATTACCTCTGTGGTATTTTCTTTATGTTGTTTTCCTTTGTGGATTACTGAGAGACCTTTTGGGGTCTTGGGGTCCCTACTCAGTATTGTTATACTCACTCCTACATGGGCTTCACCCCCACGTGTTGTGTCTGGTGCAGACGATTGACGTTTCGACAGAGGTGCTCATGGGGACGGGACTGATGGACGCTATGATGGTGGACTTGGTGTCCTAGGACCAGTTGGGGCCCAGTAAGACCGGGCGGGTAGGACATACTACTTCTGATTCTAATAGTTTCACTACTCTCGTGATCAGGTGGGGTTTTCTGTGAATGGCCATCAGAGTTTTCTTTTGTACTTTGTTGTTTTCAATTCCTTGTTGGGTTTGTATTCTGGCCCACTAACTTTCACTAGTACTTGAACTCATATTTTTTTAGTGGTATACTTGTTTCCCCTTTCATTGTGTTGGGATGTGGTTGGGCGTGTGTGTGTACAGGTTCAAAGGCAATGTCTTCCCTTTTTGGGATATGCTTTTCCGGTGCTAGTCGTCAGCCCATGACCTATGGAAGGTGGGATTGGGGTAGTCACAACACGGGCCCCGGGGGATGGGTCATGACAAAGTGGTATCAGAGGGCAGTTGGTCCTACCACAAAGATAGATAGTCTGTGTTTTGTTTTGGGGCAACAGTGTTAAGTGTTGTGAGTCTGACTTTCATATTCGGGGAGTCGAGTGTTGGTGCGGTGGCCGATGTATCCGTACACGAGGGCCTTGAATTCTGCTTTTCAGCTCAATATATGAAAACATTGGTTTCATAAGTTTCTCCTTATGTTCTTTTGAATAAAATTTAGCTCCCCATGTATAACCTTCTGACCATGGTACATCTTAATCAATTTCAGGATGCTTGCACGTGGACGACTAGTCAGGATCCCAATACGAGGTTGTGAGGAAAACCTTCCTAGTGACAAGGTGTCCGTTCATGGACCAGTGCTTGAGATGGACCCACCGAGTGATAAACCAGTGCTACCACCACCTGATGGTCAGCATCTACTGCCGACTGTTCCGACAGAGGATGTTCATAGGCTCAGTGTCGTGCATGAGTTTCTGAGACAGAGACCTCATAGGTTCAGGGGAAAGACATATCCTCAGGTCATTGAGGACTAGATAGAGGTTGTGACACAGGTCTTATGCTTAGTGAGGACACCACTTGACCAGTTGATGATCTTGGTAGTGATCCTTCTTCAGGGATTGGTAGGGAGATGGTGGAGCTTGACCACCCAGATGCACGATGAGGTGACCCTTACCTGGGCAGACTTCGAGCGGCAGTTCTGGGAGGAGTTTTTCCCTATGAACTTGTGCTCTGTGCACATTTAGGAGCTGCTTCACCTACAGCAGGGAAGCATAATGGTATTCAAGTACTCAGTGAGGTTCATCAAGCTATCTCACTACTCCACATACATGGTGAGAGACCCTTTCTTCAGGGCCCAGGCCTTTGAGCAGGGACTCAGGTGGGAGATCAGGGCATCAGTGTTGTGTCTCAGCATCCCTACCCAAGTTGAGGTACTGGAGAGAGTCCTTCTTGTGGAGAGCTTCTTGGTGGAGCAGGTGCTAACAGCTATAGCCACCGGTATTCCCCAGTCAGTGGAGTCTTCAGCAGGCAGTGGACAGCAGACACGAGGGACCAAGTGGGCCAAGTCTTTTAGAGGTTGACCTCAGTACTCAGGGTCAGAAGTGTGAGGCTCCCAGACTAGGAGGAGTCAGTAGGGATCCAGGCAGTGCTTCACGTGCAACGGGCAGGGACACATGGCGTGTGACTGCCCGACCCATTGTACAGATGACCAGAAGACGGTCGAGGGGCCGCTGAGGCAGTGGCAGTGGTTCGAGCGAGGAGGTCCATAGGGTGGCGGACGTGGAAGAGGAGTTAGATGAGCGGCAGGCAGTGGGCAATGATTTGATGTGTTACCGCCACCACCCCCAAGGTGGTCCACCCTGATCTCAGGGAGCAGGTGGGCATGGGAGAGCTCAGCTCCAGGCAGTAGAGGCTTATGACCATGGTTCTCCAGAGATGATTTGAGGTATGATTTGTGTCTTCTCCACCCTAGATTTTGTTCTTATAGACCCAGGTTCTAGTCACTCCTTCCTTTCCATGACTCTCATTTGGATGTTGGAGATTTCGATGGATTTTTTGGCTCAATACTTACAGCTAAAGACTTCTACGGGAGACGATTCAATGATTACACACTAGTTCCAGTAGTGTGAGCTTACTCTAGGAGGCGAGAGCTTCGGTTGAGATATCCTAGTAGTGGCATCGAGGCCTTACGATGTCAACTTGGGTATGGACTGGTTATCTATAGTTCATGCTCATTTCGAATGTTTTAGGCGTACAATGTGGTGTGTCTGCAGATATGGGACCAAGTTTTCCTTCACCAGTGAGAACGAAACCCTTGCAGTGTAGGTATGACTTTCTCGGAGGAGGGTGCAGTCGATCACTTACTAGTTGGCTATCCTCACCCTCGGTGCAGTGGATGAGAGGCGTCCAAACTTTCTTGTAGTGGTGGAAGAGTACGATGATGTTTTTCCTGAGGATGTTTTGGGACTACCTCCTCACAGAGAAGTAGAATTTTTCATCAAACTATACCCCAGGACGACACTGATATCCACACCGGCATATCGGATGGCTCCTGTATAACTTTGCGAGCTGAAGGTACAGCTAGAGGACTTGCAGGGGAAGGGGTTCATAAGGCCCAAAGTTTCACCATGGGCAGCCCTGATGCTTTTTTCCAAGAAGGCATACGGGACTTTGAGGTTGTGCGTGGACTTATGTCACCTAAACCAGGTGACTATGAAGAACAAGTATCCACTGCCTAGAATTGATGACCTCTTCGACCAGCTAAAGGGAGCAAAGTTGTTCTCAAAGATATACCTCAGATCAGGCTATCAATAGCTTCGGGTATGAGATGAGGATTTATTGAAGACAACCTTCAGGTGTCGGTATGGCCAGTATGAGTTCCTGGTGATGCCTTTCGGTGTGACCAACACCCCAATAGTGTTCATGGGCCTCATAAACAGGAACTTCTATCCTTACCTTTACCGGTTTGTCATGGTCTTCATTGATGACATCCTGGTGTACTCAGTGTCGGAGGAGGATCATGCTACACACCTAAAGATAGTCCTAGATACACTATGATAGCACCAACCTTATGGAAAGCTCTTGAAGTGTCGGTTTTGGATTTAGGAGATCCACTTTCTAGGACACGTTATCTCAGTGGCTGGAGTTGCAGTGGATCCAGTGAAGATAGAGGTGATGATTTCTTGGGAGCCACCCAGGAGCGTGACTGAGATGCAGAGCTTCTTGGGGTTGGTTGGTTACTATCGAAGGTTCATACCCGACTTTTCTAGATTATCATCACCCTTATTGTTTTTGACACAAAAGGGACAACCCTTTGTGTGGACGGATAAATGCTAGAAGAGTTTCCATAAGCTGAGGAGGAGATCGACTATTGCCCCCATCTAGAGACTACTCGAGGAGAGCATTGGGTGTGTAGTTTACTGCGACGCATCAGGGACTGGACTGGGTTGTGTCCTGATGTAGGAGCAAACGGCGATCACCTAAGGATCATGCTAGTTGATGTAGCATGAGCAGAACTACGTGACCCACGACCTGGAGTTAGCAGTAGTGGTCTTTTCCTTAAAGATGTGGTTTCACTACTTGATGGGTGAACAGTTTACGGTTTACTCTGACCACAAGAGTCTCAAGTATATCTTCTCCTGAAAGGACCTGAACCTGAGACAGTGGCGATGGATAGAGTTCCTCTAGGACTATGACTTTGAGATAGTCTATACTCTCGGAAAGGGGAATGTGGTGGCAGACACACTCAGTAGGAGTACCTGTTTGCAGCTGCTGAGTGAGGCGTTAGAGCAGTTAGTCGTGATACAGATATCCTTTGTGGCTGATGATAGAGGAGCTTACCTTCAGTTGATGAATGTTACTCCCCCGATCTTACAGCAAGTCAGGGAGGCACAGCTGGTGGATGTTTACTATGAGGCCTAACGTGCTCGGTTATCCTCAGGACGGGCTCCTGATGGATTTTCAATAGGTGGAGAGCACGCCATCCTTTTCAGAGGGCGCACCATAGTACCAGTGATGTTGCGGGGGGAGGTTTTGAGGGAATTTCAGACACCCCCTTGGCGGTACATCCTGGAGTGGCGAAGATGTACCAAGACCTCCAACATCAGTACTGGTGGTCGGGGATGAAGAGAGCAGTGGATGAGTTCATTTCATGATACCTCACTTGTCAACAAGTGAAGGCTAAGCATTAGGTTCCAGCAGGCTTGACCCCTCCACTTGAGGTACTAAAGTGGAAATGTGATGGTATCTCGATGGACTTTTTGACAGGGTTACCATGTACATCTAGGGTCCATGACTCTATTTGGGTGATCGTCGACTGACTCACCAAGTCGGATCACTTCCTACCCATCTGGGAGCAGGGACTGGTAGAGGGATTGGGACGCCTCTACATCCAAGAGATAGTGTGGCTCTACGGGGTGCCTTCGACGATCGTCTCAGACCATGATGCACGCTTTACATCCTGGCTGTGGAAGGGATTACCAGAGGCATTCTGGACTCAGCTGCGCTTGAGCACAACTTTTCATCCCCAGACGAATGTTCAGACGGAGTAGACCATATAAACCTTGGAGGACATGCTACGTGCATGCGTTCTAGACTTTGTTCGTAGTTGGGAGGACCACCTACCACTAATGGAGTTTTCATACAACAACATCTATCACTCCACCATCGACATGGCACCGTTTGAGGCCTTATATAAGCGGTCTTGCAGATCACACATATGTTGGACAGACCTAGGGGAGTCGGTACTCATGGGTCCAGAGTTGGTACGGGCTACCACCGAGAAGGTACAGATCATCCAGGAGCGGATGAGGACTGCATAGAGTAGGCAGAAGTCTTATTCTGACAGGAGATGGAGACCCTTGGAGTTTGAGGAGGGAGATCATGTGTTCCTTCAGGTCTCACCTTGACGAGGATTACAGAGATTTGGATGGGGCGACAAGCTATCTCCGAGGTTCATCGGATCTTTTCAGATCCTGAGCAGAGTTAGTGAGGTGACGTACTACATAGCCCTTCCCCCACATATGCACCAGGTGCATGATGTTTTCCATGTGTCGTAGCTGAGGAGGTACGTGCATGATCCATTGCACATCATGGATTGGGGCGACGTTTGCAAAGTTCCTGGTGAATATAGAGGATCGACAGGAGTGGGTCCTACGTGGGAGGTCGATTCCTCTGGTGCGAGTTCGGTGGCAGCACAGGAATCTCCAAGAGAGCACGTTAGAGCGGAAGGCTCAAATTCGTGCTCAGTACCCCCATTTGTTTAATCAGTTCTTGTTTTGGCTTTTGAAATATAAATCCCTAAGGTGGGGAGAATGTAATGTCTCGAAAATTCCGTGTATTTTTTTCAATTATATAAAAATATTCTGAGACAGCGCGCTCTAACGGCATGTGATTCTGAGGCCCGGAGAGCCTGAAATGGAATTTTAAACTTTTTTAAGGTACGTTCAGTAAACGCGCGAGCGGGTTTTTCTATCTTTTGAACCGGTGCTCAGATCGAAAATTTGACGACAATGTTGAACTCGGAGCATCGAGATTCGCTAGAAATGACTTAACTTCGGCCGACAAGGGCCGATCGAAAAAGTTATTTTTCAGACTTCTCAAGAAAAATAATAAAAGAATTTAAAAGAATTTTTTTATTTCTTTCTCACCATTGGGTGGCAGATGGCGACGCTGCGGTGCAGCAACGAAGCGGTGACGAGGTGCAATAATGGAGGGGCAATAATGACTCATTTGAAACCGTGAAGCTATTATCTTAATGACCCATTAAATATGGTTCATTAAATGTGGCTAATTTAATGAGCATCATTAATGGGCACATCATCGTTGCGCTTTTGATTCCTTTTTATAATTCCAACATGTTGGAGTTTAGGGGATTAACAAATTTAGGAAAACCTCTGAAGAACCGTTGGCGGAATCCCTCTCCAACGAAGAACGAAGAATGACGTGCCATCAGATCATCACCGGCTTCGATGTGCCTCGAAGAACGGGGCTGGAAGTGACGACATCGACATCTTGAATCCTTGAGGAAGAATGCTTCGACATCGAACGTCAATGAGGTAGGGGTTGTTTTATTTTGATGTTCTTCCCTGTTTTTTTCTAGAAACGACGAATGCGGATCAACCCACAAACAGGTTGATCCACAATTTGTGCGTTTATGCAGGAGGGTGACTTTTCTTGGGGATTTATTATATGGGATTCAAACCTTGCATGAAATGGTTGAACTTCAATCCCCAAACCTCCCCCTTGATTTAAACCTCTAACGCGGAGGGCATAGGCTTACATGAACAAGGCCCGAGCACCTCCGCTCATGCGTTCTTGGTGGTCACATTCTCGAAGTGGCAACAATTCGATTTTGGGGCCTGATCAGGGATGGCGGCGACTCGGTGGACCATTTGGCACATACGGGTCGGAGAACGAACCCCTAGAGAAACTCTGGTGGCCACGACAGCTGGGTGACGTGACGCTGGGTGCCACATGGAGGGGGTGGCCTGTGTCCGGGCCACCCGGGCAGCGACGTGCCGCGCTCCGTCGACCGCGGCTGGAAGGGCCCCACGTCTGCGGGTCCAGTTGAAGCCGGGCGCGGCTTGGCTGCCTCGTCCCGGTCGGGCGGTGCACTATCGGTCCGCCCCCTGGTGAACCGAGCTAAGGCTGGCGGGTCACATCCCCAACCCAACGGGCCGGACCCTCAGCCCGGACTCGCGACCTAGCGGGTCGGACCCGCATCAGCAGGCCGAACCCACACCCAACAGCCCGGACCCGCACCCAGCGGGCCGGACCTGCGCCGGCAGGCCAGACTGGACTAGACCGGGTCACCGGGCGACCCGCGTTGGCTGGATCCTCAGCCAAACCGGGACGGGTCTAGCGAGGCCTATTTGGCTTGGCCCATTGGCCAGGTCAGACCAGACCGACCCCGACCCGAACCAGGTCAGATCAAGTCCGTCTAATTAAACCAGGGTATGTGGCACCTCCGGGCCGGGTTGGTCAGGTCGGTCCGATCAAGTTAGATCAGGCTCCGTCGCAACCGCCCCCTGGTTACTAAAACGCTCGTATCTTGCAAACTGTGCGTTCAATTGACGAGTCGTTTGTGGCGTTGGGACTCTCTTGATGAGACAGATCATTTGACATGTTTTGTGGTAACTTTCATGGATGTCGAGATGCGACAAATGGCTTGAGAAGCGGTTCTCCTAAGTGCGCTACGTACAGAACCCTACGGTTGGATGAGACCTGAAGACTGCTCGATGACGGCCCAGTGGGAAGCAACTCTGTGTGACTTGGCAGACCCATAGTGGGGAGCGGCTCTGTGTGACCCGGCAGACCCACGGTACTCGAAAAGAGGAGTACCTCAGTTCGGTCAAGGTGGGAAGCGGCTCTGTGTGACCCGACAGACCCACGGTGGGGAGCGGCTTTGTGTGACCCAACATACCCACGGTACTCATCAGGGATGAGTACCACATCAATCCAAAGTTAATAGGAAGCGACTCTGTGTGACCCAACATGCTCACTGTACTCGATAGAGGAGGAGTTCTCCATCAGTCGAGTGGTTCAATGATATGACTGATGATGCTACTATCACTACCCTGGAATATACCTGGTGTGAGCTGCGTCTTTTACTTTGTGTTATGTGGTTGATGTCTTGCTTGGTGGTATTACCTCTATGGTATTTGCTTTGTGGTGTTTTACTTTGTGGATTACTGAGAGACCTTCGGGGGTTTCGGGGTCCCTACTGAGCATTGTTATACTCACTCATGCACGGGCTTTGCCCGCACGTATTGTGTCTGGTGTAGACGATCGATGTTTTGATAAAGGTGCTCAGGGGGACGGGACTGACGGACGCTACGACGGTGGACTTGGTGGCCTAGGACCAGGTGGGGCCCAGTTAGAATGGACGGGCAAGACATACTACTTCGGCTTCCAGTAGCTTCACTACTCTCACAATCAGGTGGGTTTTTCTGCAGATGACCATCAGAGTTTCCTTTTGTACTTTGCTGTTTTCATTTCCTTGTTGGGTTTGTATTCTGCCCCACTTACTTTCATCAGTACTTGCACTCCGTTTTGTTTTAGTGGTATATTTGTTTCCCCTTTCAGTGTGTGGTGATGTGGTTGGGTGTGTGTGTGTACAGGTTCAAAGGCAATGTCTTCCCTTTTTTGGGATATATCTTTCCAGTGCTAACTTGGCCTATGGAAGTCGGGTTTGGGGTAGTCACGACACAGGCCCCGGGGGACGGGTTGTGACATTCATGGTGTGTAGTAAAGATACATTTGATTTTTTTTTCACTAAAAAATTTCAGTATAAATTTACGGTGGAAATTCCCATTGGAAATTTGCATGGAAAATTCTCAATGTAAATTTTCACTAGAAATTCCCAATATAAATTTGTAAATGTATTTAGTTATATAGCTACGTTACCATAAATTTTAAGTGGTGGAAATTTTCAATGTAAATTTCTAGTAAAAAATTGTATTTTTTATTTATGTATTAATATATTTTCAATGAAATTTGAAGTGAAAATTATAATTGTAAAATTTCAGTGCAAATTTGCACTAAAAATTTAAACAAAAATTTTCACTTGAAATTTCCGGTGGAAATCTGGAAATTTACATAGGAAATTTGCAGTGGAAATTTACATAGGAAATTTCCAGTGCAAATTTCCCTATGGTGTTTGTAATTCAATTAATAAATGTCATATTACAAATATATATAATCAATATTATATATAATAAATATCATGATAAATATTATATATATATGTAATAAAAATTATATATATGTATCTATATAATGATTTTCTTAAGTAATAAACAATATATACTAATTACATTGAAAATTTGTAATGAAATTTTTTAGTGCAAATTTATTTGTATGTATGTATGCATTAAAAATTTATAGTCTAAACTTATACTGGAAAATTTCATTGTAAATTTAAATTTATACATATACATATATGTTTTTTTCTATATTCATTCAAAAATACTCTAGAAACATTCACTCGATTTTTTTTATGTAAATTTACACTGTAAATTTCCAATATGTCTGTGCTAGAAATGTACAATGTAATATTATGATGTATATCGATATTACTGTATGCACGTATGTGTGATTTTTAGTGAAAATTTCTATGGTCCATGCTGTGTAGTAAATATATATTGATTTTTTTTTCACTCAAAAATTTCAGTATAAATTTACGGTGGAAATTCCCATTGAAATTTTGCATGGAAAATTCTCAATGTAAATTTTCATCGGAAATTCCTAATATAAATTTGTGAATGTATTTAGTTCTATAGTTATGTTACCATAAATTTTAAGTGGTGAAAATTTTCAATGTAAATTCCTAGTAAAAATTTGCATTTTTTATTTATGTATTAATATATTTTTAATGAAATTTTAAGTGAAAATTAGAATTGTAAATTTCCAATGTAAATTTGCAATGAAAATTTCAAAATTTCACTTGAAATTTCGAGTGGAAATTTGGAAAGTTCCATAGGGAAATTTGCATTGGAAATTTCCAGTGTAAATTTTCTTATGGAGTTTGTAATTTAATTAATAAATATCATATTACAAATATACATCATCAATATTATATATATATATTAAGAAACCCAGATCCAGCGCTGTGTAAAAAAAAATAAGAATATGACCAATTTAGTTCAAAAAAGATCAAGTTGAAACTCCAACCTCATGTGATTTAAATCCGAAAAAGGTGGATATAAAGGAATCTCCTAGGCATGAGGCTTAGGTAAGAGAGAGAGAAGAGTTTATTTTCCTTAGAACTCTTCTTTTATCTTCTATTATATTGTATTTGACCAGACATGTGAGTATCAGTTTATCCATTATAGTTTTTAAAAGGTGGATCTTATGTACACATATGTTACAAAGAAGTCGGTCCGAAGACTCGATCCCGCGACCGGCACCCCAAACCCCAAACCCCCCTACCACCACAGCGGGCTGCGTGGGGCACCAACATAGTTTTTAACGACAATCATTTGTGATGATAGTCCAGTGAGTGAGATAATATCTAAAATCTATGATTATATTTATAGCGATGTGTGAAAAAAAGGCAACATCACCCACCATCGGCTACCACCACATCATCCTCATCTCTTCAACCCGCAATCGATACACACACTCACCATCGGCTACCACAATCTCATCTTCGTTGCCCGTTTGCAGGGATGACTGTTCGTAACTTAAGGTCTGGATTCTCTGAAGTTTGCCTACGGTTATTCGCTTTCCATGCGTTTTTTCCCCAGTGTTTTTGACTCCCTTTTCGTTTGATCAATCCTTCTCTGACTGAAATCAGGCTCTGCTGATTCATATTCAGATGCTCCTGAGGTTCCCATCAACCATGGCTTCGTTAGCGATGACCGGTTGGCGGGGTTCTAGGCAGACGCAGTCAACTATCAGTGACTTCCCTCTTTGTTCTTGAGTTTCTTTTTATTTTTCATTGTCTCTCCGTTTCGTTAATTTGGCTGGCTAAGCAGTGACCCGGGAAGAAAACAGGATTTATATCGTGAAAAAGCAATGTTTCACTTTGTTCTCAATGAAAAATTACCAGTGGCGAGTTTGGTGCTTTCTATTCGTTGTCTCATCACAATGGTACCCTGATTTTCTAAAGATCAACTGCTATGCTGTCAATTCGCCAAACTCGGGAATTCTCTTCCTATGGTTCAAACATCATTTGTTGTTTGTTTTAGCTTCTTGTTCTTCTGTGCGCGCACGCCTCTGTGTTTGATTCTGTGAAACTGATCACTTCTGATTAGGCCCAGATTTGATTAGCCCCGACCAGTTGCAGAGAAAATTGCTTGTCCAGTTGTGCAGCGTAAGTTTTCGCTCTTCAATGTCATCTTAAAATCCTTTCTCGATTTCTTTCCGGGCTAACCTTCTTCTCCTGCTAGGTAGAAAACTGCCAACGAAATTAGGGTTTTTACGGGTCAAAATTTGGCAAAGAAGACGGGCATTAATCGGCGAACATCCAAACATGTGAAATTGCAACCTCCTAAAAGACACCTGGAAAACGTTGATGATCTTGTTGCAGACAGCAACCGAGTTTCATTTTCTGAAACCTCGAATGAAAACAGTTCCGTTCGCATCCCTTCCAGGAAAACTGTCCTCAAAGCATGCACTCTTACATCGGGCGTCATAACTACTTTGGCAATAATAATACGACAAGTAGGTGCCCCTTCACTGATATTATCTATAATTGCTCCCTGTATTGAAATTCAATTATTGTGTGCTTTGGTTTATGCATGAACCTCCAAAATTTGTCATTAATAATGTTTTCAATATTAATTTCCATGTCAAAACTTCATCTGAAGTTAAAATGGCTAATGATTGTCATGTTTTAGTCTCTACGTTCCCCAGTCATGTCTTGCTTATGAAAAATTGATATCCAGATTTGTTTCTAGATTTTTATGTCATAATTTTTTCAAAATGACAAACCTGACATAAATGCTGAACATGAGCATCTGGGCTGTTGCATGTAGGTATCTCATTTTGCTGCAACAAAGGGATGGCCAGTGGTAGACTGTTCCATAGAAGTATCATGTACAAATTTTGATGTTCTTATTTTACATTATCGATTCAATATCTCATTGGTTTTAATCAAATTTAAATAAAAATTGCCACTGATTTGTGTGTATTCGAGTTCTTACACATGGCTGTATATATGCAGTTGGGTTTGAGACATGGCATCTTGAGCTGATTGCGGGACTAGTTATATTGATATCATCCTGCCGATACACACTAACCATGATGTGGCCTGAGTTTGCCAAGTCCAGTGAAGTAGCCAATCGACAGGTAGTTCCAAGGTCCCATTTGGTTGGTTGAAATTAAATGTAAGTAGAACAAAGGAAATGGAAAGAAAAGAAAATTAAAGTAAAAAAATGATTTTTAATTCGAAATGGAAATGAAAGTAATTCAATATAATTAAAATATTGATATTAAATTTTATAGTAGATTATTATTAGTAAAAATAATATAATAATACTTATTATAATTAATGAGAGAGGCTTCTTCCCATTGATGGAAGTAAACTGGTCTCTCTAATTTGAGGGAAACAAAGGTTTGCCGTGAAACAATCTATGCAAATGAAACTCGTCAAAAGCAGGGGAAACTGTGTTTTTTCCTCAACTTTTTCCTCCAACCAAATGGGACCTAAGACCGATCCTGTTCATGTAAAGAAACAGGTTGGTTATTTTCAGAATTTGCATTTTGCACATACACTATAGATAAAGTAATATTTTTTTGCCAGAATATTTTCAGACTATGCTTGCCCAGCAACTGTATGCGTCACAACCTGACCATTTCAAGGCATCCAACAGTACCTCTTGACCAATCATGGGCCCATTACTGCTTAGAAGAACTTATTGTCTAGCTCCATGATCCTCTTTGCACCCTAGCCTCCTTATCAGATTGATGATTGTCTCCACAAACCAACACATATTTTTATAGCATGCTTTGTACTCACACACTTTCTAGGAGGGAGGCCCCCTAAAACTGTTTTAAGTCAGTCATGCGTAACCATTAAGTTCTTATCAGATAGGTTCCCGAAAAAAAGCTTATATTATTGACATGGATAGTACCGTCCGATCTATTTAAGTCATTCTTTTACAAATGCAGCTTGTTTATCATGAACAATCAATGCTGTGTGCCTTTCGTTGCAGGTGCTCTCTTCCCTGGAGCCCTTTGATTATGTAACCGTAGCTGTACTGCCTGGAGTCAGTGAGGTGAATAGTGAAATAGTATTTTCCTGGAAACTTTCTTTAATCTTTTCAATGTACCATTCACATGACATTATGTTATTACATGAATGGTAAGGAGCTTCTTTTCCGCGGTGCGTTGGTGCCTCTCTTTGGAGTTGATTGGAAAAGTGTTCTGGGAGTTGCTGCTGTTTTTGGTCTTCTGCACTTGGGAAGTGGTCGAACGTATGCATTTGCCGTCTGGTACTCATCTTCTTGACCCATCTTCTCATAGGTCTTATTAAAGAAGAAGTGGAAGAGGAAGTTGAAAATTAAGGTTCAGTTTAATTCATGAAAATGTTTTCTATTTTTCTTCTTTTAAAAATGTTTTAGAAAACGTCTTAGAAAATGGTTTGAAGATGAGGAAGAATTCAAGGAAGCATGTGAATCATTTCTAATTTTCTAAAATTGTTTTAGAAAATGTATTAGTTATGTAAATGGAAAACTTTTTTAGAAAATGAAAAAAAGAAAAAGATAGTTTTTGAAAACAGAAAAGAAACTTGTTTTTATTTTCTGCAAAGGTGAAAATGGTTTGAAAAGAAATGGGCATAATTTGTTCCATTCTCTCCACTCTGCAATCCTTTTTTAACACATATTTTGAAACATTTTTGGAAAACCGAAAACAGAAAATGTTTTCATAAAACAAACACAACCTTTCATTTCTATTTTTCATTTTCCAAAAAACATTTTTTCATTTACATAACCTAATGCATTTTAATACATTTTTTTGGCAAAATAAAAATAGAAAAGGCATTCCAAAACCAAATGCAACCTAATTAGGAGAAGATCACCTCCTACATATCAGAAACCAAGAGAAACTTCTGCGATCATCTGAGATGAAGAGGAAATTATAAAAATTCACAAATTTACTTCATTTTCCCCATCACTTCAACACGGCCGTGTGATAAAGTCGAAAACAAATCATGTTATGGGATTTCACGACAGATTTATTTTTTTAGTTCTCTTGTGATTTTGATCTGCTTCCAGGGCAACGTTTGTTGGGCTCGTGTATGGTTATGCGACGATCATATCATCGAATCTTCTTGTACCGATGGCTTCTCATGCTTTGAACAATCTCATAGGAGCAATATTATGGCGCTCCTCATTGATGTCATCAAAATGAAAACCGGGTTAGTAATGTCAACCTTAATCTTATATTGGAATTCATGGAATATTTGTGGATAACATGTTTAGAATACAATCACATTTGAAAATTTATGGAATAAATAATATCGATATTAAGATTATTTTTAGTTCATGGCTTTGAGCCACCCTAATGCTGCTGTCAAACATGCCTTGTTTCTTGGTGAAGTCAGGTTTCTCTGTTTCTGTCTGTCATTTGGTCATTGCATCCATGAAATATATGCTTGAGTGGTTTTAGCTACATAAAAACTCTTATCTATGCCAAGAAGATCAATTTAAATCATTTTAAATTTAATAATAAACACAAGACATAAAATTATATAAAAGATGCATATATTTATTATCTATAAATACATCTAATAGAATTACCATTGATTTATTATCAATTAATCATCGATTTCATAGTGCGAAAACCAGGATGGGTGATGATAATACCTTGAGAGGGGGCGGGGATTGAAGAGTAAAAACTCTACAAGAAAATAGTTTTTTTAAAAAAGTTCGACACAAAAGATAATAAATATATTAAAGTATAAGATGTAACAGAAACATGGTCAGTAAATGAGTGCTGCGTTGCTAGATTAATTTGTAGGTTCACTTATGCCATGATTTACCACCCAAGCAAAGTTTCATTCAACCAATGAAAATTTAGTTGATCAAGCCACATTATACTTAGAATGTTGTAACAAAGATTTTCTATCAAAGATGTTGAACTGATGTGTAACACCTCAAAATTTTAGTATTTATTTTCTTTTAAATAAATCAAATGTGTTCGATAACTTGTGATAACAAAAATGAACAATGTTTTATTTCATTCTGGTAGAATATTACAATACAAAATGAAATACATTACAAGACAACTAAATGAAACATAACTAGTAAAGTTATTGAAGGAATGAAACCACATGTAAATAAAAATACGAAGGTTGAAATTCTCATCATCACGACCTGTCATGAAGATCATATTACCATACTACTAACTATACAAAGAATAAAACATGTTAGAAATATGATAAACATTTTGACAAAGAAATTAGTTAATATGATGAATGATTTTTGAGATGCAAGGCTATATATAAGATTGTTATATAACCATTGTATATATGTTTGTTGGTTATATAGTCATTGATGAATATATGGTCATTGAAAATGTGGTTATTGGGTATACATGTATCCAATAAGTATATTGTGTATTTTACGGTTAGAATTAAATATTGTGTTATACATAAAATATTTGCCATGTAATTGACAAACAATTTTGGAATAAAATAAAAAGATGCTAATTCATTTTGGAGAATATTTATTATTTTAAAGATTGTTTTTTTGGTACATAATGTATTTTAAATTAAATTTTTTGGATTTTAAAGTATCATTTAAATAAAATCGAGTTACGACATTCAAGTGATAATTGCTAAATAAGTTAATAACATATAATATATTATCAAGGAGTTATGAATTATAAAAATTTAATGATTCGTGGTTAATGTAAATAGTTTTTTTAAACATTGTTTTTATATGCTCTTTTAGAAGAAAAATTTCTCATATTTGAAGCATATAATTTAATAAAATGTATTGATTATATATAAAAACAAATAAATAAACATTCCTTCAATGATTATTACTTGTTAAGAAATTAGAATAAAATCACTTTTATGCTTAAAACATAGTTTTCTAAAAATTGTTTTTGTGTTTTGCGTTTCTTATTTAAAATTAATTTTAACCAATTTTAGAAATTGAATTTAATGAAATTGATTTTATTTTTTGAATCAAGGCATCAAAATTAAGTAATAAGTTTTTTGGACAAAAAGTTACTAAGATAAAAATGAGTTACCAAAATTAAGGGCAAAGTGTTGTAAAATGGTTAAAATAAGGGATAAAATCATAAAATATCACCAAACATTATCTCTAAATGTACGGATGAAGGCATGCTCAGTCTCCCCTCATCCCCTGTCCTTTATTGTGCCACTTGCCATGAGAAATTACATTCATTAAATATTAAGGAATAAGTATTTGTGAAAGTACCATTCAAGCTCACTTATAAAATAACTCTTCTACCCACTTTGACTCGCACATTCCTTTTGGTTTTCTCTTGAATCCCTACCCAAATTCTTTCCCTAACAAGCCCCTCCCATGTTTGGAAACCTTTGACCACAATGAGTTTAAATTCCATTTTCCCTCCATTTGATTCATAATTCAACTGAAATGATGTTTGTAGGTTGGACTTTATCTGTTCTTTTCGATAGAGATTCTTTTTCTTCAATATGTCTGTTTTTCATATGCTTTTATGAATGTCTTTATCCCTAATTACTATGATTGTTAAGGTCCTTTTCAATTGACTTTGACTTTCTTTACAAAAGTATGAGATAATTTTTTTTATCGTTTTTTGCATAATCACTTTCTCCAATCATTTTCTTTGGTTTTTTTGTAAGAAGTTTCATTTCCAAGTTCTCATAATTCTTCAAAATAAATTTTATTTACTTTCATAATGTTTTTTTTGAAGCCATTGATTTATAATTTTTTTTAAAGTTATTAAAATGCAAATGATTTTTCTTCTTATTTTTTAAGTAGCTTTCTTGCGCTCTTATAAAATGATTCTTATGAACCTCTTATAACACCTGCATACATCCTAAGGGTAAGATGTGCGATGATGATAGATTCTTGGAGCGACTCAGATAATATTGTCTGAGTGGTAATTTTCACTAACTTGAACTTCTCCTGTAGGTGATTTTGTTCAAGATTAACATGTTGAACATCAGATTGAACTTGGTTAAGAGCGAAGCCTAGTGATACTACCTCCCTCACAACTTCTGACAAATGGGCTTCATATGACAGGACTCTATTGGTTGATGTCACCGTTTCTCTTTTCTTCATTAATTAACCATTATCATTTCTACTTATAACACTAATTATAACGTTAAAATTATTATCAAGAGTATTGTTTCCAATGGTCATATTGACCAACAATCATATAATGGTTGAAACCTGATGGTCACATTTTAATTTATACTAACATCATTATTAAAGAGAGATAATTTTGTTGAGTATAAAATAACACACATTTCCAGGAAACAATTATCATTCAAAAAGTTCGGGTCATTACAGGCATGAGGTTGATGTCCTTCACATTCATATATCCTATTGCTCTGGTTCTGGTTGTGATGTGTGGTCGAGGTGTCTACGGAAGAGATGTGATGTGATGTGATGTGATGTATGACCCATATGTCTACGGGCGGGATGTGTTGTGATGTGACATGACGTGATGTGATATGCGTGGAAGGGGTTGAGAGCATAGGACGTTCAATATTGGGGTGTGAGAGCGGAAAATCTGCGGGGAAGAGGTAGCGAGGTGTTTTTCTTTGTTATGATCTTGATGTTATATTATTATATTGGATGCGTGATTTGGTGAGTGACCATGGTGTGGCTGGGTTTGGTTAGATGACCTATATAGGAGCTTGTTGATTCTGTTATTTGTTCAACAACGCTTTAACATGCTCTTTTAACATGTGCACTTAAGGACTTGGTTATTGTTGGAGTTGGTGGCCTAGAGCCAACTACTTTGTACTTTATTCATTAATAAATACCTTATCACATCTTAATTGTTTTTCTGCATGACAATGCATGTGATAATGTCCAAAGGATAACTGTTGCACTAAAGGATCACAACGTATCTCTGCCATGATGAGAACCTGGAAGTGCCATAACACTGTTCTTGAATATATGTTATATGGCTGGATGATGTTATTTGAGGGACACAAATAGTACAAACCATTAGGGGTGAGGACTCATAAAACTTTGAGGCACCTTCTCATGGTGTGCGCTCTTGGTAATATCCAATGAGATATTATGAGAACGAGACCCGCCAGTAGAAAATCCACATTTCATAGTGTCATTGGATGTTCCTATCTGCGGTCGTGTGTATTGATCCTTAGACTTTAAGATTATTATTAATGAGTATCACAACTCGCACACTTAGATGTATTGGCGAAAACTATGACGACACATTGCTTGCAGCGAGCTAGGATACATTGGGTGGATCATGAATAATACTGCATTAATAGACAATGCGAGAAAGAATTTGTCCTTTCTGTTCCATAACAGAAGTAGATATCTCATGCACTTTTATGGAATTGATATAGCCTAAGTAAATTCATGACTATGGTGAGGAATGAACAAGTTCAATTCTGAAAAGTCAAAAAAAGAATAATCGAGCACATGAGTTGATGACATTAGCATGCAACCTGCTTGATTCGAGATATCGAGACAAATAGATTACATTACACGGTAAGCGTTCGTAAGAGGTGACATGTCATTACGACGTTAACTTCTTTCTCTATGAGTGCCTTGGCGTGTTGCTAGACTCTAACCTTGGACTTTAGGCAGGCTCCGCCTAATGCCATTGAGAAAGATGCCTAGAGGGTCACACACTAAGTGTGTCCAAGTATCTCAGTTATATATTAATTTAAGAAGTTGAATAAAGATTATTCCCGATTGCGGTTTAATAATCATTCAAGGATGTCTGATCACATTTATTTCGACACTAGTTATTCGAGAGAATATATTGTGGGCGGAATAATATATTTATTAGCGAGTAATGCAGTGATATTTATTTAAGAAATAAATAACCATTATTCAAGGTCTAATAAATGTGGTGGATGAAATAAAGAAAAATGAAAAAACAAAAGTACACTCCGTGTATATTAATATACACACCGTGTAGTTTTTCCGGGGATTTGTGAGAAATAATATTATTTATTTTATTAAATAATATTAGGTGTAATTCGCTGGGCGCATGTCAAGTAATAATAATAGTCAACTGTTATTATTAGACACATAGTATTACTAAGAATTAAATGAAATGAATAAATGCTTTCGGGTAATTAATTCATTTTGTTATTCCAAGTAATTAAAATCTCAATTATATAATTCTCATTAGTCTAGCCATTTTTTGTGGTTGTGCACAACGGATCTAGAGAAAGGCAAGAGAAAATTTCTTTTCTTCCAAGAACGCTCTCAAGCTACGAGAGAGATCCTCCTCCACCGGATCAATGCGATCTAAGGCGGACATCGCAAGCAAAGGCTCTTTCGCGCTAGCACCCAGAAATCCCTTCAGCGACATTCAGAGATACGTGGAGCACGTATGAATCACTGCTAGAGGAATCCTACACTTGGATTCTACGACTCTACGACAGATCACATCGGATCTTGACCGAAAACATCAACGAAGAGAGAATTCCATATGCTAGGGAGACCAGCTAGGAAACAAGATTTTAGCCCCCCCCCCCCCCGCGCGCGATCTAGTGAAAAGACTTTGAGCTTATTGAACGATCAAGTAAGGCATACCTGTTTGTAGGGTAAAGACCTAGGAGAGGTATATGCATCATAATGATTTGTGTTCATGTTTCAATTGAGTGTTTTGGAAAATAAAATGAATAAATTAAACAATCTTTAATAAAGTCTATGCTACTGGGCTTAGGATGTTCTCCTTGTTTTCATGAATGGATCATATTCGTCATTCGCGAGTTGTTCAGGCAATTGAGGTTCAACAGGCTGATCCGGTTGATCGTCTAAGGGTTGACCCGATAGCGGAGGATGAATGTAAAACCCAAAATTTTATCAATGAAAATTCTCTTTTTATAATTATGTCATATAGTATAATCACATAAAAGCACATTAAGAACACAATACAAACTTTATAAATGAAGAATGAATGAAAAAAGAGATATTTCTAGAAGTTAAGGAACCTATACCGATGAAAGAGTAACTTTGACTTTTGGAATAGTAATTTGACTCTTATGAATAATAATTCAACCAATAGAATAATAACTTCACATATGAAAGTATAAATAAAATTTAGGTATCTTATAATATGCTGTATTTATTTCATGGAATAAGTAAATAAATGTTTTAAAAATGAAAAATTAAGTGTTGGTATTTTTGTAATTCATAAATATTTAATTACAATTTTATGATTAATTTAATAATTTAAAAGATTTTTTTTCAAAAAATGTATTTATAAATTAATATTTTGTTGTCTTATGATTATAAGATAATTTTATGATACCTTAATTAATTTTTCAAAGTGTAATAAAATGAGTTATAATTTTAAAATCGGTATGTTCCATGTAAATGATGATTTTAATTAAAAATTAAATTTCTCATATTTAGAAAATTATTTTCATAAAATGAAGTTCATTTTTGAATTTTACACGTCGAAAAATGATTAGGGTGAAGTTTTGAGATTTTTCTAAAATAGTTGAATTTTTGGTGAATAGTGAAATACGACAATTTATGATATTATCTAAATACTTGAATTATTGAGTCATAGATGATGTATGACTGATGTAAGTCTATAATCTCGAACTATCCTTATTTAAATATATTTAGTGATAATGCTCAAACTATTCATAGTCTTGAGCCAAAATAATAAACTAATGAATAAAATAATAAGAAAACACCTCTCCAATCCACTATAAATACCACCCTCACCACCTCTTCTCCTAACACCTTTCAAGATTTGAGTCTTGTCTAAGTTCTTCCCAATACTCTTCCCAAGACTCCCTCCCATATCCATGAGCCTTTGGTCTCATCAAAAACCAAAACCTTTGCCCTAAGGAGGTTCTCAAGGAGGAAAAATTCAAGAGGTAAAATCCTCTTTTCTTTTCTTTTAATTTCTTTTCAAGTTCTTTTCTTTTATTATTCTCTCCTCACCTCCCATCATCCAAGTGGCATGATAACTCTAGTATCTTATATACACTGGAATGTTATTATGTTAATGGAGGATCCTTCATCACAACCCTTCTCCTATTCCTTTTATTCTAAAAATGAAAATGCCGACTGTGAGGTGTTAATTTATCACCTTCAAGGAAGACAAATTTTCATTTTCCTTACCGTCTTCAAGGCCGCTCTTAAAACCATTATAATGGTTGAAACAGAATGTAAAATGAATTGTATATCTTTTTTTATGTTCTAGAACTAATATATACACATAATATTAAATAGTAAAACAAAACAAGTTCGTTGCGAGCGAAAATCACCCAAAATAATCCAAACGATTATCACTAACGTTTTATCTAATGATTCATCATCATCCAAAATAACCAAAATACTTATATAACCATTTAATCTTCTATATGTTCATTAATAACATATAACTTCAATTCTGGATATCTATTCCCATTTTACATGAACTTACATACTCTTATACAAGTGAACCGATCATGAAAACCAAGGAAATGAATGCCTCAGAACGATAGAATTGTATCTTATAACTCATCAAAAAGACCATAAATGAACTTAATAAAATTATAATAAATCAAATACATATAGAAAAAGTTTTGAATTAATTAATTAATGGATTTAATTTGATTATCCAGGACATTAAGATCAAGTGCAGAACACTTTTGGACATAAGGTAAGAGATTCTTTTCGAACCTCCATTTCCCTTCGGGTTACGCTTTCTCTTCTTTACCCCAATGAAATTATTCTTTATTTTTATTTTATTCTTCTACATCATGTTTATATGTTTCAAACTCATGTATCCAGATCATATCATCTTTCTTTTATGGGAAAATACATGTTTTAAAAAGGTTCCCTTCTCAATTCTTTCCGATAAGCAAACCCGATTCAAGGGAACATCCTGATTTCTTATCCATTTTCAAGTACTCTCCATAATCTGGTTTAATTCACCATTATTTTTCTAAAATCACTCATTTTATAATAAAAAACTATCTTGGTTAATTTCTAGTTTTATATAAACAATTATTCATTGTCTTTTTTATAGAATTTTTAATATTTTCCTTAAACCACACTAAAATGTTTTATTTCTACAAGTTTTTTAAACACTATTTTTACATGTATTCACTTCAGTTTGACATCACTTATCATGATCCATCCCTATTTTCCCTTATGAATGTCCATGTATGATTTAAATCCTTTCTTTCATGGACATCATTATGATATTCTCTTATATTATTCATTTTGACATGATTATGATACCCAATTCTTTCCATGAGTAACCCTTATGTTTATGGTTGATTCTTTATGTATGAATATTCATGAACATGTTATGATGGGTGCGCCTAGATAACACTCTAATGCATTGGGTAATGTTTAGTCTCATGATACGTCATGTGCAACGGTCTTGGTGGTTAGCCTTGACTCATGATCATCCATGTGCCCTGAGCCTTGAATCATGTTTATTTCATGTTTAATTTGTTGCCACATTTCTATAATTCCATGATTTCATGATCCCATATTCTATATGTTATACTTCTATATGTTTATTCTTGTTTCATGCCTTTTTATGTCATCATGTTATGCCTTCTAACCAATGTGTTATGCTTTATTCTTATGTTTATTCCCTTATTGGGATTTTTAGCTCATCCATTTGTTCATGTATTCCCCATGTTATCCTATGCAAATATAAAGACTTAAAGGATGTTAGAATCTCATTATGAAGTTTAAATAAAAGGTGTTTTCATTTTGGTTTCATGATGTTTAATTATGTACTTAATCTTCCAAATATACTAGAATTTATGATCATTGGTTGTATTTTATGGTTAATTATGCTTAAAATCATGTAATAATAAGTGTAAAAGGCTAGGGTCCCTATAACGAGGCATGATAACGGGTTTTCATGCCTTTTAGCGGCAGAGTTTGGGTAAGTATGAGGGGAGTGTCTCAGATCTGGAGACAAAACGCTGGATGGAGGAGCTCGAGATCACTTTTGGTCTGATCCAAGCATGAGTTGAGTTTTGGGTGACTCTAGCAGTTAGTCAGATACAGAGAGCCACGCTTTAGTGGTGGACACTGTTTCTTGGCGACCGCAAGGAGGTAGATATGTTGTGGCCTGACTTTTAGAGGGAGTTTCAGGCAGAGTTTCCATCATCGACTATGAGGGCAGGAGCTTCTATCCCTTTAGCAGGGGAGTCTGAGCGTGCTAGAGCTTGGTATTAGGTTCAAGGACCCCCTACACTTTGCTCTAGATGTTTTCCCAGAGGAGGAGTCCAAAAAATGATGTCTGGAGGAGGCTTTGCATCTAGTGATTTGGTACGCGGTCACACCGTTTATGGTCTTAATGTATCTGGAGGTGAAATACAAGGATGAGGTTATCAAGCAGATGCTTTACTTGGGAGTTGAGCCTTAACATGGTGTCCGGTAGGGTGTTTCGAGGAGCAGAGCTTTGGGCAATGGGCTGCGATTGTTCAGGCAGTTAGGGTTCCATTCAGTGGGGAACTGTCCATAGTAGTTTCTTTCCTGATCGTAAGGGACATGTGGTTTCTGAATATCTTTTGGGGGTTTTCCATTTGCGTGCCATATTTTCTGGAGAATATGGGCACAACCAAACTTAGTGTTCGACCACTCAGGGAGGCCAGTTTCATATGGGCGGTTAGACCCCATTTTAACAGTAGCAGTTGCCTCCCAGACAGTCCAATGGTAGGGATCGAAGGTTGTTGGCCAGCAGTTGAGAGTAGGAGGAGTTAGCAGAGGGCAGCCTCGTGATGGTCCCCGTCCATAGGGACCCAGTCCAGAGCAAAGTTGTGGAGGCTGACAACAGAGAGGTAAAAGATCTGGGCATGATCAGAAGCACGCGTTAGAGGCAGCAGTGCCAGCAGAACCGAGAGTTGTTTGAGGTATGATTAGTTTATCGTGTACTCTTGTGCGGGCTTTGTTTGATTCAGGAGCCTCAAACTCCTTTCTTGCTCCTACTTTGTTTCGTATATTTGGAATGGACGTGGAGAGGATTCTAGTGCCCCTGGTGTTATCTATGCCAGCTGGAGGCCATACTTCCTTGTTTGATGTGTGTCAGGAATAAAGACTAGTGAAGGAGAAAAATCAGTCAGTGATGGACTTCTTCTTGTTGCAGATACAACCATACGATGTTGTCCTTGGTATGTATTGGCTGTATTCTGTGCGTGCAGTCATTGACTTCTTTTAGAGAAGAGTCTCATTTTCTGATGTGGAGAGCCAACGAGCAACGTTTGTTGGCGAGTGAGGTTATCGGCCTTGTAGGAGGCAAGTGGAGCCTCTTTTGTCAAAGTTAGCAGAGCTGTCAGTAGAAGCTCAAGTTGGGGATGCTCCCAGGGTTGTTGAGGAGTTCCTGAATGTTTTCCTAGAGAATGTTATGACACAACCTCCTCGACGCGATGTCGAGTTCGGGGTAGAGTTTCAGCTTGGTGCATCTTCAATTTCGATGGCTCCCTATCGATTGGTACCCACAGAGTTGCGTGAGTTGAGGCTGCAGGTGGATGATCAGATGCAGAGGGGTTTCATCCAACCCAATGTGCCACCATGGGGTGTTCCAGTATTGTTCGCCAAAAGGCTGATGGTAGTATGGGGTTGTGTATAGACTACTATAGGTTTAATTAGGTAATGATCAAGAATTGTTACCCTCTTCTGATGATCAATGATCTTTTCGACCAATTGAGAGGAGCTAGTTGGTTCTCGAAGATCAATATGTAGTCTGTATATCACTAGTTGAGGGTGAAAGATGAGGATATTCAGAAGACTTCCTTTAGATGTAGTTATGAGCACTTTGAGTTTGTGGTCATTCCGTTCAGTGTTACGAACACATCGATTGTGTTCTTGGTACTTATGAACTTCGTGTTCCATGAGTTACTGGAATGGTTCATCATTGTATTCATCGATGATATCTTGGTCTACTTGAAGTCAGAGGAGGAACATATCGAGCATCTAAGAGTTATTTTGTAGGTCCTTCGACACCGCCAGCTTTATGGAAAGTTATCCAAGTGTGAGTTCTGGATGCAAGATGTATGTTTCCTTGGACATTTGATGTTTTGGTAGGGTGCGACAGTGGAACCTTCGAAGGTCGAAGTTGTTTTTTCTTGAGAAACACCCAAGAATGTGGGAGAGGTTCACAATTTCTTTAGTCTCACAGGCTATTATCAGAGTTTTGTACCTGATTTCTCTCGAGTTGCAGCCCTGTTGACAGTTTTCACCAGAACGGACTAGGCTTTTGTGTGGACAAATCAGTGCTTGGTAGCGTTTCATTACCTAAAGGAGAAGTTGGTTAGTGCTCAAGTTCTTAAGTTGCCAGAGGAGGGTATGTTGTTTGAGGGTTTCTATGACACGTCCCAACCGGGCTTGGGATGTTTGTTGATGTAGCAGAGAGCGATGATCTCTTATGGGTCCAAGCAATTACGTCTCCATGAGCGTAACTATGCCACCCATGATCTGGAGTTGACAACATTTGTGTTTGTGCTAAAGTTGTGGAAACATTACCTCATCAGTGAGCATTTTTTCAGCTCCGCTACAGTGGTCAGCATTGCTACAGTGCCGAAAAATTGGGCCGGGGACTTTCGGCCCCCGGACCCCCGGAGCAGGGGCGCGTTGCCCCCTGCAACCCCCAACGAGCTCACCGCGGAGCTCGACCCGCGACAGTTGCGGGCCACAAGTATTCGGCCCAACCGGATCGGGCAACACCAATCCAACATTTTTGGTTTTCACGGACCACAAGAGCCTAAAATATGTTTTCTCACAACACAGTCTAAAGGAAAAAAATGCTATTTGGGTAATATTTGATATCCTTATGAAGTCAGCACACTCCATTACTATTAGAGAATATTTCTCTCTTGACCAGCTTTCCAGAATATACATAATGGAAGTGGTAAGGTGTTATGGAGTAGAACTTTCTATTATATTTGTCCGGGATCCAAGGTTTACCCCCAAGTACTGTAAAATTCTTCAAGAATTTCTAGAATCAAAATTATGTTTCAATAATTCGTATCATCCTTTGTCTGAGAGAACCATTCAAACCCCGAAGGATATTCCAAGATCTTATTATATGGATTTCAAAGGTGGAGGGGACAAAAAACATTATTCAGTTGAATTTTCTTACAATAATAACTTTCAATAGAGCATTAATATGTATCCTTATGAACCTCTTTGTGGAAGGATGCGTAGAGCTCCATAATGCTTGGATAAATTCATAGAAAGGAAGTAATTGAGACTTGATCTAACTGAGGAAAATAAAGATAAATTTAAATCCTTTTAATAGCACATTAAGGAATCTTAGAGTTGATAGAAAAGTTTTTCTAACAATCATCGGTGAAATATGGAATTAGAAATTGGTAAGAAGGTATTTCTACGACTTTCTCCATGGAAGAAGGTTATGAGAATTATAAAGGGAAATTTGAGCCCTAGTTGTAACACCCTGAGATTTTGTGAAATATCTTTTTAATAAATTTAACGTTTTCAATATTTTTCATCACAATAAACACCAAGTTTAACTTGTGTTACATGAAACACTGATTTTAGCTTGCATTACACACAACACTAAGTTATCATGCATTGCATGCAATATTGAGAGTAGCTTTTGTTACACACAACAATGTGTTTAAATGAAACATGTTGTACTATTAAAATATTTTTATTCAATAAGATATTTATCACCTAGCCATTGGAATAAAAGGTCTGAATAGGATCAACTAAATTATGAAAATATATTCTTTACACATTTATATATAATGAATTATTCGGTGACCAATTAATTATAAATCAAAATAAAAACCATTTGAAAACAAAGGAAATAATTTTATAAAAAACTTGTTTTATGCACAATAACATGTTTTACATCAATAAATCAAACAAATCACTTATTGTGAATTATTTTAATGAAATTTATATATTATTTATTCAATAAAATGTTTAACATTCTTCTTATTTGTTTTCTATACACGAGATAAGAATGAATCCAACTTTACATATAAAAACCGTATTTTTCTAAAAAGTAGGTTTATCGCCTTTTACAAACTTATTTTAAAAGTAATTTTTGCCAATATTAGAAAATTTATTAGAAAATATAAATTCATTTTTGAAATCATCATTTTAAAATTATCATGGAGTGAACTTTTGATAATTTTATGAAAATATAAATTTTTTTAATGAATAGTGAAAACACTAGTTTTTATTAAGAATATCCATTTATTTTAAAGAATTTAAAAACATAGAAATTATTTAAAGATGATTTTAAAAGTAAAATTAGTTAAATTATATACCATTTTATCCAATTTAGGTGATTATAATCAATTTCATATGGAATTTTGATATAAAAACTTTTAAATCTTATGAAACTTTTCTTTTTTGAAAACCACTTTTCGTCATGTGTGCGAGATTAATTTTCAATTAAAATTTTGCACTTCAGTGAATGTAATCTAGGAAAATAGATTTTATATTTGGAAAAATTATAAGTTATATTATATAATAATGTAAAAATAATTTTTTGTCATAGTGAATTGTAAAAAAAAGTAAAATGTAACTATTATTGTTAATGTTAAAATGAGTTTACCGTGGGAGGTTAAACTAAAAGGATAAGGGCTAACATGATCTATAAAATTTTTCAACACCCATTTTATGGACATATAGAGATCTTACCACGCACAATTTTCAATAATTACCCATTTTGGATCCCTGTGTCATGTGAAAAACATGTGCACATTTTTCATTCAAGAAATTGCAAGTGTGCCACACACCTCACTTAAAAAAAGACCACTCTCTCTCTTCTCCTCTTCACAATTAGAAAACCATTTTGAATTGAACAATAATTACCCAAATCCCTTCCTTACTTACCTACCCACATCCTGAGGCCTTGGTGAGATAATAAAACCAATCTAGGAGGGATTTAGGTTAAACCTAAGAGGTTGTTAGAATAAGATGTAATGTTTTTAACTGTGTTTTTTTACTACTTCTAACTCCATAAAATATTTTACAAATAATATTAAATAATAACACCATATATAATATATAATTATATGTTATTATGTTAATGATAAAACCTATATCCATCTCCACTTATATAAAATGAGATACAAAATCATCATTTTTGTGTACGGAGGACTACCGCCTCGTAAACTGTTGTTATTCGTTTTCCATCACTACCTCTCATGGATGGATATAATGATGGATTTAACATTTATAAATGATATTTATGATATTATTACACCTCTATAATTATAATACCACATCTATGTTCTTATCTACCAACCCGTTAGAAAATAATAACGACGCCCATGTGTATGATGGACTACCGCCTCACGAACCGATGCGGTGTGTTTTTCATTTCTGTTTTACTTTGATGGTAATAAGGATAGATTAAATGAATATATATTATATTTTTAAAATAATTATATTTATTGAATTATGATATCATACATACCTTATTACTTTCTATTTCATGGAGGATACGATAACATCATTCGTGTGTACGACGAACTACTGCCTCAAGAAGCGATGTGATTCGTTTTTCACTAACACATCGAATGGAAGGTAATAAAGAAATATTTAATGGATATATATGATATATGTGAAAGAATAACGACTCTATAATATTGAATTATTATTTACCTTCATTTTATTCCATCCATCTTGGAGATGGAAAGATTGTTCAACTGTACGTACGACCTACCATATCCATGAACGATGTACTTCATTTTCTATTTCTAAATATTATGGATTACTCTAAATAAACATATATTGAATATATATGATATTTATATTTTGGTTAGAATTATTTAGATTATTTAAACATGATCAAAGTAATAGGACTGAAAATACTAAATCAAAACATACACAAAAAACAAAGAAATTATTATCTAAAACACGACTTTAACATGGAATTGTTAAAAATTGGTAACGTGAAGTCATAAATAAATCATATAAGGTATGATACATATGATTATTATTCTGTAATAGATGTAAAATAAACTTATATTTATTATACAAGTGATTTGAACATATACAAAGGATGTCAAGACTTAGGGTAATAGATTTTTAATCTTTCTTTATTTCAAGGAGACATATGTCATATTCACCACTCTTTTCATTTGTGTGGTGTATATACTGCCCCTTTGAAATTTTATCTCATAAAACTACTTATATTAATGATATTTGAAGTTTAATTTAATTTTATTCTTTAATGATTCTTACAATTTGATTGTTTTCATAGTTGTAAGGAATTTTTGTCTCAATTTTCCTTCTTTGAGATATATGTTATGTAATAAACCTATCTTCATTTATGATATGTATATACATAGCCTTAGAAATTTAATATCAACAATTTATTTAATATGAAGATATTTTATGTTTCATTTAATTTTATTCTTTCACAAGTCTTACGATTCAATGTTACCAAAGTTGTAACCGTTTTATGTTATAATCTCATCATTTAATGAGATTGTTCATGATTATGCTTTCAATGATGAAATTTTATGATCTATATCTTAAGAAACTCATGAATTTTCTTATCCATGGTTATTTTATGAGAATACATATTTTCCTTCATTTTTATCTCTTTATTTACTCGAGTTCAAAAGAACGTTTTTAAGAAAATCATCTTTATTTCTCTTTTCGGTCGAAAAAACCCTTTTTCTTTCATATCCATGTTTTGAAAAAAAATGTTTTAACATTCTACAAAGGATTTATTAAAGTCATTTTTACCTTTTTTTTAACTTTTTTTACAAAATGTTTTAAAATGAATCTTCATGTTGTTTTCTAAACAAGTCCCGTTTGGATTTTAACAAAAACGTGAAAGGAATCATTGTTTTAACGTGAATGACATGAAAGGTATTTTACATCGTCATGAAAAAACACATTGTTTTATAGATTCCTTTATGTGATTCAATGTACATTTTCAAAGAAAAGGATTTCCAAAATATTTTATGAATTTTTAGTGATTTTCAAAGTTGAAAGGTTATTTTCCTCAAGAAATGTTCCAAGTGATCTTTCAAAATCATTTTCTATCTAAGATGATATACTTTGATGTTAATTATGCTTTACTAGGGATAAGATTGAATGATACCATACTTATTCTTTATATGGATGGTTAATGTTAATGTTTATGCCGATGAAATGTTTTTGAAAGAAATTTATTTTTCATAGGTTATGCTATGGTGAATTGATGAAATATTTATGAAACCCGTTTTATGTACATGAGTTATATTATGATGATATGTTGAATATTTTATGATATTGTGGTACACATTAGTATAGTTTTCATTATGAGATGTTCGAGACCTTAATCTCCCACCAATACATTGAGTAAATCTCTATATATCATGATATAATAATGGGAAACAAGTCGATGGACACGATCTGCTATAGGAAACAGGTGAGTCCTGATCTAATATGGAAAATAGGTGCGTCTTGATCAATAATGGGAAAGTGGTGATAAGTCCTAATCCACTATGTTGATGGTCTTGGAAGTTAATCTTGACATATGAAATGGTTTTCTATATTTATGATATTGACACACTTTTGAAATGATTTTATGGTTCATGATTGATTTTTTATTATTTCCTGCTCTTATGGGCCATGTTTTCTGAAATAATAAAGTTTTATTCCATGAATCATGTTTTTGATCTATGATAGGTTGGGTATGAACTTCCTAATTTATGTTCATGATCGTATACCCTTATGCTTATATTATTCATTCATATGATATTTTATTGATATCTCATATGCTTACCCTTACTGAGCATCTGAGCTCAATCTTTCTTATGATTCCTTCCCCATGTTATGAAGAGATGATTAAGTAGAGTATGCTTAATATGAGTACAATGTGAGAAGATCTTTATGTGAGATGTTAAAGATCTTTCATGAAATAAGAATATTTTTTACTAGTCTATAAATAAAATACACTATTACGGTCCTCAGGCATGTGTTTATGAAATGTATTGAATACCATTCTAAAAGATGTGATATTTATGTATGAAAATCTTGGGTCACTGTAGTTTTTATCAAAGGAATGTTTAGTAAACCATTGGAGATTAGTATTAGAAAAACTTTAGTTGGATCTCGAGGGATATTCCTAAGGTTATTTCTAGGGATATGTCTAGGGATACGTTTAAGGATAAGTCTAAGGATCTAAGGATGTGTCAATGAATAGGAAAATGTCCTAGTATTTTGGTAAAGAATATTGCGAGTGGTATCCAATAAATTACATCCTTGTATGGATATTACAAGTGGATGTGACTCTGGACCCGATCATCACCCAGTGCACGATAATATTTCTTTCTTCCATCCTGGTTTGACACTCCTAGTGGATATGATTTAGAAATTCATAAACACTTTAAGAACCATCATGAGGGATTTAAATAATGGCCATGAATGACCAATGTTAAGCCTAATGTGTCATATATTGAAAAAATGTTTTTATGATTTAGACATCATATAAGCGTTTTTTCAGGATTATGTGGTTTCTGACTATGAATATTGTTAATCACACTATACATTTTGGTTTTAGAAAATGGTGAGAACTAGAAGGAACTGAATTAACAATGAATGTGATACAAAATATGTTGATGAGAAGCCAAATGAGATGATGACTAGAGTGAAGGATATTGTGATTATTAGTAATAAGTTATCATGTTATATGATTAATAACTTGCACCTTAACCAACTCGTAGATTCACTAAATAAGAGAAGGATATAGTTCATTGAGAGTTCGGGTGGTGGAGAACATAGAAGAAAGAAGATTTCATTTCCTATATGTTAGTAATGTGTAAAGAAGAACTCCATGTAATGTCACAAAGGAATGAGAGGATTTCTTATGTGTGGATAAGAAGGAAAAAATATGTGATTGATGATGAAAAATCAAGTCTAGTCAACTTAATGGATGATAATTATTATTTCCTTAAGGCATCATTAATTTCTAAATGTTATAAATATGGAAAGTATGAGCATTATAAAAATCAATGTCCTAGGGGGAATGCTCAAGAAGTGGATCATCAAGGTGGTACAAGTAAAGCTTTTGTTATTGATGATGAAAATCCTACAAATGACATATGAAAGGAAGATGTTATTAAGGAATAAGATGATGAACCATAGTTAATGGTTTAAGAATGAAGTAGAATTATTGATGTTTTTATTTATTGGAATTCAATAATTATGAAATATATAAGGATTGTTCAATAGAAATTTTTCGTAAAGGATTTTCAAGAACATGTAGAATGGTGTTGATGACCTAGAAAATTGATTTAATGGTAAGGTGATATTTCACAAAAAAAACACCTAATTAAGAGAAGATAACCCTTAATACGTTCCTGATTTTGAGATAATGATGTTGGTACAAAGTGATGATAAATATGAATAAAGTAAATTGGATAGTATTTATGACCTTGGAACTGATTAATGATATGTGTAGAAAGTTATTTATGTTATCATTGATGGAGTTTACAACAATATGGAATTTTGGAATATATTAAATAATATTTGGTTTTATTTAATGAATATGAAAGTATGTATGTTTTTATTAAGGTTTTATGGTAATTCTAATTAATACCATGTCTCAAGAAAATAAATGATTAATGTAATCACATATTTGGTATGTGACATTAATAGCTACTTTATATTGATTAGGGGATTAATGATAAGATAATTTTAGAAATTTGGTGACCTTCTTTCTAAATTTTTAGATTTCAATTTTAGTCAGACATGGAGGAGCCTTAAGGTTAAATATTAATCGAATCGATTATGTTGCACATTGGATATTATTGGAAAAAATAGTGATATAAATTCTATTTTTTATAACAAATAGAGAACTGAGGTTACTGACAGAGATAATATTTTCATATTTATACATATGTTTTTAATTGATTTAATCACTTCACATTAATCAATTTGATTTTATTTGCATCATTTTATGACTTTTGGTGAGTTTCGAGCTTAAATGTGAAAAGTGGTTAATTCTGGACATTAAACAGATTTATATTGCCTCTGTATTTCGAGCATAACTCCTACATTTTGTATCCAATTCACCTGATTCCTTTTTTGTAGGATTTCATGATTCATGGGCTACATATAAGTCTGCAGGAACAAAATCCAATTCGAACTCCAACATGCCCAAACATTTCGGTCAATGTGAACACTTCTTCTGGCCGACAGAATGGACCACACCACATTCAATGAACCATATCATGGACCATCGGCCTCCAAATTCATTGGTTCCAGCTGGGTTCGAAAGCCTACTAGAAGGGTCAGAGTATCTCAAAATATCAGAAATAAATTCATTCATTAAGGCTGCCAATTAAACGGTCAAAGTTGGGTTGGTGGAATAGTGATCGGCGGCCAGAATAAGTCAAGTCTACTAAATCGGCCATAAATCCTTCCACACGGCTCCAAATGCATTCAAACTTCGTGGGTGGATGACCAACTTCATTCCTCACCTCCTATAAGAAGGGACCTCGGCCTCATTCGGTCAGAGGAGGGAAGAATCGAAGCGAACTTCTGGCAGACAGATTCTGGAGGATTTATTTTTGAGTTCTTCATTTCTCTCTTTCTTTCTTCAAGTTCCATAATGCTTTCTTCTTCCCCTTTCATATCAATTACCCTTACCATGGTGGGGTAAACATATGAGGTGATTGGGGGAGGGAAGGTTTTATATTTGTAATGCTTTGAGTTCTTACATTTGATGGAATAAAATCTCTCTCTCTTCTGCGAAGTTGTTTTCAAATTCTAAAAACAGAATTTATTATCTTATGCGATCGTATTCGATTTTCTATTTTGTTATTATTATTGCTTTGATAAATGATCATTTTATCCCTCAATTAGGTTTTGGTATATATTCGATAGAATAAATATCAGGGCTTAGTTGTGAAGTACCTAGCGATCGCTAGTATGTGTGGGAGGGGTGGTGAATATTCAGGATTATTTAGGATAAACAATACCCGATTGAGAATTGCCTTATATAATTGGGGGTGTTCACTACAAATCTATCACACAACGAAAGAAGTGTATAACAAAATAGAATTTTGTTAAACCATTTAACCAAAGAAGTGAGTTGAAGTAATTATGGAATCTCACTTAAATCAACTTAGCAGAAGAGGATTGAATTAAATGGAACAAGGATAGTATTGTAATTATAAAACCAACCCCGACTTGATCATCCATCTCATAAAATAGTTTTTAAATCATTTGAATTCAATATTTGTCTTAAATCACTTCCTTAATTTCTTCCTTTTGTTTCATTTCTCTCTTTGATTTTAAAACCAAACAATTTCAAAAACACCCAACGTTTTCTCTAAATAAAAAGTGACAAATTATTTTGTGTGCACTCCTCATTAGGAGACAACCTAGGTTAACCACTATATTATATTTTAAATTAGTAAATAGAAGTTTTTTCCACACCCCACGACAGGTGTGCATCAAACTTGGCGCCGTTGTCGGGGAGGAAGTGCCTCAAAACATAAAAAACTAAAAAAAACTTTCTTGAATGACCCGTAGTTCAAATAACCCTTTAATTGAATTTGATCCCGAAATTGATCGTACAATAACCCAATTGAGAAAACAAAATTTTCAAAGAGAGTTTGAAGAAATAAACCTCACGGATTCAAGTGATACTTCAAGTGATCACTCTGAACCTACAATAATGGCTGATAATCCCAATCAAACTCTGCGTGATCTTTGCACACCTCAATTTGCTAATCAAAATAACCAACTCACTATCCCTGACATAGAAAATGATTTTGAACTACGCATTAATATGATTCAAGTGCTACCAAAATTTCATGGTCTTGCAGGTTAAGACCCAAATCGACACATCCAAGAGTTCACCTATGTCTGCTCCAGCTTCAAACCCCGAGGAGTCGCAGAAGAGCAAGTAAAGTGGAGGGCATTCCCTTTCTCACTTGAGGGAGCAACAAAAGAATGGATGTACAATCTCCAACCAGGGGAGATAAATGATTGGGAAGATCTCAAAAGAAGCTTCTTGCATAGATTCTTCCCTACATCCAGGAGTACAACAATAAAAAAAGAAATTTATGTCATTCATCAATCGACTGGAGAGACTCTCTACGAATACTGGGAACGTTTCAAGAAACTCTGTGCAAGCTGCCCACACCAAGAAATGGAAGAGAACCAATTTCTTGTGTTCTTCTACCAAGGATTGCTCGACAATGATCGCAATTTACTAAACGCCTCATCTGGAGGAGCCTTGATCGACAAGTCACCAGCAGATGTCAGAGGCCTGATTGAGAAGATTGCGCAAAACTCACAGCAATTCGGAACTAGAGGTACGAGCACTAGAGGCACCCATGAAGTAAGAACTTCTGATTCATCCTCACCCTTACTTGAAGCAACACTTAAGGAAATGACTAGTGTAATGAGACAACTTGCTGTGAACAAAGTGAAGGAACAACAAGGCCCGAATCAGGTATGTGGTTTATGCTCTTCTAGTTATCATTACACTGATCAATGTCCAGAAGTGCAGGGGACTAAAAATTGTGCAGCTGCCTATCAAGAAAGGAAAATCCAGTCAAATCAACCACATCAACCCCAACAAGGATATGGATTTCGATACAACCAGGATAGGCCTCCATTTTAAAATCAATACCAAAATCAACCTCCATTCCAGCAGCAGCAATACCAGAATCCTCCCCCATTCCAACAACCCTATAAAAAGTCATACCAACAAAAAACATATGAACAACCTTCAACAAGTTCTCATAAGTACAACCAAGAAATGGAGATTGAAGATCTAAAGAAGACAGTGAAAAATTTAGATAATAAATTTGACAACCTTATGGATATTCTAACCAAAAATCATGGAAAACTCCCAGCACAAACAGTTCCAAATCCCAAAGAAAGCGTGAGCGTCATTACAACATGAAGTGGAAAAGAGATAATGTCACCTGAACAAAGTGAGGATGATGATTCTAAGAAACCTAAGAACAACACATCCATCCAAAAGAAGTAGACCAAAACAACAAAGGAGAAAGAATTAGGTTTAGAAAGGAAAGGCCAGCAACACCTTTGCAAAAACAACAAAGGGAGAGAAAGGATATCCAAGCACCATTCCCATCTGCATTAGTTGAGTCAAAGAAGGTTGAAGAAGGGAGACTTCAAAAAGAAATCCAGGAAACTTTTCAAAAAGTTGAGATCAATATCCCACTACTAGATGCAATCAAACAAATCCCTAAGTATGCAAATTTTTTGGAGTTATGTACAAAAAGAAGGCGGTTGGATGGAAATGAGAGAATCAGCTTAGGAAGAAGTGTCTCAACACTGATCACACCAATGATACCACAAAAATGTCAAGATCCAGGGACATTCTCTATTCCCTGCACTATTGGTTCTTTAAATTTTACTGATGCATTATGTGATCTAGGAGCTTCAATAAATGTTATGCCTCACTCAATATTTTCATCCTTGCAGATCGGAGAACTAAAACCAACTCGAGTGGTGGTCCAATTAGCAAACAGTTCCACCGTTTTCCCAGCTGGAGTTATAGAAGATGTACTCGTTGGAGTAAGTGGATTGATCTTTCCAGCATACTTTTATGTACTTACCATGGAAGAAGATAGAGCTTCAGGCCCCTCTCCCATCATCCTAGGGAGACCCTTCCTTAAAACAGCAAGGACTATCATCAATGTCCATGAAGGAACACTCACAATTGAACTTGGAGATAGTACAGTACACTTCAACATTCTTGATGCAATAAAGCATCCTTCTAGTAATCACTCACTTTATGTGATCTCCTATGAAGAAGGTATAGAACCAATTGAAGATTCATGTATGCTTCTTGACTTCTTATCATTAGGAGAACATTCTTCATTTGAAAATTCCAATTCCCAAGAACCTAAAAATCATAATCTCATGTTAGAGTATGAGGTAAAATCTGATTTTTTGATGATTTTTTAAATAAATATGAGATGATACTAGAGATTCCAGCCTTAGGAACAAGAAACCTTAATTTAATGGCATCCCTTGAACAACCCCCATGTCTTGAACTTAAGCCATTGCCAAGTGATTTGAAGTATGCTTACCTAATGGAGGGAGAAAAATTACCAGTAATAATTGCCAATAACCTATCTCATTCACAAGAGGAAACTCTAATTGACCTACTCAAAAGAAATGTCCAAGTTGTAGGATGGAGTTTAGGTGATATACCTGGAATCAATCCCAAGGTCTGTTCTCATAGAATATTTTTAGAAAGTGATTCCCGACCAGTTAGACAACCTCAGAGAAGACTCAATCCCACAATCATGGAGGTTGTCAACAAAGAGAGAGAAATTGCTAGCAGCTGACATCATTTACCCAATCTCTGATTCTCAGTGGGTTAGCCCCATTCATGTAGTCCCAAAGAAAACCGGCCTAACAATTGTCAAAAATGAAAGAAATGAATTGATCCCCATGAGAGTACAAAATAGCTGGAGAGTGTGTATAGATTATAGGAAGCTTAATCAAGTTACCCGAAAAGACCACTTCCCTATTCTGTTCATTGATCAAATGCTAGAAAGGTTAGCTGGAAAAACCCATTACTGTTTTTTAGATGGATTCTCAGGATACTTTCAGGTACCGATTGCACCAGAAGACCAGGAGAAGACAACCTTCACCTGTCCATTTGGTACATTCGCCTACAAAAGGATGCCTTTCGGGCTATGCAACTCCCCAGGTACATTTCAACGGTGTATGGTGAGTATTTTCTCAGATCATATTGAGGACTTCTTGGAGGTATTTCTTGATGATTTCACAGTTTTTGGCAATTTATTTGATCATTGCTTAAGAAATTTGGAAAAAGTTTTGAAAACATGCATTCAAAAGAATCTTGTCTTAAATTTTGAAAAATGTCATTTCATGGTTGAAAAGGGAATAGTTTTGGGACACATAATTTCACAAAAAGGGATTGAGGTTGATAAATCAAAAGTTGAAGTAATAAATTCCTTACCCTATCCAACCTGTTTAAAACATGTTAGATCATTTTTAGGACATGCATGATTTTACAGAAGATTCATCAAAGATTTTAGTAATATTTCTCTCCCTCTCTCAAGATTACTACTTAAGGAATCTGACTTTAATATTGATTATGCATGTAAGATGTCATTTGATGAACTGAAGCAAAGGTTGATCACACCTCCAATAATGCAACCACCCAACTGGGATTATCCTTTTGAGTTGCTTTGTGATGCATCCAACCAAGTAGTGGGAGCAGCTCTATCACAAAGAATTGAAAAAAAGACTCAAGTAATATCATATGCATCAAGGACCTTGGATGCTACACAAATAAATTACACAACCACCGAGAAGGAGTTCCTTGCAGTTGTCTTTGCACTAGATAAATTTCGATCATATCTTCTTGGTACTAAAGTTGTTGTTTTTTCTGATCATGCAACTCTCAGGTATTTAATGAAGAAGGCGGATGCAAAGCCAAGGCTAGTAAGATGGATGCTACTTTTACAAGAGTTCAATTTAGAAATTAAAGATAAAAAGGGAAGTGAATTTCAGGTGGCTGATCATCTAAGTCGACTACCCCACACCGCTGAAGGCGAAATACCAAACCAAAACCCACTTAATGATGAGATTCCTGGAGAACAACTCTACACCATCAACAGTGAAGTTCCATGGTATGCCAATATGGTCAATTATCTGGTAACATCTCAAGTCCCATCTCATTTAAATTCCCACCAAATTCTAAAGATGAAATCTGAATCTAGATATTATATCTAGGATGATCCATTTCTTTGGAAGATTGGCAATGACCAAGTAATAAGAAGATGTATGCCTGAAAGTGAAATTAATTCTCTCTTTGAGTTTTGCCACACATTAGCTTGTGGATGCCACTTTGGACCTCAAAGGACAACAAGGAAGGTTTTAGAATCTGGACTTCATTGGCCCACCCTTTTTAAAGATGCTCATGAATTTTGTAAAAGGTGTGAAAAATGTCAGTTTTCTGGAAATATTTCTAAGAGAAAAGAAATGCCCCAACAACCACTTATTTTTTGTGAAATATTTGAAGTTTGGGGAATAGATTTTATGGGGCCTTTTCCAATGTCATTTGGAAATTATTATATCTTTCTTGCTGTTGATTATGTTTCCAAATGGGTGGAAGCAAAAGCCACCAGGACTGACGATGCTAAAGTGGTTTGTGATTTTTTCAGGACTAACATATTTTGTAGGTTTGGAGTGCCTAGAGCAATCATTAGTTATCAAGGGACTCACTTTTGTAATAGGAGAATGGAGGCTTTGCTGAAGAAATATGGGGTGCATCATAAAACATCAACTCCCTATCATCCACAGACGAATGGACAAGCTGAAGTGTCCAATAGGGAAATTAAAGGAATTTTAGAAAAGATTGTTAATCCAAATAGGAAGGATTGGAGCCAAAGGTTGGAAGACACATTATGGGCTTATAGGACAGCCTACAAAACCCCAATTGGAATGAGTCCATATAGGTTGATTTATGGGAAAAGCTGCCACCTACCTGTGGAATTGGAACATAAGGCATACTGGGCTGTGAGGAAGATAAATTTGGATCTTGAAAGCGCTGGGAAGGAAAGAAGATTACAGTTACATGAGCTGGAAGAGATTCGAAGGGAAGATTTTGAAAACTCCAGGATTTACAAAGAGAGAACAAGAGTGGCTCATGACAAACTGATCCAACCAAAAAACTTCCATCCTGGAGACACAATGCTGTTATTCAACTCAAGACTCAAACTGATGCCAGGTAAACTTCGTTCTAGATGGGAATGTCCATTTATAGTTACTCATGTATATCCTTTTGGTGCGGTGCAGATTATGAAGGATCAAGAGAAGAATTCATTCACTGTTAATGGGCATCAGTTGAAGAAATTCCTTGGGACCATGACATCAGATCCAATGGAGGAGATAACACTCCTCCAACCCGTTTATCAATAAATCCATCAGGTTGTACCTCTCCTTAACACTTTCTTTCTTGCTGTGATTCAATTTAAAATCATATTACATGTTTAATTCAATTTAATGCATTGAGGACATTGCATCAAGTGTGGGGGAGGGAACCTTTGTAGTTAGGATTTTCATTTTTTGTCTGTTTTCTTATTAAAAAAAACTTTTTTAGTCAATATGTTTGTTTCTTTTTCAAAATTTTGTGTGTTTTTGAAACTTTTGAGATAAAATGAATCTCATTGCTATTTTTAAAACCCATTTCCTTGAGTGAGACAATTTATTCCATAAAACTGAGCTTAAATGAATGCTGAAAATGACTTTGTTTCAAGTTCAATTCTTTATGAATTTCATGAAAAGTACTCAGAATTTTGAATCTCATGCCACATCTCACTGTCCTTATATTTGAAATCACTTTCCTGTGAGGCTTCTAAACCTATTTTTCATACTCTTTTCTTTTTCCTTGCTTCTTGAGAGAACCATACCATGCTTGATTTAACCAGAATTTGATTTATTCCTATCAAAACTTGAGGGTTTGAGGTACATGTGTTTTAAATGATTGAGGCATTTCTTTGATTTTAAAGCCCCCTTTTATAAATAATCATTTTTATAATGGCCCACCTTATACATTTAATCCTTGCATCCCATAGAAGCCATGAACAACATGTTAGGTTAGCCACATTACAAGCCAATTTTCCCTATCCAACCTGCTCTTGAAGTGAAATTGCACAATCTAGTTGTACTTAAGTGTGGGGGAAGCTGTCTTGTGTTGTGCTACCTCATTTGGAGATAATTTGGGTGGAAAATAAAATGTTGAAGAGATGTTCTTATTGCTGAAAAAAATCATTCAGTTGAAAGTTGTGCCTTTTTTGGAGCTTCCATGTATGAGAAGTTGTGCCTTTCTGGAGCTTCCAACGAAAAAAAAAGCTGTGCCTATCTGGAGCTTTCAAGAAAAATCATGTTTGAGATGATTGAAAATATTGCTACTGAAATGATGAATGGTGTGAAATTTCACTGATTTTTCATTCTAGTGGAGCTGATTTACTGCAAAGGGGAGTGAGGAGGATACCATATTTAAGTTTAAATTAGAATAATGCAATTTTACTTCAAAAAGAGTCAAGCACTCCTTATTCAGCCACAAAATTTTTCACATCTAAATCCTACCAACCTAAAGCCACAGAACAAACTTTATAGAGTCCTCATGATAAACATATGTTCTTGAATCACATCGGGTGAAGATGTAGGAATTTATCAAGCCTATGGTGGCCCTTGCATGAGTATTGGATGAGAAAGACATTGTTGAAAATTGATATTTGTGTGATGAGAAAAAAAATGTATGTTAGGTAAGTGTTTTGTGTGCATGAGAGGATAAATGAAGAGTAAATATATTGAATAATATAAAATGATGAACTTGAAATAATAGTGTTTTATGAGGCATGATATCTTTTGTTTATTGGTATTAAATTAGTGGATCTCATGAATATGTGTTTTAAATTTACTATGATTTGATGTCGATGTTTACTTGTCCAGGAGTCCAAGTGCTAAGTGTGGGGGAATTGACAGAGATAATATTTTCATATTTATACATATGTTTTTAATTGATTTAATTACTTCACATTAATCAATTTGATTTTATTTGCATCATTTTATGACTTTTGGTGAGTTTTGAGCTTAAATGTGAAAAATGGTTAATTCTGGACATTAAACAGATTTATATTGCCTCTGTATTTCGAGCATAACTCCTACATTTTGTATCCAATTCACCTGATTCCTTTTTTGTAGGATTTCATGATTCGTGGGCTACATATAAGTCTTCAGGAACAAAATCCAATTCGAACTCCAACATGCCCAACCATTTCGGTCAATGTGAACACTTCTTCTGGCCGACAGAATGGACCACACCACATTCAATGAACCATATCTTGGACCACCGGCCTCCAAATTCATTGGTTCTAGCTGGGTTTGAAATCCTACTAGAAGGGTCAGAGTATCTCAAAATTATCAGAAATAAATTCATTCATTAAGGCCGCCAATTAAATGGTCAAAGTTGGGTTAGTGGAATAGTGATCGGCGGCCAGAATAAGTCAAGTCTACTAAATCGGCCATAACTCCTTCCACATGGCTCCAAATGCATTCAGACTTCGTGGGTGGATGACCAACTTCATTCCTCACCTTATATAAGAAGGGACCTCGGCTTCATTCGGCCAGAGGAGGGAAGAACCGAAGCGAACTTATGGCAGACAGATTCTGGAGGATTTATTTTTGAGTTCTTCATTTCTCTCTTTATTTCTTCAAGTTCCATAATGCTTTCTTCTTCCCCTTTCATATCAATTACCCTTACCATGGCGGGGTAAACATATGAGGTGATTGGGGGAGGGAAGGTTTTATATTTGTAATGCTTTGAGTTCTTACATTTGATGGAATAAAATCTCTCTCTCTTCTGCGAAGTTGTTTTCAAATTCTAAAAACAGAATTTATTATCTTATGCGATCGTATTCGATTTTCTATTTTGTTGTTATTATTGCTTTGATAAATGATCATTTTATCCCTCAATTAGGTTTTGGTATATATTCGATAGAATAAATATCAGGGCTTAGTTGTGAAGTACCTAGCGATCGCTAGTACGTGTGGGAGGGGTGGTGAATATTCAGGATTATTTAGGATAAACAATACCCGATTGGGAATTGACTTATATAATTGGGGGTGTTCACTACAAATCTATCACACAACGGAAGAAGTGTATAACAAAATAGAATTTTGTTAAACCATTTAACCAAAGAAGTGAGTTGAAGTAATTATGGAATCTCACTTAAATCAACTTAGCAGAAGAGGATTGAATTAAATGGAACAAGGATAGTATTGCAATTATAAAACCAACCCCGACTTGATCACCCATCTCATAAAATAGTTTTTAAATCATTTGAATTCAATATTTGTCTTAAATCACTTCCTCAATTTCTTCCTTTTGTTTCATTTCTCTCTTTGATTTTAAAACCAAACAATTTCAAAAACACCCAACGTTTTCTCTAAATAAAAAGTGACAAATTATTTTGTGTGCACTCCTCATCGTGAGACAACCTAGGTTAACCACTATATTATATTTTAAATTAGTAAATAGAAGTTTTTTCCACACCCCACGACAGGTGTGCGTCAGTTACCACTTACCAAAAAGTGGCTTTTAAAAATAAAAAAAATGGATTTGGAGCCAAAAACCAAGTAAATATATCATCTTGTGATTTCCCTAACTTTAGGAAATGGATATTAAAATAAAATGTTACTCTATAACCCTCATTTCTAATGATATAAATGACTAATCTCACACACCATTGGTTTATGGGTTTGTGGTTGTTTATTTTCACATGATCATTCACTTTCTTATGATTAATGATCTCTGTCATTTTCCATCATTATTTGGAAATTACACTTTTTTACCATGTCCAAATCTTCACTTTCCAACCATGTTCTCCTATTTAGAAACTTAGTACGTGTTATTCTAGATAACCTTCAGACTTCCCTTTCTCTTTTTTAATAGAAAGTTTTAGTAACCCTTTTTACTATATTGGTTTACCACAAAGGGATTTTCAAATTTTAAACCCTTGTTTACCGAGCTCAATTTCAAATGGCGGGGACACAATTTATTTAAGGGGGTAGAATGTAACCCCCAAAGATTCGATGATTTTTTTTCAATTAATTTTAATCATTTTGATATTTTTCATTATAATGAATTATTTTATGATTAATTAATTAGAAATGAAAATAAAAACTAATTGAAAACAAATAATTTTTTTTATAAAAAACTATTTTTATGCACACAAACACGTTTTATCCTAATAAATTAAAAAAATAAATTTTGTGAATTATTTTAATGAAATTCATATATTATAAATTCAATCAAATGTTTAACATGCATCTTATGGGTTTTCTAGACCATAAATAAGAATAAATTCAATTTTATGCATAAAATTTATATTTTTCTAAAAAGTAATTTTGTTGCCTTGTGCAATATTTTAAAATTATTTTTTTCCACTTTTAGAAAATTTATTTGAAAAAATAGAATTCATTCTTTGAATCAGCATGTAAAAATTATGTTGGAGTGACTTTTTTAGAATTTTCTTAATAGACAATTTTTTGATGAATAGTGAAAAATACTATTTTATATGAAGAAGTTTCATTTCATTTAAAGCATTTAAAAACATAAGAATTATTTTAATATGGTTTTAAAAGTAAAATTAGGTCAATTATATATCTATATACCCAATTTAGATAATTGGAATTAATTTTATATTGAATTTTTATATAAAAACTTTTTAAACTTTTGAAACATTTCTCTTTGAAAAAACACTTTATCATCTCGTCCATTGGATTAATTTTAAATTACATTTTTCAAATTATGTGAATGGAATTTAGAAAAAATGATTCCATATTTAGAATGAGTATAAATTATATTATCTAATACAGTCAACTTATTTTTTGACCATAATGGATAGTAAAATTAGTAAAAATTAATTACCACGATTAAAGTTAATACGGATTTACTGGGAGTAAAACTAAAAAGATAAGGGTTAAAATGACTTAGAAACATTTCAAACACCAATTTTCTAGAAATATTTCAACCTTATCACCTATAGGGTTCTATAATGGCACATTTTTGTGCCTTGTAGCATGTTAAAAATGTGGGTACGCCTTATTATTTTTCAAAATTACAATTGTGTTACTCACCTCACTTATAAAAGGTCACCCCTATCCTATACTCTTCACCCATAAAAAACCATTCAGTTTGGCTGAGACATGAATTAATGACTTCTAAAATTCCCTACCCACATCCTAGAGGCCTTGGTGATATCAGATATCCAATCTACAAAGGTTTTTCATTAAACCTAAAGATTTTGTCCAAATAAGAGGTAACGTCTTTAACTATATGTTTTTATATTTCTCATTCTTCTTCTAATTCCTTAAAATATTTTAAAACTATGAAAATAATAATAAAACCAGTACATAATATAATTTTCTATGTCATTAGGTTAATTTAATAACCTATATCTATATCCACTTCCATCAAATGAGATACAAAATCGTCATTTATGTGTACGGCGGACTACTGGCTCACGAACTGATGTTATTCATTTTCTATCACCAACTCTCATGGATGGATATAATTATGGATTTAATGTTTATATAAGATATTTATGATATTATTGTACCACTATAATTATAATACCACATCTACCTTCTTACCTCCCAACCCATTGGAAAACAATAACATCGCTTGAGTGTACAGAGGACAAGCGCATCACAAACTGATGTGATGTGTTTTTCATTTATGATTTACTTTGATGGTAATAATGAAATATTAAATGAATATATATGAAAATTTCAACATAATTATACTTATTTAATTATAATTCCACATATACCTTCTAACTTTCCATTCCGTGGGGGATGTGATAACATTGTTCATATTTACGGCGGACTACTGCCTCGCGAAGTGATGTGATTCCTTTTTCATTAATGATTTTCATAAAAGGTAATAAGAATAAATTTAAAGGCTATATGTGATATCTATGACATCATAATGAATATTTAAAGGTAAATCGTTATTTACCTTCCTTTCATTCCATCTGTTGAGGAAATGGAAACAACATTTATGCGTGCGAACGACCTACCGTCTATATGAATAGTGTATTTCATTTTCTATCTCTAACTTTTAAGGATTATTATAAATGAAAATATATTGAATATATATGGTATTTATATCATGGTAACCATTTTGGAGATTATGTAACCATGATCAATTTAAAGGGACTGAAAAATACCAAATGAAAACATACATGAGAAAAAGCAATTATAACCCAAAATATGACTTTAAAATGGAATTATTAATAAATGGGCAACAAAAAGTCATAAGTAAATCATATATGGTATTATAAAAATGAGTATTGTTCTTTAATAGATGTAAAATAAAATTATATTTATTATACATGAGGTTGAAATGTGTATGAAGGAAGTCAAGACCTAATGTTAAAGATTTCTAGCCTCTCTTTTATTTCTAGGAGACATGTCATATTCACCACTTGTTTCTTTTGTGTGGTGTATATACTACCCGTTTGATATGTTATATCATTAACCAACTTATTATAAAGATATTTAATGTTTTATTTAATGTTATTCATTAATGGGTATTACAAATCTAATGTTTCTAAAGTAGAGAGAGATTTTTGTCTCAATTTTCCTTCTATGAGACATATGTTATGTTATGCACCTATCTTATTTTATGAGGTGTATATACAACCCCTTTGATATGTAATATCATTAATTTATTTATCCCCATTTTATTTAAGTTTAATTTAATGTTATTATTTCACTGAGATTATGATTGAATTTTACCAATTTGGTAAGGGTTTTATGTTATAATCTCATTATTTGTTAGGATTATTTATGATAATGCTTCTAATGATGAAATCTCATGATCCATCTCCCAAGAAAATCATGAAATTTATTCTAATAATGTTTTTCATGAGAATAGAGAGTTTTCCTTAATTTAACTCTATTTTTGTACTCAAGAGTTCAAAAGAATGTTTTTATGAAAAATCATCTTTATTTCTCTCTTCGATCGAAAAATCCATTTTTATTCCATATCCATGTTTTTTGAAAATGATTTCAAATTTTTTTAAGCATTCTATAAATGATTTATTAAATAAATTTTTATCCATGTTTGAATTTTCTTAAAAATTATTTTAAAATAAATCTTCATGTCATTTTACAAACAGGTCCCATTTATCTTTTATCAAAAATGTGAAAGTAATCTTTGTTTTAAGGTTTACAACATGAACAATATTTTACGCCATCATGACCAATTCATCATTTTAAAGATTAATTTATATTTTTCAAAGTTTATTTTCAATGAAAAGGATTTCCAAAATGTTTTATGAATTTTTAGTGATTTGCAAAGTGAAAATGAAATTTTCCTCATTAAATGTTCCTAGTGATCTTTTAAAATCAACTTCCATCTAAGATGAGATCCTTTGATGTCACTTATCCTTTACTAAGGATAAAATTGAATGTCACCATCCTTATTATTTCTATAGACGGTTAATGTTTATGTTGATGAAATGTTGATGAAACCCATTAATTTTTCATGGTTTATTCTATGGTCATGTGATACAATATTTATGAATGCCATTTTCTTTACACGGGATATGATGTGAATATATGATGAATGTTTTCTGATGTTGTGGCACACATAAGTATGTTTTTCATTATGAGATCGATGATACCTATATCTCCATCCAATGCATTGGTTAATGCTTTATATCTCATGATATGAAAATTGGAAACATGTTGTTGGGATTGATCCACAATGAGAAATAGGCGAGTCCTAATATACTATGAGAAATAGGTGCGTCATGATCCACAATGTGAAACAGATAATAAGTATAGATCCAATATGTTCATTGTATTGGTATTTAACCTTGACATATGAAGTGATTTTATATATTTATAATGGTTCCACACTTTTATGACATGATTTTATGGTTCATGATTGAATTATGATGATTTCTTGCTCTTATGGGCCATTTTCTATGAAATGATAATGTTTTATCTCATGAATCATGTTTATGATCTATGATAGATTGAGTATTCCCTTCATAAGTTATGTTCATGATCACATACCCTTATGCTTATCTTATTCTATCATATGACTATAGATTGAAATCTCTTATATTTACCCTTATTGAGCATATGATCTCACCCTTTCTTATGTTTCATTTCATAGGTTATAAAGAAAGGATTATGTAGGATATGCCTAAGAGTACTATGTGAGAAGATCATTTTGGGAGATGTTGAAGATATCTCATGAAATTAAAAGATTCTTTTTCTAGTTTCCAAATACAGAAAACTATTATGGTCCATGGGCATGTGTTTATGAAATGAATTGAATATTCATCTAAAAATATGTGATATTTATGTATGAGATGACTGAGTTTCTATACTAGGTATATTATCCCCTTCAAGATTCTTGATCAAGTAGAGATTATATCTTATCATTTGGAACTTCCAATGAGCCTCTCTCAAGCTCATGACACATTCCATGTATCTATCAGAAGGAAGTACATACACAATCCTTCAATTTTACTAAACACATAGGTTGTACCACTATATCATGATATTTATTATGAATAATAATCGGTATAAATCTAGGTTTAGAGAGATAAAGTGTTGCAGAATAATACTACTCCCCAGGTTAAAGTTCTCTATAGGAATCAGAAATTTGAAGAGGCTAATTGGGTGCATGAGGATTTGATGAAACATGGATATACTCATTTTTTGTATTATAGTAAAGAAATTTCAAGATAAAAATTTATTTAAAGTGGGGTAAAATGTAACACCCTGATATTTTATGATATTTATTTTCAAATAAGTTTGATTTCTTTGATAGATTGCTCTACATGCAACACTAAGTTTAAACTAACCAAGATATATTAGCCATTGAATTGGAATGTATGAATAGGGATAATTAAATTATGAAAAAGATATTGTTTACATATGTATAAAATATATTCATTGGTTTCCAAATGACTAGAAATGAAAATAAAAGTGTGATTTTTTTTTCTAAAAAAGTTATTATACGCTCGATGTGTTTTTATAAATTAGATTAATATTATTTGATGAGTTTTTTTAATTAAATGAAATGATAATATATTCAATTATTTTTTAATATTCATATAATATTTTCTCTAGGCGTAGGATATGAATAAATCTTGTTTTAGGCCTAAAAACACATTTTTCTAAAAACGGGTTTCGTTGTGTTTTACGAGGTTATTTTAAAATAGATTTTTGAATCTTACTAAGATTGAATCATGAAAAATTGATACAATATTTTGAATCAGGAGTCTCAAAATTTTTAAGTAGTTTCCTTTTATTTTTTGTCATTATGAACAGTAATCATGGTAAATATCTGTCACCTTAGTAAGGGTAAAATGAGTAAAAAAGGTTTAAACCGTGGGATAATGTCTCACAATAAACCCAACACTCAAAATTATTTCATTTGATGGAATATATTTGACCATAAGCATCCCAATTTCAATTATATAGCATTTTGGTTCCATTTTATTTTGATAATGAAATTTAAATTATTTTAAGTAAATAATTTTCCTAAATATCACTCTCTTGAATTTAATTACTATAAAATTTTTACATAAGTATAAAAAGACGATAATTTCAGTTATAATTGTTTATTTTAACGTTAAATTAATTATTTTATCATGTTAATTTATTTTTAATTTTTATTGATTGACTAGTTACCTTAAATTTTTACGCAACTCTGACATAGTTTATATTTAATTAATAGAAAAATAAAATAAATGATTTTAAAAATATTAAGAGTAATTCAATTTTGGTGAATTATTATATTCCATAATTGTGTTAGATAAATATAACATATTAAGGCCGTGTAAAAAGGTATATATTCAAAATCCACAGATTTATTGATTCTTTTAAATTCAAATTAAATGAATAATGTAAAAAATTACATTAATGATACTTTATGAAAAATAATAATTTACTAAAGAATTTAAAAATCATAAAAATATTGAAAGTGGATAGGTAGGATTAAAAATGTTCAAATATTTCATCCCTTGGTCATTTATGAGCCGATTTTTACCTTATAAGTAAAATTATAACCCATTAAGATTGAAAAAGTCGTTACCATATTTAAGGTTCGAATAGGCTACCGAAGGGGTTAGAACAAAATTTAAGGTTTAATATGGTACCAATACATATCAAAATTTAATTGTATGATGAAATTTAGATCATTGAAATTATTTATTTTAAATAATTTCTGTTTTTAAGTATAATACTTGAGAATGACATTAATTATGTTTATATCTTTTTAGTAATTTCAAGTGTACTCTTTCCCTCCATTATAAAAGGACACCAATTCTCTATTTTCTTTACACTTCATTGAGATATATATAATAACCATACCCTTTAAATTTATATTATAAACTCTCTTATTCATGAACTAGAGTTTTTGTTCTTCTTAAAAAACCATTATAAGGATCCTTCAGAAGGGATCTAAGGAAGGCATGTTGAAGAAGAGGTAATCCTCTTAACCGACATCTTTTAATTTATTTATTGTTCCACCACCATTAAATTTGTGGTATTAATAATATAATAATAAATTAATTCTACTAAATATACTGAAATATAACTAATATCTTGGAATCTCCATTATGGACATTATTTTCCATCAAATGGGAAGTGAAAGTATCGCTCTTGTATACGTGTGGACTACCACCTCCACATAGCGATATAATTAATTTTCTATCACCATGTTTCACGAATGATTATTATGATGGGTTAAATATTTACATATGATATTTACGACATAATTTTTAGTATAGAATTATAATATCATATCTACCTTCTTACCTTCCTATCCTTCGAAAAACGATAACGTCGATCATGCGTGCCTTCAGACTACCATCTCCATGAAGCAATGTGATTTTTTTTTCTCATTTCAGCTTTACATTGATGGTAATAAAGATATATTTAATGAATATATATTATATATATGATATAATAATTATTCTGTAAAATATAATTATTATTTACCTTTCATTTTTTCATTTCTTTGAAATGCGAAAACAACGTTCATGCATACTTACTGCCCACCGTCTTCATGAATGATTCAATTCATTTTTAATCTCTATCCTTTATAGATGAATATATATATATATATATATATATATATATAATGAAGATATATGATATTTATATCATAATTGAAATTCTATATTTTACTTAACCATGATCAAAATACAAGGACTGAAACTACCGAATCGATTTTCTCATTAAAAAATAAAACATTTAACACCTGAAAACAAATTTTTTAATAAGAGTTATTTATAAATGGGTGTTAAAATGTTATAAGTGGATAATATATTATATTATAATTATTTAAATGACTCTTTTATATATTTATAATAAATTTAAGTTTATTATACAGTAATTTAAAGTGATTTCAAAGGAAGTCAAACTCAGGGTAATGAGTTTTCATCTCACTTTTATTTTTTATGAGCCACATGTAATATTCCCCACTTATTTCTTTTACATCGTGTATATACATCCCATGAATGCCTTTTATGATGATTCTCATTAAAATTATAATGATATAAATATTCATCTAGGGTTCTACCTTTCATGGGATTTTGATTAAGAGATTATCGAGCGGTAAAGGTTTAATGTTAAAATTTCACTGTTTTCTGGGATTGTTAATGATTAAGTTTTTGATGATAAAATTTAATTATCTACATCTCAATAATATCATTAATTTTCTAATCCTATTGATATTTTTGGAGGATAAATGTTTTCCTTCAATTTTTCTCTATTTATGTACTCAAGAGACCGAATGAATATTTTTAAGGAAATATGAATTTATTTCTCTCTTCAGTTGAAAATAATTTTTATTCCTTGTATATATATTCTCAAAATATTTTTAATAATTTTTTAATATTATCCTATGAATGTTTAATTTCACATCTACACATGTTTTACTTTTTATAAAATTGTTTCAAAGGAATCTTATTTTTTATTTTCAGAACGAGATACTTTAGAATTTTTACAGAAAATGTGAATGGAATCTTTGTTTTAATGTACATGACATGAATAGAATTTACCTCATTCATGACCTCTAAAATTTTTGATGATTACATTAAAATATTCCATGGTTTATTTAAAAGAAAATATTCTCCTTAATATTTTGCAAAGTTTTATATTTTAAAGAAGTGATTTCAAAATTTGAAGTGTGTTTTCCGCATGAAAATTTTTAGATATATTTTAAAGGTATTTTCATCTAAGATGATATAATTTGATGTTACTTATGAATTTATAGGGAAATAATCCAATTATACCATCCAATTTAATTATTTGGAAGGATTATGATGATGATGATTTAAGGATGATTCTATGAAACTTGTTTCATTCATAAAGGTTAATTATGTTATGTTTAAACCTTTATGTAACCCATTTCCCTTACATGGGTTATGATATGATAAAATAATGAAATGTTTATTAAACCCATTTTCTATCCATGAGTTATTCTTTGATGAATGTTTTGTGATCTTGTGGAAAACATATATATGATTTTCATTATGTGATGGGTGAGACCATAATTATATAGCCCTCCAATGCATTGAGTAAAGATAAATATCTCATGAGATATTAAGGACTTGACTGAGGTGTGAACCTAGTAAGGGATTTCCCCCCTATGAAAATATTGAGAGTGAACCTTGACTAATGAAATGATGGTGTAGGGATTGGACCTAATCTACTATGATTGTCTTGGCACTGATTCAATAATAAATAAACAATTTTCTATACTTATTTTCATTCCAAAAACTTATGTCTTATTTGAATGTTATGCTCTCGTGGATCACATTATTTGATTGATTTATGATTAATGTCGTATGAACTATCAATATTTATGCTATGAATTAAGATTTTGATCTATGATATGCAGGGTATAGTATTCAAATGTCAAATTCATTCCCTCATACCCTTATACTCATGTTATGATTAAATGATCATTGATACATCCCTCACTTTCCATTTCTGAGCATATAATCTCACCCTTTATCATATTTACCTTCCTCAAGTTTTGAATAATTTTTTTATGTATGGTAGGCCTAAGAAGGGTACTAGTTATAAATATCTTAGTGGGAGATGATGTAGATCACTTATGAATGAGTTGTTTATTTATCCATGTCTCCAAGTACACTACACCTATATGATTCTAGAATGGATCGTTATGTTATTAATTGAATATTCATCTAATAATATATATTATTTATATATATGGATAACTATAGAGACCCTAGTTAATGATCCCTTGGATTACTAGGGTTCATGGAACCTAAGTAAGGGGGATCCAAAATAGGTAGGGCACACAAAGAAAATACCTTAATTTTCTTCCTCTAAAAGTTCCCTTTATAATGGCGGCATGGGGGAATTTTTATAATACGTAGGGGACCAAGGCATGGTATTTTTGCAGGGGACCTTGGCATGTGATATGGGTGCACTGATAGTTTCCTCAAAGGAGAAACACACGGGAAAGCCAAAACTTATGTGAAAAATCACGTGGATGCATAGAACTCGATGCGTCGACTTGGGTGTATAAACCAGTGCATGCAAGAGTAGGATGTATGAACTTATGAACACAATATTATGGTACATGTGTAGAGTTATCTTAGCATGAAATAAGAATTTATCAAAATTATTTTTAACTTCAAATGACCATAACTTATGATTTAGGTATCTTTTTATGATCCATGACTAGTAAAGTCAAAGCTTTCAAATTGAACAATGCCTTTAGGTACTGGGTTCCCTCATAAAAGATGTTTTTTGTAGAAAAAAAGTCCCCAGATTACTATTGAATGTATGTTTTACTATTTTGACACCCATTTTCTTCAGTAATAGATGAAATACATTACTCACTCTCAGTGGAAGGTTCTCACCAACATATTAACAGACGTTCAATGATTTTTATGGAATCTTCATTCCTTAGTGTGTGAGAAATCATGCGACACATGGAGATCCCATTTTCATATTCTTTGTATAGAAAGATACTTTTCTTCCCACACCTGACTTGTGTTGTTTGAGTGAGGACCATATTATGTCTTCCATGAAAAAGTGTGAGGAAAAAATTTTCCATTTCCAACACATGTATAATTTATTTTATAGAATAATATTGAAGAATCATATATATGTTTTTAAAATATATTTAAAGCTTGATTGAACACATTAAAGTCTCGATGGATATCAATTTATAGATAATTTTTTTTCTGTAAATAGAGAATGTTAGGGATAGGGGAATAGGGTTATAAAAGATATATTTCATGTAGATCTTGAGATTGGGAAATTACACTCATTGGGAAAATATTTTTGATAGAGTTATTTACCATATTTTAGAGGATTCCAACTCATCAACTATTGCCCCTTAAGCAGTAAAGGGTGGGAATCATGCACCACCAAAACAACATACAGTTGATCTATATGTTTTGGATGGGATTCTATACCTACTCTAGGTTGCAGGTTAGGGAGATCCATGAAAGGATCCTATAGCATCTAAAATTATGACGAATCTTTAGTTCCACCCTCCTCTGATCTCTCAAGATGATGTGTCGCCACAATATGCCAAAGAGTGGGTTAACCAACTCTATAAAATATTCAAGAGTATTGAGACACATGTTAAATATTTGGTTATATGGTCACATTAGTGCTTGAAGGAGTGGCCTGTTAGGGTTGGGATGTGATAATAGAAGCTAAGAAGGATCAGGTCCTAACCGAGAAGAATTTCCATGAACTATTACTTGATAAGTTTTATTCCTATAACCTATGGTGGGTTAAGGGAAAAGAGTTTATCAACTTTTAGAATGGATCGATGATGTTTATGGATTATGTTTATAGGTTTATCGATCACCATTTTCACCTTATGCAAGACATATTAAGGAATAAAAAGTGTAAAATTTTAAAATGTTATTGAAAGAGAAACTAAAATAATAGGTTATTCTCTTAGACTTGACTTTATTTTTTAAGGAAGTAAAGAAATTATTTTTGATGAGACTCAACATAAGTGAGGGTTAGGAGTAGGTGGATCATTTACTAGCCATGCTAAAGGAGAAAACTCCTACAGTGGTAGAAAATGATGGTGAGAGGTGATGAGAAGGGGTGGATCATACCAAGGAATCCAGGTCAGTGGAATACCTGTAGCTCTTAGTTCATGAAGGAATTATATGCAGTGCTACAAGTGTATATGTTTTGACCATATCTGGCCAGATTGTACCAATTATGTAATGAAGTTCCATTTGAAGGTTCTAGGGAGAAATATAAGTAGTTGGCCCCATGACCAATATTTTTTCATCAGTTTCTTCAGATAAATCCTTAAAACTAGAAAAACACAACCCCAAAATATTCATAGAGGAGATCTTTTCACATATATTGCTAACTTAATATAAATTAATGTTTCATTTACTAGATAATTATTCCATAGTAGGTTAATTTAGTTTAACTTCTTATTATATCATCATTATTGTGAAGAATCCAATGAATAATTCATCTACCAGTATCCACATGTGCTCCAAAAATCCATAAACATCGCTAATGGAATTATGGGTTCCATCACAGAGGTACTGGTTGACTTGCATCATTCACCTTTCATCATATCAAGAATTTATTTAGGTTGGAAGAATTATATCATTTTCTCTAAGTTTGGAGATAACAAAGTAAGGTGACCATCTTCCATTGTTTAGAGTGTTCTTGAATGATTCTCTTTTTCCTCAGGAGAATACTCTTGAATGAATATTTTTATAAATAAAAATTATCATAAATCCCAAAAATTAAATAAGTTGGGTTATATACTCAGGTTTAGACAATTAATAAATGTGTAGAGGCCCATATCTATTTTTTAACTCTAAATAAACCCCATATAAAATAATAATAATAATAATAATAATAATAATAATATATTTTTATATTTTATAATATTTAATAACTCATATATATTTAAATACGATTTGTTAAAAAAATAATTTAATATTTATTTAAATGATATTAAATAAAATATATCATTTTCATTGATCCCATGACTTAGCCCATGCATTATCCTCTCCATTTCTCAAAACTTGAATAATTAACATTTATTCTAAATATATATTAGTATATAATTTGTTTAATAAATAAATAAATATTGTATTCAATATCTAGAGAATAAATAAATTCTAACTTGAATAATTGTTGATTGAATTCATACGAAAGACATGGCTTGAATAATAATTATTCCTTGATCTTTAGAATAATATTTATTCTAATTGTTAAATTCAAATGGAATTTAACTGAGATTTTGGATACATATAGTTTGTAATCCTGAAGGCTTATTCCTCTATGACATTAGATGACCTAACCTAAAGTCAAATATTATCATCTAACAACACGTCAAGACACTCATAGAGAAAAAAAATTAAATTTTATAAATAAAACAACATCATGTGAATTATTACTATGTAATTTAATGTATTTCCCTTTATATCATAGTATATAGGTTTCATACTTGCATCACTAACCTATATTATTAAAATATCCTTATTTGACTACTTGAAATGAACTCATCGACAAAACATCATGGTCATGGACTTAATTAGAAAATTTCATTTCAATTAAAGGGCCAGATATATCTACTTCTATTAATATAAAAGGGGAAAAAATCCTTTATTAACTTATTTATTAATGTCATATCACTTATGATGTACCCAATATACGTTACAACACTGCGAACATACATCAGTACAATTTTCACCGATACATCAAAGCATAATATTCTTGATATACATTAATAACAACCTCAATTATATAGGCCAATACACATGTTTTCATATAGAAATATCTAACGACACATAACATGTGGAATTCTGATTGGTCGATCTATCCGCATAAAATTCTCTCTTGAATATTAAAAAGTTTGAAGTTTCATTGGAAGATGACTCCACATATGACCATCTATTACATGATGATCTAAAAATTATCACTTTATTGTTAAAAAAAATGTTATCTGGGTCATAGGACATAGATTTAAGATTTTTTCCAAAACACATTAAGGTCATCATTATAGAGAGGAACTTCTATAACCTTTCGATTTAAAAAATACTCTTAGGACATTATCACATTAATATTATACATAATAACACTCATGATGTGATAAGATATTGATAAATATTCATATATTTGAATATTTATTTAATCAGAAGTATAAAGTCAGTTAGTTTAAGGGAAACTACTCTAATAAACCCCCAATTGCACTCGATCTGACTGCTAATTGATGGGATAGTTCTCACATGATCAACATAATTCTTTTTAGTATGGTTATAACTACTATGAAATTTATATTTTTGTTCCTTTTTTTCTTACAGTGAATTAAACATCTGAGAAAATCCCCCAAGAGGTGATCTAACTCAGTATTCACCTTTTTTTTCTATATAAAACTTGTCATCTTGGAAAAAACCATAGAACAAAACATGCCTTTTCTAAATTACATCTTATTCTCTATCATAATTTACAATTTACTTGATCTATATAGGTATGTAAAAAAATAGTTTTAATAAGATTATCTTTCTTACCTTAGCCTTACTATTATACAAGATTTGGATGATCTAAAGTAAGACAATTCTTGTATCCACTTTGGTACTAAAATTAACACCTATCCAAATACCTAGTACTCATGAATTATTATTAATCAATTAGTGTCAGACTATTCCAAATGCATTTTGTGAAGTTCTCCTATTTCAGTTTGATATTATGCCTCTATTCATCATGGATAAGTAATATCAAACCTCAATATATATCATGGAATATGTGATATATTACAATGTAGTATATTCATCACAATAAGATAATCCAATGTTTTAACACATCATCATAGAGATATTTTATTCCATGAAACACATGCAATAATTCAGTCCCGAATCATTCCATATTATATTTTTTGACACCTTGTTAACTCGAATACTATGGATTAATCTATGAACCCGCATAGATCTATGTGTGTAAATCTTTTTTCATAGAACATAGTTAAAAACTTTATGTCATTCAAGGAAAAATTGTCTTTTTTCTTAATTAATTGTATAACTCATCATATTTTTCCATTTTTATAAACATATCTATCTAAGAAAAAAATATCACTCCCACTAACCTCTTGTAGATGCATGAAACATATTCATTCCAAATGAATATTGTATGATCATTATGATTGATCCAACCCATAAATTTATCAATAAAAAATTCATACATTTTTTGTATTCTTTGGTTTCATCAACCCTTTTGGTTATGTTATATAGGAATATTCCAAAAATTTTCTTCCAAGGAAGGTGGTCGTGACAACCAAACTTCTAAAAAATGATCATAGAAGGTGGTGATGATAAGTATGATTTTAATGGATTTCTGCACGATTAATCGTGTAAGGTTTTTTCATTGTCTATTTATAAACATCATTGTAAAACTTAAGTAATCAATCAATAATTATTAGTACCATCTTGTACCATCCTTGATCGGTTTAACTTGAATATCCACTAATTACTTTTCATTAATAAAAGAAACTTCGAAAAGATTGGACTAGTACTTGATACATAGAATCTATCTCTGAATTAATATGAACATTCCAATATTTTTTAGTTTTCATTTACTACTTACTTATAATATTAATTATTATTATCAAATAATATATCATTTATCTTGGTGAAAATAATACCGCCTCCTAGGTTTTATTATTCCTACACAATATTTTCACCTATAAAAACTTCTCCCACTAAGTCTGGTAGATTTCAGTGTTCCTATTCCATCTCATGCACATTTGGAGTCTTAAATTAATTGAAGTTAAGTATTCTACCACTATTTCAAAAGTGTATTACTGTATTCTAATATAAACATATCTAGTATGTATTAATACCTTTCTATCTTTGGGATGTAAATATCCTGAGTAGGAATAATATAATTAACTTACATGAACTCAGTGTTTTCCATGATATATGTTTGTATCTAAATCCATCCCTTAACAAATAGTTCTCATCAAAACACATGAATTTGTGACATAATGGAATTCTTTCCTAGAATGACTTATAAAACACATTTATTTAATAAAGTTTTCATAGGGTTAGTTGTTATGATACTATTTATGAAACATGTCTTGAATGGAATAATTAAGGACTTACAATACATATAAGTATCATCATCGATACACCTTGTACTATTATGACATAATTAATGTGTATAATGTGATGCAAGTATAGTATTAGCTCCACTCAATATTTATATGATCAATTAATACACGGTTAAGACATTCTCTAAAAAGACTACCTAGAGGATCTTATATATTTTAACAAGTGTATTCATTTATCCTCTAAGCATTCCTAAAATTTCATAAAGGCATCTCATGGAGCATATGAATTTACCTCTAGATTCCCCTTAGAATAATTCACACAATTTTCCTAGACCAACTCTAGGATATTTGTGTCTTACCTTCATTTCTAAAATTTTCTTTTTCAAAAACATAATAAGTATGTACATCATGAAACATTATTTTTTGTATTCCAAGAATATAAACATTATAATGGGTATACACATGAAAACAAATTTTTGTTTTATTTGACTAAGAAATATATTACCATAAATGGGCATGAGTATTATATTTTATATTCATCATTAATTGTCAATATTGGATGTCTATGATTTGAGTACTATTGAATTATTAGTTATGTATGAAACACCTTATTAATATTCATTCCAAAAATGAAATAATGTCTTTTTGTGTGTGACTGGACACTGAGATAAATGTTTTTTTAATTATCAATATAAGAATAATAGTATAAATAGAATCAATCCCATACAGAATATGATGTTTACTACTTTATCATAACATGTCAAATTTATTTTTTTTAAAGTTTATTTATAGTCTAGGTCATACTACAGGTTTTCTCTCAAGGATCATTGATAGATTTAGAGTATGCGTTTTTAATAAAAAAAATACTAAAAGGGGTGTGGTTTAGAAAATAGTTTTAAGAAAATAACTTAATTTAAAGAGTTTAATAGTTAAGAAAAGTATATTTTGAAAAATATATTATAAGTATGTGATCATTTATAAGTTACTACACCACTTGAAAAGTTTCTTATTCTTAATTGATTATTAGGTTTTGGTGTAATCTTTTGGTTGAGGGTAAACCAAGATCTTGGGTTCCCACAAGCCTCTTAAAATGATGAAAATATAACTAAACCTTAACATAAAAATTGTGTAGTCAAGTTCTAGCCCCTTATAATGCTTTAAGGTTTTTCAAGGAACACTAAAATCTCAAATTTTTGGGAAAGAAGAGAATTATTATGTTTTCCAATCGATACAACACAAGCCACACACTTAAAATTACACATTGATCAGTTATGAAATAAAATGTGTTTCAATTAAATGCATCAAAACAAGTTAAGATACATCTAAAAGAACAATTCAAAATGAAAAAATACACCAAAATAGTATAGAATTATATGTCGTAACTCCCTCTTCAAGTGTGTAGCTCCCTCGCAATGATCACCCATAGTTTAGCCTGATATCAGGAGGAGGTGGAAGCTCTAAAGGATATCCTTATTCATTTTAGATCTCCCTATGAGTATAGGGAGACCCAAAACCTCCAAGGGGATTATAGGAATTTTATGGAACTCCAAATTGGCAGCACTTCAATCCCTTGGTCAAACTTTCAATTGAGGTGCCTATGGTGCCCTTTTATAGCCAAAATGGGAAGTGGTTTTGGGCACCCAGTTTTGGTTATACCACTTGTATAATGGTTTTGGACTAGTAAACAGCCATATCATGACTTGAATAAAAGATGAGAGTTGTTGGCCGACCTCTTGAATATATTCATGTCAAATTTGGTGGCCATTGGACATTTTCTTGGTAGATATTATCAAAATACCGAACCAAACTTTTGAATTCGTGCAGATTCAGTCCCCTAGAAAGATTAGTTCGGATGGGCCAGAAGATTGCCTAATTGAAATTGGGTTTCTTGATATGATTTGTATCCCACTGAATTTAGGATCAGTCCACAAAATTTAATCCCCTATTGATTCAAAAATTTATAGGAATTTGCAAAAAATAGTGGACATATTTCCTTGGACTTCCATGCAGTTTGATCCATTTTCCTTATGGACCATCTCCGACCCTCCAAGTCACATTTAGCTACAATGAAATCATCCAAACGAGTGAAATTACCATTTTTAATAGTGATTAAAACAAAATAATTAAATCAAACCTGAAGTGAAATTTGTTATTAAAATTTTAATTTATGATACAAAATCAATTTAACAAAGTGATGTACGGATGAAAATGAATAATGAATCGCTACACGATCACACCCCCACACCTAAACATTTTCACTCTTGGGAAAAGTCAAATTTCCAAAAATGATGCATGGATATATTCCCAACTTCATGAATATTTAACATACATTGAAAATTTAAATCTTTAAAGCAATGTGATTAAAGAAAAAACCCCACCAAGGTATTATTCTCAATGTTTATTGAAAAAGGTGTCTCATAAATTGTATCAGAAAGAAATTAAAGGAGATAAATGATACCAAATTGAGAAATAAAATTCAAAAGTTAACCATGTAAAAAATTCTCCATATGTGTGTGTGAAAACCATTTCATTCTATTCTTCCCACTTTTTACCCAGTAAATATAGGTTATTTTAAAAAAATTCTGCTTAAATGATTATGTCCACCAAACCTGTCCTATATCCTTTGCAATCAAATTTCAAGACCCACTTACTTAATCATTTCTAGAAGTCAAACCATAAGCTCCCAACCTAGATATCCCCATATGTTTCACATTTCATCACTCCCCTCATTTATTATTATTATTTTTTTTGAAAAGTTCCACTTAGAAAAAATTACACACTCTTCTATCAACCATTATTTGATCTCCTCAAGACACTAATTGTACTAGTTATAACAATATCACAGGTCGAGGAAGATTGATTTTTGACCTTCCCAAGAAATAACACATTTTTTTGTGTGTTTTTTTGTTTTTTTTGAGGGCGTACAATCGTTGGATAACAACTAAACACACATAGGTCAATCCGGTACAGTAATGAAATAGATTGGATAAGGAACAAATGTATGGAAACATCATTTTGGTAAGAAGATAAATATTAAACTAACTTATATTCACCTTCTATTGATTAAGAAAAATTCACACTTCATGGTTGGGTGCAAAGATGTGTGAAGAAATTAATTAGCAAAATTTTCCCATAAACTACTCAGAAAAAGGGTACCATTCTTCTCAAAGGTTTCAAAATGATACAACCATTTATATCATCGAAAAACAAGCAATTTTCAAGATAAAGTCAGACCTAAATGTTAAATTCATGCTCAAACACACATTTCATCATTGAAATAATATTTTTAAATGTTAAAACAACATGAAATAGGGAAATTCCACAAGAATTTTCAATAACTTCGATGATTAAGAGGGAATAATTTTCCATGATAAAGTAGGCATAAAAAATTAATATTTCATCAAAAAAGTGAGGGGGGGGGGTGATAACACCATTAAATAAGCAAAAAAGAGAAAAAGAAAGAAAGATGATGAAAATTCATAACTAACCCAGGAATATACCCATCCCCACACCTAAAGTGTGTAGTGTTCTCACTGTAATAAAAGAGAATATGGGAAGGAAGGATAAAACCTGGTGAGTGTCATTGGTAGGTTTCTTCTTGAACTTGAAGTTCCTCCATCGGGGACTCCAGAATGGCTTCATGAAAGTGCTTCATCCATTTCCCATTGATAGTGAAGGTTTTTTTGGTTTCTTTATTTGTAATTTGAACAAAACCAAATGGATAAACATTAGTAACAATGTATGGGCCAAACCAGTAGGAAAAAATCTTACCTAGATGCAACTTCAACCTTACCTTGAAAAGGAGTACCTTCTACCCAATGTGGAACGGATGATGAAGGATAAGGTACTCATGGGTAGCCTTGGTTATATCCTTATAAATCCGGGAGTTCTAATATGAATCTTTTCTCATTTCCTCCATCTCCTGAATCTGTTGCTTCCTTTGAGTACCTGCACCAAACATATTAGAATTTCATTGTTTAATGGCCCAGTAGGCCTGATGATCTATCTCAACATGGAGGTGACAATTCTTTCTAAAAACTAACTGATATGGTTACATGTCAATGGGAGTTTTGAAGGTAGTATGGTAATACCATAATAAATCATCAAGTTTAAGAATATAATATTTTCTGTTGGGTTGAACTATTTTTTTTAAGAATTTGTTTTACCTATATATTCGACATATTGGCTTGACCATTGGTTTGTGGGTGATAAGTAGTAGACACTCGATGCCCGACCCCATACGAACAAAAAAGTGATTGCATTGTTCAATTGTAGAAATGAAAACCTTTGTCACTGATGATGAACCTAGGTAATCCAAACTTACAAAAAACCTGGGTTCTCAAAAATTCTACAAATGTCTTTGAATCATCAGTCCTCATGGCTCATGCCTCTACCCATTTTGACACATAATCAACTTCCAGAAGAATGTACAAGTTTCTAAAGGAATTGGGAAATTTCCCCATAAAGTTAATTCCCCAAACATAAAAAATGTCATGGAAGAGAAAATGTTGTTGTGGAATTTAATTTCTTTTAGAGACATTCCCCATTATTTGACAGTGAGGACATGATTTATAGAAATCATGGGCATCCCAAAATAATGTTGGTCAAAAGAGGCCGGAATTGAGGAATTTTTGGGTAGTCTGTTGGGGACCAAAGTAGCCCCCACAAGCAGGAGTGTGGCAGAACCTAAGGACAAAATGAAACTCTCTATCAAGAACAAAATGCCTAAGGACTTGATCACTACATGTGCACCAAAGGTAGAGGTCATCTCAAATGTACCAAAGATACTCATGTTTTAGATGATTAGATTGTTTTTTTGAAATCTGTAGGAATGCAATATGATAGTAAATAATTTACAATTTCGGTATACCAAGGAATAAAATCTTTCACTTAGTAAAATTTCTCATCAGTAAAAATGTAATTTATGGGAATACAGGGGGATGAGTCAATTTATGAGGATGGGAAGATCCTACTGATATGGTCATCCACCACATTATCTACTCCTTTTTTATCTATAATTTCTATGTTAAATTCATAAAGGAGGAGCATCAAGTGAATGATACATGGTTTGGATTTTGGTTTCTTAAGGAGATATGGGAGGGATACATGCTTTGCGAACACAATGACTTTGGAACCTAAAAGGTATGACCAAAATTTATCCAAGGAAAACACAATGGTAAGGAATTATTTTTCAGTTGCGGTGCAGTTTTCTTGGGCATGGACCAGTGTGCGTGAGGCATAGGCTATGAAATGTAGAGCTCGATCGACCCTTTATGATAAAACTTCCCCAACTGTATAGTTAGAGGAATCACACATGAGCTCAAATGGTAAATCCCACCAAGGTGGTTGGATTATCGGGGGTGATTTCAGACTCTATTTCAATTTATTAAAATCATCCTCACATTATTTATAAAAAGAATTCTTTTTATTTTTGGAGTAAGTGGGAGAGGGGAAGTGCAATCTTTCTAAATTTACAAATGAAACGACGGTAAAATTCTGCATGACCTAGGAATGACTGCACATCCCACAAATTTTTGGGGAATGGTAGGGAAGAAATGACATCCATTTTTGATTTATCAACTTGGATACCATCCCTGAAAATGAAATGTACCCATAATATACCATGTCACGCCTTGAAATGGAATTTCTCATAATTTAATACGAGATTCTTTTCAATACAATGATACAGGACAAAACCAAGACTACTCAAACATTCATCAAAAGAGGTTCTATAAATAGTAGAATCATCTATAAATACTTCCTTGCAATTATATAGGTAATCCAAAAAAATACTAACCATGCATCATTGAAAAGTACCTGGAGCATTGCACAGACTAAATGGGATCCTCATATAGGTAAATGTGCCAAATAGAAGGTTGTCTTTTCCATATCCTCAAGGGAAATACGAATCTGAAAGTATCCAGAATAACCATCAAGGAAAAAATAGTGGGACTTTCCCGCTATCCTCTCTAGCATCTGATCAATGAAAAATAATAAGAAATGGTCCTTCCTTGTGTGTTGATTTAGTCAGTGATAGTCTATACAGACACACCAACCATTCCATACATGAGTTGGAAGCAATCCATTATTTAAAATTTTAATTAGTGTAAGAATAGTTTTTCTAGGAACTACTTGAACTAGACTGACCCATTGAATGTCAGATATGAGGTAAATGATTCCAATATCCAATAATTTCATTACCACTTTTTTAAAACCATATAGGAAGTTTGGGTTCAATCGATGTTGTGCCCGCCTCACTCGTTTAGCCTCATCATTCAACAATATATGATGTGTAAAAAATTGATGGTCTAATACTAGGAATGTTAGTAAGTTTCCATCCCAAAGCTTGTTTATACTCCCTCAAATGTTCAATTAGATGCAATTAATGCTCTGTAAGATTGAGAGGGTATGGAAATCACCATCGGTACCAAGTACCATGCAACTATGCATGGGAAAATTCTATCCGATCATAAATGTGACGTGGGGATCTAGGTGCCTTCAATGATGCAGATGATGGGGAGGGGTAGTTCTAGTGTAGTTTGGTTGGGCCTTTGGGTCATGTATTGGGCATTGTGCCTCTGGGCCTTCAGGTCATGTACTGGCCCTTATGCCACTAGGCCTACGATTCATTTATCAGTTGCCACTCAACCTAGTTAAAAAGGGGATTATCCAAAATAAATAAAAAATCAATGCCATTGGGCTATTCATCCTATCATCTTCCATTTTAAGCATATAAAAATCAATAGGAAAAATTAAAATTTTGACCCTCACAAGAATATCCTCTAACACACCCGTGGGGTGCACTGTACTCTACTTTGCAAGTTGAACAACAATTCCTATGGGCTTCAATTCTCTGATCTACAATGAAGAGTAAATGGATTGAGACATCACATTTATAGAATCACCCAAATCAAGCATAACATTGGAAAAGGAATACTCTCCTATGGCGCACGAAATTGAGAATGTTACAGGATCATTTCATTTAGTGGGAAGTGATGGCTTTATCAATGCTGAGGCATTCCTCCCCAAGCTTACCTTTTCATCACCTTAAAGTCACCTTTGGTGTGTACACATCTCCTCCAGATTATTGGTATATCTTGGAATTTACTTCATAAAATAAATCAAGGGGATGTTAACCTAAACTTCTTTTTAATGTTTCCAAGATTTCATTATCGAGTTAAGTTTATTATTATTTTTCTTGGTTGGGTGGCCCTTTGGGGAAATGGAAGAGGAACAGTTGGGCTATACGGCTTCTCGACAGACACACTCTTTCATTTTGTGGGATTTTTTTTCAGGACAAGGATTTTTCGTATTTGGATCATTTAAGATTGTTGGAATGGAAGATTCCTTAATAGAGGATGACTCTATTGGAGGGTTCATTTAGATTTTAAGTTGAGTTCCACTCTAAAGGGTTATGTAACTGACATTTCCCTTATCCCTAGGGTATACTACTAGTTGAGAGGGTAGTTTACCTGACCTATGACTTGGATTTCCCCCACCGAGTTGTCTAGATGAACTAATTGGGTTTTTAGGTCTTTTATGGTAGCTTTTTTGGTTTTTTGTAATTGGATATTATTTGAAACCATTTGTTTCATCATGTCTTCTAGGATAAGCTCGGGTTTTAGAGGGGGTTGTTGGAAAGTCCTTTGTGGTGGTTAAGGATTTATGGGTGGTGGTGGGGGATGACTACTCTAGCCTAGTTGGTTCCATAGTGGTTGAGGTTGGTTAGAATACCCTATTTACTATAGGTTTGGTTTTATTTCCACCTAGGGTTGGATGGATAATATGGTTCTTTCTTAATGGGTTGGTTATAGGGGTGTCTTGGAAAGATTTCCTCACAACTCTTAGAAGTTTCTCTCAATTGAGGGCACAAAATAATGGGCATCAGTAGATCAAATACCACAATTCATGGGAGTAGATTGTTATTTCCCATGGGAAAGAGCAAGTTTCCGGAGAAGGGTACTTACCTCTTCAAACTTTGTGTCCACCTTCTTCTCAAACTCGGAACTCTACACCTCATGGAAACCTCGAATTGGTACACTTGACATTGAACCAAATTGTTGTGTGTTCTGCACCATATTCTTAATCAGGGTCCTTGCATCAATTGGGGTTTTATCAACTAGTTAACCACCTAAAGTAGCATCAATCATGTTTCAATCAATAAGAATTAAACCTTCATAAAAATACTATATTATCAATTGATCACTAATTTGGTTGTGTGGTAAACTTGAACAAATACTTTTAAATTGTTACAAATATTCATGAAGTGTTTCCCCTTGTGATTGTCTTATACCACATATTTCTTTTCTTATAGTTGCAGTTATAGAGGCTGGAAAGTATTTTTCAAGAAAAAAGTATTTCATTTCCACCCAGCCTCTAATTGGTGAATTAACACAGTAAAGCCAATCTTTTGTAGTGCATTCTAATGAGAAAGGTAATTCACGAATCTTTACTTGTTCTTCATCCATATTTGTAGGTTTTAAGGTTGAACACATATTATGAAATTATTTTAAATTCAAATGTGGGTCTTCTCTAGTGAGTTCATAAAATATTGGCAATAAGCAAATTAAACCAGATTTTAGTTCAAAATTGGGTGTCTTGCCTTGCATTTGAATATAAGTGGGTTGGATATCAACATCAGGCGAGGTTAGTTCTTTTAGTGTTATATTATTTTCATCCATATTATACAAGTTATTTTTAGTTTTAATGTGGGTTCCATAAGAAGAATAAGGATCGATAAAAGTTTCAATTTTTCGGGTTTCCTCCTTCAAATGGTTCTCCTGTGTGTCCTGGTGTCACTGATGTAGGATCCTCTTCGATTTGGGTTCGAAAGGTGGTAAATATTCTGAATTAGAATGCATCATGAGCATAACCTACAAAAGAAATAAATTATAACACAAAAATATATGTAAAGGTAGAAGATAAAACAAATAAATATTCATGAAATTTATAATTTGTTTTTCAAAATCACGCACTAAAAACCAAAGCAATCCCCAGAAATGATGCCAAAATTTGACCATGTTGTCATGACATGTCGAATTGATTATGTTTTTAAAGTTGATTTATAGTCTAGTTAAGACCCTAGGGTCATATCTCAAGGATATTTGATAGGTTTAGAGTATGTGTTTTAAATAAAAAGTACTAAAAATGTGGGTGGTTTAGAAAATAGTTTTAAGAAAATAACTCAATTTAAAGAGTTTAATAGTTGAAAAACCAAGTGGATTTTAAAAAATATATGATAAGTATGTGATCATTTATAAGTTACTACACCACTTGAAAAGTTACTTGTTATTAATTGATTATTAGGTTTTGGTGTAATCCTTTGGTTGAGGGTTAACCAAGATTTTGGGTACCCACAAGCCTCTTAAAATAATGAAAATAGAACTAAACCTTAACATAACAATCATGTAGTCAAGTTTCAACCCATTAGAATGCTTTAAGGTTTTTCAAGGTACAATGAAATCTAAAATGTTTTGGAAAGAATAGGATTATTATGTTGTCCAATCGGAACAACACAAGTCGCATACTTAAAATTACACACTGATCAATTATGAAATAAAAAGTTTTATAATTAAATGCTTCAAAAAAGTTAAGATACATATAAAATAACAATTCTAAACCACAAAATACAACAAACCAGTAAAGAATTATGTTCCAGAACTCCCTCTTCAAGTGTGTATCTCCCTCGTAATGATCACCCACCGTTTAACCTGACATCGGGAGGAGGAGGAAGCTTGAGAGGATCTTCTTCTTCATTTCAGATCTTCCTATAAGGATAGGGATATACAAAACCTATAACGGTATTAGAGGAATCATATGCAACTCAAAATTGGAATCAATTCAATCCCTTGGTCAAACTTGCAAATGATGTTCCCATGGTGACCTTTTATAGCCAAAATGGGAAGTGGTTTTGGGCACCCAGTTTTGGTTATACCACTTGTATCTCGATTTTGGACTAGTAAATGACCATATCACAACTTGGAAAAAATAGGAGAGTTTTTGGAAGGCCTATTGAATATCTCCATGTCAAATTTGGTGACCATTTTACATCTTTATTGGGAGATATTATCAAAATACCAAACCTAACTTTTGAATTAGTGCAGATTCAATCCCCTGGAAAGATCAATTTGGATGGGATAGCATATTGCAGAATTTGGATTGGGTTTCTTGATACTAGTTGTATCCCACTAAATTTCATACCATCCCACAAAATCTCAGCCCATTTTGATTCAAGTATTTTTAGGAATGTGAAAAACAATGGGCGTGTGTCCTTGAGCTTCCATGCAGTTTGGACCATTTTCCTTCTGGATGATCTCCAACCCTCCAAATCACCTTCACCTATAATGAAATCATCCAAATAAGTGAAATTAACCTTTTTAAAAGTTATCAACACAAAATAATTAAATCAAAAATGAAGTGAAATTTGTTATTAAATTTTGAATTTATGATACAAAACCTATTTAACACAGTGAAGTAAGGGTGAAGATAAATAGTGAATCGCTACATGATCAGATGTCAAGTGCTCCACTTTACTAACTTAAAAATCTCATTTTCTCATCTTTCAGATAATCCACTTTACATCATATAATGATTTTAAAATTCCTTGGTTTCTTTATTTGAATACAAGTATTTTATTTGCATATTATATTTAATATCTAAGATGTAAAAAAGAAATATTACATGAAATGATGAATATACATGAAGTAGAAGTTTTTTTCACTTCTTCTTAAACTTATTTTAGTTTCTCTTCCAATGAAATTTCTTTCCACATAAGAAATATATAACATTATATTCACTGCATTTCCTCTAAATTTTTTGTCTCTTGAAAGGATGTTGTAAACAAACCATTAATTTTGAACCAGTCATAAAATTTTCAACATGGTCCTTAACATCATTCACTATAAAGGATGGGGATCTATGCTCTCACCTTTACATATTTTAATGGAAAAGAATATAAAAATATTCTTTGGTGGCTTCTATATGCAATTCATCATGTCATATTTGATGAATACTAAGTATTGGTAAGGATGATAACAAAATATCAGTGAATAATTTCTTATCCAAATGAATTTATAACACTACTGAATAATCAGTTTTATTCCGAATTTTGAAGTCAAGATCAATATCTTGGTATCCATCACCCAGGGTACTATAGTATAATATAGTGATTTTTTTTATCTTAAGTATCTCCTTCTCTTTATTCTAGTTCACAAAGATGATTTTTCATAGTTTAGAGTCAATTTCATTTTTATCCATATTCATATCTCCATATATAGATGATAGCATGATAAAATATATATAAGAATCATCCTCCAAGACTCTCATTTAGGAACCATTTTCACCTACATTGTCTCCATGAGGTGGATGATTACGAATAAGGGATTTTAGAACATAGATTAATTTTTTATAGTAGTGTACTGTATAATCAAATGTACCACTAAAGAAAATTTGTGTTGGTGAGGTCATGGTATCTATCCAGAAAAGATAATAGTTTTTCCATGATATCTCTTATGATTTTCATTGATTAATAAAATCATATTTTTATACCTTATCTTGATTACCAAAATGGGATGTAATGAAATTTATATTAATAGTCTCTAACTATTTTATGAAATCCAAATATCCCTCACCAATAAATTTAGATTATCCCATTGTAATAATGTTCTAGTGGAAGGGTTCCATATTCCACTTCTCATAAAACATACCATTTCTATGTAAATTACTCGAAGGTATTTAGGTAGCTGGTCTTTCAAACTGCATTATATGGCTGTTCCTTGATTCGTTGAGTGGGATCCCCAATACTAAAATTGTAGTATCATATTTCCCCAAAACTTGCTTCTAAATGGTATTGAAAAAACTATTTCCATTACACCCAATACCAATTTGGTTAAGTTAACCCATTATATTTGTTATGAATCCCTGATAATTGAATGTTTCCCCAACTATGGTCTGACCAACACATTAACTATGGTTTTATCTTAACCCAAATAATGAAAGGCAATTTTATCTTAACATTTACTTAAGGGATTTTATATATATTTAAGTATAAATATTCATTATTTTAACCTTTTACATTCCTGTTAGTATTATTTAGATTTTGTATAATTAATTAACCACATATGATAAAATAATTAACAAATAATCTATTTATTTTATTTATCTTAGCATGATGATTATTTTATTTCTTTATTTTATCACATTTAATCATCAAATAAAATTTCATCACATAAGTAAATAAATAATAATGCTCTAGAAAAAATATAATAAATATGTTTTATGATCCTAAGATTTTTCTATTGTTTGATTTATTAAGTGGATAATAATCTAACCCTTAGCCCTAGGGGAATAAATCCTTGAGTTAGGCTTGACTTGAGCAATAAAATTCCACTTTTAACATGTGTATATCCATGGTTTGTTTCACCTCAACCTAGTCTAGAACCATCTCCTCTCATATGAGAGATAGTTCCTTTATATATACTTACTCACACTCATGTGTCAGGAACTATATATTTGGGGTTATATAAAGGAAACCATGGAAACATACGACCATATATAATAATATAAAATAGTTGATATATAGATCATCATATGTAATTAAATAATAAATATATCACAAAAACCAATGAAATAAATAATTAAATTAAATATAAAACTAAAATATATATAGATCGACCAAGATCATGATCATCCATATAAGAAACAATTACACATTTAAACTAGACAATATTCACTTCATCCCACTCTATTGATATAAATTTATTGAATTAATAAATTATTTATATTTTTTATTTTAATTCGTTAATGTTAATTAATAATCCAAACATTTCATGAGATCCACATCCACTATAATTTTAAATAAATTTAATTAATTATGTTTTATTTAATATTAATTAAGTAATCTATGTGTACTAGAGGTGGCACGATGTGTATCCTGTGTGTATAATTAAATTCATTTATGAAGTTTAACTGTTACATGATGTATACCTTCACATGATATATCATGTGAATAACACTTGTATGGTCCTTATAATATACTATGTAGTTACATGACATGTATTCCTACAAAACATCTCATAATATACATGGTGTGGTATTCTATGTTTCCATTCTTGTAGTATGTGTGGCGTGTATGACTACAAGTCATGCCTCAAATATACATAATTTCTATCGCTGTAGATTCCTATAAAGTACAAAACATGTACGAAAACAAAATAGAATAACATGAATAATAATTAATAAAGGATTTAATGCCACACAAAACTTTTCCAAATCACTTGATTTGTAATTCATGTAGAAAACCATGTCATATAGTGTGTACAACCAGTAACATTCTACGTAGTTGGGTATTTATTTATTTAATTAATTCTATCCACTTGTTTACTCACTTGAAATTCCTAGCTTGGTGTGTTCCTCATGTTAGTTTTCACAAATTAGATGACATGTACAACCATTTACACAACATGTGATTTTTTAATGGCCACCTGCACTATGCGCTCAGAGACTTAGCATGTATTTGGCATGAGTTATGATGTGCTATATGAAATTTATAGAATGATATTCATCTTATACCACACATAATGTTGTGTTTCTTGATAGGAAGTCAACTTGAGACATATATTAATTACATACCACATACTTTGACCACACAATTTTTTTGAATTTCATGGTGAAAAACCGTGAAGGGTTATACAACATCTACACTGACTAGACATTGTGTACACTGTGTAATTCTATGTACCGGTTTTCCATCAATACATGGTATGTAATGATTCCGTGTATTGAACCCTCACACAATGTGCTATGATTTGCGTGGATAATCCTGGTGTGGTTGACCATGGATACATGATGTGATATTTTCAGTTACATACTGTGTAACCTTGTTTATTAGCCAAAATTTTCAGCACCTCTAGATGAGATCTTTGAATTTTCTTTATCTATTCATGGATTGATATTAGTCTTATGAATTTGAAAAATCATATTATTATCACATTCAGGTTAATTTTTTTATACCGTAAAAAAAGTGTTACTAAAAAAATGAAAAAAAATTCAACAAATAATAAATAATTATAAATTAATATTTGACCACTCCAATACAACTTAAAGGTTCTAGAGAATAAAAAAACTATTTGGGACTATTCCAAATAACATCTTTAGATTGTTTCCACATATAAATCCTCATAACTTGATGAATACAACCTCAAAATATTCATAAAGAGGATATTTAAAATATAATTTATAATGAATATAAACAAAAATTACCTTCTCTTGATAATTATTCCATTGTTGACGAATTTAGTTGACTTTATTGATGTACTATCATTTTTGTGATGAATAAAAAGAATAATTCCTCTAGCAGTATCAATACGTTCTCTAAAAATCTAAGAACATAATTGAATTAACTTCTAGAGCTAGCATGAAGGTACAGATTATATTTTATCATTCATCGTTGATCACAAAAATAATTCTTTTATGTTGGAATTATTATTTATTATTCTCTCGCTTTGGGGAGGAAGGCGGAAGATAATCATCTCAATTTAATGAGAGTGTTCTTGAGTGATTTTCAATGATCTAAAGTGAATACTCTTGGTTGAATATCATTATGCACATAAATTCTTATACAACACTAGAAATGATATAAGTTGAGTTATATTCTTAGGGTTAGGTAATTAATAATTGAATAGGGTTCCTTATCTAATTAATAACACTAAGTAAACCTCATGCAAAATAATAATAATAATAATATTATTATTATATTCCATGACATGTTTGCGCTTAAAGATATTTAAATATCATTTGTTAAATAAATAAATCAATATTTATTTAAAATATATTAAATAAAATATATTATTTACATCAGGCTATTAACTCAACCCATCGATCCTCCTAATTATTTATCAAAATTTGAGTAATAAATAATTATTCTCAATAAATATAATTGTTTTATTCATCCAGTAAATAAATAAATATTATATTCTTTCTTCTGGTTAAATTTTATCATAACATTCATATATTTAAATAAATATTTATTAAATAAATAAATATTTTTCAAATATATATTAATAAACAAGAAATAAATAAATATATTATATTTTCTAAGTTCAAAATAATATTTATTTAAAATTAAACTCCCATATATTATATCTTGAATAACTAGTTATTGAAATTATGCGATCAATATATCCTAAGTAATTATCATTTTTTGGTCTTGAGAATAATGTATATTATAACTATTAGATTTAGACATAATTTAATTGAGACTCTATATACACTTAGTGAGAGGCCCTCTAGGTAAAATTTTTACTGACATTAGTCATATGGCCTAAAGTACAATAATAACATCTAATAATATGTCAAGGGGGCCATAGTGAAAGTAGATAATGTTGTAATGAAATAATCCCCATGTTAATTTTTTAATTTGTTATATATTCTCTTTTTCTTGTTATCTCATCAAGTAGGTATTATACTTGTTTCATCAATATATATGTTTTCAATTTATTTATTTTACTACCTGAAATGAATTCATCAACAAAATTCCTTGACCATGAACTTAAATAGATAGTTCTATTTTTATTAATGGGATAGTGATATATACTTCCATTAATATGAATCAATCCATTTCTCTCTTTGTTCATTCATTAATGTCATATCACTTATGAGCCGCCCAACCTATGAAACTTCATCGTGTATATATGTTGTCATGGTTTTCACCAATACATAAAAGTACACAATTCATGAAAAAAATTAATAACAACCTCAAGTATATGGACCAATACACACATCCGTATATAGGAATATACAATAAAAAATATCATATAGAATTTATATTGGTGATTCTATCCTCAAAACCTCCTCTCTTGGATACTACCAAGTGTGAAACATCATGAGTAGAATCCTTATATGTTGTTGAGAATCTAACTCATGATGGTCTAGACATAATATCTTTCCTATCAGATAGATATTATCATACCATATGGAATATGTTTTTGAATACTATTATAGCACTTTAAAGATCACATTACAGCTAGGAATTACTATAACCTTTCGATGTGAAAAATACTCTTAGGAAATTAACAAATTAATATTATATATAATAACACTTATCATGTGATATGATATTAATAAATGTCAAGGTTTGTGAATGTTCTAGTAATTGAATGTAATAATTCAGTTGGTTCTAGTGAACAAACTCCTACACCATTTATGTGTAATTTATTAACATATTCATATATTCTACTTCCACAGTTCATCTAAGAGTGTCAAAAAATGACCTCAGCAGACTCAAGAATCTTAGGAATAATCAATGGTTATATCCACTGGGGGATTTTGAAATCCCATTTGGGGTTTGGTCGAGGATTTTGACTTGGAATACAGATCAAAGTAGGGGATTCACAATCTATAATGAAGGATTTCACACCTTAGGGTCAGTATGAGGCTACATACATGGAGTATATGTAAGATAATTTTAACACTGGTGTTGGAGTGCATCCATATACTATTAGATGTACTATTCTTATGTCATTTACACTAACATACACTTTATCAATAAAAATAAAGGCCTTTGGGCCATTCGGGCTCTTCTATCTAATATGATCCATGATACTTCTCTAAGGGAAATAATCATATAGACCAAGAAGGTCCCTTTTCATGATTTGGTGGTTTATTTCTATAGGAACTTCTAGGATCTCATAGTTGAATATATACAGTAATTTGATGTTATTCTAGAAATAGACTTGTTGAATTAGTTCTGAGCATGTATTTACTTCTATGATCAATGGGTATCTTTCTCATCGCCACCTAGTTTACCATATACTCTTCATGAGGAGTGGATGATTCTAGATATTTGAGTAGGTCCTATAAAGGGGAAGGTTAGGGATATCACTATGGAAATAGGTAGTCTCATCCCCTGAGCAACGGAACATATGAAATATCCATCATTGCCTTTAGTGGCGGATCTCTACCATGATGTCCTATATTAGGACTACTTTGGATCACCGCCTAAGCTAGAGGTGGAGTTAACAATTAATGATATACCTAAAATTTAACATATCTTAATCCCTCCATACATAATGGATCTAACTAAATTTTGATAGTTTAAAATCATGTTTTAGGAGTTTGAATCAAATGGATTCATTAGAATGATATTGTAAACTTTGGGTGCTCCAGTCTTTTTTTTCCAAGAGGGCCTATTGGAATCTCCATTTTTGTGTAGATTATCATCCTCTAAAATAGTTCATGATTAAGAAATGCTACCCTTTTTCTAGAATTTAGAGTATATTTATTTAGTTAAAGGGGGAATGATGATTCTCAAAAATTAATTTTTGATATTGATACCATCAACTTAGGGTTAGACCAAAGGAAATTTCTAAAACTTCATTTTGGATCTAATTAAAATATTTTGAGTACCTGGTCATGCCTTTTGGGATAACTAATGCTCCTAATATTTTAGAACCTAATGATAATTATCCTTTATCCCTTCTTAGAATCAATTTTCATGGTTTTTGTGGATGGTATCTTTATTTATATGAAATATTAGGATTACTAGGATCAACATCTTTAAATTTTAATGGAAAGATATTGTAGATAATTGACTATATGAAAAACGGTCAAAGTTTTAATTTTGGGGCTAAGAAGTTAAATAACACTTCAAGTGATTTATGAAAAAGATACATCTATAGACCATATAAAGGTAGAATACAAATGTCATGTAATGTATCATCAATTTTAATAAATATTATAAAATTTTTATGGATTGTGGGTTACTTCAATCACTTCATCTAGAATTTTTTCTGGTTAGATTCTCAAATAAATGCTTTAACTAATAAGAGGGTAAGATTATATGGTTATAAAAATGCAAGTTATGAATTCATGAACTGATGAATAAACTCACCTCAAATTTTATTCTAATTCTCTTTCATCAAGGTGAGGCCTTTAAGGTATACTATGATAAATAATTTCAGGCACTTGTCTATATTCTCATGCAGGATTAGTGATTAGTGGCATACATTTCTAGATAAATTCTTTCTCATGAAAATAACTAATTTAATTTTGATTGGGAATTATCTATCTTGATTATTGTATTGAAGCACTAGACCCAATACTTATTCAATGAGATCTTCTTGGTGTTCAGGGACTATAAATGACTCAAGTAATTTTTCTCTCAAAGGTTTCTGAATTTGAAGTAGCATTACTCGGTGGAGTAACTCCATTATAACCAATATGTACCTTGTAAGGTAAATTTATTTTATGATGCACTCTCTATGAAGATACAACCTCAATAGGGTGTACGAGAAACAAAAGAGTGTGTATTTATGTATCTTATGGAATTAATCCTATGTGATTAGGAATCATAGTGGATCATGATTATATCACATTGATACAATATCATTGATTATAGAATACAAGAAGGTCTCATAGTTATCTGATTTTAGTGGTAACATAATTTGATAAAAACTTGATGGTGAGGAGATCCTTGATGACTAGTTCCAAGATTCTCTATCTTTTATATAAATTCATGGAAGACTCATAATCCCTATGATAATGAGAGAAGAATTTGTGAAGGAGGACCATTCATCTAAGTGCATGATTCACCATTGAATCATGAAAATTTATTATAATATACATTTCCAGTTTCTTCTAGCATGACCTAAACAAGGATGCTGTGGGAATCATCTCTAGATGCCTCACTTTTCAACCAGTGAAGGTGGACATAAAAAACACACATGTACTCTCAAGTCATTTCTTTATTAATATGGAAGCGAGATGAAATCATGATAGATTCTCTAAAAAACATTCCTCAATAATCCAAATAAAAAGATATATTTTGGGTAATTATGGATCTTCTCCCCAAAACATATAATCTTTTTCCTATTAAAGAGGCTTCTAAACTAGAATCTCTAGGGAACCAATATTTTAGATAAATTATAAAGATTCATGGAATACCCACCATGGGATCTAAAATTTATTATGTTGTAATTCATCATTCATAGGAGGATGTTTATTTAACAATCTACGTAGGATCTAACTCTAATATTGAAACTAATGGTTTCCTTGACACGAGACGACACTTCCTTCTAGTATTGGATGAAATATGTATAGTCAGGGCTTATAGAGGCATGTTTAATGCATGATGATATGAATTGAATGCATGCATTATTACTTATTTATTTACCACCATTTTATAAATTTACATATATTTCTACATTTATTACAAGAGCTCATTGGTGGTGTCTTACTGGGCTTTAATAATCACACCTTATACAATCAACATAGTGCATATCTATACTTTATTATTAGGGATTAAGGTATGTGAAAAAAACCTATGTCTGGTGGCTGAGCATATGGATCATAGTATGGAGATAAAGGTGGTATAAGGACATAAACTAGGACCTTTTGTTTTAAAACTTATTTGGTTATATTATTATTTTGTGTATAAAATTTACTAATCCACTTCCCATAGGAATCACCATTTTACCAATATTTTATTACTACCATGGTTTCATTTTTTATTACACGTGATGTTATTTATATGGTTTTCCTTTAGCTGTGATTACATAATATCTATTTATATATAATTATATCTTCCATTTTATTTATTTTTGGATGATGTGACACTAAGGGAACAGTATACCAAAACATCTGGTTTTCCCCTCATTTTATTTTTGTAGCCTCTTGCATATAAGGAGATGCATATGAGGTCATGTACTGATTCATCTCGGAACCTGTGAACTAGGTCAAAGAATTACAACCTCCACATGAACAATCTCCCCAATAACAATATGTACAATCATTATGACATGAAATTAAATGATTTAATAATCCACATATATCAAGATACCCAACCGATATAATATTTTTTTGGTAAATATTGATCCACAGGTTACAAAGTTCACAATTAGATAATATGACCCCTTATACATCAAGATAGTTTCTCTTGGATACTTCACTTGGTTCAAATGATATTGTTTCCTTACCACCAAATCAATCCTCCCTTGTGCCTACTTTAAAATAAATTCAAAAAAACACTTGATCAGATACCATTCTATCACGACCCACCCCTATTGGGATTCTACCTATGGTTAGAGTGGAACCACTAAAATCCCACCCTTAATATTCCATAGGTTAGAGATGTACACTAAAGGCATATCATTACATATATAAATATGGAATTACCCTTTATAAATGATAACTATATATCACCAAGAATAATATAATTCATTTCCCAACTATAATACACACATAATGTCTATCAGTGTGTGTAATATAATATAATGATATGAAATAAATAGAAAAACAACAAAAAATCTATAATATCTTGTATATATTAAGTAAATTATAATGTAATCTACCTCCATCAAGAAGTCACTCATGTCCAAATCTAAGGTTTCATGATACCACCACCAACTTTATCAAGAAAATATTAATAATATTTTATAGAATAGATGTATAGAATCCTTAATTAGTACAACTACCTTATTATGTAACCATGTTCCACATACCCCATCTGTACCTCCCCACACACAAGAGGCTGTCGACTAGTGGTAATGGTCTAGGGTGTTCCCCTAGGGAGATTATACCCTCATATATAAATCCATAACACTATAAAAACTAGGATAAAATATAATAAATATCATAAAAAATAGGAAAATACCACAATTTATCACATTCTATGAAAAAATGTATATGTACAAAGAAATATGAGTCATATAAGTGAAACTCAATATCTTGTGGGTTAATCATATACGGACATTCCAAAAGAACAAAACCTCACTAGATTAGCATCAAGGATCCACCTAGTTTAGATCCAAAACCACCACTAACATCATTTTTACTCCAGATACATACTTATAGCTATGTTTTAATCACATATCATTTTCCATTTCCTATGTACCCAGACATGAAGCTACATGTATCCCGAAGGGCCCATGTAGGGTGAGATAATGAAACTTAGTAGGCCACCACCAATGGTGTCCCTATAAAATACCCACATATATATTATTCTATACTATTTCACAAAGAATATAACCCTATACAATACCAAAAATAATACTCTAAACCATTATTAACCAGCTACAAATAATATCTTGTACCTCTTTCATCTAGTCTTAGAGTGGGTTGGTGTACCCATAGTCTATCACACCAGAATTCCCCATTGATTTCCAACCAATTAAAAACCACACTGTGATACACACACACTTGTAATATTTTTATTTATTCCAACATATTAATAATGACACCACAAAAGAATATCCACACACTAATGGAGGAGTTCCATGGTCAATTAATTATTGTTCCAACCATTGGATCAATAGCCCATCAAAACCTAGGAAAGACTAGAACCCTCCCCCATCCACTAATCTCAATCACCACCCATATCTCATGTACATCACTATGGTATATCACTCCTCTAAATCAATGATAATATTAATATAACCTAATATGTGTATCTACTAGGGAACCTCTAGACAACCAGTGGTCAACACTACCTCTTGGATATTATACTATATACACATGACCTCAACTATCTCACCCCCTTATTGAGAAGAATCACCATAAACCTATCGATACAACTTAGGGAATAACTATTTCTATATCCTCGGTGATGAATATTAGTCACCCTATTTTAATATATCCCATGAAACCCTTTTCAATACTCCATGTCAATTAAAAACATAAAATCTATTTAAAGCCTCATGTGTACAAAATCCCATTCAAATCATTAGTAAAATGGACAATACACAACATCCCATAGTCATATCTTATCCCTTATGTACACAAAACCACCCTAGGACCACCATTCAGTACCATATAGACCACAATTGGTAATATTTTGAGTCACTCACATGATACTACCCATACTCATAAATAACACGACACATAACATACATATAACAATATAAATAACCAAGGACCACCAACCTACTACTAATAGAGACCCTCTCATAAAATCTCATATCTTTATTCAACCTAAGGAGGAAAAGATTGAGAAACTATGGGAAAATACCTAAATTATATATTTTAGTTGAAACTCATCATAGAGAAGATACAACTAGAAACTGATGGAAAGGAAAGTCAAACCTTAACCAAATTGACTCATAAAGGATGAATACTCATCAAACTAATGAAAAACGATGAAAATAAAATAAATAAGAAGAGGGAATAAAGGGAATGGGTTGGGAGAGATTTCTTTGTCAAACGGTTCCCAAATGAAGGTTTCCTTATTTAAGATAATTAAACAAATTAATTAACTAAAATATTAATATTCTAAAAAAACACCTAGGTACTCACTGTCTACCCAATAACCTACCATAGAGTTCCCAACAACTCACCAGGGACCTTCACTGGGGCTACCACCTACCTAGTTGACCTCTAGGAATTCTTACTCCATGGTGATGCCACCTGGTGATTGGTCCCATGTAACTATGTACCCGGTTCCCTATGTATTTAAACGAAAGATCCCAACACCCAACCAAACATCTTTATCTTGACCTTTGTTCCTTATCTAATTCCCCAGATGCTTGAAATATGCCCCAATACACATGGTTTGGTCAAATCTTGATCCTAATCATCTCACTCGAATACCCATACCATCACAGAAAGGATGATCATATAAATATACTCTGTAGATTTATCCTTGTAACTCTCACGTGTCCATGTAAATGAATTATACTATTTAATTCGTGTATGGAATAAGTAAAATAAAGTAATCAATAAATATAAATTTACCAAAAGAAAACTATCCAACAACTTGTATTATATATCACATAATTATCCCTCATTCCAAACCATATCACATTCATTATAATGATGGGTAGCAATGACTAGTACTCATAGAGGAAATTTTCTCTTATGAGGGTGATGAATTTAGTTTGTGTATCTAGATACATCGACTAAATTATCCCTTATAATAGTCTTATTTCATTATCTTTATTAATTCCACAATTGATGTAGGTTTTTTTTAGTGCTGACAATATCTTATTTTGTTTTTGGAGGCCCGATATCAAATAATGTTAGTGTTGTACCTCATCATTGAGAAGATCCTGATGGAGATATACCATATAGATACTATATTATATTGAAAGATACTTACTTTTCACAGGGTATGTAATTTTTGTATCTACAACATATCATATTCCATGTTCAAGGCCATATCATAAATATTTTGGTAGTGATAAAATTACATTGTACATTCCAATCATATTGTATGACTTTTCAATATCTTATTATAGGAATCACAATGCATGATTTACATAGAATAATATGATTTATAAATTTAGTCAAAAGTTAATAGTTAATGTTTGGATTCTGTTCCACATTGTATATCATTATAAATTTAATAAGATTAAATGTATTGGGATATGGTGCATTGATGCTGGTGTGATCGCTTTGTGTGTCGAATCCCGCACAGGTGTATGGGTAGTGGTGTCATGATATCCCCCCCGAAGCAGGCATTATTGGAGAATACATGGATGTAGTAAAATGTTAAATGCATGAAATGGATTATGTATTACTCATGTGTTTTGTAATATATGAGTCAATTCATGAACACTTTAGAATGTCACAGGGTTGTATAATGGCCTACTTCAATTGATATGTTGAGAGTTTGTATGTTCCCATGCTTCTTATGATTCATTTATTCATGAAGCTCTCTTTTTTATCTTCCATTTACTTCTTGAGATACTAGCATATCATGGAAGGTAAGAGGTTCCCACCTCAGTGTGAGGTAATTCGGTTTATCTAACAAATACACCTCAAAGGATGGAGTCTGATGACTAACTCTTTATAGACCTACATCAAACACATTATCAAAGATAATGAAAGTGGATATAATTTTCGTAAAGTACACAACATGTTATATGTTTTTACAATTTACATGATTTTTTGTTTCACTGGATTGTGATCCAAGATTTTTTAGTTTCTAAATGTTTTTTATTGTATTTATTAAGTGTTAATCACTAATGAGAACCCCAAATATGGTCAATTAGGAATTCCATGTTTTTTGATTCTCAAAATCATGTTTTAAATAAATAAATTTAATATTTTATTAAGTATTTCATTACATGTCATTGAAAATTATTAAAATTTAGTTACATGGATGTCCATAAGATATATGAAATCATAAGTCATGATATAGCTACCCCAAACTACATAGGATATCATAGGAAATAAATCAATATAAATCCTTCAACATTTCACATGTTGTAGAATATGATATGAGATATCGTATGAGCTGACAGTGATGAATGCATGCTGTGAAACAGAGCCTCAAATTATTAAGGTAATATTAAATATATCATCAAATACGACACCCAAGATCCAAAAGGATCTATCATTTCAATCATATTTTCTATATTAGAATTTGATATATTATATAGAAATCCACAAATTATGATAGTATATTTATCATAAAAAGTTTTTTTATAAATTTCAATTATAATTGAATAAAATGTTTTAAAAATTATTATAAATCGATATTTATTTAATTTGTTGAATGCTTATAATTTAATTAATTATAAAATTTTTAAAAATCAGTTAAGTATAAAAGGTTTATAATTAATTAATTAAGGGTTTATAAAACATTTATAAAATAAATATTCCATAATATTAAATGTTATTATTAAATACCATTCGTAATTATATGGCATGACTTACAATCTAGATATTAAATATTTATATGGAAAATATATGAGTAATTTATAAAGTCTTAATAAAATACTAAATAAGGATAAATATAAAATGTATTTTATATTAAATTATAAATTGTTCATAATTATTTAAATTAAAGGCCTTATTTGAGAAATTATTTAACACCGTATCAAAATGAGGTTTGATAATTGATAGATTCCGGTTTAAATAATATTGAATATGTGATATTTATATTATGAAATTTTTTCAGATAATTGAATTAAAATATAAATCTTTTATAATTCATTGAATCTAATATATTTATGTCAAAGTTCATATAATGAATAACATGAAGGAGTTCATATTGTAATAAATTATAGTGTTTATAATATAATTCTTTATGGTTTTTTCATAAATAGTTTATCTCATGTTTAAATATATATATATTTTAATTATTTATATTATTCCCTATGTTATTCATAAATATAATTTTTATATTATGAATGTGTGTATGGTTTATTTTTAAATTTTAAATTTCTTTTATAAAATTTCACACATGTCTCTAAGAAGTTACATGATAGGTATGATAACTGATTCAATTTTTTTTCTACCTTTAATTTGTCTTATAATAAGTCATTAACATGAATTTAAGGGTTTATTATATCTTATACATATTATGTGTTAGAATTATGATTTAATTGAGGTCTCTATTTAGTAAAGAATGCATGAATAACTAGAATTTGAGTCAAATAACTCACTAGCCTAGATTTTTATGCCTTGTATAGAAAATTTGGGGTTGGATATCTATTTTCCCAAGCTTACTATTATTGGGATTATTTATTTAATATTATTCTAAACCATTACATTAAAGGGTTTCATGTACCTTAGCATGAGATCTATTTTTATGTGTATAAGTATAGTTGGATTTTAATTTGGTTTAGTAACACAATCTATCAATTGTGTAAGGCGATACATATCAATATGTTTTAAACATATTGATATGGTGGAAATAATAGGATTCCAAACTAAATAATTAGAAGCATTCATAAATTTAAATATAATACATGAGATAATATTGTATGATTAAATCCCTCTATAAATGATAAGTTTTTTATTCCTTCTAAAGAATGCACATCTCAAGACCTCATTCATTTATCTATGTAGGTTCTACCAAAGCAGGGTACCCTCAAATTTTCTTGTTCATGGAATGTATTCAATAAGGTGACCCTAAGAGTGAATTGCACAATTTTTTTCATTCTATTTATGATACACATAGCTATAAAACCCTTTGGAAAGATACTAGAGGAATGTTGTTGAGTCTATCTATATAATGAATTGGTCAAAGTGTTGTTTTTTCATCTATCTAAGAGTCATATATGATATGATTGACATGATGACCTTCTTAAATAGTTAAGTGGTGAGACAAATACAAAATTGGACTCATTTTTTAGTGAAATATGGATCTTATATCTCTAATGATTTTTTTTAATTTTAAAAGGGGTCATCATTTTAGTGGGATTGCATTTAACAAATGTAATTAATAAATAAATGTAAAAATGATACTTATTTGTTAAAATATTATTTTTTAGATTAATGAAACCATCATCATCATTTTTTTTGAAATAAATACTATAGAATGGATAATCATAATGTAAAATATTACTTAGTTTTGTATAAAAACAAAATAATTGTTATTAAAAAGGAAAATTCTATTTGTTTGGGAAACACCTTCCATAGTAACTGACTATTGAGGTTGTTCAACACATGAATCAAGATTTTTATAAGAACCATAAAATGATTCACATGTGGTTTTGAAGACATTGGATTCAAGGTGACTAGAGTAAATTTAGTCTCTACTATACTCTTCATGATTGAGTGTGATAATAACATATAGATACTTGAGGGTTTCTGAATTCTAGATATGAAATTCAATATGGAATCATAATTGGAAATGTTTGAATAATGTGAACAAGTTTCATTGTATTTTTACATGACATTATCAATTATTTGAGAATAGATGAACTAAGAATGAGATGTACAAGTTCTGGTATAATTTTTAAAAGTAAATTTAGTTAAAATATAAAACATAAAGAAGAAACTATAGTTGTAAAGCACAACAATGTTTCTTCAGAATAGCCAAATGAAGTCATTAAAACCTAAATATAAACTCAGTAAGAACATTGTTCCTATAGGATTGAAATTTCCCTGGATGCCAAAAGAGATTTGTTAAACTCTATGGAATGTGAATATCTACTATCAATATTATAAAAATAAATTATTTTATTTTTATGGGTATATGATATCAAATGTATACTTTAAAAATGTTGTAGTATACTGGAGTTAAAAATAATGTTAATAACTAGTGGATATTTTAGTTTTTTTTAAATAATAATAAAAAGGGTCCTAGATAATTGATTTTAAAGCAATGGAATATATATAAAACTAAGATAGAACAAAATAAAATTTCTGTGTTTTCATCTTATTTCTGTTAAATGATAAGAGATGTTGTTTGTTAAAAATGAGTTGCTATTAACAATATCAGATAAAAGTTATACTCATTGTTTTTGGTTCATTAAAATATATAACACATTTAAAAGTAGTAAAAGGATAAAAATATTTTATCCAAGATAAAAGAGTTTATATATATGTTTGTTAAAATATGAGGGTTGTGATCCCACCACTCCTCAGTGACATATAATGATGAATAAATTATTCTTTTTCAAATAATTCTCCAAAATCATAAATACCATATATGATATGGATAAGTAATTTATTTTATAAATATTACTAATAATGTAAATAAGTTTTATTTTCTAACAAAAAAGACTTTTTATATCTTAATATGATATCCTAAAAATAATTTAGTCTCTAAAAGGATAACGGGAGTCTGTTTGGACTTAGAGATTTCAAATTATAACAAATAAAACATTATGATAATCCAAATAAAATGTGAATGTCACTTAATATTCTAAAAGTTTTAGGGTATTCCAAAAAAAATTAATATCTCAAGGAAAACTTTGGATTTAAAGGGTTCTAATAATGATGATGATGATAAAGAAAACATAAGTTATTATTATCATAACATTTTATGTTGTGAAGTCATGGAGTTTTCATATTATCTTCAAAGAGTAAAACATTAAGAATATGATTCCCAAGTCTCATCATTATTAAATCATTATTTAATGATAAATGGTACCCATTAAATATTTTAATGTGAGGGTTTTATCTGATTCTCATGTAGAGATTCTATAGGAATTATAAAGAGATGTAATGAGTTTAAGAAAAACTAAAAATTTTCACAGACATAAAGATGATATATAAGTATATCATATATGATATGATGATTCAAACACTTATATATGGTTTTCTTAGTAATCTTGAAGGAGTTTATGTAGATGAAATGTATTGTGTTTTACAAAAGGAAACCCCCAATTTAACCTTTATATACATTGTTTCTGTATATACATGAAATAAAATGATAAGTGACTTGTCAAAGTTTGACTTTATGGTATCCCTAATCAATGATTCACCATAAAGTATTATCGATTGTGATAAAATGTTATGATTATCATGAGTAGGATTTCATATAGAGATATAGAATATGACCATCAAGCACAAAAATGGGGTTTTTTTACAATAGATTATCCATGAAATATACCACATGGAGTGCCCTCCTATGAAATTGAATATAAAATAAATTAATCTAAAAACCTAATCACTAATAAGACTAAAAATATCTGTAAATGTAAAATCATAAATTTAATCAATATCCATCATGCTTTCCTCTACCAATACTACTTTAATATATCATTTCCTTATGATTAAGAGCACCAAAATAGCTACAGTGAACTGATTTTAGATTATATTTGAAAAAAGAATAATTCAACTCACTACTAATGAATTAATTACCACTATTTTAATGAGTTTTTTATATTATAAAATCTATTAATTTATTGATTCTATAAAGAATAATATAGATAACTTAAGTTTCAATAAATTATTATTAAATAATATTATTCTTCTAGTAATGAATAGTAAATGTGATTTGATACAAATCCTCTTCTATCGATATCACTCTCTTATATGGGTTTATCCACTAATTTATAAGTAGTATTTGAAATGGAATAAAAAAGTTACATTAAACAGAAAATAAAAAAGGAAAACTAAGAATTAATTGTGCAATATTATAAAATTTACAAAAAAAATGACCATATGATATACGAATCTGAATACTGTACATGAAAACCAAAGAAAAATGCATGAAATCAAAAACCATAACTTTGGATATTACTCTCTTCTATGGTTTTATCTATAACATGATGTGATCCCCAAGACTCTTATGTTCAACACTATATCAAATCTAATTTAAAATCTTGACTATGATATCATTCCCTATAAACATTGACAGTTCCCATGCATGTAAATGAACCACCAAATCATAGTGAAACTATATATATGTTTCCATGAAAGATTATTTTTCTACATCCTACTCCATTGTGTGGAAAAATAAAAAATCCCATGTATGAGACAAATTATTATGTAACTTATGCTACATGGGTTCCACAATGTGAATTTCAAAATATGGAATACTGAACTCACATGAATTTTCCATTTCTATTTTGTAGTAAAATGTAAAACTTTACATAGGTAAACAATACCTTATATATGCATAATGCCGCTTGAAAAAAATTATGTATACATGGAACAACATCCTATTAATTTTCCAAAATCTATTCTCTACCCACACATAAAATCCTTACACATTATCCCATATTGGTAACTTTTACATATTCCTCTTCCAAAAAAATTCATATATATATATAAGGTTCCTTTTCAAAATTATATATTTCATAAAAAATGACTTCTTTTCATAAAATTCACCAAGACATCACAAAATCAAAAATAATTATTTTCCTACCATAAAACAAATAAAATAATAAAAATAGGCAATGATATATTATTTTAGCAATGAAAAGCCTATGATATATATATACTAGTACTCGCCCATGCGTACGCACAGTGATATTTAATTATTATTATCTGTCTTCTTAAGAGTACTATTTATGGAATCTCACCTTTTTATAACATAACTTTTCATTACATTTTACAAAACCGAGGATCTTTAAGGTTTAGTGTCTTGAAAACCAGGAACTTAAAACATGAAAACATAAAACATCCTTCTTAAACACTTGAAAGGATTCTCCTTATGTTCATCCTAGGTTCATTACTGCATCTCATAACTTGGGGACATACATCAAAAGAAAGGGTGAGCAGAAGGCCCAGTAAGGGAAACAAGGGAAAGCATTTAACATGTGAACTTGAGATACATCAACAATGTCATGAAAAAGAAATTTAAGGCATGAGAAAGAAATCATGAGGCATATCATAATAAAAATAACGCATTTCATAACTTGAATATGTGGCTACAACATTTAATATTGACAATAATTTCTGTTTCACCAAGGTCCATCCCCAAGGTTTCATTAAAAATTACCAAGGTTATTCACCAAGGCGTCGTTAAAAATGGTCATCTCTAGAGATTAAGTCTTTACCCAATGCATTGGAGCGCTATCAGGGCACACCCTTAATTTGTCTTTTATTATCATGTGATCCACATATATCATCATCAATAATTTCATAAACAACCCATATAGCATCAAAGAAATGGGTTTCATTTCATAATCATAACGTTTTAAAAACTGCTTTAAAGACATGATCTTTATGTCACTTTAAACCCACGGAAAAGGAAAGCGGGTCTCATGTATGTAAATACCAGAATTTAAAATAGAACATTTTGGTATATATGTGAATACCCCTTTATAAGGAAGATCTTTGAGTATTCACTTAATAAAATAAAATAATTTGAGAAAAAGAGAGAGACATTTGAGATGGAAATTCTGCAGCATAACGGCTATGCATCGGGGTTTTAGAAAACATTGAAAAGAGAGGGGACATAGGTCACCCACTCATAAATGATACAAAGAAAAGTAGAGGGATAGAATATAATAGATATAAGAACATGGTAATGAAATTTGAAAGACATACCATATGAAATGAAAAACATGGAGGGAAGACAAAAATAAGATTTCTCTTATGAAAATTCGGCAGCCTAACGACGTCACTTAAACTTCAACAAAATAAATTGAAGAGATCAAATAGGGTCTCTCATAATATGAACATATAAGATCAGTATGATAGATATAGATATCATACCCCAACATAATAAAAAGGAACTTGAAAGACTTGACATGAAAGTAGAACTTTGAAAAATGAGAAAGGTGAAAGAATCCCTTAAAAATTCGACAGCCTAACGACGCCACTTAAACTTCAACAAAAATGAATTGACGAGATCAAATAGGGTATCTAATAATATGAAAATATAAGATCAGTATGATAGATATAGATATCATACCCCAACATAATAAAAAGGAACTTGAAAGACTTGACATGAAAGTAGAACTTTGAAAAATGAGAAAGGTGAAAGAATCCCTTAAAAATTCGTCAACCTAACGACGCCACTTAAACATTCTTAAAATGAATTGATGAGAGCAAGAGGGAGTCTCTAATCATATGAAAATAAAAAGGGAAGTAAGAGGAATATAAAAGAACATCCTCCAACATAAGAGCATGGAGCATAAAAGAAATGACATAAAAGAGATTACTTGAAAAGAAAGAGAGAGGTAGGATCCCTTACCTTAAACGTAACTCTTAAAAATCGAAGGTTGGGACCTTGAGGGATTGGGGGCACCTTGGAAGGACTCCTTGGGAGGTAATGAGACCAGATCTTAGTTGGGGGAGAGTTGGGAGTCGAATGGATGAGAGGATGTCTTGGTATTTATAGGGAAAGTGAGGGGACAAGGCATTAATGGCCAAGGGACACCTCACAAGTGGTTTTCTCAAAACCATGGGCTCTCCCATGGTGTTTCCCATGGAGTTAGGCTACATGGCCCCCCCATACAATAATTCATCACCTTTGGTTGGAAAACCCTTAAAATATCTCATGACATCATCATGACACAGTTATGAGTCATTAAACATACCGAAACCCTAAAACTGTATTTTTACTATTCATTGAAAATTTAACTTTCTCAGAAAAATACCAAAATTTAACCTTAACCAAATATCGATGCTTTGATTTCAAAAATAAAATCCATTTTATAAAAATAATTTTCGAAATATTTTTAATTTATTTTTTAAATAAATACACTATTCACTAAAAATTCATTTTTTCAGAAAAATTCCCAAAAATTACCTTAACATAATATCGATGCTCTGAGTTCAAAAATGAAATCTATTTTATAAAAATAATTTTCTAAATAATTTTAATTTAATTTTTAATTAAAAAACACTATTCACCCGAAAAAACTAATACTTGACTAATAATTTATGAAACCGTTATTTAACCATTTTATTGAATCACATTACTTAATCAAGGTGCCTAGATTATATTAATACTTTCTTTAAGTGAGATTACTAATCCATTTGGCCACATTACTAATCCTAAGCATAAAATCACTATTCATAATTTACTATTCATCAAAAATTAAGTTGATCTTATTAGACTCTAAATTTCCTACTGAACATAATTGTAGAAGACCATTTTTTGAAAATCATTACATATTTTTAATTATTTAAGGTTTACATAAACATTTTTTTAAAATATCCTTTCTCTAAAATTCACTAAAAATATGCATACTATATTTATCCAGACATTTGAAAATTCATAAACTTCATCATAAGAAGAAATCAAAATTTTTATTTAAAACAAAGGATTACAAAAGGCAGTCACGGTCTCCTTACATATCCCCTTATCACACCAGCATAGGACCTAAGTGTAAGGTGTGCTAAGGTGAGAGAATCCGAGGGAGGCTCGGCCAACATCGCACGAGTAGTAATTTCTATCAGTTTGAACTTCTCGTGAAGGAGATTCCGTTCTAGATTCACACGATGAAGTTCGGCTTGGGTTTGGTCCAGAGAAAATCCCAGTGGTGCTACCTCCTTCCCAAGTTCTGTTAGATGGGCTTCGATCGTTCCAAGACTACTGGGCGAGGCCATCGAATCTTCTTTCTATATTAATTAACCAAGATTACTTGTATTTAGATACAATAATCGAAACGTTTAGTTTCCAGTGGTCATATTGACTAATGATCATATAACAGTCAAAACCCAATGGTGTCATTTTAATTATACTAATGTTATCAAATGAAATAGTTTTGTTGAGTATAAAAATAAAATAACACACAAAATTAGGAAACAATATTTAATCAAAATTTCAGGTCGTTACAATCTTACCCCCTTAAGAAATTGAGTCCTCACAATTTTTTTAAAATTGGGTTTTGAAATTTCATTGAAGGTCCCACATCGGAAAAGGAGTTAGTAAAACTATTACTTTAAAATAAAGAAAGGGAAGTACAAATGTCACCCGAGTTAACCCATACTAGGATTCCATGTAGGAAAACATGGACATGGAGGAGAAAACAAAGGGTCACGTTCTGAGGGAGAGTGATAGAAAACATTATTAGGAGAAAGTTAACAACAAGAAAATCAAAAACTTATGATGGGTTAAACGGTATTTGATTTCTCAGTAGGAAACGTTAACAGACAACATTTTTGTTTTACGTTCCTTTTCATAGTTTTGAGGAATTTGTTTACTACATAGAATAAAACACAGGGAAAAATACCTACCTTCAAGTAGAGTTTCATCCTTTAATAAGTTTCTACCGAAACTAATCTTTTCTTCAAATGACGAGCATTCAAAACTACTTGGTCTCATCAAAGCACAAGAATCATCTTCTTAGGAGTCACATAATTCACAAAAGAGTAACTATCAATATCTTCTATCTTTAAACATTATCCCAAAAACAGAAAGGGTACGATAAAACAACTCTTCAAAAAGAAAGAATGCCATAGGAAGGGAAACTAATTTTAAATCTTCAAAGTTCCATGGTACTACCCAAAGTTCATCATAGACCATTCCATAAATAACTGTCCTTAAAAATCCTCAAAATAAACCAAACTAAGATTGAAACCCAATTATAAGAACGATCTCATAACATAGTCTTCCAAGATAGACTTTATCTTTCATCTCCAAACAACATCAACCACTCTTATCATCTTATAACAAAAGTAACTAACCTAATCACGTTTTCCCCAAGATAGGTTAATCATTTCCATATGTAACCTAAATTAATATAAGTCCACTTTAAATTCATTGATTCTTAAAAATATAAGTCAAAATTTACTCCTCAAAGAAAATACCTTAGTAATCTATTTACCTCGATCATATAGGGTTCCCAAAATAGTGAACGTCTTCCAAAATAATAATCATCTTTTAATCCCTTAATCACCCTTTTTTTTAAGAATAACTGCTTCACTACATAAACATGTTGTACATAAAAATAGATGTTTTCCTTAATGATATAAAATCATCTTAGGTAGTGAATCGATGATCTTAGAAAACATAAAAATATGCTCAAAGAGCACAAACTAAAATACAACATGACATAGACAATTATTGCGAAGAAGTTACATGTACTTCAGTCATCATGATCCATCTCATCATAGGACTTGCATTGTTCCCTTGTACTCGAAGATTGTTGATTCTCATCATGCTTCCCATCCATTCCAATAGAGCATTGCCAAGGATAATGTCTAACTTCTCCACATTTACAACATCGAAATGTATAAGGTACATTAGATCGAACCTTATCTCCATTCATCACATTATCCATTTTTTTAAAGCAATTGGCTACTTTATGCCCTATCTTCCCACACTTAACATATCCCAGTTCCTTTGTAACATTCTCCTTGGTACCTCATCCCACACTTTTTGCATAAAAGAAATTGGGTCTTCTTTCCCTTATCAACTTTATCAGATGAACATCCTTGAGAATTTGTCTTCTTCTTCCTTGATGAATTTGGGCATTCAAATAGGTACCAATTATTAATTGTGATATTTAATATCTGGTTTGGCATAATCACAATATGTTCAACATGATCTTTCGTCATCTCTATCACATTAATAGGGAAATCGTCACGTTTCCTATCACATTGGTTGTTGGGACATGTTCTTCCATTTCCCGCCATTAACTAAGAAAAAAAAGTACAATTAGGGGCTTAAATACTTAGCCAATAATCAGGAAAAGGAACTTAAAGCATATAAGGATATATTGTAGAAGAAAAGTATACCCTAACTTTTGATCCCCTAGGTTCCAAACTAGGTTATCCATGATCATATATTCTTATGTGAATCTTTATTTTATTTTATCTTTGTTCCTTTAATAATGGTTCATACTAAGCTTATGAATTTACCAAAGCATATCCCCTGGGAGTGTCGTAACCAAGAGTGCAGCAAGGCCCGTTGTCGTGTACCAGTTCCCGTTCGAGTCTAGCTCAAAGCGGTGTTTTTGGGTTTTACCCCTATGTACATCTGTTCCAGAGCCACCTCTACCTGCTCGTATCCAGACAAGGATGTATTTTCTTGGAAACCCCTTACTCAATACTCACCAAAATACCAGGAAGATTTCCTATATTTAAAATTTTCTACAGGGTTCTTCCTAGAGTTTTCATATCGTAATTCCCACAAATAACTAAACCATCCTTTGATACCAACTATGGCATCCCACCTTTTTATAACATAACTTTTCATTACATTTTACAAAACCGAGGATCTTTAAGTTTTAGTGTCTTGGAAACCAGGAACTTAAAACATGAAAACATAAAACATCCTTCTTAAAAACTTGAAAGGCTTCTCCTTATGTTCATCCTAGGTTCATTACTGCATCTCATAACCTGGGGACATACATCAAAAGAAAAGGTGACCAGAAGGCCCAGTAAGGGAAATAAGGGAAAGCATTTAACATGTGAACTTGAGATACATCAACAATGTCATAAAAAAGAACTTTAAGGCATGAGAAAGAAATCATGAGGCATATCATAATAAAAATAACGTATTTCATAACTTGAAGATGTGGCTAAAACATTTAATATTGACAATCATTTCCGTTTCACCAAGGTCCATCCCCAAGGTGTTATTAAAAATTACCAAGGTTATTCACCAAGGCGTCGTTAAAAATGGTCATCTCTAGAGATTAAGTCTTTACCCAATGTATTGGAGTGCTATCAGGGCGCACCCTTAATTTTTCTTTATTATCATGTGAGCCACATATATCATCATCAATAATTTCATAAAAAACCCATATAATATCAAATAAATGGGTTTCATTTCATAATCATAACGTTTTAAAAACTGCTTTAAAGACATGATCTTTATGTCACTTTAAACCCATAGAAAAGGAAAGAGGGTCTCATGTATGTAAATATAAGAATTTAAAATAGAACATTTTGGTATATATGTGAATACCCATTTGGAAGGAAGATCTTTGAGTATTAAATTAATAAAATAAAATAATTTGAGAAAAAGAGAGAGGCATTTGAGATGGAAATTCTGCAGCATAACAGCTATGCATCAGGGTTTTAGAAAACATTGAAAAGAGAGGGGACATAGGTCACCCACTCATAAATGATCCAAATAACAGTATAGGGACATAATATAATGGATATAAGAACATGGTAATGAAATTTGAAAGACATACCATATGAAATGAAAAACATAGAGGGAAGACAAAAATAAGATTTCTCTTATGAAAATTCGGCAGCCTAACGGCGTCACTTAAACTTCAACAAAATGAATTGAAGAGATCAAATAGGGTCTCTAATCATATGAACATAAAAGATAAGTATGATAGATATATATATAATACCCCAACATAATAAAAAGGAACTTGAAATACTTGACATGAAAGTATAACTTTGAAAAATGAAAAAGGTGAAAGAATCCATTAAAAATTCGGCAGCCTAACGACGCCACTTAAACTTCAAAAAAAATGAATTGACGAGATCAAATAGGGTATCTAATAATATGAACATAGAAGATCAGTATGATAGATATATATATCATACCCCAACATAATAAAAAGAAACTTGAAAGACTTTACATGAAAGTAGAACTTTGAAAAATGAGAAAGGTGAAAGAATCCCTTAAAAATTCGGCAACCTAACGGCGCTACTTAAACATTCTTAAAACAAATTGATGAGAGAAAGAGGGGGTATCTCATCATATGAACATGAAAAGGGATGTAAGAGGAATATAAAAGAACATCCTAAAACATAAGAGCATGGATCATAAAATAAATGACATAAAAGAGATTACTTGAAAGGAAAGAGAGAGGTAGGATCCCTTACCTTAAATGTAACTCTTAAAACTTGAAGGTTGAGACCTTGAGGGATTGGGGGCACCTTGGAAGGACTCCTTGGGAGGTAATGAGACCAGATATTAGTTGGGTGAGAGTTGAGAGTCGAATGTATGAGAGGATGGCTTGGTATTTACAGGGAAAGTGAGGGGACAAGGCATTAATGGCCAAGGGACACCTCACAAGTGGTTTTCTCAAAACCATGGGCTCTCCCATGGTATTTCCCATGGAGTTAGGCCACATAGCCCCCCATACAATAATTCATCACCTTTGGTTGGCCAACCCTTAAAATATCTCATGAAATCATCATGACACAGTTATGATGTCATTAAACATACCGAAACCCTAAAACTGTATTTTTACTATTCACTGAAAATTCAACTTTCTCAGAAAAATCCCAAAATTTCACCTTAACCAAATATAGATGCTTTGATTTAAAAAATGAACTCCATTTTATAAAAATAATTTTCTAAATATTTTTAATTTAATTTTTAAATAAATACACTATTCACCGAAAATTCATTTTTTTTTCAGAAAAATCCCCAAAAATTACCTTAACATAATATCAATTCTCTGTGTTCAAAAATGAAATCCATTTTATGAAAATAATTTTCTAAATATTTTTAATTTAATTTTTAATTAAAAAACACTATTCACCCAAAAAACTAATACTTGACTAATAATTTATGAAACCGTTATTTAACCATTTTATTGAATCACATTACTTAATCAAGGTGCCTAGATTATATTAATACTTTCTTTAAGTGAGATTACTAATACATTTGGTCACATTACTAATCCTAAGCATAAAATCACTATTCATAATTTACTATTCATCAAAAATTAAGTTGATCTTATTAGACTCTAAATTTCATACTGAACATAATTGTAGAAGACCATTTTTTGAAAATCATTACACATTTTTAATTATTTAAGGTTTACATAAATTTTTTTTAAAATATCCTTTCTCTAAAATTCACCAAAAATATGCATACTATATTTATCCGGACATTTGAAAATTCATAAACTTCATCATAAGAAGAAATAAATTTTTTATTTAAAACAAAGGATTACACAAGGTAGTCACGGTCTCCTTACATAGCCCCTTATCACACCAGCATAGGACCTAAGTGTAAGGTGTGCTAAGGTGAGAGAATCTGAGGGAGGCTCAACCAACATCGCACGAGTAGTAATTTCTATCAGTTTGAACTTTTCACGAAGGAGATTACATTATAGCTTCACACGATGAAGTTCTGCTTGGGTTTGGTCCAGAGTAAAGACCAGTGGTGCTACCTCCTTCCCAAGTTCTGTTAGATGGGCTTCGATCGGTCCAAGACTACTAGGTGAGGCCATCAAATCTTCTTTCTATATTAATTAACCAATATTACTTGTGTTGGAATCACCTGTTTTGATAATCCCAAATCATGCTTAAACATTAATTATGATGTATTAAACCTTTGCATTAATCTTATTATTCTATACTTAAACGTATTTTATTCTAAACAGTTCATATTCTTACTCTCATAACTTTACTGTAACAGCTTACATTAGCATTTACATAAGTTTGGTATTGTTAGCTACCAGTCAGAGTTTTATTTTTCAAAGTCACAGATACAGTTAACTGTCACCACAAGATTACAGTCGAAGTTCACAGTTACAAGGTTACAGTCGAAGACTAATACAAGCTTACAGTTACAAGTCTACTGCTATCTATTGTCAAAGCTCACAGACGAAGGTCACAGTTACAAGACTTCTGTTCAAAGTTTACTCTACAGTTGGAACTAGTTCACAGTCGAACAAGTCTACAGTTGGAACAAGTTCACAGTCGAACAAGCCTACAGTCATAAGCCTACAGTCAAGGTTACAGTTAGACAGCTTCTGTCTACTAAGTCTACAGATGATCGAAGTCTACAATTGACAAAGGTTACAGCTCTACAAATTTGATGTTACAAGTCTACAGTTAGAAAGGCTACAGCTACATGGAGTAAAAGCTACCATTGCAAGCCTACAGACAGCAAGCCCCTTTGTTGAAGTCAGCAGTCAGAAGGAAGTCCACAGTTGGAAGTCCACAGTTGGAAGTCCACAGTTGGAAGTCCACAGTTGGAAGACCACAGTTGAAGTCAACAGTGACATACATTCTCGACTCACTATTTTAACTTCTTCATTTCCTATATTTAATTTATTTAATTTATCTAACGGTCATATCATACATTTTGATGATTTGTCAAATATCTGATAAAGGTTGTCGGATGTCAGGAACCCGTACCTCGTACCTGCTGAAAAGAAATCTTTTCTGTCCCCTGTCGGGAGATAAATACGAGAAGACTACGCTGCCCAAATACACAACGAATACACAGAGCATGCGAACCAGAGAAGTGCGTCGTGGACAAAATATACCAGAAAAACAAAAACGAGCTCCATCAAGAACACAGAGAAGTGTTATGTGCATACAAGAAGAACCCTGAAGAACATCATCGACTACATTCTCACTACCTGTGAACCTGGAGCATACGACACTCTGTTTCTAAAACAGAAACGAGAAGAGGACTCAAACTCACTTCTGATCGAATACAAAGGAGTCAAGAGCTACACTGAGATCACCAGAACTACTTCTAAACTCTACATCTCTTGTTCTGTGATTTATTCTACCTTTTGAGCAGTGTGTGTTATCTGCTATATTAAACACACACACTGACTCCTGTACTTTCACTGGAGGATCTGTAAATCCTCAGCAAACCCTTTTACACCCCTTTTCCCACTGTGGATAGTGGTAGAGGTCTTGTGACCTGGACAGCTTGCTGCTGTTGTCTGTTTTCCCACGTATAACTGTGGCAGAGGTTGTCAAACCTGGGCAGTTTGTGAAAACTGTTGTAAAGCCCGATACAGGCTGTGTATCAATCCTTTTTATAAAATTGCTTGGTGGCAGGTGATCACCAAGTGGAAGAGGACTAAGTCTCGGCTTGAGACTGAACCTCTTGGTTAATTCACTGTGTTTGTAGTTATACTCTATATCCATACTATACATATTTAATTTCATATTCCGCTGCTACTACTTTGAAATACAATCTATCTTCAAAGCTACTTTGATAATTAAATTAGCAAGTGTTTATATTTGTTATAAATCAGTAAGTTAGTTTCAAAGGTTAATTTAATCATAAGATTAAGTTAACTGAGAATTAATCAATCTTTGAGAAATTAATTGAACCTTCATAATCTATATAAATTCACTACAGTTTAATTTGTTTTTGAAATTGGGGGATTTTAATAGAAATTGTTTTTAACAGAAATTTTAATTGGAACTCAATTCACCCCCCTCTTGAGTGTCCACTCCGACCAACATTTGGTATCAGAGGAAGTGTTTTTATCTCTGTTATACTTGCTCAAAGTTTTATTTTAACTCTCTGTTTTTACACTGTAATTGTGGTTTTATCTAAAAGATCTTAAATTTCTGTTAGTTCTAAATTTTATCTCTTTAAAATATTTTCTAGAATTTCCTTATGGATAATAGACTAGAAGGTGCTGCTACTAACAGGCCACCCTTCTTTAATGGTGTGAATTATGCCCAATGGAAGCTCAAAATGAAAATTCATTTGGAAAGTATGGGTTTTGATATTTGGACTGCTATAGAGTCTCAATACAAGATTCCAGAAACTGAAAGAATAACTTGGGATGAACCTACTAAGGTAGCTTACAATAATAATTGTAAGGCTGTGAATGCTCTCTATTGTGCTCTAGGGGATGAGGAGTTCAATAGAATTTCTGCATGTAAAACTGCTTTTGAAATCTGGGACACCTTAGCTGTTTCTCATGAAGGAACAACTAATGTCAAGGAAATGCGGTTAAACACTTATACTATCAAATATGACAACTTTAAGATGAAAGCTGATGAACCTATTTCTGATATGTATCTCAGGTTTAATGAGATAGTCAACACAATGAGCTCACTCGGAAAGATTGTTCCAGCAAAGGAGCAAATCATGAGATTGTTGAGATGTCTGCCTGACAGATGGAGAGGCACTTCCGTTTCAATTAGAGAATCCTGTGATATTGGAACTTTTCCTGTCAAGGAGCTAATTGGTAAGCTGATGATGTACGAAGAAGAGATAAAGGTAAATAAAGAGGAAGATGAGGAACCAAAACGAAAATCTGTAGCTTTTAAGTCTACTGCATCAAAGAGCAAAGACAAGGAGAAAGTGCATATACCAACTGAAAGCTCATCTAGTGAAGACTTAGATTCTGACAGTGATGCCGAGATGGCACAAATAGCAAGGAGATTCAAGAAGTTCTATAGGAAGAAGAAGTTCTTCAGAAAACCAAACTACAAAGGTAAGTATGATAGACAAGGTAAGTGGAAGAAAGATTGGAAGAAAACTGATAAAGAAGAAGACATAGTTTGCTATGAATGTAAAAGGAAAGGACACATCAAAGCTGACTGTCCTAAGTTAAAATTCAAGAAGAAATATGAGTACAAGGACAAGAATTATAAGAAAGCTATGAAGGCCACCTGGAGTGCTTCAGAAGACAGCACAAGTGAATCAGAGTCCAGTGATTCTGAAAGAAATCGTGCTAATATGTGTTTCATGACAAACACATCTGAGGTAACCCTAGACACTCCCACTCTAAACTCTTATTATTCTGAAGGTGAAGCAGAATCTGGTTCTGATTCTGAAAATATGTCTAAAGATGAATTGACTGAATACTGTAATATGCTGGAAGAAACGTGTAATGAACTAAAGGATAAATATAAGTCTTTAAAGAAACAGCATGCTCTTACTGCAAGTGTCAAGTCTGCACTTGATGTAGAAAAAGAGAAAAATGTTCAGTTATTAAAGGAGAATACAGAACTGAAACTATCTAATGAACAACTTAGAAAGGACTTAGAAACATTCACAAATGGAAAAGATACTCTAACCCAACTGCTAGGAAAGCAAGTTGCACCTAAGTATGCTACTGGCTTGGGATACCAACCTGGACAAAGACAGTTTGCTAAAACCCGATTTATTAAGTCTGAAAAAAATCCTGCTAGTTCTAGTTTTGGAAATTCGTATGCCTCAACTGGTTACTTAAATAGTTGTAGATCAAATAAAGTATATCTCTCTAAATCTGTTGCATCTATTAATTGTATGGGACCCATAAAACAAATCTGGGTACCTAAATCCTTGATTGCTAACATATCTGGACCCAAGAAAATCTGGGTACCAAAGTCATTTCTTGTCTAATCTGTTTTGTAGGAAATCTGTTTGAAAAGCAATTACAAGAAGGTATGGTACTTAGACAGTGGATGTTCAAGACACATGTCTGGGGACTATTCCTGCTTCAAAAGCTTAATAAAGGTTGATGGAGGATATGTCACTTTTGGTGATAACTCAAAAGGAAAAATCATCGGCCTAGGCCAGATTGGTAACACTGACTCAGTATTAATTTCCAAAGTTTTATTTGTTGATGGACTTAAGTACAACCTACTTAGCATTTCTCAATTATGTGATGATGGTTTCAATGTCAAGTTTGAAAACAATTCTTGTGATGTTTATAATTCCAAAAATGCTTTAATATTTTCTGCCTTAAGAAATGAAAATGTTTATGCTGTTGACTTAAACACTTTAGCTAAACATGATGTTACTTGCTTAAATGCTTTTCATAAAGAGTCTTGGCTGTGGCATAGGAGATTAGGACACTGCAACATTCACTCACTTAGAAAACTCTCTAAGAAACACCTAGTTAGAGACCTACCTAAGCTTGAATTCCCAAATGACAAAGTGTGTAATCCCTGTCAAAAGGGAAAACAACACAAAGTTTCTTTTAAACCAAAGAAAGAAGTTTCAACTTCTCAACCACTTGAACTGGTTCACATGGATTTGTTTGGACCATCAAGAATTTCAAGTCTAAATGGGAAGCACTATGTCTATGTTCTTGTAGATGACTTTTCTAGATATACTTGGGTATATTTTCTAGCTCACAAAAGTGAAGCTTGTTCTTACTTTGTTAAATACTCCAAGTCTGTAGAAAATCTTAGTGGACTCAAGATTAAGACCCTAAGAAGTGATCATGGCCGTGAGTTTGAGAATCAAGAATTTGAATCTTACTGCTCACTCAATGGCTATTCTCATAACTTTTCTGCCCCTAGGACACCCCAACAGAATGGTGTAGTGGAAAGAAGAAACAGAACCCTGCAAGAAATTGCTAGAACCATGCTCAATGAATATGACCTGCCAATTTACTTTTGGGCTGAAGCTGTAAATACAGCCTGCTATGTTATTAATAGAGTCTTGATTAGACCGGTTCTTAAGAAAACCCCTTATGAGTTGTGGAATAATAGAAAGCCTAAGGTTAATTACTTTAGAGTTTTTGGTTGCAAAGTCTTTATTCTGAATACTAAAGATAACCTTGATAAATTTGCTCCAAAAAGTGATGAAGGAATTTTCCTGGGTTACTCTATGTCTAGTAAAGCCTATAGAGTGTTCAATAAGAAAACCAAATGCGTGGAAGAATCTGTTCACATCAAGTTTGATGAGACTGATCCACATGAGTCTAAATCTTCTCTTGAAGATGTTGAAGAAGACTTATCTGTTCTGGACCTAAATGACAAATCTAAAGAACCTGTAATAAAAACATCCAGTTCTGGACTTTTTCCAGAATCTTCCTCTGTGGAACCCGAACCTATAAATGAACCTGAAATCTCTAGTCCAACCTTTACCAAATCAACTAGGATTCTAAAGAATCATCCTTTAGATGCTGTTGTTGGTAATCTTGATAGAGGAACACAAACTAGAGCTTCTCTAAGAAATCAGGTTGAACATCAAGCTTTTCTTTCACAGCTTGAACCCAAAAATGTCAATGATGCTATCAGTGATGAATTCTGGGTAATGGCTATGCAAGAAGAACTAAATCAGTTTGAAAGAAACAAAGTTTGGGAATTAGTGGAAAGACCTAAAGACACTCTTACCATAGGCACAAAATGGGTGTTTAGAAACAAAGTTGATGAGTTTGGTAACATAATCAGAAACAAAGCTAGGCTAGTTGCACAAGGGTATAGTCAGGAAGAAGGAATAGACTATGAGGAAACCTTTGCACCCGTGGCTAGACTAGAGGCCATTAGGATATTACTTGCTTATGCTGCTCATCTGAATTTCAAACTATATCAAATGGATGTTAAAAGTGCTTTTCTAAATGGATATATAATTGAGGATGTATTTGTGGAACAACCTCCTGGTTTTACAAATCCCCATTTTTCTAATCATGTTTTTAAACTATCTAAAGCTTTATATGGTTTAAAGCAAGCTCCAAGAGCTTGGTATGATAGGCTCAGCTCTTTTCTTATTTCAAAAGGATTTACTAAAGGGATAGCTGATCCTACTCTTTTTATTAAATGGATTTCTAAAGATGTCTTAATAGTTCAAATTTATGTGGATGATATTATCTTTGGATCTTCTAAAAATTCTTTATGTGTTGATTTTTCAAAAATAATGCAAAATGAGTTTGAAATGAGTTTAATGGGAGAACTCAAATTTTTCCTTGGATTTCAGATCTTTCAAAATAAAAATGGTATTATTTTGAACCAAAGTAAATATATTAAAGATCTTCTAAAACGTTTTTCTTTGGATGGCACCAAAGGCAGTGACACACCTATGAGCACCACTTGCAAGTTGGACAGTGATGAAACTGGTGAACCAGTGGATCAAACCAATTACAGAGGTATGATAGGTAGTCTACTGTACCTTACTGCCAGTAGACCTGACATCATGTTCAGTGTATGCATGTGTGCTCGGTTTCAAGCCAATCCAAAAGAGTCTCATTTGACTGCTGTTAAAAGGATTTTCAAATATCTAAAACATACTCCCAATTTGGGATTATTTTATCCAAAAGGACAATCATTTGATTTATTAAGTTATTCTGATGCTGATTTTGCTGGCTGCAAGTTAGATAGAAAGAGCACCTCTGGAACATGTCACATTTTAGGCAAGTCACTAGTATCTTGGTGTAGTAAGAAGCAGAATTCTGTTGCACTGTCTACTGCCGAAGCTGAGTATATAGCTGCTGGTAGCTGTTGTGCACAAATCTTGTGGATGAAACACACTTTGCTAGACTATGGATATCAATTCAAACATGTCTCTATAAGGTGTGACAATACAAGTGCTATTAACATTTCTAAAAATCCAGTATCTCATGCTAGGACAAAACATATTGATGTGAGACATCACTTTCTGAGGGATCATTATCAAAAAGGTGATATCACTCTTGAGTTCATTGGCACTGAACATCAGTTAGCTGATATTTTTACAAAGCCTTTGAATTCTGAGAGATTAAGTTACATCAAACATGAGTTAGGTATGATTAATTATAGCACAGTTGAAACCTCACAGTTAAACCTCACAGTTAAAACTCACAGTTAAACCTCACAGTTAAACCTCACAGTGAAACCTCACAGTTGAAACCTCACAGTTAAACCTCACAGTGAAACCTCACAGTTGAAACCTCACAGTTAGACCTCACCGGTGTACCTCACTGTTACATCTCTCTGTAGGCTGTTTCGCTGTTTAATCTTATTTTATTTTTGCGGGAATTCGAACCGTTTCTTTTCTTTATACTTTTATTTCTAAATCCCTAAATGATAAAATTGAGAACATCGAACATATCTCAATCCACTCATCTCGACCCTTGCTCTCTCAAGTCCTAAACCCTAAACCTTCAACCGAACCTCGAAACCTCATTCAGTTCCAATGGCCAGAACAAAGCGACCCCCGACTGTCAATGAAGATGCACCAATGCCGAAGAGAACTCGAGTCAAATCCAGTGGCACCAGTAATACCCTAACAAGACTTGCAAACCCGCATCTGACCAAGAGAGAAATCTTTGCGGAAAAGGAGCTAAGTGAAGAATGGTTGTTGTCGAGCAAATCGTTAGTACTGGAAGCACTAAATGTGCAAGGATGGACCGAATGCTTCACCAACAACAATGGACCGTACTACCCAAAACTTGTGAAAGAATTCTATGAATTCCTAAGGTTCGAAGAGGAGGATGATTTGCATAGACTAATATCCAGAGTAAACGGCAATGAAGTTAGTTTCTCTTCTGTCGAATGGGCTGCCTGTTTAAGAGTTCCTCATGAAGGAATATATGACTACTATTCTGGAGTAGCTCCTCCGGATAGTGGAATATTTGAGTATAAGAAGGCTCTGGAAGAACTGACAGGTGATGGTAAGTTAAGGAAGATTATTGCTGCCGAGATGAATGGAGAAGATAGACTTCTGTTTAAGTTTGTTCAGCATGTACTAAGTCCCAGAAGAGGAGACTTTGCAGTACTGAAGTACCAGGACATATTCCTGATGTACTTACTGAAGCATGGAAGGAAGATCAACCTATGTAGGTTGCTGATGGCACAGATGGAAGATATGATTAAGGCCAGCTCAAAATCCAATGCCTTGTTTCATGCTAAGCTTATTTCGGTGATGCTGAAAGTAAAGGGTGTAGCTGGAAATCAAGAAGAAGTAATTGTGGCTAAAAACAGTGTCTGTATCTCAAAGGTAATCTGCAAATTCATGAAGATCAGTTGGAATCCCTGGAAGAAATCATGGGTGAATGATGAGGAGAGAATTTATGAGAATTTTGATCCCTCTACTCATCCATCTAGGCCAAGAAACAAAAGAGATCCAGGCTTAAAACCTGATGAGCCAGAACCTGTGTATTCAGATGAAGAGGAGGCTGAAGAAGCTAGTGACCCTACAAGAGAGAACACCCCCATTGATGATGGGAGTGACCCTGAGCTACCTCACAGTCCTGTCAGGACAATAACTTTTGGAACAGCGAGCCCTCCAAAAGAACTGCCAAGTAGGGAGACTGTTCTAAGGGACAGTGACACCGAGTCTACTGAAGAAGAAGAAGATGAATCTCAATACGTTGTCAGAGATACCTCTGAAGAGGATGAAACTGTTGAGACAGAAGAGGCTGGGGTTAAGAATGAGAAAAATGAAAATGTTGCTGAAACTGAAGAAGAGGACAATGATGAAGAGAAAGAAAAAGAGCTCAGTTTGAGCCCTCCAATAGGCTATACAATTAAGTCGGTGTCTGACCAGGAAGCAGGAGTGGCATCCACTGTTGTTGATATGGAAGACATTGTTGACTCAACAGAGAAAGAGGCTAACCTCACTGCTGAACCAACAGAGGAAACTACAGTCGAACCTGCTGGGACTGCAGAAGAAAATATAGAGTTACCCAAAGTCGAACAGATAGAGGAAAATGCTCAAGAGAAAGCTCCAAGTGAGGGGGAGCATTTTGGTTCAGTCTCTGTACTTTATGATATAGAAGGATGGTCATCAGATCCAGGATATATGGTCCTTGGACTTAACTATGAAGATTCGGATGAGGAAGACAAGCCACCAAGGGATCCAGTTATCCTGACTAACAACCTTCCAATGCTTGAGACTGACAAATTGGCAACCAAGGAGGACCTTGAATCCTTAAAGGTTGAAATGAAGGAGGCTATAAGACAATCCATGGAAGAGTTGAAAACCAGTCTTTTTGATGAGCTGAAAAATGTGGAACAATCTTTAGAATTATCCCTGGGCTGTGTTGTGGCAAGCCCAGTAAAAGAAACGATGAATGAAGTTAAAGTATGTCATACTCAGATTGAAAGCTGGACTGAAGCTGTGGTTGCCCTAAGACAATCAGTTGATTCTTTGACTGCCATGAGCAGTTCTCAAACTCAAGTGGCCGCTGAGATTCGGTACATCAAAGAGGTGATCAAACAATTTGTGGAAGTGTTTGAGCGTTTCAAGAATTCAGTCAAAGAACACTTCAGCAATCAGGATGCTGTCATTCAAAAAGTGATTGGAAATCTGACTCAGTCTTTCAAGGAGACAGTGGCATTCTCAGTCAAGTCCCTTCCTTCATCTAGCTCTCCTGTGGACCTTGAGCAGTTTAGAAGCCTTCTCAGAGAAGAGCTTACTCAGGCCCGTGCAAATGACACATCAGACCTACAGATCCTTGCTACTACAAGAGAAGTCAGTGGCTTTGTTCGTGAGCACCTGCAGGCTGCTACTGCTTCTCAGGAGGCTATCAAAAGTAAAGTGGATTATTACTTTGATCGGATTTTCACCAAGCATCAGTTGACCAACCACTTCAAGCTCATGCTAGAAACTATGAAGCTGCCTCCTGTAACTCAAGCCTTCAAAGAACAAGTTAGCAAGCTACGAGAGTTGACCCCGGCTTTGGATAAATTCTTGGAAAACAAAGATGACTTCTTATCTGCCATGGACAGAGGAGGAAACATTATCATGGATTTCAGGAATCTGCTCCTACCTTTTCTTCATGTGGATTGCACACCTGTTATAGTTCCTCCTGCCCTACCTGTCTCCAACCCCAGTGGTTCTTCCATAATGTCCCCTGCTGAAGCCCTCAGAAGCCTTAGACCACTGATCCCTCGGCAAGCTACTCACTACCGGCCTTCAGGAGCCTCTGTTGCTGCCCCTCCAGACATTCCTGCTGCCATTCCTCAGCCTGTTGATCCTTCACCTCCTGCTCCATCTTCTTCCTCCAAAGGAAAAGATCCCTTACCTCCAGATGAAGAGGATTGAGTCTGTTTATATTTTTTTTGATAGGGATCATGTATTCACATTTTGGGTCATGTATTGTACTCCTTATTAATACAATGTTTATCTTCTCTCTCTCTGTCTTTCTTTTTGTTAATCACAAAGGGGGAGAAATAAAGAGAAATAGATAAGGGGAGAAATGGGGAGAAATAGGGAAAACTCAAGGGAAAAATGAAACTATACAGAGAGGAGAAATCCTTGCGGATTATACCTAATTTTTTTTGTGCTCATATTTCCAATACTGTGTTTTGCACACTTCTCTCTGATACTTCTATATTTCATACTGACATAATTTGTGATTATCAAAAAGGGGGAGATTGTTGGAATCACCTGTTTTGATAATCCCAAATCATGCTTAAACATTAATTATGATGTATTAAACCTTTGCATTAATCTTATTATTCTATACTTAAACGTATTTTATTCTAAACAGTTCATATTCTTACTCTCATAACTTTACTGTAACAGCTTACATTAGCATTTACATAAGTTTGGTATTGTTAGCTACCAGTCAGAGTTTTATTTTTCAAAGTCACAGATACAGTTAACTGTCACCACAAGATTACAGTCGAAGTTCACAGTTACAAGGTTACAGTCGAAGACTAATACAAGCTTACAGTTACAAGTCTACTGCTATCTATTGTCAAAGCTCACAGACGAAGGTCACAGTTACAAGACTTCTGTTCAAAGTTTACTCTACAGTTGGAACTAGTTCACAGTCGAACAAGTCTACAGTTGGAACAAGTTCACAGTCGAACAAGCCTACAGTCATAAGCCTACAGTCAAGGTTACAGTTAGACAGCTTCTGTCTACTAAGTCTACAGATGATCGAAGTCTACAATTGACAAAGGTTACAGCTCTACAAATTTGATGTTACAAGTCTACAGTTAGAAAGGCTACAGCTACATGGAGTAAAAGCTACCATTGCAAGCCTACAGACAGCAAGCCCCTTTGTTGAAGTCAGCAGTCAGAAGGAAGTCCACAGTTGGAAGTCCACAGTTGGAAGTCCACAGTTGGAAGACCACAGTTGAAGTCAACAGTGACATACATTCTCGACTCACTGTTTTAACTTCTTCATTTCCTATATTTAATTTATTTAATTTATCTAACGGTCATATCATACATTTTGATGATTTGTCAAATATCTGATAAAGGTTGTCGGATGTCAGGAACCCGTACCTCGTACCTGCTGAAAATAAATCTTTTCTGTCCCCTGTCGGGAGATAAATACGAGAAGACTACGCTGCCCAAATACACAACGAATACACAGAGCATGCGAACCAGAGAAGTGCGTCGTGGACAAAATATACCAGAAAAACAAAAACGAGCTCCATCAAGAACACATAGAAGTGTTATGTGCATACAAGAAGAACCCTGAAGAACATCATCGACTACATTCTCACTACCTGTGAACCTGGAGCATACGACACTCTGTTTCTAAAACAGAAACGAGAAGAGGACTCAAACTCACTTCTGATCGAATACAAAGGAGTCAAGAGCTACACTGAGATCACCAGAACTACTTCTAAACTCTACATCTCTTGTTCTGTGATTTATTCTACCTTTTGAGCAGTGTGTGTTATCTGCTATATTAAACACACACACTGACTCCTGTACTTTCACTGGAGGATCTGTAAATCCTCAGCAAACCCTTTTACACCCCTTTTCCCACTGTGGATAGTGGTAGAGGTCTTGTGACCTGGACAGCTTGCTGCTGTTGTCTGTTTTCCCACGTATAACTGTGGCAGAGGTTGTCAAACCTGGGCAGTTTGTGAAAACTGTTGTAAAGCCCGATACAGGCTGTGTATCAATCCTTTTTATAAAATTGCTTGGTGGCAGGTGATCACCAAGTGGAAGAGGACTAAGTCTCGGCTTGAGACTGAACCTCTTGGTTAATTCACTGTGTTTGTAGTTATACTCTATATCCATACTATACATATTTAATTTCATATTCCGCTGCTACTACTTTGAAATACAATCTATCTTCAAAGCTACTTTGATAATTAAATTAGCAAGTGTTTATATTTGTTATAAATCAGTAAGTTAGTTTCAAAGGTTAATTTAATCATAAGATTAAGTTAACTGAGAATTAATCAATCTTTGAGAAATTAATTGAACCTTCATAATCTATATAAATTCACTACAGTTTAATTTGTTTTTGAAATTGGGGGATTTTAATAGAAATTGTTTTTAACAGAAATTTTAATTGGAACTCAATTCACCCCCCTCTTGAGTGTCCACTCCGACCAACAACTTGTATTTAGAGACAATAATCGAAACGTTTAGTTTCCAGCGGTCATATTGACCAATGATCATATAAAAGTCAAAACCCAACGGTCTCATTTTAATTATACTAATGTTATCAAATGAAATAGTTTTGTTGAGTATAAAAATAAAATAGCACACACAATTAGGAAACAAGATTTATTCAAAATTTCAGGTCGTTACACTATTTGTAATAGTTGCAAAAAAAAAAAAAAACAGTAACGTGTAATGTATTTCACTCACAAATAAGTGGTGAATAATTTTGAAATAGAATTGACTCTATTAAGAAGAAATCAATATAATAGTTCAAATAAGATACATCAATTGTAATGTGAAACACTTTGGAATAGTCAAGGATGGAAACCTGACTTCAATATAAACTACATTTAGGAAAACAATATTGCATACTATGAAACACAAAGTTGAAGAGAACTTTATGAAAGAAGAGTTTATCTAATAAAAAATATGAGATGTGCCGAGGAATAATTATAATACAAAAAGAAAAAAATGTTGTCCCCAAATAGAGATGTTGTGATGTTTAGACATGGAGTAATTTTCCAGAAAGTAGAAGATGTTCCCCATTTTAATCTACAACTATTCCGTAAACATAATATTTTGGCCTATCTTAATCCTTTGTATAGATGCTAAGAAATAGACGAATCAACTATTGATATTGAGTCCTCTGTAGTTGCATCTGAATCGATCCATACCACACATATGGAGGCTTATCAGAACAACTGTAAGAGTTATCATGGCAATCCCTGGTTATTTGAAAACATGCATTGATCCCCTGTAATGAGAAATGACTGAAAATAAGGTCCATGAAAATAAAATATGAGATATTAAAATATTAGATAATATAAATGAATTTATCACATACCCTGATCGATCTAGGAGGCTGTAGGAATCATGGTAAGATAAATTGACATTGGAAACAGACATTAGTTGTCATTTTTATGTCACCTTTGAAATAGAACTATAGAATGTTTTTTAACCATGACAAGAGAACATAAATATGGTTTCAGTAGCAGATACATATTTGACAATATTAATAGGAACCATGATTTTCAACAACAGCGGGTGTGTAGATCATATTACAATTCATGTCATCAGAATGTGCAGTCAACAGCCTCCCAGTACTACCATGCATCATTTATGTAGAGTAGTAGTTTTTCATGTTTGTTGAAAGTTATATTGATCCTTGCAATATATAATTAGACATGAATGTGAGTAAATGAGACATTTTACTAGGAAAAAATAACTGGTTAATCTAGTGAAGTGAAAAAAACACGTCATAATCAAATGGCTTAGTTGTTTACAGTATTCATACATGAAAAAAATCTTTATAAAAATTCAATGGAAACAATTATTAATATGAAAATGAAAAATCACTACTAATTGAAATAAATAATAGAAAATAGTAACTGGGTACACTTTATCAGGAAAAAAAAATGACATATTTGAAAAACTGAAAACTGTTTAAGTGGAGACAAACTTAAATCCATCCCTACTGCCTAAGGAATTACCTCTCCCCCGCTTAGCCCCTCGTCACTGCCCTGCCCCTCCCCTTCCCTCTACCCTCTTGTCCAGCCCTTCCCTGCATTGCATCCCTCAACTCTCTAACGTCCCTCCTCTCCCCCCCAGCCCAGACCCTCTTCTCCCCTCCCCCCTTCCCGGCCCCTCCCCTCCCCCCTTCCCGACCCCTCCCCTCCCCCCTGCCCGGCCCCTCCCCTCCCCCCACCCATCTTGTCACCTCTTTTCCCAGCACCTCCTCCTACCCCCATGCCCAGCTCTACCCCTCCCCCACTCCTCTACTTGTCCTCCCTCCCCTGCCCAACCCCTCCTCTCCCCCACCCTGCCCAGCTTATCACCCCCCAATTTCCCAGCACCTCCTCCTACCCCCCTACCCAGCTCTACCCCTCCCCTCCCCCCTCCTCTTCCTGTCTCCCACCCCATCCCAGCACCTCCCCCTACCCATCCCCTTCCCCCACCACTCCCCCCTGTCCAAAATCTTCCCCCACCAGCCCCCCCTACCCTCATATTCCCCTCCCCTCCCCTCCCCTCCCCTCCAACCTGCCCAACCCCTCCCCTCCCCTCCCCTCCCCTTCCCACTAACCAGATTATCCTCCCACCCTTTCCTCCCCCTCCTCCTCCCCCATCCTATTCCCCCTACCCATCTCCTCATCTCCCCTCCCCTCTAAGCATCTTGTCTTCCCATCCCTTCCAAGCAGCTCACCCTCCCACCTCCTCCCCCCTGCCCAACCCCTTCCCACACCAGCCCCCTCCCCCTGCCCAGATATCCCCCTCCCATCCCCCCTACCCAGCTCTTCCATTATCGACCTAAAATGAATTTCCACTATGGTTTAACACTTCATCAAGTATAGATAATCATATGACAGTATTGGAGTCAAAATATCTAGCCCTTTTATATTTCTATGTAAAACAAAATGGAAACCATTTATTAGGAATAATAAATCTATAGACTAAATTAAAAAAACTATAGAAGTAAGTAATGTAGCACAGACTACTGAACAATTTATAAGTTGTTACCTTTTAATAACAATAACACGCTACAATACCTTCTTTAAAATACGAAATATGCATAAGAGAATATCACCAATAACCTCACATGATTGGTTTTTGCAGTCAAAAAATCAAATCCAAGATAACCAATCTTCATGTGTTGTGTAATGTCATTCATATAAACCATCCAATGAGCCAATAAAAATGTAATTCATAACATTACATAAGTACGTACTTTGAATATCTGCATGTATTTCCTTGCAATACACCCCCAACCCAAGTTTCTATTGAACCTACACACAAAAGTTAAAATTAGGGAATCCTAAAATTAATGGATAAATGAACATATTTCACTATCAATGATAAAAAAACCTGTATATAACAAACACCACATGAATATGCATGTTGACCATCCATATATTTAAGTCACTAAGTTAATAACCAGAAACTTGATTAAAAAACATTACAGAGGCCCGTCCCCCTGCCCAGCACCACCCCCACCAGGCCCGTCCCCCCTTCCAACTCCTCCTCCCTCCTGCCCATCACCAGCTCCACCCATGACCAGCCCCTCCCCTACCCTACCCCCTTTCCCAACTTCTTTCCTCCCCTACCCCCTTAGTAGCCTCTGCTTCCACCCCATCCCAGCACCTCCCCCTTTTAACTCATCCTCCCTCCTGCCTAGCACCAACCCCACCAGGCCCCTCCTCCTTGCCCAGCCCCTTTCCCACTAGCCCCCACCAGGCCCCCTCCCTGACCTGACCCTTCTCCCACCAACACTGAAATAAATAAAGTGAAAGTTGATATGTAATACAGGAAGAATAAACTAAGTCACATGATAGAAAAGAAATTAGAAGATACAATCACCTAATATCGTATTACCTTTCATATCTGCAGAACATATCAGTCATTCTTTTCTATTTTGTCTTTTAATTTATCCTTCATTTGGATTGCCATATTTTTTGCCTGACTTGTTATACCGACACTTTCAGGTGGGATATGTTGATATTTCTCAATAAAATATTCATTAATAAATTCAGTCAGTAGGTTTTTCTGTATATAGAACATAGTTAAAAGAAGCATCAGATCTAGGAGCAATTACAATGTTGGATTAAAATAAAGGCTTGTAAAGAAAATTCTAAGGGAGAATATATATATATATACATGAATACTTGATGATACTGCAGATGATGTTTAAAATATAGAGTCAGCCTTTGCACTAAGTCAAAATGATTCAACATTCTGATGATCCTAAGATAGAACAATAAAGCATTAATCCAGTTTCATGTTCTTTACACACAGGGAAGTAAAAATGATGATAATGGATTATATTGTACCTAACTATGTTCATGAACACTACTTACATTTATACAGACACTGCTCTGATGATGCTGTATATAAATAATAACAAAAATAACTATTTTCAGTCTATCTATATTAATGAAAATAGGAATATGTAATAGAATCTACCTGAAATTTTGTGAAGATATCATTGAAATTGGTGATGTAGTTTTCATTTTCGGTAATGAATATTACCTTGTATGAGTTTTTTTCTACTTAACGGTGATGATTTTGAATATTATAATTTGACACTTCAATTGACAGGAGAACCTTTTTTGATTTGAAAACAGTCAATTCAGTAGGAAAACCATACTCATCATCAGCCTTATTTAAGAAAAAAAGTAAATGTTAGTTTAAATGAAGCGAACATATTTTTTCATCATTCTAGTTTATTATCTAGTAGTACCTGAATAAAATAATCTCATAGATCTAAAGCAGTTTTTCTCACAAATTTCATTACTTGTTTATCAAATAGGACAACTGATAAGGAGTCCCTGGAATCAGTCACAAGCAGCTGCACTCTAAATCTGTTAATTTATAAATATAATTACAAAGGGATTTAGGATAAGTAAAATTAATTACTATTGATATATAAAATAACTAATAAATTATTAATAAGAAGAACAAATAAGAACACGGGAACGGTGCAAGTTATAGATATCTTACAATTGTTGCACCAAATTTTTCCATCAACATTATGCACTTTTTTCATGAAAGAATTGAATGAATCATAGAAAAAATTGTGAGTTGTTTGATTTTTTTGTATGGTGATGGAAATCAAGCACTTTGTAGGCTATCCAACATTGAGAATAATGTAGATAATTAAATTGTACAGTACTATGCTGGTACATTCAGATTATTAAAGTGCATAATTTAAATTGTAAATTTGCCGTATACTACATACCTGATCACAATTCTTGACTTCAGAAATGGTTTTTTTATTTTCCCAATATAGCTATGGTGTAGAGGAAGAATATGGGTTTGTTGGTGTTGGAATTCGATTCCCAATTCCATTATAAACGTACATCTGAATATTGAAAAATGCAACTCAAATGTCAAACATAATATGTACATCTATCATATAGTAAACATTGGACGACATATACAAAAATCACAATTAAATCAAGTATCCAGAGAACCTTTTTCTAAATGATTCAACATCTTCAATATCAATATTGAAAAGGATTTTTGTCACATTAATGGCAGTAGTAAGTATAACAGAGTCAGAAAGTAGTTTTAAAATGAATTTAGTTGGAATACTGGTTTAAAACTTTTAAAATCATTGAATAAATGAAAGGGAAATAAGGAATTGTGTTATTAGAGAGAATACTATTCAATTTCTTAACTTTGAAAAGTTTCAATATTAAAACAGTTGATGAACTGATAATTTCTTCCAAGTAAGATGACATCAGGTTAGCATAGTCACCCCATAAACTGCATTTAAGTTGTAACCCACTACAGAAAAATATGTACCGCATAATGTTAAATATAAACAGAGGATCAGAGATAATAAAAGGCCGTAATGACTAACCTTTCATCCTTTAAGACAATTTTTATCTTGAAATTGGAATCTCCCAATGCTTTAATAGGATGTGAGCAACGTAAATATCCAATAATTTCTAAAAGAGACAAGAAAGAAGAAAAGGTTATGTACTGTAAGCTAAAAATACTTGAAATTAATCCATAAAATTATGTATTGATCAATAGAGAAACTTTAGAAACATTCTTAAAATGTTACAGAAATGTCAATAAACTTTTACCTATTAAATTTTTTTATGGAACCCTTCTCTAAATTATGTCTTCAAAGGAAGTAAAATCGAAACAGAAATGTGGTAGCGGTGCATCACATGGCCAGACATGCATTGTTGATGTGAATAGTCCTTGACTTGCATGTCTAGTTCCTAAGTAGGTACCTTGATTAGAAGCCATCTACAAGTTCTTTATGAAATAACACATCCCTTCATGCAATATATTTTTGAACTTAGATAGAATTTTACGCCCAGTAATATTACAGTGTATCTTTACTTTTTGCATAAATAAATTTCTAAGAATGTCAAAAATTGAAAGACATATAAATAAACTTGAAAAATATGTGGTATAATTGAAATGAGAAGAGAAATAAAATAGAATAAAGATAATATGAAGTCTATTTTTATTCTGAATTCACCTGTAAATATCCAAGAATCGTATCAATCGCAACAACATCATTGGAGTACCTAGATGATGTGTTGCACCAAAAATTCAAAATATGCACTTGAATCTTAAATGTATCATCAGTATCAGGTGTGATATCATTCAAAGGGGTAATTGATCACGACATTTTGGTATAAATGTGTTATTTTAATTTTTGTACAAAGAGATCATATTCAGAAACATTGAGATTCATAAAATCAGACATAAATAAGATGAGCAGAACCAAACATTGACAATTTAACATATAATTTAACATATACCTAACACAATCTATGAAATATTTATTTGTAGACAATATTTTGCGTTGATTCACGAGTTTTGGGATTATTATCACCAACTACTATTTTCAAACCTAATGGTGATGTGACTCTAGATGGAGCAACATATAATTGACCATGATGAAACACATGTTTTTGAAGATACAACCCAATAGAAGATGGTTATTGTACTTGAATTTTGTTAATAGTCATAGAAAAAGAAACAATCAAAGGATATTGTCTTCTTTGTAGTTTGAAAGGCCATTGACCGTCGGAGTGTGTCATATTTAATATTGGAATGAAAGTAAGATATCCTGAATTACAACCACATAGAATTCTTTCTCCGATGACATGATCACCCAAGTGGGTAACAATCAAGTGAGTCCCATTACATAATCCTATAGACTGATCTATATTTCAAAGAAACATGATAGGAACCCCAATTTTTAGTGTAATTTTATGGGCATCCATCCCTGAAACATTAATCCCATTTAACATATTAGATGTGTAAATGTTTTCCGGCCTATCTGTATCAGAAATTTCATCACAAATTGAATATGAGATGACATAATCTTTTCATTCAGAATGCATGAGGGGCATCATGTATGCATTTACTTCTTCAACAATATCCCGAGTTGGAGCTAAGATGGCACAATCTTTAAGATAATTAACACCAGCATGGTTACACATGAAGTTGGGATAAGTTTGTTCAACAACTTCAGAAATAGGATCTTTAGTCCAAGCAAGAAGATATGTGGATGGAATTGGAATTTTAGTTTCACCATCATTTGGTTCTGCAATGAGACCTTCACCAATATCTAAAGTCCATTTGGAAAATTCAAGAACCTCATCTGAAATTGTAGAGTAATTGGAAAGAAATATCATGTTCCTTGTCAGTGTTAGAACACGACAATGTTTCCACAAGTATGAAGAAGATATACTTGAAGAAACTATTTCATTTCTATTACCACCTGGTACGACAGGAAATATTTCCCTGAAATCCCCACCCAACACAACAGTTATTCCACAGAATGGCAAGTTTGAATCATTTTCATTTTTTATCAAAATTATATCTTTTAAAGTATGGTCAAGAGCTTTAAAACAATGCTTATGAATCATTGGTGCCTCATCCCAAATAATAAGCTTTGTTAACTGTAGAAGATCCGTGACATCACTGCCTTGTTGAATATTGGAAACAGAGTTTTCAGAAATAGATATCAGAATTCGAATTTTGGAATGCGCTGTCCTCCCACCAGGTAGCAGTAATGATGTAATTCCACTAGATGCAACTGCCAGAACAATATTACCTTCTGACTGTAGTAAAGATGTCAATATTTTTCAAATATAAGTTTTACCTGTGCCTCCATGAACATTCATGAAAAAGAAACCTTCAGCGAATGTAGTTAATGAAGACATAATGGAAGTCATCACGTCATTCTGTTCATTAGTAAGATTACTTTACAAAGTTAGATACTCATTCCGAAGACTCTCTCTGTTATGATTTAGTTCATCAGCTACCAATTGATTTCATTGAGAGACAATTTCAGAATATGTAACCCACATTGGTGGAAAATAATGAAGAGATGTACCATTCCTCTGTAATAGGTTCTCTATTTCAAGCAAAGCTTACATCTGTTTTTGATGATCCGTGAGTGTAAAATCTAAATGGAATCATGAAATATTGTTATTTGATTAGTATAATGTCTTAATAAATAAGTAAAATTTACTGAATTAACAACTACATAGTTCACATTATATATATTGAGCAATTTGACAACATATACCTGGAATTTGTAGTCTATTTTGTTGCGCATAGGGAATGTATTCACTGAGGAGATCCCATGTTTCATGCCACACAATGTCTGGGTGAGACATATTGTTTGAGAACAAAATGCTGGAAAAAAGTTTACGCATAGACCGTCCCATATCCCAAGTTTACACCTCCTTTATTGCTTCAATAAATTCTCTGTCATCAGAAAGAAGTCCCAATGCATAACTTTCTTCACAAAAAGTACCATGAATAATGTTGTTCACAGTTTTAATACTATCAAAAGAATTTTCACCTATGATCTTTGTGAGCATTAATCATAGGTAATATTGCTCTCCAGTTTTTAGTGGCACATAATAAATTCTACGAATACTGAACCCCTACTTTCTTGGGCACCATATTTTTTCACATTGGTGGAATACAAATCTAGTTGGAAATTCTGCGAATGTGAGACATCTTCCTTTATAGTAAGCAACATTAGATTGAAACCATGCCGTAATCATTGATTCAGAAATATTACCCTTACTCAACACATCCTCAATATGATCAGTGTCAGTGTACGTAACACTATTTTGGCATGGTAAATGAAAATGTAATCTTTCAACCAGAGGATATCTATAGTGGATATCATTGGAAAATATCCTCCTAGTGGATTTGTAAGGAGAGATGTATCGGCAATCATAATACATGTTAATCTCATCGACATTATTGCCTGACAGTGCTATAGTGTTGGTTTCATACAAAGCTACTGTTACACAATCATTACCTTTTCAAATATACTTAAACAAATATTTGATGGAAGTAAATTGATTGAAAACTTCAATATTCAGATGATATTGATACTTCATTAGCAAGGAAGTATTATATGGTACAACAAACCTATTATCCAGTGGGACACCATTTTTAACGATTGTGTTTCCATAATTTCTTCATTGGTATAGAACATACCCATCATCATCAACTGTTGTACTTTCAATTTTTTTTTTTTGGAAAAAATTAAGTATATTTTCCTTTTTTCATACAAGGTGATATACGTTTTGCATCACCACAAGGTCCATGCATCATAAACTTCTTAACAGCCTCATGAAGTTTTTGGAAATCACCTTTGTTTGGAACTTCAGTAGAAACACATTTCTCAATGCAGGCAGGAGTACCTATTTTGCTCTGTCTACATAAAATTAGTAAAATGTGTATATGGGGCAGTCCACGTTTCTGAAATTCCACTGTATGAACAACTGCATAGAAATTAATGATATAAATTACACAATTCAAAAACATATTCATTAAATAATATAAAGTATGTCTCATAAAATAATTTGTATTAAAGTAGGTACCTAATCCTGAATTTCCAAAGAAACATCTATCTCGTAAATCTTTTATTAATTGGTAAACCTTAATATTGAAAATTCTGGATACAATGTGTAAAAATTCTGAAGGGCTAAGATTGTTACGTGATACAAATCTAGTGATTTCAGGCCATAGTGGATTGTATTTAAACATTAAAAACAAATTTGGATATCCTCCCCAATTGCATATTGACATAGCATCTTGGTAATTTTGAATCATATATCTGGGACCACCAGTAAATGTAGATGGTAAAATGATTCGCTTCCCGCATGCATACTCATCATAGTCACATTAAAGAAAATCATCTTACAACCCATTGTATAACTCAACCCTCAAGCATTTTTGATTGAAGAGAATGAAGGATAGTCTCTGAGACTCTATCATTGTATAAGCATCAACAATAAATTGTTGCAACGGTCTTCTTGAATGTTGTAAAATTGATGTATCACTCAAACAAAACTTCATGTGAAAGGAGAAGTATTCACACATTCTTACTTTCCAAACATTTCTATATGTACTCAAATATTTAGATCGATGAAAAATGTTTTCAACATATCCATATTGAACATTTTTGAAAATAAGTGGATATTGCAATGGAAGGTACAAGGGATGATGCTCATCAATCCGCTGTAAATCACCACTTCTGCTTTGAATGATAACATCTCTTTCGGAGTTGAGATCTTCAATGTCACCAACAATAAGCATCGTAATCTTAGAAGTAGTAGGCAATTTGTATGTCATTGCATCTGTTTGTCTTCTCTTAAGAAGGTGGAAATTTAAGTTTTCATGTTCTTGATGATCAAGAACATCATTTTCACTTCAGAAATGATGAGCTAAAACATTTGTTTCATGAAGAATATTTTGTAAGTTGAAAACAATATTATAATTGACCACTATGTTTTAATTTTCTCTATCATAGCTGAAAAGTGAATTAAATTAAGAATAAATTGAAAATATGTCAGTCACGTAAATGTGTTAACCTACATGTTAAATATTACCCGACGTTCAGAATCCAGTTTTGAGACTCGTTCACAGTATCATAAACATATAGCTGTGAAAACCTAGCTAGTTGTCCCTCAGGAGAAAACAAACTACCTATGTGATGGTAGTTTTTTTCCATTCAATCTGAATATAATTGGAGCTCTTCCATTATTGAATGATCTGTCAACCTTACCGAACATTAACGTGAATGCAAACATATAATTGTAAATATGCATATATTCTTGGAATGCTCTTGCCTCCACAGAGTTTTAATTAAAGACTAATGTTTAAAGTTATGGAGGACATGCCGGTAGTAATTGCAAAGATACTTTACCAAGAGCACAACATATATGAAATCGTGGGTTTTCTTTGGTGCTGCATTTTATATTTCTCTCATCAAACCAAAAGATAGAACCACAGTATTGGAAAACATTAGAGGGATCTCCACTATTCAAATATTTTGTAGGTGAATAATGGTTAAATGAATGGTGTAAATAAAATTGGTATTATAAATTACATAAAACTGTGATGACTTGAATAACATTCTAGTAAAAGGTAAAAATAATACAGTGACCTGAATTTTTCGCAAGGTGAAGTAGTTGGATTATTTCTGCAGCAGTATTTTCATTTAGTTAGTAAGAAAATGCATACGAAATATCTGTAAAGTAACAAATGATTATGTAGTAGGTCAAACCTAAATAGTCTCTTCGATGAGTAATTTCAACATTGATTTCACCAGTTGTTACATCTCTTTCTGAAATGACATGAATCAATTTAGATGACACAACTTTTTCAAGTGTATATTATGCATTCAAATTACTTTGAAATACCGAAATAATGGAGATATATATCTATAGATACAAAAGAAGAATACAAAATGATTAGAATATACATCACACATGTGTCGGGAAAATAAGCTTCGTTACCAGTAGTTGAAGAAGTAAAACAGTATCTAATCTAAACATATTATTCAAAAAATTACACTATGTGATAATTGAAAAGAATTTGAAGACATGATCTATTCTTACTCTGATAATGAGTCACGCGAAGGGTAAATGAACCACCGACTCATAGTGAAACTCTCTATATGTTTCCATGAAAGATTATTTTTCTACATCCTACTCCATTTCATGGAAAAATAAAAAATCCCATGTATGAGACAAATTATTATGTAACCTATGCTTTATGGGTTCCACAATGTGAATTTCAAAATATAGCATGCTGAACTCACATGAATTTTCCATTTCTATTTTGTAGTAAAATGTAAAACTTTACATAGGTAAACAATACCTTATATATGCATAATGCCACTTGAAAAAAATTATGTATACATAGAACAACATCGTATTAATTTTCCAAAATCTATTCTCTACCCATAAATAAAAGACTTACACATCATCCCCTATTGGTAACTTTTCCATATTCCTTTTCCAGAAAAATTCATATATATATATATAGGGTTCCTTTTCAAAATTATATATTTCATAAAAAATGACTTCTTTTCATAAAATTCACGAAGAAATCACAAAATCAAAAATAATTATTTTCCTATCATAAAACAAATAAAATAATAAAAATAGGCAAGTATATCTTATTTTAGCAATGAAAAGACTATGATATATATATACTAGTACTCACCCATGTGTACGCACAGTGATATGTAATTATTATTATCTGTCTTCTTAAGAGTACTATTTGTAATAGTTGTGAAAAAACAGTAACGTTTAATTTATTTTACTCACAAATATGTGGTGAATAATTTTGAATTATAAGTGACTCTATTAAGAAGACATCAACATAATAGTTCAAATAAGATACATCAATTGTAATGTGAAACACTTTGGAATAGTCAAGGATGGAATCCTGACTTCAATATAAACTACATTTAGAGAAACAATATTGCATACTATGAAACACAAAGTTAAAGAGAATTTTCTTAAATAAGAGTTTATCTAATAAAAAATCTGAGATGTGCTGAGGAATAATTATAATACCAAAAGAAAAAAATGTTGTCCGCAAATAGAGATGTTGTGATGTTTATACATGGAGTAATTTTCCAGCAAGTAGAAGATGTTCCCAATTTTAATCTACAACTATTCCGTAAACGTAATATTTTGGCCTCTCCTAATACTTTGTATAGATGCTAAGAAATACATGAATCAATTGTTGATATTGAGACCTCTTTAGTTGCCTCTGAATCGATCTATACCACCCATATAAAGGCTTATCAGAACAACTGTAAGAGTTATCATAGAAATCCCTGGTTATTTGAAAACATGCATTGATCCCTTGTAATGAGAAATGACAGAAAATAAGTTCCATGAAAATAAAAGATGAGATATTAACATATTAGATAGTATAAATGAATTTATCACATACCCTGATTGATCTAGGAGGCTGTAGGAATCATGGTAAGATAACTTGACATTGGAAACAAACATTAGTTGTCATTTTTATGTCACCTTTGAAATAGAACTATGGAATTTTATTTAACCATGATAAGAGAACACAAATACAGTTTCAGTAGAATATTCATGTTTGAAAACATTAATAGGAACCATGATTTTAAACAACAGTGGGTGTATAGATCATATTACAATTCATGTCATCAGAATGTGCAGTCAATATCCTCCTAGTACTACCATGCATCATTGACATAGAGTATCAGTTTTTCATGTTTGTTGATAGTTATATTGATCCCTGTAATATATAATTAGACATGAATGTGAGTAAATGAGACATTTTACTATGAAAAAATAACTGGTTAATCTAGTTAAGTGAAAAAAACATGTCATAATCAAATGGATTAGTTGTTTACAGTATTCATCTATGAAAAAAAGATTTATAAAAATTCAATGAAAATAATTATTAATATGAAAATGAAAAATCATAACTAATTGAAATAAATAATAGAAATAGTAACCGGGTACACTTTCTCAGAAAACAAACATGACATATTTGAAAAACTGAAAACTTTTTAAGTGGTGACAAACTTAAATCCATCCCTACTACATAGGCATTACCTCTCTCTCGCATAGCCCCTCATCAATGCCCTGCCCTGCCCCTCCCATGCCCTCTTCCCTCCCGTCCAGGCCCCCCCTTGTCCAGACCCTCACTGCATTACATCCCTCACCTCTCCGTCACCCCTCCTCTCCCCCCGGCCCAGCCCCTCCCCTCCCCCCTGCCCAGCCCCTCCCTTCCCCATACCCAGCCCCTCCCTTCACCCCCTGCCCAGCTTGTCACATTTTTCTTTCCCAGCACCTCCTCCTACCCCCATGCCCATCTCTACCCCTCCCCTCCCCACTCCTCTACTTTTCCTCCCTCCCCAGCCCAGCTTGTCACCCCCCCCAATTTCCCAACACCTCCTCCTACCCCCCGACCCAGCTCTACCCCTCCCCTCCCCCTCCTCATCTTGTCTCCCACCCCATCCCATCACCTCCCCCACCCACCTCAGCCTCCCCCCTACCCAGCCCTTTACCCCACCACTGCCCACTTCCCAACCTCTTCCCCCACCAGCCCCCTCCCCCCTACCCTCATCTTCCCCTCCCCTGCCCTACCCTCCAACCTGCACAACCCCTCCCCTCCCCTCCCCTTCCCACTAACCAGATTCTACTACCACCCTTTCCTAACCCATCCTCCTCCCCCCTTCTACCCCCTACCTAGCTCCTCGTCTCCACTCCCCTCTAACCAGCTTGTCTTCCCATCTCTTCCCAGCAGCTCACCCTCCCACCTCCTCCTCCCCCCTTCCCAGCCCCTTCCCACACCAGCCCCCTCCCCCTGCCCAGATCTCCCCCTCCCGCCCCCCTGCCCATCTCTTCCATCATGGACCTGCAATGCCTTGCCACTATGGTTTAACACATCATCAAGTATAGATAATCATATTAAAGTAATGGAGTCAAACTATTTAGCCCAATTATATTTCTATGTAAAACAAAATGGAAACCATTTATTAGGAATCATAAATCTATATACTAAATTAAAACAACTATAGAAGTAAGTAATGTAGCATAGACTACTGAATAGTTTATAAGTTGTTACCTTTTAATAAAAATAACACACTATAATACCTTCTTTATAATATGAAATATTCATAAGATAATATCACCAATAACCTCAGAGGATTGGTTTTTGTAGTAAAAAAATCAAGTCTAAGATAGCCAATCTTCATGTGTTGTGCAATGTCATTCATATAAACCATACAATGAGTTAATAAAAATGTAATGCATAACATTACATAAGCACGTACTTTGAATATCTGCATGGAGTTCCTTGCAATACACCCCCACCCCAAGTTGCTATTGAACCTGCACACAAAAATTAAAATTAGGGAATCCTAAAATTAATGGATAACTGGACATATTTCACTAATGATCAAAAAACCTATATATAATAAACACCACATGCATATGCATGTTGACCATCCATATATTTAAGCCACCAAGGTAATAACCAGAAACTTGATTAAAAAACATTATAGAGGCCCGTCCCCCCTGCCCACCCCCACCCCCCACCAGGCCCGTCCCCCCTTCCAACTCCTCCTCCCTCCTACCCATCACCACCCCCACCCATGCCCAGCCCCTCCCCTCCCCTCCCCCCTGAACAAACCCTTCACTACCCTCCCCCTTTAGCAGCCTCTGCTACCACCCCATCCCTGCACCTCCCCCTTCTAACTCATCCTCCCTCCTGCCCAGCACCAACCCCACCCGGCCCCTCCTCCCTGCCCAGCCCCTTTCCCACCAACCCCACCAGGCCCCCCCTCCCTTCCCTGCCCCTTCTCCCACCAGCACTAAAATACATCAAGTGAAAGTTGATATGTAATACAATAAGAATAAACTAAGTCACATGACATAAAAAAATTAGAAGATACAATCACCTGATATCGTATTACCTTTCATATCTGTAGAACATATCGGTCATTCTTTTCTATTTTTTATTTTAATTTATCCTTCATTCAGATTGACATATTTTTTGCCTAACTTGTTCTACTGAAACTTTTAGGTGGGATATGTTGAGATTTCTCCATAAAATCTTCATTAAAAAATTCAGTCAGTAGGTTTTTCTGCATATAGAACATAGTTAAAAGAAGCATCAGATCTAGGAGCAATTACAATGTAGGATTAAAATAAAGGCTTGTAAAGAAAATTATAAGGGAGAAAATATATATATACACCTGAATAATTGATGATACCAGAGATGATGTTTCAAATATAGAGTCAGCCTTTTCACTGAGTCGAAATGATTCAACATTATGATGATCTTATGATAGAACAATAAAGCACTAATCCAGTTGCATGTTATTTACACGTAGGAAAGTAAAAATGACGATAATGGATTATATTGTACCTGACTATGTTCATGAAAACTACTTAAATTTGTACAGTCACTTCTCTAACGATGATGTATATAAATAATAACACAAATAAGTATTTGTAGTCTATCCATATTAATGAAAATAGGAATATCTAATAGAATCTACCTGAAATTCTGTGAAACTATCATTGAAATTGGTGATTTTAGTTTTCGTTGTCAGTAATGAATATTACCTTGTATGAGTTTTGTTCTACTGAACAGTGATGATTTTGAATATTATAATTTGACACTTTAATTGATAGGAGAACCTTTTTTGATTTGGAAACAGTCAATTTAGTAGGAAAACCGTACTCATCATCAGCCTTATTTAATCAAAAAAAGTAAATGTTTTTTTAAATGAAGAGAACATATTTTGTAATCATGACAATTTATTATCTAGTAGTACTTGAATCAAATAATATCGCATATCTGAAGCAGTTTTTCTCACAAATTGCACTACTTGTTTATCAAATAGGACAACTGATGAAGAGTCCATGGAACCCGTTACAAGCAACTGCACTCTAAATCTGCTGATTTATAAATATGATTAAAAAGGGATTTAGGATAAGTAAAATTAATTACTATTGATATTTAAAATATCTAATAAACAGTTAATAAGAATAACAAATAAGAACCTGGGAATGGTGAAAGTTAAATATATCTTGCAGTTGTTGCACCAAATTTTTCCATCAACATTATGCACTTTTTTCATGCAAGAATTGCATGAATCATAGAACCAATTGTGAGTTGTTTGAATTTTTTTATGGTGACAGAAATCAAGCACTTTGTAGGCTGTACAACATTGAGAATAATGTAGATAATGAAATTGTACAGTACTATACTGGTACATCCAGATTATTAAAGTGCATAATTTAAATTGTAAATTTGCTGTATTCTATATACCTGATCACAATTTTTAACTCCAGAAATGGTTTTTTTATTTTCCCAATATAGAAATGGTGTAGAGGAAGAAGTTGAGTTTGTTGGTGCTGGAATTCGATTCTCCAATGCCATTATAAAAGTACATCTGAATATTGAAAAATGAAACTCAAATGTCAAACATAATATGTATATCTATCATATAGTAAACATTTGACAACATATAAAAAAATCAAAATTAAATAAAGTATCCAGAGCACCTTTTTTGAATGATTCAAAATCTTCAATATCAAGATTGAAAATGATTTTTGTCACATTAATGGCAGTTGTAAGTATAAGAGAGTCTGAAAGTAGTTTTAAAACGAATTCAGTTGGAATACCAGTTTATAACTTTTAAAAGCATTGAATAAATGAAAGGGAAATAAGGAATTGTGTTATTAGAGAGCATACTATTCAATTTCTTAACTCTGACAAGTTGTAATATTAAAATAGTTGATGAATTGATAATTTCTTCCAAGTAAGATGACATCTGGTTAGCATAGTCACCCCATAAACTGCATTTAAGTTGTAACCCACTGCATAAAAATATGTACCACATAATGTTAAATATAAACAGTGGGTCAGAGATACTAAAAGGCTGTAATGATTAACCTTTCATCCTGTAAGACAATTTTCATCTTGAAATTGGAATTACCCAATGCTTCAAGAGGATGTGAGCAATGTAAATATCCAATAATTTCTAAAATAGATAATAAAGAATAAAAGGTTCTGTACTGTAAGGTAAAAATAGTTGAAAGTAATCCATAAAATTATGTATTGATCAACAGAGAAACTTTAGAAACATTCATAAAATATTAAAGAAATATTAATAAACATTTACCTATTAAATGTTGCTCTGGAACCCTTCTCTGAATTATGTCTTCAAAGGAAGTAAAATAAAAATAGAAATGTGGTAGCAGTGCATCACATGGCCGGACATGCGTTGTTGATGTGAATAGTGCTCGACATGCTTGTTAGTTCCTAAGTAGGTACCTTGATTAGCAGCTATCTGCAAGTTCTATATGAAATAACACACCCCTTCATTCAATATATTTTTGAACTTAGATAGAATTTGACGCCCAGTAATAGTACAATGTATCTTATCTTTATGTAGAAATAAATTACTAAGAATGTCAAAAATTGAAAGACATATAAATCAACTTGACAAATATGTGGTATAATTGAAATGAGAAGAGAAATGAAATTGAGGAAAGATAATATAAAGTCTATTTTTATTCAGAATTCACCTGTAAATCTCCAAGAATCATATCATTCGCAACAACATCATTGGAGTACCTGGATGATGTGTTGCACCACAAATTCAAAATAAGCACTTGTATCTTCAATGTATCATAGATATTAGGTGTGATATTATTCAAAGTGGTAATCGACTGTGACATTTTAGTAAAAATGTGCAGTTTTAATTTTTGTACGAAGAGATCATAATCAGAAACATTGAGATTCATAAAATCAGACATAAATAAGATGAGCAGAACCAAACATTGACAATTTAACATATAATTTAACATATAACTAACACAATCTATGAAATATTTCTTTATAGACAATATTTTGTGTTGATTCACGAGTTGTGGGATTATTATCACAAACTACTATTTTCAAACATAATGGTGATGTGACTCTAGATAGAGCAACATATAATTGACCATGAAAAAACACAAGTTTTCGAAGATACAACCCAATAGAATATAGTGGTTGTCCTTGAATTTTGTTAATAGTCATAGCATAAGAAACAATCAAAGGATATTGTCTTTTTTGTAGTTTGAAAGGCCATTGACAGTTGGAGTGTGTCATATTTAATCTTGGAATGAAAGATAGATATCCTAAATTAAAACCACACAGAATTCTTTCTCCGATGACATGATCACCCATGTGGTAACAATCAAGCGAGTCCCATTACATAATCCTACAGACTGATCTACATTTTGAAGCAACATGACAGGAACCCCAATTTTGAGTGTAAATTTATGGGAATCCATCCATGAAACATTAATCCCATTTAACATATCAGATGTGTAAATGTTTTCCAGCCTATCTGTATCAAAACTTGCATCACAAACTAAATCTGAGCTGAAATAATCTTTGCATTCAGAACACGTGAGGGACATCATGTATGCATTTAATTCTTCAACAATATCCCGAGTTGGAGCTAATATGACACAATCTTTAAGATAACTAACATCAGCATGGTTACACATGAAGTTGGGATAAGTATGTTCAACAACTTCAGAAATATGATCTTTAGTCCAAGAAAGAAGATATGCAGATGGAATTGGAATTGTAGTTTCACCATCATTTGGTTCTACAATGCGACCTTCACCAATATATAAAGTCCATTTGGCAAATTCAAGAACCTCATCTGAAATTGTAGAAGAATAAAAAAGCAATCTCATGTTACTTCTCAGTTTTAGAACACGAAAATGTTTCCACAAGTATGAAGAAGCTATACTTGAAGAAACTATTTCATTTCTATTACCACCTGGTATGACAGGCAATATTTTCCTAAAATCCCCACCCAAAACAACAATTATTCCACCAAATGGAAAGATTGAAGCATTTTCATTTTTTATCAACAATATATCTTTTAAAGTACGGTCAATAGCTTCAAAACAATGCTTATGAATCATTGGTGCCTCATCCCAAATAATAATCTTTGTTAACTATAGAAGACCTGTGACATCACTACCTTTTTGAATATTGCAAAAAAAGTTTTCAGAAATAGATATCAGAATTCGAAATTTGGAATGTGCTGTCCTCCCACCAGGTAGCAGTAATGATGCAATTCCACTGGATGAAACTACCAGAACAATATTAACTTCTATCCATAGTAAAGATGTCAATACTTTCAAAATATAAGTTTTACCTGTGCCTCCATGACCATGCAAGAAAAAGAAACTTCCAGTGGATGTAGTTAACAAAGACATAATGGTATTCATCACGTCATTCTGTTCATCAGTAATCTTACTTTGCAAAGTCAGATACTCATTACGAAGAATCTCTCTGTTATGATTTAGTTCACCAGCTACCAATTGATTTCATTGAGGGGAAATTTCAGAATTTAGAATCGGTATTGGTGGAAAAGAATGAAGAGATCTACCATTCCTCTATAGTAGGTTCTCTATTTCAAGAAAAGCATACATATGTTTTTGATGACCTGTGAGTGTAAAATCTAAATGGAATCATGAAATATTGTTATTTAATTAGTAAAATGTCTTAATAAAGATGTAAAAGTTACTTAATTAACAACTATATAGTTTACATTATATAGATTGAGCAATTTGACAACATATACCTGACATTTGTAGCCTATTTTGTTGCTTATAGAGAACGTCTTCACCGAGGAGCTCCCATGTTTCATGCCACACAATGTCTAGGAGAGACATATTGTTTGAGAACAAAATGCTGGCAAAAAGTCTGTGCATAGACCATCCCGTAGCCCAAGTTGACACCTCCTTTATTTCTTTAATAAATTCTCTGTCATCAGCAAGAAGTCCCAATGCAGAACATGCTTCACGAAAAGTACCATGAATAATGTTGTTCAGAGTTTTAATACTATCAAAAGAAGTTTCACCTCTGATATTTGTGAGAATTAATCACCGGTAATATAGCTCTCCAGTTGTCGGTGTCACATAATAAAGTCTACCAATACTGAACCCCTTCTTTCTTGGACACCATATTTTTTCAGGTTGGTGGAATACAAATCTAGTTGTAAATTCTACAAATGTGAGACATCTTCCTTCCTGGTAAGCAGCATTAGCTTGAAGCCATGCCGTAATCATTGATTCAGAAATATTACCCTTACTCAACACATCCTCAATATGATCAGTGTCAGTGTACATAACACTATTTTGGGCTGGTAAATGAAAATGTAATCTTTCAACTGGAGGATATCTATAGTGGATATCATAGGAAAATATTCTCCAAGAGTCCTCGCAAGGAGAGATGTATCAGTAATCATAATACATCTTAATATAATCAACATTATTTTAGGACAATGCTATAGTGTTGGTTTCATACAAAGATGCTGTTAAACGATCATTACCATTTCTAATATACTTAAACATATATTTTATGGAATTATATTGATTGGAAACTTCAATATTCAGATGAGTTTGATACTTCATTAGCAAGAAAGGATTATATGGTACAACAAACCGATTATCCAATGGGACACTATTTTTCTTGACCGTGTTTCCATCATTTCTTCATTGGTATAGAACATACCCATCATCATCAACTATTGTACTTTCAAATTTTTTTTTGGAAAAAATTTAGTTCATTTTCCATTTTTCATACAAGGTGATCTACGATTTGCATCACCACAAGGTCCATGCATCATAATCTTCTTAATAGCCTCATGAAGTTTTGGAAAATCACCTTTTTTTGGAACTTCAGTAGAAACACATTTGTCAATGCAGACATGAGTACCTATTTTCCTCTCTCTACATAAAAATAGTAAAATGTGTATATGAGGTAGTCTATATTTCTGAAATTCCACTTTATGAACAACTACACAGAAATTAATGATATAAATGACAAAATTCAACAACAGATTCATTAAATAAGATAAAGTATGTCTCATAAAATAATTTGTATTGAAGTAGGTACCTTCTCGTGGCTTTCTAAAGAAACATATGTCTCGTAAATATTTCATTAACTGGTAAAACTTAATATTGAAAATTATAGATACAATGTGCGGATAGTCTGAAGGGAGAATATTGTTACGTGATACAAATCTAGTGATTTTAGGCCATAGTGGATTTCATGTAAACGTTAAAAACAAATCTGAATATCCTTCCCAATTGCATATTGACATAGCATCTTGGTAATTTTGAATCATATATATGGGACCACTAGTAAATATATATGGTAAAATTATTCACTTCCCACATGCATACCCATCACGGTCACCTCAAAGAAAATCATCTTGCAACCCATTGTACAACTCAACCCTCAAGCGTTTTTGATTGAAGCAAATGAAGGATAGTATCTGAGACTCTATCATTGTATAAGCATCAACAATAAATTGTTTCAATAGTCTTCTCGAATGTTGTAATATTTATGTATCACTTGAATGATACTACAAGTGAAAGGATAAGTATTCACACATTGTTACTTTCCGAACCTTTCTATATGTACTCATAGATGTAGATCGATGACAAATGTTGTCAACATATCCATCTTGACCATTTGTGAAAATAAGTGGATATTGAAATGGAAGTTACAAGGGATGATGCTCATCAATCCACTGCAAATCACCACTTCTGATTTGAATGATAATATCTCTTTCACAGTTGAGATCTTAAATGTCACCAACAATAAGCATCACAATCTCAGAAGTAGTAGGCAAGTTGTATGTCGTTGCATCTGTTTGTCTTCTCTTAAGAAGGCACAAATTTAAGTTTTCATGTTCTTGAAGATCAAGAACATCCTTTTCACTTCTAAAATGACGAGCTAAAACATTTGTTTCATGAAGAATATTTTGTAAGTTGACAACAATATTATAATTGACCACTGTGTTTGAATTTTCTCCATCATAACTGCAAATTGAATTAAATTAAGAATGAAGTGAAAATATGACAATCATGTAAATGTGTTAACCTACATGTTAAATATTACCTGATGTTCAGAATCCTGTTTTGAGACTCGTTCGCATTATCATAAACATATAGCCGGGCAAACCTAGGTGGTTATTCCCCAGGAGGACACAAACTACCTATGCGATGGTAGTTTTGTCCATTAAATTTGAATATAATTGGATCTCTTCCATTATTGAATGATCCATAAACCTTACCTCCCATTGATTTGAATGCAAACATATAATTGTAAATATGCATATATTCTTGGAATGCTCTTTCCTCCATGGAGTTTTGATTAAAGACTAACATTCAAAGTTATGGAGGACAGGACAGTACTAATTGCAAAGAGACTTTACCAAGTGCACAACATATACCAAATCGTGGGTTTTCTTTGGTGCTGCATTTTATATTTCTCTCATCAAACCAAAATATAGAACCACAATATTGGAAAACATTAGTGGGATCTCCACTATTCAAATATTCTGCAGGTGAATAATGGTTAAATGAATGGTGTTAATAAACTTGGCATTATAAATTACATAAAACTGTGATGACTTGAATAACATTCTAGTAAAAGGTAAAAATAATACAGTGACCTGCATTTTCCACATGGTGAAGTAGTTGAATTATTTATGTATAAGTATTTTCATTTAGTTAGTAAGAAAATTCATACGAAATATCTATAAAGTAACAAATGATTATGTAGTAGGTCAAACCTGAATAGTCTCTTCGATGAGTAATTCCAACATTGATTTCACCAGTTGTTACATCTCTTTATGAAATGACATGACTCAATTTAGAAGACACATCTTTTTCAAGTGTAAATTATGCATTCAAATTACTTTGAAATACCGAAATAATGGAGATATATATATATAGATACAAAATAAGAATACAACATGATTAGAATATACATCACACCTGTGTCAAGAAAATAAGCTTCATTACCAGTAGTTGAAGAAGTAAAACAGTATCTGTTCTAAACATAGTATGAAACAAATTACACTATGTGATAATTAAAAATCATTTGAAGATATGATCTTTTCTTACTCTTATAATGATTCACGTGAAGGTTAAGTGGGAATATTTCCCTCAGTCATTACACCTAGAAAAAGTAATGCAAATTTAGTTTAACTGTTCAATACGTATGAGACAAAACATGATTTTGTTCACAAAAATACGCTGACAGAGTAGTTACCAGTGGGGTCATAATTTTCTTCATTAGATGCAGATATATTCTTTCTCTTGTTACCAGGAATATATCTTGTTGATGAAGATCCACATCCATGATGAGATGTCAATGAAATTTAATAGTTGAGAAACTATACAATGTTACGACATAGTAAAATAAATATATATAATCACTGTTCTTTGACAGTGTAATATAACTCACCATTCAAAGATAAAGGTGACAATGATATGCATGATCCTCCTTTGGTTAATATATAGTACATGAATTTTTTTAATGATTATATGGAATTTAAGATTGAAATACTCGGATACTTACTTGAAGTACAGTTAATACTATTACTACAACCTTTTAGAATGCTTATTCTAACACTAATTGGTGAAGAAGATCCCGAATCTGGAGCCACTGTCAATTAAAATGCAGAATGATTAAAGTAGATTACATTATTTACAATTAATATATTGACTGTATCTGAAAATGTTGGTAAAATGAAAATATACTAACCATTGGTAGGTATAGGTGAAAGTGGTATGCGTGTTCCTCTGATCAAGTTGGAATTCAGTTGCACTGAATCAAATGTTGTAGTAGAACAAAGTTGATGGTAGTCCATGGGTGATTTTCCTGTGAAGTTACGAAACTGTAATTCAGTAAGTAAGTTTATGGAATGGTTTCAAGGAAATACAATACTTCTGTACCTATTTTTCGTTCTCTCATACGAAGTCTCCTTTGCAACCGTGCATCTCTCGATGATGACGGTGTCTGCATCTTTGTTTTTTTGTCTTTATGTTGAATTGTCAAGTTTTAGAATGCAGCCAAAATATGTTTATGGGTACATAGATTCAATTTAAAATATAATGATAAGACAATTGATGGAGAATTCATGTTTTAATTCTATATGATATATCTTATAAACATAAATAGGCAGTGTACTGTGATTTTACTGAACGACACTTACACCAACATGAAAGAAGCATATATATATATTATACAGAAATGATACATTTGAAAATATAATATTCAATTAAAAAGAATGCAGTACAGGAAAACATCTTCAAAATAGTTTGAATGAATACCTTGGATGGATATTGAGGAATATTTATGTAGTGAAGATGGATGGAATGGTGACTAAGTATTCTGTAAACCTGAATAATCACTATACTTTGATTGCAATGAACCATAGTTATAACAATATCAAAGAAACATATATACATTACACAAAAAATATATAGTTAAATATCCTAATTGAATGTCACATAATGCAGTAAATGGAACCCATAGATAAGCAGTGTACTGTGATTTTACTAAATGACAGTTATACCAACATGGAAGAAGCATTTATTTATTATAAAGAAATGAATCATTTGAAAATAACATATCCAATTAAATACAATGCAGTACGAGGACACATCTGCAAATCAGTTTGAATGAATACCTTCGATAGATATTGAATAATATATATGTAGTGAAGACAGATGGAATTGCGAATAAATTTTATGTAAACCAGAATAATCACTGTACTGTGATTGCAATGAACCACAGTTATACCAACATCAAAGAAACATATATAGATTACACAGAAAATATAAATTCAAATCTTCAAATTGAATGTCACATAATGCAGTAAAAGGTACCCATAGTTAATCAGTTTATAGTTATTTCACCAAATGACACTTATACCAAAGTTATAACAACATCAAAGAAATAGTAACATCAAAGAAACATATATAAATCAGACAGATGAAAGAGAGGGAATAAATATTATATAAACCTGATGAAGCACTGTACTATGATTGTAATGAACCACAGTTATAGCAACATCAAAGAAACATATATAAATTAGACAAAAAATATACAAGAAAATATAAAATTTGAATGTCACCTAATGCAGTAAAAGGTACCCATACATGGATTACAGTTGCATACTGATGTGCGAAATGAGACAAAATAGACGTAAAAAGAATACTAGAAGATTTCATTCAAACATTATATGGTAGAATGGAGGAATATGTACATCTATTCAACAATAGGAGCTCACGTCAAGAAAAACCGAACCTGGACAATGCAATACCGACTGCCTAGCGAAGAGGATGAGGACTGTTTGGTTGACCTTCGTCGAAGCCAGCTGGTAGGACGAAACCGTTATATGGAGGTAAGAGTAGACAGCGCGCCAGGCACCGAATGGCATCGTGGGAGGTGCAACAGAAAAGTGGAAGACTGTATCAAAGATTTTTTCGAAGCAGGACGGTAGCTCGAAACCGTAAATCATATTGTAAGAGGGTAGAGCGTGCAGGCAGGAAGACCGGATGGCATCGCCGAAGCTATTAATGTAGAGCGGAGGAATTTTGAAGGAAGATGGAATGTCGAAGGAATCTAGAAGAAGCGAACCCTAATTTAGAGGGATGAAGGGAGAGCATGCCGGGGGGAGGCTGAGTGTGTCGCTGGAGGGAGGATGGGAAAGTGGATGGAATTAGAAGGGAAGGGGATGTGGAAGAAGGGGAAGGTGACACATAGGGTAAGAAGAATCCTAATTTAGTATAGATAATATATATATATATATATTGAAGATATAAAACTCCCATACTCTTAATTTTTTAATTTTCCTCAAGAAAAAACACAACATTTCATATCAAAGGATTCATACCTAAATAAGATAAATATTTAATGTTTATGCTCATAAAAATAAAATTATAACTGAAGATTCCCAAAAGCAAAAGTCTTAACCATTAAATAGTTTCAAATGCAGCATCATATATAATTTCAATTCAATATATTTTTCTTCTTCTATATACATTATTCATCCTTTTATTAATATTAATTGCATTAATGATCTTCCTTATGGGAAATATATTTCACTCATCACTGAGGATCATTAAATTATAGTTATTCTCAATGACATGTATATTCACTCCATCCATAAGATCTCATGTAATCTACATCTCTACATTGAGATTTAACAAAAAAATGAGTAATTTGATTTAGGTTCTAATAAATATGAAGATAAGGGTATATGGGTAAAAAAGTGAAAAATTAAACTAGAGGATAAAAATGAGGACATGTAATTTAAAAATAATGTATGTATTTCTCACATGAATTGTGACAACATTAATTTTGATTTGAGGAGGACCCTCTTATGAAAGGAATGTGGTCACTGGTACTTTAACAGCGATTATTTATATAGTGAATTAATTTAGAGGATCAGAGGTTGGGATCATCTTATCCTTTTTAGGGAAATTATTTCATAATCTAGGAAACTCTTATAAATTTATGATATATTTTTTAATCCTTCCCAGATATTGTATTACCACTCATTACCATTGTGTAAGTAATCGATCGAGATAATTCATCTATGTGAAAATTTGTATGTATTAGAGTTCATCCAAATTTATTTTAATATGGGAGAATAATATAGTTTAATGCCACAAAATTGAGTTCTCTATTGTTTATCCATATCTATAGAGATGGAAGGTGTTTTGGAATTGGGATTAGGACCATGATAGGGGCTTCCTATGTATTCCCATGAAGGGAATTAGAAAACACATAGTTTGATTTTTCTTAATGGGACATGTTTTACCTTTAAATGTCATGTGAAAAGGAATACTGTAATACCTTTTAAGATATTATAACCATTACAAAGTGAAGTTTTTTTAAGGTCATGCATCTAAGGCCTTTGGGGTGATGTGACTAAACCTCAGGGAGGCATCCTACATATATCTATTATCAAGAATCAAATACCACTTAGTTCAAGTTTCATAGTTTAATTACATGTGACATGAATGGTCTATAATGATTGACATCATGTGATAGGGATGTTTTTATATTTAGTTTAAAGTAATACACTTAAGATTAATATATGAAAGAGTATATTACAATGGTTGGTGTTGGACATACGCATGGATGAACCTTTCAAGTTTATTCATTTTATTGGGAAATAAGTAAGAGGGGATATGGTTAGAATCATATAGAATGTGGAACATTGAGATAGATCATATCATAGGGAAAATGGCCCATCGAGGAAGGGTGAAACTTCAGGGAATATGTCCCATTTAGGTATGATGAATCACATGGGATATGGCCTAGTGAGAAAAGAATTGGGGATTATGTGTGGGAATATCATATATAATTATGGATCACTAATAAATAATAAGGATAATATTATTAATTATGAAATTATTAGGGAATACATATAAGGATGAGGCACTTATAGAGGTCAGTTGTGGCTAACACCTAGTAAGAGACCCCAGATTTTCTTGAGAGGAGGGATATGTATGTGGAATTTCACATATGTTACCTAGATATGCTTAACATGGTAGGTGACTTAGTTAAAGGTATTTTTTGGGTATTACAACTGGAAGGAGGCCCATGACATTTCTCTGGCCCATTGAGTAGAATAAATAGGTGCACTGGTTTCTTGGGTTTATCAAATGATAGAAATGGGTCATCCAAGTTGGGAAGAAAGGTATAGGGGAGCTTATACCAGTATCCTCATGATAAGGAACCATCATTATCAATGGGATACATGATATTAATTACCCTAAGGGCCCCATCCATCTAGTAAGAAAACTATTAAAAGAACATTAATTAATTCTACTCATGATCGACATGGTGCATTTTTGTGTGTATAGCCCAATCAAGTACTTCAGGAGGCGATGTAGGGGGTCTTGGTGGGAAGATACCATGGTATGGGACTTGGGTAAGATTTGAACCATGGGAAGAGACCTTGATGAAAGTGTGCACATCCATGGATTGAGGCGGGGTACAAAACCCTAGTATAGGGATCGAGGAAAATTAGCGATGTAGTTGTTATCTTGAGTGAAGGATCTCCTTAGATTTTGATACGGAGGAGTGTCACCCAAGTGTAAGGTAGGGTGAAGTGTCAATCTATTTGAAGTATGATAAGTAGTGTCACCATGGTTCAAGGATAGGGTGGATTTTCACCCTCGTATAGTCCTCTCAGGATGAATTTTCCATGTGGTGCCTTAGTACTACTCTCTTGGTGTGATATGGGTGTGTGGTCCTTTAGTATAGTTTTTCGGGATGGGTCCCATCGACTTATTACTTAAAGATCATAGAGAAAGTGGTGTTTTATAAAGTTTTATATATTAAAATATTTATATAATTCAATTAACCCTCATTCCTATAAATTATATTGAGTTATGAATTAATAAGGTACCTAAACTATGGGGGGAAGGCTAGGGAATGTAGAGATTATTCATCATTTCCTCTTCCAAAAAGTCCCCCCAAATGAGAGACATGAGGGTTAATTTATAAACCACTGGGAACTTTGGTTCAGTTATAATATGGTAGAATCATTGTCACCCAAGTTATTATGGGTGGTTAGTGATGACAAAAAACATGGGAAATTAAGCCAAGTGAATAAATGGTTTCTATGAAGGATAGTTGTACATGTGAGTTGGGTGAACAAGAAGAGACTAGGGCATGAAGAGACATGAGAATGCTCATCAATGATAGTGAAATTTGAAATGGGAATGCAAATGGGTCTGGTAACCATTGGTAATTCTATTAATCATATGTTTTCACCACTCAATAAATGTCTTCATCCTTCATAAAAAAGGATCACTAATAAATACCCCCTAGGAATTTTATATTTCTGACATGAAGAGGTTTGAATTATGAGGCCAATATAACTCTGACATGAATATTTCATCCAAGGAAATTATTTCACATAGGATAGGGAGCGATAACACCATATGTTCCGGTACCTGGTCATTCTATGCATTCTAGAACATGGGGATGGGATACAAATCCTCTTTAAATAGTATGGTACAACCCCAATTTTGTGCATCATTGTGACCTAAATGAAACCAAAATATCTTTTCTCTATTATCACTCATGTCAGTATCTCTACCTAAGGTGATCATTCTATTAACTCATCACTAAGACCTCATCACATTAGAAATGTGTACCGAGCTTAGCATGATAGAGACACCATGGTGAAAGTGTCTTGGTGAAGGTATTGAGAAAGGCTAGCTGAGAGATTCTACCGAGGGAAGATTTTATCCTCTGTCGATTTTTATCCTACTTTTATTCATGTTTGACTCACTTAATTCTCATAGTGTTTCCTTTTTCAATTCAAATCACTAAAATTTTTGAGCCTCTCATTTATATGAAAGGATCTCTTACACATTAGAAATAATTTCCAATATTGAGGCTTCCAAACACATTAACATACTAATCCATGATGTTGTGATTAGATATGGAATCTAGTATTGGCCACATATGTTATATCTTGCACATGTCATTTATAAGCATCATCAAGAATAACCAACATCAAATTTCATATTGTTAAATGATCATGGACTTCAGACAGTCTTGGACATACTAAGGCCCAATGATATTCTATAAAACTCATGGTTGATAGGGTACAACCACCTGAGGAGTGATAACATATTGTCCAAGTGGGTTTATATAATTTCATTGGAATTCACCACTATATATAAACTAATACACTTAAAACCTACCTAAATAATCATTCTTACACATCAGATCCCCATATCCACTTTTATTATTCCATATTCCATAAATCACCCACAAAAAAAACTCTATATAGCTAGGTGGAGGACTAAGACCGGTGTCTTATAGGTAGTGTTAATCCTAAATGGTTTTTTAAATATTGGGTGCACTCAAAATATGATGGGTTCTAGGATATATTGAGAAAGGAAACAATCTATGAAGCTAGTTTGGTTTCACAAAACTATATATATTAAAATTAAAACCATCATTTTTATTTTAGTTTCCATTAGAACTCACAATCTAATACATTTCACCTAGTCTCCAAATAAATAAGAATCAGTTTGTGAAATATGTGCAATGTCTCTATGTAACCCATGATTAGATCCATGTATGATGAATTCATTCCCCAAATCCCTCCTATGAATATATCATGATAACTCCCATATTGATCCAAACAATATTTTGGGAAGCCATCAATGCCATCAGAGAGGAACCCTTCCCACATGCATACATTATCTTTAAATCACGTATTAAGCTTTTCTTGGTTCCTTATAGAGACATTCCAACTTAAAAATTCCCCAAAAGATTCCCTTCAATTTAGAAAAGGGGTGTCGTGGGAATATACTAGCTGGAGCTAGAGTAAGGTTGATATTAGGTGTGGGAATATGATGTCAACCCTGATATCCATCTTGAGAGTCGGATGGATGGATTTATTGTGATGTGGATGAGTTGAGACCTATATCTAGTCTATGAAGAACATATTTTATTATGGCTGATTACCTTCAATGTAGGGGCCTAACTGGTAGAGGGGATTTTCATTAGCCTGGAAGATCTAGTGTTGCCAATGGTACACCAATTCTTATTTCATGACTATAAAGGGAAAGACACCTTCCACATCTTAGGTTTTTTCTAATTATTATGGTTCTAGATGGTGGTGAACTATAAAATGTATGATCTCCTTAGTGAAGTATAAATGATGAGGTGAAAATTCAGGACTTTTATACAAGATATATCTTATATAAATGCACTTTCTTTTAAGAGTGATAGGGATTTGATGATTCTGATTCTACACTCAGTATTCAAATATGTTCCCTATAATAATCCTCCGACTAACATAATCAAATATGATGGTAGTGGTAATTATAAATCATTTTCATGAAAAATGGATATAAGGGATTTAATTCTGGTGGATTAGATTGAATACGATATTGTTTATAAGGATTACATGCCATATAAATTTTCTTGTGAATTTCAATGTATCAAAAATCAAGTAGTGAAACCACTAATATTCTTCTTGATGGAGTATCACCCAATTATTTCACAATAATTATAGGTGATGATTGCTTAAGATAACAATCAACATAAGGATAGAATTCCATTATCTAATACATTTATCAGGCTAACAACAACATACACTAGAGATTAGACATCATCATATCCCAGTGAGATATTGATTACTAATATTTATAGAGTTATAGCTTCCTTGGACTAGGTGAGAGGGAAAAGGAACATTAGAAATCTTGAAAAGAATATGAAAATTTTTAAGGCATCCTAAAAATTTGATTAATCTTTATATATGTCACTTGATAGATCTATGTTGAAGAGCTAACACATTTTGAGGATGAGGGGAGAAAATAAAATTGTCAACATGCTGATAGATCTGAGTCGAATGAAAGTGAATATTCATTATGTGCTTGAGTGGGGGTGGGGGGTCAACTGAAAATTATTCAAACAAAAATAATCTATAAGCAACTTAGTTTGGTTGAGATGATCATCAGGCACAAATGTCGTGGGTTTATAGACCACCATCCAAAGTGGCCTATGTATTCCCTTTTTTGGAAACTTGAATAAACCAAAAAACTTCGATTAACTAATTAATATTATTTAGGAAATTAAATATTTTAGATAATTGAAGATGTTGATACTTTACACTAATAACTAGGTACTCATTACATAGCGAGTGCAACACATTGTGGACCGAAGAAACACTGAATGGGTGATCAATCAATCCATTAATAAAGCATGGGATGACCTTTTCAATCCCAAATATACATATTGATTGTTCCTCTTTAAGAATATTTTATTTTAATTCCAAAATACTCTAAAAAATATTCACTTTTCCATTTTTTTCTAATAATAGGGATGACACATACACCCAGGGAGTTCCCAGATCACACCACGAGCGAAAACCTAATAGTTCTTGTGGGATTAACTACATTAAAAGAAAAAGATATTTAATCTAGGTGGAAGAAAATGTATGAATCACAAGGTCTATATATACTCTCCAACTTCACATCATTAGGACCTTCTCCCACAAAAAAGAATCTAGGAAACCCTCAATAGTTGATCATGCATCTGAAGAGTACAAAGAGCTTGGAAAAGCATGTCCTTACTAGTGATCATTCGAGTTCACCCTATACATACTCATTGTGTATGTGTGTGTGTGAATTAATATATAAACACACACACTCACAAACACACATATAACCAAATATGCATTTCATGATTATTTCATTACTGAATCTTGCTTCTCTAAATGAGATCATTATGAGGAAATATTATTTGAAATTATAGGGGATGCTCAAGATGAATTCCTAATACCTACTAGAAAAGTAAATATACATATGGTAGAGTAATAATTTATAGTATCTACTCTGAATATATCTACTAATAGAGAATAATACGACTTAGGTATAACTAATTAATACAACCATTACATTTTTCATCACCCTATTAACTTCCTTTCTCATGACTGAGTTGATAACAATTACCAAATCTATAATTAAGGTAGAATATATCATATCTTATTTGGTCCTTATATCTACTTTCCCATCCAATGGCCCAAAGGCCTTCATTTTTTATTGATTTTTGATAATCCACCTTTCAAGGGGTGAGGTGGAACCCTTACAAGGCCCGTAGGTGTAAGTATTACATGGCCCGTAGGCCTTAAAGGAATGATTATAGCCATTGTGCCTCCATGGGTGAAAAAATCAGTGACCTAAGAGTCAGTGAGGGTGGATCTTTAGGCCCTTCTAAATATGTATCAGGAGATTCACATGGAAGATTTACCTCATCGAGATATCCCCACCCCGCATGTTGACGATGAGACCACAATGGAATAAGGGAAGGATAAATCATCTTATTTGTCTATAATAGGGTGTTTTTAATCTCCCTAGATGTCAAAAAATTGGATAAAACCAATGGTAAAAGTACCTACAATGGAAGATAGAGAAGTTACCATTAGAGAAGAAGCACATGGTTCTCTTCTAATAGAGGATATAATGGTAAAGTTAGATAATGCCCTGGTGAGAGTAGGTGAGTAGCTAAAATTCTCCTGATCGATTCTAAAATCCACCTATTGATGTAGTAATTTTTTATGTCTCTTGTAATTGTAACATAATAAGTGGAGGTGACCAGTCTTGGAGGTCACCACCCCACTATCAAACTAAGAGAGTGTGTAAAGTCTGGGGTTGTTCAATTAGAAATGAGCTTAACGGTTGATGGATAGATGATCTGTTTGAGTGAACTAGACCTAAAATATATTATAGTATCTGGGAGTGAATCTAAATTAGATCCATGTTTTGTTGAATTATAATTCACTTTTTTGTAGCATGCATGCAAGGATAACAATAAGATGATCCATAAGTCCCTCATGAAGGATCAATACAAAAAAAATCCATAAGTTATTCTATATATTCATGATCTTATGGGGTTTTCTATCAAGACTTAAAAAATATGATGGAGTTCATCTATAAGTTTGATCAGGAGTACGCGTCCCAATTAGGATTTTCCTTGGTGGAGTTAGCTACATTTTATGCAATTCATAGTGAAATAGTGATTCAAAAAGAATCCCACTATGTAGAGGTGGTGTTGTATAAAAAATTCTTATCCATAGAGGGGTTGTATCTAGTAAACTATCTTTATTAAGAATTGAGTGAATCTAAGGGACAAATAGTTGATCATCAAGTTTTTCATAAAGAATCCAAGGATGGGAATGAAAATACTACTGTAAGGGTGGATATTTTATACCATGACGAGGAAGATAAAAATTTGGAGTTGGCTAGGAGTTAATACAATATTAATGAATCTAGGATATAATTTAATATACTATAATCTTTAGTTAAGGAAATTTTATAATGCACCACTATTTTTACCTTTCACCCCTCATGATTTCTAAAGGAAGACTTTAATTTGTGTATTTTCACATTCCTTTTTTTAATGAAGTACTATATTATTTTGATTTATATCATTGTTGACTCTTTGACTCATATCTCATTTTGATAAATGATTCATAAGAACTTGTGAAACTTTAAAAGATTAATATCAAGGTAACTGAATTCATATACATATTGGATGGTTATGGATCATCTAAATCATAATATCTAACTACTTAAGTAAAAAATTAAATATGGATTAACCCATTCTCTCTTGTACATATTCAAGTAGAAGGACATATGAGGGATGAATGTGGTTGTATACGTACCATCATGATATGTTGGGGTGAGTAAACAAGATAAAGGACTGTAAAATATAGTTTCCTATTAAACATTCACATTTAGATGGATATAGGTTGGCCAGATATAGTGGTATATACTTAGTCACCATATAAAAATATTAGATCACCCATGTAACACCCGAAAGTTTTTATGAAATATTTTATTTAAATAAGTTTAATTATTCAGTAGATTATATTCTACACAATTTAGAGTTTAAAAAAATTGTGAGACACCATTAGTATAAAATTACCATTATATCCTAGCCTTTAGGTTATTGGGAATAAGTATAACTAACTTATGAAAATGCATTGTAAATACATTGGCAATCAATTATTTATGAAAAATATAAATCAATTAGATTTTTTATTTTTGATTGAATTACTATTGGTAATGAAATTAATGATATATATATGTTATATACTTAATGAAATATTTTTTATATTCATCCAATGGATATTTTATTCATAAGGTATGAATAAACCCTATTTGATGCATAAAAACCTATTTTTTAAAAGGGTAATTTTACATCTTTGAATGGAGAACCCATTTAAAATTTTGATTTTTAAACATTAATAATTTTTATATGACAATATAAAAATTTTATTTTGAATCATTATATAAAATTTTACTTTGAATGAATTTCTGATATTTTTCTGACAACTTTCAAGTTTTGATGAATAGTAAAAATACACTAAATTTTATATGAAAAAAACTTTTTTATCAAAATAATTAATATGGTTAAATTAAAATATTGAATTATTTTAAATTATAAATATAATATATATTTTTATCATTAAATATAATTCATTTCAATAGAATTAATTTTACCTTGAATTCAGATTTAAAAACATTTCAATCTTTTGTAATGTTTTAACTTTTAAAACTCGTTTTCTCTTTCCAACAATGGGAATAATTTTAAATTAATTAATGAAACTTATATATTTTGAATTTGGAAAAATGGATTCAATATTTGGATTCAGTGGGTCCAAATTATGTAAATAGATTTATTTTATTTTTGGGCATTATGAATAGTAACTTCGTTAATTTTTATTAATATGGTAAAAGTTTAAACCTTGTAATTAAGGGTAATAATACTATTATAAAATCAACCTAATACTTGCCTTAATATCATTGTATGATTTTTTTCGACATAAATAATCCTTGGTTCAAAATTGTATCCATTTAAATCCACTTGGATGAGATTAAGACATTTAATTTATTTTATTTAAAGAAACGTTAAATATGTCTCACTAAAATTTTAATAACTAAATAATTTTTTATATAATTTTATACAAAAGATAAATTATATTATAAATATTAAATTTAAAAATAAAATGTTTTAATTTATCATGGTAATTTATTTGTAATTTTTAGGCAATATATAATTACCTTAATAACTTATACATTAATGATACAGAAATTATTTAATTGATGAAAAATCAATAATATAGTTTTTATTAAAATATTAATACCCATTAAAATATCCAAGAAATTGAAAAAATATTATTTTTCAAGTATATCTCCACCATAATCTTCCACGGGTCGAGTTATGGACCATTTGGATCCTTATAGAAGGTATTATGACATTTATATTATTTTATAAGTAATGTTAAAGTAGTCACCTTTATAATTTAATAAGTATAACATTTTAAATACTGAATTTTTTAGAAGAAAAATTAGACAAAAAGTATTCTTCTAAAATATAGAAGATTTTTCTTCATCATAGTATTTTATTTTGAATTTTTATTCAAAAAATAAGCATATTAAATAATTACACAAAACTATTGTAGTAATTATTTTATTCAAAAAAATATCAAATAAATGTTATTAAAAATATTAAATTAAATATAATTTGAGCTAAATAAATTTATAATGAATTTTATAGATGACCTTGACCTCTTAGGAATATAATAAAATTGTTTTTTCAACGTTATCTTATTATATTCATATTTTTAAAAATCAATGAATTAAATAGTGTCAAAATAGATACTATTGATTGTTTATCAAAATAATGTTTTATTAAATTATATAAAAATAATTAAACATTTTTAAAAAAATATATAATTATTATTATATGGTATAAAATGATCTAATATATTTATTTATGGTCTATTTTACATCAAATAAGTAAATATTTCACCCTTTTAATATTGAATTATTTTGTTATCCTAGTTAAAAATTAAATAGAATAACTAAGTGTTAATTAAAAAGATAAGGTTTAATTTGAAAGAAATACTTGTCGAATATTTATTTTTTGATGATATTAAAACCCTATCTCATATCATATTTGAAATTTGGACATTTTGGAGGTGTTTAGGTAGGGTTTGATTTTATTATAAATTATTGTTTATGGTGTTTCCAAAAGTGCCCCATCACCTTCATTATAAAAGGGAACCTCCTCCCTCACCTATTCACTTAACTTTGAGCCTTAAATCTCGTCCATAACCTAACAAATTTCCTTCTAAACTTCCCTATTTACATTATAGAGGTTTTGGTCATCTTGAAAGACCAACTCTTGTGGTATAAGAAGAGATTTAGAGGAAGCACGTCAAGAAAGAGGTGATCTCTTCTATCGATTCTTTCAAACTTATTTCTTATTATAATTCCTCTTCATTAGTTGTTTCATTATAAATTAATAAAATCAGTATCAATAATATACTGAAATGTTATTATAACTCTGAAACAACCATATTCTACCTTCTATCCATCCTATGAAAAATGAAATCACCGCACATGCGTACGTACGATTTACCTTCTCCATGCTTTGGTGTAATCTATTTTTCACCACCAGCTTACTTGGATGGGTATAATTATTGAAATAATAACTATATATTATTATTATAACATTATATTAATTTTTAAATATTATACACCATCCACTTCAATACCATTCAACAATTATGGGAATGATATCGTTGCTCGTGTGTACGTACGACCTACCGTCTCCACAATGTGATGCGATTTATTCTATATGATCTTCATTAAACCATAATTATATAAATGAATGAAATGAATAAATATGATATATATTATACTAATATAATTATATAAATGATATTTCTATAACCTAAGAAGTGGAACATGATCTTATCTAATAAAACCTACATAAGAACATAAACTGGTTTATATCCTAATAACGTGTGACAATGAAATGTTACTAACAGACAGATGATACTATAACCATATATGATATCATAAAAATGAATATGATTCTAGAATAAGTCAATGAGATCATTTAAATAATTATATTGGAGGTTTATATATATACAAAGGATATCAGACCTATGGTAAGAGATAATTTCACAATTTCATTATTATTCGAGATTGTTTATTCGTATATATTTACTAGGGTATATTTATTATCCATGTACATGTTTCCTAAGTATGTAATATTATTTATATTCTTCTAAAATTTTTTAAAGTTAACTTTACCCTTCGGTGAAATTTTTATTAAATGGCATGAAAGGAATATTTTTTTTTGTTTTCGGTACGAGGTACTTTTTTGACTTTTCCAACAAAATTATGAGGAAATTTTTTTTTTAAATTATATGGCATGAATGGATTATTACACTTTAATAACACATTATTTACATGAAGTTTCATTTACAATATTTCAAGTTTTTTTAATTAAATTCTTTTCTTTTAAAATTGCGTGGCATTTTGAGAAAAGAAAACATTTTTGAAGAAGAAAAGATATTTTCCTCAAGAATTAATTTCAAGTATTTTATCAAAATTATTTTCCATATAACATGAAATTACTTAAATAGGGTTATTTTTATATTCATATTATTAATTTTATTTTATTGTTTTTATGATGGAATTATTTTTATGAAATCCATTTATTTTATATGGATTATGATGGAATGATGTTTAAGGAACCCATTTTTTTCCTTGGGTTATGCTATGATGAATGGTTTATGTTTTTGTGGAACATGTAAGAATTATTTCAATATGATATGGGTGGGACATATATCTCTCTCTAATTCATTGGTTAAAGATTTATATCTCATGATATAGACATTACGAAAACAACCAGTAAATCTGGTTCAGTAATACAGGGCTGGAACGGTAAGCAAACCCGATTCAGTATTGGACTTTGTCTACTATGATGGTCTTGTAAATGATCCTTGAATAATATGAAATGATTATATATGCTTATGTGTATGCCAAAAAAATTCATGTCTTATGTTATGAATTTTGAGATTATGACCATTAATTCTTATGAACTTTTATCACATGACATGGTATCATGATATTTCATATACTGGATAAGAATTTTAAATGTTATATTCTTATGTTTTATGATTATGATATGTTTGATATTTCCCTCGTTTAAACTTATTAATAATTTGAGCTCACCCTTTCATATGTTTCTTTTCCCTAAGTCATGAATAAGGGTATTAAGTAAGATATATTATAAAGGAGTCTATTTATGAAGAAATAAGAGGGAGACAATGTATATATTTTATGAACCAATTGTTTATGTTTCCCAGTTTATAAAGACACTATAACTATATGGTCATGTTGTGGCTTCATTAAATTTTGTAATGAATATAATTTAATTTTGAATTAATATCAATGTATGTAAAATATGGGTCGTTATAGTTGGTATCAGAGCAAAGGTATAATTAACCTTTGGAAACTAGGATGAGAAAACCTTAGTAAGAACCCTAAGGATATGTCTAAGTATTGGTTACAATCCTAGTGTTTTAGAAATAAACATGAATAAACTAGGATAATACCTAAAGTGTACTAAATTAAAATTTTATTCTTGATTGTTTTATTTTCCAATTATGTTTAGTATTTCTCAAACTATGATTCTTGGTTTTAGTAAATGGATGGAACCCGAAGGAATTGTGTTAAAGATAAATGCGATGGGAAATGCAATGATTTTCCTCCTGAGTGACCAAATATTATAGAATATGGAATGAAAAATAATGTAGCTATGCTCAAACAACTTTCTCAAGCTATAAATCATACATGACTTCTAAACGAGCAAAGAAGGGAGAAACATTATGTTGAGTCCTTCATCAGGAAGAATCCAACTTCTTTCAGTGGGTCTTCTGATACATTAGTGTCTGAATAATGGATCAGTACCACTGAAAAGATATTTTCAGTTCTATAATGTTTTGAACATGATAAAGTCATCTTATCAGTCTATTGTTTGGAATATGAAATTGATATATGGTGAAATATTATTAATAATATGAGGAAAAGAGATGAAATTGAGTTCATGGAATGTGACGAGTTCAAGAACTTATTTTTCAATAAGTACTTTCCTTGTATTCTTTGAAAAAAATGGAGAAGGAGTTCCTTGAACTTAAGCAAAATGATGATGAATCCGTTGGTACCAACAAAGAAAATTTTACAAGACTTACAAGGTACACTTCTAGAATTATTATTGAAACAGATAATAAAATTGATTGATTCTTTAGTGGATTAAAACCAAGTCTCTGAAGGGTATTAGCCATAAGGGACTTTAATATATATGAGAAAATCGTTCGATGTGCTCTCAAGGTTGAGATGGAGACTATAGTAACCCATCAATCCTATGGATTTGATAAGAAGAGAAAAATGGAATTCAAAAGAAAATATAAAGGCCACACTGAAAAGAATATTAGTTTTCCCTTATTCTCAAAGTTTGGAAAGAAACATAGAGGAATTTGTCTTAAAGGGACTAGTAAATGTTTTAATTGTGGAAAATAATGTCATTGGGTAGTTGAATGTCGAAGTAATGGGAAAAAGATGTCTAATGATACAAATTGAGAAAAGGCTACACAGAATGAACCTCCTACACTTAAATGCTACAAGTGAAAGGAAATGGGGAATTATTCCAATAAATGCCCTAATCCAAGGGTTATTAATGATGATCAACATTAGCAAACTCTTAAGTCCAAAGAAAAAGGAAAGTCACATGAAATCACTATCGACAATGTGGAGTACGATAATGAAGTGGTGAAAGGTACACTTACCATACACTCTAAAGTAAAAAATGTTTTATTTGATTTTGGATCCACCCACTCTTTTATTTCTGAAGAATTTTCTAAGGATATCTTTGTAATACCTCAATAATTAGATTTTGAGTTAGCTGTGACAACTCCTGGAATAATGGTCACATCAAAAGTTTATAATTATTCTTCGATTGAATTTTGTGGGAAAGTGATTCCTAAACATCTTGTGATCCTTTATATAATGGAATTTGATGTGATTCTTGGCATGGATTTGATTTCTCTATATGGAGATCATATCAATTTCCAAGTAAGGGAAGGGACATTTCATATTCCAGATCAATCTATGATCATCCATCGATGCAAGGATGAATATAAACTTACAATATAAATTTATTCCATCTTATGGGAATTGATTCCTATAAATGATGGTTATTTATCTCAAATGGTTGGGGAGAAACTCATGATTAAGAATAAACCCATTGTACAGGATTTTGATGATGACTTTCCAGAGGAATTGTCAAGTCATCCACCAAATCATGAAGTTGAGTTTTCAATTGGAATCATATCGGGTGCTATGACTATTTCAAATACACCTTATATAATGGCACCAATTGATTTGTCAGAATTGAAGAAGAAACTCCAAGAGAATATTGATAAGGGATTCATACACCCTAGTGCATTACCTTGGAGAGCACCTATTCTGTTTGTTAAGAAGAAAGATGGATCAATGAGACTCTGCATTGATTATCGAGAACTTAACAAGATCACCATCAAGAATAAATATCCTATTACCCACATTGATGACGTATTAAACCAACTACAGAGAGCTTAATACTTTTCCAAGATTTATCTTCATTCAGGATATCATCAATTAAGGGTTAAAAAAGAGGATATACCGAAGATGAAATTCCATACAAGGTATGGAAATTATGAATTTATAGTGTTTCCTTTTGGTCTTATTAATTCCCTAGCTATCTTCATGGATCTAATGAATAGATTCTTTAGAGACTATCTTGATTAGTTTGGGGTAGTCTTTATAGATGATATTCTTGTCTATTCGAATAGAAAGTAAGAAAATGAAGAACACTTGATAATTTTACTGAAGACCCTGAGAAAGGAGAATCTTTATGAAAAATTTACCAAGTGTGAAATATGGCTTCAGAAAGTTTCATTTTTGGGTCACATAATCTCAATATATGTGATATATCTAGATCCATAAAAAATAGAAGTTGTTGAAAGTTAGACATTACAAAAAATGGTAACTAAGATTCGATGTTTTCTTGGTTTGGCTAGATATTATCAATGTTTTGTGAATTATTTTTCATGATTATCTATTCCACTCACCAAGTTGACTCAAAAAATAGTTAAGTTTTTATGGACAGAGGAATGTCAAGAGAATTTAAAAGAGCTAAAAAGAAGTCTAGATAGTGCACCTATGCTCACACAACCTTGCAGTGGAGAGAGGTTTTTGATCTAAAGTGATGCATCCAAGAAGGGATAGGGATGTGTTCTTATGAAAAATGATATGGTGATAGCTTATGCCTCACAGTAGTTGAAAATCCATGAGAAAAATCACCCAACTCATAATTTGGAGTTAGCTGTAGTAATCTTTGCATTAAAAATATAGAGGTATTATGTTTATGGTGAAAGGTGTGATATTTATACTAATCGTAAAAGTTTAAAGTATATTTTCACACAAAAAGAGATGAATATGTGCCAAATAAGATGGTTGGAGTTGATTAAAGATTATGATTTCTCAATAAATTACCACCCAGGGAAAGTGAATAAGGTGGAAGATGATTTGGGTCGACAAGACCATGCTATCCTATTCGTGGTGAGGATCACAAAAGATCTAATATTTATGGATCTACAAAGGATGGATCTTGAAATTTTAAAGAAAGGGGAGAAATATTATCTTTATCAAGTAAATGTTCAAACATCTATACAAGTGAATATTAAGGGGGTGAAGAAGGAAGATATAGAGCTACATGAGAAATATTCTTGAATTCAACCTTTATTGTGATGGAATAATAAGGTTCAAGAATCAGGTTTGTATTCCTCCCATACCATAATTGAAGAAGGCGCTATTGGATGAGGCTCATAGTTCTTCATTCTATATTAAACCTAGAAGCACAAAGATGTACAAGTACCTGAAAGATTATTTATGGTGGGATGACATGAAAAGAGATATTGCTGAATATGTCTCTCAATGCTTGGTTTGTCAGCAAGTTAAGGATAAGAGACAAAAGTCTAAAGGGATTTTACAACCATTAACCAGATCAGAATAGAAATGGGAAAACATAACTACGGACTTTGTGGTTGGATTCCCAAAACATCCAAAGGTAATAATGCTATATGGGTTATAGTTAATCACCTCATGAAGTCAAATCACTTCATTTCTATTAGAGATGATTTATCTCTTGATCAGATTTCCAGGATATTTGTAAAGGAAATGGTAAGATTTCATGGAGTACCACTTTACATTATATCTGATCAGGATCTGAGGTTTACCTCAAAGTTTTGGAGAATTCTTTAGCATGATCTGGATACATAGTTAAGTTTTTTCACTGCTTATCATCCTCATATAGATGGTCATTCTAAGAGGACAATTCAAACTCTAGAATATATGTTGAGAACTTTCTCTATGGATCTGAAAGGTGGTTGGGATCAATACCTACCTTTCGTGGACTTTTCTTATAACAATAGCTTTCAATCTACCATTCAAATGGATTCTTATGAAGACCTATATGGAAATAAGTGCATAACTCTAAATTATTGGGATGAAGTTGGGGAAATAAATATATTAGGACCTGATCTTGTTGATGAAATGGTAGAAAAAGTCAGATTTATTCAACAATACATAATAGCATCTCAAAGTTGACCAAAAAGTTATGCTGACAACTAAAGAAAAGACCTATAGTTTGAAGTGGGTGATAATATGTTTCTATAAATATCTCCCTAGAATAGAGTAATGAGGTTTGGAAAGAAGGGTAAGTTGAGCCCTAGGTATATTGGTCCTTTTGAAATTTTGGATCGTGTTGGGAAGATAACTTACTGATTGTCGCTTCCACTGAATCTATATCAAGTTCAGGATGTGTTCTATGTATCTCTCTTGAGAAAGTACATACCTAATCCTTCACATGTACTAAACTCAAAAGTTATACTACTGGATCAAGATCTTTCTTATGAAGAAAATATGATAGAGATTCTGGATCGTAGTGAATTTGTTTTTGAAATAAGACCACTTGCTTGGTTAAATTTTTATGGAAGAACCACCAATTTGAGAAAGCTATGTGGGAACTTGAGGATATGATGAGGGAGAGGTATTCTCATATGTTTGTTTCCAAGTGACGAATTGCGAGGGAGAAATTCAGTTTAAGGGGGGTAGAATGTAATGCCTAAATGTTTTTATAAAATATTTCCTTTAAATAATATTAATTCTTCAGTAGCTTGCATTTCACATAATCACGAGTTTAAACGAATTTTGATATGACCTTATTATAAAATTACCATTATATCCTAGTTGTTAGGTTAGTGAGAATAAGTATGAATAAATTATGAAAATGCATTGTGAATACATTGGCTATCAATTATTTATGAAAAATATAAATAAATTAGATATTTTTATTTATGAGTGAATTACTATTGGTAATGAAATTAATGAGATATATATGTTATATACTTAATAAAATATTTTTTATATTCATCAAATGAATATTTTAGTCATAAGGTATAAATAAATCCTATTTGATGTATAAGCACCTATTTTTTTTAAAAGGGTAATTTTATGCCTTTGAATGAAGAACCCCTTTTAAATTAAAATTTTGACACAATAGTAATTTTTATATTACAACATAAACATTTTATTTTTAATTGGGATATAAAAATTTACTTTGGATGAATTTCTGATATTTTTTTGATAACTTTCATGTTTTGATAAATAATAAAAATACACTAAATTTTATGTGAAAACAACTTTTTTCATTGAAATAATTTATATGGTTAAATTATAATATTGAATGGTTTTAGAGTATAAATATAATATATTTTTATCATTCAATATAATTTATGTCATTATAATTAATTTTACATTGAATTTAGATGTAAAAATATTTCAATCTTTTGCAATGTTTTAACTTTTAAAACCCGTTCTCTCTTTTCGACAATGGGAATAATTTTAAATTAATTATTGAAAATTATGTGTTTTGAATTTTTAAAAATTGATTCAATATTTGGAATCATTGGGTTTAAATTATGTAAATAAGTTTATTTTTTTTTTGGGAATTATGAATAGGAACTTTTTTATTTTTTATTAATATGGTAAAAGGGTAAACCGGGTAATTAAGGGTATGAATACTATTATAAAATTACCCTAAAAATTGTCTCAATATCACTAGATTAGTGTGTTTCAACCTAAATCATCATTAGGTAGAAATGGTATCCATTTGAATCCACTTGGATGAGATTAAGACATTTAATTTATTTTATTTAAAGAAAAGTTAAATATGTCTCATTCAAATTTTAATAACTAAATATTTTTTATAGAAGGTTATACAAAAGATAAATTTGATTTTAAATACTCATTCGAAAGATATTTTTTTATTTATCATGGTAATTTATTTTTAATTTTTAGGAAATAAATAATTTTCTTAATAGCTTATACATTAATGATGTAAAAATTATTTAATTGATAAAAAATCAATAATGTAGTTTTTTATTAAAATAATAATACCCATTAAAAGATAAAAAAACTTGAAAAAATCTTATTGGTCGAGTATATATCAACCATAAACATACAACGGTCGAGTTATGGACCATTTGGAGCCTTATAGAAGGGATTATGTCACTCATAATATTTTATTTAAAGTGATGTTAAAGTTGTCACCTTCATAATTTAATAAGTATAACATTTTAAATTATGGGTTTTATAGAAGATAAATTCTAATACAAGTATTATTATTAAATATAGTAGATATATATTCATCATTGTATTTTATTTTTAATTTTTATTCAACAAATAAGCATATTAAAAAATTACACAAAACTGTTGTAGTAATTATTTTATTAAGAAAAATATCTAATAAATGTTATTAAACATATTGAAGTAAATAAAATTTAGGATAAATAACATGTCTAATGAATTTTATAGGTTACCTTGACCTCCTAATAATATAATAAAATTATTGGTTCAAAGTTATCTTGTTATATTAATATTTTTAAAAATCAAATAATTGAATAGTTTCAAAATTGATACTATTGATTGTTTATCAAAACAATGTTTTATTAAATTATATAAAAATATATATATTTTTAAAATATATATTAATTATGATATGGTATTAAATGATCTAATGTATTTATTTTTGGTCTATTATTCCACAAATAAGTAAATATTTCTCCCTTTTAATATTGAATTATTTGTTACCCTAGTTAAAAATTAAATAGAATAACTAAGTGTTAATTAAAAATATAAGATTTAAATTGACATAAATACTTGTAAAAAATTTATTTTTTTATGATATTACAACCCTATATCATCTCATCTTCTAAATTGGGACATTTTAGTGTTTTTTGGGTAGGGTTTTATTTTATTATAAATTATTATTTATGGAATTTTCAAAAGTGCCCCTCGTCTCAAATATAAAAGGGAACCTCCTCCCTCACCTCTTAACTTCACTTTGAGCATTAAATATTGGAAATCCCTACCCTTTTTCTTTATCAACTTTCCTATTTACATTCTAGAGGTTCTGTTCATCTTCAAAGACCAACTCTAGTGCTCTAAGAAGAGATTTATAGGAAGCAAGTCGAGAAAGAGGTAATCTCTTGTACCGATTCTTTCAAACTTATTTTTTCTTCTACTTAATCTTCATTAGGTATTTCATTATAAAGTAATAAAATCAGTGTCAATAATATAATTAAATGTTATTATAATTATGAAACAACCATATTACACTTTCTATCCTTCCTACGAAAAATGAAATCACCATGCGTGTGTACATACGGCTGACGTCTCCACACTGTGGTGTAATATGTTTTCACCACCACCTTACTTGGATGGGTATAATGATATAAATAATAACTATATATGATTATTATAACATTATACTGATTTGGAAATATTATACACCATCCACTTGAATACCATTCAACAATTATGAGAATGATATCGTCGCTCGTGTGTACGTACGACCTACTGTCTCCACGATGCGATACGATTCATTATGCATTATATTAATTAAAAAACAATTATATAAATGAATTTAATGAATAAATATGATATATATTATAAAATATCATTCTTTAAATGATATAACTATAACCTAAGAAGTGGAACATGAACTTATCTGACAAAACATGCATAAGAACATAAAGTAGTTAATATTTGAATAACGAGTGACAATGAAATGTTACTAACAAAATAATGATACTATAATCATATATGATATAATAAAAATGAATATGATTATAGAATAATTCAATTAAATCATTTAGATCATTATACAGGAGGTTCATATACATACAAAGGATATCATAGCTAAGCTAAGGGATAATTTTACAATCTCATTATTATCCAAGATTGTTTATTCGTAAGTATTTACTGGGGTATATTTATCATCCACATCCATGTTTCCTAAGTATTTAATATTATTTCTATTCTTATAATTTTTTTTAAAGGTAATTTTACCCTTCGTTGAAATTTTTATTAAACGACATGAAAATAATCTTTTGTCGTTTTCAGTATGAGGTACTTTTTTAACTTTTTTTGTAAAAGTAAAAAGTGAATGTTTTTTTAACTTATATGGAATGAATTGATTATTACACTTTAATAATTAATTATTTACACAAATCTTCCTTTATAATATTTCAAGTGTTTTTTTTCAATTAAATTATTTTCTTTTGAAATTGCGTGACATTTTGAGAAAAGAAAAAAAATTTGAAGAAGAAAGGATATTTTCCTCAAGAATTAATTTCAAGTATTTTATAAAAATTATTTTCCATATAATATGGAATTATTTAAATAGGGTTATGTTTATATCCCTATTATTAATTTTATTTTATTGTGTTTATGATGGAATTATTTTTATGAAATCTATTTATTTTATATGGATTATGATGGAATGATGTTTAAGAAACCCATTTTTTTCCTTGGGTTATTCTATAATGAATGGTTTATGTTTATTATGGAACATGTAAGAATGATTTCAATATGATATGGGTGGGACATATATCTGCATCCAATTCATTGGGTAAATATTTATATCTCATGAGATAGACATGACAGGAACAACAAGTAAATATGGTTCAGTAATACAGGGATGGAACGGTAAGTAAACCCGGTTCAGTATTGGACTTTGTCAGCTATGATGGTCTTGGAAATTAGCCTTGAATAATATGAAATGATTTTACATTCTTATGTGTATTAAAAAAAATTCATGTCTTATATTATGAATTTTGGGATTATGACCACTAATTCTTATACAATTTTATCACATGACATGATATCACGATCTTTCATATGCAGGATAAGACTTTCAAATGTTATATTCTTATGTTTTATGATTATGATATGTTTGATATTTCCTTAATTTACCCTTATAGAGAATTTTATCTCACCCTTTAATATGTTTCTTTTCCCCAAATCATGAACAAGGGTATTAAGTAAGATATGTCAAAAAGGAGTCTATTTATGAAGAAATAAGCAGGAGACAATGTAGATGTTTTATGAACCAATTGTTTATGTTTACTACTTTCTAAAGACAATATACCTATACGGTCCTGTCATGGATTTATTAAATTTTGTAATGAATATACTTCAATTTTGAAGTAATATGAATGTATGTAAAGTATGGGTCGTTATAACCCAGATAGGAGATTTTCTTTCCTTCTAGATGAGTGACAATAGATTTATATCGAAGGGTCAGATATGATGTCATATGTGAAATCATTGTATGTTAGGGATATTACTCTCAAATATTGTATATGAGTAACTCAACTTGACAAAAATTATGAAGAGTAATATTTGAATAAGGATTCCAATTTTTAAGAGACTTTGAAAAATAAACCAATATATGGTGCACGTTCATATATTTCTCAGGGATTATCTAAATTAAATGATGATACAGTCTATATAGGGACATCTAAAAGTAAACCTGACATGAATGGATTACTCATTCAACTAATATTTATAGAATAGAGATCCCACTACTAGTGTATAAAATCCCATGGATGTTTTAATGTAGTTTAACGACATGGTGTCCAAACCATCATGTATTGAAGATTTGGATCATGTAACAAGGATCCATAATGGTTTAACAATTGGATTGCATATATTTTTCTTTAAAAATATGTATGATACACAAATGTGTAACATAAATGGTATTCGAATCCACATTAATATATATATATATATATATATATATATATTATGGATTGTGTAAATCATAAATTAATATATTTTAATCATGAAATGATTGGATGATAAGGTACACATGGGATGACTATTGATCAAATTTTAATGATTGGTTCCACCTTGATGTTTTGATGGTATATAGAGATTAGCGTAACTCATCCTTAGGTGAAAATATTTCTCTGGTAAGTAGTTATGAATAAGATTTTATAAATATCATTACCAAGTAGTGGAGTCCCTTGCAACTAAATTCAATTATTACTGGTGTCCAAGGAAATATTATGAAGATTAAAATACTTGATTAATAAAACAAGTTTATAGAGGAAAGGACATTCAAGAAGGGTTTGATCACCCTAAAGGTTATACATCTATGTATAGAACACATTCTTAGGGTCAATGGATATAAAATGAAATATCTTGAAAAATGAAAGAATGAGTTATGGGTATAAGGTATAATATAACTTTTTCTTGGACTATAGGGCCTAGTGAGCATTTCTTGAGTTTTCTAGGGCCATACGGAGGGTCCTATAATCTATGTGTCTTATTTATCTCTCTATCTAACTTTTTCCTATAATATGAAAGGAAATAAATTAATGATAAAAAACATTAATTTTCTCAGGACTCCCTTTAGGGGTATTTAACCTTATAGTACCTTATACCTCATCCATTTACAATTTAAGGTTCATGCAATTTGGACCATTAAGGGAAATTTTTTAAGGTTTTATAGATTTGACCAAAGGATACCAAGGTTTAAGGTTATATAAATTTAACTAAATTACAATATGGCCTATTTAGATTTATTTAAGAAATATCAACATGAATAATGAGCACAGTACTAGGTGTATACTATCTCAAAGATAGGTGAACACAATTTATGGTCATAGTACTTGGACTAAAAGATTAGAGTGCCTATATAGAAAGGGGAAAGGTGATAACATGACATGAATGAGGGACCAATGCACATATATACCATCTTAGAGAGCGTGTGATTATATTTTAATGCTATGATTCTTAGAACAATGATGGTAATATCATATGGAATACCATATTGGGTTCAAGAGAAAAGAGCTCCCAAAACCTTTTGAATAGGGAGTGATGATTATGTAAATAATGACCTAAGGTATTTAAATCATGAAGTGATGAGATGGAACAAAAATTACAATGGTGAATATTTACTGATATTTGAGTTATGTGTTTAATATCAATATTATTCTGGTAGTATGTGTATAAATGGAACATCTCCTCAAGATGAAATATGCCTTTAGTTGGTTGTGGTGAATATAGCGGCACAAATATCATTATAAATAAAAGCTCTACTTTGGAGTTGAGTGAACCTATTACCCATAAACATGGGAGGTTTGTGATGATCTAAATAACTTGATTCATAAAGTATGGTTTTTAGGATTAGGAAATTCAAAGTGTTATGGGGACATTCTAATCTAGAACTGATAATGATTTAGATGTAATGGTCCTTTGAAAATAAGTTCAAATAGACTGATATTTATAGATGGGTGTAAAATATCTGATTTAAAATCACTACATATCTTTAAATAATTTGAATGAATCCACACAATGATCTTATGTGGTATCTTCATAAATCTAAATCATGTGTAGGGAAGATTGGATGACTTAATTTTAGTGTGAGGTGGTTATAAGAAACTCAATGTGAATGAGTAAGAAAGTGATCACAAGGTGTAAATCCTATACGAATTACAGTGAGGCCCAAAATGTGGATTTCATGTGTCACTATATATCCTGATATAATATGAATCAATCCATACATGGCTTTTAATTAGAAATACTTTTTATTGATCTCACTCACATGGGGGTGGATTTTATTAGGGCATGGGATTGGAATCAAACAAATATCCTTGGAATGTATCTAGGATATAGTATATGTATTTTCCTCATAAATGGGGGAATTTTATCCTATCTTATGTTTATTGGTAGGAACCATATTCCATGTACCATTACATAGTTCTAGCTCTCATGTAAGGAAGTTGGGTCATATAGGATATACCACTCAAAGCATTTCTTGGGTTCTACAAGATGGACAATGTGTCACACTGTTTAATGTAAGGAGGTAAGGTCTTATATCCCATATTTTTTAGGTTCATATGATGAGTATATCTATAGAGGGTCCTTTTTGAAAATTAGATTCATGCATAAGATGTGATAGCCCCGTCTCAGTGTTGAATAAGGAAAAACCCCAATATGAGTGATTTAATGTTTTGGACCAAAGAATATATGTGTATGTATGTGGGGGGTGATTAAAATTTATAGTTGGTCCCAATTTATATGGGAATCAATACACATGATAACATGACAAGAATCAATCCAAACATGGTTCTTGATATATAATCTCTCTATATAGATATGGATTTTGTAATGGATAAAATTAGTAAAATTTATGGGAACCACTATGAGAGAAGTAATAATGAAACCTGATGTGAATTAGACAAGGGATGATCACCTGAGTAGAACCAGGTACAGAAATGGAACTTACAGCTAAGAATAAGATAATAGATTAAGGCTTCACTCAATATCACGAGTTAAAAGGTATCAAGCTGCATATTTTTCTTATAAGGGGATAAATTTTAGTCATAGTTTAGGTGAATCATGATATTATAGTTAGATAGTATATTCATAACCATGGAATCACCAATGAATGAAATGGGACCCATATATAGATTGATCTCTTATATAAGAGAGGGAAATTTTTATCTAGTTTATATAGAACATATCTCCCCAAATAATTTTGGATCATTATAGATAGAAAATAATGAATATTTTAATGTTGTGTGGGGTGGAATATATATCTTTCAGTTTAACATCATATGATAAAGACCAATTGTTATGTAGTTTATAGTCACATAGTGAGGACTTGGATATTGTTCCATCCAAATAACTTCTTCATATTGGATTCCTTTACATGTTTCTTGACACCAATATTATACTTTAGGAAAACCTACCCAATTACAATTAGGAATAATCCAATAGGGTCACACACTTACTGTTTTTATTAATCTCAATTGATTTCTATTTGAATTAAACTATGGGAATAGTATTGGTTTAGTATAACATGGAATAATATGTATTGAAGATTTACTAATAGTATTTTTACAATCACTATTTATATTTTATTTTAATGTTTAATAAATATTTATTCTCTGTGTAATTATTAATTACATGAATATATAATATTTATTTATCAATTTAATTATTTTCACTGTAATAAATAATATATATTAGTAAATAAATATTTTATTTAGTTACATGAATATTAAATAAATATTCATTCATCATTCTGTAAATAAAATATTTATTTATTTATTGAATATTATTTATTAATATATTTATTTGAGAATTCAATAAATATGAAGGAAGATGAACTAATTGGGTTTTAGGTCTGGTGATAAATATTTAATTACCAAATTATAACATAATATTTATCACCATATGAGTCTGTGAACACCGTCAGATAAAATAAAATTGTTATTATTTTATATAGTATAGTGTTTTTATGGGAATAATATATAATTAAGGGAACGTATGAAACCCTAGGTTTATAAATAGTATTTTTTAGAAAATATTGACGAGGTTAGTGGGAACAATATTCTTCTCCCAAGTGAATTCTCTTTCAATGAATAAATTCTCAAGGGTTCTCTCTCAATCTTGATAAAATATATTCCTCCTTATTCCTCCTCTTAATCTGGAGATACCAAGAGATGATACATCAATATCAAAGGGATCGTGGTAGATATCAATGGAAGAAACAAAAGATGATTAGAACTACCACACTAGCACCCGGGGCACCATCTAGGATGCTTAATGATTAAAGAAAGTGTGTATGAATCACTTCAAGATGGATTTATTTTTTTGATCCTCAAATCATAATAAAAGTTCAACTGACTGAATTTTGAATGATCGACATTTTCTATACAGAATGAAATTCCAATAATGAGGCAATTATTTTTATTAAATTAATTATAAATTTAACATGAAAATATAATTTTTCTTGGTTCCAAAATTTATAACAATTAATATTAAAATAAATTCATTTGACATGATGACTTATTATCCTCAATATATAGGATATTTAATTTATTATGATACAAAAATATTATTTGGAAAATACCAAATAGGTCCTTCTTTGGAATTCCAAACCTTTAGAAATTTCATGATGATATAATTAAAATTATATTTACTACAGTAATATGAAATAATCTGGTGGGGAATAGATTATGGAAACTATTAAATGTTGGATACTCATAATATGACAAGACATCATCTCAGGAAGTTAGCACATGGTAATCTCTAAGATGATAGATTATGAGTATAGACCCAACAATATGAATTCTACATGTTTACATTTCACTAGATATTTCTATCTGTGAATGTATATAATGTTCCTTAGACATTAATATTATTATATATGCATTTAATGGATTGAAAACTTATATGTATTTCTATAAACCGTGATGACATATGTTCATGCTGATTTTGGGCACATTTAGTGCATGAAAAATGATGTGATATTAATGAATAAGTTAAGCAAGGATTTGTACCTTTCATCTTTATAGATGTTGATATCTTCTACCTTTGATTGAAATGAATCCCTCAAACTAAATTTCATTATCATGTTATATAGACAGGTTCATTTTATGAATTCAAAGATAGAAGGGTCATGTATATAGATTGATGACACAAGTATTCAACCTACTTGATGATCTATCTAGATAAAAGAATTATATTACACTGTAAGTGTTTGTATGTGGTTTTCAATGCTGCAACATTTACATCTTCCATGCGGGTTCCATTAGGTGATAAATATTGATATTATACTTTAGAAGAAACCTCCTAATTTCACTAAGGAAGAACCATATAGGGGCACACACTTAGTGTTTATATTAATATTAGCTAAATTATATATGAATATATTTATTGGAATAAATATTATTCTCCAGTATATGGAATAATATTTAACTGATTACAAATATTTAGTCGCCATATTTATGTGTGAGATAAATATTAAAATTAATATATATTCAAAAGGATGTGAATATTATATATTTTTATTTATAAAACCAAAAATATTTCTTATTCTTTATTCATTATATAACAAGGTGAAAATATAGATCTTGTTAATGGGTTTAGTAGGAATGATATATGAGGTATCATTTTAGTACATATAAATTTATTTTATTTATGGAATGCTGTTAATTTTATCTATGAGACATGTTGACACCAATAAAATAATGACTATGTTATTATTAATATTATTAGATGTGTAGATCACTAATTAATATGAGGATAATTAAGGGATTGATTATTTATTCTCTAAACTAACTCTATAAATAATTAGTTATATAATTTCATACATTTACATGTAGTTGTTCACAAAAATTCATCTCTGAATAATCTATCAATCCTAAAGAGAAAATTATCTAGAATGCTCTCTAGAATTGATAGGATAAATCATCCTTCCTATCTAGTCCCAAGAGAAGAAGAATAAATCCTTTCAATTTTGAATGATTTTTTGTTGATCAATGGATGTGACACAAGATGGTCATCACTATCATGATAGCACCTAGAGTACCATTAGCGATGATTCAAGATCAATGAAGCATTTTAGAATCACTATTGGTGTGATTTCATCCTTGGATTCTCTCAACATAATGATAGTACAACCCAGATGACATTCTAATAATAAACACATTCTTTAGAAAAAGATCACAATACTGAGATAATAATTGAATTTAAATTAATTATAAATTTAACATGAAAGATCATATCTCTTGGTTTCATTGTTCATTATTTATTTTCATTAGATGAATTCATTAGTTATAATTTTTATCATCTTATACATTTTAGTTTGTTCATTGAATTTGAAATTAGTTTATTTTGGCCAAACCCAAATAGTCATGACCACTACGTCCAAAAACTTCACTCTTCCCATGTATAGATAAATACCCTATATTCATAGGTTGAGAAGATGATTCATCTGCGTCGATTGATTCAAGGATATTCATAGAAATGTTGGTTATTCTCTACAATATTTTGTTCCCCTTAGTTTATTTGTGGAGTTAATTTTATGTTTATATGACTCATTTCCCAATTTGGCCATGCAATAATTAATGTATGTTTTTTTATGTCTGAAGGTTTTGTGCATGTGAGGAATTTTTTAAATAAATATATAAAAACTATCTTTTAAAAACACTTGATTATGAATTGGAATGTGGTTAGAAAGGATACCTTAAAGAATTCACATTGAAAATAATATTATGATTTCATGAATTAAAAATAAAATAAAATAAAAATATGTTTCTCTAATGGTAATTGTAACATAATTGAAATTTATCAATGGAATTTACCTTATGATTATATAATTATGTCATATTGAATAATATAGTGGTATATACTACACATGAAACTATTGATATAACCCAAAAAAATTATTATATGAATTTTAAAATTATATTTAGAAATTAAATATGTTTATAATAAATTAAAACATAACTATGAGATATAAAATAGAATAAAAGATAACTATAATATGTAAATTTTGATTTTCTCGATCCATGAGAATAACCACACTGACGAAAAACACTATAGAAATAAAACAAAATATTATTAATATAATATTCATCTTGAAAATGAATATATATATATATATAATTGAGAGAAAATATAAGTGAGTGAAGAATGAATGAAATATGAGGTATTTGTAGAAAGTAGGGAACCCATATTACCATTATAAATCTAACTATTTGAATTGGAATATGGCCATTGGAATTGTAATTTGAGAATTAGAATGGAAATATCACAATTATTAATAGTATCCTAACTGTTATAATAGTATCCCCACTTATGGGAGTATAAAATAATATTTTATTATATAATAAAAATAAAATTTGACATATTTATATCATAATACAAGTAAAATAATGTTTTAAAAATGATAAAATATGTGTTTGTATTTTTGTAAAAAATAAATGATTTTTTTTATTTTTATAACAAATATAATTTTTTAAAATAAAATTTATTTTCAAAAAATTTCATTATAAAACAATTCTATGTTCATTGTAATGAAAATATAATTTCCCGAGACCACTAGTAATCATTCAATGGTATAAAAATTTACAATAATTTTAAAATTGGTATTTTTCAAATAAATAAGTATTTAAATTAAAAATTAAATTTTTCATACATAGAAAATTATTTTCATAAAATGGATTTCATTTTTTTAAACTATACATTGAAAAATGGTTATGGTGAATTATTTTATTTTTCTATAAAATTTGAGTTTTTTGTCAATAGAGAATTATGAAAAAACACCATATTTGACATTAAAAGTTAAATACCTAATTTATTACATATGGAATGATGAATTTACCCATTATTTTTTAATCATATGTATAATTTACTCTATATGGTCATATTATTAATCACTATTGGATGTCTTGAGCCAAAATAATAAACTAATAAATATAATATTAAAAAAATACCCTTTCTTACCCTTATAAATACCACCAATTTATACACCTTCTCCTCACACATTCTAAGCCTTGGAGCTTAAAAAAATATTCCCAAAAATATTCTCATATCTCTCCCCATATCACTATAATCCATGTTCTCACCAAAGACCATTATTCAGATGTAGCATCCTGCCCCAGGTGTCATTTAATGGTTCCCTGAGACGGTTAGCAACAAGACCTCAAGTGAAGCTCCCTAAAAACCAAAGGTTTCTAACTAGAAGCAAGGGCCTAGAGTGTCTATGTGGGGAGAATATTCCCTCATAGATCAGTTCGTTTCACAACAATATATATAAGAATAAGAAATAAGACTCAACTGAAGCAGACACTATATGACTGGACCGATAACCCGTAGTAGCAGAAGTAGTAATAATAGATAGATAAAAGTAGAAACATAACACATAATCAGACAAGATAAATATACAATAAGCAATAGTTGAATAATAAATAGATACTAATTGATGATGATGTGCAAGTAGCTATACAAAAAATGAGTATACAGGGAAAATGGGATACATGCATATACCACATGCTATCAAAGTATCCAAAAAGACCCAAAACTTGTATAACTAGCATTTAAAGTATTGGCTCAGCCTTATCCCCCCATACTCCATCCTAGAACTATAAATCAAACATCAAAAGCTAGACTCTTACCTTTATCTATACCTAGAATCATGAATTCTGTTTAGGCACCAATGACAACCCAAGTAGGGTGTGATATATAATACCAGTAGGCCACCATCGACAATTTCTAGAACAATCTAATTAATTCATTGTAAAATGAACCATGTTCTAGTAATAATAAATTCAAGATAGAAATAATTAACTAAATACATTGGACTTGGTTTCACTTGGGTCACCCGTCTAACTTTACCTTCTTGGGCCAAAGTCGATGTGTCTGAACTGAGAAATCCTACATGAGTAAAGTGAGTTGTGTAATGTATAAGTAGTTTGATTGTCCCCATTCTTGTGATTCGTCTTGGAGAACACATCCTAAAGTTACAATTTCAAAGGTTCAATTCTTATTTAAAATCACTATCTTGTCTTTTAATTTAATTAACCTATTTGTAAAGTATTAAGAGTCACCCTGATCCCATCCATAGAAATTTTAAGAGAATTAAAATTATCTCTCTTGGATCTTGGTATATGTCCAATGCTAAGGGATTCTATCCAAGGTGACCCAAGAATGAGATCTCAAGTTTCACTCCAGGCATGGTGTGAAGACAACATGAACTAACCTCCAAGTCCATCCCTGGTATCATGTGTAGTGGGATGAGTCTCTATCATGGCATGATTCTACCATCATGACACTGAGCCCATCCACAGGGTCTCCCATAGGGAAATTGTGTCACTCGTCTGGAGGTAAAAGAGATAACACATGGCGAGCCCATCCCAGACATATCTAGTGTTGCCCCTGATGTTTTTATAATACATTAATAAATTCTGACTATATGGCATGAAGTGCCCATCCAAGGGGTCCTTAAGTCGTAACCTCTTGTATCACACTTGTAACTAGATGAGGGTATGATTTTGGTTATTAAAACTATAAAATTTATCATACAAGTCATTGTTAACATTTTAAACAAAGATAGCCACTTCCTTTGGTTCAATATTTAATTACAACATAAGGATAATTAGGGAATAAGGCATAAGGGATGAGGTAAGGAGTCCAAAACACATGGACTATTAATTCCATAAGTTAATCAATAATTATAATTTTTCCAAGAGACACCCTTAATATGATTTAGAAAGATGCAAAGGTAGATAATTTGGGCCATTGAGAAAAGGAACACCCAAAGGGGTGTCCCATTCCAAGGAAAAAAACCCAAATGGCGATTATCCATTCATTAGGGTTAGATCAAACATGGAATACAACTCGAATTAATTTATTTATCAATTTATAGGTGTAATTAGAAGGTTATGGTGCACGGTATCATGGAACAAGTTATAAAATGAAATGAAACTTGCATGAAAGAACTATACCACCTACCTTAGTCCTGCAGTGCTTCTCTAGCCCAGTGTCGACCTTTGATTTGATATAGAATAGAGTGTATCAAAGAAATCATCAAATTGCATAAAGTGGGGAAAAAAAGCTTATTAAAAAATAGTGAAACATAGGAATTAATCAATGAGAAAAGGAATCAAGAGGATTGTAAATCTTAGCTCAAGATTTTTAAAGCTTCTAACAGTGAGATATTTTGATGAAGAACAAAAGAGAAATGGTGATCCCAAGATTTGGAAAGGGAGAAACCCATAGGAGGAAGAAGAGAGGTTTATCCACTAGACATGGGAGAAATAAATAAGGGTTTTAGATATTAGTTTCATTAAGGAAAACATGGTAATTTCACCCACACATGAAGGGGTGCATGATTTGGCCTCATGGTTGGCCAAACCATGTGTCAATTGTGTGGAAGGACACTATCCAAGTGGTCTGAAAAACTTCATGACCATGCGCTTAGGGTAGAATAGCTATAAAAAAATTGTGTGGCCCACAATACCTCGCTATATGAATCCTCATGGGTAGTTAAACCACATGGGATGGTCTTATTCATAAAATTTCAAGGCTCCAAGCTTCAAATAAGCCACTAAAACCCATGATACCTCCATGAATCCATTAGAAAAAACTATTAAGTCCAAACCAACTAATTTAAACCAAAAAAGGTCAATTCCTTTGAGAAAATACGGGATGTTACAACCTCCAATTTTTAAGACAACTTGTCCCCAAGTATCCCTTTCGAGGGTGGTAGAACGTCGTTAGAGAGGAGTTCTGACAAATGTGCACATACATAAGCCTCCCGGTCCCAGGTATCATCTTGTACACATCTATGATTCCATAGCACTCAGACTAGAGGAACTAACCTATGTCGAAGATCCTTCATTCTCTAATAAACAATATATATCGGATTCTCCTCAAAGGATGCATATGCCTCCAGCTCAAAATCCTCAGGGTCAAACAAATAAGATGAGACTAGATGATACCATAAAAGATGAAATACATGGAAGAAGTCATGAATGGAATGTTACCTCTGAGGTAGCTGAAACTGATAGGCTACCATCCCGACTCTCTCCACTATCTCAAAATTCCTGACATACCGAGGCAATAAATTTCACCGTCTCTAAAGTGGTCTATGACCCAATCTAGGAGATACCCCCCAAAAGACCTGAAATTCCACCTATAACTATAGAGTTATATGGAAAGGATCAGTATATGACTTCTTCCTAGACTGAGAAGTATCTATATGCTTCTAAATCAGCTTAACTTTCTCCGAAGTCTCCTAAACGAGACGAGGACCCAATAGTGCTACCTCAACTTCCTATAACTAGCACATAGGTGAAAATCTAAAACTACTATAAAGGTACTCATATGGAGCCATATGAATCGTTTCCTGGGAGCTATTATTGTAGTAAAACTCAAAAATAGGTACATGATTTTTCTATGATCCTCAAAAATCAAATATACCTGCCCAAATCATATCCTCTAACAACTGTATCGTCTTCTCAGATTGTCCATCAGTATGAGGGTGATATGTTTCACTCAAGATCACTTGTGAACCCAATGGTTTTTTCAACCCTTTCTAGAACCATGAGGTAAACTGGGAATCTTAGTATGATATGATAAATGGTGTACACCATGAAGGCACACTATATCCCAGATGTAAATCCTATCAAGATCATAAACTATAAAGGTATCCCAAATCGGTGGGAAGTGTGCAACATTGGTTATCCTATCAAAGATCACCCATACAACATCATTACCTCACAGGAATCTTAGTAAGATTGTCATGAAATCCATGGTGATGTCCTTCCATTTACACTCAAGAATAGATATAGGCTATGAAATCCTAAAAGGTCATTGGTTCTCTACCTTTACTTTCTAACAGGTGGAACACTGAGTGATAAAGCCTACAATATTCGTCTTCATACCCAACTACTAGTACTGACATCTCATATCTCAGTACATCTTGGTAAGATCAGGGTGAAATACCCAAATAGATGCTTGATATTCTTTCATCAACTCTTCCTGTATATTATAAGGCACCCACACATTCCCACAGAATAACAAGGTTTCATTATAGTCAACAGCCTAATCAGGAGGTGGGTTTTCACCTATGATGCTCTCCCTCAATATGAGGAACTCAGAATCAGATAGCTATTCTAGGAGGGATGATTTCACTAATAGATATTCTAAAATAGGTTCCTCTCACTATTACTGAACCTCTAGGTGAATCTTAGAAAATAGATCCATCGAATTCCACTCATTGATGGCCTATTTGATGGATTGTGTCTGAGTTTTTTGGATCAAAGCATCAGCTATGGAATTACCCTTCCCAAGAGTATAATAAAGTTCAAGATCTAATGACTATAGTTATTCATCCCACCTGTGTTTACTCAGATTCAAGTCTCACTATGTGGATATATATTTGAGGAATTTTTGATCCATGTAACTGATAAATATCTCACCCAAAAGATAATTACTCCAACAATGTAAGTCATGAACCACAACTGCTATTCCAAGGTCAAGCATAGGGTAATTCCTCTCATGAGGTCTCAATTGGCGAGACTTGTATGCTATAACTTGATCAACTTGCATCAGAACTACACCTATCCCGATTCCTAAAGCATCACAGTAAACATTATAGCTTCTTCCTAACTTTGGTAGAATCAATATTGGCACTGAAGTAAGTCTTCCTTTTAACTTTTGAAAAGATATCTCATAAGTTTTGGTCCCATAAAGATTCACAACCTTCTTGGTCAAGCCCATAAGTGGAGCTACCAGGTGTGAGAAATCCTAGATGAATCACCTGTAATATTCAGTCAATCCCATGAAGTTGAATATATTGAATACATTCATAGATTGTTCCTAGGAAACCACAATGATCACCTTCTCTAGGTCAAAAGATACACCTTCCTTAGATATGATATGAACCAATAAGTGAATTTTTTTTGATCTAAAAGTGGAATTTACCAAGATTCACATATAGATGGTGCTCTTTTAGTGTATTCAACTTGATATCAAGATGGTTGGCAGGGTATTGTCTGGTGCAATAATACACTAAGATTTCATCGATGAAGAATACTATAAAAGAATCAAGATACATGTGAAAACCCAGATTAATCAGAGAAATAAAGACTACTATCATGTTCATCAGACCAAACGGCATAAACAAATACTTGTAAAAGTTGTACCTACTTCAGAATACTATATGTGATTTTTTCTGATGGTTTAACATGAACCTGATTGTTGCCTAACCTCAAATTGATATTAGGGAAAACTATTTCTAATTGGAGCTGGTCAAATAGGTCATTTATATGTGGTAGTGGATACTGGTTCTTCACCATAATTTGGTACAGTCAGTGGTAATCCACACACAATCTAAGGGTACCGCCTGCCTTCTTGGTGAAAAGGATAGGTGAACCCCATGGCGATGTGTTGGGTTGGATAAAACACTTTGCCTCCAGATATTCAAGATTCTTCTTGAGTTCCTAAGGATATTTAGGTTCCATCCTAAATGGAAGAATATACACAGGTTCCACACCTAGCACAATCTCTATGGTGAACTCTACCTCTCTCTTAGGAGGTAAGCCAGAGAAATCACTAGGGAAAGAATCCAAAAAATAATCCAAAATAGGAGGGAATTCCACAAGCTGAATTACTTGGTCACTCATAATGAGACCCACCATCTGAGCTATCACTCTTACTATCCCAATATAATTGGGTCTGGATCGACTTTCCTGGATATCCCATTCACCCTTATGGATGTACGTGATTCCCTCGAGTGATGTGAAAGATACCTGGTGGGAATTAAAGTTCATCTAGGCTCTATAAGGAAAAAGGAAATCCATATCAAGAATGAAATAGAATATAATCATATCAAGGAAGAAGAAGAACCATAAGAAAGGCTACACACCTATCTCAAGGGGTAACTCCCTACACTAGCGTATACCCTCATCCCGAACTCCTAACAGCGTGTCAAGAGTCATCATGCTGCTGGAATACTCTATCAATAGGACCAAATTTACCATAGTTGCAACAGATAGAAAAGAGTGTTATGCACCTATATCAAATAGGGAATACATTGAAGTGTAGGCTACAAGAATAATACCTCTAATCATAGATGGCCCTAGACTCTTCTCTTCTGGCATAGGCTGTACTACATAAATATGGCCAGAACTGTGGCCCTGAGATACAACCTAACTAATCTGAGTGAGTCCACTCTACTGAAACTAAAAATTTAAGGCCTGACTACCTTAGAAATGACCACCTTATCAGCCTGATAATCCTTTATAAGAACAATATCCAGCCTGACGAGGAGTCGTTGACCCCACACCAGAAGGTAGTGCTGGAACAAATATCCATTCACCAATAACTGGAGGAGAGGATCAGTAGAGATGTTGTAGGTGACTTATCCTTCCACAAGACCAACACTTGATTTGTTTCCTCATACACTGGGGAATCTTATGTCATGTCCTTACACATTGGTGACACACCACATATTTTCCAGTGCGTGCCACCTGGATAGTACTTACCCCGTGTGTACCCTCGAAACGCTACTTCTTACCGCTGGATAAACCATTATTCTTCCTAGAAGCTGAATTTCCATGGACCAAATTTCCATATTCACTCAGGTTCCACTTAGTGATGAGGGCCTAAATCACTATTTTGGAAATTGTGGTCAGTAGAAAGAAGTTCATTTGTGATCATATGGCATATGCAAACCCATCCTTGAATCACCTCACAATCTTCAGCTCGTCACCAGATAAGTTCGATGAAAAATGATGTAATTTGACGAAGAGATCGGAATATTCCATCACTAACATGTCACATTGTTGAAGGTTTATAAACTCATGAGCACAATTTTTTTTCAAGGTTTACATAAATAAGTAGTTGAATAAGGATCTATTAAATTCTACCCATGCCATACCCTGATGTTGAAAATCCTGAGTAAGAACATCTCAACAATTCTTGGTGGATTCACATAGCATATAGGTGGATAGATTGACCCTCTACTCTGGAGGCATCTTGATGTTATTGAAGACAGACATCTTAGCCTCAATCCATGACTCAACATCTTGTGGTTTCCCATCCCCTAGGAAAGTGGTATGATGCTGTTGCTAGAACTCCCTTATCAACTCTGCTATATTAGGGGCAGGTTGGGGAGCACTCTGAATGGACTAAATGAAATGAAAAAAGATATCATTGAAATGATCATTGGTTCCTGGTGGAATATCTGTAGGATGTTCCCTAGGTGACACTATAGGAGGTACCATGGGTGGATTTGGGCCCACCACCTTAGGAGTGTGTTCATTTCTACCTTTTTGGAGTACACCACGAGTTCATTATGGTGGTATAACTCTAACATTTCCAATTTCATGCCTCATACAGAATTTATAACATATACAGAAGGAGATAAAGAGAGGATAGGTATATATCCTACCTATAATCACATCACAACCCTTATCTTTCTCTAGGATCCTGATTTAGGTGATCAGAAAAGGCCACCGAAGGATCATAGGAGACACAACCTACTACCCACTACTAAGGTTGGTCCAGGGTCAAGCCCTTATATCACACATATAAGGTGCCTATTTCATTTTAAAGATCATATTCATTTTAAGTTCTTATTAATTTTTGTATTTAAAATCCCTTTTTAAATGGTTGAATTAGATGGATCACCATTTACAATTTATAAAGGCCCATACACCTTACAAATTGAAATGCGGCATCCACTTAATCCTAAACATAACCCGTTCCATACCATGTGACCAATGATCCATGGCTCAATGTGTCACAACAGATAACATAAGGTGTTTTCTTTAACCTATTCAAGAAAAAAACATTTAGGTTAAGTAAAACACATGAAGTGTCAGTTATGTTTTCTCAATCTTGGAAGGGATAATAATTAAGGTACCACAAAAAACACATGAAATACAATAAATGTAACACCCCGAGCTTCCACAATATGCTTCTCATTCAATAATGCAATAGCTTGCATTGTACGCAACTTCGAGTTCTAAAACACCGCGACTAATCATAGTAGCCATTATGAATAGTAATAACCACTTCTTAAAATTATAGAAATTTTATATTTCAAAATGGACTTCATTTTTGGATTCGGAATATCGAAATTAGCCTATGTTGATTTTTTGGTATTTTTCTGAGAACTTCTAATTTTTTATGAATAGTGAAAAATACTTAAAAACAACTTTTTTAATAAAAATAATTTATAGTGATAAATTATACTATTTAGTGGTTTTAAAGTATAATTAGAATATATTTTTACCATTTTATCCAATGGTGGTCATTAGAATTAATTTAACATTGAAATTGGACATAAACAATTGCCGATCTTTTGATATAAATTGTTTCTTAAAAACACGCTATTTGTTGTGACAGCGAGAATTAATTATAAAATTAATTAATACAACTTATATGTTTGGAATTTTTTAAAATAGACATCATTTTTGAATTTGGAATATCAATTATAGCTTAGGGTGAAATTTTGGCATTGTTCTAAAAAACTTCAATTTTTGATGAATAGTGAAACCACTAAGTGGTAGTTAAATAACTGATTTTTCGTTTAAATGAAATATTACCACTTCTGTGATTTGATTTTCAAAAATCCGACATACATGGTTGTCATTAAGAAGTAAAATGTGGTTCAATGTGATTAAAATAATTTTTGGTGAATAGTAACTTTTAAGTTCTTAATCGCGATTAGAGGTAATTAGTGTAGTTTAAGGTAAAAATAATGTTTTAATAATATGAGATGAGCTTGACACATATCCTACCCTCATTGGATGTTCCATGGCCGACCAATAAAATCCATGGGTCAACTTGGGGACCCCATGGAGCCACTTTAGTTAGAAAATTACATAAATACCTTTTATTTAATGTTAAAGTAAAAAAATGACACAAACATGAAATGTTTTACTAAAACAATTTTTACATGGGGTTATACAAGTCATATTTTTGACTATAAATAGTCATTGGAAATCTAAAAATATTTCCTACAACATAGTATTTTTTTTAATAATTTTTAGACATTAAATAAATTAAATTATTTATGACATCATGATGATGCAGCGATGACCTCATTATTTATCTACTTAAATAAAATAAAAAGATAATGTGAAATCCAAGGCTTACACTTGTCAAAAACCTATTGGATGAGTATATTTCGAACCCTTATCACCTTAGACTCGAATTATATAAGTGTGGGACCTCTAAAATCCGAAACTCATTTTATAATAAAGTGACTTTTCTTTACTTTCCAAGAGTGCCCCTCCTCTCCACTTATTAAAGGCCCCCACCTCTACCACCTTACTCACACTTTCAAAGCCTTTTGGATCGGACAAACTCTACCCAAATACTCTCCCAACTTCCCTCCCTTACTCCTAGAAGCCTCACTTTGGGCAGAAGTCTTCCCAAGGAAGCCTTTGGCTCAAATCAAAAGAGTTACCCAATTTTAAGGTAATGTCTTCTCTTATGTTATTTTGTTTTATTTTGCTTATCCAAACCCCTAAACTCTTTTTATTCCTTTCTTTTGTAACAACACCAGTATCCTCAATATACTAAGATGTTGTTATAAGAAGGATTCGAGCTACACTTAAACACACCTACATCTAATGGTTAAAGAACATACGGTTTCTGTGGATGGCGAATTTCTGCCTCACGAAATGATGATTGTTCAACACTCATATAACACCTTCAAAGGTGGACATTAAGATGTCACTATATTTATATAGGATATATAATATGTTTATGTTTTACTTATGCTTCTGTATTTCACATTTATGGCATACCTTATGATTTCCATTATGGGTAAACACGATAATTTCATTTTAGGAAGTGCGGACTACCGCCCCCTCAAAGTGATGTGAATCGTTAATGCCATATGTGGGATGTATAAAGGATGGAGTAAATGATATTATATATGATATTATACTGGAACTATATTATACCTTTATATAATTATGATTTCATTCCATTAAATATGAAATAGAAATGAAAGTAGCGTTCATGCGTACGTACAGCTTACCGTCTCCATGAACGGTGAATTTCATTTCTTACCTCTAAATGTTATGTAATATTATAAATACATGTATATACTGGATATATATGATATCTACATCATGAAAATAATTCTGGATATAATGGATATATCACCACATGAACAACTTTTAATTATAAGAATTTTATTTTTGACTCAAGTACCTAAGATCGACAAAATGACCGTTATAAACTTAAATAATTACATAATGTTCATAACATGGTAATAAGGGATATAAAAGGAATAATGAACATGAAAAAGGTTCTTAAGTAAATAAAAATTAACTCTAGTTTATTATTCAGGAGGTTAAAGAACGGTCGAGTCAGGACAGGACGCAAGGTAAGGGAACTTCTTAACCCAACTTCCATTATTTGGGTTAATCTCCTACTTTCAAATTATGTCATGATGTTATTATGTCCTATTTTGTATTTTTTACTTTCTTTATGTGTACCTATAGTGAATACACATAATAGATCTATTTTATTTTAAAAATTATCTTTTTAAGGACTTCGTCTCAATCTCTTTTCATTGAGGCATATTTGGTTTTATACACAACTTTCTTTTATACGGTGTATAAACCCCTTTGACTTTTACGTTTATTCAAAAGGAATCTTTTTTATATGAAGCATTTTACTAAACGAAAAAAAGGGAATGTTTTTCTTTCCGTACATATGCGGCGACAACGAATTCTCCACCGCCGTGACCATTATTTGAGTTTCGTCTTCCTCTATAAGCCATCACTTTTTTTAAAGAAAAATAAATAAAAAGTTTTAAATTTATTTTATTTTGGTATTGAAAATGGTTTTGAAAGCATTTTTATTATATCAATGTGTTGTATTGATATCTTGTGATTGAAATGTGGAAATGTTATGTTTCCTTTATGCATGTTTTATATGATATGATTATGTTATGGTTTATGATATGTTTAAACCTATTCATATGAGGAATGCATTGGACTTAATAAGTGACGGGTGGAGCCCGCTATAGCTCCTCAATGCATCGGTAGGTCTCATGAGACAAACTAGTGTCTTGGCACGAGGCCTTGACAAAATCTTATTTGTGGTCTTGGCACGAGGCCTTGGCTACGTGGTTATGATAGTCTGGAATTATGCATTCCATCATTATGAAAGTGGTTATTGATATTGCATGTTATTATTCGACCAGTAGAATATCCATGTGAATAAGTAAATGACATTATCTCATTTTACTTTTGCCATATTATGTTGAAGTTCAAGTTTAAAAGGCTTTTGTTTTAGTCATACATTGCCTTAAATGTTTATGTTTATTTATGAAAGCTTCCGCAATATTGTTATCCTTACTGAGCATCTGAGCTCACCCCTTTCAATGTTTTAATATTTTCCAGGATGTGAAGAAGTATTTTATGAATGACCTGCAGGGATAGTCAGAAGAGGATATGAGTGTGGACTATGAATACTTTGTTATTAGTTTTTCACTTTATGATGTAATGTAAGACTTATGAATGTATCTAGTGTTTCCAAGGCTACTAAACTAATCGGTCTTTCGAGACTTGATCTTTTGTGATCATGCCAATGTTACGAAGTAATGCACCGACTCTGGGTAGCTGGGGTCGGGGCGTTACAGTTAGTATCAGAGGCAGTTTAGTACTAACCATGGAAGCTAGATTTAGATAAACTCTGATTAGAGCACATAGCCCAAAGATAGAATTTGAGGATTAGTATAGAAGAAATTCCTAGAATTTTGTTGTTGTAGAGATTTTGTGAATTTTCCGAGCAATACATCCCTGTCTGGATACGAGCAGGTAGAGGCGGCTTTGGAACAGATGTACCTAGGGGTAAAACCCGAAAACACCTCTTTGAGCTAGACTCGAACGGGAACTAGTGCACGACAACGGGCCTTGCTGTACTCTTGGTTACGACACTCCCGGGGGATATGCTTTGGATAATTCTCGTTTTCTTTACAAACCACTATGAAGGGTTATGGGTACATACTTCCTCAAAGAAAACATTCCTTTTTATGATTATGGATTATATCCATAAATAGTTCAATTTATGTAAAGTGTTTTACAAATATGGAATTATGTATTTTGATTCATAAACTAATCTAGTTTATGCCATTGTTTAGAAATGGCGCCTAGTGGAAGGAATGGAAACCGTATCAATACACGCACTCCGTGTAGGGATTTCCCTCCTACTCAAGAAAATTATTGTGGATCTGGAGATACAACTGGTGCTGATCAACTTATTACCATACTGGGACAACTCACTCAGGTTATGAATAATAACCTTACTCGTATGGATCACTCTAATCCACAACGTGGAGGATCAATGTTAGACTGCTTCATGAGGAAACAACCACCAACATTTAATGGGGGTACAAATCCATTAGTAGCTGAGCAATGGATAAACTCCTTAGAGAAAATATTCTATGCCTTAGGGAGTAGTGAAAGGGAAAAGGTTATCATGGCAGTTTACCGCCTCACTGGAGATGCTGATCAATGGTGGTCGTTGATTCAAAACACAAAGGAAGATAAAGAAGTATAAAATATGGAATGGAGAGAGTTCAAAGATCTTTTCTTAGAAAAATACTTTCCACATGACCATCGAGCAGATATGGAAAGACAATTTTTGAGTCTACGACAAAAGGAGGATGAGAATGTCGCAAAGTATGAGGCTAACTTTCCAAGGTTAGGGAGACATGCTACAGATTATATACGTAACCCAAGAAGTAAGATCGATCGTTTCTTTGATGGGTTAAAACCATTTCTCCGTCGAGCTTTAGTATCACAATCCTTCTCATCGTATGAAGATATTGTCTCGTGTTCTATCAAGACAGAAAAGGAATTCTCTAAGTCTTATGACATCAAAGTAAAGCAAGAGAAGAAGAGAATGGTGGAACAAGAGATAGATAAAGGGAAAAAGGGAAAGAAGGATTTTCCATTATGTGCTAATTGTGGGAAGAATCACCCTGGTACTTTCCTAAAAGGAATGGGAGTTTGTTATAAATGTGGAGAAAAAGGTCACCAGGCGCGTGATTGCAAGGGAAAGAAAGAGGCTATCAATGTTGAATGCTACAATTGTAGAGAAATGGGGCATTATTCAAATGAATGTACTAAGAGTCAAGGAAACTTACCTCAGAAAAGGCCAAGGGATCAAGGCCAATCTTATTCTGTGACTATAGTTGAAGCGGAATAATTAATGTATTGGTGCTTTTGGACTCAAGGATTATATTCTGGTTATAAGAATAATGTGATATATATAAGGATTGTACTGCAGTACTTTTTGATTTCATTAAGGTTTTAATATGATTAAGGTAATCATATTTTTAGTATGTGACAATAAGAGAAACTTTTTCTTTGTTTGGGGAATCTGATGTTACAATTGATTTTGGAATTTAGAGACCTTTTAGAGAAAGTCTGGAAGGAGGTATTTTGGATAACTATAAAGGTTGGAATGGATTAAGTTGATCTTTGGATAGTATTGTTTAAGGTTAAAACATTTCTAAAGATTATTTTTGGAATATTATAATACTATAGTTTTAGGAAAAGGACAACCTGCAGGGTGGGGAATAACCCGTCGCGTCAGACAAAGCTGTAGGAATCGAACCCACAACCATAGTGCGACAGGCCTTTATCACCTACCACTAGCCTACAGGAAGTACCTGGCTAATACAAAATAGTTTTACTAATCTAAATGGTATGTGTTAATATTTGTAACCTTATACAATTAGGAGAAATAGAATATTTTTGAGTTCTATTATCTTTTTGAGTGAAAGATGAGTTTGTGGTAGAAATTAGTTGAAGGTTGAAACTCTACTTGTCAAGCATAAATATATATATATACCTATATCTTATTCTATGAATAAATTAATTCTTAAACTTTATTAAAGGGATATTAGAACAAAAAATGTGTTATCCTAATACCTTATGTCTTGTTGAACTGATGATATTTTAAATCAACATAGATTGAAGGCTTTGAGGCCCTCAATTTGACAGTTGATTGTGATTGATGACCTCAATCACTCCCTACAAATATTTACGTTTTCCCTCCAATTATATGTCTCTAATTTCCACCAATGTTCTCCTAATCGAGATCATAATTGGGTGGTGACTTTTTCATTTCCCTTTCCCTCTTATTAAGGCTAAATTTTATTAATCTTATTTCCGATGTGGGTTTTCCACAAAGGTATTTTCTATTTTCAACCTTTTATTTTCCAAGAAAAATTTCAAATTGTGAGGACGTAATTTATTGAAGGAGGGGAGAATGTAACACCCCGAGCTTCCACAATACGCTTCTCATTCAATAATGCAATAGCTTGCATTGTACGCAACTTCGAGTTCTAAAACACCGCGACTAATCATAGTAGCCGTTATGAATAGTAATAACCAATTTTTAAAATTATAGAAATTTTATATTTCAAAATGGACTTCATTTTTGGATTCGGAATATCGAAATTAGCCTATGTTGAATTTTTGGTATTTTTCTGAGAACTTCTAATTTTTTATGAATAGTGAAAAATACTTAAAAACAACTTTTTTAATCAAAATAATTTATAGTGATAAATTATACTATTTAGTGGTTTTAAAGTATAATTATAATATATTTTTACCATTTTATCCAATGGTGGTCATTAGAATTAATTTAACATTGAAATTGGACATAAACAATTGGCAATCTTTTGATATAAATTGTTTCTTAAAAACATGCTATTTGTTGTGACAGTGGGAATTAATTATAAAATTAATTAATACAACTTATATGTTTGGAATTTTGTAAAATAGACATCATTTTTGAATTCGGAATATCAATTATAGATTAGGGTGAAATTTTGGCATTGTTCTGAAAAACTTCAATTTTTGATGAATATGAAACCACTAAGTGGTAGTTCAATAACTGATTTTTTCGTTTAAATGAAATATTTCCACTTCTGTGATTTGATTTTCAAAAATACGACATACATGGTTTTCATTAATAAGTAAAATGTGGTTCAATGAGATTAAAATAATTTTTGGTGAATAGTAACTTTTAAGTTCTTAATCGCGATTAGAGGTAATTAGTGTAGTTTAAGGTAAAAATAATGTTTTAATAATATGATATGAGCTTGAAACATGTCCTACCCTCATTGGATGTGCCATGGCAGACCAAGACAATCCATGGGTCAACTTGGGGACCCCATGGAGCCACTTTAGTTAGAAAATGACATAAATACCTTTTATTTAATGTTAAAGTAAAAAATGACACAAACATGAAATGTTTTACTAAAACAATTTTTACATGGGGTTATACAAGTAATATTTTTGACTATAAATAGTAATTGGAAAGCTAAAAATATTTCCTACAACATAGTATTTTTTTTATAATTTTTAGACATTAAATAAATTAAATTATTTATGACATCATGATGATGCAGCGATGACCTCATTATTTAACGACTTAAATAAAATAAAAAGATAATGTGAAATCCAAGGCTTACACTTGTCAAAAACCTATTGGATGAGTAGATTTATAACCCTTATCACCTTATCCTCGAATTATATAAGTGTGGGACCTCTAAAATCCGAAACTCATTTTATAATAAAGTGACTTTTCTTTACTTTCCAAGAGTGCCCCTCCTCTCCACTTATAAAAGGCCCCCACCTCTACCACCTTAATCACACTTTCAAAGCCTTTTGTCTCGGCCAAACTCTACCCAAATACTCTCCCAACTTCCCTCATTTACTCCTAGAAGCCTCAATTTGGGCATAAGTCTTCCCAAGGAAGCCTTTGGCTCAAATCAAAAGAGTTACCCAATTTTAAGGTAATGTCTTCTCTTATGTTATTTTGTTTTATTTTGCTTATCCAAACCCCTAAACTATTTTTATTCCTTTATTTTGTAACAACAATAGTATCCTCAATATACTAGGATGTTTTTATAAGAAGTATTCGAGCTACACTTACACACACCTACATCTAATGGTTAAAGAACATACGGTTTCTGTGGATGGCGAATTTCTGCCTCACGAAACGATGATTGTTCAACACTCATACAACACCTTAAAAGGTGGACATTAAGATGTCACTATATTTATATAGGATATATAATATGTTTATGTTTTACTTATGATTCTGTATTTCTCATTTATGGCATACCTTATGATTTCCATTATGGGTAAACGCGATAATTTCATTTTAGGAAGTGCGGACTACCGCCCCCTCAAAGTGATGTGAATCGTTAATGCCATATGTGGGATGTATAAAGGATGGAGTAAATGATATTATATATGATATTATACTGGAACTATATTATACCTTTATATAATTATGATTTCATTCCATTAAATATGAAATAGAAATGAAAGTAGCGTTCATGCGTACGTACGACTTACCGTCTCCATGAACGGTGAATTTCATTTCTTACCTCTAAATGTTATGTAATATTATAAATACATGTATATACTGGATATATATGATATCTAAATCATGAAAATAATTCTGGATATAATGGATATATCACCACATGAACAACTTGTAATTATAAGAATTTTATTTTTGACTCAAGTACCTAAGATCGACAAAATGACCGTTATAAACTTAAATAATTACATAATGTTCATAACATGGTAATAAGGGATATAAAAGGAATAATGAACATGAAAAAGGTTCTTAAGTAAATAGAAATTAACTCTTGTTTATTATTCAGGAGGTTAAAGAACGGTCGAGTCAGGACAGGACGCAAGGTAAGGGAACTTCTTAACCCAACTTCCATTCTTTGGGTTAATCTCATACTTTCAAATTATGTCATGATTTTATTATGTCCTATTTTGTATTTTTACTTTCTTTATGTGTACATATAGTGAATACACATAATAGATCTATTTTATTTTAAAAATGATCTTTTTAAGGACTTCATCTCAATCTCCTTTCATTGAGGCATATTTGGTTTTATACACAACTTTCTTTTATACGGTGTATAAACCCCTTTGACTTTTACATTTATTCAAAAGGAATCTTTTTTATATGAAGCGTTTTACTAAACGACAAAAAGGGAATGTTTTTATTTCCGTACATATGCGGCGACAACGACTTCTCCACCGCCGTGACCATAATTTGAGTTTCGGCTTCCTCTACAAGCCATCACTTTTTTTAAAGAAAAATAAATAAAAAGTTTTAAATTTCTTTTATTTTGGTATTGAAAATGGTTTTGAAATCATTTTTATTATATTAATGTGTTGTATTAATATCTTGTGATTGAAATGTGGAAATGTTATGTTTCCTTTATGCATGTTTTATGTGATACGATTATGTTTTGGTTTATGATATGTTTAAACCTATTCATATGAGGAATGCATTGGACTTAATAAGTGACGGGTGGAGCCCGCTATAGCTCCTCGATGCATCGGTAGGTCTCATGAGACAAACTAGTGTCTTGGCACGAGGTCTTGACAAAATCTTATTTGTGGTCTTGGCACGAGGCCTTGCCTACGTGGTTATGATAGTCTGGAATTATGCATTCCATCATTATGAAAGTGGTTATTGATATTGCATGTGATTATTCGACCAGTAGAATATCCATGTGAATAAGTAAATGGCATTATCTCATTTTACTTTTTCCATATTATGTTGAAGTTCAAGTTTAAAAGGCTTTTGTTTTAGTCATACATTGCCTTAAATGTTTATGTTTATTTATGAAAGCTTCCGCAATATTGTTATCTTTACTGAGCATTTGATCTCACCCCTTTCAATGTTTTAATATTTTCCAGGATGTGAAGAAGTATTTTATGAATGACCTGCAGGGATAGTCAGAAGAGGATATGAGTGTGGACTATGAAGACTTTGTTATTAGTTTTTCACTTTATGATGTAATGTAAGACTTATGAATGTATCTAGTGTTTCCAAGGCTAATAAACTAATCGGTCTTTCGAGACTTGATCTTTTGTGATCATGCCAATGTTACGAAGTAATGCACCGACTCTGGGTAGCTGGGGTCGGGGCGTTACAATAAATTCACATAGAAAAGTGAATATGGCATGAAATAATTCATGAAATTTTAATTATACGATGACTAGTATGATGCATGATTTTAATATTCCCTCATATCATCGAGACAAGGAAGAACAACCATTTTTATTAACATTGACATTAATAATATCAAGAAAACAAGTGTTTCACCCAATGGTGAAATCCATGAAACTGTAACAGTGAAAACAATAACAAAACTCACCCATCCTAGGTAATTTGGGTTTCTAATGTACATGGGTTAGCTACTCTTAGGCACAATCTCATTACCAAATTACAACACTTCTTCTCTCATGTCTAAACCCAAATAGTAATACAAAAGGAAAAAGAACACTAATACCACATTGTAAAACCCTACCCAGAATCCCCTTAATGGTTCCCTGAGATAGTTGGATACAAGACCTCAAGCATGCCTCCCTGAATGCTAGAGGATTTCGACTAGCAAAGAGGGACTAGAGTGTTTTCATTGGGAGACTATGACCAAACAGGTTAGATTATATAACAACAATATATATAACAATAATAAATAAGACTCATCAAAAGAATACGCTATATGACCAGACTAGTAACACTATATAGTTGAAAAAGTAGAAATAGATAGATAACAACAGAATTATAACACCTAATCACTGAAGATAAGTAAACAATAAACAGAAGATGAATAATAAATAGATATAAAATGATAATGATGCTCAAGTATCTATACAAAAATGAGTGTGTGGGAAACTGGGGATACTTTCATATACTACATGCTATCAAAATACCCAAAAAGACAAAAAACTGTTTTAACTATCATCTCGAGCATATGATCAACCCTCTTTCCCTGTACACCATCCAAGATCTATAAATCAAGCATTAGAAGCTGGTTGCTACCCTTTATCTATACCTACAATCATTAAGTCTTCTTGGGTACCAAGGACGACCCAATTAGGGTGGAGATATAATCCTAGTAGGCCACCACTAATGGTTTCTAAACCAATCTAGTTTGTGCATTATAAAATGAATAGTGTTATATTAATAATAAATGCAAGATGGGAATAATTAACTAAATTCATTGAAATGGAAAGATTTTTCGAGGGGATGATGATCACAAAAGAATTTCTATTTTTAATGCGTGTTCTCTTTTTTTGGGTATGTTATCTTTTAATATATGTCATTTTTGGTGCATGAACATTTTAACTTGTGTAAACATTACACTCTTTTTTGTATTAATAAATTATTGGGAAGTGTGAGTTGGGTTTCCAATTCACACTTCAATCTTATTAAAAATAATAAATACATTGGAATGGGTTCCACTTGGGCCACTCATCCAAAATTACCTGTTTCGACCTAAGACAATGTGTCAGAACTAAGGAATCTTAAATGAGTAAAGTGATTAGTGTAAGGTATAATTATATAGACTATCCCCAAGCCTGTGATTTAGCTTGCTGGGCACATCTTGAAGTTCTAATTTCAATGGTTCAGTTCTTATTTAAAATCATTATCTTTCTTTTTAATTTAATTAACCTCTTTATAAAGTATTAAGAGTCACCCTGATCCAATCCATAGAAATTATAGGAGAATTCCAAGTATCTATTTAGGGGATTGGAAGATTTTCAATGCTAAGGGATTCTGTCTAAGGTGACCCTAGAAAGAGATCCCAAGTGTCACTCTAGGCATGATGTGATAACAACATGAACTGATCTCTGAGTCTATCCTTGGCATCACACATAGGGGCCCGAGTGTCTCTCATGGCAAGGTTCAACCTTCATGTCACCAAGCCCTTCCATAGGATATACCATAGAGAAAATGCGTCACTAATCTAGAGGTAAAATGGATAACACATGGTGAGCCTGTCCCAGACATAGCTAGTGTCACCCCAGTTATTTTTACAACTCATTAATAAATTCAAACTATAAGGAATGAATAGATCGTCCAATGGGTCCTTAAGTCGAAACCTCTTGTATCTTCCTCACCACCAGATGAGGGTATGATTTTGGTTAGAAAAACCATACCATTTATTATACAAGTCATCTTTAACATTTTAAATAAATATAGAAACTACCTTTGGTTCAAGAATCAATTACAAAATAAGGTGCATTCGGGCATAAGGAATAAGGCATGAGTAAAGGAGTCCTAAAAACTTGGCCCATTAATTTTTCAAGGTCATCAACAATTATAATTATTCCAAGAGACACCTTCAAGGTGATTTATAATTCTAGAAAGGTAGATCAACTAGTCCATTTAGGCAAGGCACACACAAAGGGGTGGCCTAGGCCAAGGAAACCTACCCAAAGGGTAATTCTCCATTCATAGGGGTCATTTAAACATAGTAAAAAATTATAATTACTTTATTTAACAATTTAGAGGAATTTATGGAAGGGTATAGTGCACAGAATCATGGCGCAAGTTATAAAATGCAACGAAACTTGAGAGAAAGAATGAGACCACCTACCTTAGTCTTGTAGTGCTTCCTTAATCCATATTCAGTATTTGATTTGAGATAGAATGGGGGATATAGAATAAATCATAAAATTACCTAAAAATGGGGAAAATAATCTTATAAGAAAATATAAAAATAGTGTAAGGTAGCAATAAGAAAAGGAATTAAGAGGAGTGTAATGCTTACCTCAAACTTTTAGATGATTCTAATGGTGAGAGATTTGGATGGAGGATGGAGGGGAAATGGTGATTTCTAGATTAGGAAAGGGAGAAAACCATGGGAGTAATAAGATTGGTTCATTCAATATAAAAGGAATAAATAAATAAGGGGTTTAGATATTAGGTTCATTAAGGTAAAAATTGGAATTTTACCCACACAGGCTGGGGTGCACGGTTTGGTAGCACAGTTGGCCAAACTGTGCCCCGAACACATGGAATACCACTATCCAATTGGTCTCCAATTCTATATAGACATGCGACTGGGGTAACATGGTTTCATAAAAACTATGTATCCCCCAATACCCCACTATCTCAAGATGTACTATTAGATAAATTGTGTGGGTTGGGCTTCACGATTTCTCTTAATCATGCGACCCATTCTGCTTCTTCAAATTTCAGGGCTCTGGGCTCTGAACAATCCCTAGACACCCCCGAGACATCCATGAATCCATTATAAAACTTTATTAGGTCCAAACCAAAGAATATAAATAAAAAAATGGTATGTATATTTGAGAAAAACTGGGATGTTACACAGGAACATTAAAGGGCAGCTTAAAAGCAGACAACCAATGGAAGAAGTAAATTCTCAACATAACTTCTTCCAATTTTATTCTTATTTTACTACCACCATATGTTTTCAATACAACTGAAAGTGGTAACATTCGTATCCTAAATATACTAATATATTATTATTATAAAGTAATTTCAATATTCTACCCACTCCTCAACTTATTTTAAAATGAAAATGTTGTTCAAAATTTGGTCAATTCACCGCCTCCATGAACAACATACTTCATTTTTCTACACCACCTTAGAGGATGGAAATTGAAATAATATATTATTAAATATGTTTATAATAAGTAATGATAAATTATTTAATTATTCTAAAATTTATTAGTAACCTTTTAACTAAAAAACATATCTAGTTCATGATGGTTGGTAAAACTACCAAAATGAACTAATCGTATATTGATAAATTTTATAATAAATGAATCATATCTATACCAGAAAAAATATGTATATTTGGGAACATTTATATTTATATAAGGAAATAAATATTATTTTATTTCACTTCAAGAGTTGTATACCCATTTTCAAATAACTTCAAACAATGATTCACAAGTGATCTGATCATGGAACCACGAAACAAATGCCCATAGAACAACAAAATTAAACAATATATATCTATGAAATAGTTGTAAATGTGCATAATATAATTATAGTAAATGATATATATATATATATATTTTATAAATTAAGTAATTATTTAATATAATTACATTATTCTACATGTAATGTGTTAGAATAGAACAACTCTAAAACCTAAGGCAACAGATCTCTCCTTACAACCCTATTTTTCTCAAGATTATGATTTCACTCTATTTATCCCCATTTATCTCTATATTATTCATCTTTAATTATTATAAATTGTGTATATATATATCTTCCATACAATCCATTCTTATTATCCCTTCAATTTTTTGGTTATACATTCCTTCAACTCATTTCTCAAATACCTTCTTTAAAGGCAAGAATGATTAAGGGGAGATTTTCTAACCCTTAATCCTTTTATATAACAATAATTTAATGTTATTATTAAAATTTATAGTTCTATTAAGTAAAATAATATTTTAGGGTTAACCACTATGGTTAAAATATAGTTTTCAATGAAAACTCCATGTTCATTGTTTCTTCAAAAGTCATAAACTGACTCCTTAAAACACTGTCTTGAAAGTTCATTTCTATACCCAATTTTCGACCCTTTACCTTGATGTTTGTAAATGAAAATAAAATTTGAGACATGTTATTATCTTTTATAATATGAACATACAAAATATTTAATTACTTCTTATATATGAAATCATTAAGAAATATCTTTTAATTATGATAAGAGACAAGATTATGCAACACATTTCTTTTCATGGGTAATTCTAATATTTAGGCCTTATAGTTTATTTCCATTTTTGGCATGGATATGAATGTACATGTTATGATGGGTGAAACGAGATAGAACTATAATAAATTGACTAACATTTATGTCTTATGATATGATATGTATAGGACAAGAGAGTAAACCAAGTCCATGATGGGACTCTATCCACCATGTGATATTGTCTTGGAAGTTAGCCATGACCTATGATTATGTCATGATTCATGTTGTTGCCACATTCCTATGTTTTCATGATATTGTGATTACATGTTATTTATATTTTTATCCCATATGATTATTTTTTATCCTTGTATTTTATGGTATCATTTTATGCATTTTGACACTTATTTTATTCTTTGTTATCATGTTTATTCCCTTAGTGGTTTTTTTAGCTCACCACTTTTGTTTATGTACTCCTTAGGTTATCCAATGATATTTTATAAGCTCAATGGGATTTTGGAGTACATTATAAAGATTAAAATAAAAGGATTTATTTTATTCTCATCTTGATGTTTTATTTAACTAGTCTTCTAAATACACTAGACCTCTTAATCATTGGATTGTGATTATTGGTTAATTATGTTATGAATTATGTAATGATATGTGAATAATGCTTGGGTTTATTTAGTTAGTATCATAGAAAAGGCCTATTTTTTGGGAATTATTACTATAATACAGCAATATGAATTCTAAGGATGTGTCTATGAATAAAAAAATATCCTGAAATTTTGGTTAAGTATAGAGTGAGTGGTGTTCGAGCAATTATATCCCTGTTTGGATACAAAAAGTGTATGTGGCTCTAAAAATGATTTACCTATGGGTAATAAAACCAAAAGGGATCATTGGGTAATTACTCAACCTATACCTAGTGAATGAAAACTAGGTCATATTTCACACCAAGTTTGACACTTTCAGGGGATATGCTTTAGGAAATTCACAAACTCTTCATGAATCATTATGAAGGACTCAGATGGAATGATAGGTTAGAAAACATAATGAGTAAATCACCATTGATATCATAGATTGAAAACTAGAAACTCACAAGTTAAAATTTACATTTAATTTTTAAGTTATTAATTTATTTTTATAGTTTAAATTTTATATAATTTTTAGTTTTGGTATTCTAATCCAATTTTTTATTTCCAATATTAAAGTGAAAGGTGGGAAGTTGGAGTAACTATGTTAAAAACAAATGTGATAGAAAATGTGATGGATTCCCAAATGAGTTTTAAACAATTATAGGAGTAGGAGTTGAGAACCTCATAAAAGTAATATCTCATCTGACTCAAGTTACCAATAATAACATGAATCATGTGGAACACCCTCCTTCTCGTAAGAAATAAAAGGTTATGTTCGAGTCCTTTATCGAATAAAATCCTCTTAACTTTAGTGAGTATTTTTATCCCCTCATCACTGAATAATGGATTAAATCCTCTAAGAATACAATCTATTTCCTCTAATTCTTGGATCATGGTAATTTCGTACTGGTCATTTATCATATGGAAGGGGAAGCTGATATGTGGTGGAAATAGATCAAGGATACAAATTCCAAAGAGGAAATTGATTCCCTGTAAAGGGAACGATTCAAGAAAAAAAAATACTTTCCCTAAAATATCCTTTATAAAATGGAGAGGGAATTCCATAGATTAAAGAAAAGGTAAGATTATTCTATAAAAGAATATGAGGAAAAAATCAAAAGGCTTGTGTGGTATTCCTCCATCTTTCTTATAAACAATGAATGTAAGGTGTACTATTTAATTAGTGTGTTAACGACAAATCTATGAGATGAATTGGAATTTTAGAACATTGATAGCTATTAAGAGATGTTATGTGGTGTCCATAATGTTGAGATGGATATTTTTGAATCTCATTTTTCTTAGGGGTATAGAGGTAAAAAGTATAAAATGGAGTTAAATTTGGGAGGATAAATTGATAAATCCTACGGTGGAAGGAAAACCCAACTATCCATGTGTTAAAAATATGGGATGATGTATCTAAGAAACTATATTAAGGGAACCATAAGATTTTTAAAGTGTGGAAAATAATCAAATTAGGTTAATCCATAATGAAGGGAGATAAAGAATCCCACTAATTATCCGAAAACAAATTTTTTATTAAAATATAAAAGTTCAAGGAAAATACAACAACAAAAGGTTAAACGTACAAGGAAACAATATCATGGAGGCATGAAGAAGTGGATTCCCAGTGCATCTGCACAAACTAGACTGACTCCCTCTAGTGGAAATGATCCAAGATCAGAGAAGAAAGAGAGATACACTCCAAGGCTAGTCTTAGATGCCAAGAAGTCAGCAACAATATTTCCTTCACGCAATGTATGTCTCACCTCCATGTTGTTGATCAGCCCTTTTCACCTTGGAATAGTATATTCAATAGACTAAGGGGTAGGACCTAATCCACATAGATCATTATATACCGTGAGAGAATAAGTCTCAACTACAACAAGATGAATACTTTTCTGATTACACAGCTGGAGACCCGTGAGAACAGCAAGTGCCTCCGCATTGAGGGAATTCCCTCTACCAAAGAAGGAATTGAAGGAAAAGACCACAAACCTCCTTAAGTCTTTGATAAACCCTCCTCCCCGCATCATTATTGTATTTTATGTGTTGGGAAATATGGAAAGCGATGAACGTCCAAACAACAAAAACATGAACACGCAGCGGATAAATCTTTTCCTCAAACAGTGGATGCGTAGCAACAAAAATAGGTGCAGAATATAAAATTGACACCAGAAATTTTTACGTGGAAAACCCAAAAGGGAAAAACCACAGGACCTAGTCCAGAAATATGGATCCACTAAAAATAGATAAGTACATGGTAGAGACTCCCAAAAATGAAAGGTATCTCAAAAGTAATACTTAGAAAAAATAGTGGATCAAAGTCGGAGTATAGATGCAGTCTGAATGAAGCCTGAAATGAAGAAAGTAGTCTTCTAAAGAAACCCAAATAGATCTGATCGTGAAAGCAGAAGATTGATGTCCGAACAAAAGTGCAGATAAAAAACACTAGGATGGGATCAAAAACCACTTTAGATGATAGAAAATCAAATCAAAGTAGTTCCACTAGTTGTAGATCTAAAAACCGCTCCTTGAAAACAAAACTGCACTGCCTCCAACAACTGTCGACAGAGGAGCTGCACATCTCATATAAATAGAAGATTTGTCACATGATATCTCATGTATCTCCTAAAAGATATATCATATCTGATTAAAGATATTAAATATATCATATCAAAGATATCAAATATATCTTCTCAAAGATATCAGATATATCTTGTCAAAGATATAAAAATATCTTTTTTAAAGATATCAGATATATAAAAAATATATATTGGGGCCAGATGAGGAGGCGCCCCAACAAACTCCCCCTCCGACTCAACTGGGGATCATCGCCAACCCTGTAATCAGTCGGCAAGTCTCAAATTTTCCTCTGGGTAAACTCTTGGTCAACATGTCTGACCCATTATCATCAGTATGGATCTTCTCAAGCTCTAACTGTCTCGAATCAAGAACATTACGAATCCAATGATACCGAACATCGATATGTTTTGACCTGCCATGAAAAGTGGAATTCTTTACCAAACAAATATCACTCTGACTATCACAAAATAAAACATATATGTCTTGATTAAAATGGAGCTCTCGAATAAAAGTTTTCATCCACAACAATTATTTGCATGCCTCTGTAGCTGCAATAAACTCTAACTCTGTGGTAGATAAAGCAACACGTCTCTGCAACCTAGACTACCAAGATACAACTCCCCCTACAAAAGTATTCAAATAGCCTGAAGTAAACTTCCTCGAATTGGTATCTCTTTCCATATCTGAATCTGTAAGGCCACAAAGCACAGGTTCCCCTTTTCGAAAACACAATCTCAGATCAGAAGTACCACGAAGATAACGAAAAATGTACTTCAATGCCCTCCAATGCTCTCTGCCTGGATTTGACAGAAAACGACTGACTACACCAACTACATGAGCTATATCAGGTCTAGTACATACCATGGCATACATCAAACAACCAATGGTAGATGTATAAGGTATGTGTTGCATCTCCTCTCTCTATTCATCAGTAGAAGGTGACTGACTGGTGCTGAGCTTAAAATGTAAAGAAAGAGGAGTACTAACCACTTTATCTCTATCCATAGAAAATATCTGAAGAACCTTCTCAATGTATCTCTCCTGAGATAACTACAATTTCTTGGCCTTCTTGTCACGGGATATCGTCATGCCAAGAATCTGTCGTGCTGGCCCCAAGTCTTTCATCGCAAAAGACTGGAAAAGATCCTTCTTCAATCTGTCAATTCTAGAAGCATCATGGCCAACGATGAGCATATCATCAACATAAAGCAACAGTATAATAAAATCATCATCAGTAAATCTCTGAACAAACACAGAATAATCAGAATATGTCTTCCTGAAACCCTGATGAGAAATGACAGATTCAAACTTTTTATACCACTATCTCGGAGCTTGCTTCAAACCATACAAACTCTTCTTCAATCTGCAGACATGATTCTATTTACCTATTTCAAAAAAAAAACCTCTAGTTGCTCCATATAAATCTCCTCCTATAAATATCCATGGAGGAAAGCTGTCTTCACATCCATCTGCTCAATCTGCAGATCCAAACTAGCAGCCAAACCAAGAACAACTCGAATAGAAGACATTTTGACAACAGGTGAGAAAATATCATCAAAATCAATATCTTTCTTCTGACGGAAGCCTTTAACAACTAACCTTGCCTTGTATCGGGGAACAAAATTGGATTCTTCATTCTTAATCTAATAAATCCACCAATTTTTCAAAGCTCTCTTACCTGTCGGTAACTTCACCAGCTCAAAAGTGTGGTTGTCGTTCAATGATGTCATATCGTCATCTATTGCCACAACCCATTTGTACTTATGTTCACTTTCCATCTCCTCATCAAAAGATTCTGGTTCTCCCCCTTCAGTGAGGAGCACATACTCATCAGGTGAATACCGAGTAGAAATGGTACGATGTCGAGATGACCTCTGAAGTGGAATTGCGGGTTCATTGATAACCCTAGGAACCAGATCATCAGAAAAAAAGGTGCATCGGGAATATCAACTCCAATATGTGAACCCTAAGCATCATTCTTCACATCAATGTGATCATGAGAATCAATAATATGAGATAAATGTGAATCAGAACCTGGATCAAGACTAACAAATCCATCAGAAGTTGGAGAAGTGTACTTTTCTACCTTATCAATATCTGCAATAGTCTGGTCCTCTTTAAATACTGCATCTCGGCTTCTGACAAGTTTCTTCAAAGCAGGATCATAAAAACTGTACCCAAACTCATCGTGTCCATAGCCAATAAAAATACACTTCTATGACTTATCATCCAACTTGGATCTCTCATCTCTAGGAACATGAACAAAGGCCTTACAACCAAAAACTTTCAAGTGATCGTATCTGATCTTTTTTCCATACCAAAACTTATCGGGAGTGTCTGTCTGGAAATCAACCGCAGGTGATAAATTGATAATATAAGCGGCAGTAAGTAAAGCCTCACCCCAAAAGTGTCCAGGCAACTTTTCTTCTAAAAGCAAACAACAAACTCTTTCCAATAAAGTCCTGTTCATCCGCTCAGCTACACCATTCAGTTGAGGTGTCTTGGGAGGTGTCTTCTGATGCAAAATACCTTCCTGCCTACAATACTGATCAAATAAACCACAATAATCTCACTCATTGTCAGTATGAATACATTTCAATTTCTTTCCTGATTCCCTCTCAAAAGAAACATGAAATTTCTTAAAAACATTGAGCACCTGACTTTTGGCATTCAAAATATAAACCCAGAGCTTTTGTGAGTAGTCATAAATAAATGTCACAAAATAAATACCACCACTAAAGGTCTTAAATTTAAAACGACCACAAATGTCAGAATGTACCAATTCAAGTACCCGTGACTTCCTGTGTGGAGGATGACTGTTGAAAATCACTCTACTCTATTTCCCAGCCATGTAATGATCACACATGTCTAATTTGACACTCTTCAAATCTAGAAGAAGATTTCACTTGGCCAAACAACCAAGCCCTTTCTAACTGATGTGACTGTGCCTCTTATTCCACAACTTGGATGAAACACTGCACTCAACAACGCAAGCAGTATCACAAGAAATAGAATCTTTAGTCCAGTACAAACCTGACTGCTTCTTCCCTCGAGCCACAATTAAAGAGCCCTTGGAAAGCTTCCAGTGTCAATCACCAAAAGTACTGATAAACCCTTCATCATCAAGAACACTAGTAGAAATAAGATTCAAGAGAACCTCTGGTGCATGTATAACATTATTCAAAATCAGATTACTTCCAGTACTGGTCTCTAAACAAATAGTCCCGATACCTATGAAATCAGCATGACCATCATTACCCATCTTTAAAATCCCAAAATTATCTGGGTTGTAAGATGTAAAGAACTCCTTATTTGACGTCACGTGAAAATAGGCACCACTGTCAACAACCCAGCAAGAATGATCAGAATAAATATTAATGGAGTCATAAACAATAACAAGATCACCCCATGTAGCAGAAATGACATGATCATCTCCATCGACATTATTCTTTGGATGATTTTCATTCATTTTGTTTTCTCTTTTTAGCTGATAACAAAACTTCTTAACATTCCCCTTCTTACCAAAATTATTACATTCAAAATCTCTCTGCTTTGATCTGGATTTGCTTATACTTTTACTCTTTCCTCGACTTCTCTGTCCCTGATTCTTTTTCTGGATTCTCCCCCTGTTCTCTATGACTAAAAGCTATGAAGATTTCTCCTGAGTATGTCTCCTGACTTCTTCATTCAAAATAGTAGACTTAAAAAAATTGAATGTCACAACACCATTAGGAGCAGAACCGGTTAGAGTAACACGTAAATTCTCCCAAGAATTAGGTAACGTGTTAAGCAATAAAAGTGCTAAAACCTCATCTTCAAAATTAATACCCATGCCATAAAACTAATCAAAACATCCCTGATATTCACTTAAATAATCAGAAATAGACGTACCTTCTCTGTACCTCAAATTGATTATTTGTTTGAGAAGAAACAATTTATTGTTTCCTATTTTGGAAGCATAGGTAGTCTCAAGTTTCTTCCACAATGTTCTGGCATGAGAGATGGTGACAATGTGATTCATCATGTTGTCTTCGACCCATTGGCGAATGAATCCAAAAACCATCTAATGCTCGAACACCCATTCTTCATCTGACATCCTTTCTGGCTTCTGGGTACTAAACACTGGAAGATGCATTCGCTTGACAAAAAGCATATCCTTCATTTTAAGTCACCACATATGATAATTGGTACTATTCAATAAAATCTTCTGACTGTAATTAGCCTCCATAATAAAATATGAAATAAAAACCAAACCCCATGATACCAGATGTTGGGAAAGATGGAAAGTGATGAATGCGAAAACAACAAAAACATAAACGTGCAACGAAGAAATCTTTACCTCAAACAGCGGATGCATAGCAACAAAAATAGGTGCATAATATAAAATTGACACAAAAATTTTTTATGTGGAAAACCCAAAAAAGAAAAACCATGGGACCTAGTCCAGAAAGAGGGATCCACTAAAAATAGATAAGTACACGGTAGAGACTCCCAAAAATGAAAGGGATCTCAAAATTAATACATAGAAAAAATAGTGGATCAAAGTCGGAGTATAGATTCATTCTGAATGAAGCCTGAAATGAAGAAAGTAGTCTTCTAAAGAAACCCAAATAGATTTGACCGTGAAAGTAGAAGATTTATGTCCGAACAAAAGTGCAGATGAAAAACACCGGGATCGAATAAAAAACCACTGCAGATGAGATCCGATCAAATCAAAGTATTTCCAATGGTTGTAGATCTAAAAACCGCTCCTTGAAAACGCAACTGCACTGCCTCCAACAACTGTCAAGAGAGGAGCCACACATCTCATATAAATAGAAGATTCGTCACATTATATCTCATGTATCTCCTAAAAGATATATCATATCTGATTAAATATATTAAATATATATTATCAAAGATATCAAATATATCTTCTCAAAGATATCAGCTATATCTTGTCAAAGATATAAAAATATCTTTTTTAAATATATCTGATATATAAAAAATATATATATCGGGGCCAAATGAGGAGGCTCCCCAACAGTATGAACCATACATGTCAATTTTGAGTCCTCCATGGTGAGGGAGCCTTCGTACCCACATTCTCGGTTTAGTAATGCAATTATTGGGCGTGCGAGATTCAACAATAAAGGGTTGTATTGAAGGAGTAGACTCACATTCTTTACACAGCTAGATTAAATCAAGCAGGAAATTCCTTATTTTAAAATTAAGATGCATCCTTGTACCTGTGATTCCCTTGTGACACACTTCATTTCGTTCCTTCCAAATGGCCCAACAACCTGCTAGACACATGTCGTTTTCTCTGGTCCACTGCTTCTCACCACCTAGAACCACTGATAAATAAAGGTATAACTCTCTGCCTCTTGTGGAGCCTAACCAATGAAACTGCCAAATTCAAACCATATGATCCTCACCCAGCCTCTTTCAAAGAAAAGGTGTTTGACATTTTCAGAACGTGTCTCCCTGCAATAGTATCACCTTGTGGCGAGGTTCACACCCATCCTTTTAATGTTATCTTCATTCACCAGTGCGTTATTCCTGACCCTCCGAAACAAAAAGTTTATTTGTGTTGGAATCTTTTTATGCCATAGCACTTAACCCCATTCATTACTAACTTATTCCACCATTTGTAATTTCTGAAAATCCTTATCCAAGATGACCGCTGAGTTGGAACCAATGAACACAAATCTATCTGGGTTAGATTTCAAGGTAATATTATCAAACAGAGTACGTTGCTCCCTGTCCAGGATGGGGTACATGAAGGCTGGATGCACACTAGCTTGTCTGAAGTTGATGTCTGGAATGGGACATCCAGGAAAACCAAGCCGTGAACCCACCAAATTTTGTTGCCAAAGATTAATATCCCCCTTGTCCACTATCCATTGGGTGTGGCTGTTCAATTATAGAATAATAGGCTGGACCAGAGTCCAGATCGCAGAAGATCTTCCCCTCTGATAGAAAATGCCAATTCCATACTTTTCATGCATGAAAATCCCCCATAGCATCCTCCCCTCAATAACATCCCATGCCAGATTGGCATGCAAGTCCTTTATTGCATCTGATTTACTTCTCACATTAATCTCACCCTCAGAGGTCTAGCCAACCTCTCCTATGAAGCCCAATGATGCTTTCCCACTATCTGTGCATCCCATAGAAAAGAGTCCATGATATGGTTCAGTGTTTCAAATTCTTGGAAGATGGTTATTATACAATCAAAATCCTCAAGCCAAGGGGTGTCACTGATAATAAATGATAACTACCTAGATGACCTAGTGGTAAAGTAAGGCCATATTCTATCACTACTAATGAGGTGGATCCCTACAACCATGTGGTCATAGGTACACTAGTTATTCATTCAATAATATGGAATATACTATTTGATTCTAGTTCTATATATTATATTATATCTTTAATGTTTAGTAGAACTATTGAATTACCACCTCAAAACATGGAGGTTTAGTTATCTGTGAGAATAAAAACACTGAAATTATTTAATCTCTTGCATATAACACCACCTAAGTATATTTTTGTGGTCTGGATCTCCTAGAAAATCTTTTCATACTTCATTTATTGAAATTTTATGAAATATTGAGCATAGATTGGTGGTCCTTATTTAAATCAAACATTATGGGTGGAGATCACTCTTCATATCAAAAGTCATTCATTGATTCTATACATGTATAAAGAGGAGAATGAAACTCCTTCAGAATATTCTTCTCAATCATGGATATTATTTCCTTATGATTAAGAATATATATTTCAAATTATTAATACAAAGGAGAGAATTATTCTTGAAGACATGCACATTGAGTGGGACTATACAAGTGTATTCTCTTAAGAGTTCCATAGAGGAATTGTGTTCTCTATTGAACTTAATCCTAGATCTATACCCATATCCAAGAATCTTTATAGAGTACCCTCCACTATATTGGAGTAACTAAAGTAGTAGTTACAATAGAATCTTGACAAGGGTTTGATATGCCCGACTGCTTCACTATGGGGTGAGATGGTCCTCTTCATAAAGAGTAAAGATGGGTCAATGTGCCTATGAATTGACTATCATGAACTCAATAATATTTTGATCAATAACAAGTATCTTTGGCCACATATTGACGACTCATTTGATCAACTTATTAGGGACCAATACTTCTCTAAGGTGGAACTTCAATTATGATATCACTAATTAATAGTGAAAAAGGAATATATTCCCTATCATTGCATTCCAAAAAGGTATGGAAACTATGTGTTCATAGTGACTCCCTTTAGACTTACAAATTATCGATAACTATTCATAAAAATAATAAAAAGTGTCTTCAGGGATTACCTCAACAATGTTTTTAGTCTTTTTATATGATATGTTGATATACACCAAAATAAAGGAGGAGAATGAGTAGCATTTGAATAGTATTCTAAAGAATTTGTGAGAGGTCAATATATATGACAAGTAGAGTAAATGTGAATTCTAGATGGAGTAAATATCATTCATAGGGAGTGTTATACCCAATAATGGGATATCAATGGAATCATCTAAGATAAATTTGACTGAATAATGGCCTATAACAACATCTAGAATGGAGATACATAGTTTCCTTTGACTAGCTGGGTATTACCGATGATTTGTGAGAAAATTTTCTTGATTTTAAAAAATGCTAACCAGGATGACTTAAAAGGGGTTGAATTGTTTCCTAACTAATGAATACAAAGAGTACATTAAGTAATTACAGACGAGTTTTGTCACTACACCAATACTCATACTACCATTATGTGGGAAAATATTCATGGAATATAGAAATGCTTCAAATAAGGGATTTGGTTTTTTACTAATGAAAAATGGTAAAGTTATAGATTATTCCTCCGGGAAGTTAAAAGTTAATGAGATAAAGTTCCAAATGTATGATCTGAATATGGCTATAGAAATCTTCTTAGTTACAATTTAGTGACATTATCTATAGATGTAGAAGTTTGAAATATATATAGTTCATAAGATTATCAAATAAATATTAACAATGAAGAATATTAATATGTGATAGGGAAGTTGATTAGATATGATCAATGATTATGAAAAATAAATCCATAAACATATGGGGAAGGAGAATAAATTAGAAGATGATCTAAGTAGAAAGGATCATGAAATACTATCCATAATTTTAATTTAAAAGGATATAATCATCTTAGACTTGAAATGGATGGACAATGAAGTCAAAACGGAAGGAACATCATTATTCCTTCCTCAAATTATTTCCCAACTATCCCTTCATGAGAAGATAAATGATGATTAAAGAGATGATGTGGAAATATTGAAGAAGGTGGAAACTATATGAAATGTTAAATCCTTATAGTTCAATATTGGTGAATAAGGAGTATTAAGATTTGGTTTACGACTATGTGTAACATCAAATTATGAGATAACAATGTTTTTGTTGAATAATTGTCAAAGCTCAACCATGTCTATCCACATGGGGAGTATGAAGATGTATCAAGATCTCTAAAGGAATTGTTTATGGAAAAATATGAGGAACAAGATCAAGTATACATCATAGTTTAGGGTATTTCAACAAGTGAAGTATTAGAGGAAAAATACCAAAAGGATAATGCAGTCATTACCCATACTCATATGGAATTGGGAAAACATAACCAGATACATTGTTACTGGTCTTCTGAATATATCAAGATGAAATAATTCTATATGGGTTTTTTGAATCTTCATACAAGGATTTCCCACTTCCATTTCAATTTGAGATGACTTATCACTCAATCAACTTAAAAGGGTATACATCAATGAAGTAGTGAGGATACATGTAACACAAAAATCAATTATATCTAATCGAGATCTAAGGATTCCTTCCATATTTTGGAAAAGGATCCAACATTCTCTAAGAACTATGTTGAACTTAATTACCAATTATCACCACCAAACCGATGACAAATATGAGTGTAATATCTAAACACTACAACACATGTTGAGAGAATTCTTTATGGAAATCAAAGGGGGATGAGATCATTATCTTTCTCTAGTTGATTTCTCATAAAATAACATATTTCACTCAACCATCCAAATGGATTCATATGAATCCCGTTATGGGAAGAGATGTAGAATACCTAATTGTTGGGTTGAATTTGGTGAACACAAGATGGTGTGAAATAAAATGGTTGAGGAAATGGCAGAAAAGGTCAAACCAATTGATTAACACATCAAGGAATCACAATATCTATAAAAGAGATATGTTGATAACCATCGGAGAGACTAGGAGTTTGAGGTTGAAGATAAATTGTTCCTCCTCATATATCTAGGTAATAAAGTCATAATATTTTGGAATAATGGAGAGCTATGTCCCATGTACATCAAACTATTTGATATTATTGAATGAATCAGAGTTGCGGCCTATCAAATAACACTACCACCAACTACATATCAAGTAAATGACATGTTCCATATATCCCTCTTAAGGAAGTATGTACTGGATCCCTCACAAGTATTGAATTTTGAGGTGATATAGAAATTGATATCTCTTATGAGGAGAAACCAATGGAGATCTTAGATTGTAGAGAGAATGATATATACAAAAAGACAACCCATTTATTCAATGTACTAAAATGTAACCATAAGTATAAGAAGGAAACTTGGGAACTGAAGGAAGCGATGAAGCAGAAGTACCCTCATCTGTTTTCATCATTGTGAGAAAAATGAAATTTCAAGGATGATATTTTCTAAGGGGGAAGAAAGTAATGACCCATAACCTTATCAATGTAATTTCCTTTCTGATTATATAATTGTGTTATATATAGTAATAAAATATTATATAATGCATGCACACCACATGATAAAACCAACAATATTTTATTATATGAATTTGGAAACTATATTTAGAGAATAAATGTAGACATATTAATTGGAAATATTGTAATGGGATAAAAATAGAAAAAAATATTACTATAATATGAAATTTTTGATCTTCTCGATCCACAATAATAAATGCACTCATGAACAACATTGTAGAAATGAAACAAAATATTAATAACATAACATTCATCCTGCAAATTAAATTCCATATAACCATGAGATAAAATAGAAGTTAATGATGAATTAATTAAATATGAGGTATTTATGGAGAGTAGGGAACCCATGCGGCCATTAAAAATCAAACCCTTAGAATAGTAATCTAAAATTTTGAATAGTAATCTGACCATTGGAATAGTAATATGGCTATTAGAATAGAAACTCAACTATTAGAATATTATTCTCACTTATGTGGGTGTAAAATATTAATTTTTTTTAAAATCTAAAATATGATATATTTATATCATGAAACTTTTAAATAAATGTTTTAAAAATTTGAAAATAAGCATTTTTATTTTTTAAAAACATTACTGTTTATTTAGATTTTTATAACAAATATAATTATTTAAAATAAAATATATATTCATAAAATGGTCTTATAAAACAATATTATGTTTCATTATAATGATATTATAATTTTTTGGGACCATAAGTAATTTTTTAATGAGTATGAAAATTGATCATAATATTAAAATTGATATTTTCATTAAAAATTAAATATATCATATTTATAAAATTAGTTTCATTAATGGATTTCAATTTTGGAATCTACACATTTAATATGAAATACAACAAAACAACAAATTTAATGATGAAAGTTAAATTCCAAATTTATTTCATATAGGATGATGTAAGCACCCATTAGTTAAATCTCAAATTCATCATTTACTATATATGGTCACAAGATTCATCACTATTGTTATTATTGAGATAAAATAATAGACTAATGAATGTAATATTAAAATAATATTCTCTTATCCCCTTATAAATACCACCGCTCACCTCCCCATCTATTTTCACCTTTTAGGCTGTGGATCTTACCCAAACTCTTCACAACTCTCTCATCATCTATCAATTGATTTCTCTTGAAGACTTGCTATCACCAAATAAAATTACAAGGAGACTTAAGGAGTAGATTAGGAGGAGAAATTATAAGGAAGATAAAAATTATTAACTAACCCACATTTGATTTTATTCTTATTTTTCCACCCCTATATGTTTTCCATCCACCTAAACATACTTCAACTTTCTCAACCACCATCAAGTCTCGATATAGAAATATTTTTACTATTAAGTATGATGATAATAATTATATTATAACTTATTTCATGATTGAGTAATGTATTAATAGACATGGAATTTATCAAACAAATATAGATTATAATGGTCAGTAAAACTACCTCAATAAAATGAGTAAATAATGATAAAATTTAAACTAAATGAGTCATCCCTTTGTAAGAACACAACAAAAAATTTCAAACTATTAAAATATATATAAGGAAATTAATATTATTTCATTTCTATTATAGATTCTTAGTCCCATTTGAAATAAATTTCGATAATTATCCACAAGTTATCCGACCATGGAACCATGAAACAAACACCCTCTGAACAACGATATTAAATTTCATATATCATTAAAATGGTTATAAATTAAAATAATATAATTATATTTAATAAAATTTAGATGTAAAAGGTCTTGAATTAAGTAATTAATTAATCTAATTTTATTAATTAGGATGTTAAGTGAAATTGTAGAATGATTTTAGAACCTAAGATAATAGATCTCTCTAAACCACTCTATTTTTGTCTAGATTATGGTTTTTATCACATTAAATCTATTTATATCTATATTAATACAATTTTCATCTACTAAAATTTTTATTTATTTTTATTACATATATACCTATCATATTCTCCCTTCTCTAGACGAGGTTTCACATGCCTTAAGTTCATTTCTTAAATTCCACCATTAAAATCAAACTCAATTAAAAAGAACTTTTCTACCACTTAATACATTTATATAATAATCTTTTAATGTATTTATTCCCATTATTATTTAATGAAAATAGAACTATTTTCAATATACAATTCTGTTTTTCCATCAATTTTCAAAGAAATATCCATGTTCATTATTTCTTTAAAATTCTTAAACTGATCCATTAAAATACATTTTTAATGTTAATTTCTATACCCAATTATCTACAGATTCTCATGAGTTTTTTAAATGATGACCAAATATGACACATATAATTATCAATTAATATATAAAGGCCTAAAATATTTAATTCCATATTATTTTTGTAATATTTAGGAAATATTCTTTTATTGTGATATGAGGCATCATTATGCATCCAAATTCATTACATTGGTAATTATTTTTTTTATGACTTACAATTGATTTATATTTTCGGAACACATAATCATGTACATGTTATGATGTGTTGGGTAATTTTTTATTTCTCATGATATGATATGTATAGTATTGTGTTGTAAAATTAACCCATAATGTGCCTTTTTTCCACCATGTGTTGTTATATTGGAAGTTATCCTTGAATTTTACTTATGTAATGTCACATGTTGTTTCTACATTCATATATTGAAATGATATTATGTTTGTTTCCCTTGGAATTTGTGAATGACCTCCTTGATTGAAGGTTCAAACATTCCAATCGGTTTCTAACAGGTTTGTTCGTAGAACTGGAAACATCCAATGATTCCACATCCATTTGGACCTACTTTCCAAAGGTAGGCGCTCATTAGTTTGTGGATTGATGAGGATTAGAAATTTGCATTGGTCGAGAGGATGGGAGGTCGGACTCATCACACCTTTTTGAGGGGAATTATTGTCTACTCCGGGACTCTCTTTATAGATTTAAGTTATGTTCATGAATCCTTATTACATTACTAAGTATAAAATGAGATTTTCTTTCAGATCTGACAATCAATGATTAAATATGTAGGAAATTTAGAGAATATTTTATATGTATTCGAGGTTATTCATCGATAGAGAATCATCTATATTTATTAGATATTCTTGGTCAATGGTATCCTTTGACACATTTATATAGAATTATCTTGGTCATTATGATGACCATGCCGGTTTTAAAGCCACTCAGTGGGGAACTTGATGTTTATTGTCATTCAGAAGGACATGGATTATTTCAGAGTTGGGATCGAACCCGTAGATGGACTACCTACGTATCCTTTGTTTAGAAAAGGAATTAGAACCCACGTAGTTCGAGTAAGGGAGTATGATGTTTATGATTGATGGATTGAAGAAGGATGTCATAATTACTTTTACACTCTAAGCTCACGTGAGTCATGCTCGGTGTGAGAAACAAGAGGTATTGGTAAAAATCAGACAATTGTGCCATGAAAGATGCAATCATAAGAAATAATGTGGAACTTATGTATGTATGACTGCCCAGATAAATGAAGATTATGATTTACTTCAGGGAAGAAATCCAGGAATAGGGTCCATAAAGGTATATGTTCTTCATGGAGATTTGAATACTCTAACTTGGGGATTACTCTTAAAAGGGAGGCCCAAATTAGGAGAGGACTTATGATTGAGTTTTACTCCTGAGAAGGAATCCCAGATCAAAGGTAAATTAGGACTGGTTAAGAGGAATTAATACTGGGGCTTACTCCTGAAAAGGAGGCCTAGGTTAAGAGACATGAAAAATTAAGGGACTTGGGGCTTACTCCTGAAGAGGATGCCCATATTTGAGACTGGGGCTTACTCCTGAAAAGGAGGCCCAGGTTAAGAATTATGAATGGGGATTATTCCTGAAAAGGAGGCCCAGGTTAATGATTATGACTGGGGCTTATTCCTGAAAAGGAGGCCCAGGTTAAGAATTATGACTGGGGCTTATTCCTGAAAAGGAGGCCCAGGTTAATGATTATGACTGGGGATTATTCCTGAAAAGGAGGCCCAGGTTAATTATTACGACTGGGGCTTATTCCTGAAAAGGAGGCCCAGGTTAATGATTATTACTGGGGATTATTCTTGAATAGGAGGCCCAGGTTAATGAGTTCTCTCATCTTAAAGGATGAGGTTGAATGAATGAAATCTCAATCTTTAGTGACATAAATATGTGTAAATCACTAGGTTTTGAGAGATATTCCACAGAATTCCTTTCAGATAAGGAAGTCAAATCAAGAAATCATGCCATAAATGGCTTTTAATAGTGTCTTGAAGACTGAATCTTGAATAGGAGAGGTGGAATGGCTTAAGAGGGGTGAAATAGGAAAGAAGGGCACCCAAAAATGCAGGGGCGCGCAAGTCCTGGAAGGTGCGCAGGTACTGCATGGGCGTGAAAGTCCTGGTCACACAGGTATACCTGCGCGACACATGGGTACATGCACGATGGTTAACCGGTTGGGTAATACTTGAGCGAATCTTGGTTAAAGCCTTTAGAATCATTTTGAGGTTCTTCCAGAGGAGTGGCACACAAGTTCTGTTGAAGTAGTTAGGCGGTGCGCAAGTGTGGCCATTTCCCTTAATGGATGGCCACTCAGGTGGACAAGTGTTGATGAGTTTCAACACTTAGGCCTTACTCCCCCTCTTTAGATCTTCCGTTCTAGGTAATAAATTACCTTATAAGTGTTTCAGAAGCTTTGAGAAGAGACTAGGGCGCCGGGAGCTCAAATATGAGTTTCTGGAAAAAATACCCCCCAAAATGGGGGGCCCATAGTGTCTATTTATAGGCTGGAGAATACCCTGAGCGGTTATCCTTTAGGGCACACAAGTCACTTTCATAACCATTAGGGGGCGCGCAAGTATACTTGCGCGACAGTGAGGGAACTTGCGCGAACCCTATGCTTTTGAATCCTTGTTCATGCCTTTGTCAATTTTTGATGTTTTCTTCAAAGGATGCATCAATTTATGCTAAGTCATTTCCCTTTCCATTATTTTAGACAATGTGATGAAAAAGGAGTGTCAACAAAATTCCCCCCTCAGAGTTGGATCTGAAAGAAATGAGGATGTGACTTTGAGGAAAAGAAGAAAACCAAAGGAAAGGCAGCGCACAAGTGTTCAGGGCGCAACACTTGTCGCGCATGTTCGAGCCACACAGGGCTGGAGCATGCTGGATGGAGGTGCTGGGTGGAGGCGCACAGGTGGGAAGTCTGGCCTATAAATATGTGGCCCCATTTCTGTACAAAGAATCCGGATTTCAAACCTTCAAGCTCTCGCCGCGCAGGTCACCTTCACCGTGCAAGTTGCTCTGTTTTCCGATGTTTCTTTGCTGTCGCGCTGCTGTATAGGTATTTGGACTTGCGCAGTGGTACTTGCGTGCCAAAAACTTGCACGGCATATCCATACTTGCACGCCAAGTTTATACTTACACACCTTAATTCCTTAGCCATTTTTTTTTCAAATTTCTTCACAAAGTTTATGAAAAATAAACTTAATTAAGAGTTAATTATTTAACTCTTGTGTAGATTTAATGGCTCCCAAGAGAATCGGAACGGCCAATGGACTGGCTAGCAAGCGGATTGATGACATGATGAACATTGTTGGCCATGATTACTATGATATCTGCTACAGCACTCTCCCATATTTGGCTAAGTACTTGAAGAAATATCATCTTAATTTCCCATAGAGCATCTACCTACCTCTATATGGTCATAGTCATCTGCAAAGAGTCAATGTTCCAGATGAAAATAATTATATGCCTGAGATGCAACTGCACTGCTACTCCTCTATTTCGGTTATGTTGTGCATTAAGAGCAACAACATTGGCGTGAACTTTCAAATTTTTCCTGCATGCCATTTCCTTGCAGATATGAAAACGGAAAACCCATGGGCTGAAATGTTTTCCGCTTCCGGTTGGTGGAGGGAAGACAAACATGGAATTAGAACAATATCTGAAAAGAGTACTATCTCCAAATGGCTCTTTACTTCCAATGCTTCATTCTCAAATCCATGTATCCATCTTCCAAGTCACTTGGACAGAAACAGAGTCACTGTTTGATCAGCAGAAAATTTTCTCAAACCACACTCAAGAATATTCTTTTACAATTGTTCCAAGAAGATCTGGTATCACTGCATCTCTTATGGTATCCAGTTGAATGAATGAATTCCAGGTGGCTGCTGATGAAGCTTGGGATTCCATAAATCAAGTGAAGAGTTATGTTGAAAGTCTTTTGTAATTCCTAAAAAAGAGAAGAGGCTCCAATCTGTGGATGTCCTTCTAATTCTTGTGCATCAAATGGATTGAATAATTTCATCTTCAATCGCTTGTGCACGTATTTTCCTGCTACCTGATTTAAATTTTACCTAAGCCAATGGGACTAGTAAGCATAGTTTTATTTTTACTAGGATTAATGTAAATAACCCTACAAACTTTGAACCTTTTAATTTCTCAATATTACCTAAATCATACAAAATGTATGTTTAGTGAGCTGGAACTTGACTTTTATTCAGAGTTCCTTTGTCATTTTTGGGAAGTTTAAAGTCATGCACGTCGGACATAAAAAGGCTAATGTTTAAGGTCGAAATAGATTTGACCGAAATGGATTAAAATTAACTCAATTCCTTGAAAATTTATCTAAAAACATATTACCATACTCAAGTATGAGGGAAAATATGTAAACTATGACTTAAGAATATTTGGATCTGAGGAATGATATGAAAAAGAGCTAAAAGGCATTAGAAGAAGTAGTTCCCAAGAATGAAGTTACCATTATTTAACAAACCCGTTAGGGGGTTGAATTATGCAGGGCCACCTAAGGGCATTGGCTGCATAGTCAAATAAATAGTATCTTTTGGCTAACACGTTTGTTATGTAGACTGTTTATGCAAGGCCACCTATGGGCACGTGCTGCATAGTCAGGAAAAAGAACTCTCAGAAATTTACTTTCCTAGTGCTAAAATCTAGTGAAAGTTTATAGAGATTCAAATTTTCCAAAGTATAGAGTTTTCTGTATGGAAAGAGTTACTTGAATATGGAGAAGATATTTCCAAAAAATATTATCGAAGAACTGGATGGATATTACTCCTACGAAGGTCCGACCCAAACGTAGGGAAGGAGAATATAAACCATAGACTTGAATACTTTCAGATCATGAAAAAGGATATGGGACAAATATGTTAAGGATGTCTATTTTTGCGGATCCCTACATACTGTCAGTTAAGACCAATAAGGGAAAAATAGGATTTCTTCCCAAGAATGAAGTTGCCATTATTTAACAAACCCATTAGGGGGTTGAATTATGCAGGTCCACCTAAGGGCATTGGATGCATAGTCAAATAATAATATCTTTTGGCTGAAAAGTCTGTTATGTAGACTGTTTATGCAAGGCCGCCTAAGGGCACGTGCTGCATAGTCAGGTAAAAGAACTCTCAGATATTTGACATTTTTGTGACTAAAAGTCAAGAAAAGGGCTATGAAGATCTGAAAAGTATTTAAGGTTGGGATTATGACACATAAAGATGGGTATTTTCCAATGTATACAAAGATACACAGATCAATGCTAACCATAATCATGTTGTGGCTGGGTCTTGAATTGAAATGTTGGACTTCACTATGTATCCCATAAGGATGGGAATCAAGACATACGTAGTTCTTAAATTACAGTTTAACATCGTGTGGGACAAAAGGATTAGAGATCTTAGTTTAGGGTTATAGAGCTTGGACCATTGTAAGAAATACACAGTGTGTGTTTTCATGGGGACTTTTCAGCCAGGGGACTGAAAGTGGAATTTGGGGTTAGGCCCAAAGACTTGGGGCTGGATTCGAGGGACACTCGAACATTCCTACGTATCCCATAAGGATGGGAATCAAGCCCACATAGTTCTAGAAATACCCTCTGTATAGATTTGGTTCGTACATGTGAAGGGTGAAAGGGGACTTTAGTGCAATGATGGTTTAACCCAAGATAAAAGGTTCGGGCATTGCCGTGTCTGCACGTAGTCTTTGAAATGAAACTTGATTGAAAAATCAATGTAAATAATGGTTCCCTCTCAGGTGAGGGTATCAAAGAATATTGTAGTTTATTTTCATACTAGACAAAAGTGTTGTATATTTTAACGTCGTATAACAAGGATGAAAGTGAACCAATGTAAAGATATTGATTCTAGGGGTGGTTTCATGAATCAACATCGTATGAGATGGAGGTGAACCAATGTGAAGAGATTGGTTTTGATCTTGAACCATGGGAGGTTGCCTACGTACCCATCCTGGAAGGCAAGGATCAAAGTCCATGTAGTTCAATTAATGAATGAATTAATTTTCAAGTTGTTCTTGGGGACAATGACCTAAAAAATGATTTTGTTGAGACTTACAGATGGTTAGTATCCCAGAGAGAGTGTTATGGTTGAGGTTTTCTCTAAGATCATGTGAGTCATACTCGGTGTGAGAAACAAGAGGTAACAAAAACCTTAACGATTCATAGTTTAATGTCATGTAGGACATATAAAGGGACTATGAAGTTTAAAGTCTTGCAGTTAGGACTATTGGTGCTGCACAATTTAGTGTCATGTAGCAGGGACAAAGTACAATTTAATTTCATGTAGGACGTATCAAGGAATTTCTGTACATTTTAGAATCATATAGTTAGGAAAATGGGGACAATATAGTTTAACGTCATGTTGGACGAAAGGGGAACTGTGCAGTTTAATGTCATGCAGTGAGGACAAAAGAGAACACATTTCAACGTCATGTTGGACATATTAGGGACTTTTTCATAGTTTAATGTCGTGCTGGACGTAAGGGACATGCAAATAGTTTAAGGTCATATTCTTGGATAGTAGATGGTGTAGTTTAACGTCTTGCTGGACATAAGAGACTTATGTATAGTTTAGCGTAATGTATTTAGGACATCACAGTTTAACGTCGTGTGGGACGATGGTGTAGTTTAAGGTCATATAGGACCTTTCAGATGATATATTTTTTGTTTATACAAAATATTTCTTCAAAAATCTGGCATTGGTTGGAGTAGTGATGAGTTTTCCGTCCATCAAGATTAATGAATGAGCTCCATTGTAGTAGACCCTATGTATTGAGTAAGGTCCTTCCCATTTTGGCTCAAGCTTGGGAGGTTTCTTTCCTGGTATCATTGGAGTTCTGAGATCTAATACCAATTCTACCTGAGTGAATGAATGAAGACGAAATTTTTTGTTAAAATCTCGTGCTATTCGATTCTGATAGACTTCCAAGTGGTGCAAACTGCACAATCTTTTCTCATCTAACCATTCCAATTCATTCAATCGCTTTTGAGATTGTTAATCTGTAGATGATTGATCACAAATGGAAACTCTGAGCGAGGGTAGTTGAACTTCAATTGGAAAGACTGATTCCGTTACATATACCAATGAATATGGAGTTGACCGCGTTGCAGTGCGGGTGGTATTCCGATAAGCCCAGAAATCATGAAAGATTTTATTAGGCCATGAATTCTTATCTTTATCCACCATCTTTTGCAGTATATTTGAAAGAGTCTTTTTGAAGGCTTCTATCTGTCCATTGTCTGCTGCATGATACCAAGATGAATGGTTGGATTTGATGTTTTATTCTTTATACAACTTCTTCACCTCGGATGAACAGAAGTTGGTGCCATTGTCCGTCAATATGGTATGAGGGACACCAAATCTGGTAATGATGTTAGACTTGATGAAGCTAACAACGCATTTAGAACTGACTTCCTTGAGAGGTATTGCCTCTTCCCATTTAGAAAAGAAGTCAGTAGCAGTAAGAATGTACTTAAACTACTTGGCCGTAGCCGAAGGGTAAGGTCCCACCACATCCATTCCCCATGTGGTAAATGGCCATGAGTATTTAGTTGTATGAAGCAACTCTGGAGGTTGATGAATGAAGTTGGTATGTACTTGTCATGAATGTCACTTCTTTGTGAAATAAACACAATCTTGTATCATTGAAGGCCAAAAGTATCCAAGAATTTGAATATGATCAGACAGTCTATGTCCAGACTGGTGGGCACCACAGACTCCTGCATGCACTTCTTTCATGACAACCATTGTCTCTTCACCATCAATGCATCTGAAGAGAACTCCATCAAAACCAAGTTTGTAGATAATTTTATCTAGGTGATATGGGCTATCATAAAGAGTAAAATTGACCACACATCGCTGGATTTGTTCTTTTTCATCTCTATCAGGTGGAAGTGTTCCATTTTGAAGGTATTACATGATAGGTGACATCCATCCTGTACTATGACCATACGGTTCAGGAATGGGACTAATTTCATTAATTTCCTCTGTTCTGATTCGAACATAAGGTGAAATTGCACGAAGGTGGGCAATACTGATGGTTGTCTCATCCCGATTTGGATCTACAAGAGCTATGGCTATATTATCTAGTGCATCAGCTTGAGAATTTTGTGATCTTGGGACATAAGAAAATGTCGGTTCTGAAGGTAATTCCGCCATTAACTCTCTGACGTAATCATACAAAGGGATTAGTTCTTCTTTTCTGATGGAATAATCCCCATTGACTTGTTTGATTACAAGGTCTGAATAACCTTTCACCTTTATGTGATTCACTTGTGCTTGAAGCGCTAATTCCAAGCCTACGATGAGAGCTTGGTACTCTGCTTAATTATTGGTACCACCTTCCCACAATAAGAAGGAATAAGGTAACACTGCCTTTTCTAGAGAAATGAGAACAATTACTAAGCCAACTTTGTTGAATTTAGGATTTTCCATTTTCCTCCCTGTTGGACTTTTGGAAGCAACATCAAAATACATTTCTCATGCTTGAGGACTTTCTTGAATAGAGAATACTTCCTCATCAGGGAGTTCAATATCTGAAGATGTGTCTTCCACTGAAGGGTGTTCAGCTAGGAAATCATCCAGAGCTTGGACCTTTATCACCTTTTGAGACACATACTGAATGTCGAATTGCTACAAAATAACTGCCCACCTTGCCAGATGTCCTGTAAGCATTGGATGAATAATGATGAATTTGAGCGGGTTATTACGAGATACTAATTAGACCTCGTGATGTTGCAGGTAGTGTCTTAACTTCTGAACTACAAAGATTAATGCCAGGCATCACTTCTCAATACTTGAATACCGGGTTTCAGCTTCAAGCATAGTTCGACTGAGATAGTAGAGGCTATTTTCATTCCCAGCATCATTATTTTGAGCAAGAAAGGCACCTAATGATCACTCTAGAGCTGTCACGTAGAGGATAAGTGGTCTTCCTTCAACAGGTGGCATGAGTACCGGTGGACTTAAGAGGTATTTCTTGAGAATATCGAATGCTTCTTGACATTCTTCAGTCCACTAGTAAGTGACTCCCTTCTTCATCAATTTGGTGAAGGGTAAACTTTTTCCTGCCAAATTGGTGATGAAACACCGAATATAGGCTAAGTGTCCTTGGAGTCCTCTTAATTATTTCAAATTTTGATGAGGTGACATACCAAGGATTGACTTGGTCTTCTCAGGATCGACTTCAATACCATGATGGCATACAACAAAGCCGAGAAATTTTCATGAGGTTACCCCAAAAGCACATTTTAAGGGGTTCATCTTCAAATTATGTTATCGAAGCTTGCAGAATATGACTTCCAAATCAGCCATGTTATTAAAACGTTGTTTGGATTTAACCACCAAATCGTCTACATAGCATTCAACAAACTTCCCTAAGAAGGGTTTTAAGATACGATGCATGGCACGCTGATATGTTGCACATGCATTCTTTAAGCCAAAGGGCATTACCCGGTAGCAAAAAACACCCTGAGGGGCTCTGAAGGCTGTGGATTCCTCGTCTTCTGGGGCCATTTGTATCTGATTATATCTAGAATATCCATACATGAAGGAAAGTGCTTTATAGCCAGATGTTTCATCAATTAAAAGTTCTGTAATCGGAATTGGGAAATCGTCCTTAGGACAGTGCCGATTAAGATCTCTAAAATCGATGAAAACTCTAATTTGTCCATTCTTCTTCTTTACAGAGACAATATTATCCAACCAATTGGGATATTGAACTTCTCTGATAAAGTTATATTTGATAAGATTATCCACTTCATCTTTAATTTTGGAAGCATAAGTTGGGTGTGTTCTTCTCGCAGCTTGCTTAAATCCTCGATGTTCTTCAGGTAAACCCAAATGATGAGTAGCAACATAAGGATCAAGCCCGGACATTTCTGCATAGTTCCAAGAAAATATATCTCTATTTTTCTTTAGAAAAGAAATATACATCTCTTTCTCTTCAAGAGTCATGGTCGCACTGATTAAAGTGGGGCGTGGATCTTCTTTTGTACCCAGATTTATTTCACTGAATTCATCCACAGTGGTAGAGATACCCTCTTCAAATGCTGGAGGAGCATCTCTGAGATCTTTCTCTTCTTCATCATCATGTGTTATTTCTTCCGTTTTTACTTGCATAGTAGATGATAAAGCAGAATTTTCATGATCAGAAGAGATGTCAAAATTTGCATATCTTGAAGAAGAAGCTTCCATTTCCGACCCGATTGATGATGAAGGGTCTTCTTTGGGTAATAAAGAGGATATGATGGATTAAGAATCGACATCATTGTTCACCTCCAATGTTGCTATAACTTCTTCTAGCCTAATTGGAGAAGTATAGACTTGTTGTATTTCAGTAGATGAAATGAAGACGTCACCATTTGTGCTTTCATCACTGCTTGGTGGGTTACCAATTTATCCCATGTTGTCTGGCTCGATTGTCGTAATTGAAATTATGGATCTTTCCATAAGAGTATTTTTATTTGGGTATATCTTGTCAATTTGAATGATAGGCAACACATAATATATACTCACATGTGTAAATGGATTTACTGGAATCTTCTCCAAACCATATAGAGCATTAACTTTGGTAATCTCCTTTATTGTGGATTTCTCCCTTCCCTTCATGTGATAGAATTCCGCCTCAATGTATTGAGAATCACATGTCTTGAATGGGGCCTTATCACTATAAAATGTCCCAAATTGACCATCGAAACAATATTTTAGACATTGATGGTATGATGAAGGGATAGCCGCATGTTGATGTAGCCAGGGTATTCCAAGAAAGATGTTAAAAGATGAGTCTTGATCAACAAACATGAAATCTGAATTGGATACAAGATCTCCAAACTGAGTTCTGAGTGTAACTTCGCCCAATGGTTCTTGTTAATTTTTATCATATCCTTGTAATATCATGGCAGAAGGAGATAAATCAGATTCCATGAGGCCCAATCGACGAAGTGTACGAATGGGCATGAGGTTGACTCCTGAACCATTGTCAATGAAAGCTCTTCGGACGTCTACGCCATTGACCTTACCAGATAAGTACAAAGGTCTAATATGCCCATGAACAACATCCTCTTCATCTTCATCAGTAAAATATATTATTGCATGGAATTCTGCAGGATTATTCTCTATGTGATAGACTTCAGTTGGAGTAATTTCCGTTTCAAACTCCTGAGGACTCGACAAAGCCTCGATGAGTGCTTCCCGAAGATCTTTTGACAGATTCAGAGCATCCAGAATTGATAACTTGGTTGGTACTTGGGCCAAGTGTTTCAATACATCATACTTTTGATCCAGAGGTCTACGTTTCCCAATATGAATATGTGGTTTAGCAGGTACCTTGGAAGCAGATGCTTTGGAAGTTGATGCATCTTGTATTGGGATAGGAGTTAGCAATATTCCTGGTTTTGGAAGATTAGACCGATTAGATCCATTTACTTGCTGAGAGGAAGAAGATGAAACCTTTAACCGGTCTTCCAACATAACTGTTCCAGGACTGAATTTGATATTGGTAGAAGAACTTTCTTGTTCTTGATGAGCTCTTTGAAGGGCTCTACCATGAGTTTCTGCTGCGTACACAGTTCTAGCAGGGGTAAAATTGGAATAGTGGCTTCTAAAAGACCCACGTCTTCCCCTGTATCCTGAGCCTCTGGAACTTCCTCTGATTCCCCTGTTTGATACAGGTTATTCAGGTTCATCGAAATCGAAACTGCAACTGGAATATGGATCCGTTAATTGAATCATATTAATAGAACCGAAGATTAACTCTTCGTCTGATGAAGACTCTGCCTGATTAGCCTGTTTAGGCTGTGCCATTTGGTGGGGCGGTTCCCATGGCTTTGAAGTAGATGGAATGAAGTCTTCTAGAGTCAAAGACAACTTAGGCTTTGACACATAATCATCTTCTTCTGATTCTTTTTCTTTCTTTGAATCATGCCGTTTCTTTGAGGACTTTCCCTCTGACGAAGAGGGTTTTTCCACAACATTCATGGAAGAAGACACAATCAGTTTCTTTAATTGTTTTCGCAAAATATCATGAGTTTGGTTGATTGTCTTTCTGACCATCCAATCATCATACTTCTATGCATTTTTGCTTTTGACTTCTTTCCATTCACCTTCCTCCTCTAGAACTATAGCAGTAACACATGCTACCTGAGCTGAAGAACCTTTCAGTTTGACTTGTCCCAAGTCGACCATCTTTTGCAGGAGGTCTTTGAAGAAAAACACTCCTAGATGGGATGCACCAACATTTGATGAAAAGAGAAATAACTGGGACGGTCTTCATCTCCTTACTTATTTGGCCTCTTAGGCCTTGGAAATTGAACCATATTATTTTCCAGAGCCTAAATGAAGTAACCAGGAACTTGTTCATTTAGGAAAGAGTATGTTTTTCTCTTCAGATCCTCAAATTGTTTTCATCTTTGATCTCTTTGATCATCAGGATGAAATGACCTTTGTTGTTGGCGCTCATAAGGTGGATCCCTTCGAGAAGATGAAGGTTTTGAAGTAGAAACAGGTACAGGTTCTTGTTTAAGCATAACTGTAGCAGTTTCTGCTTGACCCATTCTCCTTCCTGGAGCTGATGGAATTACACGAGATTTAGCCTTAGCCTATATAAGGGAATCTTCAATCTGCGGAGCGATTGAAGTAAGGTCTCGAAACCCTCCTGTGTATTTCACAGGGATCAACGGCGTGCGTAACTCGTCACACAAATTTTCCACACAGATTAGCAACAATTTTTCTTGAGGGAGTGCTAATCTTAGGGAATATGTTAATCCCTTCCAGTGAGCAATGAAATCTGAGACCCTTTCATTCTCCCTTTTCTTACAGTTTTTAAGATAAAAAACTGTTGTCTTTGGCAATGTTGAGCTGAACTAAAGAAGGAATTATTGACAGAGATCTTCCCATCCAGTAATTGACTGAGATTGCAAGCTTGTATACTAGACAAAGGCTGGTCCTTGTAAGGTCCATACAAAGCATCTGAGTTTTACTGATTCTTGCTGCTCCGGAGTTCCCATCATAGGATCACAACAAGACACGTAATGCGTTAAATGCTGTTCAGGTTCGCCCAATCCATTGAAAATAGGGAATACAGGGTTTCCAAAACTGGATGGAGGAGAGATTTAATCTACCCATTCAGGGTAAACTTTCTTTTCTGGTTAAACCTGCGCATGTTTCCCTTCCATAGTTTTTAACCGAGCTGTTAATGACTCAATGGTAGTTATTAACTTTTGAGAAACATCCGGTTGAACTTGGACTTGGGTAGGTGCAATGAATGGAGCTTGGACAGATGTGGTGGTTGGTGCTGCAACTGATGGTAGCACTGCCAACTATTGTTTCAATTGACCCATAGGATTAGACTTGTGAGGGTGTACTAATAGAGGAGGATATTCTTGACCCATCTCAGTAGATGAAACAAATTCCCTTGGCTGACTGACTCCAACATGCTTAAGAAGAAGACTACCCTGAAGTAGTTCTGCATTCAACCTCCTTAATTCCTTAATTTTTTCCTCCTGTTGTGAAAACCTTTACTCTAGTGAGAGCGATTGGCCTTCTCCAGTGGAAGGATATGTAACCTGATTATTTCCCCTCCCTTTGTTGGATCCTTTTTGGAGAGGGGGAAGTGGGTTACTTGAAGGATTACTTAGGTTCTGAGTAACCCTTTTATTTCGTGTACGCACACCTTCTTCATTTGTGTCGGTGCGTACATCTTCTTGAGCAGGAACCTCTTCATCTGAGTCCCCTGAGTGAGCCTCATCTGGTGGATCAGCAACAACGGCATTGATGACATTGATTGATGCATAACACATCGCATCCCTTCTATTATCATTTCTGTGATATTGTCTTCTTACATGTATTTGATGAGACATTGCCTTTTGTTGATTCGATCCCTTAGGAACTTCTTGACGAACCGTAATTTGGAGGGAATATCCTGATAATTTGGCTCTTCATTCCTCTTGAGGCTTCTTCCCTAATCGAGAAAATACCGACTTTCTCTGAGGAGGGGATTGATGATTTGAAAAAGTCCCCAGTCCGGTAGACTAGGGCTCTTCCTGCTGTTCCCACTCAACTCCTCGAATCCTATTTGTTGATTATGAGGGTTGGTTTAAAAGAGTTCCCAGTCTGGAAAGCTAGGGTGGCTCTTGACATGCTATGTTTGAGACTTTCTTAAAAGATCTCCTAATCTTGCGAACCTTAGTCCATAAATTAGCTGGATGCATTAACCTATATCCGCTTTTATCACCTGGTTCAAAATACTGTTAGATGATTTCTGACACTTCTGTCACTTGATGATGTGCTTGCTCCATATGAGAGGCCCGTTCAATATTCTCATTTGCTTGATGCAGGAGTAATTCAACAACTTGTTCTCTGTATTCTTGATTTTGAGAGGAACTAGTTGAGGCCTGTTCTTGGGCAAGCTTTTGATTATAAAAAAACTCATTGATTGTGGCCGGCCATGGGAAATAACATTGCATGAGACCATGGCGGGCTTTGCTGACTGGAGAGCACCGTGAAATGTAGTGCTCCATGAACACCCCATCCTCTGACATGAATACCAGATGGGGCATTGGAAATTAACTGACGCAATCTTCTTAGTGTTCTAAGGCATGAACGTTGAAGGGATCTCTGCTTCTTTTCAACCTTCAGATATCGAGAGACGGATAGAGATGCCAAATCAATCTGACATTGTAACCCTTCTATTTTCTTAAGATGATTTTCATATTCATCATAAGATAATACTTTCTTATTCAACTGACAAAGAGTTTTCCATATGTTGAGACGAATATCATGAATTCCATATTCCATCAACATCTTTGGAATGTCATACTGAGAGTCAGCCAGAGGCCAAAACATGACTAGTACTTCACATTTTTCCAGTTGTTTTCTCATGTTCAGCATTTCCTCTTTATCATTCAGTGAATATTATTCTACGTGATTTGACTAAAGTTGGTGTTTCCTTGTTTCTTCATCGGATTCAACAATATTGGTAGAGAAATCATTGATCAAACTAGAAGATTCATGACTTAGGGATGGTTCGGAGAATGAACTACACCCTGGGATATCTTCTGATTGAGAAAGTATTTCACCTACTAGCGATGAAGCATCAGACATGACTATTTTCGCATTTGCAAGTGCCTCAAGATAAGAGGGATTTCTTGGAACTACATTGTCCACGGGAGCATTTTCCGGGCAATTTGCATCACTACTACGGAGAGGACTTTCGCAGAGAAATTCATTATCATGGGGAGGACCACCATAATGGGTTATAACAAAAGATGAGATCTCTTTCTCCTTGGTCTTCTGACCACACAGAGGGTTACTGTGGCTCTCATCTGAAGATGAAACTTCTAGATCGACCGAATTGTCATGAAGCAAGACTTCATGAGGAAGTTTCTATTGAAGAACTTCAGAATTAATGTTCCCACTATTGAGAAATGAGGGAGTAGAATATTGAATTCCAATAGATAACTGTCTGAGGGCTTCAAGAACTCCAGTATCGAGCAATGCCTTGTTACAGATTGGCTCTTGATCTCCTGACTGTGCTGGGCAGGTCTTTTTCTTAGACGTCTTCTTACTCACTTTGGAAACCACTTGTTGATGAATGTGGATGCTCTGAGCAGGTGTATGTGCCTGATCAAGAAAGATGGCTAGGTTAGGCTGACGATATCCACTCAAATCAGGTGTATGTGCCTGACTTGGTTGTCCGTATGATATGGGGGAGTATACCCCACAACCCTCTTGGACTGTAACAAATGTGTGTGTCTGTTCCGGAGTGAACTATTGATGTGTCACTCCACTGGTAGGGATAGATTTATGTGTCTTTCCCTGAGATGCTGCTGAAGCTGTTATAATATCCTGGAAAGCATCCAGAATATGAGCAGGGATTTTCTTCTGCTCTTTCACCATTGATAAAATATGCTTGGTGACTTCAGCTTCCAGAACGGGGATATACATCCATTCCGTTATTGGAGTAGGTGTATGTTCCTGCTCCTGTCCTCCTTTTCCTGTCAGTGAATCCTGACAGTACTCAAGTGTGGGGGAAGAGAGTTGAGTCTGCCTCTTGTTTGTCGCCGGAGCTTTCCGACTGACTTCTCTGTGTGCTACCAAGCGAGACTATTGGTAGGATTTATTAGTATAAACAGGTGTATGTTCCTGCCTATAGTACTCTGCCGGAATTTCCTGGAGGGATTGGCGTGATGCTGCCAGACGAGTCTACTGGACAACAGAATTAAAACGGGCAGGTGTGTGTGCCCGCTCATTGCTTGCCACCAAGTTAGGTTGGTGGACTTCTCCGGAGATGGCAGAGATGAGAACCTGCTCTTTATTAACCGAATTTCGCCTCTGGAGATTTGTCTTGCCTGCTCGGGTTCGAGGAACCTGAGTCAAACGCCTGGAGTTGACACCCTCATCATGTTGAGGGCGCACTGTCGCACGAGTCTGGCGGCGATTGTTGATGGGAGCCCTCAGGAAGGACTCCTGCTTACTTGAATTAAGGCCCTGAGGGACCTACTCAGTCACCTCCCCACAATATGGGAGTGAATAGTGATTGCGTTCTGGGGATAACGACCCGAAACGGTTGGAGACGGTGGTTAGCACTGCCTGCTTCTTGATCACTGGTCGTCGTTGTTCGGACGACCGGTGTGAGTTGTTCACTTTGAGGGCTTGTCGGGTAGCCTCCAGAGTTGGGATGGTACCGTGTTGACGGTACTCCTTAACCAGCGCATTTGATACCCAGCATTGAAGATGCTGAGTAGGTGATGTCATCTTCAGAGCAGACGACGATCCAGCAGGAGTGGCAGAAGTGGCATTCATAGTAGTGGTATTCATAGGTGTGAACTTGAGAGCATCCATTTTGGAAATGAAGAAGATATTGGAAAAGAGTGCCTTAGATATAACAGACATAATCAAGATAAATTCATCCACTACATCTTTTGGATGATCACATATGTCAATGATTGTTTTTGTTGGCCCTCTCATTGAGTTTTAAATTGGGGCCTAACAAATAGGTAAAACATAATTTTAACTTGGTTAAGGATTCACGACGGGTTACCCATTTTTTGTTTCCCTCAGAATTTGGGGATGACCTCCTTGATTGAAGGTTCAAACATTCCAATCGGTTTCTAACGGGTTTGTTCATAGAGCCGGAAACATCCAATGATTCCACATCCATTTGGACCTACTTTCCAAAGGTAGGCGCTCATTAGTTTTTGGACTGATGAGGCTTAGGAATTTTCATTGGTCGAGAGGATGGGAGGTTGGACTCATCACACCTTTTTGAGGGGAATTATTGTCTACTCTGGGACTCTCTTTATATATTTATGTTATGTTCGTGAATCCTTATTACATTACCAAGCATAAAATGAGCTTTCCTTCAGATCTGACAATCAATGATTAAATATGTAGAAAATTTAGAGAATATTTTATATGTATTCGAGGTTCTTCATCGATAGAGAATCATCTGTATTTATTAGATATTCTTGGTCAATGGTATCCTTAGACACATTTATATAGAAGTCTCTTGGTCATTATGATGACCATGCTGGTTTTAAAGCCACTCAGTGGGGCACTTGAAGTTTATTGTCATTCAGAAGGACATGGATTATTTCAGAGTTGGGATCGAACCCGTAGATAGACTACCTACGTATCCTTTGTTTATCATAACCCACGTAGTTCAAGTAAGGGAGTATGAAGTTTATGATTTATGGCTCAAAGAAGGATGTCATAATTACTTTTACACTCTAAGCTCACGTGACTCATTCTTGGTGTGAGAAACAAGAGGTATTGGTAAAAATCAGACAATTGTGCCATGAAAGATGCAATCATAAGAAATAATGTGGGACTTATGTATGTATGACTACCCAGATAAATGAATATTAGGATTTACTTCAGGGAAGAAATCCAGGAACAGGGTCTATAAAGGTATATGTGCTTCATGGAGATTTGAATACTCTAACTTGGGGCTTACTCCTGAAAATGAGGCCCAAATTAGGAGAGGATTTATGATTGGGTTTTACTTCTGAGAAGGAATCCTAGATCAAAGGTAAATTAGGACAGGTTAAGAGGAATTAATACTGGGGCTTACTCCTGAAAAGGAGGCCCATGTTAAGAGACTTGAAAAATTAAGGGACTTGGGGCTTACTCGTGAAGAGGATGCCCATATTTGAGACTGGGTCTTACTCCTGAAAAGGAGGCCGAGGTTAAGAATTATGACTGGGGCTTATTCCTGAAAAGGAGGCCCAGGTTAATGATTATTACTGGGGCTTATTCTTGAAAAGGAGGCCCAAGTTAAGAATTATGACTGGGGATTATTCCTGAAAAGGAGGCCCATGTTAATGATTATGACTGGGGATTATTCCTAAAAAGGAGGCCCAGGTTAATGATTATGACTGAGGCTTATTCCTGAAAAGGAGGCCTAGGTTAATGATTATGACTGGGGATTATTCCTGAAAAAGGAGTCCCAGGTTAATGAGTTCTCTCATCTTAAAGTATGAGGTTGAATGAATTAAATCTCAATATTTATTGACATAAAGATGTATAAATCACTAGGTTTTGAGAGATATTCCACAGAATTCCTTTCAGATAAGGAAGTCAAATCAAGAAATCATGCCATAAATGGATTTGAAGAGTGTCTTGAAGACTGAATATTGAATAGAAGAGGTGTAATGGCTTAAGAGGGGTGAAATGGGCAAGAAGGGCACCCAAAAAGGCAAGGGAGTGCAAGTCCTGGCAGGCGCGTAGGTACTGCGTGGGCGCGCAAGTCCTGGTCACGCAGGTATACCTGCACGAAACATGGTTACTTGTGCGACGGTTAACCAGTAGGGTAATACTTGAGTGACTCTTGGTTAAAGACTTTAGAATCATCTTGAGGTTCTTCCAGAAGAGTGGCGCGCAAGTTCTGTTGAAGGAGTTAGGCGGCGCGCAAGTGTGGCCATTTCCCTTAAGGTATGGCTACTCAGACGCGCAAGTGTTGATGAGTTTAAACACTTAGGACTTCCTCCCCCTCTTTAGATCTTCCATTCTAGGTAATAATTTACCTTAGAAGTGTTTCGGAAGCTTTGAGAAGAGACTAGGACGCCGGGAGCTCAAATATGAGTTTCTGGAAAAAATCCCCCTGAAATGAGGGGCCCACAGGGTCTATTTATATGCTGGAGAAGACCCCGGGCAGTTATCCTTTAGGGCGCGCAAGTCACTTGCATGACCATTAGGGGGTGCGCAAGTATACTTGCGCGACAGTGAGGGAACTTGCGCGACCCCTGTTCGTTTGAAGCCTTGTTCATGCCTTTGTCGATTTTTGATGTTTTCTTCAAAGGATGCATCAATTTGTGCTAAGAAATTTACCTTTCCATTATTTTAGACAATGTGACTAAAAAGGAGTGTCAACAATGTTTCAATATTTTTTAGTCTCCAATTTTATTATTAATGAGTATTCTATTTTATTATTTCATATTATGTCTTTTGAAAAAAATTATATGCTTCCTTTGCAAGGTAATTACCTTTCTGAGCATTTTATCTCACCCATTTTGTGTATGTTATCTCAATGTTATCCAATGTAGTTTTAGAAAATCAAATAAATTTTTAAACTAATTTTGGAGATTAAAATATTTATCTTTAATTTTGGTTAATCTTTATGTTTTATGTACCTACTCATCCAATGGAACGAGTACTCTTGATCTATGGGTTGTGTTTATTGGGTATTTGTGTTAAAAATTATTTAATATTATGTGTAAAACAATTAGCATGCTATCTAAATTCATACCCTTGAAAAATTCATAGACACAACACACATAATAAAATAAATTCTAGAATTCCAGTTATAATTCTTAGATTGAAATAAATTTTTATGAAGAAATATTTTTATTTTATATTTGGGTCATAACTGTTACTAATAGGGAGGATATTAATATTAGGACACGTATCCTATATACTTATCCATGGAGTGGTGAATGTGAGTAGTGCTTATGTAGTGAGGTTTTTAGTAAGTTTTTAGAAACTATGTCTATAAAAGGTTACTATTGACTAGGTGGAAGGGGATGGAATTTTTTAGTGTAAAAGTTCCTTATTGGAGTAGAGCCAGAGAGGGTTGGTCACTCTCCTCCCCTAGCCTATGTGTGGCATGGTGTTACTCTAGGAGTAGGCCTCATCTGATCTATCATCTATTATAGAATTTAGTACTCTATAACTATCATTATTCTTCCCAATATTGTAACTAGATATATTCAATATAATAATACTTATAGTTGTATTCCACAAAATAGATATTTCTTAGTGGAAGTTCCTAAAATTTTTGGTGATTTAAATTAGAGAGACACTATCTTAGTAGAGTTGGGATTTTATATGTGATTGTGTTTTATCATTAGAGATGTGAATGTATAGAAATAATTTATAGATGGATAAATAAAGAGATATAATTTTTTTTGTGGTGATTGGATTGATATCAGGAAGCTTTAATGTGTATCATAGGGAGGCACACTATCAGCTGGAACTTTCAACAAGTAGTCTTACATGATGGTGAAGAATAGTACCACTTGAGGTCTATTGTGGGAAACAATGATTCCATTTTTCCCATATATTCGAGTGTTCCTATCATGAATTAAAATGATAATTGATAGTATAATAGCTTTTGTAGATTCAAAAAATGGAAGGTGTACATCATGTGATGAAGGAAATACATGAAAGTGTAAAAAAATGATGTGCACTTAGAATGAGGAAGTAAAAGTGGAACATAAGGCCAAGGATAGGATTTATCATGTAGTTTTGAATATATAAGAACATACTCATGAGACAACAAAAAACATTGAGGCACTTGCAGTGTGTAGTTTAGAAATGGGAAAAAATGGAAAACAAAACCTCGTTTTCTTGGGGGCAGTGGTCATGAAAGTACATGTTTAGGAGGAGTGTTCTAGGATAGTTTAGTTCTTACGGAGTTGGAACATGTTGATGACTTATGGTTTATATCTTAGAGAATAGAGTTATAAAACTTTATGGAGGAGGTTAATTATGTTTAGATGACCAAAAATGTTATATATTTCTTGATAAATAAAATCTTAGAGGGAAGGGAGATTCATTATATGGAGATATGTATGGAGAATAAAACTATATATTTATTCTTTTCATGGTATATTTACACACCAAGTCTGACATGGGAGAAACTAAAACCTATACTGATGGATAAATATGGGAATTCATTTTATAAAGTTATTTTTTGGTATTTTAAGACTCAATGAAAAACTATAATGGCTGAGAAATATGTTGAGGAGTTTAAATAAATGGATCTAAGAATTATAGAGTTTCTTGAGACATGGTGTATGAGTATGTTCATTAGAGGGTTGTGAGATGATATAGAAAATAGGCTGTTGACACATAAACTGATCACAAGATACAAAATGATTACTTTGGAGTGTATAGAAGAGTGAGAATTGGTTAGAGGATTAGAATTACATGGGTGATATGGGAGAAAGTCATTTATATAAAATTTCCATAGAGAAGGGCTGAAAATGTAAATAGTTTCTACCCTTAAGACAAATGGATACATAAGTGGAAAAGAAGAGGAGCATAGGATTGTTATAGGAGATGACAGATAGGGTGGTTTGAAGTATATCATTAATTAGGAGAGGGAAGATAAGAAGTTTAATGGGTTTTAATTTCAATATAGGAATACTTTTTGTCCAATTTAATATTTTCCATATAACAAGTTGATGATATTATTATGGTAAATTAAAAACCATAATGAAAAATAGGTTCAAGAGGGGAACATTCCACTAGATCCATGGGAAGTGGACATGAAATTGGAATTAATAGGGGGTAGGAAAAGCTCAAAAGTATTGAAATAGGTGAGTCTGATTCTATTATGTTTTTTTGAAGTGTTTTAGGTATACTGTTCCATGTCCATAAAAAAATGAAGCTAATCACAGTTTTGTGACAAGACTATTAACAAAGTACAAAAATTTAGAAATCAATTCTAATCAACTATTTTAGAACAAAATGGAAGATAGTCATTAGGAACATTTATAAGGGGTTTTACAATATAATAATATTAGTCTAGGATAATTCTTGATCAAGTTATAGGACTAATTTTTGACATTGGTGGACCAAACATGGTTTTTGGAATCCATTGGTTAAATACATGGGGATATTTTCTAATAAATTAGAGCTTCAAGACAATGGTGTTCTAGAAGAAAGGAAAATAAGTTAAGATGAATTGATTCACTAAGTGTCTAGAGAAACTAGACATTTTATAGACGGTAATACAAAAAATATATCTAACATCATCTAACCAATATTAGTAAATGGTGTTATGATATCCAAAAGGGGTGTTTAAAAAAGGGATAAATCTGATGTAAATGGCATATGGGAGAGCTTACAAAATAGTAAAAAACACCTTTTTAGGATCCTATTAGGCTTCCCTCAAACCAACCTATATATCATGTCATTACCTTTATGCACAATCTTCACTACTGAGTATCTAGATATATATGATGGCACATAGTTTAAAGGATAAATTTAAAAGGATTATTACCTATAAGTTTACTAAGGGAATCATTCTACATAGTAATAATACTTATGCAAGTCATATTATTACAATGAAGTATAAATATTAATGTAGGAAGATGTGCATTGAAATTAATTCCCTTAACATGTTGACCATACCTGAAAAATATTCAATTCCAAATGTAGAGGAATAGTTGTGTGAATCAAATATAGATGAATTCTTTAATAAACTTGATTTTAAATACAAATTTAACTAGGATGGGGTTTGTGCTAAGGATATTGGAAAAAATAAATTTAAAAATAATGATGGGAACTGTGAATTTATTATAATTACTTTTTTAATTCTGAATGCTCTTACCAGGTTCTAGTTGATAATGAACCCGATATTTAGAGTATTTTTGATGTCACCAACCAACCTGGGTTGACCAAAAATATAAAGACCCCACCTTATTACATTAAAAAATCTTTAATTTAGTCAAAAATTAACTTCCTTTAACATTGAATATGTTTTAAAGTTTATATATTTAGATAATTGGGACATAATACATTCGTAAAATTACACATTATTACAGAGTGGATACCATAAAAACAGAATTCATTTCCTTCAAAATATTAAACTTTTCATATAAAACATGATTTCTTTGACTAATATTAAAACATTTAACATGGATCCATTCTTTTTCTTACACATCCTTATAACCTGTGAAAATAATTTAAAAACTTGGGATGAGCACAAAAGCTCAGTAAGGGATATAAAAATAAGGAAAGAACACATTAGTCCATGAACACTTGTAACATATGAAATCATTTTCAAAATACATACTCATCACCCATATATACTTAATTTGTGAAACATGAGAATTAAACAAGATCCAAAAAAACATAAGAACATAAATATAACTATAGAGGTATCTTTGGGCATTACTTACATAATATTGTAACCCTACCGGTTACCTTATAATTTGTAACCATCACAGCTACCTTACAATTTGGGTAACCATCGTAGTTACACTTGGAGTAACCATACAACCGACCTAAAACTTACACATACCCAATGAATTAGAGGTAGATATAGGTACCACCCTTCATCATAAAAAATTCTCAAGAACCAGAACATCATCATACAACATGAATAAATTCCTAAAACATTGCTTTTGAATGTTGTAAAACAGAGTTTTAAAAGAAGATTTTAAAGGAAAGCTCATTAGAAATATCATATAATTCAAGAGATACTTAATAGAGTGGATGGAATATGTATAAAAACTATAAATACACATAATTAAACATAATATAAACAAAACCCATCACACAAACAATTTTAATACCACATAAATAACGAAGTATAAGGTTAGCCCAAAGAACAGAAATCAGGTTAAGAATTCCCTTACCCTGGGTTTTTCTTACTTAAAAATCATTTAAACATCATTTATAATGGTTAAAAGAGTGTTATTAATATCTTACATAAACATATCAATCCTTATAATACCTTATATAATCATTTCATTACATCATTTCATCCTTTAATTGTTAGTATTTTGTTCCTTTCACTGTTTTGGGTGAGTTCTTTACATGATTTTCATGATCGGTTCATGATGGGTTGTTCTTGTCGATTGGAAGTGAAACTAAAGAATTGGAATGGATTAGTATTTTAATTTCTCCAGAACCATAAATTATACCATTTATCATTTTTAATTCTTACATGAATATGATTCATAAGTTAAAACATTAATGATGTTTGTCTAGATCCTTTTAGTGGTTCTTTGATAATAACGACCTCATTTTGTTTTATAAATTAAAACCAAATGTAAAAAAGAATTATAGAACCATAGATGAGAAATAATACATATATTATAACCTATTTCAACCATAAAAATGGTTTCATGACTAGATTTTAAGGAATTAAAGCAAATTGAAATCACATCGTCCACGATGTTGGTAATTCGACACACCACGAACAATGTTTTTAATTCCTTGAATAAGTGGGGGAGGATAAGAATATTGATGATTAATTTTCCATGAACATGAGAAAATACATAATATACAAGATTATGGAGCTTTCATGCCTCTTGGATAAGGGGAGGTGAGGAAGGAAGAAGAAAATAAAGGAACTCAAAATAAAAGAAGAGTTGAGAAATCCCTTTTAAAATTTCGGCAGCCTAACGACGTCGCTTAAAAATTCATAAAATAATTTTATGAGAGAAAAGGAGTATCTTCTCATTATTACATAATATGGATAGTAAGGGGTATATATAATGAATTATCCCAACATAATCCAAAGGGAATGAAAAAGAATAACATAAAATGAAAGAAAAGAAAGAAAATAAAAGAGGATGTTTACCTCTTGATCTATTCTCCTTGAGATCCTTCTTAATGGCTTTGGTTTTAACCTTTTGGTGAAACCAGAAGCTCTAGGAAGTGGGGAAGAGCCTTTGGAGGAGTTTTGGGTAGAACTTAGGTAAGTCTCAATGCTTGAGAGGTGTGGGAGGAAGAGGGGAATGAGGGTGGTATTTATAGTGGAAGAGAGGGGGTATTTTTCATTATTTTAATCTTTATTATAATATTTTTGCTCAAGACTATGAATAATAATAATTCATGTGACCCCAAATAGTAATAATGTCAAGTGAGTTCCAACCAAGTGGCCTTACATTACTTATGATGTCATAAATAGTGTATTTTACTGATAATTTGAATATACAATATTTTACCGTATTTCACTATTCATCAAAAATTTAAGAATTTCATAAAAATACCAAAAATTCACCCTTACCATTTCTTGAGGCATAGAATTTAAAAATGAACTCCATTTTTTGAAAATAATTTTCTAAATATTATTAATTTAATTTTTAAATAAAATCATACTTAATTCAAAAATTAACAATTTTAAAACTCTAACTGCTTTTATATCAAATTGAAAAATCAACCAAAATGTCATTATCTTCAAGCCTTAAGAAAATAAAATAATAGTACAATTTACTATTCATTAGATTCATTTTACTATTCATATTACTATTCATAAGTGTATGTTACTATTCACCAAAAAAACAAGTTGGTTCCATTATGCTTTAAATAACTTACTGAACACAATTGTAGATGACCATTTTTCAAAATTCAAAACATAAAAGTGGAAAAATTATTTTTAAAAGCTAGTTATAAATATCTACGTAAAACAAAGTTTCACGCATTTCCATTTATTTTAAAAAAACCTTGGGGTGTTACATTATCCCCACCTTCTGAAAATTGTGTCCTTGCAATTTTATTTACTTATTAAACAAGTGAAGATATCTTTCTCTCATAGCATTTTTAGACTCCCATGTTGCTTCTTCTACCATGTGGTTTCTCCAAAAAACCTTTACCTGGTGGATTACCTTATTCCGCAATACCTATTCCCTTCGATCAAGGATTTGAAATAGTTTCTCTTCATAAGAAAGGTTATCTTCCAACTAAACTATTTTTGGGATCAAGACATGTGATGAATCTGGAACATACTTCCTCAACATCGAAACATGAAAAACATTGTGTACTTGAGACAAACTCGGAGGCAAAGCTACTCGGTATGCAACTGGTCCAACTTTCCCCAGGACTTCAAAAGGACCAACGAACTGCGGACTTAGCTTCCCTTTCTTACTGAAACAAATCACACTTTTCCAAGGAGAGATTTTAAGGAAAACATGGTCACCTACCTCGAAAGATAAGTATTTACTTCTATTATCTGCATAATTTTTCTGTCTGCTCTGAGCTGTCCTCATATACTGTTGGATCGTGTTTACTTTCTTAGCCACTTCCTCTACTAATTTTGGCCCCATCAACTTTCTTTCACCAACTTCATCCCAAAACACTGGAGTCTAACACCTCTTTCCATACAATGCCTCAAAATGTGCCATATGTATACTGGAATGAAAACTATTATTATAAGAAAACTCAACTAAAGAAAGATATTGATCCCAACTTTCCTGATAGTCCATTGAACAAGCTCAAAGCATATCCTCCAATGTCTAAATCGTTCTCTCTGACTGCCCATCTGATTGAGGATGAAAAGTTGTACTGAAATTTAATTCTATGCCCAACGACTTCTAAAGTCCCTTCCAAAAGATATAAGTGAACCTGAGATCCCAGTAAAATATAATGGAAAGAGAAACTCCATGTAACCTGAAAATATTCTTGAGGTACAGTCGAGAAATATGATCCAAAGACATTGTATCTCGAATAGAAAGAAAATGTGCAGATTTTGTCAGCCGATCAACAATAACCCAAATTTCATTGTTACCTCGAGATGTCTTAGGTAGTCCCACCACAAAGTCCATGGATACATTATCTCAATTCCACTCTGGAACTAGCAAAGGATGAAGCATTACCTTCGGTAACTGCTGCTCTACTTTAACCTGTTGACATGTCAAAAATTTCATGGTAAAATCAGCAACATCTCTTTTCATTCCATCCCACCAATAATACTTCTGAAGGTCTCTGTACATATTAGTAATGCTAGGATAAACTGAAAATGGAAAACTATTAGCTTCACACAATAATTATTTCTTCAACTGGGAATCACACGGCACACACAATCTTTTACCAAATCTTAAAACACAATCTTTATCAAGGTTAAATTCTGAAAACTTACCCATTTTAACCAATTCTACCTTTTTTTGTAGCTCATGGTCTTCCTTCTGCACTTGCTTATTTATTTCTGATAACAATGAATGCACTAAAACCTGAGGCAAAATAGAGGTATTTCCTTCACCAATAACTTCTAAGCCAAAATTCATCAAATCATTAATCAAGGTATCATGTTCCAAACATAACATGGTTAATGATGCATGATGTTTTCGACTCAAGGCATCTGCCACTTTGTTTTCTTTTTTGAGATGGTAATTAATCGTGTAATCATAATCCTTTATTAGTTCAATCCACCTTCCCTGCCTCATGTTTAATTCCTTCTGAGTGAATATATACTTCAGACTTTTATGTTCTATATATATTTTACATTTGGCTCCGTGTAATTGATGCCTCCAAATTTTCAAAGAAAAAACCATAGCTGCCAATTCCAAATCATGTGTGGGATAATTTAACTACTTAGGTTTTAGTTGTCTTGAAGCATAAGAATTTACTTGATTATTCTGTATCAAAACACAACCAAGTCCCTTCAAAGAAGCATCACTATAGATTAAAAACTCACCATTTCGGGAAGGCAAGGACAAAAATGAAGAATTCACCAATATCTTCTTCAGTTCCTGAAAAAAAACATCACATTCTTCTGTCCAAATAAATTTAACCCCTTTTCGTGTTAAATTAGTTATCAGGCTAGATAACTGTGAAAAGTTATTAACAAACCATCAAAAATAACTTTATAACCCAAGAAAACTATGAATCTATATAACATTTTTAGGTCTTGGACATTCATCAACCACTTTTCTTTTGGTAGGATCAACTGTTATTCCATCCTTATTTACAATGTTCCCAAGAAAATAAATCCGTTGCAACCAAAAATCACACTTTCTTAATTTTCCATACAATTTATTTTCTTTTATGGTTTGTAAAACAACCCTTAGATGTTTTTCATGCTCCTATTTATTTTTAGAAAATACCATAATGTCATCAATAAACACAACCACAAACTTATCCAATAACTCATGAAATATTCTATTCATAAGATTCATGAATATAGAAGGTTCATTAGTTAATACAAATGGCATAACAAAAAATTCATAATGCTCATATCTAGTACGAAAGGTTGTTTTCGGAATGTCATCCTCCTTCACCTTCAGCTGATGGTATCCAGATCTCAAGTCAATATTGGAAAAGTACTGAGCTCCCAAGAGCTGATCAAACAAGTCATTGACATGAGGAAAATGATACTTGTTTTTAATAGTGATGTTATTCAAAGCTCTATAATCAATGAAAATTATCATGGAACCATCTTTCTTTTTAATGAATAAAACAGGAGCACCCCATGGTGAAGTGCTAGGATGAATAAATCCTTTATCAAGAAAATCCTGCAACTGATTTTTCAATTCAAGAAGTTATGTTTGAGACATATGATATGGGGTTTGGAAATGGGATTAACATCAGTAACTAAGTCAATTGTGAATTCGACTTCCTGATCAGGCATGACACCGGGTAAATCGTCAGAAAAAACATCAAGGTATTCATTTATCACTGGCACATCATCAATCTGAATAGTTCCCTTGTTTTCAACAATATGAGAAAGATAACTTTCATTTCCATCTTTCAACAGTTTCTTATCTTTCTGATATGTTATCAATTTTATGGGTTCGTTCTTATATACAAACTGAAACTCTTTTTGAAAAACAACTTCTTTAGATCTACAATAAATCTTAGCATGATAAACAGAAATCCAATCCATTCCCATAATAACATCAAACTTGAATAAGGGAAAAACAACAAGGTTCGCAGGTAAAGTATATCCATAGACCACAATAGAGATATTCTTATAATTCCTCTTTGCTATAATTTTTCCCCTGGTGTTTTAACAATAAGTTCTAGTCTCATTGGTTTAGGTGATATTTCTAATTTACCAGAAAATTTCTTTGAGATGAAGGAATGTGTTGACCCCGTATCAAACAAAAAGTCAGAAAAATCTGAGTAAACAAACAAAGTACCTGATACAACTTCATTGGATGGCTCGAAATCTACTAACGTAGTTGCAGAAGATCTCACTACACCTTTCTACTTATAGTCTGGCTTCTTTGCATCATTTGGATCTCTCTTTGGGTAGGAATCTTCATAGTGACCCATCTCACCACATTTAAAACACTTTACAGTTTTCTTATCAAGATTAGTCTTAGGATCATTTTCATTAAAATCTCGGGCCATATATCCAAACTTACCACACTTAAAACACTTCCTGGTTTTGGTAAGACATTCCCTAGGGTTCTTCTTGCCACACTTTTCACAAACTGGAAATTGGATTTTTTTACCATCATATTTCATTTGTTGATTCTTACCAATCGCTTGCCATCTGAGCCTCTTATTCTCCTTGTTTCCAAAATGCATGTGATCATAAAAAAACTCCATATCTACCCTCTCATCACATCGGAAAAGTTTCTCATAACTTTTTTATTCACAGGAGAGAAATTCCCTTCGATACCTTGGCTTTAGTCCTGAGTAAAAGCGATTGATTTTGCTATCAAGATCCATAATAAGATTTGGAGCATAACTCTCCAGTCGGGTGAAGTTTTCTTCATAAAAAACCACTGAATCTTCCACATTTTTATTCAATTAAAATAATTTCTTCTCCATCCTAAGTCTCACCACCTTAGGAAAATATTTTTCAAGGAAAAGACTTTTAAATTCATCCCACTCTAAGGCATAAAAATCCTTTCTATACATGATATTCCTTACCATTGACCACCACTGATCAACTTCACCTTCAAAATGATAAATGGAAAGACATACCTTTTGATTATCTGAACATCCCATAACATCGAATATCTTTTCAAGGGATTTAATCCATCCTTCAGCCGCTACTGGGTTAGAAGATCCATTGAAAGCAGGAGGGTGTTGTCTCATAAAATGTTCCACTATTATCATGTTCCATTGTGGAACCTCTAGTTTTTCTCTTGCATGGATTTCACTACCATTTATTTCTTGCGTTAACTAATCCATTGTTGTCACAAACTGCTTGGTTCCAATCCCTACCATTCCGGGTTGTAGATTCGGAAGGATGTCGTTCTATCGGTGCCTCTACTCTTCAGCTTCCCTGTTCCTTATGCGGATAACCATTCTGAAAAAACATATCTTATTTGAAGCAACATGGTATTATTTAAATTCTATATCATTTCAAATTGACCCTAGAGTAAAAAAAACATTTATGATAATATATTAACATCATCCTACCCCTAAAGTTATCTAAACCATCCTCTGATACCAACTATAAGGACCCCACCTTATTACATTACATAATCTTGAATTTAGTCAAGAATTCATTTACTTTCACATTTACGATCTTTTAAAGTTTATATCTTTAGAGAATTGGGACATAATACATTCATAAAATTACACATTATTATAGAGTGGATACCATAAAAACAGTACTCATTTCTTGCAAAATATAAAACTTTTCACATAAAACATGATTTATTTAACTCGTGTAAGATTGGTTTTTTCCAGTGACCAGTGTGACGTTGGAATGGTGATAGCGGCGGCGGTCTAGACAACATCGACGGTGGAGCGTTTCTTCTACGGTGGTGAGATCGGCGATGATGATGACCCTGATGGATGGCAGCGACATGATGTGATCCCTTGTGACGGATGATGGTTTGTGGTTCGAAGTGGGTTAACTCATGTTTCGAGGTGGATATGGTGGGTTTTTGAATTTCTTCTTTTGAAATTTTAAGGTCTAGTTTTTGAATTTTGAATGTGTGGGTTGTAGTTTGTTGACTTGTGGACCTCAGATATGCGTCTCTCTTTTTATGGTTCCCACTTACCCAAAAAGTGGTTTTTAAAGAAAATAAAAAATGGATTGTGGTATTAAATAATCTTCAAACATTTAACATGGATTTCATATTTACATTAAACATACTTATAACCTATTAAAATCATTTAAAAACTTAGGATGAGCACAAAATCTCATTAAGGGATATAAAAAGAAGGAAAGAACACATTAGTCCATGAACACTTGTAACGTATGAAATCATTTTGAAAAGACATACTCGTCACCCATATATACTTACTTTGTGAAACATGAGATTTACACAAGATCCAAACAAAAAATAAAAACATAAATAAAAACATAGAGGTATCTTGGGTCATTACTTACATAATCTTATAACCCTCTCGTTTACCTTATAATTTGTAACCATCACGATTACCTTACAATTTGTGTAACCATCGCAGTTACACTTGGAGTAACCATACGACCGACCTATAACTTACCCATACCAAATTAATTTTAAGGAGATATAGGTCCCACACTTCATCATAAAAAATTCCCAAGAACCATAACATAATCATAAAACATGAATAATTGCATAAAATCATTGCTTTTGAATGTTGTAAAACAGAGTTTTTAAAGAAGATTTTAAAGGAAAAGCCCCTTAGAAATATCATATAATTCCAGTGAGACTTAATAGAGTATATGGAATATGTATAAACACTATAAATACACATAATTCAACATAATATAAAAAAACCCACCACACAAACAATTTTAATACCACATAAATAACGGAGTAGAAGGTTAACCCAAAGAATGGAAATCGGGTTAAGAATTCTCTTACCTCAGGTTTGTCTTACTTACAACTCATTTAAACCTCTTGTATAATGGTTAAAAGAGTGTTATTAATATATTAAAGTAATATATCCATCTATATAATACCTTATATGATCATTTCATTACATCATTTCATCATTTAATTATCATTATTTTGTTCCTTGCACTGCTTTGGGTGAGTTCTTTACATGATTTTCATGATCAGTTCACGATGGATTGTTCTTGTCGATTGGAAGTGAAACTACAGAATTGGAATAGAGTATTATTTAAATATTTAGAAAACCATAAATCATACCATTTATCATTTTGAATTCTTACATGAGGATGATTCATAAGTTAAAACATTAATGATGTTCATCTAGATCATTTTAGTTGTTCTGCAATAATAACGACCTCATTTTGTTTTATAAATTAAAACCATGTTTAAAAAATAATTCCAGAAACATGGATGATATATAATGCATATATTATAACCTGGTTCAAACCTAAAAATAGTTTCATGACCATCCTTTAATGAATTAAAGCAAATTGAAATCACATCGTCCATGATGTTGGTAATTCGACACATCACGAACAATGTTTTTAATTCCTTGAATAAGTGGTGGAGGAGAAGAAGATTGACGATGAATTTTCCATGAAAATGAGAAAATATAGAATATACAAGATTTTTGAGCTTTGATTCCTCTTGGATAAGGGGAGGTGAGGAAATAAGAAGAAAATAAAGGAACTTAAAATAAAAGAAGAGTTGAGAAATCCCTTATGAAAATTTGGCAACCTAACGACATCGCTTAAAATTTCATAAAATAATTTGATGATGGAAAAGGGGTATCTCATAATTATTAAATAATATAGGAAGGAAGGGGGATTTGGAATGAAATATCCCGACATAATCCAAAGGGAATGAAAAATAATAACATAAAATGAAAGAAAAGAAAGAAAATAAAAGAGGATGTTCACCTCTTGATCTATTCTCCTTGAGATCCTGGCCTTTGATTTTGGCATTTTGGTGAGACTAGAAGCACTAGGATGTGGGGAAGAGCCTTTGGAGGAGTGTTTGGAAGAACTTAGGTAAGAATCAAGGCTTGAGAGGTGTGGTAAGAAGAGGGGAATGAGGGTGGTATTTATAGTGGAGAGGGGGTATTTTTCATTATTTTAATCATTATTATAATATTTTTGATCAAGACTATAAATAATCGTAATTCATGTGACCCAAAATAGTAATAATGGCATGTGATTTCGAACTAAGTGGCATTAAATCACTTATGATGTCATAAATAGTGTGTTTTACTGATAATTTGAATATACGGTATTTTACCGTATTTCACTATTCATAAAAAATTCAAGAATTTCAAAAAAATCCCAAAAATTCACCCTTACCATTTCTCGACATGTAGAATTCAAAAATGAACTCCATTTTTTGAAAATAACTTTCTATGTATTATTAATTTATTTTTTAAATAAAATCATACTTAATTCAAAAATTAACAATTTTAAAACTATAACTGCTTTTATATCACATTGAAAAATTAACCAAAATGTCATTATATTCAAGCCTTAATAAAATAAAATAATTGTACAATTTACTATTCATTAAGGTCATTTTACTATTCATATTACTATTCATAAGTGTATGTTACTATTCACCAAAACAGATTTGGTTCCATTACACTCTAAATAACTTACTGAACACAATTGTAGATGATCATTTTTCAAAATTCAAAACATAAAAGTGGAAAAATTATTTTTGAAGGCAGGTTATAAATATCTATGTTAACTAAAGTTTCATTCATTTTCATTTATTTTTAAAAAACTTTGGGGTGTTGCACTAAACCAGTCATGTGAGCGAGATCCTAACATCTATGAGGCGCATTCCTGATCCCCATGGGGTGGTGAAAACCTCTAAGGGAATCAAGGAGAGTTAGCGGAAATTATTTTCCCAAAAATAAATAAACAGAAGAAGTGGAAAGGAAAATGAGAAACCTAATATTAATAAAAGAAACAAGAGAAGAAATAAAAATGAAACAGAAAATAGAAACAAACATGATGACTAACTAGACCTCCATGTGACCTCACAGGTTACTCTCTGATCCCAAAATCCTACATCACTCCATGGTTAACAATACCAAGATAAAACTACACCTATAATGAAAAATAATGATAGAGTTATAGTCATGCGTATTAAAAGTCAGTAGGTGTTCCAAAATTAAACTAATCACTATGTATTTACTTCAAATAAAAGATTCATTTATTGCTAGTTTGAAATACAATAATATAAACATAGTTTTTCCATCCATTTAGTATTTAAAAGAAATTCATGGTCCATTTCCAAATTTATTTAAAATTGGTTTTTCATAAATGGGGAATCTTGTAATTTTAGAGATAGAGAGAGAGAGAGAGGAAATGAAAAAGGTGTTTGTGAAAAGGAGAGAAAGAGAGTATGGAAAATTTCCCAAAATATTTTTTGTGAAAACATTTTAAAAAACAAACGTTTACTTTTACCAAAGATACAAAACACAAATTAGGATCAAGATAAATGAAAACATAATGAGGGAAATGGATAAGTAATACTCAAGTAACCATATAATATGAGGTACCTAGAATATCTGCCACAAATAAATAAGTTCTTGAGTACATGGGAATACCTAGGATCTCATAGGGAAAATCTAGAACATACTATCACAAGATCTATTATATCAGTACACATGATGCAATCAAACTTACCTCACACTTGGTCCAACCCTACCTAGCCTAAACAAGGGAAAAAATCTGATAATAGGTAAAATTCCATACTAAGGGCCACTATATAGACCGTAATCCTAAACTAATGACACAAACATTCTCAAAAACTATTCTAGCTATGATAGGTTCTCATGTTATGTCTAAAATTGGAGGGGGGGGGGTGATCCAAGAAATTTCCTGAAATCAACCATATACAAAGAATAAGCACACGACACACATAAGAAACACACCCACAATAACCACCCCCAAACACCACTCTAAGGAAATACCCTTTCATTTGGACCATTAATGCACAAGGGAAGTCCCATATTAAAGACATTATTGTTCCTTAAATAATGATACAGAAATATTCATATCCCAAGGAGACCTTTCCAATGAAAACCCACATTCAAAAAATGCCAACTGAGCCACACACATTATTTTTAAATAAAAACATTTTCTAAAGTATACAAACATACCATTTAGGAATCCATGGAATATTTAAAACATGTTTGTAAAGACACAACATCATTTGGAAATCATATACCACTTTTAAGAGCTAATCAACCTTTTAATTAAATGGTTAGTGTGAATGGCTCTGTAAAATAATCCCAAAAAATTAAATTCAAAAGGGAAAGAAACTTTATTTCATCTAAAATAATATTTCCAAAAATTATATATTTCTAACTATCTTTAAAACAATGTAGAAACAGCAAGAAATAAATGATTCTTAAATTTAAAGTCCAATACAATGGGAAAACAACCTCAAACCTTGACACCTTCGATTGAGACCACCCAAAATAAATTCAATATTGTAAAAATGAGTAAGGAATACCAATAAAAACCTTAACAAGACAAAACTATAAATTTATAAACAAATAAAAAATAACCCTAGACCAATGGAATCTAGGGAGAAGAAAAACTAATAAGAAAAATGAATAAGAGAGAAGAGGGAGAAGGAATGATGAGAAAACCTTTGGAAATCACCCAAAAAGCTTGAAGAAACCACTTTGAATCACTAATTGATGGAGGTGGAGGTTTGGGGAAGAGGAGGAGGAGTTTCCTAGGGTTACATAAGCCAAAAGGGTGATAAGTATTTATTTTGAGGTAAAAATTTGAGAAGGGAAAATGGTAAAAATCCATTTTAAATAAACCTATGTCTTACGCATGGTTTTTCCACATTGTTTTGGAAGTTTCATTCCAACCATACATCCATTACTATACTTAAATGACACCTACATGATTTATCCACACTATTTTAGAAGACATATACCAACCAAGTAGTTGGTTCTACCAGAAAGTTTAGACCCAAGTGCACTCATGTCACACGATTTGAACTAACCATGATCAAGCCATGCGCCCTCACCTATGAACATCCAAGACCTATATGGTTTTTCCTAGGAGTTTCATGGTTTGGATTTAACCATTTGATACCCTTGAAACCTAAACCATGAAACAAAGAACTAAATAATACTCTGCTTTTAATGGTCACACGGTTTACCCTTAACCGTGAACACTAACCATGAAATAAAATAAAAATATCCCAAAACTCAAAAAATCAATCTGAAACACCCAATACTGAAGAGAAAATACAAAAGAAAAAAGATAAAATAAAATAAAATAAAAAAAGAAAATTTGTGGTGTGATAATTCTCCCCATTCTAAATCTTTCTACCACAAAAAATACTTGATGTTTCTAGTTGATCAGGTTGAAAGACAAAGGCCCACACCCTCACACGATTCAACTCCTGAAACCAAAGAACATTTATTGAAGGGGGAAAAAGATCATAGACCATAAAATGAATAAATTACCCCAAAAAAACCATTGGACTTGCTCTAAAATCCTAGTGTTCACCAAGTTAAAGGACACTCAATGTTAGATGACTTGGCCAGATAGGGGCTGAACACCTGATAATCTCTCAATCGAAAACAAGGGAAAAGGAAAAGATAAAGAACAAGGTTAACTTCAACCACATCAGGAGCCCATGATGGAATATCCACTATATTATAACTAACTAGGTACCAAATAACAACATCGGTCTAACAATAACTTTCCAAACTAGAACAAACACACAAAATCCCATATATAACTAATCAAAAATAATATGACACTTATTGGAACACACATTCACTCCATGATAACAAGATTCATAATTTTCCAAAAGTTTCACAAAATCATTTTTCATTCCAAAAAATAAGGAACCAACATATATAACCACTATAATGAAAGAATAATTTAAATCAAAAACCTTGAGTAGAACTCACAAAAATTCTGTGTTCCTCTCATTTAACTACACACTTCTTCAATAGAGTGGACCTGACTCTACTATTATTCCAAGTGGAACCCTTGAAGAACCTATAAAGATGTCCCAAATGAACACAAGCCTGATAGGTCTTCATAGAACTTAGAAATAAATGCTTATTGTGACCTCAATTTCCATGTTGATGACATACAAGGTTCATATTCTTATAAGAACCTAATGAAAGATCAGAATGAATCTTAATTATACTGCCAATATGACCATCTTTAGGATTCTTTCCCACCTTTTTACTATAATTATCTTCACTGATTCAAGGTAAAAAAAGAGTATTGGTTGTCTCAAGAACCCATGCTAACCTGGTCTCAACCCAAATCACTCACCTCATTAAATCATAAAAGGAGGTTAGGTTGTAACATGACACCCTTGATTGAAGATCACAAAAAAAAACCATTCTAAATTTTTTAGGATTCTATATAATCATCCCTAACCTACTTTGGGAGATATGGAATAAGATACAAAAAACAACGGATAGATTCTAACACTGATCCATCACCTTGTGAAATGTAGCTTATCTCTATTGCCTTCAACACCTATACAACCTTAGAGAAGTAATATCAGATGAATGAATCCATGAAGAATTACTAGGAGATATATTTTTGAGGATTGATCCTAATGACTGACATCCACTACTTCCAACTTTGAACTTCTAGAATAATGGTAGTGAACATAACTTTTAGAGACAAAGGAAAATCAAGGAAACCAATGATCATTTCGAATTGTTTCATCCACTCCTCTGCTTCAAAAGGATACGTCTGACCCTAAATGAGAGTAGGGTTAAAATTTAAAAACTCAAGGAGGAGGTCCTTAGTTTGATCAACATAAGGTTCTAATAATGGTGAACCACACGTAGCTACACCTTTGATATTCATCTATTATTTTGGTTTCATACACTCTATATAGAAAGAAAATAAAACTCAATCAGAAAAAACTCACCAACAAGAACTCTCCAAAATTAAACACTAGAAATAAAAAGGAACCAACCCAAAAATTTTACAAGACCTTTCAAAAATCACAATAAAAAAAACTTTGAAAACCACATTCAACTCTACACTTAAAAAATTTTATTCCACTAAAATCCTATAGATTACATCAAGAAATAAATCCTTATAATTTAAACCACTTTCTTATTTTAAATAAAGCATTAAACATTTCTTTGAAATATAACACACCAGTTTTTTAAAACTGATAAAAATAAAAATAATTTTAAAAATACACTTTTTATCAGAAGACTTTTTAATTAAAATCTATTTTACAAGACTTAATTTAAATAAAATTGAAAATCCATTTATATTTTCTGAATATTAAAACATCACCATTTGAAATATGGGATTTAATAATTTGAAACAAGGTTTTTATAAAAGTTTTAAAATTATAAAATCCATAAAATAAACTCATGGAGGGGACTAGTAACAATGAGTGACTTGGACTTATGGTCAGCCTCTATATGCCAATCACACCACTGCAGTCATGACCCGACCCAACGGGGCTTGAGCTGTGACTCCCTAAGCCCGCCTCCAATAGGCCATGGGCTGAAGACTAGCACCGAGTAGGCTATCACACACATGGGAGGCATTAGACTAAGGTACCTATACACACGCACCCACATACACCTATAAGAAACAGTGTAGAGATATATATAAAAACTGGAAGGAAATTCATGCATACATCTAACCCACAACCAGAGTACAAAAAAAGTACAAAATGAAAAAACAGGGCCCCCAAAGGAAAAATACAAAAGCATCCAACCTGCTCAGAAGGAGGGAAACGTTGCCAAATGCACCCACTGGTAATCTCCTCGGCACAACTCCAGTAAACACCCCGGTCAGTCTCTCTCACTAAGCTCCGCCTGCTCTGGGTCCTCCTAGAACTCCGTCAAAAGTCCCGTGGTCTTCATAAGACACAAACATGTGCGGGCAAATCCCGTGCAGGGGTGAGTACATAAAATACCCAGTAGACACCCCCAAAACCCCAAAATAAAAGGGAGAAACTGAAAGGCAATAGTCAGCTCATCCCAGCTAGAGGGAACCCAAGAGAGAGAGAAACTCCATCATGAGACCATCCTCAGCTAAACACAACTAGTCATCTCATCTCAGGTGTATTACCATACATACACCATGAACATCTACTTAGGTATATGCCCATACATATATCATGAGCAACCAGATATACTCAAAACATGCACCAAGCATCATGAGGTTCCGACCTCGTAACCTACGACAGGTACATAACTAAGAGAACACACTCCACGTGCCCTATTATCCCAGATGACACTCATCTGAGAGATATACGCTCATCGAATATCGTCATCGAGAACCTCATGCTGAAACAACAGAAATACCAAACTCCTCAGATAGGGGATCACGCCTAGGGTCTGCTAGGGGATACAAAAACCCACTCCAGTAACTCGTAGATCTCACAGATAGGGGATCACTCCCAGGATCCACTGGGGGATACCACAAGCTGATCTGGTTCTCCACAGATCACGTCACTCAGATATAGGATCTTCACCCGTGTAAAGGTGGTCATGACGATACTAAAACCCTATCAGGTATAACTCACGATGTAGGGTATCTAACCGACGATGCACCAACCCTACTAAAACTATAAGCTAAGTAGGGGATCATATAACCAATGATGCTGCAACCCTACTATAAACCACATGATGAGTAGGGGATCATATAACCAATGATACCACAACCCTAATATGCATGGCCCACAACATAGGGGATCATATTACCGATGATGCGTCAAACCCTATGGGATTAACCTTCTAGATAGGGGATCACCGCCCATGGATAAGTGGTCACAACGATACCAAGAACTCGATCTAGGGAAGCGAAGCTAGATGATCCCGCTCCGAACCTACCGGAGGGATGCCACAACTCTAACAAGAAATTCATCCTATCGATTGGATCACAAACTTATACTGAGGTGGTAATGCCACACGAACCCTTATAGGAATGAACCAAGGGAGTACACTCAACCACTGCTGGTCCAAACATCGCTAACCCGAGCGACCCACATCATCGCCCCATTGCACACCTCCTAGGCCTATAACGAATCCGCCATCACGATCTATGTGGAAAAACACGCAAGGTAGGCTATTAATTTTCCCAAAACAGACTTATGAAGCATTAGTCGTAAAAACACAACATAAGCTTGGAAGCCACATCATGGGCCCATGCCCCAGTCCCAAATTTAGGCGGGCAGATTGCACTGTTGAAAACCCCTCCAAAAAACACACAGAAAAAGTGCTCAAATACTCCAAACAGATGTCGGGTGAAAAAGAGACATTTCATCGTAAAACCTGCAAACTGGGACCTGTGGGGCCCACACCTGGTCTTCAGGCCAAAAATTGAAAGGAGCATCTCAAAAAGTCTGCACAAGAACTAGGATCATGCTACCACTGACGACGCGTCAATCGAACATCCGGCTCGCGAGGCACGTCCGTCGCAAGCTTCAATAATAATTTCTTATTATTAAATTAAAGCATTTTAGGTCACCCGTCTTCGGTCGCAGAACCCAAAAACCATGAAACCCATTTCAAAAAGTCTGTCTCGAAGAGACGAACCCATAGCTGTAGAGGGTGCATCAAATGGATGCGCCGTTTAGGAGTCACGTCCCTTTGAACACAAGGGCCCCAATCGGGCCGGTCCAGACCGCCGACCCGCAGCCTAGCCACGGGTCCAGCCCAGCTCACCGCGGCCCGCTGGCCGCAGCCCACCCCAACACCACCGGACCCCTCGAGTCCGGTTTTTCCAAACAAACAGGCCAAGAGACCGGTCTTTTTCCACGCACCGGACTAGTAGGACCCGCATACCGCGGGTCGTTGTCCATGACTCCCACCCCGAGGTCAGTGCCTCGGGCTCCTCCTACTGGATAAGCACGACAGCCGCCCGGGCTGTTCGGTGCTACACCGCCTGATGCTGCCGCTTCTGCCTGTAGGGTGCACCATCGAGACACCAGCCGGCCTACACCGCCTCTCCGCTGACCAGCTCGGCTCCTCCCGGAGCTACCCCGTCTGCGCCGGGCACACCCGACGCCGCCAACCCGTTCCAAACCCCCGATCGTCCCTCACCTAAGCACCACGCTCCCAGATGCTCCGCGTGATTCCCAAACCCTCCAAACCCCGCTCATCTGCCGACCGCCACACTTTGTCCCTCCATGCTCCGCCTCGGCCTACCACTCCGCAACGAACACCTCCGGCCGGCTCCACCGCTGCGCTACCCCGATCTCCAGCCACCGCCCTTGCCGGAGCCGGGGCTTCCGTCGACCGCCACAACTGCTCCAGAGTCCCAATTTTAAAACAGAAGGAGGATTTGGAATCCTCAGGAAGAGGCCTTCATAGAACCTACCCCTGATCAATGATCCCAAGGAGTTTTGGCACATTAGAAAATTCAGTCGAAGAACGATGAAGAACGCATCGAACACGAGATTTAGAATGGGACTCAGACGGTGGCCGTGATCGTTCGTCCATTGTACAAATTCTAAAATTATAGAATTAAAATGAAATATTTTAGAAAAACTCAATAAATTGATGAAGGAGCGGAAAACCAACAGAAATACTACCTCGATCTGGTCGTTCGTCGTTGGCGACACACCTGCTGTGATCCCACTTTGATCCGCCAGAGTTAGCTTCTCAATCCGGTGAAGAACGATGAAGAACGCCAAAGAACGCTAAAGAAATTTGGAGAAAGAGTGAGAGAGAGATAGAGAGAAGGGAAGAATGGGTTTTCCCCCTAATTCCATCACTTAAGTGAAAATTTTAAACTCTCTGAAACTCTGCTGACAGGCGTGGATTTTGAAACCTCAACGCCCGCGTATTTTATATCACGCTTAGAAAAAACACCCCATTTTAAACTCAAAGGAACTCTCAGATTATTATTCCGAGACTTCATTCAAAAGTTATTCAAAGAGAACGCCAGTGATAAAAATCACTAAGTCATTATTTCAAAATGACAATTTTTCCCCTGGGTCACATCTCTCATAGTAGGCCCGCACCCGCAACTTTTACACCCCGCCTAAGGTAAACGACACGCTTCGGATGCAACCGTGCCCTAGAATTTTCGATCTGAGCTACCGTTTAAGAGATAAATCATTCTCGCCTCACGCACAATATATAAATACTTAATATTTTTATAAAATTAATTTCAGGCACACCGGGCCTCGGAATCATACGCCGTTTTAGCGCCTAGCTCTAGAAATATTCGTAGGAATATTCCAAAGTCTGACAGGGAAAAAACCCGAGTCGCTGCATCCTCCTTACCTTAGAGCATTTCTTCCTCGAAAATCCATAAGCATAAGGAAAGCAACAGGACTCTCAACTGGGTCTCCCAAGCCAGTAAGCTTTCCAACACACACCCCTTCCCGAACACATAAGTCATAGGGAATCATCCACCAAACCTCAAAACTATCCGCTTTGGGCGGCACTGACTTGCCCGCACGGTTTCAATCGCGTCGCAAAAATGCATATTGGTGGGGGAAAATATCCCTCTTCCCCATGCATTCGAGGCACGCTAAACAACACCCACACAGGGTCTTAACAATGCCCTGAACAAAACTCAAGCAAGGAATAGAAAGGTAAGACTACCGCTACACAATGTCTATAAAACTACTGTAGAAAGTAGAAAGGACACAAGGTGTACCTCTATCCATCTGCGGAGCCTCTAGGTTAACATCATCTAGGGCATGCAGCTGTCCTCTCCCTCACCCTCCAGCTCCCTGAGCTGGGCGTGGACCACCTGGGGGTGGTGGTGGTGGCATCTGATACCTCCTACCACCTCCTGCTCTTGCACCATCTCCGTCGCCACGTCCGCCACCCTGTGGACCTCCAAACTCAAGATGTAGCCGCTGAAAAGGTGGCCTGTTGACCGACTCTCTCTCAGCTGTACGACGGGTCATACAATCTCTAGCAAGATGTCCCTGACCGTCGCAAGCATAACACTGCCTCTCCTACAGCTGACCAAAACTGGCCTGTGGGCCCTGTGACACCTGAGCCTCAGATCCTCCATCCTGGGGTCGCTTCCTGAAACATTGGCCATTACCAGACCCCTGCGTCTGCTACCGGCTAATAGCTGCCGATGTCCCAGCTACCACCTGCCCATCACTGATGGGTTGAATCTGCTCAGCCAGAAAGCTCTCCACCACCAAGGCTCGCTCTAGCACTCCAGCATAGGTGGGTAGACACAAGGAAACCACACCTGCTCTGATGTCTCTGCGTAGACCCTGTTCAAAGGTCTGATCCCTAAAGAACGGGTCTCGAACCATATCCACGGAGTAGCACGACAGGTCTGTAAACCTTGCTGAGTACTCCGACACAGTCATGCCCTCCTGCCGAAACTGCAGAAGCTCATGAATTTGCACTGACATCAGCGTCATCCGATATAACTCTTCCCTGAAGAGACAATCAAACTATACCCATGTGAGTGTCTCCTCATCGTGGGACTATATAACCAAACTCCACCATCGCCCGGACGAACCATGTAGAAGGATCGCCGCTAGGACTACCATCTGATCTGGGGGTGTCCTCACCAGTTAGAAAACTCAGGTGACTGCTTCGAGCCAGTCATCAACTTCTTGAGGGTCTGGATCACCCCAGAACCTCATAGGTCACTGCCTCTGGAACTCGTGCAACGCACTCAGCCTACGTGCAACCTCATCCTACACTACTGGCACAACCAGCTGCTCGATAAGTGGTGGCTCAACTAGCGGGCCACTTGGAGGTCCAGCCTCAAAACCTGCACCCTGGTCCACAACCTCTACACAGGGAGAATCGTCACCACAATCCCTTTGCAGAACTCTCTTTGGCTGTGGTCGTGGAGTCATCATGAAATACAATCAAGACGCACCATAGTCAAAGAGTATATCTGGAGAGATGACTCGAGAAGAACAAGGGAAACCCAAAAAACCAGTCCTATATGATGCATGTACCGTTATGTCCCTGCGACTAGTGTCCAAACGTCCCTAGTCAAAGGCAGGTTATCAGAGTCCTAGTGAATGGATATGTCGGCCGCCACACCAACACTAGAGTCCCTGGCCTGAAAGCCGGACTCAAAACATCTTTACACTGCCGCTATGCAACCCAAACCAAACTCACAGCTAGAACCGATATGCTCTGAGATCCCAAAGGTGGAACCTACTTTGATACCAATCTGTCATGACCTGACCCAACGAGGCTTGAGTCGTGACTCCCCAAGCCCGCCTCCAATATGCCAGGGGCTGCCGACTAGCGTCGAGTAGGCTATCACACACATGGGAGGCATTAGACTAAGGTACTTGTACACATGCACCCACATACATTTCCAAGAAACAGTGCAAAGATATATATAAAAACTAAAAATAAATGCATGCATACATCTAACCGACAACCAGAGTAAAACAAAAGTACAAAAGGAAAAAACAGGGACCACTGAAATAAAAATACAAAAGCGTCCAACCTACTCAGAAGGAGGGAAATGCTTCCAAATGCACCCGCTGGTAAGATCCTCAGCACTGCTCCGGTAAACACCCCGGTCAGTCTCGCTCACTAAGCTCCGCCTGCTCCGGGTCCTCCTAGAAATCTTTCGAAAGGACTGTGGTCTTCACAAGACACAAATATGTGCAGTCAAAGCCCTTGCAGGGGTGAGTATATAAAATACCCAGTAGACACCCCAAAAATCCCAAAATAAAAGTGAGAAACTGAAAGGCAATAATCACATCATCCCAGCCAGAGGGAACCCAAGAGAGAGAGAAACTCCATCTCCAGACCATCCTCAGCTAAACACAACTAGTCAGCTCATCTCAGGTGTATGCCCATACATACACCATGAAAATACACTCAGGTATATGCCCATACATATACCATGAGAAACCAAATATACTCAAAACACGCACCAAGCCTCATGAGGTTCCGACCTCGTAACCTGTGACAGGTACAAAACTAGGAGAACACACTCCATGAGCCCTTACATCCCGTATGAAACTCATACGAGAGATATATGCTCATCGAATATCGTAACCGAGAACCTCACACTGAAACAGCGGAAATACAAAACTCCTCAGATAGGGGATCACACCTAGGGTCCACTAGGGGATACACAAAACCCACTCTGTAACTCATAGATCTTGCAGATAGGGGATCACTCCCAGGATCTGCTGGGGGATACCACAACCCGATCTGGTGCTCCACAGATCACGTCACTTAGATAGAGGATCGTCGCCCATGTAAAGGTTGTCACGACGATACCGGAACCCTATCTAGTATAACTCGTGATGTAGGGGATCAAACCAACAATGAACCAACCCTACCGAAACCATAAGCTAAGTTGGGGATCGTATAACCAACGATGCTGCAACCCTACTATAAACCACATGCTTAGTAGTGGATCATATAACCAATGATACCACAACCCTACTATGCATGTACCACAACATAGAGTATCATATTCACGATGATTCCTCAAAACCTATAGGATTAACCTGCTAGATAGGGGATCACCGCCAGTGGATAAGCGGTCACAACGATACCAAGAACCCGATCTAGGGAAGCGAAGCTAGAGGATCCCACTCTGAACCCACTGGAAGGATACCAAAAATCTAACAGAAATTTATCCTATCAAGGGGATCACAAACCTATACTAAGGTAGTAATGCCACACGAACCCTCATAGGAATGAACCAAGGGAGTACACTCAACCACTGCTGGTCTAAACGTCGCTAACCCGAGAGACCCACATCATCACCACATTACGCACCTCCTCGGCCTATACCGAGGCCACCATCGAGATCTACGTAGAAAAACACACAAGGTAGGTTATTCATTTTCCCCAAACAGACTTACGAAGCATTAGTCGTAAAAATGCAGCATAAGCTTGGAAGCCGCCTCATGAGGCCCACGCCCCGACCCCAAATTTAGTTGGGGAGATTGAACCATTTAAAACCCCTTGGAAAAACACACAGAAACATGTTCTCAAACACTCCAAATAGATGCCAGGTGAAAAAGAAACATTTCATCATAAAATGTGAAAACCGGGACCTGTGGGGCCCACATCCCGTCTTCAGCCCAAACACTGAAAGGAGCATCTCAAAAAGTCCGCATGAGAACTAGGATCATTCTGCCACTGATGAAACGTCAATCAGACATCCGGCTCGCGGGGCACGCTATCGCAAGCTTCAATAATAATTTCTTATTATTAAATTAAGGCGTTTCGGGTCACCCGTCTTCGGGCGCAGAATCCAAAAACCCCGAAAACCATTTTAAAAAGTCTATCTCAAAAATACGAACCCATATCCATAGAGGGCATGCCAAATGGATGCGCCATTTAGGAGTCGCATCCCTTTGAACACAAGGGCCCCAACCGGGCCGGTCCACCCCTGCCGGCCCGGTCCAGACTGCCAGCTCGCGGCCCAGCCGCGGGTCCGGCCCAACTCGCCGCGTCCCGCTGGCCGTGGACCGCCCCAACACCACCTGAACCCTCAGGTCTGGTTCTTCCAAACAGACCTGCCAAGCGGCCGGTCTTTGTCCGCGCGCCGCACCCCTAGAACCCGCATACCGCGGGTCCTTGTCCGCAGCTCCCACCCCGAGGTCAGCGCCTCGGGCTCCTCCTGCCGGCTGAGCATGACAGCCACCCAGGCTGTTCGACGCTACACCGCCCGACGCCGCCGCTCCTACCTCTAGGGTGCACCGCCATGACACCAGCCGGCCTGCACCGCCTCTCCACCGACCAGCTCGGCTCCTCCCGAATCTACCCTATTCGCGACGGCCACACCCGACGCCGCCAACCCGTTTCGAACGCCCGACTATCCCTCGCCTGAGCGACGTGTTCCCGGCCGCTTCACATGACGCCCGACCCCTCAAGACCCCGCTCGTCCACCGACCGCCGCATGCCACCCCTCTGAGCTCCGCCTCGGCCTACCATGCCGCAACGAATGCCTTTGGCTGGCTTCACTGCTACGCCACCCTAATCTTCGGCCACCGCCCTTGCCAGAACCGGGGCTTCCGTCGGCCGCCACAACCGCTCCGACAGCCCGATTTCAAAACCGAAGGAGGATTTGGAATCCTCAAGACAAGGCCTTCGCAACGCCTGCCCCCGATCAACGATCCCAAGGAGTTTTGGTGCATCTAAAAATTCGGTCGAAGAACAACGAAGAACGCGTCGAACACATGATTTAGAATGGGAATCGTACGGTGGCCATGTTCGTTCTCCCATCATCCCAATTCTAAAATTATAGAATTAAAATGATGGATTTGAAAAAAACTCAAGAAATTGACGAAGGAGCAGAAAATCAATAGAAATCCTACCTTGATCTGGTCATTCTTCATTGGTGACGCACCTACTGCGATCCCAATTCGATCCGCTAGAGTTCTCTCCTCAATCCAGTGAATAATGATGAAGAATGCCGAAGAATGCCGAAGAACGTACGAGAGAGAGATAGAGAGATAGAGAGAGAGAGAAGGGAAGAATGTATTTTCCCCCTAATTTCATAACTTTAGTGGAATTTATAAACTCTCAGAAACTCTGCCGACAGGCGCGTATTCCGAAACCTCCACTCCCACCTATTTTATATCACGCCTAGGCAAAAAACCTCATTTCGAACTCAATAGAAGTCTCAGATTCCCATTCTGAGACTTCATTCGAAAGTTATTTTAAGAGAACGCCAGTGATAAAAATCACTAAGTCATTATTTCAAAATGATGATTTTTCACCTAGGTGACATCTCTCATAACATGCCCGCGCCCACAACTTTTACACCCCGCCTAAGGTAAATGGCATGCTCCGGATGCAACTATGCCCTCAGATTTCCAATCCGAGCTACTGTTTAAGAGATAACTCATTCTCTCTTCATTCATAGTATAAAAATACTTAATATTTTTATAAAATTAATTCTGGGCACACCGGGCCTCAAAATCGCACGCCGTTTTCGCACCTAGCTCTGAAAATATTCGTAGGAATATTCCAAAGTCTGATAGGGCCAAAACCTGAGTCACTAAAACTGTCATGTAAAGTCATTTAGTATCACATCTCTAGGACCACATGGCTTACGAAACCCAACAATCTGACCAAAAACCACTAGCCCAATTCATGTTTCATTTCCCAAACACAAAAAAACCAATAAACAATAAAAAAATCCAAATAAACCAAATGTCATAAAAAAAGTCATGGAGTATCAAAAAATGAATGAAAAAAAATAAAAAAACTCAAAAACCTAACTTCCTATGGTAACCCAAGGTTCGACACTAGAAGTGTTTGCCAAACACCACCTCATACCTACACCCTAAGTCCTGATATTCCTATTCCTTCTACCATGACATCCCAAATAACAAAAGGGAAATTTAAAAGATATATCCTCTAAAGAACCTTGTATTTGATACTATTTTTTCATGAACCAACCTATTTCAACCCCAAACCAACCATCCGAGACAACCTGCAACATATTTGAGGTGCATTCTTGATCACCTTAGGGGGGACTAAAAGTACCAAGGGCATCAAAGAGAGTCAGTGGAAATAGTTATTCCCAAAATAAATAAACAAAATAAGAAAAAATATATAAGATAAACACAACATAAATTATAGGAACGACATGAGAGATTAAAAATAACTGAAAATAGAACCAAACCTGAAAACTAACCATATCTACATATGAAACTACAAGTCACTCTCCTATCCCAAAACCTACATCTCTCCATGGAGATAGAGGCCAATCTACAACCAACACCTAGAGATAAAAACAAAGATACATGTATATGTGTGAGTATTAAAACTCAGTAGGTGTTCTTGAATAAACTACTCCCTATGTGTTTCTTTTAAATAAAATAATCATTTACAACTATTTTAAAATAAATTAATATAAACATAGTTTTTCCATAAGCTCAGTTTTAAAAAACATATCTCATTCCATTTCCTTATTTAGTTAAAATATGTTTTTATTAAATGGGGAGGCTTGGGAATTTTAGAGAGGAAGAGAGAGGGAGGGGGTATGAAAAAGGTGTTTGTGGAAAGGGGATAATATGAATCATTTTACAAATTTTATTTATGAAAAAATTTAAAAAATAGTCATTCACTTTTACCAAATATACACACCACAGATAGGGATCAGGAGAAATAACAACATAATAAGGGAAATGGGTAAGCATTACTCAAGTAACCATACTAGACGAGGCACCTTGATTATCTACCGTAGATAAAAATATTCCTAAGTACATGGTAATACCAAGGATCTTAGGGAAAAAATATATAACATACTTTTTGGTGATGAAATTTCATATAAGGAAACTCAAGGAAACCAAATATCCTTTCAAATTGTTTCATCCACTCTTCTGCTTCAAAAGGATATGTCTGACCATAAATGAGAGTAGGGTTCAACTTTCATAACTCAAGGAGGAGGTCCTTAGTTTGATCAACATAAGGGTATAATAATGGTGAACCACATGTAGCTACACTATTGATATTAATCGAGTATTTTGGTTTCACTTATTGTAGATAGAAAGAAAATAAAAGTCAATTAGAAAAAACTCACCATCAAGAACTCTCTACAATTAAACACTAGAAATAAAAAGGAACCAACCCAAAAATTTTAAAAGACCTTTCAAAAATCCAAATAAAAACAACTTCAAAAAGAAATTTAAACTCTACACATAAAAAAATTTCATTCCACTAAAATCCTATAAATTAAATCAAGAAATACAACCTTCCCATTTAAAGAACTTTCCCATTTTAAAGAAATCATTAAAAATTCCTTTGAAATATAAACACACCAGATTTTTAAAACTGAAAACAAATTTTTTTTAAAAAAAATACACTTTTTATCAAAATTATTTTTAATTAAAATCTATTTTTCCAAGACATCCTTTATATAAAGTTTAAAACCCATTTATCATTTATGAAAATTAAAACATCACCATTTGAAATATGGGATTTAATAATTTGAAACAAGGTTTTCATGACAATTTTAAAATTATAAAAAACCTAAAATAAACTCACATAAGGGAATAATGAAAATGGTTGATTAGAATTATGGTTGGCCTCCATAATCCAATCACACCACTGCCATGGAGAGTCATTTAGTACCACATACCTAGGACCACATGGCTAACCAAACCTAACAAGCTCACTAGAAACCACTGGCCCAATTCATGTTTCATTCGAAAAATAAAAAACAACCCATAAAAAATCAACAAAAGACAAATAAACCAAAAACCATCAAAAAAAGTCATAGAGTATCAGAAAATGATTGAAAAAATAGAAAAAATCAAAACTCAACTTCCCATGGTAACCCAAGGTTTATCACTAGAAGTGTTGGCTAAACACATCCTTATACCTACACCCTAAGTCCTGATAGTCCTAGTCCTCCTACCTTGACATACCAAATAACAAAAGGTAACTCTAAATTCTAGGTCCTCTAAAGAACGTAGACTTTGATACCATTTTTTCATAAAATAACCTATGTCAACCCCAAACCAATCACCCGAGCCGGACCATAACATCCTAGAGGTGCATTCCCAATCACCCAGGGGGGATGAAAAGCACCAAGGGAATCAAAGAGAGTCAGTGGAAAAAATTATTCCCAAAATAAATAAACAAAATAAGAAAAAAAGATATATATAAACACAACATAAATAATTGAAACAACATAATAGATAAAAAAAATAAAAATAGAACCATACCAGAAAACTAACTAGACCTCAATGTGACCCCATGGGTCACTATCCCATCCCAAAACCCAACATATCTCCATGTAAATAGATACCAATATATAACAAAAAACTAGAGATAAAAATAAAGATACATGTATAGGTGTGAGTATTAAAACTCAGTAGGTGTTCCTAAATAAACTACTCCCTATGTTTTTATTTTAAATAAAATATTCATTTACTACTAGTTTTAAATAAAATAATATAAACATAGGTTTTCCATCAGACTAATTTTTAAAAACATACCACATTCCATTTACCTATTGATTTAAAATAGGTTTTTATTAAATGGAGAGGCTTTGGAGTTTTAGAGAGGAAGAGAGAGGTAGAGGGGGGGTGAGAATGAAAATGGTGTTTGTGCAAAGTGGAGAAAGAGAGTATGAAACATTTTACAAAATATTTTTTATGAAAAAAATGTAAAAAAATCATTGAATTTTACCAAAGATACACACCATAGATAGGGATCCGGATAAATGAAAACATAACAAGGGAAATGGGTAATCATAAATCAAGTAACCATACCAGATGAGGAACCTAGATTATATGCCACAAATAAACAACTTCTTGAGTACATGGGAATACCTAAGAGATAACATACTTTTTGGCACTAAAATTTCATTTGAATACTCAAATAGACAATTTTGGATGAATAGAGCATACACCCCATCCCAAAATACAATTATAGGATTGATGAGAATGATGCTTGCAAGTTTCAGATGTTGCTCAAAAGAGACACATCTTGTGCGGAAATATATTACACACCAAAGACGATGGGATTTTTAATATATTCCACCATGGATAATAGGATTTCCAAGGAAAATGCATGAAAAAAAGAAGAATGCATGCAGGAAAATAACGATGCCCACAACAAGCCCTTTTTCTCACCAAAGATGAAATCAAACTGGGAATATTGTGTGTCTAAGTTCCCAAGACAAAGGAAGAATGTTCATGTAAATCCCCTTCTATGTCCAAGACCTTGCTTGACTATCTATGATGATTTTGGATTTAAAAAAAATCTCACCCTCTCTTTATAAGAGGCTCTCTATAAAATGAAATGCCTCTATTATGCATGAAAGTAATCCTCTTTTGTGATAGCATGAAACATGGACCAATCAAGGTAGAGAATATTGATTTATAGAACTCATGTGGGCCCAAACTTGACTTGTCCCATAATAAAGTAATTATTGGGAAACAACTGTTAGTGTATCTTGGGTGAATGAAAAGGCTCAACAAGTGTACAAACCTATTCTGAGTGCAATCCCCAATCCCATACACACATATCCTTAAAGACTCTAAGGAATTGACTTGTGTTAGAGCACCCTAATCTCAAAACTCTTGCATGAAATACTCAAAACTTGCACGTAATAATTTCCTGGTCCCCCACTTGATGTTCCCTATGCCTCTAGTACACCTATTACCTTACATTATTCTTCTAAGAATGGGTGTTCTAATCCCTTTTTCCTTTGAGCATGGGGACTCTAACATAGACCTCGTGATTGACCGCTCCTCCATGATAGTGCCAATACCATGTCCCTCCCAAAGGCACATGAGCGGTGGTCATGATATCCCTAGGGATAAGTTGTGATTATTCTAATGTCCAAGTTTTATGTCTTAAAACATCCTAGCTTCACATCCTAGTCATATGATGTTAAACTTCATGAAAATGTCCTCAGAACACAATGTAAAACTAGAGTCTTACCCAGTATGATAAGCACATGATTCTCTGTGTAAGAGTGGCATGGGATAACTCACACAACTCTACCACTCACATGTAATGATATCATCATGGGAAGCTCAATGCGTAATCACCACACCATTAAAACAAAGAGAAATCCTCTTACGAAGGGTATATTTGACGTGTAATCCCCACACCATCCTTCATCGATGCTTATTTCACAACACGAGCATCCTTAACAAATGACATTAAATTTCATGGATCGATCCTTTCATATGACCTTAAATTGTGGCATAGAACTACATTGGTTTTTATCCCTATCTTATAAATTGGGTACATAGGACACCTCCCTAAGTTTCAATCCTGACCAATGGTAAACTTTGTAACTCTATCCTAGTGACTCACCTCCCTAATCTGACTCATGATGAATTTTGATAAAATCTTTGAGTCTTCCTCAAGGGGTTTCCCAACCAATGGTAAAATTTGGTTCTCTTTCCTAGGGATTCACCTCCTTGATCTACCACAAAGGGTATTCTGATCCAATCTTTCAGTCTACCTCTAGGGGCATCCTGACCAATGGTAAACTTAGGTGCTCCATACTAAGGACAAACCTCCTTAATCCACCTTAATAGGAATTCTAATCAGCCTTTTGGGTCTTCCTCAAGGGGAGTCCTGATCAATGGTAAACTTAGGTGCTCTATCCTAGGGATTCACCTCCCTGGTTTTCCTCAAGGGGAATTATGATCAATGCCTAGGATTCCCCCAAGGGGTATCCAGACCAATGGTAAACTTAGGTGATCCTTCCCAGGGACCAACCTTACTAATTCACCTCAATGGGAATTATGATCAATCTTTTGAGTCTGCCTCAAGGGGAATCCTGACCAATGATAAACTTAGGTGCTCCCTCATAGGGATGCACCTCCCCCATCTTCCTTAAGGGGAGTTCTGATCAACCTTTCAGGTTTGCCTCAAGGGGCGTCCCGATCAATGCTAAACTTAGGTTCTCTATCCTAGGTTTATACCTCCCCATTCCACCTCAAGTGATATTCTTATAAACACTTCATGTCCGTATCAAGGTGTTTCCCGACCATTGGTAAACTTAAGTGCTCCCTCTTAGGGGTAAACCTACCATATCCATATCAAGGGGAGTTATGATCCATCCATCCTGGGTTCTCCTCAAGGGGTGTTATAACCTAACCATCCTGGTGTGAAATATTCTATCCTAGGTAAATGACTCTCAGATTCACCTTCATGGGGCATTTTTATCCCCAAATCATGTCCATGAAATACTTTAAACATGTTTTTATCTCTACAATATGTTAAACTCATGCCTTGATCCATCTTAACTGAATGTCCTAATCCATATACTTAGGATCCAGAACTTGTTACTTGACTCAAACACTTACCCCATGCATATGTATGGGATGCATGAGGTAAAAGGACTTATAATACTTAAACCACTAGATTCTTTACCTCATGATTGACATGAGATGCCTTGGGATCTATGCCTTAAGATGCCTATAACGACCCAGACTTTTATTAATGAAAATTACTCTTGATCTAATTAAATATCTTATTATGTAAGATGGTTATATAACATATATAATTACTTGGTTTTATGTTTTTGGATTTTAAAATAATGTTAAGAATTGCGACCATTGATAATATATCCATTGAACAGTTATCACATGATTAGTATAAATATAGGGCTTTAAAAAATACAATTTACTCAGACAAAGGAAGTGATGGCCTCATCCAGTAGAATTTCTCCATAAAAGCCCATTTTTTGGAGCTTGGAAAGGAGGTGGTATCATTTGGATTCACTCTTGAACAAAACAAGCCAAGCTTCAACACATTAAGCTCAAGCGGAACCACCTACGAGAGAAGTGAAAGTTGATAGAGATTACCACCCAAGCGATGTTATCCGAGCCACCCCAAGAGTCTGTCACCATCACACACCTTACCCTTAGGTCTTATGTGGGTGTTATAAGGGGTTATGTAACAAGACCCTATCACTATGATTATGTACATTATTTTTGTATATAAAACATACATTCATTTTATTATTGTTACTTTGTAAATAGATTTTAAAGGAAAAATATCATTTTTAGTTAATATTCAATTAAGAAATTTATTTTGATGAATTAATAGATTTTTTAATTAAATAATATTTTAATAAGATATTGTCAATAAATTAATTTTTATTAAATATAAATTATCGTATAATTATTATGAATACAATTGTGATTTTTATTAAGGCTTGAAAGCCGTTTTTAGACAAAACCCATGAATTTTCAATAAATGTCAATTTTTATTTTAAAAGTAAAAATTACTATATTTAGAAAATTATTTAGATAAAAAGTATTTTATTTTTGGAATCAAGATTTTAAAATTATCCAACAGTGATTTTTTCATAATTTTTTGAGACAGTTGAATTTTTGGGTAAAAATTAAATACCGTTTAAATATATAATGTGTTTTATGACATCATAATGACCCAATAGTGATGTAATAAAATAATATAAACATTATTTACGGACAATTTATGTTTTAACATTAAAATAATGTGATTTTAGGTTTGTTTGATTGATTTTACAAGGCTTTAGTGGACCCTTTAAGGCTGATAAAATATTTTAACCTTTTAAAATGTTTTCCTTGAGAGTGTGACTCACCTCCACATAATCAAGCCTAATATTTTAAGAAGTTATGAAATTGGAATTATAAAATAATTTTTTACACCCCCCTTTGGAAAAAACCATGGGCAAAAACCATGGGTTGGTTTGTGGTTTTAATTAGTTTAATGTGTAGTGTCTAAAACCTAAATAATAAATAATTTCTTCTCTTTTCCTATATAAACCCACCCAAGCTCCCACTTCATCTTCCCTCAAAGCCTTTAGAGATCGACCAAACACTTACCTACTCTCTCTAAAATCCTCCCAAGGTTCCCCAATATCCCAAGAAGCCTCTCTCAAGCCTCTCCCAAGCCTTTGGGATCATACTTCCAAGTAAGGGATTCATTCCTTTCTAATTTTATCCAAGTTTATTAATACTCTTATTCCATTTTATTTTCAATTGTAAATGTTGGGGTATGGTTTTTAACCTACCCCATAATGACCTATTTATTTTTGAATTATTATATACCCCTTTCTCTCTCATTAATTCCTCCCATATACACTCATTACCATGCTGAAATTCCGTAAGGAATGTCTCTCTTCTCATTTACATTCAAGAAATTCTTTTGTATTATGAATATAAATTTCATTAAATTTGTTGGGAAATGTATCTATATGACCCCCTTACTATCCATTTCATTTACATATTATGAGACACCCCTTTCTCTTTCATCAACCATTTTTATGAATTCTTATGTTACGCCGTTATGCTGCCGAAATTGCACTGTGACATTCCAAGCCAAAGTCATTGTGTAGTGAATACCATGCCCATTTATATATCAAGGGTATTCACCTTTATGCACATTTAATTATTTATTATATAGTTTCATGTATTTATTCCACATTCCTTTATTATGGAATGAATGGCGATGTTGAATGATTCCATGTTATATGATCCATGTGGCACACTTATGCATGAAATGAAATGATTAAGAAGGGTGTGCCTTGATAGCACTAAAATGCATTGGGTAATGATTAGTATCATGATAAATCAAGTACAATTATGGTTTAATAATTATAATTCAAGTGAAATGAGGGTTTACTCATTCTCCATGTGCAATGAGCCTTAGATCATGCTAATACCATGTTAAGTGTTGTTGCCACATTTCCATGTTATACTAATCATGCTATATCATGCCTTTATGTTCATGTTTCTTTTATTCTCCATTGATATTCCTATTTCCTAACATATATTTTATTCTTCAGGTTATGCCTTTTTTACTACCTTACTGGGATTTATATCTCACCCTTTTCTTATGCATGTCCTCAGGTTATCCCATGAAATGCTATGTACGAAGGAATGTAGTGGTCATGTAAAAGATTTTTTCAATAAAGATGTTGTGTTTCATGTTTTAAGTCATTATGTAATGTTACTAATCCCAAAAGACACTAGACCTCTCGATCTTATATATTTTATCAAGTGAATATTTTATGTAATAAGTCATGTTTAAGTGTGTAATAAAAAGCAAGGTTACTATAATGCCTCATATGTGATGCTTTCCCAAGTGGAAGAATATAGCATTCCAATGCTCTTAGCATCTATACATGCCTAAAGATTCCCAATGTGACTACTCTAATGACCAAAGGTTGCTAACCTATCAAGATGAGAGTAGAATGTTCAGAAAGAATAAGTTTAATTAATCGATGTCCACAAAGAGATGAAATTGGGAATGAGTTCAATGGAGATGAATTAAGTCTAGAAGGGAGACCTAGACTAGGAGATGATCTCCATAGAGGAATCCATGGAAGGAGAAACTAATACCCCATCATCCTGTTTTGATCAAGAAACATACATCTCCATTAAAAGTGATGAAATCTTCCCACCATTGGAAAGCGAGAATGTGGTGATATAACCACTATGTGTACATGCATCATGTCGACAAGCGGGTGGGCCCCAAAAAAGCATCAAAAATATAAATGATGAACTTGACATGAAAATATTCTCCTTATTATGGGGAATAGTAGCATTGAGGCATCATCATATTATCATGTCACTAGATCCAAATATTCGTCTCTAGGTCCCACTAAGAAAACAGTTGTACCTGCATGTAAATCACTAGAATTTGGGGTAGTTAGCTGTTGGGAATCTTCAATATGTGGAATTTTCATCATGTATATCTGCCCATATTGGGGAGCTATCCATATTTGGGATATTGGATGATTCTTGCGCATTAGGAATCATTTTCCTTTCACCTGTACTAATAGATAAATATACATTCCTTATTGGATTCACATAATAGAAAATAAAAAAACCAGCACATGTTGGCATTGGGTAAGAAGATATATGGATTCAGTAATCCCATATGACTCCAAAAATTCCATGAATTCAGCTGCGACATTGAATACTAGGCACCCATACACTACCTCACCTTCGAAAATCATCCAACGAAGGGTTCTCGATTCCCTCATATGCCGGTATGAGAAAGAGGGGGTCATTCCCACAAGGGATATGGCCTTCCGAGACCTGAAGGCATCAATGCCTCAATAATACTACCACCCCCAAGGGCCACGCAGGGAGAAACCACTCCATGTTCCAACAGAATACCACTTTGGGAGTCTCTCCCTAGAATGATCTTATGGATCAATCCTCTACACCTAGGAGGTGGGGGATTCTCAAGTCACCCTGAGCATGAATACTACCCGAGAACCACCATAGAGGGATCCCACTAGGCCCCATTAGATCTAGAAATGACTGGTCCCTCAGGCTGAAGATTTGGTGGCCTTTACCCCTGATCTTCTGACCCTGGTCCAAACCACTCGATGCCAACATTGAGGGAAGGATTGGGATAATTATGGACAAGGGGAATAATATTGTACCTCTCTAGTGGCTCCTACAACCACAAGATCATTTCATGCAATCCTCGTAACAAGAAAATGGGGATATGTCTTTTCTCGATTGGGATCGAGAACCCAAACACCTCATAGGTAGGCTGGGTTGACTCTTTCAATCACTAGCATCATCAATATCCCTTACAATCCAAACTATGATAATGAGATGCAGTGCAGAGTTCTTACATGCACAATCACCAACCAAAGAGGAGTTCATCCAGACTCTATCAACACCTAGTATGTAGGTCTTCTTCACACTCCCACTTCTCAACATGGAAGTCCACCCCACGTCCATTTAAACCAGTATGAGGGTCCTCCTTGGGTTCTAACCAACCAATGTGGAGGTATTCCCTACATTGAAGAAGTACCCTACCCTGAATAACCATCTCAGAGTAAAAGGGAGAATAAAAATCTCTAAAAGAGAAATACTGGGAAGCATTAAGTCGTTGTCAAACTCGTTGACCTATCAGATTTCAAGGACACAAAGGAATCAGTAATGGCACCTCCACTCTATCTTTTAGAGTTTGGGACAAGATCCTGAAAGCTCAGGTTCTCCATATCAAAAGGTTAAATCCATAAGAATCTCAAATCCCTCCATGGGTATATGCATTTGGAGGAAGTTTTGGCCCCCTTTAAAGGGATCATGTTGAAGCTATCTCCATCACCACCAGTATCCCTATTTACCTCTACCTAGATAATGGAGAGGTGTTCTCATCCGGGATGACTCCTTTGGAGGGTGAGAACCTTGCTGAGCTGTAAAAATTTGAGGCATAGATGTTCAATGCTTCCCTTGCACATGAGAAAGTGGTAAATACTCCATCCTATAGAGATGCGATGATGTGGTTAGAACTACCCTATAGGGACGTCTTGGTGTGAAGTGAATATGTGACTTACACTATGGATCCTCTACCAGTCAACCTACTGTAGAACCGATCCACATCAGCATCACAACTCATTTCTATGACAGCGATGATCGGGGTATGGTCTGACCAAGAACATGACTCTGAGCAAGAGGGTCTGTGGGAGGTTCTAACCACTGAGTAGTTGTCTGTGAGTTTATGACACCTAAAACTCCCATTTTCAACATCCCAGAGTCCCATACCATGGGACAGGCTATGTGTTTCCACCAGAACACTTGGGCGACGCTTCATCGCCTCTGTGGTCATCATTTTGTTTATCAAGGAAATTAGGGTCACCTTTAGAATATCGATCAACAGTGTCGAAGGGTTTATTTGGAATAAATACCAGCGGATTAGTTTTTTGAGTCACCCAACTACTATTATAACCTCCAACAATGTTGTGCCAAGATCCCCATAGTGCTTCACCAGATTATAGAGGAGGAGTCTTCATATATAAAAATCAGGGGTTGTGGATAGTATGATGCTCTCCATTTCAACCCTATCTTTCGATATTTTGACTTACCCATCAATAAAAATAATTAACATATAGGTATAATTACAGTAAACATGGTTATTCTTGAATTAAATAGGAACATGGGAATCAATGCAGAGTTTTATAGGTAAGATCTTCCCCATGGGACAACACAGTACTAGACAAACCCTTATACAGGTGTCCTCACCTACCAAAAAGGCAGGTACTCAGCCTCAGGGATCCCTCTAATACATTTCCTACCCATTAGAATCTCAACAAGGTTAAATAGCATGTTGGTCACTTCGATATATCCTTGGTTACGACAAAAATAGAGGTATATACCACATTTGTTGCCTTGCTCTAACAGGTCAAAGATAAGAAAAGGATTATCAATGATTTCATGGCTAACCGACTTTCAGATTATGGTGAATCCCTACAAGATACCATTTTACCTCCAGCAGGGCAGCAAGTCCTCCTTGTCTTGTTACCCCCAGTCGAGCTCAGTAACCCTAATCATCCATACAAAGTATAGGCAAGAGTTTATTTAAAGAGACAAAGATATAAGTTTACGAACCATCTAGATCAGTGAGATTATCCTCATGGGGATCCAGACTATGGCTCTCCACAAGCCGTTGATCCCTGTTATTGAGTTGAAGAGTCAGTAAATGCATTGGTGGTCTATAATATTCATCAATATAGGGACACTCACTTAGATGATTGGATAAATGCTCTAACCAATCACCTTGAGGCCTTGGAAATGTGATAGGTGGTGATCCCACATGACAAGAATCAATACCTAGCCTTGGTGGACGACATGCAAGCACCATTGGATTTTGGGAACCCCAGGTTTCCCCTGTTAAAAGAGATGGGTGATCCACTGTAGAACTTGACCCATATCATGTCAAGTTGTGGACATATGTTGGGAAACAAAAATTAGTAGGAGGATTATAATATTCGGTGTTTTTTCCAGACATTGGAAGGACCTATGTTCATCTAGTACAACCAATTAACCATAGGGTCCATTGCTGGTTGGGAAGATCTTCACAGAAAATTCCTTTACCAGTTCAGATAAACCATGTGCAAGATAAGTATTGTTGACCTCTTAAAGTTCATGAAAATTCCTGATGAATGAGTCATGGATTTTTGCACCTGGTGGAAAGACCTCATGTATTCAGTAGACATGACACTGATACAAGATCAACAACAAATGATGTGAATGGGGAATATTAATATTGAGCTGGTTCCTAACCTAATCACTCAGAAAATTTCTAGCAGGTTCTGAGATTTTTATGATAAGGACCATCAACCAGAGGAATCCATGTAATAGGAAAAAAAATCATGTCTGCTCCCTCTTCCATCTCCTACAAGAATATTAGATAAAGAAGAGACTTCCACCATAGTACATGTCATGGCCGCCGATCCATTTGAGTTGTTGTACCCTTTGAAAGAAGAGCCTCATTGAGTGTAATGGACCAACCTAGATCATCCTCACCCACCAAAAAAAACACCAGGCACTACCTCACTAGGTGAAACTACATAGACTTGAGAATATGGCTCTAGCCCCCATCAGGATCTAGCCCCTCATAAGGGACAATCTCCCAGAGCACCATTCCCAAACAGAAAAAACCATACTGATTATTTAAAATATGAATAGGTCTTAGGTAACATCCTGTGTTCCATAGAGAGGGAAATTCTAAAGATTCCATATTGTAGGAGGCCCCAGGAAGTTATATTCACTGATCGCCCTGACTATTTCCCTTATTGCGAGATCCTCAGACATACCATCAAGGAATTTATTGTGTTCAAGGATTTAATCTAGGACTAAGTAGATAATGATTTGAACAAGTTGGGTGATTTCCCAACATAGGTAACAGATATATTCACTATTCCCGAGAGATACAATGAAGTTTTAGGTGAATGGAAATTGGATTCCAACCACTAAACCCATATGTATGACAATTGGTTGGATCACAGAGAATTTTATCACAACCGTAGTGTCATTTGTGACTGCCTAGGAAAACTAGAGCCATTTATAGCCACCACTCCTTCAGTTACTACCTTTGTGTACATGTCACAACCCTCTAAATCTTATAAGAGGAGACACTTATGACACAAGGGGAGTCAAAGCCCCCCGCCAGTGTAGAAATCATCATGCACTCTCGATGATTTCATGTATCCGGAGTTTGGAATCACACTCAGGGTCCACCCAACATTGTAATAATCCTCTTATGATGAGAAGGAGTATTCCTCCATGAACTTCATTTAGTTGATAGAACAATTCACACTTCCCAAATAATAGGAATGTCAGGAAAACCCCTCAGGTGCATCCGACCAATGTCATTGAAAGAATGGTTGGGGATATAGAAGCCATATGAATGCTTATGCCAACCCCTCAAATTGAGTAGTGCATGATACTAAAACTTGGGATAAGGTTTTTCATAGAGATCAGTAGGAATATTCCTCCCATATTTCTCTACCAGATACATCATCAGATCCAAGCTTTCTAACTGACCAGAGATACTAGCTGCAACAACATCATAATTGGACACATCCAGCCAGAGCTAAGCCTTAGTTAGCTAACAGTTAGATGACTATGGTTCTGGGTGAGTTAGCTAGTTAGAAGTAGTATATTTCTAATACCATCTAGAACTCAGTGGTACATCCAACAACACTTTTCATGCCTCATTCCAAATATTGTACCCCTATGATTAGAAGAACAAATTTGGCACAAAAGTACAATGTGTTGAAGCACCTCGCTAGCATACCTATAAGGCTCTTGATCCTTGATGCCAGCTACTTGTCTAAAGAAATGTGTGAGGCCCTCACAAAAGCCTTGGGAATATCCCTCTAGTTTGAAGTAGATTTAGATGTCATAGAGGACTACTATGAAGAGGAGGTTGAGTGAGAGTAATGTCAAGACATCATCTCTTACTCTAGAGGGGATGAGGGTTCCCTTATGCAGGGGTGTATTTTCCCACTATACATCAAAGACCAGATCAGTGGCATAGAGATACTTCATTGTCTGGTAAACATAGGTTTTGGTATTAAACTCATCCCAACCAAGATTATCCTTAAGTTAGGGCTAACCAAATCAAGTCTAACTCCTTCCAACCTGAAGATTCAGGGCTACAACAGGACCAAGAAAAGGCCATGTGGTATGATCCGGTTGAAGACCCAGTTTAGAGGTTTGGTAGAAAGTGTTGCATTCATGGTTTTCTCCCAAGATACCTCTTACAATGCACTACTGGGTAGAACCTAGATTCATATTCATGTGGTATTCCCCTTCTCATATCAAAAGTTCCTTATATGATACCTCAACAGTCAAATAGGAGTACTCCAAAGAGATGCATCTCCTTTTGACTCATATGAAGCTCAATACCTAGACACTAACTTTTATAAGAGGGAGGGGAATAAATTATAGACCAGTGAGGATGATGGTAGAGACACCATAGGTAGTCCATGGGTAGAATTGGATGATGCTTTCATTATTCTGATTCATTGGCTGGAACCCACAATGCTAGATATGCGAGGTTTTTTTCATATATGAGAAGAAGAGGTGTGGAATTCATTAATGGAAGAAACATCCATGTATTACCTCATAATCTTACTTAGGGCAAGACCCAATGATACCAAAATCCACCAGTCTTATAAGGTATCGAGAGGTTCATCCTATGACCATCATTTTATGGAACTCCCACATGTTCAACAGAAGAGGGTTGAATCACCGAAATCCAACTAACCACTATTGATTTGACATCAAGCATAGACCCCATGGTCAAAGGATTGATGGAATTATCTCAACATCCTAAATATCCATGGTTTTATTAGAGTAGGAACACCTCCAAAAGGGTTATGTATCTAGCCAAGAAGGAACCATTTCTCGATCTGGGTTAGCTGACCTGAATGAACCTCCTCATATTGATTCTCATACCTTAGATGATGAAGTAGATTTGGAGGATTATCCTCTTACATTTTAGGAGGGTGTCTCCACCACCATCAATGAGTTGATTTAGGTATACCTTAGTACTAAATAAGATCTTATGCCAACGCTGATCATTGCACTTATACCCACAAAAGAGAATAAGCAGTATGTGGGCTTCTTGAAGCACCATCACGACATCTTTTCCTAGAGTTATGATGAGAGGATAGGGATCTATCCTTAGGTCATCACCCACCATCTTTGTCTCCCATAGAGTCATCATGGGTTCAAGTAGACTCCTAGGAAAATTTATCCCTCATACGATGCCATGGTCAAGGACAAGTTTGATAATATTATCAAATACAACTTCATCAGGTAAGTCTATTACCTAACACTTGGGTTTTTTTTCATGAATCTCTATTCAATAATTTCCCCTTAAAATGTAGTATAATGCTGATCATGGGGTTGTCTAATGAGAAAGTCACAGGCTAAGTTATCAAACTGTCACTTTGTTAATTTGTTTTTGTTAAAGTTATAATTAGATTTGGGGAATTGAAATGAGTTAAAACATGTTAAATGATATAAAATCATAATGAAACTATAAATATACATTAGTGATTGAAAATCAAAAGCAAACTAGACTGAAGAAAATAAAAAAAAGAAGGCAGCAGTGGATGAACATCGATCCTTGAACACTCCCTCTATCCTTGGTTAATTGAATTATAAAATCATATTTCTTAATAATCACTAAAATAACTTCATGTGAACACCTATATTTCCTAGAATCCATATAAAGACCTCAAATATGGATGTTTACCCACTAATGAAAGTGATTTGATTACCCCAAGACCTTTGAGCAATCAAAACTAATTAAACTTTTTTTCTGCTCAATGGGGAGACCTCGCCCAAAGAAGTTTAAACAACAAGAAAATTATTTTAAATTAATAAGTTGATAAAAATACTAGAATAAAATATAATAAAGTGAATTTATGAAAGAAAAAAATACCTCCATCATTCATGAAAACCATTTCCAAAAAAATATAATAAGAATACATTGAAGTACCAAACTCAAAAGGGAAGAATCTTTGGATCTTCGTTGCCCACCACTACTTGGAGCTTAGACCTTAATGTCTTGATTATCATAAATGAAACTAATAATATGAATAATATATCCTCTATAAAATCTCACCCCCTTGATCTAACCCCATTGAAATGAAATAGAAGTAGAAAATATAAAGGAGTAGGGGGTGGCCAGGGTGCTCTCTAGAATGTGTACCCCACAAGTTTCCTAGAATTTGGACCTTCTACCAGACGAATAAAGATTATTTTTTCATAAATGTTGTTAAAAAATGAGTCCTATATCTCTATAAAAAATAAAAAAATATTTATACACGTTTAGAAAATGTTATGAATTAATTACTCACTAGATCTTCTTCTACTTGAGGAGACTCTTCATCTTCCACTTGTTTAACTTACTGAAAGAGTGCCATAATGATCTAATTTTTTCTTTAAACTTATAAGGAATGTGATTATATGAGCCCCATTGAGTATAAATTTTTAAAAAATTAATTTGGACATATGTAGATGGAGTTATGTCTCTTTTAATGATGTGGGATCCACACAGCCGACCATAAAAACTTTTTATAAAGACTGATTTATTTGGGCCTCCAGATGGATGATTTAGAGCTTGGTCCATTTTAAAAATATTAAGACCATATTCTAGGGGTTCCTAAAAAAATAATTATTCAAATTATATCACTATTTAAAAAATATTCCCAAAACGCCAAACTAATGAAAAACTGTTAAAAATCCAGAATTATGGCATTTTCACAATTTAGCTCAAAAAACAACAAAATTCAAAAAATGATGTAATTTCACATATAATGACACATTTGTGGGGATTAAATCATTGAAATGTAGATAAAATATATTGAAAATATCAACTATATCAATTCCCCCACAAATAGAACTTGGAATCCTGAACAAGTGAGCACTTAAAAATAAACTTCCTATGACAATTCAAAAAATATGTTAATGAAATTCACAAGCTCAAAATCATTGAACCAAAATTATCATGACTATTCAAAACATCAATTAAAAAATATTCTTTTTTTTCATTCCTTACTTTCCAATTTCATTCATTCCTCCATGCACAATTATTCCTACCTCACTTTTTTTCAACACATGATTTTGATTTTGAACAAAGATTTTCTCCTTTAAATAAAGGAAAGGGTAACCATAGGCTTGAAAATTTTCTAAATATCCACAAAATAGATTCAAATATTTTTATCCCTCATGATGTATTAGAATGGGATTTTATGTGGCTTAACATTGGTGGGTTTTGAAATGTGAAAAATTTTGAGGCAGAAAAAAATGGCTTGGCTCTTTGTTGAAGTAAAATTGCATGATTCAAGTTTTTCTTCAACATTTTTTTTGGAAATATCCAGATAGGGTACAACTTTCTTCCATTGAGAGCTCTATAAATGCATATCTCCATTTCACTTGAGAGCTCCAGATGGGCACAAATCCATTTCATTTGAGATCTCCATATGGGCACAACTCTCAGAAAAGTATTTTTATCATCAATAACATATCTTCAGAATATGAATTTACACCCATCATACCACCAAATGATGTAGCACATCAAAAATTAGCTCCCCCACACTTAATATTTACTAAAATCTTGAAATTTAATTTAAGAGAGAGTTGGATAGAGAAAGAGGATTTTAATATAGATATCTAGAAGGTAGTACATGACTACTAAGGGGTTAATAATTTCAAACGTACAAGGTGGTCTATAATAAAAAGTATTATCTAGAAAAGGGGGCTTTCAATCACAAACGAATTGCCTCAATCATTTTAAACACAACTTATTTAAAGATCACAAGTTTTGATAGAAAAAAGGTAAGTTCTAGTTCAAACATGCATTCTTTGGTTCACTCAAGAAGTGAGGTGAATGTGAAAAAGATGCAAGATTGGTTTAGAATCCTCATAAGAAAGTGATTTTCAGAAATGGAAAACATTCACGACATGGAATTCAAAATTAAATGGCATTTTCATGAGTTTCCCCAAATTGAATCTATAAAAAATCACATTTCTGTAATCATTTAAATTCAGTTCTATGAATCATGTTGGTTCCTTCAACTGACAAAAATTTTCAATTTACAAAGGATATTACTTTGAAACTCACAAGTTTTTTAACACAAAATTTGAAGTAAAACACGCAAAATTTGAAAACGCACAAAATCATATTCTACCAATGATGATTCTCCCCATAATTATTTTGTAAAATGTCCACATTTGGCATAGATTATATGAGAAATGAAAATCAAAAAGATAATATATGAAAAATCAAGTGGGAAGGGAAGACATGACCTTGTTTTTATTGAATAAAAGCAGTGTTGAGCTAGCCACATAAAAGCTAAAACATGGAAACCTACATGAAAAATAAACAAAAACAAATAATCAATTTTTTTTAAAGTAAGTAAAAAAAATAAAATAAATAAAGAGAAGGGAAAAGAGCCTTGGTATGAACCCCCAAGTGTGTGCTCAGATTTTACTACCCCTAGTCAAGCAGTTCCAACTAGTCATCCCCAATCTGAAGGCAGGTGATGTTTTTTTTCTCATGAACCACCAAAATGAAATCTATAAAATCTTCTTCATATCACACATCTTGTAGATTCTCCAAAAAATATATTTCTTTAGCTTCCCCTCCATGACTTTTATGTTTTTATGATATAGTGGAAGTGGGAACAAAATGTAAAGGAAACATCCTAAGACTTTATCCTAAAAAATACCTCCATTAGTTGTTGAATTTTAAATTCATTATGTGGTTCATCATCAATTTCAACTTCAAAAATGATTTCTTCATTGAAAATTATCTCTTCATCACCATCCTCACGTGTACCAATGTACTCAAATGGGCACACCATCCTTTCCTCAATTTCAACCTTGACATCCTCATCATCTGAAAAATAAATCCACTCAAAAGCAACATGAAATAAATCTTATCAGGGGAAAAACATATAAAATTATTATCAAAATAATCAGGAAAATATGGATCAAAATTTGAGACATCTCCCTACGGATTCTCAGGTTCCATCTCTTTCTGCGAGTCAAAAATAGTGGCATTGAAAGTGGGAAGCAACTTCAGTTCATCTATATGATTTCCAATAATGAATGACTCATGTTTATGTTTCTATTTATCCAAAGATTTATACAATGTTTCTAAATTATAAATTTCAAAAATTATGGCTTCAAATGAAATTTTGTTTTCAAAAAATTCATCCCAATTGTTTTCAAAAGAGTTTTGATTTCCAAAAGACACATCTATTGGTGAATCACTAAAAATTTCTTCCTTAAAATTCGAAAAAGATGATTCTAAATCAATATTAAACATATCCACACAAGGTTTATCAATATAAAAAATGGGTGGGACATGATTTTCCATTACTTGAGAATCTTTTTGAGCTTTTAGTTCTTTCAATTCTTTTAATTAATTGGTAATAATTCCCATGTTTTTTATTACTTCTTGAATAATTTGTTGAATCAACAAATTATTTTGTTGTATTTCAAGAGTATTTTATTGATATTTTAAAAATTAATCATGAAAATGCTCCTCATATTGTATAAAATCAGGCCAAACATAGGAGTAGTCACTATGAAAATCCATTTTTGGGTTTTTTTTTGAAAACTCCAAATTAGTGGTTAAAAACCCTCAAAAATGTAAATAAAAATCAGAAAAAATTTAGACAACCTCCCTGAAAATGGTTCCAAATTGATGATTGGGTTTTTTTGGGAAACCCCAGTCAAAAATTTCCCCATAAAATGTATCCTAGTGGTGACCATGGGGTTTTCTCATGAGGAGGTGGCATGCTATGTTATCAAACCGTCACTTTGTTAATTGTTTTTGTAGAATTAAAAATTAGAAATGGGAAATTTAAATTAGTTAAACCATGTTAAATGATATAAAATTAGAATGAAACTATAAATATATGTTAGTTATTTTAAATCATAAGCAAACCAGACTGAAGAAAACAAACAAAATAAGGAAACAATGGACAAACATCGATCATCGAACACTCTCTGTATCCTTATTTAATGGAATTATCAAATCATATTTCTCAATGATCACTAAAAAACTCCAAGTGAACACCTATATTGCCTATAAACCATATCTAGACCTCAAATATGAGTGTTTATCCCCTCATGAAAGTGAATCGATTACCGAAAGACCCCTGAGCAATCAAAACTAATTAAACTTATTACGCTCAATGGGGAGATCTCGCCCAAAGAAGTTTAAATGAAAAGGTGATTATTTTACATTAAAAAGTTGGTAAAGAGTCTAGAAAAAAATATAAGAAAGTGAATTACTAAAATAATAGAGACCTCCATCATTCATGAAAACCATTTCTAGAAAAATATAATAAGAATACATTGAAGTACCGAACTCAAACGGGAAGAATCTCCAGATCTCCACTTCCCACCACCACTTGGAGCTTAGCCCGTAATGTATTGATTAGTATCAATGGAAATAAAATTATCTAGAATATATCCTCCAAAAAATCTCACCCCCTTGATCCAAACCCCTTGAAATGAAAGATAAGTATAAAATATAACGGAGTAGGGGGTCGCCAGGGTGATGTCCAGAATGTGTGCCCGGATAGTTTCCTAGAATTTGGACATTCTACTATAAGAATAAAGATGCGTTGTCTTAATAATTGTTGTTATAACTCGATTTATCTATATCTCTACAAAATAACAAAATATTTTAACATGTTTAGAAAAAGTTATGAATGAATTACACAGTGGATCTTGTTCTGATCAAGGAGACTCTTTATCTTCTACTTATGTGACTCACTGAAAGAGTGCCATAATGATCTAATTTATCCTTTAAACTTATAATTAAAGTGATTATATGAGCCCCCTTGAATTAAAATTTGTAAAAAATTAATTTGGAAACCTGTAGCCAGAGTTATGCCTCTTTGAATGAGGTGGTTTTAGCACAGTCGACCATAAAAAATTTCCACAAAGCCTGATTTATTTGATCCTCCAGATGGATGATTTATTAATTGGTCTAGTTTAAAAAGATTAATGACATATTACATGGGTCCCTAAAAAAACAATAATTCAAATTAGATCACTATTGAAAACTATATTCCCAAAACATCAAACTAATTAAATAGTGTTAAAAATCCAGAATTAGGGCATTTTCACAATTTAGCTCAAAACACAACAAAATTCAAAAAATGATGCAATTTCATATATAATTAAACATTGGTTGGGATTAAATAATTTAAATGTAGATAAAATATATTTAAAATATCATATTTATCAATTCCCCCACACTTAGAACTTGGACTCTTCGACAAGTGAGCACTTCAAAATAAACTTCTAATGAAAATTCAAAACATATGTCATTGAAATTCACAAGCTCAAAATCAATGCACCAAAATTATCATGCATCTTCAAAAAATTCAATTAAAAATTATTATTTGTTTTCATTCCTTCCGTTCACATTTCATTCATTCCTCTATGAACAGTTATTCCTACCTCACTTTTATTTTCAACACATGATTTTGATTTTGAAAAAAGATTTTCTCCTCCAAATAAATACAAGGGTCACCATAGGATTGAAAAATTTCTAAATATCTACCCAATTGATGATAATATTTTTATCTATAATGAAGTATTATAATGGGATTTCATGTGGCTTTAGTTTGGTGGGTTTTGAAATGTGAAAAATTTTGAGGTAGAAAAAAATGGCCCGACGCTTTGTTGAAGCAAAATTGCATGATTCAAGTTTTTCTTCCACCTTTTTTGGAAAATATCTTTATAGGGAAAAAATTTATTCCATTGAGAGATATAGAAATTAATATATCCATTTAAATTGAGATCTCTAGATGGGAATAACTCTATTTCATTTGAGAGATCTAGATGGAAACAACTCTCAACAAAGGATTTTTATCATCAATGACATCTCTTCAAAATATGAATTTCCACCCAACATACCACTAAATGATGTAGCACATCACAAAGAAGCTCCCCCACAATTAATCTTTACTAAAATCATGAAATGTACTTCAAGAGTGGGTTGGATATGAAAACTGGATTTTAATGTGGCTATATAGCAGGTAGTATATGAATACTAAGGCGTCAAGAAGTTCAAATGTACAAGGTGGTCTATAATAAAAAGGATTATCTAGAAAAGGTGGATTCAATCCCAAAATAATTACCTCAATAATTTTGAACACAACTTATTTAAAGATCAAATATTTTGACAGAAAAAAGGAATGTTTTAGTTCAAACATGCATTCTTTGTTTCGCTTAATAAGTGAGGTAAATGTAAAGAAGATGCAAAATTGGTTCAGAATCCTCACGAAAAAGTGATTTTCAGAAATGGACAGAATTCACGGTATGGAATTCAAAATTAAATGGAAATTTTAGGAATTTACATAACTTGATTCTGGAACAAATAACTTTTTAAAAAATCATTTAAATTCAGTTCCATGAATCAAGTTGCTTCTTTCCATTAAAAAAATTTCAATTTACAAAGGATATTACTTTGAAGCTGGCAAGTTTTTTTAACACAAAATTTGAAGTAAAAAAACCCAAATTTGAAAAGACACAAAATCCTATTCTACTAAGGATGATCCTCCCCCACACCTATTTTATACAATTTCCACATTATGAACAAATTATATGAGAAATGAAAAAAAGATAATACATGACAAAAATGAGTGGGAAGGAAAGACATGACCTAATTTTTATTGAACAAAAGAAGCATTGAGCTAGCCTCCTAAAAGCTGAAGCATAGAAATCTACATGAAAAAAAACAAAGCACCAATTTTTTTAAAGCAAGTAAAGAAAAATAAAATAAATAAAGATAAGGGAAAAGAGCCTTGGTATGAACCCCCAAGTGGGTGCTAGGATTTCACAGCCCCTAGTCAGGCAGTTCCAGCTAGTCATCCCAAATCTAAAGGTGGGTGATGTTTTTCCTCATGAACCACAAAAATGAAATCTCTCCAATATTTTTTATCCCACACATCTTGTAGAATCTACCAAAACATATTTCTTCAGCTTCCCCTCTATGACTTTTATGTTTTTATGATATAGTAAGTGTGTGAGAAAAATGTAAAAGAAACCTCCAAAGAATTTATCCTCACAAAATACCTCAACTGGTTGTTGAATTTAAAACTCATTATGTGTTTCATCATCAAGTTCAGCTTTGAAAATTATTTCTTCATTGCAAATTAGCTCAAAATAACCATCCTCATGTGTACCAATATACTCAAATAGGCACACCATACTTTCCTCAATTTCAGCCTTAATATCCTCATCAATTGAAAAAATAATCTACTTAGAAGAAACATGAACTAAATATACAAAGGGAGAAGCACTTAGAAAATTATTATCAAAATAATCAGTAAAAGATGGATCAAAATTTGGGACATATACCTGTGTATTCTGAGGTTCAATCTCTTTTTGTGAGTAAAAAAAAGTGGCATTGAAAGTGGGAAGAAGATACGATTATTCCATATGATTTTCAATAATGAATGACCCATGTTTATCTTCCTCTTTATCCAAATATTCATATAATGTTTCTAAATTATCAATTTCAAAAATAGTGGCTTCAAATGAAATTTCATTTTTAACAAATTCTTCCCAATTGTTTTCAAAAGAGTTTTTATTTCCAAAAGACACATCTGTAGGTGAATCACTGAAAATTTATTCCTTAAAATTTGAAAAAGATGATTCCAAATCAGTATTCAACACATCCACACAAGGTTTATCAACATAAAAATGGGTGGGACATGATTTTCCATTTCTTGAGCATCTTTTTGAGCATTTAATTCTTTCAATTATTTTAATTCATTGGAAAGAATTCCCATTTGTTTGATTACTTATTTATATTTTATTGAATCACCAAATTATTTTGTTGTATTTAAAGAGTATTTCATAGAGATTTTAAAAATTCATCTTGAAAAGGCTCCTCATATTGTAGATAATCAGGCCAAATATTAGAGTAGTCATTGTGAAAATCCATCTTTTTTGGTTTTTTTTGAAAACTCTAAATAAGTGGTTAAAAATCATAGAAAAATCAAAAAATCAAAAAAACTTAGAAAACCTCCGCAGAAATAGTTTCAAATTTATGCTTGGTTTTTTTCATAAAACTCCAGTAAGTAATTTCCACTAAAAGTGTAGCACAATGGTGACCATGGGGTTGTCTCATGAGGAGGTCACATGCTAAGTTATCAAACCGTTACTTTGTGAATTTGTTTCTTTTAAAGTAAAAATTAGAAATGGTAAATTTAAATGATTTAAACCATGTTAAATGATATAAAATCAGAATTCAACTATAAATATATGTTAGTGATTGAAAATCAGAATGAAACCAGACTGAAGAAAACAAACAAAAGATGGCAGCGATGGACAAATATCGATCCTCAAACACTCCCTCTATCTTTGTTTAATTGAATTATCATATCGTATTTCTCAATGATAACTCAAATAACTCCAAGTGAACTCCTATATTGTCTTGAAACCATATAAATACCACTAATATGGGTTTTTATCCACTCATGAATGTGATTCGATTACCCAAATACCTCTGAGAAATTAAAACTAATTAAACTTGTTGTGCTCAGTGGGGAGACCTCACCAAAATTATTTTAAACAACAAGGTGATTATTTTACATTAATAATTTGATAAAAAGTATAGAAAAATATAATAAATTGAAATAATGAAAGAAAATAGACCTCCATTATTCATGAAAACCATTTCCAGAAAAATATAATAAGAATAAATTGAAGTACTAAACTCAAAAGGGAAGAATAATTAGATCTCCGCTTCCCACCACCACTTAGAGATTAGCCCTTAATGTATTGATTATAATAAATGGAACTCCTATTCTACAGAATATATCCTCCTTAAAATATCACCCCTTTATAAAACCCCCTTGAAATGAAATAGTATAAAATATAACGGAGTAGGGGGTGGCCAGGGTGCTGTCCAGAATGTGTACCCTAAAATTTTCTTAGAATTTGGACCTTCTATGAGACGAATAAAGATGATTTCTCTTCATAAATTTTGTTTTCACATGATTCTTATATCTATCTCAAAATACCAAAATATTTTGACACGTTTAGAAAAAGTTATGAATTAATTACTCAGTGGATCTTGTTATGCTCCAGGAGACTCTTCATCTTCCACTTGTTTGACTCACTCAAAGAGTGCCATAATGATATAATTTCTCCTTTAAAATTATCAGGAACACGAGTATATGATCACAATTGAATATACATTTAAAAAAATGAATTTGGACACCTGTATCTAGAGTTATTCCTCTTTTAATGAGATGGGCTCTACACAGTCGACCATAAAAAATTTACACAAAGCCTGACTTATTTGAGCCTCCAGATGCATGATTTAGCACTTTTTATAGTTTAAAAATATTAATAACATATTACAAGGGTTCTTAAAAAAATAATCATTAAAATTGGATCACTATTGGAAAATATATGACCAAAACATAAAACTAATGAAAAACTATTAAAAATCCAGAATTAGGGCATTTTAACAATTTAGCTCGAAACACAACAAAATTAAAAAAATGATGCATTTTCACATATAATGACACATTCTTGGGGATTAAATCATTTAAATGTAGATAAAATATATTGAAAATATCATATCTATCAATTCCCCCACACTTAGAACTTGTACTTTTGGACAAGTGAGAACTTCAAAATAAACTGCCAATGAAAATTCAAAATATATGTCAATGAAATTCACAAGATCAAAATCAATGATCGAAAATTATAATGAAACTTAAAAAACATAAATTAAAAATTATTCCTTATTTTCATTCCTTCCATTCCCATTTCATTCATTCCTCCATGCCCAATTATGCCTACCTCACATTTTTGTTTTCAACTCGTGATTTTGATTTTGAACAAAGCTTTTCCCCTACAAATAAATGCAAGGGTCACCATAGGATTGAAAATATTCTAAATATCCAAAAAATTGATTCAATGATTTTTATGAATCATGAGGTCTTATAATGGGCTTTTAGGTGGCTTAAGGTAGTAGGGTCTTGAAATGTAAAAAATTATGAGGTAGAAAAAAATGGTTTGGCTCTTTGTTGAAGAAAAATTGCATGATTCAAGTTTTTCTCCCAACTTTTATTTAGAAATATCCAGATAGGGCACAAATTTCTTCCATTAAGAGATCCAGACATGCATAGATCCATTTCATTTGAGATCTCTAGATGGGAACTACTCAATTTCATTTTGGAGCTCCAAATGAGCACAACTCTTAGAAAAGTATTTTTATCATCAATAACATCTATTCAGAATATGAATTTCCACCCAACATACCACCAAATGATGTAGCACATCACAAATCAACTCCCCTACAGTTAAACTTTAGTAAAATCATGAAATTTACTAAAAGAGTGGGTTATATAGGGAAAATGGATTTTAATGTGGCCATTTAACAGGAAGTACATGGCTACTAAGGGGTCAAGAAGTTCAAATGTACAAGGTGGTCTAGAATAAAAAGGATTATCTAGAAAAGGGGGATTTTAATCACAAACGAATTTCCTCAATCATTTTAAATACAAATTATTTAAATATCATAGATTTTGATATAAAAAAGGAAATTTCTAGTTCAAATATTCATTCTTTGGTTCACTCAAGAAGTGGGGTGAATGTGAATAAGATGCAAAATTGGTTGAGAATACTCACGGGCAAGTAATTTTGAGAAATGGATAGCATTCATGGAATGGAATTGAAAATTCAATGTCTTTTTCATGAATTTACACAACTTGATTCCAGAACAAAGAACATTTTAGAAATCATTTAAATTAAGTTCCATGAATCAATTTGGTTCCTTCCATTGATTTTTTTTCAATTTACAAAGGATATTACTTTGAAGCTCACAAGTTTTTTTAACACAAAATTTGAAAACACAGAAAATCTTATTCTACCAAGGATGATCCTCCCCCCACACATATTTTGTACAATGTCCACATTTTGCACAAATTATATGAGAAATGAAAATAAAAAAGATAATACATGACAAAAACAAGTGGGAAGGAAAGACATGACCTAGTTTTTATTGAACAGAAGCAGCATTGAGCTAGCCTCCTAAAAGCTATAGCATGGAAACCTACATGAAAAATAAACAAAAACAAAGCATCAATTTTTTTTGAAAGAAAGTAAAGAAAAATAAAATAAATAAAGAGAAGGGGAAAGATCCTTGGTATGAACCCCCAAGTGGGTGCTAGGATTTCACTGCCCCTAGTCAGGCAGTTCTAGCTAGTCATGCCCAATCTGAATGCGGGTGATGTTTTTTACACATGAAAAAGAAAAATGAAACCTCTCTAATATTCTTCATCTCACACATATTGTAGAAGCTCCCAAAACATATTTATTCAGAATCCCCTCTAGGACTTTAATGTTATGATGATATAGTGGAAGTGGAAACAAAATGTAAAAGAAACCTCCCAAGACTTTATCCTCACAATATACCTCCACTGTTTTTTTAATTTTAAACTCATTATGTGGTTCATCATCAAGTTGATCTTCAAAAATTATTCCTTCATTTAAAATTAGCTCAAAAACACCATCCTTACATGTACTAATGTAATCAAATAGGAACACGATCCTTTCCTCAATTTCATACTTGAAATCCTCATAATATAAAAAAACAATACACTAAAAAAAACATGAACTAAATATACACTGGGATAAGCACTTAGAAATTTTTTATTAAACTTGTGGATTCTTAGGTTCCAGATCTTACTCTGAGTCAAAAATAGTGGCATTGAAAGCGGGAAGCAGCTCCAGTTCTTCCATATGATTTTCAATAATGAATGACTCATGTTTATCTTCCTCTTTAGCAAAATATTTATACAATGTTTCTAAATTATCAATTTCAAAAATAGTGTCTTCAAATGAAATTTTATTTTCAACAAATTCATCCCAATTATTTTCAAAAGAGTTTTGTTTTCCAAAAGACACATCTATTGTTGAATCACTGAAAATTTATTCATTAAAATTTTAAAAAGATGATTCCAAATCCGTATTCAACACATAAACACAAGGTTTATCAATATAAAAAATGGGTGGGACATGATTTTCTATTTCTTGAGCATCTTTTTGAGCTTTGAGTTCTTTCAATTATTTTAATTCATTGGAAAGAATTCCCATTTGTTTGATTAATTATTGAATATTTAATTGAATCGCCAAATTATTTTGTTTTATTTCAAGAGTATTTCATTGATATTTTAAAAATTATTCATGACAAGGCTCCTTATATTGTAGATAATCAGGCCAAACATAGGAGTAGTCACTGTGAAAATCTGTTTTTTGGGGTTTTTTTCCTGAAAACTCTAAATTAGTGGTTAAAAATCTTAGAAAATGTAAAAAAAATAAGAAAACACTTAGAAAACCTCCTCAAAAATGGTTCCAAATTGATGATTAGGTTTTTTTCATGAAACTCCAGTCAATAATTTCCCCTTAAAATGTAGCACAGTGGTGACCATGGGGTTGTCTCATGAGGAGGTCACATGATAAGTTATCAAACTTTCATTTTGTCAATTTTTTTTGTTAAAGTAAAAAATTAGAAATGGGAAATTAAAATGAGTTAAACCATGTTAAATGATATAAAATCAGAATGAAAATATAAATATATGTTAGTTATATAAAATCAGAAGAAAAACAGACTGAAGAAAACAAACAAAATAAGGAAGTGGTGGACAAACATCGATCCTTGAACACTCCCTCTATCCTTGTTTAATTGAATTATAAAATAATATTTCTCAATAATCACTAAAATAATTCTACTTGAACACCTATATTTCCTAGATAAAATATCAATACCTTAAATATGGGGTTTTATCCACTCATGAAATTGATTTGATTACCCAAAGACCACAGAGCAATCAAAAATAATTAAACTTGTTGTGCTCAATGGGGAGACCTCGTGCAAAGAAGTTTAAAAAAAAGGTGATTATTTTAAATTAATAAGTTTATAAATAGTCTAGAACAAATTATAAGAAAGTGAATTCATGAAATAAAAGAGACCTATATCATTCATGAAATCCATTTGTAGAAAAATATAGTAAGAATACATTAAAGTACCAAACTCAAAAAGGGAAGAATCTTCGAATCTCCGCTGCCCACTGCCACTTGGAGATTAGCCCTTCATGTCTTGATTATTATTAATGGAACTCATATTCTACAATATATCTCCTCCATAAAATCTCACTCCCTTGATCCACCCCCTTTAAATGAAAGAGATGTATAAAATATAACAGAGTAAGGGTGGCCAGGGTGATGTCCAGAATGTATACCCTGAAAGTTTACTAGAATTTGGGCCTTCTACCAAATGAAATAAGAAAAGTTGTGTTAATAAATTTTGTTCAAACATGATTCCTATATCTCTATACAAAATACCAAAATATTTGGACATGTTTATAAAAATTTATGAATTAATTACTCAATGTATCTTATTCTTCTCAAGGGGAATCTTCATGTTACAGTTGTTTAACTTGCTTAAAGAGTGCCATAACGATCGAATTTCTCCTTTAAAATTAGAATGAACGCATGTCTATGATCCCCCTTGAATATAAATTTGTAAAAAATGAATGTGGAAACATGTATCTAGAGTTATTCCTCTTTAAATGAGGTGGGATCCACACATCCAACCATAAAAACCTTCCACAAAGCCTAATTTATTTGAGCCTCCAAAAAGATTATTTAGTACTTGGTACAATTTAAAAAGATTAATACCATATTCCAGGGGTTCATAAAAAAATAATCATTTAAATTGGATCACTATTGAAAAATATATTCCCAAAACATCAAACTAATGAAAAACTATTAAAAATTCGGAATTAGGGAATTTTCACAATTTAGCTCAAAACAAAACAAAATTAAAAAAATGATGCAATTTCACATATAATGAAACATTTGTGGGGACTAAATAATTTAAATTTAGATAAAATATATTGAAAATATCAGATATATTAATTCCCCCAAATTTAGAACTTGAACTCTTGGACAAGTGATCACTTCAAAATAAACTTCCAATGAAAATTCAAAACATATGTCAATGAAATTCACAAGCTCAAAATCAATGCACCAAAATGATCATGAAACTTCAAAAAATTTAATTTAAATTTAGTATTTTTTTTCTATTCCTTCCATTCCCATTTCATTCATTCCTCCATGCTCAATTATTCCTACCTCACCTTTTTTTCTCAAAACATGATTTTGCTTTTGAACAAATATTTTCTCCTCTAAATAAATGCAAGGGTTACCATAGGCCTGACAAATTTCTAAATCTCCACCAAATTTATCCAAATATTTTTATCCATAATGAGGTCTTAGAATGGGATTTTATGGGGCTTAAGGTCGATGGGTTTTGAAATGTGAAAAATTCTAAGGCTAAAAAAAAATGGTTCGGCTATTTGTTAAAGCAAAATTGCATGATTCTAGTTTTTCTTCCACATTTTTTTTGGAAAGCTCCAGATAGGGAAAAAATTTCTTCCATTGAGATCTCCATACATGCATTGCTACATTTCATTTTAGAGCTCCATATGGTCATAAATCCATTTCATTTGAGATCTCCAGATGGGCACAACTCTCAGCAAAGTATTTTTTATCATCAATAAATCTATTTAGAATATGAATTTCCACCCAAAATACTGCCAAATGATGTATCACATCACAAATAATCCCCCCCCACACTTAATATTTATGAAAATCATGAAATGTACTTCAAGAGTGGCTTGGATAGGGAAACTGGCTTTTAATGTGGCTATCTAGTAGGTAGTACATGGTTACTAAGGGGTTAAGAAGTTCAAATTCACAAGGTGGTGTATAATAAAAAGGATTATCTAAAAAAAGGGATTTCAATAAAAAAATAATTGCCTCAATCATTTTGAACACAAATTATTTAAATCTCATAGGTTTTGACAGAAAAAAGGAAATTTCTAGTTCAAACATGCATTATTTGGTTCACTCAGGACGTGGGGTGAATGTGAAGAAGATGAAAAATTGGTTCAGAATCCTTATAGGTAGGTGATTTTTAGAAATGGACAACATTGAAATCACATAATTCAAAATTAAATGGCTTTTTCATGAATTTACACAACTTGAATCTAGAACAAAGAACATTTCAGCAATCATTTAAATTTAGTTCCATGAATAAAGTTGGTTCCTTATATTGATTTTTTTTTCAAATTATAAAGATATTACTTTGAATCTCACAAGTTTTTTTAACACAAAATTTGAAGTAAAACAAACAAAACTTGAAAAAACACAAAATACTATTCTACCAAGGATGATCTTCCCATACAACTATTTTTTATAATGTCTATATTGTGCACATATTATATGAGAAATGAAAATAAAAAAGATAAGACATGAGAAAAAAAAGTGGTAAGTAAAGACATGACCTGGTTTTTATTAAACATAAGAGGCATTGAGATAGCCTCCTAAAAGCTATAGCATAGAAAGCAACATGAAAAATAAACAAAAATAAAGCATCATTTTTTTGAATGTAATTAAAGAAAAATAAAATAAATAAAGATAAGGGAAAATGGCCTTTGTATGAACCCCCAAGTGGGTTCTAGGATTTCACTGCACCTAGTTAGGCAGTTCTGGCTAGTCATACCCAATCTGAAGGTGGGTGATGTTTTTCCTCATAAACCACCGAAATGAAATATCTCAAATCTTATTCTGGTCACACATATTGTAGAAGCTCCCAAAAAAATATTTCTTCAGCTTCCCCTCTACGGATTTTATGTTTTGATGATATAGTGAAAGTGGAAAAAAATGTAAAATAAACCTCCCATGACTGTATCCTAAAAAATACCTCCACCGGTTATTGAATTTTAAACTCATTGTGTGTTTCGTTATCAAGTTAATCTTCGAAAATTATTTCTTCCTTTTAAATTAGCTCAACATCACTATCCTCACATGTACCAATGTACTCAAACGGGCACACCATCCTTTCCTCAATTTCAGCCTTGACACCCTCATCATCTGGAAAATCAATCCACTCAGAAGAAACATGAACTAAATCTTCACAGGGAGAAGCACATAGAAAATTACTATCAAAATAATCAAGAAAATATGGATCAAAATTTGAGACATCTCCCTGTGGATTCTCAAGTTCCAACTCTTTCTATGAGTAAAAAATAGTGGCATTGAAAGTGGGAAGCAGCTTCGGTTCTTCCATATGATTTTCAATAATTAATGAATCATGTTTATCTTCATCTTTATCCAAAGATTCATAAACTGTTTCTAAATTATCAATTTAAAAAATAGGGGCTTCTAAGGAAAATTCATTTTCAACAAATACATCCCAATTATTTTCAAAAGAGTTTTGATTTACAAAAGACACATATGTTGGTGAATCATTGAAAATTTCTTCCTTAAAATTTGAAAAAAAAGAATCCAAATCAACATTCAACACATCCACACAAGGTTTAGCAACATAAAAAATGGGTGGTACATGATTTTCCATTTCTTGAGCATCTTTTTGAGCTTTTAGTTATTTCAATTATTTTAATTCATTAGAAAGACTTTCCATTTGTTTGATTACTTCTTAAATATTTTGTTGAATCACCAAATTATTTTATTGAATTTGAAGATTATTTACATGAAATTTTAAAAATTCACTATGATAAGGCTCTTCATATTGTAGATAATCAGGCTAAACATAGGAGCTGTAACTGCGAAAATCCATTTTTTTGGGTTTTTTTTGAAAACACGAAATTAGTGGTTAAAAATACTAGAAAATGTAAAAAAAATCAAAAAAACTTATAAAACATCCCCATAAATGGTTCCAAATTTATTCTTGGGTTTTTTGTCATGAAACTCCAGTCAATAATTTCCCATTAAAATGTAGCACTGTAGTGACCATGAGGTTGTCTCATGAGGAGGTCACAGGATAAGTTATTTTTGTTAAAGTTAGAATTAGAAATGGGAAATTGAAATGAGTTAAAACATTTTAAATGATACAAAATCATAATTCAACAATAAATATACATTAGTGATTGAAAATCATAATCAAATCATACTGAATAAAACAAACAAAAGAAGGCAGTGGTGGACAAACATCGATCCTTGAACACTCCCTCTATCATTGTTTAATAAAGTTATCAAATTATATTTCTCAATGATCACTCAAATAACTCCAAGTGAACACCTATATTTCATAGAAACCATATCAAGACTTAAAATATGGGTTTTTATCCACTCACGGAAGTTATTCAATAACCCAAAGACCTCTGAGCAATCAAAACTAATTAAACTTGTTTGCGCTTACTGGGGAGACCTCACCCAAAGAAAATTAAACAATAAGAAAATTATTTTAAATTAATATGTTTATAAAAATTATAGAATAAAATATAATAAATTGAATTCATGAAATAAAAAATACCTCCATTATTCATGAAAACCATTTCCAGAAAAATATAATAAGAATACATTGAAGTACCAAACTTAAAAAGGGAAGAATCTTCGGATCTCTACTACTCACCACCACTTGGAGTTTATCCCTTCATGTATTGATTATAATAAATTTAAATCCTATTATCTAGAATATATACTTCATAAAATCTCACTCCCTTGATCTACACCCCTTGAAATGAAAGAGAAGTAGAAAATATAAAGGAGCAGGGGGTGGCCAGGGTGCTGTCCTGAATGTGTACCCAAAAAGTTTCCTAGAATTTGGTCCTTTTACAGACCGAATAAAGATTATTTGTATTAATAAATATTATTCTCATGCGATTCATCTATCTCTATACAAAATATCAAAATATTTTGTCATGTTTAGAAAACTTTATGAGTTAATTACTCAGTGGATCTTGTTCTGCTCGAGGAGACTCTTCATCTTCTACTTGTTTAACTCCCTCAAAGAGTGACATAATGATCAAATTTATCATTTAAAATTATCATGAATTCGATTTTATTATCCCCCTTGAATATAAATTTGGAAAAAATGAGTTTGGACACATGTATCTGGAGTTATGCCTCTTTGAATGTGGTGGGTCGACACAACAGACCATAAAAACTTTCTAGAAAGCCTGATTTATTTGAGTCTCTAGATGGATAATTTAGCACTTGGTCCAATTTAAAAATATTAAGAATATATTCCAGGGGTTCCAAAAAAAATAATCATTCAAATTGGACCACTATTTAAAAATATATTCACAAAACATCAAACTAATGAAAAACTCTTAAAAACATGGAATTAGGGCATTTTCACAAGTTAGCTCCAAATAAAACAAAATTGAAAAAATGATGCAATTTCACATATAGTGAAACATTTTTGGGGATTAAATAATTTAAATATAGACAAAATATATTTAAAATATCAGATCTACCAATTCCCACACACTTAGAACTTGGACTCCTGGAAAAGTGAGCACTTCAAAATAAACTTCCAATGAAAATTCAAAATATATGCCAATGAAATTCACAAGATCAAAATCAATGTACCAAAATTATCATGCCTCTTCGACAAACTTAAATTAAAAATTCTTCTTTGTTTTCATACCTTACACTTTCATTTCATTTATTCCTCCATGAACAATTATGCCCACCTCACTTTTTTTTTCAACACATGATTTTTATTTTGAAAAAAGGTTTTCTCCTCCAAATAAATGCAAGGGTCACCATAGGCTTGAAAAATTTATAAATCTCCACAAAATTTCTTTGGAGATTTGTATCCATAATGAGGTCCTATAATGAGATTTTATGTGTCTTAAGGTTGGTGGGTTTTGAAATGTGAAAACTTCTGTGGTAAAAAAAAATGGATTGTCTCTTTGTTGAAGCAAAATTTCATGATTCTGGTTTTTCTTCATCCTCTTTTTTGGAATGATCTAGACGGGGAACAAATTTCTTCCATTGAGAGATCCATACATGCATAGCTCCATTTAATTTGAGAGATCTACATGGGAAAAACTCCATTTCATTTGAGAGATCCATATGAGTACATCTCTTAGAAAAGTATTTTTATCATCAATAACATCTCTTCAGAATATGAATTTCCACCCAAAATACCACCAAATGAGGTAGAAAATCATAAAGAATCTCCCCCACAATTAAGATTTACTAAAATCATGTAATGTACTTCAAGAGCAGGTTGGATAAGGAAACTGGATTTTAATGTGGCTATAGAGCAGGCAATAGATGGCTACTAAGGGGTCAAGAAGTTCAAATGTATAATGTGATCTATAATAAAAAGGACTATCTAGAAAAGGGGGATTTCAATACCAAATTAATTGCCTCAATCATTTTGAACACAAATTATTTAAAGCTCATAGCTTTTGACAGAAAAAAGGAAAGTTTTATTTCAAACATGCACTCTTTGGTTCACTCAAGAAGTGGGGTGAATATGAAGAAGATGAAAAATTGGTTCAGAATCCTCATGGGCAAGTGATTTTTAGAAATAGACAACATTCACAGCATTGAATTTAAAATTCAATGGCCTTTTCATGAATTTACACAACTTGAATCCAGAACAAAGTACATTTCAACAATCATTTAAATTTAGTTCCATGAATCAAGTTGGTTCATTCCATTGACAAAAATTTTCAATTTACAAAGGATATTACTTTGAATATCACAAGTTTTTTTTAACAAAAAATTTGAAGTAAAAAACACAAAATTTGGAAACACACAAAATCCTATTCTACCAAGGATGATACTCCCCCCACACCTATTTTTTATAATGTACACATTGTAAATATATTATATGAGAAATAAAAATAAAAAAGATAATACATTACAAAAAAAAGTGGGAAGGAAAGACATGACCTTGTTTTTATTGAATAGAAGCAGCATTGAGTTAGTCTCCTAAAAGCTGCAGAATAGAAACCTACAATAAAAATAAAAAAAACAAAGCATAATTTTTTTAAAGAAAGTAAAGAAAAATAAAATAAATAAAGATAAAGGAAAAGAGCTTTGGTATGAACACCCAAGTGGGTGGTAGGATTTCACTTCCCCTAGTCAGGAAGTTCCAGCTAGTCATCCCCAATCTGAAGGTAGGTGATGTTTTTTCTTCATGAACCACCAAAATGAAATCTCACCAATATTATTCAGCTCAGACATCTTGTATAATCTTTCAAAAAAAGATTTGTTCAACTTCACCTCCATGAAGTTTATGTTTTGATGATATAGTAGATTTGGGAACAAAATGTAAAGGAAACCTCCCAAGACTTTATCCCCACAAAAGACCTCCATTGGCTATTGAATTTGAAACTTATTATGTGGTTAATCATCAAGTTCATATTTTAAAATGATTTCTTCATTGAAAATTAACTTAGCATCACCATCCTCACGTGTACCAATGTACTGAAATGGTCCCACCATCCTTTCCTCAATTCCAACATTGACATCCTCATCATCTAAAAAGTAAATCCACTTAGAAAAAACATGAACTAAATCTCCACAGGGGGAAGCAATTAGAAAATTATTATCAAAATAATTAGGAAAATATGGATCAAAATTTGATACATATCCCTATGGATTATTAGGTTCTAGCCCTTTCTATGAGTCAAATATAGTTGCATTAAAATTGGGAAGAAGCTCTGGTTCTTCCATATAATTTTTAATAATGAATGAATCATGTTTCTCTTCCTATTTATTAAAATATTCATACAATGTTTCTAAATTATCAATTTCAAAAAAAGTGGCTTCAAATGAAATTTCATTTTCAACAAATTCATCCCAATTGTTTTCAAAAGAGTTTTGATTTCCAAAAGACACATATGTCGGTGAATCAATGAAAATTTCTTCCTTAAAATTTAAAAAAGATGATTCCAAATAAATATTTAAAACATCCAAAAAAGGTTTACCAACATCAAAAATAGGTGGGACATGATTTTCCATTTATTGAGCATCTTTTTGAGCTTTCAGTTCTTTAAATTATTTTAATTCATTGGAAATAATTCCCATTTGTTTGATTAATTCTTGAATATTTTGTTGAATAACCTAATTATTTTATTTTATTTCAATAGTATTTCATTGAAGTTTTTAAAATTCATCATGAAAATTCTCCTCATATTGTAGATAATCAATCCAAACATAGGAGTAGTCACTATGAAAATCCATTTTTTTGGGTTTTTTTTGAAAACTCTAAATTAATAGTTAAAAATCCTAGAAAATGTAAAAAAAATAGAAACAACTTAGAAAATATCCCTATAAATAGTGTAAAATTGATTCTTGGGTTTTTTTTGTGAAACTACAGCCATTAATTTCCCTTTAAAATGTAGCACAATGGTGACCATGGGGTTGTCTCCTGAGGAGGTTGTAGGCTAAGTTATCAAAATATAACTTTGTTAATTTGTTTTTGTTAAAGTAAGAATTAAAAATGGGAAATTGAAATAAGTTAAACCATGTTAAATTATATAAAATAAGAATTCAACTATAAATATATACTAGTGATTTAAAATCATAAGCAAACCAGATTGAAGAAAACAAACAAAAGAATGCAGCGGCGAACAAACATCGATCCTCGAACACTCCCTATATCCTTGTTTAATCAAATTATAAAATTATATTTCTCAATGATCACTAAAATAACTCAAATTGAACACCTATATTTCATAGACACCATATCGAGACTTCAAATATGGGTGTTTATCCACTCATAAAAGTGATTCGATTACCCAAATACCATCGAGCAATCAAAACTAATTGAACTTGTTGTTCTCAATGGGAAGATCTCACCCAAAGAAGTTTAAACAACAAGGTGATTATTTTGCATTAATAAGTTGATAAAATTTCTAGAACAAAATATAAGAAAGTGAATTCATTAAATGAAAGGGGCCTCTATCATTCATGAAACCATTTCAAGAAATATATAATAATAATACATTGAAGTACCAAACTCAAAAGGGAAGAATATTCAGATCTCCGCTGCCCACCACTACTTGAAGATTAGACCTTAATGTCTTTATTATCATCAATTAAACTGATATTATCCAAAACCCCCTTTAAATGAAAGAGAATTAGAAAATATAAAGGATTAGGGGGTGGCTAGGGTGCTTTCTAGAATGTGTACCCAGAGTGTTTCCAAGAATTTGGACCTTCTACCGGCCAAATAAAGATGAGTTATCTTCATAAATGTTGTTCGAACACAATTTATATATCTCTATAAAAAATACCAAAATATTTGGACACGTTTTAGAAAAATTTGTGAATTAATTACTCAGTGGATCTTGTTCTGCTCGAGGAGACTCTTCATCTTCTATTTTTTTTGACTCGCTCAAAGAGTGCCATAATGATAGAATTTCTTCTTTAAAATTATTATTAACGTGATTCTATGATACCCCTTGAATATAAATTTGGAAGAAATGAATTTGTACAAATGTATCCTGATTTATGCCTCTTTTAATGATGTGGGATCCACATAGCCGACCATAAAAACTTTCCACAAAGCCTGATTTATTTGAGCCTCCAGATGGATGATTTAACACTTAGTCCAGTTTAAAAAGATTAAGACCCTATACCAGGGGTACCTAAAAAAATAATCATTCAAAGTGGATCAATATTTAAAAGATATTCCCAAAACATAAAACTAATGAAAAACTATTAAAAATCATGAATTAGGGTATTTTCACAATTTAGCTAAAACACAACAAAATTCAAAAAAATGATGCAATTTAACATATAATAACACATTGGTGGGGATTAAATCATTGAATTGTAGATAAAATATATTGAAAATATCAGATCTATCAATTTACCCACACTTATAACTTGAACTCCTAGACAAGTGAGCACTTCAAAATAAAATTCCAATGAAAATTCAAAACTCATGTCAATGAAATTCACAAGCTCAAAATCAATGCACCAAAATTATCATGCCTATTCAAAAACTTCAATTACAAATTCATATTTTTTTTCATTCATTAAATTCCCATTTCATTCATTATTCCATGCATAATTATGCCTACCTCACTTTTTTTCAATACATGATTTTGATTTTAGACAAAGATTTTCTCCTCCAAATAAATGCAAGGGTCACCATAGAATTGAAAAATTTCTAAATCTCTAAAAAATTGATTAAAATATTTATATCCCTATTGTGGTTTTATAATGGGATTTTATTTGTCTTAAGGTTGTTGGGTTTTGAAATGTGAAAAATTATGATGTAGAAAAAAATGGATTGGCTTTTTGTTGAAGAAAAATTGCATGATTCCCATTTTTCTTCCACCTTTTTTTGGACAGCTCCAGATAGGAACAACTTTATTCCATTGAGATCTCCATAAATGCATAACTCCATTTAATTTGAGAGCTCCAGATGGGAATAAATCTCAGGAAATTATTTTTATCATCAATAACATCTCTTCAGAATATGAATTTCTACCCAACATACCACTAAATGATGTAGCACATCAGAAAAAATCTCCCCCACACTCAAGATTTAGTAAAATAATGAAATGAACTTCAAGAGAGGGTTGGATAGAGAAACTGTATTTTAATGTGGCTATCTAGTAGGAATTACATGGATACTAAGGGGTTCAAAAGTTCAAATGTACAAGGTGGTAAAAAAATAAAAAGGATTATCCTGAAAAGGGGGATTTTAATCAAAAAAGAATTTCCTCAATAATTTTGAACACAATTTATTTAAATATCATCGGTTTTGATAGAAAAAAGGAAATTTACAGTTCAAACATATATTCTTTGGTTCACTCAAGAAGTTTGGTGAATGTGAAGAAGACGTAAAATTGGTTCAGAATCCTCATAGGAAAGTGATTTTTAGAAACAGACAACATCCACAGCATGGAATTCAAAATTCAATGGCCTTTTCATGAATTTCCACAACTTGAATATAGAAAAAAAATATTTTAGCAATAAATTAAATTCAGTTCCATGAATCAATTTGGTTCCTTCCATTGACAAAAATTTTCAATTTATAAAGGATTTTACTTTGAATCTCATTAGTTTTTAACACAAAATTTGAAAACACAGAAAATCCTATTCTACCAAGGATGATCCCCCCCCAGAACTATTTTGTAAAATGTCCACATTGTGCATATATTATATGAGAAATGAAAAAAAAAAATACAAGACATGAAAAAAACAAATGGGAAGGAAAGACATGACCTTGTTTGTATTGAACAAAAGAAGCCATGAGCTAGCCTTCTAAAAGCTGTAGCATGGAAACCTACATGAAAAATAAAAAAACAATCATCAATTTTTTTGAAAGCAAGTAAAGAAAAATAAAATAAATAAAGAAAATGGAAAATATCCTTGGTATGAACCCCAAAGTGGGTGCTAGGATTTCACTTCCCATAGTCAGGCAGTTCCAGCTAGTCATCCCCAATCTAAAGGCGGGTGATGTTTTTTCCTTATGAACCACCAAAACTAAATCTATCCAATCTTCTTCATCTCACCAATATTGTATAAGATCCCAAAAATTTATTTCTTCTGCTTCCCCTCCATGAATTTTATGTTTTGATGATATAGTGGAAGTGGGAAGAAAATTTAAAAGAAACCTCCCAAGACTTTGTCCTCACAAAATACCTCCAATGGTTGTTGAATGTTAAACTCATTATGTGTTCCATCATAAATTTAAACTTCAAGAATGATTTATTTATTGAAAATTAGCTCGACATCACCATCCTCACATGTACCAATGTACTCATATGGGAACGTCATCCTTTCCTCATTTTCAACCTTGACATCCTCATCATCTAAAAAATAAATCCACTCAAAAGCAACATGAACTAAATTTAAACAGGGAGAAACACTTAGAAAATTTTTATCAAAATAATCAGGAAAATATGGATAAAAATTTGAGACATCTTCCTATGGATTCTCAGGTTCCATATCTTTCTGTGAGTAAAAAATAGTGGCATTGAAAGTGGAAAGCAGATTCAGTTATTCCATATGATTTCCAATAATGAGTGACTCATGTTTATCTTCCTCTTAATCCAAATATTCATACAATGTTTCTAAATTATCAATTTCAAAAATAGTGGCTTCAAATGAAATTTCATTTTTACTAACTCATCCCAATTGTTTTCAAAAGACATATCTGTTGCTGAATCACTGAAAATTTATTCCTTCAAATTTTAAAAAGATGATTCCAAATAAGTATTAAAAAAATCCACTTTATTTTTATCAAAATAAAAAATGGGTGGTACATTATTTTCTATTTTATGAGCATATTTTTGAGCTTTCGGTTCATTTAATCCTTTTAATTCATTGGAAGGAATTCTGATTTGTTTGATTACTTCTTGAATATTTTGTTGAATCACCAAATTATTTTGTTGTATTTTAAGATTATTTCATTGATATTTTAAAAATTAATCATGACAATCCTCCTTATATTTTAGATAATCAGGCCAAACATAGTAGTAGTCACTGTGAAAATCCATTTGTTTGGGTTTTTTTGAGAACTCAAAATTAGTGGTTAAAAACCCTAAAAAATGTAAAAAAATCAGAAACAACTTAGAAAAAATCCCTGAAAATAGTTCCAAATTGATTATTGGGTTTTCTGTTATGAAAATCTTGTCAATAATTTCCCCTTAAAATGTAGCACAGTGGTGACCATGGGGTTCTCTCATGAGGAGGTTGCATGCTAAGTTATCAAACTGTGACATTGTTAATTTGTTTTTGTTAAAGTCAAAATTAGAAATGGGAAAATGAAATGAGTTAAACCATTTTAAATGAAATAAAATCACAATTAAACTATAAAAACATGTTAGTTATTGAAAATTAGAATCAAACTATGCTGAAGAAAACAAACAAAAGAAGGCAGTGGTGGGAAAACATCGATCCTTGAACACTATCTCTATCCTTGTTTAATGGAATTATCAAATCATATTTCTCAATTATCCATCAAATAACTCCAATTTAACACCTATATTTTCTATACACAATATCTATACCTCAAATATGGGTGTTTATCAACTCATTAAAGTGATTCAATTACCCAAAGACCTCTGAGTAATCAAAACTAATTAAACTTGTTGTGCTCAACGGGGAGACCTCACCCAAATAAGTTTAAACAAAATAATGATTGTTTTACATTAATAAGTTGATAAAAAATATAGAAATAAATATAATAAAGTTAATTAATGAAACAAAATATACCTCTATCATTCATGAAAACCATTTCTAGAAAAATATAGTAAGAATACATTGAATTACCAAACTCAGAAGGGAAGAATCTTCAGATCTCTGCTGCCCACAACCACTTGGAGTTTATCCCTTAATGTCTTGATTATAATAAATGGAACTAATATTATCCAACATATAACCTCCATAAAATCTCACTTCCTTGATCCAACTCCCTTTAAATGAAAGAAAAGTAGAAAATATAAAGGTTTAGGGGGTGGCCAGGGTGCTGTCCAGAATGTGTACCCAGAAAGATTCATAGAATTTGAACCTTCTACTAGCCAAATAAATATGATCTGTCTGCATAAATGTTGTTCGTACTTGAGTCATATATAACTCTACAAAATAAAAAAAATATTTTGACATTTTTCTAAAACGTTATGAAGTAATTACTCAGTGGATCTTGTTCTGCTCGAGGAGACTCTTCATCTTCAACTTGTTTGACTCTCTCAAAGAGTGACATAATGATATAATTTATCCTTTAAACTTATCATGAACGTGTGTATATGATCCCCATTGAATATAAACTAGTAAAAAATGAATTTGGACACCTAAATTTAGAGTTATTCCTCTTTTAATGAGGTGGGATCCACACAACTGACTATAAAAACTTTCCACAAATCCTGATTTATTTGAGCCTCTAGATGGATGATTTAGAACTTGGTATAGTTTACAAAGATTAAGAAACTATTCCAAGGGTTACTATAGAAAATTAATCATTCAAATTTGATCAATATTTAAAAATATATTCCCAAAACATCAAATTAATGAAAAACTATTAAAAATCCCGAATTAGGGCATTTTCACAATTTAGCTCAAAACACAACAAAATTTAAAAAATTATGCAATTTAACATATAATGAAACTTTGGTAGTGATTAAATCATTTAAATTTAGATAAAATATATTGAAAATATCAGGTCTATCAATTCCCCCACACATCGAACTTGGATTCCTAGGCAAGTGTGCACTTCAAAATAAACTTCCAATGAAAATTCAATACATATGTTAATGAAATTCACAAGCTCAAAATCAATGCACCAAAATTATCATGCCTCTTAAACAAATTCAATTATAAATTATTATTTGTTTTCATTCCTTCCATTCCCATTTCATTCATTCCTCCTTACAAAATTATACCTGCCTCACTTTTTTTTCAACCAATGATTTTGATTTTAAACAAATCTTTTCTCCTCCAATAAAATGCAAGGGTCACCATAGACTTGAATTTTTTTCAAAATATCCACCCAATTGATTAAAATATCTGTATCCATAATGAGTTATTAGAATGGTATTTTATGTCGCTTAAGGTTGTTGGGTTTTGAAATGTGAAAAATTCTGAGGCAGAAAGAAAGGGTTGGCTCTTTATTGAAGCAAAATTGCATGATTCGAGTTTTTCTTCCACCTTTTTTTGGAAAGCTTGAGATAGGGCACAAATTTATTCCATTGAGAGCTCCAGACATGCATAGATTCATTTAATTTGAGTGCTCTAGATGAGAATATCTCTTAGAAAAGTATTTTTATCATCAATAACATATCTTCAGAATATGAATTTCCACCCAACATATCACCAAATGATGTAGCACATCAAAAAGTAGCCCCCCCACACTTAAGATTTACTAAAATCATGGAATCTACTTCAAGAGAGGTTTGGATAGAGAAAATGGATTTTAATGTGGTTATCTAATAGGCAGTACATGAATACTAAGGGGTAAAGAAGTTCAAATGTACAAGGTAGTCTAGAATAAAAAGGATTATCAGGAAAAAGGGGATTTCAATCACAAAATAATTGCCTCAACTATTTTGAATAAAACTATTTAAAGCTCACAGGTTTTGACAGAAAAAAAAGAAATATCTAGTTCAAACATGCATTCTTTGGTTCACTTAAGAAGTGGGGTGAATGTGAAGAATATTAAAAATAGGTTCAGAATCCTCATGGGTAAGTGATTTTTAGAAATAGATAGCATTCACATCATGGAATTCAAAATTCAATGGCCTTTTCATGAATTTTTGCAACCTGAATCCATAACAAGTAACACTTAAACAATCATTTAAATTCAATTCCATGAATCATGTTGGTTCCTTCCATTGAAATTTTTTTTCAATTTACAAAGGATATTACTTTGAAGCTCATTAGTTTTTTAACACAAAATTTGAATTAAAACACACAAATTTTGAAAACAAAAAAAATCCTATTCTACCAAGGATGATCCTCCCCCACACCTATTTTGTACAATTTCCACATTGTGAAAAAATTATATGAGAAATTAAAATCAAAACGATAATACATGAAACAAACAAGTGGGAAGGAAAGGCATGACCTAGTTTTTATTGAAAAGAAGCAGCATTGATTTAGTCTTCTAAAAGCTGCAGCTTGGAAACCTACATGAAAAATAAAAAAAAATAATCATTTTTTTTGAATGAAAGTAAAGAAAAATAAAATAAATAAAGAGAAGTGGAAAGAGATTTGGTATGAACCCCCCAAGTGGGTGCTAGGATTTCACTACCCCTAGTCAGGCAGTTCTAGCTAGTAATCCCTAATCTGATGGTGGGTGATGTTTTTTCCTCATGAACCAAAAAAATGAAATCTCCCCAATCTTCTTCAGCTCACACATCTTATGAAATATCCCAAAAACAAATTTCTTCACCTTCCCCTCCATGAAATTTTTGTTTTGATAATATAGTGGAAGTAGGAACAAAATGTAAAAGAAACCTCCAAAGACTTTGTCCTCACAAAAGGCCTCCACTGGTTTTTGATTTTTAAACTCATTATGTGGTTCATCATCAAGTTCATCTTCGAAAATGATTTCTTCATTGCAAATTAGCTGAACACCACCAACCTCACGTGTACCAATGTACTCAAATGGGAACACCATATTTTCCTCAATTTCATCCTTAGCATCCTAATAATCTGAAAAATAAATCCACTCAGAAGCAACATGAACTTAATCTACACAGGTAGAATCACATAGAAAATTATTATCAACCCTGTGGATTCTTAGGTTCCAGCTCTTTCTATGTGTCAAAAATAGTGTCATCGAAAGTGGGAAGCAGCTCCGGTTCTCCTATATGATTTTAAATAATGAATGAATATTATTCCTCTTACTATTTATCCAATGATTCATACAATTTTTCTAACTTATCAATTTCAAAAACAGTGGCTTTAAGTGAAATTTCATTTTAAACAAATTCATCCCAATTATTTTCAAAAGAGTTTTGATTTCCAAAAGACAAATCTGTTGGTGAATAACACAAAATTTCTTCCCTAAAATTTGAAAAATATGATTCCAAATTAATATTCAACACATCCACACAAGGTTTATCAACACCAAAAATTGGTGGGACATGATTTTCCATTTCATGAGCATCTTTTTGAGCTTTCAGTTCTCTTAATTCTTTTTATTCATTGGAAAGAATTCCCATTTTTTTGATTACTTCTTGAATATTTTGTTGAATGACCAAATTATTTTGTTTCATTTCACGATTATTTCATTGAAATTTTAAAAATTAATCATGACAAGGCTCATCATATTATATATAATCAGGCCAAACATAAGAGTAGTCACTGTGAAAATCCATTTTTTTTGGGTTTTTTTGAAAAATATAAATTAGTGGTTAAAAATCCTAGAAAATGTAAAACCAATCAAAAAACAACTTAGAAAACCTCACCAAAAATGGTTCCAAATTGAAACTTTTTTTTTCTCTTAAAACGCCATTTAATAATTTTCCCTTAAAATGTAGCATAGTGGTGACCATGGGGTTGTCTCATGAGGAGGTCGTAGGCTAAGTTATCAAACTGTCACTTTGTTAATTTGTTTTTATTGAAGTCAAAATTAGAAATGGGAAATTGAAATGAGTTAATCAATGTTAAATGATACAAAATCAGAATGAAACTATAAATATACTTTAGTGATTGAAAATCATAAGCAAACCAGGATGAAGAAAATAAAAAGGCTGTTGTGGACAAACATCGATCCTCGAACACTCTCTATATCCTTGTTTAATTGAATTATCAAATTATATTTCACAAAGATCACTTAAATAAATCCATGTGAACACCTATATTTCCTATAAACCATATAAAGACCTCAAATATGGGTGTTTATCCACTCATGAAAGTGATTTGATTACCCAAAGACCTCCGAGCAATCAAAACCAATTAAACTTGTTGTGCTCAATGGGGAGACCTAGCCCAAATAATTTTAAATAAAAATGCCATTATTTTACATTAATAAATCGATAAATAGTATATAAAAAATATAAGAAAGTGAATTCATGAAAAAAAAAGATACCTCCATCATTCATGAAACCCATTTCCATAAAAATATAATAAGAATACATTGAAGTACCAAACTCAAAAGGGAAGAATATTCGGATCCCCGCCGCCACCACCACTTTGATATTATCCCTCCATGTCTTGATTATAATCAATGGAAATACTATTCTAAATCATATATACTCCATAAAATCTCACTCCCTTGATCCAAACCCCTTGAAATTAATGAGAAGTAGAAAATATAAAGAAGTAGGGGGTGGCTAGGGTGTTGTCAAGAATGTGTATGCCAAAACATTCCTAGAATTTAGAACTTCTACTGGTAGAATCAAGATGATTTGTATTCATAAATGTGGTTCTAATTTGAGTTACATATCTCTCTAAAAATTCAAAAAATATTTGGACATGTTTAGAAAAATTTATGAATTAATTACTCAGTGGATCTTATTTCGATCGAGGAGACTCTTCATCTTCCACTTATTTGAATCACTCAAAAAGTGCCATAATGATATAATTTCTCCTTTAAACTATGAATGCACGCACTTATGTGATCCAAATTGAATATACATTTTGAAAAAACAAATTTGGACGCATGTATCCCGAGTTATTCCTCTTTGAATGATGTGGGATCCACACAGCTGACCATAAAAAAATTCCAAAAAGCCCAATTTATTTGAGCCTCTAGATGGATTATTTAGCACTTGGTCCAGTTTACAACGATTAAGACAATATTCCAGGGGTTCATACACCAAACATAATAATTCAAATTGGATCAATATTTAAAAATATATTCTCAATACATCAAAATAATGAAAAACTGTTAAAAATATTGAATTAGGGAATTTTCAAAATTTAGCTCAAAACACAACAAAATTCCAATAATGATGCAATTTAACATATAACGATACATTGTTGGGGATTAAATCATATAAATTTAGATAAAATATATTGAAAATATCAGATCTATAAGTACCCAAAGTGTATATCCAACATCGTCCTAATTAGGAAGAAGAACGGGTAGATCAGAGTCTGTATCTACTTTCAGGATCTCTGCTGTCATTTCCTAAAGGATGATTTTCCTGTTTCATTGATAGATATGTTGATCAAAGATAAAACTGGGTTCTAGGCCCTCTCTTTTATGGATGGATAATCTAGGTACAATCTGATCTAGATTGTCCCTAAGGATGATGAGTCTACCGCCTTCAGGGCACCACAAGGTACTTTTTTCTATTAGGTGATTCCCTTAGGCCTGAAGAATTCATGATCAACTTATTAATGGGCCATGCAATAAATCTTCAAAATGATTATTGGGATGTTGGTGGAGTGCTAAGTGGATGTCTTTGTAGTGAAATCCCTCCCTAGTCTAGGCCATCTCAAAGACTTTGAGAAAGTTTTTGGCTTCTTTTGCTCCTAGAATTTGAAGGTAAACCCATTAAAATGTGAATTTGAGGTTACCTATAAGAATTTTCTTGGCTACATCCTCAAATATAGAGGCATTGAGATCTAACTAGAGAAGATCAAGGCCATAATACAAATTCCTCCCCTGAAAAAACTCTATAAGCTGCGAGGCCTCTAATACCACTCAACCAATATTTGATAATTCATTATGAATATGGAGGGAAATTGTAAACCCATTTCCAGGATCATGAATAAAGGAACCTCCTACCAGTGAATGAGAAATGATAGGATTCCTTTGAGTAAATCAAGTAATATCCGCTACAACCTCTAGTTTTGATGTTGCCTATCTCAGGGAAGCCATTGGTCCTTTATGTGACCTCCCTAGAATAGTCCCTTAGTGTCCTTCTCAGTTAGAAGAATAATAAGGTTAGAGAAAATAATTTATACTATCTTTTCCATATGGTCCTTAGCATAGAGACCAGATACTCCCCTATCAAGAAAAGTTATCTCGTGATAGTTTTTTCAATACAGAAGTTGTGGAATTATTTTTAGCATCATGAGATACAAATGGTGTCCTGAGTAGACCTACTAGTGTATATCCTGAATTTACCTATATTGACAGGATGACTGGAATGCTAGGTAGTAATACTTCAGTAGTTTAAAATCGAATTTATTCCATATAAATCTATCAAGGGTTTGGAATTGGAAGAATTATTAGACACCCATACTTCCCCTGAAGAATTTCCACTGGATGTTTATTTCTCAGATAAGGATATCCTATTAGTGGATCAGGCTATACCATGTTGGTAGATGCACTTTGACGGTGCCTCTTGAAGCCCAACTGTCAAGAATCTCAATAATTCCAAGATTAACAGAGTAATCCTAGGAATTTTCTTCATTACTCCAACACATGTTGTATTTCCATACTTTTTCCTATTCTCAGAAGTCTGCACTAACAATGAGGAAGAGTATCAGGATCTCATTTATGGTCCTGAGTTTCCTCTCAAGATTGGATTTTCCCATCCTCTCTGAACTCCCTTGAAGATTCCCTAAACATCAATGGTTGAGATCCCAGCTCCCCCCTCCTCTATGGAGGGGAGGTTCCCTCCTTCCATCCTCCCAAAATGAATGCCTTTGGTCCTTTATTTATTTTACAAATCTATAGTTTCTTATAATGTTTACATAGATCATAGTTTTCTCGAAAGCACCAGATCTCTATGAAGGTGGGCCTCATCATAGTTCACAAATGCTTCATATTTCTTCAACCTAAAATTTGCGTCTTGATTATATCATCACAAAACTTTTAGTATATGTGTTTGATGTATTTGTTTTTGGATCTTGGGGTTTAAAAGAATGAGTGTTGGTGGGGATTCTTGACAAGAGGCATATTATGATTAGATTTTTGTCGATGGATGATCTAATTAATTTTTAGTCCAAAGCTCCTTGAAAATTCAATGAATTTTTATTCTATCTTCTTTATTGGACCTTCAATTTTCACATGAACTAAGACACTCTGGTGAAAATGATTTGGATATGCTTCCCTGAGCTACCGCTTCCCTTTCAAAATCCTTCTATATTATGGTTACTCAGAAACATGGTTGGTTATTTTTTGTGATCCAACAGTTGAATAGATGATGTGATCCATCATTTTTTTACCATGAAGTTGTGTATAGGTTTATGTCTTGAAGACATCGGTGGACTGGGTGTGGATAAAAGTCAGAGAGGAATTCCAATGGAAATAAGTTTTTGTCTTTGAATCATGGACAGATCACTGTACATTCTGTGGTCGACTATGTCATCTGGCTCCAGTATGCCATAGTAGACATTGAAATAAAAAGTTGCAGGACCCAAAAGAAAGATATTTTTCAAGTAACAACTTACTTGAAGTTTTACAATTGAGTCCTTATGGGAAGGATCATTCTGAAGGCATACTGAAAGAGACAATAATGGGTACCAATCACCCCTCACAGATATAGGCTGGGCCAGCACATGATGCATCCAATCAGTATGAGGAAAGAAAAAGGTTGATAATACAAAGGTGGACGAAGTTTTTTCATGTCTAAAATAGGACTCGAGTGTTAGTAGCTTGATGCATGACACATATACTGTGTAACCTGACTCAGAGGCTGTTTTCCTTGATAATGGATTCACTCATAAGATGTAGGTTTAGGTGGTTCCTGAATGTGATTTACCAAGTGCGAAGATCTAGGGGAGAGTCCTTCTAAATTAATAGGGGGGAAAGGAGAGGCCACTTAGTATAATACCATGTATAAATATGAGAAACCGCTTTGCAGGGCTGATCGAGGAAGAACTAGGTCAGGAGGGTAGAGATTTAGCTCAAGCTAAATCCTCATGCCCGACTCAGGATTGTTAGAATGGTCTGATTATTCACTCAACTTAACAAGTTGAAAATCCCAAAGGAGATCAAGATCTTTATGAGGCTAATTATAAAGCAGAGATATATTGTCAACTCTCAGTTGTTAGTGTAGAAGGAACATATGATAAAGGACTATATAGATTAAGGAAGAATAAGGGGAGTAAAGGGAATTAAGATGTGGGGGGATGTGTTGTGGTTAAAGGGAAAAGAACCAAAGTTCATAAGGATTAATATCAGCTACTGAATCCAATGAAAACATGGTCAAATATAAGATCTAAGTGAATACTGGTGGTGCATCAGTCCAAGTTTAGGAAAGAATGAAGAGCCCGACCCCACAAAATGGAAAGAGTGAAGATCAGATAATAGGGAAGGGTGATACAAAGGGAAAGGTGGAGGGAACTAAAGAAGCAGGGAATGTAAAATGAAAAGGAAACCATATGGTTCTTATATTACATTCTAATGATTAATTGCAAAGAGAGCCAGTCTAGATCAAGACCTCTAAAGAAGAGGTGTATAGAATCCTCGAAAGAGAACTACGTGTTAAAACTAATGAGGAAAAATGGGAAAGGATAAAAAATCAAGGAAAAAATTTATCATGTGGATTAAAATAGAGAAAGATTAATGTAGAAAAATACATAAAAATGTGGGACCAGCTAGATATCTATTTTGAAGATTTTATCCAAGATGACCCAGACATGAAAGTACTTTCTCTTCACTGGAGGCTATATAAGGTAAGTGAGTCTAATAATTTCAATCTTGTTTTTAAAGATTTTGTAATTATTATTATTTTTAACACACTATTATGGTTTTCTACTTTTTCTTCAATAGTGTTCAAATAAATAATTTAATTTTCAGTCATTCAGTCATCAAACAGATTAATGGTGACTACATAATCAGAAAGACACAACTCATGCCCCATCTAAAATGAACTCACTAGCTAATGTCCTAGTTACCTTCTCATCCAGTAGTGACTCATTTCCCTTTGTCATAGAATGGTCAATCTGAAGCCTTGTCCAGTTTAGCTGCATCTCTTGTAGAGCCTGTACAGGATAACCTATTCATTCATGTGGAACATTGGAGGGTACTTGCTTCTATCATTTTAGATGATGACGACATGTAGTAGGTAAACCAGATAGTTGTTGGTGCTTCCATGTTAGGACCCCTGATTCCCCTACAGTAGAGGAAACACATAACTGGACAAATCCTTTTGTTGAGTATCCCCAATGTGACATTCTCTAACTTGATCTAGCTGAGTGTGAGAAAATCCATTGGTGTGTAGCACAATTTACCCTCTAGATCAGTGATAATCTCAAGTAGACTCTCAATAGATGTTGTTTTGATGGAATTATTCTCCAATACATTCAATAAGATGAGATCCACTATGTTATGTAGGAAGTTAATTTCGGTTCATGTGGTTTCCATCAAGCAGGATTGAAGCTCTCCCACCAGATTTGGAGGCTAGGCTACTTTTAGCCCACCATGGACCACAACTGCATTGAGTATTCCAAGTGGCGTTACATGGGTCAGATCCATGCCAACTTTTTTTATCAACCTCCAGAGATCCTCCACACCCCAAGTATTCTTGGACCATTATAGTATGGGGAATTGATGTTGTAGGCCCAAATCCCCCACTGACATCTCATCAATGTAGGTTCATTCTGACCACAACAGACTTCTTATCTAAGAATAAAAAATCTATTCCTATCAAAGATATCAATGGATGATCTATGATCGAATTCCTAAGCTACCACATCATCCATCGATTTGGAGTCCCTCATGCTATTTTCATTGGAAACAACACCAACTTACGAGCTTCTAAGATGAAGAGATTATACACCAAGTACAATATCTGGTCAAACCATGCTTCTCGGTATCACACACATGCAAATGAATAGATCGAGACATTCAATAAAACCCTATCTAATATTTTTTAGAAGATGGTGGGCCATATTAAGATTTTTTTTCCAAAAAAATATACTCAAAAGACTCGAGGATTATTAGAAGAAAAATTATAATTCAACTCAGGTGACTTCATACTCTTTAGTGTATGGAACAAAGGAAGTCATGCCTATTGTGGTTCATCTTCGATTACTCAGAACAATTGTTTACGACTAAAAGATTCCATATAGAATAGAATAATTTTTTATAGATGAGTTGGAATACTCTAAGAGAATAAGATTCATTCCCTACACAATCTTGAGAGGCACTAGAATATGATAGTGAGAGCATTCAAAAAGAATTTTTTTCTATGCTCCGTCCTATAGGGTAACATTATGCTGGCTCTCAGAATGCTAATGATATTTGAAAAGAATCCGGAAAAGCTGTATCATAATAGGGAAGGATATTAAATCATTCACAAGGCCTATTCTAATGGTGTATACTCTTTGATCACCATGTACAGAGAGTGTATCACACCTCCTACCAATTCCAAATTTCTTAAGTAGTATTTCACATATGGAGATAGCAGCATCCTAGTTGTATGATGTTAAACTACATAACAACCATCATCCCAATGAAATGACATTACACTGTGGGATACATCCTGATCACATGATATTAAACTGCATAATGCATCATCCTTACTCTATGATGTTAAATTGCATGTCTAAATCCCGATCACACGACGTCAAAATGTGTGATTGGTCCAAAATCTCTGACCTTTAACTAAGAGATCACATCTAAGAATCAAGAATATAAACTGCATGAAAGTCTCCTAAGAAATATATGTTGTGGTATTGGAACTCCTTTGGTTCTTATTCATTATGGATTTTTCACTCTGCCACACAACACATATTCGATTGGGATACTCAACATCCTCAGTGCATGATAGTAAACTACAGTCTTACCCCAAAAAAGTTTGGGATTCCCCATATGATAAAAGAGGGATGAACAAACATCCTCAGTGCATGAAGTTAGACTACATTCCTACCCCATGTAAAATCAAGATACCTCTTAATGAGAGATTATTTTACCCCAAATCAAATTAGAATGCCCAGTATAACAAACATGGGATGAATGAAAATCAACATACTTGGCAGATGACATTAAACTATGGTTTACCCCACAAAAACCATGGGATTCTTTCATTTAGAAAATAGAGAGGATCACCCTTATCGGAATTATTATCTTACCACACTGTGTTCTATAATTACATGTGGTTTTATTATCATCCTTATGGGATATAAAGCAATTCATGTACTTCTCATCTTTGAGACTAGTCACAAATTAATTAACTCTTCAGCCCCTTGCCCTCAGTTATGGTCTAAGAATTATGACATTAAACTATGTGAAGTTCATTATAATATGTTTATGTGGTATTTGAGATAACTTGGCTCCATTGATGTCAGGTTTTACATATACCATTCCATATATACACCCTTGGAGTGAACATTACCCCATAGTCCAAGCAACATAACTTTAAACTATTTTCCATGGTCCTGATCATACGAACTTAAAATATGTGTTCCAAAAATCTCATGAGTATACCATAACTAGATATGGTTTAATTCCCATCCTTGTGGGACACATAGAGATACCTAGAATTATCATATCTAGGTACACCCACAAATTCATTAAATCCCTCGACCCCTTGTCTATCACCATGGTCCAAGATTTAAAACCATAAACTGATAGCCACCCTATGGTCCAAGAATCATGAATTTAAACTATGTGTGATCCTTCTCAATAGTATGTAGTTTGGTAATGGGCCTCCTTTTCTGTAACACCCCAAGCTTCCACGGTATGATAACGTGCGATGTACGCAACACCGCGTTCAAGCACACCATGACCTATCAAACTAGCCAATTTAAAAGTGGTTATGAATAGTAATAACCACATTTCGAATTTTATATGTATATCCCATATAATTTTAACATTCATTATTTTTGTTTCAAAGCCATAATTTGAAGACAAATTCAATTTTTCAATAAAAGAATTGTTTTTCAGAAAAATACAGTTTTCTGTCTTTTAATAGAGAACCCTTTTTAAAACCAATATTTGACACTTTTATATATTAAATTTAATGAAATTAAATCATTCTTTATAATCGGTACATAAAAATGTAGTTTCAATGAAGTTTTGGTACTTTTCTGATAACTTTCATATTTTGATGAATAATGAAAATTACTAAATTTTAATTAAAAACAACTTTTTTAATCGAAATTAATTAATAGTGATAAATTATGAATTTGAGTGGTTTAAAAGTATATTTAGAATATATTTTTACCATTTAATACAATTTTTGTCATTGGGCGAAATTTCACATTTAAACCTGACATAAACAAGTGTCAATCTTTTGATAATTACTATTTCTTAAAAACACTCTTTTTGTTTTGATAGTGAGAATTAATTTTAAATTAATTTCTGCCACTTCTGTGTTTTGAATTTGAAAAAATTGATTCCATATTTGGAATCAATATTTCTAAATTGTGTAAATAGGTAACTTTTATGTTTAGACATTTTGAATAATTACTTCGGAAAATATTTTATTTACCATGGTTAAAGGGTAAATCCGGTAAATAAGGGTAAACAAATAATATAATAATAACATTAAATTACCCTAACACTTGTATTAACCCTATTTTATTATACATGTGTGACCATGGGCATCTTTTGGCCGATTTTCGGACCCCATGGAGCCACTTGTAAGTGATAATGACACTTTATATTAATTAAGTTAAAGTAAATACAAAAATGACATAAGAATACATCTTTTAGAAAAACAATATTTACATAGGGTTATATATGCTATATTTTTGACTATAAATATTAATTAGAAAGATAAAAATATTTACTACATAATGGTATTTTATTTATAATTTTTAGACATTGAATAATGAAATTTATTTATGACACAATAAGGATGCAGTATTTTCCTTATTAATGAAAGAATCAAATAACCGGTATTATAAATGTTAAAATAAACATAATTTGAAAGTTTTTATGACATACACGGATTTTATTGGTTAATATGACATGTTATTATTGGTTAAATGAATTTTATTCGAATTAATAAAGTTTTTTAAACTTTAAAAAAAATCAATTATTAAATAGGGTCAAAATTGACATAAAAGATTTTTTAAAACAAATATTATATTATTAATTGATATTATATTCCTAAAAATATAATTTCTGGCCAAGAGACTTATATAATGATAGGTGTATCATTAATGGACCACTTAGGGGTCACTTGGAAGTATATAGTAAGTTTATTAACTATATAATATAAAAATACAAAGAGACATGGTAAATGTCAAACTATTTAACTAAGAGTTAAATATAAATGATAAGGTTAATAAAGTGACCCAAACCTATCTAAAACCTATTGGTTGAGTGGTTGTAGACTCATTACCACCTTATACTTTAAATAATCTAGTTTTTAGCCATTAAAAACTGAATATGAATTTATTATAAAATAATACTTTAAGTTTTTCCTATAGAGCCCCTCCTCCCCATTATAAAAGAACACCACTTCTAACCAATTATTCATACCTTAAAAGCCTTTTGGTTCAGCCAAAACCTACCCAAATATCCTCGCATATTCCCTCACTTCAACCTAGAGGAATTAGTTTGATCAGAAAACCAACCTAAGGAGCCCTTTTGATCAAATCAAAAGGAAGAACCCGAAGAAGAGGTGATGTTTTCACTACCCTCTTTCAAGTTCCTTTCTTCTTCCACTTCTTCTTTCTTTGTTATTTACATTATAAAATAATAAATCCAGTATATTATATATACTTTGATGTTATTATAAATATTTCACAACTATATTCATTATTATATCCATCTCATGAATGATAATGTCACCATGTGTGCGTACGTACGATTTACCGTCTCCACGCCGTGGTGTAATTTTTTATTCAACACTATGTTATTTGGATGGATATAATGATGAGTAATATGTATATAAATAATGAAAATAACATAATAATTTATCTGTAAAATTAATATACCATCCAATTCCACAATTTTAAGGAAATGATATTGTCGCTCGTGCGTACGTACGGATTACCGTCTCCATGACGCGATGAGATTCATTTCCACATTCACCATTCATCGACGATTATAAAAATATATATTACTAATATGCTTGTAATATATGAAATAATAATGATACTGGATATATATATATATATATATATGTACTTACAAATATTTTATTCACTTAATACGTTATGAAAACAAAAACACCGTTTATGCGTACGTACAGACTACTGTCTCCATAAACGGTGTTTTCCATTTCACATATATATCTATTAGACATAATTATATTCTAAATATATATGATATATAAATCATTTTTTATATTTTGGAATTATTTAAATCATGATCTAAGTGATACAATCAAGAGTAACAAGTTAAAACACGTACGATAAAGAAAGCGATTATTACCCGAAATGTAAATTTAACATGGAAATTATTATTAAATGGGTAGTAAAAAGTCATAAAGGAATAATGTATGATATCATAAATATTAATATGGTTCTAGTATAATTTAATAACATACTACGGTCTTCATAAAGGAGGTTAAACGTACCCTCCAATAAAGGAAAGTGCAAGTTAAGGGGTTTTCATCTCTCTCCTTATTCCCGTGAGATTCATGCCATATTACCACTATTAATTTTTGTGTGGTGTATGTACTGCACATAATTGTATTCTTTATGTAATAAAATTTAATTTATGTGTATTTAAATATTCATTTTATGATACCTCTTTCATGGAGTGTATGTTTTGTAAGTTACCAAATTGGTAAGGGTTAATTTTACAATCTCTTTATTATCCGAGGTTGTTTTTACATAAGTATCTACTGGGAAATATTTACTATCCATGTCCATGTTTCATAAAATAGTTTTCAAAGGGATTATTTTAAGGTATTTTTTACTAAAACATCTTTTTAAATGTTTTAAAGATTTATTCTTCTAAACCATTCTCATTAATGTCAATGTTTTCAAAATGGTTTTAAGGATTTGTTTAAATGGATATGAATATTTTAAAATGTTAATTACTTTCAAAAGTTTCAAAGTGGTATGGGATAATTTGATTTAAAAATGTATTTAAATGTATTCCTTTCTAAATTGTGTGACTTTTAAATGTTTTCATGAAAAAGGGATATTTCTCTCAGATATTTTTACAAATCATTTTCATCTATTTCAAAATCCTTTAATGGATTTTAAACTTGTTTGAAGTTGATTTATTATTACACAAATCTTCTATATTGGATTGAAGGATTTGTGATATGTTTGACTTTGGATGTGTTATTTTTATACCGTTCATGGTTTATGGAGAAATTATTGACATTTTTTATGCTAGTTTTAATACGAATGTTTATGTTATGTTTAAACCTGTTCATATGAGGAATTCATTAGACTTAGTAAGTGATGGGTGGAGCCTGCTATAGCTTCCTCGATGCATCGGTAGGTCTAATGAGACAAAATAGTGTCTTGGAATAAGGACTTGACAAAAATCTTATTTTTAGTCTTGGCACAAAGCCATGACTATGTGGTTATGATAGTCTGGAATTATGCATTCTATCATTATGAAAGTGGCTATTGATATTGCATGTGATTATTCGACTAGTAGAATATCCATGTGAGTAAGTAAATGGAATTATTTTGATTTATATATGCCATATTATGATGAAGTTTATGCTGAAAATTCTTTTGTTTTAGTTTTATACATTGCCTTAAATGTTTATTCTTATTTATGAAATTTTCTACTATATTGCTTACCCTTACATAGCGTTTGAGCTCACCCCTTTCTATGTTTTATTTTTCATAGGATTCCATGAAGTGTATTATGATTGATGTGCAGGGTTAATCAAAGGGAATAATGACGTTCATAAAGTATTATTTATGTTGTTTTTTATGTTATAAAGTGTAATGTAACATTCGTGTATGTAATATATCTTCCAAGACTGCTAAACCGTTTGGTCCTTCAGGAATTGATTATTTGTAATCATGCCAATGTATTAAAATAATGCACCGACTCTGGGTTACTGGGGTCGGGGCGTTACCGTTGGTATCATAGGAAATTTAGCAATAAACTTGGAAGCTAGATTTAGATAAACTCTGATTAGAGCACATAGACCTAAGATAGACTTTGAGGATTAGTATAGAAGAACTTTCTTGAATTTTGGTATTGTAGAGATTTTGTGAGTTTTCCAAGAAATACATCCCTATCTGGATATGAGCAGGTAGAGGCGGCTCTGGCACAGATGTACCTAGGGGTAAAACCGGAAAACAGCGCTTTGAGCTAGACACGAATGGGAACTGGTGCACGACAACGGTCCTTCCTGCACTCTTGGTTACAACACTCCCAGGGGATATTGTAGAAACCTGAAGCTTGACGTACATTGAAATTAAATTACTTTTGTGGAATACTTAGTACATAAAAAAAACACACACACAAGGACCGTAATAGTTTAGTGTCTTTGGAAACTCGGAATATAATCTTCTAATCATGGTGAAAGATCTTCAAAATCTCTCATAAAGATCTTCCTTTTTTTATACCTAAAACCTTTCTTTATATCCTGGGGAAAAGAAAACATAAAAGGGTGAGCTCAAATTCTCAGTAAGGGTAAACAAAAGAAATATCAATCACATCATATACATAAGCACAAAACTTTTGGAAATATTAACCTGCAAAAGAGATCATAATTTCATAACATGGGATAAATCATAGTAGTGAAATGTAATCCCAATAATCATAACTTAAAACAAGAAACTTTGTGGCATACACACATAATCATAGATAATCATTTCTTGTTAGTCAAGACTTATTGCCAAGACTATCTTAGTGGACAAAGTCCATTTCTGAACCGAGTTCACTCCTCGTTTCAGTCCTGTTTCACTGAACCGGTTTAACCTGCCGTTCCAGCCATGTCTATCTCATGAGATATAAAATCTTTACCCAATTAATTGGAGGGAGATATAGGTCCCACCCATCTCATAATGAAATCATTCTTACTTGTGCCACAAAATAAACTCAAAACATTCATCATAACCCAAAGAATAAAATGGGTTTCATAAACATCATACCATCATTTCATAATCCATATAAAACAAATGGAAATTTCATCATAAGAAAAGTGAAACATGTAAATCATAGATACATTAAACTTGAAACATACACGTATCAAATAATGTCATCTTATATGGAAAATGGTTTTGATAAAACATTTTAAATGAATTCTTGAAGAAAATATCCATTCTTCGTCAAAATCATTTTCTTTTCAAAAAAATGCCATGCACTTTTAAAATAAAAGTATTTTGTTGAAAATATTAATAATATCATGTAGAGTAAGCTTCATGAAAATGAGGCGTTATAAAACCGTAAAAATCCATTCAGGCCGTATAAGTTAAAAATAGCATTCTCCTAGTAATTTTGTCAGAAAAGTCAAAAAAGTACCTCGTAACGTAAAATGACAAAAGATTCCTTTCATATATTTTACTATAAACTCACCAAACAGTAAAAATGGATTTAAAAAAATTGTAGGTGGATGGAAATAATATTACATATTGTGGAATCATGGATGTGGATGATAAAATACACCCCAGTAAATACCAAAGTATAAACAATCTCGGATAAAAATGAGATTGCGATATTTTCCCTTACCTTAGGTCCAATTTGCTTTGTAAGTGTCCGAACCTCCTGTATAATGATTTAAATAATGTCATTGACTTATTACAGAATCATACTCATTGTTATGATATCATATATGGTTCACTTATGACTTTATATTACCCGTTCTTTTGTAAATTCCATGTTAAAGAGCGTTTTGGGTAAAATTGTTTCATTTGTCGTCCGTGTTTTGACTTGTAATTATTAATATGATTACATAGATCATGATTAATTAATTATAGAATATAAAACATGATTTATATATAATATATATTCATAATATACATATATATAATAGATTAGTAAATGGAAATAAATACACCGTTCATGGAGACGGTAGGCCGTACGTACGCATGAACGCTGTTTTCGTTTCCTTATTGAGTGGAATGGAATTAAGTAGACGACATACATATATATACACATAAATATAGTATCATTATTATGTCATTTATTTCATTATTACTTATTATATAGACTTTATAATCATTCATGAATGGTTAATGTGAAGAATGAATCACATCACGTCGTGGAGATGGTAGTCCGTACGTACGCATGAGCGGTGATATCGTTCTCATGATCGTGGAATTGTATTGGAGTGTATGTATACTATTTCAGAATCAATATCACTTTACAATAATCATATATAGTTATTATGTACACCATTATACCCATCCAAGTAAGGTGGTGGTGGAAAATAGATTACACCACGGCGTGGAGACGGTATTCCATACGTACGCACGCGCGGTGATTTCCTTTTCCGTAGGATGGATAGATGGTGAAATAGGGTTGTTTCATAATTATAATAACATATCAGTATATAATTGATACTGATGTTATTACTTCATAATGAAACAACTAAAGAAGAAGAAGTGGAAGAAGAAATAAAGATGAAAGAATCGGTAACGGACATTACCTCTTCTTTGAAGTGCTTCTTTGAGACCTCCTTTTAGGGCACTAAAATTGGTCTTTGAAGAATACCAGGACCTCTAGGATGTTTCTAGGGAAGTGTAAAGGAGAAAGTGGATGGGTTTGGCCGAGCTTGAAGGCTCAAATTGGTGTGAGGAGGAGAGGGAGGAGGAGCCCTTTTATAAGGGAGGCGAGGGGAACCTATGGAATAACTAAAACTATTATTTTATTATAAAGTCAAATTCGGTTATTAATAGCTCCAAATTGATATATTTCGAAGCTAAGGTGGGGATGGGTCGAAATAATCTCATCCAATAGAATTTATACAAGTTTAGGTTCCTATTTTAACCTTATCATTTAGATTTAACATTAAGTTAAATAATTTTACTTTTACCGTGTCTTCTTGTGTTCTTATACTATAAGGTTAATAAACTTACTATAAGCTGCCAAACGAATCCCAAGTTGTTTATTATTAATATATATAACCTTATCTAAGTCATTTGGCCGAACCTTATATTTTTAGGAAAAAAATAACAATTACTAATATAATATTTGTTTTAAAAATTATTTTATGTCAATTTTGACACTATTTAGTAATTGATTTTTGTGAAAATCATTACAGAATGATTAGTTCAAAAAAGTTAATTAAATCAATACTAACATGTCATATTAACCTATAAAATTAGTTTAATTCATAAAAAGTCTCAAATTATATTTATTTGGGTATTTATGACATCAATTATTTCAATATTTCATTAATAAGATAATTACTGCATCATCTTTGTGTCATAAATAAATTAAATTATTTAAAGTCTAAAAATTACAAATAAAATATAATTATTTATAAAATCTTTTTAGATTTCTAATGAATATTTATAGTTGAATTTATCTTATGTATAACCCTATATTAAAAATGATTTAGTTATTAAACTTTGATTTTAACTATTTTAACCCTTCTTTAAATAAATTAATAATAAATGTCCTAATCTAATCCAAGTGGGCCTAAATGGTCATATTTTATTCCTAAGTTTGTTTTTGGTCGAATTACACTTATCCAATAGAATTAGGACATGTGTTAGGGTAATAATAATATCATTTTTACCCTTAATTACCCTATTTAATTTTAACCGTGGTAAATAAAAGTAAAAAGTTACTATTCACCAAAAATTATTTTTCATCTCATTGAACAATATTTTACTTACTGACATCAACCGTGTCTCTCAAATTTTTTAAATTCCACTCACAGAAGCGGTAAAATTAAGTTTTATGAAAAAATTCAGTTTTTTAACTACCACTTAGTGGTTTCACTATTCATCAAAAAATGAAAGTTTCCAGAAAAATACCAAAAATTAGGACTAAGCTATATTTGATATTATGAACTCAAAAATGATATCTATTTTACCAAATTCAAAACATATCATTTTCATTAATTAATTTAAAAATTAATTCCCGTCGTCAAAACAAATAGCGTGTTTTTAAGAGACAATAACTATCAAAAGATTGACACTTGTTTATGTCTGGTTTAAATGTGAAATTACATCGAATGACCAACATTGTATTAAATTGTAAAAATATATTCTAAATATACTTTAAAACCACTCAAATTAATAATTTATCACTATTAATTATTTCGATTGAAAAAGTTGTTTTTAATTAAAATTTAGTAATTTCACTATTCATCAAAATATGAAAGTTATTCGAAAATTACAAAAATTTCACCCTAAGCTAATTTCGATATCCAAAAATGAAGTCCATTTTGAAAAATAAAATTTACAAAATTTCAAAAAGTGGTTATTACTATTCATAACGACTAGTTTTAATATTATTTTAATAGCATATCGTTGTTTAGTGAAACTCGGTATTGCGTACTACACACGCTATCGAGGAAGGTCGTGATTGCGTGTAATTCAAGGCAAGTCAAGGATGCATGTTATGCAAGCTCCTTTTGGTGTAGCATACAACACAAGACATTAATGAAATTAAAAAGAATATTTTTCATAAAATCTCGGGGTGTTACATTCTACCCCCCTTAAAACGAATTTCGCCCTCGAAATTTGTCGGGGTTATAGATGGTTTACTACTCGAAAGTTTCTTTAATAGAAACCCACATAGTAAAAAGGAATACCAAAACCAATCTTTAAAAACAAAAGCATGAAACGTAACGGTTACCCAAATAAACTAATCACTGGGTTTCCACATAGGTGAAAATATGGATATGGAAGAGAAATCTAACCATCATGTTCTGATGGAGAGTGGTAGAGAACATTGCTATGGAAAAGCCAGCAATCACAATGCCATAAATTTGTGACGATCTAAGGTACCATCTGATTCATCAGATATAAGAGCACTAGGACAACATTTTTGGTTTTCAAGATTATTTCCCTAAAGTTGTTGAAATTGAAAGAAATACTTACATGATTTTGGTACAATCTCACTGTTTTTCGTGAATTGAACAATTTCCACTTCATATCATAAAAAAATGAAGTTGAATTTGTTATTCGTGAAGCATTAGCATATCATGTGCTAGAATGATGGGTCATTCCATCTGTTTCAAACAAAAGTTTAGAAAAAGTTATAAGTCCATCTTATGGTGAGATTAATCATATATGGTTCCAAAAATGGACTTATACTTTATTTATCATACCGCTTAATAAAATAAAACTACTTTCCACTAACCAAGGACTTCTTGTAGCCCAGTGGTAGGTGATAAAGGCCTGTCTCACTTCAGTTGTGGGTTCAATTCCCACAGCCTTGTCCGACGCGATGGGCTGTCGCCCGTCCTGCAGGTTGTCCTTTTTCTAAAGCTATATTACTATAACATCCCATCAAAAATATCGAAAAATTTTCTAACCTTAAACAATACTAACTTATGTCCAACATAATCCATTCCAATCTTTAGTCTTATCTAAAATAATTCGGTCCAAGCTCATAGTATAAAGAAAACGATTACTTGAAATGTCATCAACCAAGCATGTGAATACCATCATTTATCCCCCATATATCTTGTTGGTCACATTCCAATCATGTGAATACCTTAATAATGTATTCTCTTAAAAAATGAACTCCCATTAAACCTTAGTGAAAACATGAATTCTGTAAAAAGTTAACTCTTTCCACATACCAAAATCCGAAAATTCTATATACTCAAACCATGATATAACCTTTTCCTTATATCAGTCATGAGCTCATGAATACTATCAAACATTTAATTTTCTCCTTATCCCTTCATTATGAGCATATCATCTACATTCCAAAAATATCTGAATAACCTTTCATGGATACTGGTACCATTAATCATACACTTTCAAAACTCAAGGAAAGAAAACAGTGTAACAATACTTAGATGTCTCTTTATTCCATAGTACCATGAGATTACTTATACAACATTACACATGATAAACATGTAATCATTCCACTACATTCTTAAACCATTGAACGAGCTTCAACAATTCTTTCATCTCACATATCATTTGTAGTCTCTTCATCATCATCAACATAAATACTACCCATACGACCATACTTATTCTCTTCATGAGACTTTCCCTTAGGGCATTGGTTTGCATAATGCCCGTACATTCCACATTTAAAACATTTAACCATTGTTGATGTCGTAGCAATACCATTATCCTCATCCCTGGTGTTAACTGAACCTTTTACTTTGCACTTACTGGATTTGTGTCCTTTTCCACACCCAAAGCATCTTCCATTTCCTTTGAAACATTCTCCTTGATTCCTCTTCCCACATGATTTACATAGGGGAAATTGAACTTTCTTTCCTCTATGAACATCATGAAACTCCATCTTTCTCTTATTAGCCGAGTCAGGAAACTTAACTAATTTTACTTTATTGATAATATTATGAGATTGCTGATTCGGCATAATAATGATGTTCGGACTTCCAAATCTCATTTCATTTGGTTTCTCATGAAGAATATCATTACATTACCCATCATATCCTCCATTAGCGTGAATCATCTTGTTTCCAACCATTTTCTAAAACCGAAAAAGAATAATGTGAGAGGCAAAAATCATAATAAAGGGGTAGTAACTTCAATATATAACATCTTTGGTTTAATCTAATATCATTACCATAGTTCTAGGACTATATCCTATACGTATACTTATCCTTAGGGACATCCCTAGACATACCTTAGAAATATCTCTAGGGATTTTACTAACGTTTTCGCATCCTAGTTTCCAAAGGTTAACTAAACCTTTCCTCTAATACCAACTGTAGAAACCTGAAGCTTGATGTACATTGACATTACATTACTTTTTCGGAATACTTAGTACATAACAAAAACACACACACAAGGATCGTAATAGTTTAGTGTCTTTGGAAACTCGGAATATAATCTTCTAATCATGGTGAACGATCTTCAACATCTCCCATAAAGATCTTACTTCTTTTTATACCTAAAACCTTTCTTTATATCCTGGGGAAAAGAAAACATAAAATGGTGAGCTCAAATGCTCAGTAAGGGTAAAAAAAAAGAAATACCAATCACATCATATACATAAGCACATAACTTTTGGAAATCTTAACCTGCAAAAGAGATCATAATTTCATAACATGGGATAAATCATAGTAGTGAAATGTAATCCCAATAATCATAACTTAAAACATGAAACTTTTTGGAATACACACATAATCATAGAGAATCATTTCTTGTTAGTCAAGACTTATTTCCAAGACTATCTTAGTGGACAAAGTCCATTTCTGAACCGAGTTCACTCCTCGTTTCAGTCCTGTTTCACTGAACCGGTTTAACCTGCCGTTCCAGCCATGTCTATCTCATGAGATATAAAATCTATACCCAATGCATTGGAGGGAGATATAGGTCCCACCCATCTCATAATGAAATCATTCTTACTTGTGCCACAAAATAAACTCAAAACATTCATCATAACCCAAAGAATAAAATGGGTTTCATAAACATCATCCCATCATTTCATAATCCATATAAAACAAACGGACATTTCATCATAAGAAAAGTGAAACATGTAAATCATAGAGACATTAAACTTGAAACATACACATATCAAATAATGTCATCTTATATGGAAAATGGTTTTGATAAAACATTTGAAATGAATTCTTGAGGAAAATATCCGTTCTTCGTCAAAATCATTTTCTTTTCAAAAAAATGCCATGCACTTTTAAAATAAAAGTATTTTTGTTGAAAATATTCATAATATCATGTAGAGTAAGCTTCATGAAAATGCGGCGTTATGAAAATGTAAAAATCCATTCAGGCCGTATAAGTTAAAAATAGCATTCTCCTAGTACTTTTGTCGGAAAAGTCAAAAAAGTACCTCGTAACGTAAAATGACAAAAGATTCCTTTCATATCTTTTACTATAAACTCACCAAAGGGTAAAAATGGATTTAAAAAAATTGTAGGTGGATGGAAATAATATTACATATTGAGGAATCATGGATGTGGATGATAAAATACACCCCAGTAAATACCAATGTATAAACAATCTCGAATAAAAATGAGATTGCGATATTTTCCCTTACCTTAGGTCTGATTTTCTTAGTAAGTGTCCGAACCTCCTGTATAATGATTCAAATAATGTCATTAACTTATTCCAGAATCATAATCATTGTTATGATATCATATATGGTTCACTTATGACTTTATATTACCCGTTCTTTTGTAAATTCCATGTTAAAGAGCGTTTTGGGTAAAATCGTTTCATTTGTCGTCCGTGTTTTGACTTGTAATTATTCATATGATTACTTAGATCATGATTAATTAATTACAAAATATAAAACATGATTTATATATAATATATATTCATAATATACATATATATAATATATTAGTAAATGGAAAGAAATACACTGTTCATGGAGACGGTAGGCCGTACGTACGCATGAACGCTGTTTTCGTTTCCTTATTGAGTTGAATGGAATTAAGTAGATGACATACATATATATACACATAAATCCAGTATCATTATTATGTCATATATTTCATTATTACTTATTATATACACTTTATAATCATTCATTTATGGTTAATGTGGAGAATGAATCACATCGCGTCGTGGAGACGGTAGTCCGTACGTACGCACGAGCGATGATTTCGTTCTCATGATCGTGGAATTGTATTGGAGTGTATGTATACTATTTAAGAATAAATATAACTTTACAATAATAATATATAGTTATTATGTACACCATTATACCCATCCAAGTAAGGTGGTGGTGGAAAATAGATTACACCACAGCGTGGAGACGGTATTCCGTACGTACGCACACACGGTGATTACGTTTTCCGTAGGATGGATAGATGGTGAAATAGGTTTGTTTCATAATTATAATAACATATCAGTATATGAGTGATACTGATGTTATTACTTCATAATGAAACAACTAAAGAAGAAGAAGTGGAAGAATAAATAAAGATGAAAGAGTCGGTAACGGACATTACCTCTTCTTTGAAGTGCTTCTTTGAGACCTCCTTTTAGGGCACTAAAATTGGTCTTTGAAGAAGACCAGGACCTCTAGTATGTTTCTAGGGAAGTGTAGAGGAGAAAGTGGCAGGGTTTGGCAGAGCTTGAAGGCTCAAATTGGTGTGAGGGGGAGAGGGAGGAGGTGCCCTTTTATAAGGGAGGAGAGGGGCACCTTTGGAATAACTAAAACTATTATTTTATTATAAAGTCAAATTCGGTTTTTAATAGCTCAAAATTGATATATTTCTAAGATAAGGTGGGTATGGGTCGAAATCATCTCATCTAATAGAATTTAGACAAGTTTAGGTTCCTATTTTAACCTTATCATTTAGATTTAACATTAAGTGAAATAATTTTACTTTTACCGTGTCTTCTTGTGTTCTTATACTATAAGGTTAATAAACTTACTATAAGCAGCCAAACGAACCCCAAGTTGTTTATTATTAATATATATAACCTTATCTAAGTCCTTTTTCCGAACCTTAGATTTTTAGGAATAATATAACAATTACTAATATAATATTTGTTTTAAAAATTATTTAATTTCAATTTTGACACTATTTAGAAATTGATTTTTGTGAAAATCATAACAGAATGATTAGTTCAAAATAAGTTAATTAAATCAATAATAACATGTCATATTAACCTATAAAATTAGTTTAATTCATAAAAAGTCTCAAATTATATTTATTTAGGTATTTATAACATCAATTATGTCAATATTTCATTAATAAGATAATTAATGCATCATCTTTGTGTCATAAATAAATTAAATTATTTAAAGTCTAAAAATTACAAATAAAATATCATTATGTAGGAAATATTTTTATCTTTCTAATGAATATTTATAGTTGAATTTATCCTATGTATAATCCTATATTAAAAATGATTTAGTTATTAAACATTGACTTTAACTATTTTAACCCTTCTTTAAATAAATTAATAATAAATGTCCTAATCTAATCCAAGTGGGCCTAAATGGTCATATTTTATTCCAAAGTTTGTTTTTGGTCGAATTACACTTATCCAATAGAATTAAGACATGTGTTAGGTTAATAATAATATCATTTTTACCCTTAATTACCCTATTTACTTTTAACCGTGGTAAATAAAAGTAAAATGTTACTATTCACCAAAAATTATTTTCATCTCATTGAACCACATTTTACTTACTGACATAAACCGTGTCTCTCGGTGTTTTTGAAATTCCACTCACAGAAGCGGCAAAATTAAGTTTTATGAAAAAATTCAGTTTTTTAACTACCACTTAGTGGTTTCACTATTAATCAAAAACTGAAAGTTTCCAAAAAAATACCAAAAATTAGGCCTAATATATATTTGATATTATGAACTCAAAAATGATGTCTATTTTACCAAATTTAAAACATATCAGTTTCATTAATTAATTTAAAAATTAATTCCCGTCGTCAAAACAAATAGCGTGTTCTTAAGAGATAATAACTATCAAAAGATTGACACTTGTTTATGTCTGGTTTAACTGTGAAATTACATCCAATGACCAACATTGTATTAAATTGTAAAAATATATTCTAAATATACTTTAAAACCACTCAAATTAATAATTTATCACTATTAATTATTTCGATTGAAAAAGTTGTTTTTCATTAAAATTTATTAATTTCACTATTCATCAAAATATGAAAGTTATCCAAAAATTACCAAAATTTCACCCTAAACTAATTTCGATATCCAAAAATGAAGTCCATTTTGAAAAATAAAATTTACAAAATTTCAAAAAGTGGTTATTACTATTCATAATGACTAGTTTTAATAATATTTTAATAGCATATCGTTGTTTAGTGAAACTCAGTATTGCGTACTACTACATACGCTGTCGAGGAAGGTCGTGATTGCGTGTAATGCAAGGCAAGTCAAGGATGCGTGTTGTGCAAGCTCCTTTTGGTGTAGCGTACAACACAAGACATTAATGAAATTAAAAAGAATATTTTTCATAAAATCTCGGGGTGTTACAGATATGCTTAGGATAATTCTCATTTTCTTTACAAACCATTATGAAGGGTTTAAGAGTATATATTTCCTTAAAGAAAACATTTTTATGATTATGGATTCTATCCATTAACTTTTCAATCTACGTTAGGTATTTTACAAGTTTAGAATTATTCATTGCAATTCATAAATTGACCTAGTGTATTCCATTGTATAGAAATGGTGCCCAATAGAAGGAATGTAAACTCCAGCAATACGTATGATCCAAAGAGTAAGAAGGATTATCTTTCATGGTATTAAGCCAAAATTTAGAAGGGAAATTATATCCAATGTATTCTCAACATATGATGAAATAGTATCATGTGTTAAAAATATAAGTAAATAATTCTCTAAGTCCTATGGCTTTGAAGGGAAGCAAGAGAAGAAAATGATGGAAGAGTGAAATATGGATAAAGGGAAGAGGGAAAAGAAGAATTTTCCCATATGTGATAACTGTGGGAAGAAACACCCTGAAACTTTCCTGAAGGGAATGAGAGTTTGTTATAAGTGTGGAGAAAAAGGACACCACATACGTGACTGAAAGGTTAAGAAAAAGGTTTCAAATGTACAATGATTCATCTGCAAGGAGTTGGGACACTACGCGAACCAATGACCAAATCATCAGACTATGCCGCAAATCATGCTATTGGATAATAATCAAGTTATGATACTACCACAGATGAAGAGGAATGAATAGTGTTCTTATGTTTTTATTTAATAATTATTTCATTTAAGTGTTGTATCAATGATATTATGGAAATAAATAAGGATTGTACTGCAGCACTATTTCATTGAGGATTTGAGATTTTATGATAGTAAGAAAAGTGACTCTACAGTGAGTTAAACTTTTTGGAAATTACATGGTTGAAGTAAAGATAAACCTTGATATGGTCCTAATATTGAGGTACTGAATTTTGAATAAGATATGGTTGATTTGGGTGAATTATATTGGATACCTTGAAACTGATTAATGATTTGTATATTCCATCATTGTTGGAGTTTACAACATTTTTGGATAGAAGGAGTATATCCAGTATTCTATAAGTAATAGGGGATCATGAATGTAATCAATAAGGTTTTATGGTAATTTAGTATGTTTCAGTGTTTTAAAAGAATACATGATGAAGGTATTCACATGTTATTACGTGGTAAAAAGGATCTACATTATGTTTACCTTCCATATAAATTTTGGACTGAGAGTTTGGAAAGAAGTATTTTGGATAAGTATAAAGGTTGTAATGGATTATATTTTACATGAGATACTATTGTTAAGGTTATTTTTGGATATTTATAAAAAGGACAACATGCAGACTGTGTGACAACCCATCGCGTCGGACAAATCTGCGGGAATCAAACCCACAACCATAGTGCGATTGAGATTTATCGCCTACCACTAGACTACGTGAATTCCCTGGAGTGTATAATGTATTTTTTTTATGTTTTGATAGATGAATTATAAATTTATTTTTGGAACCCTATACGGTTAGGATAAATAGAATATTTTTGAGTTCTATTACCTTTTGGAGTGAAAGATTGTTTGTGGTAAAAATTTAGTAAAGAATGAAAGTCGAAATGAAAAGTAAGTATATTTCCTTACGTTCCTAGTAAATATCATAAATAAATTCCCTAACTTTATGAAAGGTAACATAAAACAAAAACATTTTCGGTTAACTTTTCCTACCGGGGAATCAAAGACCATTTAACCAATCACAAGTTTGTGATTTTCTTGTAGTTAACTTACTTCTAATCCTATTTTATAAAAATCTCCATCAGACCTTGATGGTTTTTTTCTCCTTCATATCCAAGTTTTCATAGAATCCTAGTATGGGCTATCTCGTGTGACCTTTGTACTTATCTTTCTTTCTTTTAAAATTATATTTTTATTAACCCTATTTCCGATGTGGGTTTTCCAAAAAGGTATTTTCTATTTTCAACCTTTTATTTTTCAAAGAAAAATTTCAAATTGCGAGGACACAATTTATTGAAGGAGGGGAGAATGTAACACCCCAATCTTCCACGGTACGATAAAGTGCGATATACGCAACACCGAGTTCAAGCACACCATGACCTATCAAACTAGCTGTTTTAAAAGTGGTTATGAATAATAATAACCACATTTTAAATTTTGTATGTATATCCCATATAATTTAAACATTCATTATTTTTGTTTCAAATACATAATATGAAGACAAATTCAATTTTTCAATAAAAGAATTGTTTTTCAGAAAAATACAGTTTTCCGCCTTTTAATAGAGAATCCTTTTTAAAAACAATATTTGAAAATTTTATATATTAAATTTAATGAAATTAAATCCTTCTTTATAATTGGTACATAAAAATTTAGTTTTAATTATTTTTCGGTACTTTTCTGATAACTTTCATATTTTGATGAATAATGAAAATTACTATATTTTAATTAAAAACAGCTTTTTTTAATCGAAATAATTAATAGTGATAAATTATGAATTTGAGTGGTTTTAAAGTATATTTAGAATATATTTTTACCATTTAATACAATTTTGGTCACTGGACGTAATTTCAAATTTAAACCGAACATAAACAAGTGTCAATCTTTTGATAATTATTATTTCTTAAACACACGTTTTTTGTTTTGACAGCGGGAATTAATTTTAAATTAATTTTTTCCACTTTTGTGTTTTGAATTTGGAAAAATGGATTCCATATTTCGAATCAGAATTTCCAAATTGTGTAAATAGGTAACTTTTATTTTTAGACATTTTGAATAATTACTTCGGTAAATATTTTATTTATCATGGTTAAAGGGTAAATCCGGTAAGTAAGGGTAAACAAATAATATTATAATAACATTAAATTACCCTAAAACTTGTCCTAACCCTATTTAATGATACACTTACGACCATGGGCATCTCTAGGACAATTTTGGGACCCCATGGATCCACTTGTAAGTGATAATGACACTTTATATTAATTAAGTTAAAGTAAATACAAAAATGACATAAGCATATATCTTTTAGAAAAACAATTTTTACATAGGGTTATATATGTTATATTTTATACTATAAATATTCATTAGAAATATAAAAATATTTCCTAAATAATTGTATTTTATTTATAATTTTTATACTTTGAATAATTAAATTTATTTATGACACAATAATGATGCTGTATTTTCCTTATCAATGAAAGAATCAAATAACCGGTATTATAAATGTTAAAATAAATATAATTTGAATGTTTCGATGAAATAAAAGTATTTTATTGGTTAATATGACATGTTATTATTGATTAAATGAATTTTATTCGAATTAATAATGTTTTTTAAACTTTAACAGAAACCAATTATTAAATAGTGACAAAATTGACATAAAAGAGTTTTTAAAACAAATATTATATTATTAATTTATATTCTATTCCTAAAAATCTAATGTTCGGACAATAGACTTATATAATAATATGTGTATCATTAATGGAACACTTGGGGGTCTCTTGGAAGTATATAATAATTTTATTAACTATATAATATAAAAATACAAAGAGACATGGTAAATGTCAAACTATTTAACTAAGAGTTAAATATAAATGATAAGGTTAATAAAGTGACCTAAACCTGTCTAAAACCTATTAGTTGAGTTTTTATCAACTCATCCCCACCTTAGAAATTAAATAATATAGTTTGGAGCCATTAGAAACCGAATATGAATTTATTATAAAATAATACTTTATGTTTTTCTTAAAGAGCCCCTCCTCCCCCTTATAAAAGTACACCACTTCTAACCAATTCTTAATATCTTAAAAGACTTTTGGCTCAGCCAATCCCTACCCAAATATCCTCTCATATTACCTAACATCAATCTATAGGCTTTAGTTTGATCATAAATCCAACCTAAGGAGCCCTTTTTATCAAATCAAAAGGAAGAACACGAAGAAGAGGTGATGTTTTCACTACCCTCTTTCAAGATCTTTTCTTCTTCCACTTCTTCTTTCTTTGTTATTTCCATTATAAAATAATAACTCTAGTATCTTATATATACTGTGATGTTATTATAAATATTTCACAACTATATTCATTATTCTATCCATCTTATGAATGATAATGTCACCATGCGTGCGTACGTACAACTTACCGTCTCCACGTCGTGGTGTAATTTTTTATTCAACAATATGTTATTTGGATGGATATAATGATGAATAATATGTATATAAATAATTAAAATAACATAATAATGTCTCTATAAATTAATATACCATCCAATTCCACACTTTTAAGGAAATGATATTGTCACTCATGCGTATGTACGGATTACCGTCTCCACGACGCGATGAGATTCATTTCCACATTCTCCATTCATCGACGATTATAAACATATATATTACTAATATGTTTGTAATATATGAAATAATAATGCTACTGGAGATATATATATATATATATATGTGTGTGTGTGTGTGTGTGTGTGTGTGTACTTACAAATATTTTATTCACTTAATACATTATGAAAACGGAAACAACGTTTATGCGTACGTACGGACTACCGTCTCCATAAATGGTGTTTTCCATTTCACATATATATCTATTATACATAATTATATTCTAAATATATATGATATATAAATCATGTTTTATATTCTGGAAGTATTTAAATCATGATCTAAGTGATACAATCAAGAGTAACAAGTTAAAACACATATAATAAAGAAAGCGATTATTACCCGAAATGTTAATTTAACATGGAAATTATTAATAAATGGGTAGTAAAAAGTCATAAATGAATAATTAATGATATAATAAACATTAATATGGTTCTGGTATAATTTAATAACATACTATGGTCTTCATACAAGAGGTTAAACGTACCCTCGACTAAAGTAAAGTGCAAGGTAAGGAGTTTTCATCTCACTCCTTATTCCCGTGAGATTCATGCCATATTGCCACTATTACATTTTGTGTGGTGTATGTACTGGCCATAATTGTATTGTTTTTGTAATAAATTTAATTTATGTGTATTTAAATATTCATTGTATGGTACCTCTTTCATGGAGTGTATGTTTCGTAAGTTACCAAATTGGTATGGGTTAATTTCACAATCTCTTTATTATCCGAGGTTGTTTTTATGTAAGTATCTACTGGGACATATTTACTATCCATGTCCATGTTTCATAAAATAGATTTCAAAGTGATTATTTTAAGGTAATTTTTACTTAGACATCATTTTAAATGTTTTAAAGATTTATTCTTCTAAACCATTCTCATTTATGTCCATGTTTTCAAAATGGTTTTAAGGATTTATTTAAATGGACATGAATGTTTTAAAATGTTAATTACTTTCAAAAGTTTCAAAGTGGTATGGGACACTTTGATTAAAAAATTTATTTAAATGTCTTCCTTTCTAAATTGTGTGACTTTTAAATGTTTTCATGAAAAAGGGATATTTCTCTAAAATATTTTTACAAATCATTTTCATCTATTTCAAAATCCTTTAATGGATTTTAAAATTGTTTGAAGTTGATTTATTATGATACAAATCTTCCATATTGGATTTAAGGTTTTGTGATATGTTTGACTTTGGATGTGTTATTTTTAAACCATTCATGGTTTATGGAGAAATTATTGACATTTCATATGCTAGTTTTAATACGAATGTTTATGTTATGTTTAAACTTGTTCATATGAGGAATGCATTAGACTTAGTAAGTGACGGGTGGAGCTCGCTACTGCTCCTCGATGCATCGGTATGTCTCATGAGACAAACTAGTGTCTTGGAACAAGGCCTTGACAAAAATATTATTTTTAGTCTTGGCACAAATCCTTGACTATGTGGTTACGATAGTCTGGCATTATGCATTCCATCATTATGAAAGTGGATATTGATATTGCATATGATTATTCGACTAGTAGAATATCCATGTGAGTAAGTAAATGGAATTATTTTGATTTATATATGCCATATTATGATGAAGTTTATGTTGAAAAGGCTTTTGTTTTAGTTTTATACATTTCCTCAAATGTTTATTCTTATTTATGAAATTTTCCGCTGTATTTCTTACCCTTACTGAGCATTTGAGCTCACCCCTTTCTATGTTTTATTTTTCCCAGGATTCCAAGAAGTGTATTATGATTGATATACAGGGTTAAGCCAAGGGAATAATGGTGTTCATAAAGGATTATTTATGTTTTTTTGTATGTTATAAAGTGTAATGTAACATTCGTGTATGTAATCTATCTTCCAAGACAGCTAAACCGTTCAGTCCTTCAGGACATGATTCCTTGTAATCATGCCAATGTATTAAAATAATGCACCGAATTTGGGTAACTAGGGTCAGGGCATTACATTTTCCCTCATTCATGTTAGGTTTTTTATTCATCTAGACTACACACATCCATTTTTTTCACCACTATAGTCAATGAAATACAACTTTAAACTATTCACAACATCGAGGTTCTTTACCCTTGGTCCTCCTTGGTCTTTTACTCTAGGTCCAAATGAGTCCTTGTCCTACTTCAAAAACCCAATTTTTAGGAATGGGTTTGAGTTCTACTTCATGATAAGCCTCATTTTTGTGCTCTAATGCACTGTATCATGTAACCTATATTTCTAAATCCCACATGTACATTCCCCCATTCCATTACCACACTTTGAGTCTTTCTCAATTTGGATTTCCATCAAATTTCAAATCCTAATGGGCCATAAAATGGTGATAGTACCCTAATAAAATGGATCACCTCTCATTATGGGCCAATAACCTGATGGATATCTGGCAATAAACAGTGGGTCCTATGTTTCAAACTTGTTCAACAACTGATCCTTCATTTTTTCAACCCATTCATGACTGGTATGGCTGTAGTCCCTGCATTTCAAAAATGGTCAACAGACGATCCCTACAAATCATTCTCCCCTTTATCAAGATCTTTGACGTCTTTACTTACCACCTTTCCAGCTCCCTATTTCTTAGTGGAATTCCAACACCCTTGGTGTCACCTCTCTGTGCATATACGTGCATTGAGTAGGCTGGTCAGTGTCACTGGGAATTTCTCAACCTAGTATCATCTTGCCCATACTTTCTCTTCCACATGTTAGGGAAGTCCCCTCACTACTCCTTGTTTCCCACACTGAGCATGACCCACATGGGATTATGAGTCTTGGTAGGGTGTGTAATGATGTGGTCTAATTGCACAAAGGATCCCATGGTCTAAACTCTACGACCTTAAACTAAGAACTTAAAGTCCAAGTATCACAACATTAAATTGTATGAATGTATATATTAGGAATATTTTGTGTGGTGTTATGACTCCTTGGACCTCATTCACATCAGGTTTGTCATTTCACCATTCTACATATATCCATTTGAGAAGACCCCAAGGTCCAAACACTATGAATTTAAAATAAGAGCTTACAATCCAAGAATCACAATTTTAAACTATGTAGGAGTCTACCCTAGGAATGTGTTGTGTGGTGTAGTCATCCTTGGTCCTCATTCACCTGAATTTTTTCCTGTCATGCCACACATATCCCTTTTGGTTAGAATAATCACTCCTAGGTCTAAACTATATGACCTTAAACTAAGATCTTACAATCCAAGCATCATGAATTTAAATTGTATGAAGTCTCCCTAAGAATATGTGGTGTGGATATAGGCCTATTTGGCACTAATTTACATTAGTTTTTTCACTCTTCTACACTGAATATCTCTATTTAAGAATACCCTCTCCAAGTTGAAAACTCTATGACCTTAAACTAAGAGATTATAGTCTAAGAATCATGACTTTAAACTATGTGTGAGTCTTATGGAATGCGTTTTGTGGTGTTAGGTCTCTTTGACCCTCATTCGCATCATGTTTTTCATGCCCCCATACTAAATATATCCATTTGAGATTCCCACCCTATTGTCCAAACTCTACAAACATAAAATAAGAGGCCATCCTGGGCCAAAAATTATGAACTTAATGTATTGAAAACCCCTGTAGACCAATTTGTATGACTTTAAACTAAAAATCCTAACATCCTAAATGCATGATGTGAAACTGTACACTTACCCCATGTAATATTGGGATTACCCTCAATGAGATATGATCTTTACCCCATTTCAAACTGGGATTCTTCGTATGATAAGCATGGGATGGTCAAAAAATCATATCCCATGCCCCGAACATGGGATACACCATGATAATCATGGGATACCTCAATTACCATTCCAAATAGGATTTACCCCCATCGGTCTTGGTATACTACCATGATGTGTTCCAAAACTATGTGTGGATTTATTACCATTCTCATGGGATACGTAGTGATGCATCAACTTCTCATATATAGGCCCAACCACAAATTATTTAACCCTTTGGCCCCTTGAACTCAATCATGGTCTGACCATTATGAACATAAACTGTGCACGATTAATATCAATGTTTATATGTGGTACATGAGACTATTTGGATCTATTCACATCGGGTGTAACCTATTATGTTCCGTATAGGTACACTTGAGGGAAATATTTACCAAGTCCAAGAAACATTACATTAAAATGTTTTTCATGGTCTAAGCATTATGACCTTAAACCATGTGTTGTTTTCTTCCAGGTACTTTCATGGTGTGCAAGATTCTATGGATCCATTCACTTCAAGTTTTACATTTTACATTGTAGAGACCCGAATCTTGACGTACATGGACATTACATTACTTTTTTGGAATACTTAGTACATAACAAAAACACACACACAAGGATCGTAATAGTTTAGTGTCTTTGGAAACTCGGAATATAATCTTTTAATCATGGTGAAAGATCTTCAACATCTCCCATAAAGAACTTCCTTTTTTTTACCTAAAACCTTTCTTTATATCCTGGGGAAAATAAAACATACAAGGGTGAGATCAAATTCTCAGTAAGGGTAAAAAAAAGAAATATCAATCACATCATTTTCTTAAGAACATAACATTTTGGAAATCTTAACCTGCAAAAGAGAGCATAATTTCATAACATGAGATAAATCATAGTAGTGAAATGAAATCCCAATAATCATAACTTAAAACATGAAACTTTGTGTCATACACACATAATCATAGATAATCATATCTTATTAGTCAAGACTCATTGCCAAGACTATCTTAGTGGAAAAAGTCCATTTCTGAATCGAGTCACCCTCGTTTCAGTCCTGTTTCACTGAACCGGTATAACCTACCGTTCCAGCCATGTCTATCTCATGAGATATAAAATATTTACCCAATGAATTGGAGGGAGATATAGGTCCCACCCATCTCATAATGATACCATTCTTATGTGTGCCACAAAATCTTAAATCATACATCATTGCGTAACCCATGTAATAAAAATGGGATTCTTAAACAACATGACATCATAAAACAATTCATATAAGATAAAGGAATTCATAAAAATAATTTCATCACAACATAATCAAATCAATGTAATAATAGGGATAAAAACAGAACCCTTTATTATCTTAGATGGAAAATAATTTTGATAAAACACTTGAACTCCATTCTTGAGGAAAATATCCTTTCTACTTCAAAAACACTTTTCCTTTCTTAACATCTCATACAATTCTAAACTAAAAGAAGTTGATTAAAAATAAACTTGAAAACTTTTAAAGGAAGCTTCTTGGAAATAACGTTTTAAAAATCCATTCATGCCGTATAAGTTAAAAAAACATTCTTCTCGTACTTTTGTCGGAAAAGTCAAAAAGTACCTCGTACGAAAAACGAAAAAAGATTCCTTTCATATCCTTTACTAAAAACTCAACAAAGGGTAAAATTGTATTTAAACAATTGTAGGTGTATGGAAATAATATTAAATATTGAAGAAACATGGATTTGGATGATAAAATACACCCCAGTAAATACTAAAGTATAAACAAACTCGGATAAAAAATGAGATTGTGATATTTCCCTTACCTTAGGTCCGATTTGCTTCGTAAGTGTCCGAGCCTCCTGTATAGTGATTTAAATAATGTCATTGACTTATTCAAGAATCATACTCATTGTTATGATATCATATATGGTTCACTTATGACTTTATTTTCTCCGTTCTTTTGTAAATTCCATGTTAAAGAGCATTTTGGGTAAAATCATTTCATTTGTCGTTCGTGTTTTGACTTGTAATTATTCATATGATTACTTAGATCATGATTAAATAATTCTAGAATATAAAACATGATTTATATATATTATATATTCAGAATATAAATATATATAATAGATCAATAAATGGAAAGAAATACACCGTTCATGGAGACGGTAGGCCGTGCGTACGCATGAACGCTGTTTTCGTTTCCTTATTGAGTTGAATGGAAATAAGTAGATGACATACATATATATACACATAAATCCAATATCATTATTATGTAATATATTTCATGATTACTTATAATATATACTTTATAATCATTCATGAATGGTTAATGTGGAGAATGAATCTCGTCGCATCGTGGAGACGGTAGTCCGTACGTACGCACGAGCGATGATATCGTTCTCATGATCGTGGAATTGTATTGGAGTGTATGTATACTATTTCAGAGTAAATATCACTTTATAATAGTCATATATAGTCATTATTTGCACCGTTATACCCATCCAAGTAAGGTGGTGGTGGAAAATAGATTTCAACACGGCATGGAGACGGTATTCCGTACGTATGCACGCGCGGTTATTTCATTTTCCGTAGGATGGATAGATGGTAAAATAGGGTTGTTTCATACTTATAATAACATATAAATATATTAGTGATACTTATGTTATTAATTCATAATAAAACAACCTAATAAGAATAAGTGGAAGAAGAAATAAAGATAAAAGAATCGGTAATGGACATTACCTCTTCTTTGAAGCGCCTCTTTGAGATCTCCCTTTAGGGCACTAAAATTGGTCTTTGAGGAAGACCAGAACCTCTAGGATATTTCTAGGAAAGTGGAGAAGATAATTTTTCAGGTGTTGGCCGAGCTTGAAGGCTCAAAGTTGTGTGAGTAAGAGAGGGAGGAGGTGCCCTTTTATAAGGGAGGAGAGGGGTACCTTTGGAATAACTAAAACTATTATTTTATTGTAAAGTCAATTTCGGTTTTAAATAGCTCCAAATTGATTTATTTATACGCTAAGGTGGGTATGGGTCGAAATCCTCTCATACAATAGAATTTATACAAGTTTAGGTTCCTATATTAACCTTATCTTTTAGTTTTAACTCTTAGTTAATTAGATTGACATTTACCATGTCACTTTGTATTTTTATATTATATAGTTAATAAACCTACCATATACATACAAGCGACCCAAAAGTTGTGTTTTATTAATATATATAACCTTATCTAAGTCCTTTGGCCGAACCTTAGATTTTTAGGAATAAAATAACAATTAATAATATAATATTTGTTTTAAAAACTATTTTATGTCAATTTTGACACTATTCAATAGTTGATTTTTTTGAAACTCATAACAGAATGATTACTTCGACCAAAGTTAATTAACATAATCTTAAGATGTCATATTAACCTAGAAAATTAGTTTAATTCATATAAGGCTCAAATTATACTTATTTAGGTATTTATAATATCAATTATGTCAGTATTTCATTAATAAGATAATTACTGCATCATCTTTGTGTTATAAATAAATTAAATTATATAATGTCTAAAAATTACAAATAAAATACCATTATGTAGGAAATCTTTTTATCTTTCTAATGAATATTTATAGTCGAATTTATCTTATTTATAAACCCATATTAAAAATGATTTACTTATTAAACTTTATTTTAACTATTTTAACCCTTCTTTAAATAAATTAATAATAAATGTGCTAATCTAATCCAAGTGGGCCTAAATGGTCATATTTTATTCCTAAGGTTGTTTTTGGTCGAATTAAACTTGTCCAATAGAATTAGGACATGTGTTAGGGTAATAATAATATCATTTTTACCCTTAATTACCCTATTTACTTTTAACCGTGGTAAAAAAAAGTAAAAACTTACTATTCACCAAAAATTATTTTCATCTCATTGAACCACATTTTAGTCTTTGATATTAACCGTATCTCTCGGATTTTCGAAATTCCACTCACAGAAGTGGAAAAATTAAGTTTTATGAAAAATTTAGTTTTTTTAACTACCACTTAGTGGTTTCACTATTCATCAAAAAATGAAAGTTTCCAGAAAAATACCAAAAATTAGATCTAAGCTATATTTGATATTATGAATTCAAAAATGATGTCTATTTTATCAAATTCAAAACATATCAGTTGCATTAATTAATTTAAAAATTAATTACCGTCGTCAAAACAAATAGCGTGTTCTTAAGAGATAATAACTATCAAAAGATTGACACTTGTTTATGACTGGTTTAAATGTGAAATTACATCCAATGACCAACATTGTATTAAATTGTAAAAATATATTCTAAATATACTTTAAAACCACTCAAATTAATAATTTATCACTATTAATTATTTTGATTAAAAGAAGTTGTTTTTAATTATAATTTAGTAATTTTCACTATTCATCAGAATATGAAAGTTATCCGAAAAGTACCAAAATTTCACCTTAGGCTAAATTCGATACTCCGAATCCAAAAATGAAGTCCATTTTGAGAGCTAAAATTTATAAAATTTTAAAAGGTGGTTATTACTATTCATAACGGCTAGTTTTAATAATATTTTAATAGCATATCATCGGTATTGCGTACTACACACGCTATCGAGGAAGGTCGCGATTGCGTGTAATGCAAGGCAAGTCAAGGATGCGTGTTGACAAAGATCCTTTTGGTGTAGCATACAACACAAGACATTAATGAAATTAAAAATAATATTTTTTTTATAAAATATCGGGTTGTTACATTCTACCCCCCTTAAAATTAATTTCGCCCCCGAAATTCGTCGGGGTTATAAATGGTTTACTACTCGAAAGTTTCTTTAATAGAAACTCACATCGTAAAAAGTAATACCAAAACTTGGCTTTAAAAACTAAAGTATGAAATTTAACGATTACCCAAATAAACTAATCACTGGGTTTCCACATAGGTGAAAATATGGATATGGAAGAAAAAATATAACCATCATGTTCTGATGGAGAGTGGTAGAGAACATGGCTATGGAAAAGCCAGCAATCACAAATCCATAAATTTGTGACGATCTAAGGTACCATCTGATTCATCAGATATAAGAGCACTAGGAATTTTTTTTGGTTTTCAAGATCATTTTCCTAAAGTTGATGAAATTGGAATTAGAAGAAATACTTTCGTGATTTTGGTATAGTCTCACTGTTGGTCGTTCTTTGGACAATTTCCACGTTATCTCTTAAAGAAATGAAGTTGAATTTGTCATTCGTGATGTGTTAGAAGATCATGTGATAGAATGATGGGTCATTCCATCTGTCTCAAACAAAAGGTTAGAAAAGTTATCAAAAAATAAATAAGTCCATCTATAGTGAGATTAATGATATATGCTTCCTAAAATGGTCTTATACTTCATATATCATACTGCTTAATATAATAAAACTAGTTTCTACTAAATAGGGACTTCCTGTAGGCCAGTGGTAGGCGATAAAGGCCAGTCGCACTTTGGTTGTGGGTTCGATTCCCACGGCCTTGTCCGACGCGATGGGCTGTCGCCCGCCCTACAGGTTGTCCTTTTTCTAAAACTATATTACTATAACATCCCATCAATAATATCGAAAAAACTTCTATCCTTAAACAATACTAACTTATGTCCAACATAATCCATTCCAATATTTAGGCTTATCCATAATACTGCAGTCCACTCTCATAATATAGTGAAAACGATTACCAGATATTTAATACCATCGTTGGTCCCCATATATCATAAGATATGTCTTATTGGTCACATTACAAACATTCAAAGGCCTTAATCATGTATTCTCTTGAATACCCATTTAACCTTAATGAAAACATGAATGCTGTTAAAAGTTAACTCTTTCCACATACCAAAATCCTCAAAATTCTATATACTCTAACCATGATATCACTTAGTCCTTATATCAATCATGAGCTCATGAATACTGTCAAACATTTCATTTTCTCCTTATCCCTTCATTATGGGCATATCATCTACTTTCCAAAATATTTGAATCACTTTTCATGGTTACCAGTACCTTAAAATTATTGAAAACCACAATAGACAAATACATAAATATTTCAATACACCATAAAAGTACCTCAACAACATTATTCTTGAATACCAATACATAAACACTTCAGTCCATCCACTTCAACGATTGTCCTGGAATAATTCCTTCCTTGATTTAGAAGTAACTTTTTAGGTCAGGGCATTGAGTTGGGTAATGCCCATGTTCTCCACAAATAAGACATTGAACTCCATAACAGTCTGTCACTCTATGACCCTTTTCTCCACACAGATAACATTGGTCCCTCCATTTGAGGTATTCCTCAAGGTTCTTCTTCCCTTCTTTAGAAATCTCAATCTTCCTTTCTTTATGCTCCTCAACATGCGAACATGCATAATAGTTTATCTTCCTCTTCTTTGATGAATTAGGCATACCACTAAATTTCACCTTGTTAATCATATATCGTGATGACTGATTCGGCATAATCACAATATCTTTCTCTCTAGGAATTACACAATTTTGTTGCTCATAGTCACCAATTTGTCCATTGGATTCAATGTTAACCAAATTCCTTCTGGTTCCCACCATTAACTAAAACACAAAAAGAATCTTGTGAGAGGCAAAAATCATGCTAGAGAAAACAACATTGTAAAGGGGGAGTATCCTCAATATCTAACATCTTAGGTTAAATTCTAAGATTTTTAGCGCAATTCTAGTACTATAACCTATACGTATACTTAATCTTAGAGACATCCCTAGACATACCATAGAAATATCTCTAGGGATCTCACTAACGTTTTCACATCCTAGTTTCCAAAGGTTGACTAAACCTTTCCTCTGATACCAACTGTAGAGACCCGAAGCTTGACGTACATGGACATTACATTACTTTTTCGGAATACTTAGTACATAACAAAAACATACACACAAGGATCGTAATAGTTTAGTGTCTTTGGAAACTCGGAATATAATCTTCTAATCATGGTGAAAGATCTTCAACATCTCCCATAAAGATCTTCCTTTTTTTACCTAAAACCTTTATTTATATCCTGAGGAAAACAAAACATACAAGGGTGAGCTCAAATGCTCAGTAAGGGTAAACAAAAGAAATATCAATCACATCATTTTCATAAGAACATAACATTTTGGAAATCTTAACCTACAAAAGAGAGCATAATTTCATAACATGGGATAAATCATAGTAATGAAATGAAATCCCAATAATCATAACTTAAAACATGAAACTTTGTGGCATACACACATAATCATAGAGAATCATATCTTACTAGTCAAGACTCATAGCCAAGACTATCTTAGTGGACAAAGTCCATTTCTGAACCGAGTCACCCTCGTTTCAGTCCTGTTTCACTAAACCGGTATAACCTACCGTTCCAGCCATGTCTATCTCATGAGATATAAAATCTTTACCCAATTCATTGTAGGGAGATATAGGTCCCACCCATCTCATAATGATACCATTATTATGTGTGCCACAAAATCTTAAATCATACATCATTGCATAACCCATGTAATAAAAATGGGATTCTTAAACAACATGACATCATAAAACAATTCATATAAGATAAAGGAATTCATAAAAATAATTCCATCACAAAATAATCAAATCAATGTAATAATAGGGATAAAAAACAGAACCCTTTATTATCTTAGATGAAAAATAATTTTGATAAAACACTTGAACTCCGTTCTTGAGGGAAATATCCTTTCTACTTCAAAATCACTTTTCCTTTCTTAACATGTCATACAATTATAAACTAAAAGAAGTTGATTAAAAATAAACTTGAAAACTTTTAAAGGAAGATTCTTGGAAATAATGTTTTAAAAATCCATTCATGTCGTATAAGTTAAAAAAAACATTCTTCTCGTACTTTTGTCGGAAAAGTCAAAAAGTACCTCGTACGAAAAACGACAAAAGATTCCTTTCATATCCTTTACTAAAAACTCAAAGAAGGGTAAAATTGGATTTAAAAAATTGTAGGTGGATGGAAATAATATTACATATTGAGGAAACATGGATTTGGATGATAAGATACACCCCAGTAAATACTAAAGTATAAACAATCTCGGATAAAAAATGAGATTGTGATATTTCCCTTACCTTAGGTCCGATTTGCTTCGTAAGTGTCCGAACCTCCTGTATAGTGATTTAAATAATGTCATTGACTTATTCCAGAATCATACTCATTGTTATGATATCATATATGGTTCACTTATGACTTTATTTTATTCGTTCTTTTTTAAATTTCATGTTAAAGAGCGTTTTGGGTAAAATCGTTTCATTTGTCGTCCGTGTTTTGACTTGTAATTATTCATATGATTACTTAGATCATGATTACATAATTCCAGAATATAAAACAGTATTTATATATAATATATATTCAGAATATAAATATATATAATAGATCAATAAATGGAAAGAAATACACCGTTCATGGAGACGGTAGGCCGTACGTACGCATGAACGCTGTTTTCGTTTCCTTATTGAGTTGAATGGAAATAAGTAGATGACATACATATACATACACATAAATCCAGTATCATTATTATGTAATATATTTCATGATTACTTATAATATATACTTTATAATCATTCATGAATGGTTAATGTGGTGAATGAATCTCATCGCGTCGTGGAGACGGTAGTCCGTACGTACGCACGAGCGATGATATCGTTCTCATGATCGTGGAATTGTATTGGAGTGTATGTATACTATTTCAGAATCAATATCACTTTATAATAGTCATATATAGTCATTATTTACACCATTATACCCATCCAAGTAAGGTGGTGGTGGAAAATAGATTTCACCACGGCATGGAGACGGTATTCCGTACGTACGCACGCGCGGTGATTTCGTTTTCCGTAGGATGGATAGATGGTGAAATAGGGGTGTTTCATACTTATAATAACATATCATTATATGAGTGATACTGATGTTATTAATTCATAATGAAACAACCTAATAAGAATAAGTGGAAGAAGAAATAAAGATAAAAGAATCGGTAATGGACATTACCTCTTCTTTGAAGCGCCTCTTTGAGATCTCCCTTTACGGCACTAAAATTGGTCTTTGAGGAAGACCATAACCTCTAGGATATTTCTAGGTAAGTGGAGAAGATGATTTGGCAGGGGTTGGCCGAGCTTGAAGGCTCAAAGTTGTGTGAGGAAGAGAGGGAGGAGGTGCCCTTTTATAAAGGAGGAGAGGGGTACCTTTGGAATAACTAAAACTATTATTTTATTATAAAGTCAAATTCGGTTTCAAATAGCTCCAAATTGATTTATTTCGAAGCTAATGTGGGGATGGGTCTAAATCCTCTCATAAAATAGAATTTAGACAAGTTTAGGTTCCTATATTAACCTTGTCTTTTAGTTTTAACTCTTAGTTAATTAGATTGACATTTACCATGCCACTTTTTATTTTTATATTATATAGTTAATAAACTTACCATATACATCCAAGCGACCCCAAGTTGTGTTTTATTAATATATATTACCTTATCTAAGTCATTTGGTTGAACCTTAGATTTTTAGGAATAAAATAACAATTAATAATATAATATTTGTTTTAAAAACTATTTTATATCAATTTTGACACTGTTCAATAGTTGATTTTTTTGAAACTCATAACAGAATGATTACTTCGACCAAAGTTAATTAACTTAATCCTAACATGTCATATTAACCTATAAAATTAGTTTAATTCATAAAAAGTCTCAAATTATACTTATTTAGGTATTTATAATATCAATTATGTCAGTATTTCATTAATAAGATAATTACTGCATCATCTTTGTGTGATAAATAAATTAAAATATTTAATGTCTAAAAATTACAAATAAATTACCATTATGTAGGAAATATTTTTATGTTTTTAATGAATATTTATAGACGAATTTATCTTATGTATAACCCCATATTTAAAATGATGTACTTATTAAACTTTATTTTAACTATTTTAACCCTTCTTTAAATAAATTAATAATAAATGTCCTAATCTAATCCAAGTGGGCCTAAATGGTCATATTTTATTTCTAAGGTTGTTTTTGGTCTAATTACACTTGTCCAATAGAATTAGGACACGTTTTAGGGTAATAATAATATCATTTTTACCCTTAATTACCCTATTTACTTTTAACCGTGGTAAAAAAAAGTAAAAAGTTACTATTCCCCAAAAATTATTTTCATCTCATTGAACCACATTTTAGTCCTTGATATTAACCGTGTATCTCGGATTTTCGAAATTCCACTCACAGAAGCGGTAAAATTATGTTTTATGAAAAATTCAGTTTTTTTAACTACCACTTAGTGGTTTCACTATTCATCAAAAAATGAAAGTTTCTAAAAAATACCAAAAATTAGATCTAAGCTATATTTGATATTATGAATTCAAAAATGATGTCTATTTTATCAAATTCAAAACATATCATTTTCATTAATTAATTTAAAAATTAATTCCCGTCGTCAAAACAAATAGCGTGTTCTTAAGAGATAATAACTATCAAAAGATTGACACTTGTTTATCACTGGTTTAAATGTGAAATTACAGCCAATGAACAACATTGTATTAAATTGTAAAAATATATTCTAAATATACTTTAAAACCACTCAAATGAATAATTTATAACTATTAATTATTTCGATTAAAAAAAGTTGTTTTTAATTATAATTTAGTAATTTTCACTATTCTTCAGAATATGAAAGTTATCCGAAAAGTACAAAAATTTCACCTTAGGATAAATTCAATACTCCGAATCCAAAAATGAAGTCCATTTTGAGAGATAAAATTTCTAAAATTTTAAAAGGTCGTTATTACTATTCATAACGGCTAGTTTTAATAATATTTTAATAGCATATCGTCGGTATTGCGTACTACACATGCTATCGAGGAAGGTCGCGATTGCGTGTAATGCAAGGCAAGTCAAGGATGCGTGTTGAGCAAGCTCCTTTTGGTGTAGTGTACAACACAAGACATTAATGAAATTAAAAAGAATATTTTTTTATAAAATCTCGGGCTGTTACATACATGAAACACATATACCCTTGGAATAAATATTTTCTCCATAGTCCAAGAGACATGAATATAAACTATTCAACATGGTCCATACCATATGACCTTAAACTGTGTGTGACTATATTTAGGAATGATTCATGTGGTGCAGATCCTTGATAGATTATTCACGGTGGGTTTTAACTTTTCCACCACACAAATAAACTTGAATCCCCTTTATCCCTTGGTCTATACTGTTCAATCTTAAACTGTGGGCATAAACTTTGAGAACTATGAATTTCTTGATTCCCATTCTCATAGGATATGTGCTAATGCCCAGACTTTCCGTCTCTTGGATCAACTATAGATTCACCACAAAACCATCCATTACTTGAAGTAAAATCACCCTAAAATATATCATGGGCCTCCATCCACATATAATCCCCATTCAGTTACCTTGACCCACCAACAGGTTGGGATTCTCTCATAGCCTGATACGAGGAAGGAACATCCTTAGCACACGATGTTAAACTATCACCTTACCCTGTGTAAATTCGAGATGCATCATATAAAATTATGAGTAGATTCAATACTCTCATCCGAGAGGGTATCCCCTTAATAGCATCAGTCTTTTACTATTCAATGTTTCATGGTCCAAGTATCATTCCATTAAAATTTTCTCTACCTTCCCATTAAATTTTTTCACGGCACATGGGCTCTCTGAAATTTAATTCATGTTGGGTCAATAACTCTTCATGTCACATCGAACACCTTAGGGTTCCCCATGGTCTAAAGTGTAAGGGTTGGTGTCCTGAGAACCAACTATTTTGTACTTTGATTACATGAATGTTCACTTATTATATATTGTTCATTGTTCTGCATAACTATAATATAATAATGTCCCGGAATATTTGTTGCATTGACAAGGTCATGGCAGATCCCCTCTATGATGAGAACCTTGAAATGATATAACAATATTCTTAAATAAAGTTCTACGGTTGGATGACATACTATGATAGGACACATAGTATACAGACCGTCATGTGCGAGTACTCATAAGAAGACGAGATTCTCTCTCATGGAGTTCGCACTTGGTAATCTCCAAGATGGGAGATTATGAGAACAGACCCGCCAATAGCAATTCTGCATGTCTTGGTGTCATCAGACATTGCTATCTACGAGCGTGTGTAATGGTCCTTATATTGGAAGATTATCATTAACTCATGTCATGACTCCTGCACTTAGATTTACTGACGAAAACCGTCACGCAGACAGTTGGCGGGAAGTAGGGTACATTGGGTGTGTCACGAGTGACATGTTGTTAATGGATAAGTCGAGGAAGGATTTTTCCCTTCCATTTATGGAAGTTGATATCTCGGCCCTTTGATTGAAATAGAACTGTCGCATTCAATTCCATGGCCATGGTGTGAACGATGAGTTTATTTCAGGTAGTCAAAGAATGACGGATCAAGCATATAGGTTTATGACACTGCCATGAAACCTGATTGATGAGATATCGAGACAAAGGTATTAAATTACACAGTAAGCATTTGTATGAGGTGATACGTCAATGCGGCGTCAACTTCTTTCTCTTGGGTGCCTTGACCCGTTGCTAGACAGTAATCTTGGACTTTAGGCAAGCCCGCCTAATGCCAATGAGAAAGAGGCATAGAGGGTCACACACTAAGTGTATCCAAGTATCTCAAGTTGAATAAATATTATTCCCGTACGTGGTTTAATAATTATTCAAGGAAGCCTAAGTTGTTTTAAATTATGGAGGAAAAATAAAATAAAACAAGTACACACCGTGTATTATTAAATGTACATGTCGTGTATTTTTATTTTGGAAAGGAAATGAATAAATGAAAAAAAGATATACACACCGTGTACATTTAATGTACACGCCATGTAGTTTTCAATGAAAATAAAGTACACGCCGTGTATTTATTATTTTACGCCGTGTAGTTTTTCGAGTCGGTATTTTGAGGATATAATATCATTTTATTAAATGATATTTATTATAATCAGCGTGAGCGCATGTCAAGGAATTAATTATTCGACATGGGGGTTTTAAATAAGAGTTAATGAAATAAATGAAACGCGTAACGTGTTTATTTATCTTCATAACTCTACAACCTCAAAATCGATTATAAATATCCTCACAACCCCAACTCTTTTCCTACACAAGAGAATCGTTGTGCACAATATCTCTGGAGAATTCTTTCAAGGCCGAAAGAACCTCTTCCTCCAAGAACGCTCTCAAGACCGAGAGAGATCCTCTTCCATCAGGTCAAGACGATCTAAGGCGGACAACGCAAGCAAAGTCTTCTCCACGCTAGCACTCGGATAATCCTTTGGCGACGCCTAGAGATACGAGGTACACGTGTGGATCACCGCTAGAGGGAGTCTACACTTGGCTTCTGCGATGCAACGACGGATCACATCGACAACGTGATCAAGAACATCAAAGAAGAAAGAACACCCAAAAGGTATTTCTTTATAATTAATTAAATTAATTATAATCAACCTGTAACGATCCTTGTTTGTGGTTCTAGGACAAAACATCTTCTTTGTCTTTTTATGTGATTTGATCCGTGGAGACTGGAATTTATCATCGTATTGATCCCAGATTGATCATTACTAATGACAAAAAGCCAAGTGGGAACATCCACCCATGCGCTTCCGCTGCGCCTGGAACCTTCAAATGGTATCAGAGGGAGGTTACAACGTTGATTATAGTTATTTAATTCTCGTTGATAATTTACGAATTTATATTTGATTCAATTCGAAATATACCATTCTATTAATCTGAATAAACGAGATCTATTCTTCCTCCTTCATTTCTCGATTCATATCACAGAAACGACTTTTTAATTTTAATTTTGATTAAAATAAAAATGAGGAATTCATCCGGAGGAGTCGCTCTTTCTGTCTGTACAACACGGGATTACACGACGTGTAATTATAACTACACGTCGTGTACTTAGGTTCAATGAACCGATACTAGTCTGCCAAACCACGTCGTGATAATCGATTATGCCTAAATATTAATCACGCCATGTTGACCAGAATTGAACGAAGCGTGGGAACCGGAATACACGGTGTGTATGTTGGAACAACACGCTGTGTAGTCCGATCCGGTCCAGGTGAAACCATGTACAAGGAGAATCCATGTTCCGCGTACACAGGATAGCCAAGCCAGTTACTGCATAACAAGGAAGTACACACCATGTATGATTCATCTACACGCTGTGTACTCCAAAATTTCCAAAGTAGAGAAAACACACCAAAGCCCCGACGTGTACTTTGGAAACAAGGTGAAAGGAAATACATGCCATGTAAATATAAACTACATGCTGTATACTTTCCAGAAATGGAATTTCATCAGGTTTCCTCCAATGTACAAAGACCCGTACAAGGAATATGGATGAGAAGAATCTCAAGAAAATTCAGAAAGGAATTTAAGATAAAGAATTGATTAATTATAGGATCATAATTAATTGAATTCGATTGCGACTTATCTTAAATAAAAGAGTGATTAAAAGAATTTGAATTCTAAATATGCGTAAATGTCATTGCATGTTGTGGACGATCATGAGCTAGACCAAAGACCCTTTGTATGTGTATGGTTTCATTTAAATTTATTTAATTTAAATTTGTTGTCCTGCGAGCCTTCTTCCAATAAAATATAGGGCCTACATGCCCATGGTTTCTTTAATGTAAACCCATGTAATGGAGGATCTCCCAAGCCAGAGGAGATGGTTCAAATCCTGAAGCCGAGGTAAAACCGATGCAAGAAGATACAAAGGTGGACAGGTGGGAGTTGAAAAACACAAACCAACAGGTTCAAGGTGTTTTCCCTAGGTCAGGGTTAGCTTATCAAAACCGCTAGATAATCTAACCAATAGAAGCTCATGATCATACCATCTTATTTTATTTCTATCTGATTGCATGGTTTATTTATTATGTATGTGTTTTCGCGATCACATAATTAATAAAATGAACAAGCATGAAAAGATGGAATAAAATAAAAACCGGACTATGCGTAAACATTATCAGAACATGGTTAATCACTTAAGAAAACATCACTTAATATTAACAAGCATGTGATAATGCGAAACTACGCATAACTGAATAAAATCCCTCAATACCATATTAAGTCAGACCAATCCTTCCATTACCTGATTAAGGGAAAGACTTAATAAAACTATGTGTTTGACCAACCCTTGTAGGGACACTTACTTTTATAAAGGAATCCCTTATGAAAGTTTTCAGGTCGACTTAACCATATTACATCAAGAGAAGTAACCCTTGCTAGACTTGGTGTAATATAGGAGGCAAGAGTTGAGGAAATCTAAGTCAGGATTTCAGGATTGGAGAGTCCACTCAATAGATCAAGGAACAGTAAGCTCACAGTAGGCAAAGACCTGCCTACCTAAATACCTTCAAAAAGATTGACCAACCCTTTTTGGGTTATTCGAAGGGAAATATGGATCCTTGCCACTAGAATGTCAAATCAACTGGACATTATGAGTTCAATGGTGAGGGCCATTGGGACTTGATAAAATAGTGGGAGAATTAATTAATTTATTATTTCTCATAAAAATGTAATCAATAAAGTACTAATAAATATGCTCTTTAAATTTGTAGAATCGAAATGAAAAACTTATCAACCACATTTTCTCTGCGATCAATACTGGATAAAGACAATATCCTCACTGGTAGTAACTTTCAAGAATGGTTTAGGCACCTTCGGGTTATCCTATGCCATGAATGGAAGTTTTACCTGCTGGAGCCCTCACTTCTTGATTCTCCTGCCCCAGGGGCAAGTGATGAAGATTTCCTGGTCTATGATCAACATTTGAATGATGCTCTCGACGTTCAATGTTTGATGCTATCATCGATGTCTAGTGAGCTCATGAAGTCTCATGAAGACATGGATGCCTATAGCATGCTCGAGAACCTACGTGGTCTGTACCAGGAGAGAGAAATATAGGAAAGGATTGAGATCTCCAAAGCTCTATTTCAGAGCAATCTTGGAGAGGGTGCCCCATCCGAGCCTCATGTAGTCAAGCTCATTGGCTACATTGAGAGCTTGGAGGTTCTAGGGTTTAAACTCCCTGAAGAACTGGGTACCAATCTCATTCTTGCATCACTCCCCCAAAGCTTCTCAAACTTTGTTGTGAACTTCAATATGAACAACATTGAGAAGTCTCTGTCTGATCTTCTCATCCTCATTCTCCAAGTGGACACTGACATGAAGCGTGAAAAGACTTCTGTCCTCATGGTGAATAAAAGGAAAGGGAAGATGAAGAGCTTTAAGCTCAAAGCTTCTTCAAGGCCTTCCAAGAAAAGGAAGATCAAAGGGGAGGAAAAGGAACAGGATGCTGTTTGTTTTGCATGTGGCAAGAAGGGCCACTGGGAAAAAAACTGCACCCAACCAAGGAAGCAAAGGGAAACTTCAGGTGCATTTGTTATCAAATGAAATCTATCTGTTTCTAATAATTGGGTATTAGATACTGCTTGTGGTGCTCACATCTGTATCCAAATACAGGAACCAAGTAGATTCATGAAGATTGATCGAGGGGAGGTAGATCTACGAGCAGCCAACAGAGCCAGACTTGCTACTGTAGTTGTCGGGGACTACCACCTCACATTGTCTACAGGGATGGTCTTGGTTTTGAAAGAATGTTATTATGTACCCTCTGTAACGAAAAACATTATTTGAGTATCCAGATTAGATATTGATGGATTCATCTTCAAGTTTGGAAGTGGATGTTGCTATTTTTTATAAAGATACCATTTTTTTTGGTAGGGCACATTTATATAACGGCCTTTATGTGTTAGACTACATAAACCAAGTAATGGAAATCGATAACAAAGTTAATTAACATGACTCATACCACACCCAACTTTGGCATCACCGGCTAGGTCATGTCAATGAGAAACGTTTGACAAAATTACATCAAGATGGGTATTTAGATTCTTTCGAACTAAAACCACTTGGTGTATGTCATGCCTGTCTACAAGGAAAAATGACCAAAGCCCCATTTAGTGGGAAAGGTGAAAGAGCTAAAGATATTATAGAATTAGTTCACACAGATGTGTGTGGACCATTTCCAGTTGAAGCAAGGGGTGGGTTCTCGTACTTCATAACTTTTACTGATGATTTTAGAAGATATGGATATATATATTTAATGAGGTATAAGTCAGATTCTTTTGATCGGTTCAAAGAATACAAGAATGAAGTTGAGAACTAGCTTGGTAAGAAGATTAAGAAACTCTGCTCAGATAGAGGAGGATAATATCTTAATCAAGACTTCATTGATTTCTTACGGGAGTTTGGGATTCTATCTCAACTCACACCTCCTTACACACCGCAGTGGAATGGCGTAAGTGAAATCAGGAACCGCACCCTGTTGGACTTGGTGAGATCAATGATGAGTCATGCGAGTCTCCCATTATCCTTTTGGGGATATGCATTACAAACAACATCGCACATACTAAACCAAGTACCAACTAAATCGATAAATGGTATTCCATACGAGTTATGGAGTGGATTCAAATCCATGTTATCGAATTTACATGTGTGGGGTAGAGAAGAATTTGTTAAGGCCTCTTCAGGTAAAAAACTCGCGCCCCGAGGCACAAAGTGTATCTTTATAGGATATCCCAAGGAAACAAGGGGATATTACCTATACAACCCCTCAGATAAAAAGGTTACAGTGGCAAGACACGCCATATTCCTTGAGAGGGAGCACATATCCAAAAGCGATAGTGGGAGCGAGATAGACTTCGATGAAGTCGAGGCTCAAGATACACATGAGTTGGTACAAGAACAGATTCCACAAAGCTCCGTGGAAGAACAATCTATTCCAGAGACACAAGAACTGTGTAGGAGAATGAGAGAGGTGAGAGAACCAGAACGATATGGTTTTCTTGTCACTGAGGATGCTGACTCATTATTGGTTGACAATAATGATCCTCTTACCTATAAGGAAGCAGTTGATGGCACAGACGTTTCCAAGTGGAACGAATCCATGAATTCTGAAATGGATTTCATGTACCAAAACCAAGTCTAGATTTTGGTAGATCCTCTAGTTGATGTAATGCCTATTGGTAATAAATGGGTATTCAAGAAGAAACTGGACATGGAGGGGAAAGTCAGAACCTATAAGGCACGACTGGTTGCAAAAGGTTTTAGACAACGTCAAGGAATTGACTATGATGAAACCTTTTCACCGGTTGTGATACTGAAATCCATCAGAATCCTATTGGCCATTGCTTCTTACCATGACTATGAAATTTGGAAAATGGATGTCAAAACATCTTTCCTTAACGGGAACCTCCAAGAAGATGTCTACATGACACAACCTGAAGGGTTTGTGATTCCAAAGGATGCCAACAAGGTATGCAAGTTGCAGAAATCCATTTCTAGATTAAAGTAAGCATCTAGTTCATGGAACATTCATTTTGATGAAGCAGTTACAGAATTTGGTTTTGTTAAGAACGAATGCGATCCTTGTGTCTACAAAAGGTTTAGTGGAAGTACAGTCGTTTTCCAAATAGTATATGTTGATGACATATTGCTAATTGGAAACGAAGTACCTGTCTTACAGTCAGTTAAGGCACGGTTGCATACATGCTTCTCCATGAAATACTTGGGCAAGGTAGCATATATTCTTGGGATCAAGATCCATCGTGATAGATCCAAGAAAATGCTGGGCTTGAGTCAAAGTACATACATTGAAAAGATACTGAAGAGATTCAGTATGGAAAAATCCAAGAGGGGATTGTTGCCAGTGTCACATGGCATTCATCTTTCCAAGAAAATGTGTCCTCAGACACATGAGGAAATAAAGAGAATGGCAAGGATCCCTTACGCATCTTCGATTGGGTCAGTCATGTATGATATGCTATGTATGAGGCTAGATGTTTCTTACGCATTAAGTGCGGTAGACAGATATCAAGCTGGTCTAGGAGACCGCCATTGGATGGCAATCAAGACTATCCTTAAGTATCTAAGGCGTACTAAGGATATGTTCCTGGTTTATGGAGGAGATGAGGAACTAGTCATTAAAGGACATGTAGATGCTAGTTTCAAGACTGATCAAGATGACATGAAGTCGCAGACTGGTTACATCTTCATTTTGAATGGAGGTGTAGTGAGCAGGAAGAGCTCAAAACAAAGTGTGGTGGCAGATTCTACAGCGGAGTCCGAGTATATCGCAGCTTCTGAGGCAGATAAAGAAGCAGTATGGATGCGAAGATTTGTTTAAGAGATGGATTTTGTACCAAGTATTAAAGATCCTATCACACTCTATTGTGATAATACTGCAGTGGTGGCACTTGAAAAAGAGCCAAGGTCACATCAGCAGACAAAGCACATACTTCGGAAATATCATCTCTTGAGGGATTTTTCTCATAGAGGTGAAGTTGCAGTGAGCAGTATTTCCACGGAAGACAACATGGAGGACCCCTTGACTAAAGCCTTGACCCAGCAGAAACATGATCATCATGTGAGTTCTAGCGGACTAAAAGTCGTAGGTAGTTGTCTCTAGTCCAAATGGGAGTTTGTAAGGGTTGGTGTCCTGAGAACCAACTATTTTGTACTTTGATTACATGAATGTTCACTAATTATATATTGTTCATTGTTCTACATAACTATAATATAATAATGTCCCGGAATATTTGTTGCATTGATAAGGTCATGGAAGATCCCCGCTATAATGAGAACCTTGAAATTCTATAACAATATTCTTAAATAAAGTTCTATGGTTGGATGACATACTATGATAGAACACATAGTATACAGACCGTCATGTGCGAGTACTCATAAGAAGACGAGACTCTCTCTCATGGAGTTCACACTTGGTAATCTCTAAGATGGGAGATTATGAGAACAGACCCGCCAATAACAATTATGCATGTCTTGGTGTCATCAGACAATGCTATCAACGAGCGTGTGTAAGGGTCCTTAGACTAGAAGATTATCATTAACTCATGTCATGACTCGCACACTTATATTTACTGGTGAAAACCGTCACACAGACAGTTGGCGGGAAGTAGGGTACATTGGGTGTGTCACGAGTGACATTTTGTTAATGGATAAGTTGAGGAAGGATTTGTCCCTTATATTTATGGAAGTTGATATCTCATCACTTTGATTGAAATAGAACTGTCGCATTAAATTCCATGGCCATGGTGTGAACTACGAGTTTATTTCAGGTAGTCAAAGAATGACGGATCAAGCATATAGTTTTATGACACTACCATGAAACCTGCTTGATGAGATATCGAGACAAAGGGATTAAATTATATAGTAAGCGTTTGTATGAGGTGATACATCAATGAAACGTCAACTTCTTTCTCTTGGGTGCCTTGACCCGTTGCTAAACAGTAATCTTGGACTTTAGGCAAGCCATCCTAATGCCAATGAGAAAGAGGCCTAGAGGGTCACACACTAAGTGTATCCAAGTATCTCAAGTTGAATAGAGATTATTCCTGTACATGGTTTAATAATTATTCAAGGAAGCCTAAGTTGTTTTAAATGATGGAGGAAAAATAAAATAAAACAAGTACACACCGTGTATTATTAAATGTACACACTGTGTAGTTTTATTTTGGAAAGGAAATGAATAAATGAAAACAAGATATACATGCCATGTACATTTAATGTACACGCCGTGTAGTTTTCAATGAAAAAAAAGTACACGCCGTGTATTTATTATTACACGTCGTGTAGTTTTTCCAGTCGGGATTTTGAGGATATAATATCGTTTTATTAAATGATATTTATTATAATCAGCGTGAGTGCATGTCAAGGAATTAATTATTTGACATGGGGGTTTTCAATAAGATTTAATGAAATAAATGAAACGCGTAACGTGTTTATTTAGTGTCATAACTCTACATCCTCAAACTCAATTATAAATATCCTCACAACCCCAACTCTTTTCCTACACAAGAGAATCGTTGTGAACAACATCTCTGGAGAATTCTGTCAAGGCCAAAAGAACGTCTTCCTCCAAGAATGCTCTCAAGACCGAGAGAGATCCTCTTCCATCGGATCAAGACAATCTAAGGCGGACAATGCAAGAAAAGACTTCTCCACGCTAGCACCTAGAGAATCCTTTGGCGATGTCCAGAGATACGAGGTACACGTGTGGATCACCGCTAGAGGGAGTCTACACTTGGCTTCTGCGACAAAATGACGAATCACATCAACAACGTGATCAAGAACATCAATGAAGAAAGAAAACACAAAAGGTATTTCTTTATAATTAATTAAATTAATTATAATCAACCTGTAACGATCATTGTTTGTAGTTTTGGGACAAACCATCTTCTTTGCCTTTTCCTGTGATTCGATCCGTGGAGACTGGTGTTTATCGTTGTATTGATCCCAGATTGATCATTGCTAATGAAAAAAATCCAAATGGGCACATCCACCCACGCGCTTCCGCTACGCCCAAAACCTTCATAAAGTATATGACCTTGAACTATGAGTCCAAGTCAAAGAATCACGACTATAAACTATGTGTGAATCCTCCCAAGAATGTGTTGTTCAGTGTTAGTCCTCTTTGGTCCCCATTCATGTCAGGTTTTTCAACTCACCACACTAAACATATTTGTTTTGAGTATCCTATAGTCATAATTCAATGAACTTAAACTAAGATCCTATGGTTAAAAATCAATATCATCAAACTAAGAGTATGGTCCATGAAAAATGAATTTAAACTATTTACAATAGGTCCTATCCTTTCGAATTTAAACTGAAATCCATAGTCCAATCATCATGACCTTTAAATTGTATGCGACCCACCCCAGATTCTATTTCTTGGTGTGGGGTTTCCCATTATGTTACCCTCCTTATCCCTTGATTCCTATGGTTGAGTGGGTATCATTCACATCGGTTCACTACATCCCTTTTACATAATGATAAACTATGACTCTACCTTATTCAATGAACATGAGACCCCCTCTTGACCTGATATGAGTAATAAATGATGGGTTTATCAACACATAATCCCTATACACTCCACATCCTGGTCACATGATGCTAAACTATGGTACACATATTGATCACAACATTTTGAATTATACAACGCCCCATCCTCACTATATGATGTAAAACTGCATGATTTCATCACTGTATGATGTAAAATTTCATGTTCAACATCCTCAATGTATGACATAAAACTATGTGTTTATCATCCTCATTGAATGACATAAAAATACAAGAAATATTAGGACCTCACCCAAGAACCTATTTCATTTGATTCTGGTCATCTATTACATTATTCACTCGACCGTCACTTAGAATATGAGATGAAGCTTCCCTTGGAAGATGTGTTCGAATTTTGTTCAGACCAATACACCCACACCAATGTGTTCTATGCCACAATGTTGTAATTCAAAAAGTGATTGAATCCACTCAAACATTCCATCACTTCATTTACACACTTTGTGGGCCCCTCATTTGGATCCTCATCCCCTTCCATATATTAAGGGATGACCCTAATGGAATGGTTTCTAGACAGGGATCACCAACCATCATAGGCCAACATCCCAAAAGACTTTGGAATACATTTTGAGGCAAGATCCATGTTTCAAACATGGTCAGTGGTCAACCCCCATTTGTTTCCCCCCATTATCAGTTAAACAATATGGATGATGTATTTTGAACATGGAAAAAAATTTTCTTATATCATGATGCCACTCCCATTCTGTTCCACATTTTGTACATCATGATTGAAACTTTTCATTCTCCTTTGTTTGGGTAGAATTCAACACTCCTGGCATTATAAAATTCATGCACCAAAGTGAATTAGAAAATAATGTCAGCTACTTCAAGAGCCTCATTCTCCAGTCACAGCCTCTCTCATCTTAGAAACTCTAATATGAACAAGCCATCACTTGGTCATCCCTTGTTTCTCACATCATGCATGAGTCACATGAGCTTAGTTATTGGTTTTTGGTTTTCTCAGAAATATGATTGAAGTGAAATAATTAAGAGAGAAAAAACATGTTCATGCATGAAGAAGGTTTAAAGAAAATTAAAATATGGTTTTTAAATTGATGAGGTTCATCCACATATTAGAGCCTCTATTAAGTTATAGAAAAGTTTCCCCTACGACTCCACCCTAGAAATTGCATGATTCATCTTTGACATCCTCTAGCATGTGGCCTCAAAGACCTGCTGCCACCTCCCGAGATCTGCTTTCTCCTTATTAGGTTTCCGATGAATCTCATCAGCCCTGATCTTTTCTCAGTCTCTCTCAGCTTGGATCTCATCTATTTGAGAAATCACCAACTTCATTTGATTCTCCGCCTTCTCCATCCGAGCCCTTAATCGATTGATCACCCATGATTGATCATTGAGAAAAGCAACGTGCTCGCTTGTTTTCTCCTTCAGATACTGGATTTTATATATAACCTCCAAATGTTTCTGAATGCTATATAAATTCTGTTGATTCTAGGAAACACCATGATGTTTAATTTCCTCTTATACCTACTCAGAAAGGAAGTCATGGACTTGTGCATGAAGACTACAAGAATCCACCCCTTTGGGTCTTAGGTTCTATATCCAGCGGTAGAGGGAGCATATCCGGTTCACCAGATATGGTTTCAGAAACTATTTAATGAAACTTTGTATGTTTCTCCATAACCTATGCTAGAAAATGTTATTTTAATTAGTGTCTTAAGGGTTGAAGTCTTCTTGATCTTCAAGTGGTGCATAATCGTACTTGGAGAAATATGTAAGGATGGAATTAAAATGATCCTCTTTAGGTATCCTCTAAGTCAGGCTAGGATCCATATCAAGAGGACGATCTTCTTCACATGAACCTTCCTTGGAAGCACCATCTCTACCAGCCTCAAGCTCTGCCCCACCAGTGGCATCACTCATGATTATAGAAGACTATTATCCTAGTACCAAGGATAGATTGGCTTGAACGAACAACTTTTAGGGGATTTTCACAACCATCAGAGAAGGACTCTCATATGTCCCTTCCACATCCACCTTCCAAGAATGAAACCTTTCAATCAATTGAGTCCCGATAAGGATTTTCACTACAAGAGACCCCTTGACTCCAGTTGGTGCCTCAGTATCCGGTATTGTAACTCCTAATAGTGGTGGAGCAGGAGCTTCTTGGGGACCTGTACGAGGACAATAAAAACACATTGATGCAAAATCTCTATGAAATATCCAAAAGAGCCAAAAAAATTGAGATACAATCTTACCTTGAGGAAGGTGGGTTTTAATGATTAGCCACCCCAGTCATGTTGCTTCTCTAGTAGTAGGCACCTCCATTTTAATACCAGGGCTTGGTACCTCATAGATGATAGGGAGGACCTCAGGATTTGAGGTCGTCACTCTGACTTCCTCGGTTGTCTTTCCAACAGCTTCAACCTTCAGCACATCCCCATAGTGTGATACCAAGCACCTGGTGGTGCACCTTAACCCCATCCAATAAGGACCCCTTTGCAATTTTTGAGTTACTTATACAAAATAAAAACTATAGTTGTAACCTCTAGATAATAAAGGGTAAGGATCAAGGAAATTAGGTAGGTTGAGGCTTACCTTGAGAAGTGTGACCAAGTCTTCTTCAGAGGCTGAATTTTTTCCGCTTTCCTTATAACTATCCTACTCAGTGGATGATCCCCAAGATTCTCCATTTCCAAATCCCTATTTGGACTTGTACACAAATTAATACTTATAAGAGTCATCAATAGGTGGTTTCTCCTCCCACTTTGTATCACCACCAAAAATCACCAGCACTAGGGTGGAAGGCATATCATAATCCCCCTATTGGCATGCAAAAGTTTCCATGACCATTAGGTACACATGTATCTCATGGAAGCTCACCTTAGCCATAATTTGGGTAGTTTTAACCTCCATAATCACCATTCTATATAGGATGATATTTTTCCATACTTCCTTCATCAAAATTGACATCTACAACATCCTCAAAGCCTTATAGAGAGAGGTGAAGACAATATAAACAACTCATTTCCTCTAATTTCCCCCAATATCATTTTTGGGATCATTCTCTTCCATGAGGAAGGGGTAGAACAGTTCCTCATGCTTCCACCACTACAACTCCAGCATGGGTTTCCCTCATTTCCTAGATCACTCTCTGAAGTGAAGCCCACTGAGCACCCTACTACTCTGGCACCATTCTCATTGGCTCGATCATTTGAATATGCTTTCAAAAGATCACATTTGGTTATGCTTCCACCTAATTGGTAGTATAATACATTGACATGACAACATCAAAATTTATAGGTTGTTGAAAAATTCTATTTTCCTGAGCCTGGACACATCAACATCCCACAAATCTGAAAAAAGATACATGGATTACACTCTTCATGGACCCCCCATATGGACTGTCTTTGTCACCCACTAGAGGCACCCAAACTTCCTAGAAAAATGGGATGGTGTATATTGTTCCCAGTGGATGTGGTCATCGATCCTATCCTCCATCAATCCACCCCTGAATATATGTAGGTACTATTTCTATTCTCATGTCCCCTTTAGGTTGTCCATCATCGGGAAAACCAGGGTTGAGAAGGGGTGGAAGTTTAACTTCACATGGTTATCGATCCAGATCGTGATGCTGGTCTCATCAAGTGTCACTAGCCTGAACCTGATGATATTCAGAAAATATGGCCATAGAATGGAATTTGGTGGGTAATGGTTTTCAAAAACTCATAACCCCTGAAGTGAGCCGTGATAAAACCATACATGAACTGGAATGGGTCGAAAATCCTCCTTGGTTTACTTCCCCTCACCATGTTTCCCAACAGACTATAGAGTTAGGCCAACATGGGTACCCCTAGGTTTACTCTATTTCTAGCCACCAATATTATCGACATCATTAGAAACCTTAGGCATATGACCCATCTTGGTGTCCCTAAATGGAAGCTACCAAACACTAAGGAAACTGGCAAGAAACCTAGTATTGCAAACCAGCAACACCCAACATTCCACCATGTTGTACCCCCAATACTCAAACTTCCCCTCTTATAAGATCAACCAATATGATCTTGTCCTCCTCCTATATGGAATTATTGAGAATGAATTTCACCTCCCTGACATCCTCACAACCATATTATTCTTTAAAAACATGTCAAACCATTCCAATAACAAGATATACTTGTGAAACACATGGGACATCATCCATCCTTTTATTTAACACCTCTAGATGATTTTTTTCTAGGAGTAGAGTCCATTTCCTTTATCCCAGATGTTCTATGAGGGATAAAACTCATCTTATTATAATCCTTCTAGTTGGATTCCTCTAATTTATAGGATATACCAAAATCTTATGCTCACCACCCCATGATGAAGATATAATGTGTTCGAATCTTGGGACCACCGACTGAAGATATTTGTAACTAGATCCTATCGATGATATAAATAAAACTGTGATGTCTATACTGCCTCATATAGTATGATCTGATGTAGCTTCACCCCATACTCCAAGAAATTATAGCCTACCCAGTACAACCAAGCCCATTCATGGGTATATTTTCCACCTGATTATAGGCTCCGGTCCTTGTGCCAGCCCTTTTTGTTGTCCTGCATGTTTCTTTGAAGAATAATGACATTGTGGGTGGGGAATTATTTATCCTCTATATTTTAACCCATGACCATCCTGGTCCTCCTATTCATCACATAAACATCCATGGATCCATGCTCTATGGAAGGGGGTCTATGAATAATAATGTTCCAACGATTGAGTTCATCCTCGCACGTGAACCATGATCATGACGTGTTGACTTCCAGGCCTGGGATATTCACCTCATCTTCCATCCCAAAATTCCATTGTAGTAGGTGGTTTATTAATGGATAATTCTTCCAATACTTAGTTATAATGTCCAAAAGTGCCTTATTATCTTAAACAACCCTCCTATATCAAGGTAAATTATGATTTCTATCAATTTTATCTCTCCGATCAGCAACTGTAGCCTCAATCTCAGATTGACTCTTTTGATGGGCCATTTCAGATGGGTTTGGAAAGTTGAATGAAGGTTACCTTAAGAATAAGGGTTATATATTCAAAATGTGAGGTGGGGCATAGTTTTGGTAGAGTGTAAAAAAATGATTACTTGGTCAAAGAATCGGATGTGCAGAAGGATTATGAGTGAAAGACACCGCTGAAGCTCAAGTTTTCACTCAAAATAGGACTTATGCACATGAAAGAAACAACCTGTCACACAAAACTTCTAGGTGACATATATATGTACCCCTTTTCCAATTTATATGCACGAAATGATAGATTACATGCATGTGTAAGCCTCTTGCATGACCAAATGCCAATGTTACGCGCACCCATGGGAATGCACCACTCTCTTTATCATTTCCCTTGGAACAAAACCTTCTGGTTCCCTATAGGCTTAGATTCCAAGGGGGGGATTTTTTGGAACTAAAATTTCATTTGAATCCTCAAACAAATTTTTTTGGATGAATTGAGAATACACCCCATGTCTAAGTACCATTTTGGGATTGATGTTTATGGTGTACACAAGTTTCAGACATTGAATGCAAGAGCAACATCTCACGAGTAATGATCTTATGCACCAAAGACAATAGGATTTTTCATATATTACACCAATTCTAATAGGATTTATAAGGTAAATTCATGTATTAAAGGAATCATATTCATACGAAAATAACAATGCATGCAAAAGCTCATTTTGTGTGCCAAATATGATGTCAAACCAAGAATATTAAGGGGATAAGTTCATGATGAAAAGGAAGAATGTACGCATAAATTACCTTCTATGCACAAGACCTTTCACACCCATTAATGAGAATTTTGGATATAAATATTAGCTCACCCCTACCTAGAAGAGGCTCTATGAAAGACAAAGAACTACTCCTATACACGCAAGTACTTATCTTCTGCAATAGCATACAACATGGACCACTCATGGTAGAAAATCTTGTGCGTTAGACCTCTTGTGGGCCCAAACATGATTTGGTCCATAGTCAAGTAATTATCTTGAAATAAATATCATTATATCTTAGGTCCACGCAAAGGCCCTGCCTACACACAACCTTGATTTGTGTGAAACCCTCAATATTGCGTGCACTTACCTACAAAGAGTCTATGGACTGACCTTGTGTTAGAGCACCCTGATCACATAACTCTTGAACACATCACTCCAAACTTTTGTGAAATAGTTTCTTGGGCCCCCACCTGATGTCCCCTATGCCTCTAGTGAACCCGTTACCTTACCTACAACTTCTAAGTATGAGTACTCTGACCCATTTTTCTTATGAGCATAGGGACTCTAATGTGGAACTTGTGATTGACCACTCATCCATGGGAGTGCCAACACCATGTACCTCCCATAGGAACATGGATGGTGGTCACATAAGCCATAGAGGTAATAAGTGAGTATCCCCATGTCTAATATTCATGAAATAAAACTACCTAGCTTTATAACCTAGTTGTACAGTGTTAAACTGCACAACAAAATCCTTACCATATGACATAAAACTATAGTCTTATCTTATGAGATAACCACAAGATTCTCCATTTATGAGTGGAATAGGATAAACCCCTCACCTCTACAAATCACATGGAATGAGATCCTCCAAAGTATCTTAATGCATAATCCCCCACATAATTACAACAAAGAGGAATCCTCTTATGAAGGGAAGCTTCGACGCATAATCCCCACACTATCCCTCGTCTATTCTCCTTTCATGATACAAGTGCCCATACCACATGACGTTAAACTGCATGGATAGGTCCTATCATATGAAAATAAAATGAAACATCGAACTATGTTGGTTTTAATCTCTATCTTAAAAATAGGGTATGTAGGATGCCTCCCTGAGGTTCAATCTTGATCAATAGTAAACATTAGTGCTCCCTCCTAGGGATTCACTTTCTGGATCTAGCTTAAGGGGAATTCTAATAAACTCTTTGGATTTTCCTCAAGGGGTTTCCTGACCAATGGTAAATAATGGGGCTCCATCCTAGGGATTCACCTCCCTGATCTACGTTAATGGGTGTTTTTATCAACTCTTTGGGTCTCCATCAAAGGGTGTCCTGACCAATGGTAAAATTAGGTGCTCCCTCATAGGGATACACCAAAATAATATACCACAAGGGGAATTATGATCAACCATTCAAGTCCTCCACAAGGGGAATCCCGACCAATGGTAAAATTAGGTGCTCCCTCCTAGGGATGCACCTCCCTGATCCACCTCAAGGGGTGTTCTAATAAACCCTTCAAGTGTGTCTTAAGGGGAATCCTGAACAATGTTAAACTTAGTTTCTCCCTCCTAGGGATACACCTAACTCATCTACCTCAAGGGGAATTATAATCAACTTCTTTGGTTCACCTCAATGGGCATCTTGACCAATGGGAAACTTAGGTTCTCCCTACTAGGGGCTCACCTCCCTGATCCATCTCAAGGGGTGTTTTGATCAATATTTTGGGTCTGCCTTAAGGGGAGTCCCGACCAATGGTAAACATAGGTTCCAACTCCTAGTGATGTACCTACCTAATCCACCTCAACGGGAATTATGATCAGATCTTCGGGTTCATCTCAAGGGGCCTCCTAACCAATGTTAAATTTAGGTGCTCCCTCCAAGGGGTGCACCTCCCAGATCTACCTCAAGGGGCATTATGATCCCTCCACACCAGGTTTTACTCTAGGGGAATTATCACCCAACCATATAGGTGTAACATCTTCCCTTATAGGGACACGCCTCTCAGATATTCCTTCATGAGGCATTATGGTCCACACATCATGTCCCCACAAGACATTAAACTTACACCCATATCCACATAGTGTTAAAATCATGCCCTGATTCATCTCAACCTAACATTCTAAACCATATTCATAGGACGTAGAACTTTTTACTTGACTCAAACACCTACCTAATGAATATATATAGAATTCTTGAGGTAAAAATCCTTGGAATACTTATGCCTCTGGCATCATTACCTCATGATCAACACAAAATTCATTGGGCTCCATGTCTTAAGATGCCTCCTAAAAGATGCCCTCCAAAGAGAATGAATATAGGTGTCCAATGCTCCCAGTGTCCAAACATACCCAGTGATGCCCAACGTGTCTACTCTCAGGACCTAAGGTTCTTTCCCTATCAAGATGAAAGTAAAATTTCTAGACAAAAGTAATTTAATTAACTAGAATCAATAAAGGTATGGAACCAGAAATGAGTTTTGAGAACATGAATTAAATCCATGAGGGAGAACCATACTAGGAAATGATCTCAAGAGAGGAATCCATAGAAGGAGAAACTAGCATCCCATCATACCATTTCTATCAATGACCAAACATAACCGTTAAAAGTGATGAAAGTCTCCCACCTTCATAAATCGAGAATTTGGGGCCATAGATGCTCGTGTTCACAAGCATCATGTCAACGCATAGCCAGGCCCCAACATATTCATAAGAAACAATATCATCACAAGATCCATCATATCAGTGCACCTAATGAAATTGAAATTATCTCAAACTCGATCGTACCCTATATGGATTAACCATGGGACACAATACCAAGGAGGTAGAAATTCCATACTAAGGTCCACTATCTAAAGAATAATCTTAAACTAGTGAATCATGTGTTCTCAGAAAATCTACTAGTTATTATAGGTTCGCATGTTATGTATAAAATTTTGTGGTTGATACATGAAATTTCAATCTATCTATAATATAAAAAGAATATGCACAAGCCACACATAAGCCACTCACACACAATCACAAACCATAAAAACCTCTATAAGAAATTACCATTTCCTTAAGGCCATCAACTTACAATAGATGTCTTTTACTGAAGACATTCCCATTACTTTAATAATGATAAGGAAAGAGAAACATCCCAATGAGAGTTTTCCAAAGAAAACACACATTAAGAAAGTGCCAAAAGGGTCAAAAAAATTCTTTAAAAAGAAAAACCTTTTCAAAAGTAGTTAAAAACACCATTTAGGAAAATATCTATAAATACACAACATCATCTGGAAATCAAAAACTACTTTTAAGGGCTAATTGAGCTTTAAATCGAATTATTGGTGTACAAGGCTATGTAAAATAATTCCACATAATTTAATTAAAAGGGACAGTAACTTAATTTCATCTAAAATAATATTTCAAAACTTTATATATATCTAACTAGAATTATAAAAAGTTATAAAAATAAAGTAATCAATGAATATTAAATTTAAAGGTCAATATACAGGGAAACCTATCTCAAACCTGGACACCTTCAACTAGGACCACCCAAAATTAATTCAAGAAGGTCAAAAGGAGTAAGGAATATTAATAATAACCATAATAAGGAAAAACATAAATTTATAAATAAATAAAAAATAACCCCAGATCAAACAAATGAAGGAAAATGAAAAAATAAGAATAAAAATGAATAATGAAGAAGAGGGAGGATAAAAGAGGAGATTACCTTGACAAATCACCCCCAAAGAATGAATTAAGTACTTTTAGTCACCATTATAAGAAGGTGGGAGGCATAGAGAAGAGGAGGAGGAGCCTCATAAGGTTCCACAAGACAAAAGTGGGAGAATGATTCATTTTTAGATTAAAATTAGAAAAGGTTAAAATGGTGAAAAAAATACATTTTTATAGAACCTAGGAACTGCGAATGGTTTGGCCACATGGGTTTGGAAACTGTACACCAACCATGCATCCCATACTAGACATAGAATATAGATGAATAGTTTGGCTACATGGTTTGGGAAATAGTCTTCCAAATGTGTGGTTGGTTCTACTAGAAATTATAGATCCACGTGCACATTAGTTTCAAGTTTTGAACTAACCATGCTCAAGTTATCCTCCCTCATCAAGGAACACCCAATACCTGCATGATTATTCCTTGGAGACACACCATTTGGATCTTACCATACACTACCTATAAAACCTAAACCATGAAAGAAAAAATGAACTGAAAAAGGTCCTTGTTTCTATTGGTCACATGGTTTACCCTTAATCATGCACATTAACCCTAAAATAGAATAAAAATATCTAAAAATTGAAAAAATCTATCCAAAACACCCAAGAATCAAGAAAAATACCAAAGGTAAAAAAGATAAACCAAAATAAATAAGGAATATAAATGTCAAGGTGTGAATTTTGAACATATTTGTTTTAGTATTTTTTTAGGATATACATGTTTAGAGTAGATCTTGGATCGACCATTTACAGAATTTATTTTTTTTATTTGTAGATTGGTAATTAATTGAATGAATTTTTTTATAAATTTTCCTTTTCCCAAACCACATTGGAGAATATTTAACATATAATTTATTGTGATGGAGTGAATATAGACCTAAAAAAGGTTGAGGGGATGGTTAATTAGACCAATCCAAAAAATGTTACTAGTGTGAGATTATTCATGGGGATGACCAAAAAATACTGAAAATTTATTATGTTTTTTAGAGAGATAGGTAATCCCATGACAGAGTTTACCAGGAAAGATACATTTATATTGAACGAGGGAGTTGAGTTGGAGTTTATAGTGTTAATGAATTTTATTTCTTATGTTCCTTTGATGGATCTCCTTATTTTTTAAAAATAATTTGTTATTGAATGAAATTCCACCATGAAATGAATTGGGATTGTGCATATATAGGTTGGATAAAAAACTGATAATTTCACACATTCATTATTTGAGGATAACTTTTACAAATCCTTTTATAAAAAGAAATCATGGGTCTCAGGACAATGGTTAACCTTTAGAGAGAGTATTTATTAGGATAATATCTTGAATTCTACATAGATCTTAATTAATTAAAGAACATTTTTAGCCAACATTTCCAGATAATTAATTAGTAATGTAGTTAGAGGTAAATTATTGGGCCTTGATTTTTAGAGCATTTATAAACTGATAAGGCAAAATGAAGTAGAAAAATCTTTATAACATATGGATGAGGTTGAAAATTATTAATGTCCTACTGAAGTATGGATTTATAAATTTAGGACTGAGTCATTATGGATGGAGATAAACATGGTTATTAATTAGTAATTTTAAGATGAGGAAGTAAACCACATTATTGCTTATTTACTACAACAACTTGACACTAATATAATATATAACGTTCAAGGGGGTGTTATATTATAGGTTTTGATTGGTAATCAACAAATAAAAGATCATGTTTCTTATATTTTTTCATAACATCTATTTTTATGATATGCGGGAGATTTTTAGGTACCTTAAGACTTACAAGAATTTGGTTAAAGGGTTGTTTTGGAAAGTAAATATTGATAGTGTACTAAAATATATTATGGAATATACTATGTTCTAGTGAAGAAAATATCATTCCATGCTCCCTCTTTGGTTAATCCATCCCTTTCCTATACCATCTTTGATTTCGGGGGATATATCAACAAAATTAATTTCTACTTTTCCCAAATTACAATGGTATGATATTATCCTTGTTTTCATGGAAAAACTCTATAAGTATTCATGCTTCATTTTTATCTCACATTCAAACAAAAACAATTGGTGGATGAGAACCTTCTTATAGAGGTGGTTTGACTCCATGGAATACCTAAGTCAATACTCACTAAAATATTTCCATTTTTTATTACTAGTCTTTGGAATTTACTCTTTCAATTGTAGGGAAAACTTATGATTTCATGTTCTTCTCACCATCCCCAAACAAAGTGTTAAACCGATATTTTCAATAACTATGTTTAATGAGTAGCCACACACCTAGAAATTATTCATATAATGGGAATAATATTTCTAGATTACTTCTACTCATGAATCTACAAAACATTCACCCTTTGAACTTGTTTATGGTATGAGGCCACAAATGGTCACACAAAATATAAAAAGGGAGATTCAAGTTGGGTATGTGGCCAATGCCTTGGTGGATCATGTTTATATGCTGATTTTACTTTGAATTGTTTTTTGGTTGAGATCAATTATTGATAAAATAATATTCTAGTAGACACCAAGGAGATGTCCATTTTGATTTTGGTGAAAAAAATTATGTTAATAAACAACATAATGATCTAAAATTATAATCATTGAAATTATGACCCAATATTTCTGCTCAGTATTATGTTCCTTATATGATTTTTTAATCATTACGGGATATTTATTATAACCTTTCTTTTGCTGATGCATCCCACATCCACATAGTTTTCTATACTTCATTTTAAGTATATAAATGGGGATTTTGGTGTGGTATAACTGTAAATGATTCCACTTGGGAGGACACTAAGTATATTCTGGACTGCTTTCTTCCTTTTCAACATGATGCCAAGGTTCCTTTTAATGTTGGTTATTTTGTTACTATTGGGTAATATATTACTTTTTGGTGACCTATCCTCCATAATTATCATACGAGGGGTGCACTTGAGGAGTGATAATGTGATAATCTTGTTAGTATATTGGGTGAAACTCTAGTTATGTAATTTTAATTTTTTATCTGGAGTAGGGGAAATGATCCAGTTGAAACTACAGATTTGGTTATAGTAAGTGATAAAAATACTATTCTCATTGCTAAAAAAATTACAAGCTATGCACTAATAAAAAAAATATTGGTATAGAAATCATTTAATGATGATTTTTTAACACTGTAAAGGCCTTTATCAATGATTTTTTATCCCTCATAAAGGGGCCCATTATAAGTAATTTTGTAAGAGATTACAAATTTTAAAAAATATTTTTACTTTTTTCTGCTGTTCTTGCCCCTCCCATTATCAGATATTGATCCTCGCCTTTTTATTACTCTAAGACAGCTCCCGCTCCCACTCACACATGATGCTAGATTATAACTCAATTTTTCAGCACTCACTACACACCTTTGTCAACAATCGACCGTAGCCCCACTACATGCTCACCTGTGCATGCCTGGACTCAAACCTGAGACATTAATATGAAAAGAAAACCCTTTTTACCATTGTTTTGTCTACAAATTTTATTATATATCTACTTAATTATTTATATTTACATACATATTTTTTCCCATATATTTATATACATTTATAAAACATGTGTGTGTATTTATACATATATCACTATGTGTATTTATAGGATATATATATATTATTTATTTAAATATATTATATACTAATATCCATTTAATTATATTATAATATAAATATAAATATATATTTGTTTATTAATAAACACACATATGTATATATAAAAATTATTTAATATTCTTATAGGTATATATTAATTCATATGTTTTCATAATTTATAAAAAAATATAGATATTGTTTTAAATAAAATAGATAATAATTTTTTATATATGGTTTAAATATTTTAAAATATATTTTATGTGAAAAAATGGTAATATTTTTTTTGATACAACTAATTTTTTATAAGTAAATATATATGTATATGTATATATAAGCACATATTTAATTATCAATAACAATGAAATTTGAAAAATAATAAAATTTTAACCCTATAATATCTAAATGATTGTAATCCTTGATAATAATTTTAGGTTAAAATGAAAAAGGCACAAAGACCCCCTTAAATGAGTTTGAAATTATATTGAATGTTACAACAGAGGGATTCCCCAATAAAAGTCTGTTTTAGATGACTTCGAGGCCGTTATTTATCTAGAGAAAAATACCTACTATGGTTCCCCATTTTAAACATTGTATAGAATTTTGTAAGATTCAATTTGAAAAGGGGTAGAGCCTAAATAGACACCTGGATAAAAATTTATGGTCATTGATATTCAATTAATATTTTCATATTATTTAAGATGGTTCTTCAATTTAATGAATTTTTCTATAATACAAGTTTTATTAAATAGATATTACTCAATAATAATTAAGAAATTATCAATTAATATTTATTTTTATTATTTTATAAACAAATTTTCACTAATTATATTATATATTATGTGCAATTACATATTTATAATTATATGTCACATTTAATAAATATATTATCTTATATCAATATTAATATATCTATATTTTAATAATGATATTCAATAATATATAAAATTATTTTTTATGAAAAACAGTTTTTATCAGCGCTAAAAAATCACGGATAAAAGGCCACCCTTTATTAGCATTATTAAATGGAATTAATAAAATTGACCCTTATCAGTGCTAAAAATTCACTGATATAGGGTCTCTTTTATCGATGCTTTTTTGGGTATGATAAAGGTATCCATTATCAACACATGTAACATCTATTATAATATTTTAATTTTATCCTTAGGGTTTCATCACATGTCATCAGTTTTTGTTGGAGTTTTATTGAATCATATATATGAGTTGGTTTAGTTTCTCAAGCTCTTGATCTATAGTAGTATACTTAAATCTACCTCTGCATATTCTCAATCATGGTTTTCAATTTTCCCCCTGGTTCTAGTTTCTCACTAATTCCAAAAATCTTAGTTTTCTTAATTTTATCATTCTTAATGAGAAATGGATAGATCTTATGTTGTTGGAATTAATGTCTCTTATGAAAACAATGAGTGTATCTTACATTAGGTCTTGTGAAAATGCACTTTATCACACAAGTGGTTCTTACACACCTATTTTTTATGATTTATACTATATAACATCTAGATGTTACCAACAAATTTTTTTCCTTGAACAAATTAGTTTTTCCTACATACCTCATTGTGAAATAAATTTAATCAAACATCACACCATTAAATATGTTTTAGGATGGTGGTATTCGACTAAAAAAATTAGTGTTTATTTTTATGAATTCGGAAAAAAATTACATCAATCTAAGTAGGGGGATAAATATAAAGAAAATATACTACCTATTAAAAAGTATTTGAGTAGACTCAACCATATGACCTCCCTAAAACCAATCAAAAACGATTATAAAGAGTATAATAATTTATAAATAAATTTAATTTTTTAAAAATATTAAAATATAATTTATTATAAATATTGTTTAATAAATTCAGTAAAATAATTTTAATATTATCATTAAAATATTTCAACCTTAACATATATTATTTTATTGTACATCATTAGTTGAAATTGTTCAAAAAAAAACAATTAAAACCAAAAAAATAAATTTTGAAACATATTTTTCAAAATTCTTACAACCAGTTCATATTTAACATTTAAAGCATAAATAACCCATTTTTACCCAATTATTATAAAAAATAAAATTTATTACAATTTATCAACATAAATTCAATTTGAGTATAAATATAATTAAATAGTGACAATAAAAATATATGGAACACATTTAATATAAAGTCACATTAAATTTCATCACACTTAATCAATTACTTGTGATCATATAACCAAAAAATAAAATTAAAAATGATTAACTTTTTGGTTAAAATCCATTCAAATAAAATAAAAATGTACTATGTTTAAAAGTGATCATACCACCCTGAATTTCAACAAGTAAATTTTTTTATCATTCCATCAATTAAAATATGTCGACTAATTTCTTGTAAACAATATTAAAAATAATATTTAAAACAAAGATCAGTCATACAAATGAAATACATAAACTCATCTTTCCAATATTTCCTTTACTAATTCCTTTTAAAAAATTACTAATCACTAACACCACATAATAATTAACCTAATACCTATTAGAGTTTGTTGTTACCTAAAACCAACATCCTTATACATTCAATTACATTTTATAATCATGGTTCTTGAATGAAATATAATTTATTACCACATATTAATTGTTCTTGTGTGGGATAGTGTCTATGATTATATACTAAGGATACTTTCTGCATCAAAAGAACATAGAAGTTCCCCACTATGATGAGATACTTTAGATGTTATGTTAGAATTCTTTAAAATTGTGTTCTATGGAGGGATGATAATTTATAATGATGCATTGATGAAATGGGATCTCAAGGGTAGTATGATCATAATACCTAGATAAAACATCTCATTATATTCACACTTGGTAATCTCCATGAATGGAATTTATAAGAATGAACTCCGAAATAGTAATTACACATGTTTCAAGTTTCATTGTGTATTCCTATCCACATACTGTAGAAATGATCCTTTGACTCAAATATTATTATTAAAGTGAGTTATGCAACATGTTATTAAATTCATTTCATAAAAGGAGATGATAATGTTCATAGTAAATTTTGATATGGTGGCTGTGTCACAAGTGGCATAAAATTAATGAATAATTCGAGAGAGGATTTGTCCCTTCCATTAAAATTGAATATCACATGCCCTTTGATGGAGAAAAACATCCCAATTAAGTTCAAAGGCATGATTTTTTATCCATTTGTTCAGTTCCAGAATTTCAATGATAGAATAATGAACATATAAATTAATGGAAAAAGAAATGAAACCTATTTGAAAAGTGATATCAGGAAAAATGATTATGTTACATTATAATGGTTCATAAGAGTATTAATTTAATTATAACATTAACAATTTTATATGTGGGTTCCTTGGAATTTAGTTATACTCTTTCCTTGAACATTAGTTCATTTAGGATAATTCCCCTAATAAGGGGGCCTTAGGTTTACATACTAAGTAAATCCAATAACCTAGGTTAAATCCTATATAAGTTTAATGAGTATATTAGAATATTATTGTCAAGTACAATGAATAATATTTAATGAAGTTTGTTGGTTGATATGAAAAATTTATTTATCGTTGTATAACATAGTTATAATTAATTAATTAGTTAAATAGATTGAAGTTATAAATGTTTTGGCAAATAATATGGACTATTAATAGACCAAGTTATAGTGTGATGAGAATATAATATTATTTGAATAAACACTATTTTATTTATTTAAGAGAAGTAATATTTAATTAGTCCACTGGTTATATGTGCTTCAAGTAAATGAAAATAATAATAATATTATAATATTATTATTATTTAAAAATGGGGTGTTCTATGTGTTAAGATTATATTACAGGTGCTATCTGAAAATAATATTCTTACCTTAGATCTGAAAATAAATGACTAAATATTTCTTATGTGGAAAATTCCTTTTCTTAACAATTTTTGTGCACAACTTTTTGATCTCCATAGATTTTACTCAATCTATAAATATTATAAAGAATGATATAAGTTCCGTGAGTATTGGTGATCCTCCTCCATTGTCTCCAACTATGAGAGAACCACATGAAACCAACATGCCCCATTTAGATTGTAAGGTATGATCAACAATAAAGGATGCAAGGCATATAAATATCCACATTAGCATTTGGAGAACCCTACCATCACGTTTAGAGATTCTTGGTGCTTATATAGATTCCCACTAGAGGGAATATACCCATGATACCTCTATCATAAATATGGTTTGAAAATAAGGTTCATACTCATTCAATAATGAAGAAATAATTACAAGATGATTTAAGTATTGATCTATCTAAATTAATTATAAATTACATGTGAGATCCTATCTTTGTGGATTCTGATAATGAATTTATATCTAGTTATGAGGATAAATACAAAAAATTTAATAAAAAAATCATGCTAGTCCAAGGCCCAACTGCCTCTTATATTCCCTATAATCTTTAATGTGGAATCAAGTAGTAATATGTCAAATTATAATAACTTATTTTCATCGATCATTGCATGAGTTTTTTGTTATATTTTTTTTCTAGTTTATTATTTGTTTAATTTGATTATTGTTATTATGATCATTTACCTTAATATAATTGAGAATAGATTAAATATAAATAAAGGACGATTCCAAGGATATCACCATGTAGTGATAAAGCTATACACTGGGATACATGGATACATAATGTGTATGTAGGTGCACACACCATGCACAAAGGTTCATCACACTATATTTCCCCATTTTCTATATGTGGTAACCCACAAAGCTGGTGTATTTAATACACCTTGTGTTTACTATCCTACTAGAACAAATGTTTTTAGATTACACATTGTGTAAATAGTCTTACATGTTTTGGAGTCCACATGGTCTTGCGGTGTAAATTACGCACTCTGTGTTGTCAATAAGGCGTACAATTTATTTTGACGCATGGGACTGGAAACAAAGGATGAATGAATAGAGTGTTCCTGATTAAAATACCATGTACCATATAAATATTGGAATCTAGGAAATTTGATAAGTCTTTTTATGTGTTACTTGGAATTAATAGAAGTAGAGAACATGACATTTAGCATGTGTACACATCATGCATCTCAATACACATCATGTTTTTTACAATCCAAGTTAGGGTAAAACTGAATGAATTTAATTATGTGGAATGAAATTAATTATGAGTTAATAATAAAATACATGGTTTTTACATGGTTTTACACATCATGTTATGTATTAATAAATGATAATTAATTTTATATTAATTAACGGCACACCATGTAATCCATTAACACCTTGTGTTTGTCACATGGTCATTTAATATAAGTACACATACCTATCGGTTAAAAACATGTTCTATAAACCATATAATAAGTTGAAATACCATATAACAATAAATTTTGTGTGGAAATAATACATTAGTAAAGAGAATACATTCTGCATTATACTTATCTACACCCTATGTGGTCTTAAAATTCATTTCAGGTTTTTATCTATTTTTAATAAATTTAAAATTATAAAATGATAGCATCAATGTGATAGTTTAGATAGACATTCAATAAAAATGATTAATTAAATAATTATATTTATTTAATTAATCAAATCATGATTCATCTTATTAAAAGATAAAACTAAAATTAATGTTGAATAGTGTAAAAATGAATATTGGTTGCATGTGTGGATAATCATGAGCTTGAACTCATATTTGTATACATTGTTTCATTTAATTTAATTTGTTACATTGTTTTTGAAACTATTATTCTTAAATTAAAATGATGGGATGTTCATTTTACCCTCCTAGTTATTATGTATGAACCTATATATATATGGTTCATTTTATATTACTACTATTTAACATATATTTGGGTTCCCCTCAAATACAAGTGAGTAAATAATTCTTTAATGGATAGATATCTCAGGTGATTGGAGGTGGTTCAAGTTTAGAGTTGAGGATAAACCAATTAATTATATATAATGGTGAATATATGGGATGCCTCATTCTAATAAAAGAACCGGGTCAAGGTAGATTTTCCCCTTGGGTCTATGGTTGGTTTGTTATCCACCAGATAAACCAAATATTTGATAATTATTATGATCATACCACTTTATTTACTTATTTCTTTCAGTTTCATGGTAAATAATTATTTTTTAAATGTATTAAAATCAAATTAAATAAAAAATTTAAAAATATTGAAAGATAAAATTAAATAAACCAGAGTATTCATAAATTTTAAGTGTATATGGGTAATCACTAAAGTGAAATCCTCTTAGCATTAATAAGCACATGGTTTGGTAAAATGGTCTTATTTATACATAAGGTAAAAAATAAAATCACTTGAATAAAATATTAGGAAGATATATCCTTGAATTACTTGATTTATAATTGAACCAATAGTTTCGAAGTACTTCAAAAACTCTTGTAGGGGTGATTGAAACTAGAAAGGATTTTTAAAGACTTTTTTTGGGTTAACATAACTACATTTATATCAGGTTGACTATACATAACTAGGATTTGTATAATTATATAGGAATGTTTTGAGGAAGTCCATGTCATTGATTTCAGGATTACGGAGTCCACTCAACAGATCAAGGAATTGCGAGTCAGTAGTTGGAAAAGAACTTCCAACCTAAATAGATTCAAGCAACATGAAAAACCCCTCATTGGTATTATGAAATGAGGGATATTGACTCATGCCACTAGATTATCCATGTCACAAGATAATCTAAATTAATGTTTGAGGGATATCAATAATTCATAAAATAGTGGGAGACTAATAATAAAAATTTATTATTTCACACATTTATTAGTCAAGGAAAGAATTAGAATCAAATCTATTATAGAAATGGGAAATCAGTCATCCTTGACATTATCATTATGATTTACCCTTGATAAGGGTAACCTTGTCACTATCACCAATTTCACATATTGGTATAGATGATTAAATATTTTACTACTCAAAAATAAAAAAATTTATGTGTTGGAACCCTAGTACCTAAGAAACTGAACAATGAGGATTTTGAGGAAAAATTTTATCTCAATGAAAAACACATGGATGGTTTATTTGTTGTCTAGTGGTAGATTTTGTTATCCATGTTTATCAATATTTATAATCTTCAAAAAATCATGGATGGTTTTATAATTTTATCTCCTTTCAAATATTTTTACCATAAGAAATCAAGACAAGAGAGATTTGAGATCTCTAAGTCACTATTCATGAGTAAGAATGAAGATTCATCACCAATTGTGCATTGTGTGGTAAAGAATATTCATTACATTGACTGTTTAGAACTCCTGTGATTTATGTTACTGGTTGAGTTTCACAAAGATATTATTTTTTCCCCAATTCCACAAATAATATTCAATTTCATTATTAATTATAATATGAGAAATGTTGAGAAGGCTGTTATGTAACTCTTAATTCTTATTAGACAAGTTGATCAGCACATGAGGCATTGAAAACTCATATCCCTTATATTGAATAAAGGGAATCACAAGGAAATGGGAACAAAAACTCACTCCATGTCTAAGAATTAAGAGTATCAGCCTTCCAAGAAGAAGAAGATCCAAAAGAAAGAAAATAAATAAACCAAAATATATTTTTCATTTCTCAAGATCAGCCACTAGAAGAAGAACTATACATAGAAGAAGTAAGGGGAAGATTCTGGTAAATTCATTATCAGGTGAAAGTTACCCATATCTACCAGCTGGGTATTAGATAATTCTTATAGTACTCAAATGTATACATATATACACACATGAAAGAGACCTAGGTTCAAAACCGGGTGGAGGCGAATTCCCGGGTTACTGTAACAGGCACTGTAGCAGTCACTATTTGGTACTGTAGCAGCTAGACTATTCACCAGATTTGGGATTTTGGGCCATCAGTTTGGGCCTATGGGTCTCAGGGACTTCGGGCCATCAAAGGCATTCAGGCCACAGGGCCTTCAGGCCATTGAAGACATTGAAGTAGCCCAGTTCACATAGAGCAGGCCCCAGATGAGGATTAGAGCACCAGTAGAAGTCACCAGAAGCAGAGATAACCGGATTGGAAGAATGAGAGGGTATGGCAACCGCCAGCGGGACCAGGCACCATGTAGCTTTGTACGGGGCAGTGCTAGCTGATCAATAATGACGGTCGGGAGCTAAAGGAAATCAATGATGCAGAAGCTAGGGAGGGGCATTTCTAGTGGGTTGGGCCTACAGGTCATGTATTGGGCATGGTATGCCTCTGGGCCTTCAGAACATGCATTACGGGTCATTTTGGGCCTTGTTCCTTGGGCCTACGGGTCATGTACGAGTTCCCCTTCAACCCTTAAAAGGGGGATTATCTATAATAAAAAAAAGAAGGCCTTAGGGCCATTCTGGGGGAGGATTTTTAAAGGGGAGGGGGGTCTTTGAGGAGAAAATGGTGCATAACTAGCTATCATGGCTATTGGAGACTACCACCTTACACTGCTGATAAGAACTATCTTGGTTTTATTGAATTGTTATTATATTAAAAGTGTGGCCAAAATCATTTTAATTTTTTCTTATCATGATATGAATGGTTTTGGACTAATTTTTGGAAATAATGAATGTTGTTATTACAATGAAAAAAATTATTAATGTATGGAATAACATAATAACGGTCATTATATATTATATTATAAAAACCAAATTTTGGTAGTTGAAAAAGAATTATGTTCAAAAAACTCATATAACACCCATTAGTCATAACACCATCTAGGTTGTCATGTAAATCATAAGTTCTTGAAAAATCTATATCAAGAAGGTTATCTAGATTCATTTTATATAGAACCACTTCATAGATGTATTTATTTTTTTCGAGGTAAGATAACCAATCCAACTTTTAGTGGTATAAGTGAAAGGTCTATAGATATTCTAGAATTAATACACACTAACTTTTGTATATCATTTAAAGTAAAATATAAAGGTGTATTCTCATACTTCATTTATTTTACTGATGACATGAGAATATATGGATTCATATACATAATGAGGATTAGGTCATAATCCCTGTAGAAATTTGATCAATACTGAAATTAAGTAAATAATCATATTAGAATAAAGATAAAAAACCTTTTATTGGATCAATAAATAGATTATCCAAGACAAAAATTTATTTTCCTTTTAGGAGAGTGTGGGATTGTATCTTAAATCACTCCTCCTTATACCCCATATTGGAATGGTGTAAGTGAAATAAGGAACTGAACCATGTTGGATGTGGTGAAGTAGATAAAAAGTCACACTAATTATCTATTATCCTTGTGGAGAAATTAATTACAAATTGTGGTGTACACCCCAAAAAAGTTCCAGCTAATGTGAACGATAGAATATTATACCTATTAATGTATGGAATTCTGTGTTTCCAAGCCATTTTGTATGGGTTTTGAAGCCCCTTTTTAAGGAAAATTCAAGAAAAAAATAGATTTAGGTAATTAAGTGTATCTTTACAGGTTACCCTATGTAAGAAAAGGGTTATTACCTATATGAAACCTCATACAAAAAGGATATAGTGTCTCAAAATGATATATTCCTAGTAAGGGAACACATACTCCAAAAGGATTGTCATAGCAGGATTGATATCGATGAAGTCAACACTCAATATGAGAAAGAGATAGAATAGGAACAACTTCTAATAATCCCAATGGAAGAAGATGTTAATAAACCAAAAGTACTCTATATGATCACTTGAGGGGTTAGATTACTATTAATTTTTTTTTCCAGACATCAATGATGATGAATCATTATTTTTAGACATTTATGATCCCATTTCCAACAAAGAGATATTAGAGAGATCATAATTTGTAATATGGATTAAATCAATGAATTAAAATACAAATTCCATGTATTAGAACCTTTACTAGGTTCTATTCAATCTGTTAGTTCATGTAAATCCCAATGGGTGAAATGGGCATTCAAGAGAAAAGTATAGATGGAAGGTAATGTGATTACTTATAATTAATTACTAGTGGATAGAGGTTTTTAAGGGAATCATGGAATTAACTATGAAGAAACCATTTCCCCCATTTCTATGTTTACATCCATCAGAATTCTATGTGATATTGTATAATTTCAAGACTATTAGATTTTATAATTAGATTTCAAAACAACATTCCATAATGGGAACCATTAGAAGGATATCTATATGAGACAACCAGATGGGTTTGAGACACCATGTACTACCAAAAATGTATGTAAGTTATAGATACACATTTATTGATTATTAAAAGCATTCAAGTCATGTAATATTTGATATCATGAATCCATTCAAAATTATAGTTTCTAAAATAATGAATTTGAACTATGAGTAAATTAATGGTTAAGTTTATGGGTGGTTGTTTTTCCTATAAGTATATGTCGATGACATATAACTTTTTTAGAAATGAGGTACCAATATTAAAATCATTTAAGGATTGGATGAACAATTGTTTCTCCATGATGGGCTATATCCTTGGGATGAAGACACATAATAATAGATCAAATAGAATTCTATCACTATGTTACAACACATACATTGACTAGATATTGAAGTGAATCTATATAAGAAAATCCATGGTAGGATTAGATCTTGTGTCACATGGATTCCTTATCTCTATGAAAATGTGTGATCAGACAAAACAAGAGATATAAAGTATGATTAAGATACCTTAAATATCTATAACATGATTGATAATGTATACCATGTTATATACCATACATTATATTTCATATTCACTAATAAAAGAAATAATATATTAATAAGATACATGAGAGCAATGTTGGGATGATGTTAAGACTAGACTTAAGTATTTTAGGCATTCTAAAGATATTCTATAAGAATATGGATGAAATTTGGAGCTATTCATTAGAGGATACACATATACAAGTTTCAAAATTATTCAAGATAACATGATACTACAATCATGGAATTTCATGTAGTTGGGGTTTGGCTTAGTGGTAAGCACCCCATAATTCTACATGGAAAATGGGGGTTCAAAACCCATTGGGCGCAGGTACTGTAGCAGCACTGTAGTGCTACTGTAGCAGCCGAGATACTATTGCAATGATGACACTGTAGCGGTGGCAGGGGGAACTGTAGCAGTGGCGGGTACTGTAGCAGTGCGGGTACTGTAGCAGTACTATTCACAGAATGGGGTTTGGGCCAAAAAATTGGGCCTACGGGCTATATAATGGGCTAAATTCCCACTGGGCCTTCGGGCTATGTAATGGGTCTCCCTCTACCTAGTTAAATAGGTCTTTGCTTTGTTTCAATAATAAAAATGAGGCTTCGGCCCCAACCTTTAAAAAAAATCAAGGAATTTCATCACACTCAATATAGGAACCATCAGCTGGAAGATCACAAAGCAGCCAGTTGTAGCCAATTATATGGTGGAGTCTCAGTATATTACAAATTCTAATGTAAAAAATCAAGAAATTTGGATTCAAAACTTCATATAATATTTTATTATGTTTCCTAGGAATATATACCCTATCAAAATGTAATGTTATAAAACAACAACACTAGATCTTTTAAAGAAGTCAAGATCTCACCAAAGGATGAAGTACATACTCCAAATATTTTATCTCTCGAGGTATTTTTATCAACATGGTGAACTCATAGTGAGAAAAGTATCCATATAAGAGAAATGGTAAGACACCTTGATTAAATCCTTATCTCGGTAGAATCATGAATATCAAATGAGAGTTAGCGGGCTTAATATTTTTAATAGTTATATTTAGTGAAAGTGGGTTTCCATTTTAGTTTAGGGTAACCTAAAACCAACCACCCTTATACTTTTAAATAAATTTCATATTCATGATGTTTGAATATAATATAATTTCTTATCAAATCAAATTTTTTATTTTGAGTGATAGTGTGTGTGAAATTTTCCTAAGTATTATTTTCATGTTAAAAGTACAAATTAGTTCCCTGTTATGATGAGATACTTTATATTCTATGACAATATTCATTAAAATTAGGTTCTATAGCCAAATGATGTTTTTTGATGGGTTAAAAATGATTTAGTCTATTAGGGGTATGAGGTTTATAAGATATTGGGACTCCTTGTAATGATTTTTACCGTCGGTAATATACATGAATGGTTATGAGAATGGACTAACCAATATTAATTCCACACATTTCTTATTTCATTGGATTATCCAATATGTAGACCTTTGTAATGACCCTTTGACTCTATTATTATTAGTAATTTCTTCCATGAATCACATGATGAGAATTTTTTTCATAAACCATAAAGATAATAGTTCTTGGGGAAGTTGGATCTGTTGGGTGCATCACGAGTGGCATAACATTAATGAATAATTCAAGATAAGATTTTCCCCTTCCATTAGAAGTAGATATATCTAATATTTAGAGGAAAAATAATAGTTGTATTAATTTTTTGTCCATGGTAGTATTTTTTGTATGTTAAGTTCTGGAATGTCAAAGAAAAAATGTAAAAAATATAAGTTGATTAAACACAATTTTCAGCCTATTTGATAAGAGATACAAGGAGAAATATTTTACAATACATATTAAGGGTTTATAGGAGGTTGTAATTCATTGATAAATTAACACTTTTCATGTGGGTTCTGTATCATATTTCTAGAATCTAAATTTGGTAATTAGGTGGTTTAGCTTAAGAACATTGAGAAAGGGGCCTAGATGGTCACACACTAAGAGTATCCAAGAACCTTAGTTAAATTATATATTATTTTAATAAGTAGATTAAAATATTATACCCGTGTCTAAGGAATAATATTTAATCAGTTTTATTAGTTGATGGAAGGTATTTATTTATCGATATATAACATAGTTATAATCTATTATTTAATTTAAATTAATAAACATTATACTTGGTTTGGTAAATAATAAGTAGGATGATCAGACATTGAAATGGTCCAGTGTGACTTGTAACATCCCAGCTCGAGAGCCACTGAACCGCTTTCTCGATATTGGTCATCACACGACCTCAAGCATGCCTCCCCATACACTAGAGGCTGCTGAGTAGTGGTGAGGGTTTAATAACCCATGTGGGGAGACTATACCCTCTTTACTAGAGTATTACATAGTAGTTAACAACATAAATGGAGGATACAATATATAATAATCAATAAACATACATATCCAAACATCTCCAAAAACTGGGTACAAACCACAAATCAATATTAACCATGTCATGTCATGTTAATAGTGCCAGAATAAAGGAAACCCAAAATAAATACAACCATCTAAATCCCCAGAATAGTCTTAAATACAAGTTTGGAACCTCATCCATGCACATCCCAAGCCCAACTAATCTCCCAAGCATAGTTCCTTTTCCCTTTTCCTGACTTGAAACCATAAAATCTTCTTGGGTACCCAACGACGGTCCGAGTAGGGTGTGAGTACAAAACTCAGTAAGACACCACCAATGGTGTCTACAAAATATCTAGTCTAATAGATAGTGCATGCAATTATGTAATAAACGAAAAATTAAACCAAATAAAAACTCAGTATCCATTAGTTATCAATGTGTATTCTAACCATTTCTATCATTATTACTATATTCACTATTTATCCATATTATTTAATTAATCCATCATCTGTATGTTTTCCATGGGATTGGCATATTCATCAACTACACATGGGTCTAAGGAATTAAATCACTATGAATAAGGGAATAGGTCAAGTCACTATCTCACTAGAGGTAAAAAACACCAAAAACACGATGTCCTCACCTCAAATCCTCAGTCCGGGTGGAATGCATCCGTTAGGGGAATAAAGATATGTCCCCTTCCCTAACCCCTGAATTGTGGGTGGAGTTTAGAACATCGGTCTAACTCAACCCATAGGAGAATCCTCACTCCTTAATCCCACAACCCAATCCATGTTCATATTCTTATATATCCATTCACCACACATATCAGGGTAGGGTTAGATCATCAGTCCAAACCTGACCCATGAGAGGAGCCTCAGTCTTTAATCCCACCACAAACATACCATTTTACAACCGAAAACAACAAATACAAATAGAAATAATATACCATTATAATCAATATAGAAATTAATACTAATCCATAACCCATTAACTCATTTTCCAATTACATTACATAGCTGTTTATCCCAATTATCATTATAACACCTTAAACCATTAAGTACATTCAACAATTCTCATTCAATATCCAATAATCACTGATTTCCATACATTATTCCATTTATCCCATTTATCATTTCACAATTATTTTCCCACTTATGCATTTCAAGTACAATTCTTATTTCACATAGCAGAACAATTTATTACATTCTACCCATTAGGTATACCCCATAATTTTTATACACTAACCCATTCAACATATTCATCAATTACCTTGTTACATATCATTTAACATAGTCTCCATTTTATCATTCCATTACACATTTACAAGCTCCCCATTTCATGTACGCCAGTACTCTTAGGTATTTCTAACAAAATTCATTAAGCATTCGTCATATTCTCATTTAACCCATTTTACACATTTTTGTGTTGTGCCAAACAACCCATTATTCCAATATCAAAACCTTGTCACAACTATCGATACTGAATTTTAAATTCCACTAAACATATTCAACATGTTCAAAATGGGATCTAGATTATCGCAAGTCAACTGTACACTTAACCTTACCAATTTCTAGGTTCAGGAATGCCGGTGCACCCCATGGGTGGCCCTAAATCATTCTAATCATCCTCAACATATCCCATTGGGATCATGAGGGGTATAAATAATTAATTATTCAACCATTTTATTGAATCTTACTCAAGGTAACAAATACACAACAGTATGGAAGTAATATCTCCACACACATGCACAAATCTATAACAAAACTATGGGAAATAACTTGTACACCACCCACCCCAAATCTGATGATGAACACACTCTTAATCATAGCCTTAGATATGGATTCAAAAAAACTTCAAAACCCCAACCTAGGTTCCATTGTAAAAAAAGGTTTTTTGATATTTGAAAGAAGATATGAGAAATTACAAACCTTAATATGAATAAGAGAAGCAAGGGATGTGATGGAATGACCTGCAGCTTCAATCGACAACCAACAGTGCTGCAAATGACTTAGAAATAAAGGAGATAGACCACTTGGAATCTTGGGTCAAAATGGGGAATCTATAGGGATATAGGAGGAAGAAATTGGGGAGAAATCAGATGAGGATCTTAAATTACCATAATGGAAAACTATAATTTTTCCAACTTTTATTGGGCCACACAGTTTACCCGTACGGTTTGATAAACTGTGCGCAATCCATGAGCAAGCCACTGTCTAAGGAAGGTGAAGTCACATGGTTACCTAGGAAGATCTACATGGTTTAATAACCATGCTCCAAACATGTGATATTCCATTGTCTAAGGCTACATAGTTTCCCTGGGAAGGCCGCACGATTTACTTAACCGTGCGCCAATCATGTGCATTGCACAGTTTGGCCCAATTTTCCTTCATTTTTGTCCCAAACCACCGGAACACCCTTGAGGTCCCTCATATACCTAGGAATAATTTCATTAACCAAAAAAAGATATTGAAACCAAAATTTATACAAGGACGTACCTTCAAAATGTCTGAGATCTTACAACCTCACCACATTATAACAATTCGTCCTCAAAACGCATTCCCAAAGATTAATGGGATTCCAAAATAATGAGATCAAGCCACTAGGACTGCTTATACATTCCCCTTACCCATGTTTCCTCTTGAACATTACCATACTACTATAAAACCTAAAAGAAAGGCACGTTCTTACCTCATGATTCATTCTCACTACAATCCACCACATGACCTGAATACTCCTTGAATTGCGTATCGACTTTAACCATACCTTAACAACTATCACTCGAAAGGGAATCCTATGAAACAATATTTAATTCACAACACAAGTAAACTTTTCACATAGCACCATAACATCATAGAGAAACAATTTAACACCCCATCAACCTGATCTTCTTCATAACTCATAACCTGAGTCACTTGGATCCATTTTACTTCGTTTCCAAATATCTAACGATGACCAAATCCCTATATCACCGAAAGGAAATAAATCGTATTTCCAGCCACATTTCTTGACTTATTTAGATCTAACACTCATGTCCCGATGATACCATTCCATAACAGTACATCTTGGATGCTGTTAAACTCTTGGGGAACTCAACTGATTAAACTCGGCCCAATGGTTGCTATTAGGACCAAGTCACCCAAACAATGATCACTCAAGTTCCCCAAACCTAAAACTATTATTACATCAATAACCAACCAATTTCCCATTTTTTAGATTCTACACTATCAAATAAGGACCACCCAAATCTCAACTCAACTTCTACATCATACCTAATGTGTTCCCTAATCACTGTGCCCAAACATCCATATGGACTTTACCCTATATTAGCCTCTGGACATGTCGTTAGAACCACTAGGGAAGGACATACCTACACCATGCATTCACATACTAAGAACAACTTGACCTCACTTAAGTTATCCTTAATTCCAAATGGAACTTTTGAATACAACATCAAACCAGAGGTTGGTCACTCTCACCACACCCATTCTTGTTTACCATCACAGGTTAGACTGCCCCAAAATGGCTTGTCTCAAAACACCCATCTTCCACTAATGTAATAATATCCCCTTTTCACCTTCCCAAAACACTTAATAACTTGAATCCTATCATTATCAATCAACACGCCTACCGAGGTCATCCCTAACCTCCAGTAGAATTTCATCATCATGAAATCATTGTCCTCAAAACCATCATCAGGATACACCACCCCCATTAGCATTCTCAACATAAGGACTCCCACTATCATACACTAACTAAATAACTTGTGTTCTCATTTAAACCCATTATTAAATCTGAAATGCACTACTCATCCCATGAATCCCCTGAAGGTGGTTTACCACTCTCCACATTCTTCCTTTTCTCCAAGACGAGTCGAGCTATCCATGTCTGACTCATCCTAGAACTCTTAGCTTCACCATTGGCATAAAACCACATCACGTGGCTAAGGGACCTTTAAACTTCAAGAAATTCCAATACCACTAAAAGATACTTACCCGAGTCTACTTTTGATTTTCATAGGATTTATAGAACCCAACCTTTCTTGTCATGAAATATTGTCACATCTCACCACAACCATTGACGACTAGACACGAGAATCTCAATTTTCATCCAAAACCACCCTGATCCCAAAGACAATGCTTTTCTCAATCAACTATGATAATCAAGGACCATCTGGCCGCTCTGAGAGACCCATCACGCACCTCACAATTTTCTCATTGGAATCCAAGTGTCACTACATCAACTCATCATTCTCCTCTCCACATTCAAGACTAACTTATCACTCCCAACCTTATGGGTTTTATTAATATTACTTCCTATAATAAATTATAACCACCACAGCTCACACTCAATCACAAGACAAACCCCAAAACATAGACATGGATATCAGATTTTCCCAGTACTAGAAAAAAAACATCACCCAGTTCCCATTTTAGGCTTCCATGGATGGTACCCATGACATTCATCGACACCTGGTCCATCCCAAGGACTGCACATGAAACCATCAATAGTGTACATCCCATCATCCAACTCCACATATAATTCCCCCATGATTGTAAAATCCATGATGTTCCTCATCTAACCAAAACACCTTCAAGTATCTTGGCATAAATGCAGATCTTTTCAATGTACATGGGATGATGTTAAGATGTTGGTAATTATCATTACCTGATGAGGCATGCTAAGAAGTTGTTAAAGAAAACCACCATGAAACTATCCATTACTGATGTCACCTCCCACTATGGGACACCATGACCTTCCAAGAATCCCAGACTTCCCTACTGCACACATCTCATCAGCACTTAACCACCACCACTCAGGCATAATTTCTAACCAAGAATCACCATTTCTCCATGACTATCCTCCGAGTAGCTGTGAACCAAAATTTCTTTTGGTACTACTTCCACCACACTACTCGAGTTCTCCCGGTACGCCCTTGATAGTTAATAATCGAACACTAGGGTCCACCACACCAATCAAAACCAATGGCCTCTCAAATGACCATGCTTCTTGATTTGGTTTTATAGAGAATGGAATACACTTATCCAGATCGAAATTACACCGTACCCACATGTGCCCGCATCCAGACCTCTTTAGAGCCCTCAAGGTTTCATGCTTTCATTTGACCACTCTTATACCGACTTTAGTTATGAGAATCCAACCATAACCTTAGCATATCCCAATGTCTGATTACTCACCTAACCATACCTATTTCCCTTTCAGCCTCATTATCCCCAAGTAATTCTCAACATCTCACCCAACAACCAAACCATTCATACAACATGCTCAACCACGTGACCACCCTCACCTCAGGCATCACCTTCCAAAAAAATCATCTAACCATGGTTCATTCACCCTTGTCCTGTTCACCTGAATACAACATCGATACCTCCATTAATCAACATAAAAACATATGGGTCAGGCATTCCATACAATAAAACCCTTTGAAACCAACCTTACAACCAACTACAAGAACTCATGTGTCCTTATGAAAGAACCAGTGCACAACCATACCACTTACAGAAACCTGATGGTACTCATTATGCATCAGTTCCACCTATGAATCGTCTCTCATGCTTCATATTCCAAGGAATCTACATCACCAAACCATCAATATTCCACTTATTCCCCTCGAAAAAACCCGCAACTAGTAACACTCTCTGTGTCCCACTGAAAAAGTCCAAAACATCCACCTGTGTGACACACACCCAAAAGAATTAGAAACCCCACCCAAACTCTTTCATAGGTCACCTTTAAGGTTGAATGATACCAAATCCCTAAACTGGAGTCAAAACAAGGAAAATGCATTGGACCTCTTTCCAAACCAAACACATCAAGACATGAAAAAAACAATGCTTATGAAAGGCGTTCTCACCCCCATTTTGATACATACTTTACCCAGCCCACCAAACGTACATTTATTCTAGATTCCAAACCAAAGGTAAATGTACACATACTTAGGCACTACGATCTAAACATCCTCTCTGGGATCAAAAAAACATCTCACAAGGTCCTTACTCACAATGTCACCAAGACCCAGGCACCATCCTTATGGTCCAACATGCACTCTATATGGTCACGTCCCATAAGAGTTTCCATGCTCACATTACCAAGATACGCCTCAGGAACCAAAGGAAACAACCTGCCAAGGGTTCCATAATCACAACTCCTATACCATATCATAACCAACAAGGCCTCAACCAACACTTCATAGAATGATCAACATGGTTAAACCACAGATGGAAAAGATCTTACACTATCAGCCTTAAACAACCCAATATGCATTCATTATCCCCATAGTCATCATCACACTTAGAACTATAACCTTTTCTTTACCTACCAAGGGTTATGGTGAACATGGGGAAAACCAAATTACATAATCACAAGTCCTTTTTCAAAAACATTTTAATCCATTTCACCTTTCACCTCACAAATATTTTCTCTTAGACACATTCCTCATTTCACAACTTGTTACCATACTAATTTTAACCCATTTACACCTTTCATTAGAAAAAATTCATTAACTATTTTACCATCACTATGAAAATATTTATCTTTTAGACACCATCCATCCATTACAGTTTATCACAACCCAAATTTTTTAACTCGGTCATAATGTTTCGTTATACGCACTATTCCTTAACTATTAATTTACATTCTTTTTCATTTACCCACATGCATTACCATTATTAGACACCATTTTATTCAATTTTTTCAAGGAAGTAAAATTAATTCTACTATCTATGCCCCACACACCCATCCTGTGTGTGCCTATCATGATGCATGCCACCCATACCCTTAGGTTCCTCAAATGATGCATGAAGGAACAACCTCATGCCACTCTGACCATGATAAAAATATCATAAATTAGTCACATCACACAACATGAGCATCACCCAATGGTGAAATATCACTCAATTGTAAAAACACACATCAAGAACAACAATTCCCACCTTGGGTGACTTGGGTTTTCCCTCATACATGGGTTAGTTACTCCTAAACACAAGATCATTACCAAGGCCCAACACATACTAACCTCATGAATTCCATCCCAAAAAATAATACCTTAGAAAAGAACCGGTCTGATACCACTTTGTAATGTCCCCAGCTTGAGAGCCACTAAATTAGTGCCCTGAGCCGAGTCATCACATGATCTCAAGCATGCCTCCCCATATGCTAGAGGCTTCCAACTAGTGGAGAGGGTTTAATAAGTCATGTGAGGAGACTATACCCTATTTACCAGAGTAGGATACAACAATTAACAACATAAATAGAGGAAACAATATGTAATAATCAATAAAAATGCATATCAAAATATCTTCCAAAATTGGGTACACACCACAAATCAATATTAATCATGTCATGTCATGTTAATAGTTCCATAATAAAGGAATCCCAAAATAATGAAAACAAGTTGAATCCCCAAAACAGTCTTGACTCTAAGTTCAGAACCTCATCCATGCACATCATAATCCCAACTAATGTCCCAAGCATAAATCCTTTTACCTTGTCCCAACCTACAACCATAAAATATTCTCAGGTACCCAATGGTGGCTCGAGCATGGTGTGAGTAAAACACTCAGTAGGACACCACCAAAAGTGTCTACAAAATATCAAGTCTAATAGATTGTGCATGCATGTATGGAATAAATTAAAAATTAAACCAAATAACAACTCAGTATCCATTATATATTAAAGTGAATTCTAACCATTTCTATCATTATTACTATAATCATTATTTATCCATCTTCCTTACTTAATCCATCATCCTCATGTGTTCCATGGGTTAGGAATATATATCAACTACACATTGGTATAAGGAAATAAATCACTATGAATAAGGGAATAGGTCAAGTCCTTGTCTCACTAGGGGTAACACAACACCACAAACATGTTTTCCTCACCTCGAATCCTCATTCTAGGTGAAATATATCGATTGGGGGAATAAATCTCCATCCCCTTACCTAACCCATGCATTATGGGTGGAGTTTAGAGAATTAGTTGATCTCGAACTATGAGAGAATACTAAATTCTTAATCCCACACCCCAATCCATGTGCACATGCTTAAATATCCATTCACCACACATATCAGGGTGGGGTTATATCATTAGTACTAACCCGACTAGTGGGATAAGACATAGTCCGTAATCACACCACGCACATACCATTTCACAATCAAAAACAACCAAAACAAATATAAATCATATGCCATCATAATCAACATGGAAATTAATACTATACCATAACCCATTAACTAATTTTCCAATTACATTACATGGAATTTCAACCCAATTATCATTCTCACACCTTAAACCATTAAGTATATTCAAAAATTCTCATACATTATCCAATATTCTCTAATTTCCATACATTATCCCATTTATACCATTTATCATTTCACAAGCATTTTCCCACTTATAAATTTCAAGTAAAATTCTTATTTCACATAGCACAACATCTTATTACATTCAACCCATTAGGTATACTCCATAATTCTCATGCACCACCCCATTCAATATATTCATCAATTCCCTTATTAAATCTCATTCGACACAGTCCCCATTTTATCTTTACATTACCCATTATCAAGTTCACCATTTCATATGTACCAATTCTCTTAGGCCTTTCTAACAAAATTCATTAAGCATTCATCATAATATAATTTAACCCATTTTCCCATTTTTGTTTCATGTCAAACAACCCATTATTCCATTATAAAAAACTAGGAAAAACTATCAATACCCCAGTTTCAATTCCACTGTAAATATTCAACATGTTCAATATGGGTTCTATGTTATATCAAGTCATCTATATACTTAACCTTAACAATTTCAAGGTTCGGTAATGTCGGCGCACCCCATGGTTGGCCCTAAATAATTGTAATCATCCTCAACACATCCCATTGGGATCATGAGGGTTCTAAATAATTAACTATCTGACCATTTTACCAAATCTTACTCAAGGTAAAAAATTCACAACAATATGGAAGAAAGATCTCCCCACAAATGCACAAATATATAATAAAACTATGTGATATAACTTATAGAACACCCACCTCAAATAATATAATGAATGCACTCTTAATTATAGCCTTAGATACAGATTCAAACAACCTTCAAATCCCCAACACGGTTTCTCTGAAAAAGAGGGTTTTTGAGCTTTGGAAGAAGATGGGTGAAACTACAAACCCTAATTTGGAAAATAGAAGCAAGGAATGCAATATAATTACCTGAAGCTTTGATCGGTAACCAACGACGCTCCAAATGGCTTAGAAATGAATGATATCTACACATTGGAAGCTTGGTTTGAAATGGGGTGTCTCTAAGGGGAGGAAGAATAAATGAGGGAGAAATTGGATGGGGATCTTAAAAATCCCATAATGTAAAAATTCTAACTTTTCCAACTTTTACTAGGCCACACAGTTTACCCACACGATTTGTCAAACCGCACACAAACCATGAACATGAAAATTTATAAAGAAGGTGAGGTCACAATATTACCTAAGAAGCTTCACATGGTTTACAAACTATTCTCCAACCATGAAATATGACACTATCCAAGGCTGCACGGTTTTCCTGGGAAAGCCACAAGATTTACTTAACCATACACCAATCATGTGCCTTGTATTTTTTGTCCCGGTTTTCCTTCCATTCATTTTATGAACCCCCGTAACACCTTGGAGTATGCTCATATACCCAAGAACCATTTCATTAAAAAAACAAGATATTGAGACCAAAATTTATACAAGGACATACCTTCAAGAAGTCCGGGATCTTATATGAATGGAATATTATTTGAATAAATCTTGATTTAATTATTTGGGAAAAATATTATTTCATTAGTCTATAAGTTTTGTGCATTTCATTTAAATAATAAAAATAATATTACTATACATATGGGGTACACTCTTTGTTTAGAAAATACTAAAGGGGATTTGTGAAAATTATATTCTAACTCATGTTTTATAAATACCTGACTATAGAATTCTCATGTAAAAATGGGGTTTTCATAACAACTTTTGTGCACAATATTTGGATCTCCATAGAATTATCTCTACCCCAATATATTATAAATAATACTCTATGTTCCATTAGCATTAGTTATCCCCCACCTACCTCTTGAGTTGTGATAGAATCAATATTATCCAATTGGATGCATAGTGATTATAAGGTGTGATTAATAACAATTAATTCATACACTAGAATAAAAAGAACCCTACCATAATGTTCAGAGATTCATTTTTTACATGTGGATCACTAATAGAGAGAGTATACCCTTGATTCATCCATTACAATGATGGTTCAACAAGAAGGGTTAATCACATTCAACGATGAAGAAGAATTTACAAGATGAGATAATTCATGCTCTATCTAGATTAATTATAATTACATGTGATATAACATCTCATAAATTATATTGAGGTAAAAAATCTTAATATTCAGTGTAAATATCTTTTTTTCTTCTAATGGAATTTCATAAATAATTATAGAAGGTTTTGAGAGTGTCGAAGGGTATTTCAGATCCCAAAGCATTGGTTTTTGAAGTAGAAGTATGAGGTGCGTAGTTGGTGAATGTATAGTAGTAACTATGAAGATCAACCATGTGGACCACATATAAGGGATCATAATCTGACCAACTATTCCATGGAGTATGTATTACCATGATAAAAACTATAGAACTTTAGTAGAGATGAAACTTGTGGTTATCACACGGTATGTATATCCATGTACCTAACCATCAAGGTGGGGGTGGGGGTGGGGGTCTCCCTTGGATAGTGATAGCACATGGTTTGGACAACCATGAGGCCAAAACTTGTGCCTCTTAAATGTTGGGTGAAATGAAAATTTTCCCCCTCTTTATTTTTAAACCTCTCCCACATTTTTCTTATCCTTCATGCACAACAGCTCCTCCCAACCATGAGATCTCTTCGTCTCCTCGTCCTAGGCTTTCGGACTCCATATTCATCTAAGGTCTGATTCCATGTCCATCTATCACGTTGGAAGTATAATAGTGAGAGATTCGATATGTTACCTTTCTTTCTTGGGTTTTTCTCACTAACTTTAGTTTTATTCATGTGCAAGATAATATGTCTTATTTTCAAGACATTTTTTCGATTTCATAGATTTCTACCATTTTAACTTAAATTAAAGGATAGAAATGGATGTGGATAGTATTACCAAACTAAGGTAGGTTATAAAATGCTTTTTTACCTAAAGAGGATCCTTTCAATATCAAGATCCTTTGTTCTTCAGATTTTACATTCCACATGTTTTCTTAAAAATTTGGTTTTCCTTCATATAAATGGTTATCCACATTTGAGTTTCCCCATAGACAATTGATTATTTTAAGAGTTCCCCACATTGACATGGTGTAACACCCCAAGATTCTATGGTATGCTTCTCTTTGAATAATGCGATAGCGTGTGTTGTACGCAACATCGAGTTCTAACACACCACAACCAATCAAACTAGCCGTTATGAATAGTAATACCTACTTTTTGAAATTATATATATTTTATATTTCAAAATGGACTTCATTTTTGGATTCGGAATATCGAAATTATCCTAAGTTGAATTTTTTGTATTTTTCTTGGAACTTCCAATTTTTATGAATAGTGAAAAATACTTAAAAACAACTTTTTTAATCAAAATAATTTATAGTGATAAATTATATTATTGAGTGGTTTTAAAGCATAATTAGAATATATTTTTACCATTTTATCCAATGGTGTTCATTATAATTAATTTCACTTTGAAATTGGACATAAACAATTATCAATCTTTTGATATATATTGTTTCTTAAAAACACGCTATTTGTTGTGACAGCGGGAATTAATTATAAAATTAATTAATGCAACTTATATGTTTGTAATTTTTTAAAATAGACATCATTTTTGAATTCGGAATATCAATTATAGCTTAGGGTGAAGTTTTGGCATTGTTCTGAAAAACTTCAATTTTTGATGAATAGTGAAACTACTAAGTGGTAGTTAAAAAACTGATTTTTTCATAAAACTTAATTTTACCGCTTCTGTGAATGGAATTTCGAAAATCCGAGAGACACGGTTAATATCAAGAAGTAAAATGTGGTTCAATGAGATGAAAATAATTTTTGGTGAATAATAACTTTTTACTTTTATTTACCACGGTTAAAAGTAAAATAGGGTAATTAAGGGTAAAAATGATATTAATATTACCCTAACACGTGTCCTAATTCTATTGGAAAAGTGTATCTAGACCAAAAACAACCTTAGGAATAAAATATTATCATTTAGGTCCACTTGGATTAGATTAGGACATTTATTATTATTTAATTCAAAGAAGAGTTAAAAGAGTTAAAATCAAAGTTTATTTACTAAAACATTTTTCATATAGGGTTATACATAAGATAAATTCGATTGTAAATATTCATTAGAAAGATAATAAGATTTCCTACATAATGATATTTTATTTATAATTTTTAGTTTTTAAATAATTTAATTTATTTATGACACAATGATGATGCATTAATTACCATAATTGTGAAAAATTAAAATAATTGATATTATAAATTCCCAAATAAATATAATTTGAGACTTTTAATGAATTAAAATAATTTTATATTTTAATATGACATGTTATGATTTATTTAATTAACTTTTGTCGAAGTAAGAATTCTGTTATGAGTTTCACAAAAATCAACTATTGAATAGTGTCAAAATTGACATAAAAGAGTTTTTTAAAAACATATTATATTATTAATTGATATTAAATTCTTAAAAATATAAGGTTCGGCCAAAAGACTTATATTATGATAGGTTAATCATTAATGGACCACTTGGGGGGTCACTTGGAGGTATATAGTATGTTTATTAACTATATATTATAAAAATATAAAGTGACATGGTAAATGTCAAACTAATTAACTAAGAGTTAAAACTAAAAGATAAGGTTAATATATTAACCCAAACCTGTCTAAATTCTATTGGTTGAATGGTTTTCGACCTATAAACACCTTAAACTTTTAATAATAAACTTTGGAGCCATTAGAAACCGAATATTAATTTATTATAAATTAATAGTTCTAGCTTTTCCAAAGGTGCCTCTCACCCCTATTATAAAAGGGCACTCCTCCTTCTCATTTCTTCACACCTTAAAAGCCTTTTCGATCGGCCAAACTCTGCCCAAATACTCTCCCAACTTCCCTCACTACAACCTAGAGGCATTATTTTGATCATAAAGCCAACTTAAGGAGCCCTTTTGATCAAATCAAAAGGAAGAACCCGAAGAAGAGCTAATGATTTCACCACCCTTTTCCAAGTTCCTTTCTTCTTCCACTTCTTTTTTTTTGTTATTACCATTATAAAATAATAGCTCAAGTATCTTATATATACTGCGATGTTATTATAAATATGGTACATCCATATTCAGTATTCTATCCACCCTTTGAATAACATGTCACCATACGTGCGTACGTACGGCTTACCGTCTCCACATCGTGGTGTAATTGTTATTCAATATATTATTATTTGGATGGGTATAATAATGATGTGTAACTCATTTAAATAATAAATATAACATGATAATGATTCTGTATATATGATATACTATCAACTTATATATTATTTTAATATCAAAAGAATGATATTGTCGCTCGTGCGTACGTACGGACTACCGTCTCCACGAACGCGATGAGATTCATTCTCCATCGTATCCATTCAAGTATAATTATAATTTGACGATTTAAAAATGATGTTTAAGGACTTGATATCATTCTGGATATGAATAATATACAACCTATCCATATCAAACACGGCTTATGTAACAAAACATATAAAAGAAAACGAGTAAGTTAACACCCGAAACGACGATAATTCTAAGATATTATTAACAAATCAATGTTAAAAGATCATATATGATATCATATTAATATATATGATTCTTGTATAATTTAATAACAATTATTTCACCATTATACATGAGGTTAACCTACCCCAACCAAGGAAAAGTACAAGGTAAGGGTTTATTTCACAATCTCTTCATTATTTGAGGTTGTTCATACGTAATAATCTACTGGGATCTCTTTATCATCCACATCCATGTTTCTTAAAAATGAATTTCAAAACATTTTTAATATTTAATATAATATGGGTTAAAGTCATTTATACCCTTGTTTTACTTTTTATAAGAGGTTTATAAAGGAATCTTTCTGTCATTTTCCAAACAAGGTGTTTTTTTAACCTTTTCGACAGAATTAAGGTAAGAATGTTTTTTTAACTTATACGGAGGGTGCGGCTATTTTTCGCCGTTATAAAATCTTCTAAGCTTCACTTACAAGTTTATAAGAATATTTTCAAAGAAAATGTTTTATTTTATAAATATATGACTCTTAAATGATTTCAAAAATAGAAAGAGATATTTCTCTAAAAAGAGTTTTGATTTCATCTATGTCAACATCCTTTGATGGATTTTATGCTTATTTGTAGTTGATTTATTATGATACAAAACTTATATATTGTATTGAAGGTTTTGTGATATGTTTGACTGTGGATGTGCTATTTTTATACCATTCATAGTTTATGATGAAAGTATTGACATTTCGTATGCTAGTTTTAATACGAATGTTTATGTCATGTTTAAACCTTTTCATATGGGAATGCATTGGACTTAATATGTGATGGGTGGAGCCCGCTATAGCTCCTCTATGCATCGGTAGGTCTCATGAGACAAAATAGTGTCTTGGCACAAGGCCTTGACAAAATATTATTTGTAGTCTTGGCACGAGGCCTTGGCTATGTGGTTATGATAGTCTGGCATTATGCATTCCATCATTATGAAAGTGGTTATTGATATTTCATGTGATTATTCGATTAGTAGAATATCCATGTGAATATGTAAATGGCATTATTTCATTTTACTTTTTCCATACTATGTTGAATTTCAAGTTTAAAAGGCTTTTTTTAGTTATACATTGCCTTAAATGTTTATGCTCATTTTTGAAAGTTTCCGCTATATTGTTATCCTTACTGGGCATTTGAGCTCACCCCTTTTCTATGTTTTAATTTTCCCAGGATGTGAAGAAGTAAGTTATGAATGACCTGCAGGGATACTATGTGAAGATATGAGTGTGGAATATCGAGACTATGTTGTTGTAGTAGTTTTTAACTTTGTCATGTAATGTAAAACTTTATGAATATATCTAGTGTTTCCAAGGCTACTAAACCAATCGGTCTTTCGAGATTTGATCTTTCTTGTGATCATGCCAATGTAATGTAATAATGCACCGACTCTGGGTAACTAGGGTCGAGGCGTTACAGTTGGTATCAGAGGAAATTTAGTTCAAACCTTGGAAGCTAGATTTAGATAAACTCTGATTAGAGCACGTAGACCTAAGATGAACTTTGAGGATTAGTATAGAAGAACTTCCTAGAATTTTGGTATTGTAGAGATTTTGTGAGTTTTATGAGAAATACATCCCTGTCTGGATACGAGTAGGTAGAGGCGGCTCTGGCACATATGTACCTAGGGGTAAAACCCGAAAACACCGCTTTGAGCTAGACTCGAACGGGAACTGGTGCACGACAACGGGCCTTGCTGCACTCTTGGTTATGACACTCCCGGGGGATATGCTTAGGATAACTCTCTTTTTATTTACAAATAATTATGAAGGGTTTATGAGTATATACTTCCTCAAAGAAAACATTCTTATGATTATGGATTATATCCATAAATATTTCAATTTATGTTAAGTGTTTTGTAAGTATGGGATTATGTATTTTGATTCATAAACTGATCTAGTTTATGCCATTTTTTAGAAATGGCGCCTAGTGGAAGAAATGGAAACCGTATCAATGCAAGCACTCCATGTAGGGATTTACCTCCTGCTCAAGATAATTACAGTGGAGCTGGTGATGCAACTGGTGCCGATCAACTAATCACCATACTGGGACAACTTACTCAGGTTATGAATAATAACCTTACCCGTATTGAGCAACCTGATCCACAGCATGGAGGATCAATGTTAGATCGATTCATGAGGCAACAACCACCAACATTCAATGGGAGTAAAAATACCTTAGTAGCTGAGCAATGGATAAATTCCCTAGAGAAAATATTTCAGGCTTTGGGGAGCAGTGAAAGGAAAAAATTTATCATGGCAGTTTACCGCCTCACTGGAGATGCTGATCAATGGTGGTCATTGATTCAAAACACGAAGGAAGATGATGAAGTATCAAATATGGAATGGAGGGAGTTCAAAGATCTATTTTTAGAAAAATACTTTCCTCGTGACCATCGAGCAGATATGGAAAGGCAATTTCTGAGTCTGAGACAGAACGAGGATGAGAATGTCGCCAAGTATGAGGCTAACTTTACAAGATTAGCAAGGTATGCTGGAGATTATATACGTAACCCAAGAAGTACGATTGATCGTTTCTTTGATGGGTTAAAACCATTTCTCCGTCGAGCATTAGTCTCACAATCCTTTTCGTCGTACGAAGACATTGTCTCATGTGCTATCAAGACCGAAAAGGAATTCTCTAAGTCTTATGACTTTAAAGCAAAGCAAGAGAAGAAGAGACCTGCTGATCAATCTGGGAATGGAAATAAGGGGAAGAAGAGAAAGGTTGAATATCCATCCTATGGTAAATATGGGAAGAAACACCCCACTACTTGTTTGAAGGGAATGAGAGTCTGTTACAAGTGTGGTGAAAAAGGCCACCAAGCTCGTGATTGCAAGGGGAAGAAGGAAGCCAACAAAGTTCAGTGCTACAATTGCAGGGAGATGGGGCATTATGCAAATGAATTTCCTAAGCGTCATGAGAACTTACCTCAGAAAAGGCCAAGGGATCAAGCCCAAGCTTATGCTATCACTACTGCTGAGGTAGAATCTCCGAAAGACGTGGTGTAAGGTAATTTAATGGTTTCCTCAAGTTTAGAAAATGCATTATTTGATTCTGGACCATCGCATTGTTTCATATCTTCCCAGTTTGCTAAGAAAATTAGATATTTCCAATTTGATTTAACAAGGGATTTGTCAGTTAAAACTCCTAAGGGAAGTACCATTGCCATAAAGTTTTGTGAATCAGTCCCCATTAGAGCACATAAATGTTCTTTATCTGCTAATCTCATCGTCATACCTATGATTGAGTTTGATATAATCCTCAGTATGGACTGGATTTCGGACTATGATGCGAAGATTTATTGTAAGAATAAAGAGGTTATGATTCTTGATGATAATGATAAGGAACACCTTATCTTTAGAGCAGAATTGTCACCACCTGATTCTTATTTAGATCCACCCCAGTAGCTCAACTAAATTCAATTATAGGGGAGGAAGAGAATGAAATGACTGTGGGCGAGGAAAGGAATGTTCAAATAGAGGATGTACCTATTGTGAAAGAATTTTTAGATGTATTTCCGGAAGATTTACCTGGACATCCTCCAGAATGAGAAGTTGAGTTTTCCATTGATTTAATTCCTGGATCAAGGCCTATATCAAAGACCCCTTATAGAATGGCCACTGTAGAATTAGTTTAACTAAAGAAAAAACTACAGGAATTGAGTAATAAAGGATTTATTCGCCCTAGTGTTTCTCCATGGGGAGCCCCCGTTCTTTTTGTTAAAAATAAAGACGGATCTATGAGGTTGTGTATCGACTATAGGGAGATCAATGCTATAACAATAAATAACAAGTATCCCCTACCTCACATTGATGATTTATTTGACCAACTGCATGGAGCTCAATACTTTTCAAAGATTGAACTTAGATCTGGATACCATTAGTTGTCTGTGAAGAAGGAATACATTCCGAAGACAGCATTTCGAACCAGGTATGGGCATTACGAGTTTACTGTAATGCATTTTGGATTGACTAATGCACCCTCTGTATTCATGGATCTGATGAATAGAGTTTTCAAGGAGTATCTCGATGAATTTGTGGTGGTATTTATTGATGATATCTTGGTATACTCCAAAAGCTACGAAGATCATGAAAATCACTTGCGCATTATCCTGAAGACTCTGAGAAGACATGAATTATATGGGAAGTTTAGCAAGTGTGAATTCTGGATTCATGAAATTTCTTTTCTTGGACATATTGTCTCTAAAGATGGAATCTATGTTGATCCTTCTAAGACCCAGGAGATCTAAGAATGGCCAGCACCTACGAGTATAACTGAGGTACGTAGTTTTATTGGTTTATCAAGTTATTATCGATGATTCGTCCAGAATTTTGCCCGATTGGCTAACCCATTAACGAAGCTCACACGTAAAGGGGTTAAATTTGTTTGGACAAAAGAGTGTGAAGAATATTTCGAAGAACTGAAGAAAAGATTAGTAAATGCTCCTATTTTGACTCTACCATCGGGGAATGATGGGTTCGTTATTTATAGTGATTCATCGAAGAAAGGACTTGGTTGTGTCCTTATGTAGAATGATAGGGTTATTGCCTATGCATCATGACAGTTGAAAATTCATGAACAAAACTATCATACTCATGACCTCGAGTTAGGAGCGGTGATCTTTGCTTTGAAGATATGGAGGCACTACCTCTATGGTGAAAAATGTGAGATTTATACCGATCACAAGAGTTTGAAGTATATTTTCTCACAAAAAGAACTCAACATGAGGCAAAGGAGATGGCTTGAATTACTCAAGGATTATGATTGCATGATACACTACCACTCGGGGAAGGCAAACAGGGTGGAAGATGCTTTGAGCAGAAAATACCATGGAGTTTTGAACAATATGAGAATTGAAAGGGATCCAATTTTCATGGATCTAGTGAAGATGAACATGGGAATAACCAGGGAAGGCGAAACATCAATTCTTTTTCAAATGGTTGCCAAAACATCTTTACTAGAAATGATTAAGAGTTCTCAGACCGATGATGAAGAATTTAAAAAGAAGATTAAAGCTGTGAATGATGGGAGATTGAGAGACTTTGTGTATGAAGATGGAATTTTGAAATTCGGGAAGAGACGTTGTGTTCCTGATATACCTGATCTAAAAAGTGAATTGCAGGATGATGCTCATAGTTCCAATTTCTCTATACATCTTGGGAGCACCAAAATGTATAGTGATTTGAAGGAACATTTTTGGTGGGACAACATGAAGAGGGTGATTGCTGATTTTGTGTCAAGATGTATGGTTTTTCAACAAGTGAAAGCTGGAAGGCAACAGCCTGGAGGAGTCATGCAACCTCTTCCCATACCAGAGTGGAAATGGGACAATATTACGATGGACTTTGTCATGGGACTACCAAATACTTCTAGAAGGAGCGATGCAATATGGGTTATTGTTGATCGTCTTACCAAGTCAGCACATTTTCTTGCTATAAGAGAATATCTACCACTGGAACGTCTAGCAAGACTATATATTAATGAAGTTGTGAGACTTCGTGGAGTACCCCTATCGATTGTTTCTAATCGTGATACCCGTTTTACTTCAAGATTTTGGAAGAGTCTTCAGAAATCCCTGGATACTGAACTTCATTTGAGCACTGCCTACCACCCTCAAACGGATGGACAATAAGAACGAACTATTCAAACCTTTGAAGACATGTTGAGATCCTGCTCACTTGACTTTCAAGGTATGTGGGATCAATATTTACCTCTCGTAGAATTTTACTATAACAATAGCTTTCATTCGAGTATTCATATGGAACCATATGAAGCGTTATATGGAAAGAGATGTCGTACACCAACCTGTTGGGATGACGTTGGTGAAAGAAAACTTGTAGGCCCAGAACTGGTGGAGGAAATGATGGAAAAGGTGAAGGTAATCCAAAATCACATCAAAGCAGCTCAAAGTAGGCAGAAGAGCTATGCTGATAATCGAAGAAAGGATTTGGAATTTCAAGTCGGTGATCATGTTTTCCTGAAGGTATCTCCATGGAAGGGAGTCATACGTTTTGGTAAGAAAGGTAAATTGAGTCCTAGGTACATCGGACCTTTCGAAATTCTAGAACGAATTGGGGCTGTAGCTTACCGATTGGCAATGCCGCCAAGTCTCTCCAAAGTTCACGATGTGTTCCACATATCTCTATTGAGGAAATACATGCCCGACCAAACGCATGTACTCACCTATGAAGAATTAGAACTGCAACCCGATCTGTCTTATTGTGAAGAGCCCGTCAGGATTCTTGATACGAGAGAACAAGTACTGAGAAACCGGACGACGCGTCTGGTAAAAGTTTTTTGGAGAAACCATAAGATGGAAGAGGCAACGTGGGAACCCGAGGAACTTATGATGAAGAACCACCCAAGTATTTTCATGCGATAAGTATTCTAGAAATTTCAAGGATGAAATTATTTGAAGGAGGGGAGAATGTAACACCCCAAGCTTCTACGGTACGCTTCTCTTTGAATAATGTGATAGTGTGTGTTGTACGCAACATCGAGTTCTAACACACCACAACCAATCAAACTAGCCGTTATGAATAGTAATACCTACTTTTTGAAATTATATATATTTTATATTTCCAAATGGACTTCATTTTTGGATTCGGAATATCGAAATTATCCTAAGTTGAATTTTTTGTATTTTTCTTAGAACTTCCAATTTTTATGAATAGTGAAAAATACTTAAAAACAAATTTTTTAATCAAAATAATTTATAGTGATAAATTATATTATTGAGTGGTTTTAAATAATAATTAGAATATATTTTTACCATTTTATCCAATGGTGTTCATTAGAATTAATTTCACTTTGAAATTGGACATAAACAATTATCAATCTTTTAATATATATTGTTTCTTAAAAACACGCTATTTGTTGTGACAGCGGGAATTAATTATAAAATTAATTAATGAAACTTATATGTTTGTAATTTTGTAAAATAGACATCATTTTTGAATTCGGAATATCAATTATAGCTTAGGGTAAAGTTTTGGCATTGTTCTGAAAAACTTCCATTTTTGATGAATAGTGAAACTACTAAGTGGTAGTTAAAAAATTGAATTTTTCATAAAACTTAATTTTACCGCTTCTGTGAATGGAATTTCGAAAATCAGAGAGACACGGTTAATATCAATAAGTAAAATTTGGTTCAATGAGATGAAAATAATTTTTGGTGAATAGTAACTTTTTACTTTTATTTACCACGGTTAAAAGTAAAATAGGGTAATTAAGGGTAAAAATGATATTAATATTACCCTAATACAAGTCCTAATTCTATTGGACAACTTTATCTAGACCAAAAACAACCTTAGGAATAAAATATTATCATTTAGGTCCACTTGGATTAGATTAGGACATTTATTATTATTTAATTCAAAGAAGAGTTAAAAGAGTTAAAATCAAATTTTATTTACTAAAACATTTTTAATATAGGGTTATACATAAGATAAATTCGATTGTAAATATTAATTATAAATCTAATAATATTTCCTACATAATTATATTTTATTTATAATTTTTAGACTTTAAATAATTTAATTTATTTATGACACAATGATGATGCAGTAATTACCATAATTGTGAAAAATTAAAATAATTGATATTATAAATTCACAAATAAATATAATTTGAGACTTTTAATGAATTAAAATAATTTTATAGGCTAATATGACATGTTAGAATTGATTTAATTAACTTTGGTCGAAGTAATCATTCTGTTATGAGTTTCACAAAAATCAACTATTGAATAGTGTCAAAATTGACATAAAAGAGTTTTTAAAACAAATATTATATTATTAATTGATATTAAATTCATAAAAATCTAAGGTTCGGCCAAGAGACTTATATTATTATAGGTTCATCATTAATGGATCAATTGGGGGTCTCTTGGAGCTATATAGTAAGTTTATTAACTATATATTATAAAAATATAAAGTGACATGGTAAATGTTAAACTAATTAACTAAGAGTTAAAACTAAAAGATAAGGTTAATATAGTAACCCAAACCTGCCTAAATTCTATTGGTTGAATGGTTTTCGACCTATACCCACCTTAAACTTTTAATAATCAACTTTGGATCCATTAGAAACCGAATATGAATTTATTATAAATTAATATTTCTAGCTTTTCCAAAGGTGCCCCTCACCCCTGTTATAAAAGGGCACTCCTCCTTCTCATTTATTCACACCTTCAAAGCCTTTTGGATCGGCCAAACTCTGCCCAAATACTCTCCCAACTTCCCTCACTACAACATAGAGGCCTCAGTTTGATCATAAAGCCAACCTAAGGAGCCATTTTGATCAAATCAAAAGGAAGAACCCGAAGAAGAGGTAATGATTTCACCACCCTTTTCCAAGTTCCTTTCTTCTTCCACTTCTTCTTTTTTTGTTATTACCATTATAAAATAATAACTCCAGTATCTTATATATATTGTTATGTTATTATAAATATGGTACAACCATATTCAGTATTCTATCCACCCTTTGAATAACATGTCACCATACGTGCGTACGTACGGCTTACCATCTCCACGTCGTGGTGTAATTGTTATTCAATATATTATTATTTGGATGGGTATAATAATGATGTGTAACTCATGTAAATAATAAATATAACATGATAATGATTCTGTATATATGATATACTATCAACTTATATATTATTTTAATATCAAAAGAATGATATTGTCGCTCGTGCGTACGTACGGACTACCGTCTCCACGAACACGATGAGATTCATTCTCCATCGTATCCATTCAAGTATAATTATAATTTGATGATTTAAAAATGATGTTTAAGGACTTGATATCATTCTGGATATGAATAAGATACAACCTATCCATAACAAACATGACTTATGTAACAAAACATATAAAAGAAAACGAGTAAGTTAACACCCGAAACGACGATAATTCTAAGATATTATTAACAAATCAATGTTAAAAGATCATATATGATATCATATTAATATATATTATTCTTGTATAATTTAATAAAAATTATTTCACCATTATACAGGAGGTTAACCTACCCCAACCAAGGAAAATTACAAGGTAAGGGTTTATTTCACAATCTCTTCATTATCCGAGGTTGTTCATACGTAAAAATCTACTGGGATCTCTTTATCATCCACATCCATGTTTCTTAAAAATTAATTTCAAAACATTTTTAATATTTAATAGAATATGGGTTAAAGTCATTTATACCCTTGTTTGACTTTTTATAAGAGGTTTATAATGGAATCTTTCTGTCATTTTCCAAACAAGGTGTTTTTTTAACCTTTTCGACAGAATTAAGGTAAGAATGTTTTTTTAACTTATACGGCGGGTGTGGCTATTTTTCACCATTATAAAATCTTAGAAGCTTCCCTTACAAGATTATAAGAATATTTTCAAAGAAAATGTTTTATTTTATAAATATATGACTCTTAAATGATTTCAAAAATAGAAAGAGATATTTCTCTAAAAAGAGTTTTGATTTCATCTATGTCAACATCCTTTGATGGATTTTATACTTATTTGTAGTTGATTTATTATGATACAAAACTTCTATATTGTATTGAAGGTTTTGTGATATGTTTTACTGTGGATGTGCTATTTTTATACCATTCATAGTTTATGATGAAATTATTGACATTTCGTATGCTAGTTTTAATACGAATGTTTTTGTCATGTTTAAACCTTTTCATATGGGAATGCATTGGACTTAATATGTGACGGGTGGAGCCCGCTATAGCTCCTCGATGCATCGGTAGGTCTCATGAGAAAATCTAGTGTCTTGGAACAAGGCCTTGAAAAAATCTTATTTGTAGTCTTGGCACGAGGCCTTGGATATGTGGTTATGATAGTCTGGCATTATGCATTCCATCATTATGAAAGTGGTTATTGATATTGCATGTGATTATTTGATTAGTAGAATATCCATGTGAATAAGTAAATGGAATTATTTCATTTTACTTTTGCCATACTATGTTGAAGTTCAAGTTTAAAAGGCTTTTGTTTTAGTTATACATTGCCTTAAATGTTTATGCTCATTTTTGAAAGTTTCTGCTATATTGTTATCCTTACTGGGCATTTGATCTCACCCATTTTCTATGTTTTAATTTTCCCAGGATGTGAAGAAGTAAGTTATGAATGACCTATAGGGATAGTATGTGAAGATATGAGTGTGGAATATGGAGACTATGTTGTTGTAGTAGTTTTTCACTTTGTCATGTAATGTAAAACTTTATGAATATATCTAGTGTTTCCAAGGCTACTAAACCAATCGGTCTTTCGAGATTTGATCTTTCTTGTGATCTTGCCAATGTAATGTAATAATGCACCGACTCTGGGTAAATAGGGTCGGGGCGTTACACATGGACCACCCGCTATGGGTTTTATCTTTAAATTCTGTTGAATCATTAAATGTTGATGTGGCCAAACCACCTTCTATGTGGTGTTTTTTACAACCCAATTGAACAGATTAGGGTAATTAAATTAAAAGTGAGTGGTATAACCATTTTACATTACTTTCAAATGAACAATGTTTATGCGCTTGGTTAAATAGTATGTTAAATAAATTACAAAACTATCTATTGGGTTTTATTAACGCATGACTGATTTTTATATAAATGTGATACTTAGACATGTATTCCCATTGTTTATGATACTCTTAAATGGTACCCCATTGATTATGATACTCAGGTATGGAATCCCATCGGTTATGATACACGAGAATGATGTTTCATTTATTATGATACTCAGGTATGGTGTCCCATTGATTATGATACTTAGGAATGAAGTCCCATTTGGTTAAGATACTCATTCAAGATTTCCACTATACATGTGATTTTTGGTCATGGAAACCCATATGATTCATTATACCTTAGCGTGGAATACCTAGTTACTCTATGAGACTATTATGATTATCCATGAATGTCAGATTTATTCCTTGGTTCCTTATTAGTATTAGTATCTAGATATGGATATATATGTCACAATGTATGTAGTCCATATATATAAATTTATATATATATATATATATATATATTTATATAGTCACATGTTCAAAGATTTCCTAGGTTTATATGAAGCAGGAAGTGTTAGACCAGTGACATTTTGGAACAGGATCTGACTTGTTTATAGTTTACATTTCCCATTTCACACTAATATATAAGCATAAATCCATTTTATATGATCCTACTATATTATACTAGATAAAATTTGTGGTTTCCTTCTAATTGTATCTCACACCCGATTGATACATTCGATTTATACCCAGACAAATCTTATTAATGTAGATAGGTATAGATGGTAGCATGTAACTTTAGATGATTGATTACTTTTATACTATGATGGAGAATGGGAAAAAAGGACTGAGCTTTTGCACATGTTTCTAGTGAAGATAGTATTTGTTGTTTTTTTTCATTTTTTTTCATTTTTTATATTCATGTACCTCTATATTTCTTATAATCCCCTTATTTTTATAGCATTAAGAAATGATCATCAATTTATATATGATATTGATTATGTTTCTGTCTATTCATTTTATTTGGATTATTTATTATTATGCAACTAGTTATATATTATATTTACACTCTTTATTGATATCATTATACCGTTGTTCTATACTATAATCATGGGGGTACAATATCCCAACCATACCATCATAGACCCTCCTTGGTAGTCAGAAGCCTCTTGGGTATGGTGTGGTGCACTTGAAGACATGTGGAAAACTAGGTTTAGCTATATAACAGTGAAATAAGTACGAGATGTTACAAATGGTATTATGGTACTTTTAATTTCATTGTAATATATTTTTGTTTTTAGACAGGATAGTAGGAACATGTCGAGTTTTGGTCACGAGCATGTGCATGGGAGTAGCTAACCCACATAGAGGGAAAAAACAAATCACTAGGGAAGGGAATTGTTGTTCAGGTTTTTTCTTGTTACACTTGTACGAATTTCACTATTGGGTGAGACACATGATTTTTGTATTTATTAATGTTATTAATATGATGGTTTTTACCTTCTCCTTGTATAGATAGGATATATCATTTCAGGCATCATAGTAGGAACCTAAGGATTTACATGTCAGGCATATGCCATTCTATGTCTATATTAATGTTTGCATTTCCTGATACATATTACTGTTGTATTAACTATGATCTTTGAGGATGTGATAATGTTTCTTGCAATTAAAGTATAATTTGATTAATTTAAGTGTCTACATTAACATAAACTATGATTTCTCATATATCTTGATGTTATCACCTTAATTAACCAATTATGTCACATTCAAGAAATGAAACATTGGTCACATGGTCTGAAACATTAGTGTTTTTGATTACATGAATAATAATTGTAATTTATAAAGCATAAAAATCTATACATTTTCAATAGTTATTCATAAAATTAAATCTCTTTATACGACCTGTTACATCCTAATACCATATGTAAGGGTCAGGTCGCAATACATAATGTTCCAATTGCAACATATAATGATTACGCCTTTATAACATGTGAATGATGACTAATCTAACTATATTGTGATATATATATATATATATATATATATATATGTGTGTGTGTGTGTGTGAATGATTTTGAACTTAAATGAATTTATATTCTTAAATAAATGGTTACCACTAAATGGGATTCTAATTTCAATATAAATGATGTTTTCCTCTATAGATTTCAATTGAATCTCCATATACCATGACCTCTATTGTGGGATATGATAAATAAACCCTAAATAAACCTTAGTGTGGGTAATAGGTAGAGTCTCTTGTGATCTTTATGATCTTTTTTATCACTTAGACATGGATTTAGGAGTAGGCATAGAGGTATAACATCAATATAGGAAGGTTTTGTACCTATACTTTTTTGTATCTTGAAATCTATTATATAATCAATTTTTATCCTAAGGAAGTTTCTTGGAAATTTTAGAGTTATTAAACCATGATGTTCTCAAGTCATTCACTTAGAGGGTGGGGATGATCATGCTATGGAAGTGGTGAGCCTTGAGCCACCAGTATTACCCCATGTGATGCCACCTAAGGCACAACATATTATTCATAATCTGGGAACTAATAATCATTTAGGAGATCTTCTTTGGATTTATGATGTCTATGCAATGATATCTGTGACGTGCACCTACTATGAAAGAATTGACATGAGAATTCTAGTAGGAACACTTGCCTACCTTTTTGGGGGATTAATCCACCAAGGCTACTGAGTTATGGGCAGAGGTCATGCTATCGATATCCAAGCATTTGGATATGACTTTAGAGAAGATGGTCAATATAATGACTTATATGTGCCATTATTCTTCCACGAATTGGTGGTATGTGCTTACTTAGGATGAACTTTATTAGGGTATGGTTTGTGAGGGTTTCCAAATAGACTTTTATGACTATTTTTTCCACCAGGCATTAAGTGAAAACTATGATAGGGAGTTTTTGCACCTACAATAGGGTTTTATGTCTATGATGGAGTATTCAACTCATTTCACTGAGATTTATGGATTCACACTGAAATCTTATAGTAAAGAGTTGATGAAAACAAGATATTTTTTATATGGGATCATATATTCCATCTGATCATGAGTAAATTCCTTTTAGTTGACCACCGTTTCTGAGATAGTGAATCAAACCCTTATAACTAAGTGGAACCCGAGTGAAGATGATGGTGTAGGCTAGAGTAGTTTAATGTCAAGATAGGGAATCATTTCTTTTAGTGGAATGAATCATCACTTATAGTCTTCATGTGGTGATAGTGGTAGTCAGATGACACCAACTGATAGCTATGTGGTGTGTCACAAGTGTAGGACACCAGGACATAAGAAGCCACAATGTCCCATATCTCTCGTCGAGTGCTGAGATCGTAGAAGGTTGGGGCACCATTATTGTTTTCTTAGGACTATATTATCCACTCCTAGTGGGAGAGGGTCCTTTTTAGTTCCACCATTAGGATCCGGATTAGTAGAACCTTTCCAAGTAGGTATTTGGAGTACTGCAAGCCAATCAGATAGAGGAGGTGGTCATGGATGAGCTAGCTAGGCTTTAGATATGCTACACCAATAGGACGTGCCAGACTAGCATATCAAGGTTATGTCTCAGGGCCATGGACCTATAAATATTTATGCAATTTAGCATACCCTCTAGGATTAAATTTTTGATACTTCTAAAATTTGAGGTACTATTCTAGAAACCTCTACTATAGTATTTACCTTATTGGATATAGGTTCTTTCCATTCTTTTGTATCTACAATGCTTATAGAAAGTATGGGCCTAGAAAAAGAATACTTATGTGGAATAATGATTCTCAACATTTTGTTGTGGATTTAATCCATGATCATATTCCAATTTTAGGAATACCCCCTTGAGAAATGTAGTTATCCTTTCACATGTATCCTTTTTTCCTTGAGAGGACATGTTTCAAGATCATACTCATAATGAACTAGTTTATATATTTTCACGATCATATTGATTACAATCTTCAGTGGGTGTCTTTCACATCACCTAAGGGTGGTATTTATATTCACATGGGGGAATATGATTTCCAAGAGAGTCAAGATGGACCCAAGCATCAAGGTCTAGGTGAAGTGATAAGTCAAATTTCAAGTCTTTTTATGAACGAACAGGGGACATGAAATATGATTTTCCCTCTGATAGTGGATTATTTCACCAATGTCTTACCCAATGAATTTCATGGGTTACCACTTATTAGAGAGGTGGAGTTCACTATTGATCTAGTGTAGGGAGTAACATGAGTTTCCATTCATCTCTAAATGATGGAACCTACTGAGTTTCAAAAATTTAAGAAGTAGCTAGAGGGTTTTAAGGATAAGGGTTTTATATGACCCCGTACATCCCCATGGGGTTCATCTATCCTTTTCACCAAGAATTAACATGGTAACCTTAGGCATTAAATGGACCAATAGAGGTTGAACGAGCTTATAGTTAAGAACTGGTATCCACTTCCATGTATAAATGATATCTTCAACCAGCTCTGAGGAGTATGGGTTTTCTCTATGATTTATTTGATGTCAGGCTATCACCAGGTGTGTTTAAGACCATAATATATACTAAAAATGACATTTAATTATAGAAAAAAATTTTATGAGTATTTTTTCATGTTGTTTGGTGTCAATAATACATCTGTGGTATTTATGGATCTAATGAATCAATCTTTCTACACATATCTAGATTTATCAGTGGTAGTATTTATAAACAACATCATTTTGTATTATCATACTCAACACGACTATACAAAAAATATTGCTAACTTTATGAATACATGAAGAGAAAATGAGCATTATTCTAAGATCACCAAATTCCACTTTTTAATCATTAGGGTTCACTTCCTTGGTCACATATTCTCATAATCAAGAGTATTGATTGGCCTAGATAAGGTGAGATTTCTAGTTACCTAGGAGTAGCCCAATAATGTATTTGACATGTATAATTTCTTGGAGATGTCTAGCTATTATAGGTGTTTTATTTAAGACTTTTCATTCTTATAAGTGACTATTACATTCTTGACCATTAATGGGTTCGACTCTATATGTTCTAATGCATGTTATAGTACCTTCCATGAGCTAAAATGATGATTGAAACCAGCACCGATCCTGATTATTCTAGAGTTGGGAAAAATTTATATAGTTTATTTTGATGCCTTAGGTATCGGGGTAAGAGTAGTTATAATGTACACAGATAGTTTCATAGTGTATGGGTATTGGTAGTTAAGTTATCATGAGTGTAATAATATGATTAATGATCTCAATTTGGTATTTTTGGTACATGACTTATGGTGTTGGAGGTAGTATTTTCTGGGATAGAGGTTTGTGGTGTATACAGACCACAATATCCTCAAATAAATCTTTACACAATGTGAAATAAATCTCAAGTTATGAAGATGTGTTGAATATTTATATACCATTAACTTCAATATTACTTATACAAATTTGAAAGATAATTCCATTTCTAATGCACTAAGCAAGAATACATATACATAGATAGATCAGGAGTCCAGTAGTGAGTGGTTATTGATGGACTTTTCCATGAACCAATATGCTGTTCCATCCAACCCAAAAACCGGCCCAATTAATGGCATGGTTTGAAGGGTGTTCCTGATCCCCACAAGATGGAAACTAGTACCCAGGTATCAAAAATACCCTTTAGGAATGACTTCAACCATTTATATAGTCATAAAAAACCAATGAGAATAAGAATCATAATAATAGATAACCATAACCGAATGAAGTAAAAAAAATTAGATTCAAATTTTTACAACTTTAACCAAAACCAAAGGTGAAACAACACAATTGAAATAAAAAATCTATCTCAAAACCTAAATGCAATAAGAGGTACATCACCTTCTTTCCACCACCATCAACACCTTCAAAAAGTGGAACACTAGCAAGCAGATCCGCCATCACCACCCTGATACATCTTTACTTTACTTGGGTTAGACACAACAAAGTCTACATACACCCAATGGTGAATGTTTGGGTGTGAGCCAAATCCTAGTAGGATGAAACCCAAGAGAAAGATTCCAGGCTATAACATTAGAAGAAAAATCAACATGCACATTTTCATAAGAATATTCGAAACATTTCTAGGAAATTTTTTTAAGGAAAACTTTCTCAAGAAACACTTTTCAAGGAAAATATTTTTCAAAAATAAGCTTGCTTGAAATAAAAATGCATACAAGGTCTTCCATGTACGAATTACTAGCACCACATCACATAAGTATCTTATTACAAGAGAGAACCATGGGTAAATCCATATAGGCAACTATCACAAGTGGGACCATAGGAACCTTGTACCTCAGTGATCAAAATTATCCAACTCAACTTCTAGCAGTGTTCCTCTGCACTAGATACTAGAGGGGATCTCAACCAAAACTCATAGTGGTCTCAGATCTTACCACCTGTTTAGTTAGTGTTGTAATGTTAATCCTTCTAGATGAATCTGGGCCTCAACCTCTTCCGAATCAAATCTCATATAAGTTCAAGTTATCCCACACAGATACCCAAGATTATCTTTGTACTCAAATTCCATTTCACATATCACACAAATCATCACTTTCACATACACATGCCAAGCATCACAAGAACACAAGGAAATCACCACTTTCACATTTTTTACATTGATCCAATGATCAAAATCCCTAAGGAAACCACCAGTTTCCATAACCAAAACCACTTTCCATTTTATACATACACTAAACCATTTGAAAATAGATTTTTCTCCACTTTCTCAATTCATGAAACCCATTTGAAAACATGGCATTGTGAGAACATATGAAATCTAACCACTTCCATGAGAAAATTACCTTTCAAATTCACACTCACATCAAAAACATTTTATAACATACTTCACATCACTTTGAAAATTCAAAGGCACATTTAAGGTTCACAACAAAGAATCCATCATTAAAAAACCCATTTTCTTGGAAAATCCACTTTCAACACATTCTCTCCTTTCAATCTCTTTGAAAACACATTTTTCACCTTTTACACAAGGCATATAACATATCCATGAAACACCACAACAAAGCGCATAAAAAATATAACCAATTTATTTTGAAAAACCAACTTTCATCACATATGAATCTCAAACCCATTCCAAAACATATTTTGAACCACAAAAATAACCCAAAGTACATATTTTACTAACCAAGAAATCATATTAAAATCATATAATAATATAGAAGCATGGAACCACCTACCTCACACTTGGAAACTTTCGGAGATTAGGGAGAAACCACAAAAGCACCACCAAAAGACCCTATGAATGATATATCCACTAAAAACATCATTATTTCACCTCACATATCAATATTGAACCATCATTAGGTCAAATAACCCATTGGAAATGAAGAAACCAAAGAGGGAGGAAGAGAATCCATAAATAAGGAATAAATCATGAGAAAAGAGACTTACTTGATGATTTCATGAAGTTACCACTCCAAAATTATCCAAAGATTGGAGTTAAAGAGGTCCAATGAGGCTTATAAGAAGATATCATGGCTGAGGATCCAGAATGGGGTAGATGAGAGGTGATTTAGGGTTAAAACTAAAGAAGGTGCAAAGGTCTACAAAAAAATAGTAAATTAGAGGGGGTTATGCACAACCCCCTATAAATTCATTTTCTATAATATTAGAGGGGGTTATTAACCCCCTATAAACTCATTTTATATAAAAAATATTGAGGGATTATGTACAACCCTAACAAATCATCGAATTTAGAGGGGGTTATGGAGCCCCTTAATTTATTAAATTAGAGGGGTTTTTGAACCCCATCTAAATTTTTTAACATTATTTTTTTAATATATAGTTGGATTTTAGGGGGGGGGGGGGTTCAAAACCCCCCCTAATATCTTAAATTAGAGGGGGTTGAAAACCTCCTCTAATGTCTTAAATCAGAGGTGTTCAAAACCCCCCTCCAATTTCTTAAATTAGTGGGGGTTCAAAACCCCCTCTAATGTCATTAATTTAGAAGGGGTTCAAAAACCCCCTATGACGTCATTAATTTAGAGGGGGTTCAAACCCCCCTCTAATTTAAGAGATTAAAGGGGTTGTGGATTCCCACTGTTTAAAAAAAGAAACTTCCATAATATATATATATATATATAATTAAAACACCATATATAAATGTATTTAAATACATTATATGAACATATTATATAAAATATTTATATGATTTTATTTAATTTTATTTATATGTATAAATAAATATAATTGTATAATATTATGTAAATTAATATATATTTATTTGTATAAATTGTATTTTATATAATATTAATTATTTATAATATAAAATCATAAAAATATTATATAAATATATACATAAATATAATTTATCTAAAAAACATATCATATAAAAACTCAAGCTTGTAGTTTTTATAAATTATATTATGATAATAATAAATATATTTTTATATAATAGGTTTATGCCTTTATATTATATATAATTAATATTATTTGAAATAGAATTTATAAAAATAAATTTATATTAATGTATATTTTTTAAAATAATAATATATATTAATGTACATAATAATAAGTATATGTATTGAAATACATTATATAAATATTTTTATAAATTGTATTTTATATAATATTAATTTTATATAATATAAAATTATATTTCATATACCATTGATTATATATAATATACATATTAATTATATATAATATAAAATTGTATTTCATATAATATTGATTATATATAATATACATATTAATTATATATAATATAATACTAATTATAAATAATATAATATTAATTATGAATAATATAATATAAATTATATATAATATTTTTATTTGTATAAATTGTATTTTATATAATAATAATAATATTAATTTTATATAATATTATAAAATTTATACAAATAAATATATTTATTAATATATATAATAATAAATATATATATTTATAGACATTATATAAATATATTTTTAAAGACCTTATATAAATATATTAGGCAAATACTTATATATATATTCTTTAAATAAATAAATAAATAAATAAATAAATAAATATAATATAAATATGTATTTAAGTATATAAATAATTTATATAAATATATAATACAAATGTATTTAATATAATATATATTTGATATAAATCGTAAAATAAATGTATAGAATTTATAAAACACACATATAATTTTTATAGATTAAAAATAGATATAATAAGAATAAGAATAATTAATAATATTATTTTTATCACACACACACAAAAGTAAATATATACATATATAGTAGTGTAATATATTTAGGTGATATATAAATATATAATATAAAATATATATAGTTGCATATACAAATAAATATAGTAAATAATATATATATATATATATTGTTATTTAAATGTATCTAAATATAATGTTTTAATGACATTTATTATAATAAACAGTCAAATATATATAAATATAATAATGTAATTTATATATCAAAAAATGGTTTGCCTTAATGGTTGCTTCGTGGAAATCCTGTGGTTTGTCCGTCGGGCGGTCGAGGTTTGAATCTCGGGTGCAACACTTTTTCAATAGGCATGGGAATTAGAGACCAGATGCGCACTGGGGGCGAGGGGAGGTGGGGGAACCGGAGGGGGGTCGGGGCTTCGGGTGGGATTTAGAGGCCGATGGCGGGGGATCTGCAGGAACTGGTGGGGGGTGCTGCGTGGGAACTAGAGAGGAGGAGAGGCGCTGCTTGGGAACTGGAGGAGAGGTGTCGGGGGATGCTTTGGGTGGGAACTGGATGAGGCGGGGAACCTCGGGAGGGCTTGGGGAAATATGAGGGAACCAAGGGAGGGAGGCTTAATTTTTTTTGAAAATATTTAGGGGCGATTTTCCCAACCACCTCTAAAGTAATCCCCTTATTAGAGGCGGGTTTGAACCGCCTCTAAAGCCTTCCAATTAGAGGAGGTTTCAACAGGTCATGAATTTACCTCAACATTAGAGGGGGTTTAAACCCTCTCTAATCTAATCACCACTAAATTCATCCTGACTATAGAGCACTTACTTAAAACCGTCTCTACTGTAAGTAGGCGGGCACATTAGCGGCAGTTCCTCACAACCACCGGTAACGTCTTTAGAAGGGGTTATAACCCCTTCTAATGTCAAAAATAACCCCTTCTAATATGCCCATTTTTTGTAGTAAGTTCCAACTTTTTAATGACTTGGACAAGTAATATGGTTAGCCTACACAGTTTTCTAAACTATGAGTCAACTATTCTTCCCTCACTATCTAAGAGGAACATGCTTCATGGTTTTCCCACATGGGTTTCCAAACCGTGTGCTAACTGTGCAGTTACCATTGCCCAAAATCAACATTTTTCATAGGGTTTCCTGGCCGAGGGCGCACGGTTTCCACTAATTGTGTGCTAACCATTTTCCACCTATTGTCAAGCCCAAAATAGCTATTTTTCTCCAAAAATGGATGGGGAACCCAAGGGGTAAAAGTAATACAAAAGATAGATAAAATAATACATCAAAACAAAATCACAGATGTTACAATTTTCCCCACTATAAAAACATTATGTGCTTGGAAAGTCACTCCAAGGTCTGATTAGAGAACAAAAATAGATACTCCTCCTCAACCCAAGACTTCCACTCCCATGTCTCATTCTCATCGCTACCATTACTCCAAATAAATTGGACAAATGGAATAGATTTCTCACAAAGCACTTTCTCCTAAGAATCCATAATCTGCACTGGCCGCTTGAACACAGATTGATCAGGCTCAAACTCAAACTCTTCCAATATCAACACATGGGAAAGATTCGGATTATACATTTTCAGGTGAGATACATGGAACACATTGTGAATTGAAATCAACTGTGGGGGAAATGATATCCTATTTGAAACCATACCAATCCACTTAGTAATGTCAAAAGGTCTAACATACCTCAACATTAGCCTCCCTTGCATACCGAAATGACAGTGGCCCCAGAGAGGTTATACTTTCAGGAACACCTGGTCTTTGATAGAAAACTACAAAGCTCAATTCATCTAACCTGAATAAGACTTATAGGGTTTCTATGCAGTCAACAACCACTTCCTAATCAACTTGATTTTATCAGATGATTCTAGAACAAGGCTCGATCCCAATAATGGATTCTCACCCACCTTAGCCCAACACAAAAGAGACCAACTTGACCAACTATAAAGTGCCTCAAAATAATCCATCTAAATAAAGTAATGGTAACTATTATTATATGAAAACTCAACCAATCCCAAATGGATATCCCATGAACCTCTAAAATTCAACAGAAATTCTTGATTCATGTGTTCCAAAATATGATTCGCCCACTGCATCTAACCATCCATTTAAGGATGGTATGTCATGTTCAACATGACCCATGATCCCATCAGCTACAGAAGGCCTTCCCAAAAATACAAAGTAAAATAGGGTTCTCTATCTAAAACAATTGCTGATGGCACACCATGAAGCCTCACAACCTCCTAAACATACAACCAACCCAACTCACCCACCTTGGCTAAATCCTTGATTGGAATGAAAGGGGCTGATTTGGTTAGACAGTCAATCACTACCCAAATGGAATTCCTCCCCCAAGGTGTATGAGGTAAGCCAATAATAAAATATAGGGTGATATCATCCCAATTCTAGGTAGGAATGGGTAGTGGTTGAAGAAAACTAGAGGTCCTTTAGTGCTCTTCTTTAACCTGGTGACTGTATGACACTATGATACAAAGTAGGCTAGATCTCGCCTCATAAATGGCCACATGAACTACCGATTCATGTCATAATACATCATGGTAGTGCTAGGATGAACAACCCACTAAGACTAGTGGATATCCTGCATCACCACCTTACTCAAGGAAAACGGCACCATGAAGCGACCTCTAAATCACAAAACTCCTTTAGTATACAATGACCATTCACCAGGCACCTCCCCAACATTAATAAAACAATATAGAACACTAGTACAATTCATCACTTAGTTTATCTTTCCGAATCAATTCCATAAGATAAGATTTCAGCTAAACAATATCCACAAACACACCTCTACAATGCTCTTTGGTCTCTAAGTGCATCTGATAAAATAACCCCATCGAAGTTTAATCATCACTGGACTCTTTTAATGCTTGCACTGGAACTTTGCTGCTCAAAGCATCTACCACTACATTACCTTTTTCTGAGGTATACACAATATCAAAATTAAACCTCTAATGGTAATAAACCCAATGACACTACCTCAAATTCAAGTATTTCTAGGAGAAAATGTAGGCCAATATCTTTTGATTAGAATAAACTAAAAAATTCTCCCCAAAAAGATAATGATTCCATGTCTTTAAATCATGAATCACCACTACTAGATACAAGTCATGAGTTGGATAATTATTTTCATGTGGTATGAGTTAGCGTGAATCATAAGCCACTGCATGGTCATCCTACATAATCACACACCCAATACCCATACCCAAGGCATCACAATAGACCAAAAATCCTTTTATTGATTCCAAAAATATTAAGAAAAGGTATTTGGTCAACCACCTTTTAAGCTCCTCAAAGGATGGTTGACACACTAGGATCTATTCAAACTTTACCACTTTCTGGGTAAGCACCATCATGGACGAAGCAAGCCTAGAGAAATCCTAAACAAACCACTTGTAATGACCTTCTAGGACCAAAAGGATTCTGATTTCAAAACCATTCTTTGGTTGTTCCCATGAAATAACAACACTAATCATATTAGGGTCTATTAAACCACCTCATTCTGAGATCACATGACCTAGAAACTACACCTACCTAATCTAGAAGGTTCACTTAGAAATATTTTCATAGTTATGATGATCCCAAAGTGTTCCCAACACATTCTAAAATGCCGCTCATGCTCATACTCGGTCCTAAAATAGAACAAGATTTCATCCATGAATACCACATCTAATGAATTTAGATACTAGTGGAACACCCTATTCATGAGAACCATAAAGACTATTGTATAATTTTTCAACTTGAAAAGCATGAACAAGTTCTCAAAATAGTCATACCTTCTTCAGAAGGCCATTTTTGGAACATTTGTCTCTCTAACTATAAATTGGTGATACCTCGGACACAATTCAATCATGGAAAACCACCTTTCCCATTTAATATAATCGAAAAGTTCATCAATATGGGGAATATTTTACTTATTATTAATGGATACCTTATTCATCTTTTGGTAATTAATTAACAACTGGAGAGATCCATCAGACTTCTTCACAAACAGAACTGGGGCAGACAAATGTGAGATGCTCGGGTGAATAAATCCTTTGGATTACAATTATTCTAGTTGTACCTTTAAATCTCTCAAATCAGTGGGGGATATACGGTATGAAGGATTAGATATTGGTTGTGTTCTGATCACCAAATCTATGGTAAAATCCACATCCTATTCCGGAGGAAAACCTGAAATTTCCTCTAGAAAATCCTCTGGGAACTCATCCAATGTGGGAGCTAATCCACCATTAAGATAAACATCATCATCCTAAAACATGAGAGATGAGATATGAAAAATGAGTTTGCCCAATTATGGAATTGGAGATCTATTATGTCCTGACTAAGGATCCCATTCACCTTGAAAAACATGGTCACTCCCATTAGGCTCCACAAAACTCACTCGACACTTATAATAATGAATGTTCACCTAAAACACACCATCCAATCAATACCAAGGATCACATCAAATAGGTCCATATTTAAAAATAGAAAATACCATTTCAACTCCACCCCTGACATAGTGAGTGCACCAGATGGACACATGAAACTCTTCTCTCACTTCTTACCAAGTGGTTTTACCAACTCCATCACATAAGGAAAACGATGTGTTGAAAAACTTTAACAAATCCATAATATGGGTAGAAATAAAAGAATCTAAATCACTGTTATCCAACAAAACAATAAATAAAGATGATTAATTTAGAATGATGCCTTGAAGTGTCATAGTTCCTGCATCTAATTCCACTGGTTCTCGATCCACTATATGAAGTTGCCTCATCTTATCCTGAGCTTGAGAATGATCGTTATATTGTGAATCTTCCCTGAACTGACTTTGCCCATAAGAAGATTCATCCCTTCCTCTATGACCTTCAAACTGATAGCCGACATTCCTGGATGGTTCTAACTAGTCTGACATCCCTTTGGAAGCTATAGATCCTTCACCACTATGATATGGGCACACCACTTTTCAAAAATGATAAAAGTTCCCCATAGATCCACATCAGAGACAATGTCTGGGTGTATATGAGCACATAGGTCTCGTGTTACATACCTTATAAAATTGATAGCACACAAATGACCCAGCATCGAAATCCATAGAAAAATATATTTGGGAAGGATGGAATGAACTACCATCTCCCTTCTTCCCCTGCTTGTCCCACTTCCCCTTCTTCTTAAATGAGAAGCCACTACCCACTACAGATACTGCACTAGAGAAACTAGTATTTCCTCCCTGATCAATTTCTACCATCATTGAATGATCAACTACCTCTGCATAAGTCTTCAACTTGAATATGAAGACATGGGATTAGATCTTTGGATGCAACCCCATATCTAACTTATTATCCTTCAGCTGCTCATTGGAAATGATCTTGGGTGTGTACCAAACTAACTCTACAAAGTGGTTGGCATACTTCATCACTATCTAGTCTCCCTGGATACGCTTCAAAACATCCGATATATATCGAAGGACAAGATCTCAAGAAAATAATTCTAATTGAAAACAACTATAAAGTCTTTCTAACCCATCTTCTCAGGCCTTTTAGCTTCCAATACTGAGTCATATAACTTCTGAATGAGACCTTCCAACATGAACAAATCACACTTCACCCTAACCACCTCATTTTAGTTAAGGTTTGGCTTAGTGGTAAGCACCCCATAATCCTACATGAAAAATTGAGGTTCAAAACCCATTAGGTGAAGGTACTGTAGCAGTAATGTAGTGGTACTGTAGCAGTGGTGATACTGTAGCAACGGTAGCTACTACAGCAGTGACAGGGCACTATATCAGTGGTGAGTACTGTAGTAGACAGGTACTGTAGTAGTACTATTTACAAAACGGGCCTTGGAAAAAATATTTGGGCCTACGGGCTATGTAATGGGATACATTCCCACTAGGACTTCAGGCTATGTAATGGGTGTCCCTCTACCTAGTTAAAAGAGGTCTTTGCTTTTCTATAATAATAAAATGAGGCTTCAGCCACAACCTTTTAAAAAAAACCCTAATCGCCTCAAGAGTATCAAGAAACTTAAATATAATATCTATCTTCTCAAGACACTCCTCTACTTTATGAGGTTATGTGCTACCCTAGAATGAATGAGTCTTGTTCCTGAGGAACACCTGATATTTTTCCCTTCCAGGACCTAGTTTAGCTTCTCTAACCTAAACAGGACTAGAACCTTCTCATTGTCCCAAATATTTGACATCCTAAACCACATATTCCACTAAACTCTGACCAATTGGATATGGAGAACTATCTACATCCTCTTACCACTGTTGAACATGAAGTATCTATGGTATTATTATTCTACACAAGCAATGACCACAAGAAAAACCATCAATAAAACGATTCTGAAAATTTACAACAACAACAACATATACCGACACTTCCATCAATCAAAACATAAAAAAATCCATTTCAAAAACAATACCAATCAAACTACTCCACCACTACCCAGTGTCCATATACAATATTCATCATATACATCTCCCCAAGAGTAAAAGTCAAACCAAATCCCAACATCCCATGGTGACTCAAGATCTGTCATGAGGTGTGTTGGAAAAAAACCCCAATCATAACCAGAACCTCAAGCCATGAAAATCCTAGATCTAATATATCCAGAATCATCCCAAATTATTTGACTTAAAAGAGCATGAACTGATGTAATACAATTTTGTCATGAACCAAGACGATGTTCCATCCAACCTAACACCCAGCCCGATTCATGTCATGGGACAAAGGGTGTTCCTGATCCCCACAGTCCAGAAGGTATCAGTAGTACAAATTGAGAATTATTTCACCCATTTAAATAATCATAAACAACCAATGAGAATAAGAATCACAATAATAGATAACCATAAATGAATGAAGTATAAAAATTTTATATTCAAAGTTTTAAAACTTTAACCAAAACCAAAGGTGAAACAATATAATGGAAAAAATAAGCTGTCCCAAAAACCTCTATATAACAAGAGGTACATCACCCTCTTACCACCATCATAAAAACCTACAATAAGTGGAAAACCAGCAACCAGATCCACCATCACCACTACGATACATCTTTCCTTTACCTAGTTCGTAGATAAAAAAGTCTACATACACCCAATGGTATATATAGGGTGTGATCCAAATCCTAGTAGGATTCCACCCAAGAGAGGGATTCCATGCTATAAAATTATTAAACAAATCAACATGAAAATTTTCATAATAATATTCGAAAAATTTCCAGGAAAACATTTTAAGGAAAAAATTCTCAAGAAATACTTTTCAAGGAAATCTCTTTTCACAAGTAAGCTTTCTTGAAATAAAAATCTATACAAGGTCTACCATGTACCAAATACTTGCACCAAATCACATAAGAATCATGTCAGAAGAGAGAACCATTGATAAATCCCTATAGGTATCTATCAAAAGTGGTACCCTATGAACCTAATACCTCAGTGTTCAAACACCTTCAACTCAACTACCAACAATGTTCCCATGTAGGGCCTTCAGGCTAGGTAGACCATGGAGTAGCCCAGTTCACACAAAACATGCCCCAAAAGAGTATCAAAGCAACAAGAGTAACAACCACCAGAAGTAGAGCTAACCGGATTGGAAGAATGAGAGGGTATGGAAGCCGCCATCGGGACCAGACACAGTGCAGCTTTGTATGGGGCAATGCTAGCCAATCAGAAATTCAAGGTGGGGAGCTAGGTGATCAATGACGCAGAAACTGGGGAAGGGTAGTGTTGGGCGGAGAAAAAACGGGAAATGATGGCAAGAGGGGGGGGGGGTGAATTGCCTTTTAAAAAATTATTAACAAATTAAAATCAAAGTTAAAAATGCAGCGGAAATAAAGAGGCAAGACACAAGAATTGATAACGGAGTTCGGCCAAAAACCCGGCCTATGTCTCCGCTCCCAACTAAACCATTGAGAGATTCTACCGCTTGCTTTTCAATGGTTTTAGCAAGAAACCCACTAGGCTTTGAGGTAGCACTAGAACCTATTACAGCTTGCTTTTGAATTGGTTTAGCAAGAACCCACTTGCTTTTAATGGTTGAGCAAGAACCCACTAGCCTTCTTACAGGTGAAGGCTAGCTCACCTATGACACAAGCCTTTTAAAAGTAAAGGCTTGAAGAAACCTCTTCACACCTTAGTGGTGATGTGAAACCCAAAAGAAAGAGGGATGAGAAAAGGTGTTGGAGTTTGTAGGCACAAACCCAAATTTAAATCTCAAAAAAAATATAAAATAAAAACCGTATATGAGAAGAAGCCTTGGGCGCCTTTGAATGATTGGAGATGTTGAAGGCCACTTCCAAGCTTCTTTGGTGGAGCTCCTTGGATGTGGAAGTTGTTGGAGCACTTGAGGTTCCTTTGAAGGAAGTCGCCGGAGGTTGGCCAATTGATACAAAATATGTCCGTTGGCTTCGTATATGATCTGGGTAGGTGTTCGGGGCTTCCTTGGCCTTTATTTATAGGCAAGGAACCCTTGGGGAGTCTTCGGAGCCGTTGTAAAGGGCCTCGGAGCCGTTGGAGGCCAAATGGGAGTTGACTGGTCAAAGCCAACGGCTAGTTTGACTGGGCTACCGGCTGGCCGGTGCAGGGCCACCGGCTGGCCGGTGCCTTGGATGTTGAGAAGGCCTTCTGCCCAGGAAGCACCGGCTGACCGGTGACAGAGCCACCGGCTGGCCGGTGGTGAGGCAGTAGCCATCACTGTTGCATCAGGTTGCCACCGGCTGGCCGGTGACAGAGCCAGCGGCTGACCGGTGGGGAGACAGTAGCTGGCCCATTGGTCTGGGTGCCACCGGCTGACCGGTGACAGAGCCACCGGCTGACCGGTGGAACCTGGCAGTGGGCAATGCCTCTGCCAGGTCCACTGGCTGGCCGGTGCTATCACACCGGTTGGCCGGTGGACTGCAATTCAGTCCACTTCTTGTCCATTCTTGGGCCAACTTCTTGGCAACCTTGTGCCTATCATTCAAAAACACTTCAAACAAAATTAGACAAATAATAAGGTGATTGTGATCATGAAAATCAAACAACGAGGAGAACGAGAGGTACAACAATCTCCCCCTATTTTGATGATCACAATCACCAAAACAATAAATGTAAAATACATAAAAGAAATACATGCTTAAAGGATAAAGAAAGTAAATGCTAAGCATGATCAAAAGGATTCTTGGGCCAACTTCTTGTCCATTCTTGGGCCAACTTCTTGGCAACCTTGTGCCTATCATTCAAAAACACTTCAAACAAAATTAGACAAATAATAAGGTGATTGTGATCATGAAAATCAAACAACGAGGGGAACGAGAGGTACAACAATCTCCCCCTATTTTGATGATCACAATCACCAAAACAATAAATGTAAAATACATAAAAGAAATACATGCTTAAAGGATAAAGAAAGTAAATGCTAAGCATGATCAAAAGGATTCTCCCCCAATCAATCAAGAATTTCTCCCCCTTTGTGATTATCAAAATAGCACGGGGCATAAAACTTGATTGAGGGAAGGGGTTTAAAAAACTAGATATGAGAATTGAAAAATCAATTGAGATTTTTGAAATTGAAATGAAAATTTGAATAACAGTTTGAATTGAAAGTTTTGAATCAAAAACCAATTGAAATTTTTGAAATTAAGAGTTTTGAATCAAAAATGAATTTAAATTGAAAAATGAATCGAAAGAGATTTTTGAATTTAAGAAAATTTCTCCCCCTAAATAAAACAAAAGATCATCGGGGAAAGGAAACTATTTTTGGCCCGGAGAGACTCGCCAAAAGGGATTTTTCAGTCCAAATTTGTTTCATGGCGGGTCTTCTCCTATAGAACTCATTGGAATAGAAAATAGACTTGGGTTGGCCGTACCGGGCATTTTTGCAATCACACTCGTAAATGAGGTGCCCGGGTTTCTTACAATAATTACAAAATTTAAAACAAGAGATCCCCCTTACAAAAACAGTGGGTGCATGGGAGGAGGAAGCTATATTGGTGTAGCCAAGTCCATTGGTGGTTCTAGATACTCGTTGAGAACCTAAGAGTTTGGACAAATTTTGTTCACCTTGGGTGAACTTGGCTAAAGATTCCCTTAGGTCCTTGATGGTTGATTCCAAAGAATCAACATTTGGGAAATTTTGGATTTTTAGGGAGAGTTCCTCCTTCTCTTTGAGAAGTTGTTCTTTTTCGGAGGAAAGTTTTTTGAAATTCTTTTTCAAAGAAACAAATTTTGACGATAATTCATGAAAACCTTTTTCTAGTTGGTCTCTAGCGTGTGATAGTTCTTCATAAGATAGATGATTAAATGAATTAGAAGAACTAGAGGAGGATGAGGAAGAAGAGTCGGAAGATGATACCTCATGTTTTTCCATTAGGCATTTTTTACCTTGGTCGCTCGAGGAGAAGGAGGAGAAGGAGGAGAAGGAGGAGCTATCACTCCATGTTGCCTTTGAAGCCTTCTTCTTTTTCTTCTTCTTGGCCCTTTTCTTGTAAAGTGGGAAAGCGGGTACGGATTTTGCATCAGGTTCTTGCTTTTGAGCGGGTTCTAGATTTTGAGCGGGTTCTTGCTTTTGAGCCATGCTAGTACCTTCATGGGTTAGCTCTAAATATTTCCAAATATCATAAGAGGTAGAGCAAGTAGAAATGCAATTAAAAACATTACGGTCAAGACCACAATGAAAGGCGTTCATGGCTTTGCCATCAAGCTCAAAATTTGCAATGTCGGCGGGGGTCCATTTAGACTCATCGGGAGAAGAGAGCGTAAAACCAGGCATAACAATTCTAAAAAAAGGATATCTAATGCTTTTAAGAAAAGTTGACATGCGGGTTTTCCAAAAAGAATAGTCGGTTCCATCAAACAATGGAGCACGACCCAATGAATGACCTTCGAGGGTTGGAGAAGAAGAAGCGGTAGAAGCCATAAAAAAGGATCTTTAATTTGAAACCGGTTTAGGGAATTATTCAAATTTTGCCTCTGATACCAATTGTTGGGCGGAGAAAAAACGGGAAATGATGGCAAGAGGGGGGGGGGGGTGAATTGCCTTTTAAAAAATGATTAACAAATTAAAATCAAAGTTAAAAATGCAGCGGAAATAAAGAGGCAAGACACAAGAATTGATAACGGAGTTCGTCCAAAAACCCGGCCTACGTCTCCGCTCCCAACTAAACCGTTGAGAGATTCTACCGCTTGCTTTTCAATGGTTTTAGCAAGAAACCCACTAGGCTTTGAGGTAGCACTAGAACCTATTACAGCTTGCTTTTGAATTGGTTTAGCAAGAACCCACTTGCTTTTAATGGTTGAGCAAGAACCCACTAGCCTTCTTACAGGTGAAGGCTAGCTCACCTATGACACAAGCCTTTTAAAAGGAAAGGCTTGAAGAAACCTCTTCACACCTTAGTGGTGATGTGAAACCCAAAAGAAAGAGGGATGAGAAAAGGTGTTGGGGTTTGTAGGCACAAACCCAAATTTAAAGCTCAAAAAAAATATAAAATAAAAACCGTATATGAGAAGAAGCCTTGGGCGCCTTTGAATGATTAGAGATGTTGAAGGCCGCTTCCAAGCTTCTTTGGTGGAGCTCCTTGGATGTGGAAGTTGTTGGAGCACTTGAGGTTCCTTCGAAGGAAGTCGCCGGAGGTTGGCCAATTGATACAAAATATGTCCGTTGGCTTCGTATATGATCCGGGTAGGTGTCCGGGGCTTCCTTGTCCTTTAATTATAGGCAAGGAACCCTTGGGGAGTCTTCAGAGCCGTTGTAAAGGGCCTCGGAGCCGTTGGAGGCCAAATGGGAGTTGACTGGTCAAAGCCAACGGCTAGTTTGACTGGGCTACCGGCGGGCCGGTGCAGGGCCACCGGCTGGCCGGTGCCTTGGATGTTGAGAAGGCCTTCTGCCCAGGCAGCACCGGCTGACCGGTGACAGAGCCACCGGCTGGCCGGTGGTGAGGCAGTAGCCATCACTGTTGCATCAGGTTGCCACCGGCTGGCCGGTGACAGAGCCACCGGCTGACCGGTGGAACCTGGCAGTGGGCAATGCCTCTGCCAGGTCCACCGGCTGGCCGGTGCTATCACACCGGTTGGCCGGTGGACTGCAATTCAGTCCACTTCTTGTCCATTCTTGGGCCAACTTCTTGGCAACCTTGTGCCTATCATTCAAAAACACTTCAAACAAAATTAGACAAATAATAAGGTGATTGTGATCATGAAAATCAAACAACGAGGGGAACGAGAGGTACAACAGGTAGTTCAAGTGGGATGGGCCTACGGGTCATGTATTGGGCATGTTAGGCCTCTGGGCCTTCGTTTCATGTATTACGGGTTCGTCGGGCCTTGTGCCTTGGGCCTACAGGTCATGTTCGGGTTCCCCTTCAACCCTTAAAAGGGGGATATCCATAATAAAAGAAAAAATAAGGCCTTCCAGCCATTCGGGCATTCCCATGAATGAGCCACTAAATGGGATCCCAACCCAACATTCTAGTGGCCTCCAATCATATCACATGTTTAGTTAGTGTTGTAACGTCAATCCTTCTAGATGAATCTAGGCCTCATCCTCTTCTGAATCAACTAGTGTACTAGTTAAATTTCTCACACCATGATTCCCAAGATTCCCTTTGTGCTCAAATTTCATTTCACAAACAACATAGATCATCACTTACACACACATGAAAATCATCACAAGAACATAAGGAAATCACCACTTTCACATTTTTCACATTGATCCAATGATAAAAATCCACATGGAAACTACCATTTTTCATAACCAAAACCAGTTTCCATTTTCCATGCACACCAAAAAAATTTGGAAATACATTTCTCACCACTTTCACAATTCATGAAACCCATTTAAAAACATGACAAGAAGAGAACATATGTAATCCTATAACTTCCATGAGAAAATCCCACTTCAAATTCATAATCAAATCAAAACCATTTTATAACATACTTCACATCACTTTCAAAATTCAAAGAAACATTTAAGGTGCACAACAAAGAAACCAACATGCAACAAAAACCCATTTCTCTTGGAAAATCCACATTCAACACATTCACTCCATTTATTATCTTTGAAAACACATTTCTCACCTTTCACACAAGGCATAGAACATATCAATGAAACGCCACAATAAAGCACATAATAAATATAAAAAATTTTGTTGAAAAACACAAATTTCATCACATATTCATCTCAAACCCTTTCTATAACATATGTTTCACCAAAAAAATGACCTAAAAAACATATTTAAGTAAACAAGAAAGCATATCAAAATCATCTAATAATTTAAACGCATGTAACCACCTACCTCACACTGGGAAACATCCAAAAATCGGTGTGAAACCACAAAAGAACCACCAAAAATCATTATAAAGGAATGATAAAACAACAAAAATCATGATTTCATCCCACATATCAAGATCAGATAATAACTAGGTCAAATAACCCACTGGAAATGAAGTAACTAAAGAGGTAGGAATAGAAACCCTAAAAAGGAAGAAATTATGGTAAAAGAGACTTAACTGATTATTCCTCGAAGTTATCACACCAAACCAACCCAAATATTGCAGTTCAAGAGGTCCAAGAAGGCATGGAGGAAGATCAAATGGCTATAAATCCTAAATCAGATAGATGGGGGGTGATTTTGGGTTAAAACCAAAGAGGGAACAAAGGTAGATTCCAAATTTTTAATGACCCAGACAAGTCATATGGTTAGCATTCATGGTTTTCCAAAACGTGCAGAAACCATGAATCCCTCACTATCCCAGAGGAACTTTTCATATGGTTTTCCTACATGATTTCTAAACCATGATCCAACTGTGCGGTCTCCATTGGCCAAAATCAATATTTTCTGCACGGCTTCTTGGGTGAGGGTGAATGGTTTCCCCTAAACCATGTGATAGCTATTTTCAAGCCCAAAATACCTATTTTTCTCCAAAAAACACATGGGGAACCCAAGGGGTTAAATAAATACTAAAGATAAACAAAATAATACCTTAAAAAATCACAGATGTGACAGCCTCATTTTCTAAGAAGCATATAGAGGTTAATGATTAAAATGGGAAGCCGATTATAGTGGCTTTAGCAGTGACCTATTAAATTATAGATGGAGTGAAGATGAAAAAAATATCGAATCTCAATGGCTCATTCTTATGGGAGAGTATTTTCAGTGAGGGAACACCACATTGATGGTTTGTTGATAGGGATGAGGTCATACACATTCATGTATATATCTAGGTTTCTCCATAATTTTAGGAGGAATTTATATCGTAATATCATGCCTCTACATATTAACCACACCCTATACATACAAATATATACCATAACTTACACCACTAATATTGATTATCGGGGATGAAAGGTAGATAATGGTTTTTTCACTCGGTGTTCCACCTATTAGAAGGTTAAAGAAGAACACCAACAGGTAGAAGGGATTTTATAACCATTTCCCATTATGAAGAGGAAATTTTATGACATCACTATAGATTTTTTACTATCTTACTAATATCCCCATGAGGTAGTGATGCAGTATGGGTGATTGTCAATAGGATAAATTTTTTTTATCACATTATACTGATTAGGTAGGGCTTCCTAGTGGATAAACTAGGTATACTTTACATCCACTAAATTATCATAGTTCATGGTATGTCTCATACTATATTAATAGATAAAGATGATTTTTCCACATCATGGTCCTTAAAATGGTTGCATAGAAAGCTGGATTCATATGTACTTCTAAGTACATCCTATCACCCATAGACTGGAGAACAGTATGAGAAAACTATAAATGTGTTATAGAACTTTCTCAGGACATTAATCCTCTATTATAGAGGTTATTGGGAGAAGAATATACCTCTATTAAATCTATCCTTTAATAACATATTTTAGGATATTATATTGATGGATCCTTATAAGGTCATATAGGGAAACCCATGTTAATAACCGCTTTTTTGGTTATAGGTAGGTGAGGAAGTTCTGCTGGGAAAGGAATCCTATATATTACGACACTCTAGTATGGGGTCCCATTGAGTATGATACTCATGAATGGAATCCCATCTATTATGATACTCAATCATTGCATCCCATTGATTATGATACTCAGACATGGTGTCATATTGATTAGGATACTCGGGCATATTGTACCATTGATTATGATACCCATGCATGGTGTCCCATATACATGTGATACTCAGGAATGGAGACCCATATGATACATAAAACCTATCCATGGAATCCCTTGTCACTCTATGAGACTATTATGACTATACATGGATTCCTAAGTTATGGAAAAGTTCATGGATAATATTGGTATATATATATATATGGATATATATTTCACTACATATATAGTACATATATATAAATACATACATACATAAATACATAAATACATATATACATATATATATATATATAAATAGTCGCACATTTAGAGATATCCCAGTTTAGGATGAAGCAGGAAGGTTCATCCTGGTGACCTTTAGGAATTAGAGCCAACTCGTTTATAGTTTATATTTCATGTTTTACATTGCTATATCTACACACATCCATTTTATATGCTATGAATGGATCATTCTATAAACCATTGGTGGTAGCCAATTGAGTGTATCTTAGACCCTTTTTGAATCACATATTGGTACCTGAACAGAGCTTATTGATGGAGGTAGGAACAAAGGGAAACATTCATATTTGTATGCCTGGTTCTTTCTATTCAAAGATAGAGAATGTAAAGATAGGACTAAGATTATGTTCAAAATTCTAGTAGAGATAGATTTGGTATTTTTTCATTTTTTTCAACATGTTATATATGATTGTACCTCTGTATTGTTTTACTCCCTTTTTTTTAAAACATCATGACATGATCATTATTTTTTATATGATATTGATTCTGTTTCTGCCTATTCAATTATATAGATGATTTATTAATAAACTTCTAGTTATATTTTATTCTTACACTATTTATTGATATCATTATACCACTATGATACACTCTGATCATGAAGGTATAGTCTTCCCACCATACCATTATAGACTCTCACTACTATTCGACGGCCTCATGCATATTGGGAGGGACTCTTGAGGCCATGTGGACAAATAGTTTAATATACATAATGGTAAAATGATTCGGATGTATTACATCAGACATATTTTCTTCATGGATACCAATAATAAATTTATCTAGTTCTAAGAAAAAATCCAAAGAATTTTATTGGACATCTTGTCAGGAATGGGCTCGGGCGCTTCTACTATGTCTCATGAACCATTCAGTAATTTACTCTGACACTTTTAATTTGTGAATGATTTATTCTAAGATCATAGATTATAAAATTTTTAATCTCAAATATCATAATTAATTTCTTATTTAATCTATATATCTTTCACTATAATTTTATATTTATCACCCCAAACTCAAGTATTTATTTAGAGAGTACTCCAAGTGAAAAAAGGAGAAAAGAGAGAAATGAAAACAATTAATCTCCAACCATCCACGACATAAAACCAATCATCACCATATTAAAATGAGTCATGAAACTATGTATTATCTTAGGAGGCCAATTGAAATTTTAAATAAATTTTTGAACACTATTTTTTTCCATATATATAATTATAAATAAAAAAAATAAGTAAACTATTGATTGATAAAGGATAATTTATCATAATTTATTGAAAAGCACACAAAAAAAATCATGGTTCAAAGTATCATTTTTTCATTAATTTATAAAAATTAAAAATTGGAAAAATTATATTAAAAAAACACCTCATATTCAATATAAAACTACAAAAGGTAATCTATAATTTTCATCAAAAATAATTATTGAGTATATGATATGAAATTTTACTCAATGTACTCCATGAGATAAGGAAAAAATTTATTATCGAAGAGCATGAAAATATGTACAGAGATGTATAGAAAATAATAATTGAAAATTATGTAACTAAATTGTTGAAGAAAACGTGATTTTGAAATAAAAATTATAATTTAAATAGTAGAAAATAATACAATATCACAAAAATTATTAAACACCTATCCCATATATAAAACTCAATATTTTCATAAATTTTAAATCCTAAGGTGTATATGTATTTCAAAAACATTATCCCACTTTATGAGAGAAATTAAAATGCATAAGATATTAAAAAAAGATTTAACATTAACTATTTATTAGATTCACATTAATTTTTAAATGCATTGAACTATTAGGTAAACTAAGTTTATGATAATAATTAATCCTTAGATTTTTTATGGTACGTCCATATGATGTCCATACATGAGGATCATACTATTTATAACATTTGTTTTTATCCTAGTTTTTCCCATTATAGTACATAAAATTAGAAAAGTATTTAATTTTATAATTGATGTTTACAAAAAATAAAATAAGTTTTAAAATATAGAAAACTGAAATATTAATGTCTTGATGCTATCAAGTAGCCATTTATGACGCCCAATTTATTTCCAAGTATTATTCTGTAACTTTAGGAAACTATGTAGTATAATATAAATGCCTTTCATAGGAATGCACAAGATCCAAACTTGAGTCACAAATAGGAAAAAAAGTTTGGTGTAGGTTTATTTCCAACAATAAAATGAAATAAAAAATAAATAAAAAAAAATAAAAATAAAAAATCATGGGTTATATCTTATAAACCACTACATTTTAAGTCTTTTATCAAGATTGTTTGTTCAGAATGGAAATCAGAAAAAAAAACTACTCTATTGAGATGCTATGTAATGTATCACTTTAGCCTCAATACATTAACATAAAATTTCTATTTTATCACCAACTAACTCTAATGAACCCTTAGTTAGCACAAAATTTGTGGAAAATGGTCCATGCCTTTTAGATATTATTTTTTAGGAAAATGTTTTAATTGAGAGTCGAATAATAATCAGTTTTCCCAAATTTTAATTTTCTTCCACGAATCATGTTATTATAGAAAACAGTAGCCAATTATTTTTTAAAATTTTGGATTTATCATAAGTTTCCCTGCTTATTTTGTCCAACTTACTCAGTTGAATAAGCCTCCTCTCCTTGATAGATTTAAGATCAAAGATAAATTCATAGACAAGATGAACATATTTTGATTCAATTTATACAAAAAAATAATAATATTATCTAAAAATAATACAACAAGGAAACATGACAATAGTTATTTTTATAACTATTCTGTAAGCTCATAATAAATCATCTAGTTTAACTAACCATCCTCTCCTAGAGCTATGAATAATTTTTTGAAAAATTAAATTTAACAGTTTATTAGAGATTTTAGCTTTTCCGTTTGATTGATGTTGGTAAGTATCTCATGTTATTCAAATAAACACAAACTTTTTTAAAAAAAATTTGAACATAATTTTCAAAATTAACATTATTATATGTTATAAAAGAGTTAGACACCCCTATCATATATGAATTGGTTTTGTTAATGAATTTCATAACTCTTGATTCTTGGTTACAATGATGGAATAATTCCACTACCCACTATAAAACAAAGGCAAAAACAAAAAATAGTAATAAATACTATATGAAAATAGAAAATATCCCATGAAATATAGCCCCAAAACATAAAAAATTATACTTAAAGAGTGCATTTCTTAAGCATTTCCTACTTCCCAAACATATTTCAAATTCTTCAGGACCTATCAAGACCCACAACATAGATATTATAATTATAAAAATATGTTATCCAAAATAATTCAATATATAAAAACTTCTAGAATATTATCTCTCCTCTATGATTTCCTCCTCAAGGTGGGAAGTGAAAACTTTCATATATAAGAACCATTTACTCCTTTACCATACATCTTATTAAAATTTGATAAATGCATCTATTAAAATTAATGGTTCTTCTAAAATATAGTGTTTAACATTAGAATCAAATTTCATATTTTGGTCATGGGTATGATTATTATGAAGGAAACTAAAAACAAAGTAATAAATAATACCAGAATATCAAATTGTTTAAATTTATGAGATAAAAAATAGAATCTTGTATGAAAATGAAAATTTATCTCCATGGTGTCACTGTTTTCATAATTATAAAGCCAATAATGATGATAAATATATTATTTTTAGATCCCTTTTTATCCAAAATTTTCATGTAAAATTACTATAGTTTATATATCTATCTAATTATTATAGGATAAAACTTTCATATCCAAAAGGCTTTTCAAAATAGCATCATTTATGAAAATAAAGACATTAGATCTTATCAAATATTTCCAAAAAAAATTCAATGGAAAAAATACATCTATATTTTCTTCTATGTCGTGGTGAAATTCCTCTTAGAATCGTACAATAAATTGATTTCATATTTCAAAACATGTAGATGTTTACCCTTATTTATCCTAAAAAACCTATAATTTCACATCACAAGCTTCACATGTCACTTTAAAGTGTAATTTATGGTTAGATGTAGTGATCAAATGTAAAAAATTAATTTATATTTTATTATAATAATAGATTCAAAACATTGATCATTAAATATAAAAGATGTTTCCATAACAAAAAAAGAGCATAAGGGCTTCATGTTTTTGAGAAAACCATATTGAAATGTCAATAAAAATTATAATTTACATGAAAAATCTTAATAAATTTGACTGAATCTTGTGGAGTAATTTTTAGGATGACCTCAATCATAGAATAATCATATTTAATTCCTCTTTTATATATTTTTTGATCAATCACAATGCCTTGAGTCATAATAAATTGGCATTTTTTAAAGTTTTAACCATGACTAGTTTCATAAAATCTCTTAAAAATAGGCTAATGGTTCTCAAAAAATCTATCAAACATGGTGCCACATAAGGAAACGTAATCTACAAATATCTCATTGATTTTCTCAACCATTTTTTAAAATATGGCTATTTTATATCTTTTTAATATAGCGAGACCACCAAATAATCTAAATATAATTCACCTATAGAAAGATTTCATAAATGGACTTATAAATTAAGGGTATGCTTAGTTAGTTAATTTCGATTAAGGAAACCAATTTCAATTTATTGACTCAGAAAAATTATTTTAAATGAAATCCTAAACCGTCATATGATTGGTACAAAACCTATATAATCTAAACAGGTGGGTTTATATTACTTTAAACTAGTTTATATTGATTAAGATATCATTAAAAGTCAATATGATACAAAAAAAATCATAAAAAGGATAAATACCTTAAAACTCATCACAACATGTTTGATGATAATGAAAATATTATGATAAAATAAATATTATTGAAAGGGTACCTCAAAAAATGATTAATTAAATATTAAAAATAATGAAATAGTTTGATAAACAACCAACCAATCATCATGGAAATTATTTAATGAAGTTTATTAATTTAATATAAAATCTTCATTTTTGTTTGATGAATTATATTTAGATAATCATCACATATGTTCATAAAATTTCATTATATTGAAAACTAAATAATGATTTGTGTTATATTCAACTTTGATCATGGATAGTTAATAGTAATTTCATATTAAATAATGATTAATATATTTATTTAAGATATTTTCAGTTAATATCAATTATGAATAGTTATGGTTTTCAAAAATGAACTGAACTAGAAAACCAAATTATACAATATTCATTAAACAACTTGAACTGATTAAGTAATTTAAATGACATTTTAGTGGTTTATAATGGTTCAATTTGATCTTCTAAGGTAATTTAATGAAATATTAAACACCCTAATGTAATGGAAGTTTTATCCTAGTCTTAAGGGGATATTGGAATCTATTTATAACAATAAAATCCATTTATAAAGTAATAAAATTAATTTCTAATATGTATTTCCAATATGTGTTCTATAAATAATATAAGAAAATGGTCTCTACTAGTAGTTGAATTATATTTTCTATAGTCTATACAAACACTCTATTTGGAAGCCTTCCAAGTTTTAAAAAGATTATCTTTTATATTGTAAACAATTTTCACCCCACTTCTTTGGAACTACTTGGATTGTACTAAACAATGTGATTTCTAAGATATGGGAAATAATTTGTATATCAAGCAATTTTACTAGTTCTTCCATAAAAACATCTTCATGTTTGAGGTGAAACTCCTTTTCCATTTACCTCTTAATTTATTTCCAAGTTCCAAAGTTATTTTATGGATGAATAATAAAGGTTTTATCATAATTATATTATAAATGGTTCAATATATAGTTCTCATACATTATATGAAAACATATATAAGCCTCATTTATTAACTCTTATCAATTTCAGTTAAAATTATAACTAGTAAATTTTCACTATCATTTAAATGTATATTTATTTTCAAAAGGGAGATATTTCATCTCTAATATATGTCATTTTTTATAGAATATAGGACACATGGGATTGTGTAACCCTAATTCCTCAATAGGTGGCTAAAATTACATTGATAATTAGCAGAATTTTCTCTCTCTCTACTTTCACCTATAAAAAAATCACTAAATTTAGAATTTTTTAATTTCTCTATAAAATGAATGCTATTAAACAAACATATATTTTTTAAGTTCATCCTCAATAGAATAAAAATATTCTCCCTCAATTTCATCTACCATAAAACAATCCTTATAGAAAATTAGCTCCTTAACTATTTTGGAAATTTTAAATTCCTCATTTTGATCATCAATATTGAAAATAAAATTTCCTCTATCCACATCAATCACTTCCACTCATATCTATGAACGGTCATCCTCAGAGTATATGAACTTACTTACCATACATAATAATAATTTCTATGAAGTTAGTTAGTAAAATTATATTTCTAGAAATAACTAATTGATCATCAATCTTTTCTATTTGATAATTTATTAATATATTGACATACTGAATTGCTACATCAATTTGAATAATTTCATCAATTAATAAGTGTTAAAATAATGAAAAATGGTTTAAATTAATTCATTCACTAATTTCAAATAGTAAATTCGTTTTTCTAATAAAAACTAGTTGATAATAAAAAAACAAACATATTACAGTTTGGAATGTATTTTATTTTGTAAAATAAAAATTCATTCCATGATTAATGGTATTCTAGAAATATCCACTATCTTTTCCTGATTTTTGATGATTAATTAATGGAATTTATAATAACATCAAATTTATTTTATGAAATAAAATAAAAGTATGTTTACACAAATTTATCTAAAATATAAATAAATAAAATTTTGATCAATATTCCTTTGACCAAGTCTTAGAGGGTATGGTATGGGAAGTGAAACATTTCTTAGCACATCTATGATTTTCCTACTCTCCTATAATTTTATCATTTCATTATTTATTTTCTTTTTAACCTATTTTTATTTTTTAAATATTTTATAGAGAATTATGAAGCTAAAATATTTTATTTATGTTGTCCTAAATTTATAGAACTTTATTTTCTATATTTTTAATTCTAGGATGTTTAAAAATTCATATTACACACTTCATAAATAGTTCCGTAACATATTTTTATAATGTTTCATTTTTTTTCATTTTTATTATTGTAGAATAATTTTGCTAAATTATTTTTAATAAATTCCTCTTTAGAATGATCACCAAATTCAGTTTTTTAAATTATAGATTAATTATCAATAATATATTTTCTTTCCATCCCACTTGTTTTTGTGACATTTCTGAGATTTCCCCTTGGTTGAAACTTTGTTTTACTTATTAATTTATCTTCCTATCAGTGAATAATTTATTAAATTAACTAATCAAAAAAAAATTAGGTTATTTATACTTTATTGTTAACAATATTATAGGGTTATTAAATTGACAAGGAAGATGATGTACCACTAATAAGGGGAGTTTAATTAGTGGAACTATATTACAATTTTCTTCTTCTTAAATGACACTTTTTAATTTTTTAAAGTCTCAATCCACTCAACTATTTTATATCTCCATTATACTTATGTGATTGAAATAATTAATTTACACATGTAATATAATATTTTTATATGGTTTTCCACCAATGTTAGTGACTATATCCTTATTATGTTTAGATGGACTTTAAGAAACATATTTATCCAAAAATATTAATCAGCGGTTACAAGTGCTCTTAGAGGGTAACATTATTTACCCAATTGTTTTTCCAAAAACTTATGTATATCAAATGTTTTTTATATTTGTTCCAACTAGTTTGAAATCATGAAAAAAAACCAATAATGGTCCCCCAATTCTTTCAATTTATTTATAAACAAATGATGATCTTTTTTTGATCCTACAAAGTAATCAGAATCATTACATAATAGTAATGTTAACTTCTAAACTTTTACTATATGAAACCTCAATATTCAAAAATTATATATCCATCACATTATAACTACTCAATTTCAAGAAGATAAGTGTTTAAAACTTCAAAATTCTATAATTTGTTTTCTCAAATTTCAACCTTTGGAACCTTAGTTTTTTGGAATCTCAAAGTATATTATCTTCCTTAAAATTAGAATCCAATAAACTCAACTCATCATTTATCTATGTGATTTTTTACTATAAAATAATTCATGAAATAATTTTTCACTATAGTAAAATAATATATTATTTTCATGTAAGTTTCTTTTCATAATTTATTATTGTATAATTTTAATCACAAAAGGAATTCATCATGTATGCATTACACAAAACCATCTCTCAGCTGTTAACAATTTTTTCTATTATAATTGATGACATGATTTTGATCTATTTATAATAAAACATGATCCTTTATAAAACTATTCAATCTTGAAAATACTATACCTATATTCTTTAATGTTATTATGTTTTCATATCTCAACTTTAACAAGCACTTGACTTGAATGTGATTATTCTTACCAATATGAAATCCTTCAATTTTTCCTATTTTTTCTTCAAACATCCTCCATCCCACTTATAGAATGTAAAAGTTAATCATGTGTCATATTTAAATTTTTTGATCCTTTAGTATTAGTTAAATCAACATATTAAAATAATTTCTAGGATAACACAATAAATGATTGATACTTCACTTATACTTAGGAACTCAATTAGAATCATGATTATTCTATCATACATTTATCACTTTGAATTGTTCATTTTTACAACAACCAAATTAATCATCATTGTATAATTATCATCTTCTAGACATATTTTCAATGAACTTCTTGATTAGTATTCATAAATTCTTATTCTTCATCAGGACTTTCCTTTATGTACATGATGCTCTAAGATCAACCTTATCATTCATTTCTTCATGTTTTTTATTCAACTTTTAGACACTCAAGATTGGTATATGATGCATAATATGAAAAAATCATATTTATAACTTATATGCTTCTCATATTTTAGACACTCATCTTCTAGTCATCTTGGATTTTTTCTTTAGATACTCATTAAGTTTGATTTATCAACTTCTAGAACATCCAACTTCTAGACATAGTGTAACAACTTAGTTTTACATACGAGGTAGTTACCCTTTAATTTTTGGTTTAAATTAAGTTTGTATCCTTATAAATGAGCCTTATGGTCTATGAAATTAATCATTAGTGTTTGGGACTTTTTTGGAGAATTAAACTCCATGTTTTGGAGAAAAAAGTCTTGGGGCACGGTTTTATTTAATCGTACACCTGAGGTCGCATGATTTGGGAAAACTGTGTGGGGTGATGTAGGGCTCCATAGAGAGGTGTTCATAGGTTGTGAATGTTTTTTCTAACCATCCACTTCAATCCACGTGGGGTGTGTCCTCTAGACAGTTATGTGCATACTTTTGGCACCAGTTTGACCAATCGTGCATCAAAACCATGCACCTATGAAAAAGTGGTAAAATTACATTTTTTCGATCTTCTTTATTAAATAAACCCTTTAATTTTTCTTTCTCTTCAATTCATGATATCCATTATCCTCCCCATTTAATCTTACCTCAATCCTCTGAGGCTCTGAAGCCATTTATTCATCCATACTTTGATTCAAGTTCCATCTATCACACTAGATTACCATCGATAATCTCTTTATTTCATTATCTCCTTTCACTATTAATATTCCTATTGATAGATTTGTTTTTGTGAGAGTTCTTATTCCCTGTTATCAGGGAGTTTGTTTGTTCTTCTTTTTTCTTCAAATATGGACCAACCGAAGGCCGATACTGGATGAGTGTTCCTCCACAGGAATAAAGTATGAGGTCTAGTGATTATCCCTTAAGTCTTGCTACTTTATATTATACATCATGTTTCTTCATGCTAGATATTTTGTGTGTTTCAATAAAAATACACTTAAACCATTTTTAAAATGTTATTATTGATAAAAATGACTTCATACCTCTTTATTCTTGATGAAATAGGTCCCCATATACTAACACGACCACATGAGGCGGGCCTAGGAATGGTTATTGATATTGTAAATGGTTATGTGACTAAAACATCTCTTATGTACTTTTTTCTTGATTCCTAAATGCAGAAACTAGAATTAATTAAATGTAAATTGAGTGGTATGACTACGTCACATGTTTAAATATTTTTTTTATTCCCTTATTAAAATGGAATGCTTACAAATTGTAAATCCTATTTGATTACTAATACTTGGGATACTCAAGAATGGAATCCCATAAACTTGTGATACTTGGGATTGGATTCCCATATACTTATGATACTCAAGCATGGAATCTCATATACTTGTGATAGTCCGACATGGCATCCCAAATACTCATGATACTCATGCATGGAATCCCATATACTTGTGATAACCAGGCAAGGAATCACTTATGATTTATGTTACTCATTCATGGAGTCCCTATTGATATGATACTTGGGCATGGTGTCCAATAAACCTATAATACTTGGGCATGTTGACCCTTATGATTCATGTACCTGATAATAGTGTCCCCAATAGCTTTATGAGACTTTAGTGACTAGACATGGATTCTTGAGTTACATATCTGGTCTTGGATAGCACTACGTATGTAAATATATGGGAATTGATGTCCCTACATATATAGCACATATATATACATACATTCATATACACTTACTTGTATTTGATTCTGTTGATATCTTTTCAAAGATTTCCCGAGACAGGCAAAAAAAGGTAGTGTTAGCCTGGTTTCCTTCATAAAATAAAGCCAACCATTTATAGTTTACATTATTGATTTTCCATTATTATATCTACACATAGCTCATATTATATGCACTAGCTTGGTACTTCTAGAAACCATTGGTGGTGGCCTACTGATTATATCTCATGACCTATTCAGGATATTATTTTGTACCCAAATAGACTTCATGGATGCATGTAGGGATATAGGAATGTGTGCAATTGTTAATGCTCGATTGATTATAGAATGGGAGTAGGGAAGCATAGAACCAATCTATGGATCATGATTCTATATGGAGATAGTATTTTTATCTTTTTGGTTCTTTTGATATACCTGTGTATATGGGCGCCAACTTCCATTTTTTCCTGTTCCTTTTTGTTTAGAGACATGAAAATAAATCAAATTGTAAATAGTATTAGGTGTTGTTGTTGATAATTTTTTATTTTATATGGATGATTTATATTTTAATTTTTTTTTGATATTATTCATCCAATATTTAAAAATTTATTAAATCATTATGAAACTATGATCAGGAGGGTGTAGTCTCCCCACTGTACCACCTCGGACCATCACTACTAGTTGGATGCCTCTGGTATATGGGGCATGCGCGTGTGTCCATGTGATTGACTGAGTTTGAAAACTTATAAGTGAAATGGGTATGGGACAATAAAATTTAGTATCATAGGTTTATTTCTTTAGATTATTATTTTGGGATGGTAGAAAAGATAGTTGGATGTGTCAGAATTTTATAATGAGACTATGGTAGGGAGTAGCTAACCCATGTACAGAGAAAATCTAAATTACCAGGTATGGGAATTGTTGTTTTGTATTTCACTTGTTATAGTTTCACTGATTTCATTGTTAGGTGACACGTGTGATATGTGATGTTTATAATTATTATTGTGATTGAGGATTCTATTTCACTCTTGGTCCAATGCATCAAGTAAAATTTGTCTCTTTCATCATCATGGGCACATAAATATTCACATTTCATGTATTATGTCATGCCATATTGGTGAATCTTATTGCTTATATTTCCTATAATTTCTATGAGATCCTTAAATACTATAAAAAAATTATTCTAATGTTTATTTTAGGGGAATGAGAAACATAAGTGGTTACTTAAATTTTCTACAATAAACTACCAATGTAATCATATATAGATTGTTGTTTACAACTTAATTAATCAATTATGGAATGATGAGTCATGGACCATTGGATTCATGGCCTGGAACATGTTCATGGTTGTTATTAAATGGACACTAAATTTAAATTTATAAAGTGTATAAGCCTCTATAAAGTGGAAATGGTGATCTATATAATTCAATCATTTGAAAATATTTCTATATAAACAAGTATGAACATAAATGAATTTAAATTATGAAATGAAATGGTTGTCGTTAAATATGGATTTCAATTGAATCTTAAAGGATTCCCCCCTATAAGTTTCAATTTACAATCTATATACCGAGATCCCCGACTTATAAAAGAGAAATTGACCCTGACCTAACCTAAGTAGTGGGTAGTGGGAAGTGTCTCTTGCATTTATTATGATCTGTATGACATCCAAACATGGATTTAGGAGCAGGAAAATGGGTTTGAATTTTGTATAGGAATGCTTTATACCGGTTATATTGTTATACCTTTTAATTATTCTGTTTTCAAATCATATCTAAGGCAGGTTAATAGAATTTCTAAATCTATTATACTATGAATTCCTCGATTTGTGTTCAAGAAGGGTGGTGAAGAATATATTCCAGAGGTGGTGGACCCTGGGACACTAATTTTACCTCCAGCAGTGCCTCCTACATCACCTCCTATTATACCGACATCAGTTCCAATGCCTAGTTTCCTGATGTTTTCATTAAAAATATGCAGATTATTAAGTGAGCCCCATAACTTTCCCCTACTATATAAGAGCTGATGTGATAGTTTCAGTAGCAACATCCACCTACATTTTTAGGGGATGGAGGCCCTCAGGCTGTAGAGTCATGGATGGGCCTATGCTGACTATCTTCTGGAATATTAATACATCTTCTAAGAGGGGAGTTGATATTTCTACGTATATGCTTCAAGATTCTTTAATGAAATGGTTGGATGTTATCACCCAGGAAGATCGTTATTAGGGTTTGGCCTGGGCTGGTTTCCAGAAATTATTATATGACTATTTCATTCTGCAAACTCTGATAGAAGATTTATATAGAGATTTTATGCATCTACAGTAGGGTACCATGTATGTGACTGACTATTTATCTTAGTTTATGGATCTATAGTTCTTCACATTGAATTTTTATAGTGTTTCATTGGAGACAATGATATGTTTTGATGATGGTATTGTATATTCCATCTGATCTCATGTAAATGAATTCCATTTGAAAATGGTTTCAGAAATAGTAAACAAGGCCCTCATCACCACATGGATCATGAGTGAAGTTGATAGTATGGTCCGGGGTGGTTAAAAACTGAGATAGGGAAGAGGTTTGAAAAGCGATCAAAAACCATACTTTGAGACTGCATGTTGGAGAAGCAGGATCAAGATCACACCCACTAATGGTTATGAGGTTTGTCACTAGTGTGTAAATCCATGTCATAAGAATCCCCAATTCCCCAGAGACCCCATTGAGTGCCAAGGCTACATTTGGTTGTGTCATATTCAACATTTTTGAAGGAAATTTACATCTATTCATAGTGGGAGAGGATCCATATCATCTCCTCCTTCAAGATTAGGATCAACCGTACTCTCTAGGAAGGTTTTTGGATTACTACCGGTCGTTTAGGAATAGAAGGTGGTCGAGGACAAAATATCCAAGATTTAAATGTATAACATCACTAGGTTGGACATTCTCAGGGTATCCATACTATATCTTAGGGTCGTGAATGAGGCCAAATGTATTTAGTTCAATCGATACCTAAGGAGGATGGTGCCTGACCATCTACATTTAGAGGTAAAATATTGGTAGCCTCTACTCTAGTATCTTCCATTTTTTATACAGGAGATTCAAATTATTTTATCTCTATGATGACTATAGAAAACCTTGGGATTGATATTTAGTACTTTTATGGAATGATGACACTTGATACTCCATTTTTATTTGATTAGAGAGTGTTCACCAGTGTAAAGAATTCCCCCTTGAGGTAGGTAGCTACCATTTTTTATGAGACCTCTCCATGCTTGAGATAAGAAACATCAATGTAATTATTAGGATCAACTGTTTGGTTTAATATCATTCTCACATGGACTAATATCATTGTAGGGTATCATTTAAATAACCATAGGGTGATAGATATCTTTACAAGGGTGAATGTGATGTCCAAAAAATTAGTTATGTACCAGAGGATCGTGGGATGGGTGGAGTGATAGCCTATATTTCTAGTATTTATATGGAGGATCAGGGAATACATCAGGCTGATTTTCTTCCTATCATAGATTTTTAGGGATGAATTCCCTATTGAATTTTGAAGTTTACCTCATAATATAGATGTGGATTTCTATATCGAGATAGTTCATGGAGTAGTACTAGTATCCATTCATCCTTAAATAATGGATACTACTAAGCTACCAATGCTCAAAAGACAACTAGAGGACTTAGAAGATAAAATCTTTATACAAAATACTACTTCACCTTGGAGTTCACCTATCCTTTTATCCATTAATTTGGATGATACCCACAAGATTTTTTGGATTAAATATGGTTGAACCAACTTATGGTTAAGAACCAATACCCATTTCCTCATATTGATGACTACTTTGAACAACTTGGAGGAGAGAGATTATTCTTAATTATTAATTTGAGGTCAGGTTACCATCAGGTATTAGTTATAACTTTTGAAATAACTCATACTATGATTCATAGTTGTTATGGTCCTTATGAGTATCTCAATGTAGTATTACAAATGTGCTAGTTTTTTTCATGGATTTGATGAATCAGTGTTTCCACCCATATCTAGATTCATTTTTGGTAGTATTTTTGGAGGGTATCTTAGTGTATTCTCACACTCGATAAGGGATATGTCAAACATCTTGAGATCATATTGAATTCACATAGATAGAACTAACTATATTTTATACTTAGTATATTCCACTTTTGGATCAATGGGGTTAACTTCTTAGGTCATATCATTTCAGATCTAATAGTGTTTGTTTACCTAGATAAGGTGAGTGTCATAGTTTCTTAGGAGCATCCCAAGAATGTATTTTATGTATAGAGTTTATTAGGGATGTATAGTTATTAAAGGAGTTTTATTCAGTGATTTTTAATCCTATAATTACCTTTGAAAATCTTGAATAAAAAGGCTGTGAAATTCATATGGTCAGAATCCTACAAGACAACCTTTCAGGAGATTAAAGGGACACTAAATTCAGTGTTGATTTTGATTCTTATAGGTTTGGGAATAAGTTAAATGGTTTATTTTGATGTGTTAGGAATTATCCATGGAGAATTTATAATGTTGGTGGATTTAATCATGGCATATGGGTCTCCCCAATTGAGACCACATGAGAGGAATTAACTAACACATGATCTTGAGTTTGCAGCTATGGTTCATGACTTTTATTTTTGGAGGAATTATTCTCTTAGAGAGTAGGTTGTGGTGTTTATGGACAAAAAAATCCTCAGTATATCTTTATGCAGTGTGATGTGAATCTTAAGCAATGCATATAGTTTGAATACCTGTTGTCTTTTGATTTTGATCTTGCTTATATTCCTAAGAAGGGAAATGATATAGTGGATTCCTTAAGCAAGAAGACTCAGAAATAGGTAGTACAAGAGTCTAGTAGTGAGTGGAATCCTATCGCTATTTTATATAATATTAATTTATATGTTTAGGACCATCATTTGAATCCTACCCTTACACCTTTAGTAGAGAACTCTTCACTTATGGATAGAGTGATGATGTGGAAGTTATCAGATACCGAGGGATTAGTCCTAAGGGAAAGTGTTTTAGGTGAGGGACCACCACAAGGATGTATCATTGATGAGGGATAGGTATTACACATTCATAGATACGTCTAGGTTCTTAAAAACATCTGATAGGAAGTGATGCGAGAGTCTCATGCTTTTACTTGGGTTGTACATCCCAGTCATACAAAGATGTATCATGATTTATGTCACCAATACTGGTGGTTAGGTATGAAAAGGAGGATATCTGGGGGTTTTACTAGGTATTCCACCTATATATAGGTGAATAAAGAACATGAGTGACCAGTAGGGATTTTAAATTCATTTATTAGTCTTGATTGGAAATGGTATGATGTCAGTATGGAATTTATAATTGGATTACAGAGATCACCTTGAGGAAATGATGTGATATGGATAAGCATCAATAGGATCAAAAAGGTTTCTCACTTTTTACCTATTATGGATACATTTTCAATGGATTAGATTAAGAAGATCTAAATCCATGGGATTATACACCTCCATGGAGTTCCAAATTCTATCACATCGTATAGATATTATTGTTTCATGTCACGATTCTGGAAGTAAATATAGATGGAACTGGGTTCACAGGTACTTTTGAGTACATCCTATCACCTAGAGACAGATGGTCAGTCCAAGTGGTAGATATAGGTTCTAGAGAACATGCTTCAAGAATGTTTCCTAGATTTTAGAGGTTCTTGAGAGAATCATATACCACTTGTCATGTTCTCCTATAATAACATTTTTCAAGTGATGATTCAGCCGGATCCCTAAGATGCCTTTTATGGTAGACCACTCTGATATCCTCTTTTTTGGTTTTAGGTAGGGGAGGCATCACTACTTGGACCTCATTTTATTCAAGAGACTTCAGAGAAGGATTTGTTGATCAGGATACATATGGATATGACCAAGTCTAGGAAAAGTCATATACTGACCTCCATAGACAACCACTTGAGTTTGAGGTCAGGGATCAAGTATTCTTACATATATCAATAAGACTAGTGCATAAATGGTTTAGGCGGTAGTGTAAGTGTTCACCTCGGTTCATTAGACCTTTTGAGGTTGTGGAGAGAGTTGGACCAATAGACTATCAATTATGATTACCTAAGAGGTATGGGGATATACATGTTGTCTTCCCTATTTCATAGCTTTCCCAGTACTATTTATACTCATCTCATATATTTCATCCTGATGAGGTTGAATTGGATGTAGATTCATCCTTTGATGAGAACCATATCCATGTCGTGGACTAGAGTATGAAGGCCCTCCGAGGAAATTCAATCCCTTTAGTACGAGTGATATGGTATCATAAAAGAGTTCAAGATCATATATGGTAGAGAGTGGATGATATACATGCTTAGTGGATAGAAATATTTTCTGAAGATGCCTTACTACCATATGAAGACCAACTCTGGGATGAGTTATCCTAAGCGGGGGAGGCTATAACAACCTATTTTTTCATATAAGGTACAAAACCTATAATTATTTTTTTAAATTAGTTGTTTTATCCTTATAAATGTTCCCTATAGTCAAAGGAATGATTCATTAGTGTCCATAGATTTTTTGGATCATAGAACTTTGTGTTTTAGTGAAAATAGACCAGTTGCATGGTTTTATTTAACTATGTACCTGAGGTCGCACAGTTTGGGAAAACATATTAGGTATTTCAGGGCTCCATATAGGGGGAGCACATGGTATATGCATGATTTGTCTCACCAAAAGACATGTGGGGTGTGTCCTCTAGACATTGGGGTGTGCACAGTTGGTGTACACTTTCACCAATCATGTGGCCAAATTGTGCACATCATAAAAAGTGGGAGACTTACATTTTTTCACATATTCCTTCTTAAAGAACCCCTTTACTTTTTATTTCTCTCCAATTCACACCATCCCTTCTCCCTCCCCTTGAAGCTCTTCTCAATCCAAACCTATTATTTGAATCCATTTCTTCATCAGGACTCTAATTTGAGTTTCATCTATCACGTTTGATCGCCACCGGTAATCTCTCCATTCCTATAGATCCTTTCATCATTCATCTTCCTGTTGAAAAATTTATTTAGATGTGAGGTCATACAACCTATTCATTGGGAGTTTTTATGTTTTGTCATTTTCTTCTAACCTGGAAAAAACTGAAGGCCAATATGAGATAAGTATTCCTCTAATGGCATAAGGTAGGTGGTCTAGTAATTATCCTACAAGTCTTGTTACTTGATATAGTATTTTTTGTTGCTACAAGCTAAATATTCTGTGAATTTCCAAAAAATACACTTAACCCTTGTTTAAATTGTTAGTCTTGTTAGAAATGCACCCATTCCTCTTTATTATTGTTGTAATAGGTCCCACTCTACTAACGCCACCTCATGATGTGTGACCATGTAATAGACCTTGATATTGTAAATGCTTATGTGACCAAACCACCTCTTTTATGGTTTTTTGATTGATTCTTAAATGTACCATATAGAATGAAGTAAATGGAAAATGAGTGGTATGACCACATCACGTGTTTAAATTGAAATAATGGCTACACCCTTATAAAAATGGAATGTTTAAAAATTATAAAGCCTATTTGACTTCTTATACTTGTGATACTTAGGCACGAAATCCCATATACTTGTGATACTCAGGCATGTCATACCACATACTTGTCATAATCAAGCATGGAATCCCATATAATTATGATACTTGGGTTTGGTGTCCCATATACTTGTGATACTCTGGCAAGGAATCCCATATACTTGTGATAACCAGTCATAGAGACCCTTTTGATTCATGATACTCGGGAATGGAATCCCTATTGATATGAAACTCAAGAAAGGCCTCCCTTACACTTATTATACTTAGAAATGATGACTATTATGATTCATGATACCCTGGAATGGAATCCCCTACTGCTTTATGATACTTTAGTTACTAGACACAGATGCATGAGTTACACCTTGGGTCCTAGCTAGCACTACGTATGTAAATATATAAATATATATGTCACTATGTATATAGTGCATATATATACATATACACATTCTTGTATATTTTTCTATTGATACTTTTTTAGAGGTTTCTTGGTACTGGCCGAAGTAGGTGGTGTCAGCCTGGGGTCCTTCATGAGCTAGAGCTGACCCTTTATTGTATAAATTACTAATTTACCATTATTATATCCGCAAACTGATCATATTATATACACTATCTGGAAAGTTGTATACACCATGGTTGGTGGCCTACTGAGTATATCTCACACCATATTTAGGTCACCACTTGGTACCCGAACATAATTCATAGATATAGGTAGGGATAGGGGAAAATAACTCAGTTTGTGATGCTTAATTGATTATAGAATTGTTACAGGGAAGAATAGGATTAAGATTGCATCACGATGATATCTAGAAATAGTCTTTCGGTATTTTTGGTTCATTTTACATACTCATATATATGTGTGCCTGCTTCCATGTTTACATGTTTCTTTTTGTTTAGAGACATGGCATTACATCATCTTGTAAACAGTACTAGGTAATTATATTGATGACTGTTTATTTTATCTGGATGATTTATCTTTTCACTGTTAGTTAATATTATTCTTATGTTATTTATCCATTAATTACACCGTTGTTGTAATCTAATCATGATTCTATAGTCTCCCCACTATTCCACCTTGGAACATTAATGCTAGTCAGTAGACACAAGTAAATGGGGAGGCGTGGTTGATGCCATGTGACCGATGAGGTTTAGTTACTTATGAGTGAATCAGGTCTGGGACATTACACTCAACATAAATTAGAGACATTTCTTAAAAAATATTGAAGTTTATTTCTTTGAAATATAAGTATAAAATAATGTGATTTAACTTCAATATTTTACTTTTAGAAATATCAATCTTTTTTAAAATACATAGTCATTATATATGACATATACAGATAGTATAAATTCAGTTGAAATAATGAAATATATCTTCTAAATCAAGACACTTATTTTTGGATCCTCATTTTTAAACTTTTGGACATTCATATTCTTAATATATGCAATTCCTCTTCCTGATATGTAACCTTCAAAAAACAACTTTTCATTTTTATGATATGTAACTTCCATAAAACCTCTTCTCAGTAAATCTAAAAAATATTCTTTAATCATAACCAATTTTTCATGACCCGAACCATTCTTGGGATTAAGCCGTAACTACCCCAAGCCCACCTCTATAGGTAATGGGGTTTCGACTAGCACTGAAGGCATAAAAAACTCAGGGAGGAGCTTTCCTAAGTACCTGTACACACATACACATGGACAACTCAATGAAAAGTATAGAGGGGGAAAATTAAAAGATGCAACCTGTTGTAAAATTAACCATACATGCATGGACCAATGAATAGTACATATGCAATAAAGTAAGATGGAAGGAAAAAGGGTAAAATACACACCCAAATGAAAAGTGTCTCAACTTAACAGGAAAACTGAGAAAGTAAAGCTATCAAGGAAGCCATACTCCTGAATCCCCAGCTGTGACCATTACACGCAGTCCAAGATCCCATATCCCCGAGCTCTTCCAGAGTTGTGATCAAACCTATGTGTTGTCTGCATAAGGGATGATACTTGAAGTCAAAGCCCATGCAGGGGTGATTACAAACATACTCAGCAGGATGCCTCGAAAATATGTGGGAGTAGTAAGAGATACAAAAGGAAAAGGAGTACACCAGATGGAACAAAGTAAAGTGAACAAGTGCAGCTCAATCAAATAAGAGAGTGAAGTCAGCTCATCCAAACACAAGGATTTATAAATGGTGAGAAGGTGAAATTATCGTTGAGTCTTCACTACGTATATTATGAGTGTAGAATCATCCAACCACAAAAATCTATACATGGAAAGAACATGGAATACCCCACATGTCTTCGTCTCTCCTAGAAGGAGAGTAACCAGAACTCATGGAGTGGATACTGCAATTGGTTGTAAATATATATATGCTCAGTCAAAGAAACCCAAACAAGAGAGTAAGGGGATCTTCATATCATAGATCATCCCAATAAAAAGAGTCCCCAACAGTATTAGAAGTAACCACCATCAATTCCCAGTATTCTTCATGTCCGCCCCGAACTGTATGTCAGAGGGAATCAAACACAACACCTCAATATTATCTGCTTTTGGTAGGTATGTATTGCCTGAACAGTTTTAAGGTCACATCATAAATATGAATCTCAGTGGGGAAAGCTCCCCTATTACTTGTAAGTCCAAGGTTATGTCAAACAAGGTCTTTTCATTGATCTAAAAATCTGGATGATGTAAACTTGAAGTAGAGGGCCCACACCATAGTATGTTAGGGGGATTCCACTATAGTAGTCATTGAGGACCCACTACCAAGTGCCTAGCGCGTCATGAGGATTACACTTAAAAGTATCTGATAGAGGACCCGTGCCTATGCTGATGGGGGATTCCACGCTAATAGTTGTTGTAGAAGACCCACACCCTATTGCATTAGGGGGATTCCACTCGGAAGTAGATGATAGAGGACCCACGCCCATGTCAATTGGGGATTCCACTCTTCAAACACATCCAAAGGATCTTACGTTGATATTCCTTTCATGTTTCCACATCTAATTAGATCGTGAATAAGACTCTATATATCCAAATGGACCACATTGTTGTTATCCTTGCGGAAAAACATGTGAGGTAGAATATTCACTCGTTCCAATCAGACATCCGATGGAAAAGTTGTGTAACACCACACTATGCTCGAATGGCATCCTGTGGGGACTATGTCTTAGTCCGGAAATTTATTATACAGATAAAAAAATTATGATCCTTTTGAAACAAAACATGGGATTGATTACTTGATCATCCAAAATAAATACCCAGTGAAAAATATGCATTTCACCGCAAAGCATACAAACTGGGCCCTGTGGGGCCCACATATCAACTTAAGTTTAAACTATTGAAAGTGGGATCCCTATAACCAATTTTTGTTGTATGTTTTATTACCACTACAAATATACATGTGTTTATCTTTCCATAATATTGTTGATACTTCTTCATCCACTTTGTTTGTGGTAATGTCCTTAGATTATGTGTTGTATCAAAGGGTTATATCAGATCCCAGGCTATAATGAGAACCTAGACACTCTATGACAGTAATCTTAAAGTAATGTACTATGGTCTAGTTACATAATTTTGATAGGACATAGATTATGTGTGACTATCAAGTGCTGGGGGCTCATAAGCAACGAGACTTCTTCTCATAAAGTTCACACTTGATGATCTCTAGTAGTTGAGATCATGAGGACATGCCCGCTAATAGGAACACCACATATTGAAGGTTTTATTGGTTGTTCCTATCTTTAGAAATGTTTAATTGTATCCTTAATTGAGATAATTATTAATGTATTTCATTCAATTGCGTACTTTGATGCAAGACGAAAACCATGGAAATGAAGTCGTGGTGAGATGATCGCACCACAATTCACTATTTCATTTTCACCCTTACACCACTGTGCTAAACTTGTTTTATATTGAAAATTATAAAAATAATAACAAATTTCATTCCATGTTTGAATCATTTATTTTGTATTTATCACTGTTAAAAAGGGAAATGTTACTTGTTTTGATGATTCCATTGCAGAAGGAGGTGATTTGGAGGGCCCATGATGATGTCCAAGAAAAATGGGCCAAACTGCGTAGGATCCGTGCATACTAGTGGACTCATCCGAAACCTGATACTTAAATGTGCTTCAAAATGGGATGAAATTTTTTTTAAAGGTCCAAAATTTATTTTTCTACATTTCATATGAAGAAACCCAAGACTCATTCATCTATCTAGTAGCCCAACCGACCTGATCTATCCAGCACATCAAATCTGCACAAAGTCAAATGCGGTGTTATGTATTTTATCAATATATCACGCTTTTGTTGTCAAAATAGTTCCAAACATTCTGTGGAGACATCCAAGTGGTGGGAAAAATGTTTCTAGTTTTTTTCCAAAGAGATATTCGACTATAAAGTGGTCTAAAACCACATGCCAAGTGGTTTTACACAATCCGTGTACCCAAAACCACCTTCCACTTTGCCTATAAAATGGAAGCTTGGGCTCCCCATCTGTAAGTTCAGCCCGGAGGAAAATATCTGGTATTTTAGAGACCCAAAGGAGTCCTCTCATCATCCAAGTAGTTCTGTAGGTCCCTATCCTCATAGGGGGATCAAGGATGAAGGAGAAGTTCCACCCGAGCTTCCTCCTCCTCCTGATGTCGATCTAAACAGTGGACGATCATTTTGAGAGAGCTACACACACTTGGGAGGGAGTTCCAGCACTTGTTCTTTTACTGGTTTTGTTTAATTTGATGTGGCATGATAGTGCGGTCATGAGGTAGTGTGCGTTGGGTATGTTATTGATGACATGACATTGATTGAATGATCAAGAAAGGATTTTCACTCCCATGTTTAGAAATAGATATCTCGGTCCTTGTTAATTAGGATGGTAGCACATTAATTAAATCAATGGCCATGGTATTCGAATGCAATATCATTCGAATAGATCAACAAATAATAATGCAAGGAAAAGGATGATGACACAAGTGTGAATCCTGCTTTATTAAGATATAGTTGACGAAGATATTATATTATAACGACTGTGTTTGTATAAAGGTAGTTATTGTTTGAATTTTCCTTATCTCCTTAGGGGCCATAATGGGTTTCTAGACACCACTCTTGGTCTATGGGTTGGAATCATTACTATTGAGATAAGGACCTAGAGGGCCACACACTTAGTGTATCCAAACGTTTCACCTATTCTAATGAATAGGGGTTTAAGATGAAGTGGGCCCCATGTGCAGGGGTCCGTGAATGTCTGAGTTTAATTGATCGCAATTAAAAATAATTCAATTATATTATTCAATTTTATAATAATGATGATTAAATTTATTTCTCATGGTATTGAAAAATTGTTTTATCATAAAAGTTAATATGAGAAAAATATAATTTTTTGAATGAACATTGGTTGTTCATGGTTCGTTAAATTATTTAGAGAGATTACAAGCCAATTTAATAGTTTTTGTATCACGTAACATTATATAGCGTTACAAGTTAGTGATAAAATATTTGTAACATTTATGAAAAGTTTATTAAGTCATACATGTTTTCAAAGGTCTAAAATGAAGGTTATTACTTTAAAGTGACCAAAGTAAAATTTTGGAAAGTATAACCTAAGTATAAAAGCTCATTTTAGCCTCTTGAATTACGAGATCCACCGTTTTCATGAATTTATAGAGAAAAACTCTCTTCTATCTCCTCTAAAGTTTTTAGAGAGATATTATGGAAGAAGAACAGGGTCGAATCCATCCCACATTCTTGATCGATTCTGTAGTCTTAAGGTGATCAAAGGGACATCATAAAGCTCTTTGATTTACTATGCTAGCACCCAAGAAACATAGATCGAAGATCCTAGGATTTTGAATCCTGTGTGGATGATCTAGAGGATGTATAGTTTGGTTTCTTCTAGCCACGACACATCAATGATGAGGGAATCAAATCTATGACTTCAAAAAAAAGTAGGTATGATTTAAGATTTTTTTGATTCTATTTTTCATGTTTAAATTGAATTACACAAGATCCTTTTAAAAATATGGGCAAGGGGTTAAGTGGATTTTATGTTTTTAACATGGATCCATTCCGAAAATTTTTAAATTGTATGTTCTTTAATGCTTCCACTATGTCCTGGGTTCCTTCATAAACACCTAAAATTCATCTTATAAATATCGCCCAAGTACCAGGATCCTACCGCCACTGACAGTGTACTAAATGGACGTTTCGTTTAGAAGATAGGTCCTATACAATGTTTCTAAATAATAATAATTATATTAATATTATTATTAAAATTTGGGGTTTAATGAAACCAAGAAATGAAACCAAGAATTAAAAGTCCTGAACAAGTCTAAAAATACTTGGCTTAATGATAGGGATGTGCGGCCATAGATGGAACATCAATCAGAAGACCAGTTTAGGAGAAAAGGGAATTTAATGTTGTACGACCTGATTTGAACAGGTCTAGTCCATTCTGGTCGAACCCGTCTGCTTGGGCCAGCCCACCTGCCGCTAGCATGGCTCGTTCACCCCTGTCATGTCCAAGTGGCCCTCTGCCTTGGGACCCCCCATGTCCCCTCGCAAACATGGTGACCCACGCCGCGTCGATCGCTGCCACCTAGGGTCTGGCACCGCGACCCCTCTACCGCCATGACACCATCCAGCATCCGTGACCTTGCTCTAGCCTTACCTTCCTAGTCTACCCTGCCGATGCCACATCATACAAGTCCTCCCACTATTCGACCTCCTACCAACTCAGCACCCCTCTACCTCCACCTGCTCTGCTCGCTAGCCGACAACGCCACCAACCACCTCAGCGCCCCATTGCCTCACTCCGCCTCCAGCCACCACCCTTGTCAGAGCAGCACCGACATCCCCCTCTACAGGAAACCGGGACCACTCTAGTGGTTGGAAAATTAAAATAAGACTTGTTTTTGGATCCTCAGGTTAAGGGATTCACAACTCCATCTTTTGCTCGACGATTCGCTAATATTTTGATGTAGCGAAGATTTAAGGAGAAAAATGAAAAAAAAACAAGGAATCAAGAAATAGCTGTGTTTTTTTGGCCATTACATCGATGCTCAAAACAAAGAAATGATTATGAAATCAATAATAAATCTTGAATGGAAATTTGGGGTGTGAAAAAAAGAAGAATCCTACCTCAAACTGATCTGATCTCCATTGATGATGTGCGATACGATTCCGTTGCGATCGGGTAGTGTTCAGCCAAAAATTAATCCTTTATGTGCCTAAGAACATAGAGAGAAAGGGTTTAGTGGATAAAGTTAGGTATTAGGGGATGAACCTAATCTTAATCCCTTAATTTTTTTTATAGAAAAATGAAGAAACCCAACAACGATCGCAAAAAATGAAACATTCGTGCCCTCTCATTTTATGTCATGATTGGGAAAAAACCCCATTCCAAACTCAATAGTAGTTTCATATTTCCAATATGAGTCCCCATTCAAAAGTTATTTTCTTCAGTTTTAGGGGTAAATTTTCTTTGTTTAATTATTTTAATTACAATTTTCCATGGGTGAATTTTTTCCACAGAAGTCTCATGCTGATGAAAGTTATGCCCCTCCTATGGTAAATGACATGTTTCAGACTCAACAGTGGCCTCAGATTTCTGATCTGACATTCCATTAAAGAGTTAGCACATTTCACTTGTGTGCATAGTATAAAATATACTTAATATTTTTATAAAATTAATTCTTGGCACATTGGGCCTTATAATTGTACACCGTCTTAGTTCCCAACTCTAGAAATATATATTGAAATATTTCAAATTATTAAAAGGAGAAAATTGGGTTTTTAAATCATTCCCCCCTTCAATATTTTTGTCCCTAAAAAGAAAAAACTTGGAAAACAACTCAGGATACTGATCCCCCATCTGGCTCTCCCATTCCCAAGAACTCTCATGCACATTTCCATGCTACCATAGTACACGAACCAAGGGTATGACCCATCCACATAAGGTTTGCTCTTGTCGATCCTTTATCACCATCGAGTGATCTATAAAGGCAGCTCCACCTTCAATTTCCAACTCACCCTAGTCAATGACATGTGTAGGATCATGTATTCATCACCTCATCTGCGACAGGTGGAAGAATTCATGCACCCGAACTAGCTGTGGGGGTAGGGGAAGGCAGTATACAACCTCACCGACCCTCTGCATGATCTCGAACGACCCCATGAACCTCAGCGATAAATTTCCTCCCTAACCAAACCTTGACATTCCTCATTATGGGGAGACATTCAAGAAGATGTGGTCTCCTTGATCGAACTCCAAAGTCATAGGATGGTAGTCTTTTTACGATTTCTGTCTTCTTTGGGACATCTTCATCAATTCACTAATGACTTGCACTTTCTCCATCATCACTTGCACCAAGTATGGGCCCACGAGGGATAACTCTCCAACCTCCATCCAACATAATGTTAACCTACAGGGTCTCTCTACTAAAGGCATGTGATCCTCCCAGCTTTGACTGAAATCTAACACACATGCCATCAATATATCCTCTAGCACCTGGATAGTGCGATCAATGTTCCCATTAGTCTGGGGGTGAAAGGTTGTACTCACCTACAACCGGGTCCCGAAATCCTATACATACCTATCCACAAGAATTCCATAAAACACACATCATGGATGGAGATAATTGTCGAGGGGTACCCTGTGAAGGCAGAAAATCTTCGGTAAGTAAAACTTCCCCAAACTCTCCACCAAACATTCTTCCCTGATAGCAAGGAAGTGAAATGACTTAGTAAGTCATTCCTCTATTACCCAAATGGAGTCATGGTCCTTCGCTATGTGTGTAATCCCTATGAGAATCTCCATAGTTATGCCACCCAACTTCCACTCTAGGATATCGAGAGGCTACAAAAAAACTTCCAGAACCTAATGCTCAACCTTCACATATTGATAGCCAAGGAATCATGAGACAAACTCAGCAATGCTTAATTTCACAACGAACCTCCAAAACGTTTGCTGAAGATACCTGTACATCTTTCCCACACCAGTTTTTATAGTTATGGGAGAAGTATGGAACTCCCACATCACTTCCTCCCACATAATGACTTGAATCATTGTTCTCCCTTGGAACAAGATATCATGATTCCCTCCTTCAGAATACCCATCAGGTGTGTCACATATAGATATATGGTTGCACAAAACTTCTCAGTAAATATCTCCCAACTGGGACTCTCTCACTTTCTCAAGTAGCAAAGGAGTCAGCACCATTTACTGTAGAAAAGTTGTACCCTCCTGCTCCACCAAGGCCAACTATAGGGAAGCTAACTGCTCTGAAGCTTCTTGCACTAGGATAGTCTGGGACTTCATAATAAGGAAATCTTCTACAATGTTTCCCTTCCCTAGAGTATAGAATATCTTGAAGTCGTTTTCCTGCATAAACTCCAACCAACATCACTATCTTAGATTCAGATCTCTCTGGTTAAAGATATACATGAGGCTCTGGTTGTATGATTAAACCATAAAGCACTCACCCAGGAGGGAGTGTCTTCACATCCTTAGGGTGAATGCTACCGTTGCGAGCTCCAAGTTATGATTCACATAGTTCTTCTCATGGGGTCTCAACCACCTCAATCCATATGAGATGAATGTCTATTATTGAATCAAAACACAATTGATCTTAGCTCTGGAGGCATCACAATACTCTAAAAACTCAAAGCCCCGCTCTGGTAGTCTCAGAATTGGAGTGCTCATCAACCTATACCTCAACTCCTTGAAGGCCCTCTGGCACTACTCAGACCAGGTAAATAGTTATCCCTTCCACGTTAGAGTGATCAATGGGGCTGAAATCCTGGAGAAGTCTGCCACAAATCTTCGGCAGTACCTAGACAAACCATGAAATCTACACAACTATGACATATTATTGATTGTATCCCAAGAAAACACTGCATCAATCTTTGCGGAATCCAAGCCTAAACCCTCTTCAAAGATGACATGCCCCATAAAGTGAACCTCGTTTATCCAGAACTAGCACTTCAAGAGATTTCAATAAAGTTGGTTCTATAGAGTAAATATAGGACCATACTCAAGTGCTCTATGTGATTCTACTCTAATGATGAGTAAATGAGTATGTCTTCTATGAATCAAAGAAAGGGTCCAAGTATGGATGGAATACCTGGTTCATCAAGGCCATGAAAATGGTTGGGGAGTTTGTCACACCGAAGGGCATCACTAAGAACTTGTAATGTCCATAGCTACAATGAAAGGCCAACTTCAAAATATCAGCCTCGCGAACCTATAGATGGTGGTAGCTAGATCTTTGATCGATCTTAGAGAAACACCTCGCACCTTGAAACTGGTTGAAGAGGTTGTTGATCCTTGGTAAGGGGTACTTATTCTTTATCGTGGTTTGATTTAGGTGATGATAATCCACATAAAGCCACAAACTCCCATATTCCTTCTTCCTGAACAGAATAAGAGATGCCCATGGGGAAACACTGTGTCTAATTAAACACTTCTCATGAAGGTACTCCAACTATAAATGTAGCTCATAAAGCTTGGTGGGTGCCATTTGATATGATGCAGAATATATTGGGGAAGTCCCTGGTTTCAAATCAATGCAAAACTCAAACTGTCGCTACAATGGTAGTCCCAGGACTTCTTTGGGGAAGACATCCATGTAATACTCTAAAACTGAAGAAACCCAAGAACCTAAAGAGTCTACTACACTAATGGTCATGATTTTTTACTAATGAAAAAAAGGCTATATTATATTTCTCACAACACTCACCTTCCCTGCTATGAGGCCTCGTTCAACAAGAAAATTGAACCCTATCCCATTAGTGTGTAGGCATCTAACTAGATTGCAGAGATAATCAATCTGGGCTTGAACCATGGATGGAAAATCCATGCCCATGATGATGTTATAAGGATCCATCATGATGACCAGTAGGTCTCACGTGGAAATTTCTCCTCTAAATGATAGCTCGAATTGATGATAGATAAAATATACAAAAGATGCACTTCCCATAAGAACCTCAAGACAAAGATGTTATGATAGAGCCTCTAATGGGAGATAAAACTACCATACTAGGAGTAATGAGATAAAAGAGTCAATGGATCCTATTTTTACAAATATGGAAGAAAGAGTCGAATAAACACAGAGTGTACCTCGGATCATCTTGCATGCTGGAGGATCACAGACTTCCATAACCTGTAGTTGTCCATGTCCTTGGCCACCATCTACTTGATCCCAAAATGGTCCACCCGATGGTGGTGGTGGTAAGATCCATAGTGTCTTACCCCCCCCCCCCCCCACATGGTCCTCCTACTCATCTACCAACACCGCCTCCCTGGGGACCACCATGATCACATTGTTACCTCTTCCATGGTGGTCCACCTGCTGCCTTCCTAGGATGCTCAGCTCGCCTGGTCTGGTAGTCTCATGCCATGTGACCTTGCTTGTCACAAGTGTAGCATCAGCCCTCTCTAGGATGACCCGAATCCCTATGCGGTCCAAGTACTGCCTGATCACATGTTCTAGCCTGATCATGGGGAGGCCTCCTACGTCGCGGCCCTGATACCTGACATCTGCCAGCCGCTGTGGACATATCTACTCTGAAGCAACCACTACTAAGCCAAGTCAACTTGTTACCTTCTAATAAGAAACTCTATGTCACAAGTTCTCACTCCAGTACCTCAAAAAAAATTAGGGCTACACAGGGGAACTACACTGGCACAAATCTCTCGGCGAAGACCCTTCTTGAACTTTCATTCCCAGAAGTAACTATCACAGATCATATTCTGGGAGTAGCATGTAAGGTAAGTAAACCTAGACGCGTATGAAACCATGCTCATGGATCCCTGATTCAGCTCTAGAAGATCCTGAATATTATCAGATCACAAGCATGAGGTGAATTACTCCTCATGAAAAATATATTGAAACTGGCCCCATGAGAGAGTTGTCTCATTGTGCATCTGGGTAACTAAACCCCACCAATGCCCTGCTGGTCTGAGAAAAAGGCTGGCTGCCAAAGACAATATTTGGTCTTCCAGTGTCTGAAATATCCTGAAAAGGTAGAATACTATCTCCAAACATTCCTCTATCGCCCGAGGGTCTGGTTCACCATGATACCTCAGTGACCTCTGGTGTTGGAACTCACGAAGTGCACTCAGCCTGTGCTCATCCTCAGCCTATGCTTTTAGTACTAACTACTGCTAAACAGGTGGAGGTACCACCACTAGCCCACCCAGACGAAGGTGATCACATGATGATCCCTGTACTGAGGAATCATCGCTAGCGAAGTCATCTTCACAAGCTGGAATGTGTCACCTGGCTACCTACCGTCAGAGAGGCATCCTAAAAATTATCAAGGAGTTCCACGGTCTGGTGAGCAAATATATATATAAAATAAGAACAACAAAAAGGGGAGATGAATCAGTAAGGATAGTGAAAGACTCAATCCTTTATGATTCATGTACCAAAGTTCTCTATAACAAATGTCTCGATATGCCGAGTTGGAAAGCAGGTAATCAGGGTCCTACTGAATGACTATGTTGGCCGTCACACCATCACTGGACTCCCTAGCCTGAGGGCCACTCTCAAGACATACCAAAACTGTTTACCTATGCCCAACCAATAATCTTAAGGGAAAACATTCGTACAACGTCACAAGGAATGAACTTGCCTTTGATACCACTTTTTCACGACCCGGCCCATATCGGGCCTCGAGCCTTAACTACCCCAATCCCACCCCGATAAGCCATAGGGTGGTGACTAGCACTGAATGCACAAAAAACTTGGGGAGGAATTTTTATAAGTACCTATACACACACATGGCCAACTCAATGAAAAGTGAAGAGGGAGAAAAGTAAAAGATGCAACCTACTGTAAAATAAACCATACATGCATGGACCACTAAACAATATGAATATAGTAAAGTAAGCTAAATGGAAAAAGGAAAAAAAGACATGGCCAAATGAAAAGTGTCTCAACCTAATAGAAAAACTGGGAAAGTAATGCTAGCAAGGAAGACCTGCTCTTAAATATCTATATGTTACCACCACACGTGGTCTAAGCTCTCGTATCCTCGAGCTTCTTAGGAGTCGCGATCAAACCTATGCGTTTTATGCATAAGGCATGATACGTATAGGAAAATCCCATGTAGGGGTGAGTATAAACATACTCGGTTGGACACCACAAAAAAAGAGGGAGAAGTAACAGATACAAAAGGAAAAAGAGTATAGTAGATGGAACAGAGTATAGTAAATGGGTGCAACTCAACCCAACAAGAGAGTGGATTATTCTCATCCAAACATAGAGATCTAGAAATGGTGAGAAGGTAAAATTATCATCGAGTCTTCACTACCTATTGTTGCAGAGTAGACTCATCCAACCATGAGAAGCTATAAGTGGAAATCATGTGGCATACCCCATGCATCTTCACCTCTCTTGGAAGGAGTGTAACCAAAACCCAAGGAGTGGATACCACAATAGGGTGTAAATATATAATCTCAGTTAAAAAACCCAAATAAGAGAGTAAGGGGATTTCCATATCACATATCATCCTGAGAAAAGAGTTTTGAATAGTCCTAGAAGTAACCAACATCAATACCCAGTATTCCTCACGTCTACCCCGAACTGCAAGTCAAAGGGGCTCAAACACCACACCTCAATATTATCCACTTTGGGAGGGTATGTCTCACCCACACGATTTTAAGGTCGCATCACAAGGATGTGTATCAGTGGGGAAAGTGTTCCTCTTACTTGTAAGTCAAGGGTCACATCAAACAAGGACTATTCACTAATCTACAAATGTGGATGATGGAAACTCAAAGTAGAGGACCCACACCCTAGTATGTCAAGGGTATTCCACTCTAATAGTCATCAAAGACTCACTACCTAGTGCGTCAGGAGGATTCCACTCATATATATATAATATAAGACCACATGCCCATACCTATGGCGGATTCCACTCTAACAGTTGTCGTATTGGACTCACGCTCTAACGTGTCATGGGGATTCCACTCAGAAGTAGCTAATAGAGGACCCATGCCCATGCCGATGGGGGATTCCACTCTTCAAACACGTCAAAAGGATCTTCCAGTGATATCTCTTTCATGTTTCTAAATTTAATGATATCACAAATAAGGATCTTCACATCCAAAAAAACCACACTGATGTGATCCTTGTGAAAAAACACGTGAGGTAGACTATTCAATCACCCCAATCGGACATCCGATGGAAAATTTGTGTAGCGCCGCACTATGCTCGGAAGGAATCTCATGTGGACCACATATCAGTCCCAAAACTTATTATATGGATCTCACCATTGTGTTCCTCTCATAAAAAACACAGGATTGACTACTTGATCATCTACAACAAATACCAGGTGAAAAAGTTGCATTTCACCACAAAGCATGCGAATGGGGCCCTGTGAGGCCCACAACTCAAAATTAGTTTAAACACTTAAAATTAATCTTGAAAAGATCACCCAAGGACCAGGATAGTGCCTCCACTGATGTCATGAAAAATAGATGTTCCGTTTATAAGATAAGTCCGAAACAAGATTTATAAATAATAATAATTACATTATTATTATAAAATTGAGGTGTTTCATGAAACCGAGCAACAAAAACAATACATAAAGGTCTCAAACTGGTCTAAAAAGATTAGTCTCAATGAGAGGGATGTGTGGACACATATGGCACATCAATCGAATGCTCGGTTTTGGAGAAAACGACATTTAAAGCTGTACGACCTGATTTGAACAGGTCTGGTCCATTATGGCTAGACCCATCCGCCTGGGCCGGCCCACTCTGGTTGGCCCAGTCTAGATTCACTAGACCATGGCCTGCCTTACACTAGATTGGACCACCTTCTGAGAGCCCGAACCACCTTCTGCTTGCCCTGCCCGCCTTCTGCTGGCTCGAACCGCGCGCCCCCGACCTGGCCAGGTGGCCCTCCACCTCAAGACCCCTCATGTCCCCTCATCAACATAGAGACCCATGCCGAATGGGTCAATTCTACCTAGGGTTGTGTGCCGCGACCCCGCTGCTGCCCGGTCGTCAGCCGCCTGCAACAACCTTGCTCCAACCTTTCCCTACTGGTTTCCCCATTGATGCCACAACATGCTGGTCCACCCCTAGTTTCACCTCCTACCACCTCAGAACCTCGCCGCCTCCGCCTGAATTGTTCACCAGCTAACCACGCTGCTAGCCTCTTCATCACCCCGTCGCTGCGCTTCATCTCTAGCCATTGACCTTTCCGAAGTTGCACCTCCATCTCCATCTATAAGCCACTAAGACCACTCTGGTGGTCAGAAAATTTAAATGAGAGTTGTTTCAGGATCCTTGGGTCGAGGGATTCAATGCACCAGTCTCTACTTGATTATTCCATGATTTTTCCACATAACGATGATTTAAGGTGAAGAATGACAAAGAATGCGACAAAACAAGGATTCAAAATAGGTTATCATGCGATGGCCGTGTTCGTTTGGCCATCACCTTGATGCTCAAAACAAAGAAATGATTAATAAATCAAGAATAAATCTAGAATTGGAATTTTTGGTGTAAAAAACAACAATAATCCTACCTCAAACCGATCCGATCATCATTGACGATGTACACTATGATTCCGTTGTGATACCGTGGTGTTCCGTCAATGATTCATCCTCGATTCGTCGAAGAATGAAGAGAGGAATGGTTTGGTGGAGAGAGAGAGATATATTTGGGGATAACCCTAATCTTAATCCCATAAATTTATATTTATAGAAAAACGCCCAAACCCTCCAATGACCTTGAAATATGAAACCTACATGCCCTCTCATTTTATGTCACCCTTAGGAAAAACTCCCCATTCTAAACAAAATAGAACTCTCAGATTTTCAATATGAGTTCCTATTTAAAATTTATTTTCTATGGTGTCAGGGGTAAAATAATTAAGTTTATTTATTTTAATTATGATTTTCCCATGGGTATATTTTTTCAACAGAAGTCCCATGCCGGCAAAAGTTATGTCCTTATTGTAGGTAGAGTGCATAACTAAATAGGGTCGAGTGATTATTTGAGTCGATGAGGTTTTTCCTACTACTAAAGTGGAAGGGATAGATCTGGCTAAATGAAAGTGAGTCCTTGAGGTCACCTTGTAGAGGTTGGCTGGATTAGAGTAGTACCTGGTCTAGGATGAATAGTAGGGTGATTTCTTTTATTAAAATAAGTAGAGGCTACATCCTATGGATAACCCTCCTTAACAACGACTTAAAAGAAATTTATTTTTAATATATATATTTTTGGTGGGTATCAATCATATTATAAATGAAATCAACTATAAAACTCTAATTACACATGATTCTTTCTTTATGTGAGAAAAAAAAGATAAATGGAAAACCACTCACTCATATGATATTTACAATAAAAGTTATATAGGAATTACTCATTGACCATTGGAGGGGTCCTAACTACGAAAGCCTTAGTTTTTGAGGAGGGCACCACACATCTAACTTTATTTCCCAAAATGAATAGGTTCATGAGTGGGGTGACTCTAGAAGTGTTATATTATTTGTAAATAGGTAGATTATGGATAACCTAAATCAAGAAATCCATGATTCGGAACACATGAGGAGGGAGGTGAAAGTATGATAGAATATGACTACTGGGAATGTTAAAAATTCATATTCCACTATCATACATACAAGTATGGGTAAAAACAAATGAAAATCGACCGTTGAACATTTTCATAATAGGGGACCTTCCAAATTTTTATTGAGATTCCTTCATGGAATGTTCCTAGGATGAGAGATGATCCATTGTGGAAATAAACCATCACTATTAGGGTGTCTTGTTCAGACATGGATGATGGTGGGGATCCAAATCAAGGGAGATGAGAAGCATGGGGGTAAACTTGAGGGGGGGGGGGTTGATGGATACCAACACCCTTGGAATTATTCTACCAGGATTTTGAGCACACTAGGTGGCTATATCAGTCTACGAAAAATATTTAATATCCTTCTAAAGGAAAATTTGTCTTGGTTTCCAAGAGATGGTTAAAAAAATTAGGTGGTGTAGTTGGTGAAGAGAAAAAAATGATATAGTCACTATCAGGTGAGGGTCAAATAAAATTCATAGTTATACATCATTAAATGGGGATGTTGGTGAAGTAGTGTAACATATTATGTTGAGAACATTGAATACAAAGTTTAATGTCATATGGTTAGGAAATGTGATTTCTATAGTTTAACGTTACATAAATATAACCACGGTTCTGTATAGTTTAACATTGCATGAGAAAGATGTGTCTAATACAGTTTAATTTCTAGTTACCAAAAAAATTTGAACTGACTTGAATTGGTAACCCCTCCCCCCATTCAAGGTAGTGAGATACATGAAACAATAACTCTAGGGGTGGTACCTTATGGAGGGCCCCATGAAGTATGGGGGTTAAGGTTTGGCACGTTATTTTTCATGATCCATTGGATATAGTGAGCATGGAAATTATTTTTCTAGCAGTTGATGATGGTTCTCGTCGACTTTTTAACTTTTCCATTCATGGCCTCATTTTTTCCAGGTCAGGGCGGTGACCTGGCAGGTGAGAGTCTAGATATTTCATAGATTTACCATATGGGTTTTCAACCTAAAAGATATATGTGACTCATTCAAAGGGTATTTTAGGTTCATTCCAATCAAAATGTATGGGTACATACTCAGGGGTAAATATATGGGTGGCTACATATAGTTTAAAGTCATGATGTTTGGGTCAGATCTACTAGTTTATGGTCAAAGAGTTCAGACCATACATGGGACAGTGGACTATACCGATGGAAAGTCACTACAAAATATATTTTAAATAGGGGTTATATATCTCTATACTAATAAAATTGGTCTTACCCAATGTAGTTTTTGTAACTGGTCTAAAGACAAGGGTTTTAGGCATCACTACCTATCCCATGGCATTGGGAATCAATCCACACATAGTTCATGAATACAACATGTTAGAGTACCTATATCAGAAAGGGGAAGTCCTCTCATGCGATGATAGAGTAAAAAAGGGGGAATTATTTTTATTATTCACCTAAGGTGAGGCAAGCCAAATTCATATAAGAAACTTATATTTCGAGTTTCAAAAAGTCTAATTTCCCAATTATTTGACCATGGATTCTACTATTTTAAGGTCATAGATCTCGAACTAGAGGGGGAAAATGAGTTCTGGGGATGTTTGTTCAACACATGAGGAAATGGATCCTAATTTAAAGAGAGGACCAAGGAGACCCAATGTTATATGATAAATCCCTAAAACAATTTTCACATAGTTTAAATTAATGATTCTTAGGCCAAAGGGTGAGGGTGTCTTAAAAAAGTTTTGTGCGGAATGATAATGAGATAACCCGATTTGAAAAGAGGGTGAAGAAGGAATAGTTCTACTCAAATATCCAAGATAAGACACACACTATTTATGGTCACGGTTCTTCGACTAAGGCTCATTGTTTCAGTTCATAGATTTTTAACCGACCCTACCTAGGAATAATAACTCCTCAGCATGTGTGATGGTCATGGGGAATAAAGTAAAAAATATATAGTCTAGAAAGAAATAAGGTTTGAAGTTGGGCTGAGGATAAGAAATATAAGAATCCCTAAAAATCCTAAATAATGGGAAACCAATCCACATGTAGTTCTAGAAGATAGTATAGTAGGATTATAATAATTGAAGTGGGTCATCCTCTCTAATGAGGATGAGAATCTAGCTTCATAATTTTATGTTTCATATAGAAAGACACCTGGTATGTAGTTTATCATCATGCAGCTAAGACCAAAATGGAGATACTGACATTTTAAATTCATGGATCTAAAACTATGGGGTTAAAAGTAGTATAATTTCATGTTTCTTAGACCATAATGGTGATTGTATCAATGATGTTTTTGTGGCACAAAAGAGTAATAACTCGATATGAAAATAAGGCCAATGAGGATTGGTTTCACATAAAGTAGCCCCGGAGAAAATCGTCACAATGTTTAAGGTAATTATTCTAGAACCCAAGGATACTAATTTATGGTCGTAGAGTATAGACCATTTTGGAAAGGATACATTCTATTCTGATAATTCTGATGTATCTCAATCATGCTTGGGGAAGACTCCTACATAAACCTTATGCCCACATAAGTTATGCTCACTATTAGAAACAATTATTAACATGGGGTTTTACTTATTAAAACGGAGATTGTGATAAGGGGTGAAAGAAGATGACTAGGGAAAACTCCAATGATGCCAAATTTTATGGTTATCATGGTCAAACACAAGGATGAATAACAAAAAAGGTGTTTAAACACCATCAAAACGAAGGGGGTGGAAAGAAGTTAAATCATGACATCTGAGATATAGACCATGAAAATAGGGGACCGATGGGTGGGGATAAATATTTAATGTGATCGAAACATTTTTACCACAATCACATCACTTGAGAATAGGTAACAAATGCAGTTTCAAACTTTAATCATTCTTACAACACAATAATCATCATCCATTGTTGGGAATCCTTTGAGACATATGATCAGAAAGATAGGCGATCCTAGGAGGAAATACACCATTACCGTTAGGGGACATGTTAATATTTGGAGGGTGATGAGGATCCAAATTTTAGGATCCATGGGGAGTGGAAGTGGAAATTTGGGATGCATTGAGGGAACTTAAACAATCCAGGATCAATTCATCCATGTGCTCGAGTATACTAGATGGACGTATCAGTAGGAAAGGATTGATCATGTTCCCAAGAATAAAGGCCCCAAAATAAGTTGGTTGGATAAGTTGGTGGGTGGGGTGGTCCTAGCATAAGAGATCTGGTAATCTTTACATATCATTGGGAATAGGAATCAAGCCACAAAAATTCCTAGAACACGGTGTTGTAGTTGACCGGCATCATAAGTGAGTGTGTAATCACATAAGAGGGATCAAGTTATTACATAGTTTTACATAGTGTGATAGGGATATAAACTATTTAGTTTAAAATTATATATATAAATAATTTAATATGAATTTTAATGTAATTTGGTGAGGAATATTATTTTTGGGGAGAAAAAATAACGAGGTTCTAGGCCTATATGTGGAAGTTTATTAGGTGACATAGGGGCATCAATGGTTCTATTATGGCTTACACAAGGAAGTTTCCCATGTGTGAGTGTATCATCTCCTTCCAATCATGTAACTCATATCATCTCATCACACAGGGAATCATGTTCTCATAATATATGATATTTAATGTCCATTTCATAGGATAAAGACACAGTTTATCATCACGATTCAAGGCTAGAGGGAATTGGTCTTACGCGATGATACACACATTGTTCCTTCTACATGTCGGTACATGAGGGTATCTCAACATACTAATAGGTTATAGGAACATTATTAGCATTTATTCTTACCCAAGGGGCATAATTTGGATTTATGGGGACATATTTGGGCTTATGAATGAGGGATTCACACTTTTTCCTCTACAAGTAAGGTTGTGAGGGAATCTTTCCAATCTGATAGGTTAGGAGAGTATAATCATGGCTTACACCTTAGGATGAGGCCCTTGGGGATCACTTGGGATTAGTAGGGATTTATATGGGGGATCCTCAACCCGCATGTGGGATTAGGAATATCATTGGGGGTCACACCTTAATTGTAAGTCTCATTGGTGCTTTTTAAGGGTCATTCCATGAAAATTTAATGAGGCATGTTACACCTATAGCCTAAGGTATCTCATAATTTTCATATAAGGCCTCTTAGGATTTTCACATAGGGTATATTATAGTTTAATATCACATAGCTTGGAAAATGTAATAATTTTTTTATCACATAACTAATACATGGTTAAAAGCATGGATTGGATTCGTGTACCACCCCGATATTTTACGATATGTCTCTTTCTAAATAAATTTAATCTCTCCAATAGCTTTCATGGCACACAAAACCGAGCTCGAACAATCTGCAATCTATTATTATGTGATTGTTATAACATATCCATTCAATTGGAGAGAATAAATAGGACTAACAAAATTTTGAAAATATATGGTTTATACATTTATAAAATAAAATTTATTTGTTATAAATTGATTAGAAATAAATAATAATAATAACTATTATAAAAGAAATGTTTTCAGAAATATAATTTTTGTGCATGCAATATTTTTATATAATAATAAACTAAATTATCCTTTATTCATGAATTATTTTAATGAAATTTATATATTATATATTTAATAATTTTTTTAATATTCATATAATATTTTAACTATTCATGAGAAAAGAATAAATCCAGTTTTATTCTTAAAAACTACATTTTATAAAATGATATTTTTATCACATTTTGTGCACTTATTTTAAAATTAATTTATTCTAATTATAGGTATTGAATTTTATAAAATTAATTTCATATTTAAAATCTAGAGTGTCAAATTTTTTAATTGTTCATCTTTTATAATTTGTCAAAATGAATAGTAACCATAATAAAATTTATCACGTCAATAAAGGGTAAATTGAGTTAATTTGGGTTAAATCTTGGTGGTAATTCCATAATAATTTATCCCAATTCTCATTGAATGAATAGAATTTGACCTTTATCACCATAGGATCAAATTTGAGTTGTTTAATGAACAATTTTCCAGGAAATTGACTTATATATTATTCAAATCAAAGATAGTTACAAAATGTCACTCTCTTTGTATTTAATATCATTTATGTGTCTACATAGGGACAAAATTAAGCTAATAATGAAACTAAATGTTTATTTTTAAATTAATGAAATAATTTTAATTATAAAGATTTATTTTCAAATTTTAAAAATTATATAATTACCTTAAAGGCTTGTGCAATACTAATACAATATTTAATTAATTAAGATAAATTTAAAATAGATTATTTTAAAAATATTAATTTTTATATAATTTGAATAATTTATTTTGTGAAATTAATTTTATAGATGAATATGACATATTAGAGAGGTGTTAAATAATTATATTCGAATTCCTCCTTTTCCTTTGGGTATTTAAATTCAAATTAAATGAATAGTTTCAAATTTGACATTAACGATAATTTATCAAAATAATATTCTATTAATTTATTTAAAATTAATTAAAATATTATATTCATCCATGTAAATAGAATATAGTTGAAAACAATCATACATGTTCCATTTATGATTCATTCTTTTCATTTATAGTAACATTATTAACCCACTAAGATTAAAATTGTTGTTACCATTGCTAAGGTCAGAAATAACTTACCAAGGTGTTAATCAAGACGATAAGGTTTAAAATGACACAAAATATGGAAAACATGACTCTAGTATGCCTAGATAAAGTTTATCTTACCATTACATTAACATAATATTAAAGGAAATGAATCCTAAATGATATAATAGTTTAGTAGTCTTAGTAAACTAGATATATACATGAGTCTTACATTACATTTGAAAACAAAATAAAAAAATGTTTTTTATAATAACTTTATTCAATATATAATATCATTATATATAAGTCATAGTAAAATTCATGGTATCTTATGGAAAGGAAATAAAATAAGTGTGAGGTAAAATTCTCAGGAATGGTTTAGTACAGTGGAAGTAATCATGAATCAATAAGCATTGTCAATATAGAATGGTAAATAACTGACCATACATGCCATTTAAATAACATGAATGCATGAATAGAAATGTAAAAATAAATATTAAAAGGGTAATAAATCATAACAAAATCCATTTAGTTAATAAAAAAATAAAAAAAATAAACTTATAGATAATATCATAGTGAAAATCTTTAGGATAATGAAAAATGAATTTGAATAAAGGTGATGCTTAATTATTGGACATCAGGATTCTTAAGAACATGAAACATTTAAAATAAAGTTTTATCCTCATGATGGTTGTAATTTTTTTTTGTAAAAACCCATTTTATTTTTGTCAAGAAGTTTCTCAGGACACTTTCTCTCAAGATATATCCACTAGACAGTTTAAAACTGCTTGGTTACTAATGTGAAGGGTTTGTGGCCAATTGATTTCACCTCATTATAATACAGATGCATTTAGGGTATTAATTCAAATAGTCCATATCCATGTCATTATTTTCCAAATAATTCCTCATATATTGACTAATCTATTATATTCTTTAACAAATGTGTGTTATCAAATATTTGTATTGATTAAAGGATATAGATTTTTCAATATTGCCCAAGTTAATTAAATAACTTTCAAAGTAATCACTATACATAAAAATGGTACATGGTTTAAGAAATAATCATGTACATGATAAATTATATGTATTTTTATTGAAAATTTAATGTTTAATGATCATAGGAAAGTGAATAACTCAAGGGGAAGTTAATGACTATGAAAATGATTTATGGAAGTGAATGTATATACTATCCTTGGTCAAAATAATCATATTCCATCTAGATTAAGAATAATTATGTTATCAATAGAACATATCCACAGTGAATTATATTTAAAATAAGGTTTTTTAAGTTGATGAATTGAAATACCATAAAAATATATTTAAAAACATACTTGAAGATAATATCCAATTCATTTTGAAAACCATTTTGAAAATACTTTTCATTGAAAATCACTTTCAAAAACTAAAATTTTAGAAAACATCTTAAAAAATTATTTTATTTTAAAAAAACCTTTTAAACATATAAAATAATCATGATAAAATTTTAGTGGTAATAACGGTTGGAAATCCCATTCATGTCATACATATTAAAACAATGTCTCCTCTCACTCTTTCGATAAAATCCAAATGAGTATTGTTTTGAAAATTCCATAATGATTCCTTTGAAAAAAAATTAAAGAGTAAAAATTGATGAAAATTACTTTAATAAATAATTTTAATAGGTTAAAACATATTTAAAAAATATATTTCTTGAATAAAACATATTTCTAACCAAAGAGAGAAATGAAGTCTGATTTTTATGAAACCATTTTATAAAAACTTTTAAGTAACAAAAAGTGAATTTTTTTAATATTACTTGAAAGTGTTAATGAATAACCAATGGAGAATAAAATTTAACGTTTTATTAGGAAATGGTCAAGAAATTACCTTTAGCTAATATTTAAGAACAAACAATCTCGATTAGAATCAGATTGTGAAATAAACCCTTAAAATGGTCATAACATTAAGGTGAGAATTAAAAAATGAATTGATTATATGTATCTAATATAAATAAAAAAAATTAAATACTACATATGATAATAAAAATTAAGTGCATAAATAATTTTAGTATGATATAGTCAATTAAGTAGAAATTTAACCCAATGAGAGGAAATTGAGTTAAGATATCCCTTACCTTATGCTTCCTTTTGGTTGAATGATCTTTAACCTCATATATAATTGTTTTAATCATGTTATTAAATCATACCATAACCATATTAATATTTATAATTTCATATATGATCCTTTTATAATATCTTATCACCTCTTTGTTGATAATATTTCATTATATTCATTATTTTGGGTGTTAATTTCCTTGTTTTATCATTCATTCGTTGGATGAATGTTCTAGTTCTTATGAATATAATATAGTTATATAATTTAAAGAATAATATTAATGATATAAATATCATATATAATCATTATATATTTATTTAAAGTAATCCATAAAATTTAGTGATGGAAAATGAAATACACTATTTATGGAGATGGTAGATCGTACGCACGCATGAACACTGTTTCAATTTTCTTATGGTATTGAAAGAATGAAAATTAAATTATATATATATATATAGATATTAACATTAAGGTATCATTTTTATGTCATATATATCACATATTTATTTTAAAATTATCCTTAATACATTCCATTAAAGCGTGAATGACTCACATCCCTTCATGAGGCGATAGTCCACCGTACAAATGAATGATGTTATCATATTCCAAAAAATTGGAAAGGATGAAGTTATGTGTTATATAATAATTAAATAAGTTTAATAAAATCATAACTATTATAAATATCATATATAAATATTATTTCCATCATTATTCCTAACCATTAAAAGTTGTAATGGAAAAATGAACAACATCGGTTCACGAGTCGGTAGTCAGTCGTATACAGAAATGATGATTTTCTAATCCATTTGATAGAAGTGTGTGTGGTTTTCTGTAATTATATTAACATAACAAAATTTTATTATATATAAGACACTATGTTTATTATATAATCATGGTATAACATTAATTGAAAGAGGTGGAGAAGGAAATAAAATAAAAATGCTTGTAGAAGAACATTTCCTCTTATTAAATTATCCTCCTTATATTTGAACTAAAACCTTGTAAAGTTTTATTTATGACTAATATAAGGCTTCCAGTATGAGTTTAGGTATGTTAGGAAGTGATATTAGAATATTTTTGTTGAGAAAAATGGCTTGAGATGTGCGAGTAAGTGAGGGGATTGAGTTCCATTTTGTAGTTGAGGAGTGACATTCTTGTAAATATTCAGAAGTATTCACTATTGGGATATCAATATTACATAAAGTGGCTCCAATATTGCTAATTGATTATGTGGAGAGATTATATAGTTGATCCACATCTTCATGACCTCATATAACTCATGTTTTAAATATTTTGTTCCTTAAATATTATAATTTTCCTTATTTTACCATTTTGATGTTTCATTATGGTAACTAGTTTTCTAAATTATATAATTTATCCATAAAGACTATATTAAAGTGATAATTATTAAATAATTCTTAAAAAATGATTATAAATATTATACTATATTTATAAAATAAATTTATTATGTGTTTTGGAAATTAATTTTAACATAAGAACAAGTAACGTGAAAAAACAAGGCTTTAACCGTAACCGCGGTAACATAGGTTTTACTATTTAATGGTAAATATAATCATTAAAATATATAAATTGGTCTATTAATGGAACATATTTGATATTTATTGATATTTGAAAATCACATGGAAGAAGATAATATTTTAAGTAATGCTAAATCATTTTATGAAATATCATTTATTATAAAATAAAATTAATTTTAATTTTAGAATTATTAATTTAATTTAGATTTGAAAATTCCAATACAATGATGGAACTTGAATCTAGTAAATTCATGTCATGAACTAGCCCGAGTTGACCATGAACCGATCACCCAAGCCAGCCCGTGACAAGTCCCAATAGCTTTTCATGATCCTCTTGGGATGGTGACAAGAACCTAGGGCATCAGTAGAGTAAAAATGGAATGATTTAACCCATATATAAACAATTAAACAACCAGAAGGAAGAAATGGATAGACTAGTACACATTTATATAAAAGTTGAACTGAAAATTATTTTCACATGGATGTTAATGTACAACTAAACCAAAAAAACTCAACCGACTAAACCTAAAAACTAACTATCTCCATGTGACCCCGTTGTTCAGTCTCCAACACAATGATCACATGTCACCCAAGGTGATCGAAATCAAACTAAAACCTACACAAGGAATAAAAACAAAATAAGACTATAGGCGTGAGTATTAAAACTCAGTAAGTTAGCTCAATATTCTACCCCCAATTCACTTTCTTTAAAATAAAAGAAACATAAATTCCAAGTTTGAAATACAATATATTAAATTATGTTTTCCAAACATGTCTCCATGCTTTAATAATTATAAAATATAATAGTTGCAAGTTTTTATAACCAAGAAATGATAGAAACTAATTTCAAAGAGATGAATCTTCAAAATAAAAATAGTTTTCAAGAGGGTTGCTTTAAAGAATGTCCACTTTAAAATAAAACACATACACTACTGAATTTATGATGAAAACACACCATATGCCAAAGGTGAGTACAAAATAGCCGATGAGCACAAGTAACGGGAACGGCCCTAGGAACTTGTTCATTGTGGGCCCTAGGTACCTCGTATATCAGTGTAAAATTAACCATAAAAATATATTTTATTGTGAATGAGCCACTGGTAGGGAAAAAGTAGATATACCATATTGGTCACCAACATCATTATCATAGTTTATAAAGTGTTTTCATCTTCAAATTTGCTATGTGAAACAGGGATGAAACCACTCCAGATCACTAGCAGACTAGTACAAGTCCTCCCACCTAGATACTCAGGGTTCCATTTTGTGATCAATCAGGTTCCAAAAATTATTAAATACACTTTTCATATGAAAAAATCATTCCCAAATCATACACACACAAACATCCTGTAAACATGCTTTACATTTATTTCATTAATCAACAAACCACTAAAAATTTTCATAAAACTATTTCAAGAAGTATAATGAGGGTTTGCTCATAAAATCCATTAAAAAATGCTATTTTAAGTCCAAACACACACCATTACATTATCAAACTAGATTAGGAAGCCACAAAAACATTTAATAAATCAATTTTATGGACTATAAAATGGATCCAAATGATACAACATGAATTATACATGAAAACAATTTTTATTAGAAAAATGCCAAATGGGCCTTTAAGCATTCTTCACAACAGAAAAATTTATCAAAATAAAAAAATACACTATTCATAAAGAGGTGTAAACACATCATTTTAAATAATATAAAATTTACTTAAATCCCTCAAAAACTCAGGTTACACATTCAAAACCCATCCATTTCTATAAAGGTTCCAAACATGACATTTAATGAGAACACTTTCCACAACACCCTAAAAACCGATACTCACATCATTATAAAACCCAAAAATAGATTAGAACCCACATAAGGAACCCAAAAACATTGATTTACATGCTTCCAATATATTTCATAACCTAAAACAATCATTTTTTATCACCTCGAACACATAAAATCCAACCTGGAACTTTCCCGAAAATGAGGCTTGTATTAATTAATAAATCAAATTCTATTTGACACTAAAAATGTTATAAAACCAAAATTTCATGCCAAAACTTTATTTAAATATTGAAACTAGGTTCTAAATATTATAAGTCAGGTGAAAAATAAAATGGATCATTTAAACAAACACTTAGTGTGCACACTTTAACCAAAACAACACAATTTTCGCAAAACATGGTAAAAAATACCCTTCTTCCACACTAACTAATTAAAAAAGGGTGAAAAACAATAACCAGGATACATATAAGGTGAAAACGGTAAGAAAAAGATTATTATTGAATTATAAAGGTAGTTATTGGGATAACCTACCTCAAAACTGAGGTGGAATGGAAATGCACACATGATAACACCTTTTGAGGGTTTATAAACCCTAAACCTAAGAATACTAGCCCCAAATGAGAAAAACCCCATAACAAATTATGGTATAACATAAACCTATTTCTTGCATGACTAGGGGAGAAGATATAGCCAATAAAAATTTGAAGGAGGTGGGGGAAGAGGGGAAAGGAGAAGGAAACTCACCTTGATAACTAGAGAACTCTTCATCTTCCCTTAGATCAATACCCTTAGAGTAGAGGGAATGTCTTGGAACTCAATAGATAGGCTCATTAGTTTTGGTATAACTAGGGAAAAATATTTGGGGAAAAAGAGTAAAAAAAAGATTTATAAAGGAAACAAATTATCTTTTCAAATCTAGACATTTTGAGAAGCCTTGAAGACGTTCTCTTTAATCCCAGATAAATATGAGGTTTAAAGAGGGAAAATGGAACATGGGGTGCACCTAGATTTTTTGGGCTCTACTGAGAGGTTTAATGACCGAAAAATATTAAAAATAAATAAGATATAAAAACAAAAAAATATTTTTTAAAAATAGGAAATGGGCTGATGGCTGGCCAAATACCTGAATAAATAACCCAAATCCACCATGATTATGAATTCATAAGGGATATAAGTAAATATGGTGGTTTTAATAGGTCAGGGGAGGCCAAGTGGTAAGTGGAATGGGTAAAAATGTTAAAAATGAAGTAGTTATAAAAGAAAAGAATTTTGTTTTTAAATTCAGAAATGGGCTCACGATTTGGCCTAAATCTTTAAGTAACCACCCTTTTCTCCAAAAACCCCCAAAGAAGATACGGGGCACCAATTTTAAGATTATTAGACATAGATGGAACTTCAAAACTCAACATTCATCTCACACAAAACCCAAGAAAAGGATCAGGACTTCCAATGAACCGAATCAAAACCAAGACTTGAAAAACCGGGTGTGAAGGTTGATGACTATATAACATGATATATTCATCTAAAAAATTAATTAAATACAACCATTCATTCGATTTAATTCACTTTTTTAAATTTTTATTATCATTTATTTTAGTTAGTTATTAACTAAATAATTACTGAGTTGTAGTTTCTTAAGCCTTTAAAGCAATTAATTAATATATAAAAAATTAAAAATAAATTATCATGATAGAATCAACTAATTTATCACTTAAAATTATATACATAACTGAACATATGTTATATTTTCTCATATCCCAAATCTTTATAGAAAATAAAAGTAAAAAAAGAATCTTTATTGTCTATTTTATTTAGTTAACTTATTATATGGGTAACTTTAATGGAAAAGTGTCCCAAAAATCATAATATTTTGATCCTAAAGTAATAATAGTATATATATGGCCAAAAAATGGGAGTTAGATAATATTTTGGGCTATTTTAACACATATCTTTGTAGTTTAACACCATGGTAAATCCATTTTTACCTTAATAACAGAAATTAATTTTTACTACATTCACTATTCATTTTGGTCAAAAATAAAGTTGAAATTATTAGAAATTAGAAATTATTCTGATTGAAAATATATAATACATTTTTAAAAATTCAATACATATAATTGGGAAATTTTAATTTAAAATTAAACTTGCATACGCAATGAGAAAGAATGTTTTTAATGTGAAAATGTTCAAAATTTTGAAATGTTTTTATAACAAAGATCAATGTGAAAATGATTACAATGACATAAATTAGTTAAATTGATATATAATTGAATTTGTTTTAATTTAAACCAAATTCAAAATATAATTTAAAATTATCAATTATTTAAATTAAAAGGAAGTTTCAATTAAAATTCAGTATTTTCATTATTCATCAAAAATGAAACTTCTCAAAAAAATCCCAAAAATTACCCTATTATAATTTTGATATTATTATTTCATAAATGAATTTTATTTTTTAGTATGTATTTTCTAAAATCGTTAAAATTTAATTTAAAATTTTCTGTACCTAACATGATTAAACTTTCTTTTAAAAAATAATATATTTCAAAAAAACACTTATTATTCTTTTAAATGATTGTTACATTATTTATAATAAATAGATAACTAATAAATGTGCATAAACTATATATTTTCATAAGTTAGTTAATATTATTTATACATTCCATTCCAACTGGTAAGTGATAACTATCATATTAAATATTATTATTATTAATAGTATATTGTTGTTCAATAAAACTTTGTCTTGAGTGTAACACAAATGATCGAAGAAACTTGTTGTTGAGTGTAAAGAAACTAAACTCAATGTTTCATGCATTTCAATCTATTTAATTTATTGACTTTATTTAAAATAGAAAATATATCATAATGTTTCAGGATTTTATATTCCTTTCTATTAATATCATTGTGTTTCATATACACTATCAAATATGATGTTCATATTTTAAAAGTTTAGGGTTTTGAATTCTCCCCACCTTAAATAAATTTCATCCTCACAATTTAAATATGATCTTAGTAATCAATGTTTTAACATTTGGAAATACAATTATTGAAAAATCCATATCATGAGAGGGGTTGGGAAAATAGATACTTAATAATAGATAATGGGAAGTATTAAGGTCATATGGAATAACAAATAACTAGGTTCCCAAGTGGGAAAACATTTGTGTAAAGTTAAGATATTGACATAGAGGAAAACTGTAAATAATTATAGGGTGTGGTTTAGGTCATAGATCACAATAAATTAAATAATAAATGGAAAATTTGAGGGCCTCAAATCCATAAATCTATAATGATTAGAATAACATTTTTATTTCAAGATCATTTTCCTAATGTTGAGAAATTCTTTTACTGTATAATAATAAATATAAATATATTTACCTGATACATTTCTAATTCATAAACACAATTTTTTTCCTTTGGGTTTGCTTATATCAATTTCAAATATATCCATTTACTCTAAGAAATGAATACCCAAAATTGAATTTTTTATGCCTAAAACACTAAAATTAATTTTTAATGGATCGTAAGATCCATAAAAGTGTAGAAAGATTTTACATTATTCCTTAACTATTTTTAAAAAACCAATATGGTTAGAACAAGTAATATTAAATTAATTTATAAACCTCAAATGTAATACCAAAGGGTCATCGTTAATATTTATTTTTTAAATCATTTAATTAATGATATATTAACCCGGACATCACACATGCTAGTGTTAGGTGTGAAACCCCTATCATTATTTGGTCATGGATTAAAGCCCCACCACCTTTTCATAAATGATGGGTTGGAACCCATCATGTAGGTTGTCATTTTTCTATAACTATATTAATATAATTTCTATAAAGTTTCCATGAAAATATAACATAAATCCTTAAAATAAAAGTAATTATTAAATATCCTTCTTTACTAGGGTTTTCAATAAAATTATTTTCTTAAAGTATAATAATATTATTTTACTATTATTAAAATTTCATTAATGATCATATTAACCCTAAAAGTTATCTATGTCATTAAAATTGTGTATATTAAATGTAAATTTATTATTCATTGAAATAACTTTTCTACTAAAACATATACTAAACTAATGGGTTGTATTTCCATAGATTTCTTCCAAAATATCCTTAATAATGGTATAATGTCATCACATAAAAACTAAAAATTGGTTTTTAATACTTAGATCATATTATCAAACTTAATATCATAATCCCATGATGGTATTCATAACTCTTGAGTTAATTAAGACGCATGTTCTTCTAGAATTTTACACAATCCTTAGATATATCATGATTCTTATAACCAAAATACCATTGGTAAAAATAATTCAATAATTTAATTGTTGAATCCCAATACATAAATACTTCATCTATTTTATTTCCACATAGTTCCTTTCTTGGTTTAGTGTTTAACCTAGGAATTTCAATTCAATTATCTATTAAAATCCTTTATAATGATTTATAATTAAAATGGGAATTATCCTAGTAATATACCCTGGGAGTGTCAAATCAAGTGCGTAGTAAGGCCAATTTTCTTGTACCAAGTTACACTCGAGTCAAGACTGACATAAAAATTTCCTATTTTTTTCCTTCTAGGTACATTTGTGTCAGAACCACATCCACTTATAGTATCCATAAATGGATTTATTTCCAGAAAAACCACACAATCTCTACCTTATGAAAACATTAGGATATTCATCTATACTTATCCTTAAAATAAATTATAGGGTAATGTTCCTTAATCTATGATTTCCTAAATCCAATTCCCAGGGTTTCTACTAAACTTCCAATGATACCAAATGTAGTGACCCCGACCCTAGTAAGCTCAAATCCAATGACTTCTACCATTACATCGGCATAAGATACAAGTAAACACATCCTGAAAGACTGAATAGTTTTGTAATCTTGGTAAATTAGAGAAATACATGAGTCTTAAATTACATTTGAATACAAAAAATGAAACATAATTTATATTGATAATAAATTTATTACATCTAGAATATCCTTTTATATCAGCCATATTAATCTTCATTGAATCCTGGGGAAAAGAAACAAAATAAGGGTGAGATCAAATGCTCAGTAAGGTTTAAGTACAGTGGATGAAATCATGAATAAATAGTAATAATTAATAAGTAATGGTAAATAACTAAATAGAGAATCCTTTTAAATAACTTGAATGCGTTAATATATAATATATAATAAATATTAAATGGTAAATAACTAAAAAACATGTCATATAATTAATAAACTGAGAATTAAATGAAACAATCGATAATATCATAGTGAAAATATTATAAATAATGAAAACTAAATCTGAATAAAGGAAACATAAATTATTGGACGTTATGTTTCCTAGGCACATTATACCTTTAACATAATGTTATATTCTCCAGATGGTTTAAAAAATGTTGGGTAAAAAACCATCTGATTTGTGTCAAGACCTTTCTCAAAAAACATACTATCAAGATCCATCCTCTAGATAGTTTAAAACTGCTTAGTTACAAATGTAAAGGGTTTATGGACAACTGATTTCATCCCATGAGACTAATAATTCATTGAAAGGAATAATTTAAATGGTCCCCAATCCATGACATACCTATCCATTTAATTACTCATATATTGAGTAATTGACTTAATTCTTAAACAATGTTCCTTATCAAATATCTGTATTGAGTAAAGGACGAGGATTTATCAATATTTCCCCAATTAATCAAATAACATTCAAAGTAAACACCATATGTAATATTGGTACACATTTTAGGAAATAATAATATCCTTGATAAATTATATGGATATTTTAGTTTACTTTAATATTTAATGATCACAATAATGTGAATAAATCAAGTGGAAGTTAATGACTACAAAAATGATTCAAGGAAGTGAATGTCAATACTATATTTGCTCAAAATAATCATAATCCATCCAGAGGAATAATAAATATGGTATCAATAACAAATATCCCTAATAGTGTATATGTAAAATAAGGGTTGTTTTCATTGATGAATATAAATACCATAACAAAATCTTTAAAAACATACTTGAGGACAATATCCTCTTCATTTTGAAAAACATTTTGAAAATCCTTTTCTTTGAAAATCACTATTAAAAACTAAAATTTTAGGAAAAATTTTTATAATTATTTTCTTTTAAAATAACCATTTAAACTTATAAAATAATATTTAAAACTTTTAGTGGTCATGATAGCTGAAAATTACATTCACGTTATATATGTTAAAACAAAGTTTCTTTTACATTTTCAGTAAATGCCAAAAATGCATCATTTTGAAAATGAAATAATTCTTCCATTGAAATAATTTTTTAAAGAGTAAAATTGGGTGAAATTTCCTTTAAAAAATAATTTTAAATATGTTAAAACATTTTTGGAAACATTATCAGAAAAATGGTTATGGAATAAAACATATTTCTGACCAAAGAGAGAAATGAAGTTATATTTTTCTTGAAAAATATTTATAAAAATTTTTAAGTACTAAATAGTGTAATAATAGTAATATTACTTGAAATATTTAATTAATAACTATAGGATAATAAAATTTAATGGTTTATTAGGATATGTATAAGTAGTTTCCTTCAATTTATATTCCAAAATAAACAATCATGATTAGAATGAGATTGTGAAATAAACCCTTAAAATGAACATAACATTGAGGTAAGAATTAATAAACTAATTGATTATGTGTATCCAATATAAATCAACATAAAACAAGTTTAAATATGGTATAATATAATAAAAAATCATTACACACATAATCTTATCAAGACAAAATCAACAAAGTAGAAGTTTAACCCAATGAGTGAAAATTAAGTAAAGAAATCCCTTCCCTTATGCTTCCTTTTGGTTGATTTTATTTAACCTCCAGTATAATGGATTTAATCATGTTATTAACTTATAACATAACCATATCAATATATTTATAATATCATATGTTATCCTCTTTTAATATCTTATCACCTTTTTTGTTAATAATATTTCATTATATTCATTGTTTCGGCTGGTAATTTCCTTATTTTCTCATTTGTTCTTTATCATAAAAGTTATAGTTGTTATTAATATTATTTATTTATATCATATATTGAATAATATTCATGATATAAATATCATCTATACTAATTATATATGTATTTATAGAAATCCATAAAATTTAGTGATGGAAAATTAAATACAACGTTCATGGGGACGATAGGTCATACATACACATGAATGTTGCTTCTATTTTATTATCATACTGAAAAAATAAAAAAAAATAAAAAAAATATTTATATATATATATTACCATTAAAGTATCATGTTTTCATATATATCACATATTTTTATTAAACTCATACTTAATACATTCTAGGTAAAGCATGAAAGAATCATATCGCTTTTCGAGGTGGTACTCCTCCATATACACGAATGACGTTATCTTATCCCAAAAAATGGAAATAATGAAGGTATGTGTGTTATAAAATAAGTATAAGAATATAATAAATAGAATATATAAATAGTATTTCTGTCATTATTCTCAACCATGAAAGGTGGTAATTGAAAAAAGAATGACATCAATTCATGAGGAGGAAGTCTGTCGTACACACCGACTATGATTTCCTAACCCATTTGATGAATTTTGTGTGGATGTAGGTCAAACCCTTCACATAAAAAAATCTTAGTATATTTAATATACTGAATTTATTATATAATCATGGTATAATATGAATTTAAGGATGTGGATGAGGAAATAAAATAAAAACACTTTTAAAAGAACATTACCTCTTTTTCCTCTATCCTCATTATGTTTGTACTAAAACCTTCTAAGTGTTGGTTTATTCCCAATATAATGGTTTTTTAATGAGGTTAGGGAATTATGGAAGTGATTTTGGAAGATTTTTTTCAATCCAAATTTCATTAGAGGTTTGAGGAAGTGAGGTGAGTGAGTTCCATTTATAGTTGAGGACTGGCATTCTTGTAAATACTCAAAAGAATTCACTATTAAGAGGTCAATATTTCCTCAAGTGGATCAATTAATTATAATTAATGGGTTTTAGGGATCATATGGTAGATACACATCTTTAACATACAATAGAACACATGTTTTAAACATTTTTTCCTTAACTCCTAAGTTTCTTTATTTTACCATTTTGGTTTGTTCATTATGGTAATTAGTTTTATAACCTAAGTAATTTATCCCTAAAGAATAAATTAAATTGATTATTATTATATAATTTTTTACCATTAATTCTAAATATGATATATAATTTACCGAATAAAAATCTTATGTGTGTTGGAAATTAATTTTAACACAATCCCAAGTAATGTGAAAAAACACCACTTTAACCATAACTATGATAACATATTTTTTACTATTTAACACTCAATAGTAATTATAATAGAAAAATTGGTACATTAATGGAACATATTTTATATTTATTAACATTTAAAAATCACTTTTCATAGGATATTATTTTTAGTAATTTTAAATCATTTAATAAAATATCATTTATTATAAAATAATTTAAATGTCAATTTTGAAATTATCTATTTAATTTGAATTTAAAAAAATCTAGATAATGAAATAATTCATATATATTAATTTAACAACTTTGTAACATTATATATTCATTTAAAAAATTAATTTAAGACAATAATTAATTTAATTTAGTAAACTTTTTATACATTTAATATCATTTTTCTGTTTTTTTAATGGTTATGCCTTGGTCAAAAGACCAAAGCACACGAAAATATAAAATAAAGAAAAAGAGTTAAAAAAGTCTAAATGTGGGAATTTTATTAAAATATTTTTCATGAAAAAGAATAAGATAATTTTTATGGATTTATAACCACATGATGTCATTGTTTACTCCTTTGTTGGAAAGACCATCCTCCACCGCATTCACCCCGTGATAAGCATGAGTGATTATATGATTGATCCCGAAATAGTGTTGGAGGCATTCCATAATTTTAGTAGTGATAGGACAACAATGGTGAAACACTCCCTTCTGTAGATATTTCATGATGGTGGTGGAGTGACTTTAAATCCATATGTTATTTGAACCACTTTGTTTGATAATCTCAACTGTAATAATGATGTTATAGATCTTTTCTTCTAAAGAGGATACAAAACCACAAGTACCGTAATAGTATCTAAGGACCTGTCCATTGTGATCTCTGTACACCACTCCAAAACCTGAAGGGCCCAAATTTCTCTTTGAGGCACTTCCCACATGGATCTTGGTCCATATAGTAAAAGGGACTTTCCAGAATACTTCCATCAAGCGCTTTGGTTGGTTTTACCTTCATTGTATTCCAAGACGATGAAGAACTATAAGATCTTTGATGGAGTTGTGGAAGGTACCCGTTTTCATCATAACATCTTCTTTTATCACGGTGAATATCTTCTCCTAATCTACATGAAAATTTAAATTATTATTATGATGAATAATTGAACTTCTTTCATACCATATTGTTTGCATCAGTTCAGCTACATTAGCTATGAAGAGCTATCTGATTTGCTGAGAACTGTCCACATCAGTGCATCATCAGATATGTAGACGAATGGTGTCCAAGCCTATCCATATGAGATCAAAAATTTAAAATATGTATTTCAATATAGCATAATCAATTGCACAAGATAAAAATAGATGGTCAGCATCCTCTCTATGTTTGTTGTAGAGATGACATTTGGAGAAAAGTTATATCCCAAATAATTAAAGAAAAAAATAAATGGGAACATGATTGTGAGATATTATCCAAATAGGGGTGAACCTAGTGTGTCTAACCCATGTCTTATAAAAGTTATTTAACCAATAAAAATCCCAATTTTTATTAATTAAATTATAATTATAGAAAAGTTTGGAGTCCAAAATTCCATTTTTTGAATGTTTCCAAACTAAAAGGCCATCATTATTAACAAAAGGATAATTATTAATTATAGTGTTAATATAATTGGGTAAATCCAGGTTTGGAGAATGAAAAAAATCATTTATATAAATACTAGTGTCAACAATTAATTTTATAGGTTCATCCATAGCGATAAGTGGAAAAAAATTCCAGTTATCTACCCAAAACTGCATGGAACATTCTCTATTAACTACCATACTAGAATGAGACTTAATGTTGTTAAAGGAGTGCTTAATAGATGACCAAATAGTGGATTCTATGTATATAAAATATCCCTTTTCATTTTGTTCAGAAAACTAACTCTAAGAAAAATAAAATCCATTAAAAGGTTCCAAGTGAGCCTAGCCTGTAATGAATCATTACAAAGATTAATGTTTTCAATACCCAACCCACCATTGGCTAGAGGCTTACAAAAATTAGTCCAAGAAACCATGATAAAAGAATTTCAAGTATTTTTCCACTCCAATTGTAGTTTTTTATACTGACACTATGATTTTTTATCAAACTAGTGGGATATTTATAAAAAATAATGGAATAAACCATTTTATAAATAATAGTGTATTGAACAAGACAAATTCTTATATCCATAGATAAATATTTTCCTTTACAAGAGGAGAGATTATTTTTTATTTGATCAAATATATCAGAAAATTAGGTGCTTTTAGTATTTATCTAGAAGATAAGGACACCATGATATATGAAGGGGGGATAATTATTTAATACCATGGTCATTCATAGTGCTAATTTTTCTATCTACACAAAAGATTTTTACAAAGAAAATAAATGATTTGTTCGAGTTTATAGATTAACGAGACACATCGTCATAGTTTCTAAGGGAAACTTTAAGGTTTTGAATATTTGTTTTTTCACCTTGTAAAAATAAAATTATTTCATCCACATAAAAGAGGTGAGAGGGAACTTTTAGTTTTTTAGAGGAAATAATGGGCTTTATTTTACCCTGATTTACCATTTGCATGAGAATTATACTTCTAAAGTCCTCTAAAATATAGATAAGGATTGTAGAGAGATATTCACCTTGACTTAAAACTTCAGTGAAATTGAAATAACCTTTTGGTGATCTATTAATTAGAACTTAAATGTAAGCATAATTAATGATAGTTTTAATTTTGTTGAAAAATGTGTCATCGAAACCAAAGTTGGTGAGGACCATATAACTAAAACTTCAGTCCATAATGTCAAAATATTTTCTAATATAAATTTTAATAGAAATAATACCTCCCCTACTATATTTATTTAAGATATTTGAACACTCAAAGGAATGGAAGATGAAATCCTGGGTGTTTCTGCCTTTGAGGAATCCAAAATAGTTTCAAGAGATGATTTTATTGGGAATGGGGGAAAGTAAATTTTCTAGAAGTTGGGAGATGATTTTATAGAGAGTGTTTATGTGGGAAATAGGTATGAATAATTTAATTTCATAGGAATTTTCCACTTTGGGAATAATAGATAGGAATTGGGTATTAATGCCCTGGGGGAGGGTGCCATTAGAAAAGAAATATTTAACCAAATTGCAGACATCCATATGAATCATATCCCATAACTATTGGAAAAAACAAGTTAGTAAATCCATCAGGCTCAGGAGGACTATTAGACTTCAGGCTAAAGAAAAAATCTTTTATTTCGTGGTCAAGGGGGACACTTTCTAGAGAAAGGTTTCTATTGTTTCTAACCATGTTAAGAATGACATCGGGCAATAAGTATTTATTTAGGTCTGGAGAATTAAAAAATTAAAATATTACACAATATGGTGATCTATACCCTCTTCATTTTCAATTATAGTATCCCAATATTTATGAAAGGTGATGAGGCTACATGATTTTCTAGTTATTTAATGATAATTATAGATATTTTTGTTCCTATCTCCATATTTAAGCCTCATTATCTTGAATGTCTATTTTTGAAGATTATCTCTTGAAGTAAGAAGACAACTAAGTTTGGTATAGATATTAATTTCATGTTTGGGTTCAACATTGAAATCATTATTAGTATAGGAAATATTAATTTGGTTGAGATTTTATTCTACATAGGTGATTTAGTAATCAATTTGGTTGGTTTTTTCTTTACACCATCCCTTAAGTTTTTGTTTTAAGAATTTCAATTTCATGATATAGGAGAAGGTGTCATTGCCAAAATTCATGGAGTTCTAAGTGTATTTGACAATTTTATCACATTAAATAACTACGGTCCATGGATTATTAAATCTAAAAGGTATGATAGGTCTGTAGATTCTAGAATTGAGACTTACTAAAATCGAATGATGGTCTGAGTTCAGTCTAGGAAGGGTAATTCTGGGAGTGGAATTCCATTTATCAAGTTATTAAAAGTTATAGAATGCTCTATGAAGTTCACTATCCACTAGCCCATTGAAATTCATTCTATAACAAGTATATTTGGTCACTAGTAGGTTGATCTCAATAACATTGTTATCTTAAATACATGATCTAAATTCCCAAGATAAGATATTAGAATGAGAAAAATCCATTTTTTCACAAGGCCCAAGGATGGAATTAAAGTCTCCATTGATGATCCAAGGATCAGGGATTCTATTTTTTAAAGAAGTTATGTTCTACCAAAGACTTATCCTTTCATGATACCGATTTTAACATAAATAAAAGTGAAAAAATATGAGTGTTTTGATAGGTTACTTCACAAGTGAGAGATTGGTCATAATTTTTATATAAACTAACATTGTTTATAGAATAGTGGGAAAAGAACCATAAAGAATATATTGTAGAGTTATTAGTAGTATCACCAGTACATAAATAATCAAAATGATCTAAACTAATAAAATTATAAGCAAAGTTAATTTTGGGCTTAAAAATAGAAAATATTTTAGGTTTATGAATGAAAATAAATATTTTTAAAGTGTTTATGGTGTTAGTGTTTACAATACCCTAATAATTCCAAAATAAAATATTCATTTGAAATAATTTTTGGGGTTGTAACCCCTTTTTTCATCCATAGGTCTTATTCCTTGTTGATTTCCTAATTGGATTGGAATTATTTGTACTTGAGACAGATGATTATTTTTTCTGCATGTTAAAAGAAGAGTTAGAGGACATAAAGGTGTCAGATTTACCTATCTTAGAGTCTATGGGGGTATTTTGTTATTTTTAACTATTTCCAGCAGTAACCATGACATTGGATTAAGGCTGATCATATCTATGCATACTGTTATCTTTCATTCCATTAGAGGTGTTGGTGTCAAAAACATTGGTAGTATACTTTATAGAATACTATAAGTTCTCAAGGATATCTTCATCAGTGGGCCTACCTTCATCATCACTTTGTTGAGGTGGTCTATCAATTACCATCTCTTTAGGCTTGTCAAAGGTTAGTATATCCCCATATCTGGATTTTTTTATATAGGTATTAATAATTGATATTATATATAGACTTCCCATGTTAGTGTCATGCATAGTAATGAGATTAATAATTGCACTCTCCTTACTAGTTTTTTATTCTTCAACTATGATGAAATTATTCCCTATTATAGTATGTAAATACTCAATTCTATCATCATTAGTGCGTCTCCCTTCATCATTGTAGTGTTGAGGTGGACATTAAATGTCCATCTCTTTAGGTCTGTCTTCACAATTCATTGTATCCCCTTCTTCATCCCCCTTGGAAGAGGTATTGAGAATTGAGGTGTGATGAAGACTTTATAGATTGGTGTCTTGCACAACATTGTAGTCCAAATATGTAGTCTCTTTTCTGGTTTTTAAATCTTCATCTGAGATATCATGCTATGATTGTTTGATAATGTCCGTGAAAAATTCGTAAATTCCATCAGCAATAGAATAGCCTTCAATGTCACTTTCTTCCTCTTCATCCAATTCTGCACAATATTTTCTAGGGGAATACTTTGAGGATTTTGGATCACCTTTCTTTTTCACCCATTTCACATTGTTCTTCTCCGAGTGCTCAACCATCTACATTGTAGGGCCCTTACCTTTTCTATGTCATTTTCCCTTCTTCCATTCCTTTTCATTGGGTGGTAGAACTTGTTTTTGAACCACTCTATAGTTATAGATTTAGTGCCCAATAATCTTTCATAATTCACAAAAGGAGTCTTGTGATCATACTCCACTTTGACATGTGTTTTATAGTCCGTAGCATTGAAACTAATGACATCTAGTAATTTCCACTCTAAATTAGCCTCTACCATGACTATTGCATACAATATTAGATCTCTATTAAGTGTGAGTTGATAGATCTTCAAATGAACATAAATATTATAGGTTATGTCATTTAGCATCTTTGAATGAAATAAAATCCATTTTATCCCATGTAATATGATCCATATTTATGTCATGTAATTTCTTTCCATGTGAGGATTAAAAGCTGTATCCAAATCAGATAATTAATGGATGCTAGGATGAAGATCGAGGTTACCCATTAACCATATGAAATTTAAATTCTCCTGGTAGTTGACTATAATGTGATAGTATTCCTTTCCAATTGGAACCAATTTCCAATTGGATTTTCCCCTATATTGAGAAATTCGGGGTTTGAGATAAGGTGAAGACCAGGGTTTGTGCCCTTTTAAATAAGTTATTAACCTTAAGACTGAGTACATACACACTCTTAGACATTAATATAATAAAAAAGGATGATCATAAAAATATAATCCACCATCTTCTTATTTTTGTTATTTTAACTATAATCTTCTTAGTTTAAACTCACAGTAAATCCATTTTAACCTTAATCGTGATAATTAATTTTTACTGTACTCAATGTTAATTTTGGTAAAAAATAAAGTTATTCTTATTATAAATTATAAATTATTCTAATTAAAAATATTGAATCCATTTTTTGTAATTAAATTCTTATAATAAGAAAAATATTAATTTAAAATTAATCTCACAAATGTGATGAGAAAGTGGGGTTTTAAAGTGAAAATGTTCAAAAGTTTAAAATGTTTTTATTTCTAATATCAATATGAAAATGATTAAAATGATATAAATTGGTTAAATTGATATATAATTTAACTAATTTTACTTTTAATCCAATTAATTATATAATTTAACATTATAAAATATTTAAACAAAAGGTAGTTTTCAATTAAAATTCATTGTTTTCCACTATTCATAAAAAAAAAACTTCTCAAAAAAATCCAAAAAATTCACTGTAAGCTAATTTTGATATTATAATTTCATTAAATAATTTTATTTTTTCATATTAATTTACTAAATATGTTAAATATTAATTTTAAATTACGAGCTCCAAGAGAGATTAAACCATATTTTAGAAAAAATACTGGTTTTCAGAAAACATTTTTTTTCTTTTAAAGGATTATTATTTTATTTATAATAAATAGATAACTAATAAAAAATTTTAAACTATATATTTTCATAATTTATTTATTCATATGTATACACACCATTCCATCAGCTAGGTGATAACTATAATATTAAATAATAATATTAATAGTATGTTGTTCGGAAAAACACAGTCATGCGTGTAACACAAGCTATCGAAGAAACTTGTTGTTGTGTGAAACAAAAAAAAAATCATTATTTCAAACATTTAAATATATATAATTTATTTAATTTATTTAAAATAGTAAATATATCATAAATTCTTAGGATGTTATTATCATTTCTATGCTTAGTGTTGCGTGTCATACACACTATCAAATATAATGTTTATATTTTAACATTTTAAGGTGTTACATAAAAACTAGTATAATTTTTATTTTTTGTGACTATTAAATACTTATACTATCTTAAATTTTAATATCTTTCCGTTTTGAGGCATATGAAATGATAAATTAATTTATTATAGTTTAATTTTTTGAGAAATTCCAAAATTGCCTCTCACTTCAATTATAAAAGGGAACCTCCTTCATCACTTTTATACATATCTTTGAGCCATATAGATTGATAAAACCCTTATATTACTTCTTATAAACATCTCTATCCTAGTTATATATGTTTTATTCCTTCCAAAAGACCAACCCTAGACCCATTAAGAAGATAACTAAAGGAGGCCCATCGAAGAAAAGGAAATCATTTTTACCAACTCTTTAAAGCTTATTTATTCTTATACTTCCTCTTAATAAGTTGTTTACATAATAAATTAATAAATATATTATAATATATATTCTAATATATTATTAATATTGTGATACATACATATTCCATCTTTTTTCATCCTATGCAAAATGATAGGACCACACGTGTGTATGTATGACTTACTATCTCCACGCAATGGTGTAAATTTTTTTCATCACCACATTACTGGGATGGTTATAATGATGGAAATAATGGATATATAATATTTTTTGTCATTATATTAATTTTTTAAAATTAACATATCATCAATTTCCCGAACCTTTCAACCATTTAAAAATGATATTGTTACTCGTTCGTATGTACGACTTATCGTCTCTACAAAATGATGCAATTCCTTTTCAATGTTAACCTTTCAAGAATGATTATAAAAATATATATAATGAATAAATATGATATCTATTTTCATATTATAATTATATAGATTATGGATCTATATCCTATGCACATGAATAAGAAATTACTAGACATGCATGGGAAGATGAAGTCGTTAACACCCGAAACAAGGGTAATAATAAAATATTATTAAAAACGAGTGATAATATGATATAAGAGGATAATATATGATATTATAAATATGAATATAATTTTTCTATTAAACAATAACATGTTTAAAAGTATTATACAGGAGTTTAAAGCACAGTCAATTAAAGGGAAGAGTGAGGAAAGGGAATTTCCCCTCACATTTATTTCTGTGGGACGCATGCCTTATTCTCCACTTATTTCCTTTCAGTGGTGTATATACTACCCCTTTGATATATTATATAAGGTTATATTTTTATGCATTATATTTAAAGATTAATTTTATTTTTTTTCTTTCACGGGGTTTACAATTGATAAGATACCAAAGTGGTAAGGGTTTATTTCACAATCTCTTCATTATTTGGGATTGTTTACTTTTAAGTCCCCATTGGGGAATATTTCTCTTCCATATCCATGTTTTATAAAAAAAAATCAAAAATGGTTTTACTATTAACCAATAATTCATTTTTATGCATGTTTTACTTTTTAAAAAATGGTTTGAAAGGAATATTTTTGTCATTTTCTAAAACTGATTGCCACCTCCACAAGTGTTGTTTCGAATTATTTTTAATAGTGTATTCATATGAATGGTTCTAAATATTTTATTTAGTTGGATATAGTTTCTCAATAGTTTTAAAGTTATTATTTTTAATTTTTCATATATAATTTTTAAATGATACATTTTGATTTTTTACACAACTTTCTTAAAATCCTCTTACACAACCTATGAGTTTATGTTATGCTAGGTCTAATAAAAATGTAATTTATTATGTCAGTGGTTCTTATGAATCTACAATTATTTTTTTATATTTTATAAAATTTAAATTATACCTAAGTTGCTACTTCCTTGATATATATGTTTGGAATTTGAAACTCCTAGATTAAAAAACACACATGAACAAAAGGAAAAAATTGATAAATGTGAGGGATTTTATTTGGTTAAACATTTTTCTTAAATACACTAGATTAGAGGGTTATATTTTCTATTTATTCCCTATATAGACTTTATAGAATTAAAAATATTATATTATTAGAGAAGAATATCAGATTTTATGGATGAAAAGGTCTTAGTAGTCCAAATGTTGTTTTTATATGTCATTAACCATTGAATATCATCTCACCGCCATTGAATGTGTCCATAGTGTTAGCTTTAATCCAAAGGATAATTTCACTTCTGACTTTAATCCTTCCTCAATAAATAATAATAATTGGGTGTTACCCCCAAAAATATTCCCATCATGGAAAATTTGGGGTCAAATCTAGAAATGAAGTCTCCATCCTAGCTTCCTATATCTCTATAAGTATAAACTTTGTTATCGTGTTTTACATAATATTATTGGTGTCAATTTTTTTCAATTTTCAATAATTGTTCTTCCAAAACATTATGAATCTAGTGATAGTGCACATCAATGTGTCTGGACTAGGGATGAAATGCTAAGTTCCTACTGAGATGAATAGTACTATAACTATCAAAATATAGAAGGTAATTTCATTTTAATCTTTTACAGAATTTGTAGAAATTTCACTATCCACAGTATCTCCCTACAAATTATAGTGATTGTGATATACTCTTATTTTGTGTTATGTAAGGAAACATAGTTTTTAATTATTAATTTCTATGAGACTTTACCCCTTGAAAATGATACCAGATATCTAGATATAGATTTTCTAATGTCTAATTATCCAATCATATCTGTATATATATATCCATTAAAAATAAGTTTATAAGTTCCATAACATAAACGATGATTAGATATACCTAAGGGAAACCTAAATACCCATTTAACTTATATATAATTATAATTTCCTATATTTAAAATTAATTACATCACAATATATATAATAAGATAAATCTCTCACTTGGTTCAAACCATAAAAAGATAAGACTATCATGTACTGATTAATAAATAATTTTATCTAACTTAAATTTCACCAACACAGTTAATGGAAATTTTATAATCATTAGCCCGAAATGAATCATGAGTGGAGTAATAATTTTTATTCCTTACTCATGTTAAATATTATATTAAAATTTTAATTGTGAAATTCTAGAGATGGACATATCTTGGGATTCATTCAATATTGAGTAACCACCATACCCATAATTTGTGTAGCTTTCTCTAAATCATTTATTTCATAATTTATATTCAACTCCTTCAGCCGGTGTATCTTAGTGATATCTCGACCAATAATAATTCTTTCATAAACATAATTTTTGAGAATAATTAAATCACAATGAGAGAAAATTTTTATAAAAACATAGTGATCAAAAATCATTCTCATGTACTGATTTTTCTTAATGAAAAATTAAAACTTTTGACCCATTTATCTAGTTCCAGTTTCATAACATGTAAACTTTTTATAAGTCAATATTCCATTTTATATATTCCATTAACATGAAATCCTTCTAGTTAATCTAATTAAATCTCTACTTTATGAGGAATATGTAATAATTCATTCATTATATCCATCTATTAATCCTCCTAGTTGATACTAACCACCAATATGAGAGAAACTATGATAGAATTCATTGTTATCATAAGAGAGAAACTGTAGTAAAATTAAATATCATTATTTTGACTAAATCCCATCAAAACCATAATGGATATAGTGTGGTTACATGATTCTATATTCACCTTTTATTTTTTCACCAACCTATTATTTAGTACCTTTTCCATATAGTAACTTTACTGAATAAAATGTATGATTATAGTGCAAGGATCAAATCTCCTACACCGAATCATTTTTCCTTTACATATTCTTCTAGATTTTGATAATATTATCATAAAAATATGGTTATCCACCATTAGTAAGTATCAAAAAAATCATGTAGTTAGTATCTATAACTCTAATTTAATTCTCTGGTGGATCTTCTCAACTGTTCTTTGGGTGAGATTTATTCAAGAATATAACATAATGGAGACATATCAATATATAGATCCATAATATGTGGTGTCGATGGATCATAAATTTTCAGAATCTCTCCCCTAATATTTATAACCAATAGAGGCGTGGTTGGTTTCAAAATGAAAGAAAATTTCTTGAATTATGACTTATATAGCTTATAAAAAATTGTAAATAGTATAGTCTTTATTTAATTAAACATATCTTCTTATTATGATCTTTTTGCTGATTGGATTCCAATTTTTTTAGATAAACTCCTCCTTAGGGTACCTCAAAAAGATACACTGTTTTTTCATTATATCCAGAATCACCAACTCATATTTCATGATGTTCTCAAATTCCATACATTCAAAAACTCTTAAATACTTGTACAAAATATATAGGAGTAGAAAAAGTGATTATAACATCATTATTTTAGAATCAGTTATTTAATAAAAAATGTTAAAAATACTTTTCATGTTAGTTATTAAATAACCTAACTTAAAACCAACTACATAGGACTTTTAATATCATTTATTTACATAATCAATGTTAAAATTATTATTCAGAATGTTTTTAAGCTGGTTATTTCAAAAGCTGATGTTAAAACCCTAAAAAATTGGTATTTTTAACATCAACTATTTCATTAAATAATTATATAAATTTACAAGAAAATATTTTTACTATTGGTTATTCAAATTAATGATGATAAAAATTCAATAAATTTTATATTTTTTTACATTGCACTGGTAATGTTTTATGTCCTTAATATAAATTCATCTCCCTACAAAAGAAAATTTTAATTTTCACATTCCACCTACGAATCTATTTTATCATAGACTCTTCTTTTCATTTCCCCCTCAATCATTCATCTCTCCCTCTATCTTAAAATCTAAAATGACTATTCAATGTTTTATCATATTTTTCATTTCCATCTCAATTATTTAATCATAGAATCAAAATCATGATTGAATATTCATTATGTAAATTAAGTGGCTAGTGTTTGAGATGTTATAAATTGTGTAAATTATTTATATGATGTTGATGAGATAATGATGATTGAAAGTAGGTATATTCATTAAAATAGTATATTTTATTCCCATTTTTTTGTTTTATAATGTTTTTAATATTATTATTTTATTATTATCATGATTTCATTGAAGTCATTATTATTTAAGATTTTTAATTATAAAATAATTATTTTATAATATGAAATTTTTATTATTATTGTTGATTCTCAAAAAAACAACTTGGGTTCTATATTCTATTATAAATTACTTTAAAAAAATAGATATAATTCACAAAGTTTTTTTAAAATAATCATCATTAAATATTATTTTCCACATGATTTATTTCGATAATTAACATAAAAGATCATTTTTTTCACAACAATTTTTAAAAAAAATGAAATTGAAAAAAAAATTGATTAATAACAAACATTATAAATATTTTTAATATTTTTTTAAATAAAAAACATATAAATATATTTACTATGGCAATTATTTTTATGTCACCTAAAAAACAGATGTTAAAAACATCAAAACCCCAATGAAAAAAACAATTGTTTTACTCATGCTCTTTACTAGTCCAAAAAATATGGTATCTCGTAGTTAATTGTAAATAATTAATAAAGGTTGATTAGTTCAATTGTGTTCCTAATTTTCTTCTCCCAAAAGGTGTTTTCTATAATTTCATTATATAGCAGAAAAAAAATTCTATCATGGATGGTTGTGTTAATCCTCTTAGTAACAACATTATATTGAGGCATCCTCAGTGTTTTTTGTACATCCTAACATCGAAACTCCTATATTATTCCAAAAATAGAACACAATAGTCTCTTCCATAGGTTTCACATATGCACTTATGTCATCTACCCATTTCACTTTTAACCTTAAAATGAAAATTACTGAAAAAATCTTGTACCTAATCATTAATTTTCAATGAAAAGAAAAAACATTTCTATAATGTACATCTATTAATTTCTCAAAATAAATATCTCTTTTCATCAACTTAATTATCATAATTAAAACTAGAAGTTATATCAAATATAAAATAAATTCTTCTCTATATAGTAAAAAAAATACAAAATGATACTCTTTGTTTTTCCAATGATTCAATAAATACATATATCCAAATGTGTACCTTTAATCCCTAAAAATTTTTCCTTCAAGAAGATAATTTGGATTCCTTAATTTCGCATGTCACTAAGTCATCTATACCACACTTTTATTAGAACTTACATTCTTGTTTCATTGACTTCTGCTCTATAAGATTGGAATTTGGGAGGTAATGAGGAGTATTTTTATTTCCAATATATATTAACCTAATTCCATTGTTAATATTAAACTTTCCATCACTAAATAAGTTAACGTATCCATCACTGTCAGTTATTTCTGTGGATATCATATTAAAAAGAATATTAGGAACATTCCTCGCATCCTTTAATGGTAACACTCATTCAATACTAGTCCCCATAAAAATATTACCAATAATAGTAATTTTGGATGCATCATTGTTTCTCATAATCACATTTCTAGACACCATGATGTGTAAGATGGGAGGAATTATCATCGAGCAATGACATGGAAGAAAGTAATAGAATCAATCACCCAGGGTGACCATTTTCATGTAATTTTAACATAATCTCCATTAACCATAAGGATATATTAATTTAGAATTTCTATATCATTTTTGGGGGTTTACCTTCCTAATTTCTATCTTATGCCTTTATTTTATGACACTCTATGTTGAAGTGTCCAACTTTCCAAAATGGTGACACATAATGTCATATCTCAAACATAATTTTGGTCTATTTCTTATTTAGAGATTATGATTATGTAATTATTATGCACTATTTATCCCATTACATATCTACTTACCTTTAATATTACTGAAAAGAACCTCTAATTATGTTTTACATCCCTCAACCTTCCTTTATGATTATTTTCTCAACATTCTATCTTCCACCATTTCCATAGTGAGAATTCCATAAGGTATTGAATTACTGAATAAATTGACCTGTGTGTCCCATTTATTTACAATGGAGCTTAACATCAAGTGTTCTATAAATACATCATCAACCATAATTTTGATGTAATTTAATTAATTAACAATTCCATCAAACTCAATCACGTGTTGGGATCCATTATTCCCATTATTTTAAATTGGATTTATAGGTTAGTGTATCAAGTTTGGTTTATTCTATATGGTCTTACTTATATAAATCATTTCTAATTTTCTCCAATTAATATAAGAATCATGTTTATTAGAAAAAATTAAAATCTACCCTTATCATTACACTACTAGATATGAGCAGTGAACTTCCTATTGAGAATGACCCACTCATCATCAATTGATAGGGTATTGGTTTTTTGAGAAAAGTGAGCTCAAATTCTCTTAGATAAAAGTAATAAAAGACTACAAAAGTATGAAAGAGGGTATTTTACATTTGTCTCATTGAAATATGGGAATCAAATCACTAGAGAGAGTTAGAGTAATGGAACATAGTATAGTCACAGCTTTGCTGCAAAGACCATCAATAAGGTAATTTTATTCACAAAAATATGTGTGTGATAATGAAATTAATTTAATAGAGTACACCCAGGCATTTCTCCCATCTCGCTATCAGCTTCCATGAAAGATAAACCTCTACCTTCCGGACTTCTTGAACAATGGTAGTAGATTTACACTCAAACCATATGTTGTTTAATTTTCATTATCTTACAAAGAAAATAGCTCTAATAAATCCAACCATTTCAGTTTTGAGAACATTGGCCTGACCATAGGGTCCTTGGAGGACTTCCACCACATCACCATTATGATCACTAAAAATGGACCTGTATCTTGCAGGCCTTAGATTTCCCCTCGACACCTCATCATTATTTTATTTAACCAATAGTGTATTGGCATACATATTCAGAATGTATTTTCTTCTTATTAATGTTTCATCTGTAGGCACATCAATGGGATTAGTGGCCTATATTATGGGATTTAAAAAATCATCAATATAAAAAACATTAATTTTAGGATTAAAGATAGAATAATTTAAGGAAGTATGATTAAACTTGTTACTAGTATTTTCAATCATTTATGCCTCAAAATATTGAAAAAAATGACTCTATAGATTAGCCCAGCACGATTGAAATTCTTGGAAAGGAATCTTGAATTTCTATAAGTTGATACGAAGAAAAAAATAAAAAATAAATAACATAAGGGATTTTATAAAGTTCATTTATCTTCCAATATCCTTGGAGAATGGGGCCAAAGTTTCTATTTTTTCATATAAAAATTTTATTATCATATATTATATATTATAGGAGAAGTATCTCCAATTTTACAGTTGAAAAAATCACAATAGTGATAGGGTTGGCTTGGGAGGTTTATTAACCCTTGAATATCCGATCACCGCTTCTGGTGGAATCAATCATGTTAGATTCCATAAAAATAATAAATTATCCACTGATATAAATACATGTGCAATCAAATCCCTTAATTGGGTTTGGCCCTATAATATATTCCTTACAAATCCTTTTTACAATCAATTTTTAAATACATAATCTACTTGAATATTTCCTACACAACTATTCTTTTCTTTCTAGAATTAGTTATTATTATTATACGTGGTTGGAAAAAACATTTTCACCAAATATATAATAAATACCCACCATATAAAAGAAAAAAAAATCAAATAATAATTTTAAAATGATATTATTTATGAAAAAAATGGAGAACATTAAATTTATTTGAAAAAAAATATATTTTTTCATTTCAAAAAAAAAATTATTATTCAAATATTTACACGAGAAAATATACATTCTAATTTACACCATCAGCTTAAATTTTAGAAAAAAATTAATTAAACACATTAAATTAATTTTCAAAAATTATTAATATAAAATATCTAAATTCAATAACATAAACATTTAACATTTAATAAAAAATAAATAAATTTTCTCAAAAATATAACCCTTAACAAAAATTAATGTAATTAATCAATTAAAATTCAATTTGACAATAGAAATGATTAAAGAGAGGAAAAAATAATATGTGTCATCCATGTAAAATAGAGCCACATCAAAAATATCCTTAGTATAATATGTGGTTCAATGAAGACAATTGTAAAGTTCAATTACATAATTTGTGGTGATAATTTCAAATATTGAGTTGACCGTGAAAATAAAGAGATTATTGGGAAGTTTTACTAAGTCAAACATGCATCAGGAATTAATAAATTAAAAAAAAGACTTCAGTTGACCATATCTTTTCAGTGAAGAGAATTTTAACAAAATAAAGAAGTCACTATGAACATGGTGTTAGTAAAAAATAAATGAAAAATAAAGTGACTGAGATATATATATATGTGATCTTTATAAAATATTTTAGTATATTTTTAAAGTATACCCAATGATCAGTGATGCAATAACAAATGGACTTAAATTGTATGATTGTAGAGGAAGGATAATAAGACTTTACTACCACATTTATATATTTTGAGGTGAAAACTTGATGATTATTTTTCAATATAGATTTTATTAAGGATTAATATATAAATATCAAGAAGACTCTCATTTCAAAATTACTTATTGGGAAAGATATTATACTTATCCTGGAAATAATTTTCAATATTTTAGTTTGTACTTCTTAAATAGAAATACTTCTATATATTAACTACCCAATTTATCTATATTCAAAAAAAATCAATCTGAATATTCATTTACCTCTATTATATAAATTAATTCTAGGAGACATGATGCATTGTTTAATAATTTCCTTTACAGAATCCAATTAGAAAAACCAAGACAATTACTTTTAATGTTTTCAGTTTTTTTAAATTACTTAGTGTCTGTATTTTATTATTTTTTATATATTTTATAAACTCTATATATTATATAGAAGGATTTTTATATCCTTCATATATCTCACATACCTTTTAATTATTCCCAAAAAGAACTGTTGATGATATTTTGAGTCTAGAATCTAAAATATTTTTCTTTTATTTTTTAAATAAGCCCATTATAGTGAACTCATCAATTTGATGAAAAATAACTCATGTTTAATAAAAATTTATTTGATGGTGTTTTTAGGTATATAAAGTGTATTTAGTTATGCCTTAATCCTAAACCTCTTTTTATATTCTCCTATTCATAATTTATCTATACTACTTGTCTTTGTATCTATTTTAATATGGTTTTATTTCATACAAACCAATTTATTCTTATTGATTTTAGGTAAAATTTATTTTAAATAAAAATATATTTTAAAAAAGATTTTATTAATAAAAACCTTTTTTATGATTTCTTATTTCTTCGAGTATAGGTTTTGGATTTAAAATTAGATTTTTTTAAAAAGTTAATATTTTCTCTAAAGTATTTAATTAAGTTTGATAAATTATTTTGTAAAGGATTTATAAAACACTAAATAATTATCTTCCAATTTTTAACAAATTAATATTATTTTAACTATAGAAACTTTAAAATCAATTTAATTTTTTTATTTAATTTATTTTTACAAAAATTAAATTCAACTCACCCCTATCAAGATCATATTTGAGAACACAATGCATGATTATAAAATTTAACAAGAAATTACTAAAGTGAAAAAAAACCTTACTAAAGGAGAAAATATATAATATCACATTTACCTTCATTAAATTAAAATCCTTGATATAATACATTTCAATTTCATACATATGATTCTTAAAAATTAATGCTAGAAGAGTTTTTTTAAAATAATTACTAGTTGATCAATTAAAAAAAATATTATGCTTATCTATGTTCTCAATTTTTCAAATATCTTGGGCAATGAAGAAATTGGTAAAATTTGTTTAGTTTGATAATCATTGATGTATCCATATTTTATTTGGGTAAAACATGGTTCATTATCCTTGTGTAATATTTTTAGTTTAGTTTTATTTGATAAAAATATCATGTTGTCTTAATATATTTAACCATATATATTTTCCAATGACACTAATCACATGTCCTAAATATTTTCAAATTCTTCAGACATAAAAAAATGGGAGTAATCCCAATGTATTTATACACAATTCTATAAAAGTTTAATAGGATATACATTGAATTTTTTTTCTGCTTTTCAAATAGTCATAAATAATATTTTCTATATAGACACATATTCAAATGGATAAATCTATAGGGATAAGTTTTATTCATTATTTCTTATAATATTTATTTAAAATTATTTTATTTGATTATGAGTATAAATTTAAACTATTTAAAAATATTATACATGTAAGTTAGAAATTGACATTATGAAACCCCATAAAATATAAAATATATTTCATTTTTAATATAATTTTTTGTAATGTTTCATTATTAAAATTGAAATATTTATTTATTTAAAAATGATCTCACCAAATCGATATAATAATGAGTTAGATTTCATAATATACACCCATTTTCAATATAAATATGAATGGGAAAGATAAAAAGGATTTTTGACATGCATTATTTAGCCAATATGGCTTAGGTTCTTCTATTTATTATGTTTAAAACTCAATAAATGATTTTTTGGGTCTACAAATATTGTTTGTTGTGTAAAAAAATAGAAATAATAATTCATATATACAAATACGATTATTTTGAGATTAATATTTACATGAATAAAAAACATATATATATATCATAAATTTTGAATTAATAAATTTAGGGTAATATATAATCTTTTTCAATGTGATGAATAAAAAATGAAAAGTTTTCTTTAATTCATATTAATGCCTTTTATATGGTTAAAAACTAAATTTATTTAACATGTTAACTAAAAAAAATTATATCTGAAATAATTAATCTTGTAATATATGTATTTCTTCCTAACAAATCATGATATAATGTAATATAATAATTATTACCCCTTATTATATTCACATGGATGAAAAATTATCATTATAATAATCAAGTGGTTGAAGAAATATTTAGGATTTCAATGCATATTATTTATCTATAAGAATTTTTTAAATTTTTCATCTTTTCATTTAACTGATGATTTAATAACCCTTAAAACATACATATTACTTAAAATAAAGGAAATATTTTTATTATTAAGGTCAGTTTTCAAAAAACATTCATTAAAATTTATTTTATAGAAATATTTTCTATATTGTGGACTATATGTATGTCATTAAAAAAAATTAAATAATGAAATATTTAATACATATTTTTCAGGTTTTCTTGTATCAATAACCATTGAATAAATATTAAATTATGGAATATGAGATAAAAAATCCTCTTAATATAAATAAAAATACTATTTCAGATATTAAAACCATTTTAAAAAGAAAATATCCTTTTAATACTAGGTTCATATTGATTTTTTATTAATAAGGTTGACTAGTAGTTGGTATATTCTAACTAAGATCATCATCTTTGAAGAATTTAATTTTTTCCACCTAAATATTTGAAAAATATCCCAATCAATTTAATAATATAAAATATTTTATTTATAGATTTCCCCAATTAAGGGATCAAAATACCCAACAATAAAATATGAATCAATAGAAACAAAAATTCTAAAATGAAAATGAAACCATATCTTAGTTCATTGAAGTATTGTGGTTCAAATTTAATGTCCCTTGATAAAAAAGGAATCACAATATTGAAGTGACTGTACATTAGATAATTTGTTTTCAACACACATTCATTTCAATATAAGTCAATTCATTGAAAAATATAGATCACATACGATACAGTTGATACATTGGTTGATGAGTTATAATGATGGAGAAACATTGTAAGAATAGGGAAAATCACCGATGAGAAAATTGATATAATATTTGGAATGAGTATTTATGCTATGAAAAACTAAGAACCTTTATAATGTTTCTTAAGGAATAATTATAAAGTAAAAAAATTATATTATTATTATTTTAGGAACATTATTTTTATTAAATATTAATAAACGTTTCATAAGGTGGATTTCAAGTGTGTTGTGATAGTGGGTTCTATATACCCAACTCGAAATGTATATTTTGATTACCACATCACTTATATAGTTTCAATTTGACAATATTTTTTATTTCCAATATATTATTATTATTTATTCATACAGTATTTTAATGTTTTTTTCTTTAGATTACATGTTATTTTGAAAGTGTGTAACATATCCCAACTATAATGAGAGCATAAAGATTCTATGATTATGATCTTTAATATATATCCAATATTCTATATACATAAATTTAATGTGAAATAGATAATATCATAATATCAATTGTTGGGGGTTAATAAGAATTGAGACTTCTCCCATGAATTTTTCACATAGTGAACTCATTTAATGAAGATCATGAAGAAAAACAAACCAATAAGAACCACATAAGTTTTGAGTGTCATTTGATGTAAAAATCCATGAGTATGTGTATTGACCTGAAATTATAATATTATTATTTTATATCATTAAATTACATACTTTGAAAAATGATGAAAACTAAGAATGCTTATCTTTTTATATAGAGGTATATTTTTTCAGATGCACCAACAATTGTAGAACATTTATTGAATTTTCAATACAAGAGTTTTTACTTTAATTTATAGGATGAGGATATCTCTGGTCCTTAGATATGGTGGTTCTTCCATGAAAAAATTCTTAACCATGCTATATGAGGTTATCGATATAAATTATTGTCATGGGAAGATATGAAAATCCTGAATAGATGGTGACATGAATTATGTATCCATCTTTACGAGGTTTAGAAACAAATATATTATATTATATAGTAAGTGTTATTATGTGGTTATCATAGATATAAAATATCCTTATATATTTAGGTGTTATGATGTATTATGATATAAAACTCTAGTTTTATGAGTAGTAATTGTTTCTATTTAGATAAATTATTAGAGGTTACACAAAATGTGTATTAACAAGTAATCTTATTTTAGATGAATTTTAATTTTGGAGGAAGTATTCCCCAAATCCAACAACCAGTAAACTTATGAGTGTGAATAAATATAAGTAAATAATTAAAAAAATCAATTATATGATATTCATGTTTAGAAAAATGTGAATTGAATTTATAGATCATGGTACTCACAAGTTATTTATGTATTAAAAGAGGGTATGGGAAAATAATTTTTTCAAAAAATATATTTATTTAGGGTTCATAAAATAGATTTGTCTGGAATAATATGATTTAATAGTTCATGTTTCATCATGTCACATATTAGAATTTTACATGTTAGTGGTGACATGTCTAGGAAACTTGTGATACAACTAATTCATTAGTGGGTAAATGGTCTAGTTTTAGTGGATAAAATTCCTTAAGGACTACTTTAAAATTAAAAATGAGTATAACCTCTATATAAAAGAAATATTTTATGCCCATATGAGTATAGGTATCCCTTGTAATAAATTTTCCACACTTGGAACATCTATCGAGTTTTATAGAGAGAAATTAGAGAGAAGAAAATTATTGAATAAATATTTCCTTCTTGGATTGATTCTATATTCTTCATCCAATAATACATGAATTATATAGATTATTATTCTCTCATAATATCACACAATGGTCATACAATGATGAACTATGAGCATCAATGCATTTTTAGATGATTTAAAGGGTTTCTTGCTTGGTTCCTTTGATCTATGATGTAATACCATAGGGATTTATAAGGAAATGAATATATATTATTAATAAATGATTGATTAAGAAATAAAATAAAAATTTATTAATTTTTTTATAGATTTAAATGAAAAAATCAAGTATAATGTAGATGAATTTAGGTTTTTATTCAATAATAAACATCATGACTATAATAGGTATAGTACAAAATAAAATAAATTCTTTCCATTAAATCGAAATATTAAATGAAGTAAAAATGGTATGTCTTAATTGTTATAAAATTTTGATTGAATTTATATAAGGTAAGAGAAAATATATCTATTATATGACTATTCATCATTATGACCATGGGTGATATTGTTGTTATAAACTAGTTATTGTAAGTAGTATATATTACATGTAATAACTATATTTAATTGGAATATAAGTTAGAAACCATTCCCTCAACTAGTAGAAACATCCTATATTAAGAAAATTTATCCTTGCTTATAATAGATGTAGCATCAATGGTGTTTTTCCTTGACCAATCCATACTATAAGCTCAATAATTGAGGTTTAAGTGGAATTATATGTGATAGAAGTTCAATTTAGTGTAAATAAAAAACGTATAAATGTTTTGTAAACCACTATATCTCTCATTACACATAGGATATATTTATATGGGTGCAGTAATGGGTAATATATCTAGAGGTTAAGTAGTATTAATGTGTAAACTCATTTAGTGTTTAAATGGTGTTTACTATGATACAACATTTTTATTAAATACATACCCCATACATAGAAGTTAAAATTTACATATATAGTTTATGAATTTGATAAATTGTATTATATATTTTCAATCAAGATATTGTAATTAACTAAGGGGCGATATATTGTAATTTTTGTTAAAAATAGTAAAATAAGGTACAAAATAGTGAAATATAGTGAAATATTGAATATATAATATCATATATATGTAATAATGACTAATCATGGACATAGTATATCCTTTTACCTAATTGTTTCACTAACCAATATATTGGAATATTAAGGTAGGTGATGGGGTACTATAGGAAGTAGTGAAGTAATTAATATAATAGAAAAATAAAATATTCATTACATTATTCCATGATATACCACACACCACAACCATAAATACCCACAAATATTATAATATATCATAAAATAATATTCAAATTTTCTATTAATATATCTCTCAAGTGTTCTCCCTTGCAGACCTCTCTTCAATATTGAGGATTGTTTTGCTGCTTAGGGTCATCTGTAGGCTAAGAATCTCAAGAGAGTTAAGGGTATTTTTTCTCTCTATTTTTAATTACTATTTACATTTCCATTTTATTATCCATTTTAAATTTACAATATACCATTAAAATATTGTTATAATATCATTTCAAGTGTTTTTATTATAGTACCTTGTTTATGTGAATCTTGATTTTAGTCACATTATACCGTATTCAAAAGTTGATGTGATGGTGAAATTGTCATAAGAGGTATGAAATTCTATATTTTCCCATGATCAAAAATCTCATTGAATATTATTTATTTGTGGTATTATGGATACATAATTTCTAGGAGGGGAAATTTTACAAGTAATTATAATGGAAATAAATCTTTTAGAGACTCTATCAAGTCTCAGGAGGATTAAATTTGTTTTTGGCATAGTTCACCTTTTCCATCCAAACATACCGACCTAGAGTGTTCCCATTATGGAAATTTTATATCTCTAATTAATATCAAATATGTATGATAAAAAAACAAAATTATTATAGGATATTTATTTATAGCCACTTTTTTATGAAATAGTTTTAAATACTTTTATTGATTTATCTAAATAAATTAATCATATTAATCGTTATATGTAAATGATAACTACAATTATATAATATTTAATTGATAATGGTACTTATTTTAATATTGTTAATCCCTAATTATTCATAATAAGTTTCAAGGGAATTCTCATATATATCCTTATTAATTCATTAACTGATGAATCCATTGACATGCTGGTATAATCCTATGTTCTATATAGAAAAATTATATAAGATAAGATTCATTGAGTAGTAATGCTAAGTATTTTTATGTTGTTAATTATTCAACAATTTTCCATTTATTTCATATGATCTTTTTATAAATTATGGAATGGAATTTAAAATTAATATATGGGTGGGACATGAGATTTTATAGCCCCTCAGTGCATTAGTAAGTCTTGTGAGACAACTATGATAGACGAATGGTGGAACATGCACACTTTATTTATGGTTTCTTTCCATAAGGCCTTCACTATATGACTATTATGTCTAACATTATATATTTCCATCATTTCCATAATTATGATACCATTTATAATTATCCACGTGATACTATAAAAATAACCTAAAACCACAGTTTTATTGTCAGGGTCTACCAAATCATGGTTGTCGACCTTCATTTTTCTACTGACCATGGTTTCCCAGGGTAATATGGGGTATACTACCATGGAGAATTTTGTTTGAAGCCATATTATTATGTGGGAAACCCATTACCTATGTATAAATAGAACAAAAACAATGAGGTAATGAACTACTACCATAGATAACGTCACTCATAGGCATCAACTGGCATTTAAATTTCATTTATATCATGATAAGGATATGTTAACAATTTGGAAAGTCCCTATGGATATTAGAAAAGTTTCCCATCGGGGAAAATCCACATGAAAATATCCTAACACTATTAAATAATCTAACCATGACTGTAACTCCCCTAATGAAAACATACGGCAATGGTCTACCCTACCCATGGAACTAGCTACATTAGTGGCACACGTACGAACTTCAGAAACATTACTTGTAACATCTTAGCCCGAATGAAAATGAAACTAATAGTTGGACTAGTCTCTATATAGCCTCAAATAGACCACCCCATACGCCAGAGGCTGCCAACTAGTAGTGAGGGTTCAATGGTGGTATGGTGGGGAGACTATACCCTAATTATTAGAGTATCACAACAGTATAATAATAATAATTAATCAATAGACAATATCAAAATTAGAAAAAATAAATAAATTCATAGTAGTGGAATATAATTATAATAACTAATGAGCTGGCCAATTCCAAATATCTATCTATTCATGTATTTCAAGATGATTCTAAAAATACAAATTATTAAACCATACAACCATAAATAAATAATTTTATAAAAGAAATAAACAAAAAAGAAAAATCCCCAAGGTCTAAATCCATGATAATTTCGAGGTTTGGCTCAGTCTATGCTCTTATCTCCCATATACAATGCACAATACAAGCAATAATCCAATGAATTGTGAACATGAGGTATACTCAGGTACCAAAGGAAACCTTAGTAGGGCGCGATATATACTTAGTAGGACACCACCAATGGTTTCTAAAGCATAATTCAGACTGTCTGTATAAAATACAGTAGTGTATAGTTATAACAGATAATAATACATGGTAAAAAGTAAATAAAAGTCATCTTAGGTTCCTGAAGGACACCTAGCAGAATCCACCTACTTTGGAATAAACCATAATATTCTGAGCTGTGACTATATATTTAATAATCAGGTATATATATATATTATGTATACATGTAGATTCAATATATACAAGAGAACATTTATAGGCATATTCTTGGCTAATAGGTACTAGCTAGACCAGAGGCATAACTCAAGCATCCCTGACTAGTATAACAATCCAATGGCTCCAGAAAGGGTACAAGACCTAAATTTCATATGAATGTGATACATCCTATGCATCAATCTAGATAGTGGGATGATTCATCATTCCCAACATCTAAAACAACAGAACATGTAATGTCATTCCCATTACCCAAATAGAAGTAAACAACGTAAAATGTCATGTCCAACACCCAACATAAGGGAGCATGAAATTTCATTCTTATCAAGTCCCTTAACCATGCTCACCATCCATCTTTAATGGAATACTCATAATAATAATAATAATAATCAGGAAGGATTACCTATAAGAAATTATTATCAATCAACCCAATATAAACATGGGTATAACCATCCAAATGATTCATAATCATTGTTATGAAACATGTGGTGAGGCCTCTCCCCACGCATCCTTTTAGTAAAATTGTACCATTTAATTTAATAATAAATATAATCCATTTATAAATAAAATTAACTCCATGAACAATGCATTCCATTTACATCTATGAACTACCATGAATTCCAAAGGAAACTCCCATTACATAAGGCCAAGAAATATGTAAAACATTAATTGTTTCCTTTTAGTTTGTGAAGAAAACACACCTAAAAAATGGGGTTTTTTATAAAACATGAAATTATCATAAAATAATTCATTTAATTTAATTTAATCATCTTATTCAAGTGGAATAAATTAACATACAAAAATGGGAGTCAAGGAATAAGTTAAATGTTTTATTCAAATCATTTTAAATTAACTCACCCTAAGGGTGGTATAAGCATAAGGTAGATGAAGATAATTATTTTAAGTGATCATGCAAACCCAAACTAAAGGGGTGGTTCGTGTTAAGGCCATAACCTTAAAATGTTTTATTTTTAAATCATAACGACTAATTAAACCAAGCATTATGTTTTACATGGTTAATTTAAAATTTTAAGGGAAACACACAAAGAATATGGCATGTGGAACAACACCATATTTAATAACCGAGCTAGAATATATGGTAAAAACTATAGACCACCAACTTATACCAAGGACATTCTACTCATCCAACATTAAGGATTTAACAAATATTGTTTGAGAGAAATCAAATAAATAGATGAACGCCTTAAAAATAAGGGGAATGATATTGCACCAAAATGTCATAGAAGATGAGAAGATAAAAAAATAGAGGAAGGAGGTGTCATAGACTTACTTATATGATTCTATTGTAATGAGATTCACTCAAAATGGAGGTCGGATGAAGGATTTCTCCTCATACCTAGAGGAGGAGAAGGAGAGCTCCATGGGAGTTGTTGTGCATGGGTAAGAGGATAATTAGAGGAGAAAAGAAATAATTTGGTAGGGGAAAAATAGTAATTTACTTCCCCATTAACATGGCATGTGGTTTAGTTGTATGGTTGGCCAAACTATACACCAACCATGCTTGAGCATCTTCCCATGTAGGGGGAATGCGCGACTCATGCACACAGTTTGGGAAATTATACGCAAACCATGCAATTAGCCTCTATCAAGAAACCTACAGTAATTGCATGTCCACGAAGATACTCTCACATAGTTATACAAAACTGTGTGAGACCTCTAGGTCCAATGTATTGGCCACATGGTTTCTCTTAGGGGCATATGGTTTTAGAAAAAATGTGTGCCCGTGTCAGCCTTCCCAGATTTTAAGGTTTTAGGGTCTGGTGCTCCTAAAACTCAACAGAACACCTGATTCACATCTAGGTCCTTAAAAAAAGTCTAAAAACAACACATTTGTCTTTTCTTACTCACAAAATCTCATTCTGAATCTTGTTTTTCAATTCATCCAATCTGATAAACTGAAATTCAAGTTCCTTCAGAAATATTTCATCCAGTCCAAAAAACGTAGTATGTTACACTACTCATGGACATATCTACATTTCAGTAACACTATCACTATTATACACTATTCTTGTGGCTCTAGATACCATATTAGGACACCTACATCCATGTGCCTCAATGGTTATGTTTTTAAATCCCTAACTCATACCACTACCACCATGGGCTAGGTCACTTTTGGTTGTAAGACCCATTTGGTACCCCTATCTCTATATGTAATGAAAAATGTGTTTATGGATCATTAATGATTTACTAGTTTTATAAAAATATATTATTATTTTTATTAAATATTAAATTTTATATACCCAAACACATATATATATTTATATACATAAAATTACATGTGGTGAAGTTTTATAACTCTTCTCAGTATGACTGAGAGGTTCTGAGATTAACAACATCTAAGGTGTATTGTTTTTAATATATTGACCATGGGAAATTCCCATAGTGATTGAGATGTTTCCTTAATAAGTTCTTGTGGTTAATATTGTTGTGGAAGTCAACCATGACTTATAGCTATAGACCATGCCCAAGGATATATGGCCTTGGATGTTTATATGGAATAATATCCCCACATTTATATATTGTGGTAATAAATTTTTAAATAAATGGTCATGAGATTACTCTTATAGACAGGTCTCATGTATATATTCCCTAAATATATTGTTATGGTAATAATTTACATGGGGATAGGCATCCCTACAATCAGCGAGTCTTGGACCATAGTTTCCCCCCATAGACATAACCAATTTCTCTAGTTGTGAAGTGATTAGTTATGTCCATTATCATGATATCCATGGATTATATTTTTATTATATATTAATTGATATGTTATATTTTATTTCTATTCCCACTATAATATTCATATCTTTATTATTCCATGTCATATTCTATTATATGATATTCCTCACTAAGTATTTGAGTAATCAAATTTCATTTGTTTCCCATTTCCCCAAATAATGAAGAGAAATATGTTTCAATAACATATTGTAATTATGGATTTTTTAATAATTTAATTTCATTTGATGTATTTTTAAATGTGTGATGATATTTATAGTCGAGTTGAGTTAGTTAAACAAATTTTGGATTGGAATTTTGATGTTCTATATTTCTTGGAAAATGACTAATAAACATTAAATAATGTTCCTTAAACCAATACATGATGGATTATTTAATTCATATATATGGGTAAGATGTGCTTAGAATAGTTTGTTAGAAAATGAAAAATTATTCATGTATAAGGGTTTACTTTCCTGATACGTAAGGATCATCTAGATGATGTATAAAATTGAAAAGTAATTGTAATAGTTAATAGTGAAACATCATGATTTATGATTATATGTAGAATTGTCATCCTTAAATATCCTATTGTTGTATATAAGTTTTTTTGATGCGATACAAAATTTGAGAAGTCTTGTGGGTGACATTATTATTTATAGGGTGTTTGATGAGTTTCAAAATAAGAAAAGTCTTAGAGGTCCTTATAGGATATGTAATTATTTTTTATAGTATCAAATATATTATTTATATGTAATGTAATTTTTGGAAAATGTAAGTCCTCTCACATAAGATTAGTTGTGATATGATAGGGTTTATATGGATGATTCAATAATGAAGAAAAATGTTGTGACATAATTAATATCTGATCAAGAATTTTTTCATTCCATAATTCAATTTTCATTCTATGATTAAAGTAACCATGTTGTGATGGTTATACCATGAATAAACAAGTATCTATGTAAAATTTAATATTCATTTTGTTCAACAGAATAGATAGATATTTCAAAATTATTAATTCTATAATGTAGTGTTAAATAAATAAGATGAAAAAACTGATGAATAAACCTACAAGGTTATATTGAAATATGGGATTCAACATTTTGATTGATGAAATACAGATAATTAGCATTGATTTGGAGTCTAACCATTCTTAGTTAGGTATAATTGTTTAATTGGATTACTATTAACTACCTATTTGAATGTCTATGGTGGAGATTCACTTGGAAACAATTGAATGGATGGATCTGAGGATAAATATTTTCATGGTGACTAATAATGTATTAATTTTAATTTATAAATTCTTATTATCAATTATATACTACATTATAGATGAATATAATATATAAATAGAGAAAAATAAATATACAATTGATTAAATGGAGAATGAATAAGGAAAAAGGTTGTAAAAAACATGTGATTTATTGAATATCTGAATTAAGAGGATTATATTGATAGTGATAGAAGTTTTAATAGAGAATAAGACTCTAAGTTTATAGATTATCATTGATACACCTATAATTTTTGAGTATATAAAATGGAACATATTGAAGATAATTCTTATGATATAATTATCTCTCTAGAGAATATTATTTTATAGTGTGTGATATTTTTATGGTATCATATTCATCTCTACTCACAAGGAGTTAATTATATCTAGTTTTGAAGTTGGGAGAATCACATTATATGCATTCAAGCATCACAACTAAAATTATGATTCAGTTTACTATTATTATACATATTTATCATTGAGTTAACTTTATGTTGATAAACTAAGAAGATACCTACATGTTTATAAATTGATATATTCAAGAGTAGTGTGAAAATTAAGAGAACGGAGTGACCCTTGGGAAGTAATAAGCTATTCCCTAAACCATTTTACATGATGTGAGATTACATTATTTGTGACTTCACCTAGATTTTTTATCCACAAAATTAGTGAGTTTATAGTAAATTCTTTCTAAATAAAATCAATTTTTATACTCTTTTGATATGGTATAGTGCAGGTGAACCAAGAAATATTCATGTGTTCTTGCATGATTTACTTTCCACCCATGTGCATGATATTTTATGTGGATAAATTTGAGAAAGTTAAATATTGAAAAGTTTTCCATCTATTAAAGGAACAAGATCCAATTATATATACATTTGTGTGTGTGTGTATGTGTGTGTGTGTGTTGAAAAAGTTTAATTTTGGAAACACCAAGATTCAACCCACTATTAAGGTATCTCAGGTTACAATAAGTGGTATAGGTGCCAAATGTTTTTTCTATGAATCTATCAGAGAAGGTGATTTTCATTAATAATGAAGTGAATATGAGAGTAGTAACATTATTTTATGGTAGTAATTATCAAAAATGAGAGAATAAAATGAGATAACATTTTCAATATTTTGGGCATGATATTTTCACAATAATAATTAAAGGAATTGATGTTTGTGACTCTACTAAATTTCAATGACATATGTGGATTTTAAATTATATATTAATGATGAAAAATATCATAATTACTTGTCATGAAAATATTTTATTCAAATATACATGAAAATTATATACATCACAATAGTTAATGTAATTTGGAACAAGATTGCTAATATTTATTAAGGTGATAGAAAAGTGAAAGTTGTAAAGATATAGTTTCATCATAATAGATGTGATTATTTGAATATAATTTCAAGTGAAAATTTGTTAGTTCCATTAAATATATTATTGTCAATGTTTTTTGGAAAGGGTTCAGGACTTTCCCTCTCATGGTAATTTCAGTGTCCTTCCGATTTAGGGTCTCTCGAAAATGGTATTCCCCCACATTCTTGGTTCCACCCTTCTCATTGAAGGTGATATCCCAACAAGGGTTCCTCAAGAACCTCCTAATTCCAAGAAAAATATCCCAAGGTACTTTAGTTTTAGGTTGGTTGTGACTGTCGTGAGGGTAATATTCCATAAATCTACAGTGGACTTGACTACAGTTGTAGCAGGTGGAGATTATGATGTTTGTCGAGCCCCGGTGGGTGCCGAGAAGAAGGATCGATGATAGATTGTGGTGCTGAAGGTCAAGACCGATAGATATCGTAGATCTATGGTGGTTAACGTGGCTATGGTGGGACTAGATGAAGTGGATCACTGAATCCCGATGGTTTCTAGTTCCCTCAATTAGCGATAGCTTGCGGTGGTGGAGATAAATGGCTCTACAGAGGTGATGACCGATTTGAAGGGGGCTGACCGATCTGTGGGGAATTCGACTATGGTCCACCCCTTGGAAGAGATTACATGACCTATAGTGGGTATGTAAACTATAAATTACCCGGTCATAATTCAAATATGAGATCTCTATATTCTCAATTGACAGCTATGGGGAACTCTAACAGGGGACTTGCAAGAGTTGAAATGGATTCTGATCGATGACATTTCACATTTTTGCATGATGGTGTTACTGAGTGAATCATTATAAAATGTGACACTTCCCATGTTTTTTATAATATTGAGGATATCCTTAAAAACTTTAAACATTATGAGCATTCAATTATTTCCATACTTGTTCTTCTTGGTGGAGGAAAAATTTGGAAGTTAGAGGATTTGGTTTGAAAGATAACCTCTATATGGGAGTTTACTGGTTGGAGATGTATACCTATGGGATGAGTTTTTCCCATATATTTTTTTCATCATAGGATCTCAAGTGAAGGTATTGGGGGATCAGATTCATTTATCTAAGGCTAGGTATGGTTTGTTTTCAATAATGGGAATTCTATTTCAATCCTTTCTCTATAACAAATACCAGGACTCATGTTTGGATTAAAATTATTAGCCTTCACTAGATCCTATGGTATCCTAAAATAATTTTTGAAAATGATTCTAATATGGGTATTCTAATTAAAATTGATAGGACTGCTGTTGCTTCCAAATTTGGCCATTATTCTAGGGTTTTAGTGAAAGTTGATATAAGTTCTTGCATTATTCATGATATAGTGATGTTTGCATTGGATGATGATATCTCTCTAAATGTGTAATATGATAGATTAAATAACATGTTTATTTACTATCAAGTTATTTTCCATGTCAAAGATAAGTTCTTTTAAAATGTTTTATGCACTTTTTGTTTATTAAAAGGGAATTACGAGACTTCCTATAGGAAGATGCTGGGAAGGAAACAATGTAGAATGAAGATATTTTTGTTGGTGGAATGCAATCCCCTATTGATAGAGATAATGAGTATATGAGTGATGATGTTTCACAAGAGGTGTAATATGATCCTCAAGAAATTGCACAAGATAGTGAAGTGTCTAAGGATACTGCACAATGTTTTTTGTGCATGAAACAAAGAAATTTAGGCCTTTATTGACTAGATCTGGGACAGGGTTGGACCGGACTTTGGTTCATAAGCATGGTGTGAATTTCCAAGATGAGTGTGACATGAAATTAGGAGTGATTTTGTAAGGGGAGAAGATAGGATATGATCCTATGATTGGGGAGAAACGAATTTCAAGTGATGGTGCGAATATTTCAAGGATTCAAGATGAAATTATTAAATTAAAGGAATTTTAGGGCATCCATGGAAGTTGGGATGATATAGAGGATGACTCCCCAAAAAAACAACCTATATTCGGGATTTTTTCAATGGAAAAAATAATGTTTTTGATGATGGTGGTTTTTGGTCTATTCCTCCTCGGAGAGAAAGACTTAGGAAAGACTACTCAAATGAAAATTCAACTATGGTTACCAGATCTCATGGTACTTTAGATTATTATTCTGACTGGTATGGTGATTATGATGCTTCCTACTAGTGTGACTTTGGTATTTGAATTTATATTTTCTTTGGTTCTGCTTAGAATGAGGTCATGAATGCTTGTATAATCTCTTTCATCTTCCTTTTGTCTTTTCTTTTTATTTTTTTAATAAGAAGGGATCTTACCTAACCTTTCATATAAATATTATTTTCAATTTTTAGATATTTTATTTTACTTGATCATGAGATAAAATATTCTGATATAGTGAGGAATATAATACTGATATTTCCAAAAAATTATAACCCAAAGTTGTTAGTACATTTTGAAGTAAATATTTTAGAATTGGCACTTTATTCTCTATAAAATAGAATGGTAAAATATGAAATATGTGTAAAGTAAGAAATTTCATTAGAATTCTCATCAATAGAAATGAGACATAAAGCTATAGAGAAGAAATATATTCTAGAGAATTAAATAGTATAAGATGATAATGATAATGTCTTATCTCATATGGAAAGGAATATTAATATTGACCAAGGAATATTTGAGGGTAAGCTAGATTTAGTTCACTTACATTGTGGAAAGGATGGTTACATCAAAACTAGGTTATATAACCCAATCCAATCATATATAATACATACATTATTTTTATAAATTAAACAATATATTTCAGAAGTAATATCACAATCCATAAGTCACTAAGTTTTAATATCTTTAGTGATAAGATATATAAACATATTATTACACATTATTACTTCAACATCTCCCATAATAAAATTTATATAAGACTTCCTTCTATAAATAGAACGGTGTATATTTTCCTTGACAAAGATAAACAAAAGAAAGAGTGATCCCAAATACTTGGAAAGTGAAACTTTTCAATGATCCAGAACAAGTTAGATCATAAAATTTTGAGAAAACATGAATTATAATATATATATTATTAAAATGACATTGGAGTCAAAATAGATAATCATAAGAAATGATTGAACATCATGGAAGGTTGAATGAGTTAACAGAACCATCTTTGTCAAATAAAACTTATACCATAGCCTGGAAACATTTGAAAGTAAACATCAACCATGGATAAAAAACATAGTAATTTGGAATAGCATAGAAAATTTTAATAAGATTAAATGTAGGTAATCATAACTTTGTGAGAAAACATGATCATTCTAACACATTATTTTATTGATAAATCCAATCATTTCCATGCATTATTAGGTGAGAAAACCCATTCATGATCAAGCATTTATGTTTTGAACAAACCTATTCATATCCTTGTATAATAATTATATCATGAGATATAAAAATTTAAATAGTTATTTGGAGGGATATATATAACCCCAAACATCACATAATGATACACCATAATTATTTATTCCACATATAAAATATCCAAAAAATTTATCCTGAAAATCCATAAAAAGTAAAAATTGGGTTTCATATCATTTCCAAACTGTATCACATAAGATTAAATCAATATTAGATCAGTTTTCACCATAAATTAAATCTCCCAAATGGTGTATAAAATAATTTTGAGGATTATAATGCACTTAAAACCACAATAGGTGGACCGTTTGGTGGTAGAGGTGAAAATGGAAATGAAATCAAGAAATATATTTTTATAAACTTTTTGAATAATTAATGTAAAAAATGATGATTCCTGTCATAAAATCAATTTAATATTATTAAAAATAGATCATTTAAATCTTTAATATTATTTGAATATCAATTATAAAAACAATTAAATTAAATGATATGAGATAAAATAAATGTGTAGTGGAAGATAGAATCTAACATATGAAAAATAAATTCCTTAATTATTTTAAAATACCTTATTGAACCCCACAGCCTTAAAAAGTATAGGAAACATATATTTAATGAAATTAATATGAATTTAGGAGTTAAAAAATATTTTATTTTACAATTACAAAAGGGTAAATCTTGAAGGAAGATAAATATGGAAATAGAAGAAAACATGTCATTAGAAAGGGTGGGAATTATTCTAAACAATAAATCATTTTTAAGATAGAGGAAATTAATCAAAGGGTAATATTTTTATGAAAAAATATAAATTCCTTAGATAAAAATTGATTAAATAAAACATAATATATAAATTTAAGGATAACTAAATCTTGAAATATCTTAGTCAGGGAAAATAGTTTATGACTTAATGAAAGAAGATTGAGTCGACAAAACCCATTTTTTTATTCCTTCTTGGATTGAAATGTTATAAATTTCAGTATAATAACCATAAAATGATTAATCATATATTAAATATACTCACACATAATTACTAATTTTTAAAATAAATTTTTATTTTTATTTATTACATATTTTTTCTTATTTTATGTTAATATTTATTATTGGTAATTAATAGTTTTAATTATTCCATTTTTGTTTTAGTATAAAGATTTTAGTTGTGAATCCTTGTATATACATTATTTATCCCCAAAATGGTCAAGGAGCTAAAAAATTAAGTTCAATAATTTAATATGATTTTATATTTTCATTCCATGTAAATTTGAGGTAAAATTTATAAAGACAGAATCTATAACATGTTTGATTTTGGAAAACTATATTATACAAAAGGGTATTTGTGAATATTGATTATAAAGATTAATATTAACATTATAGAAACAAAAACAAAGCATTTTTTATATTAATATCATATATTACAAAAAATTATGTTTCCATAACCATCCATAGTAAAAATGTATTGCATCATTTCTGTAGGAGATTAAACTGACCCACACAAGAATGTGCTAGAATTAATTAGATAAGTTTTATTATGAAATGAATTTATTAAATATATAATCATTACAAAATTATGAAAACGTTAAAAAATTAAACATTATTATATAATATAGTAGTATTTAGGAATTAATTATAATTTATAATATAATCATTTTAACACTCTTCATGTAGCTGGTAAAACAGACCCAAAATGAGTAAGTTAGTATGAATAAATGAATAAGAACTAGATAATTATTATTAGTACAATTAATTTTTTATAATATTGATGTTTTAAATAATATGAAAATGTTTATTAAGAGTTAGAAGAAGATTAAATGGATGAATGATAAAAATTTAGAAAATACATATGAAGAAGAATTTAATTTTCCATTGCATACCTTCTCTATTTTGAATAAATTTTGGAGATCTATAAGAAACAGTAGTTCTCAAACATGTAATACAATTATTTTTTATGGAAAGAAGGTAGATAATATATGAGAATTTAATTTTTTAGATTTTTTATTTAATGGGTGGTATCAGGTTCTTTTTATAATCGAGCGGAGTGGCACTCTTTTAAATACATATAACATTAAAATAAAATAAACATATTTTTAAAGGAATGTGGTATCAAATAAGTCTAGATTAAAATAAAATGTGGTGGAGGGTTGAAATATACTAAACAAATCAAAATTTATCATGTCTTGGGGAAAATGACGGACTTATTCCTCAGGTTACCCCCAACCCTTCTAACTTTTACCATGATGACTTAATTTTTACCATGGAAACATATTGTTATGACCAAAAATGAAATTGAATTTAAAAATAAATTTGGAAGTTACTATTTAAATTATGGAATCCATTTTCTAAGATTTAATTTATACACATGATTTAAATTAATTCAATTATCCTTTCACAAAATGTGTAAAAACCATTATCTAAATAAATGTATTTTTGAGAATAAAATGAATTTAATATTTTTCTATGTCTAGTAAAAACCATTGGATAAATGTTAATTTATTTTATGAAATAATTTATCTAAAAATTTAATTAAAATAATTCATAAATAATTATTAATTTAATTAGTAATTGAAAAATCATAGCACACATAACAAAAAACAATTTTCTAAAAAATATATATTTTTATCTTAAAATTGTTTTATCATCATTTAAAACCTTTTGGTAATGAATTTATGAATGATTATTAATTTTTTAATATGTGTAAAAAATAAATTCCAATTAATTTAATAATCCAAATAATATGAATTTATACTTCAAATAAATAATCAAGAATATTGTTTTAGTATAACAAACACTATACATTGTGATTATAATGCTACATAGGTGGCCATTTTACATTTCTAAAACTATATTATCAAATTTTATCAAACATTAATTTGTGGTAAGATATTAAAAATTTATATATTTACATTTTATAATAATATTACTAAAAATTTCCTAATGTTATTTTATTGTAAAATGTGAGACACTATATGTTAAAAATATATTTTTAATGTAATAAAACATGTACAAAAAATAGTAAAACCATTTAGAAATTAAATGGTCTATAAATTAAATTTCAAATGAAAGATAAAATATATTTTTTGATAATATTATATTTAACCATTCATTATATGCATCTCAAAAAATATTATATGAAATAACTTTCAATGGTCATATGTGACTTATAAAGACATACATCATACTTTATTCACTATTCTATCATAATTACTTAATTATCATGATGATATGAAAATAAAAATAATAAAGGTAATTTAGTTTTTGAAAAGAATTCTGAATATAATAAAAGAGTTGAAAGTATATATCTATATATATATATATATATAACATGGATGATGGAATCACGATCTATCATAGGGAAGTAGTACACATTGACCCCTTATAGTCCTTCGACCAGGGGATCGAGGTTCATGGCCTCACCGGCTATGATGGTATGTCACCTATCCTATAGGCTATATATTTTCTAAAACACATTTTAATGAATAAAAATACATTATACTTGAAAAATATATAAGAAAAAAAGGTATAAATTATGCTTATAATTTTTTTAAAATTATTTAAAACAAGAAATGAATTTCAAATTTACTTATCAAAATTAGGATAAATTTGTTTATTATAAATATTAGATTTTACATTCTACCACCTTATATAAAATGAATCCACAAAATTTTTATTTCTCCTGCTAATGAGTATCTAAAATGTTATTTTTAATATATTAATTATGTGAGGTATAATTTCTAATGAGGTACCGACCTTTCTATCTTGGGTGATATTAATAAACTCATCTATTCTAAAAAAAATTGTAAGAAATACCCCACAAAAATGTGTATTAAGACCCATATAATATAATTTATTATCTTAGAGGGTTCATAGTTACCTATAAACTAATTTTTTTTATTGGTTGATTTGAAATGTGAGATGTGATTTGTATATTTTGGTAACTAATATAGATTCTATGTCGATATAAACTTTCTATTTCCCAAACACATAAAATTTATTTAAATGATGAATAATTTGAATTTCACAAATAAAATTCCCATAATCTTCAACATTGTAATGAACTAACCCATGTCAGCAATACAAGTCACTCATGAGGGTCTGTCACATGGTGTGTACAACAAAGCAGAAACAACATTTCTCATAATACACCTGAATAAGAAAAACCAATAGGGTACAATGTGGAAGAAAAATAACATATCTATGAGACATACAATGTCAATCCAAATAGTCCAAACTAGAAATATAAAACATGGAATTTTTAAACTAGTCCCTGTGTGACCTTTCCTCACCACTAAACCATATATCTATAAAGATGATGATAATAAGAGAAACGAGCTTTCTATATAATTCCCTTCCCTTTATCCAGGTCTCGTAAAAAAATATCTACAACCACCCAAAGGAAAAAGTAGAGTATCAACATAAAGTCTAATAGGATACCACTATAGAATCTATACAAGATCTAATATCATGAATTAATCAGTTCTATATTGTAATAAAAATAAATTATTAATATTATTTTGGATAAAATAAATCCATTGTAAGACGTTCCATTGGTTTTCATAAAACATACCAAATTCACAAAATCCAGGAATATTTCATGTATAAAAGAAAATAGGTAATCCACCATAGATACACCATTATATGAGCATGAAGGTAACTAATAATGAAATCTAACATCATGTGATAAAATAATCCTTAATGAAAAATAACACAATTTAGGATCTCACCTATGGTAACTTGTGCTAGACATGAAATAAAAGCCCCAATCAAGTCATAATGTGGATACAAACAATATAACCTCTAGTGGCATCAGAAATACTAATGTGGCATGAAACCTATCATATAATTACACACAAAAAGAGTGAAAGTACATTTTAACACACCCAAGGTTACCTAATGTCCAATTTTTATTAAAATAAATTTTTAAAAACATTCTTAAATTTAATAAAACTTTTTCACATCAAAGCATTCCTACTTTAGGGAATGAAGACCCATTTCAAAACAATAACCACCCTCTAAATAATTTAATTAAACACTTTTGGTGTGTAAAAATCCATTTTTATAGAAAACCTAATTAAAAATATAAATTTCTTCCAAAAAACCATTCCAATGTCAAATCATGCATTTCATAGAATAATCTAATAGAATTAACAATAATATAAATAAATTAAAGAATTAACCCCTTGTAAATAAAAACCTACCACAAGAATGGATGAAAACTAGTCACCTATAATAATGGATATTAGAAATAAATAGATCAACCTATAAAAGACAAGGCATGAGGGAAAACTACAAAGAACTGGTAGAAAGCACAACCCAATCATGATCTAATCCATAAACGCATCCAACAATGCTAATATAATTAATGGAAACGAAGAAGTAGAAAAACCACTTTCTAGAAAGAAAGTGATGCAACCACCATGGGAATCTAACACTGATTAGAGTAATCATAAATGAGGGAGATCAATCAAAATTTCCCTAGGTTTTGAGGGGTAGGTTTAAATGTCTAATGGAAAAAATTAATGCATGAAGCTTTATAAAAACCAATTGAATTTAACAATTCATTTTTTGAATACCTTTTACATTGTGAATTCCACCATGTCTCATATATACCAAAAAAGGAGTTGACTCATGTTAAAAATCTTGATTCCAACCATTTAACATTGTGAAAACAATTTATGGCTTGTAATTTTTTATTCTCTTAACTAGACTCATGGTACCTTCCTGACAATTGATTCACATCATGTAAACAATTCACGTTATGAATGTGTCCAGAAGGTAGTGCATAATCTAGTTTCTACAAAAAATCTCAGAAAATACCACTAATTCAACTCAGACTCCATTAATTTAGAAAAAACATACATCCTAAAATCTTATATCAAAACAAGGGTGGATAAATACTAGGGATAAGGTAATGGGATGTTACTATTCTATCCCAACATGCTCTCCTAAGCTCGCTCCTCTTCTCCCGCCTCAGTTTCCTTCCACCAATGCTGGTGAGTCCTCCCCACCTCTGATTTCTTCCGACGAGATCCCTCAAGTGATCAATTTCATTATTCCCAGGGTTTCTCCCCAGATTCATTTTTTAGGGTTTCATCCCTGACCCCTCCATGGCTTTCCCTTTCTGTTCATCTTTTTTGGGTCTTAGCCCCATGTTTGTTTTAGGGTTTCAATCTCGTTTTATCGTTCCTTGTTCCATGGTGGTCAAGAGTATCAATTTTTTTTATTGAGGAGTTTTGATGGATATATGGTCCTTGGTTTGCTTGTGAAAGTTATTTTTTGATGTTTTTTGTGAGTTTGATGTTTTCTTAGTAGTGGATTGCTATGGAAGTCCTTCCCAGTTTTACTCCTCTCTGACCTCTAGATCCACTGTGCCCTTTCAGTTCGGTCGGGTGCGATGGATTCCATGCGGTTTTGGGTTGTGTTGTGCATGGTGGTGGGGGGTTTTAGGTGGCCCGGCCGGGGTTCAGGCGATGGTGGGGTTTCAATTTGGATGGGTGGTTTTAGAAAGATCTTGACTCCCTATGAAGACTCCATACTTCTCCTACACTGCTCTGTCTTCAGGTATCACCTCTCCTCTCCAGTTCGGTCTAGCGAGGTGGTTGTCATGCAAGATTTGGGAGGTGTTATTCAAGTTGTTATCAGTATTCTATGAGGAAAAATATTTTTTAGGTTGATTCTTTTTGTAGATGGTATGTGGTGTTGTGATGGGGGACGATAACTTGATGCTTGCAAGGCATTTTGATGTTCTGGTGTGGGGTTGATCAGCGACGACAATAGTGATGGTGGATCAGAGTTTATGATAGTCATGGTAAGGGAGGCTCTGCGAGATGGCGACAACGATGTGTAGGTGATGGTGGTCAGAGAAGTGGCCAGTGGTGATGAGCCGATGAGGTTGAGGTTTAAGGTGATGTGACAGAACGAAGGTGGTGACGGTGCTGAGAGGATAGGATGGTGTGGTGATGATGGCGGTGAGGTGTCTCCTCGGTGGCTGGTCTCTCGGGCTGCTCACTTGCCCGATATTTTTCTTTTCCAAGGTTTGAATTTGAATTTTCAAATTTTAATGTGGCTTTTGGGATGTGGTTTGTTGTGTAATGGTTCATGTGGATGATGTTTGGAACTGATTTCCGGTATATTTGAGGTTCCAACTTAGCCAAAAAGTGGGTTTTTAAGATGAAAAAAAGGATTTGGTGGTCCTTATTATCCTGGAATTGCAAAAAGTGAAGGTCATTATTATCTCATTGAAAACTCCCACTCCCACATATTGTGTATATCCCATCAACACTGCTATTATAAAAACAAGGTCTTAGTGACAACATAGACACCCTGCCTTTAACATAGTCATCAGGTCATGGCCCACCAGGTACCACTAGTTGCCCCACAGACACATGGTCCCCACCCTGGGGCCCACCCATATGCTCAAACGAGTCATCTGACAAATGACAGCCCCCATAGGCCTAAACTTGTCCTTTCCTGTGTGATTTTTCCTCACTCACACACACCCTAGAAAGCTTCCCAGAAGGTCACCCATCCTGATCACTACTCCAGACCAAGCATGCTTAACAGTGGAGTTCTAATCCGGTAGGCTCCCTAAAATGAAGGTGTACCTTGTTGACATGAGTCTTATCATTTATTCATTTAACCCTTTATCAGTCTGGGGTGTTACATTCACCCCCTTTACATGTCCTCATTGTGGGCCCTACATCTCAACCCAGGTAGTGCATCACACTTAAGGCTAGGTACCACCTCGGATACCAAATGTGACAACTGTCCCCTGCAAACAACACAGACACCCCACCTTAACATGGTCTTCAGGTCCTGGCCCGGTAGGTACAACCAGTTGCCCTATAAGAACGTGGTCTCCACCCTGGGGTCCACCCACATGCCTGAATGGTTCATCTGAAAAATTGCAATCCCCACAGGCCAACACATGTTCCTTCTAGTTTGCTTTGTCCTCACTCACACACCCTGAAAAACTTCCCAAAAGGTCACCCATCCCGATCACTACTCCATATCAAGCATGCTTAACTGTGGAGTTCTAATCAGGTAGGCTCTCAAAAATAAAGGTATACCTTATTGACATGAGTCTTATAAATTAGTCATTTAACCCATTATCATTCTAGGGTGTTACATTTATAGTACATAGGCCAAGGGAATTCTTTTACCATGTTTTATCTTCTCTCAGCAATCCATAATCCAGAAGGGTTTCTTAACCATAGTGGTTCCAGGCTCAAGATCAACAACCTCCAAATCGATCAAATAAGATAGATCGGGTTTATACCTCCTTAAACGGGAAACATGAAACATGTCATGGATTGAAGTAAAACATGATAAAATTTCCAACATATACAAAACCTTTCCAAGACTCTCTATAATTTCAAAGGGGCTAACAAAACTCAGTACTAACTTACACTTCCTAACCAACTGACAATGTCCCAAGTGAGGTTGAACTCTGAGAAATAACCAATCACAAACCTCAAACTCTAGCAGCCAATGAGGATGGTCCAAATAAGATTTTTGATAACCCAGTGCTGAGATAAATCTCTTCTGGATAAATTTTACATTTTCCATCTTCTCCTGAATAAGACATATCCAAACCAAGGGATGCTCTCCCAACTCTACCCAGCATAAGGGTCATCTACATCACCACCCATACAATTATTTTAATAGATCTATCTTAATAAATAAATGGTAAATATTTTTAAAGTAAATCTCATCAAAAGGAAAATTATTTTCCCATGAAACACCAAAATCAATCACACATTACCAAAGTATAGCTTAAAGAACCAGTATAGATCCTTTGTCACTTATCTGTCTGTAGATGACATTCCATGCTCAATTTCAACTAGGAACCCATCACCTCTTTCAATCCATTCCAAAACCTTTATGTCAACAGCAGGTCCATGTCAGAAACAATTTCATAAGGAACCCCATGAAATCTCATAGCCTCTCAAACATACAAATTCCTGGGTTTCTCTAATTTTGTTATCCCCTTAAAATAGTGGAAACTCACTGATTTCATTAGTCGTATAACAATCACAAAAATATCATCCTTTACACTAGGATTCCATGTTAATCCAATGAAAAATTCCATGTAAATATCATCCCACTTCCGTACCAGTATCGGTAAGGGTTGTAAAAAACCATTAGGTCTCTTATGCTCTGCCTAAATTCTCTGACTTTTAATACACTTTAATAAAAAATATGAAGGTGAACATATTACCCATACCTACTATTATCAATGTCTCAAGTAATGATACATATTTATAGTCCTATGGTTCATGGACTAACAAGAATGGTGACCACATTCCATTAACTTCTTCCTTATAGAAAAAGAAACAACGAACCAATTTTGGAAACACAAATCAGCATTAAGAGATCGAGACAACTCACTCGAGGTCTCCCAACCATTTATGATTTTACTAAATCATTGGAAATAAGTTTCAGGAACTTTATTGAAGAAAAACCACTAATTAAATGATGAGTGATCTTTCATTGAATCTAAGTACACCTACCCACCATCTTCTTCCACTCCTAATATCATCTTAGAAATCAAACTCATTAGAGACTATTCTCCCACTAATTCCTTCACTGTTTGGGTTGGTAATTTCTTACTTGATGCATTGGTGACCAGGTTCCATTTCCCAGGATTATAATAAATATAAAAATAAAATTTATGGAGATAATAAATTGAACATATTTTTTTATGTTCATATCTCTCAGATCGAAAATGTACTTTATAATTTCAGGACCGTAAAATATTATAATCCACTCCCTAGAGAGGTAGTTATTCCTTGTTTTTTGGTGCTTGAATAACCATTTCCAATTAAATATTATTAGTATTTTAGTTCATCTCATGATTACATAACTAGAGTGATCCATAGTCCGCCACCTATTTCCCTATATCAAGATATTTCCCAAACCTATACTACAAGAATCACAAAAAACATCATAACTTGAACTTAAATCTGTAATAATCAAAACTAGATATGAATTCAACCTCAACATTAGTTCATTAAAAGTATATTTGACATTTTTTAGTCAACAAAAACTTTTTTCCATTACAAGTTAAGTTAATCATCATAGAAGTATGCTTGGAGAAGTACTTAATGAACCACATGTAGTAACTAGATAGTCCCAAGAAGCTAAGATCTCAAACACATTTCTAGGATGTTCCCTAGACAAAACCACCTGTATCTTTTTAGGATCAATTGAGATTCCACTATCATCTATAACATGGATATGAAATTTCACTTCTTGAATCCAAAACTCACATTTGAAAATATTACCATACAGAAGATATTCCCTCAATGTTCTAAGAATGATATCAAAAGGGTCCATGTGCTCCTTCTCTAACTTGGAGTACACCAAAATATCATTCATGAGAAAAAAAATAAAAATATTCTAATAACCGATGAAATATTTTTTTTATCAAACCCATAAATACCATTGGAGAATTGTTAAGATAGAATGGCATAACTAGAAACTCAAAAATTCCCATATTGGCTCCTAAATGTTTTCTTAGTAATATCCTCTTCTCATGATATAACCTAGTTGTACCCTGAATGAAGATAAATATTTGAAAACCATTGTTCCCACCTATTCTAATCAAAGAGATCATCATTCCCATGAAATGGATATATATTCTTAATGGTAAATTGATTTAACTTCTTATACCCATTCAAAGTTGGAGCCCCTCATCTACCTTCTTAGAAAAGATGACAGATGAAGCCCATGGTGACACACTAGGATGAATAAATCCCTTATCCTCGAGTTCAATAAGTTAGAACATAAGTTTCAATAATTCATAATATTATATATGATAATATGGAATATAAATGGGCATCATATGAGGTATAAGTTTAATGGTAAACTCCACCTCTATCTATGGTTTTAAACCAAAAAATCATTTGCAAAGTCCTTGGGGCACACACACACAACCAAAAGAGGTGGGATGCTCAAATAGGTATCAATGAAATATAAGAACATCTTTTAAAATTTAAAATAAATCACTCAAGAATATGCAACAACAGATCCCAACCTCTACAACCTAGAATCCTACTAACCTTGAAATACATGAGTTACTCAATCAGAAGAAAGAAAACTAAACTCAATGATGATAACAGTCGATATATGACTTAACTATAATCATCATATCCATTACAGTAATCAGGTCTTGAATTTCATGATCAAGAATTAATAAATCCCATAACACTTCGAAGTCCACTATCATAACTCGACATGTAGGACATTTGAAACCTTTTTTGGACCTCTTTATCAATGGTTTGGAAAGATCCAACAAGAACACAATAAGATGTGAATACAATACCATAAGTCAAGTAGGTTTTAAAAAATAAAATAATGAGTACCATTAGTATTAAAAAAAGTTAGCACCATAGAAGATGAAATAAACATTGTACCTATAACAATCATTGGACCTACTTCAGATTCATATGGTGTATTCTAGGTTGTATAAAGTTATCTAGTCTCAGCTCCTCCCTATGATTTTATAGACACATGAACATCCTTGTTTTATTGAGGTTAAGACCCACCTCCCTTGGAAACATCAGTACAAAACAACGAACCCATGGTGAGAGTGGATCCATCCTTACTACCTCGGGAAAACCTTTCAAAAAAAACTCACCAGATATACAGCTTATCCACAATGATGACATGTTTTGGGAGCCTCTTTATAATTAGTCTTGTTATAACCTGGAATTCAAAATTGATAGCATAAAACCAGTTATTGTCCTATCGAATCCCATGAAATAGGTCCTGACGAAAACTGAATAGCTTTACACTTTCTTTTCTGGATAGATGATACACCGTAGATAACAGTTGTACCATCCAAATCTCTTCCCAAACCTATTTTTAAAGATTTTTTTGGATCTATAAAACCCACCATGTTGATTACCTTAAAAAAGGTTAGAAGGTACATAAGACTCCGCATTGAACGAATATCATCCATCAATTCCGACTCAAACCTTTGAGCCATTATATAATCATTGGTGACTAGCCTAGGTGAAAAATGAACCAACTCAACAAAGTGAGTTTAATAATCCAAAATGGTATAATTATGTTTCTATAATTTTAGAAACACCAAAGTATTTTCAATAAGTAATGTCTCATGATAAATCTTCTGGTTGAATATTTTCTTAAAGGAAGTCAGGGTAAGATCCTTGTGCATCTTTACAAGAATAATAGATTCACAACAAATCCTTCCATATCACTCTAACATATATATAGTAAAAATATTATTAGAGTCCCAAGGAGTAATTATAATGTTGAATTTCCTCTCAATCTACTCAAGCAACTCCTCATATTATTGGGGTCTTTTTTCACCTTGGAAGATGGGTGGATTTTTATTAGTAATTTTGGATCCACGATATCCATTGATCTTCCTATGTTCCAACACCTATAAGACCTAGAGTCTGAATAGATCATACTACAGCTTCTACCAAAGAAGGATTCAACTTATAATCTGATCTCATAACTTCATCACTCATATTTTTAAGGGTTATTCTTGGAGGAATTATCTAAAAAACAAAATAAAAACACAAATCATCCTAAGAAAAACAATTCTAAAATCATAATATTAACATCAAGTATCTATATCAGGCTAGGTAAGGATCTAATTCCAATTTTTAGTGAACCAACCCATTTCATCTAGATAAGTGAACCAAGAAGTTCCATCACATGGTGAGTAAAAAAATGGGGTACCACCATATCTCATGATAAACCAAAACAAGGAAAACCAATAGGTTATACCATTGAATAAAATGAACATATCCCTAGTAGATATAATGTCTACAAAAACAAGCCAAACAAAAATGATAAAACATGAAATTTCTAAAGATACCCTAGGTCACAATATATCACCACAAAACCTCATTATATGAATATTATAACAACAAGAGAAAATGAGAAGATACATAATACTCTTACCATTACCTGAGTCCTACAAAACAACATCTACAACATCCCAAAGGAAAAAGTAGGGTGTGAGAACAAATCCTAGTAGTATAACACTAAGGACTCTCTATATGCTCTAATATGAACAATGCATCAATTATAGCTTTAAATAAAATTCATTTTACAAATAATTTTCATAAAATAAAACAATTTTTTGAAGAGTTCCTTTAGTTTTCCTAAAACATTCCATATTCACTAAATTCAAGAATATGTCAAGTATAAAGGAAAACAGGTAAGGACCCATGGATACACCATTACATAAGAATGTGAGAAAATAACCCTGATATATACCATCAAATGATAAAAAACCATTAATGAAAAAACACACCATTAGGGACCTAACCTATGGGTATACATTCTAGACACGAATAAAAATAACCAATCCTGGAAAAATTTGGATCCAAAAAATATAGCCTCTAGTGGAATCACACACACAATAGTAACATAAAACCACTCATGGTATTACACACATAAAGAGTTACAAGTCTATTCTTAGTGCACCTAGGGTTACCCAATGTTCTATGTTTGTAAAAATTCATTTAAAGAACATGCTCACATTTACTAAAAAAAATTCATATCAATTCCTTTCCATGTCCAATCATAAAGACCCATTTCAAAATCAAAACAACCTTTTTATTCATTTAATGAAACACTTGGTTTCACAAAACCCTTTTTTAAATAAAACCCCTTTAAAAACATTAATCTCATCCAATGGAAACATTACAATTAGAAATAATTCAATTACATGGAATAACCCAATGGAATTGATAAGAACATAAATAAATTCAAGAATTAACCCGTTGTAGAAAAACACCTACCACTAGAATGGAGGAAGCCTAGTGTCATTTGACAATAGAGATTTGAAACAAATAAATCAACCTCATAAAGAAAACGAATGAGGGAAAACAAAACTATATTGGTAGAAAACACAACCCAATCATGGTCAGATCCTTTAGAACTACCAGTACCACTACTATAATCAATATAAATGAATAGTTAGAAATATTACTTATCAATGTGAAGTGGCACAACTTACAGAGGGACCTAAGACCAATTGGAGAAATCTAGAATAAGGTATAACACCAAAAATCATATAAAAAACCCTAGGATTTGAGAGGATAGGTTAGGTGTGTAGTGTGATAAAAACAAATGGAATCAAAAAATTCCCTTTTTGAATCCATTTTATAGTGTTAATTCCATCAGGATTCATATACACCGAAAAAGTAATTTCCTTGGGTTCAAAATCCTAATCCTGGCCATTTCACATTGTGAAAACATTTTGCATATTTTAATTTTTCATTCTCTAAACCATACTTGTGGAATCTTCTCAAAAATAGATTCACATCTTATAAACCATTCAAAATGTGAATGTGTATAGCAGGAAATTCACATACCAATTTATATATAAAATCTTAGAAAAGGCCTCCAACTCAACCAAGACTCCAATAATTAAAACATACATATATCCTAGAACATTTTATCAAATCAATGTTTGATAAATACCTCTAAGATGAAAAATAGGATGTTATAAACCTAATGTGAAATTATCATACAATAAAAAATTTCTTCAATCAGTCAAGATCAAATATTTGGGGTGGTAATTTTATGATCATATAAAACTTCTTAAATATACTAGTATAGATATATCCAATATTTCATAAGATATCTATAAAACTAGAGGTGGGTATAAGTGTACTTTAATTATCACAATCTACCCCAAAATTTATCATTGTTTGGGACCTTCTATGTTTCCTTGGTCTAAGTGGTTGGTGATGATTTTCATTCAAGTTAACATTGGGATTTTGAAATTTACATGAAAAAATATAAAGTTCCCAAAATTCAAGGAATTAAAGTATTAGTGTTTCTATAAGGTGAATTTATTTCCCAACATCATGTTTACTAAACTTTTCATTTTACCTCAGTAATTAGTTTCTATAAAACATCCATTTCAAAACATAAAACATCTTCTAGTTTCATTGAGACATTTTTATTGGTTCTTCTTCCCACATTCCGGACATATAGAAAATTTAATATTCTTTCGTCCATGGTCATTATCACCTGATCATTCTTAAAACTCCATTCTCAATTTTTTTGGAATTTTAAGTTAGTTTATGTTGTAAACTATTAATCAATATAGGTAATTTGAAATAACTATATGATTTTCTTGTCTATATCATACCCCATTTTTTTACTTATTAGTACAATCATCACATTCTTTATCAAACCCATGTTAACATGGTTCCTCCTTATTCCCTACATTTACTAAAAATAATGTTTAAGATGAGAATATATATATAAGGAAAATTAATAACTTTGATGAAATAACTCATAAATTATGTGTATAATATAACTTATGAACTTATAGGTTTTGATCTATGTTATCCATGTTCATTTCCTATAATTCTTACTAACTTAAATATATTAAAATACCTTATAAGGGTTCCTAAAGAGAATGTGAATTGAACAAATCATATCACCCAAGATTTTTTGAGAAAGTGTGTAGTTAATAAATTTTTCATGAAATATGTGTGCATTGAGTAAATATTAAAATATCCTTTTCAGGGTTATTACACGTTAGAACATCTTGTATAGATCCTAAATATAATTTTTTATATCTAGACAGGTATTTCAATACTCAGAAATAACGAACTTTCTAAATTTCCAATATTTTCTGATAATTTATATTATTAGAAATATCCTAAGGATTATGACTACCCACGAAAAGATAATCCATGTTATAATTCAAACTGGGAATCCCCAAGACAAACAAAAATAAATATTAAATTATTTTAATAAATTCAACATAATATTTCACAAGTAATCTCAGAGTCTTGGGGACAAAAAGGTTTAACATATTTGGTGATTAGGTAAATAAATATCTTATTACACATTATTACTTCAGAATCTCCAATAATAAAAATTATATATGACTTCTTTCTACCCAAAAATACTTAATATAATATCCTAAATAAAGGAAATAAAAAGAAGTGGTGAACTATAATTCTTAGTAAGGGAAAATTATCAATGATCCACAACTTGTTAGATCATAAATTTGTGAGAAAAAATTAATCATAGGAGAAAATATCTATTAAATGGAAATTGGAATAATAAGAGACAATCTTATTAAATGATATAACATCATTGATAATTGAATAATATAAATTAACCATAATGGAAATATAAAACATATGTTATGTCCTAGAAACATTTGAAATAAATCATAAACATACGAAAGATAATCTAGGAATGTGCCATAATATATAAAAGTGGAATATGATTAAGAATAAGTAATAATAACCTTTAAAGAAACCTGATCATGGTCACATAATTAGTTTTGAGAAAACCAAATCATGCCTATGCATTACGATGTGAGCAAATCCAATCATGATTTTACATTAAGTTGTAAAAAACCTAATCTTATCCATGCATAATCATTATCTAATGGAATATAAAATTTTAACAAATTCATTGGTGGATGATATAGGTCCCCAACCATCACATAATGATATATCATACATATTTATTCTATATGAAATATAATCAATCATCATATCATTAAAATCCATTAGAATAAAAAAAGATTCATATAATTTCCAAATGGTATCCCTTAACATAACATTAAGATTATATCAATTTTCACCATAAATTAAATATTCATAAGGAATATAAAATAATTTGGAGTATTATTATTTTAATTACACCATGATAGGTATAAACTTTGTTGTAAGTGAGGAAAATGAAAATGAAATCATGAAAAACATTTTATTATTGTTCTTGCAACATAGTTGTGAAAAACAATTCATGAGTCATTTCATCAACTAAATTGAATAGTAATATATAGAGAAAATTGTAAAAAATAATCTTATAAATATTTGAATTATGGAAACCTTGAAATGAAATGAAATTAAAGACAAGAAATGTGGAGTGGAAGATAAAAATCCACACATAAAAAATAAATTCCATTATTATTTTAAAAGAAATTAATAAAACCTACGTCATTAAAATGGATAAAAACCTCTATTTATGGAAATTAAATAGAAAATATAAATATAATTGTAATATAAAAAATAGGATTCTAATTAATAAATTACAATATTTACATGAAGAAAAATATATACATATAAGAAAAAGTTCCATTAGAAATGGTGGGAATTTTTCATAACAACATAAACTTTTTAGGAAGATGGAAACTGATGAAAGAGGAATATTTTGATGAGAAAATGAAATTATCCAAAAAAAGTGGGAAATCATAAATAATATAGAACTATTATCATAACCAAAACAAAATATTTTTTAGTCTAGGAATGTAGTTTATGACTCAATGAATGAAAATTGAGTTGATGAAAACCCTTACTAGGAATTCTTCCTCAGTTGAAAACATTCTATGATTTATAATAAAAATATCCCAATAAATCATATATTAAATCACATTACTCATATTTTTTTACCTTTTTTAAAAATATTTATTTTCACTTATTACATAATTTTTACTTGTTTTTATTATATATTAATTCTTGTTAATTTTTTATTTATCCATTCCTAGATTTTTTTTATAATGGTAGAAATTTTCATTTTATTTTTATAAGTCCATCCTATATATAATTGTAATGGTAATAGATATAGAAGTTATAAAATTTTTTTTAAGTCCCATATTCCTCCCATGGGACTTTGATGTGTGATTCGTAAATACAAAATCTAAAACGGGTTTGTTTTGATAATCATTACCTTATAAAAGGTTGTTTGTTATTATTGAGTTTAAATATTAATATTAAAATTCTAGAAACAAAAAAAACATTATATATTAATATGAAATATTATAAAAAATTATTTTCGATAAAAATCTATGATAAAAATTCACATCATTTTTCATATAGGATGTTAAACTGAAAAAAATTAGATCATTCTAAAACCAATTGTATAAGTATGATTATGGAATGATTTTATTATATTATTATCATTATAAAACTATGAGAAAATAAAAAATATAACATTATTATAAAGTATGATAATTATCGATATTTCTTAATCATTCATTATATATTAATTATAACATTGTTCTCATTAGTAGTGAAACCGACCAAAATGGAAGCGTGTTATAATGAAAGAACTAGTAAGAATAAGTTATTTAATAATGGTAATGAAAATATACATGATATGATTTTTTGGAATGAAAATATAGTGGAAACTATTTTTTTAGAATAATTTAATCTTCCCATAGAAACCTTCTTTATTTAAAAATGACTTTGGTAATACCAAGTGACAAGAAACATATGAATGTGAGAGAGGATTATTCGGGAAAGAAATGAGGTAGAATATATGGAAGAATTATAAATTTTAGAGTGAATTTTAATGTGTGGTGGAAGGTTTCTTTTATAAGTGAGTGGAATCACACTCTTGTAAATACATATAACATTAAAAAATAAAGTAAGTTTCCAAGGAAATTTGTAACAAATAAGCGCAATTTTGAATATAAGGTTAGAGTGGGTCTAGATATACTCAATAAATAAAATTACATAATATAAAACCAACCTTTATTTTATTTCATATAAAAAAAATAATAAATTAAAAAGGGATAAAAATTATGGAGGTTTGAAATAGTGGAGCCCTAGGTCATCTACTCTAACCAAGTTAACCAGGTAACTAGATTTTTTACCGAAGTCACCATTCATAATGACAAAAAATGAAAGTGGTGTCATTAAAAAATTTGGACCTAATGATTTCAAATATTTATTCAATTTTATAAAATTAAATTTCTATAATAGGTCGAAATAAATTTTAAAATAATCCAACAAAACGTGATGAAAAATAGTTTCCCATAAAAATGTATTTTAAGTTGAAAAATGTTTTTATATAAAAATTAAGTGAAATTTAGATCCCAATGACATTGATTATATTTTTTAGTCAAAATTAACTATTTAAATTTTAAAACCAATTCATAATAGAATTAAACTTTGTAAATACATGAAAATAAAAGATAGTTTTTTTAAAAATATGTATTTTCTACTATTCACCCAAAAATCAACTTTTTAAGAAAATTCTCAAAAATCACTATATGATAATTTTGGTTTTATGATATAAAAAATGACATCCTTTTTTCAAAGTAATATTCTAAAATTTGGAGATTAAACTTTCGAATAAAACTTTATAATGCGTGAAAATCAATTTAGTTAGAATAAATTTTTTTTCTTTTTGTTTAAGAAAATTGAATATTTTTCTTATAATGAATATAACTCTATAAAATATAATACATAATAATACATAATGAAATTAATTTACTATTAAAATTACCTAGGTGGTTAAATTATTCTCCCATTTTGTAAATTTCATCCTCACAATTTTATTCATTACTTAAAAAAATAAGGATGTTGCTCCTTTATATAATTTTATAATTATCATTTTACTTCTTCATTCACATGGAAAAACCTAAAATTGATAAATCACCTTATTCTAAAAAAAACCTTTTCTCTATGATCAAGTATCTGCACACGGTTTTCCCCAGATGAAATATTCTCATCGCACTATACTACCTTAAGGATCAAAACATGAGGTCATATAACATATATTTCCTTAATAATGAAACATAGAACACATCATGTACCCTGAATAAAAATTATAGGAAAGTCCACTCAATAAGGAACAGATCAAAATTTCTCCAAAATTTCATAGGGATTAATAAACCATGGACATAAATTTCCATTTTTACCAAAACACATAACACTTTTCCATTGAGATACTTTATGGAAAACATGATCGCTTACTCCAAAAGAAATATCTTTCCTCTGGTTATCTGCATAGCTATTTTACCTAATCTAAGCTTCCCTCATATACTTTCAAATCATATTTAACTTTTAATCCATCTCTTTTACCAACTCTAGTCTTGTGGTGAACAAAAATGGATACCCATACAAACTGGTACTCGACCCTTCCCATCACATACCTGAAGGGAATCCCTAATCCCCATGGGTTGTAAAATAGAACCCCGACATCAAAAAAATCATAGGGAATTATTTTTCCCAACCTGAAGTAGAAAACATGGCATATATATACACTTAGTTGAGGGAAACAACATAATAGAGAATAGTAATAAATATTTCTTTCATAACCGAAAAAATACAATGTAATTGATATAACTCAAAGGTAGCTAAAAAACACCAAGGTAAGAGTTCAATAGTAAAGGAGAAAAAAAGAGAAAAATATACTCCATGTGGGAGAACTCCCACCATCTCACCACTAACTACCCATACATGTCTAATGGAAACCTCATTGCCTCACTGAGGTTCCTTGTATTTCCCTACATCAAAAGACATAACCAGGTCTATGCACCACTAAAGGGGTGCACAAGGTGTGAGGTAAATAGGCTCAGTAAGATCCCACCCATGTTCTCTATAATAAGAATTTTTTTAAAAATATGAATATTAAAAACATTGAAGAAAACAAAGAATTATAATTATTTAAACATTTTTTATATCAAATGCATGGTAAAACATTCCCCTTTTTCAACTATTCCAAATAATCCAAGTAAAAAAGTTTCAAATCATATCACATATATCAAATAAGTTCAAAAAATGTATCAAATATCATATCAAATAAAAAATAATAAAAAATAAAATCACAGGTAACAATATTCTAAGGTTAACTATAGGTCAAGAAAGCTATAACACTTATAACCAAACATATAAAATTGCACGCATCAGGTCTTTAGACACATGTATCGAATCTAGAGAGACGAGGAACACCCCAGTTGGTGAACCTCCTAATAGGTTTAACAAATCCCTAGAACAACGTGCCTGTAGAGTAGAGGAACACCCCATGAGTGACCCCCCCTGACAACATCAATAGACAAGTCTTATTACTAAACCTTCCAACTAAGTACCCAAGGCTTCCCATATGCTACGTTTTTCAACTCGTTAAATCAAACCATGCTTTGAAAACCATTTAACAAATCAATTTCCCAATACATTAAAAATACACATTCCTTTTTCCAAATAAGGGTAAAATAATCTTTTCTCAAAAACCTATTTTTTACACAAACATAAATGAATCATCCAATCATTTACTTTTATTATAAAAAATTTATCAAAACTAAAGTAATAAAGGTTCATCTAAAATAGGTTAGATATGGAACCACCTACCTCAAACCAGGTTTCACATGCCTACAATGGAATCCACCAATAAGGAATGAACACAATGACAACACCAAAGGCCCTAGAACTTAATCCCATATCTAAGAATCAATTTTACAATAAAAAAAGTCAGTGGAGAAGAAAAATGGAACATACCTCAAGGAACTCGCATGTTGCCCCACAACTAGCACAAGGTTCTTCCTCCAAGAGAATATTGTAAAATAGTTATTTAAAGTGTCAAGAAGAACATCAACATAAGATTAATGGATCCGAAAACACAATGCAACAACACTTCCATAATCGATGGTATCGAATAAGTAGAAATATCGCTTACCTGGAGAGAGGCAACACAACCACTATGCAGATTAATCATCGAACAAAATGATCTAAAAGGATCATAGATCCCCAAAATTTACTAGGAGAGATATTATGTTTTTAGGTAGAAACTCTCATGTTAAATAAAAATAATCATATGTAAAGTGTGGTAAAAACCCATGGTCCTAAACCTTTCATGACATAAACCCATTTCCTGACATGAATTTCATGACTTATTAGATTCACTAAAAAGGAAATCACCTCAAATTAAAAATACCAATACCGTTGATCACATGATGTAAACCAGTTTCATGACTTGTAAACTTTTGATGCTCTAAACTATTTCATGACATCTACCTTGAAATGTATTCATTTCATGTAAAAAATTCATGATTTGAATGTGTATAGTAGGAAGAATCTATAGAAAAACATTGAAAATACCCCTGGACAAACCAGACCCCAAATGAAATCCCCTTAATCCTTTTATATATTTATATACAGACTCCATTAATTCAAAAAAGCATACATCCCCTAGCTTTAGTTCATCTTATCCAACAAATACTCTCTATCATCAAAGGTCCCAAAATGCACCCAAATGAAGAGGGAAACAAAAAGAGAGAATATGTAACTGAAAGAAGGTAATGAGATGATACAAACTTCATGTTACAAGAATTTTCATAATTAAGAAGTCATGTGTAATAATGTTACTCTAGAAAGAGGTGAGTCTACTACTCCCTCACTAAAGTTTCACACTCCTATGTATCATAGGAATCTAATTCATGTTACAATAAAACTCCGACTAATGGGATATAATTCCCATGAAAACCTTTCACCTAGATTCAATGATCTCTACCACCTGCTCCACAACCAAAATTTCTAGCTTTAAATCAATCTCTTCCTAACTCAGAACTTAAGAAGGGTCAAGATGGGACTTCTTGAGTTGAGATATATGAAAACAATCATGAATATTTCTCAATAGAGTCAGTAATTTAAACTAACAAGCAAAATTACCAATCCTCTTAGTGACCTCAAATGGTCCAAAATATATCAGATCCAACATTCCCTATTTCCCAAGCTGACGATGACCCAATCGAGGATAAACTTTAAAGAAAACCCCATCACCAATGGAAAACTCAAAATTTCAATGTTGATGATCCACAAATGATTTTTTCCCACTCTGAGATTTTATCAGATATATAAGTATATCATGAATCCTCACCAACATATTTTCAATGAGACTTGATCCCACATGAGTGGAATCTCCCGCCTATGACCAACAAAGAGGTAACCTTCACGGGCGACCATAACGAGCCTCAAAGGACTCCATTTTCATAAAAAACTAATATCTATAGTTATAAGAAAATCAAATAGTCCCAAATTTCTATAACATGATGCACCAGAATCCAAGATGAAGGTATAGAGCTTATCCTCTATGATATGAATATCACACTCTGTCTGATCGTCTATCTATGGATGGTATGTTGTACTCAACTTGATTGGAGACCTCATTACCACATAGAGACTCTTCTAGAACCATGTGGTTAGTTTAAGATACATATCTTAAAAAAATTAGAATAAACCCCATATCACTTGACAACCTCCTACACATACATCTTTCCTAGATCTATAACTTTAGTGGTGTTCCTATTCAAAATGAAATTAGCTGATTTTTTCAATGGCTCAATCACTACCTGTATAGTATTTTTACCTCAAGGAGTCTGTGGTAATCGAAAAAAACTTCCATGGAAACCACATCCCATTTCCAAACCCAAACCGAAAGAGGTTGAAAAAAATATAATCTTTCATATTCTCTGCTATTATATGATGGTAGGTGTAACAACGAGACACACAATATACAATGTCACACTTCATAACTGGCCCCCCAAATCATTATATCATATCATAATACATTTTCATAGTTTCCATATGTACAACCCATGAAGAACTATGATAGTCATGAAAACCCAATCTCCTCACAGATGCCAAGATAACAAACTGATCCCCAAAGCAGTGAAAACCATCTAAAGAGATACCAACCGAAAATAGTCTCCCCACCATAAAGGGTTTCATGAATTCCTCGTAACTCATCAACCCAATAATGACCCTACAGAATAGAATTGGGGAGAGGCAATGATAATCTAAAACTAGTTAGAACCATACCTAAAACATCCTCTCAAGCATCTAGATGAAATTGAGTGAACATTCCCATAAGGTTTCATTATTATTTGGATTCCAAAACTTCTTGTAATGGAACATTATTACTAAAAGCATCTGCAATGACATTCCCCTACCTAGGGTTTAGGAAATGTTTAAGTTGAACATATGATGGTATTATACCCAAAAACTTTGTCTAAGAATCAAGTATTTCTGAGAAAATATATAACTCAAGCTCTTATTGTTAAAAATGACTATGAACTTATCCCCAAAGTGATAGTGCCACCAAAATTTGAGTTCATACATAACTATGACCAGCTCTGAATCATGAGTAGGGTAATTCTTCTCATGAGACCGAAAATGATGAGTTTCATAGGCCACAACATGATCATTCTGCATAATCACACAACTAATACTAGCACTGGAAGTATCAAAGTACAATAGATAACCTTTACTGGGATTAGGTAAGGTCATAATAATATTTTATTTGAGGATCCATTTCAGTTCATCGAAAGAAGTCTGAAAGTTTGTATCCCTTGTGAATTTCACCCCTTTCTTGGTAAGAGCAATCAAATTTGATAAAGCTTTGATAAATCCTTGATGATCCTCTGATAGTAGCCAGTAAGACCAAGGAATATCAATATTTTAAAGATGTTTTGTGGCTCCTCCCATGAAAATACAACCTCCACCTTCTTATAATCAACTGATATTCCATGCTCATAAATCTTGTTCCCCAAGAACTTCACTTCTTGGATCCAAAAGCAACATTTTAAAATTTTTCCCTAAAAATGGTGACTTATCAGGATTTCCAAAATCAATCCTATATATTTCTTGTTCTCATTATTAAATCTAAAATAAATCATAATATCTTCTATGAACAGTACTAAAAAAAGTCGAGATACTGATGGAATATCTAGTTCATAATGGCTATTAACATTAGAGGAGTGTTAGTCAAACCAAAAGGAATCAAAATAATTTTATAACAGTCAAACCTGATCATGTAATCCTTATTTGGAATATCAGACTCCCAAGCCCTGAGATAAGGATAACCCAACAAAAAATCGAGCTTTTAAAACCCCTTTACCCCCTTTAACTGATAAAAAAATTATCCTTTCCATGAAAAGGATACTAATCCTTATTTATACTCTAGTTCAACTTATGATAGTCTATAAAAAATCAAAGTGAACTGACACATTCTTGTTGTGGGGTGTGTTAAAAACAATTATTTACTAAGTTAAAAATTTAGTAAAGTGGTTAACCTAGGTTGTCTCTAGAGAGGAGGGATCAACAATCAATTAGTTTCCTTTAATTAGAAGGAAAATGGGGTATTGTTAAAAATGTTTTATTTTGGAAAGAAATGAAACTAAACAAAGGGAAACAATATAAGAAAAACATTGAGAAAATTTTGACAAAACAAGTGATTGAAACTATTATATGATAAGGGTCATAAATAAAGGTTCAGTTTTCAAATTTTAATTCTATCATAGTTTTAATTTATCCAATTCTCTTATGAAAATTTGATAAAAGTGAGAATCCACAATTGCTTCTTATCACTCCCATGGTAAAATAGTAATATTGAGAATAAACCTTACTAAAATATTAGATTGTTTTAGTCTCCTTCCAATGTGTGATTGAGTTGTAGAAAATAACTCCAAATTTTTAGGCAATTCCCAATCAGGACTTGTTTATCGCAAACAATCAAGAATGTTCACTACCCCTCCCACACGTATTGGTGATATATGAGTAATTAACCAATAATCCCTGATCTATTCCATCATATATAGACTATAAAATAATGGAGATAGATATTTATCATTTACCCAATCAATAAAAATAATAGAATCAAAAATCTAATACAATCATACATGATAATAAAAACAGTTATAAGAAATTGAGGTCGATTTCACAGAAGATAGAAATGGAACTTAAAACATTAAGTGAAAGAACTCATCAATTACAAATGTGAAAATATCTCCTTATCCAATCACACATAATTGTTCCCCTACATGTGAAGGGTATCCTTAAATAATTGGGAGTAATAATTTATTTCAAATCTAATAAGAACAAATGATAGATAACAAACAATAGAAAATTTACTCCTCAAGAATATTGCTTATTTTATTCCCACTATCCAGCTGAAAATAACCAAGGTATCTTATTAAAAGATGTTTTTAATGGATTTGGATATCAACCCTCAAAATTTCAAAGATTTTGGATAGGTTTAAAGGAAGATATGTCCACATTAATGAACATGAATTTTTCAGGTTTCCCAATACTGTTTCACCTACTCTACTTTGACTCGCTTAGAGGATGCCTTAATGAGCTCCTTTATTCATGAAATTTAATGGGAACATGAACAATAAATTAATATTTATAATCCAGAGAGAATCATATTATTTTAATTTTGGTATCCTAATATATTCCTCATTTAATGAGGTAGGGTCCCTTCTATCGTCCAGAATAAATTTCATCAATTTAATGATTTTTATGGTCCAGTCTGTTTCAAATTGGATATGGGCCCAAAAGACAAACTTTAATCCCACAAAAAAGGAAGCCTAAAACAAATAACCACTTAAATTTGATCATCATTGTATAATTTATACTAAAAAAATATAAGCTCCATTAAACTTTCAATTTTCCAGAATTATTATATTTCACAATTAAACCCAAAATTCACTAAAAATACTAGATTAATGAAAATTACCACAAATTTAAAAAAAATTGGGGATTAAATAATTAAAAAACATGAAAAATAATGAAAATATTAACTCTATCATGAACCATACAACTTATTGGAAAACATCATTAGGGCTTCCCAAAGTGAAATACTGGGACAAACAATACCTTTATATATCATATCATCCAACTGAATCTTGATATCTTTCAGTTTTTTTGATTCCATATGATAAGTGGGTATCGAGATCAGTTTCTTACCCAGCACCAGATCAATTGTGAAATCCACCTCCCTATCTAGAGGAATACTGGAGAAGTATTCTTTGAAAATCTTAGGAAATTATTGATAACCTATATGATGATCAATCAGAGAAGAAACATCCTAAAGATCAACTAAAATAGTAGATAATTAACTTTTGACCTCTGGGTGTAAAGGTCCTGCATGACCATACCTCAGATCCCACTCTACCTAAAACACCTAAGAGCTCCCATCGATAATAATAAATGATACATGCCAAGGATAACAATCAACCTAAACATGATGAGAAATAAGACAATCCATCCTGATGATGAAGCCAAACAGATCCAGATCGAGAATAAAGAAATCTCAAACAAACTCTACATCATCTATCGATAGAAAAAAAGGAAATAAAAACCCCTACTATTTATTATTCCTAAGTTTTGTTGATAAATATATAACAAATGAAATGAGTTCTGTTGGAATTCTAAGCACATCAATAAAATAGGCATAAATAAACGAGTGGGGGCACTAGTATCGAATAAATTAGTAACTATAGAAGATTAAATAAAGATGGTACCCCTCACTGTCATTGGTCCCATGTAAATAAACTTTAGAAACTCATCCACTATGTGAAGGAACTTCACTTCTGAAGCCTGTGAATGGATCCCTGTAGTCCATGAAGTATCTGGATGTGCTGTAGTGACCTTTGCAGTCGACGATCCTGAACTATATCAAGGCGTAGACATAGCCTGGCATAATCATTGTAGATGACTATACTGACCATAACTATTGCACATATTCACAGATGCAGAACAAGAAAATTGAGTGTTCATGAACTTTCCACACTGATAAAAAGCCAGGGGCACAGTACTGGTTTCACCTGATGGTTAAGAGAAGGCCAGCTACTGATAACCACATCCACCACTCTTATGATGATCATTAATATTCCTATTCTTCCCATTGATTCCATTCAATTTTCCACATGGTGGAAGAGAAGTTATAGAAGATCCAACATTTCATGTCAGTCCATATCTACCTTCATTTCCCTATCTACTATCTTAACATAAATCCTCATCATGAATACCTTCAATATGATATTCTACCGCAAACCATGCGGGTACTTATGAGCCTTTAGCTGATCATTCTTTATTACCTCTAGAGAAAAAATAACCATCTTTGTGAATTGATTGGTATGACCTGACATTGAATGCTCTCCCTGCTGAAAGAAGAGGAACTCTAGAGACTCCACAATCATCAAACACTCTGAATAGAACTATTGGAATAAGAAGATATTGAAACTCTTCCATTCTGATACCACATTCCTATTTTCTTCTACCATATAATCTCACCATAGATTTCTAGGACCCTCGAGTCTGGACATCACACCCTTCACCTTGATATTCTTATGTGTGTCTAGGAAGTTGAAGATCTCGTCAATCATTTCCATCCTGCCCTCCGCATATATGAGATCTTTCATACCCTTAAAGGCTGGTGGTTTCTTAGGTAAAAACTCCCAATATCAATACCTTACTCCTCCAACTACTAGATGAACCTCAACAATTGTATTCTGGATGGGTTGTAATTTTGGTCCATAGCACAAACTTCTCACATGATAGTCTCTATAACATTCTAATCGAAATGAAGACTACATTGAGTATCATACATTGAACCCTCTTGTGGAACCCGTGGAAGACATCTATAAGTCATATTGTTACACATCAAAAACTATAGAAATGATCAGAAGACTAGAACGATATCATTTCAAACAAGAAAAACATAAGAAAAAACTGAGATTAATATCAAAAACTAAAAATAGGAGACATGAATCCCAACATCTCCTGGTAACTTGAGTCTCTTCATGGTTAGATCTTGTCAGGAACTCATCACAACCTACCACTCAAGTTCTGACAAACCTATCTTTAGTCTACAAAATTCCAAATACTGAGCATAACCATGATCTATTACCAAAATGTAACAAACTAACCTAGATACCCTCATGAATCGGAACTCGACTCAACCCATCACATGCCCTAAAGGTGTTCCCAATCCCCACAGACTTATGACTAGCACCCCGACATCAACAAAAAAAGAGTAAATGATTTCTCCCAACCTAAATTAGAAAACATGGAATATATATACACACACACACACACACAAATACATATTATAGAGAAATAGAGGAAGAGAGAACAAGAATAAACATATATTCCATAGCTAAAAGAAGATGGAAAAAATGTTACAACTCAAAAGTTGTTAAACTTTAAGGTATGAGTCTAACAGCAAAGGAAAAAAACCAAAATGAGAAATAGTTACTACATGTGATAGGATGGGGAAACTTCAACCATCTCACCACCATCAACCCAAATAGATCTAATAGAAAACTCACCACCTAACTGTAGTTCGTTTCCTTTTCTTCCATCAAAATACATAACCAGGTCTATGAACTTTTTAAGGGGTGCATAGGGTGTTATCTAAACAGGCTCAGTGGGATCCCACCCTAGTTTTCTATAACAAGTCTCTATACAACAATCTGAATATACTCAACTTTAAAGAAAACAATGCATATTAATTAATTAAATGGTTTTTATATCCAAAACATGGTAATACATTACCCTTATTCCATAGTTTTAAATAATTCAAGTAAAATAGTTTCAAATAATATCAGATATATCAAAAAAGGTCAAATCATGTATCACATATCATATAAAATTCAAAACAATGCAAAAAAATCATAGGTAACATCATGCTAAGGATCACTACATTTCAAACTAGTTAGCACACTCATATACAAATATATACAATCATGGGTCTAAAGTATCTAGACATTTGAATAAAATCTATAGAGTAGAAGAACACCCCAGCTAGTGAACCTCCCAAAGGTTTTAAAAAGTCCCTGGAACATTGGGCCTAGGGAGAAGAGGAGCACCCCATGAGTGAACCCCTCGACAATATCAACAAACAAGGACTATTACTACACCTTCCACCTAAGTACCAAGGGCTTTTCATGTGCAATGTTTTCCAAACCATTTCATAAAAACCATGCTCTAAAAACCATTTCATAAATATGTTTCAAAATGCTTTAAAAATGACCTTTTCTTTTACCAAAACAAGGGGAAACCATATTTTCTTAAAAAAATCATTTGTACACACGCAAAAATAAATAAATAAATCATGTCATTATATTTTTAAAGAGATTGATCAAAACAATGGAAATTAAGGTTCATCCATCACATTATAAAGGTGGAACCACCTACCTCAACTTAGGGTATACATTCCCACAATAGAATCAACCAACAGGGAATAAAAATACAACACAGGATGCCCTAGAACTGATTCCCTTATCATAGAATTAATTTAACAAGATAATCGATCAACGGATAAGTTAAATGAAACATACCTCAAAGAACACACATGACACACCACAACCAACACATGGTTTAGCCTATGGGAGAAGATATAACAACAGATCTAGAAAGGATCAAGAAGAAAATCATGATAAGATCAACAGATCCACAAATTTAGTGAAATGGTGCTATCATAATCAATAGAAACGAAGAAGCAAAAAAATTCTTACCTAGAGAGACGCAGTGAAACTACCAAAAAGATCAATCGCTGAATAAAATGGTCCAGAATGAGTGGAGACCCCAAATATTTCTTCAGAGAGCTCCTAGGTTTTGAGGGATAAGCCTACAGATCAAATGAAAATAATCATACTTGCAACATAGTAAAAAATGATGGTCTTGAACCTTTCACAATGTGCACCCCTTTCATGATGTGAATTTCATGACATATAAGATACAGAGAAAAATGAATCACCTAAGATTAAAAATCCAAATCCTAATGATCTTACGACCTAAACAAGTTTCATGGCATGTAGAATTTTCATGATCTGAACCAATTTATGACATCTTCCCTGTAATGAATTCATGTTGTGTAAATAGTTCATGACATGAATGTTTCCAACAGGAAGAATCTATAGAAAAACATAGAAATTCCCCCAAGTCAACCAATACCCCAAAGGACAACCCCTTAATCCTTTTAAAAATTTATACCTAGACTCCATTAATTAAAACAAACATACATCCCCAAACTTTATGTCATTTTATCCGACAAACACTCGCCATCCTAAAAAGGATTGTAATGCACCCAAACTAAGAGGGAAACAAAAGGAGAGATAATATGTAACTAAAAGAAGGTTATAAAATGTTAAAAGTCCCAAAAAATTCTTTTCATATACTTCATCTTAATAAGATGGAGTCTTACACCACTTTATATATGATACCTCCAAAGGCATTGTCTGTATACTGGAATGAAAATGGTTATTATAAAAATACTCATAAAATGAAATATGATGATCACAACTTCCCTTGTAATCTATTGAATAATCTCAAATCATGTCTTCCAAAGGTTGAATCATTCATTTTGATTTTACATAAGATTGAGGATGCAAATTTGTACTAAAATTTAATTTAGTACCCAACGACTTATGAATGCCTTTCCAAAAATTAGAAGTAAACATGGCATCATGGTCAGACACAATGGAGAGATGAATTCTATATAACTAGGTTATCTCCTTGAGATACATTCAAGAAATCCAGTCTAAATACATGGTATCTAAAATATAAATTAAATGTATAATGTTAGTCAATCAAACAAAAATAACCCAAATTGCATTAAAACTTCAAGATTTATTTGGAAACCCCAAAACAAACATTATATATTAATTTCCCCACTTCCACTTTGGCACTTGAAAAGACTGAACCATCCCATTTGGTAATTATCATTCAACTTTAACCTATGGACAAGTTAAACATTTCCTGGTAATCTCTATAATATATTTCTTCATTACATCCCACCAGTAATACTCCCAAAGGTCACTGTAATTCTTATTATAGTAGGGATGAATAGAAAAGGGAGATATTTGAGATTCACTCAATAATTCTTTTTTACCTGGGTGATAGCTGGCACACATAACCTTTTTCCAAATTTCAAAACACCTCCCTTATCAATGTTAAATTAAAAAAACTTCCCTTATTTTATTAGTTCCACCTGTTCATTCAAATCATAGTCCTTATTCTAATATTGTTTAAATATTTCTTTCAATGAAAACTGTACTAAACCTTGAAACAAAATTGAAGAAGTTCTTGAAAGCACAATTTCTATGACAACATCCAACAAATCATTTACTAAAGGATCACATTCCAATAGTATCATGGTTAAATATTCATTATCTTTATGAATGAAATAATCAACTACTTTTTTTCTTTTCATGAATGATAATGATTTGTATAATCATAATAATTTATTAGATCAAGCCACCTTCTCTACCTCATATTCAACTCTTTCTGAGTAAAAATAAAATTAAAAATTTAATGATTATAATATATATCAAATTTTACTCCATATAAATTATGTGTCCATATTTTTAAATAAAAACACAACATATAGTTCCAGATCATTTGTAGAATAATTTAGCTCATGAGGTTTTAATTGACTTGAATCATAAACAATTACCTGATCATTGTACATCAAAACACAACCAATCCTTTTCAAAGAAGCATCATTTTGGATGAAACAATTTTACATTTCTGGAGGGTAGGTCCAAAACTAGATCATTAACCAATATTTGTTTCATCTCTTGGAAACATTCATCACACTATTTCATCTTGTTGAATTTAACTCCTTTTTGAGTGAACATAGTTAGTGGGAATGATAACTGAGAAATTTTTTTAATATACCACCATTAGTAACCTGCTAATCTAAGAAAACCATAAATCTCTATAAATTTTATAGGTATTTTCCATTCTTCAACAACTTTAGTTTTAGTAGGGAGTAATGCTATATTTAGAAACAATATTCCCAATGAGTGAAATTTACTGCAACCAAAATTCACATTTACTAAATTTTTCCTATAAATTATTTTCATTCAATGTTTGAAAAAAATTCTTAGGTGTATTTTATGATGGATTTTATAAAATAACAAAATATCATAAATAAATACAACCACAAAATTTACCAAATAGTTATATAAAACTCTATTCATATGATTCATTAATACAAGAGGTGAATTAAATAAACCAATGGAAATAACCACAAAATAATAATGCCAATATCTATTCTGAAACTCCAAATTTGGAATATCTTCCTCCTTTACCTTCAACTGATTGTATCCTACCCTAAGATCAATCTTTGAAAAATACTATGCTCCCTAGATTTTATCAAGGAAACAATCAATATAAGGTAAAGTATATTTGTCCTTAGTAGTAATTTTATTCAAGGATCTATAATAAAAATAAAGCCTCATTGAAACATATTTCATTTTAAAAAATAAAACCGGAGTGCCTCGTGGTAATGTTTTAGGAAAAATGAAAAAATTCTCAAGAGATTCATTCAACTTATTTTTCAATTCCAAAAGTTCTACTTGATCCATTCGATAAGAGGGTTTTGAAATTATCTTAGCATTAGGAAATAAGTCAACAGTAAAATAAAACTCACAATCAGGAATAACACTAGGAAAATCATCAAAAAAGACATCCATATATTTATTCACTACTGGAACATCACTAATTTGAATAGTTTCTTTCTTTTCAATAATATGAATTTTGTAACTTTCACTATGGCCTATAATCAATTTATTGGTTTCTTGATATGTTATAAAATGTATGAAATCATTGAATATAACTTTTTTAGATATAAAATATATCTTAGCATAATAAATTGAATTTAAATCCATACATAGAATAAAGTGAAATCTACTATGGTAAGTTCAACAAGATATGTTAGAAAAACCAACCCATTTATAACAAAAAGAGGATTCCTATAAATCTTGGTTGCTTAAATACTTCCATTAAGATTTTTGAAAAAAAATTATATCTTCTTTTCATGAGGTGATATTCCCATTTTAATTGAAAATTTCTCCAAAATAAAGTAATTTGAAGATCTAAAATCAAACAAGGCATCTTGATAATTCGAAAAATCAAATAATGTACCTATCAACACTTCATTAGTCATCACAACATAAACCGTGGTTGTAGAAAATGATTTTTCCACGCATTTTTTCTTTGATATCGATGATTTATACCCTAAGAAAATAACATTAGACACACTTTAGCATAATTACCCAACATAATACAATTAAAACATTTCACCATTAGATAACTATATGTTATCCCATTATTTGATTGATCGGGACTCTTTTATTTGAAATCATGAGCCATATAACCAAAATTACCACACCAGTAAGACTTTTCATATACTATAATACATTACCTAAAATGTGTTTTCCCACACTTAGAATATGTTGGGTCTTACCTATAGAATTCTTAGTTGAATTCTTCTCCATTTCCTCACACCTTGACTACTGTAAGGGTTGGTGTCCTGAGAACCAACTGTTTTTTACTTTGATTACATGAATGTACTCTTATTATATATTGTTCATTGTTCTGCATGACTATAATATAATAATGTCCTGGAATGTTTTTTGAATTGATAAGGTCATGGCAGATCCCCTCTATGATCAGAACCCTGAAATGCTATGACAATATTCTTAAATAAAGTTGTAAGGTTGGATGACATACTATGATAGGACACATAGTATACAGACCGTCATGTGAGAGTACTCGTAAGAAGACGAGACTCTCTCTCATGGAGTTTGAACTTGATAATCTCCAAGATGAGAGATTATGAGAACAGACCCTCCAGTAGCAATTCCCCATTTCTTGGTGTCATCGGACATTACTATCTATAAGCGTGTGTAATGGTCCTTAGACTGTAAGATCATCATTAACTCATGTCATGACTCACACACTTAGATTTACTAAATAAAACAGTCACACATACAATTGGCAGGAAGTAGGGTAAGTTGGGTATGTCACGAGTGACATGTTGTTAATGGATAAGTCGAGGAAGGATTTTTCCCTTCCATATTTATGGAAGTAAATATCTCGGGCCCTTTGATTGAAATAGAACTTTCAAACAAATTCCATTGCCATGGTGACATGACGAGTTTATTTCTAGAAGTCAAAGAATGACAGATCAAGCATATAGGTTTATGACACTACCATGAAACCTGCTTGATGAGATATTGAGACAAAGGGGTTAAATTAAATAGTAAGTGTTCATATGAGGTGATATGCAATATGGCGTCAAATTATTTCTCTTGGGTGCCTTAACCCGTTTCTAGACAGTAATCTTGGACTTTAGGCAAGCCCACCTAATGCCAACGAGAAATAGGCCTAGAGGGTCACACACTAAGTGTATTCAAGTATCTCAAGTAGAATAAAGATTATTCCCATACATGGTTTAATAATTATTCAAGGAAGCCTAAATCGTCTTAATGTTGGAGGAAGAATAAAATAAAAAAAGTACACGCCATATATCAATGATTACACACCATGTAGTTTTATTTTGAAAACAAGTACATGCTGTGTATTATTAAATATACACGCCGTGTAGTTTTCATTTTGGAAAGGAAATTAATAAATGAAAATAAGATATACATGCCGTGTATTTATTAATACACTCCGTGTAGTTTTTCCAGTCGGGATTTTGAGGAAATATTATTTTATTAAATGATCTTTATTATAATCAGTGTGGGCATATGTCAAGGAATTAATGACTCGAGATGCGGTTTTCAAAAGGTATTTAATGAAATAAATAAAATGTGTAACGCATTTATTTATTGTCATAACTCTACAAACACAAACCCGGTTATAAATATCCTGACAACCCTAACTCTTTTCCTTACAGGAGAGAATCGTTGTGCACAACAATTCTGGAGAATTATTTCAAGGATAAAAGAACCTCTTCCTCCAAGAACGCTCTCAAGACCTAGAGAGATCCTCTTCCATCAGATCAAGACGATATAAGTCATAAAACGCAAGCAAAGGTTTCTCCATGCTATCACCTGGAGACTCCTTTGGTGATGTCCTGAGATACGAGGTACATGTGTGGATCACCGCTAGAGGAAGTCTACACTGGGCTTCTACGATGCAATGACGAATCACATCGAAATGTGATCAAGAACATCAAAGAAATAAGAACACCCAAAAGATATTTTTTTTCAATTGATTAAATTAATTATAATCAACCTATAATGATCCTACTTTGTGGTTCCAGGACTTTTCTTTTCTTTTTCCATTTATGTGATTTGATCCGTGGAGACTGAAATTTATCGTCGTATTGATCCTAGATTGATCATTTTTAATGACAAAAATCCAAGTGGGCACATCCACCCACACGCTTTCGCTGCACCCAAAACCTTCAAATGGTATCAGAGCGAGGTTACAACATTGATAATAGTTATTTAATTTTTGTTGATAATTTACGCATTCATATTTGATTCAATTCAAAATATATCATTCTATAAATATGAATAAATGAGATATGTTCTTCCTCCTTCGTTTCTCGATTCATATAACAGAAACGGCCTTTTAATTTTAATTTTTGATTAAAATAAAAATGAGGATCTCATTCGGAGGAGCTACTCGTTCTGTCTGTACAGCACGAGAACACACGGCGTGTAATGAAAACTACACGCCGAGTACTTAGGTTCAACGAATTGGTACTGGTCTGCCAAACCATGCCATGTGAATTGATTACACCTAAGAATTTAACAATCCATGTTGACTAGAATTAAATGGCATGTGGGAACCAGAATACACGACGTGTATGTTGGAGCAACACGCCATGTAGTCCGCTCCGGCCCAAGTGAAACCGTGTATAAAGGAGAATCCACGTACCATGTACACGGGATCGCCAAGACAGTTACCACATAACAAGGAAGTACACGCCGTGTATGATTTATCTACATGCCATGTACTCCAAAATTTCCAAAGTACATAAATCACGTCAAAGCCCCCAGCGTGTACTTTGGATAAAGGGTGAAAAGAAATACAAGCCGTGTAAATATAAACTACACGCCATGTACTTTCTAGAAATTTCACCAGGTTTCCTCCAAAAGTACAAAGACCTGTACAAGGAATATAGATGAGAAGAATCTCAAGGAAATTCAAAAAGGAATTTAAGATAAAGAATTGATTAATTATAAGATCATAATTAATTGAATTCGAGCACGAATTATCTTAAATGAAAGAACGATTAAAAGAATTTGAATTCTAAATATGAGTAAATGTCATTTCACGCTATGTATGATCATGAGCTAGACCAAAGACCCCTTGTATGTGTGTATGGTTTCATTTAAATTTGTTTAATTTAAATTAGTTGGCCTATGAGCCTTATTCTAATAAAATGTAGGGAATGTGTTCCCATGGTTTCTTTAATGTAAACCCCATGTAATGGAGGATCTCTCAAGCCAGAGTATACGGTTCCAAATCTGAAGATGAGGCGAAACCAACCCAAGAAGATACAAAGGTGGATAGGTGGGAGCTGCAAAACATGAACCATTGGGTTCAAGGTGTTTTCCCTAGGTCATGGTTAGCTTATCAAAACCGCTAGATAATCTAACCAATAGAAGCTCATGATCATGCCATATTATTTTAATTCTATCTAATTGCATGGTTTATTTATTATGTATGTGTTGTCGTGATCACATAATTAATAAACAAGCATGCAAAGATTGAATCAAATAAAAACCAGACTATGCGTAAACATTATCAGAACATGGTTAATCACTTAACCAAGAATCACTTAATATTAACAAGCATGTGATAATGTAAAACTAAACATAAAGAATAAAATCCCTCAAATACCATATTAAGTCAGACCAACCCTTCCGTTACTTGAATAAGGGCAAGACTCAATAAAACTATGTGTTTGACCAACCCTTATTGGGACACTTACTATTATAAAGGAATCCCTTATGAAAGGTTTCAGTTTGAATTAAACATATCACATCAAGAGGAGCAGCCCTTGCTAGACTTGATGTAATATTGGAGGCAAGAGTTGTGGAAATCGAAGTCAAGATTTCAGGATTTGGGAGTCCACTCAACCGATCAAGGAACTGTAAGATCATAGTTGTCAAAGACCTTCCTACCTAAATACCTTCAAATAGCTTGACCAACCCTTTTGGGGGTTATGAGAAGGGGAATATGGATCCTTTACACTATAATTTCAAAGCAACTGGACATTATGAGTTCAATGGTGAGGGCATTGGGACTTGATAAAATATTGGGAGAATTAATAAATCCATTTATTATTCATAAAATGTAATCAAAAGGTACTGATAAAACTGCTCTTTTAATTTGTAGAATCGAAATGACAAGCTCGTCAACCACATTTTCTCTGCGATCAATTTTGGATAAAGACAATATCCTCACTGGCAGTAACTTTCAAGAATGGTTTAGGCGCCTTCGGGTTATCCTACACTATGAATGAAATTTTTACGTCTTGGAGTCCTCACTTCCTGATTCTCCTGCCCAAGGGGTGAGTGATGAAGATTTCCTGGTCTATGATCAACATTTGAATGATGCACTCGACGTTCAATGTTTGATTCTATCATCAATGTCTAGTGAGCTCATGAAGTCTCATGAAGACATGGATGCCAATAGAATTCTCAACCACCTCTGTGGTCTATACCAGGAGAGGGAATGATAGGAAAGGTTTGAGATCTCTAAAGCTCAATTTCAGAGAAATCATGGAGAGGGTTCCCCAGCTAGGCCTCATGCAGTCAAGATCATTGACTATATTGAGCGCTTGGATGTTTTAGGGTTTAAACTCCCCAAATGAACTGGGTACCGATCTCATTCTTGCATCACTCTCCCAGAGCTTCCCAAACTTTGTTGTGAACTTCAACATGAAAAACATTGAGAAGTCTCTGTCTGATCTTATTATCCTCATTCACCAAGTGGATAATGACATGAATCATGGAAAACCTTCTATCCTTATGGTGAATAAAAGGAAAGGTATGGAGAAGAGCTTTAATCCCAAATCTTCTTCAAGGCCTTCCAAGAAAATGAAGATCAAAGGGGAGGCAAGGGAACACGATGTTGTTTGTTTCGCATGTGTAAAGAAGGGCCATTGGAAGAAAAACTGCACCCATCCAAGGAAGCAAGGGGATGCTTCCGGTTCGTTTGTTATCGAATGCAATCTATCTATTTCTACAAATTAGGTATTAGATACATCTTGTAGTGCTCACATATGTATCCAAATACAGGAACCAAGTAGATTCGGGAAGATTGATCGAGGGGAGGTAGATCTATGAGCATCCAATAGATATATACTTGTTGTTGTAGCTGTCGGGGACTACTACCTCACATTGCCTACTAGGATGATCTTGGTGTTAAAGGGTTGTTATTATGTTCCTTCTGTTACTAAAAACATTATTTTAGTATCCATATTAGATATTTATGGATTCATGTTCAAGTTTGGAAATGAATGTTTCTACTTTTATAAAGATAGCATTTGTTTTGGTAGGGCACCTTTATATAACGGTCTTTATGTGTTAGACTACACAAACCAAGTAATGGAAATCGATGACAAAGTCAATTTACATGACTCGTACCACAACCGAGTTTGGTATCACCGGCTAGGTCATTTCAATGAGAAACATTTGAAAATATTACATCAATATGGGTATTTATATTCTTTCTAACTAAAACCCCTTGGTGTATGGCATGCGTGTCTACAAGGTAAAATGACCAAAGCCCCATTTAGTGGGAAATTTGAAAAGGATAAAGAGCTTCTAGAATTAGTTCACACAGATGTGCGTGGACCATTTCAAGTTGAAGCAAGGGGTGGGTTCTCATACTTTATAACTTTTACTGATGATTTTAGTAGATATGGATATATTTACTTAATGAGGTATAAGTCAGATTATTTTGATCGGTTCAAAGAATACAAGAATGAAGATGAGAACCTGCTTGGTAAGAAGATTAAGAAACTCCGCTTAGAAAGATAAGGAGAATATCTTAATCCAGACTTCATTGATTTCTTACGGGAGTTTGGGATTCTATCTCAACTCAATCCTCCTTATACACCTCAGTGGAATGGTGTAAGTGAAAGGAGGAACTGCACCCTGTTGGACATGATGAGATCAATGATGAGTCATGTGAGTCTTCCATTACCCTTTTGGGGATATGCATTACAAACATCAACACACATACTAAACCAAGTACCAACTAACTCGATAAATGGTATTCTATACAAGTTATGGAGTGGATGCAAAGCCTTGTTATCGAATTTACATGTATGGGGTGGTGAAGCATTTGTTAAGGCCTCTTCAGGTAAAAAACGTGCACCTCGAGGCACAAAGTGTATCTTTATAGGATATCCCAAGGAAACAAGGGGATATTACCTATACAACCCCTCATAAAAAAGGTTACAGTGGCAAGACACACCATATTACTTGAGAGGGAGAACATCTCCAAAAGAGATAGTGGGAGAGAGATAGACTTCGATGAAGTTAAGGCTCAAGATACACAGGAGTTGGTACAAGAACAGATTCCACAAAGCCCTGTGGAAGAACAATCTGTTCTAGAGACACAAGAACTGCGTAGGAGCATGAGAGAGGTGAGAGAACCATAAAGATATGGTTTTCTTGTCACCAAGGATGGTGACTCATTATTGGTTGACAATGATGATCCTCTTACCTACAAGGAAGCAGTTGAAGGCACAGATGTTTCCAAGTGGGGAGAAGCCATGAATTCTGAAATGGATTTCATGTACCAAAACCAAGTCTGTATTTTGGTAGATCCTCCAGTTGATGTAAAGCCTATTGGTAATAAATGGTTATTCAAGAATAAACTGGACATGGAGGGGAAAGTCAGCACCTATAAGGCATGAATGGTTGCAAAAGGTTTTAGACAGTGTCAAGGAATTGACTACGATGAAACCTTTTCACTGGTTGGGATGCTGAAATCCATCTGAATCTTATTAGCCATTGCCGCTTACCATGACTATGAAATTTGGCCAATGGATGTCAAAACAACATTCTTTAATAGGAACCTCCAGGAAGATGTCTACATGACACAACCTGAAGGGTTTGTGACTCCAAAGGATGCCAAAAAGGTATGCAAGTTGCAGAAATCCATTTATGGATTAAATTAAGCATCAAGGTCATGGAACATTCATTTTGATGAAGCTGTAATGGAATTTGTCTTTGTTAAGAATGAATTTGAGCCTTGTGTCTACAAAAGGTTTAGTGGAAGTTCAGTCGTTTTCCTAATTGTATATGTTGATGACATATTACTAATTGGAAACGAAGTACCCGTCTTACAGTTAGTTAAGGAATGGTTAGATAAATGATTATCTATGAAAGACTTGGGGTGAGGAAGCATTTATTCTTGGGATCAAGATCCATCGTGATAGATCCAAGAGAATGATGGGCCTGATTCAAAGTACATACATTGACAAGATACTGAAGAGATTCAGTATGGAACAGTCTAAGAGGGGATTGTTGCTAGTGTCACATGGCATTTATCTTTCCAAGAAAACGTGTCCTTAGACACATGAGGAAATAAATAGAGTGGAAAGGATCCATTTTGCATCCTCTATTGGGTCAGTCATGTATGATATGCTATGTACGAGGCTAGATGTTGCTTACGCATTAAGTGCGGTAGGAAAATATCAAGATGATCCAGGAGACCTCCATTGGATGGCAGTAAAGACTATCCTTAAGTATCTAAGGCATACTAAGGATATGTTACTGGTTTATGGAGGAGATGAGGAACTAGTCATCAGAGGACATGTAGATTCTAGTTTCCAGACTGATCAAGAAGACATGAAGTCACAGACCGGATACATCTTCAGTTTTAATGGAGGTGCAGTGAGATGGAAGAGCTCAAAGTAAAGTGTGGGGGAAGATTCTACAGTGGAGTCCGAGTACATTACAGCTTCTGGGGTAGCTAAAGAAGCATTATGGATGCGAATATTTTTCCAATATTTGTATGTAGTACCTAGCAGTAAATATCCTATCACACACTATTGTGATAATACTATAGCGGTGGCACTTGAAAAAGAGCCAAGGTAATATCAGCAGACAAAGCACATAATTCGGAAGTATCATCTCTTGAGGGATTTTTCTCAGAGAGGTGAAGTTGCAGTGAGTAGTATCTCCACGGAAGACAACGTGGCGGACCCCTTGACTAAAGCCTTGACTCAGCAGAAACATGATCATCATGCGAGGTCTAGTGGAATAAAAGTTGTAGGCAATTGGCTCTAGTACAAGTGGGAGTTTGTAAGGGTTGGTGTCCTAAGAACCAACTATTTTGTACTTTTATTACATGAATGTACTCTTATTATATATTTTTCATTGTTCTGAATGACTATAATATAATAATGTCCTGGAATATTTTTTGCATTGATAAGGTCATGACAGATCCCCGCTATGATGAGAACCATGAAATACTATAACAATATTCCTAAATAAAGTTCTACAGTTGGATGAAATACTATGATAGGACACATAGTATACAGAACGTCATGTGTGAGTACTTGTAAGAAGACGAGACTCTCTCTCATGGAGTTCACACTTGGTAATCTCCAAGATGGGAGATTATGAGAACAAACCCCCCAGTAGAAATTCCTCATGTATTGGTGTCATCAGACATTGCTATCTACGAGCGTGTGTAATTTTCCTTAGACTGGAAGATTATCCTTAACTCAGGTCATGACTCACGCACTTAGATTTACAGACGAAAACTGTCATGCAGACAGTTGGCGGGAAGTAGGGTACGTTGGGTGTGTCATGAGTGACATGTTGTTAATGGATAAGTCGAGGAAGGATTTTTCCCTTCCATATTTATGGAAGTAAATATCTCAGGCCCTTTGATTGAAATAGAACTGTCAAAAAAATTCCATGGCCATGGCGACATGGCGAGTTTATTTCTGGAATTCAAAGAATGACAGATCAAGCATATAGGTTTATGACACGACCATGAAACCTGCTTGATGAGATATTGAGACAAAGGGATTAAATTACACAGTAAGCGTTCGTATGAGGTGATACGTCAATGCGGTGTCAACTTCTTTCTCTTGGGTGCCTTGACCCGTTTCTAGATAGTAATCTTTGACTTTAGGCAAGCCCACCTAATTCCAACGAGAAAGAGGCCTAGAGGGTCACACACTAAGTGTATTCAAGTATCTCAAGTAGAATAAAGATTGTTCCCATACATGGTTTAATAATTATTCAAGGAAGCCTAAATAATCTTAATGTTGGAGGAAGAATAAAATAAAACAAGTACACACCGTGTACCAATGATTACACGCCGTGTAGTTTTATTTTGAAAACAAGTACATGTCAGGTATTATTAAATATACACGCCGTGTAGTTTTCATTTTGGAAAGGAAATGAATAAATGAAAAAAAAGATATACATGAAGGGTATATTGAATGTACACGCCATGTAGTTTTCAATGAAAAAAAGTACACGCTGTGTATTTATTAATACACGCCATGAAGTTTTTCCAGTCGGTATTTTGATGAAATATCGTTTTATTAAATGATATTTATTATAATCGGTGTGGGTGCATATCAAGGAATTAATGACTTGACATGGGGTTTTCAAAAAAGATTTTATGAAGTAAACAAAATGTGTAATGTGTTTATTTATGGTCATAACTCTACAACCTCAAACCCGATTATAAATATCCTCACAACCCCAACTCTTTTCCTTACAGAAGAGAATCATTGTGCACAACAATTATGGAGAATTATTTCAAGGTCAAAAGAACCTCCTCCTCTAAGAACGCTCTCAAGATCGAGAGATATCCTCTTCCATCGGATCAAGATGATCTAAGGCGGACAACACAAGCAAAGGTTTCTCCATGCTATCACCCAGAGACTCCTTTGGCGACGTCCCGAAATACAAGGTACACATGTGGATCACCGCTAGAGGAAGTCTACACTTGGATTCTGTGACGCAATGACGAATCAAAACGGAACGTGATCATAAAAATGAACAAAGAGAGAACACCCAAAAGGTATTTATTTTCAATTGATTAAATTAATTATAATCTACCTATAACGATCCTACTTTGTGGTTCTGGGACTTTCCTTTTCTTTATCCATTTCTGTGATTCGATCCGTGGAGACTGGCGTTAATCGTCGTATTGATCCAGGATTGATCATTGTTAATGAAAAAAAATCCAAGTGGGCACATCCACCGATGTGCTTCCGCTACACCCAGAACCTTCAACTGCTTCATATTATTTTTATAACAAGGCACAAAAGTTGCATCAAACTTCATTTAAAATTTCTTTTCATAATGAACAATTTCCTCATAGCTTTTAAATTATATTTTTGCCAATTCTATTTGTAAAATAGGTTTCAATACAGATTAAAATCTATTAATTTCACTATCAAGGTCCTAAATATACTTTGGTGCATACCTGTAAAATTTTGAAAAAATTTCTTAATACACAGACACTGAATCTTCATCATTTTTCCTCAATTCCAAGAATTGTTACTCTATTTTGAGTCAAGCATCCTTGGGAAAATATTTCTCTAATAAAATATTCTTAAATTTATTGCATACCATGGAATCAATCTCTTCTATCTCTATTTGTTATTCTTTACTAATTACCTCCATTGAGGAACTTCAACTTAAAAATGATAAATGGAAAGCATTTCCTTTTAACATTATGAACATCCCATGACATCAAATATCTTTTATAGAGAATTGATATATCATGTAGCTACCACTAGATATTAGGATCCACCAAAATTTAGAGGGTTCAATTTTATAAAATTCTCTACAATGGCCATGTTCCTCTGTGGAAAATCTAGTTTCTCTCTTACATGGATTCCACTACCATTTATAATCTAATTGAACTAAGAAATCATTACAAAAAAACTAAATAGTTCTAATTCCAACCATTCTAGACTACTAATTTGGAAGGATATTGTCCCTTGATACCTTACTAACTCAGTTTCCTTGTTTCCACTATGAAAAAGCATTCTAAACATATATAAATTAGAAGAAGAAACATCGTAATATTTAAATGTTTTATTAACAAAACCATAAAATATAATATCTCAAGGGTATTCTATTAACAATATCCTAGCCTCTAAAGTTATCAAAACCATTCATCTAATACCAACTATAAGTACATGACCTTAAAACGTTACATATTGTTGATTTTTTAGATGAGAATTCACTTTTTTACATTCCAAGTATCTTTACAATTTAATGTTTTAGAAAATTAGATCATAACTCTTACATAATAAACTCATATATTAAAAATTGGTCATTTAAACTCAATGTAAATATTTTCTACAATATAAAAATTTTAAAAAGGATCATGTTTTTTTATGAAAAATCTTCATGGCTTTTAAATTGAATTCTTCTTTATTACAACTCATCCTTCAAGTATATAAAATATTAAAAAAAGTGGGATGATTAAAAAAAGATCATTAAGGGAATTGAAGGAAAAAATATATGTTAGTCCTGTGAAAGACATGAAAACCCATAAAATGTTTACCTTTTCACATTAATCTTTAATTATATAAAATAAAGCATATCCACATGTTGAAAACACTTTTTTCTCAAATAAAACCTTTAATAATACATAACAAGCAATTGAAACCCCTGTAGGAATCTTAGATAATTATACTCATAAATCATGTTCAATCGTATCATAAATAACTATAGCCTAGATAAATCTATACGAAAAAATCTCTCTAGTTAACCCCATCCTTGTTTAATTTAAAGAAAAGGAACATTACCAAATGCATTGGACTATTAAATCAGGCCCACATGTCATATAAGATGTATAGGTCTTACCCATCGTATAAGCCATATCGAGAACATCCATCTTCTTCTATAATGTTAAAGTTCCAAATCATGAATAAAAAAACTAAGCTTCGAAATTTTCATTATAAATCCCTTCAAAAACATCTTTTAACTCATTCTGAGAACAATTTTGGATATGGAAATATCCTTTCTTAAAAAAACATTTTTGAAAAAAAAACTAAAAATTCCAAGAAAGAAATTAAAAATAGTATTAATAAAAAAACAATGTAATCTTTAAAAGGAACCCAAATAACAAATATAAGTCATTATTGTGGGAAAAGGTGATCAATTCATATGCATTAAAATTCAAAAATCTATTTTTCTTTTGAAATTAAATTTAAAATGTTCCTTATAAAATGTGTAAAATGATTCCTTCTGAAAAACTTTTAAATAAATTCAAAATATAGATAAAATTTTGTTTATAATTATTTTATACAATTAAATATAAATTAATCTATAAATGAATTTTAATAATAACTATATAGAGGAAAAATATTTAGAAAATAAATCTTTAAAACATTTAAAATAATGTTTTAAGCTGAGGTGTCCCTTTGAAATCTTTTGAATCAAAGGAGCATTGAAGGATATAAATTGGAATGAATTTGTAAACACTTTAATTTCAGAAAGTAACAATATAAAGCATCCATAAAGAATTTTATGCATCACATAATAGAAAACATGGTCTTTAAATAGCTTAAGTCTTAAAGAAAGGAAACTGAGACTAGAAATCCCTTGCCTCGAGTGGGTCTCATCACAAATGCTCTTTATATAGCTGAATAATAAAATTATTTTAATTATTTACCTACTCAATATCCTTTTTCAAGTTTATTATTCCTTTTATTTCACTTTTTCTCATATCCTATTCAATTACTTAATCAATTAAGTTCACATCAGACGTTTTGAGGTTATTCGTCTCATATGTCCAAAATGTATTTGGTAGGATAACTATGGACAAGAAGATCATGATTATATCATTTTAAGAAAACTAATCAGGTTATAATTATCATTTTTATACATTAATTATACTTTTTAGAACCAACCATTTAAGGTACTTATGAAAAATGAATTATGTTACATCCTGGAGACAGTAGTCCGTATGTACACATTAGTAAAGTTTCTATTTTTCAACAAATGTGTGGCAATGAAGGTAAGTGTAATTTTATATTTTAAAAATTATTATTATATAATAAATATAATAATATTTCTTTAAATAAACTTATATATACTATCCATGTGAGGTGGTGATGGAAAATAAAATAAAATGGTTTTCAGGGCGATCGTCTGCACGTACGCATGAGCGATGTTTTTATTTTTTATTGAATGGTAAATAAAGCGTTAGGATATTTATTTACCATTACCTAATTAAATTTATATCATATATCTCATATTATTTTATTTAAATCCATTATTTTTACCATCTGTAAGAGTTGGTGATGAAAAATTAAATAAATCATCTCGTGAGGTGATAGTCTTCATGTATGCATGAGTGATGTTTTTATTTTTTGTTAGTTGATTTACACTACGGGAAAAAGGGCCTTTTGCGACGGGTTATTTGCGACCTGATCTATTCACGTCGTAAATAGTCCGTCGAAGAGATTATTTTTGATGAGCCCCTAATCCCGTGGCAAATAATGAGTTTTTTGTAATGGGATTAGGGATCCCGTCACAAAAGGTTTGGCGCGTTGTGGCGCGGATTGCGCGCCAAACTGCGGGAAGGGTATTTGCGATGGGGAGCCCCCGTTGAAAATACCCGACGGTGGTAAATACTATTTGCGACGGGAAGGCACCCACCCGTCGGAAATTCCCAACAGCGGTAAATACTATTTGCGATGGGATATGCCCGTATCACAAATAGTGTGTCGGCAGGTCACTATTAGCAATGGGTCCCATCGCAAATAATACTGTCGAAATTAATCTAACCTATACATACCCTCCATCCGTTTTTTTCATTCTTTCTCTCAATTCCCACTCTCTCTCTCTCTCTCTAAACTCTAATTTTAGAGTTAAAACTTATTTGAGTTGAATTTTTTTTTTCCTGAACAAGTTTCGAAGTCGTCTACACCTATAAAAGACCAAGTTTAAAGGTATTTATGTTTTATTTAATTTAATATTTATTTCATTTTTTTATATTAATTTTAATTATTGTTAATTAGTTACAATTAAATTATATATATATATTTTTTGTCATCAGTATTTATTTGTAATAATAAATTGAAATTATTAATACTAATTATTAATAATTATTAGTAATTAGAAATTATTAACCATAATAAGTAATAATATAAATAAGTAGTAGTAATGAGTAATTAGAAGCCGTAATTTGCGGCAATTTGCATTAATTAATAGTAATTAATGCTACTTAGTAAAAATTAGGAATAAATAGTAATAATTAGTAAAAATAGTAATAAATACTAATAATTAGTAAAAAAATACTAATAAATACTAATAAGTAGTAACAAATACTAATAAAAACTAATAACTAGTAATAAATACTAATAATAACAAATAATTATTAACAATTATTAATAATTATTAATAATTACTAATAATTACTAATAATTAGTAATAAATAGTAATAAATAGTAATAAATAGTAATAAATAGTAATAAATCGTAATAAATCGTAATAATTAGTAAATAATTAGGAATAAATACTAATAAATACTAATAAATACTAATAAATACTAATAAATTCTAATAAATACTAATAAATACTAATAAATACTAATAAATACTAATAAATACTAATAATTTCTAATAATTAGTAATAATTAGTAATAATTAGCTATAATTTTTAATAATTAGCTATAATTAGTAATAACTTGTAATAATTAGTAATAATTAGTAATAATTGGTAATAATTAGTACTAATTAGTACTAATTAGTAATAATTAGTATTAATTAATATTAAAAGGTATTAATTAGGAATTATTAGTATTAATTTGGATTAATTAGGATTAATTAGAAATAATTAGCAATAATTATGAATAATTAGGAATAATTAGGAATAATTAGCAATAATTAGGAATAATTAGGAATAATTAGCAATAATTAGGATTAATTTGGAATAATTAGCAATATTAAGAAATAATTAGCAATAATTAGTAATAAATACAAATAATTAGCAATAAATACTAAAAATTAGTAATAAATACTAATAATTTGCAATAAATACTAATAATTAGCGATAAATAGTAATAATTAGAAATAATTAGAAATAATTAGCAATAATTAGAAATAATTAGCAATAATTTGAAATAATTAGCAGTAATTAGAAATAATTAGCAGTAATTAGAAATAATTAGCAATAATTAGCTATAATTAGAAATAATTAGGAATTATTAAAATTAATTAGCAATAATTATGAATAATTAAGAATAATTAGGAATAATTAGCAATAATTAGAAATAATTAGCAATAATTAGTAATAATTAGAAATAATTAGCAATAATTAGAAATAATTAGCAATAATTTGAAATAATTACGAATAATTAGCAATAATTACGAATAATTATAAATAATTACGAATAATTAGAAATAATTACAAATAATTAGAAATAATTATGAACAATTAGCAATAATTAGCAATAAATAGAAATAATTAATAGTAAATACTAACAATTAGCAATAATTAGCAATAATTAGCAATAATTAGCAATAATTTGGAATAATTAGCAATAATTAGCAATAATTATGAAAAATTAACAATAATTAGCAATAATTAGCAATAATTACCAATAATTGGTAATAATTATGAATAAATACTAATAATTAGAAATAAATACTAATAATTAGAAATAATTAGTAATAATTAGGAATAATTAGCAAAAATTAGCAAAAATTAGCAAAAATTAGCAAAAATTAGAAAAAATTAGTAATAAATAGGGATAATTGTAATAAATTGTAAGAACTTGGCACAACTTCCAGTGGATTGGCAGAACTCCTTTTGCTTAATGACTTTTCTTCTTTCAACTCTCACCAACTCAAAACATTATGAAAAATGTGCTTCTATGTATGCATATCTAATCTTATATGCACGAGATTGGATATGAATTCGTAGGACCACATTTTTCATAATGTTTTCAGGCAGTGATAGTTGCAAGAAGATGATTTATCGACAAAAAGGGGGATATTTTGTCTGATGACTCATTTACTTGCATATTTCTCACACTAAAATCACAATTAAGAATCTGGTTGGAGGTAGGTTTATGCATTCTCATATTCATGGGAATGGATATGCGTACATCAGAGTTGATTCATCATTGTGATTTTAGTGTGAGAAAGTTGCAAGTAAATGAGTCGTCGGACAAACGAGCAGCCACCAATCCACTGGAAATTGTGTCGCCTGTAATAAGTGGTAATTAGTAAGAAGTAGTTGTAATTATTTATCTTCTATTTTTTAGATATTGTTTTTATTATTTAAAATTATTAAAAAATAGTAATGATTTTTTATTTTGTAGAAAAATATGGAACAAGGAAGTAAACGACAGTCATTATTAAATGATCGCGCTTTGATAAATCAACGCAGAAATAAAAATAATTCTAGTTTAAATACTGTATATATCGAGGGTGTTGAATATTTCTTTTCATTTGCATCATCCAAACCATAATTTGTTTCATAAGGCACAATTAAATTTCCTTGTTAAAAATGTGCTCTGAGAACGTTTGACACATTTGGAAACATTGTGGGACATCTCATGCGTTTTGGTTTTCAACCAGATTATGTTTTTTTGTCATCAACACGATGAATGAAGTTCCAGAGAAGATACTAATAATTAGATTTCAAATCCATCATGGTTTCAAAATTTAGTACATGATGTTGCAAGTCCATCTGTTCAACAAACTGAAACTTAGGATGATATTGATTTAATTCCTGAATTGACACCATCTAAATTTTATGAGTTGTTGAGGTCTGTTGAGGATGCATTATATCCCGGTTGCAAGATAAGAAAACTAGAAGCGGTTACAAAATTTATGGACATTAAATCAGATAATGGAATGTCAAACAACTGTTTTGATCAGATATTTTCTTTGGTTAAAACACTTTTACCCAAAGAAATTGTGTTTCTTGAAAATTACAATGAGATCAAGAGGTTGGTTTGTAATCTACAACTTAGTTATCAGAATATTCATGCATGTAAAAATGATTTCATCATATATTCTGGTGAAAATGAGTCGTTGGAAATTTGTCCCACATGTGGACAATTGAGGTATAAAGAAGCTCAACTAGGGAAGTCTGGATTGATTCCTATAAAAATGTTGAGATATTTCCTAGTTACACCTCGGTTGCAGCATTTATTTATGTCTCATAAGACAACAATAATGATTTTATGGAACAAAACCAAGATTTCAACCGGTAAAATCTTGAATCATCCATCTGATGGTGATTCATGAAAACATTTTGACCGAGTGCATCCGTCTTTTGCTTTAAAATCCTGGAATGTGTGATTGGGTCTTTCTACTGATGGTTTATGCCTATTTGGTTCTTATAGTAGTCAGTATTCATGTTGGTCTGTCTTCATAACTCAGTACAATTTACCTCCATGGATGTTGATGAATTATCCTTATATCTTTTTGACCTTATTAATCCCAGTACATTCGAAAAATAATATTGATGTTTATTTGAAACCATTGGTTGATGAGTTAAATTCATTGTGGAGTAATGGTGTTAGTATATATGATGTTGCTGTGAAACAAAATTTCCAACTAAAAACTGCATTGATGTGGAAAATTAGTGAATTCCCAACATATGACATGTCATCTGGAAGGAGTACACATGGTCTGAAATCATGTTCTTACTATATGGGAGACAACAAAGCATTTATGATCATCAATAGAAAAAAACCTTGCTATTTTGATTGTTATCACATATTTCTTCCAAACGATCATCCTTTTCAGAGGAACAAATCTCATTTTAGAAAAGGCACAATTGAAAGGGATGGACCTCTAAAAATGACATCAGGTTCAGAGTTAAAATTAGTTATATTTTCATTACCTCCCATCACATTTGGACCAACAATAAATCAATAGAAAATTCATAGCTTTGGGAAAGAACACAATTGGAAAAACAGAGTATTTTTTGGGATTTGTCATATTTTTATGATTTTTTGGTCCACTACATGTTGGATATCATGCATATTGAGACGAACTGTTTTGATAATTTGTTTCATACAGTTTTGGGTACACCAGGTAAGACGAATGATAATGTAAAGGCACAATTAGATCTTTCCATAATTTGTAAGAGACCAGAACTTGAAATATTTGAAAATTTCATATCACAGAGGTTAATGAATCAAAAATTATCTTATACACTTTCCAAAGAGAGTCGCTTATTATTTTTTTAGTGGATTGCATATTTGAGACTTCTATATGTCTATGCTTCTAATTTGGGAAAATGTGTTAGGAATGGTCATATTATCAGATTAAAGAGGCAGGATTTTCATGTTATAATGGAAAGACTTATTAGGATTAGATTAAGAGGTTTGTGGAAATCTATGATTTTCCATTCGATAATAGACATATATAATTTTTTCCGATACATTTTTGCGGCGAAAACAGACTATGATGCACTAAGAAAATTGGAAGAAGATGTGGTTGTAATTATATGTAAACTGGAAAAAATATCTCTGTCGGATTTCATTGACTCAATGGAACATTTGATATTACATTTTCCACATAAAGAAAAATATATAGGTTTAGTATAGTTTCGTTTGATGTACCCATTCAAGAGATGCATTTAGAAATTGAAGAAAAAAGTATGTAACAAAGCATCAGTTGAAAGCTCAATTACTGAAGCTTATTTGTAAGAGGAATTTTTTTTGTTCTATCATTATTTTGAATCTGAATATCCCTCAAAACAAAAACACATGGGATAGAATGAGGGTAATGTTTTTGATGAAATGTCCAATCAATTATCAGTTTTTAATCAGGTGGAGTTTGGCTTCAGTGGAGTTCAGGAACAATGGCTTTCAGATGATGAACATCACAGAGCTCATACAAATGTTCTGATAAACAATGAAGAAATAACATCATTTGTACTATGAGTGATTTTATCACTTATTCTATAATTTCTATTATAGTAATTAAAATTATTTTATTTGTAGGATATTTGATAATCATATCAAGAAACAACTTCCACAAAATACAGCAGCTGCTCTTGAAGAATGCTGAAAAAAAATTATCTATGGTTTCAAAAATGGGTAACATAAATTATTGATGGTTTAACATATCAATTCAGTTTATTATTTAATATATTGATAATTTTTTTTTTTAAATTAGGTGTCTCAACATGCTAATAAAATTGATAAGCGACTGTGAATATTGAGTAACCCACCATCCAAAATGGTTAAATCTTATAATGCATATGTGGTGAATGATTTTCAATTTCATACATGTGTATATAGGGAATAAAAAACAATGAACAATAGAGTTTTCTTGAGATGATATCATCATAGAGAAACTGAAGTTGACTTTTACGGCATGCTTGATGGAATTATTGAACTGTTATCTATGAAAATATTACATAACGTTGTTTAAATATCGGTAGTTGGATACTAAGAGAGGCTTGCATGTTCATCCGACTCATGGAATTGTTGATATTAAATATAAAAGTCGTCTTACATTAAATAAACCATTTTAATACCTCAACAACCACATCAAATTTATTTTGTAAAGCACTGTTCTACTTCAAGAGACCTGAGTGATTGATGGAGCATAATAAAAATGAAATCTTGAGAAAATCAGTTTACTCAAAGTGAATGTGGTTCCACTGAAGTGTAAGGAATTGAAAATTTTCAAGATACTACTCAAAATACATCTTTTTAATAAAGAGACATGAATATCGATGATGACACCCTACAATTAATGGTCGATGATGATGATGATGTTAATGATGTTAAAAATGAATTTGAAATGGAAATAGATGATGAAATTGAAACTCATATGGATATTGATAATGCTGAGGAGGAATATGAATACATTGAGATCTCAGATATGAAGATGATGATGAAGGTGAACATTGACATAGTTAAATACTGGTTATAATCATAACTAATATATATCTATATATAAGAGTTATTTATAAATTTTTTCTAACAACAATCATTTTGTTTTTAGATGGATGATGGTCTATTTCATCAATTGAAGGAGGGTGAGATACCTTTGGATGAGGAGGATTTGGGAACATCTGATCCATAGCCTACTGGTGGTTTAGGGGGTACGCGAAGGGGGTGCAGTCTTGCATGACTGTTGATTCTTGACCCTATCCCCGAGCGACATCCATGTCTTGGCTTTGATCTACGCACGCGGAGGTATGGTAACCTGTGTATTTTAGTTATCTTTAATTAATTTATTTATATACTAATTGTTTGATTATTTTTTCTTTTTTCACAATTTTGTGCATATAACTGTTGGATAGGTTAACGCTATCTTGCGAAATTATTTTTCTCAGTCATGGATCACATGGGAGAAGATTCTCATTGATGTGCAGCTTGACATGTTCGATCATTGGCTGGTACGTAAAAATATATTATTTATTTTGAAATTTATTTCATTAATAACTTAATATTATAAATTATGTTTAGGGTTTATTGTATCCCATCGATGATAGCATGTGTGACACTATCCTCGTAGCTATTTATGTTGCTTCTGTCTCAACAGAGAAGAAACCTTCGGTTAGGGTGAGTAGTCACATTGGGAACATCTTGGAATGTCTAGACATTGGGCACATTAGAGACCTATACATTATTTCCCCTTTAATAGGAATCACATATGAGGGGTATTGGTCACAAAAATTAAGGCATATTAGGTCATCCATGATGTAATTTATGCTAAGGGCGTAAGTCTTACAAATATTTTTACCTTAGGCATCCCACATTTATTGTATGGGGTAGGGATTCCGGATTAGGGAATGAGTTTAAAGACTTTTGGATATGGATCGGAGTTTCCTATTGAGATGGATCATGTCAAAGTATTAACATCTTATAGAGACGGATCATAGCATCCTACTGAGATGGATCAGGTCACAGGCTTAACGTCTTGTGGAGACAGATCAAAACATCATGTTGAGGAAGATCAGGTCACATGATTAATGTCTAGTGGATATGGATCATAACATCCTATTGATATGTATTAGGTCACAGGATTAACTTCTTGTTGAGATAGATCAAAACTTCTATATGAGACGGATCAAATAATTGGCTTAACGTCTTGTGGAGACGGATCAGAACATCATGTTGAGATGGATCGATGGGGTGTGTCACTAGGAGGGAATATTTTACACCTGTATTTGATTATCTTCGGGATTTAACCTCAAGGATGAATCCTACAAACCATGTTTTAGAAATAGGGATCAAAACCCATGTAGTTCGATGTCACAGTTTAAGGTTGTGTGACAGGACTAATCCATTCTATTTAAAATCATGCGGTAAGGATGCTCATTTCATGGAAGGAGTGTCAAAAAGGGATGGTGTGGGGATTATGTGTTGAAGATTCATGGTATGGGAGTCACATATGAAGGTGGAGAATGATAGTTTTGGGATTAAATGTGAAAGTTTCTCATTATGGAAGTCACATCCAATGGTGGGGAAATATGTTTTAGGTCTTACGCATAAAACATGCCCCATATGGGAGTCACATCCAATGAATGGGTGGAGGGTTTTATCCCTAATAATAATATATGGGGAATCTTATGTTCATAACATAGGGTAAATCTACAGTTTTACATCATCTGATGATGAATTTGTCATGTAGTATAACATTGTATGACTAGGATATAGATCTGGGTAGATATATTCTTACATACTGGACATAGGTGGGGCTCTCACCTCGAGGGGGACTATTTCAAGGCAAGAATATATTCTTTATAATGAATATCAACTTATATAAGTGAATAGTTTCCCTTGATGAAAACACCTCTAGATATTACCTGGCCACCACTCATACACATTTGGGTGGAATATAGCATTGGAACTGCTGTAAAGTAGTTTCAATCAGGAGGCTTGACATTGTGGTACCTATGATTAGGAGTAATGACAATTAAGGTACCTTTGATTAGGAAAATTACGTAAGATAAAGGCTCAATACACACATGGAGCAATGTGGGAAGACATAGGAGTGGATGGTACTGGTCGTACAAGCATTTAGGGTGCAACTGAACCGGTCCAGATTTTAAATGGGGGCCTTGGGTACGTGACTTTTTTCAAAGGGTGTCAGCTGAAAGGATGAACCATGGAGAGGCGCATAGGAGGATATTTTAAAAGGTTGGGTCTTCATAATGTAGGGTCACATCAATCCCAGGTTCTTCATAGTGGTCAGGGGTCTCACGAAGATGTATGTTTCACAAAACGAAGTGACCTTACCTTGGGGTAAAGACTAGGTTCCCATGGGGTGGCTTTCACAAAGGATAAGTTCCTAGAAAAAAACCCCAAGTTCCTCAGAGAGATTTTTTCTTCCACTAAGTCCATGGACCTTTCAAAATTCATATCCACTTTGGGTTCAGGGTCTCAAAACCCCATGGTAGGTGATTTTTTGAAGGATGAAAACCTTTGGAGATTTATCTCTTATTTCATTTGCGGAGCCTATAGGTGTCATGAGTTCAGAGAGATTATTAGAAGTTGAAAGGTTATGTACCCTTAAATGTCAGACATAAGGGGGTATTTATAGGCCCAACAGAGGTGATGGATCCATTTTCATAAAGGTTGGAGTCTTTGGGGATGTTTAATGAGCTTCAAAAACTGGTGGGGTCTGTGAACTAGAGTTAGACGGTGCAAAGGTTTTCATCAACCCTTTGTGAAACCTGTAAATTTTGCACAAGTGGGATCCATGAGTCTTAACTTATGTTGTGCAATTATTTCCTTAAATCCATCATGTGTTTGGTACCTTCTCAAGCTTTATCTAATCATGGAAGCAGGGTTCTTCATGAATCTAGTCCCTTAAGTCGATTTTGGGGCCATTTATGCTCAGATTTTATCTGAATCGACTGTTCTTTCCTCAAACTCACTCATGAAATGCATATTTCAACTTCAAAAAATTATCCCCCTAAAAATTAGAGCCTATAGGGGATGGAGGGTTGGATTCTATGGTAAAACCATAAAAAATGGAAATTAATACTCTTTCACGAAGCCCGTTCACGAGGCTCATTCATGAGTCTCAGTTGGTCGTATACCTATAAATAACTTAGGGGTCTATTAAGAGAACCACATGATTTTTTTTTGAAAAGATAGGCTAGATCACTCTATTCAAAAAGATCAAGACCTTGATGAGCGTATTGTGATTTTGATCCTCACCAATCTAAAACCTCAAAACGTCCACAAACATTGTTCTATGAAGCCCGATCATTGTGAGAAGACCTTCGTGAACTCAACCTTTGCGAGTAGACCTTCTCGAACTAGTCCCAAAAAAGCTACTATGTCTTGAAAAAAATGGTCTCCGAAGGTGAAAATGTTGCTACTAATTATTGGGAGGAGATGTATGGGAGCCTATTGATTGGAGAGATCATTTGATGAGTGTCAGACCACGAAAAACTCACCGCACTACTGACTGAGGCTCAATAGAAAGGTGGAATCCAATGGATTTTACACACAAGCTTGAGACTTCCTTGTTAAGTTGGTGCATATTGAGTGGTAGAAGTTTGATATTTCCTAAAAAAATAACAAGGTTGAGTTCTCTAAGCCTCTTTAGGAAGATGAAGACAAAATTTTCTGTTTATAAGAGATAAAGAAAGAGAAATAAATTTTGGTCACTACCCAAGATAAAATCATCAGTCACCTGAGTTCCCAGTTGGCGACAGCCAAGGCCAAGGCAGTGAAAATGGTAGCCTTGGTGGTCGATTATTAGGGTGAGAAAGACCAAATGTGAATCAGGGCTAAAGAGATCTATCCAAAATATGATGAGGATGAAGATGATCTCATAGAGTGGAAACGAAATCAAGAGGCCAACCAATAGAGTTTAACTAACACTAGTGAAAAAAATGTTTAACACGTCGGTTCTATATAACTGACATGAAAAGCTAGAAAAATTGGTTTATCATGTCGGTTATTTTATATATGACGTGATAAATCTCGAGAATCAATTTTTGAGGTCGGTTATAAAATAATGGATGTGAGAAATCCCTGAGATTAGGTATATCACGTCAGTTACTTTATAACCGACGTGAAAGATCAAATTTGGGTGCTTTATCACGTCAGTTATTTTATAACCGACGTGATAAATCAAACCTCGGTAATTTATAAAGTTGGTTATAAAATAACTGACATGATAAAATAATTTCTACGTTGGTTATTAAATATCTGATGTTATAAACATAAAAAATAGTTTATCACGTCATTTATTGAATAACCAATGTGGTAAATTTTTAAATGATTAATCGTGCCCCATATTTGGTGATTTTTTTTCTTTGATTGGGTGACCTGCAACTCGTCTCTCTCACATAGAAAACCTAGAAAGGATTCTTCGAAGTAATTCTCTCCAAACTCGTTTTTCCAACATCATTCATCATCTTTATTATCACCAGATCTATCAGGCCGACTCGCAACACTAAAGTAAGCCTCATACACCTCGGTTTCATTTTTTATTTTTCACGATGCCCTAAAATTATATTTTGAGACGTTATTTTTCTATATTTGTTCTTTTTATCATGGTAAGTTTCATAGTGTTCTTTTATACCATGCTAAATTATTTTCTTGTAAAATAAACCATGGAATTGATATCATGCAAGTTTACGATTTTTGTGTGTTCTATCATGTGTGTGTGCGTGTACTTTCATGTGTGTGGGAGGTGAGGGTGTCCAGTGGGGTGGGGGTGTCTAGGGGGTGGGGGCTATCCAAGGGGTTGGGGGTGTCTAAGGGGGTGGGGTGGTGTCCAGGGGGTGAGGGGGTGTCCAAGGGGTGGGGGTGTCCAGGGGGTGGGGGTTTCCAGGGGGTTGGGGATGTCCAGGGGGTACTGTCTAAGGGGGTGGTGGTGTACAGGGGATGTCTAAGGGGGTGGGGGTGGTGTCCAGGGGGTGAGGGGGATTTTTAAGGGGGTAGGGGGTGTCCAGGGGTGGGGGTCTATACAGGAGGGTGGGGGCTGTCCAGGGGGGTGCGAGGGTGTCCAGGGGGTGGGAGGGTGTCCAGGGGGTGGGGGTGTCCAGGGGTGTGGGGGGCTGTCTAGGGGGGTGGGGCTGTCTAAGGGGGTGGGATAGTGTCCAGGGGGTGGGAGTGTCCCGGGGGTTGGGGTGTCCCAGGGTGGGAGGATGTCCAAGGGAGTGGGGGCCTATCCAGGGGTTGGGGGTGGAAGGGTGTCCAGGGGTGGGGGTGTCCAAGGATGGGAGGGTGTCTAGAGGGTGGGGGTTGTCCAGGGGGTGGGGGCGGTCTAGGGGGTGGGGGTGTCCGAGGGGTGGGCGGGTGTCCAGGGGGCTGTCCAGTGGGGTTGGGTGGTGTCCAGTGGGTGGGAGGGTGTCTAGGGTGTGGCGGGTCTGTCTAGGGGGGTGTCCAGGGGTGGGAGGGTGTCTAGGGGGTGGGGGGCTGTCCAGGGGGGTGAAGGGGTTGTCTAGGGGTGGGGGTTTCTAGGGGTGGGAGGATGTCTAGAGGGTGTGAGGGTTATCCAGGGGGTAGGGGTGTCCAAGGGGTGGGAGTGTCTACGGGGGTGGGGCTGTCCAGGGGGTAGGGGGTGTCCAGGGGGTGAGGGTGTCCAGGGGGTGGGGGGTGTCCCGAGGGGTGGGGGTTGTCCGGGGGGTGGGGGTGTCCAGGGGGTGGGGGTGTCCCGGGGGTGGGAGGTTGTCCAAGGGGTGGGGGCTGTCCAAGGGGGTGGGGTCTGTTCAGGGGTGGGGGTGTCCAGTGGGGTGGGGGTGTCCTGAGGGTGGGGGGCTGTCCAGGTGGTGGGGGCTGTCCAGATGTGTGGGGGTGTCCAGGGGGTGGGAGGGTGTCTAGGGGGTGGGCGGGTGGGCGGGTGGCCAGGGGGCTATCATGTGGGGTGGGGTGGTGTCCAGTGGGTGATATGGTTTCTAGGGGTGGGGGCTATCCAGGGTGGTGGGGGTGGTGTCTAGGGGGTGGGAGGGTGTCTAGTGGGGTGGGGGGCTATCCAGGGGGATGGGGGTGTCCGGGGGTGGTGTACCGAGGGTGGGTGCTGTCTATGGGGTAGTGGGTTTCTAGGGATGAGGGGTTGTCCAGGGTGTAGGGGGATCTCTAGAGGGTGGGGGTGTCCAAGGGGTGGGGTGTCTAGGGGGTGGGGGTGTCTAGGGGGTGGTGGTGTCCAGGGGTGGGGGTGTTTAGGGGGTGGTGGTGTCCAGGGGTGGGGGCTGTCCATGGGGGTGGGTGGGTGTCTAGGGGGTGGGGGGATTTCCAATGGGGTGGGTGGTGTCCAGGTGGTGGGAGGGTGTCAATGGGTGAGGGGGCTATCCAGGGGGTGGGAGGGTGTCTAGGGGTAGGGGTGTCCAGGGGGGTGGGGTGAGGGGGGGGGGGGGGTTGTCCATGGGGGTAGGGTTGTCCTAGGGGGTTTTGGTTTTTTTATTTGACATTGTATGTTTTGAATGTTATGTATGTGAATGTTTAGTTTTTCTTTGGTTCTTCTTGTTTTGGTCTAGTTTTGATGTCTTTCTGGTATGTATTCTGGTCTAGTTTTGGTCTGGTTTTGGTTTGTTTTCTGCTTGTTTCAGGTATTCTTTGGCAGAGCATAGTAATGGTTAAACGATTTTATTAAGAAAATTTTGGTTTTTAGGTCGGTTATTTTATAACTGATGTAATAAATGTATGGTAATGGTTTTTTACATCAGTTATCTATTAACTAATGTAGTATATACGTTTTCATGTCGGTTAAACAATAACTAACATGAATAACGCTTCGCAGACAAGTTTTTACTTCGGTTATTTTATAACCAACGTAATAAATTTAGGGGAATGGTTTTTTACATCGGTTATTTAATAACTGACGTAGTATATATGTTTTCACATCATTTAAACAATAACCGATGTGAAAACCCGATTCACAGACTAATTTATCAGGTCGGTTATGAAAATAACCGACGTGATAAACTTTTTTTTCACGTCGTTTTTTTAATAACCAACATGAAAAATGCTTCAGAGGTGCAGTTTATTGTGTCGGTTATTACATAATCTATGTAATAAAAGATATAAAACGTGAATTATTTTCAAAAAACGTAATAAATCACGACTCCGATGCGTTTTCCACATCAGTTTTTTAGGAACCGACTTGAAAAACGCTTCAGATTTATGTTTTTTACGTCAGTTTTAAAATAACCGATGAAAAAAAATTGTATTTATAACATCTCCTGTAATAACGTCGGGAAAAAAAGACTTAAAAAATAAAAAATAACTTATGTAAAAAATGTTTTTTGCACTAGTGTGAGCTCAAGTGCTTGATTTTCAGGGTAGAATTTTAGGGTGATCTTGTTTTACCCCAAAATAAAAGAGAGGCTATAATATGTGGATTACCCTCCTGAACCTTGGTTTGCTTGTTTTAACATCTCACATGGCTTGAAGTATTTCTTTTATTTTATTTTCTATATATATATCATACTAACAAGATAATAAATAGTGAATCCCTAATCCCACATGAGTCATGCTCGGTGTAGGAAAGAAGGGAAAAACAGAAGATTGATCATTTACATGAGTAATAGAAAAAGGGAAAATACTCAGGGTATTTTTGACAACTAGAAGTTTACTGACTGAGAGATATATATGGTTGGAGTACGAGGCACTCTGAACAGCCGGATTTTATTCTCAGTGTTTTCTAGTTCACGAATGGGGCAATGTCAACGGCATTGAATTATACTCGAACAAAGGGGAATAGAGAGCATGAATTGAGACACCCAAGATTTGAACCTCAAAGGGGCGGCATGTTATAGATAACAACTACTAAACATATTCAAAACACAGCATCCATTTTCTTTTTATCTAGGATGGGGACAAACAAATTAGGGTAGATCATTCAAGGATATGGTAGATCATACGTATACATGAATGTTGCTCCCATTTTATTATTGTATAGAAAGAAAGAAAATTAAACAATATATATATATATTATCATTCAATTATCATATTTAGGTCATATATATCACATATTTTTTTACATCCATCCTTAATAAATTCCATGCAAAGCATGAAAAAATCACATCACTTCATTAGGAGGTACTATTTCATACACACGAATGACATTATCATATTCCAAAAAAATGGAAAGCATGATGTTATGAGTGATATAATAATTCTAGAAGTATAATAATATCATAAATATAATATATAAATATTATTTCCATAATTATTCCCTACCATGAAATGTGGTAATGGAAAAATGAACGACATCAATTCGTGATATGGAAGTCCGTCATATACACAACAAATGATTTCATAACCCATTTGATGGTAATCTATGTATAATAGGAATTGAAGGAGGTGGATAAAGAAATAAAATAAAAATTCTTTTAGAATAACATTACCTCTTCTTCAGCTATCATCATTAACTTTTCACTAAAACCTTCCAATGGTTGATTTATTCCCAATATAAGTATTATAGAATTAGGGGAGGAATTTTTTAAGTGATTTTGGTATATTTTGGTCAATATTAATGTCTTTAGGGGTGTATGGAAGTGTGGGGAGTGAGTTCCATTTTATAGTTGAGGAGTAGTGGCATTTTTGTAAATACTTAAAAGTAATAATTGTTGGGAGGTCAATATTTCCTCAAGATGATCCATGATTGATAATTAATGGGTTGGAGGGATTATATGGTAGATACACATATCCACCACACAATATAACACATGTTTTAAACATTTTTTCCTTAACTCCTAAGTTTCCTTATTTTACCATTTTGGTTATTCATTATGGTAACTAGTTTTCTAACCTAAGTAATTTATCTATAGAGACTAAATTAAAGTGATAAATATTAGAAAATTTAAAACCACTAATTATAAATATGATATATAATTTATAGAATAAAAATTATATGTGTTTTGGAAATTACTTTTAACACAAGCATAAGTAATGTGGAAAAAACAACTTTAACTATAACCAGGATAACAGAGTTTTTGTTATTTAATGATTAATATAGTAATTATAATAGAAAATTTGGTATTTTAATGGAATATATTTTATATTTATTAACATTTAAAATTAACTTGTTATAATATATTATGTTTATTAATTTTAAATCATTTAATAAAATATCATTTACCATTAAATAACATTAATGTCAATTTGGATGTTATTCTTTTAATTTTAATTTAAAAGTATCAAGAAAATGATGGAATTAAAATATATTAAGTTTAAAGATGTGTAATATGATATATTAATCATCAAAATTAATTTATGAAAACAATTAATTCAATGTACTTTACTTTTAATATTTTTAGTATCAATTATTTTAGTTAGTTATTAACTAAATAATTACTCCAATGGAGTTTATTAAGCATTTAAAGTAATTAATTAATATATAAAAAATTAAAATAAATTATAATGATATAAAAAACTAATTTATATCTTAAAATTATATACATAATAAAACTTATGTTATTTTTTTCCCTATCCCAAAGCTTTATATAAATTCAAAGTAAGAAAATAATCTTTATTGTCTTTTCCTTTACTTAACTTATTATATGGGTCATTTTCCTTGAAATGTGTTCCAAAAACTCATAAACTTATATATTAAAGTCATAATAGTCTAAATATTTCCATAAAATGTATTTTTTAGAAATATTTAGGTTATTTTAACCATTATCTTCGTAGTTTAACCCCAAAGTAAATTCATTATACCTTAATCACTGTAATTAATTTTTACTACATTCACTGTTCATTTTGGAAGAAAATAATGTTGTATTTATTATAAATTATAAATTATTCATATTAAATATATATAATCCATTTTGACAAATTAAATTCACATAATTGGAAAAAATTAATTTAAAATTAATCATGAAGACGCAACGAGAAAGCGGGTTTTTAAAGTAAAAATATTAAAAAGATTTAAATGTTTTTATGTCTAAGATCATTATGAAAAAAATTAAAATGACCTAAATTGGATAACTTGATATATAATTTAACTAATTATACTTTAAAACCAATTAAAAATATAATTTAACATTATAAATTATTTAAATAAAAATGTAGTTTTCAATTAAAATTTAGTATTTTTCACTATTCATCAAAAAAATGAAACCTCACTAAAAAATCAAAAACATTCACCCTATTCTAATTATGATATATTAATTTAAAAAAACTAATATTATTTTTTGATATAAATTTTCTAAACATGTTAAAAATTAAATTTAAATTATGTGCGCCAAGCACATTTAAACTGTCTTTTAGAAAAAATAATCTTTTTCAAAATAAATTTATTTTTATTTTTCTTTTAAATGATTCTTATTTTGTTTATAATAAATATATAACTAATAATTTTTTTAAAACTATATATTTTCATAATTTATTTAATCCTATTCATACCCACCATTCCAACAGCTAGCCGATAACTATCATATTAAATAATAATATTAATAGTATATTGTTATTCGATAAAACTGAGTCTTTCATGTAATGTAAGCTATCAGAGAAACTTGTTGTTTCATGAAATACCAACTAACCATATTTTTTCATGAATTTAAAGCTATAAAATATATTTAATTTACGTAAAATAGTAAATATATCCTAAAGTCTCTGGATGTTATATTCATTTCTACGCTGGTGTTGTGTGTCATACACACTATCGAATATGATATTCATATTTTAAAATTTCAAGGTGTTATACCAAACATTTTATAAACTATATTGTTATATGGTATTAAAATATTATAATATCTTAAATTCAAATACCTTTCCATTTGGAGGTAGTTGGAATGATAAATTAATTTATTGTAATTTATTTTTTTGAGAAATTCCAGAAGAACCCCTCACTTCAATTATAAAAGGGGCCCTCTTTCATCACTTCTCTACATAGATTTGATCCATCTATATCAATAATACCTTGATCATCCATCTTCTAAAAATCCTTATCCAAGTTATATAGGTTATGTTCCTTCTAAAAGACCAACCTTATACCCCTTAAGAAGATAACTAAAGGAGGTCCAATAAAGAAGAGGTAATCATTTTTACCAACTCTTTCATGTTTATTTCTTCATTTTCTTCCTCTTAATAAGTTGTTTACATTATAAATTAATAAATACAGTATAATATATTTAATAATATGTTTTTTATGATTATGATACAACCATAATCCAGCTTTTTCCATCCTATGAAAAATGAAACCACCACGCGTGTGTGCGTACGGATTATCATCTTCATGCAGTAGTGTAATTTTTTTCATCACCACTTTACTTAGATGGTTATAATGATGGAAATAATTGATATGTAAGATATTTTTTACATGATATATATTATTTAAAATTAATATATTTTCTATTTATTTAACCTTTCAACCATTTAAAAATGATATCATCACTCATGTGTAAGTACGGCTTACCGTCACCACGAACTGATGTGATTCATTTTCTTTGTTCAAATTTAAAGAATGATTACAAAAATGTATCTAATTAATAAATATGATAAATTTTAACTTATTATAATTATTTATATGATACAATTATATACTATGTATAAGAACCATAACTTACATGATATACATGGGAAGATGAGGCAGTTATCACCCAAAATAAGGGTAATAATAAAATATTATTAAAAATGAGTGATAATATGATATAATAGGATGATATATGATATTATAAATATGAATATAGTTTTTGGTATAAATTAATAACATGTTTAAAACCATTTTATATAAGGTTAAATCATGATCAACTGAAGGGAAGCGTGAGGTAAGGGATTTTCCCCTCACTTTTATTTTTGTGGGACACATGCCTTATTCACCACTTATTACCATTTTTGTATATACTTCCACTTTAATATATTATATCATAAATATATTTTTATTAATTATATTTAATTATTTATTTTAATTTATTTCTTTCAAGGTGATTATAGTTGATAAGATACCCAAGTGGTAAAGGATTATTTCACAATCTCGTTATTATTTGGGATTATTTACTTTTAAGTACTTGTTAAGGAATATTTATCTTCTATGTAAATGTTTTCTAAAATTAAATTCAAAAAGGGTTTTATTATTCTCCTAAAAATTTTTGAATTCATTTTTACCCATGTTTTACTTTTTAGAAAATGGTTTGAAAGGAATATTTTTGTCATTTTCCAAACACGGTATTTTGTGAGTTTTCCCAATGATAGTACAGAAGGAATGTTTTTTTAACTTATAAAATATGAGTGGATTTTCTCATCTTCATTAATATTTAATGCTATGAATATTTATTTTCAAGTTTACAAGTTTATTTTAAAATAAAAATTTTCCCTTCGTATTTGCGCAGTTATTTTTATAAGTGAATTTCAAAGAGAAAAAGTTATTTTCCTCAAAATTTTTTTGATGATATTTTAATTCTAATTTTATTCATCAATGACAAAAACAATTTATTATACTTTTCTCCTATAGTTATATGTTTTAATGATACCATACTTTAAAACATTCGCTTTCTTTTGATCATTATATAATACATTTCTCATAAATATCCATATTATTGTATCGTGGATATGATTATTTTAGAAATTGTATACTAGTTTTACATATGGTGTTTTCTTTGAATGTTATTTAATTAACTGATAAGTATTTATAAATCTGTATTCTTTACTCAGTATGGATATTTTTTATATGTCGTATTGATCCGTGAATTAAAATGATCATTAGATATACGGGGAATGCTTTGGACATGCAATGATGGGTGGGGATCAGAATTATATATCCCCTAGATGCATTGATAGTCCCATGAGGCCAATTTGTGTGATATCTTTAAATGGGTTTCTAACTATAGTTTTAAATCATATTATGAGAAGTATTGATAGTAGAGGTATCATGTGACTTAGAAATTGACGTCTAATAATTAATCATTTCCTTTATTAATATTTTAGTTATTATTAACCATGAGATTTTCAAAATGATATTATATATGGATGCATTTAATTCTAAATTTATTGATTAAATGGAAAGTTTGTTCAGTTATTTACCTTTCCATATTTATTCTTCCTTATCCTATCAAGATATTCAAGTCATTTAAATGGAATGTGTGTTCACTTATTTACCTTTCCATGTTGATTATACATTATTTACTCATGATAGCTTCCACTATACCTAAACCTTACCGAGAATTTATTCTCACACTTATTTTTTTTCTTTCCCAGAATATGAAGAGGAAATATTTTTATGAGTTCAAGGATTCAATTTACTTTCCTTTATTATGTTCTGTGTTTATTACCAATGTAATAAGGGAACCATTTATATTTCTAGTTCATCAAGACTACTAAATTAATCAATCTATGGAGTTGAGATACCTTTTATCTTATTTCAATGTAATAAATTAACCACTAACTTTGGGATTCAAGGGTTTCCATTCTTACACTTTTGTGGATGAAAAAATATACTTGACATGGACATAGGCCACGTGGGCCTAATGTTAGTGAATAGAATCTTTCTCTAGGGTGGAGAATTTATTATTGTTATGAAATACTAGAATTCTAGGAAACACTATATATCTTATGGTATTTGGAATCAAGCCACATATAGTTCTAAAACACTGTGTGTTGGTAGATAAATTCTAGAAGGGAGGCATCCTCTCTGGAGTGGACTCGAGGTATCTTTCAATTTCAATTCAAGTGATGGGGATTTTAGTTTTTGATCATCTCACATTTTTCATGTGAGTAATGTCATGTTTTTCACACATGGTAAGGCAACAATTTAACATCATGTTTTTAGGATGTTGGTTTAAGATCATTTAACATTTTCTATGTGAGGCATCCCATGTTTATCCCACATGGTAAGGCTATAGTTTAACATCATGTGATGAGGACATTGGTTTTAGATCATCTCACATTTTTCATATGAGGTATACAATTTCTATAACATAGGATAAGTCTATAGTTTAATGTGATGTGTTGATGAAGTTGGTTTTGGATCATCTCATATTAGTCATATAAGTCATGTCATATATATCATACAGGGTATGACTATAGTTTAATGCCATGTACTGAGGACATTGGTTTTGAATACTCTCACATTTTTCATGTGAATCATCCCATGTTTATCACATAGGGTATGGATAATGTTTAACATCATGTTTTGAGTACATTGGTTTTGGATCATCTCACATTTTTCATGTGAGGGATCCTGTGTTTATCGCATAGGCTAAGGATGCAATTAAATTGTGTGTGATAAGGACTATGGTTTTGGATCATCTCATATTTTTCATGTGGGTTATCACATGTTTATCACTCTAGTTAAAGATACATCTTAACATCATGTGCTTTTAATGTTGGTTTTTGATCATCTCACATTTTCTGGTGATCCATGTCGTGTTTATCACACAGGATAAGGATACATTTTAGCATCATCTTCCAAGTTTGTTGGTTTTTGAACATCTCACATTTTTCATATGATACATCCCACTTATATCACAAATGGTAAGGATACTATTTAATGTCATGTGCTGAAGAAGTTGGTTTTAGATCATCTCACATTTTTATATGTGTTATCCCATGTTTATCACACAATTTATGGCTAATGTTTAATATCATTTGCTAAGGAAATTGGTTTTGGATATTATCACATTTGTCTTATAAGGCATATCATGTCTATCACAAAGAGTAAGTATATAGTTTAATGGAATGTCTTGAGTACATTGGGATTTGTATTTTAATGTCATATAGCTCAGACTATACATTCAAGGGAATTAATGCTTGAGGAACCTAGTGTTTGTGGTATTTCTGATGTGATCCCCATCCACGGTGATCAATGAGTATGTACTATAGGATTAGTTCTTATGAAATATGTAATCAAATTCCCATTTGGTATCTAGTTTTAGTGGATTATTTTTGGGTATCATGTTCATCTAGAGAGCAAATGTCATATCACCTTATAGGGTGAAGTTGAGGTGATCCTTTTTATTGAATGCCCACACCATCTGGTTCTAATGTCTCTCTAGGTTATATGATTCTTGAATCCTATTTTATTTGAGATCTTGTAACTCATATAACTAGACTTCTCCTCTTATATATGAATTCTATAGATCAAAAATATTCATCTAAAGTAATGGAAGTTGAACCTCTATATGATGAACTGCTTCTGTCCTATGTATTAGGGAGAATTGAGTCGCCTGGGTAGAATTTTTAGTCATAATCCTATATGCCCAGTGTAGGGATTTTATCTAGATAAAAATTATAATTATAGCTTATCATCTTCTATTGGATATTAGGGAAGGTCATATTGAATGCCTCAATCTACCCATTCACCTGTACATGGTATCATGATGTGTGGTTGGACTAGATTTTGTATATGGAATATATCTTATTTATCCCTATGACTCAAATGTTGGTGCTATTTTCACTGAGAATGGTGTGAGGATTCCAAAACCAATGGATTATGTGGGACATCACAAAATATTTCACTTAATGGTTCTTAATCTCTTTGAGTGGGATGGAATCTACCTATTTCCATAAGAATTATGTGGTATTTATAATAAACCTACACTTTCGAGTTGTTTTCAATTGGTAGGTAACCACAACATCAAGTCCTCATACTTCAATATTCCAATGAGTAATTTTTTATATAGAAGATCCACTGGATGAATCCTAAATATGGAATGTATCAAGAATGCGTGATAACTCTTGGTGAATTCAATGCAATTGTGGATGATAGTGGGATAAAAATATCCCAAGCTCTTGATCATGTGTGAAGTTTCAATCCCACTTGATGTCCCCCACAAAACCCAACATGGAACTCCTAAATATATTGATGGAACTCTTTCTTATGAATCCAATGGAGTAATATTCCATAAAATCAACACCAGTATAGGGTCTGACCAAGGCTAGGACCAACTTGGAGTAAAGATTATGTTCCACGCCAGTGAATTCTATCACACTCAGCTCAATATGGTGAGAGTATTCCATGATTGAGATACTCAATAAAGGGAGTTATCCAATTGGAAACTTATTCAATAACCAGGGCATTTTATGGTCCTATTACAGAAGTTATAAACATCAACTGATTTTCATGTTGGTCTTCCTCATTAGAAGCAATGGGGGAGATTACCCTTCAATGTGGCACTTGAATGATTATTTCATCTTGGTCGGGATCTGCAAGAGATGCATCCAGGCCTACCGAAGCATCAATATAGACATTCTGTGAACTGGGGATATAAGTCACATCCATTTAGAAAGAGAAATTCACTATTAACTCATGTGTTCATTCTATTAGGGGAATAAGTTCCTATTTTCTGAAAACATAGTCAATGTTTATTATAATGATTACTATATCAGAGTATTCCATCATATGTAGGTAGGGGAAATCAATATTGAGGGGAAAATTGAGTCCAGTGATAAGGGATAGATACTTAGCCTCATTGTTAGTGTAACATTCTGATAATAAGAACAAGTATAGAATGATGTTTTATATGGGAGTTATGAAGAAAATACCATGTCCCACCTTATTGAGTTTTCATTTGTTGCGGTTCATCAGGCTATGGGAAGTACTATCAAAATGCATCTGCTAACAAAGCGCAATATTATCCACTTAGAGGATGGATTTATCTGGGAAATCAATATCCAAGGGTAGTTATTCCAGGGTCATATTTGTGTCTCGAAAACCTACTAATTCTTGGACATTAACATATTTCTAGGGGATAAACCTAGTGTAAAAAAATGTGTATAAATACCACAGAACATGATAGATTGCCTATAAACATGGGGTTATTGAGAATATAATTCAGTGTGTCGATGTGGGATACCAATTTTATCTCTTGGTGCTACAAATATTTTTTGTAGATTTTGACCCATGAAGACCAGGTTGAGGAAAATATTCCTGATGGGATAATATATGTTCTCTATGTCAAGGGGCATGTGACTGATAACATACATTTTATTTTCTCTACCCTCATTTTTCTTCTGAGTTAGAAGGGAACATAGGGACTATTCTAATGTGTTCACATAAATGACCATAGGCTTCACCAGGACCAGTGGCATTAGGATTAAAGATATTTGAGATGTTTTTCAATTTCCTTGAATGTGTTTTGTAAGTCTTCTTCCCACTGGTATATGGTGCATTTCATTACGATCCATGATAAGTGATTACACTTGCTAACCATATTCAAAGTTAATCAGAGGATATAGGTCATGTGTCTTTATACTTCCTGTAGCCCCTATAGGTTTCATGGGGAGGAATCTGGTAGATAGCCTTGATATTTCATTGATTGATATCAATTCCTCTATACTTGAAGATGAATCCTGGGAATATTCTAGACATAACACTGAATTCATACTTCAAGGAGTTCATCTTAAGATGGTGGGATCATATGATGTTTAACACTTTTGTAATCACCTTGATATGGCCCCAATGTATGTGTGATTTCAATACCAAATCATCCACATAGAACTCCACCAATGTCCCCAGAAATGGTTTGATGATATGGTGAATGGAATGCTAGTAAATTGCTCAAGAATTTTTCAGATGAAAATTGTAACACCCGGTAAAATAAGGTTCCCTAGGGTTCTATAAAAGTAGTGGACTTCACATTATTAGGGGCCATCATTATTTGTTTATTACCAAAATATACAGCCATGAAGGAGAGGTCATGGAACCCATATGTTTCTTAAATTAGTGGGTTTGTTACCATAAGGGAAAAATCATCATTTAGGTAGTGGTGGTTGTGGTCTTAGAAGTCGATACAGACTCTGATTTGCCTATTCTTCTTCCAAACAGGGGGAATGTTGGCCTGACACTTAGGGTACTAAAAATATCTGAAATATTTAGCCTTGATTTTTATTTTAACTTCAGCCTCGACCATGAAACTTTGGGAAGGATACATCTTCGTTGGATGTTTTTTTGAATCTATAGTGGTTCACTAGGAATCCAAGGTGGTGGGAAACCACTTGGGAATTGAGCCTTGTAATCTCCCTAAATATCTATGGGAACTCATCATGGTGCTATTTCAATAGATTAAAATGCTGTTTATATTCTTCTAGAGACATGAATGCATTTATTAGAATTACCCTCAGGTATTCCTCTATACCGGGATTCAACTAGGTCAGCTCATTGACCATAGTGGAGAAACCATATTCAAATTTTGGAGGGGAGACATCTAGATAATCTTCATCATCTAAAACATTTTAACCGAATAAAGGATGTGACTTTATGGGTGTTGTAGATCGGTTAGCAGTGCTTGCATCTTCTCTGAAAAAAGTGGAATCCTCATTGAGGGGATCCTGTTCTACAGAGAATGTGGTAGTGAAATATTCTGATCCAATCCCATGTGGTTTATGATCGCCAATCCCACCTATGATGTTGAACCAATGGTTCTGATTTAACATCCACTGAGTCAGCTCTAACTTTTAGAACATTTAGTGGTGTCATGAATTGGGGGTCATGGGGACGATCTCTCAATAATCTATAGGAGTTAGACATTTTGTTGTTGGCCAAGTCTATCCCATGTTGAAGTACAATATAATTTGTGAGCACTGAATCTTCTTAGAGATGATGAAGTAGCTTCCCAATTTTGGGGTCATGGTCTCCAAATGGTGGATTATTAGAATGAATTTGTCTTTTAAATCTACCCAGGGATTTTCCAAAGTGGTGGATAAATCATTAAGGTCGTTGATAAGCATTATTCCATCTATCTGGTTCTATTTTTAAACTGTCATATAGTATCTAACATCTAGGTAGTGAGTGTCACATGAGTTAAATGGGGAAGTATCACACTGGAGTGCCCCTACTCAACCATAGAGGGAGTATTTGAGGCCCTTGTGGTATGAAGAGTAGACCACTCTGTGCATATGGAGACAGATCCTTCCCAACTAGGCATTATAGGTTTTATCCAAGGAGACTTCCATAAATTTATTAATTTATTCCAAGCCACTGAACTAGGTATTCAACCGAATTATTCTAGCCAAATTATGCTCACACTTTTCATACCCCGAAATTATCAAGTTGGAGGGAGTCTGATTGACATATATGAGCCCTAGCTTGTGGAGAGTCCAAATCATGATGAGAATGATCATTGAGACAATATCTTCTAGGTTGGGGTGTATTTATATGCCATCAAATTTTCATGTTCCATAAAATGGGATAATGTTCCCCTAGATGGTTCCTCCCCCATATTATTCAAAAAAGTAAATGCAGACTTGGAATTCTTATTTCTCGTCTTCCTCTTCATGGTATGGTTCAGTGAAAGCTACCTCATTTTTGAAATTGATAAGGATATTTAAGGAATCAATAAGGGTTCCACACATGTCTTTTTATAGGTTTAGTTATTTGAAAATCAATAGTATTATTGGAATACCAATGAGGTGCTTCAACATATCATATTTTTTAGAAAGAGACATGATTCAAGTTTCAATGAGCCACTCCCCAATAGGGAGCATAAAGAGTACAAATAACTGGGGAAATGGTTCATATCTCATACTTACCATGTTCCACTACTGACTGAATAGTTTGGGCTAACCACTGGAGTACTGAGGTTGGGCTCTGGGTGATCATGTATGAGCATGGTGTTGTTTTAGTTGAGTCACACAATCGACTAATACAATTGGTTTTGGAGGAATCACTAATAGATTAGACTATGAGGGTTGTAAATTATCATCCCTAAATGATACTTATTATCTAGTATCAACATAATGAACATCCCCTTCTGGAGCTCCAACTTGGATACCTTTTTTAATAGTGTGGCTCATGCCTCTCCTGTGATGGTTCCTGCTAGAGGTACCTAAGGTAAAACTAGGTATTTCACCATCATTGAGTACTATGAAATGATCTTCTAAATTTAGGGAATTAAAAGAAGTGTATTCCTATTATTCATGAGTGAAATACTCTAGGATTGGATAAATTCTTGAGGTCTCTCTCAATCTGAGAGGAAAGAATTAACCAAGGGTTCAGACCAATTTCAGCACTAGCGGGATACATTGATTACCTTGTATTCAACAAAGACTATTCTTCTAAGATATTAAAGGTCACAATGTAGATGAGGTATAAAGGGTGGAAATTGTGACTACAAGGGGTTCTAATATTCTCAAGTAGGAATGGATAATTTCTAGGGTTTGCGAAATCGTCTAATGGGATAGCCAGTCATTTTACATCAGCATACCTCCACTCAGAACCTGTTTCCATTTCTTAGAGTCTTTGTAACTATTATCATCATCTACAAAAACATGTTCCACCTGTTCTAGTACATCACCCAATTTGACCAATCCACAATCTTCTTTTGCATGGATCCAATCTTTGATGATGAAACACTCCTTTATGGTGTGTCTGAGGATTTTGTGGTATGAGAAAATGTTATCACGATCAAGGATGTCAGTTTCCTTAGGCCCCATGTATTCTGGTAGCTTCAGGATGTTTTCTCTCTAAGGAAAAGATGAAATAATATGGTACATGTACCTACTTCAATAATTAGGTCTTATTCTTCCACTCTACAAAGTAAATCCTAGGTGTATAGCCTTGAAGTGGGTCTTTTATAGTATTTTCATGATGAGGCTACACTTGATGTGGATTTGGTTTATGAGGACTATCCAGATGATGATTCATATCCAGCTAATGATGCCTCTCTATGAGAGGTACCTAATGGTTGGCTTGATGCAGGGCTTCATCCAAGGAAACAAAAGTTTTTGCTGACTTCACAGGTTTTTTCACAACATCTATAATGGGTAATGGATTTAACCATTTCTTTGTACAAATAAAATATTTATCTAGAAACATAACTATTTAAGAAAACTCTTGAGACCCACTCAGATATTTGAGAGAGATGAGGGTAAGAACTAACTCATCTTTTTCATTCTCTACGCACATCGTAAATGTTTTATTCTAGAAAATTTTCATGTTAAGGGAGTACATAATCCCATTCTATCAGAAAAATAAAGTCAGCAACTCACTCTTCAAGCCTCTGCATGTATTTATAGAGTTTGGTGATGATGTTCTTGTACATGGTAAATCAAAATTGGTAGAGAAACTACTTGATTAGATCTTTACAACTAGAGACACACCCTAGGGAATTTTTTTTCATTAAATGAAAGTACTCCCCTCTAATTTATGGATTATGCATCGAATCATAGAGGATTATAGTTTCTATGGAGTTCCAAGCATCGATCTACACCTTGAGGTTAAGTGGGATAGGTGTTTCATTGGATCACATATACCATTGAATATGGTGAATCTTAAATTGTCTTATTCTAGTGGTGGGAACATCTATTCTACCTATGTCAGATATGGATTTCCCTATAGTGGGATTGTAGCTTGTTGCATTTCCAATGCTTCAATATGGGTAGTGATAATTGAAATTATGTCATCTTGGTGATATTTGGTGATCTATAATGCTCTAAAAGGTATGATGGATCCTAAGGTGTAATGGTCATTGTCCCAAGTAGAGAATTCACACTGTTCAATCATGGTAGGTGGGTCATATCTTGGTATCTTGCTAGCTCTAAAAACCTCTATATTGAGGAGATATGAAGGACTCCCTGCCTTATCTCTAAGTTTTCGGTAGAGGAGAACTGGATACTCAGTTAGAGGGATGGGGGAAATGAAACTCTTATATCCCTCATTATCCCAGATCAAATTTTCCATCCTAGAATCTTACTTGATTTCAATCATGGACCTAGATGGGTTGATGAGTTTGGAATCACTTTTTTCATTATAGAGATGTTGACGGTTAGGTGGAAGTACCTCATTTGGGGAACTTATGAGACCCAATGTATTCCTCTAATGGTGGGTGTTGGTACCCACTGAATAGTATACCTAATACTATGTCTCCCATTGTGGTAATTTTTATCAATAAAATAACTTGTTTTTAGTATAATTTCTTTGATCATACATGGGATTAATTGTGATGATGTTCATGTTATAAGTTGTTGGAGACAGTTCGTAATCGTCGATGGGATGGATGACTTGGCCATCTTGATGTTTCCTTAGAATTGGATTGAAGTGTTGGGAAGCGTATTGTCTCCATCCTCTAATCTACACATTTGGAGATGCTTTGTTCATGATTCATCAAGGCATAGTGAGGCTCCTAGAGCTAGTTTGATGAAAAGTCTGGTGATATCCATATGAATTAGTGCATTGGTCCAATGGGAGTGTTGTGGTGTCAAAACTTCAGAAATACTAATGGATGGACTCAAGATGATCATGTATCCCTGGGTAAACAAGTTATTTATCTTGGATTAATTTGAGGATTTCCCAGATATTCTGGAGGATATATGAATCTTGTCCCTTAGTGAGGGATTCTGAGATGGTAACGCGCAGGGTTTCGAGTGGATAGAATAAAAATGGTTGTTTTTTATTAGCTAGGATTTACCAAAAATCTTCATCATTCACTTTACCTATGGTGGGATCTAGTTCTTAATTTCCACAATCTCTAATTGGAATTGGCTGAGAAATCAGCAGTGGTAGTGATAGGGACCTTCTCTCCTAATGATTTTTGTGGAGAGGTAGTGGTACACAGGACAACCGTCCCTGAAAATTTGGGGTGTCTCTCAGAGATGGGGTCAACTTCCATTCTATAGCCATGTTGGATGTTGCATTAGTGTCCTCATAATAACTAATAGATACAACATCGACCTATGTATCTACTGAGTGTTAACCATTGTATGGGTATTCTAACCATAATTCTCAATTCTCTACAACATCTTTAGTGAAGACTGAAATGATATAGGATAAAAGTGGTTTGTATGGGTGCATCGTGAGCTCATGGAAGGAGTATAGAACATTATCCATGAGAATGTACCTATTGATTGATCTAGGGATTTTATGGACTATAGGTTCAAGGGTTTTTAGCCTCATTCAATAAACTTATTCTCCTAGTTTTTATTATGGGGGTGGAGGTAGTTTTGTAGATCCATCTATCACCTATGTGTATTAGAGGTAAATGGTGAAGCATTGTATCCCATGTTCTTGTCTCAGGTGCTATGGAGGATCCACAAGTGTGATAATGTTAGGGTCATAAGAACTCCTTCCACATGTACTACAACAAGTGTCATGGGTGTGGACACCATGATGTTAGTTGATCCTCATACCCTAGGACATATCTTTAGGGTTAAGAAAGTATCTAGCATGGGGAGGACCTTTGTGAAAATTGGTGGTGTGGTAAGGAGGATCTCCTCAGTGAAATTCATTGTGAGGGGATATCCTAGGATGGTTGTCGATGGTACCCATGATGGGGATAGTCAAACTGTCCTTCATAGAGGACATTTGGGGTCTCGATCCCAATTATGAAAATACAGAACCACGCGTGATGGTTATGAGGGTGGGATGAGGTGTGCTGGTGGTAGAATGGGCCACTAGAGCTAAGGGAGAGGCCTCCTGTAAGGAAAGATTTTTGGCTTACCCCCAACATCAACATTGGGTGTCCTGTACCCAGTGATTCATGGAAGGGGTGAGATAAGCATGTTTTTTATCCTATGGAGTTGGTCAGTGTTTTAGTTTTGACCGGGTGGGAGATCTCTTAGGAGGATCATGGGTAGTGGAAGACATTGGGATGATCCACACCCCCTTTCTCTTCATCATAGGGTATAAATCCATCATACCAATCCTTGGAGATGATCCTAAAATTATTTCTCATTGTGATTAGAGGGTTATTCCCCCTACATAGCCCTTGGGGGTGGTGGTGTTCATAAGGGGTCAAGGATTCATGTTCCAAATGGGTCATATCCCTGGTTGGGATGACCCCTTCTTATATGTATTAATGAATTAGGGAATCAATGACCCTCCACAAGACAAGCTCAACTGGGGTGAGGAAACCCTTTAATTTTGGAAGAAGTGTCCATCGTGGATGACACGTAGTTTTCAGGGATCTATGCACTACCGATTCTCCTACCCTCATTATTGTTAGTAGTATATCATTGAACATTTTCAATGGATTGAGTCCTGAATCATGCATGAATCCAATCATCAGTACAGGTATGATGAAAATAGATTCCCAGCATTCCCAACATCATCCATTTTTTCCATGATCATTGAATTTGGGTAAAGAATCCACAACTATGATGCCTCGTACCAAAAATTCGCAACATTGTTCAGTTTCCCCTATTATGGGAGAATAGTGTCATTTTGATCCCACCATGTTGGTTTCCTGAGTGTAACACTTGATTTTTAGATCTAGTGGCATCCAAATCTATTGGTTTCTGATGTTACTAACCTTATCAATGTTGAAGGATAATATATTCATGTTGAGTTCACCAAATTGTTTTTTCATGATTTTATACCAGGTCCATGAACACAGAAGTGGGGGTGTGTTATTCCCATACATTCCTATAATGAATTTTTCTACTTCCATGGTCTAGTCTCACCTCCTTATATGTGTTTTATTGGTTTCTCATAATTCCCACTTTTTATTGGCAGGCTACCTCTACCACCATGATTAGTGATGTCATATTCTTGATCAAAATAGGATGATGGGATATTGGTTCCTCCTTCCATTTATTCCTCCATTGATCTATTTTTCCTAGTCTAGGTCTCCCTCATAAGTTTAAGTGATGTTTTTGAAGCTCATCCCTAGTACCATATTGAGGTGGATGTTGGTTAATTACATTGCTTCTATAATGATAGAGCTGCTATGTGTGGTTATACTTGATTGAAATATCAAACACGTCTTGGCATTTATGGTTGTTTAGTGTTGGGAACATGTAAATTCCTCCTCTTTATAATTTTAGGGGATATCATGTATGAGGTATCTTAAGATAAAAAACAAGTCATACCATATCCATCACAGGTTAATTTATTCTAGGGGTGTGAAGCTTCAGTGGCTTTTTACCATGGTAATACCATGTTCATTGCATGGGGTATAGATTTTGTATCATCTGGTGAGGTCATAGGTTTAAATTAGTTTGGAGATATATTAATCAATAGTTTAATATTTTTTGGGGAAATTTTATTCACATATTTAACATATTTTAAATATAGATTGGTCATAGATTTAACATCTGATGGAGATATGTTGGTTATATATTTAATATCATGCCTGGACAGGTTGGTTACAGATTTAACATCTTGTGGGGGCAGTTTGGTCAATGATTTAACATCTTGTGGGGACAAGTTGGTCACAAATTTTACATATTGTTGGAATATTTTGGTGGGGTTTTTAGTGTGTTCCCATGGAGAAAATGATCATACATAAAAGTTTCTTCCTTCTAAGGGAAAGACATAAAGATTTGCAGTGGTGATGGGTTGAGTGTGCCCCCTATGTGGGGAATGATCAAACTTTGAAATTTTTTCCTACTCGGGGTAGTGCATGGAGATTTGATGGTAATGTTGTTGTATTAGTATTGAAACTTATAGAGGTATCCTAGGTATGTTAGGATTGGATATCAAGGAGGTTTCCTATGTAACTTGTTGAAATACAGGGATCAAAACCCACCTATTTTGAATCCAGGGTTAATGGTCATATAAAAGGACCAATCCATGAATTTTATCATCATGAGGGAAGTATTATAACATCACAAAGGGGGAGATAAAACGTGTTTGTATGGGGTTTATTCATAGAGGATTCATGTTTCAGGTGGCTCATCCTATAGTGAAAAAGGAGGTGTCATCCAATGATGAGCATACATGGGGAATCCTATGTTCATCACACATGGTAGGAAGTGGGGGTTCATCCCATGATAGTCATACATGGGGAATCCTATGTTCACCACATAGGTTAGGGTTATAATTTAATTTCATGTGCTAAGAAAGTTTTATTTCATTTTAACATCATATAGATAGGTTATTGGGCAATTCAGTTTAATGTCGTACAGATCTAACGTGGAGGAGGAATATTACAAAATTGACCATTTCCAAAAATGTGAGAAATTTACAACACTAGCTATCTATACCAAGTGTTTACTTATTTGCTTTAATGATCATAAAATCATGATTCTAATGATATTAATGAGGTATTAATATTTTTTTAAGTATTTTATAATATGAGATCGATGATGGAATTTACTAAGTATAAGTCACCGTTCAAATTAAGAAACTACTAAGGATGAGTCACTACCAATACTGAATCACTGCCGATCTAAAACACCACCATAAATATCTTACCATCAACATAGAAAAATGGAAAATTCCTGAAATGAGAAACTTTCACATGTGACACTGCCACAAATGTCACACCGTCAAGGATTTCTTATCGCAAAAGTGAAATTTTGAGAAAGTATGAGATACTGCTAGAATGAATCACTAACAGTATGGCCTACCATCAGAGGATTCACCACCAAAAGGATAAAATAACACTAGCTGAGACTCCTCCAACGAAGTAAATTTTGGCTAAGTACTAGACACGGCTATCTTTGTGTCTCCATTTTAAGGAGACACCATCAGATCGAGTCACTGCCAGACTAAGACACCGTCACTAGTTCTAACTTACATTTTCATTTAAATATTTTTATAATAGTTATATTATTCAATTTAATTCCAATTTCTATTTTAATTATTGTATCTTAAATGATCAATATAATTCATTGAAGAATATGTCATACGTGCTGTACGAGGAAGAAAAATATCTGAATGCATGTGAATATTCTTCTTGCTGCTACTAATGATAAAAGAATAGAAGACATACTTGTGAAAAAGAATGGTGGTAAACATATGTGTGAAGTTTGAATACAAAATTAGAAAGGAACACACACACATAAAGCCGAATAGACTATCTCTTACATCCTAGAAACACTCGACTAAGGAAGTTGAAGCTCATATACATATACTACTTTCCTCCAATCAAGAACATGATAGTTTGTGAAACTATGTTCTTCTGAAGATTTCAAGAGTATTTGACTCAAGATACATTTCCAAATAATTTCCAAGAGTTACAAGTTTCTCTATAATAGATCTATAATTTACATCCTTACACTTTTAGAATGCTCAGTCCAATTTATTGTTTTGTACATATTGGGCATTGTGCATGCATAATCTATTTTATCACATGAAAAATGTCTCCTATGCTTAACTAGAAGATACTTTATATCTTCTCTTAAATCATATTACACCGGTACTCACATGGATAACTATAGTAGAGGTCTCTGTGTGACCTGTTTGTTTGTACTCCCATGGATAACTGTGTTAGAGGTCCTTGTGTGACCTGTTTGTTGGTACTCCCATGGATAACAGTGGAAGGGTAGTGTGTGACCTATAAATTTTGTATACTATTATAAAATCTGATCCAGGTTGTGGATCAAACAATTTAATTTATATAAACTACTTTTTGGTAGGTGATCACTAAGTGGGGAAGACTAAGTCTTGCCTTGAGACTGGACCACTTGTATTCAATATTTCCATTGTCTGTTTTTTTTACTTTATTTCCTATTTAAAAAATGAATCTATTTTAACCAAACAAAAACTAATACTTTGATAGTTAATATTTATTAGTTTTTTATAAGATTTTAATTAAGTATATTTTTTTCAAAGGACAATGTAATATTGTATATTACTTACCCAAGAAGGAATCAATCTTTAATAATCCATTTGAAATATTAGAACATATAAAGATCTAATATATTTATTTAATAAAATATTTTAAATCAATTTGAGGATATCAAATTAATCCATTTTGAACAGAAATTTTTATTGGGTACTCAATCCACCCCCCTCTTGAGATACTCTCTTTAACCAACAATTGGTATCAAAGGATTATTTTTTTGTATTAATTTTTTAAAAATATTTTTAATTGTGATTTTTGTTAACATTTAAAGATCTTAAATTTTGGTTATTTATAAATTTTGTTCTTTAAAAATATTATAGAAAAGTAGTTTATAATACTAACAAAACTCCTTTTTAAATTGTAAATATTATGCTTAATGGAAAATTAAAATGAAAATCCGTATAGAGGGTATGGGTTTTGGGATTTGTACTACAAGTGAAGATCAATATATTAAACCTGGTATTGTTATAAGTACATGGAATGATTCTATATATCTTTCTTAAAATAATAATTGTAAAGTAGTGAATCCCCTATATAGTTCACCAGGAGATAAAGAGTTTAACATAATTTTTGCATGTAAAACAACATATGAAATTTGTGATACTTTGTCTATTTCCCATAAGGGAACATCAAATGTAAAGGAGATGAAACTTAAAACAAATAATATTAAATATAATAATTTAAAAATGAGGAAAAATGAACCTATTTCTAACATGTATCTTAGGTTTAATGAAATTTTAAATCTAATAATCTCACTTGTAAATACTATATCAAATGAGGACTAGATCATGCGGCTGTTAATATTCCTACCAGAAAGATGAAGAGGCACATCTATCTCCATCAGAGAGTCTTGTGTTATTAGCAATCTTCCAGACAAAGAGTAGATTTGTAAGATTATTATGTATAAATAATAGATAAAGGTAAACTATAAAGAATATGAAGATCCTAAAATTATATCAGTAGGCTTCAGGACTACTGCATCTAGAAAAAAGGAAGAAGTAAAGGAAAAAGGAAAATTTTCAAGTTTCTAGTTCAAGTGATAGTGAATCTTCAGCAGACAATAATGAGGATATGGATCATCTAGATAGACAGTTTAATAAGTTTTATAGTAATAAAATATTTTTTATAAAGCGCTACTATAAAGGAAAGTTTGACAACAAAGGAAGCTAAAAAAATAGTGGAAGAAATACGAGAATTAGGTTTTCTACTGCGAGTGTAAAAGGAAAGGACATGTCAAAGTAGACTATCCAAAGCTAAAATACAAGAAGAAATATTCGGAGGAATACAAAATATATAAAAAGAATATGAAATCCACATGGAGTGAATATGAGGATAGCTCCAGTGATTCAGATTCATCACCTAAAGAAAATTCATATTGAGTGAATATGTGTTTCATGAAAAATATATCTAAGGTACCTTCTCTATCTGATTTACCTATTGAATCATCCATGTCATATGAGAATAATTATTTGGATTCTGAAAATAAAAACAATGATGATAATAATATTTCAAATGAAGGGTTATTTTAATACTATAACATGCTAGAATAAAAATTTAATGAGCTTAAAGATAAATACAATGTTTAAAAAAGGTGGCATGCTTTATCTGTAAATATAAAATTTGAACTATTTGTTGAAAAATAGAAAAATGATCAACTACTGAAAGAAAATACAGAACATAAACATTCAAATGATAAGTTTAAGAAAGAACTAGAAAAGTTGAAAAATGGTATATAAAATCTTACTTATATCTTAGGTAATCATGTTTCACCAAAATATTTAACTGGAATTGGATATCAACCTAGAAGAATGAGAGTAAAAAAATAACAATTTGGTACCTAAGTCTAGACCAGAATGTTTAAATGCCAATTATTTCTCTAAGGTACCTAATAGAGTTTTTATTTATAAAAGTTTAAAATTAGTTTATGGTAAACCAATTAGGAAAATGTGGTTCCCAAAGATTTAATTACTAACATCACTGAACCCAAACAAATCTGGGTACCAAAGTCATTTTTATATAAACTTTTTTATAGGAAAACTATTTGAAGTTCTCCTGTAGAATTATATGGTACATAGAAAGTGGTTTTTCAAGACATATGATAGAAGATTATTCATTCTTCAGGATCCTTATTAAGGTTTATGGTGGCCATGTCCCCTTTTGTGACAATGCTAAAGGAAAAAATCATCAACCTTGGATAAATCAGTAACAAATGTAAGATTCTGGATCTTATTAAGGTATGTTTTTTGTCGAATTTTTAGTTTGGCCTCTTAATTTTGGATAGTTAAGTGTTTCCTCGTTTTTAGGAGAAGTATAAGGGGTGTTATGGGGGTTTGGGACATGAAAGAGAAAGAAAATGGAGTTCCTAGGAATGTTGCACAGTTTTCATATGGTTAGTGAAAACCGTGCGGATCATCCCAAGTAACCATGCAATAATGGACAGAGGCTTACACACGGTTGGCACACAGTTAAGAAAACCATGCGGAATTTCTAGGAAACCATTTGAAGGGGGTGTTTTTCAGGCAGTGCCTCACGCATAGTTTATGGATGATTTGGAAAACCATAACGGTAAACCGTGCGGCCTAGAAAAGTTAGAAAATTTACAAAGATCATCTCTTGGATTTTAAAACCTAACTCGGGTTTCTCCTCGATTTCACCCCTATAACCCTAGTAACAAGATTGGATGAAATAAGCTTCTCAAGGGTGGTTATCCTTTGATTCTTGGCTATTTTGGTGTGTCATTGGATGCAGATCAAAGCCTTAGGTAAGTCTGACGCTCCTCTTGCTTCTCTTTTTCGGATCAGGGTTTGTGGTTTCTTCCATCTTCTTCCAAAAACCTAAAACCCTCTCTTTCCATTGGAACCTAGGTTAGGGCTTTGAAGGGTGTTTGAATCAGGATCTGAGGCCTTCATTTAGAGTGTGTTCATCATTGGATTCAAGGTAGGTGGTATACAAGTATTATACCATAGTTTTATCTTGGATTGTGCATGGAATCTCATGTTCTTATTTTTTTCCATAATTTTTTATTGGTTATGTTGGAGTGTTTGATAAAAGTGGGTATCCATGTGATTGATTGAAACCCTCACAGTCCCTGTGGGATGCGTAGAAGAGGACTTGACCATTTTAGGCCCACCCATGGGGTTCTCCGACAAACCCATACCTAGAGTGTGGTAGGTTTAAGTGAAGAGTTGTCGAATATTAATGTGGAGCCCATGTAGAATATGTATTAATGGTTGATTAAGTTGTAAATGGAATTATGATAACTATACCTAGGGTGATAAAGGAATAAAGAGATTATTGGCATTACATGAAAATGGGAAAATTGGGTTGAATGGGATTATGTTAATTGTTTAACGAAATTTGGTTAGAAATGCCTAGGAGGATTATTATAACAACCCTGATTTTTATTACACACTTAAACCTGATTTATTACATAAAATAATCACATGATACAACATAGAAGATCAAGATGTCTAGTGTCTTTAGGGATTAGAAAAATTACATAACATCTTATAACATAAAACACACAACATCTTTATTGAAAACGTCATTTAAATGACAACTACATTCCCTCGTACTTAGCATTGCATGGGATGAACTAGGGACATGCATAAGAAAAGGGTGAGCTATAAAGCCCATTAAGGGAATAATAATGGAATAACATGAGGAATACAATACATGTTAGAAAATAGGAATATCAATGTAGTACAAGAGAAACATAAACATAAAGTCATGATAAAGCTTGATAATCATAACATGGAAATGTGGCAACAACACTTAACTTGGAATTAGCATGAGCCAAGGATCATTGCACATGGAGCATGAGTAAACCCTAATTGGACATGAATCATGAGTAAACCCTAGTTTCAATTTAATTAGCATTAGTAAACACTCATTGCACATGACTTATCATGATACTATATTTTACCCAATGCATTGTAGTGCCATCAGGGCACACCCTTCTTAAATATTTCATTTCATGCATAAGTGTGCCACATGGATCATATAACATGGAATAAATCAAAATCATAATTTATTCAATGATTAAGTAATTTGGAATAAATAAATGAAAGTACCATTCAACAGTTATATGTGCAAAAGTTGAATACCCTTGATAGAGACATGGGTATGGTTTTCATTACACAATGATCTTGGCTTGAAAAAACGCGGCGCAATTTCGGTAGCATAACAAAATGACATAAGGATTCATGAAAATAGTTTATGAGATAGAAAATGGTGTCTCATAATATTTACATGAAATGGAAATTAAGGAGTTCATATGGATACATGTACTAACAAATATAATGGAATTTATATGGATAATCCAAAAGAATTACTTGGATGTAAAAGAGGAGTGAGAAATCCCTCACAGAATTTAGGCATGGTAACAGATGTACATGGGATGCTTTAATGAGATATAAAGGGGTATACCATCATCCAAACATAAATAGTATAGAATGGGGGAGGTGAGAAATCATACCCCAAAAGTTTTAATTGAAAACAAAAGGGCATAAGAACTTAATAAAAATTAGACAAAAATGAAAAAGGAAGAAATCCCTTACTTGGAAGTGTACTTCCAAAGCCTTAAGAGAGGATTGAGGGAGGATTATTGGGAGATTAGGAAACCTTTGGCGGATTTTAGAGAGAGGAGGGCAGAGGTTGGATGAACTCCAAAGGCTTTGAGTGAGGAGGAAGTGGGAACTTGGGTCGGTTTATATAGGAAATGAGAGGGAATTGTTTATTATTTAGGTTTGGGACACCTCACATTAAACTAATAAAAACCACAAACCATCCCATGGTTTTTGAAAAAGGGGAGTGTAATAAAATATTTTATAAGTCCAAAGTCCGAACTTCTTAAAATAATGGGTTTGCTTATGTGTGGGTGAGTCACACTCCCAAGGGAAAAAAATTAAAAAGACAAAATGTTTAATAAGTCTTGAAGGGTCCACTAAAGATTTGTAAAATAAATAAAAAAAACCAGAATCACATTATTTTAATGGTAAAAAATATATTAGCTGAACATAAAGTTTATAGTATTTTATTACATCACTATTGGGTCATTATGATGTCATAAAACACATTATATATTTAAACGGTATTTAATCTTTACCAAACAATTTGACTGTCTCAGAAAATTATGCAAAATTCACCATTGGATAATTTCAACATCCTGATTCTAGAAATAATATTCATTTTATCTAAATAATTTTTTAAATATGTTAATTTTCACTTTTAAAAATAAAAACCAACATTTATAAAAAAAATCATGGGTTTTGACAAAAATGGATTTAAAACCTTAAATGCTGAATCTCCCCCCCCCTTGGCTACTCCGGTGACCATAGATGCTGAATATTCCAAAATCGAAGTGGGGAATCTTGAGGTTCCACTTCGGACTTTACCTGTCTCCTTCCGCGATGCACTTCAAGGCTCGAATCTCAGTAGCGTGAAGGAGCATAGACCTCCACTCTTCAAAAAACTAGAGGATGGTGGATTCTCCGTTGAGGCGGATCTCGAAGCGCTGAAGCAAAGGGAATCATTGTTAAAATACTTAGTTCATGGTCGCATCGTCTATATCACAGGTGACCGACCCTGGTCTCTAACAGATCTCAAAAGCAGAATTGCACATTGCTAGAATTCGTCCAATTGGAAGATGATCCCCATCGACAAAGGGTATTATCATATTCTTCTCAACTCTCAGGAGCAACTCGAACAGGTTTAGAGAGTAGGTAATATTCATCTTAAACTACGTCTCCTTAGAATATCAGATTGGGATGTCTCTTTTAATCCTCACACACATAGGAACTCTTTGGCACAAGTCTGGATTCATATTCATGGTCTTAACCGGTTCTTTTGGCACCCAAAGATCTTAAATGACATAGCTTCATGAATAGGTTCTCCCATTAAAATTGACCATATAACGTTGAATGGAGACCTTGGACTTTTTTCTAGAATCATGGTTGAGGTGAATTTAGCTTCTGAACTGCCTTTGGTCATAAACTTCAATGCTCCCAATTATAGAACTAATATCAGGGTAGAATATGAAAGGAAACCTCCTTTTTGTGAGTTCTGCAAATTGATAGGGCACAATGTTGCTAACTGTAGAGTGGTTAGAAAGCAAGTTGACCCCCCTATTGCAAATGATTGGAAAGAAATCAAACATAATAAGAAAGGTAAAGCTATGATAGAGAAAACCGACCCACCTATTAAGAAACATGATGTTTGGGTCATGAAATCTAATAGATTTGCCTCCCTTGAGGGGAAATCATGGGGAAAATTAGTGGAAGAAGAATAAAATATGGGGGCTGAAACTTCTAACAACTTGCAGGTAAATGGAACTACTATTGAAAGCAATAAGCCCCCCACTTCCCCCCTTTTGACTCCTAATGACCCTGCACATAATGCCTCTGCTTCGAAGATGACCTCTTGCAGGATCATTGAGAACTCTGGAACTGCATCTGGTTTGGATGGGGCTGGGATAGATCTCAAATATCTGAATGTTCCAGGAAGTCAGCAAGAGGACCCCTCCTCTCGTGATGACCCCACTAATTTACCTGGTAACTTGGAAAAATCACCAGAATGAGGTAACTCAGTTATTATTCTGCATGATTCTGCTGATAATAGTAATACTACTGCCTGTGTGAACTCTAATATGACTTCCAAGATCTCAAACTCTGTTTCTGACATGAACATCAATGAGAACCACAACAATGTCCCTACTGAAACTCTTATTGATGTTAATGATTCTGCTGCTAAAACACTTATCACTGTCCCTGAAAAATCGAATATGATTGAGAAGGTTGTATATCCTGTTTCAAGCATGCAGATTGAGGCAAATGTCAACACTGTTTCTATTGTATTAAGCTCTGATTTGCATTCTCCTGACCCCCCCCCTACTGAAAAATCATTGCATGTCTTACCTCTGTCTGATTACCCCCACAGGGAGACATCCACACCCCCCTTAGGGTAGCAGGACTCTTCTTCTAGACAGTTGCAACTTTTCACCCCTGCTTCTCTCCCTATACTAGATGACTCCCCTTCTCCCTTGACTAAATCCCCTAATCTCCTTTCCCCTAAACACAAAGCTGCTCTAGACTCAACTGGAGCACTAAAACCTAATGTTGATCCTGCTAAAAAAACAGATCTAGAACACTCTCAGAATTGTTCTACTCAACCTGTAACTCCTGATACCACTGTTTCAGTTTATTCTGTTGAGCCTTCTATGCTTAACTTCTCAACTTCCAATGTCATATCAATTGTGAAAAAATTGGAATCTACTTCCCCCCTATTATTAGAAGATCTAAGAGGAAGAAGAACTCTGGGAAATCCAAGAAAATGGATTCTAACCCAAAACATAATTAACAATGAATCTCCTATTTTGGAACTGCCAAGGCATTGCCAACAATGACACCTCCATAACTCTTAGGAGGCTCTTAAACACTCATAAACCTCAGCTATTTTCCATCTCTGAACCCAAGGTCAATTTCAATCCTAATTTCATGAGACTTGACTCTCTTCATTACAACTTCTTAGGATCCTGCAAAATGGTCCTTTGACGCACTCTATGTGGATCTTTTATCACTCCTCCCTTAAAAACATCAATGTTTTTAAAACCGCTGAACAACATTTCACTTGTGATTTTATCTGGAATGATCATCACATCTATTGCACGATGGTCTATGCCAATAATAGGTATCATCAAAGAAGAAATCTTTGGCAAGATCTTCTTGACATGGCTAACTAAATTCAGGATCTGTGGGTGATTAGTGGTGACTTAAATGTTATTCTTAGTCCCACTGAAAGAATTGGACCCTCACATCTTTCTATATCCACAAGAGAATTTAGAGCTTCTATTGAAGAATGTATTCTCTTTGAAGTTAAACTTACTGGGGTGAAATAAACTTGGTATAGAAGAAATTATAATAAAAATATTGCCAGTAAGCTTGACAGGGCCTTTGTTAACATGAAGTCCCTGGACATCTGGGATAATGTCTCTTGTATAACGCTTCCCAGGCTCAATTCTGTCCATCATCCCATCTTAATCAGCTCTTTATCTAATGAACTCAGAACTCCCCTTCCTTTAAAATTCAATAATGCTTGGTCTCTGGACCTTGACTGTGTCACTTTGATTAATAACACCTGGAATTCTATGAACCATCATCATGACTCTTTTGCCTGTATCTTCAAATTGAAAATTTTAAAACAAGCTCTCAAAGGTTGGCGTAAAACCAAGAGCTTACAAATGGATTCTGACATCACCTCTCTTGAATATGAGCTTAATCAAATCCAAACTCGTAGTACCAACTCTGATTTTACCCTTGACCCTCAACTGGAGGTCAATACAACTCTTAAGCTAAACACTTTACTCACCTTCAAGGATAAAATTCGGAAGCAAATGTTTAAGACCAGATGGCTGACTGATGGGGATAGAAATACTAAGTTTTATAACTCTCTCCAAAGAACCAGAAAATCCAATCGTCCACTTACTAAACTGATTCACAATGACTTGATCATTGACTCAAAAGAGGCCATCTCAGATCATGTTGTCTCTTACTTTAATGACATTTTCAATGGCCCTGAGATAAACATTTATCTCGATCCCAATATTATTCCCTTAATGGTGGATGAGAAAGACAATGACTCTCTCTTAGCTATTCCATTGGAGCATGAAATTAAAGACATTGTCTTTAGCTTAAAGCCAGATAGTGCTCCCAGACCGGATGGCTTTAACAATGGTTTATATCAAAATCACTGGGACACCATTCGTTCAGATGTTTGTAAACTGGTAATGTCCTTTTTCACTCACGGATCTCTTCCTCAGGGTATCAATGCTCAATTCCTCATCTTAATACCTAAGGTTGATAATGCTTCTGAAATTCATCAATTTAGACTGATTTCTCTTATCAATACCCTATACAAGATCATTACTAAAATCATTGCCAACAGATTGGTTTCGATTTGAAACAAAATTGTTTCATGGAATCAGTTTGGCTTCATAAAAAACAGATCCATCCAAGACTGCATTTGTCTTTCCTCAAAATGTACCAACATCCTCAATAAAAAAATAGAGGAGGTTGTGTTTCCATCAAGCTTGATATTAAAAAAGCCTTTGATACCATTGATTGGGGATTTATATTTGGAGTCTTGAAAAACTTTGGTTTTCATGAGATTTTTATCAAGAGAATCAAGACCTTATTTCAATCTGCTATCATTTCCATATTAATAAATGGCACCCCTCAAGGTTTTTTCAAATGTTCTAAAGGTTTTGACAGGGAGATCCTCTTTCGGCCATTCTGTTTGTTATTGAGGAAGACTAATTTAGCAGAATCATTCATAATCTGGTTGATCAAAATAAACTTAAACCCATTCAAGCCGCTAGAAACCTCAATGTCCCCACTCACCTCCTCTATGCTGATGATATTATGTTGTTTATAAAGGGAGATCAAAGAAATATTAAATGTTTTAAGCAATCTATCTCTCATTATGAGAACATTTCTGGCCAAACTATTTCCTGGAACAAATCTCATATTTTATTTGGAAAAAATTTCCCTGTTAGAAGGAAAACCACTATCACCAGTAACCTTGGAATTAAAGAAGGTTTCTTTCCCTTCACGTACTTAGGCGTCCCGATTTTCTGGGGACATCCTAAATCATTTTATTTCTCTAATATCACTGATTAAATCATAAATCAACTCTCTACTTGGAAGGGGAAATCCCTTTCCATGGCTGGTTGAATTTGTCTTGTCAAATCAACCATTGTCTCTAAGTTGGTTTACTCGCTCATGATTTATAATTGGCCCATAAGTACTTTCAAGAAAATCAATACCTATATAAAGAAATTCATTTGGACGGGAAATATCTTTGAAGGGAAACTTTTCACCATCCCATGGAAGACTTGTTGTAAACCTCTTGATAATGGAGGCATTGACATCAAAAACTTAAAACTATTCAATGATGCCCTGCAAGCGAGATTCACTTAGTGTCTCATTAATAGCAACTCTAAAGCTTCTGGATTTTTAAATCATAGATTCCTAAATAAACTTTTAAAAGGAAATTTTAATTTCATTAACTCCTCGATCTGGCCCTCTATTAGAAACACTTATCATAAGATTACGGCTAACTCTAGATGGATGGTCAGCGCTGACTCCAACATTAAATTATGGTGTGACAACTGGATGGGTAATCCTTTAATTTCTATGCTACCTCCCAATAACACTCCTGTAGACACCAACCATACTATTAAAGATGTTATGAAGCTTCATAGGCATGATCTCCCCAACAACATTGCTCAAATCATTGAAAATTATACCTTCTCCATTTCTGGGGACATCCTTGTTTGGGAACCTGCTCCCAATGGCATACTTGACTCGAAAAATTTCTACATGCACAACTTCTCTGTCAATGAACCTAATTATAAATGGGAGATCACCTTCAATAAGACTTGGATCAAACCCTCTAGGTTCACCCTTATTTGGCGTATTTCTCACAATAGATTTCCCACTGAAACTTGACTTCAAGCCTTTGGCATTCAACTTTGCTCAAAATATCATTTATGTAATCAGCACAGGGAGGATTCTGATCATCTTTTCTTGTCTTGTGCTACGACCTCGGATCTATGGAACTACATCTTTGAGATTTTTAATTGTTCATGGTCCTTATTTGACCCGATTTGTTTACTTTTGAAGAAATGTACTAAACATGAAGCCTCTCAGCAAGTCAAAAATTTGTTTCTTGCGGCAATGGCGGAACTACTACATGAAATCTGGTATGTAAGAAATGATTTTATCCATAATAATCACTCTTTCAGTCTCAATGCAGGAAAAGATCAATTTCTCATTGCGATACAAGAAACTGCCTCAATTCAAAAATATTGTTGCAGCAATTATATTGGAGACTTCGAGATCCTCATACGTATCTGTGTCCCGGGTATTTTCCCGAAGACCAAGCACCCCTTTTCAGTATTCTGGAAACCTCCGATACCGGGTTAGATTGAAGTGAATGTCGACGGTGCCTCAAAATGAAATCTTGGACCTGCCAGCTGTGGGGCCATTTTTAGAGATTCTGCTGACCATTTCCAAGGTTGCTTCTACAGTGGGTGTGGGATTGCCTCATCCATTGAATCAGAGATGCTAGGACTCATCCATGCTGTTGATTTTCCTCTCCAAAGAGGATGGCGAAAACTGTGGATTGAAAGTGATTCTACCACCATTGTTCAAGCCATTTGGAAAGAAGTTATTCATCTCGCCTGTCCGCTCACTACGCATTGGATGAATTGCCTGAATTCGTTTCAGGAGATTGAATACATTTCCACACATGTCTTCCGTGAAGCGAATATTTTTGTTGATGCCCTTGCCAACAAATGTGTCCACTGGAGCATGATTTGGCTAGATGCGCTGCCAGCTGATTTACTTAACCTCTTTGAAAGAGATTGTAATAAAATCCCATCCTTTCGACTCATGTAAACTGTTGTTTCTTTAATTAATAAATGGTGCTTTGGTCTTTGACCGAGGCATTACCCCAAAAAAAATTATAATTGCATTCATAAAATTATACGATCATTTATATTTAATAAAAAATAATTTAATAACAATATTAATATTTTATTAAAATACTATTTAATTCAAAAATCCATTAATTCATCAAAATAGATTTCTTAGTTGAACATTAACTAAAAATACTATTTTTTCTTTAAAAACTATTTACAAGGTAATAATAATAAAATGCATGTATATTATTTATTATATAAAAAATGATGTAAATAACCATAGTGCAAATTTCTTGTTACATAACCCCTTATAACACCCGCATAAGACCGAAGAGTAAGGTGTGCGATGGAGAAAGACTCTTGGGATGTCTCGGATAACATTGCTCAGGTGGTAATCTCTATCAACTTCCACTTCTATCATAGGCTATCCCGCTCGATCTTAACATATTCAAGATCAGCTTGGGATTGATCAAGAGAGAAGCCCAAAGATGCAACCTACATTCTGAGCTCTGAAAAATGGGCTTCGTATGGGTAACGTCTACTGGATGAGGCCATCCCTTTTTTTTTCTGAGTAAATTGGATTTGTTAAAGCCCTATATTTATACTAATCATGTGATCACTGTTAAAAGAATATATTATCAATGTTCACAATTCATAATAGTATTTTAAAATCCAAAAACATAAAACCAAAGAAGTTGACATTTTATATAAACATTTTATATAAAGAGACATTTAATTAGATCAAGAGGGATTTCCATTAATGAAAGTTTGGGTCGTTACAATCTTCCCCCCTTATGAAACTTTGCCATTGAAATTTTCTTTTCCCACACTAAAATAGATGTGTTTGACTTTGATTCATCACTTCCTCTGATTCCCATGTTTCTTCTTTAAACTTGTGGTTTTTCCATAACACCTTGACAAGGGGCATTGTCTTATTTTGTAGAAATTGTTCTCTACGATCTAAGATCTTCATTGGTTTCTCCTCATAAGAAAGATCATCCTCTATCTGTACTACCTCTAAAGAGAGTACATGTGAAGGGTCTAGTATGTACTTAGTTAAGAGGGATACATTAATGACATCATGTATGTTGGCCATGGTAGGTGGAAGTGCTAGTTGATAGGCCACAACCCCAACACGATCAAGAATCCTGAAGGGGCCAATGTACCTAGGACTTAACTTCCCTTTCTTTCCAAACCTCATGACCTTCTTCCATCGAGATATGTGTATAAATAACATGTCTCCAACTTTAAACTCAAGGTATCATTAATGGTAATCTTCATAACTCTTCTATCGAATCTGGGCTTCCTTGATATGCTGTTGAATGGTTTTCACCTTCTCCACCATTTCATTGACCATTTCTGGTCCTAGAAGCTTTCTCTCACCTACTTTATCCCAATATTCCGGTGTTATGCACCTCTTCCCATACAGGGATTCATAAGGTTCCATTCGGATGATCGAGTGGAAACTATTATTGTAGGATAATTCAACCAGAGGAAGATGGTGATCCCATCCTCCTTTAAAGTCCACTGAGCATGCTCTCAACATATTGTTAAGTGTTTGGATATTCCTCTCATATTGGCCATAATTTTGAGGATTATAGGCCGTACTGAAGTTTAGTTCAGAATCCAGAGCATGTTGAATAATCTACTAAAACATAGAGGTGAATCTTGGATCTCAATCAGATACAATAGATAGTGGTACTCCATGAAGCCTTACTAGTTCCCTGATGTATATCCATGCCAGTTGATCCAATGAGGAATCCTCTCGAATTGAAATGAAGTGTGTAGATTTTGTAAGGCGATCCACAACAACCTAGATTGTGTTGTTTCCTTTGGATGTCTTAGAATGTCCAGTGACAAAGTCCATGGTGATGTTCTCCCATTTGCATACTGGTATGGGCAATGGTTTCATCATCCCCATAGTCTTCTGCCTCTGTTCCTTCACTTGATGAAACACCAAGAACTTTGATGTATACTCATCTATCTCCTTCTTCATATTATGCCACCAATAATTCTCTCGGAGATCTCGATACATCTTTGTGATTTCTAGGTGAATAGAGAAATTTGAACTATGCGCATCATCCAAAAGTTCCTTCTTTAGATCCCGACTTGATGGAACACATAGTCTTTTCCCAATTCTTACAATTCCTTCTTCATTAAAATTGAACTCAGAGGATTTAATTTTTCTGATAGCTTCCACTCCCTTCTGAATTCCCACGTCATCCTTTTGAGCATCCTTTAACCTTTCCAAAAGAGATAGTTGAGCAATCATTTATGAAAGGATTATTGATTTCCCCTTATTTATGATACCCATTTTCATCTTCATTAAATCTAAGTAGAATGGATCCTTCTCAATTCTCATCAATGATAGAATTGTTGGGTCCTTTCTACTTAGATCATCCGCCACCTTGTTCACTTTCCCAGGGTGGTAATGGATTGAATATTCATAGTCTTTGATCAACTTTAACCATTTTCTTTAGTGCATGTTCAACTATTTTTGTGTGAATATATACTTGAGGCTTTTGTGGTTCGTATATATTTCACACCTCTACCGAAAGAGATAATGCCGCCAAATTTTTAAAGCGAAGATCACCGCAGCCAACTCCAAATCATGTGTTGGATAATTCTTCTCATGAACTTTCAATTGTCATGAAGCATAGGCAATGACTGTCATTTTTCATCAACACACATCCCAATCCCTTCTTCAAAGCATCACGAAATACCACAAAAGGTTCTCCACTTGTGGGTAAAGTGAGCACAGACACAGTGATAAGCCTTCTTTTTAACTCCTTGAAGCTTTCTTTGAATTCATCTCTCCAAGAAAACATTAATCCCTTCCGAGTTAGCTTGGTAAGAGGGTTGGACAATCGTGAGAAATTTCTCACAAATCATTGATAATATACAGCTAACCCCAAGAAGATACAGATATCTATTACTGATGTTGGCCTCATCCATCCCTCAATTGCATCTGTTTTGGAGGGATCCACAGATATACCATTGCTTATGAGGATATGGCCCAAGAATGATACCTCCTTCAACCAAAACTCACACTTGCTCTACTTTTCATAGAGCTTCTCCTTCTGCAAGGTCTCTAGTATAGTTCTAAGATGATCCTCATGATCCTCCTTGGTTTTGGAGTATATCAAAATATCATCTATAAAGACTACCATAAATTTGTTGAGGTAATCCCTAAAGACTCTATTCATCAAGTCCATAAAGATTTCTGGAGCATTAGTGAGCCCTAAAGGCATTACTATGAATTCATAGTGCTCGTATCTTGTACGAAAATCAGTCTTAGGTATATCTTCCTTATTTACCCTTAATTGATAATATCCCGACCGCAAATCCACCTTGGAGAAGTATTGTGCTCCACGTAGTTGATCAAACAAGTCATCAATTCATGGGAGAGCATACTTGTTCTTTATCTTGATTTTTTTAAGCTCATGATAATTTATGAAAAGGCGCATTGACCCGTCTTTATTCTTGACGAAGAGAAATGGTGCACCCCATGATGAAGCACATGGGCGTATAAACCCTTTATCCAGATTCTTTTTTAGTTGTTTATTCAGCTCCTCAAGCTCCAAAATATCCATTCTATTCAGATTCTTGGATATTGGCAATGCCCCAGGTAAAAGATCCATTGAGAATTCAATATCTCTTCTAGGAGGAAGATTAGGCAATTCCTCATGAAACACTTCAGCGAATTCCCTCACAATATGAATGTCTTCAAGGATGGTTGCTTCATTAGACTCAATCATCTGAGCCAGATATGCGTGCTCATAGGGAATTAATATCCACACTTGATATGATGGAGCTAAAGAAGATTCATCTTCCTCCTTGAACTTGTATAGAATCGGGGGTTGATTCTACACATGGAGAGTGATTTCCCTCTCATGGCAATTTATGTTGGCTCTATATAAGGAAAGCCAATCCATGCCAAGAATTGCATCAAATTCTACCAGAGGGAGTATGACGAGGTTCTTCGAGAAATTAAATCCAAATATTATGACATGGTAGGAGTTATATTCATGGGATACAATGATTTTCCCATTTTTCATACTCACTGACATCTTTACTTCCATGATTTGTGGTGGTGTTGGGATTGTTCTACTAAAATTTCAAGAAATAAAATAATTCGTAGAACCTGAATAAAAAATTATGTTTACTATTATTGAATGAATAACTAGTGTACCTATCACCAATTCGTTGTCGGGGTTCAATTCGGTAGTAGTGATGGAAAAAGATCACCCTTGCTGCCTTGGAGGTTGTTGGTTGCCTCAAAAAACCCTTCTCTTAGGGAACTGATTTGCAAGATGCCCTGGTTCTTTGCAGTTGTAGAAATGAACAACACATTATGGTTCGAACGGAGCATTCCTCTCCTCTGTTGCAGCCGTGGGTTTTTCTTTTCAGTAGTTAAAAGCTAGGTGACCTTCTGTCCAACACCTAAAGAATTTCCGGGGTGCTTATTTCTTCCCCTTTGGAAAGTGGGGTGCTGGATCTTCTTATCACCATTGTATTTATCCATCAAACAACCAGCATTTAATTCCACCTTAAACTTGTTATCCCCATGATACCCCTAATATTCTCCATTCTCCATTTCGACCTTGAGGGCACATCGGACAATTTCTTCATAGCTGTCGAAGTCACGGATCGCCAGCGCTTTCCGTAGGCTAGGTTTTAGCCCACCAAAGAAGCGTTCAACCTTGCATTCGGGGGTAACGAAAAAGTTGGAGGCGTATTTTACAAGCCTTTTGAATTTTTCCTTGTACGCTCCGACAGATTCATCATATTTTTTCTTGAGGGAAAGGAATTCCCTTTCCATCTTTAGTCGGAGGATGCGTGGAAAATATTTATCGAAAAACATCTTTCAAAAATCCTTCCAATTCAATGCCTCAATATCTTCCTCAGGCTTCATATTTTTGATCAGCGTCCATAATTTATCGGCTTCACCTTTCATACGATAAGTAGCTATAAGAACCTTCTCTTGTTTGTAACATTGAAGGATGGAGAAGATCTTTCCAATGGAGTTGATCCATTGTTCGGAAATTAAGGGATCAGACGATCCATTAAAAGTATGAGTCCTTTGTCTCATGAAGATCTCGATAGCGACTTGTTCATTCTTGGGGGGGGGGGGGTTAACCTTCCCCTTGAACCATTTTTTTATTCAAATCTTGAGTTAACTGAGAGAGAATCATGAAAAAGTATGCAATTCCCGCTCCCATGAGATTGGACATCTCATTTGCACAGTCATCACATTGATCTTCACATCAATTGTTAGCCTCAGTCCTCCTATTACCGGACATTGTCTGGAATAAAACAAAAGTTAGGGGTAATACATAAAGGTTAATCCAAGGGAAAAACTAATGAATTATAAATAACTTTTATTTCTTTAACTTATGAATCCATAGGCTTCAATCTATACTATCCATGATCTACTTTATAACATATATTCTTAGGGGCATTTTTTTTAATTCCCTTCATAAGGGTTCATACTAAGCTTGTGAATTTACCAAATCATATCCCCCGGGAGTTTCGTAACCAAGAGTGCAGCAAGGACCATTGTCGTGCACCGGTTCTCATTCGAGCCTAGCTCAAAGCGGTGTTTTTGGGTTTTACCCCTAGGATAAATCAGTGTCAGAGCTGCGCCTACCTGCTCGTATCCAGACAGGGATGTATTTTCTTGATAAACCACTTAATAAACACTCACAAATAATTAGGTATGTTTTTATTATACTTAGTCTTGTCTCTAAGTATTAACTAGGGTTTTCTAATCCTAATCCCAAAAATAACTAAACATTTCCTCTGATACTAACTATAACAACCCTGCTTTTTATTACACACTTAAACCTGATTTATTACATAAAATCATCACTTGATAAAATAATGAATATTGAGAGGTATAGTTTCTTTAGGGATTAGGAACATTACATAACATCTTATAATATAAAACACAAAACATATTTATTGAAAACCTCTTTTATATGACCACTACATTCCCTCGTACTTAGCATTGCATGGGATAACATGAGGACATGCATAAGAAAAGGGTAAGCTATAAAGCCCAGTAAGTAAATAAACATGGAATATCATGAGGAATACAATACATTTTAGACAATATTCATATCAATGGATCACAATAGAAATATAAACATAAATGCATGATAAATCATGATAATCATAACATGGAAATGTGGCAACAACACTTAACATGGAATTAACATGAGCCAAGGATCATTGCACATGGAGCATGAGTAAACCCTAATTGAACATGAAGCATGAGTAAACCATCATTTCACTTTAATTATAATGATTAAACACTCATTGCACATGACTTATCATGATAATATACTTTACCCAATGCATTGGAGTGTTATTAGGGCGCACCCTTCTTAAACGTTTCATTTCATGCATAAGTGTGCCTCATGGACTACATAACATAGAATCAATAAACATCATAAGTTATTGCATGATTAAGTAATGTGGAATAAATAAATTAAAGTAACATTAAATAGGTATATTTGAATAAAGGTGAATACCCTTGATAGAGGCATGGGTATGGTATTCACTACACAATGATCTTGGCTTGGAAAAACGCGGTGCAATTTCGGCAGCATAACGACGTGACATAAGGATTCATGAAAATATTTGATGAGATATAGAAGGTTTTATCTTAATATTTACATGAAATTTATAGTAAGGGGGTTATATGGATACATTTCCCAACAAATGTAATGGTATTTAGATGTATAATAAAAAAGAATTACTTGGATGTAAAAGAGGAGTGAGAAATCCCTCACGGAATTTCGGCATGGTAACAGGTGAAAATGGGAGGATTTAATGAGAGATAAATGGGTCTACCATAATCCAAAAATAAATAGGACAGTATGGGTGAGGTTTTAAATCATACCCCAACATTTTTAATTGAAAAAAGGGCATAACAACTTAATGAAAATTAGACAAAAATGAGAGAGGAAGAAATCTCTTACTTGGAAGTGTGCTTCCAAAGGCTTGAGAGAGGCTTGGGAGAGGCTTATTGGGAGCTTTTGGAACCTTGGGAGGATTCTAGAGAGAGTAATCCAGAGGTTGGATGAACTCCAAAGGCTTTCATTGAGGAGTAAGTGGGAGCTTGGGTGGGTTTATATAGGAAAGGAGAAGGAATTGTTTATTATTTAGGTTTGGGACACCTCACATTAAACTAATAAAAACCACAAAACAGCCGATGTTTTTTACCAAAGGGGAGTGGAATAAAATATTTTATAAGTCCAAAGTCCAAAAATCAAAAAATAATGGGGTTTTGTATGTGGAGGCGAGTCACACTCCCAAGGAAAACAATTCAAAAATACAAAATGTTTAATAAGTTTTGAAGGTCCACTAAAGAATTGTAAAATAAATCAAACAAAAAAAATCAGATTATTTTAATGTTAAAACATATATTGGCTGAACATAAAGTTTATAGTATTTTATTACATCACTATTTGGTCATTATGATTTCATAAAATACATTATATATTTAAACGGTAATTAATTTTTACCCAAACATTTGACTGTCTCAGAAAATTATGAAAAAATTACTGATGGATAATTTCAATGTCCTGATTCCAGAAATAATATTCAATTTATCTAAATAATTTTATAAATATGTTAATTTTCACTTTTAAAAATAAAAACCGACATATATCGAAAAATCATGGGTTTTGAAAAAAATGGATTTCAAACCTTAGCATTCATAAAATTATATGATCATTTATATATAATTAAAAAAAAATTTAACAAAAATAATAATATTTTATTAAAATATTATTTAATTTAAAAAACCATTAATTCATCAAAATAAATTTCTTAGTTGAACATTAACTAAAAATACTATTTGTTCTTTAAAAACTATTTACAAGGTAACAATAATAAAATGAAAGTATATTCATTATTATATACAAAAATAATGTACATAACCATAGTGATAAGGTCTTGTTACATAACCCCTTATAACACCCACATAAGACCGAAGAGTAAGGTGTGCGATGGTGATAGACTCTTGGGGTGGCTCTAATAACATTGCTCGGGTGGTAATCTCTATCAACTTCCACTTCTCTCGTAGGAGGTCCCGATCGATCATAACATATTCAAGATCATATTGGGTTTGGTCAAGAGAGAAGCCCAAAGATACAACCTCCTTTCCGAGCTCTGAAAAATGGGATTCTAATGGGGCACGTCTACTGGACGAGTCCATCGCTTCCTTTGTCTGAGTAAATTAGATTTGCTAAAGCCCTATATTTATACTAATCATGTGATCATTGTTCAATGGCTATATTAGTAATAGTCATAATTATTAACTGTATTTTAAAATCCAAAAATATAAAACCAAATAATTTTACATTTTATATAAACATTTTACATAAAGATACATTTAATTAGATCAAGAGGGATTTCCATTAATGAAAGTTTGGGTCATTACAATTAGTGCATATTTAATGGTGAACTTATAACTGGATGATGGAATGGGAAATGAGTAGCATGTTAATATGATTTAATAAGGCAATGTATGACTATGTTTAATGGGTTAATACATGGGAATTGTGGTACACCTAATGGTTGAATGTAATAAGTTCTTTTGTTATGAGATACGAGAAATGTACTTGTAATGCATAAGTGGGTAATTCTTGTGAAATGATAAATGGATTAAATGGGTAAATGTATGGTCATTGATGAATTTGGATAAGGCATAGGGGTTTTGGAATAAACTTAAAGGGTTAAGGCATGGGAATGTGAACTTGGAAAAATGACTATGAATTGTAATTGGTAAATGTGTTAATGGGTTATGGAATAATATTAATTCCCTTGTTATTTTTAATTCATTGTGATTGATGATTTCCAATGGCATTTGTTATGTTATGTTTTGTTGTGGTATGGTTGTGTTAATTTAATAAATAAGCATGTGAATATGGCTTGGTAGAGTGGGGTATTGACTTGAGGGTCTACGCCCACAGGTCGAGTTAGATTGAAGCTCTAAACTCCACCCCATAAATTCATGGTTTAGGGAAGGGGATGGGGGCTCTGTTCCCCTAATGGTTTCATTCCACCCGGACTGAGGGTTCAAGGTGAGGATAATGTGTTGGTGTGATATGTGTATCCCTAGTGAGATAGGGACTTGATTTATTTTACCGATGCATTTTGATTGATTTCCTTATACCCTTGTATATATAATAATTATGCCTAAACCATGGACCATGTGATGAAAATGGATTATGTAATGAATATAGTAAGGAAATGAAATTGGGATAAATTCTACGAGTTAATTAAGTGAACCTTGGATATCTAATGGCACTTTAGATGTCCTTTTCTTACATACCATTTATTTTGTAATTGCATGCACTATCTTTTAGACTGAATATTTTGTAGACATCGTTAATGGTGGCCTACTAAGTTTTTTACTCACACCCTACTCGGGCCACCATTGGGTACCCAAGAATATCTCTTGGTTGCAGGTCAGGAAAAGGGCAGAGGCCATACACTAATATGTCGAGTTGGGCTTGGGATGTACATAGAGAAGGATCTTAACTTGGATTCGGGACCCGTTTGGAGTTTTTTCCCATTTGTCTTATTTTCGGGTCTCATTAACTTGCACTACTAGTATGGCATGCCATTGTTGTATGTGATTTGAGGTTTTTACCCTGTTTGGGAAATGCTTGGCTATACATGTTTATTGGTTATTCATATTTCTTCGGTTATTTATTTTGTGTTCTGCTATGGATTACTCTAACAAAGAGGGTATTCTCTCCCCATGTGACCTATTATACCCTCACTTCTAGTTGGAAACCTCTGGCGTACGGGTAGGTGCGGTTGAGGTCACGTGATGACTTGCCTCAGGGCACCTGTTAGCGACTTCTAGGTCGGGGACGTTACAAAGTGGTATCAAAGGAGTTCTTTCCTCTTTCTTACTATTCGGGGATGGTAGATGGGATATTAGGATGTTTCGGGCCTTGGTACTGATCATGTGCGTGGGAGTAGCTAACCTGTGTACGTGGGAAACCCAAGTCACCCTAGGTGGGAATTTTTATTCTTGATGTGTGTTGTTACAGTTGAATGATATTTCACCATAAGTTGATGTACATGTTGTGTGATTTTATTGATTTATGATATTTCTCTCATTTCCTGAATGGCATGTGTTTGTGTATTCATGCATCATTTTAGACACCTAAGGATATAGGTGGCATACATCATTGTAGGCACACACACGGGATGAGTGTGTGGGGCATAGAGAGTAGAATGCATTTTATTTCCTTGATAAAAATGAAGAAAGTTATTCTTAATAATAGTAATGAAAGTGGATTAATGAAAAGAACGCAAATGAATAGTTAACAAATATTGTGTATAAATCAAATTTGTGACCAGGTTAAAGTTTTTGGTTGTTATAAATTAAAAATTTTATTTTGGTGTCTAAAAGAAAAAAGGGTTGTATACAGACGGTAAAATTATCAATTAATTTCTTCTAATGAAAGGTTTAAATGAGTTAAAATGATGATTTTAACATGTTTTGAAATGAGAAATGTGCCTAAGAGGAAAGGATTGTGTTGTAAGAGAATAATTGTTTGAAAGATGTATTGACGAAGGACTTGTGAATAAGTAAATTTGTTACCACATGTTGACCATGACCCATGGTAGGTATGGTAGAGGGTAGTGTTCTAGGTGTGATGATGATAATTGGGATAGAGTAAGAAGAATGGTTTGTTTAAGATTGATATCATGAGATCTTTTCTAATCTTGGTTAATTTTTTTTGTCACTCTTCAAAGTGTCAGGTGAACAACATGTTTAAAATGAGAATGATTCAATTCAAAGGTGGGTATCCTTTTTATTATCGGTTTAACCCTTTTATGTGTGGGTTGGGTGGTGAGAGTTACCTAGTTTGAGACCTTGGATTTAGATTTTGAGGCCTTTTCTATTATGATATGGTCCAGGTGGTGTGTTTAGGGAACCCTTGGTTGGGTTGTGGCCGTTGGGTTGTGAGGAATTATTCGGTAATGTGAGTGAGGAAACTCTCATAGTTTGTGACTTTATAGAGGGATGGTGAACCCTAAGGATGGCGCCTGGGTCATAGTGGCCTTGTGAGTAGAGATATAGACAGTTGCTCTTTGAATACTAGAAAGGATACTTTGCTTGTAGTATGGATGAATGTGCATACCTTTGGTACGGAACCTAGAGTAAATGGTCACCTGGTGCATTAGGCACAGTATGCATCAGAATGGGGGTGAGAGTGCCATCTCTGAAATTTTATTTGTTCGTTTATTGATATGTGTGGTTTGGAGAGATGTCTAATGGATTTTCCTAGTTGTGACTCCAGTCTAGGGAGTTGGAATCATTCAACCTTCAAGGTGAACTATGAGAGAGGTCAGATAGGGTTCTAGTGATTTTGGGCGTGTGTTGCACATTTCGTTGTTTTGGACTCAGATAGTGGAGCTCAGAGTGTTGTATGGTGTAGGTTTTTTCAAGAGGGATATGTGGTATGTTTGATGGTTGGTGGTGATACTTGAGTTGTTGTTAGGAAACGATAGTTTTGGAAAAGGAAGGGTGACCTCATGGGATGTTAGGCCAGCGGTGAAAGTACCTTGGAATATGAAGCATGAGAGATGCTTCCGAGGTGATGTCAACACATACTGAGTACCACTGAGTTTTAGTAAATGGTATAGTTGTGCCTGGTTATTTCTTAAAGGAACCCTAGTGCTTGAGGTAGGATTTAATGTTTTTTTTGAAGGGTTGTATCATTGGGATGCCTTACTTGCCTGTTTGGATGCTGATTAATGGAGTTCTCGAAGTTATTTTTAGAGTGGAAGAGATAAGGGTGGATAGAGTGTGGTTATATGTTTTCTCTTTATGGTGACACCAAAGGTGAGGGTGGTCATGTGGATGAACTTGTTTGTATGAATTTTTTGGTTGTTCGGTGAGAAGGAGAGGCCGCCTTAGGGCAGATGAGGCTGACTGACCAAGATGAATGGTTAGGTAAGAAAGTGGGTGATGGGATACACATAGATAATGGTTGTTTTGTGAGACACTATTTTGTTGTTTGGTGCGGTAGACCATTGTGCTTCAGTTGTTAGTTGTCAGGGACACATCAGAAGGACTCTAGTGGTGTGGTGGAAGTAGTATCACATGAAACGTTGGTTCAAGGTTGCTTGGCAGTTTGGTCATTAAGTGATGGTTAGACTTGGATGGAAATCACACCTAAGTGGTGGTGGTTAAAAGTTTATGAGATGTGTTTGAAAGGGAAGCCTAAGACCCTTGTCAGGTCATAGTGTCAATTAGTTCGACAAAAAAAGGATAAGTTGGTGGTGGTATTTTTTGACAATTTATTAGTGTATCTTAGCTAGTGACAAGCATGCACAACATCTTGACATCGTCCTAGGTACGTTGAGAATCTCTGGATCACACCAAGAGACAAGAAGGTGGTTGGTTTGTTGAGGGGCATTATGAAAGTACGTTCATGGAAACGATATAATTGGAGCTTGATGGTGTTATGTACACCATCAATGGCTTAAAGTGAGTTCCTCGTGTTGGACTGAATGTTGACAGTGCCATGGGTGTCCTTCACAAAATCCGAGATGGGCATTGGGTGAGGTTCTTTTTCTTGTTTTGTAAAAATCTAGATAACCATGGATATTTTTTGGGGTTCAGATTGTGATTGTGTGTAAGAATCGGTGGTTGGAATCCCTCTTGAGGTTAGTGGCAACAACATGCATAAGGTGGGGCGTGATAAGTCAGCCCATGATGTGGAGAAGAGAACATCATGTCGACATAGTGGTATTGTAGTGCCAATGAGAAACCTGTGAGGTGCATGTCAGGTTCCTCAGAGAGGCATGTCAGCTTTGGAAGTGGTGTCTGATGAGCCCAGTGTTGGATTCGAGCTCAGGGTGGTTACATGTGAAGCTTGGGATGTCTATTCCAAGTTGTAGAAGGGTGTGGTTGTATATGAAAACAGTTTTTGTCAAGAGATGTTGGGTTCTATAACTTCAACAAAGATCGAGGTTAGAATCAGAAAATTTACCGTTGGTTAGTTTTAGAACATCGTGAAGTTGGGTGAACCTTGTCCATGTGATGTGGTATCATGCCAAGGGTGAATCTTGATGATGGTCTGAAGGGAGGTAACGCCATGATGATGGAATTATATTGGAATTCAGGGAGTGACATTTGTGGGTGCATGGGATGATAATGATTGGATTCAAGTCATTAGAACCATGGGAAAGTGAGAGAGGAGTAGTGTACCATCAGTAGAATGTGGGTGTTCTGGGACAAGCTAGTCGGGTGTGGTCTGACCTGAGATGGAAAACATGAATGGGTGTGGTGAGAGTGACCCACATCCGGGTTGATGTTGTGGCAGAAAGTACCTTCTTAGAATGAAGTGTACCTGAGTGAGGTCAAGTTGACCTTAGTCCTTGAATAGATAGTGTAGGAATGTCCTTCTAAATGGTTCTGACTATGTGGCTAGATGACAATGTAGGGTAATTCCCCTATGGATGATTGGGTGTGGTGAGTTGGAACATGTTAGATGATGGGAAGGTTGAGTTTATTTCTGGTGGTACTTCGTCGATGGGGGAGGTCCCAAGTAACCAAATATGGGGGAGAGAACCATACTGAATAAACGATCGGTTGATTATGTGATCAGAGTTTTGGGTTGGAAGGACTCGAGAGGTCACTACTCGGGTGAGTTGGCCCTGATAGAGATCCTTGTCATGGGGTTAGTTAGTCGAGTACCCATGAGTTTTGGGTTGCATTTGGATGTGTAGTTGTGAATGAAATAATAAGGAAATGTTTTTGGAATGGTTGTGTGTTTTATTCCAAGTGATACTGGGTTTGACATTGTTAGAGTTAAGTGAATAGGAAAATGACGCCATGTGATTTGGGTCACGAGTTGTGCAGAGGATCAACCCGAAGAGGTGCGGGTTGATTTCCTCCATGATGATATGATACCGTGTGTTAAGTTTCCATGTGTTGTGAGCTAGGTGTTGACAACTAAGTTTTCCCCCATGAAGTTCTCGTGGTGAGAATGGTTGAAGTTGATGAATCCTTGAGGAGTTTCAGCTCGTTTTCTGGTAGTAGTGAGGAAGGCTTGTGGGGAAAGTTTTTGCCCATGATCCGTGTTCGGAGGGAATTGTGATTTGCAACTAGAAACTTGGAATGTGGGAATGGATAGGTAGGCCTTATGGTATGATCTCTTGTTATAGAAGTTAGTGATGCTCAGAAGAGTGGCTTGAGGACGATCTATTATAAGGTGGGGAGGTTGTAAGATCCCAGATCTTCTTAATGTATGGTTATGTTTATGTTTTGGTTTGGACTCTTCTTTTTGGCTAGATAAATGTTTCCCCATGTTTAGGTGAAGGATCAGGGGTGTTCTGTGGGTTTGGGACATTAAAGAGAAAGAAAAGTGAGTTCCTAGGCATGTTGTGTAGTTTTCACACAGTTAGTGAAAACTGTGCGGATCATCCCATGTAATAGTGCATCCATGGACAGAGTCTTACACATGGTCGGTTCATGGTTAAGAAAACCATGTGGAATTTCTAGTAAACTGTGAAAAGGGTATTTTTTTCGGGTAGTGGCTAACGCATGGTTTTCACAGGGTTTGGAAAACCGTGCAGGTAAACCATGCGGCCCAGAAAAGTAGTAAAATTTTCAAAATTGCCACTTCGAGATTTAAATACCCAACTCAGGTTTCTCATCCATTTTACCCCCTAAAACCCTAGTGATGATCTTGGATAAACCAAGATTTCCAAGGGTGCTTCTCCATTGATTCTTGGCCATTTGGAGCATCGTTTGTTGCGGATTGAAGCCATGGGTAAGTCTAACGCTCCTCTTATTCTCTTTTTCAGATTAGGGTTTGTGGTTTCTTCCATGTTCTTCTAAAACCCTAAAAACCTATCTTTCCGATGGAACCTAGGTTGGGGCTTCAAAGGGTTCTTGAATCCGTATCTAAGGCCATGATTAAGAGTGCATTCATCATCAGATTCGAGGTAGGTGGTCTACAAGTATTATCCCATAGTTTTATCTTGGATTTTGCATGGAAGATTGTGTTCATATTGTTCCCTAATTGTGATCTTGGTTCTATTGGAGTTTTTGATAAAATGGGGGTGTTTAAGTGACTGATTGAAACCCTGATGGTCCCTGTAGGATGCATATAATAGGACTTGACCATTTTTGGGGCACCCATGCGGTGCGCCGGCAAACCCGGACCTAGAGTGTGGTAGGGTTAAGTGAATTTTTACCAAATAATAATTTATTACCCATGTAGAATATGTATTAATTGTTTATTAAGTTGTAAATGGAATGATGATAAATATTCCTAGGGTGATAAAGTCATAAAGAGTAGACCGGCATGACCTGAAAATGGGAAAATTGGGTTGAATGAGATTATGTCAATTGTTTAACGAAATTTGGTTAGAATGCCTAAGAGGATTACTGCATATTTAATGGTGAGATTATAATTGGATGATGGAATTGGAAATGGGGAGCTCGTTAATAGGATTTAATAAGTCAATGGATGAATATTTTGAATGGGTTAATACATGGTAATTGTGGTAAACCTAATGGTTAAATGTAATAAGTGCCTGTGTTATGAGATATGGGAAATGTACTTGTAATGAAGAAGTGGTTAATTCTTGTGAAATTATAAATTTTTTAAATGGTTAAATGTATGGTCATTGATGAATTTGGATAAGGCATAGGGGTTGTTGAATAAACTTAAAGGGTTAAGGCACAGGAATGATAACTTGGATAAATGACTATGAATTGTAATTGGTAAATGTGTTAATGGGTTATGGAATAGTATTAATTACCAGGTTATTTTTTATGCATTGTGATTGATGATTTCCAATGGAATTGGTTATTTTATGTTGTTTGTGGTATGGCTGTGGTGATTTGATAAATAATCATGTACACCTGACCTGGTAGAGTGTGGTATTGACTTGAGGTTCTACGCCCATGGGTTGATTTAGACTGAGGATCTAAACTCCACCCCATAAATGCATGGGTTAGGGAAGGGGATAGAGGCTCTATTCCCCTAATGGTTTCATTCCACTCGAACCAAGGCTTCGAGGTGAGGATAATGTGTTGATGTGATATGTGTATCCCTAGTGAGATAAGGACTTGATTTTTTTTCTTATGCATTGTGATTGATTGCCTTATACCCTTGTGTAGATAATAATTATGCCTAACCCATTGAACATGTGATAAAAATGTCTTATGTAATGAATATGGTAAAGAAATGAAATTCGGATAAATGCTTGGAGTTACTTAAGTGAACCTTGGATATATAATGGCACCCAAGTTGTCCTTTTCTGACATACCATTAATTTTGTACTTGCATGCACTATCTTTTAGACTGAATATTTTGTAGACATCATTGGTGGTAGCCTACTGAGTTTTGTACTCACACCCTGCTCGGGCTGACGTTGGGTACCCGAGAAGAGCTCTTGGTTGCAGGTCCGGACAAAGGTAGAGTCCCTACACTAAGATGTCGAGTTGGGCTCAGGATGTACATGGATAAGGATCTGGACTTGGAGTCAGGACCTGTTTGGATTTTTTTGGCCATTTATCTTATTTTTGGGTATAATTCACTTAAACTTCTAGTATGGAATGACATTGTTGTATTTGATTTTAGGTTTGTACCCTGTTTGGGAATTGCTTATCTATACATGTTTATTGGTTGTTCATATTGCTTATGTTATTTATTTTGTATTATTCTTTGGATTACTCTGACAAAGAGGGTATAGTCTACCCATGTGACCTATTAGATCCTCGCCATTATTTGGTAACCTCTGGCATATGGGGAGCCGCACTTGAGGTCATGTGACGACTCGGCTCGGGGCACTATTTAGTGGCTTTTGGTTCGGGGACTTTACAACAAAAATTCAATTTTGATTTCTTAAGTTTTATTTATTGATGGTTTAAAATATAATCTTCTTTTCATCTCATAGTTATGTGATGATGGTTTTTATGTTATGTTTGAAAATGATGCTTTCAAATTTTTTGATTCCAAAAATGATTTGGTTTTCACTACTATGAGAAATGATTATGTTTATCTGGTTTATTTAAATTCTTTAGTTTCTCAAAATGTTTCCTGCTTAAGTGTATTTCACAAAGAATCTTGACTTTGTTATAGGAGACTAAGTCATTACAATATCCACTAAATTTTAAATCTTAAAAGGAAAGGGTTAGTTAGGGATCTTTCAAGACTAGAGTTCCCAACCGATAAAGTCTGTAACCGCTGTCAAAAAGGGGAACAACACCAAGTTTATTTTAAATCAATGATCTAAGTGTCAACATCTCAACCTCTCGAGTTGGTTCAAATGTATTTGTTTGGAACTTCTAGAGTTTATAGTTTAAATGGGAAACACTATGTTTATATTCTTATAGATGATTTCTCTAGTTATACTTGGGTATTATTTATAGATCACAAAATGGAAGCATGTAATTATTTTATCAAGTATTTTAGGTTTTTAAAAAATATTAGTGGAATTAGAATTGAGACCTTAAGAAGTTATAATGGTTGTGAGTTTGAGAATCAATATTTTGAATATTTTTTCTCAAAAAATGGCTACACTCATAACTTCTCTACTTCAGGACCCCACACCATAATGGATTTGTCGAAAGTAAAAATTTAAATTTACAAGAGATATCCCAAACCATGTTAAAGGAGTATGAACTACCAGTTTATTATTGGGAACAAGTTTTCAATACAGTCATTTATATTATCAATAGATTTTTAATCAGACCAATCATTAAGAAGACCCTTTTATGAACCATGGAAAAATAATAAACCAAAGGTTAATTAATTTATATTTTTTTGTTGAAAAGTAATTTTCCTTACTACTAAGGATAATTTGGAAAACATTTCCAACAAAAGTGATGCGGGAATTTTCCTTGGTTTTCAACCTCTAGTAAAGCTTATAGAGTTTTCAATAATAATTCCAAGACTATATAAGAATCTATCCATGTAAAATTTGATGAAATTGATCCATATGATCCTAAAACATCCCTAGAAAATCTTGAGGATGATTTATCGACATCTAACTTAAATTCTCAACCTTCTGATTCTGCTGTAAAACATTCTGAAAAATCATCTAGTTCTGAATCAATTCCAGAACATCCTAAACCCAAACCTATAGAACAAATAGAAGTAACCAACCCTTATTTCTCAATAGATGTTAGAACTCTTAAGTTTTTACCTTTATATGTTTTTTAGGAGATCTAGATAGAGGCACAAAAACTATATCTTCTCTTATAAATCATGTTAAACTTCAAGGATTCTTATCTCAGTTAGAACCTAAGATCATCAATGAAGCTATTAATGATGAATTATAGGTGATGGAAATGAAAGAAGAGTTAAATTAGTTTTAATGAAACAAAGTGTGGGAACTTATATATATACCCAAAGAAACCTTGTATATTGGAAATAATTGGGTTTTTAGGAATAAGGTTGATGAGTCATTCAATATAGTTAGAAATAAGGCTATACTAGTTACACAAGGTTATAGTCAAGAAGAAGGAATATATTATGAAGAAACCATTGCACCAGTTACAAGACTTGATAATGGAGTTGGTGGCTTAGAACCAACAAATTTTTGATTTATAATAAACTTTTATTCATGGATTTGAATACTAATAAATAACTTATAACATCTTTATTGTTATTCTGCATGAAAATACATGTGATAATGTCTTGAGGATAGCTGTTTCACTAAAGGGCCATAAAAGATCTCTGTTATGATGAGAACCCAAAAGTTCCATAACACTATTCTTGAATATATGTTCTATGGATGGATGATGATATTTGAAAAACACAAATAACATAGGTCATTAAGGGTGAGGACTCATAAAACTCTAAGTCACCTTCTCATGGTGTGATCCCATGGTAATATCTAGGAGGATATTATGAGAACGAGCCCCTCCAATAGAAAATCCACATTTCATAGTGTCATTGGATATTCCTATCTACAGACATGTGTATTGGTCCTTAGAATTTAATATTATTATTAATGGGTATTTCAACTCATGCACTTAGATTTATTGACAAAAAATATGACGACAAACTATTCACAATGAGGTAGGATATTTTGGGTGTGTCACGAGTAATACTGCATTAATAGATAATGCAAGAAAGGATTTGTCCCTATTGTTCCATAAAATAATTTGATATCTTAGGCCCTTTAATGGAATTGATATAGCCTAAATAAATCAATTTCCATGGTTAGGAATGGTCAAGTTCAATTCAGAGAGGTCAATGAAACAGTAATCGAGCGCATGAGTTGATTACACTAGCATGCAACCCGCTTGATTCGAGATATTGAGACAAAGGGATTACATTATATGGTAAGTGTTCGTATGAGGTGACACATCATTGTGGTGTTAACTTCTTTCTCTATGGGTACCTTGGCGTGTTTCTAGATAGCAGCCTTGGAATTTAGGAAGGCACTACCTAATTCCACTGAGAAAGAGGCTTAGAGGGTCACACATTAAGGGTATCTAAGTATCTTAGTTAAATATTTATTTCACAAGTTGAATAAATATTATTCCCGGTTGTGGTTTAATAATTATTCAAGGATATCTAATCACATTTATTTCAAAACTAGTTTTTTTGGAAGACTAGTTATTCAGGAGAATATATTTTGGGAGAAATAATATATTTATTTTTGAATAATGAAGTCATATTTATTTAAGAAATAAATAGACATTATTCATGGTCTAATAAATGTGGTGGAGGAAATAAAAAAATGTGAAAAAAGTACACACTGTGTAAATTAATATACACACCTTGTAGTTTTTTCTGGGGATTATTGAGAAAAAATATTATTAATTTAATTAAATAATATTAGGTGTAATTCGATGGGCGCATGTCTAGTGATAATAATAGTCAAATGTTATTATTAGACATGGGGTTTTACTAAGAATTAAATGAAATGAATAAATTCATTTGGGTAATTAATTCATTTTATTATTCTAAGTAATATAAATCCCAATTACATTATTATCATGAGATCCATCCATTATCTATGGTTATTCACAATGGATTTGAAAAAATATCTCAAGTGAAGAGAGAATTACGTTCCTCCAAGAACGCTCTCAAGTTACAAGAGAGATCCTCCTCTATCGGATCAAGGAGAGTGCTTTGGAAGCTACTCTCAAGGCGATTGAAGGAGGACATTTCAAGTGAAGGATATTCTGCACTAGCACCCATAGATCCCTTTAGAGACATCCAGAGATGTGTGGAGCACGTGTGGATCACCACTAGAGGAAGCCTACACTTGGATTATGTGATGCAACAACATATCAAATTGGATCGTTACCAGAACCATAAATGGAGAGAGAATTCCATCAAATAAATTCTTGTCTTCTAATTAAATTAATTATAACCAACATATGATAATTCTATCTATGGTTTTGGGACTTCCCTCTTTCCTTTTCATTCTTTTTTCTATTCCGAAGATCTGACATTTTATCATCATGATGGATCTCATATTGAGCAATGTTAATGGTAAAATTTAAGTTGTGTACACCCATCCATGTGCTTCTGCTACATCTGGAACCTACAAGTGGTATCAGAGTGAGGTTATATCATTGATTATAATTAATTATTTTTTCTTTTATTATTTAATCATTTAATAGTTTATTTCTTTTCATTGAAGTAAATATTTCTATAAATCTAAATCTTGAGATTGGTTCCTCCTCTTTCATTTTTCATTCACCTTATAGAAAAGATATTTTTTGTTTTAATTTTGATTAAAATAAAAATATAGGATCTCATCTAGAGGTTCCAAAGGTTCTTTTTTGTACAACACCAGAACACATGACATGTATTATACATCACATGTCGGGTAGTCAAGGTTCAATGCATCAGGACTGGTCCGCCAAACCAGGACATGTGTTGGAGTTTATTTAAGTCTTTATGACTCTGTGTGTTGACTAGGAACAGGTGGAACATGGTTTCTAGATTACACGCCATATGGACCACTAGACATGACATGTAATCCCTTTGGGTTAGGGTTGGACCGTGTACACCATACACGGCTTGCCCAGCTGGAGACTGTGTAATGTGGATAGTACACAATGTGTGGCCTACTAGACACACATGTACTCCAAATAATTCTGAATTACATCTACACACTAAAACCCCTAGCATGTACTTCAGATGGATGGTTAATGATAGTACATGCCACGTAGTAGTAACTATAGCTATGTACTCATCTAAATTGCGCAGATTTATTAAAATATATTATTCTATTATACAAACACTTTAGACGGATACTGTGGTTTTGGAATATAACTAGGGAAAAACACATGATAGTTTTTTTATAGATATGTGTATAATTTAACATCTTCGTAATGTTCATTTCTACTTATTGGGTGGCTATAAAATGAAATTCACTGGGTTTCATATGAGTTAAAAGTTACGTAAAATGATAATTTTAAATGAATTTATTTTTAAAAAAATTATGATGGATAAGAATCTCAAGGAAAATCAGAAAAGGGTTTAAGATAAAAAGATTGATTAATTAAAGATAATAATTAATTTATTCAAGTGTGATTTATCTTAACCAAGAATTATTAAAGAATTTAATGTTAATTTTTATTTATGTGTAAACATCATTTCATATACGGATGATCATGAGACAGAACATGACCTTTTTTATGTGGATGGTTTCGTTTAATTTATTTATTTAAATTAAAATTATTGGCCTGCAAGCCTTCTCCTCATTAATATGTAGGGCTTGCGTGCCCAAGGCTTCTTTTATGTAAAACCCTATTTTACCCCTCACCTATGTGTGAGATAAAAATATATGTAATGTATAGAGCTCCCAATCTATTATAGGTGGCTCAAGTTAGGATCCAAGGAGAAACCAATCTAAGGAGATACAAAGGTGGACAGGTGAAAAGTTATAAACATGAACCCAAAAGGTTCAAGGTGTTTTCTCCCCTAGGTATTGGGTTAGTTTATCAAACGCTAGATAAACTAACCAATAGAAAAATCTCATGATCATGCCATTTATTTTATTTATATCATTTTCATTTTTTATTTATCGTGGGTGTGTTTTTGTGAAGACACAATTAATGAATTAAACAAGCATGCAATATGGAACTAAAATAAGAACATAATTTTCATAAATATTATCTTACACATGGTTAATAAATTAAGTATGTACCACTTAATATTAAAAATAAAGTAAAAATATAATAAAATAGAAATTTATGTATAAGGATAAAATCCCTCCAGGAAATATTAAGTTGGTATAGCCTTCAATAATTTTGTTTATAATCGAACTATAGTTAAAAGTGCTTGACTAACCCTAGTTGGGGTGCTTTAAATTATCATTGAATTATAATTTAAGGTTTTGGGTTGACAGGACTTGGTTCACCTCAAGGTTTGACTGCTACAGTAGGACTTAGTGTGACCAAGAGGCAAAGGATGAGGAAATCCAAAATAAAAGGATTTCAGGATTGGGGAGTCCACTCAGTGGAACAAGGAGATACGAGTTAATGTAGTTGAAATTTATAATTCCTACCTAAAACCTTTCATGTTTCTTGACCAAACCTAGTTGGGTTAATGCAAAGGGTAATATGGCTTATTGCCACTATAACATTCAGGCAACAGAATATTCCTAAGTCAATGGTGAGGGCTATTGGACTTTGATAAAATAGTGGTAGACTAATAAGTATTAATTTATTTATTTGTCTCAGTTTTATCATGATAAAGTACTAAATATTTTATCATTTTAATTTTTAGAAATTGAAAGAAAATTGACATCAAGCATATCATTGCGGACCATACTCGAGAAGGATAACCTTCTCACCAGAACCAACTTCCAAGAGCGGCAGAGGCATCTACGCGACATCCTTCACCACGAGAGAAAATTGTATGTGGAGGAGGAGATTGTTCTAGTTGTTCCTAGAAATGAGGCTGGTGATGATAAAATATCTCTCTATATGAATCATTTGGATGATTCCATATATTTCCAATGTTTCATGCTATCAGTCATGTCTAATGACCTCTTGAAGAAACATGAAAACATGGATGTGTATAACATGATGTCCCGTCTAAAGGATCTATATCAAGAGAAGATGAGACAAGAGAGATATGAGATCTCCAACACTTTGTTCACAACTAAGTTTGAAGATTCTGTGCCAGTCGGGCCTCATGTAGTAAAGATTATTGGCTACATTGAATGTCTGGACATCTTAGGGATTAAGTTCCCAGATGATTTGCATACAAATCTCATCCTACCATTGCTGCCCAAGACCTTCTATAGATTTATTTTCAACTAAAACATGAGAAACAATGAGAAGAGTCAATTTTAACTTCTAACCTTGATTCTCCACGTAGATAAGGACCTAGGGAGTGATGTAAGGACCTGACCCCAGTTGACCGTATCAGGTGCCTTATTTTAATACATTGTAATATAAACAAGGAATATGCATCTCCACAGACCAATTAGTTTAGTATATTTTGGAAACAAGATAAATATATAAGTTCAACATTAAATCTTGAAAATAAACAACATTAATTTATTCCATTAGAAACATCCATGCCTCCTAGATTATTCTTGCAAGTCATTCATAATTTACTTCTTCATATTCTGATAAAATGAAATATAAGAAAGGGGTGAGCTCAAACACTCAGTAAGGGTAAGTAATACAACAAAAGATAACATAAACAAAACATTAGGCATGGTGAGTAAATAAAAACACATGCCTTTACAAATAATAAACTTGAACACGTTATGGACTGAATATGAGCTGAGTAAAATAATGCCATAATAAAAAATAATTATGGGTATTCTACTAGTCAAATAACCACATGAAATTTCAATTACTAGATTCATAAAGAGGGAAGTTCATATGCTGGACATTATGAAACATTTTTTCAAGGCCTCAGCCAAGACGTCTAAAAATGGTTAAGGCCTCAGCCAAAACCATATATCTAATTGGGAAAGGCCTCAGGGAATTCCATGTCTATTTGTCTAATGAGACCTACCGATGAATCGAGGGGATATATCGGGCCCCACCTATCACATACTACGTCTAATGAATTCCTCATATAAAAGGGGTGAACATAATCAACATATACATTCATATTGAAACTAACATACAAAATGTAAATAACTTTCCTCAATCATTTGACCATAAAAACTAACCATTCAGAATAATATGGTGAATGGTATCAAAATTGAACTCCCATAGTAAAACTAATAAGAAACCCTTCAACAACATATTTTATATGATATCATAATAGATAAACCGCAATGAAGTACAAGATTTAAGAAAGGATGTTGATATAGACGTAGATATTTTTAATTGAGACCATCGATCAATTCTTGAGGAAATAATCCTTAAACATTCTAAAGTGTCACATACCACTTGGAAACATTAAAAAAATATTCCCTTAGAATATCATGAATGTAACGACCCAAACTTTTTGAATAGTATATTAACTTACTCTTAACGATTTAATAGAGATGTTAATGGTTAATGCAGAAAGAGGAGTCGATGGATTCATCCAGTAGACTCGAACCTTATAAATCCCAATTATCAGAGCTTGGGAAGGAGGTGGCATCTTTAGGCTTCGCTTTAGACCAAGCACAAGCCAAACTCCAGCGTGTCAAGCTTGAACGGAAACACCTGCGGGAGAAGTTCAAGTTAGTAGAGATTACTACTAGGGCAATCTTATCTGAGACTCCCTCGGATTCTCTCACCATAGCACACCTTACACTTATGTCATATGATGGTGTTATAAGGGGCTATATGATGAGACTGTAGCTTCTTTGTGTACCCCTTTGGGATGAATAAATTGAGATTTCTTCCTTTAGTGATGTTTGTGAAATTTCAAATGTTCAGATAATTTTAGGATGTATTTTATTGATGAATTTTGAAAAAAAGGATATTTTAAAAAATTTATGTAAACCGTAAATAATTAATGATGTGTGATGATTTTCAAAAAATGGTCTTCTACAAAAGTGTTCAGTAAGGAATTTGGAGTCTAATAAGATCAACTTAATTTTTTGATGAATAGTAAATTATGAATAGTGATTTTATGCTTAGGATTAGTAATGTGACCTAATGGATTAGTAAACTCACTTAAAGAAAGTTTTAATATAATTTAGAAACCTTGATTAAGTAAGGTGATTCAATAAAATGGGTAAATAACGGTTTCATAAATTATTAGTCAAGTATTAGTTTTTTCGGGTGAATAGTGTTTTTTAATTAAAAATTAAATTAAAAATAATTAGAAAATTATTTTTATAAAGTGGACTTTATTTTTGAACTCAGAGCATCGATATTATGTTATGGTATTTTTTGGGGTTTTTTCTGAAAAAAATGAATTCTCAGTGAATAGTGTTTTTATTTAAAAATTAAATTGAAAATATTTAGAAAATTATTTTTATAAAATGGATTTCATATTTGTAATCAGAGCATCGATATTTGGTTAAGGTGAAATTTTTGGATTTTTCTGAGAAAGATGAATTTTCAGTGAATAGTAAAAATGCAGATTTAGGGTTTCGATATGTTTAGTGACATCATAACTGTGTCATGATGATGTCATGAGATATTTTAATGGTTGGCCGACCAAAGGTGATGAATTATTGTATTGGGGGCCCCATGTGGCCTAACTCCATGGGAAATACCATGGGAGAGACCATGGTTTTGAGAAAACCACTTGTGAGGTGTCCCTTGAAATTATTAAAGTATCACCTCACCTTCCCTATAAATACCCACCCTTTCCTCATTTATTTTTCACTCCCAACTATCCCCCAATGAATCTCTGGTCTCATTACCTCCCAAGGAGTCATCCCATGGTTCCCCCAAGCCCTCAACGCCCAAACCTTGGAGTTTTAAGAGTTACGTTTTAAGGTAAGGGATCCATCCTCTCTCTTTCTTTTCAAGTAATCTCTTTTATGTCATTTATTTTATGCTCCATGTTCTTATGTTTGAGGATGTTCTTCTATATTCATATTACTTCCCTTTTCATGGTCATATTATGATACACCCCTCTTGCTCTCATCATTTCGTTTTAAGGATGTTTAAGTGGCGTCGTTAGGCTGCCGAATTTTTAATGGATTCTTTCACCCTTCTCATTTTTCAAAGTTCTACTTTCATGTCAAGACTTTCAAGTTCCTTTCTATTATGTTGGGGTATTATATCTATATCTATCATACTTAAATTTTATGTTCATACGATGAGAGACCCTATTTTATCTCATCAATTCATTGTTGTTGAAGTTTAAGTGACGTCGTTAGGCTGCCGAATTTTCATAAGACAAATCTAATTTTTGTCTTCATTCCATGTTTTTCATCTAAAATGGTATGTCCTTAAAATTTCATTACCATGTTCTTAAATCCTTTATATTATGTTCCCCTACTGTTTTATGGATCATTTATTAGTGGGTGACCCATGTCCCCTCTCTTTTCAATATTTTTTAAAACCTCGTAACATAGCCGTTATGGAGCAGAATTTCCGTCTCAAAATGTCTCTCTCCTTTTCTAAAGTTATTTTATTTTATTAAGTGAATACTCAAATCTCTCTCTTCTATAGGGGTATTCACATATATACAAATTTTTTCTATTTTAAATTCTGGTATTTACATACATGATACCCACCTTCCTTTTTTGTGGGTTTTAAACTGACACAAAGATCATGTCTTTAAAGCTGTTTTTAAAACATTATGATAATGAAATGAAACCCATTTCTTTTATGCTATATGGGTTGTTTATGAAATGATTAATTATGATATATGGGGATCACATGATTATAAAGAAAAATTTAAGGGTGTGCCCTGATAGCGCTCCAATGCATTTGGTAAAGACTTAATCTCTAGAGATGACCATTTAAACTGATAACTTGGTGAATAACCTTGGTAATTTTTATTGACACATTAGGGATGGACCTTGGTGAAACGGAAATGATTGTCTTTGTAAAATGTTATAGCCACATCTTAAAGTTATGAAAAGCGTTATTTTTATTATGATATGCCTCATGATTTCTTTCTCATGCCTTAAAGTTCTTTTCATGACCTTATTGAAGTATCTCAAGTTCACATGTAAAATGTTTCCCTTGTTTCCCTTACTGGGCCTTATGCTCACCCTTTCTTTTGATGTATGTCCCCAGGTTATGAGATGCAGTAATGAAACTAGGATGAACATAAAGAGAAGCCTTTCAAGAGTTTAAGAAGAAAGTTTTTTTTGTTTCATGTATTCAGTTCCTGGTTTCCAAGACAGTAAACCTTAAAGATCCTCGGTTTTGTAAAATGCAATGAAAAGTTATGTTATAAAAAGGTGGGATGCTATAGTTGGTATCAAAGTATGGTTTAGTTATTTGTGTAAATTAGGATATAAAAACTTTAAGAAGGACCCTATATAAAAGTTCAAATATAGGAAAACTTCCTGGTATTTTGTTAAGTATTGAGTAAGTGGTTTATCAAACAAATACATCCCTGTCTGGATACGAGCAGGTAGAGGCGTCTCTCGCACAGATGTACATAGGGGTAAAACCCGAAAACACCGCTTTGAGATAGACCTGAATGGGAAATGGTTCATGATAATGGGCCTTGCTTCACTCTTGCTTACAACACTCCCGGGGGATATTTTTGGTTAATCACAAGATTTTTATGAATCATTATGAAGGAATTATAGAGAAATGTAATTGTCTAAGCATGAAGTCTTAGTTAAAAGATTCATAAATGGAATAAGTTTCTCACTAAGGTTTTATTCTTTTAGAAAATGGCAGGCAATAGGAGGAACCGTGCAGATGGTGACCGCAATGCACCATGTGCTGACGACCCTCTGATGGAAGCCGAAATGGAAACATTCATGCGAATGATGAACCAACTGACTCAGATTATGAGTAATAACCTGAATCAAGTTGAGAGGCTGATCTCACCACGAAGGGAACAACATTCTATTGAGTCCTTTATGCGTCAACGACCACCAACATTCAGGGGATCTACTGACCCATTGGTTGCGGAACAATGTATAAGCTCCATTTAAAAGATCTTTTCTGTACTTTATTGTTTGGAACAAGAAAAAGTCACCTTTTCTGTTTACCGCCTAGAGGAAGAAGCTGATCCGTGGTGGTCACTGATCAAAAACACGAAGCCACGAGGAGAGATGGAAGCTATGGAGTGGGAAGAGTTCCGGGTAATATTCTTTAATAAGTATTTCCTTCGTTCCATGAGAACGAGAATGGAGAAAGAGTTTCTCGAGCTGAAGAAGAAGGAGAACAAATCTGTCGGAAGCTATGAGATGAACTTCACCCGACTTTCACGATATACCTCTAGCTTTGTCATGGTTCCATGTGGGATGGTTGATAGATTTTTCAGTGGACTGAGACCTCATCTGCGGAAGAATCTAGCCAACTGAGACTATGATATCTATGAGGAGATCGTACGGAGTGCAATTAAAGTTGAGCTAGAGTTTGTTGAGACACAGTGGTCTCATAAATCAAATGACAAGAAGAGATTGTTGGAGCCTAGTCTAGGGAAGACTTTTGATCAGGGAAGAGGTGGAAAGCAAATGCAACTTACCACATGTAATAAACATGGGAAGAAGCATCTGGGGCACTGCTTGATCAGAAGTGGCAAGTGCTGCAAGTGTGGAAGAGAAGTCCATATTGCTTGGAATTTTCATAGTGAGGTGAAGCCTCAACTTCCCAACACTAACAATAGAGAAAAGATGGTTCCAGCCCTACCTGAAGTCAAATGCTTCAAGTGTGGACAGCTTGGGCACTTTGCTAATCACTGTCCAAATCCAAGGGTAGTGGAGGGGAATCACCATCCACCTCAGCAAAGGAAAAGGGAGAAAGGTCATGCTTTTGCTATCACAACAACTGAAGTTGAAGTTCTGAACGACGTGGTAGCAGGTACTCTTGTTGTCCTCTCAAAACTAGAAAGTACTTTGTTTGATTCTGGTTCTACGCATTCCTTTATTTCCTTCATGTTCACAAAGAATATAGAAGAAATCCTTGAACTGCTTGAGGTAGAATTGTCAGTCAAGACTCCAAGTGGGATTATCCATGCATCAAAAGTGTTTAGAGACTCTAGTGTTTACTTCAGTGAGCACAATCTTATCGCAAATCTAGTAGTCATTACCATGTTGGAATTCGACGTTATACTAGGGATGGACTAGCTCTCAAAGTATAATGCTAAGATCAAATGCAGAAGTAAGGAAATCACAGTAGCCTTGAATGAACGACCTACAATTATCTTCCAAGGAGAGATATCTCGAACTGATCCTTATCTAGAAGCACCTCCTATATCTTTCCTTATGGAGTTAATCAGTGATGATGAAGAAGGAAAAGGGAGTATACAAATAGAAGATGTTCTGATTGTTCAGGAATGCATGGATGTATTTCCTAAGGAGTTACTTGGACCTCCCCCATAAAGAGAGGTAGAGTTATCCATTGAAATCGTACCTGAATCTCAACCGATATCAAATACCCCGTATAGAATGGAAAATGTGGAGCTAGAAGAGTTAAAGAAACAAATCCAAGACTTGTTGGAGAAGGGGTTTATCCGACCGAGTGTGTCTCCTTGGGGAGCACCAGTTCTCTTTGTGAAGAAGAAGGATGGATCAATGCGGTTATGAAATGATTATAGAGAACTGAATGGGATCACAGTGAAGAACGGATACCCTCTTCCAAGAATTGATGATTTATTTGACCAACTTCGTGGGGCTTAATTCTTCTCTAAGATTGACCTTCGATCTGGTTATCATCAACTGAGGGTGAATAAGGAAGATATTCCAAAGACTGCCTTCCGATCAAGATATGGGCATTATGAGTTTATTGTTATGCCCTTCGGCTTGACTAATGCTCCTGCTATTTTCATGGATTTGATTAATAGAGTCTTTAAGGACTACCTAGAAAACTTTGTGGTAGTTTTTATTGATGATATTTTGATATATTCAAAAAGTCATGAGGAGCATGAAGATCATCTAAGGGTTATTTTGAAAACTCTGCGGAAGGATAGGCTCTTTGGAAAGTTCAGCAAGTGTGAGTTTTGGTTACAACAAGTGGCTTTCTTGGGGCACATCGTAACCAATGAAGGAATCTCGGTTGACCCTGCAAAGACAATGGTTGTGGAGGAGTGGCCTCAACCAACAACAGTAACTGAGATTCATAGTTTCCTTGGTTTAGCGGGATATTGTAGGAGGTTTGTCAAAAACTTTTCATGGCTTTCTAATCCGCTAACCAAGTTTACTCGAAAAGGGGTTAAGTTTATCTGGACAAAGGAATGCGAGGAAAGTTTCCAAGAGCTGAAGAAGAGATTGGTTACTGCACCTGTGTTAACACTACCCTCTATCAGATAAGGATTCGTTATTTTTAGCGATGCATCTTTGAAAGGTCTTGGGTGCGTCCTCATGAAAAATGACAAGGTAATTGCTTATGCATCTCGACAGTTGAAGATTCATGAGCAGAATTATCCTACGCATGATCTAGAGCTAGCGGCAGTTATTTTTTCTCTAAAGATATGGAGGCACTATCTTTATGGGGAGAAATGTGATATATACACCGACCACCAAAGTTTGAAGTAAATTTTCAAGCAAAAATAATTGAACATTAGACAAAGGATATGGTTGGTGCTTATTAAAGACTATGATTGTTCAATTCATTATCACCCTGGAAGAGAAAAAAAAGTCACGGATGCGTTAAGCATGAAAGATCCTGTTGTTCTGGAAACAATGAGGATCTTAGGAGACCCCTTGATTAAATATCTAGTAAAACTGGACATGGGAATTGTAAGGGAAGGGACATCATCAACCTTATCCCAAATGATTTATCAACCTTCATTACTAGAGAAGATTAAGAAGGCTCAAAAAGAAGATCCTTTGCTGCAGGAGAAGTTTTAAGCTGTAAAGGATGGGAAGTTCCCTGATTTCAATATTGATCAAGAAGGTGTATTGAAATTTCGTACAAGACTATGTGTTCCATCTATTCTGGAGATATAGAAAGAACTGATGGATGAAGCTCATAGCTCTACCTTCTCTATACATCCGGGAAGCACTAAAATGTATAGAGACCTTCGTGATCATTATTGGTGGGATAACATGAAGAGTGATATTGCTGATTACACTACAAGGTGCCTAGTGTGTCAACAAGTAAAGGCAGAACAACAACTTCCTAAAGGGGTATTACAACCGCTACCCATACCAGTATGGAAGTGGGATAATATCACTATGGACATTGTAACTGGTCTCCCGAAAACATACAAAAAAATAATGAGATATGGGTTATTGTGGACCGTCTCACCAAGACCGTCCATTTTATCTCTATTCGGGAAGATTTCTCTCTGGATCAACTTGCCAAGATATACGTAAAGGAAGTGGTAAGGCTGCATGGGGTACCACTATCCATTGTGTCTGATCGTGATCTAAGATTCACATCAAAATTCTAGAGAAGTCTTCAACATGCTCTGAATACTGAATTGAATTTTAGTACGGCCTATCATCCTCAAACTGATGGACAATATGAAAGGACTATTCAGACACTCGAAGACATGCTGAGATTATGCTCAATGGATTTTAAAGGTGGATGGGATCAACACCTCCCATTAGTTGAGTTCTCCTATAACAACATCTTCCATTCGAGTATTCAGATGGAACGCTATGAAGCTCTGTATGGAAAGAGATGTAGAACTCTTACTTGTTGGGATGAAACTGGTGAGAGAAAGCTTCTTGGGCCTGATCTTGTGCAAGAGATGACAGAACAGGTTCATTCCATCCAACAACACATAAAGGCTGCTCAGAGTTGGCAGAAGAGCTATGCTGAAAACCGTTGAAGGGACTTGGAGTTTGGTGTTGGCGAAAAATTCTTCCTTCAAATTTCTCCATGGAAGAGAGTCATGCGGTTTGGGAAGAAAGGGAAGCTCAGCCCTAGGTACATTGGACCCTATGAAATCCTTGATCGCATAGGAGCAGTGGCCTATTGTCTGGCACTTCCACCGAACCTAGCTCATGTTCACGATGTCTTCCATGTATCTCTCTTGAGGAAGTACATACCCGACCCTTCTCATGTACTGAACCCAGAGGTGGTACAACTGGAACATGACCTCTCTTATGAGGAGCAGCCAGTTGAGATCTTAGACCGTAGAGACAAGGTTCTACGAAACAAGACTACCCACCTTGTGAAAGCGTTGTGGAGGAATCATAAGTATAAAGAAGTGACTTGGGAGCCCGAGGAAACAATGAAGCAAAAGTACCCTCACCTTTTCGACTAGGCATCAAGTATAAAATTTTGGGGACGAAATTTCTTAAGGGGGGAAGAATATAACGACCCAAACTTTTTGAATAGTATATTAACTTACTCTTAACGATTTAATAAAGATGATAATGGTTAATGCAGAAAGAGGAGTCGATGGCTTCATCCAGTAGACTCGAACCTTATGAAGCCCACTTATCAGAGATTGGGAAGGAGGTGGAATCTTTGGGCTTCACTTTGGACCAATCCCAAGCCAAACTCCAGCATGTCAAGCTTGAATGGAAACACATGCGGGAGAAGTTCAAGTTAGTAGAGATTACTACTAGGGAAATGTTATCTGATCCTCCCTCATATTTTCTCACCATAGAACACCTTACACTTAGGTCATATGCTGGTGTTATAAGGGGCTATGTGACGAGACTGTAGCTTCTTTGTGTACCCCTTTGGGATGAATAAATTGAGATTTCTTCCTTTAGTGATGTTTGTGAAATTTCAAATGTTCGGATAATTTTAGGATGTATTTTATTGATGGATTTTGAAAAAAATGATATTTTAAAATATTTATGTAAACCTTAAATAATTAATGATGTGTAATGATTTTCAAAAAATGGTCTTCTGAAAAAGTGTTCAGTAAGGAATTTGGAGTCTAATAAGATCAACTTAATTTTTGATGAATAGTAAATTATGAATAGTGATTTTACGCTTAGGATTAGTAATGTGACCAAATTTATTAGTAATATCACTTAAAGAAAGTTTTAATAAAATTTAGACACCTTGATTAAGTAATGTGATTCAATAAAATGGGTAAATAACGGTTTCATAAATTATTAGTCAAGTATTAGTTTTTTCAGGTGAATAGTGTTTTTAATTAAAAATTAATGTAAAAATAATTAGAAAATTATTTTTATAAAATGGACTTTATTTTTGAACTCAGAGCATCGATATTATGTTATGGTAATTTTTGGGGTTTTTTCTGAAAAAAATGAATTCTCAGTTAATAGTGATTTTATTTAAAAATTAAATTAAAAATATTTGGAAAATTATTTTTATAAAATGGAGTTCATATTTGTTATCAGAGCATCGATATTTGGTTAAGGTGAAATTTTGGTATTTTTCTGAGAAAGATGAATTTTTAGTGAATAGTAAAAATACAGTTTTAGGGTTTCGGTATGTTTAATGATATCATTACTGTGTCATGATGATGTCAGGAGATATTTTAAGGGTTGGATGACCAAAGGTGATGAATTATTGTATTGGGGCCCCCATGTGGCCTAACTCCATGGGAAATACTATGGGAGATCCCATGGTTTTGAGAAAACCACTTGTGAGGTGTCCCTTGAAATTATTAAAGTATCACCTGACCTTCCCTATAAATACCCAACCTTTCCTCCTTTAGTTTTCACTCCCAAATATCCCCCAACAAAGCTCTGTTCTCATTACCTCTCAAGGAGTCATCCCAAGGTTCCCCCAATCCCTCAAGGTCCATGCCTTTGAGTTTTAAGAGTTACGTTTTAAGGTAAGGGATCTGACCTCTCTCTTTCTTTTCAAGTAATCTGTTTTATGTCATTTCTATTATGATCCATGTTCTTTTGTTGGAGGATGCTCTTCTATATTCATCTTACTTCCCTTTTCATGTTCATATGATGAGATACCCCCTCTTTCTCTCATCAATTCTTTTTAAGGATGTTTAAGTGGCGCCGTTAGGCTGCTGAATGTTTAAGGGATTCTTTCACCTTCTCATTTTTCAAAGTTCTACATTCATGTTAAGTCTTTCAAGTTCCTTTTTATTAGGTTGGGGTATGATCTCTATATCTATCATACTGAAATTTTATGTTCATATGATGAGAGACCCTATTTGATCTCTTCAATTCATTTTTGTTGAAGTTTAAGTGACGCCGTTAGGCTGCCGAATTTTCATAAGAGAAATCTAATTTTTGTCTTCCTTCCATGTTTTTCATTTCAAATGGTATGTCCTTAAAATTTCATTACCATGTTCTTAAATCCTTTATATTATGTTCCCCTACTGTTTTATGGATCATTTATGAGTGGGTAACCCATGTCCCCTCTCTTTTCAATGTTTTCTAAAACCTCGTAACATAGCCGTTATGCTGCAGAATTTCCTTCTCAAAATGTCTCTCTCTTTTTCTAAAGTTCTTTTATTTTATTAAGTGAATACTCAATGATCTATCTTCTATATGGGTATTCACATATATACCAATTTTTTCTATTTTAAATTCTGGTATTTACATACATGAGACCCTCCTTCCTTTTCTGTGGGTTTTAAAGTGACACAAAGATCATGTCTTTAAAGCAGTTTTTAAAACATTATGATTATGAAATGAACCCCATTTTTTTATACTATATGGGTTGTTTATGAAATTATTGATGATGATATATGTGTCTCACATGATAATAAAGACAAATTTAAGGGTGCGCCCTGATAGCGCTCCAATGCATTGGGTAAAGACTTAATCTCTAGAGATGACCATTTAGACTGATATCCTAGTGAATAACCTCGGTAATTTTTATTGACACCTTGGGGATGGACCTTGGTGAAACGGAAATTATTTTCTTTGTAAAATGTTGTAGAAACATCATAAAGTTATGAAAAAATTTATTTTTATTATGATATTCCTCATGATTTCTTTCTCATTCCTTAAAGTTCTTTTCATGACCTTATTGAAGTATCTCAAGTTCACATGTAAAATGTTTCCCTTGTTTCCCTTACTGGGCCTTCTGCTCACCCTTTATTTTGATGTATGTCCCCAGGTTATGAGATGCAGTAATGAACCTAGGATGAACATAAAGATAAGCCTTTCAAGAGTTTAAGAAGAATGATTTTTTTTGTTTCATGTATTAAGTTCCTGGTTTCCAAGACACTAAACCTTAAAGATCCTCGATTTTGTAAAATGTATTGAAAAGTTATGTTATAAAAAGGCAGGACGCTATAATGAAAATAAGGATACTCTTGATAAGATATAACAAAGGTCATTACATACACCACATGCATGGAATAAGTGTTGAACAAGGCATATACCTCCTAAAAGTTAATGTGAGGTGAGAACAGTTTATTTTACATTGGAAAGAAGAGTTCTTTTGGAAAATTATTTGTATTTTACATAAATTTTGTTTTAAACATGTATATTCTATAGAAGAAAAGGTAAAGACATTGAGATTAAATTTGAGTCATAAATGATTTCCCACTTAAGTGAAATCATCTAAAAAGTGATTTTAAAGAAGCTTTAGAATTAAAACGTTTTAGTGCGGTTTAAGGAATTCATTAAAGAAATTATAAAGCACATACATGTTTTCTTTCATAAAACCAGAAATGAACCAAAAAGGAATTTTCATGTTAAAATATTTATTTAAAAACATAAATATTTCTTAAAACGGATTATATAATGAACATCAAAATAGGTAAGAATTTTAGAAGTTCCTTGAATCAAGCTTGCATTTCAGAAGAATTTTTTGAGAGATTATTTTAAAACATTTAAATCCCCATAAAATAAAGAAGGATTATGATTGGTACACATATATAAAATAATAACACAGAATTAATGAGGAGTAAATAATAATAAATAATAATTTCATTGAGGTAAATAGAGAATAATAGCAACCTGAATGAAAATGGGGGTTCGGGTATAAAATACTTACAACTTTGTAATCAATTGAATCGTATGAAAAAAATTAATAATAATCAAATGATACATTGAATATAATGAAGATAAAGAGATTAATGATATGAAACATAAATTGGAAGTATACTTACACCATACACAAGTAACAGTAGTGAATACAAAATATCTCACAAAAATGGAAGTGAGATGAAGAAACCCCTTACCATAAGTCTGAATGTGTTCCACTATTGAAATTAAGGTCCTGGAATATGAAATTAGACTTATTAATAACTTATTTCATAACCTATTATACATTTATTTAGTTTACCATAATTCTTTATAGTTCATTAATTCCCTTATTGATAAGTTATTATATTGAACTTCATCGTTCCAGAGTGTTTGTTTTCTTTATTTTCATAATCAGTTCACTTGTTCTTAAGTAATGGAGTTCATGTGGAATGGATGTAAATCTCCAGAATTGAAATTACATATTATTTATGAAAATCCAGAAGTGTTAATGGTCATTTATTTCATTTTGTTACATGGAAATAGTATGAATCATTAGATGAAATATTTATGACATTCACTTAGATTATTTTAGCGGTATTTTGATTATGAGAAACTAGTTGGGTCATACGATTTAATAATATGTATGTATACTAGTTACTGAATATTATATAGGTTATAATACATAAATTACAGTCTGTTTCAACCATAAAAATGGTTTCATGACCAGTAATTAAGGATAAACTGAAGAATGATGCTTTGTCGTCCACGAAGGTTATAAATTGGAACCTCATGGATGTTGATTTTGTTTATAAAATCAAAGAGAGAGAGAGAGAGTAAGGATATAGATGATGGTTCTTCCATTAACATTATATAATTCCATTATATATATGATATTGGATCTATCATGGTCATTTGGACAAAGGAGGTGAGGAGAGGATAACAAAAGAAGATAAATTGAAATGAAAGTAAATGAAAAAGAAAGATGATTTACCTTTTGTAATAACCTCCTTGAGAACCTCCTTAAGAAAAGGTGTTTTCGTATTTTGGAATGACCAAGAGCTTATTGTATGTGGGGAGTGACTAGGTAAGGGTAATTGGGCAGAATATTTAAGAGCATAAAGTTATAGAGGATTGAAGAGAAGAGGAAGTGAGCGAAGATTTTTATAGTGGATGTGAGGAGGGTTTTCATAATTTTTTAATCATTAGTTTATTAATTTCCCCCAAAACCAACAATAGTGAATATTACATGACCTATAAGAGTAATAGATGAATTTGAGTTTGATCCAAGCGATCTTACATAACTTATGATGTCATAAATTGTGTATTTAACTAATAATTTGTATATACGATATTTTACCATATTTCATTATTCATAAAAAATTCGAGTATTTCATAAAAATTACAAAAATTCACCCTAACCAATTTTCGACGTGTAGAATGAAAAAATGAAGTCCAAGTTTCAAAAATAATTTTATAAATATAATTAATTTAATATTTAATTAAAATCATAATTTATTCTAAAACACAGTTTTAAAACATTTATTTACTTATTCCAAAACAAAGGTATATCATACTTCCACTTGAAAATTATTTATATACTATCATAAGTAAGGTTACTATTCATATGGGTGTGTTACTATTCATAAGGGTAGGTTATTATTCACCAAAAATTATGTTTTTCTTATCATACTCCAAATAACTTACTGATCACAACCTTGGATGTCAAATTTTCAAAATTCACATCACAAAATTGACAAACTTATGTTTACTTGTCTAGGTTATAACAAAGTGGTGTTTTTAGAGACTTATTGATCCATGCATTCTATAATAAATCTATTTGAAAATTCTTGGGGTGTTACATTATCCCCTCCTTAAAATAATTTCATCCTCATAATTTGAAATTGAACATCGAAATTTAATGGTTGATACTTGAAAATTTCCTTATGGAAACCCACATCGAAAATAGGGTTAATAATATATGCTTATAAAAAGGGTTAAGGGAGATGAGGTGGTCACCCCAAAAAGTATGTTTTCGAATGAGGTGACATTATTTAGAAGTAAAAACCTGGACTTGGAAGAAAAATATAACTATGAATTTATTATGGAACATGATAGAGGACATGTTCAGATGAATTTTTATTACTAAAAAAATATAAACTAAAAAAATTGATAGATATTATCAATGATTATTATAATAGGAAAAAAATTATTCAACACTTTTTTCCTTGAGTTGAGGAATTATTCCACTCTATAAGAGTATAAATATACATTTATACTTACAAACTCATACTTTTATTGCAATTGAACTATCTATTACTCATCACTTAGCATGGGTTATGCCATTTGGTGAAGAAATACATTAACCTCTAAAATCTCATACAATGATCAACTTAAACCATTTCATAAATAGTTAAAAAATTCCAAAATATAATGATTCAACGCATTATAATTAAGTCCTCTAAATTTCCAAGATGAAATTATCATTAAACCTTAATCAATATGAAGAATCTCTAAATTTCACATTCCAAACATGTGAATAACTTCATCATGTATCCTCTTGAAATATAGTAATAACTAGAATTATTGTAAAAACCATATTGCAAATATGCATTCTTCTGTATTATTTAAGTAAGATACATGTTATTGGATATTTTCCAGAAATCCAAATGTATTGTAAACTCCATCGATGATAGCATAGGTCACTTCTCGATAAGTCAATAATCAGTTCCATGGTAGTCAATACTTATCTGAATTAATAATTTCTTCATTGGTATCTCAAGATCAAATATATATTAATGGTTGTATTTCCCTCAATCATTTTTTCCTAAAAAGTTTATCTTTCTACTGAATCACTTTTCTTTTGTATTGTTCATCATACAACCTCAAATCTTTAATGAAATAGTACTGTAGTACAATCCTCATATATCTCATAATTCTTTCAACCAGTACATTACTGGAAAAAAAAATATTCAAATGACATGATTCTTGACTATGAATATTAATCATTCTCCTTAATATATGGTAGCATCATAACATGATCATTATCCAAAATCGTTATTTGGGGTATATTCCTTTGATGCTTGGGACATTGATTCCCATAGTGTCTCTTATCCTTGCAGTTGAAGCAATGAATATAGGAAAATTATTTCCTTATCTTGCAATTATGAGAATGGTGGCCTTTTTCTCTACACTTGAAGAAAACTACTTTTCCCATCAAGAATATACCAAGGTGTTTCCTTCCATAATTATCACATTTGGGAAAATAATCTTTCCCTTCATTCCTTTATCTATGTTTTTCGTGCCATCCTCTTCTTATTTTTCTTCCCTTCAAAGCCATAGGACTCAGAGAATTCCTTACATACCTTGTCAACACATGATACTATTTCCTCATATGATGAGGATATATGGGATACAATCTTCCTTTGAAATGATGGCTTAAGACTACTAGAGATATGATCCTTCTTACTCTTATCATCATGTTCATTGGTGAAGTTCTCATTCCTTCAACTAGGTGCAATTTATAATTAAATCCATATTATATATTAGCTCATAAAATTATGAACTATCCATATCTATAAACATGGTATAACACATAACATAAATTTATGCATCATAAATCCTAAAACCATATACGTTTTTTACTTTGGGACACAATTCCATCATAATTGTTTTTAATAATCTTATGAATTTACCAAAGAATATCCCCCGAGTGTGTTGAACCAAGAGTTCAACAAGGCTCATTTTCATGTACCAGTTCCCATTTGAGTCTAGCTCAATGTGGTGATTTAATGTTTTACCCCAAGATACATATGTGCCAGAGTCACCTCTACTTATTCGTATCCATACAGGGACGTATTTTATTGATAATCCACATAATATATTACTTTCCAAAACTCTAGGATGTCATTTTATTCTTATCCCAAAAGTCTATCTTAGGGTTTTGTTCAATAATATACTTTTTCTATATCTAGTTTCCAAGTTTTCTACTAAAATTCCTTTGATACCAACTATAAGGACCTGACCCCAGTTGCCTGGAGCTGGTGCCTTATTTTAATACATTTTCATATAAACAAGGAATGTGCATATCGAAGTACCAAGTAGTTTAGTAGATTTTGGAAACTAGATAAATATATAAGTTCAACATTACATATTGAAAGGAAAACAACACTAATTTATTCCTTTAGAAACATTCGTTCCTCCTAGATTATGCTTGAAAGTCATTCATAATTTACTTCTTCATATCCAGGGAAAATGAAAAATCAGAAAGGGGTGAGCTCAAACGCTTAGTAAGAGTAAGTAATACAATATAAGATAACATAAACATAACATTAGGCATGGTGAATAAATTAAAACAGATTCCTTTACAAATAATAAGCTTGAACACATTGTAACATGAAATGAGCTGAGTAAAGTAATTCCATAATAAAACATAATCATGGGTATTCTAATAGTCTAATAATCACATGAAATCTCAATTGCTAGATTCATAATGAGGGAAGTGCTTATGTCATAAATTATGAAACATTTTTCCAAGGCCTCGACCAAGACGTCTAAAAATTATTAAGGCCTCGCCCAAAACCATATATCGAATTGTGAAAGGCCTCAACCAATTCCACATATATTTGTATCATGAGACCTACCAATGCATCGAGGTGATATAATGGGCCCCACCCATCACATAATAAGTCCAATGCATTCCTAATATGAAAGGGGTGAACATAATCAACATATATATTCATATTGAAACTAACGTATGAAATGTAAATAACTTTCCTAAATCATTTTACCATAAACACTAACCATTCATAATAATATGGTGAATGGTATCAAAATAGAACATCCATAGTAAAACTAATCAGAAACCCTTAAACAACATTTTTTAGATGATATCATAATAAATAAACCTCAATTAAGTACAATATTCAAGAAAGGATGTTGACATAGATGTAGATATGTTTAAATGTGACCATCGACAAATTCTTGAGAAAATAATCCTTAAACATTTCAAAGTGTCCCATAAAACTTATACACATTAAAATAATATTCCCTTAGAATATAATGATAATAATTACAGTCTTGATAAGATATAACAAAGGTCAGTATATACACCACATGCATGGAATAAGTGGTGAACAAGGAATATACCTCATAAAAGTTAAAGTTAGGTGTGAACAATTTATTTTACTTTGAAAAGAAGTGTTATTTTGGTAAATCATTTGTATTTTACATAAATATATTTTTAAACATGTATAAACTAGAAAAGAAAATGGAAGGACATTTATATTACATTTGAGTCATAAATGATGTCCCACTGAAGTGAAATCATGTAAAAAGTGATTTTAAATAAGCTTTAGAATTAAATCATTTTAGGGCGGTTTAAGGAATTCATTAAAGAGATTTTAAAGTGCAAAGGCATGTTTTTCTTTCATAAAACAAGAAATGAACCAAAATAGATTTTTCATGTCAAATTATGTTATTTAAAAAGATAAATATTTCTTAAAATAGATTATATAGTAAACATCAAAATAGGTAAGGATTTTAGAAGTTCCTTGAATCAAGCTTGCATTTAAGATGAATATTTTGAAAGATTATTTTAAAACATGTAACTCATCACTAAATAAAGAAGGATTATGATTGGTAAACATATATAGAACATTCACACATAATTAATGAGGAGTACATAAGAATAAATAATAATTTCATTGAGGTAAATAGAGAATAAGAGCAACCTGAATGAAAATGGAGGTTCGGGTAGAAAATACTTACAACTTTGTAATAAATTGAATCGTATCCCAAAAATTATTAATAATAAAATGATAAATTTCATATAATTAAAATAAATATATTAATGATATGAAAAAACAATGGTCAGTATCCATACACCATACACAAGTAACAGTAGTGAATATAGAATTTCTCACAAAAATGGAAGTGAGATGAAGAAACCCATTACCTTAAGTCTGAATGTGTTCTCCTCTTCAACTTATGGTACGGGAATATGAAATTATAAAAATTAATAACATATTTTATAACCTGTTATACATTTATTTATTTTATCATAATTATTTTTAGTTCATTTATTCCTTTATTGATAAGCTATTATATTGAATTTTGTCATTCTCGAGTGTTCGTTTTCTTTATTTTCATAATCAGTTCACTTGTTCTTAAGTAATGGATTTCATGTGGAATGGATGTAAATATACAGAATTGAAATTACACATTATTTATGAAAATAAAGAAGTGTTAATGGTAATTTATATCATTTGGTTACATGGAAATAGGATGAATCATTAGATGGAATATTTATGACATTTATATAGATTATTTTAGCGGTATTTTAATTATTAAGAACTAGTTTGGTCATACGATTTAATAATATGTACGTATAGTGGTTCATGAATATTAAATATGTTATAATACATATATTAATGTCTTGTTAAACCATAAAAATGTTTTCATGACCAGTAATGAAGGAAAATTTGAAGAACCAAACTTTGTCATCTACGAAGGCTATAAATTGGAACCTCAAGGACGTTGATTTCATTTATAAAATAAAAGAGAGAGAGAGAGAGAGAGTAAGGATATTGATGATGGTTCTTCCATTAAAACAATATAATTACATTATATAAATGTTACTGGATCTATAATAGTCATTTGGACAGTGGAGGTGAGGAGAGTATAACAAAAGATGATAAATTGAAATGAAACTAAATGAAAAAAAAGATGATTTACCTTTTGTAAAAACCTCCTTGAGAACCTCCTTAAGGGAAGGTGATTTTGTCTTCTGGAAAGACCAAGAGCTTAATTGACGTGGGGAGTGACTTGGGAAGGGTAATTGTAAGGAACATTGAGGATATTCAAGGCTTATAGGAGTGAAGAGAATCGGAAGTGAGGGGGGTTTTATAGTGGAGGAGAGGATGGTTTTCATTGTTTTTTATCATTAGTTTATTAATTTCCCTCAAGACTAGAAATAGTGATGATTACATGACTAAGAATAGTAATAAATGCATGTTATTTCAAACTAAGTGGGATTACATCACTTATGATGTCATAAATAGTGTATTTAACTGATAATTGGTATATACTGTATTCTACCGTATTTCACTATTCATTAAAAATTCGAGTATTTCAGAAAAATAGAAACAATTCAACCTAACCATTTTTTGACATGTATAATCCAAAAATAAATTCCATTTTTCAGAAATAATTTTTTAAATATTATTAATTTAATATTTAATTAAATTCATAATTTATTCTAAAAAAACATTTTTAAAACATTTATTTACTTATTCCAAAACATAGGTATATCGTACTTCCACTTGAATATTATTTATATACTATAATTGGTAAGGTTACTATTTATTAGGGTATATCACTATCCATAAGGGTATGTTTCTATTCATAAGGGTAGGTTACTATTCCCCAAAAATTAAGTTTTTCTTAGTGAACTCCAAATAACTTACTGATCATAATCGTGTATGTCATATTTTCAAAATTCATATCAAAGAAGTGAAAAACTTATGTTTTCATGGCTAAGTTATAACAAAGTGGTGTTTGTAGAGACTCAGAGATCTATTCATTATATAATAAATCTATTTGTAAATTCTTGGGGTGTTACACATGACATACCCATAGTCCTTATGGTGAATAAGAAGAGTAAGGACAAGGAAAAGGGGAAAAGGATTTATAGATGGTTTGAATCCCTCTAGAATCATCCCTATAAGAAGGGTAAGATCCATAGGTAGGGAAAGGAATGGTAGGAAGCATGTTTTTCATGTGGCAAGGTAGGACACTGGAAGAGGAACTACACCCAGAAGCGTGGGGATGCTAAATTTTCATTTGTTATCAAGTGAAATCCTTCCATTTCTACACAGTGGGTATTAGATAAAACATGTGGGGATCAAATTTGTATTCAAATGCAGAAAACAAGTAGATTTAGAAATATTTCCATAGGATAGGTTGCTCTTCGAGATGCCAATGGCGCATGTCTGGCTGTGTTTCCCATTGGCGATTACTATCTCTCATTTCTAACAGGGATTCTTTTGGTTTTACATAACTATTATTATTTACCTAGTGTTACCAACAACATAATTGTTGTATCATGTTTGGAAGTGGATGGATATATTTTCATGTTTGGATATAAGGGTTGTTTCTTTTATAAGAACAACATATTTTATGGTATGGTGAATTTAAATAATGGTTTGTATGTATTAAATTATGAAAACTAAGTTTTGGTAATCAATAAAGAAACAAACTCACGTGAATCATACAACACCCAGTTGTGGGATCACCATCTCAGTCATGTAAACGAGAAGCACTTGACAAAAATATTCTAAGATGGTTATTTAGACTCTACTGAGCTAAAACCACTTGATATATGTCACTCTTGTTTACAAGGGAAAATGACCAAACCTCCTTTCGGTGGAAAGGGTGAAAGGGCCATAGAGCATCTAGGATTGGTACACATGGATGTGTTTGGACCATTTCTTATAGAAGCTAGAGGTGGATATTCTTACTTCATTAGTTTTATTGATGATTTGAGTAGATATGGATATATCTACATAATGAGGTATAAGTCAGAGACCTTGGAGAAATTTAAGGAATATAAGAATGAAGCAGAGAATTAGCTTGGTAAGAAGATAATGATGCTTTGACCGGATCAATGTGGAGAATATATGAACCAAGAGTTCATCGACCTTTTAAAAGAGTCTGGGATTCTATCTCAACTCACTCCTTCTTATAAACCATAGTGTAATAGTGCTAGTGAAAGGATGAACCACACATTGTTGGAAATGGTGAGATCGATGATGAGTCATGTAGATCTTCCATTATCATTTTGGGGATATTCAATACAAACTGCAACATACACATTAAACCAAGCACCAACTAAGGAAGAAAATGGAATTACCTCTGAGTTATGACATGGAAGGAAACCCATTTTGTCACACACACATGTAAGGGGATGCGAGGAATTTGTTAAGGCCTTCTCAGGAAACAAACTAGCACCCTATGGTACAAGGTGTATCTTTATAGGATATCCCAAGGAAACAAAAGGATATTACCTTTATAACTCTATAGAAAAGAAATTGACTGTCACTATAAAAGTTGTCTTTCTTGAGAGGGAGCACATCCTCAAAAAGCATAGTTGGGGGAAGATTGACTTTGATTAAGTTGATGCTCAAGATACACATGAGTTGGTACAAGAACAAGTTCCACAGGTCCATGTAAAGACCCATAAATTTCAAGGAAAATTTGTTTCTTAATTTATTTGGGATTTTACGATTATGCAGTTTCTGACAGCACCTGATTTCGAGGCCCGGTGTGCCCAGAATCAATTTCCGAAGTTTAGCTCGGGTACGTTCAGTGAACGAACGAGCGGGTTTTCCTAATTTTTGAACCGTTTCTCGGAATCGAAATATGAGGGCACCGATGAAACTGCAGCACCGGTAATTTCTTAGGAACACCTTTTTTGAAGGTGCGTTTACTTGGGAGGAGATCTTAAAAATGTGAGGAATAAAAAAAATAATTGTTTTACAATTTTATTTTTTTTATTTATTGCCTAAGTGGTTAAACCCCATGAGAGGGAGTTGGGGTGGGACCCACTAAAAACCCAACTCCTCTTTAGAGAATTAAAGATTGAGATGGGGCCCACACGAGCCCCACCCCTTCAAATTCCCTTAACTTCTCTTTCGCATTAATAGTGCCAACTTATCTCTCCATTTATTATGACAACTTAAGATTAATTAAGTTAAGTTATTTCATCTTTTGAATTTTAAAAGTGTTGGAAAAAGAAATAAAATAGGCTAAAGCCTTATTTTATTTTTTGTTTACTTCATTGTGTTGACAGAGGGAGAGTTATACCATTGAAGAACTTCATCTTCCTCCTTGAAGAATGTGAAGAACGCCGACACGCCGCTTCCTCCTTAGACGATCTCCGTCAACGTGTACGGAGCCTCACCCCGCGATGTCGTTTTCCGCCACGCTCATCGATCGTCAACTCGTTATCGAGGTAGGGGTTGTTTTTACATTCATAATTAATTGACGTACTTCATTAGTTATTTGGCCGCCTGTTATAAAAATAACGGAATAGGTCGGACCGCACGAACACGGCCAAACCTCCTCCCATTATGTCATTGAATATCTTGTGGCTTGGAATGGAGGCGGCGCGGTGCTATGGCACCGCGCGCGAACAAGGTGAATTGTAGTGAAGGAGCGCGACACCGTCGTGCCGCGATAGAGAACCATGGAGGTCCTTGGCGGAGGGGTGTGGCGCCATCGCGCTGCGCCGGTCGGACAAGGGGAGCGGCCTTAGACCGCGGCGGTGCAGGGGAGGGAGACCGGAACCGCCGGCCGCCGGTGCTCAGGAGGCGGGACTAGTTGGTCCTGCGCGGCACAACTGGCCGACCATTACGGATGGCCAGATCCGAGAAGTCCAGGGGTCATAACCCCCGGTTGCAGACAAGGCGGGCCCCTTCCACGTGAGGGGCCACCGTTTCAAAACGAGGGCGCGGCGCCCCCCCCCCCCCCTTCTGCGCCACTCGGTCACGGACCGAGCACCCAGCCGAGCCGGGCTGCCCGCGCTGGGCCGGGCCGCGCCACAACCAAGGGGGTTGGACCTGGAACCTGGTCGGTTCGACCCAGTTCGGGCCGACCCAGGGGGTCTTGAGCCGAGTCGGTTCGGGCCCAAAACCCACTAAAATCGGACAGCTACGTTCAAAGGCCCATAACTTGGGCTACGGACCTCTGATCGACGCTCCATCAGTTACGATGCGATCCTTGGATCGATATGGTCATTTTTTTATATTACACTCAAGGTTTCAACAAAATTTAGGTACGTCCGGGTTGTTTTGAACACGAAACCAACTGGGCCCTCGGAGCAGAAACGCTTATAACTTGAGCTCCAGACGACCGATTGACGTGCCGTCGACTTTGTTGGATTCCTCTTAGTGAGACAGTTCTTTTGGCTTACTCCGCTCGAGGTTTGGACGCAGTTGGAGTATGTTCGGGTTGGTTTTGACTTAAAAACCAACCGGGCCCCTGGGACGAAAAAGCCAATTACTCTCCGACCGGGCATCCGATTGACGCGCCATCTGTCGCTTTGAGTTCCTATTGACGAGTCGGAACTTTGGGATACATCAACTTCAGAAATCGTGTCTGTTGATGTATCGAACCCCTTGGCTCGTGGAGCGGACCCTCCCAGAATCGATCATGCTGTGTGCGGGAACCCTAGAGCTGGCTGCGACTACGATGATGATGACGACTGTACTGAGATCCTCTGTGGGTTCGGTAGCGACGATGACCGTACTGGAATCCTCCGTGGGTTCGACGGTGATGACTACTGTTCTTGAATCCTAAGTGGGTCCGTCAGTACTTGACTACTGTTCTTATATCCTACATGGGTCCGACAGTATTTGACTCTGTATTTGTATCCTACGTGGGTCTGGCAGAGTATCTGGTCGTGTATCCTTTGTGGGTCTGATAGCTTAGCTGGTCTTGTATCCTTTGTGGGTATGACAACTTAGATGAATCAGTGGTTACATCTGATCATCTCTATCATCTTACGAAGAAGTATACCTGTGTGAGTTGAGTCTTGACTTTCAATCATTATCTTTGATATGATTGTTTTGCTATCCTGTGTGGTTTGGGTTGTGTTATCCTATGTGGATTGGATGGTACTTTCCTGTGTGGACTAGATCGAGCTTGGGCTCGGAAGTTGGAGCCGAACTGTAATTGATGACTTAGGTATATGAATGGGAATATACCTAAGTAGGGTTGGTTGTTACTTCGTGATTGTATAATTCCTTTGTGGTTTATCCTTCTTGGATTCTGGGAGACCTTCGGGGGTCTCGGGGTCCCTACTGAGTAGCGTATACTCACCCCTACATAGGCTATGCCCGCACTACATTGTGTTGGATGAAGACGTAGGACAACGCTGACCGAGGTAGGATATTGTGGAGCTAGACGGTACCTGGAGGTGGATAACTAGGTGGGACGTACACGGAGCGGACGGCTGGAGCCGAGGAGCAGAGGAGACTATCTATACCCATCCTTCAGGTGGGATTTCCAGAGGACGTCTTGGTGTTGCTACTTTACTTTTCTTCCAATGTACTCTCTTTTCAGTTGTACTATACATTCAGTTGGGTTTGTATTCTGGACCATTTACTTTCCAACACTTACCTTTGTACTTAGTTTAATTAGTGTTTACTTCTGCTTGCATACTCTGTGGTGTTTGTTTTCTTACTTAAAGGAAATACCTTCCATGATATCGGGATTTACACCTTTGGTGCTAGTCGCCAGCCCCTGACCTATGGAAGGCGGGCTTTGGGTAGTCATGACACAGGTCCCGAGGACGGGTCGTAACAAATTGGTATCAGAGGAGTTCGGTTCTACCGCAGAACTCAGGACTCTGATCTTCTACTATGTGAAGCAATAATGTTAATGGTATTGAGTGTGGTTATCAGTCCAGGGAGTCCATCATTGGTGCGGTGACTGACGTATCCATACACCAGGACCCTGACTTTTGATTTTCGACTCAGTGCATGAAAACATTGATTGCATGTGTGTTTCAAAAGTTTTCATTGTGATTACTTTGTGTCAGTTCACTAGGTATACTGTATTGACCGTGGCACACCGATCTCTTTTCAGGATGGCCCCACGACGGCAGCCAGCTAGGGTTTAGAGCTTTGTGTGAGACGACAGCCCACCGAGCGATGAGGCATCGATGCAGGGCCCTATTACAGCGGAGGCACCGACAATACCTCTACCCACCGAGCCACTAATGCCACCAGCCCCAGCCGCTGAGAGTGAATGTCGCCTTAGTGCACTGCATGAGTTTCAACATCAGAGACCACCTAGTTTCCATGGGGATACAGACCCTCAGGCAGCCGAGGATTGGCTGGATGCTGTAGTTCGAGTTTTTAGGTTAGTAGGGACACCATCTGACCTCATGGTGATCCTTGCAGCGAGTCTCCTGACGCGACAACAGGTAGATGGTGGAGCCTGATGCTCCAGGTGCAAGACGAGTCATCTCTCCTTTGGTTGGACTTCGAGAGCCTATTTCTCTTGGAGTTCATCCCAGCCACTCTCAGTGCGGTGTGTATTCAGGAGCTACTACAGTTGCGGCAGGGCAGCATGACGGTAGCCTAGTACTCGACGAGATTTACTGATCTCTTGGGCTATTCCACGGACATGGTACGAGACCCATTCTTCCGGGCCCAGACCTTCGAGCAGGGACTGAGGCATGAGATCAAAGCTTCGATGATCTCCCTTAGTATTCCGACGCAGACAGAAGTACTGGAGCGAACCCTTCTTGTAGAGAGCTTTCTTGCTGAGACTACACCAGTAGCGAGACCAATCGCAAGGGGGCACGTCGCAGAGTCTTCTGTAGCTGGTAGTCGACGGATGCCACAGGGGTCCAAGCGGACCAAACCATCAGGCAGACGACCTTAGAACACTGGCTCAGAGGTGTGGGGAACATGGCGTAGAGGCAGACTTTCAAGGAGCAGATAGTGATATGCATGCGGCGGGCAGGACCACATGGCTCGTGACTGCCCGACCCGCCATGCGGAAGAGCAGTAGACGGTTGAGGGACCACCCAGGCAGAGGCAGAGGTTCGATCGTGGTGGTCCGCAGGGAGAAGGCAGACGAGGCAGAGGATCTGGCTGAGCAGCAGGTGGTGGGTGACGCTTTGAGGCTCTACCACCACCACCACCAGGAGGTCCACCCCGACCACAAGGAGAAGAAGAGACAGATGAGATGATGTCATTCCTTTCTTCAAATATGCAAAGAGGAAAATGAAAGTTTAAAGGGAAACTTCCACTAGAATGCTTTCGATGTGGAAAGCTTGGTCATCTTGCGGCAAGGTGCCCCAAATAGTTTCAAGACAACGATAATGATGATGATGAAGTCAAAATTCCCAGGAAGAAGTCTTCAGCGTTTGTGAAAGGGAAGAAACAATTAAAGAGAAATTTCTTCAAGAAGAAGAATCTTCTTTCACAAGAAATAGATAGTTCAGATGAGTCTGAGGATGAAGTGGTTGAGGATTTTGAAAATTGTAAAGATCATGGAAAAAATGCAATGGTGGTTGTTGTCGGTAGTGCTCAGGAAAAGGAAGAAACCGACGCTGATGAAGAAGAAGAAGAAATTGAAGGAAGAGTTGACATGGAAGCTGAATTAGAAGCAGCTCTTGAAGAGATAGATATTTGGAGAGCAAAAACAAAGAAATCCAACAAGGTGGTACATGATGTGAAACTCTACATGCAACAGCAGGCAGATGAGAAGTCAGAGCTCGTAAAAGAAATAGAAATCCTTAAGTCTTCAAGGCCAGAGGGAACAGAAAAGGTTGATGAGAATAATCTCAAGATTGAAGAATAGAAAAGGGAGATCGATGGCTTGAACGGAAAATTGAAAGATCACGTCAAGCGTATCGAAGAGCTTCAAGAGGAATTTGTCGTTCTGCAGAGAAAAGTCAAAGAACTAGAAAAACTTTTTATTCCTAACACATTCTTAGGAAAGCAGGTTATTTTAAATACTGAAAAGATGAAAGAGGAGACTAGTAGTTTAGCAGTGAAGAAGCAGTATTTCAGCTCAGATGTTAAAGCTATTTCAGGGCTTAATCAGAAACAAAAATCTGTGACAATTGAAGTCAGACCGCAAGCCCCAGTCCCAAGATTGAAGGTTGATTTGGGCACAAAGAAGAATCAGATTATTCAGAGATCCCAAGGGGAAAATCGTAGTGCTGAAGTACCACGAAGGAATGCACCATATATTTGGTGTTATTGTTGCGGGAAGATGGGACATTCACAGTATGTGTGTTCCATAGCCAAGAGATATCAAAGGGAACAAGAACAGAGGTGGCAACCAAATAGAGAACGATTTTCCAGAACATATTTTGAAGGACATTGTTTTGGTGTGGAGGATTTGGGCATATGGCTAGGTACTTCACTTCGATCATTCAGAGAAATGTGCCAAAGCAGAATCAAAATGTTCACAAGCAGCAGATCAATAAACCGAAAAGTGAGTTAAAAGTTCAGAACAGATTTTCATCTCTGCAAGATGAAGCTGGTCCATCATACTCTTAGAATTTTCATGGGTCTCAATCTATACCGAGTATGGAGACAAAAATATGGACCAAAAAGAAAAGAGTAGAGAAGGCAGTAGTTTCTGAAATTGCCCTTAAATCATCAGATCGTTCTGGTGTGTGGATTCTTGATAGTTGTTGTACGTCTCACATAACAGGAAACAAGGATATGGTTACATGAATAAAATATGACAAAGAAGGAGTTTTCAAGTTTGGAAATGATGAAGTCCTGAAGATTATTGGATCAGGAAAGGATAGGTTTGGGGGCAAAGAAATCAGACGTGCTGATGTCTTGGTTGTAGAAGGTATCAGTCACAATTTACTCAGTGTTAGTAAATTGTGTGACTCAGGACATTCTATACAGTTTACCAAGAATACCTGTACTATCATGGGAAAAGATGGGGTAGTTGTTCTGCAAGGAAAAAGGAAAAAGGTAAATCATTACCTTGTAATTGGGGAAGAAGATATATGTCTTTTTTCCAGAGAGGAAGAAAACCAGCTGTGGCATAAGCGACTTGGTCATCTATGCCAACCATCTATTGAAGATCTGGTAAAGTGTGATGCTGCTAGAGACCTTCCCAAACAATCACGTGATCGTGATCATACATGCGATGCTTGTCAACAAGGGAAGATCATCAGAAAAACATATAGGCCAAAGGAACAGAAATCATCCAGAGTACTCGAATTGGTACATGCTGATGTATGTGGACCTATTTCACCACGAGCTTTAAATGGGAAAAGGTACTATGTCCTTTTCATTGATGACTATAGCAGAATGTCCTGGGTATTCATCATTACCCATAAAACAGAGGTGCCCAGTTGCATAAAGCAGTATAGAAGGGAATCAGAAAAGATACTTGGGTAGAAAATTCTGAAGTTTCGTACTGATAACGGTACGGAATTCACAAACATTCAAGTTGAAAACTATCTCGAGAAACATGGGATAAGGCATCAAGTTTCATCAGTAAGAACTCCCCAACAGAATGGAGTGGTTGAAAGAAGAAATCAGATCATCAAAAACATGGCTAGAACGATGCTTATTGATAAAGACCTACCAAAGAAATTTTGGAAGGAAGCAGTTTTGACATCGGTCTATGTTTCAAACAGGTCTCTGTTGTGTCCGTAGCAAGGAAAGACTCTGTATGAACTATGTTATGGAAAGAATCCAACGTTGAAATACTTTCAAATATTTGGAAGTAAGTGTTTCATTCTCAACAAAGAAAATCACAAGAAGTTTGAGTCCCGAGGAGATGAGGGGATATTCCTTGGCTACTCTGGGAAAAGAAAAGCATATAAATGTTTCAACAAAAGGCTGGGAAAAATCATTGAGATCAATGATGTCACTATAGTTGAAAATGAATAGAATACTAAATGATCCAGTCAATAGTTCTTGGATGAAAGTGATGATGAGGTAAGAAACCCAGGGGGAGCAGAAGTGGCAGAAGCTGACTCAAAATATGATACTGATGATGAACAAGAAAGTGTCAAGTCAGTGTCTGTGAGGAAGCCAAAGAGTCGAGCTGAAATTGATAGGCAGAATATCATTGGTGATCAGATAGCTCCAGTTCAGACTTGAAGAATGAAATCATTACAGCAAACATCGTTTTTGTCTCAAGTAGAGCCGAATTTTTTTTCCGATGCAGCTGAAGATGAAAACTGGGTTTAGGCGATGAACGAAGAGCTTGATCGGATTGAGAAGAACCAGACATGGGAGATTGTTTCGAGGCCAGTAAACAAGAATGTCATTGGGACTAAATGGGTTTATTGCAACAAGATGAATGATTATGGCACAGTGATTCGGAACAAAGCAAGACTAGTGTGCAAGGGATACTCCTAGATAGAGGGAATAGATGTTGACGAGACATTTTCACCGGTTGCAAGGCCGGAGACAATCAAATTATTTTTTTCCATAGCAGTGCAAAGAAAGTTTAAAGTGTTCCAGATGGATGTAAAATCCGCATTCTTGAATGGAGTTCTGGAATAGGATGTGTATATTGAGCAGCCAGATGGTTTTCTCATTCATGAGGATGAGAACAAAGTTTGTAGGATGAATAAGGCGTTGTATAGGATAAAACAAGCACCAAGGGCATGGTACTCAAGGCTTGATCAGTATTTGAAGAATATTGGTTTCCAGCATGGAAGAGTTGATTACAATCTTTATTTCAGCAATGACAGTAATCAAAGAATAATGGTGCTGGTGTATGTCGATGACATAATTTTTGGCGGATCAGATGAAGCTTAGTGCAGACAGTTTTCTGAATTCATGAAAAATGAGTTTGAAATGTCAATGACTAGAGAACTAACATTTTTCCTTGGTCTACAGGTGACACAAGGAAGGAATGGAACATTGATTTCTCAATCAAAATATTCCAAGGATGTTTTAAGAATGTTTGGCATGAAAAATTCCAAGGAGATGAAAACTCCGGTTGCTAGTCGGATGAAATTATCAAAATATGAGGATGACAAGGCAGTTAATATCCTAGAATATAGGAGAATTATTGGAAGTTTGTTGTACTTGACCGCGAAAAGGCCTGATATTGTTTTCTCCACATGCCAAGCAGTGAGATATCAGAGTAATCCCAAAGAAAGTCACATGCTCACAGTGAAAAGAATACTTCAGTATATCAAGGTCATGGTGGAATTCGTCTTGACATATAACGACAAATCTCAGACAGAGTTATTGGGATATACTGATGCAGACTGGGCTAGTTCAGCGGATGACAGGAAATCAACATATGGAGGTGCATTCTATCTTGGTGGATTGTGTATTTCTTAGCTAAGAAAGAATCAAGATTGCATTTCATTGAACACCACGGAAGCTGAGTCTATTGCGGCCACTCAAGCATGCACACAATTATTGTGGATGAAGCAACAACTTGAGGATATGGGAGTTGAAGTGAAGTCTCCGATCGGAATCCAGTGTGATAACTCAAGTGCTATAAATCTCAGCAAAAATCTCGTCCATCACTCTAGGACAAAGAACATTGAGATAAAGTATCATTTTATCAAGGAGAAAGTTGATCAGGGAATCATGAAGTTAGAGTATGTGCCTAAAGAACTACAGGTTGCAGACATTCTGACCAAGGCCTTACCCAAGGAAGCATTTGAAAGGCATCGACTGGCTCTGGGAGTTCAGTCGACTCCCCGCACTTGAAATATTGGGGATATGGAATCCACCCCCTCTCCCTGAGGTATGATGTGTTTTTCCTTGTTGTGCTAATATATGTTCTCTACTCTATTACAGACTACAAAGGAGTGACCTTTGGGTTCGTTGACAAAGGGGGAGAAAATAGTGATTGTTCATGGGGGAGACAGTGTGGAGATTTGTTAAATCATGAATGATATGGGGAGAAGCTGACAGGTGGAGCATCCAAATAGGGGGAGTGCAATGAGATAGGGGGAGAGTTTTAAATCTGACGATGCTAGAAGTGATTAATCAAAGCATAGAAATCACGACAGCTGAGGATCATGATAAAAGCAGAACAGTTGTGTTGGAATGGTGAGAGAAGGTTTCTAGCTATCACCAATTGGGATCAGTTTGGTTCAACAATTGGTATCAATTTAAGAATTGGTATCAGGTTGGAATCTACAATTGATGTTTGACATGAAGTGATTCATTGATGAACTGTTCATACTACTCTTATTTCTCATGCCGAGCATTGCTCATGTGGGCTTAGAGTACGTGTTAAGTGAATCCTTGAATGCTATCATAATCACAAGAGGCGAATGGTGGTAGCGGATGGAAGAAGACTCAGTGAGGTATCAACATGCAGAAAATCCTTCTGAGAAGAGTTATGAAGAATTGTCAACAAACCCAAAGGGGGAGATTGTTGGGAAAAAATCCCTCAAGGTAACATTGCAGTATTTTTGGGTTCATTGTGTTTGTTGACTAAGCAGGTTTCCATGGAGAATTGTCAAGTTCCTGATAAGTTTTTAACAATCCATGTTGACAAAGAACGATGATAAAGGAATGGATGATCTGGAGGTAGTACAAAAGATCAGTACAAGGTGGCGTCGTTTCCTAGTGTTTGCCAAATTTTTTGGGGTCCAAAATTTGGAAGTTTGGTGAGCATCGCAAAAAGTGGATATCCATGAAGATCATATTTTTGTATGGCAAAGGCATGAATTTCACGAAGAGAGGATGCATGGATTGGATTTAGTAAAACCAGAAAAATGGAGGCAGTGATGCTTCGCGATTACGTCAAAGCTTCGCGAACGGAAGAGTTGAAGCGCATCGCGGCGGTGAAGGGATTTGCGAGGGAGCTTCACGGAGAAGGTGCGAAATAATGTTGACGGTGATGATCTATGATTACGAAGAGCTCCGCGATCCGAAAATTGCCGAGGTGCTTCGCGATTTGGACATAATTCCGACGGAAACTTCGGAGCTTTGCGATTGGCGATGACGTGGCATTGACTTCACGCGGAAGGTTCGAGGGTCGGTGGAATCGCCTATAAATAGAGTCCAACCACCTCGAGAGAAGTACAGAGAATTTTCAGAGAAAATACATTGCTCTCGATTCGTGAAGGAAGTTCGCGAAGGCAGTGTGCTTCGTGAAAGAGGAGCTTCGCAGCGGCTATTCTAGCTCCGCGAAAGACGTGTGATCCGTGTTGGCTCAGTGAGCTTCGTGAGGGAAGTCTCTTTGCGATGACTTGAGCTTCACGAAGGCCTAAGCATTGCGAAGTCTTGAGATTTGCGATGGTCTGAGCTCCGTGAAATTGTGAGCTTCGCGAAAAGGAAGGTGCTTCGCGAAGGCTTGTCTGAGCTTCGTGAAATTGGGAGCCTCGCGAAGTAGGGTGATTTGCGAAGGTGTTTCCAAAGGAATTGCCCAGTGGTTAAGAGGCAAAGTGGTATTCATCAGTGGATGAAAGTTGGACTATAATAGAGAATCCATGAATAGTTAAGGATGCATGTATTCATGCAAATAAAGAGACCTACAGGTCTATAAACTATGAACAGATTCCCTTCCAGATAAGTGAGCTTAAGAAGAGGAAGAAGGTGATCCTCTCCACAGACAGTGATCTAGAGAGAGAGAAATAGGGAGTGACCCTTGGGAAAGTAGTGAGCTGACCTAAACCTTGCAAAGGCAGTGAGCCTAGGACAGAGTGACTATACCCGAACATTGTAATCCACAGCTAGTAAAGTATAGTGGAATTTGGTACGACTGGAAACCTATCGGCGTATGCTCCTTGGATGTAGCCCTTAGCGGTGAACCAAGTAAAATTGATGTGTCCTGTGATTGCTTTACATTTTGTTTATATTATGCAATAGGAAAGAGAGAGAAGAGTGTTTTTCTTAACAGCGAAACAAGATCAGAACAGGAATTTATTTTAAATTAGTCATACCTTGATTCACCCCCCTCTCAGGGTATTCAGTCTTGTGGATCTAATAGCATGGCTCTACCACCTCAGTTACACCGAGTGCACGACATATTCCACGTATCTCAGTTGAGTAGATACGTGCATGACCCGACGCATATCATCGAACATGGGGAGCTGGACATAGATGACGGGGTGACTTTTGTAGAAGTCTCGGTGGAGATCGAGGATCGACAAGAGCGGGTCCTACATGGGTGGTCTATTCCTCTAGTGTGCATCAGGTGGCAGCACGGGAACCTCCAAGAGAGCACTTAGGAGCGAGAGGCTTAGATGTGTGCTCAGTACCCTCATTTGTTTCCCTAGTTTGTGATGTAACTTTATGGGGATGTAAATCCCTGAGGTGGGAGTAATTTAAAGACTCGTAAATTTCAAGGGAATTTTTTTTATTAATTTATTTAGGATTTTATGAGTACGCAATTTCTGACGGCACCTAATTCCGAGGCCCGGTGTGCCTGGAATCAATTTCCGAACTTTAGCTCGGGTACGTTCAGTGAACGAACGAGCGAGTTTTCCTAACTTTTGAACCGGTGCTCAGAATCAAAATCCGAGGGCACCGATGAAACCGCAATGCTGGTAATTGCTTAGGAATACCTTTTCCGAAGGTTCTTTTACTCAGGAGGAGATCCTAAAAATGTGAGGAATAAAAAAAATATAATTGTTTTACAATTTTTTTTAATTTCACTCTTAAGTGGTTAAACCCCATGAGAGGGAGTTGGGGTGGGACCCACTAAAAACCCAACTCCTCTTGATATAATTAAAGAGTGAGGTGGGTCCCACATGAGCCCCACCCCTTCAAATTCCCTTAACTTCTCTTCTGCATTAATGGTGCTAACTTATCTCTCCATTTATTATGACAACTTAAGATTAATTAAGCTAAGTTATTTCATCTCTTGAATTTTAAAAGTGTTGGAAAAAGTAAAAAAATAAGGCTAAAGCCTCTTTTTTTTTTCATCGTTGTGTTGAGAGAGGGAGAGTTATACCATATAAGAACTTCATATTCCTCCTTGAAGAACACGAAGAACGCTGACACGCCGATTCCTCCTTGGACGATCTCCGTCAATGTGTACGGATCCTCACCCTGCGACGTCATTTTCTGTAACGCTCATCGATCGTCAACTCTTTTTTGAGGTAGGGGTTGTTTTTAATTTCGGAATTAATTGACGTACTCCTTTAGTTCTTTGTCCGCCAGTTATCAAAATAACGGAGGAGGTCGGACCGCATGAACACGGCTGAACCTCCTCCCCTTTTGTCGTTGAATATCTTATGGATTGGAACAGAGGCATCGTGGCGCAACGACACCGTGCGGGAACGAGGTAAATCGCGGTGAAGGTGTGTGGCACCGTCGCGCCTTACCGGTGAAGCTGAAGGAACCCGCGGCCAAGAACAGGTCGTGGCAGAGGGGCACGACACCGTCGCGCCGCGCCGGAGAACCATGGAGGGTCGAGGCTGGGGCGTGCTGTGGCCTTAGGCCGCGACAGTGGAGTGGAGGGCAGCCGAAACCGCCGGCCGCCAGCACTCAGGAAGCAGGACCAACTGGTCCCCCGCTGCACAATCGGCCGGAGATTACGGCCGGTCGGATCTGAGAAGTCCGGGGGTCGTAACCCCCGGCGGCAGACAAGGCGTCCCCCTCCACGTGGGGAGGCGCCATTTCAAAACGAGGGGGCAACCCCCCCTTCCGCACCGCTCGGTCATGGACAGAGCGCCCAGCCGAGCCGGGCCGCTCGCGCTGGGCTGGGCCGGGCCGACCGTGCGGGTCGGGCCGCGCCTGCTGGGCCAGGCCGCACCCACTGGGTCGGGCATCTCCTAAGGGGGCCAGACCCAGACCCGGGTCGGGCCGACCCAGGGCGTCTTGGGCCGGTTCGGTCCGGGCCCAAAACCCCCTAAAATCGGAGAGCTACGTTCAAAATCCCATAACTTGGGCTACGGACCTCCGATCGATGCACCGTAAGCTGAGATATGATCCCTAGATCGAGACGGTCATTTTAGTATATTACACCCAAGGTTTCGGAAAACTTTTGGTATGGCCGGGTTGGTTTGAACACGAAACTAACCGGGCCCTCAGAGCGGAAATGCTTATAACTTGAGCTCCAGACGTCCGATTGACGTGTCGTAGACTTTTTTTGATTCCTCTTAGTGAGACGGTTCTTTTGGCTTACTATGATCGAGGTTTGGATGCAGTTTGAGTACGTTCAGGTTGGTTTTGACTTAAAAACCAACAGGGCCCCTGGGACGAAAAAGCCAATAACTCTCAGACCGGGCGTCCAATTGACGCGCCGTCTGTCATATTGAGTTCCTATTGACGATTTGGAACTTTGGGATACATAAACTTCAGACTTCATGTCAGTTGATTTATCGACCCCCTTGGCTCGTGGAGCGGACCCTCCTAGAATCGAGCATGATGTGTGTGGGAACCCTAGAGCTGGCTGCGACTGCGGTGACGATGACGACTGTACTGGGATCCTCCGTGGGTTCGGCAGCGACGACGACCGTACTGGAATCCTCCATGGGTTCGACAGTGATGACTACTGTTCTTGTATCCTATGTGGGTTTGCCTGTACTTGACTACTGTTCTTGTATCCTACGTGGGTCCGACAGTATTTGACTCTGTACTTGTATCCTACGTGGGTTTGGAAGAGTAGCTGGTCTTGTATCCTTTGTGGGTCCGACAACTTAGCTGGTCTTGTATCCTTTGTGGGTTTGACAGCTTAGATGAATCAGTGGCTACATCTGATCATCTCTATCGTCTTACGAAGAAGTATACCTGTGTGAGCTGAGTCTTGACTTTCAATCATTATCTTTGATATGATTGTTTTGTTATCCTGTGTGGATTGGGTTGTGTTATCTTGTGTGGATTGGATGGTACTTTACTGTGTGGACTAGATCGATCTTGGGCTCAGAAGTTGGAGCCGAACTGGAATTGATGACTTATGTATATGTATGGGCATATACCTAAGTAGGGTTGGTTGTTACTTCGTGATTGTATCATTTCTTTGTGGTTTATCCTTCGTGGATTCTGGGAGACCTTCGGGGGTCTCGGGGTCCCTACTGAGTAGAGTATACTCACCCCTGCACGGGCTATGCCCGCATTATTTTGTGTTGTATGCAGACGATGGACAACGCTGACTAAGGTAGGAGCTCGTAGAGCTAGACAGTACCTGGAGGTGGATCACTGGACGGGACATACACGGAGTGAACGGCTAGAGCCGAGGAGCAAAGTAGACTATCTGTACCCATCCTTCAGGTGGGATTTCCAGAGGACGGCTTGGTGTTGCTGCTTTACTTTTCTGCTGTTGTACTCTCTCTTCAGTTGTACTTTACTTTCAGTTGGGTTTGTATTCTATCCCATTTACTTTCCATCACTTACCTTTGTACTCAGTTTACTTAGTGTTTACTTCTTCTTGCATACTCTGTGGTGTTTGTTTTCTTACTTAAAGGAAATGCCTTCCCTGATATCGGGATTTATGCCTTTGGTGCTAGTCACCAGCCCCTGGCCTATGGAAGGCGGGCTTGGGGTAGTCACGACATAGGTCCCGAGGATGGGTCATGACAGTCCCCATGGAAGAGGTCCCAGAAACACAAGTACTACGTTGGAGCTCAAAAGAAGTAAGGGAAACAGAGAGATTTGGTTTCCTAGTCATTGAGGATGGTGAATCATTATTGTTGGACAATAATGAACCTATCTCCTACAAGGAAGTAGTAGAGATCTCAAAAGATGTAGGATTTCTAGAAGCTATGAATTCAGATATGGATTCCATGTATCATAACCAAGTATGGGTTCTAGTCGATTAGCTAGTTGTGTAAAGCATGTTGGATGAAAATGGGTGTTCAAGAAAAATATGGACATAGAAGGATAAGTTAGCCCCTATAAAGCAAGGCTAGTGGCTAAAGGATTCCGACAACATCAAGGAATTGACTATGATTAAATATTATCACCAGTTTCCATGTTTAAATCCATAAGAGTCATACTTTCCATAGCAGCTTACCATGACTAAAAGATTTGGTACATGGATGTCAAAACAACATTCTTTAATGGGAACCTTCAGGAAGATTTCAATATAAAACAACCAGAAGGGTTTATGACACCAGGTGAAGACAAATGGATTTTCAAGTTGTATAAATCCATTTACGGATTAAAGAAATCATCCAGTTCATGGAAAATTCGATTTGATGAATCTATAAAGGAATTTTGTTTCACTAAGAACAAATGTGAACCATGTGTTCATAAGTGGTTTAATGGGAATGTGGCCATTATCCTATTAGTATATATTGACGACGTATTACTTATTAGAAATGATATACCAGTCTTACAATCAGTTGAGGACTAGTTGAAAAAGTGTTTCTACATGAAGGAATTAGGTGAAGCAGCATACATTCTAGGGATCATGATCATTTGTGACAGATCCAAGAGGCTTCTTGGACTAAGTCAGGGTATATACATTGACCAGATACTAAAGAAATTTAGTATATAACAATCCAAGAGGGGATTGGTTCTAGTTCCATATGGCCTACATCTTTCTTAGAGAATGTGTCCTCACACACAATAGGAGAAACATAGGATGAGTAAGAGCCCATACAGTTAGGCTATAGGATCCATCATGTATTCCATGTTATGTACCAGGCTTGGTGTTGCCTATGTGCTAAGAACAGTGGGAAGATATCAAGCAGATCCTAGAGAACAGCATTGGACTACTGTTAAGACTATCCTTAAGTATCTGAGAAGAACTAAGGATATATTCCTAGTGTATGGAGGAGATGAGGATATTTTCATAAGAGGGTATGATGATGCTGGTTTTCAGACAGATTAGAATGATTTGATGTCGCAATCATGATATGTTTTCTATCTCAACAGAAGAGTTGTGAGCTGGATGAGTTCAAAGAATCTAGTTGTCGCTGATTCTATAATGGAGTCCGAATATATAGCAAATTCTAATGTATCTAAGGAATCCATCTGGATTCGGAACTTTGTCCATGATCTTGATGTGGTTCTTAGCCGTAGAGACCCTATCACATTGTAATATTATAATACTACAGTGGCAACTCTTGCAAAAGAACCAAGGTCATATCAACGGAAAAAGCACATTCTCCAAAAGTATCACCTCAAGAGGGATTTCTATAAAAGGTGTGAAGTTGAATTTATTAGAGTGTCCACAGAATAGAATGTGGTGCACCCCATTAATAAATGCCTATCTCAGTAGATACATGAATATCATGTGATATCTAGAGGGTTAAAGGTTGTTAGCAGCTGGATCTAGTCCAAGTGGGAGTCTGTTGGAGTTAGTGGCCTAGAACCAACTACTTTGTACTTTATGATAATCATGTATTCATGGATTTTAATATTAATAATTTCCTTATCACATATTCATTGTTCTTTGATAATACATTGCATGTGATATTGTTCTAAGAATAGTTGTTTCACTGAAGGGTCATAGTGGATCCCTGCTATGATGAGAACCTGGAAGTTACATAACACTATTCTTGAATATATGTTCTATGGTTGGATGATGTTATTTTAGGGACACATATAATACAATCCATTAGGGGTGAGGACTCATAAAACTTTTAGGAACCTTATAATGGTGTGTTCCCTTGGTAATATCCAAGGGGATATTATGAGAACGAGACCTGCCAGTATAAAATCCACATTTCATAGTGTTATTGGATGTTCCTATATTCGGATGTGTGTATTGGTCCTTAGAATTTAATATTATTATTAATGGGTATTACAACTATCACACTTATATGTATTGATGAAAACTATGACGACACCCTGTTCATAGTGAGGTAAGATATGTTGGGTGCATCACGAGTAATAGTGCATTAATAGATAATGTGAGAAAGGATTCGTCCCTTATGTTCCATAACAGATGTTGATATCTCATTCCCTTTGATGGAATTGATATAGCCTAAATAAATCCATGGATACGGTGAGGAATGGGAAAGTTCAATTCAGGTAGGTCAAATAAAGAGTAATCGAGAAAATGGGTTGATGACACTAGCATGCAACCCGCTTGATTCGAGATATTGAGGCGAAGGGATTGCTTACACGGTAAGCATTCGAATGAGGTGACATGTCATTATGGTGTTAACTTATTTTTCTTTGGGTGCCTTGGTGTTTTTATAGACACTAAACTTTGAATTTAGAAAAGATTCACCTAATTCCATTGAGAAAGAGTCCTAGAGGGTCATTAACTAAGTGTATCCATGTATATTAGTTAAATATTCATTAGAAAGGTCGAATAAATATTATTCATGGTTTTGGATTAATAATTATTCAAGGATGTATGATCCCATTTATTTTGATACTAGTTATTCAAGAGAATATATTGTGAGTGAAATAACATATTTATTTTCAAATAATTCAGTGATATTTATTTATGAAATAAATAGTCATTATTCAAGGTCTAATAAATACGGTGGTGGAAATAAAGAAAATGGAAAAAAATTACACATCGTGTATATTAATATTTACGTTGTGTAGTTTTTTCTAGGGATTTGTGAGAAATAATATTAGTTATTTAATTAAATAATATTAGTTGTAATTCGTTGGGCACATGTCAAGTGATAATAATAGTCAAATGTTATTATTAGACATGGGGTCTTACTAATAATTAAAAGAAATGAATAAATGCCTTTGGGTGATTAATTAATTTTATTATTCTAAGTAATATAAATCCAAATTACATTATTCTCATGAGATTTATCCATTCTCTTTGATTGTTCACAATGGATCTGGAAAAATATCTCATACCATGAGAGAATTCCTTTCCTCCAAGAATGCTCTCAAGTTACAAGATAGATCCTCATCCACCGTATCAAGGATATCACGTTGGAAGCGACTCTCAAGAAGATCGAAGGTGGACATCTCAAGTGAAGGATCTTCCATGATAGAACCTGAAGATCCCTTTGATGAAGTCCCGATATACGTGGATCACGTGTGTATAACTGCTAGAGGAAGCCTACAATTGGATTTTGTGATGCAATGACAGATCACATTGGATTGTGACTGGAAGCATCAATGGAGAGATAATTCCATCAAGGTAATTCTGGTTTTTTAATGAAATAAATGATAACCATAATATGATGATCCTCTCTATAGTTTTATGACTTCCCTATTTCCTTTTAGTTCTTTGATCTATTCCAAAGATCCGACATTTTATCATCATGATGGATCTTGGATTGATCATTATCAATGGTAAAATTAATGTTGGGTACACCCATCCACTTTCTTTTGTTACGCCCATAACCTACAAGTGGTATTAGAGAGATGTTATATCGTTGATTATAATTATTTATTTTTTTCATCGATGAATTATGCATTTAATAATTTAGTTATTTAAATTCAAGTTAATCATTCTATAAATTTGAATCTCGAGATCTGTTCCTCCTCTTTTGTTTCTCATTAAACTTACAGAAATGATATTTTATTTTAATTTTGATTAAAATAAAATTAGAGGATCTCATCCAAAGGATCCAAAGGATCCTATCCATACAACACCAGAACACACGACATGTATTCTGCCTCCCATGATGTGTAGTCAAGGTTCAATACATTGGGACTAGTCTACCAACCAAGCCATGTGTTGGAGTTTATCTGAGTCTTTATGGATCCGTGTGTTTACCAGAAAGAGGTGGAACATGGTTTTAGTATTACATGACATGTGGCCCACCGGTCATGATGTGTAGTCCCTTCAGGTTAGGGTTGGACCGTGTACCCCGTACATGACTTTCCCTACTGGAGACCATGTAACATGGATACTACATAGTGTGTGGCCCACTAGAAATTCTGTGTACTCTAAATAATTATGAAGTATATCTACATGTCGACACCCCTAGCATATACTTCGGATGGATGGTGAATGAAATTACACACCATGTAGTAGGAACTACACGTCATATACTCATCCAAATTACACATATTTATTAAAATTTATTATTATATTAGACAAACCCTTGAGACGTGTACCATGGTGTAGGTGTAAAGATGGGGCACAACACGTGATAGGTGTTTAATACATATGTGCTTAATTTAACATCTATATAATGTTCATTTCTACTCATTGGTTAGTTATGAATGGTAATTCATCGGGTTTCCTTCAAGATACAAGTTATGTAAAAAGATAATTTTAATTGAATTTATTTGTTTAAAATTATGATGGATGATAATATCAATGAAATTCAGAAAACAGTTTAAGATAAAAGGATTTATTAATTAAAGATAATAACTAATTGATTTGAGCATAATTTATCTTAAACAATAATGATTAAATAATTTAATACTATTTTTTTATTTATTCTTAAATATCGTTTCATGTATGGATGATCATGATCTAGACTAGGACCTTTTGTATGTGGTTGATTTATTTTAATTTATTTATTTAAATTAGAAATTTTGGCCTGCAAGCCTTATCCTCATTAATATGTAGGGACTTTTTGCACAAGGATTATTTTATGTAAAACCCTATTTTATCCCTCACCTGTGTGTGAGATAAAATCATATGTAATGGATGGAGATCCCAAGAAAGTGGAGGCATCTCAAGTTAGGATCCATGGCGAAACAAATGCAAGGAGATATAAAGGTGGATAGGGGGAAAGTTGTAAACACAAACCCAAAAGGATCAATGTGTTTTCTCACCTGGTTCTTGGGTTAGTTTATCAACTACTAGATAAACTAACCAATAGAACTAGATCATGATAATTCCATTTATTTTATTTCTGTTAGTTTCATGGTTTATTAATTGTGGTTGTGTTGTCATGATCACAAAATTAATGAATTAAACAATCATGCAAGATGGAAATAAAAATAAGATCTACTTTTGTGTAAATATTATCTTTGAAATGGTTATTTACTTAATTATATCCTACATAATATTAATGAGTATGTAATAAAGATATTAAAATGTAAATTTACGTATAAGGATAAAATCCCTCAAAGAAATATTAAGTCGGTATAGCCTTCCATAATCTTGGTTAGAATCGAACCCCAGTTCAAAGTTCTTGACCAACCATAGTTGGGGTGATTTAAATTATCGTGGAATTATAATTCATGGTTATGTGATGACATGAATTGGTTCATATCAAGGGTTGACTGCCATAGCAAGACTTGGTGTGACCAAGAGGAAAAGGTTGAGGAAATCCAAGATAAAAGGATTTTAGGAATGAGTAGTCCACTCAGCGGATCAAGGAGCTGTGAGTTAATGCAGTTGGAATTTGGAATGCCTACCTAAAACCTTTCAAGTTTCTTGAACAACCCTAGTTAGGGTAATTATAAAGGTAATATGGATCTTTACCCCCTAGAATATTCAGGCAACAGAATATTCTGAAGTCAATGGTGAGGGCTATTGGAGTTCGATAAAATAGTGGGAGACTAATAAGTATTAATTTATTTATTTGTCTTAGTTTTATCATGATAAAGTACTAAATATTTTATCATATTAATTTGTATAAATGTCAAGAAAAATTATTTCAAACATATCATTGAGAGCCATACTCGATAAGGAAAACCTTCTCACCGGTACCAACTTCTCGGAGTTGAAGAGGCATTTACGCGTCATCCTTCACTATGAGAGGAAATTGTATGTGCTGGAGGAGCCTGTTCTAGTTGTGCCTAGAAATGAGTATAGTGATGAGGAAATATATCTCTATATAAAACATTTATATTATGCCACGAATTTCCAATTTTTTATGCTTTCATCCATGTTTAATGAGCTCTTGAAGAAACATGAAAACACAGACGCATATAGCATTATTATTCACATTAAGGATCTCTATCAAGAGGATTCAACACATGAGGGATATGAGATCTCTAAATATTTGTTTACAACTAAGCTTGGAGAGTCTGTTCCAGATGGGCCTCATGTAGTCCAGCTTATTGGATACATTGAATGCCTAGAACTCTTAGGTATTAGGTTCCTAGATAAGTTTCATACATATCTCATCCTAGCATCACTACCCAAAACCTTCTCTAGATTTAATATAAACTACAACATGGTAAACAATGAGTAGAGTGTATCAGAACTTATGACCTTGATTCACCAGGTAGATAAGGACACGGGTGGTGAAAAAACCATAGTTCTTATGGTGAATAATAAGAGGAAGGATAAGGAAATGGGGGAAATGATTTATAAATGGTATGAAGCCCCGAAGCACTGTCCCTCTATGAAGGGGAAGATCTAGAGTAAGGTCAAGGAATGGGAGGTATTATTTTTTTCATGTGGAAATCCAGGCCACTAGAAGAGGAATTACACCCCAAAGCATGGGGACATTAAAGGTGTGTTTGTTATCGAGTATAATCTTTCCATTTCTAGATATTGGGTATTAGATAAATCATGTGGGGATTACATTTGTATTAAAATGCAGTAAGTAAGTAGATTTAGAAATATTTTCAGAGGAGAGGTGGATCTTCGAGCATCCATTGGTGTGAGGCTGGATGCATTGGCCATTGGTGATTACCATCTCTCATTGCCAACTGGGATTCTTTTGGTTTTAAAAAACTATTATTATGTACCTAGTGTTACCAAGACCATAATTTTTGTATCAGGTTTGGATATGGATGGATTTATTTTCATATTTGAAAATAAGGGTTGTTTGTTTTATAAGAACAATGTATGTTATGGTATGGTAGATTTAAATAACGGTTTTCATGTATTAAATTACGAAAACCAAGTGTTGGAAATTGATAATGAAACAAACTCACATGACTCATATGACACCCAGTTGTGGCATCACCATATCAGTCATGTAAACAATAATCACTTGAAAAAACTCTACCAAGATGGTTATTTATACACAACTAAGCTAAAACCACTTAATAGATGTCACACTTGTTTACAAGGTAAGATGAACAAGATTCCTTTCAGTGGACAGGGTGAAAGGGCCGAAAATCATCTAGGATTGGTACACATAGATGTGTGTGGACCATTTCTAGTAGAATCTAGAGGTGGATATTCTTACTTCATTAATTTTTCTGATGATTTGAGTAGATATGGATATATCTAATTAATGGGGTATAAGTTAGAGTCCTTGGATAAATTTAAGGAATTCAAGAATGAAGTAGAGAATCATCTTGGTAAGAAGATAAAAAATCTTTGATCAGATCGAGGTAGAGACTATCAAAACTAAGAGTTCATCGACCTTTTATTGGAGTTTGATATTCTATCTCAACTCACTCCTCCATATACACCACATTGGAATGAGTTATTGAAAGGAGGAACCACACCTTGTTGGACATAGTGGGGTCGATGATGCATCATGCAAATCTTCCATTATCCTTTTGGGTATATTTATTAAAAACTACAACATCACATTAAACCGAGTATTAAATAAGGTAGAAAATGGAATTCCCTCCGAGTTATGGAATGAAAATAAACCCATTTTTTTACACACATGTATGGGGATACGAGGAATTTTTTAAGGCCTTCTTAGGAAAAAAACTAGAACTTTAGGGAATGAGGTGTATATTTATAGGATATCCCAAGGAAAATAAAGGATATTACCTATATAAACCTTCAGAAAATAAAGTTATGGTTTCCATACAAGTTTTCCTTGAGAGGGAGAACATCCTCAAAAAGGATAGTGGGAGAAAGATTGTATTCGACAAAGTTGATACTCAAGATACGAATGTTTTATTATAGGAAAAAGTTCCACAGGTCCCCTTAGAAGAGGTCCCAGAAACAAAAGTATTGCTTAGGAGCTAAAGAGAGGTAAGAGAACCAAAGAGATTTTGTTTCCTAGTCACCAATGATGGTGAATTATTATTGTTGGACAATGATAAACCTCTATCTTATAAGGAAGTGGTAGAGATATTATAAGCTGCAAGATGGCTAGAAGCTATGAATTCTGAGATATATTCCATGTATCAAAACCAGGTCTGGGTTCTGGTCAATGAGCCAGTTGATGTAATGCATGTTGGATGCAAATGGGTGTTCAAGATAAAGATGGACATGGAAGGTCAAGTTAGTAGCTATAAAGCAAGGCTAGTGGCTAAAGGATTTAGACAACGTCAAGGAAATGACTATGATGAAACCTTCTCACCAATTTCCATGTTTAAATCCATAAGAATCATACTTTCCATAGTAGCTTACCATCACTATGAGATTTGGCAGATGGATGTCAAAACAACATTCCTTAATGAGAACCTTTAGTAAGATGTATATATGACACAACAAGAAGGGTTTGTGACATAAGGTGAAGAAAAACGGGATTAAAAGTTGTAGAAATTCATTTATGGATTAAAGAAAGCATCAAAGTCATGGAACATTCGATTTAATAAATCCATAAAGGAATTTGGTTTCATTAAGAACAAATGTGATACATGTATTTATAAGAGGTTTAATAGGAATGTGGTCGTTATCCTAGTAGTATATGTTGAATACATATTACTTATTGGAAACGATGTAACGGTCTTAATGTCAGTTAAGGACTGGTTGAACAAGTGTTTCTCCCTGGACTTCGGTGAAACATCCTACATTCTAGGGATCAAGATCATTCGTGACAGATCCAAGAGGCTACATGGACTAAGTCAGGATACATACATTGACCAGCTACTAAAGAGATTTAATATTGATGAATCCAAGAGGGGATTGGTTCTAGTTTAACATGGCCTATATCTTTCTTAAATAATGTGTCCTTAGACACCAAAAGAAAAATATAGGATGAGTAAGATCCCATATGCTTTACCTATAAGATCCATCATGTATTCCATGTTATGTACAGGCTTGATGTTTCATATGCAATGAGTATGGTGGGAAGGTATCAAGAAGATCCAAGAGAACAACACTAGATTGTTGTTAAGAATATCCTTAATTATCTGAGAAGAACTAAGGAAATTTTCCTGGTGTATGGAGGATATGAGGAGCTTGTCATCAGAGGGTATGCTGATGCTGGGTTTTAGATAGATCGGAATGATCTAAAGTTACAACCAGGATATTTTTTTTGTCTCAATGGAGGAGTTGTGATAAGGAGAGTTCAAAGCAACCAGTTGTCACTGATTCTACGATAGAGTGTGAATATATAGAGGCTTATGATGCAACAAAAGAAGCTATTTGGATTTGTAACTTTTTCTAGGAGCTTAATGTGGTGCCTAGGAATAGAGACCTAATCACATTGTACTGTGATAAGATTGTAGTGGTGGATCTTGCAAAATAAACAAGTTTACAGCAATAGATAAAGAACATTCTTTGAAAGTATCACCTCTTGGGGGATTTCTATCAATATGGTGAAGTTGTAGCGAGTAGAGTGTCCACAGAAGATAATGTGGAGAACCCCATGACTAAAGTCCTATCTCAACAGAAGCATGAATATCATGTGAGAGCTAGTGAGTTAAAGGTTGTTAGTAGTTGGCTCTAGTCCAAGTGGGAGTCTATTAGAGTTGGTTCCCTATAACAAACTAATTTTTACTTTATGATAAACTTGTATTCATGGATTTTAATATTAATAAATACCTTATCACATGTTGATTGTTATTCTATGTGACAATGCATGTGATAATTGTTGCACTAAAGGGTCATAGCGGATCCCTGCAATGATGAGAACCCAAAAATTCCATAACACTATTCTTGAATATATGTTTTTTGTGATGATTATGTTATTTGAGGGACACAAAATATATAGGACATTAGGGGTGAGGACTCATAAAACATTGAGGCACCTTCTCATTGTGTGCGCCCTTGGTAATATCCATGAGGATATTATAAGAATGAGACCCGCCAGTAGGAAATCCACATTTCATAGTGCCATTGGATGTTCCTATCTTTGGATGTGTGTATTGGTCCTTATACTTTAAGATTATTATTAATGGGAATTGAAACTCAATCACTTAAATGTATTGATGAAAACTGCGATAACACACTATTCACAGTGAGGTAGGATATGTTGGGTGTGTCACGAGTAATACTACATTAATAGATAATGGGAGAAAGGATTTTTCCCTTCTGTTCCACAATGGAAGTTGATATCTCAGGACCTTTGATAGAATTTTTATAGCCTAAATAAATCCATGGACATGGTGAGGAATGGGAAAGTTCAATTTTGAGAGGTCAAAGAATGAGTAGTTGAGCGCATGGGTTGATAAAACTAGCATGGAACCCGCTTGATTTGAGATACGAGAAAAATGGATTACATTACATGGTAAGCATTCTTAGGAGGTAAAATGACATTACGACATTAACTTCTTTCTCTATGGGTGCCCTGGCATGTTACTAGATGCTAACCTTGGACTTTAGGCAGGCTTCACCTAATACCACTGAGAAAGAGGCCAAGAGGGTCACACACTAAGTGTATCCAAGTATCTTAGTTAAATATTCATTTAACAAGTTGAATAAATATTGTTCCCGGTTGTGGTTTAATAATTATTCAAGGATGTCTGATAGCGTTTATTTTGACACTAGTTATTCAATAGAATATATTGTGGGTGAAATAATATATTTATTTATGAATAATGTAGTGATATTTATTTAAGAAATAAATAGTCCTTATTCAAGGTCTAATAAATGTGGTGGAGGAAATAAAGAAAATATAAAAACAAAATTACACACCATGTATATTAATATAATTGATGTGTAGTTTTTTTGGGGATTTGTCAGAAATAATATTATTTATTTAATTAAATAATATTAGGTGTAATTCGTTGTGTGCATGTCAAGTGATAATAATAGTCAAATGTTATTATTAGACTTGTGGTCGTACTAAGAATTAATTGAAATGAATAAATATATTTTGGTAATTAATTAATTTTATTATTCTAGGTAATATAAATACCAATTACATTATTCTCATGAGATCTAGACATTCTCTATGTTTGTGCACAACGGGTCTGGAAAAATCTCTCAAGCCAGGAGAGAATTCCTTTGCTCCAAGAATGCTCTCAAGTTACTAGAGAGATCCTCCGCCACCAGATCATGGAGAGTGCTTTGGAAGCAGATATCAAGGCAATTGAAGGCAGACAATGCAAGTGAAGGCTCTTGCACACCTCACTCAGAGATCCCTTCGGCGACGTCTAGAGATACAAGGAGCACTTGTGAATCACCACTATAGGAAGCCAACAATTGGCTTATGTGACGCTGTGACAGATCACATTGGATTATGATCAGAAGTATCAACATAGGGATAGTTCCATCAAGGCAATTCTTGTATTTTAAAGGAATTAATTATAACCAACAATTGATGATCCTCTCTATGGTTCTAGGACTTCCCTATTTCCTTTTCATTCTTTGTTCGATTCCAAAGATCCAAAATTTTATCATCGTGATGGATCTCAAACTGATAGTTTTTAACAGTAAAATTAAAGTTGGGAACACCCATCCACGCACTTCCGCTGCACCTAAAACCTACACTTTAATCCATTAGAATTCTACTAGCCTATATAGCACATTTAGATTTCAAGATTTATCAAATGGATTTCAATAGGGATTTCTTGAATGGTTTATAATTGAGGATTTTTTTTCTTGAAAAACCCCCTAGTTTTCAAAATCCCCATTTTCTGAATCAATTTTAAAAATTGAAAAAAAATTATATGGTTTGAAATAGGCTCTTAGAGCTTAGTATGATAGGCTTGAAAAAAAATATTTCAAAAGGTTTTTGAAAATGTATTGATGACCCTACCCTTTTTATAAAATTAATTTCAAAATATGTTTTAGTAGTACAAATATATGTTGACGACATTATTTTTGGATCTTTGATAAATTATTTTTGAACTGATTTTTCTAAAATGATGGAATAAATTTGAAATAAGTTTAATGGGTGAACACAAATTATTTCTTAGATTTCAAAAATTTCAAAATAAAGATAGAATTATTTTAAATCAAATTAAATATAAAAAATATCTTTTAAAAAAATAACTTGGATAACACTAAGAGTAGTGATACTCTTATGAGTACTATCTGTAAGTTGGATCTTGCTAAAGCTGGGAAACTAGTGGATCAAACTAGTTATAGAGGTATGATTGGAAGTATTCTCTACCTAACTGCTAGAAAACCTGATATAATGTTTATTCTGTGTATATGTGCTCTCTTTCGAGCTAATCCAAATGAGTCACACTTAAATGTTGTTAAAATAATTTTCAAATACATCAAGTATTCAACCAATTTAGGAATGTTTTACCCTAGAGGGAACAAATTTGATATAGTTAGTTATTATAATACTGATTTTGGTGACTATAAGTCAGTTAGAAAAAGAATCTCTATAACATGTAACTTTTTCGAAAATCATCTAGTTTCATGGTGTAGTAAGAAAAAAAATTGTTTCATTGTCAACTATTGAAGTTGAATACATAGTTGCTGGAAGTTTTTTTGCTCAAATTTTGTGGATGAAACACAATTTACTAGACTATGGATATAAATTCTAACACATCCCCATAAATTGTGATAACACAAGTAAAGTAAATATTTCTAAGGAACCAGTATCACATAATAGAAAAAATCACATTGATCTAAGATAACACTTTTTGAGAGACCATTTTTAAAAGGGTGATATCACTCTTGAATTTATTCGTACAAAACACCAGTTAGCTGATATTTTTACCAAAACTTTAAATTATGAGAGAATTAACTATATTAAACATGAATTAAGAATGATCAATTTTGATTAAGTTTAATTTCTAATGAAAAACCATTGGGTATGGCACACTGTTGGGTATGACATGTTGTTGGGTATGACACACCGTTGGGTATGACACTCCATTGGGCATGACACACTGTTGGGTTGTCTCACCATTATTGTTCTCTCACTATTTTTGTTGTCTCACCATTTTTGTTTTCTCACCGTTGAATTGTATCACCATTGTGGTTAACACACCATTGTCTTGTCACATCGTTAGTTTCATGCCTTTGTCAATTTTTTTATTCTAACTTTTATGAACTAACAGTTTTTATATTTTGGTAGTTTATTTCTATAAACCAATACATACATTTTCTCAAATTCTAAAGTCTATTTCAAATATTATTTCGATGTTTCGAATACCTAAATCCAAAATGATAGAATCTTGATAGTTTTATAGTTCCAACACACCTCTACTTTCATGAATTTGTCTCTTGAGCCCTATATGACCTTTATTATAGAAAACCTTTCAACCTTCACCATTGGTCGAGCTTATCGAACTGATTATAATGGCTAGAGTGAAGAGACCTGTAGTTCATTTTCTAGAAAAATTGTGACTAGTTAAGAAGTAGAAGAGAGAACTGAGTGTTCCTGCTCCAGTTGAACCTTTACATACCAAGCATGCAAAAAGGATTGTTGTAGTTGAAAAGGAAGTTCAATCCAAATGGTTGTTTTAAAGTAAGTATTTAAGGCTAGAATTCATTTAGAACCAAGGATTATTGTATTGGTTCTCTTCAAATGAGAGACCATTCTACCCTAGTATAGTACATTAATTTTATCATAATGTGAAGTCTGGTTTTGAGTTAGTGGAAGAGTTTTAGCTATGAAGAAAAGTTAAAGGTCATAGAATAAAGTTTTCTTCAAGGAAATGGGATGACTATATGAAATTCCTTCATGAAGGTGTTTTTAATGACTATTAAAGAACCATTCCTAATGAAGATGATTTTTTTTATGAAGAAGCACTTACTGAGTTGAAAAGTGATCAAACTCTTAAAAGGGAAATTTCCTTAGAGTTCGATGGGGATTATAGGTTACCCTTTAAATTTATTAAACATATTATTTAACAAATAAAGGTTTATTTTTCTAGTCAAAGATATCAAGACATCTACTTTATTAGTCTTACGAAAAGAGGACTTAAGATCAATATTTTTTGGTATCTTATAGTACATTTATCTGAAATGTTCAAACCTTCATCTATATTCAATTCCAAGATTTATCCAAAGATTATTTCTCCAATGTTAAAATCTAATGGTCATGTCTTAGATGGTGGGGAAATAGTTGATGATTGTGATTGTTTTTGCATATCAAAATCTATTTTCTCAAGAATGAAGATCAATTGGAACCCCTGGAAGAAATTGTGGTCAGCTAATAACGATATGCTCTATGTTGATTTTATCTCGGTGGATAATCCCACAAGACTTAGGGATATAGTTGACACTAGTTCGAAGTAAGATGAGGTTTTTGAATACTCAAATGTTGTAGAATAATATTTTTTGAAAGAAGAAGGGGAAAAGGAACCTCATTTGATGAGGACAGTGACCCAGATTTGTCTCAAAAACCACCTATCTTTTAATATTAATCTTCTTGCCCATCTAGGAGGATTCCAAAAAGATAAAAGTATTTAAATAGCGATGAAAAATAAATATATGTCTCTAGGGAATATCAATTTAAAAGTATCTCAAAGTATGATGAAAAAGAAGATTATAGTGATGAAGAAGAAAAAGATGATAATTCAAATGGAGAAGAAAGTGGTAATGGAAATAGGGATGATATAAATGGTGATGATAGTGAAGTTGATGATTATGATTCTGACCCTGGTGAATTATTTGAAATAATTAGAAGAATATATGTAGAGATACCTACAAAACTTCTTTCTTCACCTGGTAAATCTATAGAGAAATCGGATCATGCTGCATAAGTGGATATAGATCTCAAAGTGAAGGATACACATGTTAAGGGGGAGTAATCCCCATACGTGGAAATCTATTAATAATTTCCAGCTATTGATGGACTTGAAGCTGGATATGATGGTGATGGTCAAACTGTTTCTAACTCAACTATGGTGGAACAGATGTCTGTGACTGCAACTATTAAATAGCATGTAGCTGAATAGGGGGAAAAGGATCTTATTGAAGAAGAATATGGAAATGAATAGTTTGTTGATATAGTTTCTCATGAGCCTCCTATGGATATAAATGTGGAAGTTTAATCTTGTGTTGATGTTTAGAGTGAGGATGTTCAGATAATGAAATCACATGTTCTTGGTAAATAGATAGAATCCAATCCTACCAGTGCTATTGAACAAAGCTCAGGTGTTTAGAATTCAAAAGAGATCTTTGTTTTCATTATGCATACTATAGCTAGATTGAGTCTATATGGTCAGAGAATTGTTGAGAAAAGTGTATTTGTACCTACTATTGTGGTAACTCCTGGCTCTATACCTATTGTTGCTGAGGTTTTTCAGAGATGGGTGGATCCTATGATAGAAGAATGGGATAAATTCAGTAATTTTCCATCAAATCATGATAGACCTGACGTTCGGAATAAAGTATATCCTAAGGGATATATGATATCTCAATTATATTTTTATGGGTTAGAAAAATTTTCCTCAATTATATCTCATGTACCCGACCCTGTTGATCATGTCATACCAGTTGAAGTAGTCACTATAAGTGAGTTAGATTATTTTAGTAAAAATTTACTTTCAGATTTTGATAAGTGTTTAAAGATTCATGCCCCACTCTTGAAAAAGTTGAGTGAGGATGATGAAAAATATCTCTTTTAATTGATGATTCATCACATTCAACCTAAAATTATGCATTATATCCAAGAAATTGTGATTGAAAATAAAAGGATGGTTGTAACAAAGTTTGTTTTTATTTGGAAATGGAGTACGATTTGTGTTTGTTGTCAATCCACTTTGGGTTGATCGATGAGTTTTTAAGACAAGTGATCTTACAGTACAGGATGAAGTAGGTGTTTAAGGTGGTGTAGTTTCGTAGTGTTTTCCAAATCTTTGGGCCTCAAAATTGGGAGATTGTTTTTGGAAATTAATTTTTTTCCATGTAGGAGTAAACAATTTGTGGACCGAGTAACATAGTACACAGACCACAAAGGGTACTATGTGGAACAATAATAAAAAATGGAAATGGTTGGAGTTCCACATAACCATTCTATGCGGACTGCGAAGCATAGTACACAGACCTTATAGATGAAATGGTTTGCAGAATCAAAATGGTTTATGGAGAGGCTCACAGTTTGTGGATGAAAAACTGTTCACGGGATGGATCATCAATTTTAGAAATGAGGCAGTGATTTGAGTAGCTGCAAAGGAAGACTAGTGGTACACAGACCACATAAGAAGAACAATTCGCGAATGGAGGAGTACACAATGAAGGATATACCACATTGAATGTTCAAGTAAAACAGATTAACAAGATTTTAGTATCTACTTACCTATATAAGGAGAACTAATCCCTTAATTACAGAGACACTTTAATTTTAAATCTAGGAGAAATTAAGTAAATTCCAAAGTGGTTCTCAGGGAGACAAATCCATGAAGAAAGTAGTGGTTAATGGAGTAGAAAAGGGTCCATGAAGTAGAAAATGATCTATGGAAGAGTGGAGGTCCACAGAGGAAGAATACATCTGTGAAGAAGGATAGTCCGCTGAAGAGAAAAATGATCCGCAAAGAAATTACAGTATGCGGTTCATTTTGGTTCATGGAAGAAGCAGCTCAGATCGTGGTAGCAGCACGGTACGCAAGGGAAGTAGTGCAGTATACTGAGGAACAGTCTATAAAAGTAACAATGTGTGAAATAGTGTATTACATCTATGGGTATAAACAGTAATTCAATAGAGTATCTATCTACAATTTAGGATTCATGATTTAATTTTAATACATTTAAGTGACCTTAAAGTCAATAAACCGAGTTTAGGTCTTTCCCAATGAAGTGATCAAGGGGGATTCTACAGAAGTGATCCGAGGGATGTAGTGAACTATCGATAACATATTGTCAAGGTTGTTTGACTCTAACAAAGTTACAATGTATATAATTTTGTATTTCACATCTAGTAAAGAAGGATAGATTTAGGTATGGCTGACACACTATCAGCATATGCTCCTTAGACCAGCCCTTAGTGGTGAACCAAGTAAAATTGATGTGTCATCTCTTTGCATGTGGTTTTTTGTTTACTGCTCATTCTCATCAGATAGTTTTAACAGGTTCCTACCAATGTGGGAATATGATCCATCACATTAAGAAGAAAAATTTTACACCCTTATTCCCCCTCCCCTCTCAAGGTGTTTTGGGGTCCTTCAAGTGGTATCATAACCAAAAGGTTACTAGTGTTAAATCTATCCTTCTTTATTGACATAGAGAATTCAATTAACATTAAGGGAGTCCCCCTCTTTGATAGAAGTAAATTTCATATATGGAAGAATATGATTAGGTATCATATAAGGTCTATTATAATTGAAGTTCTTTTTTATATTACACAAAGAATACATTTCACTAATCCAATAGGGTTGTCTATGACTGATACAGATAAGAAAATGATTGATGCAGATGCTAAAGAATAGAATTCCCTCACTGTAGCTCTTTCTGATCAGATATATCAAAACGATATGAGTTTTACATCAGGAAAGTCTATATGTAAAAAACATGAGAATATATATAAAGGATAAAATGAAGTGAAGGAGGAAAAACTTTAATTTCTACACAATTGGTTTGACGATCTGAAGATACATCCTGATAAAAATGCAGATTCCTTCTTCAATCAAATTACTAAAGTTGTAGGAGAAATTTGAGGGCTTGGAAAATAGATCAAGGAATGGTGAAGAGAATTTTGAGAAGGATCCCACCTCTATATAATCCAAAAGTGTCATCCCTTGAAGAAAGGGATCTTTCTAATCCTTTTTTGGATGATCTGCTGAGTATTCTAGTGGAATATGAAATGAGAGTCAAACCAGAAGATGAAACAACCCATGTAAGTAAGGAAATAGAATTCAAATCCATGGAGAAACTTGATATTTCAAGATATAGTATTAATGATGAAAATGAGTAAGATTAATTTCTTTTCATATTTTCCAAGAAATTCAAGAAAGTAAAAGTAATATTTGAAGTAAGGATACCCCTTTCATGCTTTCACTATGGTAGAGTTAGGAACATTTCCTCTTTGTGCACAAGTACATTTGATGATGATGAAAGTGAAGTTGGAAACTTGTAGAAGCCTCAGAGAAGTATTTATCAAATGGGAGACTTTAAATTTAGAAAGAAATTACAAATAATTATATTTCTCTATGAAGAAGAATGTGATGACAAATAATTTTTTGAGGAAGAATAATCAGAGCATAAATTTAGAAACCAGACATCTATGATGGCTACCATTGAAATGTTAAAACCATAAAAAGACAATGCTAGAGATAATAAGTTTATTACTAATTCTAATCTCATGTTTCAACTTAAATATGATCTTTTTATGCTTGAGAATAAAAATAATAGATTAAAAAAGTGGAGAGAATTTGTGGAAGAATCGACATATTATTTCAATCAACTTGAAACTAAAATTGAATAGATGGAAGAAGTAGTGAAGGAATAGTAAACAGCCTTTGAAATCACAATAGATGTGGTGGAACTAAAACGTAGAATTGAAGAATATGAAAAATTCATCAATTACATTACATAGAGACTAGTGGATAATTCCAAGACTATTGAGGGCCTTGAATAAGAATTTATCACTCTTAGTAGAAAACTTGAATGTGAATCAGATTCAAAGGAAACAAAGAAGAAAATACAATTTGGAATATTCTTCAATTCTGAGCTAATAGTGAGATTTAATCATGGTTATGAAGGAGCAAATAAGGTATTACATGATCAAATATCTGTATGCATGGGAAATTTTGAATTTTTTTTGATGCTGAAACATCGAATCCTAGAAATAAAATGGGCCAAAATACAGGTAAGCTGAAAGTTGGACATATTGAAAAGTCACCTGAAGTTCTAGAAAAGAAACCCTCAAATAAAACTGAAAGGAGAACTGAAAAACTCTTCAATATTCCAGAAATTAAAGGTAGTCAAACTATTTTTCTAAGGATACATGAAGAGGAATATAAATGAGAATACATTTCCTCTTATGAAATGTTAATTCTATGGTTATCTGGGCCATACCATGTTATACTATGAAGAGGAAACTATTTTCATGGGGAAGATCTATGAAATAAAATAAGGATAAAGAATTCATATCCTACTTATTATAGAAGAAATAATTTCTATGGATATTTTTTTTTTCATTTTTCTAACTTTGGTCATAAATATTTTTATTATAGGTAGATAAAAGGAATGAACAATACATACAGAACTTAGAGACAATCCAATAAACGTTAGCCAAATGGTGTTCCTCTTATAAATAGGTTTTCTTCTTTATAAGAAGATTATGAGTGTGTTGAAATTTTTCACATGGAAAATAGATTAGAAAGGCCATCTTTTTCCTTCACTCAATCTAATATTTCATGAAAGGAAAAGAATAAAATTGAAAAAATCCAACCTTACAGACGTATTCCTCAAATCTACAAAGGGTAAAAACAACTGGATTTTTTATAGTGGATTCTCATACCATATGATAGAAAATGAATACCTCTTAAAGAATGTTAAGAAAATGGTTGATAGAACAGTAAGGTTCAGCAATGATGGTTCCTTGAAGATCAAAGGAAGTGGAAGTACTGAACTAGATAATGGAAACCTAAATAAAACTGAAGTTATTTATGTGGATGGTTTGCATCACAATATCCTGAGTGTTAGTAAACTATGTGACTTGGGAATTATGGTGAAGTTTTATCAAAATGGGTGCACTGTCAGAATAAATGTTAGGAATTCTATAATAAAAGAATGTATAACAGGTGGGGACTTATATCAAGTTGATAGTAAATATAACATTTTCTACATAACAGTTGAAGAATAAAACAACTTATGGCACTAGAGTATGGGTCACATTAATCAACAAGATAATTAAAAGATATCTAAGATAAATATATTCATTCATATCCCCAATCTAAATTATGAACAGAAAAAAGACATGTGATGATTTCATATAAGGGAAGTTCGTATGTAGTTCGTATCATCCAAAGAAGAAAAGGGCATCAAATCTTCTTGATCTCATCCATATAGATGTATGTGATCTGATAAAGGTTGTCTAAACTCATGGAGAATGGTACTTCATCCATTTCATTAATGATTATAGTGGAGTGAATTGTGTGAAGGTTATACACAAGAAATGGAAAGTTCTTGAGTGTATGAAAAATTATATCTCCGAGGGACCTTCCTCGTGGAAACCTAGCAGGGACCTTACTGTGGCGGAAGCGGTCGCCACTGCGTTGGCCCCTCCTCCTCCAATGGGGGGGGGGGCTCTCATCACCCAGCAAAGGGAGGTCTTCTCCATTCACCCCCTTCACGAAGCCCAATTTACTTCCCCCTTTTCCTCAAGTTCCTCTTGGATCGAAAGTTTCGGAATTGCTTGATGGTCACCCTAATCTATTGTTATCAGCCACAGTATTCTCAGAAACCTCGTATCTTCTGAAGAACACCTTAATTTCTAGGTTTTTCCAGTGGAAACCGTCTGTGGAAGAGTTTGATAGGCATGTCTTCGATGCTAGGAATTTTCAAGACATGGTAACAGTGGGTCTGTTAGATAGTCGACACATTATGATACGCTTCTCCTCAGAGGCTAATCTCTTCATGGTGTGGTCAAGTGCATCTCGAAACTTCAACAGTTTCCAATTTTTTCTATTTATATGGTCCTTCGATTGGCATATGAAGCACAATCCTTAAACTATAGTAACATGGGTAAGTTTCCCAAATCTTCCCCTGCCATTTCCAAATCCTTTCAATATGCGTATGCTAGGGAATTTTCTCGGTAGGTACATGTGTTCGGATAGGAAAACAGAATCTCTCTGTCACCCTATAAATCCAAAAGTATGTGTTGAAGTGGATGCTTCAAGGGGACTATTTGAATATGTATGGATCACTGTGGGTGAGGAATACCACTACAAACAAAGGGTGGTCTATGAAAATTGGACTAATTTCTGTTCTGGATGCAATTGATTTGGTCACTTGCTGGACATCTATCGTAGGGGGCCTCAATGTGATTTGGGGAGGATCAGTTATCGCGGGAAGGAATATGGGGGATTGGGAAAGGGAGAGATGTTCAAAAAGAATTCTACTATGGAGGAAGGAATTATGGGTGGGGGAGATCCTCCAAGAAGTTTTCAATTGGAGGAGGTAATGTTTAAGAGTTCAGATACGTGCGAGGGGGAATTTGTGGCAGGGTCCAGTCGGCCTTATCATTCTTGGCCTCCTATGAAGAATAATTTGGTGCCTAAAAAAATCCATCGGTCGCTAATGTGTTTAACATGTTAAGGCTATACCTGGATCATTCTTCATCTGCACTTGGTGTGGAAGAGTCTAGTCTGGTTCAACAAGACTTGGTTAGTGTGGAATTTCAGGAGTCTGGAAGCCAGGAGGCTATGTTGCAGATGGCGGACAGGGGGGAGAATAATTTGGCCAAGCCAACAGGGCCGATTAGTGGTTTTTTGCACTCAAGTATACTGGCGATCCGGTAAGGGGATAACAGGGGGTCCTGCTTCCAGGCCTCAGATCTCAATTCCTATGAATAACAAATACGAGAGGATTTATGAAGTATACTTGAGTTCTTCCCTCAGTTACTTACCGGAGGTAGTTCAAGGATGCGAGCATGTGTGCAAGGAAGATGAGCATAGCCATTCGGCAGATGAAACACCAAACCATAAGACCAGGAGGAGGAAGGAGAGGAAGGACAATTTTTCTCTTACTCCTCCTATGAAGACTCGATCGGCAAAAAGGATGAGTGACAAGAGGACGACTATGGAGTCTTTGATCTACCTGAGGACAAGGGACAGAATTGTCAGTCCTTGGTTCTGATTTTAAGCTCTGAAGAAGAAGTGATAGAACAGGTCCTATTGTTGAACTCTATTGAGGAAGAGGCTGCTAGAATGATGGGGAGGTCTCTAGAGGTGTCCCTTAATGAGGATCAATTTTCTTGGATCGATAAACAAGACTCAATTCTGGTAGGGGGTTTCAACCACAGAAATATTAGTGTTGAGGAGTACATTCAGACCTGGGATCAACTTGTGTCTATTTTTGAGAAGCATATATCGGAAGACGCAGGCTTAAACCTATCTTCCATAACATGGAAAATATTTAGGGAAGCAGACATGGGTAATATTAAGTTTCTGGTTAGCGACATAGTTTAAGTTGGTGGTTGTGGTTGGCTGGTGTGAGTGCTTGGGTGTGTGAGCTAGAGTTGCTTCAGGTCACTTATCTCTTATCAATGAAGTTCTTTTTATGATTATTTCAGCATGCTACCTGGACTAGTTCTGGAGGGGGTTTAGAGCATTAAGTCTTCATTGATGTAGGTCTCTTGGGATTGGATGCTTGAGAGGTTATGGCTTCACCATCGGTTCTGTGCCCGTGCTTTTGCATAGGACAGCTTTCCGAGGGACCTTGTGTCGATGAAGGCTTGTTTTTGGTTGACTTGTTGGGGTGGGGTGGTCCGATAGTTTTCTTTGGTTGTATGTGGTTTATCACTTTTCCCTTAAAAAGTGTTTATAGTAAAAAAAATTAATTTTCAGTCAGTATGAAAAATTATATCTGAATCTCCACGAATGATATTGGACAGACAATAAAAGTTATATTGTTAGACAATGGAGGGTAATACACATCAATTGAGTTTGAAAATTACTTTTAGAAGCATGGAATACAACATGAGGTGGTTTTTGTCAGAACCCCACAGAAAAAATGGAGTTTTCGAGTGTAGGAATCGACAGGTGAACAATATGGATAGAACTATGCTGATTGAGATTCGTATCCCTCGACATTATTGGAAAGAGGATGTTCAAGCTATAGTGTATATTAAAAATCAAATAGTGATTTATATGGGTAAAACGAAGACACCGTATGAGTTTTTTCATGGAAGGAATCCATCTTTGAAGTATTTATATGTTTTTAAAAGTAAATGTTTCATCAGAAACAAAGAAGGAAATCAAGGAAAGTATGGTGAGGTGACATATGAAGGAATATTACTCGATTATTCAATGAATAGAAAATCCTACAAATGTTTCAATAATACTCTTGGAAGAATTGTGTTAAGTAGTGAGGTTAATATTATTAAATATAAGACCAAAAATACCATGAAGGTATATTATGATGATGTGATAGAAGATGAGGATGAATGTGGGCATGGAACAAATCCAAATACAGAATTAGTGTAAGTCCTAAAAAACATTCAGGAGCACATCATGATGTTGATTTAGAAGAAGAATTATAAGATGAAACCATGAATGGTGAAAATTCTTCTGAACCTCACAAGAGAAATCAAAGAGCATAAATTGACCAATCCAACATCATTGGGGACTAGATAAATCCCACACAGACTTGGAGAATGAGGAATAATGCACAATTTATACTCCTATAAGTTGTGGAACCATCCTTATTTTAAGAAGCTGTAAAGGATGAATCATGGGTTAAATCCATGAATGATGATTTGGATCAGATTGAAAAGAACTAAACATGGGATCTATTTAAGATACCTGAAAACCAAAATGTAATTGGAATGAAATGTATTTTTAAAAATAAATTTGATGAGCATGGAAATGTGAACAGAAATAAAGCATGACTAGTATGAAAAGGATATTCACATATTGAAGGTGTTGATGTTGGAGACACATTTTCTCTGGTATCTAGAATAAATTTATAAGGACCTAGCCTTAAAACATTACATAATCTTGATTTAAATGAGTAATTCACATTGATGATCTTTTCAAATTTAGAGTTTTAGAGAATTAGGACATAACCATTACATCTCAATGATTAAAAAGAGGACACATCTACTCAGTTTCCATTTTTTCCACAAAATAAAAACTATTGAACAAAAGAGTCATGTCTAGTTCCTTTTTTTAGACAGCATGACATTTCCCTGATCCCATCCTTGACCCTATTCCACTTTATGTCCTGTGAAAAACATTTCGAAAACTTGGGATGAGAATAAAAAGCTCAGTAAGGGATATAAAAATTCAGAAAGAAAACATTAGTCCATGTATACATAAGGATCGATGAAATCATACTTTACTCATAAAACATAAGCACTTTAACATACCTCATGAAATAATAAGATTTATGAATAAATCATAGAAATCATAAGATGTAAAGGTAACTTGAGTCATTCATAACATTCTTACGTTGGGAGTGACCCTCATGGTTACATTTGGAATACCCATCACAGTATATTCCTTAAATCTCTTCAGAGAAACCTTAGCGTTTAACTCCTTAACGTTACCCAATGCATTGGAGAGCTATCTCGGGCTCACCTTCCCTTAGTTTATCACGGAACGACCCGACTTCATAAACAATTCCCAAGAACCATAACATAATTGTATCACATAAAACATGCATAAAAGAAACATAACATTTACACATTTCAATCAAAAGATATCAATACAACACATTGATATAATAAAAACATTATCAAAACCATTTTAAATACCAAAATAAAAGAAAATTAAAACATGGTATTTATTTTTCATTTAAAAAAAGTTATGGCTTGTAGAGAAATCCAAAACTCAAATAATGGTCATGGTGGTAGAGAAGTCATTATCGCCGCATACATAAGACAAACCATTCTCTTTTGTCGTTTAGTAAAACGCTTCGTGTAAAAAGTTTCCTTTTTAATTAAATTAAAATTCAAAATGTTTTATTATAAAACTAATAAATGAAGGTTGTATATAAATTGAAGTATGCCTCAACGAAAAAAGATTGGGACGAATTCCCGTACAAAGACAGTATCCTTAGATTAAGGATAAATCAATTACATAATTATGTGTGAAAAATATAAATACACCCAATATAAGTGGATATTAAGTGTAAAACAATCATATGTAATCCACACATATTCATAGCATGACATAATCGAGAATTAGAGGTTTAACCCAAAGAATTGAAATTGGGTTAAGAAATTCCCTTACAGAAATTCGACAGCCTAACGACGTCACATTAAAATTCAGAAAATGAGATGATCAAAGATAAAAAGAGTATCACATCACTTGGAAATAAAATTTACAGAAATATGGATATATAATAACATATCCCAACATAAGAAGATGTAAATTAAAAGACCTAGCAAAATAAGTCTTTTAAAAAAAGGACAGTGAAAGGTTCCCTTACCGATTTGGGTAACTTTCAAAACGTACACCCCATGAAAGAAGGGTCATACAATGAAGATGTAAATACCCATAAATTAAAGTATATTACACAAGTAATGCAATCATGGGAAGTACCTACACCCCACAAAAAGAAATAGTGGCAAATTTAGCATGAATCTCACGGGAATAAAAAGTGAGATAAAAACCCCTTACCTTGTTGTGATCAATCAAGTCATATGACCAAAAGATAATAAACACCAAATGAATCAGATAATAAAATGAATATAAATAGTATCATGATAATATATATGAAATGGAAGTACACAATATACCACATTCAATAAATAAGTGGCGAACAATGGGAATCTCACAAAATTAAAAGTTAGATAAGAAATCCCTTACGAAAATTCGGCAGCCTAACGGCGCCACTTAAAACTTAAAAAAGTGGATTGATGAGATAAAATAGGGCCACTCATCATATGAACATAAAAAGTAAATTAAGAGTAATATAAAATAACATCCCCCAACATAAGAAAGGGGGGCTTAAAATAAGTGACATAAAAGAGAGTACTTAAAAAGAAAAAGAGAGGTAGGATCCTTTACCTCAAGTCCGACTTATCTTGTTCATTTATTTATATTACTGAATAATAAACTTAGGTCAATTTATAATTTATTAAGTACATACATCAAATTTTATTATTCAATTCATATCACATATTATAATGTTATAATAATTAGTTAATAATGTGAGTTCATATCATACGTTTTGTCGATGATCGGTACATGAGTCAAAAATGAACTTGTTGAAAAGAATTGTCCATGTAGTTATAAGTAAATCATCTTCAGAACAATATTAATGATTTAAATATCATATATATCCATTATTTATTTGTTTTATAATATTCCATAACATTTGGAGGTAAAAAATGAAATTCATCATTCATGGAGACGGTAGGTCGTACGTACGCATGAACGCTAATTTCATTTCTTTGTCAATTTAATGGAATTAAAACTAAATGACAGATATATATATATATATTATAATTTCAGTATAATATACATGTTATATAGGTCCCATATGTTCATTAATTTAATTCTTTATACATTTCATGTATTGCATGAACGAGTCACATCACTTGAGGGGGCGGTAGTCCACACTTCCTCAAATAAAATTATCGCATTTGCACAACATGAAAAGCATAAAGGTATGTTTTAAATATAAAATAAATAAGCATAGAGATAACATAAATATAATATATATCATATATAAATATATTTCCATCATAATGGCCACCATGAGAGGTTGTAGGAGAATATTGAATAATCATCGTTTCGTGAGGCAGTAATTCACCATCCACGGAAACAATATGTTCTTTGACCATTAGATGGATGTGTGTGTAAGTTTAGCTCGAATAATTCTCATAAAAACATAATAGAATGATTAAGACACTTTTTTTGTTACAAAATAAAGGAATAAAAAGAGTTTAGGGGGTTATAGAAGCAAAATAACACAAAAGAACATAAGAGAAGACATTATCTTTAAATCGGGTAACTCCCCTTGGTTTGAACCAAAAGGGTTTCTTGAGGATATTTCTGCATAAGGTAAGACATATAGGATTAATAGAGTAATGTGGAGAGATAATAAGAGCAGGGGTTGGACGAGCCAAGGGATTGAGAGGTGTGGGTAAGGGGGTAGAGGTGGGGGCCTTTTATAAGAGGGAGGAGGGGCACTCTTGGAAGGTCATGAAATGTTACTTTATTATGAAATGATTTTTGGATTTTAAAGGACCCATAATGATGTATTTCTAGGATAAGGTGATGAGGGTTCTAAATCCACCCATAAAATATGTTTTTGACAAGTGTAAGTCTTATATTTTAACTTATCTTTTCATTTTATTTAAATCGTTTATTAATGAGGTAATCGCTGCATCATCATGGTGTCATAAATAAATTTATTTATTTAATGTCTAAAAATGATAAATAAAATATAATGATGTAGGAAATATTTTTATATTTCTAATGAATATTTATAGTAAAAAAGATAACTTATATAACCCCATGCAAAAATTGTTTTAGTAAAACAATACATGTTTGTGACATTTTTATTTTAACTTTAAATAAAAGGTATTAATACCATTATCTTACCCAAGTGGCTCCATGGGGTCCCAAAAATTTAACCATGGATTTTTTTGGTCGTCCATGACTCATACAATAAGGGTACGACAAGTGTAAAGGTAATTTCATATTATTATAACATTTTTTACCTTTAATTACACTAATTACCTTTAATCGCAGTTAATAAAACTCAAAAGCTACTATTCACCAAAAATTATTTTCATCCCATTGAAACACATTTTACTCACTAATGACAACCAGGTATGTAATATTTTTTAAATTCAGTTCACATAAGCGGTAAAATTCATTTAAACGAAAAATCAGTTTTTTTAACTACCACTTTGTGGTTTCACTATTCATCAAAAATTGATGTTTTCAGAAAAATACCAAAAATTCACCCTAAGATATACTTGATATTACAAATTCAAAAATGATTTCCATTTTTCCAAATTCAAAACATAGAAGTTTCATTAATTAATTTTACAGTTAATTCCCGCAGTCAAAACAAATAACATATTTTTAAGAAACAATATCTATCAAAAATTTGACACTTATTTATGTCCAATTTCAAAGTGAAATTACTTCCAATGACCAAAATTTGATGAAATGGGAAAAATATTTTTTAACTGCACTTTAAACTCAATTAAAAATATAATCTAACCACATAAATAAATTATACTAAAAGTAGGTTTTTAATTAAAATACAACATTTTCACTATTCATTAAAAATGAACTTTATCGGAAAAATAACAAAAATTTACACAAAGTAAATTTTGATGTCTTGATTATAGAGAAGGATTTTATTTTTCCAATATAACATATAAAATTTTGAAAAATTATATTTAAAAAGGGTTCTCCATAAAAAGGTGGTTAATCGACCTTTTAAAGAATATTAGAATATTTGTGCTTAAAATTGGATTTATTCGCATTTTAAGCCTCTATAATTTATTTGGTAATTGTTAAAATATTTAAAAAACATATACAATCATTTTTTAGTTAGTTCTATTCATTCCCACAATTACAATGGCTAGGCGTTAACTACCATTTAAAATAATATTATTTTATTATTAGTGTGAAACATAAGATTTCAAAGAAACTCGTTGATGTGCATTGGGTACGCCATCGAGCATAGCATTCCCTTTAAGGTAATATTTACATTTTATTCACAAATATTGATAAATATGAAAATGTCATATTCTTTATTTACCTGGGATGTTACATCCTTCCCCCCTTTTGGGAATTGCATCCTCGCAATTTTAAAATTGGTCTCAGAAACTTCATTGAAAGCCCCACATCGGAAAATGAGTCAATTAAACTGTCACTTTAAAAGAAAGAAAGAGAAGTACGAAGGTCACCTGATTTAACCCATACTAGGATTCCATATAGGAAAACATGGATATGGAAGAGAAAACCAAGGGTCATTTTTTGATGGAGAGTGATAGAAAACATGTTTAGGAGAAAGTTAACCACCCAAAAATCACAAAATTGTGATGGGTTAAACGGTATTTGATTCCCCAGTAGGAAATGTTACAAGACAACATTTTTGTTTTAAGTTACTTTTCATTGAGGAATTTATTTATGAGCTTAACTAAATCATAAGGAAAAATAATTACTTGTCGTGTAGACTTTCATATCTTACTATATTTCTTACACAAACTCATATTTTCTCCAAAAGGTGAGTTTTTAGGATGACTTGTTCACATTAAGAGCGCTGCAATCAACTTTTAGAGAATCACCTAATCCACAAAAGAGAAATATATATTTCCCATTTCTTTATACCAAAACCAAAATGGTTAGAACAAGATCATATAATCCCCAAAAAGGACAATCTTTTACAAAAAGAAAAAATACTCTTAATCTCCAAAATTTGTCCAACAAAACCCAAAGTTCATCAAATACCATTCAATAAACAGCTATCCATAAAATTATTCAAAGTAATCTAAACTAAGATTGAAACCCAAATCTCTGAAGGATTTAATCACATAGTCTTCCAAGGTAAATCTTAACATTTATCTCCAAATAACATCAGTTACTCTTAAAGTCTCATATTGAAAAGTAATTAACCTAATCACATATCCTCCATGATAGGTTAATCATTTCCATTGATAACCCAAAATGAACTTATTCTTGATTCATAAAATCATATAACTAAAAATAATTAGTCAAACTAACCAGGGACTTCACATATTCCAGTGGTAGGCGATAAATACCAATCACACTTTGGTTGTGGGTTCGACTCTCATAGCTTCATCCGACGCGACAGGTTGTCACACGGTCCGCGTGTTGTTCTTTTTCCAAAACTATATAATTCTTAAAACATTCCCCAAAAAGAGATAAAATATTCAAAAATAACCATAAAATAATTTAACCTCAAGTTTATCTCATGCCATTCATTTTTCATCATGACATATAGTAACCCATAATTACCTCAAAAGTAAGGATCATATAAACCCTAATGGTTACCTTTATAATTATTACCTGAACTTAGACATCGAGTTGGTTATCGCCTACATGATGCATTAGATAACTCACAAAGGTTCAAGTGGCTAATCATGACTCCTGATAGTTGGTTGATAATAAACACAAGAGTTCTCATTGCAGCTCCCATATCATTCAGTTGTTCTTTCAGAAAACCATCACAGTCTTCTTCACATCCACCGTTACTTTGGTGCCTGCTAGATCTAGCCCTTTACTAAAACCAAAAAGGTCAGTGTGAGTATATCATTAGAATAATCATATAATATCTTATGAGAAGGGTAAATACTAAGATATAATTATTCATGTTATCTTAAAGGTAACTTGAGGCATTCATAACATTCTTACGTAGGGAGTAACCCTCATGGTTACGTTTGGAAAACCCATCACATTATATTGCTTAAATATCTTCGGAGAAACCTTAGAGTTTAACTCCTTCGCGTTACCCAATGCAAAGAAGATCTATCTCGGCCTCACCCTCCTTTAGTTTATCATGGAACCACCTGACTTCATAAACAATGCCCAAGAACCATAACATAATTGTATCACATAAAACATGCATAAAGGAAACATAACATTTCCACATTTCAATCACAAGATATCAATAAAACACATTGATATAATAAAAACATTATCAAAACCATTTTCAATACCAAAATAAAAGAAAAGTAAAACATGGTATTTTTTTTAAAGTTATGGCTTGTAGAGGAAGCCAAAACTCAAATAATGGTCATGGTGGCGGAGAAGTCGTTGTCACCACATATATAAGACAAAAACATTCCCTTTTGTCATTTAGTAAAATGATTCATGTAAAAATATTCCTTTTGAATGAAATTAAAATTCAAAAGGGTTTATTATACAACTAATAAAATAAGGCCATATATAAATTGAAGTATGCCTCAATGAAAGGAGATTGAGACGAAGTCCCGTACAAAGACGGTATCCTTAAATTAAGGATAAATCAATTACATAATTATGTGTGACAAACATAAATACACCAAATATAAGTTTATATTAAGTGTAAAACAATGATATTTAATCCATGCATATTCATAGCACGACATAATCATGAAGTAGAGGTTTAACCCAAATAATTGAAATTGGGTTAAGATGTTCCCTTACAGAAATTTGACAGCCTAACGACGTCACTTTAAAATTCTGAAAATGAGATGATGAGAGATAAAAAGAAGTATATCATCACATGGACATAACATTTAGATAAATATGGATATATAATAACATATCCCAACATAAGAAGATGTAAATTAAAATACCTAACAAAAGAAGTCTTTTAAAAAGAGGAGGGTGAAAGGTTCCCTTACCGATTTGGGTAACTTTCAAAACGTACACCCCATGAAAGAAGGGTCATAAAATGAAGATGTAAATACACATAAATTAAATTATATTACACAAATGATTCAATCATGGTCAGTACATAAACCACACAAAAGGAAATAGTGGCAAATGTAGCATGAATCTCATGGGAATAAAAAGTGAGATAAAAACTCCTTACCTCATTGTGATCAATCGAGTCGTATGACCAAAAGATAATAGACACAAAATTAATCACATAATATCATAAATATAAATAGAATCATGATAATATATATGAAATTTCAGTACACAATACACCACATGAAATAAATAATTGGCAAACAATGGTAATCTCACGGAATTAAAAGTGAGATAAGAAATCCCTTACGAAAATTCGGCAGCCTAACGGTGCCACTTAAAACTTCCAAAAATGGATTGATGAGATCAAATAGGTTCTATAATCATATGAAAATAAAAATTACATTAATAGGAATATAAAAGAACATCCCCCAACATAATAAAGTGGAGCTTAGAATAAGTGACATAAAAGAGAGTACTTAAAAAGAAAGAGAGAGGTAGGATCTCTTACCTCAAGTCCGACTTGTCTTGTTCGTTTCTTTATATTTATGAATAATAAACTTAGGAAAAATTTTAATTTATTAAGGAATTAATTTAAAGTTTATTATTCAATTCATAACACATATTATTATGTTATAATAATTAGTTAATTATGTGAGTTCATATCATACGTTTTGTCGATGTTCGGTACATGAATCAAAAATGAACTTGTTGAAAAGAATTGTCCATGTAGTTATAAGTACATAATATAGATAATAGTATTAAGGATTTAAATATCATATATATCCAGTATGTTTTTTTTTATACTATTAGATAACATTTGGAGATAAAAAATGAAATGCATCATTCATGGAGACGGTAGGTCATACGTACGAATGAAAGCTACTTTCATTTCTTTGTCATTTTAATGGAATTAAAACTAAATGATAGATATATATATATATATATATTATAATTCCAGTATAATATATATGTTATATAGGTCACATAATTTCATTAATTTCATTCTTTATACATTCCATGTATTTCATGAACGAGTCACATCACTTGAGGGGTGGTAGTCCACACTTCCTCAAATGAAATTATCGCATTTTCACAACATGCAAAGCATAAAGGTATGTTTTAAATATAAAATTCAGAAGCATATAGACGAAATAAATATAATATATATCATGTATAAATATAGTTCCATCATAATGGCCACCATGAGAGGTGGTAGGAGAAGATTGAACAATCATCGTTTCGTGAGGCAGTAATTTGCTATCCACGGAAACAGTATGTTCTTTAACCATTATACGGAGGTGTGTATAAGTGTAGCTCGAATACTTATCATAAAAACATCCTAGTATGTTGAAGATACAGTTTTTGTTACAAAATAAAGGAATAAAAATATTTTAGGGGGTTGGAGAAGCAAAATAAAACAAAACAACATAAGAGAAGACATTACCTTTAAATTGGGTAACTCCCCTTGGTTTGAACCAAAACGGTTTCTTGAAGAGCTTTCTGCCTAAGGTAAGGATAATAGGATTAATAGAGGGATTTATAGAGATAATATGATCAGGGGTTGGTCGAGCCAAGGGCTTGAAAGGTGTGGGTAAGGGGGTAGAGGTGGGGGCCTTCTATAAGAGAGAGGAGGGGCACTCTTGGAAGGTCATGAAATGTTACTTTATTATGAAATGATTTTCGGATTTTAAAGGTCCCAAAAGGATGTATTTCTAGGATAAGGTGATAAGGGTTCTAAATCCACCCATAAAATATGTTTTTGACAAGTGTAAGGCTTAGATTTTACCTTATCTTTTCATTTTATTTAAATCGTTCATTAATGAGGTAATCACTGCATCATCATGGAGTCATAAATAAATTTATTTATTTAATTTCTAAATATTATAAATAAAATATAATGAGGTAGGAAATCTTTTTAGATTTATAATGAATATTTATAGTAAAAATGATAACTTATATAACCCCATGTAAAAATTGTTTTAGTAAAACAGTACATGTTGGTGACATTTTTATTTTAACTTTAAATAAATGGTATTAATACCATTTTCTTACCCAAGTGGCTCCATGGGGTTCCAAAAATTGACCCATGGACTGTTTTGTTCGGCCATGACTCATCCAATAAGGGTAAGACAAGTGTAATGTTAATTTCAGATTATTATAACATTATTTTTACCTTTAATTACACTAATTTCCTTTAATCGCGGTTAATAAAACTCAAATGTTACTTTTTACAAAAAAAATATTTTCATCCCATTGAACCACATTTTACTTACTAATGACAACCATGTATGTTGGATTTTTTAAATTAAATTCACATAAGCGGTAAAATTCATTTAAATGAAAAATCAGTTTTTTTAACTACCGCTTAGTGGTTTCACTATTCATTAAAAATTGATGTTTTTCAGAAAAATACCAAAAATTCACCCTAATCTATACTTTATATTCAAAATTAAAAAATGATGTCCATTTTTACAAATTCAAAACATAGAAGTTGAATTAATTAATTTTATAATTAATTCCCGCTGTCAAAACAAATAACGTGTTTTCATGAAACAATATATATCAAAGGGTTGACACTTGTTTATGTCCAATTTCAAAGTGGAATTACTTACAATGACCAAAATTGGATTAAATGGTAAAAATAGATTTTAACTAAACTTTAAACTCAATTAAAAAGATAATCTAACCATATAAATAAATTAGATTAAAAGGAGGTTTTGAATTAAAATTCTGCATTTTCACTATTCATTAAAAAATGAACTTTATCAGAAAAATAACAAAAATTTACACAAAGTAAATTTTGATGTCTTGATTCTAGAGAAGGATTTTATTTTTTCAATATAACATATAAAATTTTCAAAAAAAGTAGATTTAAAAAGGGTTCTCCATCAAAAGGCGGTTAATCGACCTTTTAAAGAATATTAGAATATTTATGCTTAAAATTGGATTCATTCTCATTTTAAGCCTCTATAATTTATTGGGTAATTGTAAAAATATTTAAAAAACATATATAATCATTTTGTAGTTATTTCTGTTCATTCCTTCCATTACAACGGCTAGGCATTAACTACAATTTAAAATAATATTATTTTATTATTAGTGTGCAGCGTAAGATTTCAAAGAATCTTGTTGTTACGTATTGGGTACGCCATCGAGCATAGCATTCCCTTTAAGGTAATATTAACATTTTGTTCACAAATATTGATAAATATGAAAATTTCATATTCTTTATTTACCTGGGATGTTACAATATTCAGTCAGACCTTTTCTTTCCATGGAAATTCAAAGAGGATACAAAGTTTATCAAATGGATCTCAAAAAATATTTCTTAAATGGTGTTATTGAAAAAGAATTCTATATAGAACAACCAGTGGGTTTTCTAATTGGTAATGATGAAACTAAGGTGTGCAGATTAAACAAGGATCTCTATGATCTAAATCAAGCACCACGAGCGTGGTACTCTCATCTGGATTCTTATCTAATGAATATCATATTTAAAAGAGGAGTGGATCACAATCTATATGTAAATAATTATCAAAAGGATTGGTTCATGGTAATAGTGTATGTATATGATATTATATTTGGTGAAAGAAAACAGGGATCAGTGAATGAATTTTCCAATCACATGAAATTAGAATTTGAAATATCTATGATTGGCGAAATCACATACTTTTGGGGATGCAGGTGATTCAAATGAAATACTACCCCTTTATTTTCTAACAAAAATATGCATGATATTTTCTAAATAAATTTAATATGCATGACTCCAAACCAATGTCAACTTCGATTGAAATTTGAACAAAATATGGAAAGCATAAGGATGAGAATTCTATGGATCCCAGTATGTATAAGAGAATCATCAGAAAATTATTATAATTAACAACAACATGGAAAGATATTGTATTTGAAACATGCTTAGTGGCCCTCTCTCAAATTAGTCTGGAGGAAGAAAATATGGAGGCATTTAAAAGAATCATGAGGTATATTCAAGGCACTCACAATTATAGCTTATACTTTGCTGCAGGAAGAGATAATGAATTATTGGAATTTTCTTATGCAAATATGGGATGGTGATGTGGTGGATAGAAATTCCACAAGTGGTGGATCATTATTTATTTTCAATAAATGTGTGGGATGGTTGAGTAAGAAATAGAAAATCACTTCTCTCAGTACTTTTGAATATAAGTATATCTCTGCTAGAAAGGATTTCACTCAAAGCCTATGGATGAAGAAACAAATAATAGATATTGGTGGTGAGGTGAAACAACCAATGGTGATTCATTGTGATAACAAGAACACAATTGATCTTATGAAGAATCATGTTCAGTATTATCGTATGAAACACATTGAAATCAGATATCACTTTATTAAGGAAAAGGTTGAACAAGGCTTGATTAAAATGGATCATGTTGGAAATAATGAACAAATTACTATAAAACTAACCAAGCCATTGTATGCACATGTGTTTGAGAATCATCAGTTGAACCTTAGTGTTCAACTACCTCCCACTGTTTGAGGAGTTCCCTTTTCTTCCCCTCTCCCCAGTTGTGTTAACTTTTCTAATCCATTTACAGTAGTGTTACATGTTTATAGGGGAGATACGATCGAGAGGGAGTGTGTTTTGATATAAACACATTCAATAATAGGTTCTTTCGGTTTATTTCCAATGGGGTATAATGGATAAATTCATGCTTATGATGTTCGAGGAGAAATGAAATTCTTCAGGAGTATTGAGAAATAATGGGGGAGAATAAAAATGGTTTTTTGGTTGTAGGTTTTTAACAAATAGATTTGATATCTTTAAGAATTATATGACACGAGAACCCAATTCATGCTTATCCTCTTGTTTTCTACACCTATAATTGCTCACATAGACTTAAAGTGTTATCGGAGTTATTCCTCACGTATTAGGTTTTGATTACAACTGGTGCTTTGTTAAATTTATCTATAGATTGAAAACAAACACAAAGGGGGAAATTATTGGAACCAAGGTTATTCATTTATGGGAAATGGACTATGATTTGTGTTTGTTGTCAATCCATATTGGTTTGATTAAAGAGTTTTCAAGATAAGTGAACTTATAGTATAGGCTGAAGCAGGTGTCTAAGGTAGTGTAGTTTCCTAGTGTTTGCCAAATCTTTGGGCCTCAAAATCGGGTTTTTTTAGGAAATTGGATGCTTTTATGTGTAGGATTACATAGTTCGAGGACTGACTAGCACAATACATGGATTTAAAAGGGTATTATGAATAATAGAAAGGAAATAATGGAAATGTTAGCAGTTCCACATAGTAGCGCTATGCAGACCACGAAGCACAATACATATACCTCATAGATGAAACGGTTTGCGGAATGAAAATTTTTCATGATGTAATTCATGGTTTTCATACCAAGAACAACTTCTGGGATGACTCTTAATTTTCAGAAACGATCTGATGATTTGAGCCATCATGAAGGAATACTGGTAGTACAAAGACTGCATAAGGAGAACAGTTTGTGAATGGAGTAGTATGCGGTGAAGGTTGTTCCATATATAATGTTTATGTAAAACAAATTATCGATATTTTTTGACCTATTTACCTATATAAGGATCACTAATCCATTAATTATATAGAAACTTTTTTTATAAATCTAGGAGAAATTCTATGAAGTCTGAAGCGGTTCGTGGGAAGAAAACTCTGTGAAGGAAGTAGTGATTTGTGGATGATAAAATGATCCATATAGTATAAAATAGTCCATAGAAGAGAGGCGGTATGTGGAGGAAGAATCCATCCATGAACAAGGAAAGTCCACTGAAAGAAAATGTGATCCAAAAAGCACTCATGGCATGTGGTTTATTTCAGTTCATGGAGGAAGCATCTCAGTTCAAGGTAGCAGCACGATACGTGGAGGAAGCAGCATAGTACGCAAAGGAACAGTTCACAAAAGTAATAGTGTGTGGAAAATTGGATTAATTATAGAGGTGTAAACCCAACTTCAAAATAGAATCTATCTACAATTTAGGATGTATGATTTAATTTCAATCCATTTAAGTGAACTTAAATTCAATAAACTGAGTTTATATCCTTCCCAACTCATTGATCAAGGGGTAGTCTACAGAAGTTATATGAGGGATGCAGTGAGAAATTGATAAAATATTTTAATGGTAGTGTTTATAGAATAGATTGACTATTTATGTCTTTTTTATTCCAAATATAGTGAAGAATACCAGATTTAGGTATGACTGAAACACTGTCGGCATATGATCCTTGGACTAGCCCTTAGTGGCGAACCAAGTAATATTGATGTGCCATCTCTTAACAAGTGATTTTTTTTTGTTTACTACTCATTCTCATCGGACAGTTTTAACAGGTTCCTACCAATTTGGGAATAAGATGTATCACTTTAATATGAAACATTTTACACCCTGATTCACCCCTCCCCTCTCAGGGTATTCTGATGTCCTTCAAGGATAACCAGTGAGCTTGAATATGTTAAGTCTTTAATTAAGGTGATTCAATTTGATTTCAAAGCTTATTTGGATGGGATTATTAAAAGTCTTGAAGATTTATCCTCTAATACTTTTTTTTCTTATGTTCCTCCTCATTTAGTGCTTGATACTGAGGTGATCTGATCAACTAACAAAGACGAGTTGAGAACTACCTCATCCAGTGCTTTAAGTGTTAAGCCAGATCAGTCCTAAGAAACTTTGAGTCAAATAAGATATAACAGTGATCGTGTTATTAAGTTGATTACCTCATATGCTTAGGATATAAAATCTGATATAGAGTCAATTACCAAGTCCATAAAATTTTATCTCTATAGGATTTAAACCAAACATTCCATGGATGTTAACTTCATTTTTTTGGAAGAAAAACACATAATGCCCCTATTACTCTTGCCTTTAAAGAACAAGCTATGAAATTAAAAGAAAGGACTTTAATGATTCAAAGATTTATTGATGAAAATTATGATTTCTTTAGATCCATGGAGAGAGGTTTCCATATCATCATGGACTTTATCAACCTCATGAATCCATTTCTCCAAGTGCATGGAAGGGTTGTTGTGGATCAAGAAGCCATTTCTATCACCTCACAGGCCTCTCTTAGACCAGGAATTACCCAAGATCCGCATGCACCTCTACCTGCCAGATTTCAACCTTCTCCTTTTCATCCTAACTAGTCTATGATCCAAATATTAATGGTTATTATTATAGAGTCTCAATTGTAAGCTATAGCTGCAATACCACCTGGTGTTCCATCTACTTTTCCTACACCTCCTTTAGATTATACTATTTTAATCTATGAATTTTTACCTTTTTGATAATCCCAAAAGTGGTGGAATTATTATGGAATATTTTATTTATCCATATGCACATACTTTAATTATTTCTCTTTGATACCATCTGGATGATTTTCCTTTCTTTGTTCTGATTTTATCTTTGATATCACCATTTATGCTATTTTAGATACCATGATTTACTTTTTGATCTATCCTTTGATTTCATAATGTTTTTATCATAAACAAGTGGGATATTGTCGACCAACTTGTTTTAATGATAAAAAAATCATGATTCTAATGATATTAATGAGTTTCAGGTTTTTATTATGTATTTTATAATTTGAGACAGGTGATGAAATTTTATAAGTATAAGTCACTGTTGAAGTTGAGACATCACTGAAGATGAGTCGCTATCAGGACTGAATCACTACTGAGTTGACACACCACCAGACATATCTCACCGTCAACATGGAAAAATGTAAATTTCATGAAATGATTCACTATCACATGTGACACGGCTACATATTCCACACCATCAAGGATGTCATACCACCATATTAAACTTTTTGTAAAGTATGACATACCGCTAGAATGAATCATTACAATTCTGAAATATTGTCAGAGAAGTCACTACCAGAAGGATGACTTACTGTTATCTAAGACACCACCAGTAAAGTTTTGTCTAAGTACAAGACACTGTTATCTTTGTCTCACCATTATAAAGAGACACTTCCAAACTCTAAGACATCTTTAGATAGAGTGACCACTAGAAAAAGACATCACCACTTATCTGACTTACCTTTTCATTTAAATATTTTTCTAATAGATATATTATTGAAGTTAATTAAAATTTATATTTTAATTATTTTATCTTAAATTATTTATAGGATTTTTTGAATAGGATGTTAGACGTGTTTTATGAGGAATAAAAATATTTTAATTCACGTGGATATTCTTCCTACTGCTACTTATAATAAAAGAGAAGCAAACCTACTTCTGTAAAAGAGAGGTGGGGCACGTACATGTGAAGTGGGAATATAAAATAAGAAAGGGACACACAAGAACACATAGTGATGAATAGATGATCTTCTACATACTAGAAAAACTCGACTCAGGAAGCCAAAGCTCATATACATCTAATTATTTATTCTAGTCAATATCATAAGAGTCTATGAAACTATGTTCTTCTGAACATTTCAATATAACTCAACTCAATCTGCATTTCCAAATACTTTCTAAGAGTCATGAGCTTCACTAAAACAGACCAAGCATTTTTATCCTTAAACTTTTAGATTTCTCAATTCTGTTTATTTATTCTAATATATTGAGAAATGCATATGAATACTCTGTTTTTTCACATGAACATTATCTCTAATTATGAACTATAAGATACTTGATATCTTCTCTTAACTATTCTTACACATGCACTCTCATGGATAAATGTGTTAGAGGTCCCTATGTGACAAATTCCTTTATACTCCCATGGATAATAGTGGAAGAGGTTATGTGTGACTTGGATAGTTTTTATACTATTGTAAAACCTGATCTAGGTTGTGGATCAAACTATTTATTTTATATAAACTACTTGGTGGTAGGTGATCACCAAGTGGAGATGACTAAGTATTATCTTGAGACTGAACCTCTTGTAATCAATATTTCTGTTTTTTGTTTTTGTTTACTTTATTTTCACTTTTAAAACTAAATCTATTTTAACAAAAAAACTAAACATTTGATAGTTAATCTTTATTATTGTTTTTATAATATTTTAATTAGGTAAATAAATTAAAAATTACTAAGTAATATTTTGTTTTACTTAACTGAGAACTAATAAATCTTTAAGAAACCTTTTGAAATATTAGAACATGTAATGATCTATTATATTGATTAACTAGGCTATTTTATATTAATTATGGGATTTCAAATTAATTCATTTTGAACAGAAATTTTTATTGGGTACACAATTCACCCTCCTGGAGATACTCACTTTGATCAACACCAAGAATGTTTTTTGGGTTCCCGTGATGATTACACCTTTAGGGCTTATGTGTCTACTACACAGGCACCTATGGGTGGTACATGGAATAAGCACTATTGTGGTAAAGTAGAAAATGGGGATCCTAATATTAGGGTGCCTATTATTTGGGGAAAGAGTTGATATACCTGTATAGGTAATTCTTGAAGAAAATATTCAAAACATGAGGTTTGATGATACTGGTCATGGAGAAGATCGAGGAACTATTGAACAAGGTTTGTATGGGTATAAGACTACTGAGCACTAACCTTTCATGAATGTGGGTCTATATAAAAGAAGAATCATGTGGAGACCTTCCATGTGAGTTTCATGAATGTAGTTGGGTCTAAAAAGGTCATGCATTTCATGAAATAAGAGTTTTTTGAAATAGGTTGTCCCTTCCTTAGGATTAAGTTTTTACACCCATAGAGTTGGTTTTCAAAGGATAATGATCTTTTAAAATGCAAATAAGTTCATTGGGAGTTCCTTTATCATGAAGGACATAAAACTTCATGAACTCCACCTCTTCCATGGTCATTGAGTTTCTAGAACTCATGAAGTTTTTTCAAAAAAATTCTACCTATATGTATCTATCTCTTGTTTTTCTCATGAAGGTTGATGTTTTAGAAATTCAGAGCTTACGGTGGAAATCAAAAGGCCCCATACACTTAAATGTCAGTGGGAGGGAGGTATTTATAGCCACTAAGAAGGAGGGAAGTTTTGTTTCCTTAAAATTTTCATCTAAGAGGTATGTTTTTCAATGTTATTACCTTGGGTGGTGACCTTCATGTTTATACATACTTTGAGAGAATATTACTATCATTCATCGAAACTATCTTTTGTAACTACCTTAGGACCATCACAATGCACTTATTCTTAGTAAAGGTTTTTAAATTCATGAATCCATCCCCTTTGGTGGATTTTAAGCCAACTTCAGCGTATATTATCCTAAAAAAATCCATTAATTCCTCAATATATCCTATAATGGGTATTTTTTTAGTGTCAAAAAGCATCCTTCATGTTGTTTGTGGTGTCTAAAAATGATATCCATCCCCATAAGTTTTGTTTCCAATTATTTATAATAGTGTATGTCTATGAATGGTTTTAAATATTTTATTTACATGGATATAGTTTGTCACTATTATGAAAATTATTTCTTTTTATTTTTCTTATGTAATTATTACATGATATGTTGTGAGTTTTTACACAACTATCTTGAAATACTCTTACACCACCTATGAGTTTCTATTATGCTAGGTCTAGTAAAAAATGTAATTTATTATGTTAGTGGTTATTATGAATCTGCAGTTGATGATATATATTTGATTCAATTTGAATGATTAAGTTTCCTTTTTTCCTTGATATATATGTTGGAGATTTGAAAGTCTCAAATGAAAAAAACACACAAGAAAAAATGGAAAAATGGATAAACGTGAGGGATTTTATTTGGTTAAATAGTGCTCCTGAATCCATGGGATAAGGGGTATATATCTTATTTGTATTCCATACATAAACTTTTTAGGAATAAAAATTAAATATTATATGAGAAGGATATCAAATTTTATAGATAAAAATTTCATAGTAGTCAAATTGTTTGTTTTTATGGTTCATAAACCATTGAAGATCCTCTCACCGCTATTAAATGTGTCCATAGTGTTAGCTTCCAAAAAAAAATGTCACTTCTGACTTAAATCCTTCCTCAATCAATAATCATAATTGAGTGTTACCCCCCACAAATATTCCCATCATGTGAAATTCGGGGTCAAATCTAGAAATGAAGTCTCCTTCCTAGATTCCTACTTCTCTATATGTGGAAACTTTGTTATCACGTTTTATACAATATTATTGGTGTGAATTTTCTCAATTTTCAATAATTTTTCTCCCAATATTTTATGGATCTAGTGATAGTGTAGATCATTTTGTTTGGATCAGGGATGAAATACTAAGTTCTTACTGAGATGAATAGCACTCTAACTATCAAAATAGAGAATTTAATTTCTCTTAATCTTTTCCAGCAATTATAGAAATTCCATCATCTATAATATCTACCTATAACCTATAGTGATTGTGATATACTATTATTCTATGTTAGAAAATGAAAAATACTTTTTAATTCCTAATTTCCATAAGACCACTCCTCTTTAAAATGATATCAGATATTTGGATGTAGATTTTCTCATGTCTACATCTCCAATCATATCAGAATATATATATCCTTCAAAATAATTTTATAAATTTCATAATATAAACGATGACTAGATATACCTAGGAGAAGCCTTAATACCCATTTAACTTCTATAAAATTCTCATTTCCTATATCTAACAATAATTTTCTTCCAATAGAAACAATAAGATAAATCTACCATCTAGTTCACACCACAACAAACATAAGACTATCAATAAGTAATTAATAAAGAATTTTATCCAACTTTTATTTCACCAACAAATTTTATGGAATTTTTATTACCGTTAGCCAGAAATGAATCACAAGGGGAGTAATTAAATGTTTTGAATTACCCATGTTAAATATTTCATTATCATTATCAATATACCATTCCAACTATAGTAATATCTTTTGATTCATTTAGTCTTGGGTAATCACCATACCCATAATTTGCGTAGCTTCTAATAATTCATTAATTTCAAAATAAATATTCAACTCATTCAACTAGTGTATCTTAGTGATATCTCTTCTAATAATAAGTCTATTATCAACATAATGTTTGAGAATAATAAAATCACAATGAGAGAACCATTTAAAAATACATAGTGATCAAAAATAATTCTCATGTACTGATTTTCTCAATGATTTATCCAATGTTTTGAACCATTTGTCTAGTGCCAATTTCCGAACATGTAAAATTTTTATAATTTTATAAACCATTTTATATCTTCCATTCACATGAAATCCCTCTAGATAATATATTTATATCTCACTTCATGATTTCCATGTAATAATTCATTCATTTCATCCATCTATTAATCCTCTAAGTTAATACTAGCCACTAATTTGAGAGAAACTCTAATAGAAATCATTTTTATCATATGTGATAAAATTTAATCAAAGTAAATACCATTGTTTTGACTAATTCCCATCCCAACAATCATGGATCTAGTGTGGTTTCAAGGTTATATATTCTCCTTTTATTTTTTACACCAACCTATTCTTATGTTCCTTTTTCTATATTGTATCTTTACTAAATAAAATGTAAAATTCTAGTGCAAGGATTGTATCTCCTCTACCATGTCATTTTTCCCTCACATATTCTTCTATATTCTAATAATATAATCATAGAAATATGGTTCTACTCCATTAGTATGTATGAAAAACTCATGTATTTAGTATTTATAACTCTATTTTAATTCTCCAGTGGATCTTCTCAACTGTTCTTTGGGTGAGATCTATTAATGAATATAAGATAATGGATACATATTAATATATGGGTATATATTATGTGGTGGTAATAGATCATCACTTTTCATAATCTCTCCTTTGATATTTATAACTAATACAGGTGTTTTTTGATTCAAATTGATGGAAAATTCCTTGAATTGTGACATCTATATCTTCTAAAAAACCTCAATAATAATGTCTTTCTATAATTCAACATCTCTTCTTATGATGATCGTCTTACTGATAGGATTATAGAGTTGGTATCTAAACTCATCATTATGATAATTTAAAAAGATACACTACTTTATCATTATATATAACATCACCCACTCATCTTTCAGTATGTATATAACATCAATATAGTAAAGAACTCTTAAATGTTTGTATAAAATATCTATGAGTAGAAAAAGTAATTATAACATCATTATTTTAGAATTAGTTATTTAATAACCAATGTTAAAAATAATTTTCATGTCATTTATTAAATAACCAAATTTAAAACCAACTACATAGGATTTTTAATATTTTTTATTTACCTAATCATCATTAGAAATAATTTTTATAATATTTTTTAAGTTTTTTATTTCAAAAACTGATGCTAAAACCCTAAAACAATGGTATTTTTAACATCAACTATTTCATTAACAAATTATAATTTTTTTTCATGAAAATATTTTTTTTGGTTATTCAAATCAATGATGTTAAAAAATAAAATAAATTTCATATTTCTTACATCATGCTAATAATGTTTTTCTTTCATGCTAATAAATTCATCTTGTGACAAATTAAAATTTCAACTTTCACATTCCACCTACAAATATAATGCATCATAGACTCTTATTTTCATTCCCCCCTCAAACATCCATTTATCCCTCTATCATAAAATCTACAATTCCCAGACTATTTTTATTCATGTTTTTTATTTCCATATCAATTATTTAATCATAGAATCAAAATAATGACTTGATATTAATTATGGAAATTAATTGGATGGTATTGGGGATGTGAGAAATTGTGGAAATGATTTCTATGATGATAAGGAGAGAATGATCATTCAATGTAGTTATATACCTTAAAATATTCTAATTTATTCCCATTTTTATACCATTTTTAGTATTATTATTTTATTATTATCATGAATTCATTGAATGGTTATTCTTATTTAAGATTTATAATTATAAACTAATTATTTTATAATATAAAATTGTTATTTTTATTGATGATTCTCGAAAAAATCGAGTTGGGTTCTTTATTCTATCATAATTCATTTTTAAACAAATAGATATCTTTCACAGTTTTTTTAAAATAATAAATGTTAAATATTATTTTTTACAAGATTTATTTAAATAAATGACATAGAAGCTCATTTTTTATAACAGTTATTTAACCAAAATGTCATTTAAAATATAAAAAAAATCATTTTATGAATAATTAATGTTGTAAATAGTATTAATTTTTTTTAAAATAAATAACATAAAAATATATTTACTATGTTAATTATATTGATGTCACCTCAAAAAAATGATAAAAACATCAAAACCCAAATGTTAAAAAACCTATTTTTTTACTTATTCTATTTAACAATCCAACATTTTTTTGTTATGTCATAGTTTTGTGGAAATGATAGAGAAATGTTGATTAGTTCAATTATGGTCCTTGACTTCTCCCAAAAGGAATACCCTCATGAATGGCTATGTTTATATTCTTAGTAACACCATCATATTGAGGCATCTTCAGTGCTGATTTTCTATATCCTAGTATCAAAAATCCTATAGTATTCTTATAATAGAACACAATAGTCACCTCTATTGGTTTCACATATTCACATAAATCATCTACCCATTTTCTTTTCCACATTCAAATAAAAATTATTGAAGCATCATACACATAATCTTGAATTTTCAATGAAAAATAACAAACCTTTCTAGAATTAACATCTATTAATTTTACAAAATAAATATCACCTCCCATCGACTTATTTCTCATCATTAAATTAAGAATTTGTATAAAATCTAAAACACATTCTTTAATATATAGTAAATAATAAAAAATGATAATCTATGTTGTTTTCCCAATATTCAATTAATACATATATCCAAATTTGTATCTTTAATCCATAAAATTAGATCCTTCAAGAAGAGAATTGAGATTCTTCTCTTGCTCGTGTGACTATGACATTCATCCCACACTTTTATCAGAACCTCCATTATTGTTTCAGTTTCTTCTCCTCTACACGGGTTGACTTCTATGAGGTAAAGATAAGTATTTTTATTTCCTATAAATATTACCCTATTACCTTTGTTAACATTCTATTTTCCATCACTAAAGGATCTAACTTAGCCATCATTGTCAGGTATTGCAATAGATATCATATTAAAGAGAATATCAGAAACATGATTCACATCCTTCAATGGTAACCCTCATTAAATATTAGTGTCCATAAAAATATTACCAATAATAGTAATTTTGGATGCATCGTTGTTTCTTATCTTTACATGTCTAAAACACCGTGATGTATAAGATGAGATGAATTACCATCCACCAGTGACATAGAAGGTGGGAAAAAAATCAATCACCCAAATTGAATCTTTTCATAAAAGGATAACATTATCTTAATTCAAAATAAGTATTCCTTCATTGAGAATTTCTATATCACAGTTTTGGGGTTTACCTTCCTAATTTATCACTTATAACTTTTTTTTGACACTCTAAGTTGAAGTGTCTGACTTTCCAAAATGGTGTCACATCATGTCATAGCTCCAACATGATTTTGATCAATTTATCATTTAGATATTATGATCATGTGGTTATTCTCCTGTATTTATCCCATTACATATCTACTTCCCTTGACTGTTATTGAAAAGAAACTCTACTTATGTTGTAGAGCCCTCAACCTTCCTTCGTGATTCATTACTCAACATTCTATCTTTCACCATTTCCATGATGAGAATTCCATAAGGTATTGAATTACTAAATAAAATGACCAGTGTGTCCCATTTCTTCAGTAAGGAGATCAACATCAATTTTTCTATAAATACACCATCAACCATCTTTTTGATATAATTCAATTTATTAACAATACCTTCCAACTCAACCATGTGATGGGATACATTATTCCCATCCTTGTAAATTAGATTTATAGGTCAGTATATTAGGTTTTTATTATTCTCTATGATCTTACTTACATACATCATTAACATTTTCTCCAATTAATAGAAGAACCATGTCCACTGGAAAAACAAATTAGATGCTACCCTTATTAGTCCACTTGCACTTTCTATTGAGTATGAATCACTCCTGATCAATCAATAGGGTATTAGTATACGTATTCACATTGGATTTTATATTATCAATGTTTCCTCTATGGGTACATCAATGTGCTTAATGTTCTATATTATGGGATTCCACAAATCTTCAATATATAAAAAAACATTCATTTTAGGAGTAATGATATCATAATTAAAGGCATTAAGCTTAAAACTATTACTATTATTTTCCATCATCGATGCCTCTAAATCTTGAAAAACTAAATATATAGATTATCTTAGTTTTATAAAAATGTTGGGAAATAAATTTTTTATTTCCATAAATAGATGTGAGGAAAAGGATAAAAATGCAATAACATAGGGGATTTTATATAGTTTAGTTATCTGCCAATATCCTTGGAGAAGGGAGCCAAATTTTCTATTTATTTTCCATATAAAAATTGTATTGTCATAGATTAGAGATTATAGGAGAAGGATTATAGATTTTATATTTGAAAAAATCACAGCAACAAAAGGGTTAGTTTGGGTGGTTCATTAACCCTTGAAGATTCAATCATCACTTCTGGAGGCATCAATCATGTTTGATTCCATCAAAAGAAAAAAGTATCTACTAATATATATCATTGTGCTATCATCTCCCCTAATTGGGTTTGTCCTTATAATATATTCCTTACATGCCCCTTTTTAGAATCAATTTTCTTATACATAATTGAATTATATTTCCGAACCAACTTCTCTTAACCTTATAGAACCAGTTCATATTCTTATGCAAGGTTAGAAAAAGTATTTTCATCAAATATATACGAAATACTCACTATATAAAAACTAATAAAAACCAAATAATAATTTTGAAATCAAATTATTTATGAAAAAAATAGAGAACGTTAAATTTTTTTGAAATTTTTTTTTGTTCATTTATAAAAAAAACATTTTTATATTATTATTCAAATATTTACATCATTAAACATACATTTTAATTTACATAATTGAGTTTTTATGATCTTTCTAAAACAATTAGAATTGTGTCAGTAAAAGTTTTTTAAAAATATGTGTATGAAAGGCGGTTGGTCCCCTGCCGCCTCCCCCCCCCACCTCATTTTCTAGGGATTTATGACATAGAAAAGGTATGGGGTTTATACCTTTCACCTAAAGACAAAGGGAAAGGCAGTATGGGGTGACACCTTTTTTCCTAACATAAAGGAAAAAGGAAGACTCCCCTATACTTCATTTCCTTTAATGTCCTATAAAAGGGAACACCCCCCCCCCTTATCCTCACTTCCAATTTCACTCATCTCTCTACATTTCACTACTTCTCTCTCTAAAAAAATATTTTTCATGTGTGGCGGATTCAGTGTTCTAAAATAAGTCCCAGTTTTTTTGAAGCATCATTTAGAGGTATTTTTTATTTATTTTAAAGTTATTTATTTATTTAATTGATTTTTTAAATTAAAAATATTTCATTTATTAAGTAGTATAATTAGTTCTAAATATTTTATTTATTATCTAGTTTATTTAGTTATATATATATTTTGAAATAATAGTTATTATTATTAATGATTAATTATAGATTAACTAATTAATAACTTAGGATTAAATGTTTTAAAATTTTGATAGCATAAAGATTATGTGGTTATCTATGAAATAAAATCCATATCTGGATACAAAAAAGTTTATGTGTCTCTAGAACAGATGTATCTAGGAGTAACAAATCTGATAAGGTATTTTGGGCCTAACTCAGGGTAACCTGATACATGAAAATGGACCTTGTTGCACTCCTGTTTTGACACTCCTAGGGGAAATGTTTTAGTTGATTCATATTTTCTTTATAGGATACTAAAATTCCTAAGAAAATAAAACATCAAATTAGTTCATTTATCAATGATAAAATTATAATTATGTTCATATAAAATTAAATAGACATAGAAAAAAATTAAATAATGAAAGTTATTATTAGTAATTAAATATTTTTTAGATAGTTTTAAATATGTTATTTATTAAGTAGTTTAATTAGTTATATATAGTTTATAAATAATATTTAGTATTAGTAATGATTAAGTATAGAATAATTAATGAATAACTTGGGATTAAAAAATGAATACATATGATTAGTCAATAATAATTAACTAATGAGTATCATATGAATAATGATTGAATAAGGAATTATTAAAGAGTAAATAAAGAATGATTAACTAAAGAATAACATAATAATTATTAACTAGTGATTAAATAATGATTAACTAATTTAAATTTGTACTAATAAATATTAGTATCATTGTTTAGGATATAATAAGATGTTGTAAAATTTTAGTATCATAAACATTATATAGTTTAGAGATAATAGTTATTATTAGTATTGATTAAGTATAGAATAATTAATTAATAACTTAGGATTAAAAATGAATACATATAACGATTAGCTAATAATAATTTACTAATGAATATCATATGATTAATGAATGAATAAAATTAATTCATATTTTCTTTATAAACTACTAAAATACCTTTCGGATGATTAAAAACTATACTAAGAAACATTTGCATCATATTTTTGGATATAAGAAGGTATTCTAAAATTTTAGTTTTATAAAGATCATATGGTCAACCATAATTGTAAATAGTATTCAAAGAATGTTTTAGAAACTGAGGTAAAAATAATAGAACACCAAATAAGTTTATTTATCATTGATAAAATGTTAATTATGATCATATAAATTAAAATGGAGAAGAACAAACCCAGTAAATAACACATGAATTCTTGACAACATACAATAAATACATTGAAAATTTTTAATAGAACTTTATTTTGATGAGATGAGCCTCACTTCTATTGTGAGGTAAAATCTAGCTTATTTTTAATTGGTATCTGAATAACATAATCTAAAGGGACATACTTAACTTTTGATTTTTTAAAAGTTTGCAGACTTATAATGACATATAATATGTAATCTATGATATGTCATTAGAATGCCTAAATATTTTGGAAATTCAAAAGTTAAGTACATCCCTTTGGAATATTTTAATAATATTCCAATTAAAAATAAGTTAGATTTATCTCACATCCTAAGTGAGGATTATCTCATCCAAACCATGTTCTATTAAAAAATTTCAATGTATTTCTTGTATGTTTTAAACCATTGATGTGTTATTTAATGTGTTTGTTCTTCTCTATTTCACTTTATTTGATCATAATTTTATTTTTATCAATGATAAATTAACTAATTTGATGTTTTCTATTTTTTACCTCAGTTTCCAAAACATTATGTAACTTATATTCTAATAAAATTTTATATAATAAAACATTAGTATCATATTTTAGGGCATAAAAAGGCATTCTAAAATTTCAGTATAATAAATATTATATAGTCAATCATCATTGTCAATATTATTTATACAATCAAAATCTTGATAAAAAAATTGTATTAATGTAGAGAGTCTTGTTTTCCTGTGTATACTACTATAGGGAGTTTATTCAAACTGATCAAGGAGATTATTATAGTACACAACCAACAATAATGGATAGTAAAACTAATTGTGTAACCCTAAGTGAACTTCAAGGTAGAATTCATGGTTCCTTAAATCTGGAACCCAGTCAAGAGATCAAGTCTATGATCTATAGACATTTGTAATTCCCATCTACATTGTGGCATCTAGCATGTCAATTGGTTGCTGATTCACAGTGGGTCCAAGAAATAAATTAATTATCCCAATGATTATATGGTACCATGATAGAGTTATATGTTAATTTTTCAGTTGTACAACAACAACATCCAGTTGCATGAAGACGTAGACATACAAGAGTTGTTGAAGAAAGTTCGCCCCATGAAACTGTGCCTATTCCAAATGATGCAGAAGAGAAAAACCTATATGATCTACCAAATATACATGTAAATATGAATTCCGATGAGGATTTTTTAATGATTGAATATATGGTGACAATAGTATAGATGAGAAGGGAGTAACATAAGTTGCGGTGGAAGTTTCTAGAAATGTATTAGTTGTACAAAAGCATTTACCCACAATAAATCATCCACCACTCTTCACATCTTGGTCAGAAGTAATGAAATGTGTGCCAGAATTCAAATACACTGTTCTCACACCGAAAACTGATTTTCTTGGAGTTGTACCAGATAGGTTTAGTGAGCTGGACAATACCTTATATACTATAAGGGATTTCCAAGTAAAGATACATTAAAAACATGCTAAATAGATTTTAAATTGAGAGGAAATGTATATATATAGTTTAGGAATTGGGCTATAAAATATACCTCATACAATGTGTCAAGTATGGGGATGATTTTAAATTATTTTTAGGGTGATTCGAGACAATGCATTTGGAGGTTGGAGAGTCTCAAAGATTTATGCAGCTCATACTTTCATTCATCCAAACCTGACACAAGATCATACCTCATTGAATGCTGAATTTGTGTCATTCATTATCATCAAGATGATTAGTACATTCCAAGATGTTATTATAGCCCTTTTCAAAGAGAGGATACAATAAACTCTTGATTATAATATTTCTTATAATAAGGCGTAGATGGAGAAATAGAAGAAAATTGTGAAGGTCTATGGAGATTAGGATGACTCGTATTGGGTGTTATCAAAATTTCTAGACATACTGAGATAGAATGACCAAGTTCTATTCCATTTTCATATGATTTAACATGTGTATCAATTTAACCAATTTGATCTATCTTGTGTTCAATTTCATCAGTTGTTCTGGGCATTCCTCCCCTAAATATTTGAATTTAATTTTTGTAAATCGTTCATACAGATTGATGGAATGTTTCTATATAGAAAATAAAAGACTGTATTGTTGATTATGGCAACCCAAGATAGAAACCATTCACATATTTCTATTTCCATTTCGATTGTAGAGAAAGGAAACTACGAATCATGGAGTTAGTTTTAAGCATGTATAAAAAACCATTTCACACACATTCAGGGTGTCTATTTGATATCTTATCAGCATCATAAAATCAATGAGGTAATCAAAGTGGACCCTAATACATAGAGACCCCCAAATGCACATAATCGGTACTACATCAGACACATTTCTTGAAACTTGTAGAAAACCTTCCATAATGAACCTATGAATAAGGAAATCATGAGGCTTGGTATGCGTTATCTTTGTTAATTTTTACTATTTCAACGTAAATAAAAAATTAATTTATTTGAAATATAATCACCTCTGTATAGAATATGGGATGGATCAACAGAGGTTTGAAGAATATTTTGAACAAATTCATAAACCTAATCAAGAAGTGTATGATTATATGATGCGTATTCCAAAAGAAAAATGGAGATTGGAATATGATGGGGGGAAGAGGTACAAACACATGACCATAAACATTGTGTGGTCCATCAATGGTGTCTTTTTGGGGCTTCACAAGTTATCTATAACTTCCCTAGTTCAAGAGAAATTTTATCATTCCATGAAGTGCTTCCTTGATAGAAAAAAACTATCCTTAAATAGTATTTAGGAATGTATAAGGTATGGAAGGCACTTTCAAAAGATATTAAAAAAACCATCTAGTTATCATGTTTGCCTTTTTTCCGAGAAGACTCTCAATTTTATGTTCAAGATCATTCAAACCCCATCACAAATATCATCAGTGAAATAATTGTGGTATTACTGGAAGCGAGGAAATGTTAATGTGGAAATTTCTAGACCTTACGGTTTCCATGTGCACATGCCTCGCAACATGTGCCTCTATGAACATATCATGGGAAGCATATGTTGATCCAATGTACTAGATAGACACCATTTATAACTATTATACTGCACCATGGATACCTATTGGGGAGTTTCGATATTTCCCAATTCCCAAAGGCAAACTGATTGTGATACCTGACATCAATCAGTTGCATAAACGAGGGAGAAATAATTCCAGAAGGATGCGTAATGAGATGGACTAGCCTCAAGAACATGGGAAAAGTTTGATATGCACCATATTTCATCAAGAAGTTCATAACTAAAAAGGATTCCCTAACATTTTTGGATCGAGTTCACTCTCTCAAACACAATTACATATTTTCTCCATTGTGATCTTCTCATATTGTAAATTATATTATGTGATTATAATATATTTTATTTTATTGAATTTTATAACATTTATAAAATATTTTCAAAAATAAAAAGTTAATTACAACCTTTTCAAATTTTCCATTAAGCTACCACTTGAAAATAAGCTAGATTTTACCTCACTTTTAAAGTCATGATCATCTCACCCAAACCATGTTCTGTTGAAAAATGTCAAGTTATTTCATGTATTTTGTAATGAATTCATGGGAAATGAAGCACGATGAGGGAGGAATGGTGATAATGAAAATGGTGATGACATAAACCCATCCCATAACCAAGAAGTGGAAGAAATTATAGAAAGTGAATAAAGTGAAGAAAGTGAAGAAAGTGAAGAAATATAAGAAAGAAGAGAAAGTGAAGAAAATAAAGAAAGATAATAAAGTGAAGAAAGAGAAGAAAGAAAAGAAAGTTATGAAAGGACAAAGGAGGATACATTAACACATAATCATTCTGTCCATGGCTAAACCATAAAGCAGTCATGTGAGAAAATAATCATGAAACATACCATCATGTTGGAAATGATATATAAATTACAAATTACACAATTTTTAATAAAATTATTGATAAAATAGAAAAAATGTTTATATATATAAATATATAGAACCATATCTTACAAAACACAGTTTGCAAGGTAAAAACATATCTAAAAAACACTTTAAAACTATTATTTGAGAAACATGAAGACATATCCTTTTCTTTTGGTAAAAAATAACTTCATAAACAATGTGAATAAAAATGACATGTCTTACATTATACAAGTCATAACATTCTACTGACCACAAAATTATATTTACATTTTACACTTACGAATCACCTCATTTTTTTACATATAGATGGATTATACTATATTACTCACTGAGAAGTCTAGGAATGTTTCCAAGGTCATTCTACAGGGTGGTGAGGTTTGACAGATCAGGGTGCATCGAGTGCACCATTTTCATCACATGATGCCTCCACCCACCATTATACCATACCTATGTCGTGCTGGATTCTACAACATTACAGTATCTGATTTCATTTTTTTGACCATCACCTACTTATTGCCCTACTAGAGAGGTGGAGACTAGAGACCCAGACATTCCACCTACTTGAAGGAGAGATGACCATCACCCTCGAGGATGTGTAATTCCTTCTTGGTCTTCCAATCTAGGGGAAATCATTATTGGACCCAACCGTGCATACTTTCCTGACCTTGTTCATATATTACTAGGCTTCGACATTTTGGATGACCCTAGGGCTACAGATGGTGGGTCAATATATATGGCCTGGATTGAGAGGTACTTTTGACATTTACCTAATGACGCTGATGAGAAGACTATCATGTGCCATGCTCGTGATTATATATTACAGATAATTGGAGGGACCATGTGTGTTGATAACATAGGTATGCATTTGAACATGATGTATCTAGGGATGTTGTAGGAATTTTATTTGGTTGGGACATATAGCTGGGGATATGTGTTCTTGGCTTACCCTTACAGATCATTATGCACAACATGCTACAAAGACCACATGGATCTCGAGGGATGTGTCATCCTTATTCCGATGTGGTCATGGGATATCATCCCTAAACTCCTCCCTGGGCTTTCTTGTGAGTCGTTTCCCATAGAGGTGCTGCATGACGCTCCACGTGGATGCTGGAATGATCACTCTTCTCTATTGGGTTTTTATTCTGGTAGGAGTTATTGAATTTAATTTCTTCTTATTTATCACTTTTGATGTTGAATTTTATAGGTGGACTCAAAAAAAACATTTTCATCACTCCAACACACCACTTGGGTGCATATCAACTCATGTTGGAAAGTTTTCTACTTGATAAGGTAAGTATATACAATCTATCATTTTCTAACAAATCTAATAATAGTATCAATTTTGGTTTTTAGTAAGAAAATTTTTAGAAAATTCTCACATGTAATTTCAGATTTCATGGATTTCATATTGGGTTTTATTGGATCAGTTGTCGGCATACTACACTACTAGACTTCATGATGTTATTTTTGTAGTGCAATCATTCAATTCCATATTATTGAGTGGAACCATCCTAATAGATTCATGCACTAGTTTGTATGTGTTCATCCCATTACATTTATGTCACCACAAACATAGAATATTCATGACTTGAAGCTAACAGGGAGGCAAGATGAGGAATGGCACCGATGATATACTGAATTTCTCGACCTCTGGGGCAGATGAGAGGAGCATCATATCTAGGGTTCACCAACGATGTGATTACAACTTTTAGAGAAGGTAGAGTATGAGCCATGGTATAGACTAATGTCTATACTGTATCTCACCCAACATTGAATAACACTTTATGATATGGTAAGTTAATAAATTTACATTAGTTTGTTAATTAAACTATTTTCTAATTCATTTTTAATCAGTTTACATCGTACTCATTTAGAGTAGCTTATTCACATGAGCGATCTAGAGGAGGGGGGTGCTAGCCTGACATGGATCTATGCTGCAACATTGGCGTTGAATCCATATTATCATGTGATTCACAAGGGTATCTTAAATAGTCCACCCTAGAGAGTGGAGGTTCCTGCCCAGGGAGTAGAGTGTCCTTGTCAAGAACCTCCTCCAACAGATGATAATTATACAGATCCACGATGACAATGACTCATACTGAATCATCATGCATGTGAGCCCTCACCAATTCCATAGGTAGAGGTCTCCCCTCTAGTAGTCCAACCTCAGCTGGTTGCGAATGTGCATCTGGAAGAATGGGATATATCTTTCTTGATAGTAAATCCATAGTTTTCTCTAACTTGGGGTCTGGATCCTTTACATCCTATATGGTTTCCCCAGGAGAAGATGGAGGGTCCTTCTACAACACTAGTGGGAAAAGAATTGGGTGTGCAGTACGACATCTAGTTGACACCTCCTCCCACTGACACATAGGTGGAGAATGCAATAGTCGATGTTCCAATGCCCACGTAAGATCCCTCTCTAGGTCATTAGACTCCAACCCAACATGGAGCTCGAAGATCTCGATACAAGGGTCAGATTCATAGACCACCATGTGGGAAAAAATCTCCCCATAGACATTGATTGTACTCATTCATGAATTTTTAAGTGTTGGTTTACATACTTCATAATGATTATGAATGAGTTTAGTTGGTATATTTTTGTGTTTATGATGAGTCACAAGTATGAAACTTATGAAAAGTTCAAAGAGTTTTAGAATTAATTACATAATCAATTAGGAAAAGATATTAATATTCACATATCAAATCGAGGTGTTGAATACTTGATCTAGGAATTCACTAATCATATGATAGATTGTGGAATTGTTTCACAACTCAATCCTTATGAAAAAAACGTAGTTGAATAGTGTGTCTCAGATAATGAGTCATGGTTTATTGGACATGGTTCAATCAATGATGAGTTAGTGTGTTTTAATTATTTCAATATATGGGTATACTATGAAAAAAATTTCATTTATACTTAAATATTTTATATCTAATGTGGTCATAAAGACAATATATGATATATTCATAGGTAAATGCACCAAAATATATTTTATTAATATTTGGGGTTGTGAATCACTCATATGAAAATTGGTTTCTAATAAACATACCCAAAATTTGTGAAATGATTATTTTTTGTCTATATTAAAGAAACTATGGGATATTATTTCTAAAATCTAACATAACAAAAAGTTTTTAAGGATGAAACTATTATATTCCTTGAGAATGTATATTTTAATTAATGAGATGGTGGGATGAAAGTTGATCTTGGAGTATTTAAGGGCTAAAAAAAGTTCTCCTGATATGAAAGTAGAGTCAATTCCTTAAAGAGTTGTGGAAGAATAACTAATTCAAGTTACACAATAACCACAATAATCTAGTAGGATTCATCATGAGCCTGAGATATATGATTTTTTATGGGAACTTATGACGATTTAATGTTCATAGATGATAATCCTATAACCTATTGAGAGTACATTGAGTGTACATTGAGATTTCTTAATCTAAGAAATGGTTAAAAGCCATAAAATCTAAACTGGACTCCATGTACGTACACTGAGTTAGAACTTGATCGATTCACATGAAGGGGTGATACCATAGGATTTAATTGGGGTTTTCATAAGAAAAATAATATGGTTAATAGGGTGTGTACCTTTAAGTAACACCTGGTGTAAAATGTTACAAAAAATTAATGGTATTGACAAATATGGATCATTTTCATATTTTGTGATAATAAAGTCTATTAAAATATTTCTTATAAGTTCCCAAATATCATATATATATTATTACATCATCTTTATCATAAACATCTATATAATAATCCCCAAAACCTATAGGTCCAACATATTTGGGAATTGGGTACATGATAAAAACAATAACATAGTCTTTTATTCCCATCTCCATACTTTCTCTTATACCTCACCTTACTCTTACTACATGGAATATCTTGGAGGCATACATAAAATAATGGTTGATACATAAATCTCATTAAGGTTTTAACAGGATAAAAATTGGATCGTATATCATGAGATTCAATAATCATATAATGAAAACAAAAAAGGGAATGATTATAAAGAATTACTTAAAAACATGGCATAAGAGTCAAATATGATAACATCGTGATCAACATAAGAGAGCATAAAGTTTGGAAAAAACATAAGAAAAGTCATCATACTGTATGTATTTATAAATAATAATAATATTATAGTTATCTAATAATTATAAAAAAATTACTATTTAACTAAACAAAATGATGAATAAAACCCTATATAAGTTATTTCTAGCAGCATACATATAAATCATAATATACAAACCAATATATTTTTATATATGAAACATGTATAAATTTTGTTTGGCTAAAGGGAGGCAGGTCCTCGGCTGTCTTTCATACAAATATAAAAAAAATTGACCTACAAATTTAAAAAAAAATTAAAAAAAACTCATAAAAACCCATACATCATCAATTGAAATTATTAAAAAAATATTTCAATTAAACACATCAAAATAATTTTCAAAACGTATTCATATAAAATATCTAAATTCAATAACTTAATCATTTTACATTTAATGCAAAAAAATATTTTTTCATATAATTCTAACCTTTAATAAAAAAAATTAATGAAATTATAGAATTAAAATTCAATTTGAGTATAGAAATGATTAAATAGAGGAAAAATTAATATGTGGTATCCATGTAAAATAGAGCAACATAAAAAAATTTATTGATTAGAATATATGGTTCAATAAAGTTAATTGTATAGGTCAAAAAAATAATTTTTTGTGAATATTTCAAATGTTGAGTTAATCGTGAATATATAGAGACAATTGAGCACTTTTACTAAGTCAAACAAGCATCACAAATTAATCAATTAGAAAAAAATACATTAGTTAACTATATATTTTCAATGATTGTAATTTTAACAAAGAGAAGAAGTCACCATGAACATAATGTCAGTCAAAAATAAATGAAAAATGAAGTGACCGAGATGTAAATATATATGAACATGATAAATATTTTGAGGATATTTTTCAAATATCCCCAATGATCAGTGATGCGGCGATAAATGGACTTAACTGATATTACTCTAGAGGTAGAATAAGAAGATTCCACTACCAAATTTTTATAGTTTCTGGTAACAAATAGGTGCTTATTTTCCAATATCAATTTTATTAAGGATTAATATATAGATATCAGGAATACTCTTATGTGAAAAGTACTTAATTATTAGGAAATATATTATACTTATCATGAAAATAATTTTTAATATTTTAGTCTGTACTTCTCACACAAATATATTTCCATATATTTACTACCTATTTCATCTAGATTTAACAAAATATTTCTGAATATTCATTTACCTCTATTATATAAATTACTTCAAGGAGATGATATTAATTTTTTGATCATTTCCTTCCTAGAATCCAATTAGAAAAACCAAAATAATTACTTGTAAACTTTTAACTTTTTTTAAATAACTGGGTGTATTTAGTTTATTATTTTTTATATATTTTATAAACTCAACATACTATACAGATGGAGTTTTATATCCTTTATTTATCTCACATACCTTTGAATTATTCCCATAAAAACTATGGATGATATTCTGAGTCTAGAATCTAAAATGTTTTTCTTTTATTTTTTAAAACTGTCTTCTGTAGTGGACTCATAAATTGGATGTAAAATAACTTATGATTTATAAAGATATATTTTATTGTGGTTTTAGGAAGATAAAGTGTATTTAGTTCTTCCTTAAACCAGGACCTCTTATTACATTCAACTACTAATTATTTATCTATACAAATTGACTCTCTATCTATTTTACTATAGTTTTATTTGATACAAAACAATTTATTCTTATTGATTTCATGTAAAATGTATTTTCATTTTTTTTAACAAAAACATTTTTTCTTTGATTTCTTATTTTTTCGAGTATGTTTTTTGGATTAAAAATCGGTAAATATGTAAAAATATTTCATATTTTCTCTAAATTTTTTAATTGAGTTCGATCAATCATTTTATAAAGTATTTAAAAACTCTAAATAATTCTCTCTCAATGTTTTACAAATTGGAATTTTTTTAACTATGTAAACTTTCATATCAATTTAAAATTTTTATTTAATTTATTTAAATAAAAATTAAATTTAGTTCACCCCTATCAATATCATATGTGAGACAACAATGCATGATTACAAACTTTAACAAGATATTCTTATAGTGGAAAAACCCTTTACAGAAGGAAAAGAAGATATAATATAACATTTCTCTTTATTAAAGTATTATCCTTGAGATGATACATTTCAATGTCAAACACATGATTCTTAAAAATTGATTCTAGAAGAGTTTTGTTGAAAATAAATACTGGGTTATCAATTAAAATAATATTATGTATATCAATGTTCTCACTTTTTAAAATATCTTGGGAAATGAAAAAATTGGTGAAATTTGTTCAGTTTGATAATCCTTGATGTATCCATATTTTATTTTGGTAAAACAAGGTTCATTATCCTTGTTTAATATTTTTATTTTTGGTTCATTTGATAAACAAATAATGTCATCTTAATATATTTAACAATATATCTCTTCCAATTAAACTTATCACATGTCCTAAAAATTTTCAAATTCTTCAGACATGACAAAATGGGACTAATCTTATGGTATTTGTACACAATTATATAAGGGTTTTATATGCTATACATTGAGTTTTTTATTATTTTTAAATATTCATAACTAAGATTTTTTATATAGACACATATTTAAATGAATAAATCTATATGGACATGTTTTAGACATTATGTCCCATTATAGTTATTTTTAAAATATTTTATTTGATTATGGGTTTAAATTTAAACTATTTAAAAATATTATCCACGTTAGTTGAAAATTGACTTTACAAAATCCCAAAATATATAATATATGTTTCATTTTTAATATAATTTTTTATAATGTAGTATTGTGAAAATCAAAATATTTATTTATTTAAAAATGAACTTACCCAATCAATATAAGAATGAGTTAGATTTCATAATATACACCCATATTCAATATAAATATAAATGGGAAATATATAAAAGGGTTTTGACATGTATGATTCAACCTATATGGGTTATGTTTTTCTATTTATTATTTTTAAAAATCAATAAATGATTTTTGGGTCTATATATATAGTTTGTTGTATAAATAAAATATAGATAATAATCCCTTTATAAAATGACATTATTATTCCATGATTAATATTTACATGAATAGAAAACAAGTATATGTATATCTCATAAACTTTGACTTAATTAATTCTGGGTAATATATAATCTTTTTCAAAGTGATACATAATAGATGATATTTTTTCAATAATTCATATTAATTCATTTTATATGGTGAAAAACTAAATTTTGTTCACATGTTAACTAAAAAAGTTTATATTTGAACTAGTTAAGATTGTAATATATGAATTGTTTCCTAGAAAATCATGATAGAAAGTACATACTATAATAATTGTTACCCCTTATTATCTTAACATGGATGAAAAATAATGATTATAATAATCAAGTAGTTAAAGAAATATTGAGGATTTCAATGGATATAATTTATCTATAACAATTTTTTTTTAAAAATTTACCATTTAATTTGATTGATGAATTAAGAACCTTTAACACATATATATTTCTTAAAATCAAGGAAATGTTTTTATTATTAAGGTCGGTTTTCAAAAAACATTAATAAACATTTATTTTATGGAAATATTTTCTATATTGTGGACTATATTTATTTCATTTACATAAATTTAAATAATGAAATATTTAATACATATTATTCATGTTTTCTTATATAAAAAAACTGAATAAATATTCATGTATGGAATATGAGATAAATAAACCCTCTTAATATAAATAAAAATACTAGTCAGATGATTAAGATCATTTTATAAAGAAATTTTCCTTTTAATACTAGGTTGATATTGATTTTTTATCGATAATGATGATAAATAATTTGTATATTCTAATTAATCACTTTATTAATAAATAATTTTCCATTTTACACACAATTATTTTAAAAATCACTCAATCAATTTAATAATATAAAATATTTTATTTATAGAATTCACTGATTAAGGGATTAAAATACTCAATAATAAAATATTAATCAATATAAACATAAATTCTAAGATGAAAATGAAACCATATCTTAGTTCATTGGAGTATTGTGGTTCAAATTTTATTCCCCTTGATAGAAAAGAAATCATGGTATTGAATTGACCTTGCCTTATATAATTATTTGTTTCAACACATATTCAATTCAATATAGATAAATTCTTTGTAAAAATATATATCACATATGATGAAGTTGATACATTGATTGATGAGTTCTATTGATGGAGAAATAATGGAAGAATATGTAAAATCACCAATGAGAAAAATGATAACATATTGGGAATGAGTACTTATGCTAAGAAAAAGGAAGAACCTTAATAATGTTTCTTAATGAATAAATGTGAAGTAAAAATAGTATATGATGATTCTTTTAGGAACATTATTCTTTTTAAATATTAATCAATTTCACATAAGGTGTTTCTAAGGTGTATTATGATAGTTGGTTTTATAGACCCAACTCAAAATGTATATTTTGATTACCATGTAGCTTATACAGTTTCAATTTTAAAAGATAGATTCTTTCCATGATAGCATTATTATTTCTTCGTACACTATTTAAAAGTTTTTTCCTTAGATTACATGTTATTTTGAAAGGATATAACATATCCAAACTATAATGAGAACATAAAGATAATTTAATTGAGATCTTAGATATATAAACTTTGTTCTACATACATCAATATAACATGACATTGATAATATCATACTATCAGGTGTTGGGGGTTCATAAGAATTGAGACTTCCTTCATGAAGTTTTCACATAGTGACCTCATTTAATGAAGATCACGAAGACAAACCCACCAATAAGAACCCCATATGTTTTTAGTTTCAATATATGTACCAATCCATGATCATGTGTATTGACCTGACGTCATATTATTATTATTTTATATCATTAATTACATACTTTCATACATGATGTAAACCAAGAATGTTTGTGTTTTTTGGAGATTTGTCTTTTTTAAGATGCACCATTAGTTGTAGAACATTGATTGAATGGTCAATAAAATATTTGTTACATTTATTTACAAAATAGGATATCTATGGTTCTTATTTAGGGTTGTAATTCCTTAACTAAATCCATGACCATGATAGATGAATTTGTTGATATAAATTATAGTCAAGGGAGAATATTAAATTAATGAAATTATGGTGACACAAATTATGTATCCAACTTTATGAGATTTAGAAACAAATATATCATATTATAGCCCAAATGGACCAAAGGCCTTCTTTTTTATTTTATTATAGATAATCCCCCTTTTAAGGGTTGAAGGGGAACCCGTACATGACCCGTAGGCCCAAGGCACAAGGCCCGACATGACCCGTAATACATGACCTGAAGGCCCAGAGGTATACCATGCCAAATACATGACCCGTAGGCCCATCCCACTAGAACTGTCCCTCCACATATTTTGTATCATTGATTGCCTTTAGCTCCCCACCTGCATTGCTGATCGGCTAGCATTGCCTCGTACAAAGTTGCACGGTGCCTGGCCCTGATGGCAGTTTTCATACCCTCTCATTATTCCAATCCGGTTAGCTCTGCTTCTGGTGACTGCTACTAGTTCTCTAATCCTCATCTGGGGCCTGCTCTATGTGAACTGGCCTACTTCATGGTCTTTAATGGCCCGAAGGCCCTATGTCCTGAAGGCCTTTGATGGCCCGAAGGCCCTGAGATCCGTTGGCCCAAACCGGTGGCCTGAAAGCCCAAATCAGGTGAATAGTCTGGCTGCTACAGTACCAAACAGTGCCTATTACAGTTCCTACTACAGTACTACTACAATGCCTACTACAGTACTGCTATAGTACCAGAAATTCGCCTCCACCCGGTTTTGAACCTAGGTCTCTTGGATGCCAAGCAGGAGCCCTTAAGGGGTTATGATGTATTAGGATATAACACTCTAGGTTTATGAGTAAAAATAGTTTCTATTGAGGTAAATTATTATATTTTAAACATAAAGTGTATTAACATGTTCCTTTAATTTAGATTAATTTTAATTTTGGAAGATGTATTCACCACATCCATCAACCAGTAAACATATTGGTGTGAATAAGCATAGGTAAAGAATTAAACAAAATCAATTATATGATATTAATGTTTAGAATAATACGAATTGGACTTATATATCATGGTATTCACAAGTTATTTATGTATTAAAGTTGTATATGTGAAAATAAGTTTTTCAAAATAAATATTTATTCAGGAATCATAAAAAATATTTGTGTGGAATGAGATGAATTAATAGTTCATGTTTTATCATGTGACATATTATGATTTTATATGTGAGTGGTGAAATACCTACGACACTTGTGATATAACTAATTCATTAGTGGGTAAATGGTCTAGTTTTTGTGGTTAAAATTTATTAAGGACAATTATAAAATTAAAATAAGTTTTACCACTATATAAAAGATATATTTTATACCCATATGAGCAGAGGTATCCCTTGAAGGAAATTCCCCACACATGAAACTTTTATCAGGTTATAAATATAGAGATAAAAGAGAAGAAATAGATTTAATAAATCCTTCCTTCTTGGATAGAGTCCTTATTCTTCATCTAATCATACATGAATTATATAGATTATGATTCTCTCATAATATCACATAATGGTCATAAAATGATGAACCATGAGAATCAATGCATGTTTGGATGATCTAAAAGGTTCCTCACTTGGTTAATTTGATCTATGATGTAATACCTTAGGGATTTTAGTAATAAATTAATACATATTATTACTAAAAGATATATTAATATAAAATATAAAAAATTTTAAAGTTTTTATAGCTTTGAATGAAAAATAAATAAAAATAATAATTCATGTATAATGTAGAAGACATCAAATTTTTATTCCCTAATAAACATCATGACTATAACACGTAAAGTAAAAAATAAAATAAATTCATTCCATGATATAAAAATATTGAATGAAATAAAAATGGTATGTTTTAATTACTAGACAATTATGATTGATTGTATATGATGTAAGAGAAAATATAACCATTACACAACTGTTGGTTGTTATGAAACTTTTGATATTTTTGTTATAAACTAATTTTTATAATTATTGTATATTATATGTAATAACTATATTTAGTTGAAATATAAGTGATAAACCATTCCCTTAACTAGTAAGAACATCCTATATTAAGCACATTTACTATTTCTTGTAATATAGGTAGCATCATTGGTGTTTTCCTTGAACAATCCATAGCATAAACTCAATAATTGATGTTTGAGTGGAATCATATGTGACATAAGTTCAAGTTAGTGGAAGTCAAAACCATATCAATGTTTTATAAACCACCATATCATGCATTAAACATAGAAAATATACTGGTGTAGTAAGAGGTAATACATATAGGGGTTAAGTAGTATTGAGTTTTAAATTAATTTAGTGTTTAAATGGTGTTTACTCTAATACAATATTTTTATTAAATACATACCCCATATACAAAAGTAAAAATTTACATATGTAGTGAATAAATTTTATAAATTGGATTTTTTTAATCAAGATTTTTAAATTAACTAAGGGGTTATATTTTGTAATTTTTTGTAAAAATAGTAAAATAAGGTACAAAATAGTGAAATATAGTTAAATATGGAAAATATAATATCATATATATGTAAGAATGACTAAAAATGGACATATTATATCCCTTTGACTAATTGTTCCACTAACCAATATATTGGAACATTAAGGGAGGTTAATGGTCACTATGCGAAGTAGCGGAGAAATTAAGATAATGGAAAAATAAAATATTCAATACATTATTCCATGTTATACCACTCACTACAACCATAAATACCTTCCACTCTTATCATTTATCCTTAAATAATATTCAAAATTTATATTAATATTTCTCTCAAGGGTTATCTCTTGTATATATATCTTTAATAATGAGGATTTTTGTTGGTTCATAGGGTCATCTATTGGCTAATAATCTCAAGAGTGGCAAGGGTCCTTTTTCTCTCTATTTTTAATTACTATTTATATTTAAATTTTATTATCGATTTTTAGCTTCATATTTACCATTCAAATATTTTTATAATATCATTTAAAGTGTTTTTATTATAGTACCCTATGTATGTGAAATATTATTTCAGTCAGATTATACCCTATTGATAAGTTGATACAATCTTGAAAGTATCATAAGAGGTATGAAATTCTATATTGTCCCATCATCAAAAATCCATATATATTTTATTTATTTATGGTATTATGGATACATAATTCCTAGGAGGGAATATTTTCTATGTAATTATGATGGAAATAAATATTTTGGAGCCTCTATCTAGCCCTAAGTGGAATGATATTTTTTTGGCATAGTTCACATTTTTCATCCAAGCATACCCACCTAGAGTGTTCCCATTATGAAAATTTTATATCTTTAATTCATATCAAATATGTATGATCAAAAAACACAAATTATTAGAGTATATTTACATATAATTACTTTTTTCTCCAAAAACTTGAAATACTTGTATTGAATTGTCTAAATGAACTAATCATATTAATGATTTTTTAAATGATAACTACAATTCTATAATATTTATTTGATAATGGTACTTATTTTAAAATTGTATATACATAATTATTCATAATAATTTTGAAGGAATTTTTTCTAGATATTTTTATTATTTTATTGATTGGGGAATCCATTGAGATTTCTGTATAATCATTTATTCTATATAGGAAAATTATATATGATAAGATTCACTGAGTAGTTATGCTAGGTATTTTTTTGTTGTTCATTCTTGAACATTATTCCATGTATTTCCTATGATCTTTTTTTATATGATGGAATTAAATTGAAAATTAAGAGATGGGTGGGACATGAGATTATATATCCCCTAATTGTATCAGTAAGTCTCTTGAGACAACTATGATAGATTAATTGTTGAATCTGCAACCTTTATTTATGGTTTATTCACATAAGGTCTTGAATGTATGAATATGATTTATGACATTACGCATTCCCATAATTTCCATAATTATTATATCGTTTATAATTATCCATGAACTACTAGGAAAATAACATAAAACTAAAGTTCTATAGTCAGATTATGCATAACTATGGTCGTAGGCCAAAATATTCCCACTTACCATTTTTCCCATGGCCATAGGGGTATACTATTATGGGGAATTTTTCTTGTGGCCATATTTTGGGGTGGGAAACTAACTATCTGTGTAGAAATGGAACATAAAAATTGAGTGAAGGAACTACAACCATATATAATGTCACATCTAGACATCGGCTGGAATATAAATTCTATTTCTAGTATGAGAATAATAAATTAACAATTTGGGAAGTCCCTACAGGCATTATTAATGTTTCCCATGGGAGTAGAACCACATGAAAACATTCTATAACTATAAGATAATCGATCCATGACTATACCTCCCCTAGTAAAAACATAATGTAATGGTCAACCTTACCCATGGAACTAGCTACCGTGGTGTCACACGTATGACCATAGGAAACCCTACTTATAACATCCTAGCCCGGCTGACTATGAAACTAATAGTAAGATTAGTCACCACATAGCCTCAAGCGCACCTCCCCCTAAGCTAGATGTTGCCAAATGGAAACAAGGTTCTAATAGTGGTATGGTGGGGAGACTATACCCTCATTGTTGGAGTGGAACAATATTATAATAATAATTTATCAACAAACAACAGTGGAAGCAGAATAAATAAATTTTGGGGAGTGGAAGATAATTATAATTACTAATGAACTAGCCAACACCAAATATCTATATATGCATGTATGTCCAGATGATTCTAACAAATCCAAATTAGTAAACCGTATAACAAGAAATATATAATAGTATAAAATAAAAAAACAAAAAACAAAATCCACAAGGGATAAATCTATGATAATTTTGACATTTGGCTCGGTTTTGTTCTCCTATATCCCATGTACAATGCATAGTACAAGTAGTGATCCAAAGTCCTATGAACATGTGGTCTAATCGAGTACCAAATGAATCTCAATTAGGGTTTGAGATATACTCAATATTCCACCACAAATGGTTTCTAAAGAATAATACAATTTTTGTGTATTAACTATAGTAGTGTACATGTATAACAGATTATATAAGATGATAAAAAAGTAAATACCAGCCAGATCAGGTTCCTAAGGGACACCTAGCATAATCCGCCTACTTTGGAATAGGCTAGAATAGTTTGAACTATGAATATATATATAATAATCATGTACATATATAATATATATACATGTATATTCACTATATACATGAGGAAATTTATAGGCTTATACATGGATACTAGGTTCTAACTGGACCTAGGGAATAACTCAGGAATCCAAGACTAGTTTAACGAGACAATGGCTCCAGAAAGGGTATAATACCTCAATTTCATATGAATGTCAGGAATATTTCTTGACACTCTAGATAGTGGGGTGAGTCTCCATGCCCAACCTCTAAAATAAGGGAACATGTAATTTCATTCCCATTACCCACATAGAACTAAACGGTGTAGAACATCATGACCAACAACCAACACAAGGGAGCATGAGACATCATACTCATCAAGTCCCTTAACCATTGTTCACCAACCACCATCAATGGAATACTCATAATAATAATAATATTGAGCAGGTATTACCTCTAAGAATTTATCATCAATAAACCCAATCTAAAAATGGGTATAACCATCCAAATGATTCATAATCATAGTTATGAAACATGTGGCATGGCCTTGCTGTCCACTTCTTTTTAGTTAAGTTTTATTATTTAATTTGACCGAAAAAACAATCCATTTATAAATAAAAGTGATTCCATGACCATATAATTCCATTTACATCCAATAAAAACCATAGAGGTCAAAGGAAAATCCCATTCCATAAGGCCAAGAAAGATATAAAACATTAATCATTTCCTTTTAGGTTTAAAAGACAACACACCTAAAAAATTTGGATTTATTAGAAAGCATGACCTTATCATCAAAATATTCATTTAACTCAATTTAAGAATCTCATTATAGTGGAACAAATTAAAATACTAAAATGGGAGTAAAGTCATAAGTCCAATGTTTTATTCAAATAATTTTAAATTAATGAACCTCAAGGGGGGTCTAAGCATCAAGAAGACAAAGATAATTATTTTAAGTAACCATGAGAACCCACCCTAAAGGGCTGGTTCATGTTGAGTCCATAACCTCTAATGGTTTTATTTTTAAATCATAATATATAATTAAATCGAGCATTAATTTATATATATTTAATTTAACAATTTAAGGGAAACACAAAGAGAAAATGGTGTGCAGAACAATGGTGTATTTAATAAATGAGCTAGACTATAAGTGAAAAAACTATAGACCACCAACCTTATCCCAAGTACATTCTACTCATCCAACATTGAGGATTGAATCGTTCCAGTTCAAGATAAATAAAATAAATAGATGAACTCCATAGAAATATGGAGAATGGTATTCCACAAAAATAACATATAATATTAGTATATAAAAAATAAAGTAGGATTGATGTGTCATAGGATATTGATATGCTTCCAATGTAACAAGTTGCACTCAAAATGGAGGTCAGATGAAGGAGTTCTCCTTGTACCTAGAAGGGGAGAATGAGTGATCCATGGGAGTTGTTGTGCATGGATAATAGGATAAGAAGATGAGAAAATAAATAAAGAGGCATGAGAAAAGTATAATTTACATCCCCTTTAATGAAGCGCATGGTTTAGCCACATGGTTGGCCAAACTATGTGTCAACTGTGCTTGAGAATCTTCCCATGTAGGGGGATTGCTTGACGCATGCATACATTCGGTAAACTCTATGAAAACTGTGAACTTTACATATGATAAGAAACCTAAAGAAACCGCATGACCTTTAAGATCCTCTCACATGGTTAGAACAAACAGTTTGAGACCTCTAGGTCCACTGGATTGGCCACATGGTTTCTCCTGGGAGTGCATGGTTTCAGACAAACAATGTGCCCTTGTCAGCCTTCCCAGATTTTGATGTTTCAGGGTTTGGTTCTCCTAAAACTTGACGGAACACCCAAGTCACCTATAGGCCTTAAATAAAGTCTAAAAACAACACATTTAACTATTACAACTCTCTAAATCTCAATCTGAAGCTTTTTTTTCAATTCGTACCATCCACTAAACTAAAATTCAAGTTCCTTTGGAAAAATTTCTTCTGGTACAAAAATTTGGGACATTACACTACTCATGTACATATCTCCATTTAGGGGCTCCTATCACTATGATACACTATGTTTGTGAATCTAGATACCACATTGGGAAACCTATATCCATGATCCTCCCTTGTCATGGATATAGATCCCTAACTCGTGCTACTACCACCATGGTCTAAGTTTCTCATGCTTGTAAGACCCATTTGATAACCCTATCTCCATATGTAATTATTATTGTGTTCATAGAACCTTAATGATTTACTATTATTTAAAACATATAGTATTAATTTTATTGAATATTAAGTATTAAGTACCCAATCACATAGATTTATATATAAATATATATAATGATGTGTGGTGAAGTTATATAACTCTTCTCTGTATAATAGAGTGGTTCTAAGATCAATAACATATGGGGTGTATTTTTTAATCTAATCACTATGGTAAATTCTCGTAGTGATTGATATGTTTCCTTGGGTGGTTCTTATGGTGGATATTTTTATGGAATTTGACCATGACCTATAGTCATAGACCATTACCATGGATATAGGCCCTTGAATTTTGATATGGAACAAGATAAAAAGATAAAGATATTTGTTGAAAGAGTTTAATTTTGGAAACACCTAGATTCACCCCACTCTTAAGGTATCTCGGGTTACAATAAGTGGTATAAGTACCACATTTTTATCTATGAATCATTTAGAAAAGGTTATTATCATGGATAATGTAGTGAATATTAGATGAGTTATAGGATTTTATGGTATTAATAATCAATAATGAGAGAATAAAATGAGATAAAATTTTCAATCCATTGGGCATGATATTTACTCAGCAATGATTCATGGAATTGATATATATGTGATTATACCAAATTTAAATGACATAAATGGATTTGAAATTGTATATTAATGATGAAAAATCTTAGAATTACTTATCAGAAAAATATTCTAATCAAATATACATGAAAATTATATGCTTCATAATAGTCAATGTAATTTGTAACAAGTTTCTAATATTTATTAGTGTTATATAAAAGTGAAATTTGTAAAGTTATAAGTTCATCATAATAGATGTGATTATTTGAAGATAAGATCAAGTAAAAATATTGATAGTTTCTTTAACAATATTATTGCTACTTTTTAGAGATTTTAATTGACTTTTTCATGAGAAAAAATATTCTAATATAGCGAATAAGATCGTATTGATATTTCCACAAATTTACAACCCAAAGTTGTAGGTACATGAGGAAGTAAATATTAGATAATTTTCACTTTATTCTCTACAAAACAAACTGGTCACATATGAAATATGAGTGAAGATAGAAATTTATTTATAATAAGCACTTAAAGAAACGAGACTCAAAAATATAGAGAAGAAAGATATTCCGAAGACTTAAATAGAATAAGATGTTAATGATAATTTCTTATCTCATATAGAAAAAAAGTTTAATGGAGACAAAGAAATATTTGAGGGTAATCTATATTTAGTTCACTTTAATTATGTAAATGTTGGTAACATTAAAACTGGGTGATAAAACCCAAGAAAAACATATATAATACATACATTATTTTCATAAATTAAATAATACATTTCACAAGTAATATCCCAATCTAGAAGTCTAAAAGTTTTAATATCTTTAGTGATAAGATACATAAACATATTATTAAACATTATTACTTAAAAATCTCCCATAATAAAATTTATATAATACTTCCTTCTATAAATATAAATTTGTATATTTTCCTTTATAAAAGAAAGCAAAAGAAATAGTGGTCCATAATACATGGAAAATGAAACTTTTTAAAGAGACACATTGAGTTAGGTCATAAAAATGTAATAAAAAATGAATTATAAGATAAATATAATATTAAAGGGAAATTTTAATTAAAATATATAATCATAAGAAATAATATAACATTATGGATGGTGGAATAAGTTAAAAAAACTATCTATGAGGAATAAAACATATACTAGGGCCTAGATACATGTGAAAGTAAACATAAAAAATGGATACATAACATTGAAATGTGTCATAACATATAAAATTTACATAATATTAAATATATATAATCATAAATTTGTGAGAAAACATGTTCATTCTAACACATTATGTTGTTAACAAATCCATTCATTTCCATGCATTATGAGGTGAGAAAAGTATTATATTGTGAACAAACCCAATTATATCCTTGTATAATAATTATTTCAAACGATATAAATTTTTAACCAATGATTTGTATGGAGATATAAAATCCCAAACATCACATAATGATACACCATAATTATTTATACCACATGGAAAATATCCAACCATTTTATCCAGAAAATCCAAAAAAATAAAAAATGGATTTCATATCATTTCCAAATAGTTTCACATAACATTGAATAAAGATTAGATCTGTTTTTACCCTATATGATATCATCAAAAAGGATAAAAAAATTATTTATAGGATTATTATGAACATAAATCCAAAAGAGGTGGACATTTTTGTGGTAGAGGTAAAAATGGAAATGAAATCAATAAATGGTTTTTTATAAAATTTCTGAAACATTATTATAATAAAAATATGATTCTTTTAATATAATAAATTAGATAGTATTAAAAATAGGACATTTAAATCCTTAATATTATATGAATTTAAATTATAAAAACAATTAAATAAAATGAGATGAGGTAAAATAAATGTGGAGTGGGAGACAGAATCTGACGCATGGAAAATAAATTCCTTAATTATTTTAAAATACCTTATTGAAACCCACATCATTAAAAATTATAGAAAAAAAATATAATGATATTAATAGAAATATAAAAGTTTAAAAAATTTAGTTTAGAATTACAAAATGGTAAATTTTTAAGGAAGACGAATTTGGAAATGGAAGAAAATGTTTTATTAGAAAGGGTAGGAATTGTTCTTAACAATGAATCATTTTTAGGGTGGAGGAGATTGATCAAAGGGTAACATTTTTATGAGAAAATATAAATTATTCATATTTAAATAGATGAAATAAAAAATAATATATAAATTTAAGGATAACCATAACTTAAAATATCATAGTCAAGGAAAATAGTTTATGACTCAATGAATGAAAATTGAGGTGAAAAAAAACCATACTTTTGATTCATTCTTGGTCTCAGAAATTATAAATTTTGGTATAATAACCATATACTCATTATTCGTCTATTAAATAACCTCACTCATATTTATTAACTTTTTAAATAATTTTGTGTGATTGTTTATTACATATTTTTTAGGTGTTTTAAGTTAATATTTATTATTGGTAATAATATTTTTAATCATTCCGTGTTTATTTTAGTATAAAAATTTTGGTTATGACTCCATGTATATAAATTATTTATCCCTATAATGTTCAAGGAACTAAAAATTTAAGTTCAATAATGTAATATTATTTTCTAAGTTCATTATAAGGAAATTTTAGGTAAGATTTGTAGAGATATACATTATAACATGTTTTTTTGGTAAACTATATTATATAAATGGATATCTATTAATACTGGGTATAAATATTATTATTATAATTATAGAAAAAAAAACTTTATTTTTATATTAATATCATGTCTTACTAAAAATTTAGTTTCAATATCCATCCATGATAAAAATGTATTGCATCGTTTATATAGGCGATTAAACTGACCCACCCAAGAAAATACGAGAATTAATTATATAAGTTTTATTATGAAGTGACTTTATTATAGTATAATCATTCCAAAATTATGAGAAAATAAAAATTTCAAAATTATTATATAGTATTATATTATTTATTAAATCATAATAATTCATGATATAATCACTTTAAAACTTTTCATATTGCTGGTAAAACTGAACCAAACATGAGTGAGTTATTATGACAGAACGAATAAGAACAAGCTAATTAATAAAGGTAAAATTAATTTTTAAGAAGATTAATAATTTTAAAAACATGATAATATTTATGAATATATGGGAGGAGATGAAATGGATGAATGAAAAAAAATTAGAAAATACATATAAAGAAGAATTTAATTTTCCCTTATATACCATCTCTATTTTGAAGGAATTTAGAGATCTATAGGGTATTGTAGTTCCAAAACATGTGATACAATTATTTGGGATGGAAAGGAGTTATATTTTATAGTAGAATTTAAATTTATATATTTTATTTAGAGGGGTGGAATAAGGTTCCTTTTATAAGTGAGGGGAGTGTCACTCTTTTAAATACATATAACATTAAAATAAAATAAACACATTTTCAAAGGAATATGGAATCAAATAAGCCCAATTTTGAAGAAATTGTGGGGTAGGGTAGAAATAAACTAAATAAATCAAATTATAGCATGTATCTGGGATGATGATGACCTTATTTCTTAGGTTAACCCCCTAACCACTTTAACCTTTACCACGATAACTTAATTTTTACTGTGGTAACATATTTTTATAACCAAAAATGAAATTAACCATAAAAATAAATTTGGAAATTATAATTAAAAATATTAAATCCATTTTATAATATTTAATTTCTACAGGTGAAATAAATTAATTCAATTATCCTTTCAAAAATTATGTAAAACCCATTTTCCGAATAAATGTAATTTTAAGAATAAAATGAATTTAATCTTATTTTATGCCTAGTAACAACAATTAGATAAATGTTAATTTATTTTATTGAATATTTTATATACAAATTTAATTAAAATAATTCATAAGTAATTATTAATTTAATTTATTAATTAAAAATACATGGTACACATAAAAAGAAATATTTTTCTAAAAAATATATATTTTTATCTTAAAATGATTTTATCGTCATTTAAAACCTTTTAGTAATAAATTTATAAATGATTATTAATTTTTTAATATGTGTAAAAACTATTCCAATGAATTTAATAATCCCAATAATATGAATCTATATTTTAAATAAATAATCAATAAAAAAATTATTGTAACAAACTCTATACATTGTGATTATAATGCTATGTAGGTGACCATTTTACATTTCTACAAACTATATTATCAAACTTTAGAAAAATTTAATTAGTGAAAAGATATTATGAATTTATGTATTTACATTTTATAATAAAATTAATAAATATTTCCAAATATTATTTTATTATAAAATTTGATACATTATGTTTTAAAAATATATTTTTAAAAGTAAAAAAAATGTACTAAAAAATAGTAAAACCATTTAGAAATTAAATGGTTTATAATTTAAATTTCAAATGAAATATAAAGTATTATTTTTGGTAATAATATATTTAACCATTAATTATATGTTTCTCATAAAATGTTATATGATATAACTTTTAATGGTCATATGTGACTTATCAAAACATGCATCATACTTAATTGGCTATTAGATCGTAATAACTTAATTACCATGATGATATGAAAATAAAATTAATAAAGGTAATATAGTTTTGGAAAATAATGTTGAATATAATAAAAGTGGTCAAAGTATATATATATATATATAACATGTATGATGGAATCATGATTGTTCATTGGGAAGTAGTAGATATTGAACACTTATCATCCTTCGATAAGGGGATCGAGGAACATGGTCACCCCAAATATGACGGTATTTCACCTGTCCTACCGGCTACAAATTTTCTAAAAATATTTAATGAATAAAACTCCATTATACTTGAAAAATATAAAAGGAAAAAACATAGGTAGTATTTATGTTCATAATATTTTTATTAATATTATTTAAAAGAAAAATGAATTTAAAATTTACATATGAAATTTTGGATAAATTTGTTTATTGTAAATCTTAGATGTTACATTCTACCCCGTTAGATAAAATGAATCCACAAAATTTTTATTTCTCTAATTGATGAGTATCTAAAATGTTATTTTTAACATATTAATTATATGGCGTATAATTTCTAATGAGGCATCTACCCTTCTATCCTGAGTGAGACTAATAAACCCGTCTATTCCACAACAATTGTTAGAAATAACCAACCAAAATGTGTATTAATACCCATATAATGGAATTAATTATCTTAAATGGTTCATATTTATCCTTAAACTAATTGTTTGATTATTGGTTGATTTGAAATTTGATTTCTATATTTTGGTAACTAATATGGAGTCTATGTGGAGATATCTTTTCTATTTCCCAACCACATAAAGATTATTTAAATAATGAATAATATGACTTTCACAAATAAAATTCACACAATATTTAGCTTTATAATTAAGCAACCCATGTCAGTAATACAAGTCACTCATAATGGTCTATCACATGTTGCGTACAAAAAATCAGAAGCAACAAGTCTCATAATAAACTTGAATAAGGAAAACCAATAGGTTACGATGCGAAAGAAAAAATAACATATAAAAGAGACATACAATGTCAATAAAAGTAGGATAAAAAAGTAATATAAAACATGGAAAGTATAAACAATTCCCCGTGTGACCATTCATTACCACCAAACCGTCCACTTATAAAGATGATGATAAAAGGAGAAACTGGCATGTTATATAACGCCCTTACCTTTACCTAAGTTTTTCAAAACAATATCTACAACCACCCAAAGGAAAAAGTAGAGTGTCAACACAAATTCCAATATAATACCACTATAGAATCTATACAAGATCTAATAGCCATAATAAATCAGTTCTAGATTTAAAACAAATGCATTTTACATAGTATTTTCATAAAATAAATCCCTTTTTAAAACATTACATTGGTATTCAAAAAAACACACCATATTCAAAAAATCCAGGAATATATCATGTATGAAAGAAAGTATGTAAGACTCCATGGATACACCATAATATAATCATGTAGGAAAATAATAATTAAATATACCATCATGTGATAAAATAATCCTTATTGAAAAATCACACTATTTGGGATCTCACCTATGGGTATTTGTGCTAGATAAGAAATAAAATCCCCAATGGAGTCATAATGTGGATCAAAACAATATAACCTATAATGGAATTACACACACTGATATGGCATGAAAACTCTCATGGAATTACATAAAAAAAAGAGTGAAAAGTATATTCCTGATGCACCAAGGTTACCTAACGTTCTATGGTTATTAAAAATACTTTTAAACCAATTATCAAATTTAATAAAACATTTTCATATCATAACATTTCTGCTTTAGGGAATAAAGACCCATTCAAAGCCAGAACCAACTTCAAAATAATTTAATCAAACAATTGGTGTGTGAAAATCCATTTTTAACTAAAACCCGTTTAAAAACATGAATTTCATCCAAAAAACAATTCCAAGTTGAAATCATTAATTTTCCTAGAATAATCCAATAGAATTGAAAATAAAATAATGAAATTCAAGAATTAACCCCTATTAATGAAAAACCTACCATAATAATGGAGGAAACCTAGTCACCTTTGATAGTGGAGATTGGAAACAAATAGATTAACCTCTAAAAGACAATAAATGAGGGAAAACATCAATGCATTGGAAGAAAAAACAAAACAATCATGATCTAATCCATAAACGTAGCCAACACCATTTATATAGTTAATAGAAATGAAGAAGCAGAAAAAAAAACTTTCTAGGGAGAAGTGAGCAACTGCCATGGGGATCCAACACCAATTAAAGTGATCGTGAAGGAGAGAGGTCACTCAAAATATCCCTACGTTTTGAGAGTTAGTCTTAAATTTCTTGTGGGAAACAATTTAAGCATGCATCTTGATAAAAACCATTGGAATCAAAAAATTAATTTTGTGAATACCTTTCACGGTGTAAATTCCACCATGTTTCATATATGCTAAAAAAGGTTTTGAATCATGTTAAAAAATATGATACCGATTATTTCACATTATAAAAACAATTTATGTTTTGTAAATTTTTATGCTTTAAACTAGACTCATGGTACATGCCTAAAAATGGATTCATGTCATGTAAACCGTTCATGATGTGAATGTGTCCATAAGGTTGTGCACAATCTAGTTTCTATAAAAAATATCAAAAAATTCCACTAACTCATCCCAGACTCCATTAATTCATAAAAAACATATATCCTCAAACCTTAGATCAAAACAAGGGTCAATAAATACTAGGAATAAGGTAATAAGATGTTATAATTATCCCCATAATATAGTCTTTTTGTCCCTATAAAGTCCTTATGATCCTAGAATGGAAAAAATAGAAGGTTGTGGTTGTCTCATAACAAACTCACACACCCACATATTTTGGATATCTCATCAACACTACTATAGTTCATGAGCCATGAGAATTTTTTTACCATGTAGTGTCTTATCTCGATGATCCAAAATCTTGACTAGTTTCTCAATCATAGTGGTGTTAGGATCAAGATTAACATCCTCAAAATCAATTATAAAGGATGGATCCAGTTGATATCTCCATATATGGGAAACATAAAACGTTTCATGTATTGATTTAAAACATGATGTAATGTCCAATATATACAACACATTTCCATTAAGCTCCACAATCTTAAAGGGGATAACAAACCTCAGTACCAACTTACCCTTCCTAACCAACCAATGATGTCCCAAGGGGGTGTAACTCTATAAAATACAGAATCATAAACATAAAACACTAGAAACCAATAAAGATAGTCCAAATAAGATTTTTTACTACTCAGTTATGATATCAATCTCTTCTAGATGAACTATACATTTTCTATCATCTTCGGAATAAGACTCATCCCAACTAAGGGCCACTCTCCCAACTCTTCCCAGCATAAGGGACATCTACATCACCATCCATAAAATGATTTTAAGGGATCTATCTTAATTAAGGTCCGATAACTATTTTTATAGGAAAAGTCATCAATTGGTAAATTATTTTCCTACGAATCACCAAAATCAAATACACATGCCTAGAGAATAGACTAATGAACCTAGATAGCTCCTATATCTACTTATTTTTCTGAGGATGATATGTCACGATCAATTTCAATTAGAAACCCATAACCTCTGACAATACATTAAAAACCCATGATGTCAACATTATCTCCCAATCATAAAAAATTTCAAAAGGAACCCCATGAAATCCCATAACCTATCAAACATACAAGTCCCTGAGTTTCTCTACTTTCATCATCTCCTTAACAGGGTGGAAACACATTGATTTCATTAGTTGATTGAAGATAACCATAATCACATCCTTACCACTAGGATTCCATGGTAAACCAATGACTAAGTACATGTAAATATTATCCAACTCTCATACACGGAAGGGTAAGGGTTGAAACAAACCAACAGGTCTCTACAGATCTGCCTTAATTCGCTAACATGTAATACACTCTCACAAAAATTCTGAAATTAACCACCTCACCCGCAGCTAATATTACTGTTGTATCAATTCATGATACATATTTCTATTCCCAGAATTCACAAAGTAACAAGAATTGTGTCTACTATCCATTATCTCCTTTCTTATAGACAAAAAACATCTAACCTATTTCGGAAACATAAAGTATCACTAAGAGATTGAGACCACTCACCTGAGGTCTCCCAACCATTTAATATTTTACTAAATCATTAGAAATCAGTGTCAATAACTTTATTGAGGTAAAACCACTCATAAAATGATGAGTGAGAACTCATTGAATTGAAGTACTCATTTCCACCAACTTCTTTTGTTCCCAAGGTCATCTTAAAAATCAAACTCATCCAAGACCACCCTTCCACTAATTCCTTCATTGTTTAGGTAGGTAATTTCCTGATTGATGAATTGGTTACCATGTCCCATTTCTAGGGAATATAATAAATATAAAAAAATTATGGAGAAACTCAATTCAGTGTCTATATATTATGTTTGTATCCCTTTGATTGAAAATATACTTCGGGATTTTGGGATTAGAAAATACTATAAACCACTACCCAGATAGGTAGAGATGTTATATTTAGGGTGCTTTCATAACCATTTCTCATTCGATATTTCTAGTATGGTAGTTCTTCTAATGAGAGAATAAATGGTGAGATCAATAGGCCACTACCTATTTCTATACATCAAGATATTCCCCAAACCCATAATAGAAGAATAACATAAAACATCATAACTCAAAATTAAATCTGGGAAAATAAAAACTAGAGTTGAAGTCAACCTCACTATTAGTTCCTCAAAAGATCATTGAAATTTGTTAATCCACACAAAATTTAATCCATTACTAGATAAAGGTATCATTGTAGATGCATGCTTAGAGAAGTACATAATAAACCACATGTAGTAACTAGATATTCCCTAGAAACTTTGGATCTCAAACATGTTTTTGGGTTTTCCTCAAGAGAAAACCACCTGTATATTTTCAGGATCAACTGATGTTCCACTCTCAGATATAATATGCCTAAGAAAATTGACTTCATGAATCCAAAACACACATTTGAAAAGATTACCATATATAAAATATTCCCTCAAGGTTCTAAGAATGATATCCAAAGGGTCTATGTGAGATTTATCTAACTTTGAGTACACAAAAATATCATTCTTGAACACAAAGATAAAATTTTTCCAATAACCAATGAAATATGTGGTTCATCAAATCTATAAATACTTCTAGAGGATTATTAAGGCCAGATGGCATAACTATAAAATCAAAATTCCCATAATCACTCCTAAATGTTGTCTTAAGAATATACTCTTCTCATACTCTCAATTGGTGTTACCCTAACCAAAGGAAAATATTTGAAAACCATTGTTACCCCCCTAAGATAATCAAAGAGATCATCAATCCTAGGGACGGGATATTTGTTCTTAATGGTCATTTGATTTAAATTATTATACCCACACAAAGTTAAAGGCTCCTATTTAACTTATTTGAAAAGATAATAGATGAATCCCATGATGACACACTAGGATTAATAAATCCCTTAGCCTCAAGGTCTGTATGTTGGACCTTATGTTTCCATAATTCAGCAAATTTCTTATGATAATATGGTATATAAATGGGAATTGTATGAGGTAGAAGGTTAATGGTAAACTCCACCTTTATCTATAGTGGTAAATAAGAAAATCATCCCTAAAGTCCTTGGTTTACACACACAACCACAAGAGGTAGGATGCTCAAAAATGTATCAAAGACTTCTAGGAACATCTCTAACAATTGATATGAAATCACTCAAGCATATATAAAAATAGCTCCTGACCTTCAAAACCTATAATCCCAATAACCTTGAAATACATGAGTTACTACATCAACAGATAAAGTTTGAACACAATAATGATAACATTCGACATGTGACCTAACATTGATCATCATATCCATTCCAATAATCAAGTATTTAATATCAAGATCAAGAATGAAGAAATCCCATAAGACTTCGAAATCATCTATCATCACCGGACATGTGGGACATTTGAAACCTTATTTGGACCGCTTTATCAATGGTTTAGAAAGATCCAACAAGAACAGAATAATATTTGAAATCAATACCACAAGTAAACTAACTTTTACAATATAAAATAATGAGTACCACTCATATCAAACAAATCTAGAACCATAGAATATGAAATAAACATTGTACCTCTAACAGTAGTTGAACCTACTTTATATTCCTATAGTTCATTCAAGGCCATAAGAATTCATCCAGTCTCAGATCCTCCCTAATATTTCATAACCACATGAACCTCCCCCTATGCCATAGGATTTGACCCACCACCCTTTGAAGCATTGGTAAAAACCTGTGAACCCATGGTGAGAGTATACCCATCGTTACTAACTTGGGACAAACATTCATAAAAAATCCTTAGATGTACAAATTTTACACAACAATGACATGATTTGGGAGCCTCTATATAATTATTCTTGGTCTAACCAGGACATCCACATTGATAGTAGACAACCTGCTATTTTCCTGTAAAATCCCTTGAAATAGGTCTTGAAGAAATCTAAATGCCTTAACACTTCCTTTTCAGGCTAGAAGATACACCATGGATAACAATTGTACCATCTAAAGAACTTCTTGAACCTATTATTTTTAATCTATTTCTACCTCTATCAAATCCACTATATCGATTACCTCCACAAATGTTAGAAGGTACATGAGAATTATGATCTACCAAATATCATCCATCAATCTCAACTCAAACCTTCGAGCCTTTAGGTAATCATTGTTGACTAGCTCAGGTGAAAAATGAACCAACTAAGAAAATTGAGATCAATAATCCAAAATAATACACTCCCCTTTCCCTAATGTTATAAACTCCTAGGTATTTTAAACATGTTACGTCTCATAATAAAACTTCTTGTTGAATATTTTATTGAAGGAAGCCTGGGTAAAATCCTTGTGCATATTTATTAACACAATAGAGTACCACTATATCCTTTCATGTACCTAAATCATATACATAGTAAAAATAACCTTAGGAACAATATGAGTTATTATAAAGTTGAATTTCCTCTCAATCTGCTCAATCCCCTCCTCATATTCTTGGGGTCCTTTATCACTATGGAAGGTGGTGGATTCTTCTTAGAAAATTATGATCCATAGTCCAATGATCCTCCTAGGTTCCAAACACCTACATGGATTAAATTCTGAATAGTTCACACTATAACTACTACTAAATAAGGGTCCACAAAAGGATTCACCTTTGAATCCTATCTAGAAACTTCATCACTCATATTTTGAAGTGTTCTTCTTGGAGGAATTATATAAAAATCACAAGAAAAAAAATCATATTAAGGAAAAAATTCCAAAAATCATAAGACTAACATTAGGTATATATATTAGGTTGGGTAAGGCTCTAATACCAATTTTTAAATAACCAAACTAGGTTATCTCGACAAGTCACCCAATAAGGTCCATCACATGGTGAGTAAAATAATGGGGAACATTCATGTATTAAGATAAACCTAAATAAGGAAAACCAATAAGGTATGGCATTGAAGAAAAAAATATATAATATATACAATGTCTAGAAATATATGCTAAACCAGAATGATAAAACATGAAAAGTCTAAACAAACCCCTATGTCACAATCTATCACCACCAAACCATCCTGTTATGAATATGATGACAATAAGAGATACTGAAAAGCTACATAATTCCCTTAACTTTACCTGATTCCTATAAAACAACATAATCTACTCCCCAAAGTAAAAAAGTAGGGTTTGATCACAAATCCCAGTACGATACCACTAAATACTCTCTAAAAGCTCTAATATCATGAAGTCATCAATTCTATCTTTAAATCAAATACAGTTTACAAATAAATTTCAAAAAATAAAACCATTTTTTGAAAAGTTACTTTTTTTTGTAAAACATTCCATATTCACCAAATATAGGAATCTTTCATGTATGAAATAAAATAGGTAAGAACCCCTGGATACACCATAAGATAAGAATGCAAGAAAAGAAACATTAGATATATCATCATATGACAAAAAATCCTTAATGAAAAATCATGACATTAACCTATGGGTATACATTTTAGAAATGAATGAAAACTACCAATCTAGTACTAGGTTGGATCCAAAAAATATAAACTCTAGTGGAATCACACAAACTAAAGTGACATAAAACCACTCATGGAATTTCACATAAAAAGAGTTAAATGTCTATTTTTGATGCACCCAAGGTTACCCAATATGTTATGTTTTTCAAAAGTCCATTAAAAACATTCTCACATTTAATAAAACATTTTAACATCAATGCATTTCCAAGTACATTATTATAGACCAATTTCAAAATGAAAATAACTATTTAATGCATTTAATGAAACACTTGGTGTGAAAAATTTATTTTTTAAAGAAAACCCCTTTAAAACATAAATCTCATCCAATGAAAACATTCCAAGGATAAATAATTCAATTGCATGGAATAACCTAAATGAATCGACCAGAACATAAAAAAAATAAAGAATTAACCCCTTGTAAAAAACACCGACCTTAAGAATGGAGAAAACCTAGTCACTTTTGAAAATAGATATTTGAATCTAAGAGATCAACCTTAGAAAAAAAATAAGGGAAAACAAAAATTTATTGGTTGAAAACTAAACCAAATCAGGATCAGATCCATTAACACATCAAATACCACTGCTATAATCAATATAAATGAATAAGCAGAAAGATTATTTACCAAGTTGAAGTGACACAACTTTCACAAGGACCGAATATCAATTGGAGAAATCCATAAGAATAGATATCATAAGAAATCACCCAAAATATCCCTATGGTTTGAGAGGAAGTCCAATATATTTAATAGAAAACAGGCCAAGAATGTAGTGTGATGAAAAATAATGGAATCAAACAATTCACTTTGTGAATCCATTTCACAGTATGAATTCTATCAGGTTTCACATATGATGAAAAAGGCATCGCATTGGGTTAAGAATCCTAATACTGACCATTTCCCATTGTGAAAAAATTTCATGTATTATATTTGTTCATGCTCTAAACCAAAATTGTGGAATATTATCAGAAATAGATTCACATCATATAAACCATTCACGATTTGAATGTGTCTAGAATGCAATGAACATTCTTGTTTCTATAGAAAAACTCAGAAATAGCTTCCAACTCAACCTGGACTCCATTAATTCGAACAAACATACATCCCGAAACATTAGATAAATAAATTTTTGATAAATACCTTGAAGAAGGAAATAAGATGTTATAAACATGGTGTGAAATAATCATGCAACAAAAATTTTCTTCAATCATTCAAGATCAAATTTTTGGGGTGGTAATTTTTTGCTCATAGAAAAATTCCTAAATATACTATTATGGCTATATCCATGTTTTGATAAAACATACATAAAACTAGAGTGGGGGATAAGTGTACTTTAATTATCAAAATTCACCTCAAAAATTGTAATATATTGGAACCTTATATGTTCCCTTGGTATAGGATGTTGGTGGTGATTATCATTATTGTTAACACTGGGATTATTAAATTTACATGGACAAAGACAAAGTTCCCAAAATTCAAGGCATTAAACTATTAGTGTTACAATAAGAAGAATTTATTTCCTAACATCATGTTTACTAAACTTTTCATTTTTCCACAGTAATTAGTTTCTCTAAAACATCCATTTCCAGACATAAAACATCTTCCAGTTCCATTGATACATTTTCCTCAATGCTTATTTCCACATTCTTGAAACGTGGGAAATTAAATATTCTTTCATCCATGGTCATTGTCACCTAAACATTATTAAAACTACATTCTCAAATTTTATTGAAATTTAAGTTGGTTTATGTTGTAAATCATAAATTGAGATAGCTAATTAGAAATAATCATAAGATTTTCATGACTAGATGATATCCCATTTTGTTCCTTATTGGTACAATCACCACATTTTTCATCACACCCAATGTTAAGATGGTTCCTTCTTATTCTACACATTTACTAAAAAAGGAATGTTTGAGATGAGAATAAATATAAAAGAAAAATTATTAACTATGAATAAATAACTCATAAATTTTGTGTATAATATAACTTATAAACTAATAGGTTTTAATCTATGTTATATATGTTCATTTCTTATAATGCTTACTGACTTAAATATACTTAAATACCGTATAATTGTTCATAAAGTGAATGTGAATTGACGAAATCATATCACTCAGGAGTGTTAGAGAAAGTGTGTTGTTGGTAAACTTTTTCATGAACTAGGTTTACATTGAGTAAATATTAAACTATCCTTTTCAATGTTATCAAACATAAGAACATCTGGTCCAAATCCTACATCTAATTTTTTGTATCTATACAGGGATTTCATTGTTGAGAAATAACACACTTTCTAAATTTCCAATATTTTTTGAAATTTTAAATACTTAGAAATATCCTAAGGGTTATCACTATTAGTTTTTAATCATAATACCCATGAATAGAAAATCCATGTTATACTACCAACTAAGAAACCCTAATCCAAAATAAAAAGAAATATTACATTATTTTAATAAACTAAACATTACATTTCACAAGTAAACACACAATCTTGGGTACACAAAGGTTTAACATCTTTTGTTATTAGAAAAATAAATATATTATTCCACATTATTACTTCAATATTTCCCATTATCAACATTATAAATGACATACTTCTATAAAAAAACCTTAATATAGTATCTTATATAATAGAAATAAAAAAAAGTGGTGAACTCTAATTCTTAGTATGGGAAAATTATCAATGAGGCACAACTTTTTAGATCATAAATTTGACAGAAAACATTAATTATAAGATAAATATTATATTAAATGGACTTTTAAATAATAAGAGATAATATTATGAAATGATATAACATTACAGATAATTTAATAAGAGAAACGAACCATCATGGAAATATAACACATATGTTATGTCCTGGAAACATTTGAAAGTAATCCTAAACCCTAGAAATATAATCTAGGAATGTGGGATAACATAGAAAAGTAGAATATGATTAAGCATTATTGATCATAACATTTTAATAAAACCTGTTCATGGTCATATAATAAGTTGTGAGAAAACCCAATCATGTATATGCATTATGATGTGAGCAAACCCAATCATGATTTGACATTATGTTGTGAACAAACCTAATCATATCCATGCATAATCATTATCAAATGAGTTATAAAACATTAACCAAATCATTGGTGGTTTATATAGGTCCTCACTCATCAAATAATGATATTAATATATATTTATTCTATATGAAATATAATCAATCATCATATCATGAAAATACATTAAAATTAAAAAGGATTTCATATCATTTCCAAATTGTATCCCTTAACATGACATCAATATTAGTTTTATTATCACCGTAAATTAAATATTCAAAAGGGCTATAAAATCATTTTAATGATTATTATGAAAATTAAACCATAAGAGGTAGGCATTTTGGTGGTAGTGAGGAAAATGAATATGAAATCATGAAAAGGAGTTTCTTATTGTTCTTGTAATGTAATTGTAAAAAAAACAAATTCACGAGTCATTTCATAATTTCATTTTAATAGGGGTAAATAGAGGAAATTAAAAACCATAATCTTATAATTATTATAAATATATAAACCTTGAAATTAAATGAAATTATAAATATGAAATGTGGAGTGGAAGATAAAAATTCACACATGAAAAATAAATTCCATTATTATTTTAAAATACATTATTGAAACCCATATAATTTAAATGGATAAAAACATTATTTAAGGAACTAAAATGAAAAATATAAATATCATGTTCATTTAAAAAAATTGGGTTTTTAATTAAGAAATTAGAATATTCATGTGGAGAAAAATATGGACATATAAAAAATCACATTAGAAATTGTAGGAATTCTTCTTAACAACATATCATTTTTAAGAATGATGAAACTAATAAAAGGGGAATATTTTGATGAAAAAATTTAAATTATCCAAAATAATTATGAAATAATAATAATATAGAATTCTTATCATAACCAAAACATGAAATTTCTTAGTCAAGGAATGTAGTTTATGACTCAAAGAATTAAAATTGGGTCGATGAAAACCCTTACTGTGGATTCTTCATCAATTGAAAATATTATAACATAATTTATAATAAAATATACTAATTAATCATATATTAAATCAATTAATTAATATTTTTTATATTTTTAAAAAATATTTTATTTTCATTTATTACATAATTTTTAGTTGTTTTTATTAAATATTAATTCTTGTTAATTTGTGGTTTTAATCATTCCAGGTTTTTTTATTATAATGGTTGTAATTTTAAATTGATTTTTATAATTTTATACTATATATAATGGTCATTTTAATAGATACATAATTTAAATAATTTTTTTAGAAGTCCTATTTTTATCCCATGGGACTTTGAAGAACAATTCATAAATTCAATACCTAAAATGAGTTTGATTTGGTAAACTTTATCTTACAAAATGTTGTTTATTAATATTTATTTTAAATATTAATAATATAATTATAGAAACAAAAAAAGTGTTTATATATTAATATCATATTTATATGAAATTATGTATCCAGAATAATCCATGATAAAAATTCATATCATCGTTCATATAAGATGTTAAACTGACAAAAATAAGAACATACCCAAATTAATAGGATAAGTTTGATTATGGAATGATTTTATTTTATTATTATCATTATAAAATAATGAGAAAATAAAAAATATAACATTGTTATAAATTATTAAAATAATTAATATTTCTTAATCATTAATTATATATTCATTATTACACTGTTCTCGTTAGTGGTAAAACCAACCCAAATGGAAACATGTCATAATGATAGAACAAATAAGAACAAGTTATTTAATAATGGTAATGTTTAAAAATAATAATATAAATTGGAGGAATAAAAATAGAGGGGAAAACAATCTTTTAAAATAATTTAATCTTCAAATGGAAACCTTCTTTATTTATAAGTGTCTTTGGTAATACCTAGTGACAAGGAAAACATGAATGTGATAGAGGATTATTTGGGAATTAAATGAGTTAGAATATAGAGGGGAATTATAATTTTTAGACTAAATTTTAATGGGTGGTGTAAGTTTAATTTTATAAGTTAGGGGAATCACACTCTTGTAAATACTATAACATTAAAAAATAAAGTTATTCTCAATGGAAATTTGCAACAAATAAACTCAATTTTGAAGATAAGGTGTGAGTGGGTCAAAGTACACTCAATCAATCAAATTGGATAATATAGATCCAATGTTTATTTTATTTCATATCAAAATAAATAAGATAGTAAAATGGGATTCCAATCATGGAGGTATGAAATAGTGGAGTCCTAGGGCATCCCCTCTGACCAAGGTAACCAGGTAACAAGATTTTTAACCAAAGTCACTATTCATAATGAAAAAATGAATGTGGTATCATTAAAAAATCATGACATGATTCTTTCAAATATATATTCAATTTTATCAAATTCATTTTCTATAAGAGGTAGAAATTAATTTAAAAATAAACCAACAAAACGGGATGAAAACGGTTTTCCAGAAAAAATTCCTTTTAAGTAGAAAAATGTTTTTATATAAAAAACTATAATGTGGATCCCAATGACATTGATTATATTATTTTTAGTCATAAATAACTATTTAAATTTTAAAACTATTTCAAAATATAATGATAATTCTTAAATACTTGAAAATAAAAGATATTTTTCTCAAAAATTAGTATTTTTTACTATTAACCCAAAAATCATCTTTTTTAGAAAATTCTCAAAAATACACTATAAGTTAATTTTAAATTTAAGATATCAAAAATTATGTCTTTTTTCAAATTAAAATTATAATATTTGGAAATTAAAATTTTGAATAAAATTTTATAATGCTTGAAACTCAATTTAGTTAAAAAAATATTTTATTTTTTGATTAAAAAAATTAATCATTATTCATATAATGAATATAACTCTTTAAAATATAATAAATATTAATAAGGAATGAAATTTATTTACTATTAAAATTACATGGGTTGTTAAATTATTCTCCCCTTTTGTAAATTGCATCCTCACAATTTTATTCATTAATTAAACAAGTGAGGATCTTTCTCCTTTATAGAAATTTATAATTATCATGTAGATTATTCAACCATATAGTTTTTCCACAAAACCTTAACTTAATGAATCACTTTATTAAAAAAACCTTCTCTCTATGATCATGAATCTAAACTAGATTTTCCCTATATAAAATATTCTCTTCCAATTGTACTACCTTAAGGCTCAAAACATGAGGTGCATTTAGCACATGTTTCCTTAATAATGAAACATAAAACACATCATGTACCCGGAATAAACTCAGAGGCAAGGAAAATGAGTAATAAACCAATCCAAATTTCTCCAAAATTTCATAGGTACTAATGAACCATGCACTTAACTTCCCCTTTTTACCAAAACACATAACTCTTTTCCATAGATATACTTTATGGAAAACATGATTTATTACCTCAAAAGAATGATCTTTCCTCTGGTTATTTGCAAAGATATTTTACCTACTCTATGATTCACCCATATACTACCAAATCATCTTTGCCTTTTTATCGCTCTCTTTTACTAACTCCAGTCCTGTGATGAACTGAACTAGATACCCTCACAAACGGGTACCCCACCCGACCCATCACATACCCGAAGGGCATTTCCAATCCCCACGGGCTGGAAACTAGCAACCAGGCATCAAAAACAACCTTATGGAATGATTTTTCCAAATCTAAAGTAGAAAAAATAGCATATATATACACATAGTTAAGGGAAATATTAGAATAGAGAACTATAATAAATACATGTGTCATAACAGAAAGGAGACATTAGAAATGATACAAATCAAAAGTAGGTAAACAAACACCAAGGTAAGAGTCAAGTAATAAAGGAAAAAAAGGAAAATGAGAAATAGATACATCATGTGATAGAATGGGAAAAATCGTACCATCTTACCACCAACTACCCATACACGACTGATAGAAACCTCTCTACCTCACTGCACAACCTTGCCTTTTCCTATATAAAAAGATATAACCAGGACTATGCACCATTGAAGGGGTTCACATGGTGTGAGTTAAATAGGATTAGTAAGATCCCATACAAGTGTTCCATAAAAATTATTTTTACAAAAATTTGAATATACTCAACGTTGAAGAAAAAAAGGCATGATAATCAGTTAAATAGTTTTTATATCAAATGAATGGTAAAACATTCCCTTTTTTCCATAGTTCCAAAGAATCCAAGTAAAAAAAATTCAAATCATATCACATATATCAAAAAAATTTAAATCATGTATCACATATCATATCAAATCCAAAGATAATAAAAACAAAAATCACATGTAACATCATGACAAGGTTCACTACAGGCCAGGCTAGATGGAACACCCATACCCAAACATAGACAATCACACGCATCATGTCTCTAGACACATGTATCGAATATAGAGAGAAGAGGAAAACAATACCAGTTGAACCTCCCAGTAGGTCTAACAAGTCCCTAGAATAATGGTTCTAGAGAGAAGAAGAACCCCCCTTAAGTGAACACCCCAAAAGAATCAAGGAATGAGTCATGTTACTATAATTTCCACCTAAGTACCCAAATATTCCCATATGATATATTTTTTAAATCATTTCATTAAACCATGCTATGAAAACCATTTCATAAATACATTTCAGAATAACTTAAAAATATCCTTTTATTTTACCAAAACAAGTGGAAGTCCATATTTTCTCAAAAAAAACTATTTTTATACGAACACAAATCAATCAATAAATCATATCATTTTATTTATAAAAAAATTGTCAAAAATAGAGTAATCAAGGTTCATCTAATATGGGCTAGAGATAGAACCACCTACCTCATATTTACTTTCACATTATCATAACAGAAACCACCAATAAGGAATGTAAATAAAAAACTAATGGCCTAAGAACTGATTCCCATATAATATAATAAATTTAATAAAAAAAAGAAATTAGCAGAGAAGATAAACGACACATACTATAAGTACATCTCCTTAAACATTACGTCATCCTAAATTAATTTAATAATTTACACTGAGTATATTTTTAGGTTTAGATCTTTAGAAAATTATGTCATAACTTATTCATAAAAACTTGAATATTACAAGTAGACACTTTACTCACAATAAATTATTTTCATAATAAAAAAACTCTTTAAAAAAAGACATATTTAGTTCCATGATTTAACCAGCACAACTTTTCATTGATATCATCCTTGACCCTATTCATATTTAAGCCCTGTGAAAAACATTTCAAAACATCGGATGAGCATAAAAATCACAGTAAGGGATACAAAAAGATGGAAAACTATTAGTTTTTCAAAATAACAAGTAAACCATGACTACTTTATCATATAGTAATACTGTTTACCTGTATGAAGTAGTAAATACTCTTCACTGAATAAAAACTCATTACTTACCCTTTTTTAACCAAAATATTACCATAAATCCCATAGAAACCACACATAACATATAAAAGGAAAAGATGGGACATAATCATACTTAAATGGAATAACCATATGGTCAACTTCTACAAATCAGTCTTACAAATAGAATAGCCATTTGGTCGAATTCCATACCCAATGCATTTGATGTTATAACATAACCACCTGTCCTTGGTTTATTACAGAACAACCCATTATTTGTTTTATCACGTAACCACCCATCATTGGTTTATCACGTAACCACTCGTCAAAATGTCAAAGTACCATTATATACTCATAACTCATAAAATGTCGCAAATATCAACATTTAACTAATAACATTTCATTTGAAATCACAAGAAATAATTTCAATATTTTGAAATACAAAATCCATTTCAAAAACCATTTTCAAAATGAAAACACCCAAAAAGTAAATAAGGTAATTCTTTTCCTTTTAAAAACATTAATGCTTATATAGAAATCCAAATAAAAATTATGGCATTGGAGAGGTCATTGTCACCGCATACATTAAAATATTCCTTTTTTTGTTTAGTAAAATGCTTTATAGAAAAAAGATTCCCTTTGAATGAAATTAAAATTAAAAGGGGTTTATTATGCACTGTATAAAATAAGGATTTGTATATTATCAAAATATGTCTTAATGAAAGGAGATTGAGATGAAGTCCCTTAACTTGAGTCTAAATCGTCACGTATATTCCTTGTTCTTCATGAATAATAAACGTAATTTAATTTATACTTGCGTCAGAACATTTTTCAAGTTTATTATTCCTTTTATATCACCTATTACCTTGTTATAACAATCATATAATTATTTAAGTTCATATTGGTCGTTTTGTCGATGTTTGATACTTGAGTCAAAAATGAACTTGTAATAATTACAAATTATCCATGTGGTCAAAAGTAAATTATATCAAGAATGATATTCATGATTTATATATCATATATATCATATATATCCATTATATATGTATTTAAAAATTTCTATAGCATTTGGATATAAGAAATTAAATGCATCGTTCACTGAGACGGTAAGCCGTACGTACGCATGAACATAACTTTTATTTCTTTTTCATATTTAAAGGAATGAAAACTAAATAATAAATTTGTATATTATAATTAAATTATAATATATATGTTATATATGTTATGTAATTTCATTAATTTCATCCTTTATAAGTTCCATGTATAACATGAACAAGTCATATCACTTTGAGGGAGCGGTTGTCCGCACTTCCTCAAATGAAATTATAGTATTTATACAACATGGAAAGAATAACGGTATGTTCTAAAGGAGAATTAAAGAAATATAGAGATAAAATAAATATCATATATATCATATATAATTTCAGTTCCATCATAATGGCCACCTTGAGAGGTGGTAGGGGGAAATCGAATAATCATCATTTCGTGAGGCAGTAGTTCGACGTACATAGAAACAGTATGTTTTAATCCATTAGATGGAGGTATGTGTAAGTACAGTTAGAATAATTATAATTTAAAAACCTAGTATATTTAGGATAATAGTGTTGTTATGTAAACAAATAATAATAATAGCATAGGGAGTGGAGAAGGAAAAATAATGGAAAGGAACTTGAGAGAAGACATTACCTCAAATCAGGTAGCTTCTTTTGATTTGAGACAAAGGGATTTCTTGAATTGCCTTCTACCTAGGGGTGAATTCTAAAAGGAATATAGGAATTTTTGGAGCTTATTGGAGTAGATTTTGGAAGATCCAAGGTTCTTGAGAGGTGTGTGTAATGGGTTAGAGGTGGTGTCCTTTTATAAGAGGGAAGAGGACACTTTAGGAATGTTTTGAAATATTATTTTATTATTAATTGATTTTAGAATTATAATAACACCAAAGTGATATATTTAGAAGATAAGATGAGTATGGTTCTAGATACTCTTATAAAATTTGTTTTATACTAGTTTGGGTCATAAAATTAACCTTATCTTTTAGCTTTAACCCTTAGTTAAATAAATTAACTTTTACCATGTCTTCTTGTATTTTCATAATATATTGTTACTATAGTTACTATAAAATTTCAAGCGAAAAAAATGGATCATTAATGATATTGGTAACATCATATATGTTAGTTGGACAAATATTATATTTTTAGGACTATTATATCATTGAATAAAATATTAATTGATTTAAAAACTCATTTATGTCAATTTTTATACTATTTATATCATGACATTTTAAAAATCCATAAGAACACCATTAATTATAAAAAACATCCTTACTTAAAATATAACAAGTCATAATCATCAATAAAATTCTTGTATGGCATAAAAAAATTTATATTAAATTTATTTTAATATTTATAATCTTATTTATTTAAATCTTTCATTAATAAGGTAATCACTACATCACCATTGTGTCATAAATAAATTTATTTATTTGGTGTCTAAAATTTATAAATAAAATACCATGATGTAGGAAATATTTTTTATATTTTTAAAGGATATTTATATTTTAATATATCACTTGTATAACACCATATAAAAATTGTTTTATTAAAATATTCACGTTTAGGTTATATTTTACTTAACTTTAAATTAAAAGTAATTAAATGTCATTTTCACACAAAAGTGGCTCCATGAGGTCCTAAATCTACCCAAGGATTACCATGGTCTAAAATATCTCATAAAATAGGGATAGGACATGTGTTAGGGTAATTTAATATTATTATAATATTAATTTTACCATTATTTACCATATTTACCCTTTAACCATGGTAAATAAAATATTTTCTGATGTTACTATTCATAATGTCTAAAAATAAAAGGTAAAAATTTACAAACTTTGGAAATCCTGATTATAAATATTGAATGTATTTTTAAAAATTCAAAACAGAAAAGTTTCATAATTTAATTTAAAATTAATTCTCGTTGTTAAAACCAAAAAGTGTGTTTTTAAGAAGTAAAAACTATCAAAAGATTTACATTTATTTATGTCCAATTTCAAAGTGAAATTACTTTCAATGACCAAAATTGGATTAAAGGATAAAAATATAATCTAATTACACTTTAAAACTAATTAAAATGACAATATAATCATATAAATAAATTAGATAAAAAGAAAGTTTTGACTTAAAATGCAGTATTTTCACTATTCATTAAAAATGAACTTTTTCAGAAAATACCAAAAATTTACCTAAAGTAGATTTTTATGTCTCAATTATAAATAAGAAGTTTATTTTTTCAAATGTTACATATAAAAGTGACAAAAACTAGATTAAAAAAGGCTTCACCCTCAAAAGGCGGTAAAACTACCTTTTAAAAAAATAGTAGAGTATTTATGATTAAAATTGGATTCATTCTCATTTTAAGCCTCTACATTTCATTGGATAAATGTAAAAATATTTAAAACATGTTTAATCATAATATGGTTACTTCTATTCATTTACTCCAATAAAATGGCTAGGTGTTAACTACCATAATAATATTATATTATTATTTTTCTGTATATCTCAATGTTGTGTGCAACGTAAGATTTTGGAGAAAACCTGTGTTGCGTGTTGAGTACACTATCAGAAAAAGTATCCCTTTAATGTAAAATTAATAACTTATTCATAAGTATTAAGAGATATTAAAAATTATTATTCTATAAATATCTGGTTCATTTCATCCTTCCCCCCTTTTAGAAATTTCGTCCTCGCAATTTTAAAATTAGGCTTAGAAACTTTATTGAATGTCCCACATCTAAAAAAGAGTCAATAAAACTATCACTTTAAAGGAAAGAAAGATAAATACAAAGGTCACATGAGATAACCCATACTAGGATTCCATGTAGGAAAAATTGGATATAGAAGAGAAACTAACCATCAAGTTATGATGGAGAGTGATATAAATCATGATTATGAGAAAGTTAACCACCAGAAAATCACAAAAATGTGATGGGTTAAACGGTCTTTGATTCCCCATTAGGAAAACTAACCAAAAAAAGTTTTTGTTTTATGTTACTTTTCTTAGATTTGAGGATTTTTTTAAGAGACTAACTGAGAATATAAGGAAACATACTTACTTTTCATGTATACTTTCATGATTTACTAAATTTCTACCACAAACTCATCTTTTCTCCAAATGATGAGTATTCAATAAGACTTGGTCACATCAAAAGAGATAGAATCAAATTCTAGATAATCACATAATATAAAAAAGAATAATTATATATTTTCTTATCTTTAGACATTAACCAAACCAAAAATGGTTTGTAGGAGATCAGATAATCCCCAAAAGGATAATCCTTTATAAAAAGAAATACTACTCTTAATCTCTAAATTCAACAAAAAGTACCCAAAGTTCAACAAAGACCATTCAATACACAATTTTTCTTAAAACTATTTAATATAATCCAAACTAATATTGAAACCCAAAACATGGAATAATTTAATCACATAGTCTTCCATAGTAAATCTTAACATTTATCTCCAAATAACATCGACTACTCTTAAAGTCTCATACTGAAGTGTAATTAACCTAATCAAATATTCTCTATGATAGGTTAATAATTTCCATAAATAACCCAAATCACCATATTTAAATAATAAAAATATATATTCTTCTAAAATAAAATTTCAACCATTACTACACAAATGAAATCCCATAGTATTCTATTTTCCTTAGACATGTAGTGTTCCTAAAAGAGAGAACATATTACAAAATAACATTTACCACTTAATCCCCAAATAATTTTCATGTACTAAGGATATCTATTTTATAAAACATAAGTTCCAAAAATCAACTTTTTCTTGATCCATAAAATCATTTAACTAAAAATAATTAGTCATACTAACCAGGTACTTCACGCAGTCTAGCGGTAGGTGATAAATCCTAGTCGCACTATGGTTGTGGGTTTGATTCTTGTAACTTTATCTGACGTGATGGGTTGTCACATGGTATGCGTATTGTCCTTTTTCAAAAACTAGATAATTCTAATAAAATTAATAAAATGAGATAAAATCCTTAAAAATATCCATAACATGTTTTAATGTCAAAGGTTATTTCATACCACACATTTTTCATCCCCAAAACAAATAACCCATAATTACCTCAAAATAAAAGATCACATGAACCCATAAAGTTATCCATTATTTCCACACAAAAAAATATAATTATTCCATGAATAACATTATCACATATCAAATTTTAGGGTTACACATACTATAAAAAGTATTCCAATGTAATTCTACCATTAATACATTTAAACATATCATCGTCCATAGATCCAACATAACTCTTCAATTCCTAGACATCTTAATCATCAAACATTATTCGCAATCCTTTATCCATATTCTTTCATATTATTCATTATACTTAATTCCTACATACAAAATCATTCATAATGTCTTAATATTTCAGTAATATCAAAACATAAGATAAGAAATAATCCATACCTTTCATAGGACATTTTCAGTTTCCTCATCTTCAATTGGAATGACATTCGGAATTGGTAAACATATATTTCTACGATCCTTCTGATACCATTCATGAACCTTTTTTATAGGAAATATATTTGCATAATTACCATGAACACTACATTTAAAACATTTGATTTATCCTTCGGAAAGAACTTCTATACCTTTCCTGGAGTCAACTGTATTCTTCCTTTTTTTCATGGAAGGTTATTGCTTTATGACCTTCATTACCACATCTGAAACATCTTCTCGTCCCTTTTAAGAATTTTACGAGGTGTTTATTTCCACAACCATGACACATAAGTTTTTTAATATACTTAACTTTATGATTATTACCTAAACTTAATTTGGGATTCATTTCTCACATATATGATGCCTTAGAAAAATCACAAAGGTTAAAGTGGTCAATCATGACTCCAGATAGTTGGTTAAGAATAACCACAAGAGTTATAATTGCATATCCCATTTCATTAGGTTTATTATTCATAAAACCACCATTTTTTCCTCCACATCCATTGTTACTTTGGTTCCTACTAGATCCATCCATTTACTAAAACCAAAATGGAAAGTGTGAGTATATTAATAAAATCATCATATAAAATCTTATGAGGAGGGTAAACACTAATATATACTTATTCATGTTATCTTAAGATCATTCAATTTATCTAAAATAACTATGACTCTTTCTAATATGATAAACATTATGGTTATGTCACTAATTCTTAAATAAAATCCAAACCTTTAAATTTATCTAAACTGGCCTTTGATACCAACTATAAGGACCCATCCTTAAAAATTACATAATCTTGAATTAGGTTAATAATTAACATTGAGGATCTTTTCAGGTTTTGAGATTTAAGGAATTATGTTATAACTTATACATAAAAACTTGAATATTATAAGTATACACTTATACTCACTATCCATTATTTTCATAATACAAAAAATCTCTAAAAAACATGTTTAGTTCCATGATTTAAACAGCAAGACATTTCCTTGATCCCATCCTTGACCCTATTCATCTTTAAGTCCTATGAAAAACATTTAAAAACAAGGTTTGAGCATAAAAAGCTTAGTAAGGGATACATAAAGAAGTAAAAATATTAGTTTTTAAAAACAACAAGTAAACCATGAATACATTATCATAAAGTAATACTTTTACCTTTATGAAGTAGTAAATACTCTTCACTAAATAAAATCCCATTGCTTACCCTTTTGTAACCCAAATATTACCATAAACCCCATAGAAAGAACACATTACATATAAAAGGTAAACTTATGACATAATAATACTTAAATAGAATAACCATACGGTCAACTTCCACAAATCAATGTTACAAATGGAATAGCCATACAACCAACTTCCATACCTAATGCATTAGAGGTTATAACGTAACCACCCATCCTTGGTTTATCATGGAACCACCCTTCATTTTGTTTATCACATAACCACCCGTCATTGGTTTATCACGTGTACATGAGCCTCAGCCTAGTTGGTAAGGTATCCTTAAGTGCATCCACAAGACCCAGGTTCAAAACCAGGTAGAGGCATATTTTTGAGGTACTGCAGCAGTACTGGAGTAGTACTGAAGCAGGTACTATAGCATTACTGTAGCAGAACTATACATTGTGCGAGTACTGTAGTAGACTGTACATTGTATAGGTACTGTAGCAGAACTGTACAATGTGCGGAACTGTAACAGGTACTATAGAAGTTACTGTAGCAGGTATTGTTTAGTACTGTTACAGCTCGAACTATTCCCCTTGGGCCACTGGTTTGGGCTTAGAGTCCTTAAGGATTTCGATCCACCCAGACCTTCGAGTTAGAAGGGATTTCGGGCCACCATTAAGGCCTTCGAGCCACCCAGAACTTTGGGTTAGAAGAGATTTTGGGCCACGTTTAAGGCCTTCAGGCCACCTCAAGGCTTTCGGGCCACATGCAGTTGCCCCAAACACACTAGAAAAAGGAGCAGCCCCAGAAGATGATTCAGAGAAGGTGAACTCAAGAGAACAGAGCCAAATGGATTTTTCAGAATGAGAGGGTATGGCTATGCCATCGGTACCAGCCTGTGCTTGCATGAGAAGCCTATCCATATGTCCATGCGAAGGTGGAGAGATACTATCATGATGCAGATGCTGGGGAGGGGCAGTTCCTTGTAGATAGTCTGGTTGAATTCCCTAGGACCTCCGGGTCATGTAATCTCATAAGCCTATGGGCCATGTAATCGCTGAGCCTACGGGCCTTGTAAGGGTTCCCCCTCATCCCTTGAAAGGGGGGTTATAAAAAATCAATAAAAATGAAGGCCTTCGGGCCATTCGGGCATGTAACCACCCATCAAATGTCCAAGTACCATTATATAATCACAACATATAAAATATTGAAAATTTCACTAATAACAATTCATTTTCAATCACAAGAAATCATTTAGAGATATTGAAATAAAAAATCCATTTAAAACCCCATTTTTATTATGAAAACATCCAAAAAAGGAATAAGGGGTTTCTTTTCCTTTTAAAAACATTAAGGCTTATAGAGGAATCCAAATAATGATAATGGTGGCGAAGAGGTAATTGTCACCGCATACATTAAAATATTATTTTGTCTTTTAGTAAAATGATTCATTGAAAAAAGATTCTCTTTGAATGAAAGTAAAATTAAAAGGGGTTTATTAAACACTGTATAAAATAAGGAGGTGTATATTTTCAAAATATTTCTCAATGAAAGGAGATTGAGACAAAGTCCTTTACCATGAGTCTAAATCATCATGTATGTTCCTTGTTCTTCCTGAATAATAAAATTAAGTTAAATTATAATTTATTTAGAGCTTTTTTCAAGTTTATTATTCATTTTATATCAATTATTACCTTGTTATAATAATAATATGATTATTCAAGTTCATATTGTTCTTTTTGTTGATGTTCGGTACTTGAGTCAAAAATGAAATTGTTATAATTACAAATTTTCCATGTGGTAAAAAATACATTATCTCTAGAATGATAGTAATTATTTTGATATCATATATATAATATATATCTAGTATATATTTATTTATAATAGTCCATAGAATTTGGATATAAGAAATGAAATGCACCGTTCATGGAGACGGTAAGTCGTATGTACGCATTAATGCTACTTTCATTTATTTTTCATATTTAAAGAAATGAAAAATAAATAATCAATAGGTATATTATAATTATATTATAATATCTATGTTATATATGTTAAATAAGTTCATTAATTACATCTTTTATACGTTCTATGTATAGTATGAACCAGTCATATCACTTTGAGGGGGAGGTAGTCCGCACTTCCTCAAATGAAATTATCGTATTTATACAACATGAAAAGCATAAAGGTATGCTATAAATGATAATTAAAAAAGTATATAGATAAAATAAATATCATATATGTCATATATAATTTCATTTCAATCATAATGGAGACCATGAGTGGTGGTAGGGGAAAATTTAACAATCATCATTTCGTGAGACAACAGTTCACCATACACAGAAATAGTATGTTCGTATCCATTAGATGGATGTGTGTGTAAGTGTATTTAGAATAATTCCCATAAAACCCCTATTATATTAAGGATACTATTGTTTTTATGTAAATAAATAATAAGAATATCATAGGGAGTGGAGAAGGAAAAATAATGGAATGGAACTTGAGAGAAGACATTACCTCAAATCGGGTAACTTCTTTTGATTAGAGCTAAAGGGATTTCTTGAATTTCCTTTTTCCTAGGGGTAGGCTTCTAGGAGAAAGTGAGGAATATTGGGAGATTTTTGGAGTAGATTTTGGACAAGAAAAGGGTCTCGAGAGGTGTGTATAATGGGTTAGAGGTTATGTCCTTTTATAAGAGGGAGGAGGGCACTTTAGAAATGTTTTGAAATATTATTTTATTATTAATTGATTTTAGAATTATAAAAACAAAAAAGTGATATATTTATAAGATCAGATGAGTATGGTTCTAAATACTCTCATAAAATGGGTTTTAGACAAGTTTAGGTCAGAAAATTAACCTTATCGTTTAGCTTTAACCCTTAGTTAAATAAATTAACTCTTACCATGTCTTCTTGTATTTTCATAATATATGGTTACTATAGTAACTATAAAATGACAAGTGACCCAAAATGGATAATTAATGACATTTGTAACATCATATGTATCAGTTTGATGAATAATATATTTTTAATACTGTTATATCATTTAATAAAATATTAATATATTTAAATACTCAATTATGTCAATTTTTAAATTATTAATATCATGACTTTTTAAAAATCCACAAAAACGTTATTAATTAGAAAAAAAATAACTAATTAAAATATACCAAGTCATAATAATCAATAAAATTCGTGGATGGCATAGAAAGGTTCAAAATAAATTTATTTTAATATTTATAATCTCATTTATTAAAATCTTTCATTAATAGGGTAATCACTACATCACCATTCTGTCATAAATAAATTTATTTATTTGATGTCTAAAAATTATAAATAAAATACCATGATTTAGGAAATATTTTTAGATTTATAATTACTATTTATATTTGAATAGATTTCTTATATAACCCCATATGAAAATTGTTTTAGTAAAAGATACATGTTTAGGTTATATTTTTCTTAACTTTAAATTAAAAGTAATTAAATGTCATTTTCACACGCAAGTGGCTCCATGGGGTCCTAAAATAGACCCAAGGATTCCCATGGTCGGAAATAGCTCATAAAATAGGGTTTTGACATGTGTTAGGGTAATTTAATATTATTATAATATGATTTTTTACCCTTATTTACCAAATTTACCCTTTAACCATGGTAAACAAAATATTTACTGAAATTACTATTCATAGTGTCTAAAAATAAAAGGTATCTATTTACACAATTCGGACCTCCTGATTAAAAATATGGAATTAATTTTTCCAAACTCAAAACACAGAAGTTTCAGAAATTAATTTAAAATTAATTCTTATTGGAAAAACCAAAAAGCATATTTTTAAGAAGTAAAAACTATCAAAAGATTGACATGTGTTTATGTACAATTTCAAAGTGAAATTACTTCCAATTACTAAAATTTTATTAAATGATAAAAATATAATATAATTACACATTAAAACTAATAAAAATGATAATATAATAATATAAATAAATTAGATGAAAAGACATTTTGACTTAAAAAGCAGTATTTTCACTATTCATTAAAAAATGACCTTTATCAGAAAAATAAAAAAAAAATTAACCAAAGTAAATTTTGATGCCCCAATTCTAAATAATAAGTTTATTTTTTCAAATGGAACATATAAAAGTTACAAAAACTATATTTAAAAAGGGTTCAACATCAAAAGGTGGTAAAACTACCTTTTAAAAAAATATTATAGTATTTATGCTTAAAATTGGATTCATTCTCATTTTAAGCCTCTAAATTTTATTGGATAACTGTAAAAACATTTAAAAAAATGTTTAATCATAATATGTTTAGTTCTGTCTATTCCTTCCAACACAACATCTTGGAGTTAACTACCATAATAATATTATATTATTATTTTTTAGTATATCTCAATGTTGTGTGCAACGTAAGATTTCGGAGAAAACCCTTATTGTGTGTTGAGTACGCTATTGTAAAAAAGTGTTCCATTTAATATAAAATTCAAATATTATTCATAATTATTAATAGAAATTAAAATATATTATTCTATAAATACCCGGTTTGTTACACATACCTTAAGGAACTCGCACGATGCACCACAACTAACACAAGTGACTGCCTACAAGAGAATATCGCACAATAGTTATATAAATGATCAAGAAGAAAATATCCACAATATAAATGTATCCACAAAAACAATTAAATAGCACTAAAATAGTCATTGTAAATGAAGAAGAATAAATATCACTCACTCGGAGAGATTCAACGAAACCACCATGAAGATTAATCATTGAAAGAAATGATATGGAAGAAGTAGATATCCCCAAAATTGTATGGGAGTGCTATTATTTTTTGAGGTATAATCTCTTATGTTAAATGAAAAGAATCATATATGCAGTATAGTAAAAACCATTGGTCCAAAACCTTTCATGAAATGAACCAATTTTATGAAATTAATTTCATGACTTACATGATACACTAAAAAGGAATCACCTCAAATTAAAAATCCCAATCCTGATGATCTCATGATGTGTACTAGTTTCATTAATTTTAAACTTTTGATGCTATAAACCAGTTCATGACATCTTCCCTGAAACAAATTCACATCACTTAAATAGTTTACAATGTGAATGTGTCCAGTAGGAAGAATCAATAGAAAAACATATAAAATCCCCTGAGTCAACCCAAACCCCAAAAAAAATCCCCGTAATATTTTTAAACAATTATACCCAGACTCTATTAATTCAAAAAAACATACATCCCCCAACTTTAGGTCATTTTATTTAAAAAATTCTATGCATCCTTAAAAGATCCAAAACATAACCAAATGAAGATGGAAATAAAGAGAGAGATTATATACCTTAAAGAAGGAAACGGAATGTTAAAAACTCCTCACCAAAATAATTTACATCTTCTAGAAATCACGTAAAATAATGGTTCTCTGGAAAGAGGTAAGTCCACTACTCCCTCACTAACATTTCATGCTCCCAAGTAGCATAGGAATTTGATTCATGTTTAAATAACACTCTAACTAATTGGATATAATTCACATGAAAAACTATCACCTAGATTAAATGATCTCTATTGGATTCTCTATAACCAAAATGTCTAGCATTAACTCAATCTCTTACCAACTCAGAACATGAGATGGGTCAAGATGGTACTTCCAGATCCAAGATATATGGAAAGAATCATGAATATTGTTCAACAAAGCTGGTAATTCCAACCGATAAGAAACCTTCCCATTCCACATAGTGACCTCAAATGATCCAACATATCTCGGAGCCATCTTTCCCAATTTCTCAAGATGATGATAACCCAATCAAGGATTAACATTTAAGAAAACCTGATCAAAAATATAAAAATAAAAAGTTTGATGTTGATGATCCGTAAATGATTCCTGCTAACTCTGAGCTATTACCAGATGTCGATGTATATCTTGAATCCTCCCCAACATCTTTTGAACAAGAATTAGTACCACAAGAGAGGTATCACCCACCTCTTCCCAATAAGGAGGTAACCTTCATTGGCGACCATACAAAGCCTCAAAGGGTTAGATTATGATCAACAACTAATTTATATAGTTATAAGAAACTCAACTAGTCTAATATGGTGATCACATGATACACTAGAATCCAAGACACAGGTGCAGAGCATGTCCTCTAGGACTCTACGATATGGATAGAATACTTCGTCTGATCGTCTATCTATGGATGGTAAGTTATACTCAACCTAACCGGATACCCCATTTCCTCCTGGAGACTCTTTCAAAACCGTGAGGTTATTTTAAGATCCTTGTCTAAAAAATAGTATAGGGAACCCCATGTAATGTAACAACCTCCTACACAAACATCTTTCCCAAATCTTCAACTATAGTGGTGTCATGTTCAGAATGAAATTAGTTGATTTCATCAACTTCTCAATCACAACCCAGATAGTATTTTTTCCTTAAGGAGTATATTTTAAACAAAAAAAATACATGGACACCACATCCCATTTCCAAACTGGTATCATAAGAGGCTGGAGAAAACTATATGGTTTCATATTCTCTACCTTTATATATTGAATGGTGTAATGATGGGACACATAATCTTCAATGTCACACTTCATACCTGGCCTCTAGAATCATCGTATCATATCATAATACATCTTTATAGTTCCTAGATGTACATCCCATTAAGAAATATGATAGTAAAAATAATAATCTCCCCATAGATGTTGGTACAGCAAACCAATCCACAAAGTGTAGAAAACCATCTAAAAAGATACCAACCAAAAATTGTCTCCCTTTTATAAAGGGTTTCTCAAATTCCTTTGAACTCATCATCCCCCTACTGAAGTTGTATAATAGACTCAAGGAGAGATGATGATTACTAAAAAATGGTCATAACCATACCTAAAAACCCTCCCAAGCATCTGTATGCAACTGAGTGAAGAGTCCTATAATGTTTCATTATTCCTTCAATTCTAAAACTTCTTATGAAAGCACTTTCTGACTAAGAGAATTTTCAATGAAATTCCCCTTACCTGGGGTATAGGTGATGTCTAAGTTGAATGTATGAAGGTATTACACCCACCACATTTTCCTAAAATTCAATTATTTATGAGAAAATATATATCCTAGACTCTTATTTTTATAAAATATTATGAACATATCCTCAAAGAGATAGCTCTACCAATAGTTAAGTGCATGCATAAATATGGAATGTTCCAAATCATGACTGGAGTAATTTTTCTCATGTGTCCAAAAATGAAGACTGTCATATGACACAACATGCTCATTATATATAATCACACAACCCATACCAGCACCAAAATAATAGCAATACACCATATATCCTTTATCAGAATAAAGTAAGATCAAATTAAGTGTTGAAGTTAGGATACATTTCAGTTAATTGAAAGAAGAATGACATTTTATATCCCTTTTTAATTTCACTTTTTTTTGTAAGATCAATCAAAGGTGGTTCCATATTTGAGAAATCCTTGATGAACTATTGATAGTATCCATCAAGACCAGGGAAGCTCTGAATCTTAAAGTTGTTTTGTGGATCCTCTCATGATAAGACAACCTTCACCTTCTTTGGATCAACTAATTTTCCATGATTAGAAATATTTTTCCCCAAAAACATCACTTCTTGGATCCATAAGCTACATTTAAAAATATTTTCTTACAAATTTTTACTCCTTAGGATTTCCAAAACCAAACCCATATAGTTCTTATTCTCATGCTCGGATCTCAAAAAAACCATAATATCATATATGAACACTACTAAAAAAAGTGTTCAGATAATGATGGAATATCTGGTTCATCAAGGCTATAAAAATTATAGGAGTGTTAGTCAAACCAAAAGGAATCACAAGATATTTATAATGGTCATACCTACACTAGAAATACATATTTAGAATTTCTGATTCCTAAACCCTAAGATGATGATAACCCAATCAAATATTAGTCATTTAAAATAACTTTACCCCCTTTATCATATCAAACAAATCATCCACATAGGTAAAAAGATACTTATTCTAAATTATAACTCAGTTCAACTTATGATAGTCCATGAAAAATCAAATTGAACCATCAACCTTCCTGGAAAAGATCATTGGGGATGCCGAAGGTGAAACATTGGGATGAAGGAAACCTTTATCTATCAGATCATCCAACTAAATCATGAGCTCTTTTGGTTATATTGGAGCCATATGATAAGTGGGTATCGATATCGGTTGTGTACCCAACACCAGATCAGTTATGAACTCCACCTCCCTCTCTAGCAGAATATTGGAGAAGTATTCTTGGAAAACGTCAGGGAATTATAGAAAACTTGTAGGAAGATCAATAAGAGAAGAAACATCATCAGGATCAACTACAATAGTAGACAAAAAACTATTGATCTCTGAGTGTAAAGGTCTTCCATGACCATACCTCAGATCCCACTCTCCCTGAAACACCCAAGATCTCCCATAGATAGTAAGTAATGATAAATGCCAAGGATAACAATCAACCTCAACATGATGAGAAATAAGCCAATCCATCTTGATGATGTTGTCAAACATATCCTGATTGAGAATAAGGAAATCTCAAACTAACTCTACATATTCTATCTATAACAAACAAGGACATATAAACCCCTAAACTTTCCTCTTCCCAAGAGGTGTCGCTAACTCTATAACAAAGGACATGAGTGCTATTGGAATTTTAATCACATCAACAAAATATGAAAAAATAAACAAGTGGGAGGCACTGGTATCAAATAAAGAATTAAATACATAAGATGAAATAAGATAGTACCTCACACTTTCATCAGTCCCATGTATACCTCCTTTAATAACTCATCCACTGTGTGAAGGCACTTCACTCCTAAAGCTTGTGGCTAGAGCCCTGTAGTACTTGAATTATATAGATGCACTGTAGTGACTTTTGGAGTTGATGATCCAAAATTATAATGAGGTGTAGACATATCCCGACAGAATCATTGTAGACGAACATAGAGACCAAAACTATTCCACATTGTAGTAGGCACAGAACAGGAAAATAGAGTGTCCCCATCCTTGAAAAACTAATAAAAATCCCGGGGCAAACTATTGGTTGTAACTGATGGTGAAGAGGAGGCTAGCTATTGATAACCACCTCTACCACTCCTACGATGATCATGACACTTACTATTCTTACCATACATGCCATTGAAGTTTCCACTGGGTAGAAGAGAAGTTCCAGAAGATCCAACCTTTCCTAACAATCCATCTCTTTCATCATATCCCATTTACCCTCTCTACATAGGTAGGAAGATTCATCATAAATATCTTCAATCTGATATTCTATCAAAAACCACACAAATACTTATAATCCTTTAGTTGATCATTATTTATTACCTCTAGAGAATAACAAACCATCTTTGTGAAATTTTTGGTGTATTCCAACACTAAACACTCTCTATAATACAAAGAGAGGAACTCCATAGACTTCTCCATCATCAAAGACTCTAGATATAACTATTGGAAGAAGAGGGTCTTGAAACTGTTCCATTCCAAGACCATGTGTCTATCTTCCTATACCATGGAATCTTACCATCGCTTTATAGGACCCCTCGATTCTGGACATCACACCTTTAACCTTGATATTCATAGGTATTTTGAGGAAGTTAAATATCATATAAATATTTTATATCCATTCCTACACCTCTTGGGTCTCATTAATACCCTTAAAAGAAGTTGTTTTCTCAAGTAAAATCTACCTAGATCAATCCCTTACTCCTCTAACTCCTGTATGAACCTAAATAACTATATTTTTGAATTGTGGAAAACTTTGGTCCACAACACAAACTATTCACATGATAGTCTCTATAAGATTCTAATCAAAAGGAAGAATCCCTTGGGGATCATCCACTGCAATATCCTATGGATCCCATGGAATACGTCTCGAAGTCATATTGTTACACACTGAAAAAAGAAGAAATGATCATACAACTGAAAAAATATCATTTTAAACAAGAAAACCTTAATAAAAACTGATATTAATATCAAAAAATCAAAATAGAAGACACACATCCAAATATATCATGTTAACTTGAGTCTCTTCAAGTAAAGAGCTTGTAAGGAACTCACCACAACCTACATCTCATGTTTCGGTAATCCTATCATCATTCTACCAACTTCCAAAGACTGAGTATAACCATGATCTGATACCAAACTATAACGAACTAACCCAGACACCCTCACAAACCGGTACCTAACCTGACCCATAACATACCTGAAGGGTGTTCCCGATCCCCATGCACTGATGAGTAGCACCAGAACATCAACAAAAACCAGAGGGAATGATTTCACCCAACCTAAAGTAGACAACATGGAATATATATGTATATATACATAGTAAAGGGAAATAGAGGAAGAGAGAACAAGAATAAATATATGTTTCATAACTAAAAGAAGATAGAAAATTGATACAACTAAATAGTAGTTAAACTTTATGGTACGACTCTAACAACAAAGGACAAAAACAAAAATGAGAAACGGTTACTTCATGTGATATCATGGGGAAACTCCCTCCATCTCACCACCCGCTTCCCAAACACAGCTGGCAGAAACCTCACCACCTCAATAAGTGCCTTTCCTTTTCCTCTATCAAATAACATAACTAGGTATATGTACTTCTGAAGTGATGTATATGGTGTCCTCTAAATAGACTTAGTACGGTCCCACCCTGGTGTTTGATAACAAGTCTATGTAAAATAATCCAAATATACTCAACATTAAATAAAACAATCCATAATAATTAGTTATATGGGTTTATATCAAAAACATGGTAAAACATTGCCCTTTTCCATAGTTCCAAATAATCCAAGTAAAAAAGTTTCAAATCATATCCAATATATCAAAGCAGTTCAAAGAATATATCACATATCATATCAAATTCAACACAATACAAACCAAAATCAAAGGTAACATCATTCCAAGGATCACTACAGGTCAAGCTAGTTAGAACACTCACTCCCAAACATATGAAATCACACACAATAGGTATCTATACATATGCATAGAATCTAGAGAGTATAGTAACACCCCAACAAGTTAACCTCCCAATGGGTCTAACAAGTCCCTAGAAAAACATCCCTAGGGAGTAGAGGAACACCCCATGAGTGACTTCCACGAAAATATCAATGAACAAGGCCTATTACTACACCTTCCATCTAATTTCCCGAGGCTTTACATGTGCTATGTTTTCCAAAACATTTTATCGAAACCATTATTTGAAAACCATTTCATAAATCCATTTCCTATTTCTTTAAAAATACACTTTTCTTTTACCAAAATAAGGGGAAGCCATATTTTCTCAAAAACTCATTTGCACACATGAACAAATCAATCGATCGATCATTCCATTTTATCTTTAAAGTTATTTATCAAAACCATGAAAATTAAGGTTCATCACAAACATTCTAGATATGAAACCACCTCCCTCAAATCAGTTCTCACATTCCCACAATATAATCCACTAACAAGGAATGCAAATACAACACAAGAGGCCCTAGAACTAATTCCCATGTCTTAGAAACAATTTAACAAGGGAAGTGGTCGATGGATAAGATAATTCAAACATACTTCAAGGAACTCGCATGTCACACCACAACTAACACAAGGTTCATTATTCAGGAGAATATCACACGAATGATCTATAAATAATCAAGAAGAATGTAACCACAAGATCAACATATCCACAAATATAGTGAAATGTCTCTACTATGATCAATGGAAATGAAGAAGTAGAAAAATATATTAACCAGAGAGACACAGTGAAACTAACATGTAGATCAATCACTAAAGAAAATGATCCAGAAGGAGAATAGATCCCCAAATTTCCTAGGATATCTCCTAGGTTTTGAGGGATAACCTTTCACATCGAATTAAAATAATTATAAATGTAGCATGAAAAAAACCGATGGTCCTATACCTTCCAAAATGTGGACCCCTTTCATGATGTGAATTTCATGACATACAAGATACACAAAAGGAGGCATCACTTAAGATTAAAAATCATTATCCTAATGATCTTATGATGTAAAGTAGTTTCATGGAATGTATGGTTTTCACTCTCTAAACTAGTTCATGAAACCTTCCCTACAAAGAATTCATGTTGTGTAAACAGTTCACGATGTGAATTTTTCCAGCATGTATAATCTCCATAAAAACTTAAAAAAACCCATGGTCAACTCGGACCCCAAAGTATATCCACTTAAGCCTTTTACACATTTATACATGGACTCCATTAATTAAAACAAACATATATCCCCGAACATTAGTTCATTTTCTCCGATGAACACCCTCCATCCTCAAAAGTCCCAAAACATACCCAAATGAATAGGAAAAGAAAATGAGAGAGAAAATGTAACTGGAAATAGGTAAATGGAATTTTATAGGTTCCAACAACTTCTTTCATATACTTTGTCCCAATAAGATAGTGGCTGACACCAATTTTTATATGATTCCTCCAATGGTGTTATCTGTATACTAGAATGAAAACTATTATTATAAGAAAACTCAACTAATGAAATATGTTGATAAAAAATTCACTTGTAAATTCATTGAATAATATAAAAGAATGTCTTCCAAAGGATGAATCATTCATTCTAGTTTTCCATCAAATTGAGGATGCAAATTTTTACTGAAATTTAATTCAGTACCCAATGACTTCTGAAGGAATTTCTAAAAATTAGAAGTAAATATGGGATAATGGTCGGACACAATAGAGTGATGAAATCGATATAACCTTATTATCTATTTGAGATAAAATTTATTAATTTGGTCTAAATATATGGTATTTCAAATATAATGTAAATGTATAGAGTTATTCAATCAATCAATAATAACCCAAATTACATTATTGCCTCAAGATGTCTTTGGAAATCCCACAACAAAATCTATAGATTAATTTTCCAATTTCAACTTTGGAACTTGCAAACATTGAACCATCCCTTTTGTTAATTTTCATTTGGCTTTAACCTAGGGACAAGTTAAACATTTCCTGGTAAACTATACAATGTATTTATTCATTCTATCCCACCATTATTACTCCCAAAAGTCCCTATAATTTTTTTTATAACTAGGATGAATAGAAAAGGGAGATCTATGAGATTTAGTGAATAATTTGTTTTTAAATAGGAAGATATCTAACACACACAACCTTTCTCCAAATCAAAAAAAATCCTCTTTGTCAATGTTAGATTTATGAAAATTACATTCCTTTATAAATTCCACCTTTTCTTTCAAATCACAGTCTTTCATCGGGGCTTATTTAAATGTTTATCTCAATAACAACCGTACTATAACTTGAAACAATATAAAGGATTTTATTACATGGAAAATTTCTAGGATAACATCCATCAAATCATTTACTAAAGGAAATTTTTCCAGAAGTCTTATGGTTAAATATGCATTATCATTACGACTCAAAGAATCAATTACTTTTTTTTATTTTCATGGATTTTAATAATTTGTGTAATCATAATCCTTTATTAGTTTAAGCTATATTCTCTACCTCATATTCAACTATTTTTGAGTAAATATATATGATAATTATATATTTAAAATTTACCTACATATAAATGATGTATCCATATTTTAAAAAAACATAGAAGCTAGTTCTGGATCATGCGTATGCTAATTTATATCATGAGTTTTTAATTTAAAAAATAATAAACAATTACCTGATCATTATATATCAGAACACAACAATTCCCCTTCAAAGAAGCATAATTGTGGATAAAAAATTTACAATTTCTAGAGGTAAGGGCTAAAACTAGATCATAATCTAATCTTCATTTCATATCCTAGAAACATTCATCACACTCTTTCATCTGGTTTAATTTACCTCTTTTTTGAGTTAATCTAGTTAGTTGGAATGATAAGGAAGAATTGTTTTCAATTTACCTCCATTTTTAACCTACTAATATAATAAAACTATAAATATCTATAACATTTTTAGGTCTTGTACATTATTCAACCATTTGGTTTTAGTAGGGATAATAGTTATGATATATTTAGAAACAATATTTCCAAGCAATGAAATTTACTGCAACCAAAATTCACATTTACTACATTTTTTATATAAAATCTTTTCATTCAATGTTTGAAAATAATAATTAGGTGTCTATCATGATCCTCATGGATTTTTGAATATTCCAAAATATCACAAATAAACACAATCACAAAATTATCCTAATATTTATAGAAAAATCTATTCATATGAATCATTAATACAACTGGTGCATTAGACAGCCCAAAGTGAATAACCACAAATTCATAATTCCCATATCTATTTGGAAACACACAATTTGGAATTTTATTCTCCTTTACCTTCAACTGATGGTATCCTATCCAAAGATCAATCTTTGAAAAATACTATGCTCCTTAGAGATGATCAAGAAAATAATCGATATGAGGTAAAGGATACTTTCCCTTATTAGTAATTTTATTCAAGGATCTATATTCTAAAGAAATACTCATTGAAACATATTTTATTTTAGAACATAAAATAGAAACACCTTTTGGTAAAGTTCTAGGATAAGTGAAACCTTTATCAAGAGATTCCTACACATTCTTTTTCAATTCAAAAAGTTCAACTTGAGTTATTTGATAAGTGTTTTTGAATTGTTTTTTAGAATCATGAATTATGTAAATAGTAAACTGAACCTCCCAATCAGGAATAACACTAGGAAAACCATCAAAAAAATCATCCATATATTTATTCACTATTGGAACATATCTAATTTGAAAATTTTCTTTATTTTCAACAATATGAGTTAGGTAACTTTCATTGCCACCTTTAATCAATTTATCAGTTTCTTAATATATTTTAAATGTATAAAATCATTGAATATAACCTTATTAGCTCTATAATCTATCTTTTAATGATAAACTAAAAGTAAATCCACACCCAGAATAACATCAAACTCTACTCTAGGAAGTTCAACAATATTTTTAGGAAAAACTATTCCATTGATAAAAATAGAAAGATTATTATATATCTTGGTTGCTTAAATACTTCCATCATGAGTTTTCACTAAAATTTATATCTTCTTATCATGAGGTGATATTCACATTTTACTTGAAAATTTCTCAGAAATAAAGGAATGTGGAGATATAAATTCAAAAAATGCATCTTTATAATTTGAAAAAACAAATAATGTACCTATCATCACTTCATTATTCTTCCCAACATCAGCAGTCGTAGTATAAAATGATTTTGAGACACCTTTTTTTTATATTGATGATTTAAACCCAGAACAACTAACTTTAGAAACAATTTAGAATAATTACCCAACTCATTACAATTAAAAAATTTCACCATTGGATAACTATCTGTTTACATAATTATTCGATTTATTGAGACTCTTTTCTTTGTAGTCATGAACCATGTAACCAAACTTACCACACCAGTAACACTTTTTATATCCTATCAAACATTCCCTAAAATGTATTTTCCAAAATTTTGAATATGTTGGTGGATTACCAACATGTTTTTTATTTTACTTCTTTTCCATTGCTTCCCACCTTGACCACTTCTTACTCATTTCATTATAAGGTACAAAAGTTTCATCAAACTTAATTTAAAATTTCTTATCACAATGATCAAATTTCTCATAAATTTTAAATTCTTGTGTGGAAAATGTTCTTTTATAAACTATGTTTCAATACTAATTAAAATCTATTAATTTCACTATCATGGTATGGAATATAATTCAGTACATACCCATCTAATATTGAAAATTTTACTTCATAAATGGATACTGATTCCTCCTCTTTTTTCCTCAATTCCAAGATTTTTTACTCTATTATGAGTCAAACATTCTTAAGAAAATATTTCTCTGGGAAAATATTCTTAAATTAATCTCATACCATGGAATCAATCACTTCTATATCTATTCGGTATTCTTAACCAAATACCTCTATTGATCATCTTCACCATCAAAATGATAAAGGGAAAGCATTTCCTTATGACATTATGAACATCCCATGACATCAAATATTTTTTACAAAGCATTGATATATCCTATAGCTACCACCAGATATAAGGTTCCACAAAAATAAAGAGGGTGTTATTTCATAAAATTCATTATAATGTTCATGTTACTCTATGGAAAATCTAGTTTCTCTCTTACATGGATTCCACCACAATTTATAATATGCATCAACTAATACATCACTAAAAACCTGCATAGTTCTAATTCCAAACATTTTAGACTACTAATTAGAAGGTTATTTTCCTCTTTATACCTTCCTACTTTAGTTTCATTATTTCTTCTATGAAAAATCATTCTAAGAAGACATGAATTAAAAGAAGAAACATGGTAATCTTGAAATGTTATGTCAGAAAAACCATAAAGTATAATATCTAAAGGGTTTTATTTTAACAATATCTTAACCTATAAAGTTATATAAACCATTTATTAGATACCAACTATAATTAACCGACCTTAAAAAATAAAGTAATCTTCATTTTCTAGGCAATAATTCACTTTATTACATTTCAAGGATCTTTATAAATTAATGTTTTTTTAAAATTCGGTTATAAATCTTACATAATAAACTCATATATTAAAAATTGGTCATTTCCAATCATTGTAAATTTTTTCTACAATATAAAAATTTTATGAAGAAACATTTTTATTTTTAAGAAAAATATTCAAGAAACTTTACTTAAATTATTATTTTTTCCTACTCATCCTTAAAGGTAATGGAAAATATTTAAAAATGTGGGATGATAACAAAAATATTAGTATGGGAAAGGAAGGAAAGAATTACATTAGTTCAGTTAAAGGCATGAAAACCCATAAAATGTTTACATTTTTCACATTATTCTTTTATTATAAAAAATATTGCATATCTACATGTGAAAAACACTTTTTTCTCAAAGAAAACCATTAAAAACCATAGCAAGCAATAGAAAACCTTATAGGAATATTATAGAATTATATTTATATCTTGTGTTCAATCATATCATAAATAAATAGATCCCAGTTAAATCCATAGAAAAAAACTCTCTAGTTAACTCCCTCCTTATTTACTTTTAAGAAAAAAAACATTTCCCATTACATTAGAGTGTTATATCAGGCCCCCATATATCGGTCTTACCCATCCTATAAGTTGTATCGATCACACTCATCATAATATATACTATTAAAGTACCATATCATTAATAAAAAAAAATAATCTTTCACTTTTTCATTATAAATCCCTTGAAAAAATTCTTTTAACTCATCCACAAAACAATTCCAGATATGGAAATATCCTTTCTTAAAAACATCTTTTTGAAGAAAAAAACTAAAAAATAGAAAAAAAATATTTGAAAATAGTTTTCATTTTAAACCCATGGAATATTGTAAAATAATCAAAATAAATAATATTATTCATGAAGTTGGAAAAATTTTATCAATTCATATACATTAAAATTGAAAATTCCATTTTCTTTGTGTAAATAAATTAAAAGTGTTCCATATAAAATGTGTAAAAAGATTCCTCCTGAAAACATTTGATAGAAAGTAAAAAGATATATAAAATTTAATTTATATTTATTTTATATAATTAAATATAAATTCATCTATAAAATAATTTTAATAATAATTACATGGAATAAAAATATTTAGAAAACAAACATTTTAAACATTTTAAACAAGGTTCTAAGGTAAATTGTGCTTTTAATAAATTTTGAATCAAAGGTACATTAAAGAATATAACTTGGAATAAATTTTTAAACATGTTAATTTTATAAAGTAATAAAAAATGAATCCATTAGGAATTTTATACCCCACATAATAGAAAACATGGTCTAGAAATAGCTTAAGTCTCAAAGAAAGGTAATTGAGACTAGAAATCCATTATCTGAGTTCTGTCTCATCACATATACTATTTATATAGATAAATAATAAACATATGTTAATTATTTATTTACTAAATATCAGTTTTAAAGTTTATTATTCCTTTCATTTCACTTTTTCTCATATCATATTCAACTACTTAATCAATTAAGTTCATGTCGGACGTTTTGAGGATATTCGGATCATATGTCCAAAATGACTTCGGTATGATAACTATGACCAATAAGATCATGATTGTATACTTTTAAGACTATTAATCCGGTTATAATTATCATTTTAATACATTTATTATACTTTTTTAACTAAACATGTACGTTTATTATAAAAAATGAATTATGTTACATCATGGAGATGGTAGTCCGTATGTAGACATGAGAAAAGTTTCTATTTTTATATAAATGTGAGGAAATGAACGTAAGTGTCATTTTATCTTTTAAAAATTATGATTATATAATTAATATCATAATATTTATTTAAATAAAGTTATATATACCATCCATGTGTGGTAGAAGTGAAAAATAAAATACATCGTTTCACGATGTGGTCGTCTTCATGTGTGCAGAAGCGATGTTTTTATTTTTTATTAAATGGTAAATAAAGAATTAGAATATTTATTTACCACTAAAAAATTAAATTTTTATCATATATATATATATATATCATTTAATTTCATTTTAATCCTTTATTTAGACCATCCATAAGTTTCAGTGATGAAAAATGAAGTACATTGTCTTGTGAGGTGATCATATTCATGTATACATGATCAAAGTTTTTAGTTTTTGTTAAATGGTATAGTAGATAAAAAAGGGTTATTATATAAACATAATAACATTTCAGTAATTGGGATATATGTATTTTATTATATAACAATAGTTAGAAGAGGCTCTAAGGAGTTAAATTAAGAAATAAAAAGAAAATACCCAATTAAGAACTGCACCTCCTCTTCGTAGATCCTCCTTAGGTTTATACTTAGAGCCTTCTTAGAATTGTAGTATAATCAAAACAGAACCTCTAGTAGAGGGTAGAGATGGTAGAAAGTATTTTGGTACGTATTTTTTGAGGTAATAGTCTCTTGATGTGTGGATAAAAGAGGGTATGGAGTTTCCTTTTACAACCAAAGGAGAGGACACATATTGAATTTTACAAAAGATTAAAATATATTAAAGTCTTACTCAACTCAGGTGCCTCCAAAATAAATAATTTTCCAAAATATAATATAGGTTCAAAATATGACCATATAATAGGATTTAAACAAGTTTTTACTTTATTTTAACCCTTGTTATTTTAGTTTTAACCCATTTAACTTGTTTTAAGTCTTACACTATAACTAGATTTTTTACCAAAGTTACTATTCATAATGAAAAAAAAAGAAATTGACCTCATTAGAAGATTTGTAAATGATGATTATAAATATTTATTCCGTTTTATAAAATTCAATTTATATAATTGGAAGAAACTATTTTAAAAACAATCCCTCAAAACATGATGGAAATTGGCTTTCCAAAAAAGTGCCTTTAGGTATAAAAATGTTTTTTATAAAAAATAATTTTTAATGTTGATCCAAATGAAATTAATTGTACTATTTTTAATCAAACATAACTCATCATTTTTTAAAACTAAAATGAAATAGAATGAGCCTATGAAAGAATATAAAAACAAAAAACAGTTTTCTTAAAAATTAGTACTTTCTGTCATTCCCAAAAAAATTATATTTTCAAAAAATTATCACAAAATCACTCTAAGATAATTTTTAATTTCTAATAAAAAAAATTATGTCCTTTTTTAAAATTCAAATTCTATATTTTTGGAATTAAACTTATAAATAAAATCATATAATGTATGAAAATCAATTTATTTAGAATAAAACTATTTTCTTTTTTATTAAGAAATTTCCTATTATTATTCTGAGGAATATAAATATATAAAATCAAATAAATATTAATAAGTTGTGAAATCGATTTACTATTAAAATTATCATGTTTGTTACAATTATTTATATTCATTTGACTATTTTATTTCTATTTTTATCTCATCCATTTATTTTTTATGCTCATGTTATTATTTTTATGGAATTATTTGACTATTTATTATATATATATATTGTTTATATTAAGTTAGTTTTGATTGTGTTCTACCACTTATTGATAATCTGATCTCATACTTTATATGATTTCTCTATTTCCACAGGAAACCATGAATAATGATATATATGATCTAAGGATAAATGTAGAGAAATGATAATGTTTTTTATATTTATATAGTGTATTTAAAATTTAAAATATAATGTAATTATCAAGTATGTATCTAGCCTTCTAAGACTACAAAACTATCAGATCCTAAGTATTTTGATCTATGTATTTTTTACCATTTTAATAAATGACCACCAAATCCAAGTTACTGAAGTTAGAGTTACTAAACTGTGGCCTATTAGAGGTGGTTTTCAATGTCACTTTTTATCTTATTGTCGACTCGAGAAGAGCCTTGGTGAGGTGAGGACATGAAACCACTATAGTAACATATTTAAATGTATATCTTTACATTCAGATCTTTTTACCAATATATCTTTAATTTATTTAGGATGTAAATTTACATTAATTTTAAATTATATTGGTATTATTACTTATTTGTTATATTTTCAAAATCTCTAAGTTCAAATATACTATAAATAGTCTATTAGAATTTTTTTTAAATATATTTTAAATACACATACTCTTTTGTGTAAAGAAAATAACACTTATTTATTTTGTAATAACATTTAAAAAAATATTGTTTATAACCATATCTCATGTGGAAACTTCATATTTCAAGAGAAGTATATTTAAAAATAAAATATTTTTTAAAAAAAATATATCACTAATTGATAGTAATAACAATTTCCCTCGTATTTTAAAAAATAAATTTGATAAAAAAAACTTATAGCTTGGATAGAACTCCTTTTATCCTTTCTTTTTAGTCGATGTTTTTAAATGGATCATATCATAAACCATATGTATAAAAATATCATCTAATTTTATTTAAACAACTATTTTTATATATGAATTAACATATCACGTATGGGAACAATGAGATGATAAATGTATATCTTATTTAAAAGTTCAAAATATATCAAAATTAAAGTAATCCTTTACATTTATTTTTTCTATAGTAGTAACTATTTCTAATTTATTTATGAAAAAATGAATCTTTTGAAATTCTATGAATATTCACAATAATTGTTTAATTTTTATCATGGGCTATAAAAAAAGTTTCATATACCCATTTAGGTATTCTGGGTAATCACATCTTCAATTTCTAGGCTTTCCATAATGGAAATAGTGACATTCCTTCCTCATACCTTCTTTAGGTTTCAATGAACCAATCAGATTATTGGACCTTCTAATGGATTTTTCATCATATGGATTGAACTTTTACTCTTTGTTTATACCATTATAGTGTTATAGCTTGGACCTTATAGATCCTATTTGATTATCATCAAAATATTTCAGAGATCAAGTAAACTTTTATTGAACTCATTCATATTTTAGTTCATAATATATTATTAAAACCCTTCTAGTATTGATTGAAAAATTAATTTTATAGATAGATCTATCCTTAGAGGAATTATGTTGAGTACATGATATAACATTTAAGTTCCTTTAGTTATTTTTTATATACACATTTCTTTTGAAACCTGGTATCCCTCATGAATTGTTTGTTATTGATAGTGTCTCTTTAGGTCATATGACATATTAAATGTATCCTTGTTATCATATTAATTTTTTTACTTAGGTTCTATATATAGAAGTATTAAAGTATATATATCAATAAAATATTTTTTCTATATCAAATAAATACCCATATCCTCTTATAGAACATATTCACCATTTGGTTGTTTAGTAATGGTTCTCTAATAAATAATTTCTTTTCTTGATTGAAAACAACTCTAAAATTTCAATACCAATCCAAGAAGTTTCATCAATTTATAAATCTATCTTCTAAAATTTATCTCAAATACAGGTTTAGTGATGGTTTTATTTTATTTATAATAGAATCACTTTTCATATTAGTATTATGTTTTACATGTATTTAATAATAAATTTTATTAAGTATTCTTATAATAAAATGATGACCCCATTTTCAAATATTCACCATATCTATTAGTAGATAAATATCCATATTTCACTAAAATTTCAGTCACTTTAGAATTTATCACATTACATAGGTATAAAATCATGTCAATCACATCGTGTATGACTTTGAGATAGTTGAGTGGATAACTACTTTCCCAAAACTATCAAATTAATTATTCCAACTTAGATCCTTTAGGCACATAATCTTATTCAGTTCACTCTAATAAGAGTTACATAAAGGTTGAATATAAGCATTTAATCCCATTAGGTTCACCCATACCCAGTATATCTTACACAAAATAATTAATGGGTACACCAAACTATGGTATAAACTATCCATTTTGATAATCAAGGTATTGAAATTTGTTCACTATATAATGAATCTAAAAATTAGTGTTATTAAAGGGTTATTTAATATCTCACTATCTTATCTTATGTATTCCTTTCTTGTATACATGATTATAATGATTTATTTTTCTGTATTATACCTTCTACCAAATTAATATGTTCCAACCATATTAATGTATACAAATTTATGCAACTATTTATTTGTGTCACTTACATAAAAAATTTTAATCACGTGTATGTATATCCAAATGTATCTCCTAAATAAGGTATATAAAACTCTTTCATGTAAAGGTTTAGAATATTATGAAAGAAAATTCAACTTAAGATAAATTATGGTGTGAAAGTTTATCATCTCACACCTTTCTAAAATAGAGTTCAGGATTCCACATTGATGATAATTCTAATACAAAGACTCATTATCCATATATCAATACTATAGAGTAACCTTAATTCAAATATTAGCTTGAATACTAAGACGTATAAATAATAAATATCTTATATACTATTGAATTATAACCCGAAAAAAAATCATAGTATTGGTTGGAAAAAAACTTAATCTTATGTATGTAATTCCTAACATGTAACTCACAATATACTTGGTATAAACAATATAAGAATTAGTTTTTATTGTAAGTGGGTACCCTATAACCAAATTATGTATATACTTTTATTTCTATTAAATATATAAAGGTTGATGTATACATGTGTTTATCTTACCAAAATAGTTTTGATACTTATTCATCCACTATATTTATGGTAATGTATTTAGATTACATATCATATCAAAAGGTAATAGTAATTCACAGGATTTAATAAGAACATATAGATACAATGATAGTAATATTAAATTAATGTCATATGGTTCAGATACATCATAATTATAGGACAAGAATGATGTGTTACCATCAGGTTTTGGGGGATCATAAGCATTGAGACTTATTCTCATAAAGTTTTCACTTGGTGATCTCAAGTAGATGATATCATGATGATTATTCTGCCAATAGAAACACACCATGTTTGAGGTCTCATTGTTTGTTCCTATCTATGAAAATGTTTATTGTTATCCTGACTTGATATCATTATCAATGTGTTCTATTTGATTGTGTACATTTATACGAGGAAAAAACCATGACATTAAAGTCATGGAGAGGTATCTTCTTTTGTGTTCATCTTTGGTGGTATGACGTTGGTTAAATAATAAAGATGGAATTTTTTGTTTATGAGTTGAGGAAGTGATATCTTGAGCCTAGTTGATTAGGATGGAAGTACCTTGATTAAATCCATCCTCATGGTAGAAGAAGGTAATTGTTTCTAGTTATATCAAGGAACAACAAATCAAGAATGAATGATGACATAAGATGTGTATCCTTCTTTATTAGATATCATAAGACAAAGAGATTATATTACACAGTGTGTGTTTGTAGGATGTTTTTTTGTTTCTATGAATATTACTTATCTCCTTAGGGGCATTGATGAGTTGTTATAATCTACTCCTAGTCTATAAATTGTATTCACTACATTCGAGATAAGGGCATAGAGGGTCACACACAATATCATATTCAAACATTTTTCCTATTCAGTTGAAAAGGAATAGAGGACATGGTGGTCCCCACCACATGGTGTAATATTTTTTTAAGAATAAACGATCATCATGGAAAAAATAAATATATTATTATTTGAGTATAGAATAATTCAAGTTGAATTATTTTATTAAAATTATTCACAATACATTAATTGAATACATGGAAAAATATTATACAAACAAATATTATTTCAATATTTATGGTTCATTTAATATTTGAGGGAATTATGAGTGAGTCAAGAAAATACCACTACTAAAAAAAATTCTTTAACAATGTTAGAATAAGCTATTATCAGTGCTCAAAAATAACTGACAACTGGAGCATGCTTAAAAGCCTGAATCTTTTATCAGTGCAAAAAAGTGATGTTAAAGGCCCCCTTTAACAGTTCTAAAAAATAGCTATTAAAATAATCCTTTAACATGTCTTTTTTTAATGTTGTTAAAGGGTCCTTTTAATGATTCTTTTTTTAGAGTTGTTAAAGGGGGCCTTTAACAGTTCTTTTTTAGCGATGTTAAAGGGGGTAAAATTATATTTTTTTCAGACGTCTATGAGCCCAACCCCATTATCAGTGTTTCCAATACACCTTTAATATCAATCCCCCCATATTTATTAGTGATTTTCACCCCACCACCACTTTTATCATCATTTTTTAAATATAAATCCTTATGTGTGCCTGGTTGGATTCCAACCCTACACATATCCTTGAAATATGGAATGCCTTTACCACTACATCATGTTTTGTTGTTGTCTATATAATTATATTTTTGTTTATTTATATATATATTTACATATATTTTTTATTCATATATTTATATAATTATTTTCAACTATATTTATACAATACATGGGTGTGTGTGATATATATATATTCTTATATTTATTTAAATATATCATATATTATATTCATTTACATATACTAGAATATAACATAAATATATATTTGTTTATTAATACACACATATATGTATATATAAACATTATAAATATGTTTGTATAATGTAAAAAATGGTTCGATATTGTTTTAAATACATTTTTAGAATATGTATCTATATACATATATTAGAATATACATATTTACATAAATATGTTCATATATGTATTTATATGAGTGATTTATTATAAGAAAATATAAGTAAATGTGCACATATGTAATTATAAATAAAATTATGTATTGAAAAATGATAGAAATTTCATGTCCATAATATCAATATGAATTTAATATATGGTAATAAATTCAGTCCCCACTGAAAAAGATAAAAAATACCCCCTTAAATGAGGCTTAAAATCCCTCAAATGTTAAAAAAATTAGAATACCCCGACTAAAAACTCGTTTTTTAGACTTTTTGGGCATTTTTAGACTTAAAGAATGTGACAGAGGTTAACATTTATCATTAAGGATGTAGATCATGTTGTAGGCTTTAATTTTATACGTGTTAGAGCCCAAACAGACAATCGGGTCAAAAGTTATAGTCATTTGAAGTTTGAGTTACGTTTTCTACTTATTTTAGATCTTTTATTAATTTTTTGATTTTTTTTCTATCTTTAAATTGATATAAAATGACTATTAATCGGTAATAATAAGAAAATTATTAATTAAAAATATTTTTTTAATTATTTTATAATCCATATTCACTAAATATATTATATATTATGTGTAAATTCCTATTTACCTTATCTAAAACATATTTAAAAAAATATATATTTTATTTATATCAATATAAATAAATCTATAGATTAATATATTATTGTCAATGAAATATAATATTTTCTGAATTATATCATTATCAGGACTACAAAAAAATTATGGATAAATGGGGGGTCTTTATCATCACTTCTAAAAAAGCGCTGATAACCCCCCCCCCCCCTTATCAGTGCTTTTACAAGCGCTAATAAAAGACCTCATTTATTAGTTCTTTTTTAAAAGAACTGATATAGGGTGGGCCTTTATCAGTGCTTGTAAAAAACTACTGATAAGGGTTGGTCTTTAATAGTGTTTTTTAGCACTATTAAAGACCCCCTTTAACAGTGCTTTTTTAGTGCTAACAAAGGAGGCCTTTAACAGTGTTTTTAGTTAGTGATGTTAAAGCCCTAGTTCTAGATAAACCAAATTTTATAGTACTGGACTCGTTTTTATCACATAATATATTGATTATATATTAAAATTGATAAAAATATAAATGAAATTATGACACAGTTAGTTTGTCAAAATATGTCATCTATTTTTTATTTAGGGGGTGTTATATATACGGGCACTAGGGAACCCTTTCTATGTGTTTAATTCCTGATATATAATAAAATCTAATCACATTTCCATTGGACTATTCATTCCCACAATTTTGATATCTCCTTTCTCTTTCTTTCCATATCTAAGAGAGATAAATTCCACATCTAAGTATTTGATCTTCATTTCCCTTCATGAATCGAAGGGATGGGATCACGGTGATGGTCGTGATACTGAAGGATTTATCAGAGCTCTATGATAGCACCCAAAATTTGATGAACAAAGTTTACATAGACTCTTGAAGCATTTTTGGATGATCTTGAGGGGTTCAGTATCATATCATTCAAACAATGATCAATGACAATGAGCTGCAGTCGAACGTGCCACTGATTTAAATGAGACAATTGTTTATTTAATTTTTTTTCTTAAATAATTCAAGTGATATCTTCAATCCTTTATCGGGGCTCAAATTACCAATGATGATGACGTTTCATCAATCCAGTGATGAAAATTCTAAAATATATGGCCCAATAGCTTTTGTTTCTCACCCCAGTACCATCAGTTTAGACAATTTAAATAAAGGCATGCATTCATTCATAACAAAAAATGATTTATATTTATGAATAATAAACAAATAAGTAATAATTAATGAATGATTGATTAAAATATTTATACATGAATATACATTCATAACCATTTCATAAACAAAGAAATTATAAACAATAAATAATTTAAACATGTTTTTTTGGATATTCTATAACATATAAATATGATCAGTTCACATTTACATTTCAATATAAACTCTTCATATTTCTTCATTTACATTGAAAAGATATGAAATTAATCATATTAAAATATATGATTCTCTCTAAAATTTAAACTCATTCATATTTCTTAATATCTAAACACACTACTAATTATATAAACAATTATATTATTATAATATCATATATCTTATCTTTATTAAAAAAATTAATCAAATCCACCTAAACCATTTTGGTTTGGTTTAAACAAAATTTCTAAAATGAGGTATTTAATGTGAACAATTCATATTATAATTCATCAACGTTTCATATAAAAAATATAAGTTTTTTTTATATTTCTCATTATTTTAGAATTTATAGATAGTTTATAAATTAATTTATAAATTTAAAAAATTACTTTATATTTAAATAAAAAACATAAACCACTAAAAATAATTTTAACCCTTTATCTAATCCACTAAAACACATTTTAATACAATCTAAATCCCCTTTAGAATTCTGTGTAGGTTTATAGGTTCCGCATCGAGATATTTATAATAATACTTAATATTAAATAAATTAAATTTTTCTAACGATGTAATCACAAGATAGGAGTAGTGTACACTACATTTCCCATGTTATAAAACCCAACTATAAATGTTTTACTTGTCATTGTAGGTAGAAAAATAGACACAACGTAGCCCCTCAAATCAAAATGTGACTAGAAAACTAGGCAAGACGTGCCCTTGTTGTGATGCTCTATTTTCATATATATTTTAGTGTTTTTTAATCCTCAATATGGTCAATATTATCTTATTATGTGAGCTTTTAGGAGATCTTTGTAGCCAAAGAACTCTCAACTCCAAAGGTATCCATCAGTTGAATGAATCATCAATCACACTTCTTGTTAGGATTATCCTTATTCAATGACCTAATAGGACCTTTATCAAAGGAGTAAGAAGTGTATGAAAGCATCAATTATTAGAGTTGGTTCCATATAACCAACTGGTTTTTTTACTTTCAAGTACCATAATATTAATAAATATATTATCACATGATAATTTTTATTTTTCATGAAATTAATTTAATAATATTCTTAGAGTCTTTGTCACATCGAATGGTTATAGTTTTTCACCACAATAATGAGAACCCATAGTTGTTATGAAAATATTATTAAACACATGTCAGGTTATCTAGATAACTCCAATTTGATGAGAAAAGGATGTTGTTTGTCTCTATGGTGTCAAAGTCTGATAATACATTGAGACTTCTTATCATGAATTTCACACTCATTAATATCTAAGAAATGAATTTATGTGGGGAAACATGCCTATGGGAATTCCACATGTTTATGTTTCATTGGATATTGATATTCAAATATGTGTGTATTGGTCCTTAGACTTGAGGTTATTATTATTATTCTGTATCATGAATCATGTACTTTGATGTGTAGATGAGAACAATGATGAAATATGTTTTTGGTGTGGTAGCATGCATTGGGTGTGTCCAAAGTGATATAGCATTAATTAAATAAACCAGGAAAGGATTTTTCCCTTTAGAGTTAATGGAAGAAGATATATCTTTCCCTTTGATTGAAATGAAACTATTTGATTAAATCCATGGTCATAGTAGTTCATCGACAGGTTCATTTCAGATAGTCAAAGAACGATAAATCAGAAATATTTTGTGATGACACAAGTCTACATAATACTTGGTGAGATATCGCGACAAAGAGATTATATACAAAGTAGCATTCATAGGAAGGTTTTTATCATTGTGATATTAACTTCTTTCTTTATGGGCATCTTGATGCGATGTTAGACGTTGGTTTTGGACTTTAAGTAAGTAAATCTAATATCATTTAAAAGTGACCAAGAGGTTCATGCACTAAATGATTCCAGAATCTTTTTAAATTCTATTGAATTTAAATAATATAAATAAATATTATTCTCATCTTATGGAATAATATTATTCAAGTATCATCAATCACATACATTTAATCACTAGATATTCAAGTTTAGAATATGTGAGTTGAATATTATCTCATATTTATTATTCATAAGGTAATAAATAAATATCTATTTATTCGTCAATTTAATGAATTTATTAATATAAATATTTATTTAGTTACATGAATATTAAAATAAATATTTATTCATGAGTTTAGTAAATATAATATTAATAAAAAAATATTTATTCTTGAGTTTAGTGAATATAATATTTATTTATTTATTAAATAAATAATATATTTATTTGATTAAATATTTTATTATTCAATAGTGTTGTTCAAATATTCATAGAGCATGTGTGGGTACAACCAGAGGAATCAACATTTTGATTCTCAACTACAATGAAAACAAGAAAAGAGTAGTGTTAGAATTGATCATAAAGAATTATCATGTTCTATATAATTATTTTTTTAATTAATTGTGAATAAAATATAAAATAACGTCTCTTAGAGGATTCTAAGATTTCCTTCATCATGTTCGTCGAATATTATCTATTGAAACTAATGAAAACACATTTTTAAGCATCAACCTAAAGATTTTTTTGAACCCTACAACCTTCAAGGGGTATCAATGTGGCCACATTATAATTTATAATTATTTATTATTTGTTTGATTAGTTTATATATTTTTTACTTTCTTTTCATTTCAAGAATTCTATTCTCAATCCAAAATAAAATATAACACATTCATTTCAATTGATATTAATAAGAAAAATCCAAGGAAAAATGATGAACACTAAAATATCTCATCCAAATGTCCCAGGTTGTTGAATAGATGACATTGATACACAGAGTGTAACAGTAAACTATGCATCATATACCCAAGAACAACCACAAAAGATGCGTGATGCATTAATCACAGCATGTCATGAGTAAAAGTGTGCAATTTCACTACACGTTATGCATTTACTACCAACCTAGTACATGGATTGGTATGGATTACACATCGTTTGGCTAGTGTACACATCATATAAACTCACATGGTTTTGACTATGTGTGAGTTGTGGAACATCGCATGGTCAATGTATATGGTGCCATTACATGTTACATATTGACTTCTAGTTGAGTGATACTTCTATAATTAAATTATACTGAGTGTAAGTTAGATTTACACATCATGTAACATAACATAACTCATGAAAGGTACACATTGGTATTTTAGGTGTGAAATATTGGGGGCCAAAATTAGATTACATTGTGTGTATGTACATGTCATGTAACACCTATAAAATTATGAAAGGTTCATGTTGATACAGACATGCCATGTGAGTCAATATGTGGATAAATAAATAAAAACTAATGTATAAATTTTGTAGATGGTTTTGTACACCGTGTAATGGTTTTTTTTCCACACCAGGTATATACTGAGTAATTTTCAATGGGTTGTGTGAATATAAATGCTTAAAAACTATTATTCATGTAAATTATTCAAATATAAGATGTGTAACAGTAAAGTGTGAATAGTTTACTTCAAGTGAATAACTAGTGATACATACCAAATATATTTATGTCATGTCGTTTGGTTATACACACTTTCAAGACTATACAAATTGACCCACAGTACTACACATTGTGTGGGCATACATGATTTGTAAGTACATAGTACACAATGACTATACGTAGCGTAAGTCACACGACGTGTCGAGTGAAAGAACACACCATGTAATAATTAAAATCTAAAAATGGATTTAATAAAATGAAAAGAGTCATAAAATGTGTTTCCTCCCATCGATACATGTCATGTACTTAATTCAAAACATAATTTTTAATTTATTTAAATTATACATGATGGGAATCTTGTTTTTTCTCAAGGACTGTTTGGATAATAAATTAGTATTAAATAATTTATTAATTAATTATCATATTAATTTATTAATTTGAGTAAATTTATTTAAATGATAATGAATTGAAATGAATACTTTCTGGTATGTGTAGTCATTGCATATTGTGATTGTTCATAATCTTGATTGACATGTGTATGTGTTTGGCTTATTTAATTTAATAATTTATTAGTGATCTGAGTAGGATAGAAAGAGAGGGGTGAATTTTCTTTTAAAAATTAGAATAAAATGAAATGAAAATTTTAAATTATACATAACAATTAAAAGAGGAATCATATTAGAATAAATAAAAGTAAAATGCAAGATGAAAAGGGAGTTCAGCCAAAACTCAATTTGAGTGCCTCTATCTCCTCCCCCCAAAGGTTTCAGGGTTATGTTATCTCTTGGATTTAACGATAACCAAGATACTCGAAAACCATTTTTTTAATTTTTTATAACTGAAAACTCAATACAAATAAAGGAACTTATTTTTTATTGGTTATAGCAAGAAACCCAAAAACACTCACTTTAGTCATAGTGAGAACCCAAGAAGAATAAAATGGAAAAGAGGTTTTCTTTAGTAAAAACAATTTATAGAACACTATAAATTATTAATAAGAAATAAATTTAAAAATGATAGAAATAGAGAGAAATAAGTGAGATAACAACTAAATATAATAATAGGCACAATATGGCTCAAGGTAAGGAACAATAGTAACCGGTGGGAAGCAATATTTTCCAAGACTTATTAGGGTGTATTTATAGACTTCGTAGGTCCATTAATTATTTTTGGAGATACTGGGAATCCAAAATATCCACTAGGAGGTGAAAGGGTCCATATGGTACATCCCATAATATTTGGTTTTATGTTTTGGAAAAATTCCACTGGCCAACTTCTAAACTCCATTGGCTGGCTGGTGGGCAGGCAGTGTATAGGCGTCATTGTCTTTCCCACACCGGATGATCGGTGAGGCTCACCAGTTGACTAGGGTGGTTAAATGGTGTATAGGTTCCACTATCTAGTACACCAACTGGATGGTTTTTTTCCTTCATACGGCTAGTAGAATGCCCGATGAGGTTGTTAGTTAAAGTCATATGATAAGATTTATTTTAAATAAATATTTTTAAAGTAATTTCAATTTGAATTTCAATATTTCATAAATGAATTTTAAATATATTTTAAAATGATTTAAAACACTTAAAAATTAAATCAAGTTAAGTATAAAATTAATTTAACACAATTCATGTTCAAAAAAATTGAATTTTAGACAATTAAAATGGCTTATAAAAAAATTTATAAAATGTATAGAGAAAATAAAAAACATTAAAAGGAGTTAAAAAATAGCCCAAAGTTTTTTTATTTTAAATTGGTTCAACTCTTATAACATTTCAGGAACCTAATTTTCATCGTTAATGGAATCATCAATATTTAGGGGCTCTAGGTGTGAATCAAAAGCAAAATGTTCAACTTCATTTAAAACTAATATTTTAGTACGTGTATTAGATTGAAAATCACCAAAAAAAATTTATAATGGATTTCCTTTAGACTTTACCCATGCCTTAGATGATTGTATTGATGGTGGTTCTTCCTTAACTTCAATTTATTTAGAAGGAGGAGGTTCATTCAAGGTCAAAATTTCTCGATCAACCTCAAAATCATCAATTTGGGGATGAGGTTTATGAAAATGTTCATCAAATTTTATACGAATATATTATTCTATAGTCTTCGTCATTTTATTGAAGATATTCCATGATTTACATTAGTTAGAGAACCCAAGAAATATTCCTTCATCGAATCTGGGTTTAAATTTTCCTAATTCTTCTTTAGTATTAAGAATATAGCATTTACTCCCAACCACCTTAAAATAGCCAACTATGGGGTTTTTATCTTTCTAAATCTCATGTCGGGTCTTCTTAAGGATTGGTCTTATGAGAACATATTTCAAGGTATAATAAGATGTGTTGACTACCTCAACCTAAAAATATTGAGTGAGTTTAAATTAATTCAATAGAGTTATTGAAATCTATTATAGAGTTCGATTCCATATTTCAACAACCCCATTTTATTGGGAAGTCTAAGGAGGATAAAAGGAATGATTATAACCTTTTGGATTGCAATTTTTTTCAAAGAAATATATTTTCAAACTCCCACCCTCTATGATCACTTCAGAAAGATATGATCTAATATCCTTTTTCATTTTAAAACTTTTTGGTATATTTAATAATGACTTTATAAACCTCATTTTTATGAGCCAATAAATAAATTCAAGTAAATCTGGTATAATCATTGAAAATTATAAAAGTGTAAGACTTTCTTCATATAAGTGTAACTTGGGGTTAGTCCAAATAAATCAATATTTTATATTTTATATTTTCCATTGAATAGAAATGTGTTTGACAACTTGTAACACACGCAACACTAAACCACAATGAACCATAAAATGTTATATAACCATTAAAATGTATTCATATATTTGGAAGGAAAAATTATAGGTAACCTAATTGTAAAATATATGTAGAAATAAAAATAAAGGTCATTATTAATATTAATTCATTAATAAAATTAAATTTGTGTATCTAAGTAACTAATAATACTGATTGATGCTTTAAAATGTAACCCTTCTAGAATTAGATTTTATGTGCTTAATTTTATGATACTATATATAATATGGATAAAAGATATTATTTATAAGAATAATATTTTAACACCATATTTGATTAAAATTTGATAGGAAATAAGGATAATAATAATTAATATTTTAGAAAATTATTTTCCAATGAAATGATTTTTATTATATATTTATGTCTTTATTTAAAAGTTAATTTCTCAAATTAAAAAACATTTATTTGACCAAATTAAATTCATTTTTTGAATTTATAATAATAATATTATCTTAAGATTATTTTTTGGTAATTTTTTAAAATAATTTATTTTTAGGAGAATAGTGAAAAAATAGATTTTTTTTACTAAAGTCATAGTGTTTATCAATATATCAAGAAGTAAGTATAACTTCAATACTTATAAAATATTTTACATGATCAATGATATATTTGAGTAGTAAAAATATACATTTAAAAATATTATTATTATTTTTTTATGTTTGGAAATGTTTGCATGGAATATCAAAAGTATTTTATGAATTTATAAATGCGTGAATAAACGAATCAATCCATTTCAGAAATAGTAAAGTTTTTAAAGAAAACGGATCCACAAAGTAATTGTTTTTATCCACGTAGCATGCATGCTATGTGGGTCATCACTCCACATAGGAGCCCCCATTATGAAAATATGTTTTTGGGACAAGGAATGACATCTGAGCCCCTCATAAAATAAAATTCATTTGTGGAATGAGACGTCAATTTTTGGAGCCACACAAAAGAAAATTCATGTGTGTATCAAGGCATCACCTTTTGGCCACTGGTAAACAAATTTTTATTTTCGGGGTGAGGAGTTATCTTCAAACCTCCCACAAACCAAAATCCTTCATGGGTGGTGGTTTTTCATTACTTCTGATCAACCCAAGAATGGTTATATCTATATGCCTATAAAAACCCCACACAGGGAAAAATAGGGGGACACACAAAGACACATACATGAAGATATAGAGAGAAGATAATCCAATAAAGTGATTTTTAGTAGGTAATCATTTACCACATATCATAAAGTGAGAAATTGGATTCACCTGACCACCCACAAAGGGGTGGCCCCTTGAAAGAACTCATCCACATATAAAAATACTTTTTGGGTGACCCTCTACATATAAAAAATCATTTACAAACCACCATTATGAAAAAATATGTGTATGGAGTCTTTTAAAACTACCATCTTAGATAGAAAACAGTATGCGAGATGGAATCCTTTGGTCTCAGAACCCTCCTTCTACATACTGCTTTTCCTTACCTCGAACCCTACACAAATTGTCTAATTATCCCTCTCCATCAACCTCTCCATCGAAGCATTATACCCAAAATGGGCCCCTTTGTGAACCACCAAGATAAGGAATCTTCCAAATACTCCCGATATGTGTGATCAGAGTACATAACACATCAGTATTCCCTCTTGATCATACATAGCATGGTAAATGATGTCATACTATTAAACTACCTAATAAGGGGGATCCTTTGATTTTTCTTTATCATACATTCATGTGGTAATGAGGATTACAACCAAGGTATGGAGGAATGTGCCACCTCAGGATGGAAAACTGCATATGTGGCCCGTAGGCCCATCCACTTCCTCCCTTACATTTTTTGAAATGGGAGGAGGGGGATCTTTGAGAGGGAATACGTCATGGATTAAATCCCTAGTCTTTATTTTAGGCTGAATCCATATGGGTGCATAAGTCCTAACCCTTGTTATGAAAACTAGTGAAGAGATGGGCACTAGAGAACTTTCTCTCACTCTCGATGCCCCAACCTCATCCACCAGCGGACGAAGGAGACTAAGTTTATTGTAGAATATTCTAATTCCTCTTATTTCTCACACAGATCAAAACTCATGTGGTCTTAGGGGTCTGTGGTGATCATTTCATTAGAATTATCAAACTACAATGGGCCTCCTATATGGTGTAATCCCTAAAACCATGGAATCATCCTCTCAAAGGTCCATATTCCCTACAAGACAAACCTTTAATGGGCCTCCTATTTAGTATAATCCCCCACCCTTTTGTACTATGTGGGATTGGACTATCATCTAAATGTGATATGTAGGAAGAATCTTTGAGTTCCAAACCCAACACCAAAAGATTCACACGAATCTTTTCTGGGAAATATCCCCAGTAGGGTCATACCCATCCTGGGTGGCTATATCCCTTCTAGGTTTCTTGAGCCACTTCAACATAAGTCCCACACCAGCCTTGACTAGGAACCATTGGACAATACATCCTTACCACATGGTATTAAACTATATAGTTTGGTCCTCATCACATGACCTTAAAAGGTATGATGTGTCTCGTTATGAGGCACCAAACTACATGGGTTTTTATTCTTTTCACAATGATACATAGGAAGCCCGTATGATATGCCTGATCCCAACATCAAAACAACTTTCATCTCCATATATGATGATAAATTATATATACCCCACTATGTCGCTTAAAACTAACATCAGAATAATAAGTGATATAAGAATCTCCAATTTGTTCACAAAAGGGTATCATCGATAGATAACCTCAGATACATACAAATTTCTCCATTTATGAATAACCTCAAATGCAAATAGATTAATCTAATGTCAAAACATGCTAAAAATTTATTTTTTATATAAGGGTGACTTGTTCCATATTTCAAATTTAATAAAGAATACATGAATACATCTTGAATATATAAGAGAGTCAAGTAGGTAATAATTCCCCCCAATATGGGGTGATGGGCCCGACCTCCAATCCTCTTGGCTAGTGTGTTTTCTAATGTCTCATTGTAATAAATACAAATGAATGCCTGCCTTTTGAAATTAGGTCCACATTAACTTGGAATGAGTGCGGGCATAAAATCCCATCAGAAACAAAACATGGTGAACCCGATGTGAATCCTTAACCAAGACAACTATTTCACCCACATATCAAGCCCCTTTTGAAAACAAAATGAAAGAGGTACAAACAGGGATACCAAATAATTTATTATTCATGTGTTCATTTATTGAGATGATGCTTTGATAGGTTTTTCTTTTTCTTGTGATTTTCATATGTATTCAGGCACATTTTATAAGAACTATCTTCAATAAAATTTCATCCTTTAAACCAACTCAAACTTATTCATTGATTATCGTACAACTCGGATCCTCATCTAACCCGAGGACATGGGCACCAACCCGGCATCTCCAACACTAGGTTTCAAACACACTAGTTCGAGGGCACCATCTAAATAGTAATGTACCAACCCTAGAGGTAGCTTGATAAGCCTTCCACCTCATGAATCTCCAACAACGGCCCATTCAACGATGGTTGGTGGCCTATAAGTTGACACTGCCAGTTTCCATCTCATGCCATTTCAGGAGCCTATCCACAGAGCACAACAACAACTTCATCCCTTATCTTATGGAGACGAATAAAGGGGTCACTAACAGCCTCATCCAGATTTCATAGGGGTCTCAACAAAGGGACTATACAAGCACACACAACCACCAACGTCCCACAACATCAAACCCACAACATGATGAGGGTGTTTCCTTTGGGTGTCCTACCAAGTTGTTCAGAACTAGGCACTCCGGATATCCCATCAAGGATAGATACTAGTCAATAGGGAACATAACCCTACCTCCATTCCCTCCAAATAAACCCTCCAACAAATATGGATGAAAACTGTGAGCAGGTGCACACCCCTAACCGCATCAACCAAGATTGTCAGCATAGATTGGGAGCATTTGGAGACACCATCCAGTAGATCCTGACTAAAAATAGGGGGTATACCTATACCTCTATCTCCAATACTGATGATTTTTGGTATATCCTGGCAATAAATGGTATACAAGAGCAGGAATACATCCCCGATCCAGCTACAAAATGGGCATATATTCATGTTCTAGCTACATAAGTCATCCCTTACATCCTAGAAATGATATAGGGATGGGCATCTATTCCTATCCACATTCTATAAGTTTTCCAGCAAATAATGATCACATCAGTGGTGACTATGATTTTAATACATAATCCCACCTCTGCATTTAATGTGACTCAGAAATATAATCTAAGATTCACCATAGAGAAAAAGTGAATTACTACTCCCATATATGAGGTTTGTGGCTAAAATCCCATGATAAATGGACAACCAGATCAGGCCCACATTCCCATTCCAGCTAAAGGCTATTAGTCTACTATGGTTGTCATTCCAGGGTATGAAAAAAACCTTACCAAAATTTTAGAGACCTATTGGAAAATTCTAATATTGAAATGAGAGATAATAAAATAGGTTTCTATATATGAAAGTCACCGCCCATAGTAGGTATCCCCAATTTCCTACAAAAAATGATCTAAAAATAAAGTTCACCGAAGATGGTTAGAAAATGAAGAGTCAGTCCTCAACCCTTCTCTACTAGATGATGGTTTTCATAAAGCCCTTAAATGTTTATCTATGAAGGATCAAGATCCTACTCACGTATTACCAAATTTTGGGGAGGTTAGAGACAATTTTGAATGTTCTACACACAATGTTTTTTCCATCTGTTCTAGAGGTCCTCCCCAAACATCTTACCATGAAAGGTTACTACATGTCTAGAATCTGATCGATCATGATAGCCCATCTCCTAATGAGAATCATGGTAACCCTCCTCATGGATATAAGATAAAATTGAAATAAGTTACTCCCCTTGATATCATTTATTCTAAAGATACTCCCTAGGGTATATATTGTAGACTTACTTCTTTCAGTCAAAAATCAATCCATGATGATAGTCCTCTTCCTGATGGAATTCACTGTGAAGGTCCTCCCTACAATGAGACTTCATTTTTTCAATAAGGTCCTACCATTGATGAATCTACTATGATAATTACCTTTTACCATTAGGAACATGGGAAAATGAGTTCATTAATTTCTAATTCCTTATCATTAACAAGAAATATTCTTTCTCAACTGGGAAACATCCCAAGGAAACAGTCATTCTCTAAACCACATGTGGATCACCTTCCTTTAAATACGATAGAGGAAATCCTGGATAGCCCTGATTTTTATAATAAATCACTGGGGAATAATCCACTTTGGTCGAATCAGGTTAAGGAACCTATTATGAATAACTAAGGTGAAATATTTTTAATGAGGAGACAATTGGATAAGGACAACATACTAGTAATGTTATGGCCTTTAGTCACTCCTTAATTCAGCGTTACAGAGGAATTTATAGAAGATTGTGTGCATGAAATCTACCTAAATATATGGAAAACTCTTTGTCATTCAAAAAAAAAGTTTTACCTTACGATGAATATCCAATTCATGTTAAATAAATTGAATAAATTAATCATACAATCGATTTGGAATCCCCCCTAGCTGCACGACACCTAAAATTGGGAAAATAGAAAGAAACCCTTAAATGAACATGTATAGATGCATTAAAAATGTTATATTAGCTGATCGTTAATTCTCTATTTGGTGTTTATATTAGAGGATGGGGTAAACACTGGAAATTTAATTTCTCATTTCTCCCTGATTAGTAAATTCCTCCAAAGGTGACATCATAAAATTTCATAGCCTCAGATCAACCTCAAGAAACATACTCTACTTGAAATAGATGGTATTATAAATAAGAACTAGTCTAAAAAAATCTCAAAGATATCAGGATAGAAGAGAGTGAGTCATCCAAAGACTCTTGTATCAAGCATCTAAAAATCAACAAGCCACTTTCTTGAGGGAATCCAATTTTTAGGAGGCATAAATATATTTATAAGAATATGGATCAGGTTAAAATCATAGAGCTCACCCAAACCATTTTTGAAAAAAGCTTGAAAAAATCATAAAAACTTTCGCAGTAACTGCATCCAAGGGAGTACAAGAGAAACCCTAGCCCACAGGGTTGAGGGAATTTTTAACATAACCTTTGAGACCAAAAAATTAAACCTAGAAGGTTGTGAAATTGGTACAGGATCAACCCTAGCCTATAGGGATGGAGAATTTTTACCTAAAAAATAGTGAAAGCCATTCTTATCTCCATTTAGAGGATTTATATATAACAAATTCTCCTAGTTCATCTCATCCCATGATGCAGTTTCTTCTTCAAGGAAGTGAACAAAAAAATTATCTAGTGGTTCCCTTCCGATCACCCTTCACCAAATGACTTTGAAGGGTTACTTGAAAAAAATGATAGGATCCTATGATAATCGTAAACAAAAACAACCTATCAAGAGCACAAACGATCCTATGATTTATATCTTCTCTAGTGGATTCTCTTAGAGAAATCGGTACTCCCATTATTTAAAGACATATAAAATGCTCATGATGTAGTTCACATCAATAAATGTTATTAAAACCACATAAGAAAATACTGCAGAACATTAGGTCAATATAAGAGAATAGTATGATTATATATTAATTCTAAATATAGTCCACACTAAAATGACTAAAGAAGATGTGCATACCATAAACCAAAGGATTGCCTAAAATTTGGGAACTCCTTTGAATGCTCCATTGCCTTCTTGAAGTGTATCGTCCAAAGAAAAGTGTAAGTCTATGGTTCAATCCCACCTATTACCCAAGGGTGTTGAACCCCTTACACATGAAGAAATACCCAACCTGTATGAGACATAAATGGGTGAACTAGAAAGGAATAATGTCAAGATACTCAAGGATAATATTCCCATTGGATATGTTCTACAAATAGAACCTCATTTTACTCTCTTAGATGATGTCCCTCGCTAAAAAAAGCTTGTCATACTGGTGAAGGTAGATTCATAATGTCATCTCAATGAAAAGTCAAGGCAAGCAATCTATTTGAAACCAGGGACATCGAAATACTGAGACTTCCCTATGTTGGTTAAAAATCCAGACCAATGTTAGTCAAGTTATAATTGGCCCTCTCAAGAACAAGTGCAGATAGGACCAGCACATATAGTTTATCCTATTGTACACCCTGGTCCATATCCTACTCAGTTGGTCATCTCCACAGAACTTATTGACACTATTGAATCATTGTAAGACCTACTAGAAGCTATGGAGGGGAATCACGTGGTAGTGTAGCAGTAAATAATAACTTACCATGAATAGGTAGATGCACCATTTCCCCTACCAAAATTTTAAAATCCAATGTTTCCAATATTAGAAGAATTCATAGATTTGGGCCATCATCTAATTCATTATGTATCTCAGTGTGGCCCCATGATAGGAATTTCTTGCAAAAAGAAGACATAGAACTCTGGTATTCTATGAAAACCATACTGGGAAATACCTTCCTATATTACACCGGTTTACTTACAGGTTCGATCAAGGGATGGAAAGACATCTTTTGATAATTTATTTACCAGTTAATCTAGAAAATGTAGAATGAAATGGTCCTTTAACTCTCTTACTTCAAATTGTGATAAAATGAGAGAGTCTAAAACTTAATTTTCTCATAGAAGGGTCTAACTTACTCCCTGGATTTGCAGTTTCCACAAGAATATTTGTTGGGTTTTTGTATATAAAACTTCTACGATGAGTTTTGAACAACACTCACTCTTATCAAATACACTGGTGAGTTTTGAGACCTTTCTATTGTTTCAAGAATATTAGAAGACTCTATCTTACGAACTAGAGCCAAATCCCAATAAATATCGGTAACACGTGGAAAGAGGAAAGGAAAATAATAAACAACAATTATCAATCTAAAAATAACTTTGATGTAGGTTCCTACTCCAAAACCTAATCCTTATCATGTAGTACACCCTCCAGGGAGGAAAAAACAAAAAAACATCATCAAGATGAAAATAGAGAGATGAAATGCTCCAAGTTTTAAGGCTATAAAAAATCAAGGATTATTTCTTCTGAGATGAGAAAGTTCATGGATACCTCTTAAAATCCATGGAGAATAACCTACTAACTTTGACGGAGCCCAAAAGACCTAATTTGGTTGGTCTTGAAGATTGCCTAAATTATTTCCCCTATTATATAATATTGGGAAATACCATCTATTACTACATTATTTTCAAAGATATCATACAAAATATGGTCGATTCTGGGAAGGTGAAGCTGGGAATATCACAAGTTATATGTGTTTCCATCATCACTCTGAAAGAATAGGGTGAATATAAGGAAGTTACTAGTTAGAATTCATGGAATTTCAATGATTAGATGACTAAAAATATGATCAAATGGACTCGTGTTTTTCTCATATCATGGTTTAAATTACTATTTGTTCTCTCAGTTTCTTATGCTATAACAAAGCTGACTCTGTCAACCCATAACCTTCCAAAGTCTAATATTCTAATAAATGGCATGGCCTGAATAGAGGGAAACAAATATAGGAATACGAACCTACACCTATTCCAAAATTATCCTTGAATATCTCAGACCTCATTCTTTCAGTAACAAGAGAACAGGCACCGCCCTAATAAATGGTATAATAGGCACCAACCCATCAAACAGAATCATCATAAAATTAAGAATTGACCTTCAAATCCATTAATTCCATTCATTTAATGTATCACTTATTAGATAATGAGTGTTATTATGTACCCAAGATTCCCATACCAAATTGGGGAGACATTAATCAAAGCTATAGGAGCCAAGGGAACTGAGGGTGGTGCAACCATGATCGAATACAATATGTCATCTACATCCCTATTAGTGCAATCTATGATTCTAGAACTTGTGGGAAATAACTTTTTCAATCCTAGAAAGAGTAGAAAGATTCCTCCACACATGTAAAAAATTATTTGAAACCAATCATTTTAGAATTATGATCGATGAATAGGTGATAACTTGGCTAGCCTAGGAAAGTGGAAAGGCCAAGACGACTCAATCCAGTGATAGCAAAAATTCCATTCACATCAAATCAACAAACTGACTCATCTTCCTTGGGTATATCATCTCTAAAAATTCTTTCAAGGGAATAGTTCCCCATAGGAAAATGTAGACCCTCAACCCAAAAGTACAAAATCATGAAGAAATTTACCATAGTTACAGAAAATATTTCAATTCTGAATGCTCTCAATCTATAAAAGGATCTGTGAGAAGAACTTGTAGAGGATATTTTGTCCCCTCAAGAATTCAAAGCTAAAGTCACTACTGTCAAGGTATATTGTTCAAAGTTTTATCCTAAAAAAATTCATGTATTTATCTCTTTTACTAAGGAGGAAAGAGATGATGTTATACAAGGATACATTAATCCCCTGTACGTTTCTTTAATATTAGACGACATTGATATTCTTCAAGATTTCATTGACAATTGTTTAAGAGTTAACCACATTCCTGTCATACCACTTTGACAACTAGAATACATTTAAGTTGATTTTCCCCCTTCTACTCTAACACTATAATGGTATGATAAAAGTGAATATAATCCCCTCATCCTCTGTTTCTAACACTTTCACTGAGGAACTAGAATATTGCATGTGGCTATATTGCCCTGAATTCCCACTTTCCAAAGGCAGACGTCTTTCATCACTTTCATCGACGATGTATGATATTAGATTGAAAAGGGATGATGTGATTTCAGTTCCTCCTTCCATGGATTACATCTTGGATATTTTTTCTTAGTTTGGGTCCCCATAATATATTAATTCATGTTAATGGAACTCATTTTGAGTGCCATATCAAGGTGGACACCATCTATTTGCGTTGCTTCTATCTCAATAGGGAAGAAAACTTTGTTCATGGTGATTAGTCATGTTCGGCACATCTGGTCATGTCTAAACATTGGGTATATTGGGAACCTATGAATTATTTCTATTTTAATAGGAATCTCATATCAGGCATCTTGGACATAGAACCTAAGGTATCCCGTGTCATCCATGAGGTAATTAACGCTATGGGCGTATGTTTTCCAAGTATTTTTACCTTAGACATCCCATATTTATTGTATGGGGTAGAGATTATAGATTAGGGAATTAGTTTAATGACTTGTGGATATGGATCAGAATTTCCTATTGAGATGGATCATGTCATAGTTTAAATATCTTACAGATATGGATCAGAACATCCAATTGAGATAGATTGGGTCACAGGCTTAATGTCTTGTAGAGACAAATAAGATTATCATGTTGATATGGATCAAGTAACAAGCTTAACATCTTTTATAGATGGATCATAATGTCCTATTGAGATAGATTGAGTCATAGTCTTAACATCTTGTTGATAAATATATGAAATTCATTCTGAGATGGATTGGGTCACATGCTTAATGTCTTGTGGAGATTAATCATAATATCCTGTTGAGATGGATCGGTGGGGTGTGTCCCTAGGAGGGAATATTTCACACCCTTTTTTGATTTTTAATAGTATTTAACCTCAGGGGGGGAATCCTAAATACAATTTTTAAGAGATAGGGATCAAAACCCACATAGTTCAATGTCACAGTTTAAGGTTGTGTGACAGGACCGATCCATGCAGTTTAACATCATGCAGTAAGGACACTCATGTCACAGAAGGAGTGTTAATGAGGGATGGTGTGGGGATTATGTGTGGAATCTTCCCAGTATGGGAGTCACGTATTAAGGTAGGGAAATATTTTTTGGGTCTTAGTCATGAAATTTTCTCAGTAAGGTAGTCACATCCGATGGTGGAGAAAGACGGTGTGGGGATTACACATGAAAGTTGCCCGGTATGGGAGACACATCCAACAGATGGGTGGAGGGTGGCATCCCATGATGACTATACAAGTGCCATCCTATATTCATCACACAGGGTAAGGCTATAGTTTTATATCTTGTGATGAGAATTTTTTCGTGTAGTTTAATGTCGTACAACTAGGATGTGGATATAGGCATGTTTACATCTTACAGCTCAGACTTAGGTAGGGCTCTCACCTCAAGGGGAACTATGTCAAGGTGATATATAATTATTTATAAGTAACCCCCACCAAGATAGTTTCATAGTTTTACTTAAAGAAACCATATCTAGGGCTTACATAAACACCACTCATAAACCATTGGGTAGAACATAGTGTTGGCACTTCCGTAGAGGAGTGGAAATTAGGAGGCCTCACATTAGGGTACCTATAATTAGGAGGGATGGGAATTAAGGTACCTATTATTAGGATTAATATTTAATATGAAGTACCCATACACACATAGAGTGAAGTGGGTGGACACAAGAATGGGTGGTACCAATCACACAGGCATTTGAGGTGATGCTAAACCGGTCCTAATTTGGTATGGGGGCCCTAGGCACTCGACTTTTGGGAAAATGTGTTAGTTGAAAGGAGGCACCATGTAGAGGCCCAAACGAGGTGATTTGAGAAGTTTGGGTCATTTTAAGGCTTTTCACATGAATCCCAAGGTCTTCTCAGAGTTCAAGGGTCTTGAGAAGGAGTATCCTTCACAAAATTGAGTGACTCTACCATAGGGTAAAGTCCTGGTTCCCATGGGGAGGGTTTTACAAAGGATAGGATACTTGAAAAACCCCAAGTTCATCAAATGGATTTAATCTTCTACAAAGTCCATGGAACTTTTAAAAATGGATCTCCACTTTGGTTTGAGGGACTCAAAAACTCATGGGAGGTGGTTTCATGAAGGATGGTTACCTTTGGAGGTTCATCTCTTATTTTGTTCATAGAGCCTCTAGTATCATGAGTTTTGAGCTTTTATCAGAAGCTAAAAGGTCATGTCCTCTTAAATTTCAGACTTAGTGGGGTATTTATAGTCCAAAAGGAGGTGATTTTATTGGTTTCATGAGGGCTGGAGTCTTTTTTAAAGATTTATGTGCTTCATGAACTGGTAGGGTATGTCAACTAGAGTTATGCACATGTGAAGGTTGTTGTCAGTCTTCATACGGCCTGTAAATTTTTCATAAGAGGGATCCACAACTCTAGAATTATGCAGTGTAGAGGTCTCAATAAATCATTCATGTTTATGGGACCTTCATAAACTCGAGTCATTCATGAAGATAGGGATACTCGTGTATCCAGTCCCTTAAGTATATTTTTGGGATGTTTGTGTCTGGATTCACTCTGGATTGATTTTTAATTCCTTAACCTAACTTGTGAAATGAATATTTTGATGTAAAATAATTCTCCCCCTCTGAATTAGAACTGATGGGAGAAGTAGGGTCGGATTATAAGGGAAACCCTAAAAACTATCAATTGAGATTGTTTCATGAAGATCATTCATGAGGCTCATTCACGAGCCTTCAGTGGTTGTATGCCTATAAATGAATAGGGGTATCTTAAGAGAACCATGAGAATTTTGTGAAAATATAGGATAGAATTATCTATTCGTGAATCTCAGGGCCTTCACGAGCAAATTTTGATTTCGATCCTCACTAATCACAAACCTCAAAAACCCTTTAAACATTCTTCTATGAAGCCTGATCTTCATTATAAGACCTCCACAAACCCAAACTTTCCCAGTGGTCCTTCCTGAACTAGTCCTAGAAAACTTTTAAGTCTTAGAAAAAAATGGTCACTAAAGGTGAAAACACTACTACCACGTTTTTAGAGGAGATGTATGGGAACCTAATGAACAAGGAGAGTGTTCAGAGTGTGTCAACCCCTGATTCACTCACTACACTACTGAATGGGGCTCGAAAGAAATACCCACTTTTCTAGAGGTTATTTGTGTATGGATTTGGGATTAGGGATGATGTATTCATCCCTAATGCAGATATCAACAAGCCTTACAAATTTTTTAGGAGATCACTGAGAATATACCAGTGGCACAGGCCTACTGGAGGAAAAATCCGGAAGGAGCGTGCATCTCTTATGGCACACACTCTCTAAAACCATCTAAACAACATAAACGGTGAGGTGTTAGAGGTAGAGACACCCCCCCCCCCCCCTCAGCATGAATCAATTCTCAAGGGGGGTTTGGGAGACCCACTCAAGAGGTGGAAAAATATCTGGGACCTATTCTAGGGTAGTAATTTCATGGATGAGTGGGCCTAGTCATATTGGGAATGTCAGTTGTGTCATAATTTTGAGGTATAGATGAAGTTGTTAGGTATTTAATAGGTAGCATAAACCTCAAAGTTCCAAATTTACCACCACATTGACATCATGATACAGTTGTTGATAAATTGATCACCTAGGGCCAAAAACATCCATCTGGATCATGGGGACATTGGAATCAGCTTGTGGGATCTTTACTATATTACTGGGATCCCAATACAAGGAGCGATGTACAATGAATTCCTCCCCTAAGAGAACATGTTGGAGGACCAGGATAAAATTCCATCCCTATAACTCTACTTATCTTAGTGAAAATGGAGGATGATCACAAGTTAGGGATGAGAGAAATCTCATTCAAGAAGTGGTTCAGGTACTTATTGAATTAGCTAATGGACAAGATACCTGATAGGCTATGTATAGGTCATAGGGATTTTAAATGGAGCAAGTAGCACTCTTACTGGAGGCTCTTGGAGGCAAGCTAATAGAATATGTGGAGCTACAATGTGAATCCCAAGGATCCTATGGTCAGGATAGCAGGGTTTATCATCGAACTGATCTATGAATAGATTCCCTCATTGAGGGATGTGAAAATGGGGTTGAGTCTAAGAACCTTCATCATGGAAGAAGTACTGGCGATGCGGCAGCGCATCAACTTCGCTGTCCTGGTATTGGGGAAGTTGTACAAGGTGTTATTCCACATCATCCATGGAAAGAATATGCTCTATGTGTGCAGGTCCTTCCACTTTTTTTATGGTTGTTCACTTTTCAAATGGGGGATATGAATATCTAAACCCTATTTCTCCTCCCAACATGAGCATATGGTCATTTATCCTTAACATCCCAGGAAGTATCCTTCTCAACTCGTGCTCAATGGATGCATTGGTGATGATTGGGTCAGCAGATTGCTTCATATTACACTCATTCCCTCGTCTCATAAGTATGTTTACTGGTGATGGAATAGGGACCAATGAGTAGGGATTGTAGCATATGGCCTTCTGAGGTAGGGTATTGGTGGTGAGGTTCAACTGCAAAGTGATCTGCGAGCCGAAAAACCCACATCGGTTCGCAAGGCGGTTCTAATTCCAGTAGAAGTTGACCCTAAAAGTGTATAAATATGTGCACCATGAGCACCAACAATTGGTACTTAGATAGATCTAACACATGTTTACACATGAAGACGTCAAATGGTGGAATGAGCTACCACAACCTATATCTTCTTATGGGATTACCCATGACTACACATAGAGCTGGGAGAGAGAATTCATGGAGAGGATACTGAGGCACCAAACTACTCGGGATAATGATGAAGGGGCCACATAAATGTGAGGTCTAGGGTGATAAATAGGTTTAGAAAGAAATGGAGGTAGGGTTGACACAGTGGATAGGGAATTAGTTATAGATTCGTAAATCCCTATCCCGGGAAAGGAAGAGGCTACAGGGAGAGGAGCAGAAATAGGCTTGACTCTCCAAGTAAAGAATTTATGGGAATAAGGTGAACCTTCTAGGCTAGTCTAAAGGAAATTTTTCCAAGGTCTTGGAAAGCATTTTCACCATCCAGATATCCCAAATGATGCTTTTTTTCTGACTCCTGAGAGAGAAAGGGGCGATTCAAGAAAATAAACTCCCTCCACGGAATGTGGTAGCATCATAATAGAGTGGGGATATTCCTCACTACACTGATTCATGAAAAGGTTAGTTTCTACATTCCCCATGATGAGGTAGTGAATTATATAAGAGATATGGATGATTTTTTCCATTCTTGGGGCACAACACATTTGATGAATCATCAATTGAAGGTTCTACTAGGAATTATCTCTCCCTAGGATCTCTCGGTAGGTGAATTAGATGCCCATGTGTCTCTACAAGAATATTAGGATGAGTCCTAGGGGAGAGACACTAAATGGGACTCTCCTACAGAAGGAGACCCTACCATCGGCTAGGTGAATGTTATGAACTCATATGTCTTGGACACTATAAATCCTTTAATACTGTTTCCTGACTCCTTTACCACTTATGTAGGAATCGGCGAGAATAGAAGAGGGGGAGGTTCATGACGAACATCAAGAAAAGTGAAAGGGAGACGCAAACCTTGAAGGGGAGAGTGTGGGTACCCTCCCTTATGTTTTTTCCATGGGTTGAAAACCATTGGCTGAAGTGGCACATGTGATTGAGACAACGGTTGCTAGAGGAATTACCTATCTAGAGGATTTCCCATGAACCTTTTTGAGATCCTCACTGAGTTATACTATTCCTATAATACTTTTCTACCTTTCACATTTTTTTCTTCTTCTTGTCCTTTTTCATTTGACGGAATCATTCTTAAATGGAAGTTCAAACTAGGTTCGGGGCTCATCTTCCAACATCAACATTTGATTCGATGGTTCCTGAGGTTGAGATGGTGAGAGCGGGTGCCGCTCTCTCTAAGGAGATGTTCAGGGAGGCCGCAGTGGCTAGGATAACAATGGAGGTGCCACTGGAAGTGGCCACTAAGATTTTTCTTTCAATAGAGGTGGTCAAGATGGTTCCCACGATTAGGCTATCTCTAGGGGTTATGGTGGATAAGCCTATCATAGAGGTGACACCATAGGCGACTATTGGAGCTGAAGACTCAATTGAGGAGGTGAGACTCAAGCGACCAACTAATGTGATTAGGGAGGCTGTGTTGAATGATCCTTTCATGGGAGTCCTATCAATGGTGTATATTGGAGTTAAGGTCGAGATTGTGCCACCAATGGGGGCATTCTAGGAGGATATGAGAGTCACATCTACCTCAGAGGTATTGAAGAAGGTTGATGGGGATCCTACTACAGATGAGAAGGTTGGCGAGGATCCACTCCCCCTATATATATGGATTTCATTCCACTTCATTTCATGTCTACAGATCACCCAACCAGTGATGTACTGGTTGTATTCCCACCATATGAGCCCGCACTGCCCGAGGACTTTGAGGATTCTAGCTCGGATGCTACCGAGGATAACTGAGTCATTCATCGCAAGGCATGGAGGTATGTGCAAAACATCATCACCCACCCTCAGATGTATGACCAACTAAATTGGGTGGGATCTCTCCATCACTAGCTAGTCATCCTAGGGACTAGTGGAGCGGAGTACAGCGGTCTTCACACACTGGATCATGACTTCCTTGTTGAGTGGGAGCGTGTTGAGTGGAATGTGTTTAATATTACCTAGAAAAAAGCTCAAGGATGAGGGATCCATGGTGCTTCGGGAATATTAAGAGGAAATCTCCCATTTGGAAGGGGTAGATCAAGAGAAATAAGTCAGGTTCGCTACTCAAGATGATATCATAGGCCATCTAAGGGCCCAGTTGGTGCCAGCTAAGGCCAAGGTAGTGGATGTTCTAGACACGGTGGTTGAGTGACAGGCCGAGCAGAACTGAATGTTGATCAAGGGTAAAGAGGTACATCTAAAAGCTAAAGAAGTGGTGGTTGATATGGTAGAGCGGCAACGAACTATGGAGGCCACCCAATAGAAGTTAACTGATCTCAAGTTCTTTTTTTATGGGGCTAAACTTTTCGGGGATCTTGTTTTATCCCAAAATAAAGGAGATGATCCAATATGTGGATTCTCCTATTAAACTTTGGTTGGAATGTTTTAAATAATCACATTACTTGAATTGTTTATTATATTTATTTATTTTTTGAAACTTTATCATACTAACAAAACAATAAATATTGAATCCCTAATCCCACATGAGTCATGATCAGTGTAGGAAATAAGGGAAAAATAAAGGATTTCTCATTTATATGAGTACCGAAAAAGGGTCAAATACTCAACATATTTTCAACAACTAGAAGTTTCCAGACTAAGAATGTTCTATGGAAAAAGTATGGGTCCCTCTAAATAGCCGAATTTATTTCTTAATGCACACTAGTGAAAAAATTTGGTAATGTCAGGGGCGTTGAATTATACTTGATCAGAGGGGAATGGAGGGCATGAATCGAGACGCCCAAGATTTGGACCTCAAAGGGGGTGGTGTGATGATGGAGGATAACTACTAACCATGTTCAAAACACAACATCAATTATCTTTTTACCTAGTATGGGGACAAACAAATGAGGGTATACTGTCTGTAGAGATGGTAGGTCATACATACACATGAACGATGCTTCCATTTTCTTATCGCATAGAAAGAAATAAAATTAAATAATATATATATATATGTATATTATCATTCAATTATAATTTTTATTTCATATATCTTTCATATATTTATTAAATTTATACTTAATACATTTCACGTAAATTGTGAACAAATCACATCGCTTCGCGAGGCAGTACTTCGCCGTACACAAAAATGATGTTATCATATTCCCAAAAAATAGAAATAATGAAGGTATGTGTGATATAATAGTTACTTAAGTATAATAATATCATAAATATCATAAATATCATAAATATCATCTATAAATGTTATTTTCATCATTATTATCAACTATAAAATGTGGTAATGGTAAAATGAACAATATCGATTCACGAGACAGAAGTTCGCCATTCACACAAATGATGATTTCATAACCCATTTGATGGATGTGTGAGTGGTTTTAGTTTGTAAACATAACATAAATACATCTCATTATATGAAATATACTGATTTTATTATATAATCATGGTATAATATGAATTGAAGGAGGTGGAGAAGGATATAAAATAAAAATGCTTTTAGAAGAACAGTACCTCTTCTTCGGCTATCCTCCTTAGATTTTCACTAAAATATTATAAGGGTTGATTTATCCACAAGATAAGGATTATAGTATGTGGTTAGGGAATTTTGGAAGTTTTTTTGGTAGATTATTGTTGATTTAAATGGATTTAGAGGTGTGATTAAGTGAGGGGAGTGAGTGCCCTTTTATAGTTGGGGAGGAGTGACATTCTTACAAATACTCAAAAGTATTCACTATTGGGAGGTCAATATTACCTAAAGTGGATCCATGATTTATAATTAATAGTTTATAGGGATTATATGGTATATCCACATATCCACCAAACAATGGAACACGTTTTTAAACATTTTTTCCTTAACTCATAAGTTTTCGTATTCTACCATTTATCTTTTTTTATTATAGTAACTAGTTTTCTAACCAAAATAAATTATCCATCAAGACTAAATTAAAGTGATAATTATTAGATAATTTTTAAACACTAATTATAAAAAAAATCTAATTTATAGAATAAAAATCCTATGTGTTTTGGAAATTAATTTTTACATAAGCGCAAGTAATGTGCAAAAAAACCTACATAACTGTAATCGGGCTAATAGAGTTTTTACTATTTAATGGTAAATATAGTCATTATAATAGAAAAACTGGTACATTAATGGAATATTTTTTATATTTATTAACATTTTAAAATCACTTGTTATAATATATTATTTCTAGTAATTTTAAATCATTTAATAAAATATCATTTATTATAAAATACCTTAAAGTTCAATTTTTATTTTATTTATTTAATTTGAATTTAAAAATATCAATATAATGGTGGAATTAAAATATATTAAGTTACCAAATTATAAAAATGATATATTAATCTTTAAAATTAATTTAACAAAATAATTCACTCAATTTTATTTACTTTTTATATTTTTAGTATCATTTAATTTAGTTAGTTTTTAACTAAATAATTACTATGTTGGAATTTATTAAACATTTAAAGTAATTAATTAATATATAATAAATTAAAATTAATTATAATGATATCAAAACTCATTTATATCTTAAAAGGACATACATAATAGAACATATTTTATTTTTACCTTATTCCAAAGCTTTATAAAAATTAAAAGTAATAAAAGAATCTTTATTGTCTTTTTCATTACATAACTTATTATATGGGTCAATTTCCTCAAAACGTTTTCAAAAAACACATAAAATTATATCCTAATGTAATAAGAGTCGAAATATTTCCATAAAATGTGTGTTGGAGAAATTATTAGGTTATTTTAACCCTTATCTTCTTAGTTTAACCCCACGGTAAATCCATTTTTACCTTAATCACGGTAATTAATTTTCATTGGGTTCACTATAAATTTTGGGAAATTTTTTTTTCCTTAATAGAAATTATTAATTATTAATATTAAAAATATGAAATCCATTTTTACTAAAAAAATTCATATAAGTGGAAAAAATGAATTTAAAATTAATCCCGCAGACGTGACGGGAAAGTGAGTTGTTAAAGTGAAAATGTTAAAACATTTAAAATGTTTTTATATCTAAGATCAATATAAAAGTGATTAAAATGAAATAAATTGATAAAATATATATATAATTTAATTATTTTTACTTTAAAACCAATTAAAAATATAATTTAACAATATAAATTATTTAAATGAAAAGGCAATTTTCAATTAAAATTCAGTATTTTCACTATTCATCAAAAAAAATGAAACCTCTCAAAAAAATCTCCAAACCTTCACCCTAAAAAAATTTAGATATTATAATTTCAAAAAATGAATTTTATTTTTTCATATAAATTTTTTAATTGTGTTAAAATTTTATTTTAAATCATGTGCGCCAAGCACGATTAAACCGTCTTTTAGAAAAAATACTGCTTTACAAAAAACATTTCTTTTCCTTTTTCTTTTAAATGATTATTATTTTATTTATAGTAAATATATATCTAATAAATTTGTGTAAACTATATATTTTCATACTTTATTTAATACAATTTATACCCACTATTCCAATGGTTATGCGATAACTATCATATTAAAAAATAATATTAATAGTATATTGTTGTTTGGTAAAACTCAGTCTTGCGTGTAACACAAGCTATTAAAGAAACTTTTTATTGCATGAAATGAAAACTAAAATAATTGTTCCATGAATTTAAATATATATAATGTATTTAATTTATTTAAAATAGTAAATATATCATAAATTCATTGAATGCTATATTCATTTCTATGCTTGGTGTTGTGTCTCATACACGCTATCGAAAATGATGTTTCTATTTTAAAATTTCAAGGTGTTATACGAAAACTTTTCTAAATTATATTTTTTGGTGGGATTAAAACATTATAATATATTAAATTTTAATACCTTTCCATTTTTCAGTATTTGGTATGTTGAATTAATTTATTTTATTTTATTTTTTTGAGAAATTCTAGATGTACCCCTCACTTAAATTATAAATGGGAACCTCCTTCATCACTTATCTACATATCTTTGACCAATATAGATCAATAAAAACCTACATATCCCTATTATAAACATACTTATACAAGTTTTATAGGTTATTTGTCTTCCAAAATACCAACCCTATACCCCTTAATAAGAGAACTAAAGGAGGTCCACAAAAGAAGAGGTAATCATTTTTACCAACTCTTTAAAGTTTATTTCTTCTTCTAATTCCTCTTCATAAGTTGTTTAAATAATAAATTAATAAATAATATATAATATATATATTAAGATTTTATTATGATTATGTAAAACCTTATTCTATCTTTTTCCATCCTATTAAAAATTAAATCACCACGCGTGCGTACGTACGCTTTATCATCTCCATGCAGTAGTGTAATTTTTTTCATCCCCACTTTACTTGGATGGTTATAATTATTGAAATAAATTATATATAATATATTTTTGACATTATATTTATTCTTTAAAATTAATATATAATTCATTTCCTTAGCCTTTCAACCATTTAATAATGATATCACCGCTCATGCGTACGTATGGCTTACCGTCTCCACGAAGCGATGTGATTCATTTTATATGTTAACCTTTAAAGAATGATTATAAAAATGTATCTAAAAAATAATATAATTTCTATGAAGTTAATATCATTATTTATATGATAGAATTATATCCTATGTACAAGAACCAGAACTTACATGACATGCATGGGAATATGGGGTAGATAACACCCAAAATAAGGGTAATAATAAAATATTATTAAACAATGAGTGATAATATGATACAATAGGATCATTTATGATATTATAAATATAAATATGATTTTGGTCTAAATTAATAACATGTTTAAAAATGTTACATCTCAAACTCGGATTCCACTTAGAGGGTTCCCTGAGCCCGATGAGTCACATGGCCTCAAGCACATCTCCCCAAATGCCAGAGGTTTCTGACTAGAAATGAGGGCTTAGGGTGTGTCCATGGTCAGACTATGCCCTCATTAGAAGTGTGTATAATAGTGGAAGTATATAAATAGAAGTAAATAGGTAAACCAATGTAAATAAATAGGGGAAGAAAACTGATGCAATAGATAAACGAGAATAACAAGACCTGTATCAACTAGAGCAATGATCATGTAATGTCATGTTACTAGAAAACTGAAAAACATGGATATAAGAAAATAGGAATAACATGTGCCACAAAGTAAAAGAATACAAGGGCTACTCAGTCATCTGTTATCAAGCTCTATCCAATCAGCACACAATCAAGTGTTTGAAGTTGTATGTTTCCCTTTGTCAACACTTGTAGTCATGTGATCTACTCCGAGTACCAAACGGCGCTCGGAGAGGGTGTGATATAAATATCAGTGGGCCACCACCAATGGTGTCTATAAAATTCGGCCCTTGTAATGGAATATAGCAGTGTTCAGGCATGCATATATAAAGTAAAGAAAGCAATACAATATAACTAAATACACAATTACCTGCTTCAGCCCTTGGATGGTGTATGAACATGTAACCTGTTTAATAATTAAGTAATTACCATTTAATTTTAATAGGTCACATAAGTCATAGATAGAACTGGCATCACTTCATGATAGTATTAGTATTGAAGTTCCCAAGACATAATAAGGCAACCTGAAAATGATATCCAGTGAGGGAGTTCCAGGATAACAACCGTGGTAATATAGATCTCACAAAATGATAAATCAATAGTATATGAGTCTATCAAAGGGTAAGATTGTAATCCATGGAACGTAATATAAGGTATTATATAATAAGGCACCTACCATGTCCAAGGGGATCAACCAAGGTAAAATGGGTTTAATCAAGGACATAGACCTATGGGATTTCACCATGGCACCTACTAGTCAATTCTGGATCAAATGAGTGCATCTGACATATCATGTAATAATGTAAAGGACCATGTGGTAGTATACCAGGAATCCAAGGAATAGACAAGAATTGAAGTCTAGGTGGGTGTCAACCTAAGAAAATTTCATCCCTGAATTGGAATGGGGTTCCCAAGTCCCAATGTATTCTCCTCTCATAATACAAGGTGAGATCGATTCAGTACATTCCTACTTGATATTGTAATCATGTAATCATTCATTAGGTTTGATACTTGTCTTCCATTAGTGTGGATAGGCCAAGTAGTTTTTGAACCATTTAATCAAGTATTAATTTACTATTAAGGCATATTCAATTATTAATTTTCACTCCACTACCTTCCCTCAATATGGAAAGGGGTGCTATGGACATATAACCTTTCTTCAATATCATTTGTTAAGGACAAGTTATATACTTAGTATACTTGTCATTTCACATTTCACATTTAATAATAAATTTGAATCACTTACCTTAGGCGGGTCAAGTCTTAAGAATACATGATACATGTCATTATGAAATTATCATTAATAAAAATCAATTTTTTATATGACGGCTCACCTTTAGAAAGGTCAAGAGAAGGCACACCCAAACAGTGGATCAAACATTCTAAAATACTAATACCCAAATATGGAATAACCATCAACCTAGGTCGGATTGATTTGTGGTTATAACTGCTAACTAATAATCACATATTTAGAAAGAGAATATCCATATGATTATAACAAATATAATCACAACATCTAAATTTAATAAAATTGAACCTGATAAAATCAATAAGCCTCACTCAGATATTCCAAAATCAAGGAACATTAGGGATGATTTATAAACCACTCACCTTAAGGTTGTACGATCCTTATATTCTGGTATTCACCCTTGATTTTACTAGTATTTGATTAGATCTAATAAAAGATGAAAAACTCTCACATGATGATATCTAGGTCGAGAGAAATAGATAATAATAATGTCTATAAAGGACTTGAGTACTTACTGTTGTGCATCAAACGTGACAAATGGAAGCTTGATCGGATACCGGACGAAGGAGATCTCTTGATCCCTATATTTGGCCTTCAAAAAGATCAAATTTGAGGGGAAAAGAGATTAATCATACTAGTTCTCGGATTAGGGAGGAAGAGGGGGTAAATAGATCATTAAGGGCATTTTGGAAATTTTACCCAGAATTTTAGCATACGCAAGGTTTGTCTGCATGGTTTATCAAACTGTGCACAAATCGTGTGAGATAATTCTTCTTGAAATGACATCCTTCACATAGTTTTATCAAACCAAGTGCAATATATGCACAAGTACCTCAAAAAAAGGGGTGTTCGCGCGGTTAGGCCGCACGGTCATGCACCAACCGTGCAAGGTTTCTATGTCTGAAAAAACACAAATCACATAGTTTACTTTAAATCGTGTGCCAAACCTGTTTCTTCCAAAAATACGTGTTCCGGGCTCCAAATAATCCCAAGACACCGTTATAACCTTTACTAACTCATTAGGCATCCACATTAGTTCCAAAGTAAGGATTTAGACTGAAAATTAAAGGATCCATACCTGAGTGAAAAACTGGGTTCTTATAGTCTTCCACCCTTAAAATAACTGGCCCCTGAGTTCTCATTCCAAGGGTAAGGAAACACTATCTGATAATAGCTCTATCCATTGGGTACGTATGTCGGTTTCCCTCTCCCAAGTCTTGTTTTGTACTCAGTCGTGCTACCATAGCACCCATACCAGAGGGACATACCAGCCTTAGAGAGACTTTTTTCCTCTGGTCAACGATACACACTAGATACTCCTCAAAGGTAGCATCATCATCTAACTCAACTTACTTAGGATCAAAAGTATGTGATGGGTTGGCATGATATTGAAAAAGCTGTGAGACATGAAAGATGTCATGCATGGTATGATACCTCTGAGGTAGTAGTAACTGATATTCTACTGGCTCGACTCCCTCTAGGATCTCGAATGGCCCTATGTAATGGGGCGACGGCTTTGATTACTTTTATAACCATCTATTCCCTAGCATGGATGATACCTGAAGAAAAACACTATCCCCATCCTCGAACTCAAGAGGTAATCGATGGTGATTGGCTTAATATTTCTTTCTATACTGAGTAGTAGTCATATGCTTTCTGACTAGATGAATATTCTCTAAAGTCTCCTGAATGAGATGAGGACCTAGTAGGGCTGCCTCACCTACCTCTAGCTAGAACAAGGGCGAACAACATGGCCTGCCATATAAGGTCTCAAAAGGATCCATCTGAATTGTCACCTAAAATTTATCATTATAGGTGAACTCAATGAGAGGGATATGTTTTTCCCAAGAACCACTGAAATCAAGGACACATGCTCAGATCATATCTTCTAGAACATATATTGTCTATTTTGATTTTCTATCACTCTGAGGGTGAAAATATAATATTAGAATCACATAATTTCCAATGTATTTCTACAAACCATACTAGAACTGTGAAGTGAAACAAGATTCCTGATCTCAAATGATAGTACGAGGAACCCCATGTAGTCATACAATCTCATAGACATAAAATCATCCCAACTCATCAACTGAGAAAGGCTCTCGTATAGGAATGAAGTGGGATGATATCGTTAGTTGTTCAATTACTACCAAGATATAATCACTACTCCTCAGGGACCTAGGTAAGATAACTACAAAATCCATAGCAACATCATCCAAATTCCATTACGAGACTGGAAGCAACTGAACAAGCCTACAGGTCTCTAGTGCTCCAACTTCACCTACTTATACGTGGAACACCTAGTGATAAAGCCTATTATCTAACATTTCATTCTAGGCCACCAATATTAGCATCGCATATCTCGATACATCTTTGAGATTCCTAGATGAACTTCCCACTGAGAAGTGTGGGACTATTTCATCAACTCCTCTCTCATGTTTGTGGGAACCTAGACATATCCACATACACACAGGATTTTGTCTCTGTCCATAGACCAATTTATAGGTGGGTTTTCTCATACTATACTCTCACAGAGAACCAAAACTTCAGGATCTGAAAACTGCCTACTCTTCACCTTCTCAAGGAGTGAAGAGGTAACTGATAAGGCTGAGAGGTAAGACTTCTTGTGACTATCATGAAACATCAGATGAATCTCAAAAAAGATATTCATTAACTTCCATTCATCACTGGCTTCATGTACGTACTACATTTGAGTTTTCTGACTCAGTACATCAGTGACCACATTGCCCTTTCCAGGTGTATAGGCAAGATCAAAATCAAAATATTGTAGATATTCAACCCATCTCTGTTGTTTGAGGTTCAAGTCACATTGAGAAAATATATATTTTAGGCTCTTGTGGTCTGTTTAAACCACAAAACACTCACCTAATAGATAATGTCTCCAGCAACCAAAGGAATAGACAAATACCACTAGCTCAAGGTCATGCGTTGGTTAATTTCTATCGTGAGGCCTCAACTGTCGAGATCCATATAAAATGAATTTTTCTTTATGCATAAGTACAGATCCTAGTCTAATTTCTGATGCATCACAGAAGATAGTATACCCTATACCTGGCTCGAGAAGAATTAGAATAGGTTCTGATACAAGCCTCCCCTTCATCTCCTAAATGGATTTATCATATGCTTATGACCATGTGTACTTGAATCCATTATTTGTAAGATCAGTAAGAGGTGAATAAATACATAATAAGTCTTGTATGAAATGCATGTAATATCCATACAGCCCCAAGAAACTCTATATATATAAAACACGTTCATGGGTTTCTCTCATGAAACTATAGAACTAACCTTTTTTGGGTCAATATATACTCCTGATTATGAAATAATGTGACCCAATAAGTGGACCTTGTCGATCCAGAAGTGTCACTTAGCAATATTGGAATAAAGATGATGCTCTCGTAGTTTACTCAAAATGATCACAATATGATTAGCATAGTCATTAAAAGTGAAATAATACACAAGTATTTCTTCTAAAAAGACCATGAAAAAAGAGTCCAAATAGGGGTGGAAACCCTATGCTTACAATCCATAAAAATAGTAAGTGCGTTCATAAGACTGAACAGCATAACAATTGGAAATATATATGAGGAATGTCTTATGGTATAACTCACACCTGATGTTAACCCTATCTTAGGTCAATTTTTGATAAGACCTTCACTCCTCAGAGCTAGTCTGAGAGATAATCTATTTGAGGAAGTGGATACCAGTTCTTGATTGTAAGCTAGTTCAACCTTCTATAATCCATGCATATAAATAAGTTTCCATCAACCTTCTTGCTGAAAAGCATGTGCAAACCCCAAGAGGATGTACTAGGCCATATAAAACCTTCGACCTCTAGATAATCTAACTACCTCTTGAGTTACTTGAGTTTGGTAGGTGCCATCCTATAAGAAGGAATGGACACTAGAACTGCTCCGGGAATAAGCTCAATTGTAAAATCTACCTCTCTCTCAAGGGAGTAATCTAGAAAAATAATTCCCTAAAATGATCAACCACTGTAGAGAAATCATTTTAAAGTAAACCTTGATCCTCTATGAAAATATTTTCTATCTTAGTGGTCACTCCACCTATCCCATGATGCTTCGGTCCAACTATCACATCCTAAACATCCCACTCACCTTTGACAAGATAACTGCTACCTTATGGTGATGTAAAAGAGACATTGCGGTGATAACAGTATACAAAAGTGTGATAGTGAACCAACCAGTCCATTCTAAGAATCACATCAAATCCCATCATCTTGAGAACAAAGAGATTCTATCAGAAAGGGTAACTGCCTACTTCAAGGGGATGTCCCTACACTGGTGCATGCCCTCTGTCCATATTCCCAATGGTGTATTGAGGGTCATTACACTATAGTGATATTGTATCTCTAGTCTGAGACTTTCTATAATAGATATAGAAATAAAAGGGTTTGAAGCACCTATATCAAACAAATAAGAGACAACAGTGGAGGCTACTAGAATAGTACCTCGTACTGTAGATGGTACCATAGCCTGATCCTTGGGTATCAGCTGTAAAGCATGAAACTAACCTGATCTGCAGCCCTGCTCAAAAAATGGACTACCACAATAATGACTGCTTGGTTGGCACTATTGGTGACCAGGGGTCAGACTACCATGACCATGAACTCCTCCTTGTCCAGATCTTCCGGTGCTATTCCAACTCCCCTCCTGACGTGGTGCAAAAAGAACTCACTTCTGAAGGTGGAGCTAATGTTGATCATTTTCCACTCAAAGCTGGTGGAAAGGTTCTACAAAAACACATGAGATGACCCATATGGCTGCAAAACCTGTACTCTATAGGGTCTCTATCACATTGAGGATTCTTATGCCCCAATCTTCAACACTGATGACACACCATAGAGCTATCAAAATGGATACTCTAGCTTCCATTTTCCTGATGAGAAACCTCTATGGAATGTTTCCTTCCACCAGAAGAACTACTGGCCTGACGCGGCAATGATCCCTTAAACCTGGTACTCATGCCATCCCTCAGGTTATGATCAGTGATAAGGGCCCGATCAGCTATTGAAGAAAAGTTAGGTATGTGAAATACATTCAACTTAGTTTGGATGGTGTACTGGATCCCATCCTCAAAACAACTAGCACACGAAAGATCATCACCATCTAGAAGTGGTGCAAAGCACTGTAAATCAGTGAAATGTGCTAAATATTCCATAACTAATATAGGACTCTTCTCAAGATACACGAACTCTCTGGCTCTATTAGCTCTTAGTTCTGGAGGAAAGAACAAATCATAGAAGGTAGTCTAGAAATCAACCCATAACATGCCCTGATGATAACCATCCTAGGTAATCACATCCCACCATCGTTTGGCCTAATCTCGAAGCATATATGTTGAAAACTTGAATCTATGCTCTGAAGGTGTTTCGAGATGCTCAAAGATAGAAAGGATGGAATCTATCCAAGACTTAGCAGCCTGAGAACCACCATCCCTTGAAAATGTAGGAGGATGTTGTTGCTGGGACTCATGGGTTAGATCAGTTATCATAGGTGCAACATGTGGAGCACCAAGCATGGACTGTATCAGACGTAGGAAACTATCACGAACTTGGGCATCAGTTCCTGGATCAGGTACAAGAGCTGGTGCCTCAAGTGGCACTCTTTGGGGTAAGACTGGGGGCTTAGGGCCCACCACATCTGGATCATGATCGTCACCACCTTCCTAGAGAACGACTTGAGGAATTTGTGGTGGCATTGGTCTTAAAATGCCAAGAACATGCCTTAGAACAAGATTAGAATCATAAGATATCATCACTAGCAGAAGATGAACCAGGAAAACTCAATACCCAAGGTATACTACCCAAAGAACCTGCTTAGATGGCTAGGTATTGGTAAGTTCTCAAGTATATGTTTCATGTAATTTTTCAATTCATTACCAGGTTCACTCCTTTACCTTTAATTAACATGAAAAGACATGATAAAGATGTGAAACCAATTTATTTTTTTATTTGAAGGTTCACTTTATAATGGAAATCCATTTCCGATGAATCAGTGCCCATACACCTATCATCAAAAATGACACCCATTTATTTATAGTATAATGGCTTGACTTGGTAAATCACTCATCCCAACCCATGAGGGCCCATACAGCTCATGAATTGAGACAATAAATCACTCAATCACAACCAAAATTAATATAAGTACAAGAAAACTATCACAACATCACTCAACAATCACAAGAATATCAAGCAATGAAAAGAAGTGAAATGCACCTATATGGCATGGCAATATGCATGACATGTGAATTCTCGGTGCCTATAATGATTCATGTAACAATGCTCCTTGACCACATATCATTGGGATAAGGATGAAACAAATTCTCAATAAGAGTAATATTCAATAACACCACACACCATGTGTGTCACCCAACAGGGAAATAATATCAATTGTAATAGAAAAAATAGAACAATAATTATATTTTGGGTGACTTGGATTTTACCCCGAACATGGGTCCGCGATGCCCAAGCACGTCTTATGGACAATTCCAAAGCATTATTGTTCTTCAATCTATTGTCTCCAAATAGTAAAGCAATAAAAGAACATGTCTATGATACCAATTTGTGACATCCCAGACCCAGATTCCACTTAGAGGGTGCCCTGAGCCCTGGGGGCCACATAGCCTCAAGTGCATCTCCCCAAACGCCAGCGGCTGTTAACTAGTAGTGAGGGACTAGGATGTGTTCATGGGGATATTATACCCTCATTAGCAAATTGTATCATAGTGGAAGGATATAAATAGTAGTAAATAGTGTAAGAAATATAAATAAACAGCGGAAGAAAACTAATGCAATAGATAAATGATAATAACAAAAACTATATCAACTAGGGAAATGATCATATAGTGTCATGTTACTAGAAAACTAGAAAACATGTATAAAAGACAATAGTCATAACATGTTCCACAAAGTAAAAGAAAACAAAGGCTACTCCTTGTATCATGAGATCCAACTTGGTCATCTACTATCAAGCTCCATCCTATCATCACGCAATCAAGTGTTCGAATTTTTATGCTTCCCTTTTTCAACACCTGCAGTCATGTGATCTACTCTGGATACCAAATGGAGCCTAGAGAGGGTGTGAGATAAATCTCAGTCAGCCACCACCAATTGTGTCTATAACATTCATCTCATTTAATGGAATATAGCAGTGTGTAGGAATGTATATATAAAGTAAATCAAGCAGTACAATATAACTAAATACCCAAGTACATGCTTCAACCCTCGTCTAGTGTCTAAAAATGTAACTAGTTCATTAATTATGTAATTACCATTTGGTGTTAATAGGTCACGTGAGGTATAGCCATCACTGACATCACTTCCTGATAGTATAAGTAGTGAAGGTCCCAAGAGATTACAAGGAAACTTGAAAATGATATCCAATGAGGGAGTTCCAGTGTAACAACCAAGGTAACGTATATCTCAAGGAATGCTAAATCAGTTGTATTTAAGTCTAGATAATGGTTAATAGAGTAATACAAGGGGCGTAATCCAAGTAATTCCACAATAAGGTGCCTACCAAGCCCAATGGGATAGACCAAGGTAAAACGGGGCTTAGCAAGGACAGGGCCCTATGGGATTTCACCATGGAACCTACTAGTAAATGTTGGATCCAAGGAGTGTATCTGATATATCATGTAATAATGTAAAGGACCTTACAGTAGTATACCATGCATCCAAGTAATAGACAAGAACTGGATTCTAGGTGGGTGTCAACCTGAGAAAACTGCATCCTTAAATCAGAATGGGGTTCCCGAGTCCCAATGTATTCTTCTCTCAGAATCCAAGGTGATCTTGAGTCAGTATATTCCTATTTTATTTTTTAATCATTTAATCATTCATTAGGATCAATCCTTGTATTCCATTAGTTTGGATAGTCCAAGTAGCGTTGCAACCATTTAATCAAGTCTTAATTAACCATTAAGTCATATTCAATTATTGAGGATCACTTTGATACCTTCCATTAATATGGAAAGGGGTACTATGGACATGTAACTTTTATTCAATCCCATTTGTTAAGGCCAAGTTATATACTTAGTATACTTTTAATTTCACATTTCTCATCTAATAATCAATTTGATGCACTTAACTTAGGTGGTTCAAGTGGTGAGAATACATTATACATGTCATTATCTAATTCTCATTAATAAAAATCCATTTATTATAGGAAGTCTCTACTTTAGGAAGGTCAAGCGAAGGAACACCCGAATGGTGTCTCAAATGTGCCAAAACACTAAAACCCAAATATAGAATAACCTTCGGCATGGTACGGATTGAGTTATGGGTGTAACCGCTAACAACTAATCACATAATTGGAAAGAGAATATCCATATGATTCTAACAAGTATAATCATGACATGTAAATTTAAGAAAATGGATCATGATGAAATCGGAATTCCCCACTCGGATATTCCAAAATCAAAAAACTTTAGGGATGAGTTATATACCACCCACCTTAATGTTGTACAATCCTTCTCCTCTGGTATTGGCCCTTGATTTTCCTCAGATCAGAGTAGATCTAAGAAAAGGTGAAAAAATTCTCACATGACGATATCTAGGTCGAGAGAAAGAGAGAAGAATAAATTACTTGAGTACTTACCATTGTGCATCCAACATGATGAACAGAATCTTGATCATATTCTGGATGAAGGAGATCTCTTGATCCCAAGATTTGGCCTTCAAAAAGCTCCAAATTGAGAGAAAAAGGGCTTAATCCCACTGGTTCTCATATTAGGGAGGAAGAGGAGGGTAAATAGACCATTAAGGGCATTTTGGACATTTTACCCATAATTTTCTTCTATACACTGTTTTTTCTCACGGTTTTTCAAACTATGTGAAAACCGTGTGAGATGGTTCTACTCAAAATTACATCCTCCACACGGTTTAATCAAATCGTGGGCAAGCCAAGCACGAGTACCTGGGAAAAAGGGGTGTTTGCACAGTTAGGTCGTACGGTCATGCGCCAACCATGCGAGGTGGCTCTATATGAAAAAACACAATCCAAATGTTTTTCCAAATAGTGTGTAATTCCTGCACAGTTTATTCTAAATTGTGGTCCAAGCCTATTTTTCCCAAAAAGATGGGTTTTAGGCTAAGAACAAGCCCCAAACACCATTGGAACCTTTACTAACTCATTAGGCATCCACATTAGGTCCAAAGAAAAGACTTAGACCAAAAATTAAAGGATTCATACCTGAGTGAAAACCCAAGTTCTTACAAACACCATTATACACTAGTTTAAAGTGTGATCAACTAAAGGGAAGCATGAGGTAATGGATTTTCCCATCACTTTTATTTTGGGGGGACACATGCCTTATTCACCACTAATTTCCTTTTTGTGGTGTATATATTGACCATTTTATATATTATATCATGAATATATTTTTATTCATGATATCTAAAAGATTCATTTGATGTTATTTCTTTCATTGGTATTATAATTGATAAAATAGCCAAGTGGTAAGGGTTTATTTCACAATCTCGCTATTATTCAGGATTTTTTACTTTTAAGTCTCAATTGAAGAATATTTCTATTCCATGTCAATGTTTTCTAAAAGTTTTTTCAAAAATGGTTTTACTATTCTCTTATATTTTTTTGAATTCATTTTTACCCATATTTTACTTTTTACAAAATGGTTTGAAAGGAATATTTTTGTTATTTTCCAAATAAGGTATTTTGTGAGTTTTCCCAAAAAAAATATAGAAGGAATGTTTTTTTAAATTATATGGAATGAGTGGCTTTTCCCATTGTCATGACTCTTTAATGATATGAATATTTATTTACAAGTTTACAGGGGTATTTTAAAAGAAAAATTTTTCATTCATATTTGTGCAATTTATTTTTAAAAGTGAATTTCAAATAGAAAAATATATTTTCCTTAAAAAAAATTCAATGATCATTTTATGGTAATTTTATTCATCAATTACAACAAACTTTTATTTTACTTATTCTCCACTAGGTATATGTTTTGATAATACAATACTTTGAAATATTCACTTAATTGTGATCATTGGATATTACATTTCTCTTAAATATTCATTTTATTGTATCATAGATATGATTATATTCTAAATAATATTCCATTTTTACAAAAATGTTTATTTGGAAAGTAATTTTATTAACTGGTAAGTATTGATAAATCGGTATTCTTTGCTAAATATAGATATTTTTTGATAAGGCATATTGATTCAGGAATTAAATCAATTGTTAGATATATAAGGAATGATTTGGACCTGCAAGGATGGGTTGGGGCTCATAATTATATAGCCCCTCAATGCATCGATAGTCTCATGAGGCTAATCAATAAGATATCATTAAATGGGTTTATACCTATAGTTTTAAATCATATTGTGAAAGGTATTGATGGTAGAGGTATCATGTGCCTTAGAACATGACTTCTAATAATTAAGAATCCCCTTTATTAATATTTCAGTTAGTATTATCCATAATATTTTCACAATGATATTATCTCTAGATGCATTTCATTATCATTTTTTTATTAAATGACATTTTTGTTCAGTTATTTAACTTTTCATATTGAATATTCCTTATCCTATAAAGATGGTCAAGTTATTTAAATGGAATTTTTGTTCACTTATTTACCTTTCTATGTTGATTATACCTAATTTACTCATGATAGTTTCCACTCTATGTAACCCTTATTGAGTGTTTGAGCTCACATTAATTTTGTTTTCTTTCCTAGGATATGAAGATGAAATATTTTAATGATTTCAAGGATGAAAATTACTTTCCTTTGTTATATTCTATGTTTAATACTAATGTAATAAGGGAATAATGTATGTACATAGTTCATCAAGACTAATAAACTAATTGATACATAGGAATGTGATCCCTTTTAAATAATTACAATGTAATAAAATAACCAACAACTCTGGGCTACTAGGTTCTGGGTTCTTACACTTCGTTAGATGAAAAAATAGTCTCGATGTGAACAGAGGCCACTTAGGCCTAATGTTAGTGAATATAGTTATTCTATAGGGAGGATAATTTCTTATTGGGATCAAATAAAAGGAGTCTATGAAATACTAAATATCCCATGGAATTGGTAATCATGACACACATAGTTCTAAAACACTATGTGTTGGGTGATGAATGCTAAAATGGAGATGTCCTATCTAGAGAGGACTCTAGTTATATCATAGTTTCATGTCAAGTGATGGGGATGTTAGTTTTTGATCAACTGAAATTTTTCATTTGAGGTATCCCATGTTTTTCAAACATGTTAAGGCAACAATTTAACATCATGTTTTGTGGATGTTGGTTTTAGATAATTTAAAAAAAATCATATGAGTCAACCCATGTTTATCCCATGGGGTATGGCTAAAATTTAACATCATGTGATGAGGAGGTTGTTTTGGATCATCTCACATTTTTCATATGAGGTGTACCATGTCTATAAAATAAGGTAGGTCAATAGTTTAATTCTATTTTTTTGAGGAAGTTAGTTTTGGATCATAACTTATTAGTCATATAAGGTATATTGTATCTATCATATAGTGTATGAATATAGTTTAATGTCATGAACTATGGACATTGGTTTTGGATAATCTCACATTTTTCATGTGAGGCATCCCATGTTTATCACATAGGGTGAGGCTAAAGTTTAACATCATTTTTTGAGTACATTGGTTTTTTATCATCTCACATTTTCCATGCAAGGGATCTTGTGTTTATCACATAGGCTAAGGATATAGTTTAATTCCATGTGATAAGGACTATGGTTTTGGATCATATCATATTTTTCATGTGAGGCATCATGTGCTTATCACTCAAGGTAAATATGTATTTTAAAATCATGTGTTGATACCATTGGTTTTCAATTATCTCACATTTTTCAGGTGATCTATGATGTGTCTATCATTGAAGATAAGGCTACAGTTTAGCATCATCTGCCGAGTATGTTGGTTTTGGATCATCTCACATTTTTCATATAATGCATCACATGTCTATCACACATGGTAATGATACAATTTAATGTCATGTGATGAAGAAGTTGTATTTGGATCATCTCATATTTTTCATGTGATTCATACCATGTTTATCACATGAGTTTAGGCAACAGTTTAATATCATGTGATAAGGAAATTGGTTTGGGATATTCTCCCATTTTTCATATGAGGAATATCATGTATATCATAAAGGGTAAGGCTATGGATTAATGATGTGTGCTAAAGACATTAATATTTTTATTTTAATGTCATATAGCTCATAATATACATTCAAAGGAAGTAATGCTTCAAGAACCTGGAATTAGTGGTATGTATGATGTTCTCCCCAATAATGGTGATGAATGAGTATAAACTATTGAAGTAGACCTTATGAATTATATAAGTACCTTCCCATTTGGGATCCAGTTTCAATGGATTCATTCCAAGTATCATGGGAATACATATATTCAATGTCATATCAACTTATAGGGTAAATCATAGGTGAACGTTTTATTGAATGTCACATCATATGGTTTTAATGTCTCTCTAGGATATAAAATGATCAGATACTATTTTCTTAGATAACTTTCACCTAATCCAACTAGAATTTTACTATCTTATTTGAAGTTCGTTGATTAGAAACAACCATCTAAAGTGATGGAAGATGAACCTCCATAGGATGCACTGCTTCTATCCTATGCACCAAAGAGAATAGGGTTTCTTGGGTAGAATTTTTTGTCATCATCTTATATGCCTAGTGTAGGGAATTTATCTAGATAATAAATCCTATTATATCTTATCATATTATATAGGATTTTAGTGAGGGTCTTATTAAATTCATCAATCTACCCATTCACCTATGCATGTTAGCATGATATGTTGTTAGATTAGATTTTGTACATGGAATATATCTTATTTAGCCCAATGACTCGAAAGTTGGTGTTGTTTTCAGTGAGAATGGTGTGAGTAATCCCAAACCAATGGATGATGTGGGACATCACAAAATCTGTCACTGAATAGTTTTTAATGTCTTTGAGTGGGATAGACTCTAACCATTTCAATAAAAAGTTTGTGGAAGTCATAATGAACCTGCACTATGGAATTGTTTTCGATGGGTAGGGACCCATAACTTCAAGTCCCAGTACTTCAAAATTACATGAATACTTTTTTCGATGGATAATATCCACTGGATGATGCACGGAGTTGGAATAGATCAAGAATTCAGGACACCACTTGGTGAATTCAATGAAATTGTGGATGATGGTGGGATAAAAGTATCCCAACCTCCTAATCTTCTCACTTGATGTCCACCGCACAACCTAACATAGAACTCATACATATCTTGAGGGACTTATTTGTCGAGAATTAAATGGAGGATGATTCCATAAAATCAACACCATCGGAGGGTCTCACCAAGGCGAGGGACAACTCAGAGGAAAAATTATATTGCACACCAGTGGATTCTCTCGCACTCAGCTCAATATGGTGGGAGTGTTCTATTTTTGATATACTCAAGAAAGGGATCTATCTAATTAGATACTTCTTAGATAACCAGGGAACTTGATTTTTTTTAGTAGATGTGCTAACTTCCAACTAATTTCCCTATCTATCTTCATTATTATAAGTGATGGGGTGATAACCCTTCAATGTGCCACATGAATGATTATTTCCTCTTGGTTTGGCCTTATAAAATATGCTTCTAGACCTACCAAATCATCGACATAGACATTCTATGATCTAGGGAAATAAGTTACCTCCATCTAGGAAGGGATATGAACTATTAACTAATGTGTTCACTCTATTAGGGGAAAAGATCTAATTTCATGATTACATAGTCGATGTTGATCAACATGATTACTAGATCATAGTATTCCATCACATATAGGAAAGGGACATCAATATAGAGGTAAAAATTAAGTTCAATGATAATGGATAGATACTTAGCCTCATTTTTATTGTAGCATTCTAATAACAGTAACAATTATAACATGATGTCCTCTGTTGGAGTGATGAAGACAATCCCATGTACCACCCAATTGAGTTTTGGTTTGTTGAGCCTTCAGTCGATCGGGCTATGGGAGGCACCACCAAAATGCATCTACTAACACAACGCAACATTATCCACTTAGGGGATGGATTTATCTGGGATATAAACATCTAGGGGAAGTTCCTTAGGGTTCGTATGTGTGTCTAGGAAATCTACCAATTCTTGGCCCTTGACATCTTTCTATGGGATAAAACTAGTGTAAAAAAAGGTGTATAAATACCACAAAACACACTAGTTGGCCTATCAATATGGGGTAATTTATAATATACTTAATCATGTCGATGTGGGATACCAATTTTATCACATAGTGATAAAAGTATTATTGTGGATTTTGGTCCATGAAGACCAGGGTGAGGAAAATTTTCTTGATGGGATACTATCTTTTCTCTATATCAAGGGTCATGTGACTGAGAATGTACATGTTATTTTCTCCACTATCATTGTTCCTATGAGTTATAAGGTAACCTAGGGACTACATATAGGACTAGAGGCTTCACTAGGATGGGTGGAATTAAGATCAAAGGATGTATTAGATATTATTTAATTTCCTTTAATGTGTTCTGTCAGTCCTCATCCCATTGGTATATAGTGCCTTTATTCATGAGCCTTGAGAAGGGATTACACTTACTAGCTAGATTCAAACTCAATAAGAGGATATAGTCCCTGTGTCCTTGTATGTCCCATATCTCTCATAGGTTTCACGGTGATGAATCTATTTGATATCCTTGATATTTTATGTATTGATCTCAATTACTCTTTACCTAATGATGAATTTATGGAATATTCTAGAGGTAACCTTGAATTCATACTTCAAGGTGTTCATCTTAATATGGTGGGAGCAGAAGAAGTTGAAAAATTTTGTAAGGACCTTGATATAGTCCCAATGTATGAGTGATTTTACCACCAAATCATCTACATAGTACTCCACCAATGTACCTATAAATGGTTTAAAGATATGGTGCATGGAATTATATTAAATTACTCAAGAATTTTTCAGATGAAATTGAAACACCTTGTAGAAGATGGTTCCCTAAGGTGATCTGAAATTGGTATCCTCCACATTCTTAGGGTCCATCCAGATATAGTTATTACCAATGTTAGGTCCACTAGGTTAGATACCCTGAGAGGGGGGGTGAATCAGGGTATGAAAAATTAAAATGACTTCCCCTTTTGATCTTGTTTTGCTGTTAGACAGAACCCTCTTCTCTCTCCTTCCCGATGTAGAGTATGAACAAACCTTAAAGCATACACAGGACACATCGATTTTTACTTGGTTCACCCACACTGGGCTACGTCCAAGGAGCACACACCAGCAATGTGCTGATGTACCAATTCCACTATAAGTGCACTGCTTTTTACATGTTTGAAGCGGACTCACTATCCCTCCAGATTTAAAACCACTCACAATTTGAGAACTCATTGCTCTCTCAACTAAAGTGAGCTCACTGCTTCTTCAGAATATCCACTCACAGTTTATAGACCTGTAGGTCTCTTCATTACCACTAATGAATGCATCCTCCAATGTAAATAGATTCTCTATTGAGGTTCAAAGTTCATCCACTGATGAATACCCCTTTTCCCCTGAACACAGGGCAACTCACTTTGGAAACACCTTCGCAAAGCACCCTACTTTGTGAGGCTCCCAATTTCACGAAGCTCAAACAAGCCTTCATGAAGCTCCTAACTTTTTGTGAATAACTCTCTCAAATCTCAAGCCATCGTAGAGAGACTTCCATCGTGAAGCTCACTGAGCCAACGCGGAGCTCGCAACTTTCACGGAGCTAGATTAGCCACCGTGTAGCTCTTCTTTCGTGAAGCACACTACCTTCGCGAACCACCTTCACGAGCCAAGAGAAAATAATTTTCTTTGAAAACACCCTCTACTTCTCTTGATGGGGTCGAGGTCTATTTATAGGCGATTCCACCGACACTTGAACCTTTCACGTGAAGTCAACTCCACATCATCACAAATCACGAAGCTCCAACATTCCCGCTGAAATTCTCTCCAAATTGTGAAGTACCACAGAAATTTTCCGATCATAGAGCTCGTCATAATCACAGAGCATTCCATCATTTACTTCACGTCTTCTCCGCGAAGATCCACTCATGAAGCCCTTCTCCACTATAATGATTTTCAATGCTTCTATTCGCAAATCTCGTTGTAATCACAAAGCATCACCATCAACATTCTTGTGGTCTTCGAGAAATCCAATCCATGAATCCTATCTTCATGAAACTCATGCCTTTTTCATATTTTGATGAGATCTTCAAGGAAATTCATATTTTTTGATGCTCACTAAACTCCAAATTTTGGACCCCAAAAATTTGGCAAACACTGGAAAACGACACCACCTTGTATCTGTTCTTTTATACCGCCTCTAGATCGTCCATTCCTTTGTCATGGTTCTTTGTCAAAATTGATTTTCAACAACATCTCTGGAACTCAATAATTCACAATGGAAACCTGCTTTTTCAACAAACACAATCAACCCAAAAATGCAGCAATGTTACCTTTAGGGATTTTTGCCTAACAACCAAAATATCTGTCCATGAAAGAGAGGTCTTGGAACCCATATGTTGCTTCAATTAGCAGGTTTCTTACCACAAGGGAAAAATAATTCTTTAGGTAGTGGCGGTTGAGGTCTCTAAAGTTGATGAAGACTCTGATATTACTATTCTTCTTCCTGATAGGGGAACTTTTGGCTATCCACTTAGGGTACTGAAAATATTTGAAAAAGTTAACCTTGAATTTCATGTTAACTTTAGCCTCAACCATGACACTTTGGAAAGGATACATCTTCATTGAATATTGTTTAAATCTATAGTGGTTCACTAGGAAGTCAAGGTGATGGGAAACCACTTGGGAATCATGCCTTATCATCTCCCAAAATATCCATAAGAACACATCATGGTGCTATTTTAATAGATCCACATGTTGTTTCTATTATTATCGAGACATGAATGTGTTGATAAGTGTTGTCCTTGGGTCTTCCTCTATAACGATATTTTCTAAGGTCAAATCATCGACCATAATGAAGAAAACATCTTCAAATGTTGGAGGAGATTTTTCCAGATACTCTTCATCATCTGAAACATTACATTCAAATGAATGACGTGACTTTATGGGTGCTATAGATTGGTTATTGATTCTTTCAACTGCTCTGGAATAAGTGTAATCTTCATTGAGGGGATCCAATTCTATAGAGACTGTGGTAATGAAAGCTTATGATCCAATCCCATGTAGTTTCTACTCGTAAGTCCCACCTTTTATGTTGAATAAATTGTGTCAAGTAGAAATCCACTGAGTCAGCTCTACCTTTTAGAACATTTAGTGTTGTCATGTATTGGTATCCATGGGGAAGATCCCTCAATAATCTATATGAATCAGACATTTTTGTAATGGTTAATCCTATCCTATGTAAGGGTACAATATAATCTATGAGCACTTCATCTTCTTTGTGATAATGAAGTATCTTCCCAGGTCAGGGTTCATGATGAAGTATTTGGTGTTGTTTTTAAACTCTCATATAGTATATAACATCTAGGTAGAGAGTTTCACGTGATTTAAAGAGGAAAGTATCACCCTGGAGTTCCCCTACTTAACCATATAGGGAGTATTTGAGGTCGTTGTGGTTTAAATAGGGGGCCACTATGTGAAGATGGAGCAAGGTCCTTCCCAACCGGGAATTATAGGTTGTATCATGATAAATTTAGTAATTTATACTAGGAAAATGAACTAGGACTTCAGCTGAATCTTTTTATCCATCTTTTGATCACTCTTGTTATACCCCATAATTTTCAGGTTGGAGGGATTCTGATCAGCTTCTATGAGCCCTATATTAAGGAGAGTCCAAATCTAGATGAGAATGATCCTGGAGCCAGTATTCTCTAGGTAGTGGTGGATTTACATGTAATTAAATTTTTTATAGGACATAAAATTGGAGAATGTTCCCCAAGATGGGTTTACCCCACATATTTTTCAGAAAACTAAATAACGGATTGGAATTCTTCTTTCTCAGCTTCTTCTTTATGCTAGGTCTCAGCGTAAGCTACCTTATTTTTGAATAGGAGGTTTGTGTCTGTTCATACCTACATGATACTTATTTTTTAGTATCAATATAATGAATATATCCCTATGGAGATCTAACTTGGATGCCTTTCCAAATAGTGTGTCTCTTGCCCCTCCTCTAATAGTGTCGGCCGGAGGTACTTGAAGAAAAATTGGGACGTTCCTCATCACTGAGTATTATGAAATGATCTTATAGCCTAAAAAATCACATAAGTGTATTCTTATTATTCTTCATTGGAATATTCTTGGACTAGATGAATTATTAAGGTCTCTCCCAATCTTGAAGAAATTAACTGAGCGTACAGACATATTTTTGGCACCGGTGGGAGACTCCAATTGCCTTGGCATTATCAATGCATGTTCTTCTAAGACATTAAAGGTTGTAATGTAGATGTGTTATCCAGGGTGGGAATAGTGATTTCAAGGGGTTCTAGTCTTCTCAAGTTGGATTAAATAATTTCTATGGTGTGAGAGACCATCTAATAGTATAACCGTTCATTTTACTTCAGTATGCCTTTACTCAGTACTTGTTTCTATTTTTTAGAGTCTTCATCACCGCTATCAAAATCTACAGATAAATGTGCCACCTATTCTAGGACATCACCCAACGTGACCAATCTACAATATACTTGTTCATCGATTCAATATTTTATGATAAAATACTCCTTGATGGTGTACGTCAGGATCCTATGGTATGAGAAAATTTTGATACAATCATTGAATTTAGTTTTCTTAAGACCCATGTATTTTGGTAGCTTTAAGATGTTTTTCTCCAAGTAAAAGATGAAATCATATGGTACATGTATGTACTTGAATGAGTAGGTATTGTTCTTCCACTCTATAAATGGAATCCTGGGTGCATGGCCCTGAAGTGGGTCTTGTGTGGTATTTTCATGATGAGGTTACACCTGATGTGGATTTGGTTCATTAGGACTATCTGGATGATGATGCATATCTAGCTAATGAGGAATCTCCATGAGAGGTACCTAAAGGTGGACTAGATGTGGGGATTCATCTGAGGAAACAAAATTTTTTTACGACTTCACATGTTTTTTCATAATAGTTTGAAGGGGTAATGGATGTAACCATTTCTTGGTCCACATCAAGACTTTATCCAGGAACTGAAATCTGTTAGAAAAACTCTTGAGACCCATGGATGATACATATTTTTGTGGGATATATTTACCATTGATTCACCAGGACGTAGTGGTGTGACATTCCCATAAATTCCTCTAATGAATTGTTCTACTTCCATGTTTTTGTCTCTCCTTCTCCAAGGTGGTTGATTGGTTTCCCAAAATTCCCAGTTTCCAATGGTGAGTGACCTTTACCACCGTTATTAGTGATTTCATATCCTTGATTGAAATAGGATGATGGGATGCTAGTGGCTCCTTCAATTTATTCATCCATGGATCTTATTACCTAGTACAGATCTATCTCATATGTTTAATTCATGTTTATGAATCTCATTCCCAAAACCATATTGAGGTAGATGATAGTTAATTACACTACTTCTATAATGACAGAGCTGCTATGTGTGGTCAGACCTGATGGTAACATTCAACACATATGGACATCTATGGGTGTTGGGTGTTGGCCACCTATAAATTAATCATCTTTCTAATTTGAGGGAATATCATGTATGTTGTATCTTAATAGATAAAACTAATTCATCCTATATCCATCATGGGGTAATTTATGCTAGGGGAATGAGATTTTTGTGGCTTTTTACCATGGTAATATCATGTTCATTACATGAGGTATAGATTCTAGATCATCTGGTGAGGTCACAGTTTTAAATTCTTTTTAGGATATGTTAGTCGGTGGTTTAACATCTTTTGAGTAAAGGTAATTCACCGATTTAATGTATTGAAAATATATGTTGGTAAAAGATTTAACATCTTATAGGGACATGTTGGTTATAGATTTAACATCTTATCAGGACAGGTTGGTTATAGATTTAATTTCTTGTGGGGACAAGTTGGTCAATGATTTAAAATCTTGTGGGGACAGGTTGGTCATTGATTAAACATCTTGCGGGGATATATTGGTGGGGTTTTTAGTGTTTTCCCATGTGGAATATGATAACACTTCAGGGTTTCCACCTTCTAAGATAAAGACATGAAGATTTGCAGTAGTGATGGGTTGAGTGTTCTCCTATGGGGGGAATGGTCAAAATTGCCCTTTTTCCTACCAAGGGGAATACATGGAGATTTGATGGTAATTTTGGTGTATTAGGATTGAACCTCATGGAGGTATCCTAGGTTTGTCGGGATTAGAACTTGAGGAGGTTTCCTATGTACCCTGTTGAAAGACAGGGATCAAAACACATGCATTTTGAATACATGCTTAAAGGTCATATAAAAGGACCAATACATGACTTTTATCATCATGAATGAAGGATTATAACATCATTAATGGGGAGAAAAAAGGGTTTGTGTGGGGCTTATGCATAGAGGATTATCATTGTAGGTGGCTCATCCTATAGTGGGGAAGGAGGTGTCATCCAATGATGATCATACATGGGGCATCTGATGTTCATCACACATGGTAGGAAGTTTGGGTTCATACAATGATAGGAATACATAGGGCTTCTTATGTTCATCACATATGGTAGGGTTATAGTTTAACTTCAGGTGCTAAGGAATTTTTCATTTAGTTTAACATCATACGACTAGGATGATGGGCTATAAAATTTAATGTCTTGAAGATTAGACATGGAGGAGGCATATTCATAGAGTTATCATTTCCAAGAATGAGATAATTTTAAAGCACTATCTATCTATACCAAGAACAGTGTGTACTTTTCTATGATTATTCCTCCTTTGGGGATTTCGTGTCTACTACACAAGCACCTCTAGGTGGTACATGGTATAAACAATGTTGTGGTGAAGTAGAAAATGGGGATCCAGATATTCGGTTGACTATTATTTGTGGAAAGAGTTGACACACCTATATAGGTAATTCTTTAAGGAAATAGGCCAGACATGAGTCTTGATTATAATGGTCAGGAAGAATATTGAGGCACTATTGTACAAGTTTTGTATGGGTATAGGACTATTGAGCACTCGAACTTTATGAAGGTGGGTCTACTGAAAAGAGGAATCAAGTGGAAACCTCCCATGTGGGTTTCATGAATTTAGTGGTTTATTAGAAGGTCAAGGGTTTCATGAAGATAATATTTTTGTGAAATTGGGTGTCCCTTCCAGGGGATTAAGTCTTAGCTCCCATGGAGTAGGTTCATGAAGGATAATTATCTTTCAAAATTCCAAGAAGTTCAAGGGGAGTTACTTTATCATGAAAGACATATAAATTCATGAATTTCACCTCTTCAATGTTCATAGTGTTTCTAGAACTCATGGAAGTTTTTTATCAAAATATTTCAACCTATAGGGATCCATCTCTTGTTTTTCTCATGAAGGTTGATGTTTAATGAATTTGTAGCTTCTGGTGGATGTCCAAAGGCCAAATCCACTTAAGCTTCATAGAGAGGGAGGTATTTATATCTACCATGAAGGATAGAAGGTTTTTAATAAAATTTACCTTCTAAGAGGTATGTTTCACAATGGTATTACCTTGGGTGGTGTCCTTCATGTGCAGAAATAATTTGAGAGAATCTTATCGTCATTCACTAAAGCTATCTTTTGTGACTGCTTGAGGACCATCAGAATGAACTTACTCTTTGTAAAAATTTCTAAATTCATGGATTCATCCCCTTTCATGTATTTAAATTCCACTTCATCCCAAATTCTCCTTATGACATCTATGAATTCCTCAATATCTCTAGTAACTAGTTTTTTTCAGCGTCAACAAGCATCATTCATGTTGTTTGTGGTTTCTAAAGATGATACTCACCACAACAAGTGTTTTTTCCAATTATTTCTAATATTTTATGCATATGTGTGGTTTTAAATATTTTATTTACATTGATATAGTTTCTAACTACTATGGAAATTGTTAGTTTTTATTTTTCTTATGTAATTCTTACATGATACACTGGGTTTTTTACACAACTAGCTTCAGATTCTCTTACACAAACTATGAATTTCATTTATGCTAGGTCTAGTAAGAATGTAATTTATTATGTTAGTGGTTCTTATGAATCTTTATTTTATGATTTATATTTTATAAAATTTGAATGATGCAGATGTTGTTGGCTCCTTGATATATATATTTGGGATGTGAAACTCTTTGGTGACAAAATACACATGAACAAAAGAAAAAAATTGATAAACATGAGGAATTTTATTTGGTAAAATAGTGTTCCTGTATCCATGGGATAAGGGGGATATATTTTCTATTTATTCCCTATATAAACACTATAGTCTTATAAATTGAATATTATATGATAAGTATATCATATTTTACTTGTGAAAAAAACCATAGTAGTCAAAGTATTGGTTTTTATAGTTCATCATCCATTGAAGATACTCTCACCACCATCAAATTTTTTCATAGTGTTAGCTTCCAACCAAAGAAGAATGTCACTTATGACTTAAATCCTTCCTCAATCAATAATCATAATTGGGTGTTACCCCCAAAAATATTCTCATCATGGCCAATATGGGGTCGAACCTACAAATGAAGTCTCCTTTCTGGATTCCTACTTCTCTATATGTTTAAACTTTGTTATCATGTTTTATGAAATATTCTTGGTGTGGATTTTCTCAATTTTCAATAATTTTTCTTCCAATATATTATGGATCTATTGATAGTGTACATCGATGTGTTTGGACTAGGGATTAAATGCTAAGTTCCTATTGAGATTAATAGCACTCTAACTATCAAAATAGAGAATCTAATTTTTTTTAATGATACCTGGCATTTGTATAAATTTAATCATCTATATTATCACCCAAAAACCTATAGTGATTGTGATATACTCTTATTCTATATTATACAAGGAAACATACTTTTTAATTCCTAATTATCATGAGACTTCACCCCTTATAAATGATATCAGATATCTGGATGTAGATTTTCTCATGTCTACATCTCCAATCATATCTAAATATGTATATAATTTCAAAATAAGTTTATAAATTCCATAACATAAATGATTACTATATTTACCTAGTAGAAACTTTAATACCCATTTAAATTCTATAAAATTATCATTTCCTAGATTTAACAATAATTTTCTCACAATATAAACAATATGATAAATCTCTCACCTGGTACACACCATAAAAAACATATGACAATCAAGTACTAATTAATATGTAATTTGTTGTAACTCTAATTTCACCAACACATTTGATGGAATTTTTATTATCATCATCCAAAAATGAATTACGTGGTGAGTAATAAAAAGTGTTTCCTTACTCATGTTAAATATTTCAATAACATTCTCAATGTACCATTCCCTAGATGGACATATCTTAGGATTCATTCAACCTTGGGTATTCACCATAGCCATAATCTGTGTAGCTTCTCATAAAACCTTCATTTCAAAATAAATATTCAAATACTTCAACTAGTGTATCTTAGTGATATCTCTTCTAATAGTAATTATATCATAAAAAAATGTTTGAGAATAATGAAATCACATTGAGAGAACTATTTTATAAAAAAATACTGATCAACAATCATTATGATGTAATGATTTTTCTCAATGAATGAGTTAACGTTTTTGAACCATTTATCGAGTGCGAGTTTCAAAACATGTAAAAAAATTATAAGTCTACATAGTATTTTATATTTTCCTTTCACATGAAATACATCTATATACTCTATTTATATATCTACATTATGATGACCATGTAATAATTAATTAATTGCATCCATATATTAATCCTACAAGTTGATACTAGCCACCAATCAGAGAGAAACTCTGATATAAGTACTTTTTATCATAGGAGAGGAAATTTAATCAAAGTAAATACCATTATTTTGACTAATTCCCATCACAACCATAATGGATCTTTTATGGTTGCAAGATTTTATATTCACCTTTTATTTTTTACACCGACCTATTATTTTGTTCCTTTTTTCATATGGTAACGTTAATAAATAAAATGTACAATTTTAGTACAAAGACCGCATCTCATCTACCATGTCATTTTTCATTTACATAATCTTCTAGATTCTAATAATATGATCATAAGAAATCCAGTTATCCTCCATTATTAAGTATCAAAAACTCATGTAGTTAGTATCTATAACTCCATTATAATTCTTAGGTGGATCTCCTCAACTGATCTTTGGGTGAGATCTATTCAAGAATATAAGATAATGGAGACATATCAATAGATGGATATATATTACGTGGTGGAAATAGAACATCAGTTTTTAGAATCTCACCCCCAATATTTATAACTAATATAGGTTTGGTTGGTTTCAAAATGATGTCAATTTCCTTGAATTATGACTTATATAGCTTCTCAAAAATATTCAATAATAAGTTCTTTATATAATTCCACATATCTTATTATGATGATCCTCTTACTGATAGGATTCTAGAGCCAATTACTAAACTCTTCATTAGTATAATTTAAAAAGATACACTAATTTCTCATTATATCCAATATCACCCACTCATCTTTCATGATGTGTAAACATTCCATACAATCAAAAACTCTTAAATTTTTGTATAAAATATCTGTGAGCAGAAAAAATAATTATAACATCATTATTTTAGAATCAGTTATTTAATAACCAATGTTAAAAATAATTTTCCTGTTAGTTATTAAATAAAAAAAATTAAAACCAACTACATAGGATTTTAATACAAGTTATTTACATAATCAGGGTTAAAAATATTTTCCAGAATATTTTTTAAATTGCTTATTTCCAAAATTGATGCTAAAACCCAAAAACATTGGTATCTTTAATATACAATATTTCATTAACTAATTATAAAAAATTTCCTAAAAATATTTTTAATTTCGGTTTCTTAAATTAATGATGTTAAAAAATGGAAAAAGTTTCATATTTTCTTCACATCACACTAATACTTTTTTTCTTTCATGCCAACAAATTCATCTCACTACAAATAAAATTTTCATTTTTCACATTCCACCTACAAATCTATTGCATCATAGACTCTTCTTTTTATTTCCCCGTCAAACATTCATCTCTCCATCTATCTTAAAATCTACGAAGACCATGAAATTTTTCTTCATGTTTTTCATTTCTGTCTAAATTATTTAATCATAAAATCAAAATCATGACTGGATATTCCTTAAGGAAATTAATTGGATGGTGTTGGAGGTGTGAGAAATTGTGGAAATGATTTCTATGATGATGAGTAGAGAATAATCATTAAATGTAGGTATATTCCTTCAAATAGTCTATTTAATTCACATTTTTCTTATTTTTTACCATTTTTAATATTATTATTTGATTATTATCATGATTTAATTGAACAATCATTATTATTCTAGATTTATAATTATAAAGTAATTATTTTATAATATTAAATTGTTATTTTAATTGTTGATTATCCAAAAAATCAAGTTGGGTTATGTATTCTATAATTATTTATTTTTTAAAAAATAGATATATTTTATAGATTTTTTTAAATAATAAATGTTAAAAATTATTTTTCACATGAGTTATTTATATAACTTATATAGAAGATTATTTTTCACAATAGTTTTTTAAACAAAATAAATTTTAAAAATATAAAAAATAATTTGATTAATAACTGACATTATAAATAGTATTGATATTTTTTAAAAGAAACAATATAAAAATATATTTACTATATCAATTATATTGATGTTACCATAAAAAATATGTTAAAAACATCAAAATCCCAATGTAAAATCCTATTTTTTTACTCATGATCTTTACCAATCCAAAACAATTATGGTATTTCATATTTTTTTGGAAATGATGGAGAATGTTTTATTAGTTTTATTATAGTCCTATCTGTCTCCCAAAAAATTTTGGAAGAATTTAATTATATAGTAGACTTAAAATTCTCTCATGGATGGTTATGTTCATCCTCTTAGTAACACCATTATGTTGAGGCATCTTTAGTGTTGATTTTTACATCCGGATATCAAAAATAATATAGTGTTCCTAAAATAGAACACAAAACTCTCCTCCATATGTTTCATATATGAACTTTAATCATCAACCCATTTCCCTTTCCACCTTCAAATCAAAATTACTGAAAACATCATGCACCTAAAATTCAATTTTCAATGAAAAAGAAGAAACCTTTCTATAATTAACATATATTAATTTCAAAAAATAAATATCACCCCCCATCTAATTAAATCTCATCATTAAAATAATATGTATCAAATATAAAACATGTTATTTTCTATATAGTAAATAATAAAAAACGATACACTTTTTTGTTTTTCCATGATTCAATCAATACATATATCCAAATGTGTATCTTTAATGTATAAAAATAGATCCTTCAAGAAGAGAATTTTGATTCCTCTCTTGCTCATGAGACTAATTCATATGTACCAATATTTTATTAGAACCTCCATTATTGTTTCATTTACTTCTCCCCTATATGGGTTGACTTCTGTGAGTTAAAGAGAAGAATTTTTATTGCCTGTATATATTACCCTATTACCTTTTTTAACATTCCATTTTCCATCAAAAAAGGAACTAATGTAGCCATCATTTTTAGTTATTTTAGTGCATATCATATTAAAGAGAATATCAGGAAAATTCCTCACATCCTTAAATGGTGACCCTTATTTAATATTAGTCTCCATAAAAATATTACCAAAATTGTAATTTTGGATGCATAATTGTTTTCATCATCACATGTAAAAAACTCCATTATTTGTAAGATGAGATTATTTATCATCATGCAATGACATAGAAGGAGGAAATAGAACCAATCACCCATATTGAACCTTTTTTTAAGGTTAACATGATCTTCATGAAAACTAAGGATGTCTTCATTGGGAATTTCTATATCATTGTTTTGGGGTTTAGCTTCTTAATTTCTCATTTATTCCTTTATTTTCTATCACTCTAAGTTGAAGTGTCTGACTTTCCAAAATGGTGTCACATCATGTCGTATCTCGAATGTAATTTTGACTGATTTATCCTTTAGAGATCATGATCATGTGGTTATTCTCCCCTATTTCTCCCATTACATATCTACTTCCCTTGAATATTATTGAGAAAAAACTCTACTTATATTGTACAAACCTCAACCTTCCTTCATGATTCATTTCTCAATATTATTTCTTTCACCATTGCCACAGTGATCATTCCATAAGGTATTAAATTACTAAATAACTTCACCAGTTTTTCCCATTTCTTTAGTAAGGAGATAAATATCAAGTGTTCTATAAATAAATAATCAACCATCATTTTGATATAATTTAATTGATTAAAAATACATTTAAATTCAAGAATATGTTGGGGTCCATCATTCCCATCCTTGTAAATATGTTTTATAGGTCAGTATATCAGGTTTGATATATTCTATATTGTATTCATTACATATACAATTTCTATTTTTTTCCAATTGATAGAAGAATCATGTTCATTGGAAAAAAAAATAGAATCTACCCTTATCAGTCCACTGCCAGATTTGAGTAGTGCACTTCCTATTGAGAATGACCCACTACTCATCAATTGACTGTGTATTGGTATACATATTCACACTGGATTTTCTTCTTATCAATGTTTCCTCCATGGGTACATCAATGCGATTAGTGGTCTCTATTATGGGATTCTACAAATATTCAATATAAAAAAAGCTTTCATTTTAGGATTCAAGATATCATAATTAAAGGTAGTAAGCTTAAACTTGTTACTCGATAGATGTATCAAAATCGAGAAAAACTAATAATATAGATTATCCAAGCATGATCAAAACTTTGTGAAAGGAATATTTCATTTCCATAAATAGATATGAGGAAAAGGATAAAAATTCAATAACATAAGAGATTTTATACAGTTCAGTTATCTGCAAATATCCTTGGGAGAAGGATACCAAATTTTCTATTTGTTTTCTATATAAACATTGGATGATCATAGATTAGATATTATAGGATAAGGATCACATATTTTACAGCTGAAAAAATAAAAATAGTGAAAGGGTTGGATTGGGTGGTTCATTAACCCTTGAAGATCCAATCATTACTTCTGGCAGTGTCTATTATGTTGGATTCCATCAAAAAGAATAAAGTATCTACTGAAAAAATCTTTGTGTAATCAACTACCCTAATTGGGTGTGGCCCTATAATATATTCCTTGCATACCCATTTTTATGACAAAATTTCTCATAAATAATCTACTTTAATATTTCCTACACAAATGGTCTTCACCTACTAGAATTAGTTATTATTATTATACATGGTTAGAAAAAAAATTCACCAAATATATAATAAATACTAACTATATAAAAACTAATAAAAATCAAATAATAATTTTAAAATATTATTATTTATAAAAAAATAGAGAACATTAAATTTATTTGAATAAATTATTTGTTCATTTATAAAAAATATTTTTATATTATTATCAAATATTTATACAATAAAATATATATTATGATTTAAATCATCAGTTAAAATTATTATAAAAATATTTTAATTAAACACATAAAATTAATTTTCAAAAATTATTCATCTAAAATATATAAATTCAATAACTTAAAATTTTAATATTTAATTCAAAAAAAAATTCACAAAATTCTAACCATTAATAAAATATTTAATGAAATTAATCAATTAAAATTCAATTTGAGTATAAAAATGTTTAAACACAAGAAAAAATAATATGTGGTGTCCATGTAAAATGGAGACACATCAAAAATTTCTGAGTAGAATATGTGGTTCAAGGAAGTAAACTGTATAGTTCAACTATATAATTTGTGGTGAATTTTTTAAATACTAAGTTGACCATGAATTGATAGAGATGATTGATTAGTTTTACCAAGTCGAAAGAGCATCACAAATTAATCAATTAGAAAAAATACTTTATTTGACTATATTTTTTCAATGATTGGAATTTTAAAAAAGTGAAGAAATCACCACGAACATGGTGTTGGTAAAAAAATAAAAAATTAAGTTATCGAGATGTACATATATGTTAACTTGATAAGAAAAATTTGGATATTTTTCAAATATCTCTAATAATCAGTGATGTACCCATAAATGGACTTAACATGTATAAATGTGGAGGAAGAAGAAGAAGATTCCACTACAAATTTTTTTAGTTTGAGGTAAAAAATCAATGCTTATTTTTTAATATAGCTGTTATTAAGGATTAAGATATAAATATAAAGAAGACACTCACATGAAAAGTACTTATTAAGAAATCTATTATATGTATCACGAAAATAATTTTCACTGTTTTATTTTATACTTATTACATAAACATATTTTCATATATTTACTATAAAAATCAACTATATTCAACAAAATCTTTCTAAATATTCATTTACCACTATTATATAAATTAATTCTAGGAGACGAGATGCATTGTTTGATCATTTTATTCATAGAATACAATTATAAATACCAAGAAAATTACTTTTAATCTTTTCACTTGTTTAAAATTATTGAGTGTCTGTATTTTATTAATTTTTATATATTTTATACACTCAATATACTATATATAATGATTTTTATATCCTTTATTTATCTCACATACCTTTGAATTATTACCCAAAAATAATTTTGGATGGTTTTATGAGTCTATAATCTAAAAAATTTTCCTTTTATTTTTTAAATTTGTTTCTTATACTGGACTCATAAATTGGATGTAAAATAACTAATGTTTTATAAAAAAAAGTATTTGATTGTGGTTTTAGGATGATAAAGTGGATTTAGTTCTTCCTTAAACATGAACCTATTTTTACATTAAACTATTCATTATTTTTATATACTATTTTTATTTTTATCTATTTTACTATGGTTTTATTTGATACAATACAATTTCTTCTCATTTATTTAATGTAAAATTTATTTTAAATACAAATATATTTTTAAAAATATTTTTTTTAATACAAATTTATTTGTGATTTCTTATTTATTTGAGTATGGGTTTTGGATTTAATATGAGAAAATTTGTTTTATAAGTTAATATTTTCTCTAAAGTATTTAATTGGTTTGATCAATGATTTTATAAAGGATTTTTAGAAATCTAAATTATTATCTCTCAATTTTTAACAAATGGAATTTTTTTAACTATGTTAACTTTAAAATCAATTTAAAATTTTAATTTAATTTATTTAAAAATAATTAAATTGAGCTCACCCTTATCAAGATCTTATTTTAGACAACAATTCAGGATTAAAAACATTAACAATAAATTCTTAAAGTAAAAAAAACATTTATTGAATGAAAAAAAAGGATATAATATCACATTTCTATTCATTAAAGTAATATCCTTGAGATAAAACATTCCAATTTCATACACATGTTTCTTAAACATTAATGCTAGAAGAGTTTTTCTTAAAATAAATACTATGTTGTCAATTAAAAAAATATAATGTATATCTATGTTTACACTTTTTAAAATATCTTGGGTAATGAATAAATTGGTGAAATTTGTTTAGTTTGATAATTGTTTATGTATCCATATTTTATTTGGGTAAAACATATTTCATTATCCTTGTTTAATATTTTTAGTCTAGTTTTATTTGATAAAAAATCATTTCTTATTAATATATTGAACAATATATCTTTTACAATGACACTTATCACATGTCCTAAAAATTTTCAAATTTTATAGACATGATAAAATGGGACTAATCCCATGGTATTTATACCCAATTCTATAAGGGTTTTATAGGCTATATATTAATTGTTTTACTAACTTTTAAATATATATAAATAATATTTTCTATATAGAAATGTATTCAAATTAATAAATCTATGTGGATATGTTTTATCCATTATGTCTCATAATATTTATTTTAAAAATATTTTATATTATTATGGGTTTAAATTTAGAGTATTTTAAAATATTATACATGTTAGTTTGAAATTGAGTTTACAAAACCCCTAAATATATAATATATATTTCATTTTTAATATAATTTTGTTTAATGTTTCATTATGAAAATTAAAATATTTATTTGCTTAAAATTGATCTTATCTAATCTATATAGTAATGAGTTAGATTTCATAATATAAACCCATATTCAATATAAATATTAATGGGGAAGATAAAAAAGGGTTTTGACATGTATGATTTAGCCTATATGGGTTAGGTTCATCTATTTCTTATGTTTAAAAATCAATAAATTATTTTGGGGGTCTACATAAATTTTTTGTATAAATAAAACATAAATAATAATTCCTTTATACAAAGAAATTATTAGTTTGCGATTAATATTCACATGAATAAAAAACATGTATATGTATGTCTCATAAATTTTTTCATAATTAATTTAGGGTAATATATAATCTTTTTTAATGTGATACATAATAGATGAAAATGTTTCTTTAATTCGTATTAATTACTTTTATATGGTGAAAAAAATAGATAACAAGTTAGCTAAAAAATTATATTTAAACTAGTTAAGCTTGTAATATATGAATTTTTTCCAAATAAATCCTGATATAAAGTACTATAATAATCTTTACCCCTTATTATCTTCACATTAATGAAAAATGATCAATATAATAATCAATTAGTTAAATAAATATTAAATAGTTCAACGAATATGATTTATCTGTAAAGAGTTTTTTAAATTTTTCATCATTTAATCTGATTGATGAATTAATAACATTTAACATGTATATATTTCTTAAAATTAAGAAAATATTTTTTATTATTATGGTGGATTATGAATAATTATTCATTAAAATTTGTTTTATGTAAATATTTTCTATATTATGGTCTATATTTATTTCATTAACCTAAATTTAAATAATGAATATCTAATACATATTTTTTATGTTTTCTTATATAAAAAAACATTGAATAAGTATTCATGTATGGAATATGATATAAAGAAACCCTCTTAATATAATTAAGAATAATAGTCAAATGATTAAGAACATTTTATAAATAAATTAACCTTTTAATACTAGGTTGATATTTTTTTTTGATAAGGATGATAAAGAGTTTGTATATTCTAGCTAAGCTCTTTAACTTTGAATAATTTACCATTTTTCTCCCAAATATTTGAAAAATTACCCAATAAATTTAATAATATAAAATATTTTATTGATAGAATTCACTAATTATGGAATAAAAATTCTCAATCATTAAATATGAATCAATAAAAAAATGAATTATATGATGAAAATGAAGCCTTATCTTAGTTAATTGGAGTATTGTGTTTGAAATTTGATTTCCCTTGATAGAAAAGGAATCAGGGGATTGAAGTGACCTTACATTAGTTATTTATTTTCAACACATATTCATGTCAATATAGATTAATTAATTTTAAATATATATATCACATATGATGAAGTTTATACATTGGTTGATAAGTTCAAATTATGGATAAAAATGTAAGAATATAAAGGATCACCCATGAGAAAAATGATAGCATATTGGGAATGAGTATTTATGCTAAGACAAAGGACTAACATTAATAATGTTTCTTAATGAATAATTATGAAGTAAAAAAAATTATATGATGATACTTTTAGGAACATTATTCTTATTAAATATTAATCAACTTTGCGTAAGGTGTATTTGAAGTGTGTTTTGATAGTGGGTGTAATAAACCCAACTCGAAATATACATTTTGATTACCACATAGCTTATACAGTTTCAATCTTACAAGATTTATTCTTTCCATGATAGCATTATTATTTCCACATACACTATTTAAAAGGTTTTTTATTTATATTACATGTTATTTCTAAAGGATATAATAGATCTCAAATAAAATGAGAACCTCAAGATACTACGATCATGATCTTTAATATATATCCAATGTTCTATAGACATCAATATAACGTGACATTGATAATATCGTACTATCATTTCTTGGTGATTCATAATAATTGATACTTCCCTAATGATTTTTTCACATAGTGATCTCTTTTAATGAAGATCATGAAGACAAACCCGCCAATAATAACTCCATAAGTTTTGAGGGTAATTAGATATAACAATCCAGGAGCATATGTATTTACCTAACATCATATTATTATTATTTATATCATTCAATTACATACTGTGATACATGACGAAAACCAAGAATGTTTTGTTTTTTTAGAGGTACCTTTTGTGAGATTCACCAATTAAAAAAGCGGGGAAATTAATAAAAAAATAAATAGCATTTGAACTTGGAGGTAAAGAAAGATATGAAAATCATGAATGAATGGTAACAAAAATTATGTATCCATATTTATAAGATTAAGAAACAAAGATGTTATATTATATATTAAGTTTTCTTATGTTGTTATCATAGATATGAAATATCCTTATATCTTTAGGGGTTATGATTTATTATGATATATCACTCTAGGTTTATGAGTATGAATTGTTTCTATTGAGGTAAATTATTAGAGTTTACACACAAAGTATATTAATAAATTCCTTTAATATATAGGAATTTTAATTTTCGAAGAGGTATTCCCAATATCTATATAGATACCTAGGCTTAACATATATAGATATTACATCATTTTAGATTAACATTCAGAACATTGAAAAAGTACATGCCTAAGGACCGTAATAGTTTGCGGTCTTTGGAAACTTGGAACACATTCTTCTAATTTGGTGAAATATCTTTAACATCTCATGTAAAAATATTCTTCTTTAATACACCTACTTAAAACCTTTCTTCAAAACTTGGGGAAATGAAACATAACAAAGGGTGATCCTAGATGCTCAGTAAGGTTAAATAAAGGATATATGTAATCAGAACATGAGAATAAGGATATGAGAACATGATAGTAACATTTTAAGATCATACCATGTATATACAAGATCATATACATGATTCATGGAATAAATATTGGTAGTTCATAAGACATGAATCATATGGGAATCAAGAGAATAAGAAATGAAATAATAATATAGGCATAAGACCTAGAAATTTTGGAATATATGTAAAAATATAAAATCATTCCCTCTCAGTAAATTATCATTGCCAAAACCTTTTATAGGACTTCATGGGGGCTACACTTACTGGTCAAAACACACCACTATCCCTAGTTGAAACTCATTACTTATAGTGTAATGATTTCACTCTCCAAACCATATTAGTAGTCAAGGTTTACTCCCAATACCATATTAGTAATCAAGGTTCACTCCCAATACCATCTTAGTGGAAAAAGTCCTTTACTATACCAAGTTCACTTCCCATTATATCCATGTCTATCTCATTAGATATAAGTCTTTACCCAATGAAATTTAGGGTGATATAGGTCACACCCATCTCATAATAAAGTCATACATACATGTGCCATAAGATAATAAAGAACTCATCATATCTTGATTCATAAAAAAAGATATGGGTTTCATAAACATCATATCATAACCCATGAAATGAAATGGGTATCATAAACATTTAATCATGTGATAACCTATAGAAAATGGATAAGTTTTATAATCCTTTCATTATAGAATATCTCGTGAAAGGAAGTGGGTTTCATAATCATTTTGTCATGATATAGCCCATGTAATTGAAATGAGTTTCATAAACAAATTTTCATCTTAAACATATACCATTCATAGAAATATTAATAATGAAATAATTGGATCATATCCCTAATAAAGAATGAACTATATCAAATGATGAAATATTATATAGAGAAGTATTTTGAAAGATCACTTGAAACATTTATTAGGGAAAATAATCCATATATGAAAATCACTTTTAAAAACATGAAACATTTTCAAAATAATTGTTTTTGAAAACCGCATTGAAAAAATTATAAAGCAATATTTTAAAAACATTTAAAACACTTTTTAAACATAAATATTTTTTGAAAACCTTTTTCCTTGAAAACTTATAAAGGAATCTTTGAAAATAATTTAAAACACTTTTTAAACATAAAACCTTTTTCAAAACCTTTTTCCTTGAAAGCTTATAAAGGAAGATTTTAAAATAATTTAAATATCTTTTTAAACCTAAAACATTTTTTAAAACCTTATTCCTTGAAAATTATAACTTAATATTTTAAAATTATTTTTAAAACCTTTTCTGTGAAAATATATTTTAAAACTTATATAGGGATCTTTAAAAAAAATTAAAACCCTATTTAAAAAACAACACACTTTTAAAATACTTTTCTAGGAAAATGAGATTGAAAAATATTTTAAAAAAAATTGAAAACATATTTTAGAAACATGGTTTTTTTGAATAAAAACGATTTCTGACCGAAGAGAGAAATAAATTCAGATTTTCATAAAAACATTTTCTTAATTATCATATGTAACAAACAGTAGAAAAATGGTTCCATTACTTGGATATAACATGAATAACCAGAATAGAATAAACTTCATGAGAATTATTGTGATATGGATCATAATATTTCATCAGTGGAAGCATAATCCTAAACAAAACTGATAAATTATGAGATTGTAGAAATAAACTCTTACCACTTTGGTAATTTTCAATCCTAATCCACATGAAATAATAACATTATATGAAGCTTAAAATTTCATGAAAATAATTATATTCATTATACAACACATAAAATTATATTATATACACCTCATAAAATAATATAGGTACATAACACAATATGTGTCCCGAAGAAGGCAAATCGAGAAAAAATTACTTTACAGACTTGATAAATTTTGGACCATAAACCCCATGAAAGATAGACCATAAAATAGACAAGTAAATACCCATAAATATAAGGATAATAATCATATAATACAATCATGGGTAGTATATATACTACAAAAAATAAACGACTGGTGAATATGGCATAAGTCTCACAGAAATAAAAGTAAGACTAGAAATCCCCTTACTACTTGAGTAACTTTTGAATCATGATCCCCATAAAAGAATAAAATCAATAAAAACTTTTAATATCATAAAATAAAGAAAAATTATTATATAAATTTTCATAGGGAAGTATATACACCACATTAAATAAATGAGGGTTGAATATGGCATATATCTCATAGATATAAAAAGTGATATGAGAAAACCCTTACCTTATGTCTTGACTCTCAAAGTACTTATTCAAAACTTCTATATAATAAATATAAGTTTATTATAAATATACCATAGAACCATATTCGTATATATAATACCATATATGATTTTATTATGACTTTATATTACCATTTATTAACATTTCCATGTTAAAGTTATGTTTCGGGTAAAAACAGCTTTGCTTTCATATGTGTTTTGACTTGTTATTCTTAGTCATATTACTTAGATCATGATTTCATCATCTAAACAATTATTACCATGATATAAATATCATATATATTCAGTATATATGTATTTATAATAATATATATATGATATAAATAAGAAATAAAATATACCATTCATGGATATGGTAGGTTGTACATATGGATGAACATTGTTCCCATTTTCTTGTCGTATTTTGAAAGAAAGAAAATTAAATAATATGTGTGTGTGTGTGTGTGTTTTTGTGTTTGTGTTATCATTACAGTAGCATTATTATTCTATATATATATATCATATATTTTTATTAAACTCATCCTTAATACATTCTATGTAAAGTGTGAATGAATCAAATCACTTTAAAAATGCGGTAGTCCACACACCCACAAACGAAATTATCGTATTCTCAAAAAATGGAAAGCATGAATTTATATGTTATTTAATAATTATAGAATCATAAATACATACTAAATATCATATATATCATAAAAACAATAAGTACATCATTATTCCAAACCTTGATAGGTGGTAATGGAAGAACGAGCGACATTGGTTCGCGAGGCGCTAGTCCTCCAACACACGATCGATGATTGTGTATCACATTTTATGGAAGTGTGCATGATTCTAGGTAAAAAATTAACATATAAACATATAATTATATTTAGTAAATTTAGGTTATTTTATAATTGTGTAATATGAATAATTTAAGGGTTAGATAAAGAAATGAAACAAAAGTTCTCGTTGAAGAACATTACCTCTTCTTCGGGTAATTCCTTTTGATTTGCACCAAAGGACTTATATAATTTTATTTCTACAAAAAATGATAAATATAGGATGAATTTATGGATGTTTTGAGATTATTTGGGAATATTTTGGATGAGTAAAAGTGATTTAGAGGTGTGAATAAGTGAGGGGGTGAGTGCCTTTTTTATAGTGGCAAATAAGTGGAATTCTTGTAAATATAAAAAGGTAAATAGTATTGAGAGGTCTCCCATACATCATGTGCATAAAATTATAGTAAATTTTATATAAAAGGAATTATATGGTCTAAATATGTTCATAAAAATTATTTTTTACATGATTCTAGGTTATTTTTCCCCTTAAGTTAAATTTTAACCACTAAGTAAACTCGTTTTTACCTTAATCGTTATAATTAATTTTAATTACTTTCACAAATACTTTTGGTAAAAAATTAAGTTGAAATTATTAGATACTATATATTATTCTGAATAAAAATAATGAATTAATTTTTCTATCTTCCAAACATATAAGTGGAAGAAATTAATTTTAAAAAATAATCCCACAGACGGGACGAAACGACTGGTTTTTAAAGTGAAAAGTTCAAATTTTCTTATTGTTTTTATTTCCAATTTCAATGTGAAATTGATTAAAATGACCTATATTTATATTAATATATGTATAATTGATCTAAATATACTTTAAAACCAATTAAATATATAATTTATCTATATAAAAAAATTAGATGGAAAGCATTTTTCAATTAAAATTTCGTGTTTTTCACTATTCATCAAGAAATGAAACTTCTTAGAAAAATACCAAAAATTCACCCAAAGTAAATTTTTATACTACTCTTTCAAAAATAAATTTTATTTTTTCAAATAAAAAATATTAAATTTTCAAAAATTATATTTAAAATAGATGTTTCATTAAAAGGCAATAAAATTATCTTTTCCAAAAATACATCTTTTTATTTATATAATTGGATTTATTCTTATATTATACATATTAAATCTATTATATACATGTAAAAAAAAATTATTGAATATATAATATATAAATTTTATTAAAAAAATCATAAAAATTGGGTTTTCTAATTTATTGAGATAAAATTTTATTTGTACATAGAAAAATAGTTTTCTTAGAAAAATAATTTATTTATTTTTAAATAGTTCTTAATTTCATTTATAACTAATTTATAACCAATGGATTAATTTTATATACATTTTTAAATAATATTTTTACAATTTATCTAATTTTATTTTTAACTTCCATTCCAATGGCTAGGTTGTAATTATAATAATATTTTAATAATAATATTAATAGTATATTCTAGTTCGGTAAAACTCAATCTTGCGAGTAATGAAAGCTATCAAAGGAAATCGACATTGTGTGTAACAGAAGAAAAAAATAGTGTTTCATGTACCTAAATATAATATAATCATTTCATGTAGTGAAATATTAACTTGGTTTTGCATGAAATGTAAGAAAAAATTAGTGCTTTAATATTTAACAAGATATATTTACTGTTACATAAAATGAAAAATATTGAAATGATTAAATTAATTTGAAAAAAAATCACAAAATCCAAGGGTGTTATATTTTACGCCCCTTAAAATGAATTTTTCCCTCAAAATTCATATGGGTTATAAAAGATTTAATACTTGATATTTTATCTCATATAAACCCACATCATAAAAATAAATACTAAACCATCCTTTAAAATGGAAAATTTGAAATAATGATGGTTACCTAAAGTAACTCATAACTAAGTTTCCACATAGGAGAACAAAGGTAGAAAGTGAAAACATGGACATGGATGAGAAATATAACTATAAAATACTTGATGGAGAGTGATAGAGAATGTGTTTATGAGAAAGTTAATGATCACAAAGCCATAAACTAAAGAGGCTTAAAAAGGACATTGATGTCATCAAAAATGATTATAATGGGATAACATTTTATTTCAAGTCCTTTTTTCCTATACTTGAAGAATTTCCTTGAGAAGATATAATTTCATGATTTCAAAACAACCTCACTCTTTTTAGTGCCTTGATCAATTTCCACTTCATATCTTATTCCAAGAAATGAAGGTGAATTTTTCATTTCTGAAGCATTATTAGATAATGACATCAATAAATAGAATGATAGGTCATTCCAAATTTCATTATCATAATAAAAATGTTATCAAAATTCACCCAATATGTATATATCCACATATGGAGAGATAATACTTTAATCTCTAAAACCACATACAAAGTTTAACATAAACCATTCCCTAAATGGTTAACCTTATAACCCTTCCAAAAGATAAAAGTCTAAATCTTTATAAATAAGGTCACTAAATTTCTCAAAATTAGCTTATCATTGACCCCCCTTATATTGTAAAGTAGCTCTTATTTGTCACATACCAAACATGTTAATACTTTCATCATGTATTCTCTTGAAACATGGTAATTACCATAAATACATATTGAAAACATGCATTCTTCAAAATTCCAAAGATTATTTGATATATTCTTTTAGTCCAAAAATGTCGTAAACACCATCCGGAGAGTATAAAAAACTTTTTCAACAAACCCTTAATTTAATTCAAAGGTAATCAGTACCATCCAATTTACTTATTTATATCCAACATATATTTATCCAAACATCATTATATCAAAATTAAAAACATATTAAGGGTTATATTTCCATTAATCTTGTGTTTTCTATGAATATCACCTTTCCATTAAATCACTTTTCTTGTCAATCATAACCATTCAACATATTCTTGTAAATCCTTAGTGAGAAACATAAACCGAGAAATCCTTATATATTTCACAATTCATAATTCTTGAATCCAAATTCATAAACACTTTGATTATTCTACATTATTTTTAATTCATTAACAAGGCTATATCTTATTACTTAATACCTCTTTCCCCTCACACTTCACCTATAATCTCATCATCAGTAGCAATATAACCATTACTTGTACCACCTTGTTAATTATCTTTATCATATTTCTACATAGGACATCAATTTGTATAATTACTATTCATTCCACATTTAAAGTATTCAACCATTGATGATGTATTATGGCGGCCATTATTCATATTCATTTCATTAACTAAAATTTTCATTTTTCCTTTGCAGTTACTTGCTTTTTTTCCTTTTTCATAGTTAAAACATCTTCCTATTCCTCTAATTCATTCACTTGGGTACTTCTTTCTACATTATTGAAACAAAGGAAACTGAATCTTCTTTCCTCCATGGTCTACATTACCTAAACTCTCGGTGAAATATTTTCTTATCTTCTTTAGTGATTCCAAGAGTTGATTAAGGTACACATTATTAATCATGTTATGTGAAAACTAATTAGGCATGATCACAACATCCTTTACTCCATTTATTATCCCATTTTATTACTCATCAATAAATTGTCTACCGCATTAAATGTTAAAATAGTTCCTTCTAGTTCCCACCATTGACTAAAACCAAAAATAATAGTGTGAACAGCACTTATCATAGAAAAAAACCATATAATCATGACAAATCACTTATATGATGTCTAAATTATGAAACCTTATTTTAAATATATGACACCTTAGGCTTATCCTTAGAGACGTCCCTAGACATATCCTTAGAAATATCCCTGGGTATCTCACTAATGTTTTATCATCCTTGTTTCCAAATGTTAGATAAACCTTTCCTTAGATACTAAATATAGAAACCCAGGCTTAACATACATGGATATTACATTATTTTAGATTAATATTCATCACAGTAAAAAGGTATATTCCCAAGGACTATAATAATTTATGGTCTTTCAAACTTGGAACACATTCTTCTAATTTGGTGAAATATCTTCAATATCCCCCATAAATATATTACACTTTATTAATCCTACTTAAAACCTTTCTTCAAAACCTGGAAAACGGAAACATAAGAAAGGGTGAGCTCAAATGACCAGTAAGGCTAAATAAAGGAGATATGTAATCCTAACATGTGAATAAGGGTATGAGAACATGAGAATAACATTTGAAGATCATACCCTGCATATCAAAGATCATATACAAGAGACATGGAATAAATATTAGTAGTCCATAATACATGAATCACAAGGGAATCAAGAGTATAATCCATGAAATAATAATATAGTAATAAGACATATAATTTTTGGAATACACGTAAGCATATAAAATCATTCCCTATAAGTCAAGGATCATTTAAAAAACCTATCAGGGAACTTCATGTGGGATACACCTACTAGGAGGGACACACTACCATCCCCAGTCACATCCCTTTACTTATAGTGAATGGTTTCACTCCCAAAACCATATTAGTATTTAAGTATCACACCAAAAACCATCTTAGTAGTTAAGGTTCACTCCCAAAACCATATTAGTATTCAAGGTTCACTACTAAGACCATCTTAACAGACAAAGTACTTTACTGAACCAAGTTTACTCCCCATTCAATCCATTTTTATCTCATGATATATAAATCTTTAAACAATTAATTTTTGGGATATTTAGGTCCCACAATTCTTATAATGAAATCATACATTCATGTTCCACAAGATAATAAAACATTCATAATATAATTACCCAAATAAATATATGAATTTCATAAACATCTTATCATAACCCATGAAATGAAATTGGTATCATAAACATTTTATCATATCATAACCTATTTAAAATTCAAATATTTTAAGAAAAATTCATCATAGAATACCTCATTTAAATAAGAGGGTTTCATAAGAATTTTATCAAGATATTACCCATAGAAGGGAAATGGGTTTCATAAACAACATTTCATATTAAATATAAACCATTTAAATAAAGAATAAGAATTGCATCATTAAATTATATCCATATTAAATCATAAAATATATCAAAGTATAATATCTTTGATGAAGAATAAATTTGAATGATCACTTAAAAAAATTCATAAGTAGAATTACCCTTCTTTGAAAATAAATTTTAAAAACATGAAACATTTTCAAAATCCTATCCCTTGAAAACCACTTTGAAAAACATATAAAGGAATATTTTAAGATCATTTAAAACAATTTTTAAACATAAAACATTTTTTAAAACCTTTTTCCATGAAAAATTATAAATAAATCTTTGAAAATCATTTTAAACACTTTTTAAATATTAAAAAAAATTGAAAACTATTTTCCTTGAAGAAAAATAAAGGAATATTTGAAAATAATTTGAGAAAATGTTTAAACATAAAACATTTTTGAAAACCTTTTTTCCTTGAAAACATATAAAGGAATCTTTGAAAATCATTTTTAAAACATTTTCTTTGAAAATATCTTTGAAAAGTTATAAAGGAATATTGAAAAAGAAAATTAAAACATAAATCACTTTTAAAATCCTTTTCCTTGAAAATGATCTTAAAATATCATTTAAAAATATTTTTGAAAACAATTTTAGGAAACATGGTTTTTTGAATAAAGCTTATTTCCAACATAAGAGAGAAATAAAGTCGAATTTTCCTAAAAACATTTTCTTAATTATCATAAGTATTAAAGAGTGTAAATATGGTACCATTAATTGAATATTGCATGATTATCCATAGGATATGAAAATTCATGAGAATTTTTGAGAGATGGATCATAAAATTTCATCAATGGAATTATAATCCTAAAAAATCCTGATAAATGATGATATTTTAGCGATAAACTCTTACCACTTTGGTAACTTTGAATTCTAATCCCCATGAAAGAATAAAATTAAATTAAGATTAAAATATCATAAAAATAATGATATTAATGATACATAATTTCAAATTGAAGTAGATACACCTCATAAAAAATATAGGTGAATAACATAACATGTGTCCTAAAGAAGGGAAATCGAGAAACAAAAACTTTACTGATTTGGTAACTTTTGAGCCATAAAACCCATGGAAGAGAGATCATAAAATGGAAATGTAAATACCCATAAATTTAAGGATAAAATCATAGAATATATTCATGAGAATTATATACACCACACAAAATATATTAGTGGTGAATATGGCATAAGTCTCATAGAAATAAAAGTGAGACTATAAATCCCCTTACTATTTGGGTAACTTTTAAATCATGATCCCCATGAAATAATAACATCAATAAAAAAATTTAATATAAAATTCATGATATAAAATTTCATAGGGAATTATATACACCACATAAAATAAATGAGAGGTTAATATGGAATTTATCTCATAGTTATAAAAAGTGAGATGAGAAAACCCTTACCCTAAGCCTTGACTCTCGTCGTACTTGTTCAAACCTTCTGTATAATAAATATAAGTTTATTATAAATATATAAAAGAACCATATTCATATATATGATACCATATATTATTTTATTATGAATTTATATTACCCATTTATTAACATTTCCATGTTAAAGTTATATTTTGGGTAATAACATCTTTGTTTTCATATATGTTTGACTTTTTATTCTTAGTCCTCTTATTTAGATCATGATTTCATAATATAAAGAATGATAACAACGATATAAATAAAATATATATTTTATATATATTTATTTATAATAATCAATAAAATATAGATATTGGAAATGAAATACACTTTTCATGGAGACGGTAGGTCATACGTACGCGTGAACAGTGTTTCCATTTTCTTGTTGTATTTAAAAGAAAGAAAGGTAAATGATATATCTGTGTGTGTGTGTTTTTATATTATATTTCCATTAGAATTATTATGTAGTATATATCACTTATGTTTATTAAACACTTCTTTAATACATTCCATGTAAAGTGTGAACGAATCACATTACTTTGAGGAGGCGGTAGTCCACACATCCACAAACGAAGTTATTGTATTCCCAAAAAATGGAAAGAAAAAAGGTATTTCTTATATAATAATTCAAAAAGCATAAATAAATCAAAAATATCATATATATGATATATAAATAGTAATTCTAATCATTATTCCCAAACTTGAGAGGTGGTAATGGAATAATGAACGACATTGGTTCGTGAGGCGGTAGTTCGTCGTACCCATGAGGATGATTGTGTATCCCATTTGATGGAAGTTTGAGTGAGTGTAGGTCATACCCTTAACATAAAAACATACAAATATATTTTGGATAATGAGTTTTTTATATATTAATGTAATAATAATAATTGAATGTGTGGAGAAAGAAATGAAACAAAAGTTCTCGTTGAAGAATGTTACCTCTTCTTCAGGTAATTCCTTTTGGTTTGCACCGAAGGACTGACATTGTTTGATTTCTACCAAAAGTGAGGCCTCTATGATGAATATAGGTAAGTTGTGATATTATTGGGTCAGATTTTAGGATATATAAATTGCTTTATATGTGTGAATAAGTGAGGGGGTTTGGTGCCCTTCTTATAGTGGGGGAGGAATGGTATTTTTGTAGATATAAAAAGGTAAACACTATTGAGAGGTCTCCCTTACATCATGTGCCTCAAATAATGGAAAAAATTTTAGAAAATGGTGTATATTCTCAAAATATAGAGATCCAATTGCTTTTAACAAGAGAATAGATTATTTTTCCCCTTAATTTAAAGTTTAACCACTAAGTTAACACATTTTTAATTTAATAGTTGTAATTAATTTTAATTGGTCAAAAATTAAGTTGAACTAATTATAAATTATAAATTATTCTAAATCCAAATATGTAATCCATTTTTCCAAATTCCAAACATATAATTTTAATAAATTCAGTTAAAAAATAATCTTACATACAGGATGAAACAACGAGTTCTTAAAGTGAAACTTTCAAACATTTGAGTTTTTTATATCCAATTTCAATGTGAAATTGATTCCAATAACATAAATTGAATTAATATATTTATAATTTATATAAATATACTTTAAAACCAATTTAAAATATAATTTAACTATAAAAATAAATTACATGGAAAAGGCATTATTTAATTAAAATTCAGTGTTTTTACTATTCATCAAAAATGAAACTTCTAAAAAAATACCAAAGATTCACCTGAAGTAAATTTTTATATTCAAATTTCAAAAATAAAGTTTATTTTTTCAAATAAAAATTATAAAAGTGTAAAAATTATATTTAAATGAGGTGTTTCATTAAATGGTGGAAAAATTTCCTTTTAGAGAAATATATCTTTTTATTCATGAAATTGGATTTATTCTTAACTTATACCTATATAATTTATTGGATGAGTGTAAAAAAATTTGATTGAATATATAATATATACATTTTATTAAAATTATGCATCCAAAGTGGTTTGTTTAATTTATTTATATAAAATTGTGTTTGGAAAATGAATTTATTTATTTTTAGATAGTTATTACTTTCATTTCTAACTAATTTATAACCAAAGGATTATTTTTATATACCTGTGTAAATAATTTTTTCACAATTTAATTAATATTATTCCTAACATCCATTCTAACAGCTAGGTGGTAACAATAACAAAATTTTAATAACAATATTAATAGTATATTTTAGTTTGGTAAAACTTGGACTTGTGTGTAATGAAAGCTATCAAAGGAACTCATAATTGTGTGTAACACAAGCCAAAAATAGTGTTGTGTGTACGTCAATCTAATATATGTGTTGTGTGTGGTGCAATATTAACTTGGTTTTGTGTGAAACACAACCCAAACTTAGTGCTTTCATATAACACAAGTTATATTCAGTGTAGCATGAAATAAAGAATATTTAAAAGATTAAATTAATTAGAAAAAAATCAAAAAATAATGGGATTTTATAGTCCATCATTTAGTAAACATCTGAGTGTGAATAATTATGGGTAAATAATTAAACAAAATAAATTATATGATATTCATGTTTAGAATAATGAGATTTGAATTTATGTATCATGGTATTCACAAGTTATTTATGTATTAAAAGAAGATATGAGAAAATAAGTTTATCAAAAAAAATTATTTAGGGTTCATAAAACATATTTTTTTATAACTAGGTGAATTAATAGTTCATGATTCATCATGTTACATATTAGAGTATTACATGTGAGTGGTGAAATATCTAGGACACTTGTGATATAACTAATTCATTATTGGGTAAATCTTCCAATTTTAGTGGTTAAACTTATTTAAGGACAATTGTAAAATTAAAATAATTTTAACCTCTATATAATAGATCTATTTTACACCCATATGAGTAAATGTATCCCTTGTAGGAGATTTACTACACCTAAAACTTCTATAGAGTTTTAGAGATATAAATAAGAGAGAAGAAAAAGATTGAATAAATTCTTCCTTCTTTGATCGATTCCTTATTCACCATCCAATAATACATGAATTATATAGATTATGATTATCTCATAATATCACACAATGGTCATACAATGATAAACCATGAACATCAGTACATGTTTGGATGATCTAAAGGGTTCCTTGCATGGTTCCTTTGATCTATGATGTAATACCAGAGTGATTTTAGTAATAAATTAATATATATTATTACTAAAGGATGTATTAATAAAAAAGATACCAATTTATTAATATTATTATAGGTTTGAATGACAAATAAACAAAAATAATAATTCAAGTATAATATAGATGACTTCTGGTTTGTATTTCCTAATATAAATCATGACTTTAAATTCATGCCATGAAATTGAAATATTGAATGAACTAAAAAATGTAGAAAATTATGACTAAATGTATATGAGGTATGAGAAAATATATCCATTATATGACCATTTTTCATTATGATCATTGGTTATATTTCTATTATAAACTAATTTTTTTATTTAGTGTATATTATATGTATTAACTAGTTTTAATTGGAAAATAAGTGAGAAATCATTCCCTCAACCAATAGGAACATCCTATATTAAGAACAAGTATCCTTGATTGTAACAGAGGAATCATCATTGATGTTTTTCCTTGACCAATTCATACCATAACCTCAATAATTGTGGTTTGAGTGGAATCATATGTGACAGAATTTCAAGTTAGTGGAAATAATAACCATATCAATTTTTTATAAACCACCCAATGAATATACCACCATCTCAAGCATTACACATAGAAAATATACTAGTGTAGTAAGGTGTAATATATCTAGGGGTTAAATAGTATTAATGTGTAAATTCATTTAGTGTTTAAATGGTGTTTACTCTGATGAATTTTTTTATTAAATACAGACCCCATATACAGAAGTTAAAATGTACATATCTAGTGTATGAATTTCCTAAATGTTATTATATATTTTCAATAAAGATATTTAAATTAACTAAGGGGTTAATTTTTTTAGTTTTTATTAAAAATGTTAAAATAAGGTACATAATTGTGAAATATAGTTAAATATGGAAAATATAATATCATATATATATGTAAGAATGACTAAAAATGGGAATAGTAGAACACTTTGACAAGTCTTTTCACTAAAAAATATATTGTTACCTTAAGGAAGGTGATGGCGACCTATGGGAAGTAGTGGAGAAATTAAGATAATGGAAAAATAAAATATTCAATTCATTATTCCATGATATCCCACTCACTACAACCATAAATACCCACCACTCTTATTATTAATACTTAAATAATATTCTAATTTTATATTAATATATCTCTAAAGTGTTCTCTCTTTTATATATCTCTTTAATATTGAAGATTTTGGTTGGTTATTAGGGTTATCTATAGTATAAGAATCTCAAGAGAGGTAAGGGTCCTTTTTCTCACTATTTTTAATTACTATTTGCATTTCCATTTTATTATCCATTTTAAATTTCCTATTTCCCATTAAAATATTGTCATAATATCATTTCAAGTATTGTTATTATAGTAACATACATATGTGAAACCTTATTTCACTCACATTATACCCTATTTATAAGTTGATGTGATTGTGAAATGATCATAAGAGGTATGAAATTCAATATTTTCCTATGATCAAAAATCGCAATGTATATTATTTATTTATGGTATTATGGATACATAATTTCTAGGAGGGGATATTTTATAAGTAATTATGAAGGAATTAAATATTTTAGAACCTCTATCGAGTCCTAAGTGGATTAATTTGTTTTTACATAGTTTACCTTTTCCATCCAAGCATACTGACCTAGAGTGTTCCCATTCTGGAAATTTTATATATGTAATTCATATAAAATATGTATGATCAAAATTCCTAAATTATTATAGGCTATTTACTTATAGTTACTTTGGTCTTGAAACATTTGAAATAATTGTATTGAATTATTTAAATAAATTAATCATATTAATCATTGTATGTAAATGATAACTAAAATTATATAATATTTATTTGATAATGGTACTTATGTTAACATTATTAATCCCTAATTATTCATAATAAGTTTCAAGGGAATTATTATATATATCCTTATAAATTAATTGACTGGGGAATCCATTGAAATTTCTGTATAATCCATTGTTATATATAGGATAGTCATATATGAAAATCATCATTGAGTAATTATGCTAAGTGTTTTTATGTCATTCATTCTTGAAAATTATGCCATGTATTTCTTATTCCATTTTTGAATATGATGGACTGAAATGGAAAATTAAGAGATGGGTGTGACATGAGATTACATATCCCCTCAGTACATCATTTTGTCTCATTAGACAACTATGATAGATTAATGGTGGAGTATATTCCCTTTATTTTTGATGTCTTCGCATAAGGACTTGGTTGTATGACTATGATGTCTTACATTATACATTACCATTATTTCCATAATTATGAGATCATTTATAATTATCCATGAACTACTAGTAAAATATCATACAAACATAGATCTATAGTCAGGGTCTTCTAAACTATGGTCATAGGCTTGCATATGTCTACTGAAAATGGTTTCCCATTGTCATAGGGGGTATACTTATATGGTAAATGTTTCTTATGGCCATATTATGAGGTGGGACCCCCATTTTCTATGTAGAAATAGAAAAAAATAATCAGTGAAGACACTAAAACCATAGATAATGTCACATGTAACCATCTATTGACATATAAAAAATGTGGTTCTTGTTTATACACACGCTACAAAGATGATAGCCTGGGGACTTGACCCCGTGACCGGCATCCCAAACCAAAAACCCCCTACCACCATAGTGTCCTACGTGGGGAATAGACTAACATATAAATTACATTTATAGTATGATAAGGATACATTAACAATTTGGAAAGTCCCTACAAGCACTAGTGAAGTTTCCCATGGGGGTAGAACTGCATGAAACTTCCTAAAACTATAAGATAATAAACCCAAAGTTGTAACTCCCCTAGTGAAAACCTATGGAAATGGTCTACCCTGCCTGTGGGACTATAAACCATGGTGGAACATGTATGAACCTAGTAAACCCTACTTGTAACATCCTAGCCCGATTGAATATGAAACTAGTAGCCAGATCGGTCACCACATGGCCTCAAGCGCACCTCCCTATATGCTAGAGGCTGTAGACTAGCAGCGAGGGTCCAAGGGTGGTACGGTGGGGAGACTGTACCAATATTATCAGAGTATCATAGAAGTAAAATAATGGTGAATCAATATAAAATAGCGGAAGAAGAATAAATAAATGTATAGTAGAGGAATATAAATATAATAACATATGAATTGGCCAATGTTAAATATCCATATTTGCATGTATGTTCAGATGATGATACAAAATCCCATATTGTAAACCATATAACATAAAATACCTAATAGTATAAAATAATTAAAAAGGAAGAATCCTTAAGGGTTAAGTCCATGAGCATCCTGATATTTGGCGCAGTCTTATACTCATATCTCCCATGTAGAATGTACAGTACAAGTAATGATCGGAAGACATGTGAACATGAGGTCTACTCAGGGTACTAAAATTATTCTAAATAGGGTGTGAGATATACTCATTAGGCCACCACCAATGGTTTATAAAGCATAATATATCCTTTTTGTATAAAATACAGTAGTTTGTAGGTATAAAAATTAATATAAGATTCTAAAAAGTAAATACCAGTTGGATTAGGTTCCTGAAGGACACCTGGAAGACTCCACATACTTTGGCATAGGTTGGAATAGTTTGAACTGTGACTATATATAATAATAATGTATATATATAATGTGTATACATTTATATTAACTATACACGTGAGGAAATTTATAGGAATATACATGGATACTAGGTTATAACTGGACCCATGGCATAACTCAAGCGTCCATGACTAGTCTAACAAGCCAATGGCTCCCAAAAGGTTATAATCCCTGAATCTTATTTAAATTCGAGACATCTTTCCCATCACTCAAGATAGTGGGGTGAGTCATCATGTCTGACATCTAAAATAATTAAACATGTAATGTCATTTCTATTACCCAAATAGAAGTAAATAGTGTGGAATATCATGACCAACTACCCAACGCAAGGGAGTATGAAACGCCATGCTCAAAAAGTCCCTTAATTATTATTCACCAACCACCATCAATGGAATACTCATAATAATAATAAAATTTAGGAGTTATTACCTCTAATAATTTATTATCAATCAACCCAATCTAACCATGGGTATAACCATCCAAATGATTCATAATCATAGTTATGAAACACGTGGTGTGGCCTTTCCACCCACTTCTTTTTAGTTAAATTAAACTGATTAATTTAATAAGAAAGACAATTAATTTATAAAAAAAGTGAGGAAAATACTATAACATGCCATTTACATCCAAGAATTAACATGAACACCAAATTAAACTCCCATTATATAAGGAAAAGCAATATATAAAACATTAATTATTTCCTTTTAGGTTTAGAAGACAACACACGTCAAAAAAGTGGTTTTATTAAAAAAACATGACATTTTCATCAAACAATTAATTTAACTCAATTTAAGTATCTCATTCATAAAGAATAAATTGACATACTATATTTTAAGTCAATTCATAAGTCAAACATTCTATTCAGAGAATTTTAAATTAACACACCCCAAGGTTGGTCTAATCATAAGGCAGATGAAGATAATTATTTTAAGTAATCGTGCAAACCCAACCTAAATGGGTGGTTCAAGTTGAGTCCATAACCTAAAGAAGTTTTATTTTTAAATCATAAAGACTAATTAAACCAAGCATTGGGTTCTATATATTTAATTTAACGATTTAAGGGAGACACATGGGTAATCTTGCATTCAAAACAATAACGTATTTAATAAACAAGCTAAACGATATGGGAAAAACTATAGACCAACTTACTTATACCAAGTACATTCTACTAATATGACATCAATGCTTGAATCGATCTGGTTTGAGAGAAATAAAATAAATTGATGAACACCCTAGAAATAGGGTGAATTATCTTTCACAAAAATAGCACAGAAGACGAGAAGATAAACAAAGAAATGAGGAATAATGTGTCATAGACTTACTAATACACTTCCAATGTGATTATTTATTCTAAAAATAATGGTTTTATGTAGTATTTCTCCTCGTATCTAGAGGAGGATAATGAGAGATCTACAAAAGTTTTTGTGCATGAGTAATATGAGAAGAAGAGGAGGATAAAGGAAATAAGGAGGTAGGAAAAAATGGTAACTTCCATCTTCTTTAATTAGGCACATGGTTGGGTCACACAGTTAGTTAAACCATGTACCAACCATGCTTGAGCCCCTTCCCATGTAGGGTCTCACATGGTTCATGTGCACAATTTGGGAAACTATGTGCAAATCATTCACTTTCCCTCTATCATGAAACCTACAGAAAGCGTATATCTATGTGGATCGTCTTGCATGGTTATAAAAAACCTTGTGACACCACTAGGTCCACTAAATTGGATTCATAGTTTCTCTTGGGGGTGAATGGTTTCATACAAACCATGCACCCTTGTCAGCCTTCTCAGATTTTGAGGTTTCAGGGTCCAGTTCTCATAAAACTAGAAAAAACACCTAAGTCACCTATCGAGACTTAAACCAAGTATAAAAAACACATTTAACTTTTCCTACTCTTTTAATCTCATTTTGAAGCTTGGTTTGAAATTTGGACCATCCACTAAAATGAAATTCAAGTTCATTGAGAAAAATTTCCTTCGGTCCAAAAATGCAGGTCCTTGCACTACTCATGGACATATCTCTCTTTAGGGAACCTATCACTATGATACAATAATTTTGTGGCTATATATACCATAGTGGGACACCTAAATCCATGAGACTACCTAATAATGGTTTTATATCCCTAACTTGTGTCACTACCACTGTGGGCTAGGTTCCTCTTGGCTGTAAAACCCATTTGATAACCCTATCTTCATATGTAATTATAAATGTGTTCATATAACATTAATGATTTACTGGTTTTTTAAACATGTAGTATTAATTTTATTAAATATTAAATATTATATACCCAAACACATAGATATATATATATACATAAAATGACTTTTGATGAAGTTATATAACTCTTCTCGGTATAACAAAGAGGTTTTGAGATCAATAACATATTGGGTGTATTTTTTTGGAATATAATATCCATGGAAAATTCTCATAGTGATAGATATGTTTCTTAGGGTGGTGCTTTTGGGGGATATTATTATGGAAGTAAACCATGACCTATAGCCACATATTATGCCCATGGATATAGGCCTTTGGATGTTGATATGGAAAACTATCACCACATTCATAGCTCGTGGTGATAAATTTCAAAATAATTGGTCATGAGATTACTCCTATGGAGAAGGCCCATGTATATAGTCCCTAGTAATATTTTTATGGTAATAGTTCCCACAGGGAAAGGCATCACTACAGTTAGTGAGTCTAGTACCATAGTTTCCCCCCATGTAAATTTTTAATATCTCTAGTTTTGAAGTGATTAGTTATTTCCATTATCATGATATACATGAATTATATTGTTTTTATATATTAATTTATATGATATTTTTCATTCTATTCCTGCTATACTATTTATTTCATCATTATTCCATGTTATCTTCTTTTATATGATATCCCTTACTAAACATATGAGTTATCAACTTTCATTTGTTTCCTATTTCCCCGGATAATGAAGATAAATATGTTTCAATAACATGTCGTTATTATGGATTTTTTATTAATTTAATGTCGTGAGATGATGTTTTAAACATGTGATGATGTTTATATTTGAGTGGAGTTAGCTAAATAAATTTTGGAGTTGAAGTTTAAAGTTTTATATTTTTGGAAAATGAATAATAAATGGTAAATAATGTTCCTTCAAACAATATATAAGTGATGATATAAGTCATATGTATGGGTAAATAGGTCTAAGAAGAGTTGCTTAGAAAATGGAAAAGTATTCATGTGTAAGGGTTTCCTTGCATGATACGTAAGGTTCATCTGGATGACGCATACAATTGAAAAGTGATTATAAGTGTTAATTTTGATAAATTAAGTTTTATTATTAGATTTTGAATTTGAATACTTAAATATCTTATTGTGATACATAAGGGTTTCTGATGTGATACAAAATTGTAGATATATTGTATTTGATACTATAGTATGTAGGGTTTTTAATGATATACACAATTAGAAAAGTATTATATCTCTTTCTAGGACATGTAATGATTTTTTATAGTATGAAAAATATTATTTATATGTAAATTAATTTTGGGGAAATTTAAATCCTTATACATAATAGTAGTCATGATTTTTAAGGGTTTCTGTGGATGATTCAGCAATTAAGAAACATGTGGAGACATAATTAATATTTGATCTGGAATTTTTTTCATTCCATAATTCAATTGTCATTCTATGATTAAAGATACCATGTTGTGATGTTTATAATATTAATAGAGAATTAGGTTTTTGAATGTTAAAATTCATTTTGTTTAACAAAATAAATAGATATTTTAGCATAAATAATTCTATAATGTAGTGGTAAATTAAGAAGATAAAGAAACTGATGAAGGAACTTACAAGGTTGTGTCAAAATGTAAGATTCAAAATTTTTATTGACTAAATATAGATAATTTGAACTGATTTGGTGTCTACACATTATCAATTAGTTTTAATAGTTTTTTTATATGACCATTAACTTTCTATTTGAATGACTATGGTGTAGATTCACTTGGAAATAATTGAATGGAAGTATTTGAGAAATAAAATATCAAGGTGACTGATAATGTTTTAATTTTAATTTAAAAATTCCTAGTATCTATTATATCATACTTTATATATTAATATAATATATAAATAATGAAAAATAAATAGACAATTCATTAAATGGAGAATGAAGTTGGAACAAGGTTTTCAAAAACATGCAATTTATTGAATATCTGAATTAAGAGGATTTTGTTGTTACTGATAGAATTTTGAGTGGAGAATAAGACTCGAAGTTCATAGATTATCATTAATACACCTAGAATGTTTGAGTATAAAAAATAAAACATATTTAAGATATTTCTTATTATATAATTATTCTATATAGAGAATATTATTTTGAAGTGTGTTATTTTTTTTAAAGGTAATATATTCATATCTACACATAAGGTGTTAATTGTATCTAGTTGTGAAATTGGGAAAAAATATGGTATACATTCAAGTATCACACTTAAAATTAAAATTTAGTTTACTATTATTATATATATTGATCATTGAGTGAACTTCATGTTGATAAACTAAGAAGATACCTATAAGTTTATAAACTTATATCTTCTGGAGTAGTGTGAAAATTAGGAGAAAGGATTGACCCTTGAGAGGTAGTAAGCTATTACCTGAAACATTTTACATGAATTGAGACTTCCTGTAGTGTGATTTCACCTAAAAAAAATTCCACCAAAGTAGTGAGTTTATAGTTAATATTTGGTACATCAAAAAAATGTTGAGTTTATGCTCCATGGATATGGCCCAATGAAAATGAACCAAGAGATATTCATGTGTTCTTTCATGTGCAAGATATTTGATGTGGATCAATTTTATAAATTTAAAGATTGAAAATTGTTTCATTTATTAAGGGAACAAGATCATATGGTATAGATATGTGTTGAAAGAGTTAAATTTTGGAAACACCTAGATTCGCCCCACTCTTAAGGTATCTCAGGTTACAATAAGTGGTATATGTGCCTTATGTTTTTCCTATGAATATATCATAAAATTTTATTGTCATGAATAATGTAGTGAATATTATAGCATTGATAGGATTTTATGGTATTAATTATCAAGAATGAGAGAATAAAATGAGATAAAATTTTCAATTTGTTGAGCACGATATTTAATCAACAAGGATTTTATCAAATTTCAATGACATAAGTGAATTTGAAATTATAGATTAATGATGAAAAATATCAGAATTGATTTTGAAGAGAATATTATAATTAAATATACATGATAATTATATGCTTCACAATAGTTAATGTAATTTGGAACAATATTGCTAATATTTATTAAGGTGATAGAAAAGTGAAAGTTATAAATATATAAGTTCATCATAATATATGTGATGATTTTAAGATAAGTTCATGTAAAAATACTTATAGTTTCTTTAACTATATTATTGTAAATTTTTAGATATTTTAATTGAATTTTTTATGAGATGAAATATACCGATATAGTAAATAACATAATACTGATATTTCCATAAATTTACAACATAAAGGTGTAGGTACATGGGAAAGTAAATATTGGATAATTATCAATTTATACTCTAAAAAAATTGTCATATATGAAATATAAGTGAAGCTAGAAATTTCATTAGAATAATCATCAAGATAAATGAGACTCAAATCTATAGAGAAAAAAGATATTATAGAGACTTAAATAGAATAATATGTTAGTGATAATTTCTTATCTCATATGGAAAGGAAGTTTAAGAAAGAAAAATGAATATTTGAGGGTAAGCTGTATTTAGTTCACTTTCATTGTGGAAAGGTTAGGAACATCACAACTAAGTGATAAAAAACTAGCCAAACATATATAATACATACATTATTTTCATAAATTAAATAATACATTTCACAAGTAAACTCACAATCCAGAAGTCTCAAAGTTTTAATATCTTTGGTGATAAGATACATAAACATATTATTACACATTTTTACTTTCACATATCCTATAATCAAATTTATATAATACTTCCTTATATAAATATAAATGTGTATATTTTCCTTGAAAAAGGAAAACAAAAGAAATATTGATCTCAAATACTTGAAAAGGGAAACTTTTCAACATGACATAATGAGTTAGATCATAAACTTTTGAGTAAACATGAATTATAAGATAAATATCTTATTAAAAGGACCTTGGAATCAAAATAGATAATCATAAGAAATGATAGAACATTATGAATTGTGTCATGAATTAAAATAACCATCTTGGAAGCATAAAACATATACAATATCATAGAAACATGTGAGAGTAAACATAAACCATGGAAACATAAGATTGAAATATGGAATAACATAGAAATTTTTTTTAAGATTAAATTTAGTTAATCATAACTTTGTGAGAAAATGTGATCATGCTAACACATTATGTTGTAAATAAAGCCAATCTTGTCCATGCATTATGAGGTGAGAAAACCCATTCATACTCAAGCATTATGTTTTGAACAAACCCAATCATATCCATGCATAATAAGTATTCCATGAGATATAAAATATTAACCAATGATTTAGAGGGTTATATACAACCCCACACATCACATAATGATGCATCATAATTATTTATGCCACATAGAAAATATCCAATCATCTTATACTGAAAATCCATAAAAATAAAAAAAAATGGGCTTCATATCATTTTCAAACAGTATCACATAACGTTGAATCAAGATTAGATCAGTTTTAACTAAAAATTAAATATTATAAAAGGAGTATAAAATCACTTAGAGGATTATTATTCACTTAAATCCATAAGAGGTTGAACTTTTTATGGTATAGGTGAAAATGGAAGCAAAATCAAGAAAATCATTTTTCTAAACCTTATGAAAGATTATTGTAAAAAAATTATGATTCCTTTCATAAAAAAATTGAATATGAGTAAAACTATGAAATTGAAATCCTTAATATTATATGAATTTAAATTATATAAATAATTAAATTAAATGAGATGAGATAAAATAAATGTAGAGTAGAAGATAGATTATGATGAATGAAAAATAAATTACTTAATTATTTTAAAATACCTTATTAAAACCCACATAATTAATAGGTATAAAAAACATATATTTAAATAAATTAATGGAAATTCAGGAGTTAAAATATATTTTCATTTACAATTACAAAAGGGTAAATTTTTAAGAAAGATAAATATGTAAATGGAAGAAAATGTGTCATTAGAAAGGGTAGAAATTATTCGTAAAAATGAATCATTTATATAATGGAGGAAATTGATGAAAGGGAAATATTTTTATAATAAAATATAAATTATACAGATAAAAATAAATTAAATAAAAAAATAATATATAAATTTAAGGATAACTAAAACTTGAAAGATATTATTCAAGTAAAATAGTATAAGACTCAATTAAAGAAAATTGAGTTGATAAAAACCCTTACTTTTGATTCGTTCTTGGTCTAACATGTTATAAATTTTGTTATAATAACCATATACTAATTAATAATCTATTAAATAACCTCAACAATATTTATTACCTTTTAAAATATTTTTTTATGTTTATTTATTATATATTTTTTACTAATTTAAGTTAATATTTATTTTGGTATTTAATAGTTTTAACTGTTACCTATTTGTTTTAGTTTAAAGATTCCAGTTGTGACTCCATGCATATAAATTATTTATCCCCATAATAGTCAAGTAACTAAATATATATGTTCAATAATGTAATTTGATTTTCTATGTTCATTATTTGTAAATTTGAGGTAAGATTCATAGATACATAATTTATAACATGTTTGTTTTGGTAAACTACATTATACAATAGGGTATTTGTTAATACTTAGTATAAATATAAATATTAATATTATATAAAAAACAATATTTTTATATTAATATTTTATCTTACCTAAAATTTAGTTTCTATAACCATCCGTGATTAAAATGCATAGCATCATTTATGTAGGTGATTAAATCGACCCACACAAGAACATGCTGGAATTAATTAGATACGTTTTATTATGAAATGACTTTATAATAGTATAATCATTCCAAAATTATTAGAAAAAAAATTCAGCATTATTTTATTCTATACTAGTATTTAGGATTTCATAATAATTCATGATATAATCATTATAACACTTTTCATGTAGCTGGTAAAATAGACCCAAATCGGAGAGAGTTATTATGACTGAACAAATAATAACAAGCTAATTAATAAAGGTTAAATTACTTTTTTAGAATATTCATGTTGTAAAAAACATGTCAATATTTATGAAGAGTTATAAGAATATGAAATGGATTTATGATAAAAATTTAGAATATACATATGAAGAAGAATTTAATTTTCCATTGTATACCTTCTCTATTTTGAAGGAATTTTGGAGATCTATAGGAAACAGTAGTTCCCAAAAATCTGATACAATTATTTGGTATGGAAAGGAGGTATATTATATGGTAGAATTAAAAAATTTTGAGTTGGTTTGAAGGGGTGGAAGAATATTCCTTTTATAAGTGAGGGGAGTGGCACTTTTTTAAATACATATAACATTGAAATAAAATAAATACATTTTCACAGGAATTTGGTACCAAATAAGCCCAATTTAGAAGCAAATGTGAGGGAATTTTGAAATAAGCTAAATAAATAAAATTGTATCATGTCTTGGGGATAATGGTGTCTTTATTTCTTAGGTTACCCCCCCCCCAACCCCTTAAACCTTTACCATGATGACTTAATTTTTACCATGGCAACATATTTTTTTGACCAAAAATGAAATTGACCTTATAAATAAATTTTGAAATTATGATTTCAAATATGGAATCTATTTTATAAAATTTAATTTCTACAGGTGATAGAAATTAATTAATTATCCTTTCATAAATGTGTAAAAACCATTTTCTGAATAAATGTATTTTTTAGAATAAAATTAATTTAATCTTATTATATGGATAATAAAAACCATTAGATAAATGTTAATTTATTTTTATTGAATATTTTATCTAAAATTTTAATTAAAATAATTATTAATTTAATTTATTAAGATAAAATACATGGAACACATAAAAAACAATTTAATAAAAAAATATATTTTTTTATCTTTAAATTATTTTATCATCATTTAAACCTTTTTATAATAAATTTTTGAATGGTTATTCATTTTTTTAATATGTGTAAAAATATATATTCCAATAAATTTAATAATCCCAATAATATGAATTTATCTTTTAAATAAATAATCAAGATAACTATTTTAGTCTAAAAATCTATATACACAGTGATTATAATGCTATGTAAGTAACCATTTTACATTTCTAAAAAATATATTATAAAAATTTAGAAAACTTTAACCGATTATAATATATTATAAATTTATCTATTTACATTTTATAATAAAAGTAATAAATATTTCCTAATTTTATTTTATTGTAAAATGTGATACATTATGTGTTAAAAATCTTTTTTTAAAGAAATAAAACATGTGAAAAAAATATTAAAACCATTCAGAAAATAAATGGTCTATAATTTAAATTTCAAATTCAAGATAAAGCATTATTTTTTGTAATATTATATTTAACCATTCATTATATTTTTCTCACAAAATATTAAATGACATAAATTTCAATGGTCATATATGACTTATGAAAACATGCATCATACTTTATTAGCTATTAGATCATAATAACATAATTAACATTATGATATGAAAATAAAATTAATAAAGGTAATGTAGTATTTAAAACGAATTTTGAATATAATAAAAGAGGTCAAAGTATATATATATATATAACATGGATGATGGAATCATTATTTATCATAGGGAAGTAGTAGACGTTGCACACTTACCATACTTCGACCAAGGGATAGAGGCACATGGACTAACCGGATATGATTGTTTGTCACCTGTATTTAGGCTACACATTTTCTAAAAAACATTTTATTGAATAAAAAGTCATTATAATTGAAAAATAAATAAGTTAAAAAACATAGGTTGTAATTATGTGCATATTTTTTTGTTAGTATTATTTAAAACAAAAATTGAATTTAAAATCTATATATTAAATTTAGGATAAATATGTTTATTATAAATCTTATAAGTTATATTATAACCCCTTATAAAAAATGAATCCTCAAAATTTTTATTTATCTCATTTATGAGTATCTAAAAAGTTATTTTAAATGTATTCATTATATGAGGTATAATTTCTAATGCGGTATCTACCTTTATATATCAAGTGAGACTAATAAGCCCATGTATTCCTCAACAAATGTAAGAAATGCCCCACCCAAATATTTATTAAGACCCATATAATGGAATTAATTATCTTAGAGGGTTTATAGTTATCCTTAAACTAATTGTTTGATTATTTGTTGATTTTAAATGTGAAATGTGATTTCCTTATTTCGATAACTAATATTGAGTCTCTGTGGAGATATCCTTTCAATTTCCCAAACAACTAAAATTATTTAAATGATTAATAATATGAATTTAATAAATAACATTCCCATAATCTTTAACATTGTAATGAACCAACCCATGTTAGCAATACAAGTTACTCATGATGGTTTGTCACATGGTGAGTATAAAAAATCAGAAGAAACATGTCTCATAATAAACTTGAATAAGGAAAACCAATAGGGTTCAATGTGGAAGAAAAATAACACATCCATGAGACATACATTGTCAATCTAAAAATGCCAAAATAGAAATATAAAACATGGAAAGTCTAAAAAAGTCCTTGTGTGACCATTCATCATCACCAAACCATCCTGATAGTAAGATGGCGATGACAAGAGAAACTAACATGCTATATAACACCCTTCCCTTTACCAAAGTCCTATAAAATAACATCTACAACCACCCAAAGGAAAAAAGTAGAGTGTTAACACAAAGTCCAATGGGATACCACAATAGAATCTCTACAGTGTCTAATATAAATAATGCATCATATCTAGATTTAAAACAAATCTAGTTTATATATTATTTTCATAGAATAGATCCTTTTTTAAATGTTCCTTTGGTTTTCATAAAACATACCATATTCAAAAAAACTAGGAATATTTCAAGTGTGAAAGAAAATAGTTAATACCCATGGATACAACATAATATAAGAATGCAAGAAACTAACAATGAAATATAACATCATGGGATAAAATAATCCTTAATGAAAAAGAACACCATTTGGGTTCTAACCTAAGGGTATTTGGGATAGACATGAAATAAAATCCCCAATATATTCATAATGTAGATTCAAACAATATAACCTATAGTGGAATCATTCACACTAATGTGATATGAAACCTCTCATGTAATTACACACACAAAGCCTGAAAAGTCAATTCCCAGTGCACCCAAGGTTACCTAATGTGTTGTGTTTATTAAAATTACTTTTAAACCCATTATAAAATTTAATAAAACATTTTCACATCAAATCCACTATGATTCAAGGAATAAAGACCCATTTAAAAACCAAAACCACATTTTAAATAATTTAATGAAACACTTGGTGTGTAAAAATCCATTTTTAAATAAAACTTATTTAAAACATTAATGTAATCTAACAAAACCATTCCAATATCAAATAATGAATTTTCATAGAACAATACAATAGAATTTACAAGAACATAAAGCAATTAAAGAATTATCCCCTTGTAAAGAAACACCTACCACAATAATGGAGGAAACCTAGTCACATTTGACAGTGGAGATTGGAAACACATATATTGGCCTATAAAATACAAGGAATGAGGGAAAACTACAAATCATTAGTAGAAAACACAACCCAATCATGATATAATTCAAAAACACAGCCAACATCTCTACTGTAATTAATGGAAATGAAGAAGTAGAAAAAAAAACACTTTCTAGAGAGAAGTGATGTAACCTCCATGGGGATCCAACACTAATTAGATTTATCCTGAAGGAGGGAGATCACCCAAAATTGCCCTACGTTTTGAAAGGAAGGATTAAACATCTAATGGGAAAAAATCAGGCATTTATATTAATAAAAACCAATGGAATCAAACAATTCAATTTGTGAATCCCTTTCATGGTGTTAATTCTACCATGTTTCATATATGCCAAAAAAGGTGTCAACACAGGTTAAAAATCTTGATACCGACTAGTTCACATTGTGAAAACAATTCGTGGATTTTAATTTTTTATGCACTTAATTAGACTCATGGTACCTTCCTGGCAATGGATTCACATCGTGTAAACCATTCACGATGTGGATGTGTCCATAAGGTAGTGTACAATAAAGTTTCTATAGAAAATCTCATAAAAGGCCACTAAATCAACTTGAACTCCATTAATTCTGATAAAAAAAATTCATTGAACCTTAGATCAAATCATGGGTCAAGAAATAAAATGAATAAGGTAATTTCATGTTATCATTCTCCATATAATACATTCTTATTGTCCCTAGAAAGTCATTATGATCCTGCAATAACAAAAATGTAAGGTCATTGTTTTCTTATAAAAAACTCACATTCCTATATCTTGTGGATATCCCATATAAACTACCATAGTATACAAACCAAGGGAATTATTTTACCATACAATATCTTCTCTTAATAATCCATAATCTAGACATTTTATCAACCATAGAGGTGTCACACTCAAGATCAACATCCTTCAAATCAATCACATAGGATGTATTTTGTTTATACCTACTTATATGGGAAACATTAAACATGTCATGGATTGAAGTAAAAAAATATGGCATATACAACACCTTTCCAAGATGCTCCATATTCTCAAAGGGGATAATAAACCTCAATGCCAACTTACCCTGCCTAACCAACCAATGATGTCTCGTGTGATGTGGAACTCTGATAAAAACCCAATCACAAACCTCAAAATCAAGCAGCCAATGATGATGGCCCGCATATGATTTTTGAAAACTCATTTCTTAGATCAATATCTTCTGGATAAACTGCACATTTTCCATCATCTCCTGAAAAGGACTTAGTTAGACCAAGGGACATTCTCTTAACTCTTCACAGCATAAGGGATATCTACATCATTTCCCATAAAATACTTTGAAGGGATACATCTTAATTAAGGTCTAATAACTATTGTTATAGGAAAACTCTTCAAGAGGAAAGTTATTTTCCCAAGAACCACCTAAATCAACCACACATGCCTGGAGCATAACCTAAAGAACTTGGATAGCTCCTCTGTATACCCATCTATCTGTGGATGATATGCCATGCTCAATTTCAACTGGGAACCCATCACATCTTACAATCCATTCTAAAACCTTTATTTCAACATCAAGACCCTATTAGAAACAATTTCAAAATGAACCCCATGAAATCTAATAACCTATCAGGTGTAAAAGTTCCTGAGTTTCTCTACTTCCATCATCTCCTTGATAGGGTGGAAACATGTTGATTTTATGAGTCAATAGATGATCACTGAAATGAGATACTTCCCACTAGTATACCATAGTAAACCAATGATGAAGTCCATGGAAATATAATCCCACTTCCATATCAGGACGGGAAAGGGTTTCAACAAATGCTTAAGTCTCTAGTGCTCTACCTTAATTCTCTGAATTGTAATACACTCTGACACAAAATCTAAAATTGATCATATCATCCCCATCAACCATTACCAACATTTCAAGTCATGATACATCTTACTATTCCTAGGGTGCACAGACTAACAAAAATGGTTTCCACTATCCATTAACTCCTGACTTATATAAAAAGGAACAACCAACCTGTTTCAGAAACATAAATTGCCACTATGAGACTGAGACCACTCACCCAATGTCTCCCAACCATTTATGATTTTACTAAAGAACTATAAATAAGTGTCAATAACTTGAGGTGAACCCACTCATCAAATGATGTGTGATATTCCATCGAATAAAAGTACACCTACCCACCAACTTATTCTTCTCTCAAGCTCATCTTAGAAATAAAACTCATCAGAGATCATTATTATACTAATTCCTTCACTTTTTATGTTTGTAATTTCCTGATAAATGCATTAGAGACCAAATTCCATTTCCAGGGAGCAAAAGAAATATCAAAATCAAATTTCTGGAGATACTCAACCCAGAATATCTATCATATGTTCAGATCCCTTTAATTGAAAACGTACTTCATAATTTTGGGATCATAAAATATTATAAACCACTACCTAGAGAGGTAGTAATTCCATTTTTTCCATGATTGCATAACCATTTCCAATTAAATATCATCAGTAGGATATTTCTTATCATGAGGACATAACTGGTGAGATACATAGGCCAACACTTATTTCCCTACATCATGACTCTCCCCAAACCCATACTAGAAGAATCAAAGAAAACATCATAACTCAAACCTAAATCTGGAACAATCAAAACTAGATCTAAATTAAACCTCACCATAAGTTCCTTAAAATATCTCTAAATTTTTTTAATCTATGCAAACTTTGATCCATTACAGGTTAAAGCTATCATTAGAGATTCATTCTTGGAGAAGACTTGAATGAACCTTCTATAATAACTAGCTAACCCTAAGAAGATTCGGATCTCAAACACATTTTTATTTTATTCCCATGATAAAACCACTTATATATTTTTAGTATCAACTAAGATTCCACTCTCAGATATAAAATTCCTAATAAATTTCACTTCCTGAATCCAACACTCACATTTGAAAAGATTACCATACAAATGATCTTCCCTCAAGGTTCTAATAATGATATCCAAAGGGTCCATGTACTCCTTCTCTAACTTATAGTGCACCAATATATAATTCATGAACACAAAAATAAAAATATCCCAATAACCAATGAGATATTTGGTTCATCAAATCCATAAATATCGTTAGAGCATTATTGATATTGAATGTCATAACATGTAACATCATGTTACCAATCTGACAGGTATGTCTTTAACCTTGTTGTAGTTTATACTTTTCATTGACTGGGTAGGGTTGAGAATGAATTGAGAGGATACCTATAATGGTAAAGTCGGAGATTTTTTGGACTCTAAGATTTAACCGTCTGTTTCTGCAGGCTGTAGTAGAGTTACATTCCTTGTAACTAGGTTACACAGTGTGTAATGGTCTCCGGGTGCATACCGTTTAATTTTCATTGACTGGGTAGGGTTGAGAATGAATTGGAAGGATACCTATAATGGTTAATTCAAAGATTTGTTGGAATCTAAGATTTAACCAGCTATTTTTGAAGGCTACAATAGATTTACATTCCTTGTAACTAGGTTACACGTTGTGTAATGGTCACCAAGTTCATACTGTGAGAGGGTTCATGTCATGAGAAGATTCATACCATGAAAGGTTACACAATGTGTAAAGCCTTTAAACATTGTGAGTAATTTAATGACTAGTTTTTCATTCATATCAACTCATTTTTTGGTGGTTATGAAACTTAACTATCTCACGATGTGTAATGGGATTACACGTCGTGTAATACACCAACTATGGTTTTTTAAATAAGAATAACGTCTTATTTATATCTTTTTTATATTCTTAAAATTCTTCCCCCTTTACCAAAATCCTTCCCCATGCGATCTTGGAGCTCTCCAACCCTTCTGAATTCTTTTTTTGTCATTCAATCGTCATTGTGCTTGCGGTATGATTCACGGTTAATTGTTTTTCCTTGTTCTTCATCTTTACCTCTTTCTCTTCATTTGGTATTTCAAATGATCATCCTAAAATAGAGGGATCTATACTTATTTTTGCTATATATAGTTTCTAGATTGATGTTTGAGGTCTTCTGTGCCTTCTTTCTTATTGGCGGTATTTATTACAGGCATTGTGTCTCGGAAAAATGTGGGTGATTCCATCTCGTTTGGCCAAATTGATTAACCTTAAATTTCTTGATTATTTCAGTTGTTGATTGAAATTAAATTGCTCAAAATTTCTTTTAATTTATTTATTAAAACCCAATTCTAGTGAATTGGGATATTTGAAATGGTTTTGAAATTAAGATTGGAAAAAAAATTACCAATTCCATTGAATTGGGGTGTGTTTAAGGAAAATAGTTGATTTAAATTATTTAATTTAAATTGTATATTTTATGGAAATTATTTAAATTAAATTGTGGAACTGAATTGTGAAATTGATGGAATTGGTTTTGAATTGATTTAAAACTTTTTAAAATGGATTCAAGAGTTTTGATAGAAACTCAGTGGTTTTATCTTGTTAAAAAGTCATGTTTTTTTATTAAAACCTATTTTGGTTTTAAATAAAAAATTTGAATTTGAAATGGGGGAATGGGATTTAATTTCACTTTAAGTAGTCTTAAAATAAATTTCCAATCATTGATTGTGTAAGAGCACATGCAAGCCTTAGATAGTTTTTGAGTTATTTGGAAACACTCCATGCTTAAAAAACGTTCTAAAACATAAATGCAGTAGGTCATATCCCTGATGGGATGGAGACGTGTTTCCTTTTTCCAGTGTCATAGGGATGTGTGTATACACATATTTTTGTGATAACTTAGTTAGTGTGGAGTCTTATAACGTAAAACTTTTTTACCTATTTAGAAGACGACCATGTTGCTCGCTTGTTTTATATTTGAGATACAAATATATGTCAATGTTGTATGAACTGATTTTCATGCCTAAAAAATTTACATAAACTGTTTTATGTAACTGTTTTATTTAATCCATTGTTTTAGAAATATTCCATCACTTTTAAATCCTTTTCTTAAATTATTTTTCCATCATTCGAACTGTATAGAATGATTTTATTAAATATGATTTAAAATTACAAACCTCTTTATTTTAAAATTGAAAGAATTTCTTTGGTTAATCTATTATTGGTATCTTTTATCGAATCCTTGTTGATAGCCTATTGGGATATTTAGCTCACACCCTACTTGTGGCTTTGGGTTTTTTTATATTATCTTCTTCCATTTTCAATCAAGGGGAAAGGATATCTTGGTGGTGGATCCAACTATTGAACCTTGGTTTTGGTGAGTTGTGTCCCTAGGGACTTGAGTTTTTTTCCTCTATTTTGGTACTTGGTTTATACCACTTTGGGATTTAATGCTTGTTTGAATTCTAGTACACTACTTCCAGTGGAGTTTATTTTGTTATGCAAGTTTTCTTTTTTTTTATTATGCATAAATTTTAGTGGAAAAATTGTTCCCACTATCATTTTTTATGATTTCGGGTGCTGGTCACTGACCTGTGTGGATCAAGAATTCCCTTCAGGCTATGTGGGGGTCAGCTTAGTTGTTGGGTTACTAGGGTACTCAGGTTGGTTCCTGATGAAGTGGTATCAGAGCCAGTGTCTATTCGATGTGCCAGCTAGAATGTTGGGCCCTTCTAGGGGGAGGATTATAAAAATCCCACATAGAAGGAGGTGGAGCATGAATCACCACTTTATAATGTAGTGTGTATAACTCTACCATCATGAGGCCTTTTTCTAGGGTATTCTTAAAGTCCATACCCTAGGGAAAGAAAAATCATGCGGGATAGGCCCAAAACAGAAAATGTCATGATTGTGGGCTGGAATGGGCCATTACAATTGGTATCATAGCTAGGTTGAGATTGTAAGAACCCGGGTTTTGGGACTCTGAGACTTTGAAAAAATTCTTGATGTCATTCCATAGTAGGGCGTTCAGACGGCGTGCAATTCCGAGGTCCGGTGTGCCCGGAATTAATTATATAAAAATGTTATAAGTTTTTATATTACCCAGATGTGGTTAACTAAAGAAAATTTGATATCTCTTAGAAGGTTGATCATATCAGAAATTCGAGACCACGGTTGGTTTCGGAACGCGATGTTTACCCTAGGCGCGAAATAAAATGAGTCGGCGTGGGACATTCGGACCCCTCACTCGTTGGCAGTGTGTTAAATGGATAATTAAATTATCAAATTATTCATTTAACAGCTCAAACCTGAATAACTTCGAAATGATCACTCATATGGGAAAACTGAGGGCATCGTCGAGTCCGGAGCGGGCCTTTTACCCTAGGTGGGGTGTAAAAGTCTCGGGCGCAGGCCTGCAATGAGAGATGTCACCCAAAGGAAAAACCGTCATTTTGAAATAATGACTTAGTGATTTTTATAAATGGAATTCCCTTTCAAATAACTTTCAAACGAAGTCTCAGAATGGAAATCCAATACTTCCGTTGAGTTCAAAATGGGTCTTTTTGCCTATGCGCGATATAAAATAAGAGGGCGTGGAGGTTTCGGAATCTTCCCCCGTAGAGAGTTTCAGTGAGTTTTTATAAATTCGCTTAAGTGTTGGGAGGGGACAACACATTTTTTTCTCTCTCTCTTCCTTCCTCTCTCTCTCTCTCTCATCCGTTCTTCGGCGTTCTTCGTTGTTCTTCTCCAGATTGAGGAGCGGACTCTGGCGGATCGAAGCGGGATCGAGCAGGAGCGTAGCCAACGACGAATGGATCCAATGAGGTAGGATTATTTTTAAATTTCACTCCCTCATAGAATTTTTAAATTTCTTCATCATTTTCATCATTGAATTTTATAGTTTTTAGAATTTGGGTCATTGGGAAAATGAACACAACCAACGCCCGAGCCCCATTTAATTCCTCGTTCTTGGGCGTTCTTCATCCCAAATTTTTGGACGTGCACGAACCTCGACAGATCGATGAGCAAGGGGTGGTGTTGTGAAGATCTGGTCCCGGGGATCTCGAAAGCGGTGTCGGATACTTTTTCCGATCACCAGAGTGATCAGGGGGACCGTCCGAAGGTTTTTCTCTGGTGTGGGGTGGCGGCCGAAGGACGAACCGGTGGAGGAGCGCAGCGGCCGCGTCTTGGAACACGGCGGAGGCTCGGGATCTAGCAGAGGAGGGCCGACACGCGACTACCAGCGGTCGAGCCGAAGGTGTTCAGGCGGCTAGTGTGCGGCTAGCTCGGGTGCGGCTAGGGGGAGCCAGTCATCACGGAGGAGCGCGTTGAGGCCGATCCAGAGGGGGCGGAGCGCGTCAAGGCCGAGCCGGAGGAGGCGGGGCGCGGCGAGGTCCCGACAGTGGAGTGGCCGGCTGGTGAAGCCGGGATGACGGAGCAGCGGGCAGAGCCGGCTGCAGCTGTGGCGTGACGGAGAACCGGAGGCAGTCGGGGGGTAGGGGGGGATTTAGTGGAGCCAACGGTGAGCAGAGGGCATAGTGCGGCGGCTATCGCGCTCGGCAGGAGGAACCCGAGGTGGTCAGCGCCTCGGGTGTGTAGCAGCAACAAGGACCCGCACCTTGCGGGTCCTGCTGGGCGACGAGGCATAGACCGGCCAACTGGCAGGTCTAGTTTTTTTAGAATAAAACAAAAAATAGAAAAATCGGACTCGAGGCGGGTTCGGTGCGGCTGGGGCGGGCCGCGGTGGTTCGGACTGGGCCGGCCGGGATGAACCGCCCGGGATGGGCCCCCTTGCATTCGGGGGGCCGTATTTTCTAAACAGCAGGTCTGATTGACATGCCGTCTACGGCTGCAGGTCCATGTGGACAAGACGGACTTTTTAAAGTATGTTTCGGGGTTTTTGGGTTCTGCACCTGAAGACGGGTGTCCCGAAACATTTTACTTTAATAATATTAATTATTATTAAAGTTGTGAAGGACGTGGCTCGTGAGTCGCACGTCCGTTTGACGTGCCTTCAGAGGCACGGTGGCCCCGAAACTGAGACGGTCCTTCCAAGGTTCGTTTGGAGCCTTTTCGGGTTGGTTTCGTTGCTCGGAGGCGTGAAACGCTAAATGTGAATAATTAATTAATTAATTAATTAATTATTCCGTCAGACCTAACTCCTTCTTGGGATGTCCGATTGATGCACCGTCAACAGCAGCGTGACCACACTCCTCATGCGGACTTTTTGAGATGCTTTCTGAAGCGTTTAGGTTGCAGACAAGGTGCAGGCCCCATAGGTCCTAGTTCGCATGTTTTATGGTGAAATTCCACGTTTTCACCCGTCATCCATTTGGGGCATGTGGGTACTCATTTCTGAGCGTTTTTCCGGGGGGATTGCAATGGCGCAATCTGCCCGCCTAAATTCGGGCCTGAGGCGTGGGGCCCATGAGGCATCTTTTGGACGTACGCTGTGTTTTACGACTTATGCTTCATCAGTCTGTTCAGGGCAAATGAATAGCCTAGTCCATGTGGTTATCGTCAAGGAACGTGATGGTATGATATGTGTGACGTGTTTCGGGGTCGAGGTGTGGGCCCCATAGGTCCCCGTTTTCATATATCGTGGGGAGTTGCAGCTTCTGCATCCGAAGTTTGATTTAGGTGTTGTTAGCGGCGTTGTGACCCTGGCACCGAGACGAGGTCGACCAGGTTGGTTTCAAGCCATGAAACCACAACTGAGGCATGTGCCCCACGGCTCGTCTTTTGAGCTGTGTGCAGCTTACTGTGACTTTTTCATCAGGCATCTGTTTGGGGTGTATTAATAGTCGATTCAGCATGATTTTCTGAGAGCATCACAATGGAGCAGTTCGCCCGAACTCTTTCAGGACTGAGGTGTGGTCCCTATGAGACGTCGTATGGGCGTAAAGTGGTGTTGAGTAACTTTTTCATCGGGAGCCCGTTTATAGCGATTAAGTAGCCTATTTTGTATGTTTTTCCGTGAGGATTACAACGGGGTAATATATTCAGGAGATCGAAGCCTCTTACGTGATCTTATTAAATGTGGAAATATGAAAGGGCATTGGTCGGAGTCTTCTTTGATGTACTCCTAACCTACACACGGTAGCGGTGATAGTGACACCCAGTGATGGCACGGGCAGTGCGGAGTTATCGGACCAGTTCCAGGTTTACCCTCTAGTGAGGCTGGGTAGTGGGATAACCATTGACCTTACGGTTTACCCTCCAACGGGGATGGGTAGTGGGTCACCATTGACTTATTTAGGTTTTACCCTCTAGCAGGGTTGGGTAGTGGGTCACCTGATGTTTTATTACGGTTTACCCTCCAGTAGGGCTGGGCAGTGGGTCACCGTTGACTTATTTAGGGTTTACCCTCCAGCAGGGCTGGGCAGTGGGTCACCCGGTGATTTATTATGGTCTACCCTCCAGTAGGGCTGGGCAGTGGGTCACCATTGACTTATTTAGGGTTTACCCTCCAGTAGGGCTGGGTAGTGGGTCACCCGATGATTTATTACGGTCTACCCTCCAGCGGGGCTAGGCAGTGAGTCACCTTTGACTTATTTAGGGTCTACCCTCCAGTAGGGCTAGGCAGTGGGTCACCCAATGATTCGTTATGTTCTACCCTCTAGCGGGGTTGGGCAGTGGGTCACTATTAACTTATTGGGATTTACCCTCCAGTGGGGCTGGGTAGTGGGTTACCCGATGACTTATTCCAGGCCCAGTCCTTTCTATGAGGCTAGTCAGTGACTTTTCTCCATGATTACCGGAGCGGGACCCTTGGTGGTATGGTTCAGTGATGAGACAGCTTTGATGTACAAGATTGTTTGGCATTAGTGATGGATATCCTCTGAACTATTGGAAACTCCTCTTGGGCTGAGCTTGGAGATATAGATCCCCTTACACACTCGTTTCAGATTCTTGTTGAGTATATATATACACCCTATTTTTGTTCTCACTCCTTGGGTTCGGTTACTCTCCTTCTAGGAGGGGCGAAGACGTGCAGGGTATGCCACGTACTTTCTGTGTCTAACTCCTCTTAGATTGGACGAGTCCACTTCCTTCCTTTTGTTGGGCTGAGCTGCACTCTCTCTTTTTTACTCTTGCACTGTTCTACGCTCTGTCTACTTTTCACCGTTTTAGTACCTCCTTTGTTGCTCCCTCGAGCTTTTGGGGCATCCTACTGAGTATCTTTATACTCACCCCGGATCGGGCTTTGCCCGCACTTGGTGTGCCCTTACAGACGACTGACAGGTTGATCGAGACTGTGGAGGATCATAGAGGACAAAGGATCTTGCGCTGCATTCAGTGGATGCAGTAGGTCTTCCAACCGAGAGACTCACCAGCGGTTTACTTTCATTTACTTGTAGTCGGGTTGTGTCACCTTTCAAGTTGGACATGTTTTTTTTCCCTTTTCCTATTCAGTTATCTTGTCATCACTTTACTTGTATTGTGTAGAGGTCGATGCATGTATGTTGGTTTCCCTTTTGTAGTAGTGTTGTATCATGCTTTATTTTCTCTGCACTTTTACATTGAGTTGGTTGCGTGTGTGTGTGTGTACAGTTTCTTAGGCAAAGGCATCCCCTAGGTTTTTGTGCCTTCGGCGCTAGTCGTCAGCCCCTGGCCTATAGAGGCAGGCTTGGGGTAGTTGCAGCTCGAGCCCCAGTACAGGTCGGGTCATGAAAAGTGGTATCAGAGGTGGTTTATTCCTTGGGGTGTCATTTGGACGTCCCTAAAAAGGAATTGGTTGAGTTTTGCGGAAATAGTGTCAACATGTCTTGAGAGCGCCTCTCAGGCTAGGGAGTCCAGTGATGGTGCGGCGGCCGACGTATCCATTCACTAGGACCCTGATAACCCGCTTTTCAACTCGGAACACTAAGACACTTGTTGCAGTTAATTTTTTTCATGCATCATATAGGATCGAGTATTTGACTATCCTTCTTGAGTCATCTCCTCATTGTTGTTGATATATATATGCTCATTTTACCAAGGTACTCCTTGATCGGATTCAGGATGTCTCCGCGATGATAGCCAGCCAGGATACTAGCTCTGGTTCGTGATGATGATTCCATGAGCGATGAGGCCTCAGTTCAAGACCAATCATATGATTACCCTTTTCTTCAGGAGGACAAGCAGTAGCACCTCCACCTATGGAGTAGAAAATAGTACTGGCAGCGAGGGCCGATGACGAGCGCAGGCTGGGCGAGCTACGTGAGTTCCAGCTTCAGAGACCGCTGAGGTTCCATGGTGAGACATACCCTTAGATAGTGAAGGGTTGTCTAGAGTCGGTGGTCCACCTCTTCAGGCTTGTTTGGACACTGACAGGTTAGACGGTGGCTTTGATAGCCAGTCTTTTTCCACTAAGCAGTTTGGCATGGTAGAGCCAAGGTTACTCGGATACACGATGTGTCAGTAATCTCATGGGATGACTTCTAGAAGTTGTTTAGTGAGGAGTACTACCTCTCCTGATTACGTTTTTTAAGGTTTCGGGAACTGCTAGAGCTTTAGTGGGGAGTGATGGCAGTGGCTGGGTACGTGACTGGGTTCGCAGACCTTACTCATTACTCTTTGGACGTGGTCCATGAAGGTAAATTCCGAGCACAGAATTTTGAGCGAGATCTCTGTGGAGGAGATTTGTGACAGCATAGTGCCCTTGTGCATCCTCACCCATCTCAGGGTGCTGGAGCAGGCACTGGTGACAGAGAAATTTCTGTCTGAGGGATGTTGATTGGCAGGGCCTCGACACCGGAGGTCTCCCCTTGATAAGACTCAGGCACATGGTCGGGGACAACATAGGGCACTAAGACAGCCCAGGGAGGCCTAGTTCTATGTTTGTAATGTGTGGGGTCACGTGGAGTGAGACTATCCGGCCAAATGTGTTGAGTCTTCCAGATATTTGGTAGATGTGTCGCCACGATAGAGGCAGTTTCATGATTAGAGAACTCCCAGGTGAGGACAGGGTGGTCTCTAGAGAGGCGATGTTGGAAGAAAAACAAGAAGAACTGTGGTTGAAAGGCGACGTTTCAAGGTCCTTCCACCACCACTAAGTGTCCAATGTCAGGCTCAGGGATCTAACGGACGGGGCCATGGGTGGCTGTGTGCTAAGGATGTCTACAATCTTGTAGCGCAAGAGATTATAAGAGGTACGCTCTGGGTCTTTTCTACTTTTCTCAGTAGAACTTGTTAGAAACTGAGTGAGGTACTCTTTTCATCTAACTACTTGTTCGAGGGGTTACCGAGGGTAACGCAGGGCGTCAGTGTAACCTTGTGTTGGTGTTGTCCAGCATAGCTTTGAATGCATTGGAAATAGGGGTTCTTCCCACTACTGGAAAAATGATTTTTCCCAATGCTTCTATACCAACGGTTTGTCAAACCATTGGTATAGGTACCCTTTCCCAATGGTTTGGACAAAACCGTTGGTAAAGGTTAGTTTTCCAGTAGTGTCCCCCACTGAGATGCATTTTTGTGATGCGGTCAAAACTGTGAGGGAGAGTCAGTACCACCCAAAGAGGATAGTATTGAGGTGTGGTGGATAAGTCCCTCTGACATGTGAATTCTTGGAAGAGTGGTGCGGTGGAGCATCAAAGCAGATTCTGGTTTTACTAGTGGATATTTTCTGCTTGACCTCCCTTTTCTTGAGGTTCCACTAGTGGGTTTGGTAGAGTGCCTATTTTGGGGATTACTCTCCTTCCAAGAGGGGCGAAGACACGTGGGGTATGCCACATGCTTTCCGTGTCTAGCCTATGGCGGTTGGATTAGTTTTCGCACCTACCCTGTTCTTTGGTACCTCACGTGGCCAACGTCAACCTTGATATAGTTATCAAGTACAGGTCGAGGTGATGGACACCCCATAAGAAGAACTACGCGATTCACTATGTGGTACTGGTAGTGGTAGTGTTTTCCCAGAGAATATGGAGATGCCATCTTCTAGGAGAGCGCTTTGTGGTTTGCTCAGACCACCAGTGTCTCAGGTGTGTCCTCACCTAGAGAGCCTCGGTTGTGATGCACCGCTGGTGAAAAACTTGTGTGACCAGATATCCTTCTGTGTTTCACCAGATGTATATTCTGAAGGAGGGAATCATGAGACCATGTTCCAGGAACAAACCGTGATTTCGGTCGTGATGTGGAAAGTATAGGTGCGGCCGGGAAAGGCCTGGAGTTTGTTTGGGCCATTCGGGAATCGTGCAAACAGTTGAGAGGTTACTTACCATCTTTCCCTACCCTCCCAACACTAGGATTGGGTTCATGGTGTCTTCCATGTGCCGCAGCTGATGAGGTGCGTGCATATTCCTATGCATGTCCTCGAGAGTAGCAGACCTTATGAGTACGAACCATCCATGTGGTTCGCATGTTGTGTCAACTTGGTGTTGTGCAAGTTTTCTTGGGAACGGGAGAGCTAGGTGTGAGCTCTATATCCCAAGTTGTTTTTCCTAGTTTTTCTTTTCGGGGATCAAAATATTGAAGGAGGTAATGATGTAAGAACCCAGGTTTTTGGACTCTTAGACTTTGAAAAATTTCTTGATGTCATTCTAGAGCTGGGTGTTCAGACGACGTGCAATTCCAATGTCCGGTGTGCCCGGAATTAATTATATAAAAATGTTAAGTGTTTTTATATTACACACGTGGTTAACTAAAGAAAATGTGATATCTCTTAGAAGGTTTATCGTATCGGAAATCTGAGACCACGGTTGGGTCCATAACGTGGTTTTTACCCTAGGCATGACATAAAATGAGTCAGCACGGGACGTTTGGACCCCACGCTCATTGGTGGTGTGTTAAATGGATAATTAAATTATAAAATTATACATTTAATAGCTCAAACCTGAATAACTCCTAAACAGTTGATCGTATTGGAAAACCGAGGGAATTGTTGAGTCTGGAGCGAGCCGTTTACCCTAGGCAGGGTGTAAAAGTCTCAGGCGCGGGCCTGCGATGCGAGATGTCACCCAAGGGAAAACTGTCATTTTGAAATAATGACTTAGTGATTTTTATCCCTGGCGTTCCCTTTCAAATAACATTCAAATGAAGTCTCGGAATGGAAATCCGAGACTTCCGTTCAGTTCAAAATGGGGTGTTTTTCCAAGGCGCGATATAAAATAAGCGGGCGCGGAGGTTTTGGAATCCACGCCTGTTGAGAGAGTTTCAGTGACTTTTTATAAATTCTCTTAAGTGTTGGGAGGGGAAAAAACATTTTTTTCTCTATCTCTCTCTTCCTTCCTCTCGCTCTCTCTCATATGTTCTTTGGAATTCTTCATTGTTCTTTACCATATTGAGGAGCGGACTCCGGCAGATCGAAGTGGGATCGAGCAGGAGCATCGCCAACGACAAACGGATCCAACGAGGTAGGATTCTTGTTGAATTTCACGCCCTCATCAATTTCTTAAATTTCTTCATCATTTTCGTCTTTGAATTTTATAGTTTTTTGAATTTGGGGCGTTGTCCTAATGAACACGACCAATGCCCGAGCCCCGTTTAATTCCTCGTTCTTCAGCGTTCTTTGTCCCAAATTTTCAGACGCATGCGAACCTTGACTTATAAATGAGCAAGAGGCAACATTGTAAAGATCCGGTCCCAGGGATCCCGAAACCGGTGTCAGATAATTTTTCCAATCACCGGAGTGGTCGGGGGTACCGAACGAAGGTTCGGCTCCGGCGAGGGGCGGCGGCCGGAGGACAAACCTGCGGCGGAGCGCGGCGGCCGCGTCTTGGAACACGGCGGAGGCTCAGGATCCAGCGAAGGAGGGAAAGCACGCGACAACCGGCGATCGAGCCGGAGGTGTTCGGGAGGCCGGTGTGCGGCTGGCTCGGGTGCGGCCAGGGGGAGATGGTCGTCACGACAGAGCGTGGCGAGGTCGAGCCGGAGGCGGCGGGGCGTGACGACATCCCAGCGGCGGAGCGACCGGCTGGTGAAGCCTGGACGGCGGAGCAGCGGGTGGAGCCGGCTGCGGCTGCGGCGTGACGGAGAACCGGAGGCTGCCGGGGGGGCTTCACTAGAGCCGACAGTGAGCAGGGGGCATAGCACAACGGCTGTCATGCTCGGTAGGAGGAACCCGAGGCGGTCAGCGCCTCGGGTGTGCAGCAGCAACAAGGACCCGCACTTTGCGGGTCCTGCTGGGCGACGAGGTGGAGACCGGCCAACTGGCCGGTCTAGATTTAAAAAAAAAAGAAAATAAAAGAAAAAATGGAACCGAGACGGGTCTGGTGTGGCTGGAGCGGGTCGCGGCCAGCAAGCCGCGGCGGTTCGGACCGGGCCGGCTGGGGTGAACCGGCCCGGTTGGGCCCCCTTGCATTCGGGGGGGGGGCGTATTTTATAAACGGCGCATCCGATTGACGCGCCCTCTGCGGCTGCAGGTCCACGATGAAAAGACGGACTTTTTGAAGTATGTTTCGGGGTTTTTGGGTTCTGCACTCGAAGAAGGGTTCCCCAAAATGTTTTACTTTAATAATATTAATTATTATTAAAGTTGTGACGGATGTGGCTCGTGAGCCTCACGTCTGTTTGACGTGCCGTCAGAGGCGCGGTGTCCCTAGAGAAGAGGCGGTCCTTACAAATTTGGTTCGGAGCCTTTGTGGGTTGGTTTTATTGCTCGGTGGCGCGAAACGCTAAATGTGAATAATTAATTAATTAATTGTTGCGTCGAACCTAACTCCTTCTTGGGATGTCCGATTGATGCACCGTCAGCGGCAGCGTGACCCCAGTCCTCGTGTGGACTTTTTGAGACGCTTTCTGAAGCGTTCAGGTTGGAGACAAGGTGCGGGACCCACATTTCCTAGTTCACACGTTTTACGTTGAAATGCCACTTTTTCATCCGTCATCCGTTTGGGGTGTGTGGGTACTCGTTTCTGAGTGTTTTTTCGAGGGGATTAAAACGGCGCAATTCGCCCGCGTAAATTCAGGCCCGAGGCGTAGGCCCCACGAGGCATCTTTTGGATGTACGCTGCGTTTTACAACTTATGCTTCATAAGTTCGTTCAAGGAAAATTAATAGCCTACGCCACGTGGTTATTGGCAAAGAACACAACGGTACGATCTGCGTGACGTGTTTCGGGGTCGAGGTGTGGGCTCTAGAGGGCCCCGTTTGCATATAACGCGGGGAGTTGCAGCTTCTGCATCTGAAGTCCGATTTAGGCGTCGTCAGCAGCATTGTGGCTCTGGAACCGAGATGAGGTTGACCAGGGTGGTTTCAGACCATTAAGCTGGAATTGAGGTGTGGGCCCCACGAGCCGACTTTTGGGCTGTGTGCAGCGTATTGTGACCTTTTCATCAGGCGTCTGTTTGGGGCATATGAATAGTCGATTCAGCATTCTTTTCTGAGAGCATTGCGATGGAGTAGTTCTACTGACCTCTTTTGGGACTGAGGTGCGGGCCCCACAAGACGTCGTATGGGCCTAAAGTGGCATTGAGTAACTTTTTCATCAGGAGCCCATTTCCAGCGAGTAAGTAGTCTATCTCATGTGTTTTTCAGTGAGGATTACAACGGGGTAATCTATTCAGGCGAGCAAAGCCTCTTACGTGATATTATTAAATGTGGAAATATGAAAGGGCATTGGTCTAAGGCTTCTTTGACGTACTCCGAACCTACACACGATAGCGGTGCTAGTGACACCCAATGATGGCACAGGCAGTGCGAAGTTATCGAACCAGTTTTGAGTTTTCCCTCTAGTAAGGCTTGGCAGTGGGATACCCGTTGACCTTAAAGTTTACCCTCTAGTGGGGCTGGGCAGTGGGTCACCATTGACTTATTTAGGGTTTACCCTCTAGCAGGGATGGGCAGTGGTTCACCTGATGTTTTATTACGGTTTACCCTCTAATGGGGCTGGGCAGTGGGTCACTGTTGACTTATTTAGGTTTTACCCTCCAGCAGGGCTGGGCAGTGGGTCACCCGATGATTTATTACGGTCTACCGTCTAGCAGGGTTGGGTAGTGAGTCACCGTTGACTTATTTAGGGTTTACCCTCCAACAGGGTTGAGCAGTGGGTCCCTCAATGATTTATTACGGTTTACCCTCCAGCGGGGCTAGGCAGTGGGTCACCGTTGACTTATTTAGGGTCTACCCTCCAGCAGGGCTGGGCAGTGGGTCACCTGATGATTCATTACGGTCTACCCTTTAGCAGAGCTTGGCAGTGGGTCGTCGTTGACTTATTGGGATTTACCATCCAGCGGGGCTGGGCAGTGGGTTACCCGACAACTTATTCCAGACCCAGTCCTTTCTATGAGTCTAGTCAGTAACTTTTCTCCATGATTACTGGAGCGGGACCCTTGGTGGTACGGTTCAGCGATGAGACAGCTTTGACGTACGAGATTGTTGGGCATTAGTGATGGATATCCTCTGAACTGTTAGCGAATCCTCTTGGGCTGAGCTTGGAGATAGATATCCCCTTACACACTCGTTTGGGCTTCTTGTTGAGTTTATATATACACCCTACTTTTGTTCTCACTCCTTGGGTTCAGTTACTCTCCTTCTAGGAGGGGTGAAGACGTGTGGGGTATGCCATGTACTTTCCGTGTCTAGCTCCTCTTGGATTGGAAGAGTCCACTTCCTTCCTTTTGTTGGGTTGAGTTGCACTCTCTCTTTTGTACTCTTGCATTATTCTATGCTCGGTCTACTGCTCACCGTTTTAGTACCTCCTTTGTTGCTCTCTCGAGCTTTCGTGGAATCCTACTGAGTATCTTTATACTCACCCCTGCTTGGGCTTTGACCGCACTTGGTGTGCCCTTGCATATGATGGACAGGTTGATTGAGACTGTGGAGTAGCATAGAGGACACAGGACCTTGGGCCGCGTTCAGTGGCCGCAGTAGGACTTCCAGGCGAGAGACTCACTAGTGGTTTACTTTCATTTACCTGTTGCAGGGTTGTGGCACCTTTCTAGTTGGGCGCGTGTTTTTCCCCTTTTCCTATTCAGTTATCTTTTCAAAACTTTACTTTTATTGTGAAGAGGTCGATGCATTTATGTTGGTTTCCCTTTTTTAGTAGTGTTGTATCTTTCTTTCTTTTCTCTGCACTTTTACATTGATTTGGTTGCATGTGTGTGTACAGTTTCTTAAGCAAAGGCCTCCCCTAGGTTGTTGTGCCTTCGGTGCTAGTCGCCAGCCCCTGTTCTATGGATTTAGGCTTGGGGTAGTTGCGGCTCGATCCCTAGTATAGGTCGGGTCATGACAGAGATGTTGTTTTAAAGTCAGTATGTATTTGATTAATATTGTTGGGACTTATGAGGTTGTTACGATTGAGTTCCTGGATAGCTCTCACCGCAATTAATCTTATATCACCAGGTGTGGTTAGGGAAGAAATCGTGTGGATTAGTTCTAGTATTTTACCTATTTTGATTTGCATACAGTGGAATCCAATTCTATTTATTCCATCTATTGGGAATAATTTCCATTTTTTCTCCATTTGAGTGTTAATCTAATCTATTACTTTTTGTCTACTAATGTTGTGTACCATCATTCCTCTGAGAAGATGTACTAATTTAATCCATGATGAGGCTGATTCTAAAACCCATTAATAAAATATTTTTTTAGATCCAAATATGTTTAAGGTGACTATGTGTATAGTCTAAGCTCCGGGATAGGCACCGCCTCTAGTCCCCATTTAGGATTTAGCTATGGATCCTTAGAGGAATGTTCTTAGAAATCATTCTTAAGAGTTCCTCCACTAGAAGCCATTGGTTTTCAAAGGATCCATTTATCCTCAACATGATGAGGAATGGTTGGGTAGGATATAACATATGTTTGAGTTCTTCGAGATAATGGGTGAGATCAAGGTGAAGTGTTCCACCTTCATGCTGGAAAGACCTAGTAGGAGATGGTGGGACATGATGGTGATGGAAAAGAAACATGAGGGATTAGAGTGAAAAGACTTCAAGGTTATTTTCATTGACCAGTTCTATCCATATTCAATGGTTTTGGCCAATACTATGGAGTTTTTCAAGCTTGAGTAGGGTGACAAAACTGTGACTGAGTATTCAAACTGCTTTTTGAACTCATGCAATTTTTTCCTGAGATTGTATCTAAGGAGAGGATGAAAGCTTGATGATTTGATTTGGGACTTTGATTAGATATATGTTCTTAGATTTTCTTGCTAAATATATCCACTTATGATGATGTGATGGATATGGAGATGATAGTTGAGTTGGACCTGTCTAGGAAGTCAAGGTTGACAGTAGTTCCTTTTACTCCCAGGGGCAGCATCAATTGCTTTAAGGGAAAGAATAATCATGATGATTCTTGTGGCGGTTCTCAACTCTAGGGTCATTACATACCTCCTACAATACTAGGAGGATGTTATTTTATTTTATATCAATGTGGAAATTCATGACATTCTAAAACTGTTTGAACTGAGGCACCCAATAACTATATCTCCTATGGACATTCAGGACCCTTATAGAGATTCTTCCATATCTTTTCTACTCTGTGTAGTAGAACAGGATCATAAGATCCTCCTAAAACTATAGGGAAATAATATTACTCACATATAAAAGGGTTTCATCCATAGTCATATGGAATGAAGCTACTTTACATAGTGTAAGAGTCTCTAGAGGAAGCAGACATAGGTCCAGGAACTTTGAGAATTATCATTACTATGGATTCATCATTAGTGACTACTCTATTTGATACAGGTGCATCTCATTCATTTATTTCAACCTATATTAAGAATCTGTTAAATCTTCCTATGGATATTTTATCTTGTACAATGAATATTACTACACCCCTTGGTACGATGAGAGAGCAGGGTCTCTATAGTCCCACTTGTGTCTTCTATCTATCAGATGTTGATATGGATTGTATTTTTCTAGTCCTCGACCTGAAATCTATTGACGTCATTTTTGGAATGGATTGGCTGATTGACAGTAAATCTTGTATTGATTGTTATCTTTGGTAGGTATGCCTTACTATACATAGTGGTGTGTCTCTCATCTTTCAAGGTTAATGGGACCCAAGGTCGAGTAGATCCAGACATTCTTATCTAGAGTTTGGGTAGGTAATATTAGTGGTTTCTTTTTATTTGGAGTAAGAATATTTGAGCAGTGATCACCCTCTATTTTTATTTGAGTTTCCCGATGTGTTTCCTTCTAATTTCTTTGGTTTTCCACTAGTGAGGGAGGTCAAGTTTTCCATTGACTTAATTCTTAGTACTCAACCAGTTTATATTCCCTCTTACCACATGTCCCTAGATGAAATGAAAGAGTTGAAGTCCCAATTGGATCATATTATTGAGAAAGAATTTATACACCCAATTGTTCACCTTGGGTGGCACTGATTCTATTTTCTAGGAAGGTTGATGGTTCCATTCACTTATTTTTTTGATTACTAAAAGCTCAATCGAGCTACAATGAAGAGAAAGTATCTGTTTCCACAAATTGATGATCTATTTGTTTAGTTGAAATAGGATAAGTGGTTATCAAATATCGACCTATGATATGGTTACCATCAATTGAGGATAAAAGAATCTAACATTCAAAAAACTTCCTTTTGGATCAGGTATGTCCATCATGAGTACCTTGTTATTCCCTTTTTTCTAAAAAATTATCCATCAGTTTTCATGGATTTGATGAACAGGGTTTTCCATGAATATCTGGATACCTTTGTGGTAGTCCTTGTGGACGACATCATCATCTAATCCAAGATTGAGGAGGATCATGTGCATCATCTGAGAATAGTTATAAGTAATTTGAGAAATCACTGACTTTATTCCAAGCTTTCGACGTGTGATTTCAGGATTCAGGAATTGAAATTCTTGGGAAAATTGGTGTTTGAACAAGGTATATCAGTTGATCCTAAAAAAGTTGAATGTTGTTATGAATTGGGAGAAACCATGTAATATCATCAATATTTGGAGATTCTTGGTCTTAGCCAGATATTATCATTGGCACGTAAAGGACTTCTTGAAATTGGATTCTCTGATGACTAAACTAACTTGGAAGGGGGTGAAATTTTCTTTGAATGATCAATGTCAGAAATATTTTGTTGAACTAAAATGTCTTTTGAAAACTGTGTCAGTGTTAACTCTTCCAGAGGCCGGGTAGGGCTACGTGATATTTTGTGATGCATCGGGTTTAGGCTCAGGTTGTGTTATTATGCAGTGTGATCATGTATTTTCTTATGGATCTCGTTAGCTAAGGCTACACAAGAAGAATTATCCAACCCATGAACTTGAAATTGTAGTTGTGATGCAGGAACTTAAGAGTTGCCAGCACTACCATTTCAGAGAATGGTTTATTGTATATTTAGACCAAAAAATCTTGAGTTATATATTCTCTTAATAATATTTGAATCTTCACTAGAGGCTTTGGGTGGAGTACCTACAATATTTTAACTTTGACATCACCTATACCCCAGGTAAAGGGAATGAAATTGCAGATGCATTTAGCAAGAAACTTACAATCCATGTAGTGAAATAATCTTTAGAAGAGTGAAATTTGTTGGTTATCTTTGTACAGTTTCATATTGGAGTTCAAGAGAAATGGGATGATGTTTCTTTATCCAGTTTTTAGTTGAAATCTTCTCTTCTCTAGATGATTCTTTAGGATCAAGATCTTGATTATAAATTCTATAGTATTAGATTATCTCTTTATGATAGGGAGATAGTTTCCCAATGGTCTTTATCCAAATATGGTGATCTATGTTATCAGAATTACTTTGTTGTGTCATTTATGGTAAGGAAAGTTGTAATGGTGGATTATCATAATTACCATTAGGTTGGGCACCTAGAACAAAAAATATATTCTATGACATGTGGAATCAGTTATGGTACATAGGTATGAGATGAGGCATTGCAAATTTTGTCTCTCATTGCTATACGGGCCAGTAGCTTAAGGCCAAGCACAAGAAACCTTCAGGTTTACTTCAGCCACTTCTAGTCCCAACTTGGAAGTGGGTTAAATATATATGGACTTTGTGGTTGGGTTTCCTCATACCTATAGAAAGAATAATGTGATATGGGTTGTGATTGAAAGGATGACCAAGTCAACTCACTTCATACCCATTCGTGATATGACCAAAGTTAAGAAGTTGGGAAATATGTACGTAAAAGAGATTGTTTGTTTGCATAGTGTCCCATCTACTATAGTCTTTGATAGGGATCCTAGATTCACTTCTCTCTTTTGGAGATTCCTTCATGATGCACTGGGATATTAGGTCTATTTGAGCACGACCTACCATCTGTAATTGGATGTCCAGATAGAGAGAGCTATATATATTCTTGAGGATATTCTTCACACTTGTGTTCTCGACTTTGGTGGGGCTTGGGATGATCACTTGGGGCTATTTGAGTTTTCTTATAACAATAGTTACTAGTGAATGATCAGAACAGATACTTTTGAGTCCTTGTATGGATGGACTTGTAAATCTCTGTTGTGTTGGTCAGACATTGGTGAAAGATCTGTGGTTGCACTAAGCTTAGTGTAAGAGACAACAACAAAGATTCAGTTAATTCATTAGAGAATGTTGACAGATCAGAGCCAATATAAATATTATTATGATCATCATTGTGGACCTTTGGAGTTCTCAGTTGGTGACCAGTTTTTCTTGAGGGTTTCACCCCTGTTGATTCATTGATGTCTTTGGAGGAAAGGGAAACTTGCTCCCCATTTTGTGGGAACTTTCAAGGTTTTTGAACATGTGGGGAAAGTTTCATACCATTTATCACTTCCACCAAAACTGATGTTGATACGTAACATATTTCATATACCATACCTAATAAAGTATTTATCTGATCTATCTCATGTTTTGAGCTAGAATGATCTTGAGATTAAAACTAATTTATATCTGACTGAGCGGCTAGTCAGGATAGTTGATTATGAGACCAAGGTACTTCAAGGAAGAATGATACCTTTGTTCCATGTGCTATGGAAGCATGGTTTTGATAACCATGAGACGTGGGAATGTGAGGATATTATGAGAAAGCAATGGCCTCATATTTTTGGCATGGAAGCTTCTTCATATACTTTTTGGGGACATAAATGTTTTAGGGTGGGGAGGTTATAACATCCCATTAGCGATCTGAAAGGTACGTCTTTAACCTTATCATGGTTTTTCCTTTTTTTATAGGGTAGGGTTGAGAATGAATTGGGAGGACACCTATAAAGGTGAAGTCAGTGATTTTTTGGACTCTCAGCTTTAACTAGTCATTTCTACAGGTTGTAGTAGAGTTACATGCCATGTAACTAGGTTACATGCCATGTAATGGTATCTAGGTGCATACCGTGAGAGGGTTCATATCATGAGAAGATCCATACCATGAAATGTTACACAATTTGATGAGCCTTTACACATCATGATTCATTTAATGGATGTTTTCCCATTAAAAGATACACATTTTTTAGCAGTTATGAAACATAAATATCTCATGATGTGTAATGGGATTACACGTCATGTAATACCCTAACTACAATTTCTTAAATAGGTATCATTACCAATCTATCTCTTTTGGATCCTCTCCAAATTCTTATCCCTTGATCCAAAGCCTTCCCTAGGAAATATTAGAGCTCTCCAACCCTTCCGGATCCTTTCATTCTATATTTGATCGTCATTGTGCTTGTGGTATTATTCCTGGGTAAGAATTCTTCCTTGTTCTTCATATTTATCTCTTTATATTCCTTTGGGATTTCAATAGATCATACTAAAATTTATGGATCTATACTCAGTGTATCTAGATCTTGTTTCTAGGTTGAGTTTTTAGATCTTTTGCGCCTTTGTTCTCATTGATGGGTTTCGTTGTTGGCATTATGTCCCGAAAAAAGGTAGGTTATATTGTCTCATTTTTTCAAATTAATTAACCTTGAATTGCTTGATTTATTCCAATTTTTGATTTAAATTCAATTTCTCAAACTTGATTTCAATTAATGTACTAAAACCCAATTCTAGTGAATTGGGATATTTGAAATGGTTTTGGCATAAATATTGGGACCCCCACCTAATCCCATTGAATTAGGGTGTGTTTATGGAAATTGGTCGATTTAAATTGTTTAATTTAAATTGTCTATTTGATGGAAATGATTTCAATTAAATTGTTGAATTTAATTTTTGAACTGAATTTTGAAATTGGTGGAATTTGTTTTTAATTGATTTCAAACAATTGAAAATGTATTAAAGAGTTTTGATAGAAATCCATTGGTTTTATCTTGTAAAAAAGGCATGTTTTTTTTATTAAACCCTATTTTTTAAAATGTAAAATTGGAATTTGAAATGGGGGAATGGGAATTAATTTTATTTTAATAATTATTAAAATAAATTTCCTAACATTGATTGTGTAAGATAACATAAAAGAATTAGGTAGTTTGTGAGTTATTTGGACACACTCTATGCCTAGACAAAATTCTAAAACATAAATTAAGTAGGTCACATCCCTGATGGGATGGTGAAAAGTCACCTTTGGCCAGTGTCAGAGTGACGTGTGTGTACAAATATTGTCATGATCACTTAGAGAGTGTGAATTACTATATCATAGAACTTTCATACCTATTTGTAATATGACCATGTTGGTTTCTTCTTTAATATTATAGATATAAATATATTTTAATGTTGTTTGAACTACTTTACATGCCTTCTGAATTTACATAAACTATTTTATGTAATTGTTTTATTTTATAATTTTTTTAGAAATATTACATCACTTCTAAATCCTTTACTTAAAGTATGTTTCCATAATTTGAAATTTATATCATGATTTGATTAAATATGATTTAAAATTCCAAAAAAAAATTATTTTAAAATTGAAATATTTATTTTGGTTAATCTATTATTGATATCTCTTATGGAATCCTTGTTGAGACCCTTTTGGTATTTTTTTCTCACACCCTACTTATGCCTTCAGGTGTTTTTAGGTTATCTTCTTCCAGTTTCGAGCAAGGGGAAAGGACCTCTTGGAGGTGTATCTAGCTGTTGAAAATTAGTTTTAGTAAGTTGTTTCCCTTGGGACTTGAGCTATTTTTCCTCTATTTTGGTACTTGGGTTGTAACACTTTGGTCTTTAATGCATGTTAGACTTTTGGTAAATTACTCCCATTAGAGTTTATTTTTTTATGCATACTTACTTGTTTCATTTTCTTCCACATAAATTTTAGTGGCAAAATCATTCCCACTTTTATTTTGTATGATGCTAGGTGGTAGTCACCGAACTGTGGGGATTAGGAAAACCCTTCGAGGTATGTCAGGGCCAGCTCATTTATCGAGTTACTAGGGTACCTGGGTTGGTAAGTGACATAACTAGAAATTCGAAATTCCTATACTGGCTCCTAAATGTTGCCTTAGAAATATCCTCTTCTTAGAATCTCAACTGGTGGTACAACAACTGAAGGTAAATCTTGGAAAACCATTATCCCCCCCTAAGTTAATCAAATAGATCAACAATTCTAGGAAAGGGGTATATTTTCTTAATGGTGACTTGATTTAACTTTATATACCCCAAAAATTCAAAGGCTCTTGTACACCTTATTAGAAAATATGACAAACGAATCTCATGGTGACACACTAGGATAAATAAATCCATTATACTCTATGTACATAAGTTAGAAATTGTGTTTCTATAATTTAGTAAATTCCATAGATAAGATGTCATATAAATGGAAATCATATGAGGTAAAAGGTCAATGGTAAACTCCACCTCTCTCTATGGTGGTAAACTAGAAAAATCATCTAGAAATTCCTTAGGGTGAACACACACAACCACATGAGGTGGGATACTAAAATGGGGATCAAAGACATCTAGGAACATCTCTGAAAATTTACATGAAATCACTCAACCATGTGAAACAAAAGTTACCAACCTCACCAATCTAAAATCCCATTAACCCATAAATACATGAGTTACTCTATCAGGAGATAAACACTCAATTAAATGATGATAACAATCAATTTTTTTATTAAAGATGATCATAATATTCATTCCAATAATCAGGTTTTAGATATAAAAATCAAGAACAAAGAAATCCCCCAACAATTTGAATTTGGCTATCGTCACCAGATATGCATGAAATTTAAAACCTTGTTTGGACCTATTTCTCAATGTTTCGGAAATATCCAACAAGAATAGTATAATATATGAATGAAATACCTCAAGTCAAATAACTTTTACAATATAAAATAATGAGTACCACTAGTATCAAACAAAGCTAGAATCATAGAATATAAAATAAACACTATACCTCTTACAATAGTTGTATCTACTTCAAATTCCTATTGTGAATTCTAGTCTATATAAAGTCATCCAAAATCATATCCTCCTTGAGATTTCATATCCACATGAACAACCCCCTTGGGTAGAGGATAAGACCCACCACCCTAGGAAACATTGGTAAGAACCTGTGAACCCATGGTGAGAGTGGATCCATCCTTACTACCTTGTGACATCCATTCAAAAAAACTCCTCAAATGTATAGATTTTACATAATGATGAAAGGTTTTGGGAGCCTTTTATAGTTATTCTTGCTATGAATAGGCCTTCCACATTGATAGAAAACAACCAGGTATTGTCCTATCGAATCCCCTGAAACTAGTCCTAAAGAAAATTAACTACCTTTACACTTCCTTTTATGGCTAGAAGATGCACCCACGATAACAATTGTATGAACCAAAGCTCTTAAAAAACCTTTTTTTAATCTATCTTTGCCTATATCAACTACACCTTATCGATTTCCTCCACAATGGTCGGAGGCACATGAGAATCATTATTGATTGGATATCATCCCTCAATCCCAACTCAAACCTTCGAGCCTTTAGGTAATCATTAGTGACTAGATCAGGTGAAAAATGAACCAACTCTGCAAAGTAAGTTTAATAATCCAGAATGGTATGCTACCCTTTCCCTAAGGGTAGAAACTCCTAGGAATTTTCAGCATGTAATGCTTCAGGATGAAACTTCTAGTTGAATGTTTTCTTGAAGGAAGATTGGGTAGGATCCTTGTGCATCTTTACTAACACAATAGAGTCCCAATATATCCTTCTATGTCCCTCAATTATATACATAGTAAAAACAACCTTAGATTACTTAGGATTTATTTGAAAGTAGAATTTCCACTCAATCTACTCAAGCCACTCCTCATATTCATTAGGTCCTTTTTCTCCATGGAATATGGGTGGATTCTTCTTAGTAAATTCTGAGCTACAATACACTACTCTTCCTAGGTTCCCAACACCTGCATGACCCAGAGTCTGAATATTTCATACTGTAGATTCTACAAAATATGGTTCTACCAAAGGATTCACCTTCAAAACCTTCTTGTAACTTCCTCACTCGGATTTAGAAAGGATATTATTAGAGGAATTATCTAAAAAACACAATAAAAACACAAATCATCTTAAGATAAAATTTAAAAATCATAATGTTGACATCATGTATCTATATCAGGATTGTTAAGGATCTAATACCAATTTTTAATGAACCAATTCCAGTCAGCTATAAAAATTACCTGAGAAGGTCTATCACATGGTGGGTAAAATAATGTGGAACCACCATGTCTCATGATAAACTCAAATAAATAAAACTAATAGGATATAACATGGATGCAAAAGAACATGTCACTAAGAAATAAAATTTCTATCCCAAGAGGCCAAACCATAATGATAAAACATGAAAAGTCTATACAAGCCTCTATGTCATAATATGTCACCACCAAACCATCCTGTTATAAAGATGATGAAAATAAGAGAAACCAACAAGATACATAGTGCCCTTACCTTTACCTGAGTCTTAAAAAAACATCTATAACTTCCAAATTTTAAAAAGTATGGTGTGATCACAAATCCTAGTATGATACCACTAAATACTCTCTAAGATCTCTAATATTAGTAATTCGTCAATTATAGCTTTAAATCAAATCTAGTTTACAAATAATTTTCATAAAATAAAACCATTTTTTGAAACATTCCTTTGGTTTTCCTAAAAAATTCCATATTCACCATATCCAATATTATGTCAAGTATGAATGAAAATAGGTAATAAACCATGTATACACCATAAGATAAGAATTCAAGAAAATAACCATGAAATATACCATCATATGATAAATAAATCATTAATGACAAAGAATACCACCAAGGACCTAACCTATGGGTATATGATCTTGATATGAATGAAAAGAACCATTCCAGGACTAAGTTGGATCCAAAAAATATAACCTCTAGTGACATCACACACTAAAGTGACATAAAACCACTCATGGAATTACACACACAAAGAGTGAATAGACTATTCCGGACACAACCAAGGTTACCCAATGTGCTATTTTTGTCAAAAGTACTTTAAAAACATGATCGCATTTGATAAAACATTTTCACATCAATGTATTTCCATGTCTAGTCTTGAAGACCCATTTCAAAATCAAAACCACTATTTAATGCATTTAATGAAACCCTTGATGTTTATAGATCCATTTTTAAAGAAAACCCTTTTAAAAACATTAATGTCATCCAATTAAGACATTATAATGAGAACTAATTCAATCCCATGGAATAACCCAAAGGAATTGAAAAGAACATAAAGAAATTCAATAATTAACCCCTAGTAAAAAGCCTACCTCAAGAATGGAGGAAACCTGGTCTCCTTTGAAAATAGAGATTTGAAACAAAAAGATCTACCTTAGAAAGACAAGGAATGAGGGAAAAAAATGTATTGGTAGAAACCACAACCCAATCATGATTGGATCCTTCAACACTTCCAACACCACTACTATAATCAATGGAAATGAAGAATCAAAAATACTACATACCAAATATAGGTGACAAAACTTTCACGGGGACTAAACACCGATTGGAAAATTCCAGAAGAAGGGATATCACCAAAAATGCCCAAAATATCCATAGGGTTTGATATGAAGTCTTTCACATTGAATGTAAAATGGTTCAAGTTTGAAGTGTGATAAAAACTACTGGAATCAAACAATTCACTTTGTGAATCCCTTTCATGGTGTGAATTCCACCCGGTTTCATATACTCTGAAAAGGAATCGCTTCGAGTTAAAAATTATTATCCTAACCATTTCACATTGTGAAAACATTTCATGTATTATAATTATTCATGCTCTAAACTAGACTTGTGTCTTATTACCAGAAAAAAATTCACATCATGTAAACCGTTAACGATGTGAATGTGTCTAGCAGGTAATGAAGATTCCAGTTTCTGCAGAAAAGCTTAGAAAAGGCCTCCATCTCAACCTAGACTCCATTAATTCAATATACATAAATCCTTGAATATTATAGCAAATCAATGTTTGATAAATACCTAAAATAAGGCACTATTTGGAATTGTATCAGCTGGGAATATGCACCCGTTTGGGCCTTTGGGCCACTGATTTGGTCCCTGAGTCCTTTAAGGCCTTCGGGCCACCCAGGCCTTTGGGTCAGTAAGGCCTTAGGGCCACCTCAAGGCCTTCAGGCCACCTTAAGTGTAGATGAAAACCAGACAACCTACAAGTAACAAGCTCTACAAGGAGGATGAGCAAGGAGCTTTCACCATAGTAGAAGCTAAACAGATTGCAAGAATGAGAGGGTATGGCACCTGCCATCGGGACAAGCCTGTGCATGCACGAGAATGCCTAGCCAAACAGCCACGCGAAAGTGGAGAGCTGATTTCATGATGAAGATGATGGGGAGGAGCAGTTCCAAGTAGTTATTCTGGGTTGTATGTAATGTTTGAAGCCTACGGGAAATGAATTCCTCTAAGGACTATGGGCCATGTAATACTTACTCCTACGGGCCTCGTAAGGGTTCCATCTCACCCCTTGAAAGGTTGATTATCAAAATCAATAAAAAATGAAGGCCTTCGGGCCATTGGAGTTAACACCAGAATTATGAAATTTACATAGACAAAGACAAATCTCCCAACATTCAAGGCACTAAACTATCATTGTAACTATAAGATGAATTTATTTCCAAATATCATGTTTACTAAACTTTTAATTTTTCCTCAGCAATTAGTTTCTCTAAAACATCCATTTCCAAACATAAAACATCTTCTAGTTATATTGAGACATTTTATTGGGTGGTTATTCCCACATTCTTAACATATAGTAAATTGAATATTCTTCCATTCATTTTCATTATCACCTGAACATTATTGAACTCCATTCTCTAATTTTTTGGAAATTTAAGTTTGTGTATGTTGTAAATCATAAATCAAGATAGATAATTAGGAATAACGATAGGATTTTCCTATCTAGATCATATCCAATTTTTTTTATTGAGACAATCACCATATTTTCCATAAGACCCAATATTAAAATGGTTCATCCTTGTTCCATACATTTACTGAAAAAGGAATGTTTGAGATGAGAATACTTATAAAAAGAAAATTATTAATTTTGAATAAATAACTCATAAATTTTTTGTATACTATAACTTATGAACTTATAGTTTTAAATATATATTATCCATGTTCATTTACAATAATACGTACTGAATTAAATATATTCAAATATCTTATAATGTTTCATAAAGAGAATTCGAATTGAAAAAATCATATTACTTGTAAGTTTTAGAGAAAGTGTGAAGTTAGGAATCTTTTTCATGAACTAGGTCTACAATGAGTAAATACTAAAGTATCCTTTTCAGGGCTACTGCATATAAGAAAATATGGGCGATATCCTATATCTACTTTTTTTATCTAGATAGGTATTTAATTTCTTGGAAATAACATACTTTTTAACACCTCATGATTTTATAGTATGCCTCTTTTTAAATTTAACTTCTTCGATAGCTTACCAGCTTAACAAATGATTTAAATATTATTATTTAATTATTATAGTCATATCCTAGATGTTGGGAATGGTGATAATGAATGGTATTAAGTAAATTATTAATATATATATTATACATGTTTATAAAATGAATTCATTTATTTCCAATTAATTATAAATGAAACCCAATTGAACATAAAGGATGTATTTTTATAAAAACCATTTCTATGCCCATAATGATATTTTATATTAATAAACTTAATAAAACAAAATTAATGAAATTTATATATTATATATCCAATCAAAAAAATTTATATTCATCAAAAATATTTTTAGAGGCATAAGATAAGAATAAATCTAATTTTACACATAAAAAAGCTATATTTTTCTAAACAAAGTTTTACCAAATTTTAATAGAGAACGTGTTTTAAATATAATTATAGCATTTTTATAAATTATATTTGACTAAATAAACATTATCTTTGCAATAGTAATATGAAAACTTACTTTGGTTAAATTCTTTTTATTTTTCTGATAACTTTCATTTTTGACGAATAGTAATGTGACTGTTGGATAAACAATGTGACCTTTAGGTGTAGTAATATGGCCATTAGAACAATAAAATCAACTATAAAAGTATAAATAAAATTTATGAATCTTATAAATGGTAATATGATATAATTATATCATAGTGTAAGTAAATAAATATTTCAAAAATTATTAATTAAGTGTTGGTATTTTTGTAAGTTATAAATATTAAATTACAATTTTATAATTAATAAAATGATTTAAAAGAAAATTTATCTTCATAAAATGTATTAATAAATTAATATTTTGTGTTATTATGATTTCAATATAATTTTATGAGACCATAGCTAATTTTTCAGTGCTATAAAATCAGTTACAAATTTAATATCTTTATTTTTCGTGTAAATGGTGATTTTAATTAAAAATTAAATTTATCATATTTAGAAAATTATTTTCATAAAATAGAGTTAATTTTTTAATTCTACACATCTAAAAATGGTTAGGGTGAATTTTTTTTGGTATTTTTCTAAAATACTCAAATTTTTGGTGAATAGTAAAATACTATAATTTACGATAAATGTTAAATATATGAATTATTGAGTCATAGGTGATGTATGACTGATGTAAGCCCATAATGTAAAACTATACTTCATTATTTTAATATATTTGGTGATAATTCTCAATATATTCATAGTCTTGATCTATAATAATATAAAAATGAATAAAATATTCAAAAAACACCCCTCTCCTCCACTATAAATATCATCCCTCACCACTCCTTCTACTCACACCTTCTAAGATTTGAGACTTGTAAAATTTATACCTAATAGTCTTCCCATGTCCCTCTCCCACATCCAAGATCCTTTGGTCTCAAAAAAGGACCAAAACTAATCCCCTTAAAGAGGTTCTCAAGGAGGAGAATTCAAGAGGTAAAAATCCTCATTCTTTTCTTTTCTTTTATTTTCAATTTCTTTAATTTTATTATCCTTCCCTCACCTCACTTATAAAAATATACATTATAACTGAAATATAATTTATATAATTGAATTTTTTTCATTTTAATGGAATATCCATAATCAAAATCCTTTCTCTATCTCTTTTATTCTATAAATGAAAACATCGTTTGTGATGTGTCAATTTATTGACATCATGGACGATTCATTTTAATATTCCATTAACACCTTCAAGTCTGGTAATAAAAAAAAATTATGGTTAAAAAAATTGTAATATATTTATTTAATACTATTTAGTTTTCTATAACCATTATATAAACATGTTGTTAATTAGTAAATCTAAACTAGTTGTGATGATAAAAAACTGCAAAAATAATCTAAACGATTACCACTAATATCTTATCTAAAGATTCATCCTCATCCCAAATAACCAAATGAATTAAATAATAATTTAATATTAATTGTAACACCCCAAGATTTCATAGTGTGTTACTTCTTCAAAATAATTCAATAACTTTCACTACATGCAACACCAAGTTCAAGCACACCATGACTTACCAAACAAGCCGTTCAAAAGAGGTTATGAATAGTATTAGATAAATTTTAATGTTTATATAATCCTTATAATTTTAGAATCCATATTATGAGTTTCTTAGATATAATGCAAGAACAAATTCATTTTCAGTATTGCACTTTTATCAACTTTAATAGTGAACCCTTTTTAAATACTATATTTTAAACTTTTTGACTAAATGGGGACATCAAAAATTTAAAATGAAACATCTCAAGCTTCTACGGTACGCTTCTCTTTGAATAATGTGATAGCGTGTGTTGTACGCAACACCGAGTTCTAACACACCATAACTAATCAAACTAGCCGTTATGAATAGTAATACCTACTTTTTGAAATTATATATATTTTATATTTGAAAATGGACTTCATTTTTGGATTCGGAATATCGAATTTAGCCTAAGGTGAAATTTTGGTACTTTTCGGATAACTTTCATATTTTGATGAATAGTGAAAATTACTAAATTTTAATTAAAAACAACTTTTTTAATCAAAATAATTAAGAGTGATAAATTGTGAATTTGAGTGGTTTTAAAGTATATTTAGAATATATTTTTACCATTTAATATAATGTTGGTCATTGGACATAATTTTACGATTAAACCGAACATAAACAAGTGTCAATCTTTTGATAGTTATTACCTCTTAAAAACACGCTTTTTGTTTCGACAGCGGGAATTAATTTTAAATTAATTTCTGCCACTTCTGTGTTTTGAATTTAGGAAAATGGATTCCATATTTGGAATCAGGATGTTCAAATTGTGTAAATAGGTAACTTTTATTTTTAGACATTTTGAATAATTACTGCGGTAAATATTTTATTTACCATGGTTAAGGGTAAATCCGGTAAATAAGGGTTAAAAAATAATATTATAATAATACTAAATTGCCCTAAAACGTGTCTTAAACCTATTGGTTGATACATGGTCGACCATGGGAATCTTTGGGTCTATTTTGGGACCCCATGGATCCACTTGTAAGTGATAATGACACTTTATTTTAATTAAGTTAAAATGAATACAAAAATGACACAAGCATATATCCTTTAGAAAAACAATTTTTACATAGGGTTATATATGTTGGATTTTAGATTATAAATATTCATTAGAAAGCTAAAGATATTTCCTACATAATGATATTTTATTTATAATTTTTAGACATTCAATAATTTATTTTATTTATGACACAATGATGATGCAGTAATTACTATAATAGTGAAAAATTAAAATAATTGATATTATAAATACCAAAACTTTTAATGAATTAAACTAATTTTATAGGATAATATGATATATTAGTATTGATTTAATTGACTTTGTTCGAAGTAATCAATCTGTTATGAGTTTCACAAAAATCAACTATTGAATAGTGTCAAAATTGACATAAAAGAGTTCTTAAAACAAATATTATATTATTAATTGATATTAAATTCCTAAAAATCTAAGGTTCGGCCAAGAGACTTATATCATGATAGGTGCATCATTAATGTACCACTTGTGGGTCGCTTGGATGTATATAGTAAGTTTATTAACCATATTATATAAAAATACAAAGAGACATTGTAAAAGTGAAACTAATTAACTTAGAGTTAATACTTAAAGATAAGGTTAATATAAGTACCCAAACCTGTCTAAATTCTATTGGTTGAGTGATTTTAGACCTATCCCCACCTTAACCTTTGAATAATCAACTTTTTAGCCTTTAGAAACCAAATATGAATTTAATATAAATTAATATTTCTAGCTTTTCCAAAGGTGCCCCTCACCCCTCTTATAAAAGGGCACTCCTCCTTCTCATTTCTTCACACCTTCAAAGCCTTTTGGTTCGGCAAAACTATGCCCAAATACTCTCCCAACATCCCTCACTACAACCTATAGGACTTAGTTTGATCAGAAAGCCAACCTAAGGAGCCCTTTTGATCAAATCAAAAGGAAGAACCCGAAGAAGAGGTAATGATTTCACCACCCTTCTCCAAGTTCATTTCTTCTTCCACTTCTTCTTCCTTTGTTCTTACCATTCTAAAATAATAACTCCAGTATCTCACATATACTGTGATGTTATTATAAATATGGTACAACCATATTCAGTATTCTATCCACCCTTTGAATAACATGTCACCATACGTGCGTACGTACGGACTACCGTCTCCACGTCGTGGTGTAATTGTTATTCAATATAATATTATTTGGATGGGTATAATAATGATGTGTAACTCATGTAAATAATAAATATAACATGTTAATGATTCTGTATATATGATATACCATCCATTTATATATTATTTTAATATCAAAAGAATGATATTGTCGCTCGTGCGTACGTACGGACTACCGTCTCCACGAACGCGATGAGATTCATTCTCCATCGTATCCATTCAAGTATAATTATCATTTGATGATTTAAAAATGATGTTTAAGGACTAGATATCATTCTGGATATGAATAAGATACAACAACCATGGCTTATGTAACAAAACATATAAAAGAAAATGAGTAAGTTAACTCCCGAAACGACGATAATTCTAAGATATTATTAACAAATCAATGTTAAAAGATCATATATGATATCATATTATTATATATGATTCTTGTATAATTTAATAACAACTATTTCACCATTATACAGGAGGTTAACCTACCCCAACCAAGGAAAAGTACAAGGTAAGGGTTTATTTCCCAATCTCTTCATTATCCGAGGTTGTTTATACGTAATAATCTACTGGGATATCTTTATCATCCACATCCATGTTTCTTAAAAATGTATTTCAAAACATTTTTACTATTTACAAGAATATGGGTTAAAGTAATTTATACCCTTGTTTGACTTTTTATAAGAGGTTTATAAAGGAATCTTTCCGTCGTTTTCAAAACAAGGTCCTTTTTAACCTTTTCGACAGAATTGAGGTAAGAATGTTTTTTTTAACTTATACGGCGGGTGCGGTAATTTTACGCCGTTATAAAATCTTCAAAGCTTTACTTAGAAGCTTATAATAATATTTTCAAAGAAAATGTTTTATTTTATATGGATCTTAAATGATTTCAAAATAAAAGGAGATATTTCTTTAAAAAGAATTTTGATTTCATCTATGTCAACATCCTTTGACGGATTTTAAGATTACTTGAAGTTGATTTATTATGATACAAAACTTCTATATTGTATTGAAGGTTTTGTGATATGTTTGACTATGGATGTGCTATTTTTATACCATTCATAGTTTATGGTGAAATTATTGACATTTCGTATGCTAGTTTTAATACGAATGTTTATGTTATGTTTAAACCTTTTCATATGGGAATGCATTGGACTTAATAAGTGACGGGTGGAGCCCGCTATAGCTCCTCGATGCATCGGTAGGTCTCATGAGACAAACTAGTGTCTTGGCACAAGGCCTTGACAAAATCTTATTTTTAGTCTTGGCACGAGGCCTTGACTATGTGGTTATGACAGTCTGGCATTATGCATTCCAACATTATGAAAATGGTTATTGATTTTTGCATGTGATTATTCGATTAGTAGAATATCCATGTGAATAAGTAAATGGCATTATTTCATTTTACTTTTGCCATACTATGTTGAAGTTCAATTTTAAAAGGCTTTTGTTTTAGTAATTCATTGCCTTAAATGTTTATGCTTATTTTGAATGTTCCGCTATATTGTTATCCTTACTGGGCATTTGAGCTCACCCCTTTTCTATGTTTTATTTTTCCCAGGTAGTGAAGAAGTAAATTATGAATGACTTGCAGGGATATTATGAGGGGTTAATAGTGTGGATATGAAGACTTTGTTTTTGTAGTAGTTTTTCACTTTGAAATGTAATGTAAAACTTTATGATTATATCTAGTGTTTCCAAGGCTACTAAATCAATCGGTCTTTCGGGATTTGATCTTTCTTGTGATCATGCCAATGTTACGAAGTAATGCACCGACTCTGGGTAGCTGGGGTCGGGGCGTTACATTAATTATGTTCATTGATAACATATATATTTGATTTTGTATATCTATTCCCATTTTACATAAACTTCTATACTCATATACAAGTAAACTGATCATGAAAACCCAGGAAACGAACCCTCCCGAACGATAAAATTGTATCTTAAAACTCATCAAAAGAACCATAAATGAAATTAATAAAATTATATTAAATAAAATATATGAATAAAAGGTTATGAATTAATTAATTAATTAATTTGATTTTATTATCCAGGACATTAAGATCAAGTTAAGAACACTTTCGGACATAAGGTAAGGGTTTTCTCATCTCACTTTACTTTCTATGAGATATGCCTTATTCACCACTATTTCTTGTTTGTGGTGTATCTATAATGACCTTGATGTATTATATAATTAATATATTTATCTTTATCTTATTAAATGTCTTATTTTATGATCACAAATGTTTTGGTCTATATGGTTCGACTTTTTTAAAGATTGTAAGGGACTCTCCCCGAACATTCTTTTTTTCATTTAAGTTACAATTTCTCTCTCTGTATCCCAATGTAATCCTTAATTTATTTTTATATAATTATTATAAATTATTTTAAAAAGTTTCAAACCCATGTATCCATATCATTTTATCTTTATTTTATTTTAAAATTCATGTTTTATAAGGTTTTTTTTCAATTCCTCTCGATAAGCAGGCTCGATTAAAGGGAACATCCCAATTTCTTACCCATTTTCAAGTACCAACCATAATCTGTTTTAAGATACAAATATTTTTATAAAAACAATAATTATATCATGAAAAAAATATCTTTTTTCATTTCTAGTTTATATAAATAATTATTCCTTTTTTTTAAATACTCTTTAATGTTTTCCTTAAACCACATTAAAGAGGATCATTTCTAAAGTTTCTTAAACAATCTTTTTACATGTTTTCACTTCAGTTGGACATCATTTATGCCTAAAAAATAATTTAATTGTCCTTACCTTTTATTTTCTAGGATATAAATTTTTACAATCTAATTTTATAAAAAATAAAAAAAAATTCAAAATAACTCTTTTTTCTAAAGTAAAAAAGGATTTTTCTCATCTCACTTTTACTTCTATGAGATATATGCCTTGTTCACCACTTATTCCTTTAATTTGGTGTATGTACTTCCCTTTGATATATAAAATCATGATTCTTATTATTATTATGATATTATATGTTTCATTTGATGTTATTCCTTTATAGGGAATAAGATTTAAATGTTTCAAAGTGGTATGGGATACTTTCACAAATGTTTAAAGATTATTTTCCTCAAGAATTTATCAATGAATTTATAGATTATTTCAATATATTATTATGATTAAAATATTTAAAAGTTTTATGGGACACTTCTATTTAAATATATATTTTTTATTATACATATGAAGAATTCCTTGGACTTATTAAGTGATGGGCAGGGTTTTTTATAGCCCCTCGATGCATGATTAGGTCTAATGATATAAAAAAAGAAATGGATTGTGGCCAAGGCCTTAACCATTTATTTTTAAAAGTCTTGGATGAGGCCTCAATAGTATTTTTATGATGTTTTTAATATTAATTCCATCATTGTGATATTAAAAAATGATAAATCATGTGATTATTCAACTAGTAGAATATCCATGGTTAAGTTTCATGTGATTATTTATATGGAATTATTTATTAATCTTTTATTCCTACAATATTATGATTAAGATTATCTTTTATTGGCATGAGTTTCAGTTTTTCACCAGTACTTATTATTTATGTTTATGATAGCTTCTAATATATTTTTTACCCTTACTGAGCATCTGATCTCACCCATTTCTTATGTTTTATTTTTCACTAGGATGTGAAGATGTATATTATGAATGACTTTCAGGTATAATCTAGGAGTTATGGATGTTTCCAATGGTATTTCTATGTTTTTTTTCCTTTAAATTTGTAATGTAAAAATTATTTTTGTATCTAGTTTTCCAAAACTACTAAACTATTCGGTTCTTTGGGATGAAAACAGTTGTTCATAGTACCAATGTAATGAATTAAGGCACCAACTCTAGGCTACTGGGGTTGGGTTCTTTACAGTTTGTATCAGATAAAAATTAGTAGAAACCATGAAAAATATATTTATAAAAAAAATATTAAAGAATATAACCCTAAGATAGACATTGAGGATAATCATAGAATAATATCCTAGAATTTTTTTAAGGTAGAGATTATGTGGGTCTTCCTAGAAATAAATCCCTATCTAGATACTATAAGTGGATTTGGTTCTGGCAAAAATGTACCTAGGGGTAACAACTCTGACAAGGTGCGTCGGTCCTAAATCAATGTAACTTGGTACACAACAATAGGCTTTATTGTGCACCTATTTTGATACTCCTAAGGGATATGGTTAGGATAATTCACATTTTCTTTAAAAACCATTATGAAGGATTTAAAAGTAAACATGTCCCTAAAGAAACTGTGTTTATGATTATGAGATTAGCTACTCATAAATTTTTCAATTTATGTTATGTATTTCACTAGTATTGGAATTATACATTATGTTTCATAATTTTATGAACTAATCTAGTGTATTCCATTGTTTAGAAATGGTTCTTAGCAGAAGGAATGGGAACCGCATCAATGCACATAATCCAAATAGTAAGAATTATTATTTCATTGATGGGTTTAAGCCAATATTTCAAAGGTAAATAGTCTCTCAAATGTTCTCATCATATGAAAAGATAGTATCATGTTCTAACAAGAAGTAGAAATATTTTTCTAAGTATTATGGAATCAGAAGAAAGTAAGAGAAGAAAAGGAAAACTGGAAAAAAATATAGATAAAGGGAAAAAAGGGAAAGATGTATTTTTATACATGTGATAATTATGGAAGGAAACACCTTGGTAAATGATTAATAGGTAAAGTAATTTTATTCAAGTGTGGAAAAAAATTTCCCCTGGATCATGATTACAATATCAAAAATAATATTTCAATATTCAATGCTTTAATTATAATGATATGGGGAACTAAACAAATGAATGTCCCAAGCATCAAGGAAATATAATTCATAAGAAGAAAAGAGATCATGGTCAAGCTTATGTTATTACCTCAAATGAAGAGGAATGATTAATATGCCTGTGTTTGGATTCAAGAATTATATTATTTGATTATTCTATCAATAATTCTCTTTTTATAAGATTCGTGAGATATATAAGGATTGTACTACAGTACATCTTCTTTATGGATTTGGAAGCATGAAGTTTTTCATTAAGGTTTTAAGGTGATCGAGGTATTAATATATTTGGTATATAGTATTAATAGCTACATTATTTGGGAAATCTTATGTTAATTTGATTATGGAAATTTAGTGACATTCTTTTTAAATTTTAATTCATTGAATATGGATAGAAATTTTTTATATGGGTCTTAAGATTAACTACTTATGGAATGGATAAAGTTAAACTTTAGAAATTATTGTTTATTGATAACATATGCTAACATTATTGGTTTAAGTAAACATTTAAAGGTTGAATGAATGACTGTAATACCATATGATTCATTAAAAGTGATTCAAGTATGAAAATTTCAACATTAATATTCATTTCTAGGTGTATGGGATGATATGAAAATATATTAGAGAACAACAAAAGGATGAAATTATGATTATGAAATGAAAATTAATCAAGTTAGTTTATTTATGAAGTTCATATATGTATATTTAAATAATCCCTCAACTCTAGGAAAATAATTTTAGAATAAAAACTTCATCTGTTTACTTTTCCTTCTGAGAAATCAATGGTCTTTTAATTGATCATGTGATTTAAAGTTTTGTGATGGTTAAATTTCTAATGACCATGTTCTCTATCACTCTCTATTAGAACTTGATATTTATATTTCTCTACCATGTCCATTTTATTGCTTTCCAATAATTATTTCCTACCTTAAATCTTATTTTTGTGGTGACCTATGTATGTTCCTTTCCTTCTTATTAAGAGGATATTTTATTAACCCTATTTCCGATTTGGGTTTCCCACAAAATAATTTTCAAGTATCAAACTCTTATTATTTAGAATAATTTCAAATTGTGAGGATGAAATTTATTTAAGGAGGGGAGAATGTAACACCCAAATAATTTATATTATGGCTCTTTAAATTTAACTTCTTCGATAGCTTACCATCTTAACAAATGATTTAAATATTATTATTTAATTTTTATAGTTATCTCCTAGATTTTGGGAATGTAGGGAATGAATGATATTAATTAAATTATAAATATATATATTACACATATTTATAAAATTAATTTATTGGTTACCAATTAATTATAAATGAAAACCAATTCAACATAAAGGATGTATTTTCATAAAAACCATTTGTATGCCCAAAATGAAATTTTATATTAAAAAATTAAATTTAACACTATTAGTGAAATATATTAATGAAATTTATATATTATATATTCAATCAAATATTTTTTCGTTCATCCAAAATATTTTTAGAGGCCAAAGATAATAATAAGTCCATTTTTATAAATAAAAAGGCTATATTTTTCTAAATGCAGTTTTACCACCTTTCAATGAAGAACTTGTTTTAAATATAAATTTCTATATTTTTATAAATTATATTTTAAAAAATAAACATTATCTTTGAAAGCATAATATCAAATTTTACATTGGTTAAATTTTTTGTATTTTTTAGATAAAATTCATTTTTGATGAATAGTAATGTGACTATTGGAATAACAATGTGACCTTTAGGAATAGTAATATATCCATTAGAACAATAACCTAAATTATGAAATTATAAATAAAATTTAGGCATCTTATAAATGGTAATATGATAAATTATATCATAGTATATGTAAATAAATATTTTAAAAATTATTAATTAAGTACTGGTATTTTTATAAGTCATAAATATTTAATTACAGTTTTTTAATTAATTAAATGATTTAAAATTTAAAAAAAATTCATAAGACCTTTGGAAATTTTTCAGAGTGTTATAAAATAAGTTATAAATTTAAAATCTTTATTTTTCGAGTAGATGATGATTTTAATTAAAAATTAAATTTCTCATATTTATAAAATTATTTTCATAAAATGGAGTTAATGTTTTAATTCCACACATCAAAAAATGGTTAGGGTGAATTTTCTGGGATTTTTCTAAAATATTTGAATTTTTGGTGAATAGTAAAATACGATAATTTATGATAAATGTTAAAAACGTGAATTATTGAGTCATAGGTTATGTATGTATGATAGAAGCCCATAATATCGAAATATTCTTAATTATTTTAATATATTTGGTGATAATTCTCAAACTATTTATATTCTTGAGTCAAAATGATAAACAAATGAATAAAATATTCAAAAAACACCCCTCTCCTCCACTATAAATACCACCTCCCACCACCCCTTATCCTCACACATTCTAAGCTTTGATCCTTGTAAAATTTCTACCTAATCCTCTTCCCAAACCTCTCCCCCATTTCTACATGCCTTTGTTCTCAACAAAATACCAAAACCAATCCCCTTAAGGAGGTTCTCAAGGAGGAGAATTCAAGAGGTAAAAATCCTCTATCTTTTCTATTATTTTCTTTTCAAATTATTTTATTTTGTTATCCTTCCCTAACCTTCCCTATACAAAGAAACATTATAACTCCAATATCATTTATAAAATATAATTATATCATGTTAATGAAATATCCATCATCAAACTCTTTCCCATCTCTCCTTTATTCTATAAATGAAAACATGACCGTGATGTGTCAATTTACTAACATCATGGATGATGCATTTTAATCTTCCATTAGCACCTTAAATTCTATTCATAAAACCATTTTTATGGTTTAAAAAATATAATTTATTTATTATATAATATTTAATTTTCTATAACCATTATTTAAACATGATGTTAATTAATAGAATAAAACTAGTTTGTGATGACTTAAAAACCACCAAAATAATCTAAAAAATTATCACTAATGTCTTATCTAATTATTCATCCTCACCAAAAAAATAAAATAAATTATATAAAAATTTTACATTCTGGATGCTGATTAATAATATATAACTTTAATTCTGGATATCTATTCACATTTTACCTGAACTTCCATACTCATATACAAGTAAACCGATCATGAAAACTAAGGAAATGAACCCTCCCAAATGATAAAATTGTATCTTATAACTCATAAAAAATACCATAAATGAACTTAATAAAATTATATAAAATTAAATACATGTATAAAAGTTTCTTAATTAATTAATTAATTTTATTATCTATGACATTAAGATCAAGTGCAGAACACTTTCGGACATAAGGTAAGGGTTTTCTCATCTCACTTTTATTTTTGTGTGATATGCCTTATTCGCCACTATTTCTTATTTGTGGTGTATGTATACTGCCATTGATGTATTATATCATTAATATATTTATATTCATGTAATTCAATTTATTATTTTATAATCATTAATTTTATGTTTCATATGGTTTGATTGTTTGCAAAGTTGTAAGGGACTCTCCCTGATCCTTCATTTTTTCATTCGGTTTGTACTTTCTATCTCTTTATCCCAATGTAATCCTTCATTTATTTTTATATAATAATTATAAATTATTTTTATATATTTAAAACCCATGTATACAAATTATTTCATATTTATTTAATGTGAAAATGCATGTTTTATAAGTTTTTCGTTTTTAATTTCTCCCGATAAGCAAGCCCGGTTGAAGGGAACTTCCCAATTTCTTACCCATTTTCAAGTACCACCCATAATCTGTATTAAGATAGAAATATTTTTATAAAATTAATCATTTTATCAGGAAAAACTATCTTGGTTCATTTATCATTTTATAAAAACAATTATTCCCTTTTCCATTTTAAATACTCTTTAATATTTTCCTTAAACCGCATTAAAGAGGCTCATTTCTAAAGTTTCTTAAATAAACGTTTTACATGTTTTCACTTCATTTGGACATCATTTATGCCTCAAATATAATTTAATTTTCCTTACCTTTTATTTTATGAGACATACATGTTTACAATATGATGTTATGACAAATACAAATTATTTTCCAAAATGACTCTTCTTTCCAAAGTAAATAGGGTTTTTATCATCTCACTTTTACTTCTGTGAGACATATGCCTTGGTCACCACTTATTCCTTACATGTGGTGTATTTACTGGCCTTTGATATATCAAATCATGAATATTCTTATTCTTATGATATAATATGTTTCTTTTAATGTTATTCCTTCATAGGGATTAAGATTTAAATTTTTCAAAGTTGTATAGAATACTTTGGAATGTTTAAAGATTTTTTCCCTTAAATATTTGTCAATGATTTTATTAGAGTATTTTCATCTATGATTATAATTCCAATATTTAAACATGGTATGGAACAATTTGATTTAAAAATATCATTTTATTATACATATGAGGAATGCACCGGAGTTAGTAAGTAATGGGTGGAGCCCGCTATACCCCCTCGATGCATCGGTATGTCTCATGAGACTAAACATAAATGGATTTTGGCCAAGGCCTTAACCATTTATTTTTATAAGTCTTGTATGAGGCCTCTATAGTATGTTTATTATATATGGAATATGAATTCCCTCATTTTGGTACTATAAATTTATAAATCATGTGATCATTATACTCTTAGAATATCTATGGTAAAGTTTCATGTGATTATTTTTATGGAATTATTTATTCAGATTTTATTCCTTCCATATTATGCTCAATATTATGTTTTATTGGAATTAGTTATAGTTATTCACCTTATATAATTGTTTATGTTTATGATATATTCTATTGTATTATTTACCCTTACTGAGGATCTGATTTCACTCATTTTTTATGTTTTATTTTTACATAGGATGAAAAGATGTATATTATGAACGACTTTTAGAAATAATATACGAGTTGTGGATATTTCCAATGGAGTTTCCATGTTTTTTTTTATTTCAAGTTGTAATTTAAAACTTATGTTTGTATCAGGTTTTCCAAAACTACTAAATTATTCAATCCTTTGGGATGAGAACACTTGTTCATAGTACCAATGTAATGAATTAAGGCACTGACTCTGGGATACTAGGGTCAGGGTCTTTATATACTTTCTAAATTTACAATATTTTATGTTATTTTAAACATTTAGACATATCCCAAGGGTTTTCACTATTATTTTATAATCATAATCCCCACTAATGGATAATAGCTTCTATAATTCCAACTAAGAAACCCCAATCCAAACACAAATAAATATTACATTATTTTAATAAATTAAACATTATATTTCACAAGTAATCTCACAATATTTGCGACACAAAGGTTTAACGACTTTGGGGATTAGGTAAATAAATATCTTATTACACATTATTACTTTGACATATCTTGTAATCAAAATTATAAATGACTTATTTCTATGAAAAAATCATTTATATAATATCCTACATAATGTAAATAAAAAGAAGTGGTGAACTCTAATGCTCAGTGAGGGAAACTTATCAATGATCCATAACTTTTTAGATCATAAATTTGTGAGAAAACACTAATCGGAGAAGAAACATTATTTTAAATGAGAATTGTAATAATAACATATAATCTTATGAAATGATATAAAATCATGGATAATGGAATAAGAGAAATGAACCATAATGTAAATATAAAACATATGTTATAGATTGGAAACATTTGAAAGTAATTATAAACCCTGTAAACATAATCTATGAATGTGGGATAACATAGAAAAGTGTAATATTATTAAGAATTGGTAATCATAATTATTCAAGAAAACCTGATCATGTTCACATAATATGTTGTGACCAAACCCAATCATGTATATGCAATATGATGTGAGCAAATCCAATCATGCTTTGACATTAAGTTGTGAAAAAACCTAATCATATACATGCGTAATCATTATCTAATGAGATATAAAACATTAACCAATTCATTGTAGGGTGATATAGGTCCCCATACAACATATAATGATATATCATACATATTTATTCAATATAAAATATAATTAGTCATCATATCATGAAAATCCCTTAAAATAAAAAAGGTTCATATCACTTACAAAAGGTATCCCTTAACAGGAAATCAATATTTGATTGATTATCCCCATAAAATAAATATTCAAAAGAATTATAAAATCATTTGAAGGATTATTATGAGAATTACACCATAAGAGGAAGACATTTTGGTGGCAGTGTGGAAAATGGAAATGAAATCATAAAAAAAATTATTGTTCTTGAAACATAGTTATGAAAAAAACCACGAGTAATTTCATAAACTAATTTGAATATGGGTAAATAGAGGAAATAGAAAAACATATTCTTATATAATTATTTTAATTATCGAAACATTAAAATGAAATGAAATTAGAGACAAAAATGTGTATTTGAATATAAAAATTTACACATGAAAAATAAATTCCATTATTATTTTAAAAGAAATTATTGAGACCCACATCATTAAAATGGATAAAAAACCTATATTTAAGAAAATTAAATGGAAAATATAAATATAATAGTAATTTAAAAAAATGGGCTTCCAATTAAGAAATTATAATATTCACATGAAGAAAAATATGGATATATAAGAAAAGTTTCCATTAGAAATTGTAGGAATTCTTCTTAACACCGTAGAATTTTTATAGAGGAAACTGATCAAAGAGGAATATGTTTATGAGAAAATAAAATTATCCAAAAAAAAGTGAGAAATACTAAATAATATATAATTGGTATCATAATAAAAACATAAAAGTTATTAGTCAAAGAATGTTGTTTATGAATCAATGAATAAAAATTGAGTCGATGAAAACCCTTACTGTGGATTCATCCTCAGTTGAAAACATTCTAATATAATTTATAATAAAAATATCCTAATTAATCATCTATTAAATCACTTAATTAATTTTTTTATCTTTTATAAAAATATTTTATTTTCATTTATTACATAATTTTTACTTTTTTATGAAATACTAATTCTTGGTAATTTGTGATTTCAACCATTCCTAATTTATTTCTTATAATGGTTTCAATTTTCATTTGATTTTTATAAGTCCATCATATATAGAATGGTCAAGGTAAAAGATATATAAGTTCCATAATTTTTTTGTAAGTGGGATATTAATCCCATGGAACTTTGAGGTATGATTCGTAAATACAAAATCTAAAAAGAGTGTGTTTCAGTAACCTTTATCTTACAAAAGGTTGTTTATTAATATTGAGTTTAAATAATAATATTAAAATTATTGAAACAAAAAAATTATTTATATATTAATATCATATCTTATAAAAAAATTCCATCCATGATAAAAATTTATAGCATCGTTCGTGTAGGATGTTAAACTGATAAAAATAAGAACATGGTAAAATTAATAGGATAAGTATGATTATGGAATGATTTTATTATAGTATTATCATTATAAAATTATGATAAAATAAAAAATATATCATTGTTATAAATTATGATAAGTATTAATATTTCTTAATTTTTCATTATATATTTATTATAACATTGTTCTCATTAGTGGTAAAACTGACCAAAATGGAAGCATATTATAATGAAAGAATGAGTAAGAACAAGCTATTTAATAACGTTAATGAACATATAAATAATATTAAGTGATAGAATGAAAATAGTGGGGAAAATAATTTTTTATATTAATTTAATCTTCCCATGGAAACCTTCTTTATTTATAAGTGACTTTGGTAATACCTAGTGACAAGAAACATATAAATGTGAGAGAGGATTATTTGGTAAAGAAATGAGGCAGAATATGGGGGAGAATTATAATTTTTAGAGTTAATTTTAATATTTTGTGGAAGGTTAATTTTATAGTTGTTTGGAATCCCACTCCTGTAAATACTTATAACATTAAAAAATAAAGTCATTTTCAAGGGAAATTTGCAACAAATAAGATCAATTTTGAAGATAAGGTAGGAGTGGTTCAAAATACACTCAATCAATCAAATTGGTGAATGTGTTAGTGATAATTGTATACTTTTATCTTAACATAACACCCATTTTAATTCATTTTAACCATTATCATTTTACTTTTAACCCTTTTAATATGTTTCAACTCTTACTAGGTAACTAGCTTTTTACCAAAGTTACTATTCATAATGACAAAAATTAAAGTGGTCTCATTAAAAAAATTGGATATGATAATTTCAAATATTTTTTCAATTTTATCAAATTAATATTCTATAATAGGTATAAATTAATTTAATAATAAACCATCAAAATGTGATCAAACTGATTTTATAGAAAAAATGTCTTTTAAGTATAAAAATGTTTTTATATACAAATAAAGTGTTATATGGATCCCAATGACATTTATTAGACTATTTTTAGTCAAAAATAACTAATTAAATTTTAAAACCAATTAAAAATAGATTGAGACTTTGTAAATACTTGAAAAGAAAAGATATTTTTCTTAAAAATCAGTATTTTCTATTATTCACCCAAAAATATAAAATTTTAGAAAATTATGAAAAATTCACTATAATATAATTTTGAATTTAAGATATAAAAAATAATGACCCTTTTCAAATTAAAATTATAAAATTTGGAAATTAAACTTTTGAATGAAACTGTATAATGCATGAAACTCAAATTAGTTAGAATAAAATTATTTTCATTTTGATTAAGAAAATTACCCATTATTCTTATAATGAATATAACACTATAAAATATAATAAATATTAATAAGGCATGAAATTAATTTTATATTAAAATTACCTAGGTTATTAAATTCTTCTCCCCTTTTTTAAATTGTATCCCCACAATTTAATTCATTACTTAAACAAGTGAGGATATTTCTCCTTCATGTCATTTTATAATTATCATGTTGCTTCTTCAAAAATATAGTCTTTCCAAAAAACCTTAACTTGATGAATCACCTTATTTTAAAAAACCAGCTATCTATGATCAAGAATCTGAACCATATTTTCCCCATATAAAAGATTATCATCCATCTTTACTACCTCAAGGCTCAAAACATGAGGTGAATCTAGAACATATTTGCTTAATAATGAAACATAAAACACACCATGTACTTGAAATAAACTCAAAGGCAAGGCCACTCAGTAAGAAATTGATCCAAATTTCTCCAAAATTTTAAAGGGACTAATGAACCATGTACATAACTTTCACTTTTTACCAAAACACATAACAGTTTCCATAGAGATACTTTATGGAAACATGATCTCTTAACTCAATTGAAATATCTTTCCTATGGTTACCTACATAGATCTTTTACCTACTCTAATATTCCCTCATATACTGCCAAATCATCTTTACCTTTTTACCCATCTCTTTTACTAACTCTGTTCTTGTGACGAACCAAACTGGATACCATCACGAACCGATATCAGGCCTAACCCATCACATACCTGAAGGGTGTTCTTGATCCCCACGGGATGGGAACTAGCACCCAGGAATCAAAAAAATCATAGGAAATTTTTTTTCCCCAACATAAGGTAGAAAACATGGAATATATAGAAAAAGAAAATAGTGGAAGAGAGAATAGGAATAAATGTATGTGTCATAACTGAAAGAAGTCAACATAAATGATATAACTCCGAAGTAGCTAAAAAATATAAAAGTAAGAGTCCAACATAAAAGGAGAAAACCAAATTGAAAAACAGATACTCTATGTAATATCATAGGAAACTCCCACCATCTCTCCACCAGCTACCCATACACAGCTAACAGAAACCTCGTTGCCTCACTATGGTGCCTTCACTTTTCATACATCAAAAGACACAACTAGGTCTATGCACCACAGAAGGGGTGCACTGAGTGTGAGTTAAATAAGCTCAGTAGGATCCCACATGCGTATTCCATAACAAGACTCTGTACAAAAATCTAAATATGCTCATATTTAAATAAAACAAGGCATGATGATCAGTTAAACATTTTTTATATCAAAAGAATGGTAAAATATTCCCCTTTTTCCACAGTTCCAAATAATCCAAGAAAAACAGTTTCAAATCACATCACATATATCAAAGAAGTTCAAATCATGTATCACGTATCAAATTAAATCCAAAATAATACATACCAAAATCACAAGTAACATCATGTTAAGGTTTACTATAGGTCATGCTAGATAGAACACTCATACCCAAACATATAAAATCATGTGCATCAATTATCTAGACACATGTATCAGATCTAGAGAGAAGAGGAACACCCTAGAAAGTGAACCTCCCAATAGGTATAATAAGTCCGTAGAACAATGGGCCTAGGTAGAAGAGGAATACCCCATGAGTGAACCCCCCCAACAACATCAACGGATGAGGCTTATTAATACACATTCCACCTAAGTACCCAAGGCTTCCCATGTGCCATGTTTTCCAGACCATTTCATCAAACCTTGCTCTGAAAAGAATTTCATAATTTCATTTAACAATGATTTGAAAATACCTTTTCTTTTACCAAAATAAGGAGATCCTATATTTTCTAAAAAACCCCACTTTTACACACACACAAACTGATCAATCAATACTTTCATTTTATTTATAAAGAAATTATCAAAAGTAGAGCAATCAAGGTTCATCTAACACAGACTATAGATGGAACCACCTACCTCAACTTGGGTATCACATGACCACAATAGAATCCACCAATAAGTAAGGAATAAAAATACAACATCAGGGGCCCTATAAACGATTCCCACATCTTAGAATCAATTTAACAAGCAAAGAATTTAGTGGAGAAGAAAAATGGAACATTCCTCAAAGAAATCACATGATTCACCACAACCAACACAAGGTTCAGTCTCTAATAGAATATCGCACAACAAATATAGAAAGGATCAAGAAGAACATAACCAAGTGATTAATGGATCCACAAACACAGTGCAACATCACTTCTGTAATCAATGACAATGAATAAGAAAAACTATCGCTTACCTGGAGAGACACAGTGTAACCACCCTGAAGATTAATCACCAAACTAAATGATCTAAAAGGAGTGGAGATCCCCAAAATTTCATGGGATAGATCTTAGTTTTTTAGGTAGAATCCCACATGTCAAATGAAAGGAATCATATGTGTATCATGGTGAAAACCATTGGTCTTGAACCTTTCATGACATGAACCCATTTCACGACATGAATTTCAAGACTTACAAGATACACCAAAAAAGTCATCACCTCAAATTAAAAATCCCAATTCAGATGATCTCATGATGTCAACCAATTTCAAGGCTTGTAAACCTTTTACATTCTAAAAATGTTTATGACATATTCCCTACAATGAATTCACATTGCGTAAATAGTTCAAAATCCGAATGTTTCTAGTAGGAATAATCTAAAGAAAAACTTAGAAAATCCCCCAGGTCAACCCAGACCCTAAAATACATCCCCTTATTGATTTTACACATTTATTCCCTGACTCCATTAATTAAAAAAAACATACATCCTCAAACTTTAGGTCATTTTCTCTGATAAAGGCTCGAAACTCACCCAAACGAAGAGGTAAACAAGAAGAGAGAGAATATGTACTTGAAATAAGGTAATACAATGCTAAAAACTCACCACTGCAAGACTTTCCATCCCTGAGAAGTCATGTGTAAGAATGGTGCTCTAGAAAGAGGTGAGGCCACTTCTCCCTCACTAACATTTCACACTCCCAAGTATCATGAGAATCTGATTTATGTATCAATAACACTCTGACTAATGGGATAAAATTCCCATGAAAATATTTCACTTGAGAGATAAGTATCTCTACTGGCTGCTCTATAATAGAAATTTATAGGTTTAACTCAATCTCTTCTCAACTCAGAACATGAGAGGGATCGAGATGGTACTTCCTGATCTGAGATATATTGAAAACATCATGAATGTTTGTCAACCGATCCAGTAATTCCAATCGATAAGAAACCCATTATAGCTTATTAGTGACCTCAAATGGTCTAACGTATCTTATAGACATATTTCTCTATTTACCAAGCCAATGGTGACCTAATTGTGGAGAAACTTTCAAGAAAACTCAGTCGCCAATAGAAAACTAAAAAGTGAGGCATTGATGATCCACAAATGATTTCTAACAACTCTGAGTTATTACTATATGTTGATGTATATCCTGAATCCTTATCATAATCACCTGAATAAATCTCATTCCCACAAGAGAGGCATCATCCACCTCTTCCTCATAAAGATTTAGCCTTCACAGGTGACCATAAAAAGCTTTGAAGGGTCCCATTATTATCAAAAGCTAATATCTATTATTATAAGAAACTCAAATCATACCATATGGTTATCACATGATCCACCAGAATCCAAGATGCAGGTTCAGAGCATATCCTCCAAGATATGAATAGCACACTCTGTATGACCATATATCTATGGATGGTAAGTTGTACTCAACCTAACCTGAGACCTTATTTTGTAAGGACCTGACCCCAGTTTCCTAGAGTTGGTGCCTTAATTCATTACATTAACATGATTACATGAAAGTATTATTTCAAAGGAAAAAATAGTTTAGTAGTTTTTGAAAACTATATACATACATAAGTTCAACATTACAACTTGAAAGGAAAAATAATATAGAAATTCCTTGGAAAACATCCATAACTCCTAGGTTATCCCTGTATATCATTCATAATATACCTCTTCATGACCTTGGAAAGCAAAACATAAGAAAATGGTGATCTAAAATGCTCAATAAGGGTAATAAATATAGTGGAATATATCATAAACATAAACATTAGTCATGGTGAATAACTAAAAACACATACCTTCAAAAATAAACTTGAACACATTATGGCAGGAATAAGAGATGAATAAATAATGACATAATAAAGCATAGTCATGGGTATTATACTAGTCGAATAACCACATTAACTTTCAATTAATAGTTTCATATTGAGTTAATGCATAATTTCAGACATCATAATCATAACATCAAGGCCTCGTTGCAAGACCATAGATAACCATTTTGTCAATGCCTCGTGCTAAGACCATAGTTTGTCTCATGAGACCTACTGATGCATCAAGGGGCTATAGTAAGACTCACCCATCACTTACTAAGTCCAATTAATTCCTCGTATTAATGGGTATAAACATAAAAAAACATTCATATTGGAACTAACATATGAAATGTAAATAACTTTCCCTAAACATTAAGCATAAACATTAACCATTTAGAGTAAATTGGTGAATGGTTTTAAGATAGAACATCCATAGTAAAATTAATCATAAAAAATTAAATTAAATATGGTATATGATATGATAAATTATTAATCCCAATAATACATAATAGTAAACAAGAGTTTTGAAATAGATAAAGATACTCTTATAAAATCATCAAGTAATTCTTGAGATAAATACTCTTTTACTTTAAAAAGAATAGTTATTTTAGAAAACAATCAATGTATAAAACTATAATTGAAGTAAGATAGTATTTTCATAATAAAATTAATTATTTTATAAATATAATTGTCACTAAAAATAGATTATAGAGCTCCCTTGAAAATAGGTAAGAATTTGATAAATTCCCTTGAATTGGGCTTGTATTTCAGGAATAATTTTTTAAAGATCCTTTAAAAACATATAAATCTCCATAAATTAAAGTAGGATTGTGGTTGGTACACATATATATAACATTAACACATAATTTATGAGGATTAAATATGAATAAATAAGAGTTTAATTGAGGTAATTATAGAATAACAGTAACCCAAATGAAAATAGAGGTTTGGGTAGAAAACCCTTACCTTAGGTCTAATAGTGTTCTTCACTTGATCTTAGTGTCCTAGATAACCAAATTAAATTAATTAATTAATATTTCAAAAACCTCTTATTTATGTAATTTATTTATTATATCCTTATTAAGTTCATTCATGTCCTTCTTGATGGGTTTAAGAGGTTAAATTTTATTGTTTTTGAGTGTTTTGTTCCTTGGTATTCATGGCCGGTTTACTTATATTCATGTAAGGATAAACATGTAAGATGAGAATGGTTGTCCAGAATAGAATACGTATTTTAGTTTTAAACATTAATAAGATTACATTGGTATAAAATTCATTTGGTTATTGTGAGTGAAGATGAATCATTATATAAAACCTTAATGATAATTGTTTGAGTTAATTGGTGGTTTTTGATCACAACGAACTCATTTTGACTTATAAATTAATATCATTTGTAAAAAAAGATTAAAAACCTTAAATAAGTTATAATACATATATTATTGTTTTTTTCTACCATAAAAATGGTTTCATGTCATTAATTGAAGACATTAATAGAAATTGAAAACTCGTCGTCCTTGAATGTGATAAATTAACACATCTTGGATGGTGTTTTCATTTCTAATATAAAAAAAGGGGAAAGGAGAGATAATGATGAATTATTCCATTATCATAAAAAAATTATAGTACATTTAAGGTACTATAGTTATCATAAAATTTGGATGAAAGGAGGTGAGGAAAGAAAAAGAAAAGAAAGGAAATTGAAAAGGTTGAGAAATCCATTACAAAAAATCGGTAGCCTAACAGTGTCACTTAAAAATTCATAAAAAAAATTTAGGAGATAAAAGGGGTATATCATAATTCTTAAATAATATATATAGTAATTGGGATATGTAATTACATATCCTAACATAATCCAATTTAAATTAAAAGAGAATAACATAAAAGATAGCTTGAAAAAGAGAAGGGTGGTAGATTCTCTTACCTTGTAGAGTAACTCCTAAAACTTGAAGGTTGGGACCTTGTGGGATTGAGGACACCTTGGGAGTACTCGTAGGGGGTAAAAATACCAGATATTTAAGGATGATTAATTTCAAATGAAATAAAATGAAGGTATGGGTGGGTATTTATAGTAAAAGAGAGGGAGTTTTTTATTTATTTCAAAGGACACCTCATTAGTGGTATTTGAAAAACCATGGGCTTGACCATGGTATTTGACTATGGTATTAGACACTTGAGACAACTAATATCATATTTTAATGTAAAAATTTTTACCAGTATTTTATATTATTTATTATATTATAATGATGTCATTAATCATACCGAAAACTCAAAAACTTTATTTTTACTGTTGACAAAAACAAAAGTATTTTATAAAATTCTCTTAAATTCAGAATATCCTAATATCGACATTATGAATTAAAAAATGAACTCCATTTTTTGAAAAAAATTCTCTAAATAAGATTATATTAATTTTTAAATAAAATCATAATTTATTTGAAAAATAACAATTTTAAAACTATAGTTAATTTTATATCACATTGAAAAAGTGATCAAGATCACGTTATCTTATAACCTTAAAGAAATAAAATAATAATATGATTTATTATTCATAATGGTGATATTACTATTCATAAGGGTATGTTACTATTCCCCAAAAAATTAAGTTGACCCTATCAGACTCTAAATATCTTACTGATTGCAAGTGTGTATGTTAGTTTTTCAAAATTCAAATCATAGAGGTGGAAAAATTATGTTTACTAGATAGGTTATAAAAAAGTTGTGTTCTATAGAGACTCAATGTTTCATGAATTAAATCTATTTATAAATCCTTGGTCTATTACATTCCCCCCTCCTTATAAAACTTTCATCTTAAAAAATACAAGAATGTTACCTCACAAAAATATTTGGGTAGTTCTTCATCATAAGCTCCTTAGGTTCCCATGTTCCTCTTCGATTTAATGATTTTTCCAAAGTATCTTTACTAGTTGAGTTGTCAAATTCCTCAACATCTATTTTTTACAGTCCAGAATCTTGATAGGCTCTTCACAGTAAGATAGGTCATGTTCCAATTTTATACCTTCAGAAGTGAGGACATGCATTGGGTCTGGCATGTACTTTCTCAGCAATGAGACATGGAACACATTATGTACTTTAGACAGGCTAGGAAGTATATCCAAACAATATGCAACATCTCCAATTCTCTCTATAATTTGAAAAGGACCTATGTACCTAGGGATCAGTTTCCCTTTCTTCCCAAATCTTATAACACCCTTCCATGGAGATACTTTTAAGAAAACGTGATCTCCCACTTGAAATTCCAAATCCTTCCTTCGATTATTAGTATAGCTATTTTGATTGATTTGAACTGCTTTGATATGGGTTTGAATAGTAATTACCTTCACTATTGTTTCCTCCACAAGCTCTGGACCCACAAGATTTCTTTCACCGACTTCATCCCAACATGTTGGTGTATTACATCTCTTTCCATAGAATGCTCCATATGGTTCCATTTAAATGCTTGAATAGAAACTATTATTTTAGGAAAACCACACCAAAGGTAAATACTGATCCCACATACCTTCAAAATCAAGTGATCATGATCTCAACTTGTCTTCTAAAGATTGGATCGTCCTTTCTGAGTTCCCATCAGTTTGAGTATGATAAGCAATACTCAAACGAAGCTCAGTATTCAAATATTTCTAAATAATTTTCTATAATTTCAATGTAAATCAAGGATCACGATCTACCACTATTGAAATAGGTGCTCTATGAAGTCTTTCAAATTTATTGATATAGAGTCGCGTAAGGTTATCCAGTGGAAAATCATCTCTTATAGTGAGTAAATGTGTAGATTTTATAATTTGATTCATAATTACCCATATTGCATCATTCTTTCTTGGAGTTTTGGGTAATTAAATGACAAAATCCAGGGTGATTTCATCCCATTTCCATGTAAGAATAGGTAGAGGTTGAAAGAATCCTCTAGGATGTTTTCTTTTAGCCTTCACTTGTTAACAGGCTAAACATCTTGATACATAATCATCAATTTCCCACTTCATGTTGTCCCATAAGAAATGCTCCTTCAAATATCTATACATTTAAGTACTACCAAGGTTTATATATAAATTTGAGATATGGGCATCATCCAATAACTCCCTTTTTATATCGGGTATAGAGGGAACACATAGTCTCTTCCTAAATTTCATAAATCCATCTTCACATATGAAGTCATCCAACTTCCCATCTTTCATAGCATTAATTTTCTTTTCAAGGTTCTCATTATCAGGCTGAGAGATTTTAATCCTTTATAATAAATATGTTTGGGAAACCAATTGAAAAATTAATGATTTTTCACCTCATTTTATAATTCGTAGGTCCATACTTATTAGATCCATGAATACAAGATCCCTTTGAATCCTCATTTTGGTTAAAAATCCATGATCCTTCCTACTCAATGCATTAGTTACCTTATTTTCCTTTCCTAGGTGGCAGTGTTTGGGAAAATCATAATCTTTGAATAGTTATAGCTATATTATTTTCCTCATGTTGTGTTCTTTATGTGAGAATATATAATTCAGACTCTTTTGATATGTATATATTTCACATCTTTCACCATAGAGATAGTGCATCCATATTTTTAGAGAAAAGATCACAAAATCTAACTCAACATCATGAGTAGGATAGTTTTTTCATGAATTTTTAACTACCTTTATGCATAGTCAATAACTCTATAATTTTTCATAAGTACACAAACAAATCCTTTATTTGATGCATCACTATAGATCACAAACCCATCATTCCCCAATGGTAGAGTTAGGATAAGAGCATTCACTAATCTCCTCTTCAATTCTTTGAAATTGTCCTCACATTATTTTTCCCACATGAACTTAATCCCTTTATGTGTAATCTTGGTCATTGGGTTGGCTAAATGGGTGAAGTTCTGAACGAAATGCCAATAATAACCTTCTAAACCAATAAAAAACGTACCTCAGTTATGTTCGTTGGAGTAGGCCATTCTTTAACAGCCTTTGTCTTCATAGGATCAATATATATTCCATCCTTAGAGACAATTTGGCCAAGAAAGGAAACTTATTGAAGAGAAAATTCACACTCTCTAAACTTCCCATATAATTCATTTCTTATAAGAGTATTCATAATGGTGCACAAGTTATTTTCATGATATTCTTAGCTTTTTGAGTATACCAAGATATCATCAATAAATAGCACCACAAATTCATAAATATATTCCTTGAAAACTCTATTCATTAGATCCATGAAGATGGAGGGTGTGTTAGTCAGTCCAAAAGGCATTACTATAAAGATATAATGCCCATACCTGGTTTTAAATGTTGTCTTTAAAATATCTTCCTTCCTTACTCACAACTGATGATATCCATATCAAAGGTCAATCTTCAAAAAATATTGGGCTCCATTAAGTTGATAAAATAAATCATCAATACGAGGTAGGGGATACTTTTTATTTATTGTTACAAGATTGATCTCCCAGTAGTCAATGCACAACCTCATAGATCCATATTTCTTCTTAATGAAAAGAATTGGGGCTCCCCATAGAGAGACACTAGGGATAATAAATCCTTTATCACTCAATTCCCCTTTTTTTTCTTCAGTTCTACTAATTCCATAGTGGACATTCCATAAGGAGTCTTTGATATAGGCATTCAAAAATGAATTAAATCAATATAGAACTCAACCTCATACTCTAGAAGATGTCCAGGTAAATCCTTTGGAAAAACATCAATATATTCTTAAATAATAGGTACATCCTTGATTTGAACATTTATTTACTCACTCATAGATATCAAGTTATCATCCTCCCTAATAATTGAATTCAGTAGACCTACTAAGGGTGGATCTAGATAAGAAATAGATGGTGATGTTTCTTCCCAAAAGAAAAGGGATTCCACATCATCCTCAAAAATTGTAACTTCCTTATACATGAAATATATTTTTGCATAATAATTTGAAATCAAATTACTATCAAGGATTATATCAAATTCAATCATAGGTATGATAATAAAATCAGCAGATAAATCTCATTTATATTCCATAATAGGGACTATCTAACACATCATTGTTGCAACGATACTTCCCTGAGGATTTTTGACGGAAAACACTCTTATTAAATCAAATTGTAAATATCTAATTTTCTTGGAAAAGTGGGAAGATATGAAAGAATGAGATGATCTAGAATCAAATAAAGCATTATCTAAGTTTGAGGAGACAATTAAAGTACCTTCCACCATATCATTAGGTACTTCAATATTAGTAATTGTGATCGCACAATATTGACCTTGCACCCTTGGCCTTTTTGGGGGAACGTTTCCTTAACACCTAGGACAATAATTTGCATAATTTTCCCTGTCTCTAAAATTGTATAATTGAAATTATTAGCTTCTTTCTTACCCTTACAATCCTGGGATATGTGGCCTTTTCTCCATACTTGTAAAAAACACTCATACCCTTCGGGAAAGTACCAGGTTGTCTCTTCCCACAATTATCATAGGGTGGAAGGTCAACTCTTACCTTCTTCCCCATTTCCTTATTTCCTTTTCCAGATTTTTTAGCAGCACTCTTATTCTCGTTATTTCCCTTAAAAGCATAAGACTTAGAGAATTAATTTTCTATCTTGATGGAACTTAGGACTATATCTCATATGATGATAAACTTTGGGAGACTAGAGCCCTTCAGAAGAATAGTTTAAACCATCAAAGAATCGATCAATATTGCTCCTTGGATTATGTATGTAGTCTGCGGCATGTCTTTCTAACCTTGTGATGTTAGCTTAATAATTTGCAACATTCTCATCCTATTTTTATCTCGGATTTAGAAACTGCCTTTCCATATCTACTCACTGTTCACGAGGGAAGTATTTTTCTAATAATATTTCCTTAAAATCCCTCAATTTCATTTTTTCTATTTCTTCATCCTCCTTTGTGTTTTGTATTAAAGACCACCACTAATATGCATCTCTTGATAGTCGATAAACTACCATGATAGTCTTATTTCTTTTGTAACATCCCAAAGCGAGAAATATCTTCTCTAATGAACTTATCCACTATTCTGCTATGAATGGGTTTGTAGTCTCATTAAATAATGGAGGTTGTTGTCACATAAAGTGGTCTAACATAGCTCCTCCATGTTGTGGATCTAGATACTCTATACGGGTAAGGTTATTGTTCATAACCTGAGTCAGATATCCCATTATAGTTATAAGTTGCTCAGCACCAGTCATAGCACCAGATCCAATATCATTATCTTGCATCGGAGGGAAGTCCCTGCATAGGACAAGTGTGTTCATGTAACTTCCATTCCTTCCACTAGGCACCATTTTTAAATAATGTCATACACTAGATTAGGTTATAAATCATAATGTATAATCTCAACATAGAAAAATACTTAGCATAAATTGAAATTCTATACATAGTTAATCTCATAATCATAAACATGGTTTCTTTGAGAAAAAAAATACATTTAAATCCTTCATAATGTCTTGTAAATAAAATTTAAATTATCTTAAGCATATCCCCTGAGAGTGTTAAACCAAGTGTACAGTAAGGCTCGTTGTCATGTACCATGATACCGTGGGTCAAGCTCGAAACCCCTTGTTACAGTTGTTACTCCTAGGTACATCTGTTCATGAATCACATCCACTTATAGTATCCAGATAGAGATTTATTTTCTAGAAAGATACACATAATCTATTCCTTACCAAAATTCGAGGATGTTCCTATATGTTTATCCTCAAAGACTATCTTAGGGTTTTGTTACCAAGTATACATTTTCTAAATCTAGTTTCCAAGTTTTCTACTAAACTTACTATGATACCAACTATAAGGACCTGAACGCAGTTTCTCAGAGTCAGTGCCTTAATTCATTACATTGGCATGATTACAAGAAAGACATATCTCAAAGGAATGAATAGTTTAGTAGTTCTGTGAAACCAAATACATACATATGTTCAACATTACAACATGAAAGGAAAAACAATATAGAAATTCCATTGAAAAAATCCATAAATACTAGTTTATACCTACAATTAATTCATAATATACCTCTTAATGTCCTAGGAAAATTAAACTAAGAAAGGGGTGAGCTCAAATGCTCAGTAAGGGTTAGAAATACAGTAAAAGATATCATAAACATAAACATTAGGCATGAAGAATAACTAAAAACACTTGCCTTTAAAAATAAACTTAAACACATTATGGTAGGAATAAGAGCTAAATAAATAATTCCATAATAAAGCATAATCATGGGTATTCTACTAGTCGAATAACCACATGAACTTTCAATTACTAGTTTCTTATTGAGGGAATTCATAATTTCGGACATCATAACCATACCATAAAGGCCTCATTCTAAGACTATAGATACCCATTTTTTCAAGGCCTCATGCCAATACTTTAGTTTATCTCACGTGACCTACTGATGCATCTAAGGGCTATAGTGGGCCCCACCCATCACTTACTAAGTCAAATGAATTTTTCATATGAACAGGGAAAAGCATAAACAAAATATACATTCATATTGGAACAAACAAATGAAATGTAAATAACTATCCCTAAACATTAAGCATAAATACTAACCATTCAGAGTAAATTGGTGAATGGTTTTAATATATCACATCCATAGTCAAACTTATCATAAAACATTCAATAAAATGTGGTAGATGAAAATGGAGGTTCTAGTAGAAAACCCTTACCTTAAGTCTGATGGTGTTCTTCACTTGATCTTAGTGTCTTGGATAACCAAATTAAATTCATTAATTAATATTTCATTAACTTCTTATTTATTTAATTGATTTATTATATCCTTATTAAGTTCATTCATGGCCTTCTTTATGGTTTTAAGAGGTTCAATTTGTTTATTTGGGAGTGTTTTTTCCCTTGGTATTCATGACCGGTTTTCTTATATACAAGTAATTATAAACATGTAAGATGAGAATGGTTGTCCAGAATATAAGTTTTATTTTATTTTTTAACATATAGAATATTACATGGTTATAAATTTCATTTGGTTATTGGGAATGAATATGAATTATTATATACAACTTTAATGATAATTGATTGAGTTAATTGGTGGTTTTTTATCACAATGAACTCATTTTGATTTATAAATTAATATTATGTGTACAAAAAGATTCCAGAACATTACATAAGTTATAAAAAATATATTATAGTCTGGTTCAACCATGAAAATGGTTTCATGGCCATAATTGAAGACAGTAATAGAAATTGAAAACCCGTCATCCTTGAATGTGATAAATTAACACATCTCAGATAGTATTTTCATTTCTAGTATAAAAGAAGGGTAATGGAGAGATACTGATGAATTATTACATTATAATAACAAAACTCCCGTACATTTATGTTACTATAGTTATCATAAAATTTTTATGAAAGGAGGTGGGAAAAGAAAAAATAAAATAAATGAACTCAAAAAAGTTGTGAAATCCCTTACAAAAAATTGGCAACCTAATGGCGTCACTTAAAAATTTATAAATATTTTGACGAGAGAAAATGGTGTATCTCATCATTAAAACATAATATGGATAGTAAGGGGGTATGTAATTACATATCCCTACATAATACAATTTAAATTAAAATAGAATAACATAAAAAATAGTGCTTGAAAAAGAGAAGGGTGGTAGATTCCCTTATCATGTAGATTAACTCCTAAAACTTGAATTTTGGGACCTTAAGAGCTCAAGGACCCCTTTGGAGGACTAATAGGGAGGTAAAACTAACAGATATTCGAGGATTATGAATTTTTAATGTAATAAAATGATGGTATGGGTGGGTATTTATAGTAAAAGAGAGGGAGTTTTTTATTAATTTCAAAGGACACCTCATTAGTGGTATTTGCAAAACCATGGGATTTCCCATGGTATTTTCCCATGGTATTGACCCATTGGGACACCTCATATCATATTTTAATGTAAAAAAGTCTACCATAATTTTATATTATTTGTTACATCATTATGATGTCATTAATCATACCGAAAACTCAAAACTGTATTTTTACTATTCATAAAAAACTAAAGTATTTTATAAAATTATCATAAATTCATAGTAAACTAATATTGATGTTATGGATTAAAAAATAAACTCTATTTTTTTACAACAATTTTATAAATATGATTAATTTAATTTTTAAATAAAATCATAATTTATTTGAAAAATAACAATTTTAAAACTATAATTCATTTTATATCACCTTGAAAAATTAATCAAGATATCATTATCTTATAACCTTAAGACAATAAAATACTAATTTAATTTAATTTTCATAAGGGTCATATTAATATTCATTTTACTATTCATAAGGGTCTATTACTATTCACCAAAAATGTAAGTTTATCCTATCAGACTCTAAATATATTATTGATCACAACTGTGTATGTCAGTTTTTCAAAATTCAAATCACATAAGTGGAAAAATTATGTTTATTGGATAGGTTATAAAAAGTGGTGTTTTGTATAGAATAGGTGTTTCATACATTAAATCTATTTATAAATCCTTGGGGTGTTACATATTTCTTCTTGGATACTCTTCCATAACCATGAGGTAAATCCTAGATCCCTGTCTGAAATAATAGCATAGGGAACCCCATGTAACCTCACAACCTCTTACACATACATCTTAACCCGATCATAAACTTTAGTGGTGTCCCTGTTCGAAATGAAATTAGTTCATTTCATCAATCGATCAATCACTACCCAAATAGTATTTTTTCCTCATGGAGTCTATTATAATCTAATAACAAAGTCCATGGACACCGCATCTCATTTCCAAACTAGCACCGGAAGAGGATGGAAAAAACTATAATGATTTAGATTCTATGTCTTTATATGTTGGAAGGTGTAGCAGCGGGACACATAATCTACAATGTCACACTTCATACCTGGACACCCAAATCATCATATCATATCATAATAAATCTTTATAGTTCCTAGATGAACATACCTTGAAGATCTATGATAGTCAAAAAAACTAATCTCCTCACAGATTCTGGGACAATAAATCGATCTCCAAAGCAGAGAATACAATATTAAGAGAGACCAACTAGAAACGGTCTCCCCACCATAAAGGGTTTATAAAATTACTTTGAACTCATCATATTCCTACTGAACCTTCATAATAGACTTAAGGATAGATGATGATAACTATAAACTAGTCAGAACCATACCTAAAACATTCTCCCACGTATCTAGATGCAACTGGGTGAAGAGACCCATAAGGTTCCACTCTTCCTTTGATTCCAAAACTAATTGTGATAGCACATTCCTACTAAGAGAATATGAAATGACATTCCCCTTACCTAGGGTTTGGGTGATGTCAAAGTTGAACTTATAAAGGTATCCCAACCACCACCTATATCTAAGATTCTAGTCTTTCTAAGAAAATATATATCTCAAACTCTTATGGTTAGAAAATACTATGAACCTCTCATCAAAGAGATAGTGCCACCAACAATTAATTGCATGCATAACTATGGAAATATCCAAATCATGAGTGGGGTATTTATTCTCATAAATCCTAAGATAACAAGTTATATAGGATACAACATGATCATCTTAAATAAGCACACAACCCATACCATCATCGAAATCATGACAGTACACCATATACCCCTTACCAGGCTCAGTTAAGATTAGAATAGGATTTGATGTTAGGATTTTTTCAGTTCATAAAAAGAAGGACTGAAATTGCGTATCCCTTGTGAATTTTACCCCTTTCCTGGTAATAGAAATCAAAGTTGATTTCATCTTTGAGAAATACTTGGAGAACAGATGATATTAACCTGTAAGACCAAGGAAGATATAAATCCTAAATATCTTTGGTGGCTCTTTCCATGACAAGAGAGCCTTCACCTTCTCATGATAAACTAATAATCCATGCTCAGAAATCCTATGCCCTAAAAACTTCACTTCTTGTATCCATAAGCAATATTTCAAAATCTTTCCATAAAAATGGTGACTCCTCGGTATTTCTAAAACCAAACCCATATGGTGCTTGTGGTCATGCTCGGAACTCGAATAAACCATAATATATTCTATGACCACTACCAAAAAACATGTTAAGATACTGATGGAATATATGGTTCATCAAGTCTATAAAAATTTTAGGAGTGTTAGTCAATCCAAAAAGCATCACAAGATATTTATAATAGTCATGCATTCTACTTAAATCCATCTTTAGAATATTATACTTCTAAACCCTAAGCTGATGATAAACTAACCGAAGATCGATCATTTAAAACCACTTTACCCCCCTTTAACTGATCAAACAAATCAACCATATAGGGAAAAGAATAATTATTCTTAATTATAAACAAGTTCAACTTATGATAGTCTACACAAAATCAAATTGAATCGTAAACCTTCTTATAAAGGAGCACTGGGGCTGCCCAAGGTAAAACATTGGAATAAAAAAACCTTTATCCATCAGATTATCCAAAAAAATCTTGAGCACTTTTAGATCCAATGGTTCTATATGATAAGTGGGTATCAAGATCGATAGCACACCCAGAATCAGATCAATCATGAACTCCACATACCTTTATAGAGTAATATTAGAGAATTCTCCTAGTAAAACATTAGTAAATTCTTGAAAACCTGTAGGAAGATCAATAAGTGAATAAACATCATCGGGATCAACTGATATAGTAGATAACAAACTCTTGAGCTCTAGACGAAAAGGTCATGCATGACTAGACCTCGGATCCCACCTTCCCTAAAACACCCAAGAGATTCTATCGATAGTAAGGAAAGATACATACAATCAACCACATCATGATGAGTGATAATCCAATCCATCATGGTGATGATGTCAAATAGATCTAGATCGACAACAAGGAAATATCATACAAACTCTGCATCAGTTATCGATAGTGAACAAGGAAATTGAAACCCCCACTCCTTCCTCTTCCTAATAGGTGTATCTAACTCCATAAAAAAGGACATGAGTTTCACTTGAAGTTTAAAAATATCAAAAAAAAATAGGTATAAATAAATGAGTGGGTGGAACTAGTATTGATTAAAGTAGTCAGTACAAAAGTTTCAATAAGGATGGTACCACTCACTATCATTGGACCCACATCAACCTCTTTTAGAAACTCATCCACTACGTGAAGGTTCTTTACTCCTGAATCCTATGGATGGATCCCTATAGTCCTTGAAGTATTTTATCACGCCATAGTGACCTTTGGAGTCGAAATCCCTAACCATAAAAAGGTGAAGACATAGCCTAACAGAATCATTATAGATAGCCATAACTACCATTACTATTTCACATCGTCACAGGAATAGAACAAGAATTTTGAGTGTACTCAACCTTGTCACACTGATAACAAGTCAGGGGAAATCTACTGGTTGTAACTGATGGTGTAGAGGAGGCCAGCTACTGATAACCACTTCCACCACTCCTGAAATGATCATTCAACTTCCTCTTCTTCCCATGTGTTCCACTAAAGTTGCAACTATGTTGAAGAGAAGTTCAAGAAGAGCCAACCTTTCCTGCCAATCCACCTCTGCCATCATATCCATGTCTCCATCTCTGAATAGGTAGAAATATTTTTCATGAATACCTACGATATGAATTATTTCAAAAACCCTACAGGTACTTATAATCATTCATTTAATCATTCTTTACTACCTCTGGAGAAAAATGAACCAACTTTGTGAACTAATTGGTGTACGATAAAACTAAATGCTCTATATGTTGTAAAGAGAGAAACTCTAGAGACTTCACCGTCACCAGAGACTCGGGATAGAACTACTGGAAGAAGAGGGTCTTGAAACCCTCCATTCCAATCTCACATGCCTATCTTCCTATACCATAGAATCTCTCCATCACTTACTAAGACCCTTAATTATGAACATATCACCCTTCAACTTGATATTCTTAGGTGTATTCATAAAGTTGAAGATATTTTCAATATTTTACATCAAGTCCTCCACCTTTTGGGGATCATTCATACCCTTCAAGGATGGTAGTTTCTTGGGTAGAAACTCCTTAGATTGATCCCTTACTCCTCTAACTCTAGGATGAACTTCAACAGTTATATTCTAGATTTATGGTAAATTTTGGTCCATGGAATGAACCGCTAGTATGATAGTCTCTATAAGATTCTAATCCAAATGTATATTCCCTTTAGGATCATCCATCGCACCCTCTTTTTTACATTTTTGAAGGCATCCCGAAGGAATATTATTGCACACTAAAAACAGAATAAATGATCAAATGACTGGAAAAATATTCTTTTAAATCGGAAAACCATAAGAAAAAAATGATATTAAGATCAAAAACTCAAAATATGAGACATAAATCCCAACATATCATGGTAACTTGAGTCTATTCATGGCAATAGCTTGTCAGTAACTCACCAAAACCTACCTCTCAAGTTCCCAAAATCCTATCTCTAATCTACCAACTTCCCAAGACTGAGCATAACCATGCTCTGATACCAAACCGTGATGAAATAACCTATATACTCCCATAAAACGGTACCCGATCCGACCCATCGCATACCTAAAGGGTGTTCCTGATCCCCACGGGATAATGACTAGCACCAGGGCATCAACAAAAAATAGAGGGAATTATTTTTCCCTACCTAAAGAAGACAACATTCTATATATATATATATATAATATACATGGTAGATGGAATTAGAGGAAGAGATAATATGAATAAATATATATGCCATAGATGAAAGAATACGTAAAAAATGATACAACTCAAAACTAGTTAATCTCCAAGGTATGGTTCTAATAGCAAAGAACACAAAAAAAAATTAGAAATAGTTTCTCCATGTGACAGCATAGGAAAAATCCCACCATCTCACCACCATCTACCTAGACATAGCTAATAGAAACCTCACCACCTCACTATAGTGTATTTTCTTTTCCTCTATCAAAAGACATAACCAGATCGATATACTTCTGAAGGGGTGAATAGGGTGTTATCTAAACAATCTCAGTAGGATCCCACCCTGGTGTTCTATAACAAGTCTATGTACAAAAATCTAAATATAATAAACTTTAAAGAAAAAAATTTATAATAATCAGTTAAATGGTTTTTATATCAATAGTGTAGTAAAACATTCCCCTTTATCCACATTTCCAAATGATCTAGGTAAAGTAATTTCAAATAAAAACACATATATAAAAGAAGTTCAAATCATGTATCACATATAATAACAAATACAAAACAAGAAAAACCAAAATCATAGGTAACATAATTCCAAGGATCACTACAGGTTAATCTAGTGAGAACACTCATACCTAAACATATACAATATGACGCATCAGGTATCCAGACATTTGCATCATATCTTGATAGAATAGAAACACCCCAGCAATTAAACCTCCCAAAAGGTATAAAAATTCAAGGGAACAATGAGCCTAGAGGGAAAAGGAACACCCCATGAGTGAACCCCCCAACAACATCAAAGAACGAGTCATATTACCACACCTTCCACCTAATTACCCAAGGATTCCCGTGTGTTATGTTTTCCAAACCATTTCATCAAAACCATGATTTGAAAACCGTTTCATAAATCCATTTTTCAATTCTTCAAAATTACCCTTTTATTTTACCAAAACAAGGTGAAAATCATCTTTTCTCAAAAACCCATTTGCACACACCTAAAAATCAATCAATAAATCATTACATTTTATTTTTACAATGATTTATCAAAACCATAGAAATCAATGTTCATCCAACACATGCTAGATATGGAACCGCCTAACTCAACTCAAGACACACATGCCCGCAGTAGAATCCAACAAAAAGGAAGGAATGAAAAGACAACACTAGAGTCCCTAGAACCTATTCCCATTTATTATAATCAATTTAACAAGAGAAGAAGTTAGAGGAGCATATAAATGAAACATACTTTAGTAAACTCATATTCTACTCTAAAACTAACATAAAGGTCAGCCTCCAGGAGAAGATTGCACAAAATATCTCAAAAGGATCAAGAATAACATCACTATAATATAAAAAAATCAACAAACGTAGTACAATGGAACTAATGAGATCAATGGAAATGAATAATAATAAAAATAGCTTACCGAGAGTGACATAGTGAAACCCCCATGAAGATAAATTGTCGATGAAAATGATCCAGAAGGAGAGAAGGTCCCCAAAATTTTCTAGTACAGCTCCTAGATTTTGAGGTATTAGCCTGCACATCGAATGAAAAGAATCATACATGTAGCATGGTAAAAACTGATGCTCCTAAAACTTTCACAACATGGACCCCTTTTATGATGTGAATTTCACGAATTACAATATACACTTAAAAATGCATCACTGCATATTAAAAATCCTAAACCCGATGATCTTACTACTTGAACCAATTTCATGGTGTGTAAATTTTTTCACACTATGAATTAGTTCACAACATCTTCCCTACAACAAATTCACATTGTGTAAATAGTTAACAATATGAATGTTTCAAATAGGAAGAATCTACATAAAAATTTAAAAAATCTCCCAAGTAAATCCAGACCGAAAAGAACATCCCCTTAATCCTTTTACACATTTATACTTAGACCACTTTAATTCAAACAAATATACATCCCCAAAACTTAGGTCATTTTCTTCAAAAAACACTCTCCATCCTCAAAAAACCTGAACTGCACCCAAACAAAGAGGGAAAAGGATATAGGAGATGTAACTGAAAGAAGTTAACAGGATGTTACAGGTCCAAACAAGTTATTTTCATCTACTTCATCCCAACAATATGAAGTCTGACACAACTTTCCATATGATTCCTCTAAATGTGTTATCTGTATATAGGAATGAAAATTTTTATTATAAGAAAATTAAACTAATGAAATATGTTGATCATAAATTCCCTTGTAATCCATTGAATAATATCAAGGAATTTTTCCAAAGGAAGAATCATTCATTCTAATTTTCCATCATATTGAGGATGAAAAGTTGTATTGGAATTTAATTTTTTACCCAATGACTTATAAAGTCCTTTCCAAAAGTTAAAAGTAAACATGGGATCATGTTCGGATACAATAAAGATAAGAACTCTATGTAACTTGATTATCTCCTCGAGATACAGTTGATAAATACAATCTAAAGACATATTATCTCAAATATAAATTAAATGTGTATATTTATTCAATTGATCAATAATTACCCAAATTTCATTATTACCTCAAGATGAATTTGGAAATCCCATAAAAATTTCCATAGATAAATTTTCGCATTTCCACTCTAGAACTGGGAAAGGATAAACCCTACTTTTTTTAATTGTACTTTGTATTTAACTTATGGAAGAGATAAACATTTCATGGTAAAATTTGCAAAGTCTTCCTTCATTCAATCCCACCAGTAATACTTCTGGATATCTCTATAATTCTTAGTATAGCTAGGATGAATAGAAAAGAGAGATCTATGAGACTCACTCAATAAATATTTTTTCAAATGGGAGATAGATGGAACACATAACCTTTTTACAAATCACAAAACACCTTCCTTGTCAATTTTAAATTTAGGAAACTTACCCTTCTTTATCAGTTCCACCATTTATTTAAAATCATGGTCTTTCTTTTGATCTTGTTTAATTTTTTATGTCAATGATGATTATGCTGAAACCGTAAAAAATGAAGTTTATGAATGCACAATTTCTAAGACAACAACCATTAAATAATTTACTAAAGGACCATGTTTTAAACATATCATGGTTAATGATTTATTTTATTTATGACTCAAATAATCAACTACATTGTTTTCTTTTCATGGATGATAATGAGACATGGAATCATAATATTTTATTAGTTCAATCCATATTACCTACCTCATATTAAACTCTTTCTGATTAAATATATACTTCAAAATTTTATGATCACTATATATTTAAAATATTACTCCATATAAATGATTTATCCAAATTTTTAAAGAAAAACCCGTAGCATCTCATTCCTTCTCCTGTGTAGGATAATTTAGCTCATGAAATTTTAATTGACTTGAAGCATAAACAATTACCTGATCATTATACATCATAACACAACCAATATTCTTCAAAGTATCATCATTGTAGATAAATCAATTACCATTTCTAAGGGGTAGGGTCAAAAATAGATCATTCATCAATCTTTGTTTCATCTCCTGGAAACATTTATCACACTCTTTTATCTAGTTGAATTTGACTCCTTTTTGAGTTAACTTAGTTAATGGGAAAGATAACTGAGAAAATTTTTTAATATACCATCGGTTGTAACCTATTAATATAATAAAACCTTAAATATATATAAAATTTTTAGTTCCTTTTCATTTTCAACCACTTTATATTTAGTAGGGTTGATAGTTATTCTATCTTTAGAAACAATATGCCCAAGGAATGAAATTTACTGCAACCAAAATTCACATTTACTAAATTTTTCTCATAAAATATTTTCTTTCAGGGTTTGAAAAAAATCCTTAGGTGTATTTTATGAACCTCATGGATTTTAAAATATATGAAAATATTAAAAATAAACACAACCACAAAATTATCCCAATATTTATAGAAAAATCTATTCATATGATTCATTAATACAGTTAGTGTATTAGACAACCCAAAGGGAATAACCACAAACTCACAATGCCCATATCTATTCTAAAACTCCAACTTTGGAATATATTTCTCCTTCACCTTCAATTGATGTTATCTGAACCTAAGATCAATCTTTGAAAAATACTATGCTCCCTGAAGATGATCAAGAAAATAATCGATATGAGATAAAGGATACTTGTCCTTAGTAGTGATTTTATTCAAGGATAAATAATAATAAAAATCCTCATTTAACCATATATCATTTCAAAAAATAAAATAGGATCACCTCATGGTAAAGATTTGGGATAAATGAAACCTTTATCAATAAATTCCTACAACTTATTTTTTCAATTCCAAAATTTCTACTTGAGCCATTCGATAAGGGGGTTTTAAAATTTTCTTAGAATTAGGAACTAATTCAATAGTAAACTCAACCTCCAAATCATAAATAACACTAGGAAAATAATTAACAAATACATCCATATATTTATTCACTACTGGAACATCACTAATTTGAATAGTTTCTTTATTTTCAACAATATGAGTTAGGTAACTTTCACTACCACCTTTAATAAATTTCTCAATTTTTTGATATGTTATCAAATTTAAGAAATAATTGAATATAAATTTATTATCTCTATAATATATCTTATCATGATAAATTGAAATTCAATCCATACCCATAATAAAATCAAACTCTACTCTTGTAAGTTCAACAATATTTTTAGGAAAAACTATCCCATTGATAAGAATAGGAATATTCCTATAAATCTTGGTTGCTTAAATAATTCCATCGGGAGTTTTTACTAAAATTTATATCTTCTTTTCATGCGGTGATATCCACATTTTACTTGAAATTTTCTCAAAAATAAATGAATTTGAAGATCCAAAGTCAAACAAGGAATCATCATAATTCAAAAAAAACAAATAGCATGCTTATCACCACTTCATTAGTCATCCCAACATCTACCGTGGTAGTAGAAAATGATTTTTCCATACCTTTTTTCTTTCAATATTGATGATTTACACCCTGAGTAACTAACTTCAGACACACTTTAGCCTAATTCTCCAACTTATTTCAGTTAAAACATTTCACCATTGGATAATTATCTGTTACCCCATTATTAGATTGATCAGGACTCTTTTCTTTGCAGTCATGGTCCATATGACCAAACTTATCACACCAGTAACACTTTCTAGATCCTATAAAACATTCCCTAAAATGTATTTTACCACACTTGGAATATGTTGGGGGATTACCAATATATTTTTTAGTTGACTTCTTCTCTATTTCTTCCCACCTTGACCGCTTCTTACTCTTATCAACACGAGGAACATAAGTGTCATTAAAATTCATTTTAACTTTCTTAGCAGAATGAAAAACTTTCTTATTACTTTTAAATTCTCTTGAGGCCAATTATCTTTTTAAACTAGGTTTTAATCCTGAATAAAATATGTTAATTTCACTATCAATGTCCCAAATATAATTCGGTGTGTACCTATCCAATATTTAAAAATTTTCTTCATACGCGGATACTAAATCCTCCTCATTTTGACTTAATTCCAATAATTATTACTCCATTATAAGTCAAACATCCTTAGGAAAATATTTCTCTAGGAAAATATTCTTAAATTTATCTCATACCATTTCATCAAGATATCCTACCTCTATTTGGTATTCTTAACCAATTACCTCCATCAATCAACTTCACCTTAAAAATGATAAATGGAATGAGTTTCCTTTTTACATTATGAACATCCCATGACATAAAATATTTTTTATAAAGCATTGATATATCCTAAAGTTACCACTAGATCTAAGGTTCCACTAAAATCTAATGGGTAATATTTCATAAAATTATCTACAATGTTCGTGTTCCTCTATGTAAAATCTGGTTTCTCTCTTATATGGATTCCACCACTATTTATAGTCTGTGTCAACTGAGACATCACTACAAAAAACTGCATAGTTACAGTTCCAACCATTCCAGACTACTGATTTGGTAGGATATTTTCCTCTTGATACCTTCCTACTTTAGTTTCTCTATTTACTCTATGAAAAAAACACTCTAAGAATACATGAATTAAATGAAGCAACATGGTAATCTTCAAATATTATATCAACAAAACCATAATGTATAATCTCACAAGTGTATTCTATTAACAATATATTAACCTCTAATGTTATCTAAACCATTAATATGATAACAACTATAAGTACCCAACCTTAAAAAATTACATAATCTTGATTTTTTATACAATAATTCACTTTATTGCATTTCAAGTATCTTTATAATTTAAAGTTTTAGAGAATTAGGTCATAAAACTTATATAATAAACTCATATATTACAAATTTTTGATTTCCAATAATTTTCCATTTTTCCATAATATAAAATTTTTAAAAATAAACATGATCTTTTTATGAAAAATCTTAATGAATTTTAACTTCACTTCTTCTTTGTTCCTACTCATCCTTAAATCTTATTAAAAACATTTGAAAATGTGGAGTGAAAATAAAAAGCTCAGCAAGGAAAATGAAGTAAATAAATTTGTTAGTTCATTGAAAGACTTGAAACCTTTTTTACATTATTCTTTAAGTATATAAAATAAATTATATCCACATGTGGTAAACATTTTTTCTCAAAGAAAACCATTAAAAATCCATAGTAAGCAATAAAAACCCTTGTAAGAATCTTAGAGTATTGTATTAATAAATCATGTTCACTAAAGTCATGAATAAATAGATCCTATCTAAATCCATATGAAAAACCTCTTTGGTTAACTCCCTCTTTATTTACTTTAAATACAAGGAACATTGCATAACGCATTAGAGTGTTATATCATACCCATATAAGTTATATCGGGCTTACCCATCGTATAAGTTGTATCGGGAACACCTATCATCATCTATAATGTTAAAGTACCATATTATGAATAAAAAAATCAATATTTCACCTTTTCAATATAAATCCCATTAATAAATTCTTTTAACTCATTCACAAAAAAAATTCTAGATATCAAAATATCCTTTCTTAAAAAACACTTTTTGAAAAGAACTAGAAATTCCCATAAAAACATCTAAAATAGTTTTCATTGAAAACCCATGGAATCATTTAAAGGAAAGAAAATAAATAATATTATTCATGATAGTGGAAAAATTTGATCAATTCATATATGTTAAAATTTAAAATTCAATTTTCCTTTTGTAAATAAATTAAAAACGTTCCGTATAAAATGTGTAAAAATATTCCTTTTGAAAACCTTTGAAATATAGTCAAAAGATATATAAAAAGTCATTTATATTAATTTTCTATAATTAAATATAAATATATCCATAAAATAATTTTAATAATAAGTACATAGAGGAAAAATATTTTGAAATTAAATCATTAAAACATTTAAAACAAGGTTCTAAGGTAAAGTGTCTCTTCGATAAATTTTGAATCAAAGGAACATTGAAGGAAAGAACTTGGAATGAATTTGTAAATACTTTAATTTCATAAAGGAATAATATAATTCATCCATAAGGAAGTTTATACACCACACAATAGAAAACATGTGCTATAAATAGCTTACGTCTCAAAGAAAAGGAATTGTGACTAAAAATCCATTACATTGAGTCTGACTCATCATGTATGCTCTTTATCTAGATAAATAATAAAATTATGTTAATTATTTACCTAAAAAGTATAATTTTTAAATTTTATCACTTCTTTTATTTTACTTTTTCATATATCATATTCAATTACTTAATTAATTAAATTCACATCGGATGTTTTGAGGATATCAAACTCATATGTCCAAAATGTCTTCGGTAGTATAACAATAGTCAAGAATATCCTGAAAATATAATTTTAAAAATATTAATAATGTTATAATTATCATTTTTATACATTAATTACACTGTTTATAACCAACCATGTAAGGTTCTTATGAAAAATGAATTATGTTACATCATAGAGATGGTAGTCCGTACGTACATATGAGTAAAGTTTCCATTTTTCAGAAAATGTGTGGTAAAGAAGGTAAGTATCATTTTATATTTAAAAAATGATGAAAATATAACAAATATAATAATATTTATTTAAATAAACTTATATATACCATCCATGTTAGACAGTGTTAAAAAATAAAATGCATCGGTTCACGAGGCGGTCGTCTATATGTATGCACGAGTGATGTTTTCATTTTTTACCGAAAGATAAATAAAGAATTATAATATTTATTTACCATTAAATAATTAAATTTATATCATATATCTCATATTATTTCATTTTAATCCATTATTTTTACCATCCAAAATATGCAATGATGAAAAATAAAATATATCATCATGTGAGGTGATAATCTTCACGTATGCATGAGCGATGTTTTTATTTTTTGTTATATGGTTTAGTATATGAAAAATGGTTATTAAATAAACATAATAAAAAATTAGTATTTTTTATATACTTATGTTATTATATCAAAATTTTTAGGAGAAGTTTGAAGGAGGTAAAATAAGAAATAAAAAAGAAAATGATCAGTTGAGAACTGTACCTCCTCTTTGGAGAACCTCCTTAGGTTTATACTTAAATCATTCTTAGAATTGTATTATATTCCAAATAGGGCCTCTAGAAGAGGTTAGGGATGTTATGAAAGGATTTGGGTAGTTATTTTCTTAGTTAATATTCTCTTTAAGTGTGGATAAAAAAGGGAAGGGTTTCTTTTTATAACTGAGGGAGAGGACACACTTAGAAGTTTTCAAAATATTAAAATATATTAATTTCTTACTCCAGAAAATTGGATCCAAAATGAATTATTTTCAAAAATATAATAATTTTTTTAAATATGACCATTAAATTGGATTTAGAGAAGTTTTTATTTCATTTTAAGTCTTATCATTTTATTTTTAACCCTTTTAACTTGCTTTAACTCTCACACGATAACTAGATTTTTTACCAAATTTACTATTCATAATGAAAAAAAATGAAATTGAAATAATTATCAAATTTTGAAATGATTATTATAAATATGGATTAAATTTTATAGAAATCAATTTATATAAGTTTAAGAAATTAATTTAAAAACAAACCTGCAAAACGCAATGAAAACGGCTTTCCAGAAAAATGCCTTTTATGTATAAAAAAGTTTCTATAAAAAATAATGTTTAATGTTGATCCCAATGAATTTTATTGGATTATTTTTAATCAAAATGAACTAATGAAATTTTAAGACTAAAATTAAATATAATGAGGCTTTTTAAACACTTGAAAAGAAAATATGGTTTTTTAAAAAATTGGTACTTTCTATTATTCACCAAAAAAACCATCTTTTTCAAAAAATTCTCAAAAATTCTCTGTAAACTAATTTTTAATTTCTAAAATCAAAACAAAATTCCATTTTTAAAATTCAAACTCTATAATTTTAAAATTAATCTTCTGAATAAACTCGTATAATGCAAGAAAATTGGTTTAGTCAGATTAAAACTATTTTCTTTTTTATTTAGGAATTAATTATTGTTCTTATAATGAATATAACTCTATAAAATAAAATAAATATCAATAAGGCATGAAATATATTTATTATTAACATTACTTGGTTTTTTACAATTATTTCTATCCATGTGACTATTTTATTTCTATTGTTATCTCATCCAATGATATCTTATTCTCATTTAATTATTTTTATATAATTATTTTAGTATTTATTATTTCCATATTATTTATATTATTTTAGTTTTCATTTTTAACTACCCCTTATTTATCATATGATATCATCCTTTATATGATTTATCTATTTCCATAGTAAACCATGAAGAATTACATGTATGATCTAAGGATAAATGATTAAAAATGATAAATTTTCTTATATTTATATGATGTACTTAAAATTTCAAATATAATGTAATGATAAAGTATGTATCTAGACTCCTAGGACTATTAAACAGTTGGATCCTAAGTATTTTGATCTATATATTTTGTACCATTTCAATAAATGACCACTAGATTCAGGTTACTAGAGTTAGAGGTATTACACTGTGGCCTATTGGAGGTGGGTTTAGAAGTCACTATTTATCTTTTTGTCAACTCGAGAGGAGCCTTGGTGAGTTCAGGACATGACATCACTATAGTAACATATTTAAATATAGATCTTTACATTCAGATCTTTTTAACAATACGTCTTAAATTTATTTAAGATGTAAATTTACTTTCATATTGAATTATACTGGTATTATTATATATTGGTTATATTTTTAAAATATCTAAGTTCAAATATACTCTCATTAGTCTCATAGAAATTATATTTTGAAAATATATATTTCAAAGAAACATACACTTTTTTGTAAAAAAAATAATGATTATTTCTCTTATAAGAACATTTAACAAATAAAGTTTATAATTGTGTCTCATGTGTAAAATTTATATTTCAAGAGATGTGTCATTAAAATGAAACTATTTTTATATCATTGATTGATATTAGGAACTCTTTCCCTCATATTTTAACTAATAACTTGGATAAAACATATTTAACTTGTATAGAACTCCTTTTATCCTTTCTTTTCAGTCCATGTTATAAAATGGATCAAATCCTAAATCATGTGAATAAAAACATCATCTAATTTTATTTAAAAATATTTTTACATATGAATTAGCATATCTCATAAGGGAATAATGAGATAATAAATGTATATCTTATTTACAATTTTAATCCATCAAGCATAAAGTAATTCTTTTCATTTATTGTTTCTATAGTATTAACACTTTCCACTTTATTTATAAAAACATAAATATTTTTAAATTCTATACATATTGAGAATAATTGTATAATTTTTAACATAGACTATGCATAGAGTTTCATATACCCCTTTAGGTATTCTAGTTAATCACATATCCAATGTATGGGCTTTCCATAATGGAAATAGTGACCTTCCTTCCTCGCACCTCATTTAGGTTTCAATAACCTAATCATATTATTAGACCTTCCGATAGTTTTTTCTTCTTCTGGATTAAAATTTTACTCTTTTTCACTACCATCACAGTATTATAGATTAGACCTTCCAAATCATGTTTTATTATCATCAATATATTTAGGAGATCGAGTAAACGTTTATTGAACTCATTCATATTGTAGTTCATAATAAATTTTTGAAACATTTCTAGTAATGATTGTAAAATTAAGTTCATATATAGATCCATCCTTAGTGGAATAATATTGAGTACATGATATAACATTGAATTTCCTTTGGTTATTTTGTATTTAAACATTGCTTTCTAAAACTTTTATCCATCATGACTTGTTTGTTATTGATAGTGTCTCTTTAGTTCATATATCTACTTAAAAATATCCTTTTTATCATATTCAATTTGTGACTTAGGTTCTATAGATATATGTATTGCAGTGTATATATCAATAAAATATTTTTTTTACATCAAATAAACAATCATATCCTCTTATTGAACATATTCACCATTAATTTGTTTAGGAAGGGTTCTCTAAAGCATGGAGTTTTTTTCTTGATTGAAAAAAATTATAAAATTTCAATACCAATCCAAGAAGTTTCTTTAGTTTATAAATATATTTTCTAAAATTGATCTTAAATACAAGTTTGGTGAAAGTGTCATTTTATTTACAATTAAATCATTTATCTTATGATTATCATGTTTTATGAGTATTTAATAAGGATTATCATTAAATATTATTCCAATAAAATGACGACCCATTTTCCAAAACATTACCATATCTATTAGTATAGAAATATCCATATTTTACTAAAATTTGAGTCACTTTTTGATTTCTCACATTACTTAGGTTTTCAATCATGTTAATCAGATCATGTATGACTCTGAGATAGTTGAGTGGATAACTACTTTCCCAAATCTATCATATGAATTATTCCAACATAGTTTCTTTAGGCACCAAATCTTATTCAGTTCACTCAAGTAAGGGTGACCTAAAGGTTGAATATAAGAACCTAATCCCATTAGGGTCACACATACCTATTATATCTTCAACAAAATAATCCATGGGAACACCCAAATTTTCCATAAACTACTATCCATTTGGACAATCGAGCTATTAACATATGTTCACTATATATGAAATCTAACAATTAGTGTTATCAAAGGGTTATTTAATATCTCACTATCTTATCTTATGTATTACCTATATGTATACATGCTTATAATGATTTATTTTTATATTTTATAACTTCTACCAAATTAATATGTTCTAACCATATTAGTGTATACAACTTTATGCAACTATTTATTTGCGTCACTTACCTAAAAATAAAATTTAATCTCATCTATGTATATCCAAATGTATCTAATGAATAAGGTACATGAAACTATTTTATGTAAATATTTAGAATATTATGAAAGAAAAATCAATTTGAGATAATATATGGTATGAAAGGATTTCATCCCCCACCTTTATAAAATAGAGTTCAGGATGCCACATAGATGAGAATTCATATCCAAAGACTCATTATCCATGGATTAATACTCAATATAGGCCTTAATTCAAATATTATATTGAATCATATGGTGCATAAATCATAATTATTCTGTATACTATTGAATTATAACCCAAACAATCATAATATTGGTTGAAAAAAAAACTAAATCCTATATATGTTGTTCCTAACAAGTAACTCATAATATAAATGGTATAAAAATTATATGAAGTAGTTTATATCATAAATGGTTACCCTATACCCAACTCAAGTATGTACTTTTATTACTATCAAATGTATACAGGATGATATGTGTGTGTGTGTGCATGTTTATCTTACCAAAATCATGTTGATACTTCTTCTTCCACTATATTTATGGCAATGTATTTAGATTACATGTCATATCAAAAGGTTATAGCAGTTCACATTCTATAATTAGAACCTATATATACCTTGACAGTAATCTTAAATTAATTTCATGTGGTCTAGATACATCATAATTATAGGACATATATGATGTGTGGCCATCAGATGATGGGGATCATAAGCATTGATACTTCTTCTCATTAAGTTTTCACTTGGTGATCTCAAGTAGATGATATCATGAGGACTGGTCTGCCAGTAGGAACACCAAATGTTTTAGTTTTCATTGGTTGTTTTTATCTATGAACATGTGTATTGTTCTCCTAACTTGAAATCATTATCAATGTGTAACATTTGATATCATACTTTGATGCAAGTAAAAAACCATGACATTGAAGTCATGGCAAGGTAGCTTGTATTGGGTGTATATTTGGTGGTATGGCATTGGTTGATTGATCAAGATAGAATTTTTTGTTTCCAAGTTGAGGAAGTGTTATCTAGATCCTAGTTATTAGGATGGTAGTACCTTCATTAAATCCATGTTCATGGTAGAATATGGTAATTTCATCTAGTTAGATCAATGAATAATAAAGCAAGAACGAATGATGACATAAGTTGTGCATCCTTCTTTATTAGATATCATGAGATAAATAGATTATATTACACAGTGTGTATTCATAATATGGTTGTCATTACTACGACTATTCCTTATCTCCTTAGGGTAATTAATGGGTTACTAGACTCCACTCCTGATCTGTGAATAGTATTCACTACTATCGAGATAAGCACCTCATGGGTCACACCCAATATCATATTCGTAAGTTTTCCCCATTCAATTGAATATGAATATAGGATAGGGTGGGCCTCGCCATAGGGTCTGATATTTTTCTGAGAATAAACGATTGTTAATGAATAAATAAATTTATTATTATTCAAGTATCGAATAATTGGATTTGATTTTTTTTAAAGTACTCGTAATACATTAAGTAAATATGTGGAAAAATATTATACGAACAAATATTGTTTTAATATTTAATGTTCGTTTAATATTTATAGGAATTATAAGTGAGTCAAACGAAGACTCTCTTTTATCACATAATATATTTATTATATATTAAAAATGATAAAAATATAAATGACATTATGATGTCATTAGTTCATCAGAACATGTCATTTATTGGTTATTTAGTGGGGATTATATATACTGGGGTCAGGGAACCCATTTCGGCTATTTAATTCCTGCTATATAAGTGAAGAGAAGATCGTTTCCATGGGAATATTCGTTCCCATGATTTTGAGAGCTCATATCCTTATTTTCATATCCAAGAGAAATAAATTTCATGTCCAAGCATTCATTCTTTGGTTTCATTCACGAATCAAAATGGGTGGGATCATGGTAATCATCGTGACATCGAAGAATTCATCAGAGCTCCACACTAGCACCCGTAATTCGAAGAACGACATTCATGTGGACTCTTGAAGTGAGTTTGGATGATCTAGAGGGTTTTGGCCTTAGATCCTTTAAGAAACAGTCATCGATGATGAGATGTAGTCAAACGTACTGCCGATTAAAATGAGATAATCATTTATTTATTTATTTTTGCTTAAATAATTAATGTGAGATCCTCAACCCTTTACCAAGTCTCAAATCGCCAAAAATGACAAAGTTTCATCGCTCTAGTGATGAAAATTTTAAAACATCCAACCCACCGACTCCCGTTGTACACACCAATACCATCAGTTTAAACAATTTAAAAAAAAGGAATGAATCCATTAGTAATATAAACACTTTATATTTATGAATAATAAAAAAATATGGAACAATTAATTAATGAATAATTCAAATATATAAACATCAATATACATTCATTAAAATTTCATAAATAAATAACTTATAAATATTATATAATTTAAACATGTTTTTTTAGATATTATATAACATATAAATATGATCAGTTCACATTTACATTTCAATATAAACTCTTCATATTTATTCATTTAAATTGAAAAGATATGAAATCATCTTATTAAAATATATGATTCTCTGTGAAATATAAACTCATTCATATTTCTTAATATATAAACACACTACTAATTATATAAACAATTTATATTATTATAATATCATATATCTTATCTTTATTTAAATCTTTGATCTAATCATTCAAACCCATTTTGGGTTGTTTTAAACAAATTTCTAAAATAAGGTATATAATATGAATAATTCATCATATAATTAATCAAAATTTCATAAAAAATATAAGTTTGTTCATATTTTTCCTTATTTTACAATTTATAAACAGTCTATAAATTAATTTATAACTTTAAAAAATTTACTTCATATTAAAATCATAAACATAAACCCTGAAAATTCATTTTAAACCTTCATTTGATCCACTAAAACACATTTTGATACAATCTTAATCCCCTTTCAGATTTGATGGAGGCCGATAGGGTCTACATCGAGATATTTAATTTAATAATTAATATTAAATAATTGAATTTTTTAAATGATGGCATCACATGAGAAGAGTAGTGGACACTACATTTTCCATGTTATAAAACCCATCTAAAAATATTTTTCTTGGTAGTGTAGGTAGAAAACTAGACAAAACATAGGTCCCCAAATCATAATGCGACTAGAAAACTGGTCAAGACACAACCTTGTTGTGGTGATCTATTTTGATATATATTTTAGTGTTTTTTATTTCTCAACATGGGAAATATTATCTTATAATTATCCCCATTTCATAGAAAAAATAATGAACCAGTTCCAAACAAGACAATATACTACCCTTGATGTCATATTCCATTCTTTACACAGGCAACAAACTAGACACTTCATTTTTCACGTCGATCTATTGAATAAATTTTCAACAATTGGAACATTGATTTGAAACAACTATTGGATTTTGATGGGGATAAAACTTATCCAAATATAGTGGAAATAACCACCCAAACCAATTCACAAGATCCAACCAATCCATTTTAATTTAAAATTCATAAATATAAATAATATACTACCTTTTAATAGAGAAGAAACATAACCTTTCATTCTTCATTACCAATAAAGTCAGTTCATGTTATGTGATCTTGTGGGAGATCTATCAGTGGTAGCTAAAGGAATCTTAACTCCAAGGTATCCATTAGTTGAGTGAATCATCAAGAACACTTCTTGGTAGGATTCTCCTTACTCAATGACCTAATAGAACCTTTATCAAAGGAGTAATAAGTGTATAAAAGTATCAATTGTTGGAGTTAGTTCCCTAAAACAAACTGGATTTTTACTTTAAATTACCATAATATTAATAAATATATTATCACATGATAATTTTTCTTTTTCATAACATTAATTTAATAATATTATTAGAGTATTTTTCACAGTGAAAGGTTGTAGCTATTCACCACAAATAATGAGAACCTATAGATATTATGACAATATTCTAAAACACATGTCATGTGATCCAAATAACATCTATATAACGAGACACATATAGTGTTTTACTATCAGGTGTCAAAGTCTAATAAGACATTCATACTTCTTATAATGAAGTTCACACTCAATAATATCTAATAAATTAAGTTATGAGGGAAAACCCACCTATGGGAATTCCAAATGTTTATGTGTCATTGGATATTCAAATTTGAATATATGTGTATTGGTCCTTATACTTGAAATTATTATTAGATTGTATCGTGAATTGTGTACTTTGATGTATGGATGAAAACTATGATGACATATGTTTCCAGTGTGGTAACATATGTTGGGTGTGTCATAAGTGATATATCATTAATTAAATAAGTCAAAAAAGGAATCGTCCCTTTCGAGTTAATGAAAGAAGATATGTATGGCTCTTTTCTTTAAATAGAACTATTTTATTAAATCCATTCTAATGGTAGTTCATCAATAGGTTCATTTCAGATAGTCAAAGAAAGATAAATTAAGCATATTGGGTGATGACACAATTCTACATCAAGCTTGATAAGATATCGAGACAAGGGGTTATATACAAAGTAGCATTTATCGGAAGGTTGTTATCATTGTGATATAAAATTATTTATCTATGGGAATCTTGATGTGATGTTAGATGTTGATTTTGGACTTTAGGTAAGTTCATCTAATGTCATTGAAAAAGAGATGTAGAGGGTCATGTACTAAATGTATCCAAAATCTTATTAAGTTCTATTGAATTTAAATAATATAAATAAATATTATTCTCATCATGTGGAATAATAACTATTCAAGTATCATCAATCACATACATTAAATCACTAGAAATTCAAGTTTAGAATATGTGTGTTGAATATTATCTCTTGTTTATTATTCACAAGGTAATAAATAAATATCTATTTATTCAATAATTTAATGAATGTATTAATATAAATATTTATTTTGTTACATGGATATTAAAATAATTATTTATTCATGATCTTATTCAATATAATATTAATAAATATTTATTTATTTTTGAGTTTAGTGAATATAATATTTATTTATTTATTGAATAAATAATATATTTATTAGATTAAATATGTTATTATTCAAGATTTGATAAATACCGAGGAGGATTATTGGGTCGAGTTAAGGGTTTTATGAAAATGATATATTTATTTAATATCATTTAAATAAATATTTTTTTTATTTATTTAATAGATTATGTTTAAATATGCACATGTCAAGTGATATAATAATATTATCATTATTATTTGACATGGGGAATATATTGGAGGGAGTATTTGATAAAGGGTATTAGCACAATTATCAAAAATTAACTCTAGTTATATATTAAGATTTATATCATTTTAGAGTACATTAGTTGATTGTTCACAATTGTGAGACTCTAGAAATTAGCTCAAGCCCTGTAGAGAAACATTATCCTCCCTCCCTTTCAAGAAAAAGAGATTACAAGAGAGAAGTTTCTCATTTTGATTGATGGTGAATGATGTGAAGTGCTAAGTTTCTCCATACTGGCACCCAGAATACCAAGAGTGTTGTTAAAGGATTCATGGAGCATGTGTGGGTACAATTATAGGAATACTCATTTTGATTATCAACTGAAATGATGAAACAAAAATAGAGGTGTTGAAATTTATCATAAGGAATTATCATGTTCTATATAATTATTATTTTTAATTAATTATGAATTAAATATAAAAGATACTCTCTTAGAGGATTATGAGATTTTATTCATCAAGTTATTATACAATTATCTGTTGAAAATGATTAAAAAATATTGTTAGGCACCGGCCTTAAGTATTCACTGAACCCTGTAACCTTTAAGTTGTATCAATGAGGCCACATTATACTTTATAATTATTTATTATTTGTCTGATCAATTTCTATATTTTTTTACTTTCTTTTCATTTCAAGAATTATATTCTTAATCCAAATGTAAAGATAAATCATTCATTTAAATTTATATGACTAAAAAATATAAGGAAAAATGAATAACACTAGAAGATATCATCCAAATGTCATGAGGTTGTTGGACAAATGACATGGATACAGAGTGTGATGGTAAACTGTGCATCATGTACCCACATCCAACCACACAAGGTGCATGATGCATTAATAACAGCATGTCGTGTGAATGAGTATGCAATGTCATTACACATTATGCATTGAATTGCATCCTATAACATGGCTTGGTAGGGATTACATATCATGTGGCTGGTGTACACATCAAATAACATCACATGGTTTTGACTTTTATTGAGTTGTGGCAAACCGCGTGGTCAGAGTAAATAGTGCCATTACATGTCACATGTTGACTACCAGATGAGCTATACTTCCAGAACATAGAGTGTAAGTTAGATTTACACATCATGTAATATGTGATAACTTGTGCAAGGTACATGCTGATATTTTAGGTGTGCTATGTGGGAGGCCAAAATTAGATTATATGGTGTGTCTTTACATGTCATGTAGCATGTGTCAACTTATTCAAGGTTTACATTGAGATAGGAAAGTCTTGTGACTCAACATGTGTATAACTAAAGAAAAACTGAACTACAAAGTGTGTAGATGGTTTTGTACATCGTGTAATGGGTTTTTCTACACCAGGTACATGCTGAGTAATTTTTAGTGGGTTGTGTGGATATAAATGATTAAAAATTATTATATGTGTAAATTTTGAAACTAAAAGATGCGTAATAGCCAAGTTCACATTGTGTAATTCATGTTCATAGCTAGTGATACATGCCACATATATTTATGTCATGTCGTACGATTATACACATTGCTAAGACTATGTGGATTGACCCATGGTACTTCACACTATATGGGAATACGTGATGTGTAAGTACACAGTACAGGATGACCGTACATAGCATAAATCACAAGGCGTGTTGAGTGAAAGAACACACCATGTAATAATTAAACTCTAAAAATGGATTTAGTCAAGTGAAAAATTCATACAATGTGTTGCCTCCCATAAGTACATATCGTGTACTTAATTAAAAATATTAAGTTTTAATTTATTTAAATTATACATGATGGGAATCTTGTTGTTTCTCAATGATTGTTGGGATAGAAAATTAAAATAAAAGGATTAATTAAATAATTAATTCATAGATTAATTTATTAATTTGAGTAAATTTACCTTAATGAGAATTAATTTAAATGAATACATTGTAGTATGTGTAGTCCTTATATGTTATGATTGATCGTAATCTTGATAGAACTGTGTATGTGTTGGGATTATTTAATTTATTTATTTATTACTGGTCTGAGTAGAATGGAAAGATAAAGGTGAATTTTATTTTAGAAATTAAAATAAAATGAAATGAAAAAAATAAGTTATATATTAAAAAAAATTGGAATCATAGGGGAATAAATAAAATGAAAATGCAAGGTGAAAGGGGAGTTTAGAAAAAACTCAATTTGAGTGCATGCATCTCCTCCCCCCAAAGGCTTGAGGGTTATGTTATATCTTGTCTTTAATGATATCCAAGATACCCAAAAAACCTTTTTGTAATTAGTTGTAATAAGAAAATAAATACAAATGAAGGAACTTCGTTTTTATTGGTTATAGAAAGAAATACAAAAACACTCACTTTAGTGGTAGTGAGCACCCAAGAAGAAGAAAAAGAAAAGGAGGTTTATTTTAGTACAAGCTATTTATATAACACTTTCAATTAATAACAAGAAAGAAATAGAAAAATGATAGAAAGATGGAGAAATAAGTGAGAGAGAAACTGAATAAAACAATAGGCACAATATGGATCAAGGGAAGGAACAATATTAATAAGTAGGTGACCAATATTTTCCCACCATCTTATGGTTTATTTATAGCCTACGGAGGTCCCTTAATGATTTTAGATATATTTGGAGTTCAAAATATCCCATGGGAGGTGAGAGACGCTGTATGGGACATCCCATAATGGCTAGTTTTAGTTTTTATAAAAAAAACCACCAGTCAGCTACTGGGCTTCATCAGTTGGTCGGTGGGTGAGGAACTATGTAGGTGTCATTGTATTTCCCTCATTAGAAGGTGGGTGAGGCTCACCAGCTAACTAGTGAGATCAAACGGTGTGTATTTTCCACTATCCTGCACACCAACTGGTTGGTGGTTTTCCTTTGGATGGCCAGTAGAATGCCCAATAAGGGTCTTCAAAATGGCCTTCCAAACTCCTCTTGAACCCGTTGATTGATCGGTTGACTTCCTAACTTGATATCCAATAATAATAAATAAAATATATTGTAATTAAATGGTTAGAATAATAAATGGTGTTTATGATCATTAAAACATCTAAGAGTGTGAAAGGTATAACAATCTCTCTTTTTCTGATAATCACAAACACTTAAAATAAAATGTGATTAAGAAGAAGTTAAAGGCATATGATAAGATTCACTTTAAATAAATATTTATAAATTAATTTATATATGAATTTCAATATTTTATAATTGAATATAAAATAGATTTTAAAATTATTTACAACACTTAAAAATTAAAATAAACTAAGTATAAAAGAAATTTAACACAATTTATGTTAAAAAAATTAAATTTCGGAAAATTAAAATGGATTATAAAAAATAGAAAAAGGGTAGAGAAAATAAAAAAAATAAAAGGAGTTCAACAAGAGTTTAAACATTATTCCTTGTAAATTGTTTCAACTCTTCTTACATTGCAAGTACCCAATTTTCATCATTAATGAAATCATCAGTATTTAGGGGTTTAAGGTGTGAAATAAAAGTACGGTGTTTAACCTCCTTTAAAACTGATCTTTTAGTACGTGTACTGGATTGAAAATAACTAATAACATTTTCTAATGGATGTTATTTAGACTTCACCCATGACTTATGCAATGATCTTGATGGTGGTTCTTCCTTAACTTCAATTTCTTTAGAAGGAGGTGGTTCACTCAACGTAAATATTTCTTGGTCAACCTCAACATCATCAATTTGGGGAGGATGTTTAGTAAATTTATCATAAAATTTTATATTAATTGATTCTATTATGGTCTTGGTTACTTTATTAAAGATATGTCATGCTTTAATTGAGTTGCAGCACCCAATAAATATTCCTTTATTGGATCTGGGTTTAAATCTTCTTGTGTTGTCTTTAGTGATAGGAATATATGATTTACACCCAACCACCTTAAAATAACCAACTTTGGGTTTTGTATCTTTATAAAGCTCATATGGGATCTTATTAAGGATGGTTCTTATGAGAATATGGTTCAAGGTATAACAAGTGGTGTTGACCCCCTCAACACAAAAATATTGAGATAGTTTAAATTCATTCAAGATAATTCTTTCAATCTCTTTTAGAGTTCTATTCCATTTTTAAACAATCCCATTTTATCGGGGAGTCCAAGGAGAAAAAAAGAATGAGTATAACCTTGTGTATTACAATTTTTATCAAAAAAATTATTTTCAAACTCCCACCCACCATGATCACTTCAAACAGATATGATCTTATATACTTCTTCATTTTCAAACTTATTGGTATATTTAATAAATACTTTAAAACCTCATTTTTATGTTCCAATAAATAAACTCAAGTAAATATTGAATAATTATCAACAATTAAAATAGTTTAAGACTTATGTCCAATACTTATAACTTGGGTTACTCCAAATAAATCAAGATTTTAAATTATATATTTTTCTTTGAATCCTAATGTGTTTGATAGCTTGTAACACATGAAACACTGAACCACAATGAACCACAAAATGGTATATAACCATTAACTTGTAGTCATATAATTGGAAGGTAATATTAGAGGTAACTAAATTTTGAAATATATATATAAATAAAAATAAATATCATTATTAATACTAAGATGTTAATAAATTTCAATTAGTGTATCTAAGTAACTAATAAGACTAATTTATGATTTAAAATGTAACCCTTCTAGAATTGGATTTTATGTGCTTTATTTTAAGACACTAAATATACTATAGACAAAAGATATTATTTATATAAATAATTTTTTAACACCATATTTGATTAGAAATTGATAGGAAATAAGGATAATAAAAGTTAATATTTTAAAATTTTATTTTCTTATAAAAATAGTTTTCGTTATATATTTATGATTTTATTTAAATTTAAAATTATCAAATTTAAAAAAAATTAATTAGACCAAATTTAATTAATTTTTTGGATTTATAATAAAAATATTATCTTATAATGAATTTTTTAGAATTTTCTAAAATAATATATTTTTAGGAGAATAGTGAAAAAAATAGTTTTTTTATAGTCATAATGTTTATGGATATAATAAGAAGTAAGTATAAATTAAATACTTATAAAGCATTTTCTATTATCAATGATATATTTATGTTGTAAAACTATCCATTTCAAAATATTATTATGATTTATTTGGGTCTGAAAACTTTTTCATGGATGATCAGAAGGACTTTACGAATTCGAGAAGGCCTAAATAAATGAATTGATCCATTTCATGAAGATTAAAATTTTTAAAGGACATGGAGCCACAAAGTAATTATGTTTCTCAACGTAGCATTCTCGCTACATGGGTCGTTGATCCACATAGAACCCTCGCAAATGAATTTTCATTTGTGGGGTGAGGCATGACCTCCAGGACCCCCTGCAAATGAAAATTTATTTGCAGAATGAGGTGTCACTTTTTAGACCCCAAAAAATGAAAATTAATTTGTGGAGCAATGCATCACTTTTTGGCCCCCCGTAAATGAATTTTGGATTTCAGGGTGAGACATTATCTTCAGGCCAACCAAAAACCAAAATCCTTTGTGGGCGGTTGTTTTTCATTACTTTCGGTCAACCTGAGAATGGTTACATTTATACCCCTATAAAAACCACAAATAGGGATAGATAGGGGACACACAAAGACACATACATGAAGATATAGAGAAAATACAGTCTGATCAAGAGATTTTTAGCAGGTAAGCATTTATTACATATCACAAAGTGAGAAAGGGAATTCACCTAACCACCCACAAAGGGATGGCCCCTTGTAAGAACCCATGTAAATAGAAAAATCCTTTGTGGATGAACCTCCACATAGAAAAAATCTTTTACATAGAACCATTCCAAAAATCTTGTGTGGATGGATTCTTTGTGAACCACCATCCTGCATAGAAAATAGTATGTGAGATGGATTCCTTCAGTCTTCATACCCTTCTTCCGTGTAGCATTTGTCCTTACCTCAACTCCTCCAAAAACTATCTAATTAACCATCTTTTGCAACCTCTCCCACAAATCATTAGACACCGAATGGGTCCCTGGGTGAACCACCAAGACAAGACCTCTTCCAAATCCTCTACATATGTGTGATCAGAGTACAAGACACACAAGCATTCCCTCTCGATCATACATCTTATGGTAAATGATTTCATATTGTTAACCTACCTAATAATGGGAATCCTTAGAATTTTCTCTATCATACATTCCTATGGTAAAAATGATTTCAAACTTAAGTATGGTGTAAAGTGACTCCTCAGTCTTGGAAGCTACATCTGTGGCACAAAGGCCCATCCACTTCCACTCTTCCATATGTTGAAAGGGGAGGAAGGGGGATCTTATAGAGGGAATAAATCCTCTAGTAAACCCCTAGTATTTATTATGGTCCTCATACATATAGTTTCATAAGTTCTGACCCTGGTTACAAAAAAAGAGAGGATATGGGCATTGGAGCCCTTTCTCTTTCTTGAATCCCCGACCTCGTCCACCAGTAGAAGAAGAAGACTATACTGATTATCAGATATTTTGCTTCCTTTTTTCCCACACCGACCATGAATCATGTGGGATTACGGGTTTTTTTTATCATGTTATTAGAATAATCAAACTAAAATGGGCCTTCTATTTAGTATAATCCCCAAAACGATGGAATCATCCTCTCAAAGGGCCATATTCCCTACATGAAAAACCCTTAAAGGGACTCCTATTTGGTATAAGCACCAACCCTTTTGAACTATGTGTGGTTTGATACTTGTCCAAATGGGATACATAGGAAGTATCCATGAGGTCCAAACCCAACACCCAAATATTCAACCTAATATTATCAGGGAAATATCCCCAATAGTATCATACCCATCTTGGGACACTATATCCCTTATAGGTTTCTCAAGATGTTGCGGCATAAGTCCCACACCAACCGTAACTAGGAACCTTTTTCCAATATTTCCTTACCCCATGGTTTCAAACTAAATGGTTTTTCTCCCATAACATTCCCTTAAATGGTTTTATGTGTCCTATTAAGTGGCACCAAATTACATGGGTTTTTATTCCTTTTACAAGGATATGTAGGAATCCCATCTCAAGGGACTGATCCCAATATAAAAACAATTTTAATCTACCTAGATGATGATAAATTCTAGATCACCCCACTACATGGCTTAAAACCATGATTAGAATAATAAACAACATAAGAATATCTAATTTGTTCACAAAAGGGTACTATCGCTAGAAACCTTAGATACATACATATGTCTCCATCGATGAATACCCTTGGACACATATATATGATTATAAAATCAAAACATGCTAATAATTGATTGTTCATATAAGGGTGAATTGTTCTATATTTGGGATTTAATAAAGGATACATGAATATGTCTTAAATATATAATAGATTCCTAGAGAAGGAAATAATTCCCCCCAAAAGGGTGATATGAGGCCGACCTCCCATCCTCTTGGACAAAGGGTTTTATAAGGTCTTATTAGAAAAAATACAAGTGACCACCTACTATTGGAAATCAAGTCCACATTATCTCAAAATGAGTGCGGGTGTGAAATCCCATTATAAATGAAAAAGGGTGAACCTTACATGGATCCTTAGACAAGATAACTGTGTCAACCACATGTCAAGCCCCTTTCACACACAAAATGAAATAGGACCAAACATGGATCCAATATAATTGATTATGTATGTGTTTGTTTATTGAGATTCTACTTTGATGAGGTTTTCTTGTTTTTTTTTTGTCATGTGTATGTAGGAACATTTGAAGAGAACTCCCTTAAATCCAATGGAATCATTTAAACCAACTCAAACTTATTAATCGGTTGTCATGCAAGCAGGGTTCTCATCTAACCTGAGGATAGTGTTACTAACCCAGCATCTCCAATGCTGGGTTTCAAACACATGGGTTCGGGAGTACCACCAAAATGGTATCATCCCAACCCTGAAGGCATCTTGACAATCCCTCTAGCTCATGAAGCCCCACCAACCATCCATTCAATGATATCTGGTGGACAAGAAGTTGATAGCACCATTTGGAATCTCAAACCATTTTGAGCGCCTATCCTCAAAACATGGAAAAAAAATTCCTCCCTTATCTTAGGTAAGTGAATTAAGAGGTCACTAAAAGTATCATCTATATTTCATAAAGGTCCCTCAAAAGGGAATCTTCTAGCACATGTCACTACCAATGCCATGTAATATCAAACCCACAGCATGATGAGGGTGCTTCCCTCGAGTGTCTGGCCAGGTTGTTCAGGAAGAGACACTCAAGAAATCTCACCAAGGATATGAATTAGTCAACAGGGAATAGGTCCTTACCACCATTCCCTCCAGAGAAACCCACCAACAAAATATGGTGGAAAACTATGAGAAGGTAAACACCCCCAAATACATACACCAATCCTTCCAGAACAGTTTGGAAGCATCTAGAGAAACCAATCAGCAGATCTCAGCTACAAACAGGGGGTAAACCCATATCTCTATCCCCAAACCTGATGATTTTTAGTATATCCCAACAATAAATGGAGGAAAATAGTAGTAATACATCCTTTTTTCAGCTATAGAATGGGAATATATTCTCTTTATTCTTGTAGAAGTCTCCCATTACCTATTGGAAATGATGGACAGATAGGCATCTATTCCTATCCACATTCAATTATTTTTCTAGGAAATAATGATTGCATTGGTGGTGACTAAGATTCAGACACACAACCCACATCTGCATTAAAATTGACTTACTAGCATAATATGAGATTCACCATGAAGTAGATGTGTATTCTTGCTCCCATCTAGGAGGTTTGTGGCTAAAATCCCATGATAAATGGAAAACCAGATCGAGCCCACATCCTCATTCCAACTGAAAGTTATTGGTCTACTCTAGTGGTTATTCCAAGCTAGGAAAAAACCCCTTCCAAAATTCAATACCCCTGTCATCAAATTCTGATAGTGTCATAGGATCTAATCCAATAGTTTTCCATATAATAAATTCATCACCCATAGTAGGTGGCCCCAATAATCCACAAGAAAGAATCTAAAGAGAATATCACCAAAGATGTTTTGAAAATGATGAGCCAGTCAACAACCCTACTCTTTTAAATGCTGGTGTTATTAAATACCTTATACATTTATCTATGGAGAATCAAGATCATAATCACCTGTTACCAAATTATGGAGAGGGTAGAGACAATTTAAAATGTCCTATGCACAATTTTTCTGCCATCAGTTTTGAAGGTCCATCACAGACATATTACCATGAAGAATTACTTCATGCCCAGAATATGATTGGTCACAAGATCCCATATCCTAATGAGATATTTGGTAACCTTCCTCATGGTTGTAAGATCAAATAGTAAGAAGTTCCTCCCCTTTCTACCATTTTTCCTTAAGGTCCTCCCCAGTGTATATACTACAGAAAAACTTCTTGTAGTCAGACATCAAGCCACGATGTTAGTCCTCCTCATGATGGAATTTAATGTGAAGTTCCTCCGCATAATGAAACTTCATTTTTTCAAGAAGGTCCTCCCCTTGACAAATCGACTATGAGAAAGTCCTCCTACCATGAGGCACTTGCAAAAATGAGGTCAGTCATGACTGATGTCTCTTCATTGGAAAGTGATATTCTTTCTCAACCAGGAGACAGCTCATGGAAACATTCATTCTCAGAACCACCCTTGGATTTCTTTCATTTCTATATGATAGAGGAAAAACCCTCCATCTCCACTTTTTATATAAAGAAATGGTAAATCATCCACTTTAATCGTATCATGTTGAGGAACCTATTGTGAAATACAAAGGTGACATATTGATAATTAGAAGATAGTTGGGTAAGGACAACATACTAGTAATGTTTTGGCCTTTACCCACTCCTCAATTCATCATTATAGAGGAATTTTCAGAATATTGTGTGCACAAAATCCACCTAAGTATATAGATCACTCTTCATCATTTAAAAAAATTTACCATACGATGAATATCAAAGTCATGTCAAGGTAATAGAATAAATGCATGATCAAATCGATTTCACAGCCATCCTAGCTGCACGACACCTGAAATTGGGAAAACAGCAAGAATCCCTTCAGCGCACATGTCTAGATGCATTAGAAAAGTTACATAAGCTGATTTCCAATGCCACATCTAGTGTTTATATCAGAGGATGGAGAGAACAAATGGAATTTTATTTTTCATCGCTCCCTGATCAGCAAATCCTGCTAAAGGTGACATCATGTAATGTCATAGCCTCATAAAAACTTCAAGAAATAGACTCTACTTGCAACAGATGGTATGCTCAATAGGAACCGACCCACAACAACTCTCAAATACATTGGGCTAGAAGAGTGTGAGTCATCGAAAGAATCTTGCATCAAGTGTCTAAAAATATAGATCAAGCCTCTCACTTGAGGGAATCCAATCATCACGCAGCGATAATATCTTTAGAATTAGGTGGATCAGGTAAAATCATACAACACACCCATCCCTTATTAGAACAAAGCTCTGTAAAATCATAAAAATAACTAAAACAACTGCATCTCTGATAGTACAGGAGAAACCCTATCTCATAGGGTTGGGGTTATTTTTAACACAACCTTCAAGACTAAAAAATAAATCCTGGAAGGTTGTGAAAGTTGAATAAGAGAACCCCCATCCTACAGAGATGGGATAATTTTTACCTAAACCACAGTGAAAGTCATCTTTTTCTCGGTTGGGAGGAGTTCTACAAAATGAATGATCCCAGTTCATCTCATCCCATGATGCAGTTTCTTCTTCAGGGATGTAAAAAAAATTATTTGAAGGTTCCCTTTAGATCACACTTCATCAGATAACTTCAAAGGGTTCCTTGTAAGAAAGGATAAGCTCTTATTACAATCACAAAAAAACAACCAATCAAGTGCACTAAAGATCCTAGGAATTATATCTCCTCTAGTGGATTCTCCTTGACCAACTAGATCTCCCATTATTTAGAGACCGATGAAATGATCATGATGCAATTCGCATCAGTAAATTTTATTAGCACCTCTTATGAAAATGATGCATAACATTAGGTCTGTGAGGTAGAATAAGAGGATGATATATTCATTCAAAATAAATTCCACACCAAAATGACTGAAGAGGGTGTGCGTACCAGAAATCAGAGGATTGCCCAAGATTTTTGAACTCCATTGAATGCTCAATTGGATACTCAATGGGAATTAGACAAAGAAAAGGGTAAGGTTATAGTTCAATCCCACCTATTACCTGAGGGTGTTGAACCCCTTGTACTCAAGGAAAAACTGACTTAATAAGAGATACAAATGAGAGAACTAAAAAGTCTTAATATCAGACTACTCATGGGTAATATTCTTATAGGATATTTTCCCTAAACAAAACCTCAATTCACTCCCTCAACTAATATCCCTTGACAAGAAGAGTCCTTCATACCGATGAAAGTATATTTTCAATGTCAGGTCAATAAAGGATTAAGGAAACCAATATATTTGAAACTAGTGACATCCAAATACCGAGACTTCCCTTTATTGGTCAAGAAACTAAACTAGTGTCAGTCAATTTATAATTGATCAGCTCAAGAACAAGTGCAGATAGGACCAACACTTATGGTTCAACTTGTTGTTCCCTTTGCTCCACCCCTGCTCAGTTGGTCATCTCCACATAACTTTTTGACACTATTAAATCATTGGTATCCCAACTAGAAGATGTGGAGGGTCAATGTGTGTCAGTGAATCCATAAAGAAAACCCTATCCTGAATGGGTAGATGTGTCACTTCCTCAACTTAATTTTGGAAATCCTATGTTTCCAACATTCAATGGTTCATGAAATATGAACCATAATCCAATGAATTATATACCTTGGTGTAGCCCCATGGTGGGAAATTTTTTACAACAAGAATCCAACAAACTCTGGTGTTTTGTACAAACCTTACAGTGACTGGACTTTATGTGGTACACCAATTTACCTGTAGGGTTGATCAATGGATATAAATACCTCCTCCGAAAATTTATTTACCAGTTCAGCTCAACATAGTAGAAGATAATGGTCCTTTACCTCTCAAACTTCAAACTGAGAGTGTCAAGACTTCATTTCCAGGTGGAAGGAACTAACTTACACCCTAAATTTGAAGTTTCCATAGGAATATTTGTTGGGTATTTTCATAGAAAAATTCCATGATGAGTTGTGAATAACACACATTCCCATAAATACACAAGTAGGTTCAGAGACCTTGTTGCAGTTGCAAAAATATTATAAGACTCTATATTTCAAACCAGATCCAAATCCCAATAAATATTGGCAGCCTAGTGAAAGAGGACTGGTAAAGAAGAAACTGCAATTGTCACTCTAAAACCACCTTCACTACTGGTTCCTGCTCTGAAGCCTATTCCTTATCATGGAGTACACCCTCTAGGGAGGCAAAAACAAAAACAAAAACATCATCAAGATGGAAATATATAGTTGAAACACTCCCAGTTCGAAGTCCATAAAAGAACGGTTTATATCTCCCAAGATGAGGAAGTTTCTAGCTACTTCTTAGAATCCATGGAGAACAAACTACTAACTTTTTCAGATCCAAAAATACCCAATAAAATCAGTCCTAAAGATCACCCAAATTATTTCCCTTTTAACAGAATATTGGGAAATACCATCCAGGACTACTTTATTTTCAAATATATCCTATAAAAGATGGTCAATTCTGGGTAGGTGAAGCTAGGAAAACCGGTAGCACAAGTCGAATGTGTTTCTGTCACCGCTCTAGAGGAATAGGGTAAATAATAGGATGTTAATAGTAAGAATTCATTGAATTTCAATGATTATATGACTATAAAGTTCATCAAATTGACTCATTCTATTCCCGTATCATAGTTGAAACAACCAATTGTGATTTCAGTTGCTTTTACTACAAAACAACTGACTCCTTCAACCCGACAACCCTCTAAAGTCTAATATTCTAAGAAATGGTATGGGTTGAAGGGGGAATAAATGAAAGAATATGAACTTGTACCTAGGTTAAAGTTATCCTTAACTGTATCAAATATCATTCCTTTGGTCCCAAAAGAATAGGAACCACCCCGCCAAACGGTACAATAGTCACTGACCCATCAAATAGAATCCTCATTAGATGAAGAATTGATCTTTTGGTCCATTAATTTCATTCATTTAATGGACCCTTTATTAGATAATGAGTGTTGTTATGAACCCAATATTACCACTCCAAATTAGGGAGACATGAATCAAGTCCACAGGAGCCAAAGAAATAGAGGGAGGTGAAACCACAACTAAATACAATATATCAGCTGCATCCCTGCTAGAGATTTATATAATGTTGAAACCTATGAAAAATCCCTTCAAAAAGCCAGGAAGGAGTAGGAAGACTCCCCCATACATTTAAAAAATCATTTGAAACCAATCATTTTGGAAAACTGATTGATGAATAGGTGATAAATTTATCATCCCGGGTAAGTGGGTAGGCTAAGGCAGCTCGATTCAACAGAAAAAAATGTCTTCCACATCCACTTAATAACCTAAATCATCTTCCCAAGGTACATTAGCTCCAAAAATTATTTCAAGGGAATATTTCCCCAAAGGAAAACATAGACCCTTGACCCAAAATCATGACATACTGAAGAAATTGACCATAGTTCTAGAAAATATTTCAATTTTGGATTATCTCAATCTATTAAAGGATCTACAAGAAGCACTTATAGAGGCTCTGTTGTGACCTTAAGAATTCATATATAAAGTTGTTATCACTTAGGTATATATTCCAAAGGTTGATCCTATAAAATTTCTTGTAGTTATATCTTTCACCAAGGAGGATATAGATGATGTTATATAGGGACACATCAGGCCCCTATATGTATTTGGAAGATTAATTGAAATTGATATCCATTAATCTTTTATTGGCAATGGTTCAAGAGTCAACCTCATTCCTATCATAACACTTCTCTAATTGTGATACAAAGAAGTTGATTTTACCCTTCTACTCTAACACTCCAAGGGTATGATAAAAGTAAATAGAATCCCCTAATTCATTGTTTTTTATGCTTTTGGTGGGGCACCAACATGTTTCAAATGGTTGTGTTTCCCAACATTTCCACTTTCCAAAGGAAGGGGTCTTTCATCACTTTCATCGATAATGTGTGCTCCTTGATTGAAATGGGATGATGGGATGTCAGTTCATCCTTCCATGGATTTCACCTTGGAGATTTCTTTCTATTCTGGATCTCCCTCATAGATTAAGTCATGTTTTTGGAACTCATTCTCAGTGAAATATCAAGGTGGATGATGGTTAATTACATTGCTTCTATCTTGATAGGGAAGCGACCTTTGGTCAGGGTGAGTAGTCACATTAGGAACATCTGGGAATGTCTAGACATTGGGTATATTGGGAACCTATAAATTATTCTTCTTTTAAGAGGAATATCATATAAGATGTCTTAGGCATAGAACCCAAGAAATATTTTGTCATCCATGAGGTAATTGACACCAGGGGAATAAGTCTTCCAAGGATTTTTACCTTAGGTATCCCACATTTATTGTATAGGATATGGATTCTCGATTAGGGAATGAGTTTAACGAATTATGTCGATAGATCATAATGTCATATTGAGGCAGATTGGGTCATGGGATTAATAACTTATAGAGATATATTAGAATTTCCTACTGAGACAGATCAGGTCATAGGCTTTACATCTTTTATATATGAATCAGAACATCCTGTTGAGACGGATCAGGTCATAGGCTTGACTTCTTATGGAAATGGATCAAAATGTCCTATTAAAATGGATCAGGCCACAAGATTAACATATTATGGATATGGATTAGAATGTCATACTGAGATGGATCGGGTTACAGGCTTAACGTTGTGTGGAGATGGATCAGAATATCCTGTTGAGATGGATCGATGGGGTGTGTCCCTTGGAGGAAAGATTTCACACCCAGATTTGATGGTCCTTGGGATTGAACCTCAGGGATTCAACCTATATACCATGTTTAATAGATATGTATCAAAACCCATGTAGTTTAATGTCACTATTTAAGGTCATGCGACATGATTGATCCATGCAGTTTAACATCATGCGGTAAGGATATTCCTGTCACAAAAGAAGTGTCAACAAGGGATGGTGTGGGGATTAAGCGTGTAAGATTCCTAGTATGGGAGTCACATCCGAAGGTGGGGAAAGACAGTTTTGGGATTATTCATAAAATTTTCCCAGTATGGGAGTCACATCTGATAGTGGGTAAAGATGATGTGGGGCTTACACGTGAAAGTTTCCTGGTATAGGAGTCACATATGACAGATGGGTGGAGGGTGGTGTCCCATGATGATCATAAATGGGTTATCATATGTTCATCACATAGGGTAAAGCTATAGTTTTACATCATTTTCTGAGGATATTTTTATGCAGTTTAACAATGCATGACTAGGATGTAGATCTAGGTAGTTTTATGTCTTACAGCATGAATATAGGTGGGGCGCTCACCTCGAGGGGGACCATGTCAAGGTGATAAGAGATTATTCATAAGGAATCCCCACTAAGATAGGTGCACATTTTCCCTTGAATACATCATATCTAGGGATTACATGACCACCACTCACACACACTTGGGTGGAACATGGTGTTGGAACTACCATGGAGGAGTGGAAATCAAAAGGCCCGATGTTAGGGTGCCAATGATTAGGAGCGATAGGCATTAGGGTGCCTATTATTAGGAGTAGTAGGTAAGATGAAGGCCCAACCCTCACTTAGAGAAAAGTGGGTGGACATTGGAGTGGCTATTACTGGTCACACAGGCATTCGTGGTGCGACTGAACCGGTCTTGATTTGGTATGAGGGCCCTACGAACTCAAATTTTGTGAAAGGGGGCCAGATGAAAGGAGACACCATGGAGAGGCCCATAGGAGGTGCTTCACAAAGTTTTAGGCTTCATGAATGAGGCTCTCACGAATCCCAAGGTCTTCTCATAGGTCAAGGGTCTTGGGAAGGAGTATTCTTCTCAAAATAGAGTGACCCTTCCTTAGGGTAAATTCTTGGTTCCCATGGGGTGGGTTTGGCAAAGGATAGGTTCCTCACAAAACCCCAAGTTCTTTAGAGGTATTTATTCTTACATGAATTCCATGGACCTTTGTGAAATGCATCTCTGGTTTAGGTTGAGGGTCTCAAAAATCAATGGGAGTTGGTTTTGTAAAGCATGGCTACCTTTGGAGGTTCATCTCTTCTTTCGTTTGTGGATCCTCTAAGTATCGTGAGTTCAAAGAATTTTTTGGAAGATTAAAGGTTGTTTCACCTTAAATGTTAGACTTAAGGGGGTTTTTATAGGACCAACATAGGTGAGGGATTTGGCTTCATGAATGTTGGAGTATTTTTGGATGCTTTACAAGCTATGAAAACTGGTGGGATCTACAAACTAGAGTTATGTTGCGCAAAGGTTACTATCAACCATTCACGTGGCCTGGAAGTTTCATAGAAGGATGATCCATGAGTATAAAATTACATTTTTTGGATGTTTTCATCAATCCTCTATGCATATGGGACCTTCATAAGCTAGATTCATTCACGTAGGTAGGGATCTTCGTGAATCCAGTCCCTTAAGTGTATTTTTGGGTCATTTGGGCCCAAATTTACTCTAGATCGATTGTTCCTTCCTCAACGTCACTCCTAAAATGCATATTTCAATGTAAAAAAAATATCCCCCTAGAAATTAAAGATGATTGGAGAAGGAGGGTTGGATTCTGATGGAAAAAATTCAAAAATTGGAAGTTAATACCCTTTCACGAAGTGCGTTCACAAGGCTCATTTGCGAGCCTCGGGTGGTCGTACGCCTATAAATAACATAGGTGTCTCTTTAGAGAACCACAATAATTTTGCGAAAAGATAGGCCAGATCTCTCTATTTGAGAATCTTGAGACCTTCGGGAGTTTTTTTTATTTCAATCATTGCTGCTCATGAACCTCAAAACCTATGAACTTTTTTCTGTGTAGGCCAGCCTTCATGAGAATACCTCCATGAACCCGAACTTCATGAGTAGACCTTCAAAACCCAACCTCATAAAACTCCTAAGTCGTAGACAAAACGGTCTCTAAAGGTGCAAACGCTGATGATACTTGTCAAGAGGATATGGATGGGAACCTAATGATTGGGGAGAGTGTTCAGAGTGCATCAGACCACGACGTACTCACCGCATTGTTGACTGAGGCTCAGAAGGAATACCTACTTTCTAATAGGAATTCATTGTATGGATTTGGGATAAGGGATGACATATTCATCCCCGATGCAGATATAAATGATTCTACTTACTAGTTTAAGAGCTAACCCAGAATATACCATTGGCACAGAGTTGCGTGAGGATACATTCTAAAGGATCATGTGTCTCTTACAATGCACACTCTCTAAAACCATCTAACCAATGTCAATGGGGAGGAATTGGAGGAAGATACATCCACCCTCAGTGCAATATAGTTCTCAAGTCGGGCTTAGGATAGACCTTCAGGGGGAGGACAGATAGCTAGGACCTGCTTCAGTGTAGTAATTTCATGGATGAGTGGGCCTGGATGTATTGGGTGTGTCAGTTGTGCCGTGAGTTTGAGGCAGGGATGAAGTAGTTAGGGATTTATGAGGTAGCATGGTCCTTGAAGTTAAACTTCTAGCACCACTTGGACATCATTCCAAAGCTGTTGATTAGGTGTTCACCTAAGACCAAAACCTTATATCTGTATCATGGTGAGGTCAGAATCAGCTTGTGGGATCTTTACTAGATTATTGGGATCCAAATACAAGGAGATATTTATGATGAATTCCTCCCCATAGAGAACATGTGTGAGGACCTATAGAAAATTTAATCTCATGTTAGGGATCTATTTCTCTTGGTGTAAGGTGGGACGAGCATAATTCGGGGATGAGAGACATCATATTCAAGTAGTTTTTTTGGTACTTCTTGAATGAGCCAGTGGACAAGCTACTTGAGAGGCTGCATATAAGCCCTAGGGTATTCCAATGGAGGAAGGATCACTCTTACTGTAGGCTCTTGGAAGCAAGACAATGATATATGTAGGGATATAGTGTGAATCTTGAGTCTCCCTAGGTCTAAATAGTGGGTTTTATCCCTGATATGATCTACATATGGATAATTCCTATGAGGTATGCATGCATGGGGTTGAGGTTGAGAACCTTCATCATGGTATCAATGATGGTGAGGGGGCAGCACATCAACATAGCAGTCCTGATATTGGTGAAGTTGTACAAGGTTCTATGTCGCATCATCCAAGGGAAGACCCTGTTCCATGTATGTGGGACCTTACACTTTTTTTATGGTTGGGTTATTGTGCACATGGGGGATATGAATACCTGAACCCTATTTCTCCTCCCAGTATGAACTTATGTCCATCGATCCTAAACATCACTGGGAGTTGCTCACTCAACTCAGGATCAATGTATGCGCTAGCAGGGATTGGGTCAGCAGATCACTTCATATTCCACTCATTCCTCATTCTCATAGGGATGATGAATGGTGATGTAATAGGAACTAATAAGTTTCATTTGTATCTTATATCCATCTGAGTCAAGGTATTAGTGGTGAGGGTCGACTGAAAAGTGATTTGTGAGTCGTACAACCTACACCGGTTCACAAGGCGGTTCTAATTCCTGAAGTGGTTGACCCCAGAAGTGTATAAAGATATGTTCCATGAGTTCCAACCTTTAGTCCTTATGTGGACATGGCACATGATTACACGTGAAGATGGAAAAGTGTGGAATGAGCTTCCACAGCCTATAGCTGCTTATGGGATTACCCATGACTGCATGAAGAGCTGGGATAGCACATACTCTGGGGAGATATTGAGGCACTGAACTACTTGGGCTAACAAAGTAAGGGGCACAATTGTGGGTTTGAGGGTTAGAGGTAAGTGGATCAAACCATGGGGGTAGGGTTAACCCGGTGGGTAGGATAATAGTTGTTGTAATAGTGGGTGCCCTAGACCTGACTTGAGCAATACTTTTGATTACCATATTATGTATATAGTTAGATATACATGATGTATTTTTAGGATTATAGTGTAGAATTTTTTACGTCCACTATTGAAATAGAAATTTCCATATATTAATTATCATATCAAAAGGTTATAGTAGATCCCAGGATATAATGAGAACCTCAAGATATAATTAAATTAATCTTAAACAAAGGTCATATAGTCTAGATACATCATACTGAATAGACACAGTTGATGTTTGACTATAAAGTGTTGGGGTCTCATAATCATTGATACTTCTTCTTAGGAAGTTCGCATTTATTGATCACTAGTAGTGAGATCATGAGGACAGACCTGATAATAGGAACACCATATGTTTTGGGTTTCATTGGTTCTCCCTATCTACAGATATGTTTATTGGTCTCCTGACTTGAGAACATTTTCAATATTTTTCATTTGATCACATCCTTTGGTCCAATGAAAAAATCATGATTAGTTATCTTGTTTTGGGTGCATAATTGGTGGTATTTCATTGGTATAATGGTCAAGAAAGGATTTTTCACTTCCAAGTTAAGGAAGTAATATATCTCAGGCTTGGTTGATCGGGATGGTAGTACCTTCATAAATCCATGTCCATGGTAGTAGAAAGGTAAATTCATCCAATTATATCACCAAATAATAAATAAATAAAGGTAGATTATACAAGTGTCCATATTTCTTCATGAGATGTTTAAAGACAAAGAGATTATATTGCACAGTGTGTGTTCATAGGTTGGTTGTCATTGCTATGACTATCCTTATCTCTTTAGGGGACTTGATGGGTTACTAGACTTCTCTCTTAGTCTGTGAATATTATTCACTACTATATAGATAAGGTGTTAGCGGTTCACACATAATAGTGTATTCAAGAATCTTCCATATTCAGTTGAATAGGTATATTGGACATGGTGGGCCCCACCATGGGGTCCGAGTGTTTTCCAAGTGGGGTGAGTGTGTGATTTCCTAGTTAAATTAATCCCTTTATGATTTGAATTAAATTTAAATAATATATTAGGAGATGGTTTCCCCCTTTTCCATGTGATAACATGATGTTGTTTGATTTAATTGTTTGAATGTATTTTATAAAAATTATGGAAATGAGTGGGTAAACTCATGAAGTGTAATCGATTGTGAATTGATAAATGAAATGAGATGATGATTTGAATTGTTAGTGGATTAATTTGTTGGTATATTATATATCATGATTACATTAGATTCCATGGAAGTTTCTCCCATGGATCTTGATTGTAGTAGTGGATGCCTTGTGTGAGATTTATCTATGGGACTTGATTCCGTAGGATGCCTTAGGCCTTGTTATCCAATGAGTCTAGCTTTCTTGGACTTGAATTGAACATGTGTTGTTGACATGATCCTTAGACTCCACCCACATATTTACTGAGTTTCCATTCATATTCTCCTAGGACTTGATGTGGATGCCTTGGTCTTTTATACCTTGGATCTGTCCCTTCATGGCCTGACACTTCCAATTACACGATGATTCCATTATGGATTATTTGATTATATGGTAAGGTTGTGATGAATAATATGTGTGTTTGTGTGTGTTATTATTCAACATGGTTGTGGTATTTTTTTACACTTGGTTGTATGTCATGTTTATGGTGGACCTTTTTGGATGTTTTGCAGATAGCCCTAGTATTGGTATTTGACTCTAGTGGTTAGACTGGATAGTACTACTTGTTTATTTCTTTTTTCATTGCCCTTGTTTTAGGAGCCTGAATATTGATTTTAGGGAGCCTTGTTTGGATAGAAAGTTTCACTTTACTAGTATCTCATATTCCTTGGGCACTTGTTTCATTTTTGTTATACCTGTAATACACATTACACACTACTTAGCTTGTATTACACAGCCTGGATTTATTATAAAAACCATTGGTGGTGGCCTAATGAGTGTTATCTCATAGATCGTTTGGGTCGCTATTGGGTGCCTAGATAAACTTTATGGATATAGGTAGGGATCAGAGCAAGCACCCATAGTTCGATGCTTGACTTTGTGACCTGCTTAGGAGAAGGGGAGCACAGGACCAAGTTGAGGCTCGTGATGCTATCTAGGATAGTTATTTTGGACTTTTGGTATTTTGATACATGTATTGCACTGATGAATGTATACCTATTTTGGATGCTTTGTAGAGACATGACATGAAACATCATTGTATATGAGATCACTTTTTTATTGTTATATATATATTCTTATCTTGGATGTTTGTCTTCTGTATGGTTATTTATCTGCTTTTGTTATTGATCTATATGATTTCTACTATTGTGTTCCAATATTACATGAAGCCATAGTCTCCCCATATACATACCCTAGGCCTTCATTTCTTACCTTAAACCTCTTGAATTAAGGTAGATGTGCTTGAGGTCATGTGACTCACAAACATGGGGCACTATTTAGTGGAATCTAGGTTAGGACGTTACAAGCATAGTAATTTCAAGTGATGATGGGCTCATGAAGTATGATGGAATCAACTGCATGTATATAGAATCCCTAAATTTACTACTTCAAATACTACCCATTTACTATAAAACTCCTTCCTATAGCCTCTTGAGTTACCTCCACTGCACTATAAGGAAAAAATATTAGATATAACACAAGGAACTAAACATTTTGAATGTAACTTATCAGGCATCATATTCAGTCATGAACTATATAGAAAGGCATTATCTCCAACATGAAACTCCCTTTTTAGATCATTCTATCATGAACTTTTTTTATCTTTCCTTATAGATCCTTGAGTTCTCGTATGATGATAATTGAATCTCCTCAAGCTCTTGAATTTGAAGCTTCATTTGAATTCATTCTTGGGTGAAATCCATGTTTCATTTCTTTATAGCCCAATATTCCTGATACTCGGCCTACACAAGAAGATGACATGGTTTCCAAAAAACAATCTGGAATGAGGATATACCAATGGGATTTTTGAATGCGGTATTATAATCCCATAGTGCATTATCCAAGAGCTTGATCCAATCCTTTCTATTTGGTTTCACCATTTTCTCCAATATCTGTTTCAACTCATGATTTGAAACATTGGACTAGACATTTTTTTGGGGGGTGGTATGGTGTTGATGTTTTGTGTGTCACCCCAAAATTTTGAAGGATGGAATCCAAATTTTGGTTGAAAACGTGTGTCCCCTGGTCACTGATGTAGCCTTTGGTACTCCAAACCTAAAAAAAATTTGATCCTTGAAAAAATCCACCACAATATTAGAATCATAATTCTAGGTGGCCTTAGCCTCCACCTATTTACTAACATAATCAATAGCGACAAGAATGTAAAAACCCCAAATGTGCTTTGAAAAAGACCCATAAAATCAATTCCTCATACATCAAAAATCTTACAAAATAATATGGGTTTTTGTGGCATATAATGTCTCCTAGAAATATTTCCAGTATGTTGTAAATGAGAGCATGACTTGAAAAACATATGGGTATCATGAAACAAGGTATACTAATAAATTCTTAGCCTTTATTTGGGGTCCAAATTTTCCACCACAAGAAACTGCATGACAAAAATGAAAAATAGAATCAAACTCATGATGGGGCACACATATCCTAATGACTTGGTCACTATAAATGTGTCAAAGGTAAGGATCATGTGACACATAAAAATAAGATTCACTCTTCAGTTTTTGAACTTGTAATTTCTATAGGTTTGTAGGAATTTCAAAGAAAACCAAGTAATTCACTAAATCTGAATACCAAGGATGTGTACCAGAGATGACATAGAGATGCTCATCGGGGAAATTGTTATAAAGTGGTACTTAGTTTAGGGATTCATGTTCCAAAATGTTATTGATCCTTATCATCTTTTTAGCTACCAGGTTATTTGGCCCCTTCTTATCCCTTATCTCGATTTCAAACTCTTGAAAAAGAATCATATGATGAAAAAGTCATGGCTTCACATCTAGATTATTTAGGAGGTCCCTCAAAGATGCATGATCAGAGAAAACAACCACTTTATAACCCAATAAATAATATTGTAATTTGTAACACCCCATGACTTCATGGTATATATCTTTTAAAATTTAACATCTTTGATATTATATGCTTCACACAACATTGAGTTTAAAACCGTAATATACTATTAAATATGACTGTTGGAATAGTAATGTCATCCTTAAGAATAGTAATACAACCAATAGAATAGTAAGCTCACATATGAAAGTATAAATAAAATTTTGGCTTCTTATAAATGAAAATATGATATATTTACATCTTGTAAAAGGTAAATAAATGTTTAAAAAAGATAAATTAAGTGTTGGTATTTTTGTGAAACAAAAATGTTTATTTACAATTTTATAATTAATATAATGATTTAAAATAAAAATTATTTTCATAAAATAGATTCACGAATTGATATTTTGTTGTATTATTATTATAAGATAATTTTATGAGACCTTAATTAATTTTTCAAAGTTTTATAAAATCAGTTATAATTTTAAAATCGGTATTTTTCAAATAAATGATGATTTTAATTAAAAATTAAATTTATCATATTTAAAAAATTATTTTTATAAAATGGAGTCCATTTTGAATTATAAATGATTAAAAATGGTTAGGGTTATTTTTTTTTTTGTATTTTTCTAAAATAGTTGAATTTTTGGTGAATAGTGAAATACGATAATTTTTTGTATTTAACATTTTAGCTAAATAAATGAATTATTGAGCTACTTCTGATGTATGGATGATTTAATCACCCATTGTTTATAACTCACATGAATTAGATATTTTATTTATTCACAAGAATCAACACTATTCATAGTCTTGAGCCAAAATAATAAAACAATTAATCAAATAATCAAAAAACTCCCCTCTCCTCCACTATAAATACCACCCCTTCTCTTAACACCTTCAAAGACTTGAATATTGATTATATTATTACCATTTTATCTCCCAAAACTCTCCCCCATATTCTGGTCTTTCTGGTATCACCAAAATACCATTTCAAAGTTCCTTAAAGAGGTTCTCAAGGAGAGGAATTCAGGTGGTAAAATCCCCTTTTATTCTTTTAAATTTATTTCTATTTCTTTTCTTTTTTATCCTTTACTTACCTCCTATGTCCAAAAAATCATGATAAATCCATTATATTATATATACTAGAATTATATTATTATAATTATATATCCACCATCAATTATTTTCTGTTCCCCTTTTTTTCTAAAAATGAAAACGCCATCCGTAAGGTGTCGATTACCACCTTCGTGGACAATGATTCTTTCATTTTCTAATACCACCTTCAAGTATGGTCATAAAACCATTTTTATGGTTAAAAAGATTATAATATGTATATTAAAACTTATTTAGTGTTATGGAACCAGTTTATATACATAATATTAATTAATAAAACAAAACTAGTGTGTGATGATCGAAAAATGCCAAAATAATCCAAATGGTTATCATTAACATTTTATCTAATGAATCATCCTCGTATATGGAAAAAAAATTATATATATAACCATTAAATATTATTTAAATTCATTTATAATATATAATTTTAATTCTGGATAATTATTCCCATTTCACATGATCTTTCATACATGTATACAAGTAAACCAATCATGAAAAACAAGGAAACGAACACTTCCGAATGACGAAATTGAATCTTATAACTCATAAAAAAGAACATAAATAAACTTAATAAAATTATGATGAATAAAATAAATGTTTATTAGGTTCTTAATTAAATTATTAATGAATCTAATTTCATTATCCAGGATGATAAGTACAAGTTCAGAACGCTTTCGGACATAAGGTAAGGGATTCTCCCTGAACCTTCATTTTTCATTCGGGTTACACTTTCTCTCTCTTTACCCCAATGTAATACTCCATTATTATTATATAATTCTAATAAATTCTTTTTATATATTCCAAAATCATGTATCTAGATCAATTTATCTTTCTTTTATTGTAAAATACATGTTTTATAAGGTTTCCTTTTCAATTTCTCCCATTAAGCAAGCCCGGTTAAAGGGTACTTCCCAATTTATCACCAATTTTAAAGTACACTCCATAATCTATTTTAAGACACTAATATATTTATAAAATCACTCTTTTTATCATGAAAAAAATCATATCTCTTTTCGTTTTTATATAAACAATTACACCTTTTTCTACTTTAAAGACTCATTTATATTTTCCCTTTAACCGCATGGAAGTACCTCATTTCTAGAATTTCTTAAGCACTCTTTTTACATGTTTTCACTTCAGTTTCCAAATTTTAGTATGAATATTATTTTAATATATTTTCATTCCCTTTTCTGGTATATACGTGTTTACAATGTTATTTATTGACAAATAAAAATGATGTTCCAAAATAACTCTTATTTACAAAGTAAAAGGTGATTTCTATCAAGAATTTCTCAATGATTTTAGAGTATTTTCATAAATGTCAAAACCTTTATTAAATATTATGATTTATTGAGAATGATCTCTTATTATATCATCCACCTTATTTTATTTAATGGTTTATGATTATTTTTATAGGGGATATACTATCTTGATAACATTCTCCATATTATTCTGGATGGTTTATGATTATGTTTATTGTTTAGGGAAAGTTATTAACATTTCATATAATAGTTTAAATATGAATGTATATGTTGATTATGTTTCACCCCATTCATATGAGGAATTAATTGGACTTAGTAAGTGACTGGGGACCCGTTATAGCCCCTCGATGCATTGATAGGTCTCAAGAGTCAAACTAGACTGGGTTTTTAACCATTTATGTATAGTGACTTAGTCAAAGGCTTGACAGTATGTTTATGATGTCTGGAATTATTTATTCCCTCATTATGATACTAGTAATTGATATTCTATGTGATTATTCTACTAGTAGAATATCCATGTTTTATTTTATTTATTATGTGATTATTTATGGAAATATCTAATCATCTTTCATTACTTTCATATTATGCTCAAGATTATGTTTTAATGGCATGTATTTTTATTTATTCACCATGCCTTATTGTTTATGATAGCTTATGGTGTATTTCTTACCCTTATTGATCATCTGAGTTCACCCCTTTCTTATGTTTTATTTTTCCCAAGATTCCAAGATGTATATTATGACTGATATGTAGGATTAATATAAGAGAATAATTATGTTTCTCAAAGTATTCTCCATGTTTTACTTTATGTTTTAAATTATAATGTAAAGTTCATATATATAATCTGGCTTCCAAAACTGTTAAACTCATCAGGCCTTTAGGATTCGAGTCTTTTATCTTTTTCAATGTAATAATGTGAAGAAACGACTCTGGGCTACTGGGGTCAAGGTATTTATAGTTGGTATTAGATAAAGTCTAATAGAAACCTTGGAAACTAGATTTAAAAAACATAGATTATGGAATATAACCCTAATATAGATTTTAAGGATAAGAATAAAAGAAAATTATAGAATTTTGCTTAGGTAGAGACTGTGTGGTTCTTCTTATAAATACATCTATGCATGGATACTATAAGTGGATGTGGTTCTGGCACAAATTTATTTAGGGGTAACAACTCTGACAGGGTGTGTTGGGCCTAACTTGGTGTAACTTGATAAACAATAACTGGACTTACTGTGCACCTAGTTTGACACTCTTAGGGGATATACTTAGGATAATTTAAATTTTCTTTAAAAATTATTATGAATTATATAAAATTAAATATATCCCCAAATAAACCATGTTTATGATTATGATAGTAGCTATGAATAAATTTTCAATTTATATTGAGTGATTTTCTAGTTCAAAATTATGCATTATGATTCATAACCTAATTTAGTGTATTTCATTGTTTATAAATGGTGCCTAGTGGAAGGAATGGAAACTGTATCAATGCTCATATTCCATGTAGGGATTTCCCTCCTGTGAAAGATAATGATGTTGGAGGAGGAGATGCAACTGGAGATGAGAAACTTATAACTATACTAGGACAAATAACTGAGGTTGTGAACAATAACTTTACCTGTATGGAGAATCCTTATCCACAATGTGGAGGAACAATGTTATACCACTTCATGAGAAAAAACCTCTATCATTAAATGGGACTACAAACCCATTTATAGCAGATCAATGGATAAGTTCCTTAGAGAATATATTTCTCGCTCTGGGAAGTAATGAAAGTGAGAAGGTTATCATGGAAATTTATCATCTCTCGAGAGATGCAGATCAATTCTGGTCATTGATTCAAAACATGAAGTAGGAGTAAGAAATATAAAACATGGAATGGAAGGATTTTAAGGAACTTTTATTTGAAAAATATTTCCCTCATGAATAGTGAGCGAACATGGAGAGACAATTCTTGAATCTGAGGAAAATAGAGGATGATAATATTAATAAGTATTAAGAAAATTTTACAAGGTTATCAAGGAATGTTGCAGATTACATATGCAATCCAAAGAGAATGATTGGTCTATTCTTTTATGGGTTAAAACCTTTCCTCCAAAGGGAATTATTCTCCCAAAATTTCTCATCATATGCAGATATAGTCTCATGTGCTATCAAGATAGAGAAATAATTTTCTAGGTATTATGACTTTAAAGGTAATAAAGAGAAGAAGATGCTTGTTGAACACTTTGGAAAAGTAAATAATGGAAAGGGGAAGACGGTAATAGTTTACTTTCCATCCTGTAATAAATGTGAAAAGAAACATCATGGAACATGCCTATTGAGGATGTGAGGTTGTTACAAGTGTGGAGAAAAAGGACACCAAGACCATGATTGTAAGGGAAATAAAGAAGCTATCAATTTTCAATGCTACAATTGTAAATATATGGGACATTATAAAAATTATTGTCCTAAGTGTCAAGGAAATTTTCCTTATAAAAGGCCATGGGAGAAAGGACAATCTTATGTGATCATAATAGCTGAGGTTGAATTTCCTAATGATGTGGTGGTAGGTTCTTTAATCATCTCCCCAAATTTAGCTAAATCTTTATTTGATTCTAGATCATTACATTCCTTTATATCTTCCCATATTTCTTTAAAAAATAGATTTTTTTAATTCACCTTTACAAGGGAGTAGTCAGTAAAGACTCATAGTGGAAACCTTATTGCAACAAAGATGTGTTGAGTAGTTCCTATTATGACACATAAATGTGCTATAATTTCTAATTTTATCATCATACCTATGGTTGATTTTGATATAATCCTTTTAATAGACTGGATTTTGAAATATAATGAAAAAATATATTTCAAAGAGAAGAAAATTATTATTTTTAATGAAGATATGTAATTTATTATCTTTGGAGGGGAGACTTCATTATCTGATTCTTATCTAGATCCACCCCCAGTATCTCTACTGATGAATTTATTGGGAAGGAAGATAAAACATCATCTATGGGTGAGTAAATAAATCTTCAAATTAGGTATGTAACTATTTTTAAAAAATACTTTGATGTATTTCCAAAGGATTTACCTAGAAATCCTACAGAGCATGAAGTTGAGTTTTCTATTTATTTAATCCCAGAATCAAGGTTAATATCAAGGAATCCCTATAGAATAGCCACTATGGAATTAGTGGAGTTGAAGAAACAAATAGAGGATTTTAGTAATAAGGGATTTATTTACCCCTAGTGTTTCTCCATGGGGAGCCCATATTATCTTTCATAAGAAGAAAGATGGCTCCATGAGGCTATGCATTGACTATAGAGAAATCAATGCTATTATAATAAAGAATAAGTATCATATGCCTTGTATTGATGATTTATTTGATCAACTTCATGAAGATCGATATTTTTTTAAGATTGACCTTCAATATGGATATCATCAATTTCATGTGACGAACGAAGATATTCCAAATACAAAATTTCAAACCAAGTATAGACATTATGAGTTTACAGTAATGTCATTTGGACTGACTAATGCACCCTCTGTTTTTATAGATCTCATGAACAGAGTGTTCAAGGAATATCTTGATGATTTTTTTGTGGTATTTATTGATAATATCTTGATATATTCCAAAATATATGAGGACTATGATAACCACTTTTGGATTTTTCTGGAGACTCTTAGAAGAAAAGATTTATATGGGAAGTTTAGTAAGTGTGAATTCTAGCTTCCAATAGTTTCTTTTCTTCTCCATATTGTCTCTAAGAATGGAATATCAATTTATCCTATAAATAAAAAGTCATTTTAGTAATGGGATACACCAATGAACGTAACTTAGGTATGTAGTTTCACTGGTTTAGAAGGTTAGTATCGGTTTTTCATTCATAATTTCACTCAATTAGCTAACCCATTAACCAAGCTTACTTGTAAAGGGGTAAAGATTATTTGGAAAAAATAATTTGAAGAATGATTAAAATAATTTAATAAGGGATTAGTGAATTCTCCAGTCTTGACTCTACCATCAGGAAATAGTGGATTTGAGATTTATAGTGATGCATCAAATAAAGGACTTGGTTTTGTCCTTATATAGAATGATAGAGTTATTGTCTGTGCATCCAAGTAGTTAAAACCCATGAACAGAACTATCCAACTCATGATCTTGAGTTAGCATTCGTAATCTTTTCTTTGAATATATAGAGACACTATCTCGATGGTGAATGATGTGAGATATATATAGATCAAAAGATATTGAAATATATCTTCTCATATAAAGAACTAAACATAAGGCAAAGATGATGGCTCGAGATACTCAAGGATTATGATTGTTCAATACACTACCACCCAAGGGAGGTGAATAAGGTAGAATATGCATTGAGTGGGAAGGATCATTGAGTTATGAACAAAATGAGGATTGAAAATTATCCTTTGTACATGGATCTATCAAAGATGGATATGGGAATTATCAAGGAAGTTTAAACATCGTTACTTTTTCAATTGTTTGCCCAACCATATTTATTAGAAATGATTAAATGTTCTCAGTCTGATGATGATAATTTTCAAAGGAAAATTAAATATGTGAATGATGGAAAGTTGGAAGAATTTGTGTATGAGGGTGGAATTATGAAATTTGGGAAGAGGATTTGTGTTCCCTTTATACCTAAGCTAAAAAGAGAGTCATTGGATGATTCACATAGCTCAAATTTTTTTATACACCCTAGTAGCACTAAGATGTATAGAGATTTGAAGGAACATTTTTGGTGGGAGAATATGAAGTGGGAAATTGTTGATTATGTATCAAGATGTTTAGTCTATCAGTAGGTGAAGGCTGAAATACAACATCCTAGAGGAGTCATTCAAACTCTACCTATTCCTACATGGAAATGGGATTACATTACTATAGAATTTGTCTCTGGATTACCAAAAACTCCAAGAAATAATGATGTAATATGTGTAATTGTTGATTGACTTACCAAATAATCACATTTCCTCGCTATAAGGGATGATTTTCCACTGGAGCGCCTTGCATGAATCTAAATTAATGAATTTGTAAGACTTTATGGATCACATCTTTCAATTGTGTCTCATTGTGATCTATGATTTACATAAAAATTATGAAAAAGTATTCAGAAAGCTTTAGACACTAAGCTTCATTTGAGTATGGTTTATCACCCTCAAACTAGTGGGCAGTCTGAAAGGACCATTCAAACATTATAAGAGATGTTAAAATTATTCTCAACTGATTTTCAAGGTATATGGGATTATTATTTAGCTTTAGTATAGTTTTCCTACAAAAATAGTTTCCATTCAAGTATTCAAATGACACCATATGATGCATTGTATGGAAAGAGATGTTGTACACCAACTTGTTGTGATGAAGTTTGTGAAAGGAATCTTGTAGTCTCAGAACTTGTGGAGGAAACAATATCAAAGGTAAAGAATATTCAAACCCATATCAAATCATCTCAAAGTAGGCAAAAATATCTATACTGATAATAGAAAGAAGGATTTGGAATTTCAAGTGGGAGATAGTTTTTTCTTGAAAGTATCTCCATCGAAGGGTGTTATATGATTTGGAAAGAAAGGGAAACTAAGCCCCAAGCACATTGGACCTTTTGAAATCCTGGAGAGAATTGGAGTTATGGTTTACCATTTTGTGATTCCACCTAGCCTTTTTATAGTACACAATGTGTTCTACATCTCTTTGTTAAGGAAGTACATGCCAGACCCAATGCATGTCCTCACTTCTAAAAGAATTGAAATGGAACCTGATTTTTATTACTGTGTAGATCCTATCCAGATTTTGGACAATAGAGAGTATGTGTTGATGAATAATATGACTCAGTTGGTAGAGGTACTTTGGAAAAATCATAAAATTGAAGAGGCAACGTGGGAAATAGAGGAAGATAGGATGAATAACAACCTGAATCTTTTTATGAGGTGACATTCTAGAAATTTTGAAGACATAATTTTTTGGATGGTAGAATGTAACACCACAAAATTTCATGGTATGTCTCTTTTAAAATTTATCATCATCGATAGTTTATGTTTCATCCAACACCAAGTTTAAAACTATAATATACTATTAAATATGAAAATTGTAATAGTAATATGACCCTTAGGAATAGTAATTCATCCAATAGAATAATAACCTCACTTATGAAAGTATAAATAAAATTTAGGATTCTTATAAATGAAAATATAATATATTTATATCATGGAAAAGGTATATCATTAAAAATGATAAATTAAGTGTTGGTATTTTTATGAAACAAAAATGTTTATTTACAATTTTATAATTAATATAATGATTTATGTAACGCCCCGACCCTAGTTACCAAGAGTCGATGCATTATTACATAACATTTTCATAATCACAAGGGATCAAATCCTGAAAGACCAATCAGTTTAGTAGCCCTTAAAGTATTAGATACAAACATAAGTTTTACATTACATTATGAAATAAAAAACAACAACATTGTCTCTCCTTTGAACACACTCATATCCCTTAGCTTATCCCTGCAAATCAGTCATAATATACTTCTTCGCATCCTAGGAAAAATAAAACATAGAAAGGGGTGAGTTCATATGCTCAATAAGGATATCAATATAGAAGAAACTTTCATAAATATGCATAAACATTTAAGGAAATGTATAAGACTAAAACACAATCCTTTTAAACTTAAAATTTAGTATAATATAGAAAATATAAATCAAATAATTCCATTTACTTATTCACATGGATATTCTACTAGTTGAATAATCACATGTAATATTAATAGCTAGATACATAATGATGGAATGCATAATTTCGGACATCATAACCACATAGTCAAGGCCTTGTGCCAAGACTACAAATAAGATTTTTTCAATGCCTTGTTCCAAGACACTAGTTTTTCTCATGATACCTACCGATGCATCGATAGGCTAAAGCGGGCCCCACCCGTCACTTAATAAGTCCAATTCATTCCTCATATGAAAAGGTTGAAACATAATATAAACATACATATTAAAACTAGCATAATAAATTTCAATACTTTAACCATAAACCATGAATGGTATAAAAATAGCACATCCACAGTCAAACATATCACAAAACCTTAAATACAATATGGAAGATTGTATCATAATAAATCAACTTCAAACAAACAAAAAATCCAACGAAGGATATTGCCATAGATGAAATCAATCCAAAAACTATTTTAGTGAAATATATCTTTCAATTTTGAAATAATTTAAAAGTAAAGAAAACATTTATTTTGAAAATATTTTTATAAGCTTTTAAGGGAAGCTTCTAAGGTTTTATAACAGCAAAAAATATCCACACACACCGTATAAGTTTAAAAAACATTCTTTCCTTAATTTGTCAAAAAGGTCATAAAGTACCTTATTTTGAAAATGATGGAAAGGTACCTTTCAAAACATTTTATAAAAATTATAAAAAGGGAATAAATGACTTTAACCCATATTATAGTAAATAGTAAAAATGTTTTGAAAATAATTTTTAAGAAACATGGATGTGGATGATAAATAAGTCCCAGTAGATACTTTTGTAAAAATAACCTCAGATAATAAAGAGATTGTAAAATTAACCCTTACCTTGTACTTTTCCATAGTTGAGGGTACTTTAACCTCCTATATAATGATGAAATTATTGTTATTAAATTATAAAATAACCACATACATCAATATGATATCATATATGATCTTCTAGTATTTATTTGTTAATAATATTTCAGTAGTATCATTGTTTTGGATGTTAACTGATTCGCTATCCTTTATATGTTTTTTTACATAAGCCATGTTTGTTATGGATATTATGTATTTGATTCATATAAATAATTATATTAATTTCTTAAAAATTATTTTTAATCATCAAATAAAAATTATTCATGAATGGTTACGATGGGATATGAAAACTTATTGCGTCGTGGAGACGGTAAGCCGTACGTACGCACGAGCGACAATATCATTCTATTAGTGGTGAAATTGTATGTAATAAGATGGTATATTATATATAAATAATCATTAACATGTTATATTTATTATTTAAATCAGTTATACTCATTATTATACCCTTCTAAATAATTAAGTGTTGAATAACAAATTACACCACGACATCGAGATAGTAAGTCGTACGTAGCACGTATGGTGACTTTGTCATTCATAGGATGGATATAATAATTAATATGGTTGTAAAATATTTATAATAACATCTCAGTATATATAAGGTACTAGATTTATTATTTTAGTATGGAAACAACAAATAAAGAGGAAGTGGAAGAAGAAAAGAACTTTGAAAGAGGTGATGAAGTAATTACCTCTTCTTAAGGTTATTCCTTTTGATTTGAAAAACAGGTCTCCTTAGGTTGGATTTATGATAAAAGTAAGGCCTATAGGTTTAATTGAGGGTATTTGGGAGGATATTTGAGTAGTTTTTGGTGGAGAAAAAATGATTTGGAGGTGTGAAATTAAGAGAAGGGGAAGTACCCTTTTATAAGAGATGTGAGGATCACTTTAGGAAAAGCTAGAAATATTATTTTATTATAAAATAATTTTTGGTTTATAATGGCTCCAAATGGATTTATTTCGTGTTTAATGTGTTTATGGTTCGAAAACCACTCAACCAATAGGTTTTAGATAAGTTTTGATCACCATATTATCCTTATCTTTTATATTTAACTCTTAGTTAAATAGTTTAACTTTTACCATGTCTTCTTGTATTATTATAATAAATGGTTAATAAACTTACTATAAAATTATAAAAAAACCTCAAGTGGTTCATTAATATCATATCTATAATTATATAATTCCTTTGGATAAACCATATATTTTTAGTACTATTATATAATTTAATAAAATAGTATTTATTTTAAAAACTCATTTATGTCAACTTTGAAACTATTTTGTATTTGGTTTTTGTAAAAGTCGTAAAAACTTTATTACTTAGAAAAATATATATTTAATAAACCCTAAAATTTAATATTTATCTATAAAATTCTTTTATGGCATCAAAACTTTGGAATTATATTTATTTTAATATTTATAATATCATTTATTTGATTCTTTCATTAATAAGGGAAATATTGCATCATTATTGTGTCATAATTAAATATATCTATTTTATGTCTAAAAATTATAAATAAAATACCATGATATATTAAATCTTTTTATATTTATAATTACTATTTATAGTCTAAAATATCACTTATATAAACCATTATAAAAAAATGTTTACTAAAAGATATATGTTTATGTTACATTTTCCATAACTTTAAATTAATTTTTATAAAGTGTCATTTTCACTTAAAAGTGGATCCATGAGGTACCAAAATCGACCCAAGGATGACCATGGTAGGAAATTTATCATCCAATAGGGTTAGGACACATGTTAGGGTAATTTAATATTATTATAATATTATTTTTTACCCTTATTTACTGGATTTACCCTTTAACTATGGTAAATAAAATATTTACTAAAGTTACTATTCATAATGTATAAAAATAAAGGTTAACTATTTATACAATTTAGACCTTATGATTCCAAATATGGAATCCATTTTTTCAAATTCAAAACACATAAGTTGCAGAAATTAATTTAAAATTAATTCTCATTGTCAAAACCAAAAAGCGGGTTTTTAAGAAGTTAAAACTATCAAAAGATTGACATGTGTTTATGTACAATTTAAATGTGAAATTACATCAAATGACCTAAATTATATTAAATGATAAAAATATAATATAATGATACTTTAAAACTACTCAAATTTATAATTCAACACTATAAATTATTTCGATTAAAAAAGTTGTTTTTAATTAAAATTTTGTATTTTTCACTATTCATCAAAATATGACAGTTATCATAAAAATACCAAAACATTACCCTAATCTAATTTTGATATTATAAATCCAAAAATTATGTCCAATTTAAAAAATAAAATTATAAAATTTCAAAAATTGGGTATTAATATTCATAACTACTTTTAAAAATGCTAGTTTGATAGGTCACAATGCCCTTGAACTCGGTGTTGCGAACATTGCACGCTATTGTATTATTCAAAGAGAAATGTAACATTGAAGATTGGGGTGTTACATTATTCCCTCATTCAATTAATTTTGTCCTTGAAATTTCTATAATACTACTGTATAAAAATATTCGGGTGGTTCTTCATCATAAGTTCCTCAGGTTCCCACATTGGCTCTTCCATTTTATGGTTTCTCCAAAGAACTTTTACCAGATGAGTCATTCGGTTTATCAACACTTGTTATCTGGTATCAAGAATCCTGATAGTCTCTTCACAATAAGATATATTAGGTTCTAGTTCTATTTCTTCATAGGTGAGTACATGCGTTGGTTCAGGCATGTATTTTTTCAACAGTGATACATGGAACACATCATGAACTTTGGAGAGACTTTTCATAATTTCCAAAAAATAAGCTACAAATCCAATTAGTTCTAGAATTTCAAAAGGTCCGATGTACCTGGGGCTCAATTTAAACTTTTACTGAATTTTACAACACCCTTCCATGGAGATACCTTCAAGAAAACATGATCTCCTACTTGAAATTTCAAATCTTTCCTTCAGTTATCAGCATTTCTCTTTTTCCTACTTTGAGATGCTTTGATGTGGGTTTGGATAATCTTAACCTTTTTCATTGTTTCCTCAACAAGTTCTAGTCCTAAGAGTTTTATTTCACCAACATCATCCCAAAAATTTGGTGTGTGACACCTCTTTTCATATAACGCTTCATATGGTGCCATCTGAATACTTGAATGGAAACTATTTTTATAGGAACATTCTACCAGTTGTAAATATTGATACCACATATCTTGAAAGTCAAGTGATAAAGATCTCAACATGTATTCTAAGGTTTGAATAGTCTGCTCTGATTTTCCATCAGTTTGAGTTTGGTAGCCAGTGCTTAAATGAAGTTCAGTATCTAGGGATTTCTAAAGACTTTTCCATAATCTTGATGTAAAATGGGAATCAAGATCAAAAACAATCTATAGGGGTACACCATGAAGTCTTACAAATTTATTAATATATATTCTTTCTAAACGTTCAAGTGGTAAATCTTCTATTATATCAATAAAATGTGCTGACTTGGTAAAACGATCAATAATGACCCATTTTGCATCATTCCTTCTAGGATTATTTGGTATCCCCCTAAAAAAGTCCATCATAATATCATCTAATTTCCACTCATGTATGGGAAGAGGTTGCATGACTCCTCTAGGATGTTTTCTTCCAACATTCACCCATTGACAAACCATACATCTTGACACATAATCAGCAATCTCCCTCTTCTTGTTGTCCCACCAAAAATGTTCCTTTAAATCTCTATACATATTAGTGCTACCAAGGTGTATAGAGAAATTAGAGGTATGAGCATCATCCAACAATTCCATTTTTAGATCAGGTATATCGGGAACACAAATCCTCCTCCCAAATTTCAAAATTCCATCTTCATATATAAATTCAATCAGTCTCCCATCATTCATACCTTTAATTTTCTTTTGAAACTTCTCATCGTCAGTCTGAGAACTTTTTATCCTTTCTAGTAATTATGGTTTGGAAACCATTTGAAAAATTATCAATGTTTCACCTTCCATTATTATTCCCATATCCATATTTACTAGATCCATGAATATAAGATCCCTTTAAACTCTCATCTTAATCAGAACTCCATGATCATTTCTGCTCAAAGCATCTTCCACCTTATTTTCCTTCCCTGGGTGGTAGTGTATAGTGAAATCATAATCCTTGAGTAGGTCAAGCCATCGTCTTTTCCTCAAGTTGAGTTCTTTCTGTGATAAAATATACTTCAAATTATTGTGATCGGTATATATCTCACATTTTTCACCATAGATATAGTGTCTCCATATATTAAAATAAAAAATTACAGCTTCTAACTCAATATCATGAGTAGGATAGATTTGTTCATGAAGTTTTAGCTGTCTTGATGCATAGGAAATAACTCTATCATTCTTCATAAGGACACAACCAAGTTCATTATTTGAAGCATCACTATAAATAAAAAACCCATCATTCCTCGATGGTAGAGACAAGATAGGAGCATTGACTAATCTTCTCTTCAATTATTCAAAACATTATTCACACTCTTTTGTCCAAACAAATTTAACCCCTTTATGTGTGAGCTTGGTTAATAGGTTAGCCAATCGGGAAAAATTCGGGACTAAATGCCGATAATAACCTACTAAACCAAGAAAACTATGTACCTCAGTTATACTCCTCAGTGTTGGCCATTCTTTTATTGCTCTTGTATTAGAAGGATCAATAGAGATTTCATCCTTAGAGAAAATATGTCCAAGAAAAGAAATCTACTGAAGCCAAAATTCACACTTGCTAAACTTCTCATATAATTCATTTATTCTAAGAGTTTTCAGAATAGTGCACAATTGATTTTCATGATCTTCATAGATTTTGGAATATACCAAGATATCATCAATAAATACCACTAAAAATTCATCAAGATATTCCTTGAAAACTCTATTCATTATATCCATGAAAACATAGGGTGCATTAGTTAGTCCAAAAGGTGTTACTGTAAACTCGTAATGTCCATACTTGGTATGAAATGCTATCTTAGGAATGTCTTCCTTCTTCACGCACAAATGATGATATCCAGATCGAAGGTCAATATTTGAAAAATATTTATCTCCATGAAGTTCATATAATAAATCATCAATGCGTCGTAGGGGATACTTGTTCTTTATTGTTATATCATTGATCTCCCTGTAGTCAATGCACAACCTCATAGATCCATCTTTCTTCTTAACAAAAAGCACAGGGGATCCCCATGGAGAAACACTAGGGAGAATAAATAATTTATTACTAAATTCATCTAGTTGTTTCTTTAGTTTCACTAATTCCATAGTGGTCATTCTATAAGGGGTCTTCGATATAGGCCTTGAACCAGGAATTAAGTCAATGGAAAACTCAATTTCTCATTCTAGAGGATGTCCACGTAAGTCCTTTGGAAACACATTAACATATTATTGCACAATAGGTACATCATCTATTTGAACATTACTTTCCTCACACATAGTTATTTCACTCTATTCCTCACCAATAATTGAATTTAGTAGAGCTACTGGGGGTGGATCAAGATGAGAATCAGATGGTGATGTTTCTTCTCTAAAGATAAGGGATTACTTATAATCATCAAAAATTACAACCTCCTTATTCTTACAATAAATTTTCACATCATGGTCTGAAATCCAATCCATACTGAGGATTATATCAAATTCAATCATGGGTATGATGATGATATCAGCAGATAAATCATGTTTATATTCCATAATGGTAACTGATTCACAAAACATTGTTGCAATGATACTTCCCTTAAGAGTTTTTACTGATAACTCCCATTTTAAATTAAATTGGAAATATCTAATTTTCTTGAAAAATTGGGAAGATATGAATGAATTCAATGATCCAGAATCAAATAAAGCATTGGATAAATTTGAGGAAATTATTAATGTACCTGCCACAACGTCATTCGGAACTTCAACCTCTGCAGTTGTGATCGCATAAGCTTGGTCTTTCTCCCTTCTCCTTTTATGAGGTAAGTTTCCTTGACGCTTTGAAAATTCATTTGCATAATGCCCCATTTCTTTAAAACTATATAATTTAACATTGACAGCCTCTTTCTTCACATTGCAATCACAAGCTTGGTGGCCTTTTTCTCTACACTTATAACAGACTCTCATTCCCTTCAGGAAAGTACTGGGGTGTTTCTTCCCACATTTACTGCATGATGGAAATTTAACTTATCTATTCTTCCCATTATTTATATTTCAAAAGTGTTCAGAAGATATCTTCTTCTATTAATTTACTTTAATCCGTAAGACAAAGAGAATTCATTTTCTGTCTTGATAGCACATGACATTATATCTTCGTACAATGAGAAGGATTTTGAGACTAATGATCAATAGAGAAATGGTCTTAACCCATAAAAGAATATATCAATCTTACTCCTTGGGTTACGTATATAATCTACAGCATTCCTTGTTAACCTTGTAAAGTTAGCCTCATACTTTGCGACATTGTCATCCTCCTTTTTCCTCAGACTCAAAAATTTATTTTCCATATCCGATCGATGTTCACAAGGAAAATATTTTTCTAAGAAAAGATCTTTAAAATATCTCCATTTCATATTTGATACTTCTTTATCCACCTTTATATTTTGAATTAATGACCACCATTGATCTGCATCTTGTGAGGTGATAAACTGCCATGACAACTTTTTCTCTTTTGTTACTCCCCAAAGAATGAAATATTTTCTCTAAGGAACTTATCCATTGATCAGCTACAAATGGATTTGTAGTACCATTGAATGTTGGTGGTTGTTACCTCATTAATCGGTCTAACATTGATCCTCTGAGTTATGGATTAGTTTATTTAATACGGGTAAGGCTATTATTCATAACCAGAGTGAGTTGTCCCAGTATGGTTATAAGTTGTTCAGCACCAGTTGTATCATCAGCTCCACTATAATTATCTTGAGTAGGAAGAAAATCCTTACATGGATTACGTGCGTTGATACGGTTTTCATTCCTTCCACTAGGCACCATTTCTAAACAATGTGATACACTAGATTAGTTTATGAATCGCAATACATAATTCCAAACTAGTAAAATACCAAACATAAATAGACCAGTTTATGCATATAATCCATAATCATAAAAAAAGGTTTTATTTGAGGAAGTATTTACTCATAAATCCTTAATAATGGTTTATAAAGAAAATGTGAATTATCATAAGCATATGCCCCAGGAGTATCATAACCAAGAGTGAAACAAGGCCTGTTGTCGTGCACCAGTTCTCGTTCGAGTCTAGCTCAAAGTGGTGTTTTCAGGTTTTGCCCCTAGATACATCTGTGTCAGAGCTGCCTCTACTAGCTCATATCCAGACAGGGATTTATTTCTTGGAAAATTTACAAAATCTCTACATTACCAAAATTCTAGGAAGTTCTTCTATACTAATCCTCAAATTTTATCTTAGGGTAATGTTCTCTAATCAGAGTTTTTCTAAATCTAGTTTCCAAGGTTTGAACTAAACTTCCTTTGATACCAACTATAACGCCTCGACCCACGTTATCCAGAGTCAGTGTATTATAACATAACATTGGAATGATCACAAGGGATCAAATCCCGAAATACTGATCAGTTTAGTAGCCTTGGAAGTACTAGATACATACATAAGTTTTACATTGCATTATGAAATGAAAGAAAACAACATTGTGTCTTCTTTGAACACACTCATATCCCTTAGCTTATCCCTGCAAGTCAGTCATAATATACTTCTTCGCATCCTAGGAAAAATAAAACATAGAAAGGGGTGGACTCAAATGCTCAGTAAGGATAATAATATAGAGAAAACATTCATAAATAAGCATAAATATTTAAGGAAATGTATAAGACTAAAACACAATCCTTTTAAACTTAAACTTCAGTATAATATGGAAAATATAAATCAAATAATTTCATTTATTTATTCACATGGATATTATACTAGTAGAATAATCACATGTAATATCAACAGAAAATTTCATAATGATGGAATGCATAATGTCGGACATCATAACCACATAGTCAAGGCCTCATGCCAAGACTACAAATAATATTTTTTCAAGGCCTTGTGACAAGACACTAGTTTGTATCATGAGACCTACCAATGCATTGAGGGGTTATAGCGGGCCCCACCCATCACTTACTAAGACCAATTCATTCCTCATATGAAAAGGTTGAAACATAATATAATCATTCGTATTAAAACTAGCATATGAAATGTCAATAATTTAACCATAAACCATGAATGGTAAAAAAATATCACATCCCTAGTCAAACATATCACAAAACATTCAATACAATATGGAATATTGTATCATAATAAATCAACTTCAAACAAACGTAAAATCTAAAAAATGATGTTGATGTAGATGAAATCAATCCAAAAACTATTTGAGTGAAATATCTCTTTCTATTTTGAAATAATTTACAACTAAAGAATAAATTTATTTTGAAAATATTCTTATAATATTGTAAGGGAAGCTTCAAATTTATTACAACGGCGTAAAATAATTTCACCCACCGTATAAGTTAAAAAATATTTTTTCCTTAATTTGTCGAAAAGGTCATAAAGTACCTTGTTTTGAAAAGGACAAAAAGATTCCTTTCAAAAAAAATTATAAAAAGTCAAACAAGGGTATAAATTAATTTAACCCATATTCTAGGAAATATTAAAAATGTTTTGCAATACATTTTTAAGAAACACAGATGTGGATGATAAAGAAGTCGCAGTAAATACTTTCGTAAAAACAACCTCAGATGATAAAGAGATTGTAAAATTAACCCTTACCTTGTAATTTTCCTTGGTTGAGGGTACATTAACCACATTTATAATGGTGAAATAATTGTTATTAAATTATTAAATAACCACATACATAAATTATATCATATATTATCTTCTAATATTGCTTTGTTAATGATATTTCAATAGTATCATTGTTTTGGGTGTTAGCTGATTCGTTTTCCTTTATATGTTTTGTTATGTAAGTACTGTTTGTTATGGATAGGATGTATTTGATTCATATAGATAATGATATTAAGTTCTTAAACGTTATTTTTAATCATAAAATGAAAATTATTCTTGAGTGATTACGATGGGAAATGAAAACTCATCGCGTCGTGGAGACGGTAAGTCGTACGTACACACGAGCGACAATATCATTCTATTACTGGTGAAATCCTATGTAATTGGATGGTATATTATATATAAATAATAATTAACATGTTATATTTATTATTTACATAATTTATACTCATTATTATACCCATAAAAATAATGAAGTGTTGAATAACAAACTACACCATGACGTGGAGACGGTAAGTCGTACGTAGCACGTATGGTGACTTTGTCATTCATAGGATGGATAAAATAATGAAAATGGTTGTAACATATTTATAATAACATATCATTATTTAGAAGGTACTATAGTTATTATTTTATTATGGAAACAACAAATAAATATTAAGTGTAAGAAGAAAAGAACTTTGAAAGAGGTGACGAAGTAATTACCTCTTCTTCAGGTTCTTCCTTTTGATTTGAACAAAAGGGGTCCTTAGGTTGGCTTTATGATAAAATTAAGGATTCTAGGTTAAATTAAGGGTATTTGGGAGGATATTTGAACAGGTTTTGGCCGAGTCAAAAGGATTTGGAGGAGTGAAATTAAGAGAAGGGGAAGTACCCTTTTATAAGAGAGGTGAGGGTCACTTTAGGAAAAGCTTGAAATATTATTTTATTATAAAATCATTTTCTGTTTATAATGGCTCCAAATAGAATTATTTTAAGGATAAGGTGGGTATGGGTATAAAAACTCTCAACCAATAGGTTTTATACAAGTTTAGGTTACCATATTAAACTTATCTTTTATATTTAACTCTTAGTTAAATAGTTTAACTTTTACCATGTCTTCTTGTATTATTATAATACATGGTTAATAAAATTAGTATAAAATGTCAAGAGAACATAAAGGGGTTCATTAATTACATATATATAATTATATAAGTCCTTTTTATGAACCTTATATTTTTAGTACTATTATATAATTAAAGAAAATAGTATTTGTTTTAAAAACTCATTTATGTCAATTTTAAAACTATTTTGTATTTGGTTTTTGTGAAAGTCATAAAAACTTTATTACTTCGAACAAAATATATTGAATCAACCCTAAAATTTCATATTTACCTATAAAATTCTTGGATGGCATCAAAACTTTCTAATTATATTTATTTTAATATTTATAATATCATTTATTTGATTCTTTCATTAATAAAAAATACTGCATCATTATTGTGTCATAATTAAATATATTTATTTTATATATAAAAAATATAAATAAAATATCATGCTATTTTTGTAGTTATAAATACTATTCATAGCTTAAAATATCACTTATATAAACCCTTATAAAAAAAATTTACTAAAATATATATGTTTATGTTACATTTTCCTTAACTTTAAATTAATTTTTATAAAGTATAATTTTCACTTACAAGTGGCTCCATGGGATCCAAAAATCGACCCAAATATTCACATGGTTAGAAATGTATAATCCAATAGGTTTATGACATGTGTTATGGTAATTTAATATTATTATAGTATTATTTTTTACCCTTATTTACCGGATTTACCCATTAACCATGGTAAATAAAATATTTACTGAAGTTACTACTCATAATGTATAAAACTAAAGGTTACCTATTTACACAATTTGGACCTTATGATTCCAAATATGGAATATATTTTTCCAAATACAAAACACATAAGTTTCAGAAATTAATTTAAAATTAATTCTCGTTGTCAAAACTGAAAAGCGGGTTTTTAAGAAGTAAAAACTATCAAAATAATCGACATGGGTTTATGTACAATTTAAATTTGAAAATACATCCAATGACCAAAATTGTATTAAATGATAAAAATATAATCTAATTATACGTTAAAAATACTCAAATTTATAATTTAACACTAAATTATTTTTATTAAAAAATTGTTTTTAATTAAAATTTAGTATTTTTTACTATTCATCAAAATATGAAAGTTATCATAAAAATACCAAAAATTTACCATATGATAATTTTGATATTATGAATAAAAAAATGAAGTTAAATTTGAAAAATAAAATTTATAAAATTTCAAAAAGTGGGTATTACTATTCATAACTACTTTTAAAACGGCTAGTTTGATAGGTCGTGGTGCGCTTGAACTCGATGTTGCGTACATTGCACGCTATTATATTATTCAAAGAGAAACACATTGTGGAAGATTGGGGTGTTAAAATTTAATGGAAAATTTATTTTCATAAAATAGAGACATGAATTAATATTTTTTTCTTATGATTATAAGATAATTTTATAAGACCTTAATAAATTTTTTAAAGTGTTATAAAATCACTAATAATTTTAAAATCAGCATTTTTTTAATAAATGATGATTTTAATTAAAAATTAAATTTATCATATTTAGAAAAAAAATTATAAAATGGAGTTCATTTTTAAATTATACATGACGAAAAATGGTTAGGGTGAATTTTTTGGATTTTTCTGAAATAGATGATTTTTTTGTGAATAGTGAAATATGATATTTTTTGGTATTTAAAATTTTAGCCAAATAAATGAATTATTGAGTCATGGATGATGTATTGATGAGGTAAACACCCATTTGTTCTAACTCACATGCATTAGTTATTGTATTTATTCATAAGAATCGTCATTATTCATAGTTTTGAACCAAAATAAAAAAACAAATGAATTAAATAATCAAAAAACACCCCTCTCATCCGTTAAAAATACAACACATCACCACCTCTTCTACTCACACCTCCAAATCCTTTAATATTTCATATATTCTATCCATTTAGTCCCCCAAACCTCTACCCCTTTTTTTTGTCTTCCTATTCTCACAAAAAACCATTTCAAATTTTCTTAAGTAGGTTTTCAAAGAGAGGAATTCAAGAGGTCAAATCTCCTTTCATTCTTTTAATTTTATTTCAATCTCTTTTATTTTATCATCTATTCCTTACCTCCTCTATAAAAACATTCATTATAACTCTAGTATCTTATATATACAGTAATTTTATTATGATAATGGTATATCCACCATCAATTCTTTTTTATTATGGTTTTTTTCTAAAAATAAAAATGACATTTGTGATGTGTCTATTCACCACCTTCGTGGATGATGATTCTTTTGTTTTCTAATACCACCTTAAAATATGGTCATAAAACTATTTTTATGGTTAAACCAGATTATAATATGTCTATTATAACTTTTTTAGTGTTTTGGAACTAGTATTTATATATAATATTAATTAATAAAACAAAAAAAGTGTGTGATGATCGAAAAATACCAAAATAATCCAAACGATTATCCTTAACATTTTATCTAATGAATAACCCTCATATCTAAAAAAATTATATATATGATCATGAAATATTCTAGAAGTTCATTAATAACATATAATTTCAATTATGGATGACTATTCTCATTTCACATGATCTTTCATACATGTCTACAGGTGAACAAATCATGTAAACCAAGGAAATGAACACTTTCGAACAACAAAATTGAATCTTATAACTCATAAAAAATAACATAAATGAACTTAATAAAATTATAATAAATCAAAAACATCTTTATTAGGTTCTGAATTAAATTAATAATGAATATAATTTCATTATCCATGATGTTAAGTACAAGTACAGAATGCTTTCGGACATAAGGTAAGAGATTCTCACTGAACCTCCATTGTGTTGAAATAGTGGGTGCCCTAGACCCAACTATGCAATACTTTTGATTACCATATCATGTATACAGTTTTGATATATATGATGTTGGCATACCATTATAGTGTAGATATTTCTCCATCCACTTTTTAATGGTAATTTCCTAGATTTTTTTTAAAATTTAGGAAGTAATTCCTTCCTTTGTATTTTATTTAAACAAAAACCTCCTATTTTTTATTGTCTCTAGAAGAGGAGAGAGAACCTATTACATGGAAATAAAGTCCCAATGGTCAAACCCCTAATTAATGTGATCTGTAGCTTTGAATAGTGATTTCATATCATCCCACTCAGTCATGATTCTATTGCCCCATCATCCCACACCGCCTCTGTCATGAACCAACCCAGGTCGACCCTAAATCGATCACCCAAACTGGTCTGTGATATGGCCCGAAGGAAGTTCTCGATCCCCATGGGCTAGAAACTAGTTTCAGGCATAAAGTTAAGATAGGTGAGAATGGTTTGGCCCATAAAAAAAGACAGATAGCTAAATATAAAATAAAAATAACAAAAACAACACTAGCAATGGAAGATAAAATAAAGATAATAAGATATACATACCTTCAAGTGACCCCATGGGTCACCACAAAACATAGAACCACACTTTCCAAGATCGATCCGAGACCAGAACCTAAAACTGAAAATTAAAGTAGGCATGAGCACCAAGATGCTCAGTAGGAATTCCAAAGTAGAACAACTCCTTATTCCCTTACCTTTAAAAAGAAACCCAAAACATGCTAGTTTGAAAATAATACACAATAAAATAATTCTTTTCATTATTTTAAAATTCAGGTAACAAGTTTGAATTTTCAAGAAAAACATTTCTCTTCCACTTCATTTTCAAAATAGTTTCCAAGAATTCATTAACATTTTAAAATTAAAGGAGACTAATCTAGATTAAAAATATAGTTTTCACAAAAGAGGAAACAAGCATGAAACAACTAAATTGAAAATCATATCACAAGAACCATGGGAAATCCCTAAGAAACTAGTGTTAATTGGGGATCAAGGATCCTCATACCTCAGTGTAAAAATGGAATATGAGCCACAACGATCTATGTTCTCATGAACGAGCCACTAGTAGGGAACACACCCATAACCTAGTGTTCTCTAATCATCACAAGTATTTAGTTAGTGTTGTAATGTCAATCCTTCTAGATGAAACCAGGACAAACAACTTATGTATCATCTAGAGTACTAGTCCTAGTCCTCCCACCTAGGTACCTGGGGTTTCCCTTGTTCTCAATTTGAAGTTCACATGCACACACACCGCACCTCCACATTCACAAAAAGGCCAAACATTTTAATAAAAATACCCCTCTTTACAAAACATCACCTTTTCCATCACTTATAAAGTTCCCAAATTTCTATTTTAAAAAACATACTAGAATCCATATTCTTTTAAATCAACTTTCACAACTAATATACACACCAAAATTTTGAGAAATACCCGCCACACACCCAAAACTATTCTAGAAACTACTTTTAAGAATTTAAAATGTTAAGCATTCTAAAACAAGATTGGGATCATATTTTAATAGAAAGTACACATTTCAAAAAATAACATGAACCTAAAAAATGATGTAAAGGCCAATGTCAATCATAACCATCACTTCTCATAGCATGCATATACTATTTAATATAAAAAATACTTTTTAAAACACTCAAGAAATTAAGGAATTCAATTTAAAGGTATAGGCATAGGGGACCTACCTCAACGTGGAACCAAGCCATCCACTTAGGCTCTTGATGCTTTCTAACTAAAAGTTTTCAATCCCCCACTAAGCATATGCACCTTCACATACATGAAAGGACACCTAGACATTATGCATACATTCACATGGCCCATGAACATGTGCGAGGGGATCCTTACAGGTATGTTTATATGCATATACCAATCTCCACTCATCTACATATGCATTTTTATATATACACATAGGCACACCTAGCCTCATACATATAAATTCAATTACATGGATGAATATACATGTAATGGGGGGAACCTACATGTATATACTTACATACCTATGCACATGCAGGCAAGTTGCCTTAGACCTGACAGCTCGAAACCATGGAGAAGGGACCGTGCACTACACATATAAGTTAATAAATCAATTAAACACTTAATAAAACATTTTCAAGATTCCTAACAAGAATATACCCCAAAAACACACTCAAAGTTCTTCTCTTTAAAATCAAACACACACTAAAACCATTTGAAAATACATTTCACACTAATTACATAACACATAAAACCCATTTGGAAAAATTAGAATAAATGAACATAATCAATTTAATTGACTCCAATGGTCATACGCCTTTCAAATACATACTCACATAAAAACCATTTTATAATACACTTCACGTCACTTTCACATTTCAAAAACACATTTAAGGTGCACAATAAAGAATCCAACAAGCAGCAGAAACAAATTTCTCTTGAAAAATCCACTTTAAATAAAATTTCACCATTAAATATTTTAGAAAATATGATTTTCACCTTTCACACAAGGAATAGAATATATTTAAGAAACTCCACAATTAAGCACACATTAAACATAAACACTTTTCTTTATAAAACTCATTTTCATCACAAGTGCATCACAAAACATTTCCAAATCATGTTTCGCACCACATAATTAATCCATAGAACTCATTTAAATAAAAAAAAATCAATCCAAACTCATCTAATAATGTAAAATCATGGAACTAACTACCTCTCATGAAAAATCTTCTTGAAAAAAGGTGTGAAATCCCATTTTCACCTTGATCGTGCCACAAGAAACCCTAGGAAGCCAAAATATTCCCAAAAATTACAATATTAGACCCTGGATGAACCCCATGAAGGAAAATAAAACTCGAGATCGAATGAGGGTTTACCTAGAGGGGTGGCTACTAGAAAGAGGAGGTGTGGCAAGGTCGCACGAGGGAGGGAGGTGGGTTTTCGGTTGCTGGAGGAGGAGTTCGGTGGGTTTACGGTCGCCAGAGGAGGAGGTCGGCCGAGAACAGGGGGGTGTGCCGGAAGGAGATATTGTCGGGGGTGTCAGCGCGATGGGATAGCAGAGGGGGTGGGAAGTGCGACACAGATGGAGGGTGGGTTGGGTGGTGTGACGGCATGGAGAGGGAGGGAGGAGGGTTGGGGTACAATGGTGTGAAGAGGGGGGAGGGTTGGGACACAACCGGGAGAGGGAGGAAGAAGGGAAGGTAAGAAAAGAAAGAGAGAGAGAAAAACCCTAATCCAAAAAGTAATAAAATATATATGTATATATATATTAAATTCCTAATAATAATAATAACAATAACCATCATAATAATAATATTAATAATCATAATAACAGTATTAGAAATAACAATAATAATAATAACTTAATAAAATATTAACAATAATAATAATAATAATAATCTTCAATAATATTACCATTAATATTATTATAAACAATTATTATTTTCATTTTTTATTTTTACTATTTTTATTCTATTTTAATTTTATTAATAATTTCATTAATTAATTATTATTTTTGAATATCGGGCAGGGCGCACTGTGACCTTGGCAATACCACATGGTTTCAGCCATACTCTGCCCATGCGTTGGATGCTGACAAGACCCAAACACTCACTTATCAGAAAAAACACAATATTCTAATCGGGAATTTTTATGAATCTCGAAAAAGTCATCCGAAACTTAAAACCCATCACACCCGATCCCCGAACAAAACAACCAAGACCTGACTCAGACTAGGACCAAGGCTAAATAAAAACCCAGGTGTGACAATTCTCCCCACCATAAAGCTTTTCATCCCCAGAAAGCCATCCCAAGATTGTCTAGAGAATAGAACTAGTACACCCTCTTAGCTCAAAGAGGTTCCCAACAAACAACAAATAAGAGAGAAGTAAGGACACTATCAACAAGGAGGAAAGACCTACCAATTGAACTCAGAGACCCAAAATGAAATCCCTTCTAAGTGTCACCCGCCCCAAAAAATAAAATCACCTACAATTGATTAATCAAAGGAAATGATCCTCTCACTGTACACAATCAAACACCCTAAGAAAACCACTTTAAACATTCCTAAGATTTCATGAAGTCAACCTAAAATGAACAACGAATCCTAATTACTAACACTGGGAGGCCCAAAATACTCCCCACCATAAGAAACAACCTACCCATAAGGCGGAACAAAGACACTAACATGGGGAGGCCCGAATGGACTACCCACTAAGAAAACTAGTCATATTATTTGAACTTGAGTACTTCTCCATATAGACCAAGAACCCACACCACAAGGGGAGCGGTGGGAAGGGTCCCATATAATGGACCAAAAAGACCACCAATGACACATACCAGTGGTTTATTTCCCCTAAAAGAACACAAACCCAACTACTCTCAATTTATAAGCACAGTCCATGTAGGGGCCATTAAAAGAAGACCCTCACTTGGTGGATCACAGCCACCAGGATTCTAAGGAAACAAGATGATTATACCTTCTTATAACCAATGAGAAACTCTTACACCCAAATGGGTCATAACATGGAAATGAGGTCCTCCAACCTTCTTCCACCAAATAGTAATAATTAAAACAAAACTACACCAGAGGCTTAAACTATCTCCACCTACCACACTGAGAAAAGAACTTAGATCCAAACCTTTCACACCATCTAGGGTTCTCCTAACTACATGCTAGATTTACTCCGAGACCTATGGTTAGAGATCTGATGATTGAAGAATCTTATGCCTCGCAGTCAGGCTTGATAAATTCCTTGAACAAAACATCTCATTCTGGTGCTACAAGTGACCATACCATGACCTAAACAGCACCATCAGACGCAACACGCTTCGGTGTCCATTTTTTCCACACAGCACCTCACCAAGATAAAGGCTTAGAATATGCACCAGAATCACCCCTCTTTACTTAGAATAAGAAACTTTGAGAGGAAGGACACACGGAATACACCTTCCTTTAAAATAGATATGTTTAGGATTTCCCGACGGAAACACACTCTTATTATAACTGAGGTTATCATAAGGGTATGCAACCTTCACCTCTGTCATCGAGAGAGAACACGACATTGTAAAGTATCACCAAACATGACCTAACCGCTAGAGAAATTTCAAAGAGAGGGACCTTAATCTGAGTCCCTAACAGAATACAATTACTACAAGGGGTCATAACCACCTCTTATAACTAGATTCTCCAAACAAGAGGCTTAACACGATCTCTTACTTATACAAAACCAATGAAAGACCCAATGATCCTTTTAAAACATCATTCTACATCGAAAACTCCAGAATTATTACACTTTTCCCCACTGGAATTTCATTCACTGCCTCCAGATAGGACCTACAGACTCAACGATGTCAAACTCCATAGTCAACAACCCAGGCAACCCAAGAGACCAAAGTTTCTTCCAAATCCTCTTGCATTTTCTTTCCTTCTATAAGAGGATCCACTAGAACAAAAAAAGAGAGGTAGATTCATATTTTGATATCCAATAAGAAGAAGGTTCTTACATAGATCAACTAAAGGATCCACCCACAAAGAATCACATGTGTTCGCACTTCAACCGTGCACTAACTCTTTATGGGGGTGTACACTAGCTAGAAAGAAGACACAAGAACCCAAAAAACAGGTACATTCTCCAACAATGCCACGAACTATCACCTGAACACATGAAGTGAACCACCACTAAGGCTCCCCAAAACACTCCTCGAAAAAGACCACTAACCAAAATCAATAACTTACCGATGAAACACAAATTGAAAACATTACTCAAACAAGAAATCGCTTTCAAATATTACACATCAATTTTAAAACATTTCATTTCACTCAAAACACTTTTCATCGGTTTAAAAAATTCCATTAAAAACGGAATTTCAAAACCTACCTTAAAATCACCCATGTTTCCCAAACCATTAGGTTTGTAAATCCACAAGTTTCAATTATAAAAATACAATCTCATTTGATGAAAAAACGATTTCATGAAAATACAAATTTCTAAAACCTCATTCAAAACAGTTCTGAAAACCCATTTTTTCATCACTTTGAAAATCAATCCATTTCCACTTTGAAATCAAAATTTCATAAATTTTCAATCAAGGGTTTTGAAATTAATTTTTAGGAACCAAAAATGCATAATACATTTCAAGAGGAAACTAGTGTCAAAGGGTGACTTGAACATATGGTTAGTGGCTATAGGTCAGTCACTCTATCGTCACGGAGAGTATTATTGGACAATGTCCCTGGCTACACAGGGCTTGACATGCCCTGTGAGCTCAATGAGACCATTGACCTTGCTCTCTTTTAATTTCCCCCAAACAAGATTAACCACTATGAACGAAGACTCAGACAAACCTCAACTACCCATGGTAACTCGAGTCCCGCCACGAGATGTGCTATCCAGGCACCTTACTCATTACCAGAACATTGACTTCTGACATCCTTAACTCTAGTATACCCTGAATCTTCCTAAAGGAACATGACCCAAGAGATCCAACCTACTCTGATACCATTTTGGCATGAACCAACCTAGGTCTACCATGAACCGGTCCGTGATATGGCCCAAAGGGCATTCCTGATCCCCACGGGCTGGAAACTAATTCCAGGCATTAAGGTAAGACATATGGGAATGGTTTAGCCCATAAACAAAAAAAATATAGCTGAATATAAACTGAACAAAACAAAAACAACACTATAAATCTAATATAAAATAAAGATAATCATCTAGACATACCTCCAAGTGACCCCATGGGTCACCACCAAACATATAACCACATTTTCCAAGAGTTCTCCAAGACCAGAACTTAAACTAAAAATTATAGTAGTCATGAGCACTGAGATTCTCATTAGGAATTCTAGAGTACAATAACATCTTATGCCCTTACCTTAAAAAATAAACCCAAAACATGCTAGTTTGAAAATAAGACATAATAAAATAATTTTTTTTATTATTTTCAAATTCAGGTAACAAGCTTGCATTTTCAAGAAAAACATTTCTCTTCCACTTCATTTTAAAAATAGGTTCCAAGAATTCATTAACATTTCAAAATGAAATGAGACCAATTTAGATTAAAAATATGGTTTTCAAAAAAAGTGAACAAGCATGAAACAACTGAATTGAAAATCATATCACAATCACTATGGGAAATCCCTAAGCAGATAGTGTTAGTTGGGGACCTAGGATCCTCGTACCTCAGTGTAAACATGGCATATAAGCCACAACGATAGACATTCTCATGCATGATCCACTAGTAGGAAACACACTCATAACCTAGTGGTCTACAATCATCACAAGTATTTATTTAGTGTTGTAACGTCAATCCTTTTAGATGAAACCAGGATGAATAACTTACATATCATCCAACGTACTAGTACTAGTCCACCCACCTAGGTACCTGGGGATTCCCTTATGCTCAAGTGGAAGTTCACATACACACACACCACACCTTCACATTCACACAAAGGACAAACATTTCAATGAAAACACCCCTCTTTAAAAAACGTCACTTTTCCATCACTTACAAAGTACAAAAATTCCCCTTTTTTAAAAAAACATACCAGAATCCATATTCATTTAAATCAACTTTCACAACTAATATACACACCAACATTTTGAGAAATACCTTACACGCACACAAACCCATTTTAGAAACTACTTTTAAGCATTTAAAATGTTAAGCATTCTAAAACAATCTTGGGATCATATTTTAACAGAAAATACACATGTGAACAATTAACACGAACCTAAAAAATGAAGAAAATTCCAACATCAAGAACCACTATCACTTATCATAGCTTGAATATACTATTTAATATAAAAAATAATTATTAAAACACTCAATAAATTAAGGAATTCAATTTAAAGTTATAAGCATAGGGGGCCTACCTCAAGGTGGAACCAAGTCGTCAACTTTGGCTCTTGGTGCTTTATAACTAAAAGTTTCTCCTCCCCCACTAAGCATATGCACATTCACATACATGCAAGGACACCTATCCCCTGTGCATAAATTCTCATGGCCCCTGAACATGTGCAAGGGTATCCTTATAGGTATGTTTATACGCATATACCAGTCTCCACTCACCAGCGTATGTATTTTTATATATACACATAGGCACACCTACACCCATACATGTAAATTCAATTCCATGTATGAATATACACATAATGGTGGAACCTAAATGTATATATTTACTTACCTATGAACACGTAGGTGATTTTCCTTAGACCCGGTGACCCGAAACCACAGAGAAGGGACTGCGCACTACACATAAAAGTTAATAAATCAATCAAACACTTAATAAAACATCTTCAAGATTCCTAATAAGACTTTTCCCCAAAAACACACTCAAATTATTCTATTTAAAATCAAATTCACACTAAAACCATTTGAAAATACATTTCACACTACTTACATAACTCATAAAACCCATTTGGAAACATTAGAAGAAATGCACCTAATCAATTAAACTAATTCCAATGGTCATGCCCCTTTCAAATCCATACTCACAAAAAAACCATTTTATATTATTCTTCACGTCACTTTAACAATTAAAAAACACATTCAAGGTGAACAATAAAGAATCCAAGAAGCAACAAAAACAAATTTCTATTGAAAAAATCCACTTTCAACACAATTTTACCTTTAAATCTCTTATAAAATATGCTTTACACCTTTCACACAAGGAATATAATATATTTAAGAAATTACTCAATTAATCACACATGAAACATAAACACTTTTCTTTATAAAACTCATTTTCATCACATGTGCATCACAAAACCTTTCCAAATCATGTTTCGCACCAAATGATTAATCGATAGAACTCATTTAAATAATCAAACAAGCAAGCCAAACAAATCCAATAACGTAAAAGCATGGAACTACCTACCTCTCATGAAAAAACTTCTATAAAAAAGGCGTGAAATCTCAATCTCACCTTGACCGCACCAAAAGAAACCTTAGAAAGTCAAAATATACCCAAAAATTACAATATTAGACACTAAATGAACCCCATGAAGGTGAAGAAAACACTAGAGAAAATGGGGGTTTACCTGGAGGGGTAGCAACCAGAACAAGGAGGTGTGGAGGGGTCGTAAGAGGGTGGGTGGTGGGTTTGTGGTTGTTGGAGGAGGAGGTCGGTGGGTTTGTGGTCTCCGGAGGAGGAGGTCGGTCGAGAAAAGGGGGGACGCGCTGGAAGGAGAGCTGGCCGAGGTGGGAGGAGGGGGTCAGCGTGACGGGATAGTAGAGGGGGAGGGCAGCACGACATGGATGGAGGGTGGGATGGGTGGTGCAATGGCATGGAGAGGGAGGGAGGAGGGCTGGGGTGCAACGGCGTGAAGAGGTAGGAGGGTTGGTGCATGATTAGGAGAGGAAGGAAGAAGGGAAGGGAAGAAAAAAATGAGAGAGGAAAAAACCCTAACCCAAAAAGTAATAATATATATATATATATGTATATATATTAAATTAATAATATGAATAATAATAATAATAATAATAATAACCATCATAATAATATTATTAATAATCATAATAATAATATTAGCAATAACAATAATAATAGTAACTTAATAAAATATTAACAATAATAAAATAACAATATTATTAAATAATATTAAAATTAATATTATTATAAAATAATTTTTAATTTAATTTTAATTTTTATTATTTTTATTTTATTTTCATTTTATAATTATTTCAATAATTAATTTTTTTTGAATACCGAGTAGGGCGCACAGTGACCTGGGAAAAACCACACGGTTTCGACCGTGCTCCACCCGTGCGCCGGATGCTGACAAGACCAAAACACTCTATTATCATAAAAACACAATATTGCAACCAGGACTCGGCCTGAATCTTGAAAAAGTCATATAAAACTTCAAACTCATCACACCTGGTCCCCGAAAAAAAACAAATGAGGCCTGACCCAGACCAGTACCAAGGCTAAATTAAAACCCGAGTGTGAAAGCCTCCACCACATGCCCTCCTTTTTTCCTAATACATTCCTCGTTGTGTTCTTCTCGTGACCTCTGATGTCCGTCATGAAAATCCCCTGATGAAGACCTTGTCATGGAATCCCACCACCACCACCAAGAATCCCTGTTGTGTTTGTCGTAACCTATGTCTCTCCTATCGTGCGAACCCCTAAGAAAATCTCCAATGAATCCTTAATCATGCCTACCGTGACCACCTAATGAAATCACACCCTTGATCCTCCAAGAATCCCTCCTCCCACCTAGACGTGCAGCACCTCTGATCCACTACCAGATAAATACCCCAAATATGGGGCTTCCAGGTTTTTGATCCATGGTTGGATGTTGCTTACGGGAATCCTTAACCACTAGGATAGGAATCCATATGCAATAATGTCCTAGATTAATTATCATATCAAAAGGTTATATAAGGTATCAAGATATAATTATAACCTTGAGATACTTTGACATTAATCTTAAACAAAGGTCATATAGTCTACATACATCATACTAACTAAACATGGTATATTTTTGACTATCAGGTTCTAGGGGCTCATAATCATTGAGAATTATTCTCATGAAGTTCACACTTGGTGATATCTAGCAGTGAGATCATGAGGAAATACTTTCCAATAGGAACACCACATGTTTTGGGTGTCATTGGTTGTTCCTATCTATGGACATGTGTATTGGTCTCTTGAATTGAGACCATTACGAATGCGTATCATTTGATTTCATACTTTGATGCAAGGAAAAAAACATGGTAATGAAATTATGGTGAGGTAGCTTGTGTTGGGTGTGTCTTTGGTGGTATGGAATTGGTTGAATGGTCAAGAAAGGATTTGTCACTTCCAAGTTAAGGAAGTTGTATATCTCAGACCTAGTTGATCTGGATAGTGTTACCTTCATAAGTACTTGGCCAAAGTAGTCGAAAGGTAAATTTATCTGAATAGATAAACTAATAATAAATCAAGATAAGGGTTATGAAACAAGTGTGTTCCCTTATTTATGATATATTTAAATATAAAGAGATTATAATACAAAGTACGTGTTTGTAGGTTGGTATTCATTGCTATAACTATCCTAATCACTTTGGGGGCCTTGATGTTTTGTTAGAATCTGCTCTTGGTATGTGAATTTTATTCACTATTATCCAGATAAGGGCCTATGGGGCCACACACAATAGCATATTCAAGAATCCTCCCTATTCAGTTGAGTAGGTATATTGGACATGGTGGGCCCCACTATAGGGTCCGAGTGTTTTCCAAGGTGTCGATCACCAAAGAAAATAAATAAATTCATTATTATTAAAGTTATGAATAATTGTGATTGAATTTATTTAAAGTATTTACAAGTTAAGTAAATGCGAGAAAAAAATATTATTCAAACAAATATTATATTAATATTCAAGGTTTGTTTAATATTAAGTAGGAATAGTGAGTCGAGTTAAATGTATCGGTTTTATCACGTAATATATTTTATATATATTAAAATTATGTGATAAAATAATAAATAATATTGACGTATTTTAGTTCATCATAATTATTTATTTTGTGAATGGTGAAATAAATTGGGGTCGGGGAACCCAACAAGGTATTTAGAAACTCTACTATAAATAGAGGAAGAGGCTCTCTCACCAATGACTATTCATTCATTTATGAATGAGATCCTCACTATCCTATCAATTCCTAGAGAGATAATCTCTCCCTCTCAAGTGACGATCCAAGAAGACCTTCAAGTAATGAAGGCAGAGGATCATGGTGATTGTAATGCGTTGAAGGAGTCATCGAATCTCCAAGCTAGCACCAAAAATTCTATGATCGACATTCCAGAGGATTTTTGAAGAACGTGTGGATGATCTAGAGGGTTCCTACTATGGATCCTTTAAGCGATGATCTCCCTCAATGAGTTGCGTTCAAGCATGACTTTAGATCTAAATATATATGTTTTTAGTTTTAATTTATATGCTCTTTAAAATTTGTGATGGATCCTCAGACTATAATGGGGCTCGGATCGTCGGTGACAACACATTTTTTTCATCCCTTCGATGAAAATTTTAAAATCCCTATCTCATTGACTTCTACTGTGGGCCCTGGTACCTTCAATTGGTATCATAGAGACCATGTAAATTTTCTTAGCCAAATTAAAATTAATTAGCATTAAATTAACTAGAGGGTTCTAAATCGGTCTCAATGGTTCAAACTGCATTTTAATCCGATTTCGAATGGTCAAGTTATGGTCATTCAAAATTTTTAAAATAGATCAAGTTTGTGGCTTGATCTCAGATTTTCAAATTTTATTCTTTCTGATCGCCCTGAAGAACCAGCTGTAAGAACCCAGATCTTTTTTTCAGGTATGTTTTTCTCTTTTCTGGTGTTTTTGAGAAAAAGAGAAGTTTCTAGAAATTTTTGAAGTACATTTCATGTACTTATATGTACATGTTGTGTACTCAGTTTCCACATGTAGCTGTGTGCTGGCCATGTAACGGTTGAGCACACAGCCGTGTGTGGTGACCTAGAGGTCGCCTAAAGCGGGGACTGATAAGGGAAAGTACATGCCATGTACTTATAAAGTACATGTCGTGTACTTTCTTTATTTTCATTAAATGGACTGGGGTCACATATAATTGGAAAAATTATCTTCTTCTTCAACTTCTTCGGCTGAGAGCATCTGTACGGTGTCGATCCTTCCCCAAGCCCCTGATCAAGCATCAGTTCTCTGATTTGACCGTCGTCGATTACGTTGGGATCGCCACAGTAAGCTCTTCCTTCTTCTAGAGCTTCATATATTGATTTCTCCTCTTTCTCAAGTTATCCTCGGTTGAACGTGTTAGAAATTTTTGTAGATCTACCACATTATAGGTTGATCCAAGGGTCGACGCTGGGGTATATTGATCTCACGACACCAAGGTAGGTGGTTTGTGCCTTTCTGTAGATAGTATTTCAGTTTTATGTGAAAAAGTTCCCAATACCCTAGAACAGGGTATTGAGTGTTTATAGTTTTAACCTTTTTATTGACTCCTATGATTTATATGCTTGATTAGAGGTCAATTGAATGTGAATAGGGTTAATTTCTTTGTTATGGATGTCTTTCCCATGCTTTTTTGTTTAAGACCATTTGGTCTTGCTTATCCTGTTAGGCTGCTTGATTTCCATTCCTATTGCTGATAGGATGGAGTAAATTTATTTACCTGACATGTTGTTATGCTACAGACTATTTTTACAAGTATTTATTGAGGTATAATTTGGCCGTTATATATCACTGTGCTCGATTGAATTACACAGATCCATGAGAACCTGGTGTTGTAGACCATAGGGAGAATGGACGTTGAGGGCTTCTCCAGAGTATATGTTTACTGTTACGATGCAAAACCATAGGGGTAATGGATGTAATTCAGAGTGTTTGTAGTTCCTAGATGCAAGCCACATGGGGAATTAGACGTTGATTGCTTCCCCAGAGTTCCTTTTAGTTACTGATATGAGACTATAGGGGGAATTGATAGTGAGTGCTTCCTCAGAGAGTCTGTGCTAAGCTAAACCAAATGGGTTGGACTGTGTGTACTTCCCAAAGTGTTGCTTGTAATTATTTAGTTGAACCAGAGGGTTTAGGCTGTGAGTAATTCCAAAAAGGTTACCTGTTTGTGATTATATGCTTACTTTATATATGAAATTCAATGCTTTGAAACTATAGGATTGTTTACTTTTGAGTACTTCCTTGTTTACCGCTTCTCTTTACTTATTGCCTACCATATATATTCACTAACTGTTAGGAACAGATCTTTGGGTGGTTGCCTACTGGGATTTAGTCTCACACCCTATTTGGGTAATGCTTTTGGGCCCAAACAGATTTTATTGTTGCAGGTCTAGATAAGGGAAAGCACCCTTCTACTTCAGGTACTTGATTGCTGAGGATATGGAGATCATGGGACCAAGCTGAGTCTTGCGATGCTATTGGAGTTTATCTATTTTCTTTGTACTTTGGTTATTTCTGTATTCTAGAATTGTGACTTGTTTGGATGATTTCCTAGACATTTGTATCATGCATCATTTATATATATGTGATCCAGTTGTCTATTACCTCAGTCTTCTGTTGTTTACTTTTTTATGGTATTATACTGCTTCCACTATTGCTATTTGTTTACTTCTATTGTGTTACTCTGCCAATGAGGGCATAGTTTCCCCGCTATCACATCCAAGGCCCTCGCTGCTAGTCAGCAACCTTTTGCGTTCAGGTAAATGTGCTTGAGGCCATGTGACCAACCGGGTATGGGGCGCCTCTGGGCGCCTCCCGAAATCAGGATGTTACAAAGTGGTATTAAAGGTTTTATTTCTTCTTGACTTACTTTTTGGAGCCTATAGCTAAGGATGGGAAGGAATAGGTAGTTGGTAATAAACTGTGCCCAGGATTAGCTAACCTGTGTATATGGAAAATCCAATTTACCTTATTATGTCAATTTTTTTGATTTTGCAATTTTTACAGTTGATTTGATTTCACCATTGGGTGATTCACATGTTTTTTGTTGTTATCATTGATGTTATTGAGGTTCTATTTCTATTGCAACCCGATGAGATGAGGGTATTCCATCTCATGCATCATATAGGCCCTTGTTAGAAATCACATGTCATGCATTCTTGCCATGCCATTTAGGGTGCATTAGTGCTTTCATATTGTTGTGATAGATGTTGTGCTAGATATGCATGTTTTTGTGATAGATTCCTTAATAGAATACCTTCTTTTGATAGGGTATTTCTTTACATAATTCTTTCCTTGAATGAACGCAAAACTTTGGTTCTTGAGGTGTTATGGGCCCTCACGGACCAGAATTTGGTGAATCATTGCCTTTTTTTCCTTGTATATGACATGTATAAGATTCCAAGATTTGATTCACGGGGAGTATGGTCCCTCACAGATCTAAATTTTGTACTTTAATGTTCGTTTCAGTGTTTTTCTGGGTTCTGGAGAAATTTCTGAGGCTTACTATCCAAACAAACCCAGAATACATGGCGTGTAATGATCACTACATGCCATGTGTTATTCTGTTCAGGAAGAAAATGTTTTTATTAAGTACACATTGTGTACTATATATACACATAGTGTAGTCTCTAACCTTGTCACAAACTGTGTGGGCAGAGACACAGGGTTGGTAAATCTCTGGTAGGACATTCCATGTACCATATGTACATGTCGTGTTGTAGAGCCGTATAATCGGTCGTGTGACTAACAATACGGGTCGACTGGGTCTTTTCTAAAACACGACGTGTAGTGTAAACCGAGTATCCAACTATGTCATGAACAACACAAGATGGTGAAATCTCCTAGTACACACCGTGTCCAGCATAAACATGCTGTGTAGAGTCAGTCGTGTAACTAGTCGTGTCACTAACAACACAGGTCAGTAAAGCTCGTCTACTACATGTCGTGTCTGGCAAGAACATGCCATGTAGTCTTGTTTTTGGAGAACCATGTGGGTTAGTTATGTAGAAGAAACCAGACAGGGTAATAGGATTCAAGTACACGGCGTGTTCTAGGACAACATATCGTGTGTTTTGGGTGTTACACAACCCGGGTTAGCAGAAGTACACGCCCATGTGAATGCTTAAGGGAACACACCGTGTAGGAATTATACACCCCGTGTATCCATGTTTTGAAAAACTTGAATGAATTATTTCTCTTGTTCCCTTATTACACTTATAGTTTTCAGTCCTTGACAATCTTGATCTAAGGTGTGCGCTTAACCTTGTAGAGGCATGCCACAGAGACATCCTCTGGTTGTCTTCCAGTTACAGGGCAGTGATCAGACGCCAGACATGGCTGATCAGGGACTACCAGCAGATCCTCCAGTTGTTCCAGTATTGGAACCAGCCGTCATTACGGACATAGGTGTTGATGCACAGTTCCGAGAGTGCTTTATAAGGTTCATTAAGACCTTCCGAGGAGTACCGCATCCTTCCCCTTCTATGGCAGAGTTGATGTTGGTTTTCCAGCAGCAGCATCATCCCACCTTCACAGTGGAAGGAGGACCTTAGGCTACAGAGTCATGGTTAGAAGCCATGATTTCTATATTCAAGGATCTAGAGACTCCTCCAGAGAGGAGGGTGAAGCTCATTACGTATATTCTTTGGGACTCCACCAAGAGATGGTGGTACGTGATCTCACAGGTGGGACACTAGTAGGTTATGGCGTGGGATGAGTTCTAATGTTCCTTTTATGACTACTTCTACCCAGAGAATTTGAGGACTGATTGAGCCTGAGAGTTCATGAGTCTGGAGCAGGGTACTCTTTCTGTTATGGAGTATTCTTATCCCTTCACAAAGCTTCAGTGCTTCATAACTATTCCAGGAGGTGATGAGTTATTTCTGGAAAAAAGTTTGAGGATGGTCTCAGGCACGACATCCGATCATAGGTGAACATCTTCTGGTTGACTTCCATCACTTCCATAATCAACCAGGTGTTGATCACGGAGCGCAATCTGAGGGATTCTGGAGTGGTGAGCCAGGGTGGTATGAAATCCGGAGCTGGAATCCCTCCTACTGACAGCAGGAATCGCCATAGGGAGTCTACACGTGGAGATCATAGTAGGCAGGATACTTCTTCTGGTGGCCAGGTGGTGTGCTACGAGTGTGAAAAGAGTGGGCATATGAGGCCACATTTCCTGAGAGACCCTGTGGAGTTCCGATCATGTGGAAAGATGGGCCATCTTCAGTGTTTTTTTCAGTTCATCTCACCAGCAGCTGGTGACAGGAATTCTTCTATGACTCTGCGTTCAGGAGCAGCACCACCATCTTCTCACCAATCTGGGAACTGGAGTTCTTCCGGCTATTCAGGCTGAGGTGGAGGTCATGGTCGTGGTATCTATTCTTCAGGCTTTCATCAAAAATAGGGTGGATCAACTCAGAGTAGTCAGGAAGGGTCACAGGGCTGCAGTGCAGGTCAGACTTTTACAGTGGAGCAGACCCAGTAGGAGAAGGATCCCGGACCCTCTACAGTTCGAGGTATGATCCTAGTTGCCTCAGTTTTAGCTTCTGGTCTTTTCAATATGGGGGATTCCCATAACTTTATATATGTTATTGTTGTGGAGAGCCTTGGGCTTTGTATGTTTTCTTCTACTGATATCTTTATGCTATACACACTGTTGGGGACAAGAACGGCTAGTGTACGGTAGTGCAAGGAGTTCCCTCTAGAGGTTGGTGGGTGTCACTTCTTTTGGGACCTTTATGTCCTAGAGATGATAGGCTATGATTTCATTCTCATAATGGACTGGTTAGTTCCCTTTCAGGAAGTTGTCGATTTCTATTATTGTAGGGTGAGTTTCACATCACCAGAGGGTGGATAATTTCTTCATAAGGGCGAGTGGGATGTCTAGGCAAGCAGAGAAGGACCTGAGCATTATGGATTGGGAGGAGTTACATCCCATTTTTCTATTCTATATCTGGATGAACAGGGGACTTCACAGAAGGACTTTCCTCTAGTGGTGTATCGTTTTAGGGATGTCTTTCCAGAGAACTTTTCAGGTTTTCCTCTAGAGCATGAGGTAGACTTTTCAATTGAGCTCGTTCTAGGAGTGGCACCGATGCCCATTACTCCTTATAGGATGGATACACCTGAGTTTTAGGAGCTCAAGAAGTAGTTGGAGGAGTTACAGGAAAAGGGTTTCATCTAAACTAGTACTTATCCTTGGGGTTCACTTGTCCTGTTTGTGAAAAAGGTAGACAGTACCCTTTGGATTTGTGTGGATTATTGTAAGTTGAACCAGTTGATGTTCAAGAACCGATATCCCTTGCTGAGGATTGATGATCTATTTGATCAACCTCAAGGATCCCGGATGTTCTCAAAGATTGACTTGAGATCCGGTTATCATCAGTTGCCCGTTAGACCATCAGATGTACCTCTTACAGCCTTTTAGAGTAGGTATGGTCTATATGAGTATGTGGTTATGTCGTTCGGTCACACAAATGCACCTGCAGTTTTCATGGAACTGATGAACCGAGTGTTCCATCCATACTTGGATTCCTTCATGGTCGTCTTCATGGATAAAATATTGGTGTACTCTCACACTCGATACGACTATGCCACACATCTTGAGATCTTTTTTAGTACACTGAGAGAGCATCAGTTATACACTAATCTCTCAAAATTCCACTTTTGGATGGACCAAATTCACTTCTTGGGTCATGTTATCTCAGCAGCAGGAGTATCGGTAGACCCAGAGAAAATGAGAGTAGTGGTTTCCTGGGAGCATCCGAAGAAATTCTTTGAGGTACGAAGTATTTTAGGGTTGGATGGATACTACAAACGTTTCATACAGGACTTTTCACGCATAGCAGCGCCACTGACGGGCCTGACTAAGAAGGGTAAAAAATTATTGTGGTCAATTTCTTGTGAGTCAGCCTTTCAGGAGATAAAAGGGAGGTTGACTTCAGCACCGATACTAGTATTTCCAGAGCCGAGAAAGAGATATACTCTTTATTGTGATGAATCAGTTATCGGGATGGGATCATTGCTTATGCAGGGAGAATAAGTCGTTGCATACGGGTCTCAGCAGTTGAGGCCACATGAGAGGAACTACCTGATGCACGATCTCGATCTATCTGTAGTTTTTCATGCCTTATGCTTTTGGATACATTATCTTCTCAGAGAGAATTTTTTAGTTTTCACCAACCATAAAAGTCTCAAGTATATCTTCACTCAACGTGACCAAAATTTGAGACAGTGAAGGTGGGTTGAGTACCTTCAGTCCTTTGACTTTGAGCTTGCCTACACGCCTGGGAAAGCCAATGTTGTGGCTGATACGTTGAGTAGGAGGACTTAGACACAAGCATTTCAGGAGGCTAGTAGTGAGTGGAAGCTTATGGATCTGTTCTCTAAGATGCATTTGGAGGGCACGAAAAACAGGGGCAGATGTTTCTATCTTCTGTAGTTGTTACCTCTACTCTGCTTGATCGAGTATGAATGAGGTAGCTATTAGTCTCTGAAGGCCTAGTTTTATGGGAGAGTGTTGTAGGAGAGGACACTATTCCTGGATGGACAGTAGGTGAGGATGAGATCTAGCATTTTCATGGGCGCATATGGGTTCTAGAATACATACGCAAGGAGCTGATGCGGGACTTTCATTCCTCAGTTTGGGAAGTTCATCCTGGTGTCACGAAGATGTATCGTGATCTACACCATCATTTTTGGTGACCAGGTATGAAGAGAGATGTTGCTAGGTTTGTCATGAGATGTTCCACCTGTCAGCAGTTGAAGGTGGAACATCAACGACCAGCATGGATTTTGTAGCAGTTACCCATTTCTGAGTGGAAATGGAACGATGTCGCGATGGAATTCTTGACGGGTTTACAAAGGTCACCTCGAGGGAATGATTTAGTTTAGGTTGTTATTGAAATACTCACGAAGGTTTCTCACTTCTTGCTGATCAAAGAGACCTTCAGTGTTAATGAGTTGGGACAGTTGTACATCTGAGATATTGTACATATAAATGGGGTTCAACACTCCATTGTTTCAGACAGGGATGTGTGTTTTACTTCTCAGGTCTGGTAGGGACTTAAAAGGGCTCTGGGTATATAGGTACTTCTGAGTACAGCTTACCATCCTCAGAAGATGGTCAGTCTGAGCGTACAATTCAGGTGCTTGAGGACATGCTTCGAGCATACATCCTAGATTTTGGAGGTTCTTGGGAGAATCACATACCTCTAGTGTAGTTTGCCTATAATAATAGTTTTCAAGAAACTATTCAGATGGCACCTTATGAGGATTTTTACGGTAGTCCATGCCGATCACCCTTATGTTGGCTGGAGGCAGGAGAGGCAGCTATGCTGGGACCTCGACTTGTCCAGGAGACCACAGAGCAGATATAGTTGATTCAGAAGAGGATGACTACTACACAGTCACGACATAAGACTTATGCTGATCAACGGAGATGACCTCTAGAGTTCGAGGTTGGAGATTAGGTTTTCCTATGTGTCACACCGAGTTTGGGACACATAAGGATTAAGAGGCAGGGTAAGATTTAACTGAGGTACGTCAGGCCGTTTAAGGTGTTTTAGAGAGTTATGCCAGTTTCCTATCAGTTGCAGTTACCCCAGAGGTACCGGGCTATGCATTATTTCTTCCACGTTTCTCAGCTTCGATGTTACTTCTCAGAACCGTCTCATGTTTTTCAACCCAAAGTGGTTGAGTTAGAGGTGGAAGCCTCATTTGAAGAGCATCATATCCATATTGTTGATCGAAGTGCCAATTTTCTCTATGTCCAGCCTATTCCTCTGGTACAAGTGCTATGGAAGAACATACAAGTACAGGAAGAGACTTGGGAGAGGGAGGCCGATATACGATCACAGTGGTCGGAGTTGTTAGAGGATTCTTCTTCTATGCCACATTTCTAGGGAAATTCTAGGATGAATTTCTTTAAGGGGGAAGTTTGTAAGAACCCAGATCTTCTTTTCAGGTATGTTTTTCTATTTTCTAGTGTTTTTGAGAAAAAAATATGAGTTTCTGAAAATTTTTGAAGTACACACCGTATACTTATATGTACACGCCGTGTACTCAGTTTCCACACATAGTAATGTGCTAGCCGTATAACGGTCAAGCACATAGCCGTGTGTGGTGACCTGGAGGCCACCTAAAGCGGGGCCTGGTAAGTTAAAGTACACACCGTATACTTATAAAGTGCACGTCATGTACTTTCTTTTTTTCATTAAATGGAATGGGGTCACATCTAATTGGAAAAAGTATCTTCTTATTCTCCTTCTTCTACTGAGAGCGTCCGTACGGTGTCAATCCTTCCCCGATCCCCCGATCGACCATCGATTCTCTGATTCGACCATCGTCGATTGTGTTAGGATCTCCACGGTAAGCTCTTCCTTCTTCTAGAGCTTCATCTCTTGATTTATCCTCTTTCTCAAGTTATCCTCGGTTGAATGTGTTAGACGTTTTTATAGATATACCACATTCTAGGTAGATCCAAGGGCCGACACCGGGGTATATCGATCTCACAACACCGAGGTAGGTGGTTTGTGCCTTTCCTTAGATAGTCTTTGAATTTTATGTGCAAAAGTGCCCAATACCCTAGAACGGGGTATTGTGTGTTTACATTTTTAACCTTGTTATTGCCTGCTATGATTTATATGCTTGAGTAGAGGTAAATTTAATGTGAATAGGGTTAATTGGTATGTTATGGATGTCTTTCCCATGCTTTTTTTGTTTAAGACTGTTTGGTCTTGCTTAGACTGTTAGGCTGCTTGCTTTCTATTCCTAGTGCTGATAAGATGGAGTAAATTTATTTACCTGACATGTTGTTATGCTACAGACTATTTAACCAAGAATTTATTGAGGTATAATTTGGCCTTATATATCTTTGTGCTTGATTGACTTACACAGGGCCGTGATAACCTAGTGTAGCAAACCATAGGGAGAATGGACGTTGAGGGCTTCTCCAGAGTGTCTGTTTACTGTTACGATGTGAGACCATAGGGGGAATGAACGTAAGTGCTTCCTCAGAGTGTATTTAGTTCCTCGATGTAGGCCACAGGGGGAATTGGACATTCAGTGATTCCCCAAAGCTCCTTTTAGTTACCGATATGAGACTATATGGGGAATTGACAGTGAGTGCTTCCTCAGAGAGTATGTGTTAAGCTGAACCAGAGGGGTTAGACTGTGTGTACTTCCTAGAGGGTTTCTTGTAATTATTTGGATGAACCAGAGGGGTTAGGTTGTGAGTACTTCCCAGAGGATTACATGTTTGTGATTATTTTCTTACTTGATATATGAAATTGAATGCTTTGAAACTATAGGATTGTTTACTTTTGAGTACTTCCTTGTTTGCTGCTTCTCTTTGCTTATTGCCTGCCATATATATTCACTGACTATTAGGCACAGATCTTTAGCTGGTTTCCTACTGGGATTTATTCTCACACCCTATTTGGGTCATTCTTTTGGTCCCAAAAAGATTATATTGTTGCAGATCTAGATAAGGGAAAGTGTCCTTCTACTTCAGGTACTTGATTGCTGAAGATCATGGGACAAAGCTGAGGCTTGTGATGATGTTGGAGTTTATCTGTTTTATTTGTACTTTGTTTATTTATGTATTCCATCATTGGGACTTGTTTGGCTGCTTTTCTAGACATTTGCATCATGCATCGTTTATATATATGTGCTCCAGTTGTCTATTACCTCAGTCTTACACTATTTACTATTGTATGGTATTATACTGCTTCCGTTATTGCTATCTCTTTACTTCTGTTGTGTTACTCTGCCAATGAGGGCATAGTTTCCCCACTATCACACCCAAGGACCTCGCTTCTAGTCGGTAGCCTATGGTGTTCGGTGAAATTCACTTGAGTCCATGTGACCAACCGGGTACGGGACGCCTCTGGGCGGCTCCTAGAACCAGGATGTTACACCGGCTAAGTTCCAACCATTTTCTGTTCACTGGAAGTAATACCGTTTTTCTTAAAAATTATAATTATACTTATTATAGTTTATATTATTTTTATATTAATATAATTATAGTAATATAATTATAATAATAAAAAAATTATTATGTTAAAATAATAATTTATTATTATTATATTTAACAGTTTTTTAATAGACTTTAGAAAAACTTTGTGTGTGGAAAAACAAACAAAAACAAAATTAAAATTGGGGTGGGGTTGGGGTGGCTCATTTATTGAGAATAATTCAAAAAAAATTGGAAAATGGAGGGTGTGGCCCCCCTTGTCCCCTACCTTGCACGGGCCACCTCCGGACATCGTAGGAGCCACCCCCAGAATTCACAATAGCCACCACTGGACAGCGCAGCGCTAACCTCCCCTCCTGGCTTTCCTCAGTGTCATCCCTCCTTCCCCGGTCACTGCCTGCTTAGTTAGCACTGGTCATGGCCTGGCTTGCCTCCGGCCAGCCTCTCAGCCCCTCCGCTTGGCGCACTCTCTACTCCCGGCTGGCCACCCCGAGGGTTTCGCTGGCCTCACCTCCTCCAAGCTTGCATGAACCGTAACCACTGGATAACCCCCACTGGCCAGATCCGGTGATGTTAGCACCCTCCCCTTCCATAGGAACCTCTGCAGCTAGGCCACAGCTCTTCCTCCATCCGAACTGCCATAGAATCCTCAGATCTGGTGGCACTTTCCTAGGGAGGATCTACTGCACACCGCTGCCCTCCTTTTGCTCCCCTATAGGAACCTCCACTGGTGATCAGGTTCTAACTAGTTCTGGTGGTTCCAGTCTCAGACCACTCGGAGGTACCCCTACTACACCACTGCAAGTTTTTCATAGGATAGAATTTCCCCGAAGAGGCCTGGGAGGATCGGTCCAACCAGGAATAGGTTTGGGCGGATCGGCCCGGCCCAGTTTGGTCCCTTATAGCCTGGAACGGGACTGTGTAGGTTCGTCCCAAACCGCACAGGCCCTACATGGGGTTTTTGGGGATTGGGATAATCAAAATAATATTTATAATTAATTTTATTTTATTAAATTAAATTCATTAAAATATTAATATGTGGTTAATAAAAAAATTAATACCTAGGGTTAGATTAATATAATTTTGGAATAAAATTAAATTAATTATAGGACCGATAAATAATTAAATTATTTGAATTATTTAATTCATTAAATTAATATAAATAACCCTTGTACTTATTTAATGAAATTTAATTTTTATCACACATTTATTATACCTGATTACTGGTCTTCAGAACTAACCCATGTATGTTTTCTTTTTAATTAATTTTTTATTACCTGCATGTGATGATTGTAATAAGTAGTTAATAAGTGGAAAGTCTGCGTATCATCTTCATTTTTAGTTGAAATGTACAAGGGCTTGTGTGTCCATTCCATCTGATGTACATTTACACCCTTTTTCCCCCTCACCTGCATGCGATTATCATTATGTTTTGGACGGAGATGGTGTATGACGTCGACCCCTCCAATATGAGGGGGTGTAAGTTGACCAAGACGATGTAGGATGTGAGGTGGACCCTGCCAAGACATGGTGATACTTCAGATGAGTAGCATACATATAGGATGGGGTGAGTTTCATCACGAGTTAAGTGACGACTCATGTATGATGCCCCTAGGTCATTTTAGATTCTCAAGACCAATCAGGTAATAGTTTAACTTTATGAATTTATTTATTATTTTATGTATTGTAAAATAACAGGAAAATACATTAAATAATAAATAATAAAATGCATAAAGAAGCGATGTATGTTTTTCTATTAATGTTCAGTTGTGAGTGCGACAACATATATGAACAAGATTAATAGAAATGGATTACATTAGTCGAGAGAGAAAAACACAAAACCCCCCACAAAGTAATATTAAGTCATTATCTCCTTCCATAATTCAAGTTTGAACAAAATTGGGTGTTTGGAGTGATGTTCATGCCAAAGTTGAGGGAGTCTCTTACTAACATGGAGTTCTTATAAGAGTGGTGGGTTGAATTAACTAAAATTATAGAAAATAAATAGCCAAATATAGCTTTTTGTAATTTTAAATGCAAGCGTTGATTAAATCAAGATTAATATTTTTGAAGTTGGGACATCACTCAACAGATGAAGGAGCTATGAGTTAATATGGTTGGCCAGTCAAAATCCTACCTTGAACCCTCTAAGTAGTGGCATACCCATTGCTTATAGACTATGAGGGGAGTTTCAATGATCCTTTCCACTAAAATAATCAGGTGACATAGTATTCTGATTCTAGCATAGAGGGTTCCTATAAATTGATAAAATAGTGGGATACATTTAATGATTAAATTAATCGGTAATGTATAATTTGGTAATCATGATAAAAGTAAAATCTACTAAAGTTTATTTGTATAAAAAGGAAAGAAATATCACAAGATAAAAAATATGATAAATATTGGACAAAGGTAAATGTCCAAAATATTATTAAATTCCAAGTGTAGTATAGGTGCTTGCTCACATTACTACTATATCATAAATTCAAGGTGTTGTAATCCCTATTCCTATTATGACACCTCAGGAAGTGTGGGTGTAAAATTTATTATAGGAGACTCATGAATCTAGCATATGATAGTTCTTTCATAATTTTATCATCAACATTTGATGTTAGTTGCATTCACTACATCATGACATGGATGATATCACATGTAGTCTCATCTCCAAGAAGTTTTCGAGGAGAAGGTGAAGCAACATATGAATGTGATTATCACACTGGCTTTGTGTAAACATAAAAGGTATACAATGATATTTCATGGAATCCCATTCTTATACCCTTTCACCCAATTACTCTAGTTTCTTTTAAGGATGAAAATGAACAATAAGGAGTAATCACTTCATTACCTTTTAGGTAAGGTTCTCCAAGAAAACCTTGAGTTCTTGTGGTGATTAAATTTGAAGACAAGGAAAAACTTCCAATGAAAAGTTATGTCAAAGGTACCTTCGTAATGTCCTTAAAAGAAAATAGGTTGGTTATTACACAGGATGTTATTTTCATCACATATTTTGAAGTAAATTTATGGAATTTTAAAATACAATGAACTAAATTTAATAAGCAAGAACTCGCTTCTTCTTTAGTGTATACTCATCAAATTAAAGGGTTGTTTTTGAAATTATTCTTGGGTATTAAATAAAATATTCCTTTTTACATTTTTGTATTGAAATACAGTAACTGAGTAATTATATAATCATTACAATAAGTATGGTATCTTCTCCAAGCAGCTGAGAAAGGGTGATTCCTATGTCAGCAGTGAGAAACACATAACTTCTATTTTTCATGTGAATGATTATAATTGAAAAAGATGTTGAGTATAACCAAAACATTTATCTCATGTTACCTTTGGAAATAATGATACATTATTCCAAGTTCATGAATGAATGTTATTTGTGGTAAAATACTCAACAAATAGTTCAGAGATACTTTAATCGTAGGTAATAAGTTATGAATATAGAAATATAAGACTTTTTCCTAGTTGTGGAAAGATAATTCTTTGTCAAGGAAAACTAAAATTGGATGCCAAGGATATACCCAGTATGTTATTTAGTCTCGGCATAGCTAAACACCTCTGGTATTATTGACGTCTTTAGTTTAGACAAAGAAACCTTTATAAATAAAGGTATTCCATAAGGCTTTTGGAATAAGTTCATCAAGTTTTTTGGAACTATTCCAAAGTAAAGCTAGTGGTAAAGATACTTCATAAGATTACTTTATGTTATTAAGGAATTTATTAGTGAAGTATATGCATGGTTAGAAGATATGAGTTTCTTCGGATCGGCATACTGAAGAATATCTTGACTAATCATTAATTGATCATGATAATGTAGCATGGAGCAATTCCTAAACACACATTACCTTATCTACATCACGGTATTGATGTTCATAAGGAGGATTGATGATGAGTCTTACATATTAACATTGATCAAAAAACATGTAGTGTGGAGAAATTCCTAAAAACACATGTTATACATCAAAGTTATGATGTATCAATGTTACAACCTATAGTAACTTCCATCATATTTCAAGATGTGCTTTGAAAATAACGGAAAAACCCCACAAATAATATACCAACTAAAATTGAAAAATGGATATCATACGAGTCATAGTATGATATAAATCCATTATTTCATATGACATGTGTTTAGATTCAAATAATTTTCTAGTATTTAAACAAACATGCATCAAGTTAAACACATTGTGCATCTAAGGTAATTGTCTGAATAGTTTCTTAGGATATTACATAAATACCTAAGATAAAAAAGTGATAGTCAAGTGATAGACTACATTTTAATATAAGGGTGCACATATCTACTTTAGATAGTGGGAGAAATATTTACTTGGGTTTAGTCAATGCTTCATATGTACAAATGGTTGGAATAAAAACAAGTTCCATGAGTGCAAGTGGAAGAGGGATGTTCCAGAGACACATACTGTGTAGGAAGGGTTTAAACCATGGTGATGGTTTTTGAATTCACCACAGTCAGTAATAAATTATTCATTTAGAATAATAATACCTATAAGTAAGAAATATATGCAAATTAGCTAAAATTGAAAAGACCAATTAAAATTCAATAATGGGTTCCATGTATCAAAGTGAAAAGGGGCTTATAAATTGAATATTGTGGCGGGTATTCCAGTGATATGATACATGGATGGTACAAGTATGATACCAATAAGACTCGATTGGTTATACCAAGTCATTATGCCTAAATCCATTACAATTTTACTTATCATAACTAAATTCTAAGATCATTTATTTGGAAATTTTAAGTCAAGATCAATTTTCATGGAAGTTGTCTATACAATGCAACCAGAAAGAGATGATGACATCACAGAATGCCAATAGGGGTGCAAGTTACTTAAATCTAGTTTAGGATTAAAGTAAGAAAAAAGTTATTAGAACATACATTTAGAATGAATCTTTTCCATGTGTCTACCAAAGGTTGGTGGGAGAGCCTTATTTTTACAAGAGAAATATGTTCAGCAACATATAGAAAACAGATATTGGTATTATAGTTAGTTAAGACCAGGATGAGAGTAATTCTTTAGTGATTGACTTAAATTATAAACCTATGTTCTAGGGAATATGATCAAATAAGGTATATTTAACAGTTTATTGGACCTATTCAATCATACATATAGTGACATGGTATTGAAAAATACAATTTGGAACAATTCAAGTTAAAAATTATTGCCAACGTCACACGGCATAATCTCTCCAGGTTGACATGTTCAGAACATGAGAGAAGATTAAAATTGTGAGTTGAATTTTATACGATTTTGTGATGGATCAATCACATATTCCATGATATGTACAAGAATTGATATTTTTAGGGTATAATTTATCCAAGGAAGATATCAATTATATCAAGGATCACTACAAGAGAAGTATTCATAACTATCATCTTGTACTTAGGTAACTACAAATGATATGTACCTGGTATGTGGGGAAGAAGGATACTAGTTATAGTGGGACATAAACTAGTCTTCATGAGATCAATTTGATCTATTATCACAGCTAGGCTAAGGTGATAATCTATTCAAGCTCATAAAATCTAGTGGTAGCCATATCTATAAATACCGAGTATGTTGTAGCTTCTACAGTATGTAAGAAGCAGTTATTAAATGCAACGATTTGTTCTAGTCCTTAAAATCAAACCTAGTAAGTAAAAGTATTACCATAATGTAAATTATGATATTATGATATTATTACTATCCAATATTTCACGTTATGAAAGTATACAAAAGGGATATACTCAGGGATACCATCTCTTGAGAAGTTTTACTCAAGGATATGAGGATGAATACATTTGAATTTCCACGTGGAGGAAACATTGCGACCCATCAGCTAAAGTCATTACTCAGTAGAAACATGATCTTTATCATTCAATTAGCTAACAAGTATGGTGAGAAAGTTGGATCTAGTGCAATCGGGAGTGTTGAAATAGTGTGTTCCCTAGAACCAACTATGCAGTACTTTTTATTATCATATCGTGTATACAGGTTTGATATACATGATGTTGACTTACCATTATAGTGTAGATATTTTTTCATCCATTGTTTAATGGTAATGTCCTATATTAATTGTCATATCAAATGTTTATAGTAGATCTCATGCTATAATTAGAACCATGAGATACTATGACATTAATCTTAAACAAAGGTATTATGGTCTGGATACATCATACTGACTAGACATTGTAGATGTCTGACTATCAAGTTCTGGGGAATTATAATCATTGAGACTTCTTCTCATAAATTCTTCACTTAGTGATCTCTAGTAGTGAGATCATGATGATAGACCCACCAATAGGAACACCACATGTTTTGGGTTTCATTGATTTTTCCTATCTATAGACATGTGTATTGGTCTCCTGACTTGAGACCATTACTAATGTGTATCATTTGATTGTGTACTTTGATGCAAGTCAAAAACCATGGTAATGAAATTGTGGCAAGGTATCTTGTGTTGGGTGCATCATTGGTGTTATGACATTGGTTGAATATTCAAGAAAGGATTTGTTGCTTCCATGTTAAGGAAGATGTATATCTCAGACCTGGTTGATCAGGATGGTGCTACCTTCATAAGTCTTTGGCCAAAGTAGTCAAAAGTTAAATATATCTAGATAGATAAATGAATAATAAATCAAGAAAAGGACGATGACACAAGTATGTTCCCTACTTTATTAGATATTTAAAATAAAGATATTATAATATACAGTGCATGTTTATAGGTTGGTAGTATGACTATCCTTGTCTCTTTAGGAGCCTTGATGGGTTACTATACTTCACTCTTGGTCTGTGGATTTTATTCACTTCTATCAAGATAAGGGCCTAGAGGGTCACACACAATAGCATATTCAATAATCTTCCCTATTCAGTTGAATAGGTATATTGGACATGGTGGGACCCATTACGGGGTCTGATTGTTGTCTAAGGTATCGATCACCAAAGAAAATAATTAAATTCATTATTATTTAAGTTGTGAATAATTGGTATTGAATTTATTTAAAGTATTTATAAGTTAATTAAATATGAGAAAGAATATTATTTGAACAAATATTATATTAATATCCAAGGTTTGTTTAATATTAAGCAGGAATAGAGAGTCGAGTTAAATGGATTGGTTTTATCACGTAATATATTTTATATATATTAAAAGTGTGTGATAAAATAATAAATAATATTAATAGAGTTTGGTTCATCATAATTATTTATTTAGTGAATGTTAAAATAAGCGTGGGTTGGGAAACCCAACCAGGTAGTTAGGAACTCTACTATAAATAGAGGAAGAGGCTCACTCACTAAGGATTGTTCATTCATTTATGAATGAGAGCCTCTATCTCCTCCTTCTTCCTAGAGAGAGTCTCTCCCTCTCAAGTGAAAATCAGATAAGACCTTCAAGTGATGAAGGTAGAGGATCATGGGGATCATCGGGGCATCGAAGGCATCATCAGATCTCTATTATAGCACCCATAATTCAATGATCGACATTCCATCAGATTTTTGAAGCAATTTTGGATGATCTAGAGGATTCCTACTAAGGATCCTTCAAGCAACAATCGCCCTCGACGAGTTGTAGTCGAGTACAGCTTCAGATCTGAACAGGTATGTTTTCAGTTTTAATTTACATGCTATTTTAAATTTATGTGATATCCTTAAACCATATTGGGGTTCAGATAATCGATGATGACAAGTTCTGTCATCCTGTCGATGAAAATTTTAAAATCCTCAACCTATCAGCTTCCTCTACAGGCCCTGGTATCTTCACATTTTTCATTCAGGTTACACTTTATCTCTCTTTACCCCAATGTAATTCTACTTTCTTACTATATACTTCTTCTAAATTTTGTGTATATGTTCCAAAATCATGTATCCAGATCAGTTCATCTTTTTTTATGGGAAAATATAGGTTTTATAAGGTTCCCTTTTTAATTCCCACCATTAAGAAAGCTCGATTAAAGGGTACTTACCAATTTCTTGCCCATTTTCAAGTACACTCCATAATCTATTTTAAGACACCAATATTTTTTTAAAATCACTATTTTTATCATGAAAAACAATCTTATCTCTTTTCTAGTTTTATGTAAACAATTAATATTTTTTCTGCTTTAAAAACTCATTTATATTTTCTCTTAAACCGCACTAAAGTGGCTCATTTCTAAAGTTTCTTAAACACTCTTTTTACATGTTACCAGTTTCCAAGTTTCAGTATGAATATTATTTTATTATATTTTCATTCCCTTTTCTAGGATATAAATTTTTACAATATGATCTTATGACAAATAAAAATGATTTTCCAAAATAACTCTTCTTTCCAAATTAAAATGGGATTTCTCTCAAGAATTTCTCAATGATTTTAGAGTATTTTAATCTATTTGAACACCTATGTTGAATATTATGCTTTATTGATACTGATCTATTATGTTACCATCCACCATATTTTATTGAATGGTTTATTATTATTTTTATAGGGGATATACAATCTTGATACCATTCATTATAATATTTTGGATTATTTATAATTATGTTTATTCTTGGGGAAAGTTATTAACACTTCATATGCTAGTTTCAATATGAATGTATATGTTGATTGTGTTTCACCCCTTTTATATGAGGAATGCATTAGACTTAGTAAGTTATGGGTGGGGTCTGAAATATCCCCTCGATGCATCGGTAGGTCTCATGATACAAACTAGACCGGGGTTTTACCCATTTATATACAGTGTCTTAGCTGAAGCCTTGACGTTATGTTTATGATATTCGTAATTATGCATTCCATCGTTATGATACTAGTAATTAATAGTCCATGGGATTATTTTACTAGTAGAATATTCATAGTTTAGTTTCTTTCTCATGTGATTATTTATGGAATTATTTAATCATCTTTCATTCCTTCCATATTATGCTCAAGATTATGTTTTAATGGCATGTGTTTTCAGTTATTCTCTATACCTTATTATTTATAATAGCTTATACTATATTTATTACCCTTACTGAGCATCTAATATCACCCCTTTCTTATGTTTTAATTTTCCCAAGATTCCAAGATGTATATTATGACTGATATACAGGGTTAATCTAGAAAAATAATGGTTTTTTCTCAAAGGATTCTTGATGTTGTACTTTATGTTTTAAATTGTAATGTAAAGTTCATGTATTTAATCAGGATTATAAAACTGTTAAACTGATCAGCCCTTTGGGATTCAAGTCTTTTTTTCTTTTCCAATGTAAGAAAGTGAAGCACTAGCTCTGAGCTACTAGGGTTGGGGTCTTTATAAAATTTGACTAAAGCAAATAAAATAGTGAGAAACTCCTTTTACATTGTGTAATTTTATTAGGATGAATCCAAAATCCTTGACGCATAATCAATCAAATGGTACCTCCCTTCCACCCTCTGTAATAAGACTTTTCTAATTTCAAAGTTTGAAGCATCACACATAAGCTCAAATGTGAGATCCCACCGTGGTGGTTGTATGATTGGGGGTATTGTGAGATTCTTTTTTATCTCATAAAATGATACCCTTCATGAATCATAAAAAATTAAGTCAATATATTTTTAAATCAATTAAGATAAGGTTAGAGAGATCTTATTGAAATCTCTGATGAAGTGTCAATATAAACCAACACGTCCAAGGAATGATCAAACATCATGCACACATGTGGGATATGGTAAGGATGAAATGATGGATAAATTAAATCTATCAACCTTAATGTTACGTTGTGACACTACATGACCTAGGAAAATTCCTTTCTCTAACATGAAATGACATTTATCAAAGTTCAAAACCATATTTTTCTGAATGCAGTGATGCAACACATTACCCAAACTCGAGAGACACTCATCAAATGAGGAACCATATATAGTAAAATCCTCTATAAATACCTCCATGAGAGTATCAATTAAATTATAAAATATAATTACCATGCATCTCCAAAAGGTAGTTGGGGCATTACAAAGTTCAAATGGCATCATACAGTAAGAAAATGTACCGAATGGGTAGGTGACCTGGTCCTCTTATGTAATGGAAACCTAAAAATATCCAGATAAGCCATTCAAGAACAAATAGTGTGTCCTACATGCAAGTCTCTCTAGCATCTGGTCAATGAATAGAAGGGGGAAATAAAGGAACATAGGGAGCAATAGAATCATAAAAGATGCCCAATTTAAAAATTTGGGTTTGGATTCATGTTAAAAACATAGAATCCACTAAACCCCTTGCCTATATTTATAAAAGGATCACATGTAATTCAATTTAACCATGAAAAATAAAATCAAACGAAATCTTAAACAATATATTGTTCACTTGTAGTCTCCAGTTCGATTCGCTCACCATCGATGTGTCATAGTTGTAATACACTAAAATAGATGTCTTATAGATCATCCACACATGATCCACAATTCTAGGATTCTATATCTACATTTTCTAGGTGCTAGTAAGGGAAATCAAAGAGCTTTATAGTATCCCTTTGATCTCCTAAGGAAAACAGACATGATCGAGAAAGCATGATCGATCCGACCTTTCTCTTCCTTCAGAATCTCTCTCTAAGAACTTTATACGAGATAATAGGAGAAATTATCTCTATAAATTTATGAAAATGTTGGATGTTAGAATTCAAGATGCTAAAATGAGCTTTTATACTTAGGTTATACTTTTCAAAATTTCACTTTGGTCCCTAGAAAGTAATAACCTTCATTTTATACCTTTTCTCACATGTATGACTTAATAAACTTTTCATAAATGTCATAAATAATTTATCACTCACAAATAACACTATAAAATGTTATGTGATAAAATAATGACCATTAACTCAGCCTGTAATATCTCTAAATAATTTAACAAAACTTGAACATCCAATGTTTGTTTGAAAATTTATATTTTTCTCATATTCATATTTAGGATCAAACAACTTGTGAATACCTTGAGAAATAAATTCATTCATCTTATTCTAAACTTGAATAATATAACTGCATGAGTTTTAATTACAATTTTTCATACTCAAATGTCCACCGTCCCCCACACCTAGGGCCCACATCGTCCTAAAATCATATTCATTAGAATATTTGTAACTTGTGGATACCCTTAGTATGTGAACCTCTAGGTCCTTATCTCAATAGTAGTGAGTACAGCCCAGAGACCAAGAGTGGAGTCTAGTAACCTATAATTTTCCCTAAAGAGATAAGGAATTTCATAGATAAAACTTCCTACTATGAACACTTACTATGTAATATAATCTCTTTGTCTCGTGATATCTCATAATGTAGGATGCACAGTTTTGTCATCATCCTTTTGTTGCTTTATATATTTCATGACCTTACTGGATAGAATTGCCTTGTTATACCATGGCCATGGATTTATGAAGGTACTACCATCCAGTTCAACCTAGACCCATGAGATATCTCTCCCTCAAATTGGAAGCAATAGATTCTATCTTGTTCATTCAACCAATTTCATACTACTAATGACGCACCCAACACAAACTACCTCGCCACAATTTCATTATTATGGTTTTCACCTTGCATAAAATTACACGATCAAATGAAACACACTAATAATGATCTCATGTTTGGATACCAATACACATGTTTTTAAATAGGAACAACCAATGACACCCAAAACATGTGGTGTTCCTATTGGTGGGTCTGTCCTCATGATCTCGCTATTAGAGATCACCAAGTGTGAACTTCATGAGAAGAACTCTCAATAATTATAATCCCCCAGCACCTGATATTCATACATCATATGTGTCCTAATAATATGATGTATCTAGACCATAGGACATATATATTTAAGATTACTATCATAGTATTTTGAGGTTCTCATTATAGCTAGGAGCTACTATAACCTTTTGATATGACGCATAATCTAAGGACATTACCATTTAAATAGTGTATAAATAAATATCAGCACTATTATGATAATAATAAACACATTTATATATCAAACTATATACATGTAATGGTAATCAATAGTATTATTCAAGTTGAGTCTAGGGAACCTACTATACCCGCCAAGAAAATCCCAAGTCCACCCCACATCATCCCACTGGAATGGCATTGTCCACATAGGTGATGACATCTTTGCTTGTTAGGCACCATGCATCAGATAAGACAAGACCCAATCCCACCATTAGGATCTAATTTCTTGTAGATTATTGTCGGTCCATAGGAAATGGACAAACCCCAGCTTGATGTCATCACTTTTTGGGAACATTGTTCCCTACGAGCCCCAAGTCCTCTTTAAATCATCCATCTTGGATGGAATTGTCGATGTCTGCCCAAATCCCATAAGTTCAGACTTGCTACATGCCCCATATCATTATCATCCCTTCTCAGGCTCACTACATCTGATAAGACAAGCACCAATTCCACTTCAAATAGTCTCACATGGATGGCGATATCCCTAGGGGATTGTCGGACCATTGAACCCGATATACAACAAACCCCATCTCATTTTTCATCACTTTTTGGGAACACTACTATGTTTGAAAAGACAATCCCCAAGTCCACTTCATGGATTCTCACTTAGATGGCATGGTCTATAGGTGATTTTCGGTCCATTGGACCCGGAATGCGATAAACCCCAGCTCATTGTCATGGCTTTTTAGGCGCACTACATCTGAAAAGAAAAGAACCAAGCCCCGAATGAATATTCCCACTTGGATGGAATTTTCTAGAGCTGATTTTCAATTTCATCGAACATATCATTTGAAAGCTTTAGTGAATAAATAAATATCATCCCTATAATGTTAAGAATAAAAACATGTATATATCAAACTTTATACATGTAATGGGATTCGGGCATACATCGATAATTTCATCCTAGCTTGATGATTTAATTCGGACTTAGGGATCGTCGGACATAGTGTTCCCAAAAAGCGCTGACATCGAGCTAGGGTTTGTCCTATGTCCTATGGACTTACAATAAACTACAGGAAATTCTTTCCTAGTGTTGGTCTTGGGGCTTGTCTAATCTGACGCATGGTGCCTAGTGAGAAAAGGCGTCATCACCTATGTGGACAATGCCACCCCGGTGGGACAATGTGGGGTGGACTTGGGTATTTTCTTTCTTTGATAAACTTTTACACCTCTTTGTTCAAAACTTCTAACAATATGGGGTTAAGTCTCCTTTGTGGTTTTCTAACCTATTTGACCCCATCCTCTAAAATAATCTTATGCATGAAAATAGAGGGGCTAATACTCAGTATGTCTTCTAAGGTTCACCCAATTTCCCTAATATTCTCTCTTAAAAGATTTAAAATTTGTGTTTCTTGTTCATGTAGGATATTATTATAAATTATTATTGGCAATTTTTCATTATTAAACAGGTATGAATATTTTAATTTTGGTGGAAATGGTTTGAGTTCTAGTTTGGGTGGGTTTTTTACTGATGGAAATGATGTGGGAATTGATATATGTGCATAATGAATGTTTGTATATGAATATACATCATCAGCATTAGTGAATAATGAATTAAATCTATCTAAAAATCAACATCCATGTCATAATCATAAATTATATGCCCATAATTAGAATAAGAACCCACATCAAAATCAAAAATGAGTGTGGTTTGATCAAGAGAAATATACATGATAGTATTTTGCGACATCAAATAAGAACAAATCCTCAATATCTCTCTAATCATGGAATGTTCCCCATTTGGAGGCACCTAAATCATATAAATCATCAGATAAATGATACTCCCCAATGGTTCATGAAATAGTAAATGTATCAGGGTCCTTGCACTTTATAAGCATTGATAAGGTTGGTTTGATGAGTGAAGATACATTCCTCCCAAGGTTGATCCACTCATTTACTTTTATCCCACTTCTATTTGTATACAGTTCTTTTAAAAAATTGGCATACCTTGGAATTTTCTTGATTGATTCAAGTAGAGGGATGTTGATCTCAAAGCAATTGAATATGTCTAAAACCAATTTTTAAATCACCTCTTCAGTCATATTTTTGGTTTGTATAACTCTATTTACAAATGGATGGGGTTTAGAAGGAACATAATTAATCTTTTTCTTACCTTTGTCTTTCTTCTTGGGTTGCTCATCAGTTGATCTTGAATAGGGCTTCATCAAGGTTGAGGTAAATCCTGGTGGAATGGTCGGTGTAGATGTATTAGTCATTTTCTTACCACTTTTCAATGTGATGGCATCGGCATTCCCCTTGGGATTTAGAGTAGGTTGGGAAGGAATATTTCTAGAGTTATTGCTTACTAGTTCATGGAGGGCAGTGGCAATATGGCTCATTTGAGTCTTCAACTCCCTCAACTTTGATCCTTGATTCTTTAACTCATTCTATTGATTAAGATCAATTTTTTTAAAAAGGACATTGGTATTAGAATATACCTTTGGTTGAGAATTCCATTGTTTTTATTGACCTGTCTATGATTGGGATTCAAATATAATTTTGGGTTATTTAAACCCATATTGGTAAGGTAGAGAATTATAAAAGTTTTGTTGAAAAGGGGGGCCTTTGATGTTGTCCAGATCCATACCTCATGTTTGATTGATCTTTCCATCCTTGGTTGTATGTTGGTGAAAAAAATCATACTTCTTTTAGAGATGTGGTTTTTTTGTTGCTAATATGTTTTCCCGAGGAATACAGATGTACAATCCTTTGTCTCTGGTAATTTTGGGAAATAGTCAGTTGGGTGGTCTATTTTAGTGAAAATTCAACAAGGCCTCATAGAAGTGGGTTAGGATGTCTTTTGATCCAAAGTAATATATCTCATAATAGTGGTCAATTCTTACAACTTGGTATCAATTAAATGATTTTCAAGAGAATATGGACTTACCTGATGTACTCCTCTAACATGTGGTATACCTCGATTGCCAAATTTTTGGGAGTTTTATCTGATCATGTCAATCAATGCACAAGAAGGTACTGGTGTTTTGTCGACCAATTCCCCTCAAGCTATAGCATCCACCATGCTCCTCTCTATAGGTGTGAGACATTTGTAGAAGTATTGGATAAGGAGTTTCTTTCTGATTTTGTGATGCGGTAAACTTGTACACAACTTCTTGAATCACTCTTAGTACTCATATATTGACTCTGATTATACTTGCTTGATATCTGAGTTCTCTTTTCAAATGATAGTGTTCCTTAATAGTGAAAAAACTATCTATAAGAAAAGACATTTCAAATTTTTCTAACATGTTAGATATTCAGGTTTTAAATAATACATCGAATCATTTTCAGTTCCATCAAATGAGAATGGAAATATCTTTGTTTTATATGATCTTTAGAGACATTTACTGGTTTCAAAATTGATAAAACCACATTAAATTCTTTTAGATGTTTATTGAAATCCTTTTGAAAGAGACCATGAAATTTTAGAAGAAGGTTTATTAATAAAGATTTTAATTCAAAGTATAATTCAACGTTTGGGTATCTAATACAATTTGGTTAATGATTAATGTTAGGTGTAGCCAATTCTTGAATATTTATGTTAAGTTCGTTGTTATTATTTGTAGTAATTGGTTCTAGTTTTAATTTTTATTCATAATTTATTCCAGTTTCAATGTTCTTAGAATGAAGGAATTCCCCAGTTGGGTAAATGTCAACACTTCCTATAGACCAAGATCGTTTTATTTGAGCCCTAAGTTTGTGTTCAATCTCAGGTTCAAGATTGAAGAGATCCTCAGGATGGAATCATGTCATAAATCAAAAAAAATAGAGAAAGTGAGAAGAATAGACCATAATATCATGACAATAAATTTCAATTGATGGTCTATAAAAGAATAAAATAGAGGGAATAGAAAAACAAATTGAGAAAATTTAAATAAGAAATAATAAAGAAGAGAAAACAAAATGATAAAATAAAATCAAACAAATACCTCTAATTATTTGAAGAAAATACAAGCCTCCCCAGTAATGACACCTATTGGTTGGATTAGAGTACTCAAGAGGGGGTGAATTGAGTATCTATAAAAAAATTGTTTAAAAAAGATTATTTTAAATCCCCTCAATATCTAAAATTAAATTTCCAAGTTAGCCAGTAGTGAATTTATAAAAGCTTAATTGTTCAATTAATTTCTCAAAAGATCGATTAGTTATCAGTTGTATCAATTTGATAATTAATACAGATTTTGAAACTAATCTAATAAGTCAATAATGTTATAAAAACTTGTTAAGACTAACTATTTGAGTTCAATTTAACTTTATGAAATATGTGATAAAAACATAGTAAAACTAAAAGGTAAAAACATAGCAGATATTAAACAAGAGGTTTAGTCTCAAGTAGAGACTTAATCCTCTCTACTTGGTGATCACCTTCCACCAAGCAGTTTAAATTAATAAACAGTTTGATCCACACCCTGGATCAGGGTTCATAATAGCACATAGGGATGTTCAGGTCACCCGTGACCTCTACCACAGTTATGCATGGGAAAAAACAAACAGGTCACACAAAACCTCTTCCACAGTTCTATGTGGGATACAAATGGATAAAAATAGTGTGAGATTGAGGATATCAAGTATCCTCTAGTTATTCACAGGATTCAGTGTGTGTGTGTGTGTAATAGACAGATACACACACTACTTAAAAATGTAACTAAATGAACACAATAGAGATAAAGATATAGAGTTAGGTTTAGAAGGCTCTTTGTGTTATGTAGTGCATCTCTGGACTCATTTGATGTAGTGATTGAAGTTTGAGTCCTCTAAAATTTGACTCCAAAATAGAGTGTCGTAGTCTATGTGTTCTAGATTCTAGGAATATATGATATTCATCTTCTTGTTCGAAATATGTTCAAGGTTAGCTCAATAGGTTTAGCTTGATTTCTTGATCTCCCAGTATGTTCTTCCTTTTTAGTTCTTGGGTTCATAGTGGTTGAATGAGAGTTTATGTTCTTCGGTATATCTCTCTCGCACACTGCATGCACCATTTCTCATCCACTTTCTTTTCTCACATGATTTTTACCTCTTAAAATTTATAGCCTGACAATGTGCATGTGAAGATACCTAATACATTGTACTGTCTACTTTCGAGTCTGAACGTAGACATTAATTATGTTAGAGTCATTAAATAACACAAATATGATCGTTATAAATAATATTAATAAATGCAGATTTAAACAGTATATCGGTGACTCGTCTATCAGTGTCTCCTTCTATCGGTGACTCCTTCTACCAGTGTCTCCTTCTAGCAGTGTCTCATTCTATCAATGTATCCTTCAATCAGTGTCTCATTCTGTTGGTTTCTCCTTCTATCAGTATTGGTATGTCATTATTTCATTCTTTCCATACGTCGGTGACTCATTACATTGGTGATTTGTTTCAACGGTGAGTCTTTCCTTCTTTCGGTGAGACAGTTGAACTAATGGTGACTCATATCAATGGTGATTCCTTCATTTTATTATTGAGATAGTTGAACTAATAGTGACTCATTTCAATGGATGGTGAGTCCTTGTATCAGTAGCGTCATGCAACAGTAGGTCACTTGGACTGATGGTAGGTCTTCTGCTTCGGTGTCATGTGCAACGGTGAGTCCTTCCAACAATGATAGCTTCACATAATTAGAACATATGTCTGTTTAAACTATCTTTTAGTGAGTCATATGTCTATCGATGATTCATCTGTCTGTTGCTGTCAGTGACTCATACTTAGATAATTTTTCGATGTTTTTTCTATCTTACAATTCAGCAAAGTCAGAGAGTTTTAATGTCTATAAACACATAGATAATCAGTTATAATCTTTTTTAGACTTAAACATGCATAAATAGTTATATAAATTAATTGATCTTCTATTCAAGATAATTATTTGACATAACTTGGAATCTTTAACATAAGGTAATATTTTTGTTAATATATTACATGATTTTTGATAATTAAAACCATTATAGTTAGAGATAGTGGCCAACAGCAATCTATGGGCCAACAATATCCCCCTTTTTATAATCAAAAATCATGGCATTATTAATTACCAATGGAGAATGATTAAAGTAAACACATATTAATGTATTAGAGAGAAGATTAAAATAATTTATCAAAGATAGTAATGCATAAACACAATAAAGTTTAAAATCATAATAATGTTTAATAAAGTTCTCTGAATTTTAATAATGCTTAATAAAATTATCCCCCTTTTGGGATTAGAAAAAAGTGGTAGGTGAAAAGAACAGTAAAAAGAGAAATGTATAAACAATGAAATAAAATTCATAACCAGAGTACAGTGAAAGGAAAAGGTGAAATGTCTCAGCCCTATCTAAAAAACATCACTTCACACTACAAGGTAGGATATAGGGTTTCTTTCCCCTTATTATAAGGATCAATGGATGGTTCATTAGGAGGGTTATACTGAGAAACAGGAGGGTCTAAATGGATTTTTAGAGGAGGTAGAGGAACACCTTCAGGGAGTATAGAAGATATGGTAGGTCTATGCTAAGAAAGAATCTGAGGCTGAATAATTTCTATAATGATTGGTCTGATCTGAGATAAAGCCTGAGAAACTAACATTTGAGGTTTATCAGGAACTAAACCAGTAGGACCAAGTGGTACAGCAGTAGGTACCACAATTGCTTCACTTTGGAAATGGAGATATGGTTTTAACAACTTGATGAACTCTTCAATGATATCTCCATCATATTTCATAGCCTTTTCAAAATCATCTTTGTTTTATATAAACTTTTCCAACAATGGAGTGAATTCTATCAACCTCTGAATCTGATCCTTAAAAGCCTTTGTCACTGGAGGAAGAGTAATATTGGTGGCCAAATACTTAAATAGTCTATTCATTTGATGCTTTCTAATGAGTTTGGAGAAAAAATCATTAATACTTTTGGTTAGTTCTTCCTGAGTCTATGAAGCACTCCTTTTATAATACTTCACATGGGTATGAAACTTTGTCCATACTAGAAATTAAAGCTTGAAAATCCTCTTTCAAGACTGAACTAACAGTAGCAAGATCTGTAGATTTTGAAGACTGAAAAGTTGGAGTAGAGGTTGAAGCAAGAGAAGAGGGGGTAAGTTCCTGAACTTCTTTTCTTAGCTTGGAAAACTTGAGAGCTTTAAAATGAGAAACAAGATTCTCAAGTCCTTTCATGACAGTTTCCATTGTATTCCTATACTCGGTAGTCAAAGCATTTATCCTAGTTGTTAACTTTTTCATTTCATTCCCGATATTTGTGTTTCTTGTCATAATTTTTTCTGTAGTTTTGATTATATTTGGATGAATTTATTTAATCACCATATTTGAAACCGAAGAAGCATCATCTTGAGATAGACAGGTTGAGGTAGAAGTATAACTAGAAGCTCCAGCTTTCTTTACACCATCATCCATAGATCATATAGCTCTCAAATTATCAGTCATCTCACTGTTCTCTCTCCTGGATTCATCAATATCATACCTCATATGATGTTGTACTGCATGTCTTATGGAGGCACAAATGTCTTTCTTGAATTGTTCAAAATCGGCCTTAGTGACACAGTCACTAGAAGAGGTCTCATCCACTGATTCCCTTACAGCAAGTGAAAAAACCTCATCGTCATAATCTTCATAATCCAATCCCAGAGCCACATTTCTAGGATTCCTTACCCATTCAGCAAGAATATCAGAATCCAAAGGAGTAAGAGTATCAAGCCTTACTCTTCCATTTTGATGCTCTTCGTCAACTTGGGAAACTGGTCCTTGAGGCTCTCCCTCAATTTCATCATTCTTGGAAGATGGATCCCCCTCAGTCAATGTTTCTTGACTAGGTTTCTTCTCCTTATGTAGAGTACTTTTTCTAAAATATACAACTTGAACAACAGGTTCATCTGGAGTAACATTTTCATCTTGAACATCACCCTCAACAGATACACTAGTATTAGCTTCAGCAACTTCCATCCTAACAGTATTTGGATTCTCATCAAGATTATCGGATTCGCTATCACTGCCACTTTCACTAATTTATTCTTTATCACCATCTTCATTCTTTTCATCCCTAAATTCATCATAAACTTTCTAATATTCTTCTTCCCTTCTTGATTCTGAACCACTTTCACCACTACCATCTTCTTCTTCTTCATCTTCTTGTTCATTGGATTCACGGACATACTCTACACTACCTTCAACTTCTATTTCTTCACTTCCAGTAGATTTGAGAATAGTTTCATGAGAGGGTAAGTCCATAGGTGGACTTTCAGGTCTAATAGAGACTCTTTTTGTTGGTCTAGTAGTGTCTGGGTCACTTTTATCATCAACTGGGGATCCCACATCTCTTACAGGATTAGTAGTATCCTCTTCCTCATCTAAAGAATAGGTTACTTGCTCATCTATATTAAGGCCAGGAGCCACTAGATCCCTTGGTCTGACTGAATGATATATAGGATTAAACTTCTCATAAAATATATCTTCATCATCAACCCATTCCTTCCTCCATGGATTCCAATTAATTTTTATTCTTTTACAGATGTCAAAACTTAAACAAAAACCACTACATTCACTAACTACAACATCATCAGCTTCACTTAAATAGCCTTTTTCCTTTAGCATTATAGAAATCATTATAGAATAGAAAAGATAATTTTACTTACAACTAGTTTTTATCATCTCATTAATGTGAACCATCAGATATCTGCACAGATTCCATTTAACTTCTTTCTGCATAAAATACACTAAGTATGCATCTTGATATTTGAGAGAAGAAAATTCCCCTTTATTGGGAAAAATTTGGTGCTAAATAAACTTGAATAAAATTATGCACTCGCCATTTAATTATTAGGAAATGGGTATCCTATGTTCATCATTTCTAGTTATCTCTTTCAAAGCTATATCATAACAAAAGAATTCACTTTCAGGAGAAGATGTACCTTGATAATCATCAAACCTTCCTTTATGGGGTACCTTAAGACATTAGACCCAATGTCTTGAAGAGAAATATATTCTATTCCCTTTCACAATCAACTTCACCCAATAAACATCACTTCCTTCCAGTAAAAGTTACATATTTATATATAATTCATATACTAGATTCAGATAAAAGACTCTATCATTTTTTGTGAACCATTCAAGCCATCCTTGATCTTACAGTACCATCAACAACAAAGATTTTATCTCCAAGAGCCATTCCACCAATACTTATTTCTCTGAGGTTACAACATGGTTTGATAAAATCAGATTTACAGGACCTAAAGATTTTCTTGATTCGCCTTTTTTTTATTGGATGCACGAGACTCACCCTCTTCAAGAGCTCGCTTAAAATGCGTCATTATGATTAGTTTAGTCTAGAGGTCAGAAGGTGAAAGGTTGGGTGTAGAGAAAGAGATCGGTGAACAAGAGAGAAAAAGAGTAGTGGTAAAGAAGTAGAGTGTATAGATTCAAATTTATATCATTTAGGGATTTTGAAATTACACAATCACAAAATCATGAATCGGGTTCACTGGAATTAACGAAACAATGTCGTTTTGATAAAAACGTAAAATGTAGAAACAATGATCCATCAGTGTCAACACGACATACTTTGTATAATACTAACAGTTTTAGAATGATAATGGTGTTTGCATGACAATGGTGTCAGCATGACAACGGTGTCGGCATGACAATGGTGTCAGTATGAAAATGGTGTCAGTGTGACAACCTCACTGAAAAAGATCAAAGGAAAGGAAAAAATAGGGTCTTACTAATTGATCATTCCTAACTCATGTATAATGTAATTTATTCTTTTAGATTTCAATGTCTTAGTGAATATATCAGAAAGCTGATATTCAATGCCAATAAAGTCTAAAGTGATATCACCCTTTTGATAATGATCTCTCAAAAAGTGATGTCTTACATCAATATGTTTTGTTCTAGAATGAGAAACTGGGTTCTTATAAATGTTAATAGAACTTGTATTGTCACATTTTATAGGTGCATGTCTAAATTGATAACCATAGTCTGGCAGAGTGTGTTTCATCCACAAAATCTGTGCACAACAGCTACCAAAAGCTATGTACTCAACTTTGGCAACAGATAATGCAACAGAATTTTGTTTCTTACTACACCATGAAACCAAATACTTTCCCAAAAATTTACATTTCCCAGAGGTTCTCTTTCTATATAAATTTTATCCACCAAAGTCAGCATCAGAATAACTCACTATATCAAATGATTTCTCTTTGGGGTAAAACGAACCTAAATTGGTAGTATGTTTGAGGTATTTGAAAATTATTTTAACAGAATTAAGTGAGATTATTTGGGATTATCTTGAAAATGGGCACACATACACACAATATACATTATATATGGCCTACTAGTGGTCAAGTAGAGAAAAATTCTGAACATTCCTCTGTAAGTGGGTTGATCAACAGATTTATCATCTTCATCAAGATCTAACTTACAAGTAGTACTCATTGGAGTGTCACTACTTTTAATTCTATCAAATCCAAATATTTTTAAAAAATATTTTGTGTATTTACTTTGATTTAAAATGATACCTTATTTATTTTTAAAAATCTGAAATCCAATAAAGAATTTGAGTTCACCCATCAAACACATTTCAAATTCATTTTGCATCATTTTTGAAAACTCAATACATAAAGAATTTCTTTAATATCCAGAAATAATATCATCAACATTGATTTGAACTGCTAAAACATCCTTATAAATTCATTTTATAAAAATATTAGGATCAAAAATTCCTTTTGTAAAACCTTTTGAAATAAGAAAACTACTTAATCTATCATAAAAAGCTCTTAGAGCATTTTTTAAACCATATAAAGATTTTGTTAATTTGAAAACATGATTTTTAAAATGGGGGTTTGTAAAACCAGGAGGTTGTTCAAAAAACATCCTCAACTATATATCCATTTAGGAATGCACTCTTAACATCCATTTGATAAAGTTTGAAATTAAGATGGGTAGCATAAGCAAGTAGTATTATGATGGCCTCAAGTCTAGAAATAGGTGAAAAGGTTTCTTTCTAGTCAATGCCTTCTTCTTGACTATAACCTTGTGCAACTAGTCTGTATTTGTTTCTAAAAATATTACCAGATTCATCTACTTTGTTCCTAAACACCCACTTAGTACCCATAGTTAAGGTGTTCTTGGGTCTATCCACAAGTTTCTAAACTTTATTTCTTTCAAATTGATTAAGTTACTCTTACATAGCCATCACCCAAAATTCATCTTTAATTGCATAATTAATGTTTTTAGGTTTGATCTGTGATAAGAAATCTTGAAGTTCAACCTAATTTCTAAGAGAAGCTCTAGTTTATGTCCCTTTGTCTAAATCTTCAACAACAGCATCTAAAGGATGGTTCTTAAGTGTTATAGTTGGTCTAGAAAAGGATGGGATAGTAATTTCAGGTTCATCTACAGGTTCGGGTTCATCATGTATAGATTCTGAAGAATTTCCAAAACTGTTTGATTTAACATATTACTTGAAAAGAGGATTATACGATTTTTCATTTATGTCCAGGTTTGACATATCATCTTCAAGGTTGTCTAGAGAGATCTTAGGTTCATGTGGATTTGTTTCATTAAATTTTATATGCACTAATTCTTCACACACATGGCTCTTTTATTAAAGAATCTATAGGCTTTACAAGAGTTGGAGTAACCTATGAAAATTCCTTCATCACTCTTGGATGCGATTTTTTCAAGATTGTCCTTTGTATTGAGAATATAGACTTTGCAACCAAAAACTTTGAAATAAATAACTTTGGGTTTTCTATTGTTCCACAACTCATAAGGATTCTTCTTGAGGATATGTCTAATTAAGACTCTTTTAATTATGTAGCAACCTGTATTCACAGCCTCAACCCAAAATTAAATAGTTAGATCATATTCATTTATAATTGTTTGGGATATATCTTATAAGGGTATATTTCTTCTTTCTACAACTCCATTTTTTTGAGGTGTCCTAGGGTCAAAGAAGTTATGACTATATCCATTGTGTGAGAAAAATGATTCAAATTCTTTATTTTCAAACTCACGGCCATGATCACTTCTTAAGGATTTTATTCTAAGTCCACTTAGATTTTCCACTGTTTTACAATACTTGGTGAAGTAAGTATATGCTTCACTTTTGTGAGATAAGAAATAAGTTCAAGTATACCTAAAATAGTCATCTACAAGAACATAAACATAGTGCTTCCCATTTAAACTAGAAACTTAAGATGGTCCAAACAAATATATGTGAACCAAATCTAAATTTTGAGAAGTTGAAACTTATTTCTTTGATTTGAAAGATATCTTGTGATTTTTACACTTTTGACAAGGATTACAGACTTTGTCATTTGGAAACTCAAGTTTGGGTAGATCCTTGACTAGGCCTTTTATAGTAATCTTTCTAAGAGAGTTTACATTATAGTGTCCTAATCTCCTATTCCAAATCCAAGACTCTTTATTAAAGGAACTTAAATAAGAAACATTTTGAGAAAATAAAGAATCTAAGTTAACTAAATATACATTTTCATTTCAAAAAGCAGAAAATACTAATTCATTTTTAGAGTTAAAAACATTACAAGAATTATTTTAAAATTTAACATGAAATACATCATCACATAATTGGGAAATACTAAGAAAATTATATTTCAATCTGTCAACAAAAAGTACTTTAGAAATTAAAACTGAGTTAGAGTTACCAATCTGGCCTAAGACACTTATTTTTACTTTCGCATTGTCACTAAAGGTGACATATCCACCATCAATCTTGATTAGGTTCTTGAATCTTGAATAATCTCATTTCATGTGTCTTGAACATCCACTGTCCAAGTACCATTGACTCTTGCAGGAGCTCTTTAAATAGATTTTCTACATATTAATCAAACAAAAATAGATTTTGGTACCCACACTTGTTTGGGTCCAATGAAATTAATAATCAATGCTTTAGGTACCCACATTTTCCTTATAGGTTTCCTATAATAATTATATAGCATATTTGAAAAATAGACTCTATTTAGTCCAGAAAAGATAGAGGTAGTAAAAGATTTTCCAGAACTAGTACTAGCATCAGAATTTTAATTTTTAAGTAGAACAGACTTTCAAAATTTAGTTACAAAATGTGTTCTAGATATGTTTCTCTGTCCAGGCATATATCCAATACTAGAAGTGTACTTAGGATCTATATATTTACCTATAATTTTAGTAAGAGTATCTTTTACATTGGTAAACTTTTCTAAATATTTATTCAATTTTTCATTATACATTTTTAATTCATTATTTTCTTTGAGTAGTCGAGCATTATTTTCCTTTTCAGTAGTAAGTTTAGACTTAATGGTTACAGTAAGAGCATGTTGTTTCTTTAAATATTTATATTTATCTTTTAGTTCTTTACATGTCTCTTCCAGCATGTTACAATATTTAAATAGTTTATCACTTTCCAAATTTTCAGACTCACTTTCATTTTCAGAATAGTAAGAATTTTGTGCAAGTGAATCTATGGTTACCTCAAATGTATTTTTCATAAAACAAATATTTTCCATGTCATCTTTCTCATCATGAGATGATGCTGACTCAAAGTATCTATCATCAGAGGCCCTCTAGGTGGACTTCATAGCTTTCTTATAATTCTTGTCTTTGTTTTCATACTTCTTTTTTTATTTTAACTTTGGACAGTCAGCTTTAACATTTCCTCTCCTTTTACATTCATAGCAGACAATCTCCTCTAATTTTTCATTTCCTTTCCAATCCTTTTTCCAGATTCCCTTGTTATTATATCTTTCTTTATAATTGGGCTTCCTAAAAAACTTCTTCTTCCTATAAAATTTTTTGAACCTTTTGGCTATTTGATCCATCTCTTCATCGCTATCTGATGTTTATTCATCATTACTGGATCTTTCAATAGTAGCTTGAACTTTATCTTTGTCTTTGCTCTTGGAATTTGAAGTATTTAAGGCTACAAATTTTCTCTTAGGTCTATCCTCTCCTTCTTTATTGACTTTCAACTCTTCTTCATACATCATTAGTTTTCCAATGAGTTCTTTGATAGGTAATTTGATGATGTCACATGATTCTCTAATTTAAACAGAAGTTCCTATCCATCTATCAGGTAAGCATCTGAGAATCCTATAATTTTTTCTCTAGCAGTAAAATCTCTTCCCAGAGAGATCATAGTGTTCATTATTTTATTAAACCTAAGATATATTTCAGAAATAGGCTCATCAGGCTTGATATTAAAATTATCATATTTAATAGTATATGTGTTAAGTCTCATTTTCTTAACACTAGAAGTTGCTTCATGTGAAATAGACAAAGTATCCTAAATTTCATGGGCTATTTTACACACAGAAATTTTTTTAAATTCTTCATCTCAAAAATAGTAGTATAAGGCATTCATAGCTTTATAATTATTTTTATAAGCAGTCTTATTTGGGTCATCCCAAGTGGTTCAATAGTAGCATGAATCTTATACTCATATACAATTGAAGACCAAATTTCAAAACCCATACTTTAAAAGTGAATTTTCATTTTAATTTTCTATTATACATAATTTGTTCCATTAAAGAATAGAGGTCTTTTGGTATCAGCACCTTCCAGTCTATTATCGTTAATAAAGATAAATTTTTAGAACAATATTTTAAAGAGATAAAAATTTAGTATTAACAGAAATTTTAAGATCTTTGAAATACAACTAAAATCACAGTTGAAAAGATTTTAAAAATCTTTGAAAACTAAAAATTCTTAATCTTCTGATACCAAATGTTGGTCAGAGTAGAGTGCTCAAGAGGGGGGGTGAATTGAGTATCTATAAAAATTTATGTTTAAAAAAGACTATTTGAAATTCCCCCAATATCTAAAATTCAATTGCCAAGTTATCCAGTAGAGAATTTATAAAAGCATGATTGTTCAATTAATTTCTCAAAATATTGATTAGTTATTAGTTATATTAATTTGATAATTAATACAACTTTTTAAACTAATCTAATAACTCAATATTGTTATAAAAACTTTCTAAGACTAACTATCAGAGTTCAATTTAGTTTTATGAAATATATAATAAAAACGGAGTAAAAATAAAAGGTAAAAAAAATATTAAACAAGAGGTTCAGTCTCAAGAAGAAACTTAATACTATCTACTTGGTGATCACCTACCACCAAGTAGTTTAAATTAATAAACAGTTTGATCCACACTCTAGATTGGGGTTCACAACAGTACACAGGGCTGACCAGGTCACCCTTGACCTCTATCATAGTTCTTTGTGGGAAAAAAAAACAGGTCATACACAACCTCTTCCATAGTTCTACATGACATACAAATGGATAAAAAGAGTGTGATATTGAGGATATCAAGTATCCTCCAGTTATGCATAGGAGTCAGTGTGTGTATAACAGATAGATACACACACTGCTCAAAAATGTAACTAAATGAACACAACATAGCTAAATATGTAGAGTTAGGTTTAGAAGTCTCTGTGTGTTATGCAGTTTAGCTCTGGACTCATTTGATGTAGTGATTGAAGTTTGAGTCCTTCTCTGAAAGTTGACTCCAAAACAGAGTGTCATAGTCTCTGTATTCTGGATTCCTGAAATATATGATATTCATCTTCTTGTTTGAAAGATGTTCAAGGTCATCTCAGCAGGTTTAGCTTGATTTCTTAACCTCCTCATATTTTCTTACTTTTGAGTTCTTGGGTTCACAATGGTTTCATGAGAGTTTATGTTCTTTAGTATATCTCTCTCGCACACAGCATTCACCCCTTCTCGTCCACTTCCTTTTCTCACATGTGTTTTGTCTCTTTTAAACTTTCTAGCCCGACAATGTGCATGTGGAGATACCTTGTACATCATACTATTTTCTGTCAAGTCTGAAAGTAGACATTAATTATGTCTGAGTCATTAAATAACACAAATATAACCATTAGAAATAATATTAATAAATACATATTTAAAGAGTCTATCGGTGACTCCTTCTGTAGGTGTCTCCTTCTATCGGTATCTAATTTTGTTTGTGTCTCCTTCTATTGATGTATCATTCTGTCGGTGTCTCCTTCTATCAGTATAGGTATGTCGTTTTTTTGGTCTTTCCATACATTGGTGACTCATTACACTAGTGACTTGTTTCAATGGTGATTCTTTCCTTATGTCAGTGAGACAGTTGAACTAACGGTGACTCATATCAACGGTGAGTCCTTCCTTCTTTTGGTGAGACAGCTGAACTAACACTGACTCATTTCAACTAATAGTGAGTCCTTGGGTTGGTAGCATCATGCAATGGTAGGTCACTTGGACTAATGGTAGGTCATCTGTGTCAGTGTCATGTGAAATGGTGAGTCCTTTCAACGGTGTCAACATCACATACTTAGAACATATTCATGTTTGAACTATCTATCAGTGAGTCATATGTCTGTTGGTGAGTCATATGTCTATCGGTGTCTGTGACTCATACTTAGATAATTTTTAGATGTTCTGTCTATATTACAATTAAGCAAAGTCATAGAGTTTTAATGTCCATAAACACATAGATAATCAGTTATAAGCTTGTTTATACTTAAACACACATAAAGAGTTATATAAATGAACTGATCTAGTATTCAAGATAATGCTTTAACATAACTTAGAATCTTTAACATAAGGTAAGATATATGTTAATATATGACATGATTTGTGATAATTAAAACCATTATAGTTATAGATAGTGTCCAACATCAATCTATGGGCCAAAAACACCAATTTGAAAGGAGCTATCATAGGCTCTCTCAAATGATGTGTGGTTTTTGGGTATTTAGGTGCAGCAGAGTGGCTGAACAAGGTCATTTATCAAAGGAGGAAGTAATTAAAAAAATATTAAAGGTATTTTTGGGAATAAAGTAAAAATACTACTTAAAAGGATGAAGGGGTATTTAATGATTATAAAACTAGAAGATGTATGCTGGAAGATTATTGTATTTTTTTCTTTTTGAAATTTTATTGAGAAAACACAGTGATAATATTTTTTTAGAAAATATTTTTAGAAGGAATAATCGATCTAACTATACCTAATTGCTTAATTATTAATAATTATCATTCAAATTAAAATACACTTAATTATTATCCCTTAATTTGTTAATCCCTTAACCCTATGAGAATTTACCTCAACCACAAAGAAGAAATGAATTAAACCCTAGGTTAGTTTCAGAACATGTAATCGTAACACCCTATTTTGATTTTCATTCCAAGGATATATTATGGTAATTGGTGAATTAATACTCATATCCATACTAAAAGTGATGATTAATTTATTTTAAGGATTATATTTTAAATCTACAAATTGATCTTGTGTTGTTTTATTTTACCGATTAAAATCATGTTGTCATAATTCAAAAAATACTCGACCTCGCATATTTCATGTTAATGTTCAATTGATTACATAGTATATTTAAAGTTAAAAAATAAATTCATAGATCATATTATGTTAATTACAATATCTCATTTATTCAAAAAAAATAAGTGAAGAAGGTTATAGTTGGATCGATTGCTAAGAAAAACTACTCTTCCATGGGTGGTGTAGTCATCGTAGAAACAATTTGTATTTGTAAAGTTCATGGAAAGAGTATAACCCAATAACATTTCTACTCTTGATTTCCAACCCAAATAGTAAAAATAAAGAAGAAATAAATTGAAAATAATAAAAAAAATGGAATATAAAAGTAAAGTTTACTGTAAAAACACAAACATTGCAATGCAAAGAAGAAGAAGAAGGCTTCGATGAAGGGATCCTTACTTCAAGAGCTTTCTCTCTTGAAATGATTATATAATTGGAGTGGAACCACTTATCTTTTACCCTAAACTTTATAATTCATGAATAATCCCATCAAAAAGATAAAATTACATATTTATAGAGTGAAGGGGGGCTAGGGTTCAAGAGGATTCAAGTGTGAATGGGGAAATTCATCCAAATAGTTTAACCCTATTTGCAATGTATTGTTGACCTCCAAAACATGTGAACCATCTATCCTTGCAGTAGTATTATTTTTGAGTAATTGGTTCCTATTTCTATTTCATAAATTTTAGTACAATCAAATCCCACATGGAGATTATGTGGTCCAAATAGTGAAGTGGTGTCCAATCTGGATAGTCTAGTACATCTTTGACTTCATGTCTAATTTACTATAATCAAATGAATGATCCAGATTTGATGATATAAATTAAAGTTGTATAAAATTAAGTGAGTAATTATGTTATAAAATTTTATGTTCAAATAGGATATATAAAAATATTTATGACTAAATTATAATAGTGAACTTTAACGGGTCAAAACTGAAATTTTCATCAAATTTGAAAATGAATGATCTAATCCTAAACATTCCATTAATAAACATATTTAACACAATGTGAGGAAATTATTTCCTTTATTATCAATAAAATATTCAATAAAAATATGTTTTTTCATCGATCGATGGTCGGAGAACATGAATGATACAGTAGATGACCAGCACCGAAGAGGGAAAGAGGATTCTCAAGCGAGGGCCTAAGACACCTCATAGTTTAACTTCATGCAATGAAGATGATAGACATGTAGTTTAACATCATACAGTGATGATAGTGTATCTCATAGTTTAACATCCTATTATTGGGATGTCTAGTCATACATTTTAATGTCTTGTGGCCTGGATGGTGGGTTCTTAGTTTAAGGTCGTAGAGGTCGAGCCATTTTTGTGTCTCCAAGGGGATATGAACCAATTATCAGTGACCTCATGAAACCTGTTCAACGGATCCTGCATGCCTAGCCGAATGGTGGGACACTGGATTAAATGGACACCTCTATGTGATGGCTTAAAGATGGATGTGGATGGATCTTTTATGGGGGTTATGAGAGGTGTATGGGTGCTTCATGACTTGCGAGGCTCGGTTCTCATGGGTTTCATTGCATACTATGGGCCTGGTTCTTCACTTGGTGCGGAGGCAAGATCTCTCTTATCAAGCATGACAATATGCAGGGATCGTAGTTTCCAACTGGCAGAGGTGGAGTCAGACTCCGAAGTTGTGGGGAGAGATTTTTAGGGATTCCATGAGGTGTCGTGGGATATGATTTACATGGTTTGTAGATGCTCTGTTGAGACAAGTGTTGGGAGGAAGGTTCAACACACTTGGAGAGAAGACAACTTTGCAGCAGACTCACTTTCTTGGTTGGGAAGCGAGGAAGATGAAATTGTCATCTATTAAAGCTTAGGGTACCTTCCCTTTATTTTTAGTATTATCATTCAAGAATATTCCCTAAGGCTTCACCACTTTTGGCCTCTTTGAGTAGGCCCCCCACTCCCCTTCTAATGATTAATAATAAAAAAGAAATTGTCATTCAAGGGGATATGTGTGGCACTAGGGAGAGGTAACCTGGTGTGAATGAGGATCCAGGAGTCCCTACCATACAAAATATCCTGGAGACATCTTGCATGAATTTTAAGATTTTTATTCTTGGATCTGCACTCTTAGTTTAAAGTCTTAGAGTCTAGACTGATTGAAAATAGTTTAAAGTCATAATACATGAACCATGGGGTTGTGGGTCTCTAAGGAACATGTGTGGCATTAAAGGAAAGTTAACTGACATGGAAGGAGGGGCCTGGTAGGCCACCTGATACCGCACAAAATGTCTCTGAGACAACTTTCACACTGTTTAAGGTCATGATGGATGGACGTAGGATCCTATTTTATGGTCTTATAGTTTGTACCAATGGTTGTTAATACCTCAAAAGAATATGTATAGCATGGAGGAGTGACCACCTAACATTAATTGAGGATCCTAGAAGGATTAACGCCAAACAACACCTTCCCGAAGTGACTCACACATAGTTTAAGGTCATGATTCTTGGACTTGTGCTCCTAGTTTATGGTCATAGAGTTTAGAATGATTGGGAACTCACGCATCTCAACCCTATTGGAGTAAAAATCCTTCCCAACTCCTATGACTGTGTGAAAAATTCCTGGTTCAAGAAATAAGAAGTGGTGTGGAGTTCTTGTTGCTTTCAAAAGAGAACACAACGAGAGGAGAAAGTGGTTGAAAAATCCAAAAAGGATTATCACAACTTTTGAGACCTGGATAATGAAAGGGGTTGACTGATGAGTAGGAAACAACTGTTGACTATGTTCAAAACACAATTTCTATACCCGCATTGGTTTAGGATGGGGAAAACATATACGTGATTGACTATTTACCGAGTTCCAAACATGGAATACATTGTATGTTGTCGAATATCCTTGGAGGTGTGAGCCCAGGATGGTAAGTGAACCAATGTGTCATGGGAAAATTCCATTAGGGGGCCTATTAAAATTGAGAGGATGGCGATTATCCAAATAAAATAAAGCATGAGGCACATAAGAGGAAGTGGGGAATGTCCCATAGGGAATATTAAGTGCCCTGGGAGCTATTATTCCACACGTTCAAATGCACAAAATGACTATGGTAGTAGGTGAGAACCAATCCTAAACTGACAGTGAAAGACCTCGATACGATCTAATGGTAGTTTTGGGCCTAGAATGGGATATTCAGACATCACTACGTATCCCATGTGAATGGGAATCAATCCACACATAGTTATGAGGTGTTTTGTGGTAAGATACTGACACTGAGGGAGTGAAATCCTCTCTGGTGAGGATATCAAATCATATCATATTAAAATATGAGGCATCCTGATTTTGTATGGGGTAATGTTTTTTGTCAATCCCATACTTTTCGTATGAGGTATCCTGGTTTCATACAGGCTAATGTTTTCTGGTCATCCCATACTTGTCCAATAATGAATCCTAGTTCCATACGGGGTAATGTTACAATTTAACATCATGTTTTGGGGATTTTGGGATTTTTAGTATAAAGTCATGCAACTCGAATTATAGTTTCTGATAGTTTAAATTCATAGAGCTCAGACTATAAGGGTTTTTAATGGTTTAAGGTTGTTAGGCGGAGAAAGAAGTGGGTTTTGTAGGTACAAACCCAATTTGATGCTCAAAATAAATAAACCAATGAAAAACCGTATTTGGAGAATCCTTGGGCGCCAATGGATGATTGGAGTTGAAGACGTGCACTCCCAAGCTTCTTTGGTGATGCTCCTTGGATGTGGAATTGAGTTGGAGCGATTGGGGTTCCTTGGAGAAAGTCCGCCGGAGGTTCGCCAAATGATGAGAAATGTGTCTGTTGGCTTCACAATTGTTCCGACAATGTTCCGGGGCTTCCTAGTCCTTTATTTATAGAGGGGTAACCCTCATATGGCCGTTGGAGGTCTTCGGAGCCGTTGGAAAAGGCTTCGGAGCCGTTGGAGGCCAAGTGGACAGGCTGGTCAAAAGCCCAACGGCTAGTTTGACTGGCTCCACCGGCTGACCGGTACAATGCCACCGGTTGGCCGGTGCTTGCAAAATGGAGAGGCCTTCGGGCTCAGGCTCCACCGGCTGGCCGGTGCTGAGGCCACCGATTGACCGGTGCTGAGGCAGTAGCAACCACTGTGCTGACTGGGTGCCACCGGCTGGCCGGTGCTGAGGCCACCGGTTGGCCGGTGTGGAGGCAGTGGCTGGACTCTCGGTCTGGGCTCTACCGGCTGGCCGGTGCTGAGGCCACCGGTTGGCCGGTGCTCTGGACAGTGGAGAGACTTTCTGTCAATGGTCCATCGGCTGGCCGGTGTCATTCCACCGGTTGGCCGGTGGACTGAAAACAGTCCAAGTTAACTCCTTTGCCACTTCTTGCTCCTGAAATCATGCCTAACAACACAAACACTTGAAAACAATATTAGATAAATGAGAGGGTGATTGTGATCATGAAAATCAAACCACGAGGGGTACGAGAGGTACAACAATCTCCCCCTATTTTGATGATCACAATCACCAAAACAAACAATGTAAAAGATTGAAATGAGAGGCATGCTTTAAAGAATGTTTCCCCCAATCAACCAAGAATTTCTCCCCCTTTGTGATTATCAAAATAGCACGGGGCATAAAACTTGATTGAGGGAACACGTTGAAAAACAAGATAGATATTTTTTAAACCAATTGAAATTTTTTAAATTTGAATTGAAAGTTTTGAATCAAAAAATTTTGAAATGAAAGTTTTGAATGAAAAATTGAATAACAATTTGGAATTAAAAAATTTGATACAAAGTGTTGAAATTGAAAGTTTGAATCGAAAATTTTGAAAATAAAGCAAAAAGGATTAAACAATCCTAACTCCCCCTAAATAAAAACAACAAATCAACGGGGAGAGGTTTTTGAAACCGAGAAAAATTTTGGCCCGGAGAGACTCGCTAGAAGGGATTTTTCAATCCACACTTGTCTAGTGGCGGGTCTTCTCCTAAAAAATTCATCATTAAAGAAAAACGTTTTGGGCCTTCCATACCGGGTATTTTTGCAATTGCACTCATAGATTAAGTGCCCGGGTTTTTTACAATAGTTGCAAAATTTAAATTGGGAGCTCCCCCTTACAAAAATAGTTGGAGCATGGGAAGAGGAAGCTTGCTTGGAATAGCCAAGACCTTGGGTGGTTCTAGATATACGTTGGGAACCGAGGAGTTTGGTCAAATTTTGTTCACCTTGGGTGAACTTGGCAAGGGATTCCCTTAAATCTTTGATTGTTGATTCCATGGAATCAACATCGGGAAGGTTTTGGATTTTGAGGGTCAACTCTTCCTTCTCTTTGAGAAGTTGTTCTTTTTCGGAAGAGAGTTTTTTGAAATTCTTTTTTAAAGAAACAAATTTGGAAGAAAGTTCGTGAAAACCTTCCTCCAATTGATCTCTCGCATGTTGGAGATCCTCATAAGACATGTGATTGAAAGAATTTGAATTTGAAGAACAAGAGGATGAGGAGTCGGAAGATGTTACCTCATGGAATGCCATTAGGAATTTGTTACCGTTGTCGCTCGAGGAGGAGGAGGAGGATGAGGAGCTATCACTCCATGTGGCCTTGAAAGCCTTCTTCTTTTCCTTTTGCTTGGCCTTTTTCTTGTTGAGTGGGCAATCGGGCTTGTAATGGCCTTTCTCGCCACACCCATAGCATGTTACCTTGGGCTCGGATTTTTCGTTGGATTGAGCCTTGCGGGATTTCTTCTTCTTGTGCTTCTTCATGAACTTGTGCATTTTGCGGGCAAGATTCTCCATTTCGGAATCGCCGCTTGAAGAGAAAGAAGATGAGGAGGATGAGCTTTCTTCTTTTTGTACCTTGAAGGCGATGTTCTTTGGAGTTTTGATTGGTTTGCCTTCCTTTTCAGCTTGCCTCCTCATGGTGATCTCATAGGTCATGAGGGATCCGATGAGCTCTTCTACCGGCATGTTTTTGATGTCCTTTGCTTCCTGGATTGTCGTTACCTTTGGAGCCCATGAGCTTGGTAGGATCCATAGAATCTTCTTGACCATAGTTTCTGCAGAAATATTATCTCCTAGAGATTTTCTTCCATTGAAAACGTCAGTAAATCGAGTAAACATATCAGAAAAATTTTCATGTGGGTGCATGGTAAAAGACTCGAAATCTTGACGATACATGTCCAATCGAGTATCCTTGACTTTGTTGGTCCCCTCATGGGTAACCTCCAAAAGTTTCCAGATTTCATGTGAGGAGGTGCATGTGGAAAATCGATTGAATTCATTACGATCAAGGCCGCAATGAAGAGCGTTCATGGCTTTGCCATCAAGCTCGAAATTTTTAATATCGGCTTGGGTCCATTTGGATTCATCGGGAGAAGAGAGAGTGTAACCATGCATGACAATTTTATAAATGGGATAGCCAATGCTTCTAAGAAAAGCGGTCATGCGGGTTTTCCAATAAGTGTAGTCGGTTCCATCAAAAAATGGAGCACGAACCAAAGAATAGCCTTCGGGGGCGAAAGAAGACGAAGCCATCACAATGGATCTTAAATTTGAAACCGGTGAAGGTATTACTCAAATTTTCCTCTGATACCAATTGTTAGGCGGAGAAAGAAGTGGGGTTTGTAGGTACAAACCCAATTTGATGCTCAAAATAAATAAACCAATGAAAAACCGTATTTGGAGAAGCCTTGGGCGCCAATGGATGATTGGAGTTGAAGACGTGCACTCCCAAGCTTCTTTGGTGATGCTCCTTGGATGTGGAATTGAGTTGGAGCGATTGGGGTTCCTTGGAGGAAGTCCACCGGAGGTTCGCCAAATGATGAGAAATGTGTCCGTTGGCTTCACAATTGTTCCGACAATGTTCCGGGGCTTCCTAGTCCTTTATTTATAGAGGGGGAACCCTCATATGGCCGTTGGAGGTCTTCGGAGCCGTTGGAAAAGGCTTCGGAGCCATTGGAGGCCAAGTGGACAGGCTGGTCAAAAGCCCAATGGCTAGTTTGACTGGCTCCACCGGCTGACCGGTGCAAGGCCACCGGTTGGCCGGTGCTTGCAAAATAGAGAGGCCTTCGGGCTCAGGCTCCACCGGCTGGCCGGTGCTGAGGCCACCGGTTGACCGGTGCTGAGGCAGTAGCAACCACTATGCTGGCTGGGTGCCACCGGCTGGCCGGTGCTGAGGCCACCGGTTGGCCGGTGTGGAGGCAGTGGCTGGACTCTCGGTCTGGGCTCTACCGGCTGGCCGGTGCTGAGGCCACCGGTTGGCCGGTGCTCTGGACAGTGGAGAGCCTTTCTGTCAATGGTCCATCGGCTGGCCGGTGTCATTCCACCGGTTGGCCGGTGGACTGAAAACAGTCCAAGTTAACTCCTTTGCCACTTCTTGCTCCTGAAATCATGCCTAACAACACAAACACTTGAAAACAAGATTAGATAAATGAGAGGGTGATTGTGATCATGAAAATCAAACCACGAGGGGTACGAGAGGTACAACAAAGGTCGCATAGATTTGACCAAAGGTGGGGGCATAGGTTTCCTAAAGAGGCTTGTGTGTCATGATAGAATGATAATCTGATGTGAAAGGAGGGACAAAGGGGGTCTCTTCCACAAAAAACTCGACAAGTTGTTCCCCTGGATGACCTCATGTTATCGGGGAAGAGAGGACCCCATAATGAGTTGACAAAGGGATTTGGGCCCAGGATGAAATATTTGAGCATTGCTACATATCCCATGAGAATGGGAATCGAGCCACATTTAGTTATAGAAGATTATGCGGTAGGAGACTGACACCATTTAGGATTATCCTATCAGATAAAGATACTGAATCATCTCAAATTAGGATATGAGGCATCCAGAATTTGTGCAGGGTAAGGCTATAGTTTAACATCATGTTCTGAGGATGTTGGCGGGGCTTATGTATAGATATTCTTGTTCTTTTCTCCCTCATGTCTGGTCATGAGGGAATTTTGTCCCATTAAAGGGTCAAGGAAAATGAATGGGGGTTATACCTAGAGATCAGGCCCATGGGATCATTTTGAGGTGATAGCGCCATAGGTAACAGATGGTTTTGTGGTGAATCTGCATCTAGTCCTAGAGATAGAAGGTATAGTCATCACTACATACCCCATGAAAGTGGGAATCAAGCTACATGTAGCTCTGGAAAGAGGTGGAGGCATATGTAATGAACCAAACCCCAATTACCCAGAGATATTCCTTACTTTATTACATTGGCATAAGATATAAGGAATCACATCCCAAAGGACTGTATATTTTAGTAACCTTGGTAAACTAGATATATACTTGAAATTCATATTACATTTTAAAACTTAAAAATTCACAAATAATTTCATTGAGTCTTCCATTATTCCCCCTTTGTGTAACCCTATATATCAGTTATAATATACTTCTTGGAATTTGGGGGAAAATGAAACATATGAAAGGGATGAGATCAAATGATCAGTAAGACTAATCATACAGTAGAATCTATTAGTAAATATGGAATAAACAATATGGCAAGGTAAATAATTGAAATACATTCCATTTAAATAATTTCACGATCTAGTAAACTTAAACATGGATATTATACTTGTAGAATAATCACATGTAATATCAATAAATAATATCATAATGATAGAATGCATAATACTGGACATCATAAACATTCCTTCAAGGCTTCGACTAAGACACCAAACATAAATGGGTAAGGCCTTGGCCAATACCCAAACTAGTTTGTCTCATGAGACCTATCAATACATCGAGGGGATATAGTAGGATTTTCCCATCACTTACTAAGTCCAATAAATTCCTCAAATTAAATTGGTGAAACATAATCAATATATACATTTTTATTGAAACTATCATACAAAATGTAAATAATTTTCATTAAGTATACATAATCACAAATCATTGAGAGTAATATGGTGAATGATATCAAAATAGTATATCCACATTCAAACTAATAAATAATCATTTAATAAAATATGGTATATAGTATCATAAGAGATAAACCTAAATTAATTAAAAGGTTAAAAAATTATTTTTACATAGATAAAAATACTTTAAATGAGATCACAAAAAAATTCTTTAGGAAAATAATCTTTAAACATTCCAAAGTGTCTCATTACACATTAAAACATTTGAATCATAATCCCCATGATGGAATAACATTAAATGAAACCTAAAATATCGTGATAATAAGGGTATTAATGATATAACATGTCAAAGGAGTAGTATATACACCTCATAAAATAAGATAGGTTTATAACATAACAAATGTCACAAAGAGGGAAAATTGTGAAAAACAAATACATTAACACTTTGGTAATTTGAAACTGTAAATCCCATGAAAGATTGATAATAAAAAGGATATTTAAATCCCTATAAATTTAAGTATAAGATACTGAAAATACATTCATGGTCATTATATATACCACACAACAAAAATAAGTGGTGAATATGGCATAATCCTCGCAAAAATAAAAGTGAGACTAGAAATCCCCTTACAAAGTTCGTATCATTGAGGTTAGAATTTATTAATGGGGTGATTATTTGTAACAATAGTATATCCACACTAGGATAATTGGGAATATAACATAAAGAAATAAATAGTGGATTCTACACATAATCTTAGTATAATATAATCAATGAAGTAGACATATAACCCAATGAATAGAAATTTAGTTAAGAAACCTCTTACCACTTGTAATCAATTGAATCATATTCCCCATAATAATAATAATTATCAAATGAAAAATTAAATACCATGAAAATAATAATATTCATGATATGATAAATCAAAGGGAAATATTGATACACCACATACAATAAATTAATGATGAAAAATACATATATCACGTAGAAGTAAAATTGAGTTGAGAAATCCTTACCTCACACTTACTTTTGGTTGTACGTGATTTAACATCCTATAAAATGTTTTAAACCATGTTATTAATTTATACCAGAACAATATTAATATTTATAATGTCATATATTATCCTATTATATCATCTTATCACCTGTTTGTTAATAATATTTTGTTATTACCCTTGTTTTGGGTGTTAACTGCATCATTTTTATATGCATATTTTGTCATGAAAGTCTTGTTTCTTATGAATAGGATATATTTATTTCATATATATAATTATATTAAGTTCATATTTATCATATTTATTCATTATATACATTTTTTATAATCATTCTTGAATGGTTAACATGGAAAATGAATCACATTGCATTGTGGTGGCGGTATATCGTACGTATGTATGAGCGGCGGTATCATTCCCTTAATGGTGAAAGGGTAAGGATGTGGATGGTATATTAATTTTTTCATAATCATAATAATTTCCTAATTATAATATATATCCATTATTTCCATCATTATGCTCATCCAAATAAAGTGGTGATAAAAAAAATTGCACCACGGTGTGGAGACAGCAAGTAATACATACGCACGTGCGGTGCTTTCATTTTTCGTAAGATGGATAAAACTGTAAATATGGTTATCTCATAACCATAATAACATATCATCATATAGATGATACTAGAATTATTAATTCATCATAGAAACAACTCATGAAGAGGAAGTAGAAGAAGAAATATTTTTGGAAGAGCCGGTAAAGATTATTACCTCCTATATAGAGGATCCCCTTTATAACATTTCAAAAAGGACCTAGGGTAGGTATTAAGACCTCAAAAACTTATATAAGAAATTTTTTAATAGAAAATGGTAGTGTTTTTTCAAGATAAAAGTCTCAAAGTGCTGTGAAGAAGTGAGGTAGGAGGTTCCCTTTTATAATTGAGGTGAGCGTCACTTTTGGAAACTCTCTAAATATTAAATTAATATAAATTAATTTTCAGTTCCAAATAGATCAAAAGTGAGTTATTTTGAAGATAAGATAAGTATGGGTCAAAATAATCTCATCCAATGATTTTTATACAAGTTTAGTTCACATTATTACCCTTATCTTTTAGTTTTAACCCTTATAAAAACTCTAACTCTTACCATGAAAAGATGTGTTTTTACTCTTTGAAGGTAAATATAGTTACTATAAAATTCAAAATTAACTCTAAATGAGTCATGAATTACATTTTTAACCTTATCCCATTCATTTTTATGATTTTTATATTTTTATAAATTTTATATCATTTAATAAAATATTATTTATTTTAAAATATCATTAATGTCCATTTTGATGTTATTCATTACTTGAATTTTTAAAATATCATAAAAATATGATATCTTAAAAGTAAAAACTTTAATGAATCCCTAATATGTCTAGATAATCTATGAAATTTGTGAAAGAAATTAATTATATAAAATTATATTTATTTTAATATTTTTAATAACATTTATTTGATATTTCCATTAATTAAACAATTACTTCATCATCATTGTGTAAGCCTTTAAGGTAATTATTTATTTATTAAAAATTAAAAATAAATTTTCATGATGAAGATAAAAAATTTATATTTTAAATTACTATTTATAGAAGAAATATATCTTCTGAATAACTATATATTAAAAATATAATACTTATTAAAAACATGATAATGACATTTAAATTTTCTTAAAATAAAATACTATAAATGGATTAAAGTCATCCAAGTGGATCCAAGAGGCCATAATCCAATAAAATTAGGACAAGTTTTAGGGTAATTTATTAATATTTATAATATTATGTTTACCATTAATTACCTGATTTACCCTTAACCGTGGTAATAAAAAAATTACTAAAATTCATATTCATATTGTAAAAAAATAAAATGGGCCTATTTAATAAATTTGGACTTCACGATTTCAAATATGGAATCTATTTTTTCAAAATTAAAAATACAAAATTGGATAAAATTAATATAAATTTATTTTCATTGAAGGAATGAGAAAACGAGTTTTTAAAGTGAAAACGTTCAAAATATTGAAATGTTTTTATATCCAAATTCAATGTGAAATTGATTCCAATTACCCTTATTTAGACGAAAAAACTTTTTTCAATTAAAATCCAATATTTTTTACTATTCATCAAAACATGAAACTTATCATAAAAATACGAAAAGGTAAACCAAAATAAATTTTGATATTACCGTTTCAAATAAGGAGTTTATTTTGTCAAATATAATTTATAAAAGTGTAAAAATTTAGTTTTAAAACAAGTGTGTCATTAAAAGGCCGCAAAACTGCCTTTAAAACAATATAGCTTTTTATGTGTAAAAGTGGATTTATTTTTATGTCATGTCTAGAAAACACATAAGATGAATGTTAAAGATTATATTAAACATTTAATATATAAATTTCATAACGTGGTTAATATTATTCATTCCCGACAATTTAACGGCTATGTTATAATAATATTTCATTGTTCATTTAAGCTGGTCATTGCATGCAAAATAAGATTTCAAAAATATTAACTTGAAAGAGATACATACCATAAAATATTAGGGTGTTACAACATAGGATTTCTAAAACACCAAGTATGAAGAAATCCATGTGAATGAGGGGTGAATACACCTAGTTTAGGGTCATAGATCTTAGACCATAGTGGTGGGTGCTATGAGGATGTTGACATGGTGAAAAAGAGTTAAAAACCTATTGTGAGAGAAGTTAAGAAGGCTTTGTACTACACAAAGAAATATTGAATCCAGTTTCACATATTTTAAGGTCATAAGGCTTGAACTAGGGAAAACAATTTAAATTCATGATGCTTGGACTAGGGGAAAATAGTTTAAAGTCGTGATGTTTGGACTAGGAGGATATTTTTTAGGGTATTTTCGTGGATCAAAAGAGGTAGAATCTGACGTGAAATGAGAGCATGCATCCCCACGTACCACATAAATACCTCAGAATAATTAGCACATAGTTTAAAGTCATAATTCTTGGATCGGGTGAATGTGACAAAAAGTTTAAAGTATTGATGCTTAGAAAGGGAAGATGTTGGTCTCAAGGGTATTTTTAGGGAACGAAAGAGGTAAAACTTGATGTGAAAGGAAGGAATATAGGCTCATGTACCACGTAAATGCTTTGAGATGAACTGCAAGTAGTTTAAGGTAATAATTATTCGATTTTAGATGGGGCCAAGGGTCCAACGGGACAATGATTTTGTAAATTCATAGATGGGGCCAAAGACAAGGGTTCCAGGCATCACTACATATCCCATGGGAATAGGAATCAAGCCACATGTATTTCTGAGACACAACACGGTAGAAAAACAACACCATGAGTGGTACAACCCTTTCTGACAGTACATTGAGGAATCCCATAGCTTTCACGGGGCATCCCATTATTATGAAATAGGGTAATGCTGCAGTTTAACATCATATGCTGAGGACATTCACCTTTTTTTGTCATCTCACAATTTTCATATGAGGCATCATGTGTATGTTGCATAGGGTAAGCCTATAGTTTAATATTGTTCACTGAGGATGTTTTTTTATGACCATTCCATATTCATCATATGAGGCATCTTGATTTTATGTGTGGTAATTCTTCTTGATCACCCCATACTTATCGTATGGGGCATCTTGGTTTTATACAGGGTAAGATCGCAGTTTATCATCATGTATTGAGGATGTTGAGATTTTCAATTTAAATCTATACAACTCAGATTGTGGTTACTATTAGTTTAAAGTCATAGAGTTTAGACTGTAGGGGTTGCAAATATTTTAAGGTCCTAATTCTTAGACCATGGGGCTACAAATAGTTTAAGGACATAATTCTTGGACCATGTTTGTTATAGTTTAAGGTTTCATAACTTGGACCAATTGAAAATATTTTAAGGTCATAGTGTCTAGACCTGTGCTCCTCATATGAATTAATTCTTGAGAAACTTAGTGTTGGTGGGATGTGTTATATGTTCTCCATCCATGGTGATCAAAGAGTATGCTCCATTGGAATAGACATTATGGATGATATAAGGTCCTTCCCATTTGAGCTCTAACTTTGGTGTATTTTTATCGGGTATCATCGACATTCTAAGAGTCAATACCATGTCACCCTGGTGGAAGGAGAGAATGTGAACTTTCTTATTTAACGCTCTCACTATCCCATTCTAGTGCCTCTCCTAATTGTTCAAGGCCTAAAACATATTCTCCTCAATAGATTCCATCTCAGTTAAATAGACTTCTGGTATTTTGAATGGCGCCTGCTGGTTATAGAAAACTATTTAGAGTGATAAAAACTGAACCTCAGTGGGAAAGACTACCTTTGTTCCATAAACCATGAAGCATGGAATCTCCTAGGTGGAACTCCAAGTCATCATCCAATAATCTCAAAGGGCATTGGAGATCTTTTCAGACCAACTCTTTTTGTTCTGGCCCACCATTTTCTGAAAGATGTTAGAGAGAGTCTTGTTGAATGTATTAATCTATCCATTTTTTAGTGTATGGTAAAGAGAAGTATCATTGGACCAAATTTCGTACTTGGAATACTATTTCTTCATCTCGGTATCCCAGAATTTGATGTAGTTAGTTTTTAGAATATCATGAGGAAATCCAAACTCATGGATGATGTGGGAGCTCATGAACTCGAACACAAATTGTGTTTTAACTTCTGTGAGGGTAACTGATTCTGCCCATTTAGAGAAGAATCTAGTCATGATAAAGATGAACCTGCACCGGCAAGGTGTGACTGGAAGGTATGGCCCCACAACTTTGAGTCCCCACACTCCAAAGGGATAAGATCATTTGGTGTTGTGGAGAAGCTCTAGAAGTCAATGCACAAATTTGGCATGGACCTAACACGCATGACACCTATTAGAGAACTCAATGTAGTCATGGACCATAGTGGTCCAAAAGTATCCCAACCTTCGTATCTACTGGGGTGATGAAGGTGATCCTTGGGCCTACTCTGTTAAGAACGGGATTGTTGAGCCTTATACCAGTAGTTATTTGAAAGAAACCATCGAAATGTATCTGTCAACATGACACAACTTGATCCACTAAGAGGATAACCTCATATTGGAAATCAATGTCTGGGGGAAGTTCTTCAGGGGTTGTATGTGCTTCCAAGAATTCTACTAATTTCTGGCCTTTGACGGCCTTTTGTGGGACAAACCTGATGTCTAACTACTTGAGTATTACCACCCAATGTGTCAATCAACCCGTCATCATGGGATGGTTGAGTAAATACTTCACTAATTCTACTCGGACACCAAATATATCTCATGATGCTACAAATAATGTCACAACTTCTTCCCTGCAAAGACCAACACAAGGAGTCTCTTATTGATGGAGGAGTATCTAGTCTCTGTTTCAAGGAGCATACGATTGAGATAGTATATTTTTTTCCCTACCCTCATTTTTTATGGGCTAAAATGGAACCAAGTGACCATTCCAGGGTGATCATCTAGAAGACTAAAGGCTTTCCCGAAATGGGTGGCATTAGAACTGGAGGCTATAGTAGGTATTGTTTGATATCCTCAAACATAGTTAGACACTCCTCATCCCACTGGTAAATGGTGTCTTTATTTATGAGCCTCAAGAAGAGCTTACACTTGATGACCAGATTCGTAATAAATTGGCATATGTAGGCTATTTTCCTTGGATTCCCTATAACTCCATGATATTTCTCAGGGGAAGCATTTGATTAATGTTCTTGATATTTTCTGGGTCAATCTTGATGTCTCTTTATATTACAATGAAGCCAAGAAACATCCCAGAGATAACCCTAAATGTGCACTTGAAGGGGTTCATCTTCAAGTGTTAGGAGTGGAGGAAGTCAAACACTTTCTCAAGATCCTGAGCTAGTCCTATCGTTAGAAGGATTTTACCACCAAGTCATCCACGTAGTATTCCACTAGTGTCTCAAGTATTGGCTTAAAGATATAGTATATGGCCTTCAGATACGTGGTTCCTGCATTTTTCAAGTAGAATGGCATCACCTGATAACAGAAAGTCGCTTAGGGTGCCCTGAAGGTGGTGGACTTCTCATCTTTAGGGGATATACAGATATTGTTGTACCCATAATATTCATCCATGAAGGAGAGGTCTTATAACCCTATTGTAGCATCAATAAACAACGTTGTAGGTATAAGGGGAAATCGTACTTTGGAAAATAGTGATTGAGGTCCCGGAAGTCGATACAGAATTAGATATGCCCATTCTTCTTCCTAATTGGAACAATTTCGGATAACCATATGGGATATTGAAATTCCCTGATGAATTTGACTTTAATAATATTTTCACCTTCGACCTTGACCATAGCACCGTGAGAGGGGGGGAATCATCCTGGTAGGATTCTTGAACCCACAATGACCTATTGGGAGTCCAAGACAATGAACAAAGGAATGAAGGTCTAGTCCTATAATATCATCATAGCTCTAGGAAAAAATTACATAGTATTATTTCAAGAAGTCCACATTCTATTTTTTTATCCTCTTGAGACATGGCTGCACAGATTAGCGTCGGCCTCGGATCTTCCTTGGAACCAAGGTTCACCTAGTTTAACTCCTCAACATTGGTGGAGATGCCCTCTTCAAACACAAGAGGGGTACCTTCCAAATCCTCTTCATCATCTGAGAAGGGATAATTAGTGGGAGGATGTGGCTCTTCCAGGACATTCGACTCAGGGGAAGAAATGGTGTCCACTCTGTCGGACATGGAATCCTTGGCAAGGGGTTCCTTCTCTTTTGAGACTGTGGCGATAAAATTTGTCGAACCAATTTTATCTAGCCTCTGACCTCGTGGTCCACTATTGATGTCTAAGTAATGGTAGTGAGTCAACTTCCATCAATTTAGCACTACTATGTGAAGTAGGAAGGAAATTTGTGTATTGGTAGACATGGGGTTAACTTCTTATTACTTTATGGGAGTAAGGGTTTCTGGTATCACCTGAGCCTATCTAGTGTAAGAGTATGAGGTAATTTGTGGGCGCTCCTTTTTTTAGGGATGTTGAAACCCTTTTAATTGGAGACAATGAAACATCCCCCCAAGTCTGGTGTTGTGGGTTCTAACTGATGAATCGAGAGAACGAAGTTTCCATTCAATTCTTCCCATGGATCTGTTGTAGTGGTCATTAGATAATTGGCAGCATTAACGCGCTCGACCCTATCAGTTTGAAACTATTTCCCTTCCCTCTTGTAGTAATCGGCATCCAGATAGTTGGGCTCACAGGATTCAAAGGGGGACGCATCACCTTGGATTCCCCCAACTCAACAGTTAAGGGATTATTTAAGGCACTAGTGAAACAAAGAAAGGACTGCCATGTGAAAATGAAGCCAAGGTCATCCCAGCAGCGCGTTGTAGGTGGTATCTTAGAAGACTACCATGAATTTAGTGCTTGATATCAGACCACTAAAATGGGTCTTCAGTCGAACCTTTTCACATTATTTCTTCTCACTCTTATCATAACCTTGAATTGTTAGGTTAGAGGGATTCAAATATGATTCTATCAATTCCATCTTGTACAATGTCCAAGTCAGGATGAGGTTGATCCCAGAGTCGGTATCTACAAGGAAGTGGTGGATCTCCATGCCATTGAACTGGCATGTGATGTACAACGGGCATATGTTTCCCAATATAACAACTCCCTTATCTTCCCCATAAAACAATATTATGGCTTTACATTCCACTTATTTGGCCTCCTCTGTATAGTAGGCCTCTGCAGAAGCTACTTTGGCCATGAACTGGAAGGCACTTTTCAAAGCTTCTTCAAGGGCCTCACGTATTTCTTGAAGGTACTGGGGCACACAGCGGAAGCTGTTGGGATAGGTATTTAAAAATTTTCCACCAACAATTGACATAACATCATCATCTCTGGTGAAGCTCAACCCCAGTAAGGACCAAATATCACATGTGAAGAAATTTAATCATAAGAGTAAAACCATGGATTTTTTTTTTTACGTTTTTCTTAAAAAAAAATTCTGAAAAACGGCCTAGGTCAAATTTTTTTTTAAAAATACGCTACAAAGGCGGCATCTGCGATGCCGCCTTTGTTTTAGCGCACAAAGGCGGCATCTACGATGCCGCCTTTGCTCCCCCGCGCCGCCTTTGGCCCGGATCGATGACATGGCAAAGGCGGCCGGGAGAAGGCCGCCTTTCGCCTCAGGGTAAGGAGAAAGGCGGCATCGCGGAAGCCGCCTTTGGCCATACGCAGAGGCGAAAGGCGGCTTCCGCGATGCCTCCTTTGCCTGAAGTCCTTATAAAAGGGCGGCCACCCCCCCCCCCCCTCTCCTCACTTGTTCATTGCAACTTATCTCTCTGATTTTCTCTCTCTCTCTAAATTTTTTTTTGCTGTGCGAGCTTTTACGAAGCTTCATTTAGAGGTATGTTTCTTTATTTAATTTAATGTTTTTATTTAATTAATTTAATTTTGTTTAGTTTTAAATCTTTCATTTGTTAAGAAGTTTAGGTAGTTCTTAATATTTGGTTATTTAGTTTTTGTAATTAGTTATATATAGTTTTAAATAATTACTGTTAGGTAGTATAGATTAAGTATAGATTAACTTAAGATTAAGTATTTAGAAATTTTGGTAGCTTAAAGATTATGTGGTTATCTACGCAATTAAATTCCTGTCTGGATACAAACAAGTGGATATGGCTCTGGTACAGATGTACATAGGGGTAAAACCTGAAAACACCGCTTCGAGCTAGACTCGAACGGGAACTGGTGCACGATAACGGGCCTTGCTGCATCCTGGTTTGACACTCCCGGGGAATATGCTTAAGATGATTCATATTTTCTTTATAAACTACTAAAATTTCTAAGAGAAGAAAAAGCAAATCAGTATATTTATCAATGATAAATGATAAATATAATTTTATAGAATGAAATAAGGACATAAGAATTAATGAATTAAAGTTATTATTAGTTAATTATAAAATAATAGAATAATTAATGATTAGTTGTTATTAGTTAATTTTAGAATAATTAATAAATAACATAGGATTAAAACATGAATTTATATAATGATTAGCTAACGATACTAATGATCAGTATATTTATCAATGATAAGTGATAAATATAATGTTATAGAATCAAATAAGGACATAAGAATTAACAAATTAAAGTTATTATTAGTTAATTATAGAATAATAGAATAATTAACGATTAGTTATTATTAGTTAATTTTAGAATAATTAATAAATAACATAGGATTAAAACATGAATTCATATAATGATTAGCTAACGATACTAATGAACATATAAAGTGAAATGAATAAGAACAAACAAACTAAATAAAAAGGCGCTCTAAAATTACATTCTAATAAATATCATATGGTCAAACATCAGTAGCATAGTTTATGGTATAGAAAGGCGCAATAAAATTACATTATAATAAACATCATATCGTCAAACATAATTGTTAATATTTTGTTACACTATCATAATTTTGATGAAAGAACACATTTTTGACGTAGAGAGCCATGTATGACTGTGTGTACTGTTATGGGGAGATTATTCAAACTGAGCAAGGAGCTTCTTACAGTACACAACCAATTACGGTGGTTAGTACAGTTGATTGTGTTACCATAAGTGACCTTCAAGAGATAATTCATGTTTCCTTAAATCTGGGACCCGATCAAGAGATAATGTCTATGAGCTATAGACATTTGCAATTTCCAACAACAATGTGGCATATAGCTTGTCCATTGGTTGCTGATGCGCAGTGGGTCCAAGCAATTAATTTATTTTCTCAACGGTTAGATGGTACCATGATGGAGTTATACGTTGTTGTTGCTACTGTACAACAACAACGTCCACTTGTACAAAGAAGTAGAAATACAAGAGTGGTTGAAGACAGTCTACCCCATGACATTGAGCCTATTCCAAATGATGCAGCAGAAGAGGACAACCTAGATGATCTTCCGGATATACATGTCAATCCGACTTCTGATGAGGAGTTTCGTAATGATGGATCAGATGGCGACAACAGTGCTAATGAGGAGGGACCAACAAAAGATAGAGAGGAGGTTTTGAGAAATGCAGTTGTTGTACATCAACCTCGGTCAATAAATCATCCACCATTATTTTCATCTTGGTCAGAAGCAATGACACGTGTGCCTGAATTCGATAATACTGTTCTCACACCGGAAACTGAGTTCCCTGGAGTTGTACCAGATAGGTTTAGTGAGGTGGACAAAACCTTATATATTGGAAGGAATTTTCCCAGTAAAGATGCCTTAAAAAGCACGTTAAAGAGATTTCATATTGAGAGAAACTTCAACTATGTAGTTCACGAATCATGCCGTAGTAAATATGTTATACGGTGCGTGAAGTATGGGGATGATTGTAGATTTCTCTTAAGGGCTATTCCAGACATTACATTTGGAGGTTGGAGAATCTCAAGGATTGAGGCGGCTCATAGTTGCGTTCAGCCATGTCTCACACAAGATCATACTTCATTGGATGCAGAATTTGTGTCATCTATTTTTGTTGAGATGATTAGGACATGCCAAGATGTTCCAATATCCCTTGTGCAAGAGAGGATTCTACAGACATTCGGTTATAATATTTCCTATAATAAGGCATGGATGGCGAAACAGAAGGCAATTGTGAAGGTATATGGTGATTGGGATGACTCATATCGAGTATTGCCGCAATTGCTAGCCATACTGAGGAATCATAACCAAGTTGTCTTCCATCTGGATACAAACGAACATGTGTCTCCTGATAATCGACTTGATCCATCTCGTGTTCAATTTCATCGGTTGTTCTGGGCATTCCTTCCTTGTATCTCTGCATTTCGTTTTTGCAAACAATTTATTCAGATTGATGGAACATTTCTGTATAGAAAATACAAGGCATATTGTTGATTGAGGCAACCCAAGATGGAAACCGTTCACCTCTTCCGCTTGCCTTTGCCATTGTAGAGAAAGAAAACTATGAATCATGGAGTTGGTTTCTGGCATGTATCAGCAACCATTTCACCAACATTCAGGGAGTTTGTTTGATATCTGATCGTCATCGATCAATTAATGAGGCAATCAATGCAGATCCTGATACATGGAGATACCCAAATGCACATCATCGGTTCTGCATTAGACACATTTCTAGCAATGTACATAAAAAATTCCACAACGAACCGATGAAGAAGGCAACCACGAGGCTTGGTACGTATTTTATTCATTCTGTTTTACTGTTTCAATATAAATATAAAATCAATTTATGTGAAATATCATCTAAGTTTTGTAGCATATGAGTCGGACCAACGACGATTTGAAGAACGTTTTGAACAAATTCATCAAGCTAATCAAGAAGTTTATGATTATATGATGCGGATTCCAAAAGAGAAATGGACATTGGCATACGACGGGGGAAAGAGGTACGGACACATGACGACAAACATTGTGGAGTGCATCAATGGTATCTTCAAAGGACTTCACAAGCTACCTATAACCGCATTAGTTCAGGAGACATTATATCGATGCGTGAAGTACTTTGTGGATAGACAAAAACTAGCATCAGACAGAATACATCAAGGGATAAGATATGGAATACACTTTCAACGAGAGATTGAAAAAAATATTGAAGAAGCTTCTGGTTATCACGTATGTATATTTCGAAGAGAAGACTCCCGATTTGAAGTTCAAGAGCATTCAGACCCCATCACAAATCACGTCGGTGAAAAAATGGTGGTATTACTGGAAACAAGGCAATGCCAATGTGGAAAATTTCAGGCCTTACGGTTTCCATGTACACACGTCATCGCAGCATGTGCCTCTGTGAACATCTCATGGGAAGCATATGTTGATCCAGTGTACCAGATGGATATCATTGCCAACTGTTATGCTGCACCATGGACACCTATTGGGGAGTATCGTTATTTCCCAATGCCTGAAGGCCAGCCGATAGTGATACCTGACATGAATCGGTTACGTCCTCGTGGGAGACCAAAGGCGAGTAGGATGCGTAATGAGATGGACTGGCCTCAAGAACCAGGGCAGAGTTTGCGATGCACAATATGTCATAAAGAAGGTCATAACCGGAAGCGATGCCCGAACGTTGTTGGGTCGACTTCACAGTCTAATTCATAATGATGTATTGTCTTCATTGTGACATTCCCATATTGTAAACTAAATGTTGTTATCTCTTTTTTATTCCTTGGTTTTCTAAACCCCAAACTTCTGAGATAAGTTTTCATATTAATATTCATGCTTTCAAGAAATAACTTTGAATATGAAATAATAGAATTTATTTCAAAACTCCGAAAGCGAAACACTTAACCCATATTGAAATGTGTATGTCAGTTAACCCATTAACATGTTTCCTGGACGTTCATATTAAAAAATTTAACCCTAAACCCTCCAACCTAAACCCCAATATAAACATGCAGGATATTTTAGAAAACTGTTCTATAACAAATTTATAGTATCATAATAATTAGCATAAGATATTGAATACATACAATTAGATAAATTCTAAAAACATCATTACTAATTGACATGGTTTATCTTAATCCAATCTATAAGTAGTTAATCACAAAGCTCCCCCAAAATATGTGTAACCAAATTCAAGACTCAATATTTTAGATAACATAACTTATTTCATATTAATATTCATGCTTTCAAGAAATAACTTTGAATATGAAATAATATAATTTATTTCAAAACTCCGAAAGCGGAACACTTAACCCATATTGAAATGTGTATGTCAGTTAATCCATTAACATGTTTCTTGGACGTTCATATTAAAAATTCTAACCCTAAACCCTCCAACCTAAACCCCAATCTAAACATGCAGGATATTTTAGAAAACTGTTCTATAACAAATTTATAGTATCATAATAATTAGCATAAGATATTGAATACATACAATTAGATAAATTCTAAAAACATCATTACTAATTGACATGGTTTATCTTAATCCAATCCATAAGTAGTTAATCACAAAGCTCCCCCAAAATATGTGTAACCAAATTCAAGACTCAATATTTTAGATAACATAACTTATTTCATATTAATATTCATGCTTTCAAGAAATAACTTTGAATATGAAATAATAGAATTTATTTCAAAACTCCGAAAGTGGAACACTTAACCCATATTGAAATGTGTATGTCAGTTAACCCATTAATGTTATATTTACATTTTACACTTACGACTCATTTTCTTTGTTTATATGCAGATGGATGATACCATACTACTCACTCAGCAGCCTACCCATATTTCGCAGGCCGTGTTAGAGGGTCATCCAGATCGATTTGTGAAGGTGCGTCGAGCGCACCATTTTCATCACATGGAGCCTCCACATGCCATTAGACCTTACTTGCGCCGTGCTGGCTTCTATGGCCTTACCGTATCAGATTTCACATTTGTAGATCATTACCTACTTGCTGCCCTCGTTGAGAGATGGAGACCAGAGACACACACATTCCACTTGCCTGAGGGGGAGATGACCATCACCCTCGAGGATGTCGCAGTTCTTCTCGGTCTTCCTATCCAGGGGAGACCCGTTATTGGACCCACTCGTGCAGCTTGGCCAGACCTTGCTCAACGCTTGTTAGGCGTTGATATTTTGTCCGACTGTAGGGCTACAGATGGATTGTCCATATCTATGCGTTGGTTGGAGTCGCAGATTCCACATTTACAGGATGATGATGATGAGCAGACCGTCATGCGTTATGCTTGTGCATATATCTTACGACTCATTGGTGGGACCATGTGTACTGATCACTCGGGGATGCACGTGCATATGATGTATCTACCCCTACTAGAGGACTTTGATCGGGATGGGACGTACAGTTGGGGATCAGCCTGCTTGGCATACACGTACAGATCATTATGCAGACTATCCCATAGGGACCGTACAGGTCTTGGAGGATGCATCATCCTTTTTCAGATGTGGGCATGGGAGCGCATCCCATCATTCCACCCTGACCTTGCTGGTCCACTGGTCGAGATGGAGGTGCTGCATGACGCTCCGCATGGACGCTGGTATGATAAATCATTTCTATTGGTTTTTTATTCTACTATGAGTTATTGACTATAATTTCTCATTATTTGTCATTATCGTTGTATTTTACAGGTGGTGTCAGCGACACAATTTTGACGTGGTTCCGAGACAGCATTTGGGCGTATATCGGCTACAGTTGGACTGTCTCTTACCTGATCAGGTATGTATATACAATCTATCATTGTCTAACATTTTTAATAATAACATCAATTTTGGTTTTTAGTTGGGTGTTTTTTTGACAAAATCACTTGTCATTTCAGATTTCATGGCTTCCATACTGGAGTATTATGGACCAGTTGCCAGCATACTGCACTGTTGGTCTTGAGGATGCTATGGCTGTAGTGCCCCTCATTCACTTTCATATTATTGAGTGGCAGCAGCCTGACAGGGTCATGCGCCAATTTTTTCGTACTCAGCCGATTCCATTACCATCTAGACAGACAGACAAGCTTCATGGGATGAAGCTGACAGGGAGGCAGGATGATGACTGGTCCCAAGTACATGCGAGTTTTATCGACTGCTGGCACAGACGTGCAGAGTTACGTATTCAAGGTGTTCCTACAAATCGATTCTCTCTTTCAGAGCAGGTTGACTATGCGCCCTGGTATAGACTAAAATCTATACTATATATTACCTAAGCTGGCATAGAGATGCAGAGGATGGTAAGTTAATAAATTCCTATTACTTTGTTTATTGAATTATTTTCTAATTCCATTTGAATCTATTTACAGGGAAGTCACACAGAGCAGCTTGTTCGCATGAGCGATGAAGAGGAGGAGGGGGTCTTTAGCCGGGAAGCCGTCCATGCTACAGCGCTGGAGGCGAGGGCATCTTTTCATGCGCTTTCCGAGAGCATCTTCACGCGTCTGGCTCGGAGACAGGAGGTTCCTGCCCCAGAGGAACATCCTGCAGCTGCTGCTGGTGCTGAGGAGCCACGACCACGGCGACGTAGACAGCGTCGTGCTGCACGTGAGGCATCGCCTGTTCCACAGGAAGAGGTCGGGCCTCTAGTAGTCCAGGATCAGCCTATTCAGGATGTGCCTCAGGTGGCATGGGATCCATCTTTCCTGACAGGATATCCGCAGATCTCTCCATCTTGGGTTCCAGATCCTTCACAGCCTTGGATTCTAGAGCCGTCGTCGTCTTGGGGTATAGCTCCATCACAGGCTTCGTTCCCCTCTGCGATGGAGGCAGGTCCTTCTACCACCCTAGTGGGAGAAGGATCCGAATGGCAGTACGAGATGCAGTTGACAGCTCCTCCAACTGACACACAGATGGAGGATGCGACAGTCGATGTTTCAGTGCCCGAGGATCAGCCTTCTCCAGGTCATCAGACTCCACTGCGCACTCGACGCGGACGTCCTATTCGCAGACCACCATGTGGGACGGAATCTCCTCGCCACAGACATATGCATTGATTGTACATTATTGTTTACATGTTTTATGTGTACTGAAATCAAAATACTATTTTTACTTGTTGGTCAGAGTGGAATCTCAGGAGGGGGTAAATTAGGTTTTATTTATATATATTTATATAACCATACGAACATAATAATAAAACATTAATAATTACTAATTACCTAATTACAGATTATATAATTAATAATTCTATTACTAATTAACTATTTAATTAGTATATAATTAATATTTATATTACGAAATAACTAATTAATTAGTATATAATTTGTAATTTGGTAATTAGTGTTTATTAATCATTAATTATATAATAACTAATTAGTTAATTAGTAATAAAATTATCAATTATATAATACTTAATTATTACATATATAATAAATACTTAGTTAATTAGAAATATAATTAATAATTATAACTAATTAATTAGTAATTGGTAATTATTAATTAGTTAATCAGTAATATAAATATTTATTATAATTATTCATTATAAGAGGGTTTGCCCTGAAAATCATTCTACATTTTCGATGTGGGATTCAGGTTCTACCTTTACTGTGCAGTAGATTCTGCATTTCCGATGTGGGATTCCGTTACAAGTATGTGACTTTGAAATACAATAAAATATAAACTATAAGGCCAATATAAATGAAAGTTTAAACATTGATTAAACATATAATAAATAGTTGAAAACAAAAAGAATTTCCTCAAAAATGTTGATGAAAAATAATCTATAACCTTTCAAAACCGCCTACTTGAAACTTAAAAATGTTTCAAGTACGTGACTTTGAAAGACTGTAAAATATAAAATATAAAACGAATATAATTGAAACTTTAAACATTGATTAAACATATAATAAATAGTTGAAAACAAAAGAAATTTCCAAAAAAATGTTGATGAAAAGTAATTTATAATCTTTCAAAACCGCCTACTTGAAACTTAAAAATGTTTCAAGTACGTGACTTTGAAATACAATAAAAGATAAACTATAATACCAATATAAATGAAACTTAAAACATGGATTAAACATATAAAAAATAGTTTAAAACAAAAGCAATTTACAAAAAATGTTAATGAAAAATAATTTATAAGCTTTCAAAACCGCCTACTTGAAACTTAAAAATGTTTCAAGTACGTGAATTTGAAATACAATAAAAGATAAACTATAAGACCAATATAAATGAAACTTAAAACATGGATTAAACATATAAAAAATAGTTTAAAACAAAAGCAATTTACAAAAAAATGTTAATGAAAAATAATTTATAAGCTTTCAAAACCGCCTACTTGAAACTTAAAAATGTTTCAAGTACGTGACTTTGAAAGATTATAATTATATTACTAATTAACTAATTAATTATTATATAATTAATAGTTATATTAATAATTAACTAATTATTTATTATATAAGTAATAATTAATGAGTAATAATTAATAATTAATAATTTAATGAATAGCTATAATTAATCTTTATATTACTAATTAACTAATTAATAATTACTAATTACTTATTAATAATTATTAATTACTAATTACTAATTATAATGAATAATTATAATAAATATTTATATTACTAATTAGCTAATTAATAATTAATAATTACTAATTAATTATTTATAATTATTAATTGTATTTCTAATTAACTAAATATTTATTATATATGTAATAATTATATTAATAATTAATTATTATATAATTAATGATAATATTACTAATTAACTAATTAATTATGACATATTTTTTATGATTTTTTTTTTAAACTATTTTTTATATGTTTAATCCATGTTTTAAGTTTCATTTATATTGGTCTTCTATTTTATGTTTTATGGTCTTTCAAAGTCACGTACTTGAAAAATTTTAAGTTTCAAGTATGCGGTTTTGAAAGCTTATAAATTACTTTTCATCAACATTTTTTTGGAAATTTCTTTTGTTTTCAACTATTTATTATATGTTTAATCAATGTTTAAAGTTTCAATTATATTCGTTTTATAGTTTATATTTTACAGTCTTTCAAAGTCACGTACTTGAAACATTTTTAAGTTTCAAGTAGGCGGTTTTGAAAGGTTATAGATTATTTTTCATCAACATGTTTGAGGAAATTCTTTTTGTTTTCAACTATTTATTATATGTTTAATCAATGTTTAAACTTTCATTTATATTGGCCTTATAGTTTATATTTTATTGTATTTCAAAGTCACGTACTTGTAACAGAATCCCACATCGGAAATGCAGAATCTACTACACAGTAAAGGTAGAACCTGAATCCCACATCGAAAATGCAGAATGATTTTCAGGGCAAACCCTCTTATAAAAGGGAGGCCTGGGTAAGAGTTTCTATCAGAATCCAGACTGCTGTAATGGCTGTAGCGCTGGATCTTTAATAGTAGAGAAATTCTGCTGAATTTTTTTTTTGTTTATATATATATATATATATATAAACAAAACAAAACAAAAAAAAATATTTAAAAAAAATATTTTTTTAAGAGAAAGGCGGCATCCGCGATGCCGCCTTTCACCCGCAGCGCAAAGGCGGCATCGCAGATGCCGCCTTGCCCCGAAATGCAAAGGCGGCATCCCGGATGCCGCCTTTGAGGTGCATTTTTAAAATTTGTTTTTCCGGAAGCGTTTTCTGGAAAAAAAAAATTTAAAACGTAAACAAAAAAAAATCCGTTCCTATGGTTTCATAGCTCTTTTAGGGCAACTCGTGTTGTCTTTCATGAGCTGGGGTGCCCTCTGGGTGGTCTAAACCACTCAGTATGTCTCCTCGTCAGTGCTGATGTTTCCTGGTGGGATAGTTGTAAATGCATAAATGTCTCTTTAGGGGGGGAGTGGTCGGCGACCCCCCCTGGGCGTGGGTCTTGTCCTGCGTGCCCCGAGCCACCCAGTGACATGCCCACGAATACCTGGTTTGATCCAAAGTCGTGCTCTACATTTTCTATTCATCAGTGATCATTGATTTAATAATCCAAAGTTGAATTCCTCTAGATCATCCACATGTGCTTAAAAAATTTATAGGATTGCCGATCATTAAATTTCAGGTGCTAGCGTGGAGATCTGACGATGCCTTCGATTCCCCGAAAATCACTACATCGACGTACCTTCGATGAAAGATGGAGATATCAATATAATCACATAGATAGAGATCTTATCTCTCTAGAAAGTAGGAGGAAATAAGATCTCAAGAGATCACCATGAATATTTGAAGATGAGAGACACTCGTATCCTATTTATAGTGTGTTATCAAATTACCCAGAAAAGGCCTCCTAAACCCCAATTATTTAACACACTATATAAACAATATAGTATGACTATTGTACTAATTCATAAATATAATTTATATTTTTATCACTTTCTTGTAATATAATAATATATTATGTGATAAAACTTGAGTCATTACTCGATTAATCAATTTGAAAAATATTAAATGATCCTTGAATATTTTAACCTAATATTCGATCAAATAATATATTCCATGTATTTACATTAAAACTTGTAAATACATATAATAAATAAATTCAATTCCAATTATTCTTAACTTGAGTAATATGAATTTATTTATTCCTTTGGTGATCGTACATCTTTGGAAAAAACTTGGACCCCAGTGGTTGGGCCCACCATGTCCTATAAACCTATTCAACTGAATAAGGAAAATTCTTGAATACGCTATTGTGTGTGGATCTCTAGGCCCTTATCTTGATAGTAGTAAATACTATTCATAGACCAAGAGAGGATTCTAGCAAACCATCATAGCCCCTAAATATATAAGGTGTAGTCATAGCAATGAAAACCAACCTACGAACACGCAATGTGTAATATAATCTCTTTGTCTTTAGATATCTCATAAATCAGGATGCACACATGTGTCACCATCCTTTATTACTTTATTATTTTTTTATCTAATTAGATAGATTTACCTTATACTACCAAGGCCATGGATTTATCAAGGTACTTCCATCTTGATCAACTAGTCCTGATATATATGACTTCCTTAACTTGGAAGGAACAAATTCTATCTTGATCATTCAACCAATGTCATACCACCAATGAAGCACCCAACACAAGATACCTCACCATGATTTCATTATCATGGTTTTTTCCTTGCATCAAAGTATGCAATCAAATGGAACACATTTATAATGGTATCAAGTGAGGATACCAATACACATGTTCAAATATAATAACATACAATGACACCTAAAACATGTGGTGTTCTTATTGGCGGGTTTGTCCTCATGATCCCACTACTAGAGATCACCAAGTGAAAACTTCATGAGAAGAAGTATCAATGCTTATGATCCCCTAGAATCTGATAGTCATACATTATATGTGTCCAGTAAAAATGATATATCTAGAACATATGACATATGTTTAAGATTGATGTCATAGTATCTCGAGGTTCTCATTATAGTATGGGATCTTCTATAACCTTTTGATATGAAAATCAATCTATGGACATTACTATTTAATAGTGGATGCAGAAATTTATACACTATAATGGTAAGAATACATCATATATATTTAATCGCATACACAATATAGTAATCAAAAGAACTTTTCAAGTTGGTTCTAAGACATCCACTATTACAATATCTATTTTGACAAGTGGAGATCCTCAGGGATTGAATGTTTTGCGAGTATTCTAGCAAGGTAATTCAACACATCATATTTCAACTCTAGGGGCATGTTTTTTTCTAAAGAAGGTCACTACTTGTTAGGGTGCATGGAAGATGTTGTGGGATGAACCAATAGGGTCTAACTGGTGTTGGAAACATTTTGATGCTGACTAGATAACCTACTCTGAACAACTATTGGCTAACTGTCAGTCGACTAAGGTCAGGCCCTGGTTGGACATGACTGATCACAACACAGTCATGGATGATTTACACGATTAACTAACATATTCAGCTGTGGAGATGTACCTGGTGGAGTGGACTCGGAGGATAGTGTCTGAAGGGCTCTACGCAAAACTTGTTGTCTGGTCTTAGAGGCATGAACGGCTTGGTTTTCCTGAGAAATCTAACGGAACGCATGTCATCTACCTTTCCTTCGACAGTGTCAGCTACAGGAACCCAGGGGTCTTACATGGAATTCCTCACTTAAAGGCATCATGAATTATTCTACTAACTATATGGTGTTGGATTTGGTTCCCTATAAACCAAATTTTTTGTACTTTATGATAAACCTGTATTCATTGGATGAATATTTATAAACTCTTTATCACATCATGATTGTTTTTATGTATGACATAGTATGTGATAATTTCCTAAGAATAGATATCGTACTAAAAGGTCATAGCGGATCTCTACTATGATGATAACTCGGATGTTCCATGAAACTATTCTTGAATATATATTATATGGTTGGATGATATCATTTTAAGGGACACAAATGATACAGGTTATCAGGGGTGGGACTCAGAAAACTTTGAGGAACCTTCTCATGGTGTGCGCCCTTGGTAATATCTAGGAGGATATTATGAGAACAAGACCCGCCAGTAGGAAATCCACATTCATAAGTGTCATTGGATGTTACTATCTACAGACGTGTGTATTGGTCCTTAGACTTTAAAATTATTATTAATGTGTGTTATGAATTTCGCACTTAAATGTATTAACGAAAACCATGATGATAGATGTCTGCGGTGAGGTAGGATATGTTGGGTGCATCACGAGTAATACTCCATTAATGAATAATGTGAGAAAGGACTTGTCACTTCTATAGAAGTAGATATCTCAGGCCTTTTATGGAAATGATATAGCCTGACTAAATCCATGTCCATGGTGTTCTCTAGGTATGTTCAATTCCAGAAAGTCAAAGAATGAGAAATTGAGCACATGGGTTGATGTCACTTGCATGCAACCCGCTTGATTGGAGATATCGGGAAAAGGGATTATATTATATGGTAATCATTCTTATGAGGTGACATGTCATTGTGGCATTGATTTCTTTCTCTTGGGTGTCTTGACCCATTGCTAGACAGTGATCTTGGACTTTAGGAAAGTCTGCCTAATTCAAATGAGAAAGAGGCTTATAGGGTCACACACTAAGTGTAGCCAGTATCTCAGTTAAATAATTTATTTATTTAACAAGTTGAATAAATATTATTCCCGATTGTGGATTAATAATTATTCAAGTATGTATTATCACATTTATTTCTTCACTAATTATTTGAGAGAATATATTGCGGATGGAATATATTTATTTATCATTGAATAATGCAGTTATACTTATTTAATAAATAAAATAGTCATTATTCAAGGCTCGGTAAATATTGAGGAGGATTAGAGGACCAAGTTATGTGTCTGGTGAGAACTAATATTTTTTTTTAAAGGTTGGGGAAAAAGCCTAATTTATTATTAAATCAAAGCAAAGACCTCTTTTAATTGGGTAGAGGGAGACCCATTACATAGCCCGAAGGCCCAGATGGAATATATCCCATTACATGGCCCGTAGGCCCAATTTAATGGCCCAAAGCCCATTCTGTGAATAGTACAGCTATAGTACCCACGCAGCTACAGTAGTGCACAGTACCCGCCGCTACTATAGAACTCTGTTGCCGCTACAGTGACCAGCCACCGCTACAGTGCCCGCCGTTGCTACAGTGTCGTCGCTGCTACAATACTGCTACAGTAACCTGCGCCCAATGGGTTTTGAACCCCCATTTTTCATATAGATTTAAGGGGTTCTTACCACTAAGACAAACCCCAACTACTGGTGAGAACTAATATTAAATATTATTTGATTAAATAATATTTAAATATAATGTTCAAGTTAAGAAAATTTCATGGAAATAATAGCATTGCTATTATTATTTGACATGGGGTTTCACATGGAATAATAAATTAAGTAACGGCACCTATGATAATTATTTATTATTACCTGTTGAATAAAATTCCCCATTATGTTATTATTATCTAAATTATTCAAGGGGTAATTTGATTAGAAAACCAATCATTGTGTGTACAACATCCTTGGAGAAAAGCTCTCAAGCCTAGAGAACTTTTCCCTCTCCAATAACGCTCTCAAGAACGAGAGAGATCCTCCTCCACCGGATCAAGGAGAACACTTTGGAAGCAATTCTCAAGGAGATCAAAGGCGAACATTGCAATTGAAAGGATCTTCCACGCTAGCACCCGAAGACTCCTTTAGTGACGTTCGGAGATATGTGGATCATGTGTGAATCACCACTAGAGGATTCCTATCCTTGGATTCTACATTGTAACAAAGTCGCACCTCAGACCCATGGTCGAACGCATCAACGAATAAAGAATCACCTTTGAGGTAACTATTTAATTTAATTAAATTAATTATAAACAAAATATGTCGATCCTCTTTTCTAGGTTCTAGGTTCTCTCTTTTTTCTTTTTTCTTTGATTCAATTCCATGGATACTAGCATTCATTATCGTATAGATCCCTTATTAATCATCGATTATGAAAAAATTTCAAAGTTATGTACACACCCATCATGCTCTTCCGCTATATCCATAACCTACAAGTGGTATCAAAGTGTTCATATTTTAATTTATAATTATTTAAATAATTCATTGATGATTTATGCTTTAATAATTTAGTTTTTCAATTCTTGTTTAACCATTCTTGTAATCTGAATTTTGAGATCTGTTCATCCCTTATCGTTTCTCACATATCTAACAAAAATGAATAATTTTATGATTAAAATTAAATCAAGGATCTCATCAGGAGGCATTGATGGTTTTATCCAGATAACACAAGAATACACACTTTTTAGTTGGATCTACACGTTGTGTATTTGTGTTCGATGCATTAGGAGTAATTCAGTAATTACTCAAGTTGTGTGCATTAATGTCATGTGGTGTAGTTAACTCTTACAATGTGTGTTAACTAGGAATAATTGGCACATGGTCAGCTAGACTACACGTCATGTGGCCCACTGGACACAGCGTGTAGTCCCTTCAGGTTAGGGTTAAGTCATGTATCACATACATGGCTTGTCCGGCTGTTGACTATGTAACACATAGTCTACATGGCATGTGTCCCATTAGACATGTCATGTACTCTGAAGATTTATAAAGTACACCTCACATGCCATTTCCCCAAGCATGCACTTCATATGCATGGTGAGGAGGGTACACTCCCTGTAGTCAGATATACATGTCGTATAATGTATCCAGATTACGCAGATTTAAAATTTTATTATTATACTATGTAACCCTTGAGACATGTACCTTCATGTGGGTGTAAATATAGGACACAACATGTGATAGGTGTTTGATATATATATATATATATATATATCTTTGTGTGTGTGTGTGTGTTTAATTAACATCTGCATAATATTCAAATATCTACACATCATGTATGATTTGTATTACAATTATAATTATGTGTGCATGCTACATGTCACAAAGAATAAAGTGTAGACAAGTATAAATACATACTGGGTATTTTTGGATGGGTATTCACTGGGTTTCTTCCAAGGTATAAGTTATGCACAAGGTTATGGATGAGAATCTCAAGGAAATTCAGAAAATTATTAAGATAAAAAGGGTTGATTAATTAAAGATAATGATTAATCGATTAGAGCAAAATTTATCTTAATAATAATGATTAAAGAATTGAATGCTAGTTTTATTAAATGTGTAATTAATTGCATGTATATGTATTATCATGAGCTAGACCAGACCTTTGTATGTGATTGGTTCTCTTTTAATTTATTTATTAAATTAAAATTGTTGGCCTATGTGCCTTATCCTCATTAATGTGTAGGGCATGTGTGCCCATGGTTTCTTTCATGTAAACCACATTTTACTCCTGACCTACATGTGAGTTAAAAGCATATTTAATGGATAGATCTCCAAATATAGTAGAGGGAGTTGAAGTTAGGATCTAAGGTGAAACCAATCCAAGGAGATACAAAGGTGGATAGGTGGAAAGCTGTAAACATAAACCTTAAATGGTTCAAGGTGTTTCTCCCCTAGGACAGGGTTAGTTTATCAATCTCTAGATAAACTAACCAATAACAAAGATCATGATCATACCCTTTATTTATTTCTATCAGTTGTATGGTTATTCATTATGTATTTTTGACTTGATCACATAATTAATGGAATAACAAGCATACAAGATGGAACTAAAATAAAATGGTTCATGCGTAAATATTATCTATACATGGTTAATCACTTAAGTATATCCCACTTAATATTATCAATCATGTGAAAAGATAATAAGTTGAAATTTACACATAAAGGATAAAATCCCTCAATTAAATATTAATTCATTATATCCTTCCATTACTTCGGTTAGAATTGAACCATAGTTCAAAGTGCTTGACCAACCCTAGTTAGGGTGCTTTCAATTATCGGGGAATTCTAATTTGAGGTTTTGGTTTTAATTAACTTAGATTAAATCAAGGGTTGATTTCCCTATTAGGACTTGGTGTAACTAAGAGGAAAAGGTTGAGAAAATACAAAATTCAGGATTTCAGGATTGGGGAATCCATTCAACAGATCAAGGAGATGTCAGTTGATATAGTTGGCATTCGGGATGCCTACATAAAACCTTTTAAGTTTCTTTACCAACCCTATTTGGGGTAATTTAAAGAGAAATATGGATTTTCGCTGCTAGAATGTCCAAGAAACAGGATATTCCAAAGCCAATGGTGAGGGCAATTGGGTTTTGAAAAAATAGGGGGAGACTAATAAATATTAATTTATTTATTTGTCTATATTTATCAAGATAAAGTAATAAAACTCTATTCATCTTAATTTTTAGAAACAATAATCAAAATGACATCAAACATATCATTGCAATCCATACTCGAGAAGGAAAACCTTCACACTGGAACTAATTTCCAAGAGTGGAAAAGGCACCTTCGGGTTATCCTTCGCCATGAGAGGAAACTTTATGTGCTGGAAGAGCCTTTACCAATTGTGTCTATAAATGAGTTGAGTGATGAGGAACTCTCTATGTACGAAAAACATCTGAATGATGCTACATATGTTCTGTGCCTCATGATATCATCCATGACCAATGATCTCTTGAAGAAACATGAGGAAGTGGATTCTTATAGCATGATGTATCACCTTCGGGATCTCTATCAAGAGAAGGCGAGATAGGAGAGGTATGAGATCTCCAATGCTTTTTTCACTACTATGCTTAGAGATTTTTCGCCAGCTGGACCAAATGTAATCAAGCTTATTGGCTACATTGAGTGTCTAGACATATTAGGGATTAAATTCTCAGATGAGTTACGTACAGATCTCATACTATAATCACTGCATTAGACCTTCTCTAGTATTATTGTGAATTATAATATGAGAAATAATGAGAAGAATCTATCAGAGCTTCTTACCCTGATTTGTTAAGTTGATAAAGACATGGGGCGTGAAAACCCCGCAGTTCTTATAGTGAATAGAAAGAGGAAGGACAAGGTAAAGGGGCCTAATATTTATAAACAATATAAATCCTCTAAGCATCATCTGACCAAGAAGAAGAAGATCTAGAGGTAAGGAAAGGAAAAAGAGGTAGTATGCTTTTCATGTGTCAAGTCAAGCCACTAGAAGAGTAACTACACCCAGAGGCAAGGGGAATCCAAAGGTGAATTCATTATCAAGTGCAATCTTTCCATTTCTAAACATTGGGTATTAGATATAGCTTGTGTGGCTCACATCTGTATTAAAATGCAGGAACAAATTAGATTTTGTAAAATTTCTATAGGAGAGGTGGATCTGCGAGCTTCCAATGGTGCGAGGATGGATGCTCTTTCCATTGGTGACTACCACCTCACATTGCTGATGGGAATGGTTTTGGTTTTACATGGAATTTATTATGTACCTAGTGTTACCAAAAACAAAATTTATGTATCGAGTTTAAATACAGATGGATTTATTTTCAAGTTTGGAAATAAATGTTGTTACTTTTATAAGGACAACATATGTTATGGTATAGTTCATTTAAATAATGGTTTGTGTGTATAAAATTATGAGAACCAAGTATTGTCAAATGATAACAAACCAAGTTCACATGACTCATACAACACCCAGTTGTGGCATCACCATCTCGGTCATGTAAGTGAGAAACATTTGACAAAGCTCTGTCAAGATGGTTGTTTAGACTCTTCTGAGCTAAAACCACTTGATAGATGTCATGCTTGTTTACAAGGGAAAATGACCAAACCACCGTTTGGTGGATAAAGTGAAAGGGCCACAGAGCTTCTAGGATTGGTACACACTAATGTGTGTGGACCATTTCCAGTAGAAGCTAGAGGTAAATATTCTTACTTCATTACTTTTACCGATGACTTGAGTAGATATGGAAATGTCTACTTAATGAGGTATAAGTTTGAGTCCTTTGAGAAATTCAAGGAGTTAAATAATTAAGTATAGAATCATATTGGTAAGAAGATAAAGAAGTTTCAATTGGATCGAGGTGTATAATATCTTAACCAAGATTTCATCGACCATTTATGGGAGTCTGTGATTTTATCTCAACTCACTCCACCTTATACACCATAGTAGAATGGTGTTAGTGAAAGGAGGAATCGTACCTTGTTGTACATGGTAAGGTTGATGATCAGTCATGCAGATATTCCATTATCCTTTTGGGGGTATGCATTGCAAACTATAGAATAAACATTAAACCAAGTACCAAAAAAGGCAGAAAATGGGATTCCATTTGATCTATGGAGTGAAAATAAACCCACTTTGGCACATACACATGTATGGGGATGCGAAGCATTTGTTAAGGCTTTATTAGGCAACAAACTAGCACCCTGGGGCATAAAGTGTGTCTTTATAGGGTATCCTAAGGAAACAAAGGGATACTACCTATACAACCCCTAAGACAAGAAAGTGATTGTTTCTAGATAGGTTTTCTTTCTTTAGAGGGAGCACATCATCAAAAAGGATAGTAGATCAAGATTGACTTTGATGAAGTTGATTCTCAAGATACATAGGAGTTGGTACAGGAAAAAGTTCCACAGGTCCCTATGGAAGAGGTAGTTCCTGAAACACAAGTACTGTGTAGGAGCACAATAGAGGTAAGGGAACTAGAGAGATATGTTTTCCTTATCAATGAGGATGGTGAATTGTTATTATTGGAAAATGATGAACCTCTCTCCTATAAGGAAGCATTAGAGAACTCAGAAGATGCAAGATGTCTAGAAGGTATGAATTCTGAGATTGATTCCATGTATCATAACCAAGTCTGGGTTCTAGTCAATGCACCAGTTGATATAAATCCTATTGGATGTAAATGGGTATTCAAAAAGAAAATGGACATGGAAGGTCAAGTTAGTACCAATAAAGAAAGTCTAGTGGCTAAAGGTTTTAAATAGCGTAAAGGAATTGACTATGATGAAACCTTTTCACCATTTTTCGTGTTTAAATCCATAATAATCATACTTTCGATAGAAACTTTCCATGAATATGAGATTTGGTAGATGGATGTCAAAACATCATTCCTTAACGGGAACCTTCAAGAAGATGTCTATATGACACAACCAGAAGGGTTTGTGACACTATGCAATTCTAAAAGGGTATACAAGTTCTAGAGATCCATTTATAGATTAAATCAAGAATCCAGGTCATGGAACATTAAATTCGATGAAGAAATAAGAGAATTTAGTTTCATTAAGAATTAATGTGAGCCATGTATTTACAAGAGGTTTAATGGTAATGTATTCGTTATCCTAGTAGTGTATGTTGATGAAAAATTTCTTATTGGAAACGACATACCAGTCTTACAGTCAGTCAATGACCGGTTGAACAAGTGCTTCTCCATGAAGGAATTAGGAAAAGTGGCCTAAATTCTAGGGATCAAGATCATTCATGATAAATCCAAGAGGCTATTTGGACTAAGTCAAAGTACATACATTGATTAGATACTAAAGATATTTAGTGTAGAATAGTCCAAGAGAGGATTTGTTCCAGTGTCACATGGTATACATCTTTCCAAGAAAATGTTTCCCTAGACATAACATGAGAAAGATAGGATGAGTAAGATTCCATACACTTCAGCGATAGGATCTATCATGTATGTCATGTTATGTACCAAACTTGATGTTTCCTATTCACTAAGCATGGTAGATAGATATCAAGCAGATCTAGGAGAATAGCATTGGATTGTTATCATGAATATCCTTAAGTATATGAGAAGAACTAAGGATATGTTCCTAGTGTATGGAGGAGATGAGGAGCTTCTCATCAGAGGGTATAATGATGATAGTTTTCAGATAGATAAGAATAATCTGAATTCGCAATCAAGATATGTTTTCTGTCTCAAAGGAAGAGCTATGAGCTGGAAGAGTTCAAAGCAGCCAGTTGTTGTTGATTCTACAGTGGATTCTGAATATATAGTGGCTTTTGATGCAGTAATGGAATCTATATAGATTTGGAAATTTTTCTAGGATATTAATGTGGTATCTATAAGTAATGATCTTATTATATTGTATTGTGATAATACTATAGTGGTGGATCTTGAAAAAGAGCTAAGGTCGCATCAACGGAAAAATCACATACTCTGAAAGTATCACCTCTTGAAATATTTCTATCAAAGGGGTGAAGTTTCTGTGAGAAGAGTGTCCACGGAAGATAATGTGGTGGACCCCTTGATTAAATGCCTATCTCAGTAGAAGTATGAATATCATTTGAGAGCTAGCAGACGGAAGGTTGTTAGCAGTTGGCTCTAGTGAAAGTGGGGGTCTGTTAGAGTTGATGCCCTAAAAACCAACTTCTTTGTACTTTATGAAACCTGTATTCATTGGATGAATATTTAAAAACTCCTTATCACATCATGATTGTTCTTCGGCATGACATAGTATGTGATAATGTCCTAATAATAGATGTCGTGCTAAAAGGTCATAGTGGATCCCTTCTATGATGAGAACCCAGAAGTGTCATGACACTATTCTTGAATATATGTTCTATGGATAGATGATATCATTTGAAGGGACACAAATGATACAGGCTATCAGGGATGGGACTCATGAAACTTTGAGGCACCTTCTCATGGTGTGCGCCCTTGGTAATATCTAGGAGGATATTATGAGAACAAGACCCTCCAGTAGGAAATCCACATTCATAATTTTCATTTGATTTTCCTATCAGTGGATGTGTGTATTGGTCCTTATACTTTAAGATTATTATTAATGGGTATTAAGAATCATGCAATTAGATGTATTGAAAAAAAATGTGATGATAGATGTTTGTAACAAGGTATGATATGTTGGGTGCATCATGAGTAATACTACATTAATGAATAATGTGAGAAATAATTTGTCACTTCTATGGAAGTAGATATCTCAGGCCCTTTGATGGAAATGATATAGCCTGACTAAATCCATGGACATGGTTTTCTCTAGGAAAGTTCAATTCCAGGAAGTCAAAGAATGATAAATCAACCACATGGGTTGATGGTACTTGAATGCAACCTGATTGATTGGAGATATTGGGACAAAGGGATTATATTACATGGTAAACATTCGTATGAGGTGACATGTCATTACAACATCGACTTCATTATCTTGGGTGCCTTGACCCATTTATAGATATTAATCTTGGAATTTAGGCAAACCCGCCTAATGCCAATGAGAAAGAGGCCTAGAGGGTCACACACTAAGTGTAGTCAGTATCTTAGTTAAATAATTTATTTATTTAAAAAGTTGAATAAATATTATTCCTGGTTGTGGTTTAATAATTATTCAAGTATGTTTGATCGCATTTATTTCATTGTTAGTTATTTGAGGAAATATATTGTAGATGGAATATATTTATTTATTGGTGAATAATGCAGTTATATTTATTTAATAAATAAATATTTATTACTCAAGGCCCGCTAAATATTGAGGAGGATTGATGGACCAAGTTATGGGTCCGGTGAGAAATAATATTAAATATTATTTGGTTAAATAATATTTAATATAATGTAAAAGTTAAGAACATGTCATGGAAATAATAGCATTGTTATTATTATTTGACATGAGGTTTCACATGGAATAATAAATTAAGTAACGATACATGTGCTAATTATTTATTATTACCTAGTGAATTAAATTACCCATTATGTTATTATTCTCTAAATTATCCAAGGGGTAATTTGATCGAAAAATCAATCGTTGTGTGCACAACATCCTTAGAGAAAATATCTCGAGCCTAGAGAACTCTTCCCTCTCCAATAACTCTCTCAAGAATGACAGAGATCCTCCTACACCGGATCAAGGAGAACACTTTGGAATCAATTCTCAAGGATATCAAAGACAGACATTAAAAGTGTAAGGATCTTCCACGCTAGCACCCAAATACTCCTTTGGCGATGTCCAGAGATACATGGAGCATGTATGAATCATCGATAGAGGATTCCTATCTTTGGATTCTACATCATAACGAAGCCTCACCTTGGACCCATGGTCGAACGCATCAACGAAGAAAGAATCTCCTTAGAGGTAATTCTTTAATTTAATTAAATTAATTATAAACAAAATATGTTGATCCTGTATTCTCGATTCTGGGTTCTCTCCTTTGTCTTTTATATTTGATTCAATTTCTTAGATACTAGCATTCATTTTCGTATTAATCTCAGATTAATCATTGATTATGGAATTTTGCAGAGTTGGATACATGCTCATCATGTGCTTCTACTATGCCCAGAACCTACAAATGGCGTTCACAGATCCATACTCCTTCTCATCATCGGTGGGGTATTCTTGGTTTGTTCCAACCCTAGTCGCATTTCCCAACTTAGGAGGTAATAAATTTCTATGAGTGCGAGAATTTTTTGGCATCGGTGGGGGATTCTAATTTCCCTTTCATCGTTAGCACCCACTCTTCTAAAACTTTGAAGGCTACGACACAAATGTGGAGGCAACGGTTAGAGGAGGTACGACATCCACATAAGGTTACGGCTTACTCAAGTGAGCATAGATAACACCATGAGTGCGAATGAATGCCTTACGATCCAACCAGTCATCGCACTTCTGTTTCCCGCAGCTAAGATTTGGTTGCCATTTTCCAAAGCCTTCACTGTGACCCTCAGGGTCAGTAGAGACATGTGTCACTTGCACCAAAACATAACAAAATTTGACTAATCCATGATCCACTTGGTCCTGGAGCCAATATTTGAGCACAAAGAATTCCTCAATGATGTTTCTGAGGATCCTATGGTACAGGCAATGATCAGGATGGCCAATGAGTTCGTCCTCTTGGGTTATCATTCACTCTAAAAATTTCAAGATTCCTTTCTCCAAGGAACAAATGAAATATCTTAGGGACTGTGAATCTCTGAAGGAGTAGGCCCTTCTCCTTATATCTAGGAAAGGCTCCCTGGGAGCCTGTCCTTAATGAGGATATTGAGCCACATTCTCTCATTGAGATGGTTGTTCTTGGAGAAGTGGTGCCTAATAGTTTTGTGTTGGGAAAGGTTGTGTTTGTTAGGGATGCACTCGACAAGGATCATCTGGAAAAGGTTCCAATAGGTGTACCGTATCAAGAACCTCTACATGAATAGAAATGGTAGTCTTTACTTTTTTAGGTCTTCTCATGGGATCTTCAAGGGGTAATTGGCATGACTATTGTCTAGTCTGCTACATGACCTCTTTTAGATGTTGAGATTTCTCATATAATTCTTGGAATTTACCTAGGTAGGGACCATATCATTCTAGATATTAGCTAAGCACATTGTTAGCAACTATTCCTATGACAGAGACATGTCGAGTGAGTACTTAAGGCCTTTCCATCAAGTGATAAAGCCTGAGACTCATTCATCAAACCTTTTTTTTCACTTGAAGTGGTCGGTGATACTTGTCTTGTACGTGGTGGAGTTGAACTAGTAGAGGAACTGCCTCTGAAGGTCCTCCCAATTAGTAATGGACCCTATGGGTAGCTGGTTGTACCAGAAGAACGCAGCCCCTTCCAAGGTCAGAACAAAGTATCAGATCTTGGAAACCTCCTGCTATTCTGGATTTCTTAACATTGGGTTGCATCTTGAAGAAAATTGGGCAAGGTGGTACAGTGAGTCACACGTTCCATTTAACACGGTGAAGTTGGGGTTACCAAACTCTAAGGGTGCTCAGACATTGTCCACCCATGTCGGGTACGTCTTTCCATCAAGTGAGATTACCACCTATTATATCTCCATGGCCTCTAGGTGAGTAGTGAGAGAAAATATCAAGTCATCTTGGTGAGGGTCTCTAGCCACTAATGCATTGACAGGCTCATCGACTAGGGAAGTAGCACAGCCTTGATCCTAAGGAGGTTAATCGCACTACTGATGTTTCTCAAGCAGGGTGGGTGACTCATATCTTGTTTTATTTCCATATCCCTCATCTTTTACCTTAACCAGATGTATGGGGATACCAAGCTCGAACTGAGGCGTTTGATTGATGTGTACTAGGTACCCCACTTGAGGAGATATGGGATCCTTTAGGGCATTGACATAATATGGACACCGCTCAACAATGAGGTAGATGGTAATCCTTTTGTATTCCTCAATATACTGGATCAAGGAAGCTACTGTGGGTTTCGTCTCTTCTTTCGGCGCGACCTCATATGGGTCGAAGGTCTCTTCATGTACCTTTCCTTTGTCGACATGTAGATGGTTAGGCATCAATATATTGTTGGGGGGATTTTAAGGTCGAGTGTATGCCTCTTTTGACAAGTAAGTATGTCTACCATAGGGTCTACCTAGTACTACATAGCTCCTTGAGTTTGGTCTTCCCTATCATTCCCTACATCAGTGGACCTGTTCCTTTGATCCACTGATAGTTTAATGATGACCATGCTCACCATGATGGTATTCATAGGGGAATCTTCATCATTGGTGGATATTCTAGACTAAAGGTCTTATTTTTACCACAAGATAGGGCTAAAATGGGGAGTAGTATACCACCCCCATCCTCTGATCTATAAATGTGGAGACACCTCTTCCATAATCCAATGAAGCATAGTGAGGATCTTAACGCATGTCTACTGGATATTTTGGTGGTAACCGTATGACTTGGGGCGTTGAGCCACAGGGAGTGCTGAGATCTCAAACTTTTTGTACTACTGGTCGATGGTATTGAGGTTCTCCTGACTCCCTGGATAGGTCAGTTGACAATCACAGGGGTGGTGGAATGTCTCCCATATAATCTAGAAAAAACACACTACCTGGTCCTTTATAAGGGACTTTGAGATGAAAAATTTAGGATCTATAGGTAGCCATAACACCATTAATAGATAATCAGTGTCCAGAACCTCCCATAGACCCTCTTGCTTAGAGGAAGGGCCCTGCACTTGCTTGACCTAAACCTCGATTAGCACAGGCTAAGATATGGGTGGAGGAATTTATGGAGACCTACTCTGAAGCTACTCTACCCAAATAGGGATTATTGCATGGGTAAAATGTTCAATTCATGTTGGGACATCTCTTGAAGTTAGATCCAGCTTCAAGATCATGTTCATGTAGGATAGGGTTCTCATCACTACATTATGCAAGAGGGAGGCAGCATCCATCTGTGGCTCAATAGAATGATCAACATATGAGGGCATCAACCCAGACCCTAACTTCTCTCTAACTTCCTATGATGAGGTAGATAGAAGGGAAACTGGTGGTGACAAAGATGGTCACATTGTGAGTCCCTAGAAGGCGGATAGAACGTCCTCCACTTACAAGCACCTGTGGAGGGATCTATGGATCCTATGGGCCTCAACTTCTAGGATCATGAGACTCAATTTTCAGACTTCTTCCCCAGACTCTAGCAGTTGGGGTAAAGGTTCCATCATCGAGTCATCCATCACCTCAAAATCTGAGAGGTCAACGACAATGTGGAGCTTCCTCAGGTTCCTCCCTCAATGGCGGGTGTTTTTTCCTCCTGCCCCATGATGGTTTTTGAGGGAAAGTTATGTCTTCAGAATGGTGAGAACCTTCATGCCAGTTTAAGATGGATCAAGGAGGACCTCCACTATGGTTTATGGGAACACGGGTAGGACCTCCATGTTGATTGATAAGAACATGGGGAGGACCTCTGTGCTGATTGGTGGGAATATGGGGAGGACCTTTGTGTTTATTGGTGGGAACATGGGTAGGACCTCTGTGTTGATTAATGGTGGGATAGGGAGGACCTCCATGATGGTTATTGATGGACTGGTTAGGACCTCCTCTTTGTTTATTAATGGAATAGGTAGGACCTATGCACTGATTCACCTCATCACGGATTGGCCCATAATGGTTGTAGGTGGTTTCAAAATCTGAGAAAGTCAACCCATCCTACCTATGAGGTAGTAGGGGTCTCGATCCTAGATAGGAAAAGATGGATCCCTATTCACCTATTGTAGGGATATGGTTGGATACGCTGGTGGTGGAAATGACCATATGAGTCATATAAGATTCCCCTTATTGGGAATTGTCCTGGGTATGCCCCCGATGTCAGCGTAGAGTGCTCTAGACCTGGGCTGATAGAGCAGGGATAAAGTCAACTTGTTCTTTGGCCTATGAGATCGGTTGATGATGTCGCTGACAAGTCCTAGTGGGATCCCTCCTAGGTGGCTCCTGATTAGTGACCTTGGTTGGTGTGGCTAGAACATCCCCTTCCTCCTTGGCTTAGGGGAGAGAGGCGTTAGAGCATTTTGGGGAGAGGTTCATGAAAAGGTTTTTCATCAGAAAGGGGAGTGTTTTCCCCCTGTGCGACCCTTGGGGATGGTGGTGTCGATGATTCATTGATGCCTCTAGGTACTAAAAGGACATATCCATAGTGGGAATGGCCCTATATTACTCATACTGTTGTACCAAGGTGTAAATCACCCTCCTATGGATGATTCCATAGGGTGAAATGGGGTGTGGGTTCTCAGCAGTTAAAGAATAGGTGGAAGTTGTGGTGAAGGTGTAGTTTTTCAGGATTTTCGGATCAAAGTTTCTCCTTCCCCAGTGCCTGTGAGCATCAGTTTGATGGTTTCTTATAGCTTGAGTCCTGTAAGTCATGTTCATTCATCCATCAATATAGGTATAGTAAAACTGATACTCAATGCTCCAACACCATAAAATCTTATGGATATGTATAAGTATCCATGTTGATGATGTCACAGAGTGATGATGTCCAACATTAACTACCCCAATATGTAGGTGAGTTTCATATTGTTCCCACTGTTTTCTTGGTGGTACCTGGCACAAAATATCTGGATCTGGTGAAATAAAAATCTATTGATGCCCCAGACACTACTAGTCCCCATGGTTGAGGATAATAGATTCATGTCAGGTTCATCATTTCTGTTTCTGACACTTTCGTTGGGGCACCAGCGCGTCGCGTGAAACTATGTTGCCCCACATTCCCACTTTCCAAAGGCAGATGGATTTCATCACTTTCATCACCAATGTCTGCATCTTGATTGAAATGGGATTATGAGATATTGGTTACTCATTCCATGTATTCCTCCTTAGATATCATTGCCTAGTTTGGGTCTCCCTCGTAGATTAAGTCGTGTTTGTGGAACTCATTCCTAAGTGCTATCTCGAGATAAACGTCAGTTAATTACACTATTTCTATCTCAACAGGGCAGAAACCTTTGGTCAGAGGGATTATTCATGTTGGGAACATCTAAGCATGTCTAGAAATTGGGTATATTGGGCACCTATAAATTCTTATCCTTTTAATATTCATCTCATATGAGGAATCTTGGGCGTGGAACCCAAGGCATCCCATGTCAGCCACGAGGTAATTGACACCATAGGCGTAAGTCGTACAAGGATTTTTATCTTAGGATTCCCGTATTTATTGTATGGGGTAGGGATTCTAGAACATGGCATAAGTTTAACATCTCATGGATATGGATCAAAACATCCTATTGAGATTGATTGGGTAACAAGTTTAACATCTTGTGGAGATGGATCAAAATGTCCTATTGAGATGGATCGGGTCACAGGTTTAACTTATTATGGAGATAGATCAGAATGTCATATTGAGATGGATTGGGTCAAGGGATTAATATCTTGTGCAGACGGATTAGAATGTCCTATTGAGACGGATTGGGTCAAAAGTTTAACATCTTATGGAGACGGATCAGAATGTTCTGCTGAGATAGATCGGGTAACAGGCTCAATGCCTTATGGAGAAGGATCCTAACATCCAGTTGAGACAGATCGGTGGGGTGTATCCTTATGAGGGAAGATTTTATACCCGGATTTTATTTTCATTAGGATTGAACCTTAGGGAGGCATCCTATATACCATGTTTAAGAGATATGAATCAAAACTCATGTAATTTGATGTCATAGTTTAAGTTCGAGTGACAGGATTGGTCCATGCAGTTTAATGTTGTTTGGTAAGGATTCTCATGTCGTGGAAGGAGAATCAAAGAGGGGTAGTGTGGGGATTATGTGTGGAAGCTTCCCAATATGGGAGTTTCATCCGACGATGGGGAAAGATGGTGTGGGGCTTACATGTGAAAGTTTCCTGATATGGGAGTCACATCCAATGGTGTGGAAAGACGGTGTGGGACTTACATGTGAAAGATGCCCAGTATGGGAGTCACATCTGATAGATGGGTGGAGGGTGTAATTCCATGATGATCGTACATGGGGCATCATGTGTCCATCACATAGGTTAAGGTTACAATTTTACATCATGTGTTGAGTTCATTTTCATGCGGTTTAATGTCGTATGACTAGGACGTTGTGCTTGGAAGTTTTATGTCATGCAGCTTGAACATAGGTGGGGATCTCACCTCAAGTGGGGTTGTGTCAAGTCGGGAAGACATTCATAGTAAGGAATCCCCACTAAGATAGTTGGATAGTTTCCCTCGAAGATGTCATATCTAGGGCTTACATGACCACCGATCATGTGCCTTTGGGAGGAACATGGCGTTGGAACTGCCATGGAGGGGTGGAAATCAGGAGGCTTGATGTTAGGGTACCTATGCTTCAGATTAATAGGCATTAAAGTACCTATACTTAGGATCAGCGGGTAAGATGAAGGCCCAATCTTTACTTGGAGCGAATTGGGAGAACACGGGAGTGGGAAATACCAGTCGCACAGGCATTCAGGGTGCAGCTAAACCAGTCCTAACTTGGTATGGGGCCCTGGGCACTCAAATTTCATAAAAGGGGTCATCTAAAAAGAGGCACCATGTAGAGGCCCGAAGATTGGGGATTCATGAAATAGGGTCTTGTGAATCCTAGGGTATTTTTAGAGGTTATGGGACTCACTAAGGAGTATGCTTCATGAAATGGAGTGACCCTACCTCAAGGTAAAGTTCTAGTTCCAATAGGGTGGGTTTCGCAAAGGATAGGTCCCTCGCAAAACCCCACACTACTGTAAAATGGACCTATCCCCACGGTTTTCCCCAAAACCGTGGGGATAGGTACCCCTATACCCATGGTTTTCTAAAACCGTGGGCATAGGTCAATTATCAAGACCTATACCCACGATTTTCCAAAACTGTGGGTATAGGGGGGTCTATCCCCACGGTTTTCCAAAACCGTGGGGATAGGTCCTGAAAAGTCACCTATACCCACGGTTTTGGAAAAACGTGGGTATAGGGGTAAGAATCCCCATGGTTCCCCCCAAAACTGTGGGGATAGGTATGGGATAAAATACTTATACCCACGGTTATGAAAAATCGTGGGTATAGGTCTCCCATGTTTGCGTGGGAAAAAAAAAATTTCCGCGGGAAGGAAATTTTTTTTGGCGGGAGTCCTATACCCACGGTTCTTCCCTCTATACCCAAGGTTTATATAAATATATTTAACTAAATATAAATATACATTCACATAGGTGATTTTAGGGTAGTGTTTAGACGCGGTGTTTGTAGTGAAGAGGTTGTGGGATCGAAACCCGCCGCCTGCATTATTTTAGGATCTATACCCACAGTTTTGAAACCATGGGTAAAAGCCTTTGAAACCGTGGAAATTGGGTATGTTTTGTTGACACGGTGGAAGAACACCTATACCCACGGTTTTGAAAAACCTTGGGTATAGGTTGGGGACCTATACCGACATCGTTCCAGCCCACAGTTCCCAAAACCGTGGGTATAGGCCGTTTTTTCAGTAGTGCCAAGTTCTTGAGAGGGGTTTCTTCTTCCACGAAGGCCATGGACCTCCATGAAAGGCATCTCCACTTTGGTTTTATGTTCTTAGAAACCCATGGGATTTGGTTTCACAAATTATGGATACCTTTGGAGTTCCATATCTTCTTTCGTTTTTGGAGCCAGAGTATCGTGAGTTTAGAGCATTTCCCAAAAGATGAAAGGTTGTGTCCCCTTAAATGGAAGACTTAAGGGGGTATTTATAAGCCCAATAAAGTTGTTAATGTCAGTTTCACGAACTGGTAGGGTCCACAAACCAAAGTTATATAGAGTGAAGGTTACTATCAACCCTTCGCACATCTTGTAAATTTCATGGAAGAGGGATCCGTGAGTCCGAACTTATGTTGTGTGAAGGTTACTGTCAATCCTATGCATGTCCAGGACCTTCGTGAATCAGATCCATTCATAGAGGTAGGTATCTTCATAAATCCAATCCCTTATATTGATTTTTGGGCTTTTTAGGCCCAAATTCACTCTGAATCAACTGTTACTTCCTTGAACTCACTTGTGACACACGTATTTCAGCATCAACAACCGCATTTGGCTCAAAGTTCAGTTTTTGGATCTGGTGTCCGGCTCTAAGTTCTTGGCCATCCAAAAAGATAAGGCTTTCAATGTCTTACTAGGAAGGTCTTGGTTGCATCAACATGTAGTTATCCCTTCATCATACCATAAATGACTTAAATTTTGTAGAAATGGATAGATTGGGGCATTACATGGTGAAAAATATTCATTCAAGTCTTGTGAATCCCAATATATTGAAGAAGTATTCTACCAAAGAGAAGGTAAGAAACCCATAACTGATTTTTTCACTCAGGTTACCACTCCAAATGGTTTGGAAATGACCCTGGATAACCCATTCAAAGACCTCAGTGATGAATATGTGTTTCCCATTAGTCAAGTTGAAGATATTATTTCAGATTTAGAGATTTTCTCACCGGTCTTCATGATATCACCCATGTTAGTTGAGCCCGAGGCTGTTGAAGAAATATTTTATTCCTCTATTGGTGGAAATACCCTAAATGGAAATGCTCCAATTGCATCCTAAAAACTTTAGATGGAAACCACTTCATTCACTGAACCTATGGAAGTCGTGATATCACTGTTGGACGCTAGCTCCTAGGACACTGACCTTTCCCCTAACTGTAATGACTCCCCTCCATCTCTCATCCATCTTGACATGGATATAGAGAAAAGGAAAGAGGGAAAGGAAGAAGAGGAAGAAAACAACCTCAGAGATGATCCTCCAGCATTCGAGGAAGGATTTTATTCCACTATCGATGAACTTCGGTACATAAATTTGGATATAGAGGAGGATCTTCAACTAATGTTGATCAGCATAGTTATATGCCTCAATGAGAAGGAAATTTACACCTCCTTCCTAAAGTAGCCCCAAGAAGTGTTTTCTTATAATTGAAAAGAAATGTTTGACCTTTATCCCAATGTTGATACCCATTAACTGGGTCTATCAGAAGACCATCATGGCTACAAGTAGGCGGCCAGAAGAACACATCCAACCCATACTGCCAAGGTTGAAGCTGAAGTTAACAAGCTCATCAAATCTAACTTCATTCATAAAGTCCAATACCAAAAGTGGCTCTCTAATATTGTCCCCTTCAAGAAAAAAATGGTTAAATCAATGTTTTCATCGATTTTAGAGACCACAACCAGCACTATTTGAAAGATGACTTCCCGGTTCCAATTACTAATCTTACGATTAATGCAATGGCTATAAATCTCTCTCCTTCATGGATGGATATTCAAGGTATAATAAAATCTGGATGGTCTAAGAATATAAATAATTCACCACCTTCAAGGCTCCCCAAGGATTATTCTATTATCCTGTGATGTCTTTTAAATTAAAGAATTTTGGTGCTACATATCAACACACCATGTATCGCATCTTCAAACCCTTCCTAGGAAAATCACTTGATTGTTATGTTGATGATTTGGTGGTAAAGTCACAGTAATATTCTAATCACCTTACTGATTTAGAAATCTTCTTTGAAAAACTTTGACAATAATCTATTGATGAATACCTTAAAATGTACATTCAGCATTACTTCAGGAAAATTTCTGGGCTTCGACATACGTCATTGTGGAATCAAAGTAGACCCTGAGAAAACTAAGGAAATTCTAGGTATGTCACCTCCTTGAAACCTAAAAGAGTTGAGAGGACTGCAGGGGAACCTTGCCAACATTCAACTCTTAATAAAAAACCTCATAAGGAAGTGGTTTACCTTCACTAAGTTAATGAAGAAAGGGGTTGTGTTCCAATGGACTGGTGACTGTCAAGAAGCATTTGACAGCATCAAGAAATATCTCTTGAGTCCACCAATTCTCATGATACTAGTCAAAGGAAATCCTCTCATCCCATACGTAACATTCCTAGAATGGTTGTTGGGTGCCTTCCACATGTAGATAAATAATGTTGGTAGTGAAAATAGTCTTTATTATCTCAGTCACAACATGCTCGACACTGAAACTCAATATTTAGGTATCGAGAAGAACTGTTTGGAATTGTTTTTTGCAATTCATAAATTAAGACATTGCCTAAAGTATCATGAGGTCTATTTGATCCCTCAAAATTACCTGCTCAAATATATCCCTAATCATCCCATGATTATTGGATATTTGGCGTGATGGGAAATCATTCTACAACAGTTCGACATCTGGTTCATACCGTAGAAGGCGATAAAAGGTCAAGCCTTAGAAAATTTCTTGGTTGGACATCCCTCTGTGGAAGAAGTGTTGATGAGTATCAAACTTTCATATGAATAAATCTTATTTTTTGGGGATTCTACTTGAATGTGGGAAATTTACTTTGATGGTACATCCATAAGTCCAACTAGAAAGATAATCGAAGACCCTAAACTCAAAAAAATCGAGTTGTGAATCATTATTATTTCTCCAAAAAAGGAAATTCTACTTTACTCCATTATTCTATCAGAATGTTTCACTAAAAATGAGGCCAAATACCAAACCCTTATTGTAGGCTTGGAGCTGGATTTAAAAATACCAATGACCCACCTGAGAATCAAAGGCGATTATGATCTGGTAATTAAGCAGATCAATGGTGATTAAACTATTAGGAAAGAAGAGATAATCCCCCAGATTAATTATATTTGAGGGTTGATGGAATAATTCCCCTAAGAGCCACCCACATTCACAAAATGCTCAGGAATATGCATTAGAAAATGTTTTTGTAGCCTTGGCAGATCCATATCATGATGAAATAGTCATCAGCATCGCCCATCATAGAATAGTTCACCATTTATTCAAAGTGGCATGGAATAAATCAATGAGATCAATCCTACCCCTAAACAAGATAATGATGAAAATTGGTGGATGAAACCCATCCTTTAATACCTCCAAAATGGGGCCCTTCCTTCATAAAAAGATAGAAAAGAACATATCTGACAATGGGTAATCAATTTCACCCTTTATGATAGCTTGATTCATTAGAAAGTTCTTTATAAGTGAAGTTTTGATGGAATTATACTCGGATGCATTAATGGTGAGGAGATGACTGCCACCGTGGAATAATTTCATGTTGGAACTTGTGGTTCCCATCAATCACAAACCAATATTTCTAACCAAATCAGAAGGATTGGGTATTTATGGCCTTTGATGATGTAGTATTTCACACAATTTGTCAAAAGGTGTCATTATGGCCAAGTACATTCTAACTTCATCCATCAACCCCTGAAGTTATTACATACAACTAAGTACTCTTGGCCATTCATTGTATGGGGAATGGATTTCATAGGTTCATACCCTCCAGCTACGTCCAAGTAGTTCAAATACATCATTACTGCTACTGAATTCTTCTCTAAATGGTATGAGGTGATACCTCTTAAGGAATTCAGAACCAAAAGTATCATCAATTTCATGAAGTCAAATATCATCTCCAAATATGATGTCCCTCACACAATATTGATAGACAATGACACCAACTTCTGCTTTTCCAAATTGAAGAAGTTGTACCAGGAGTACAATATTGAATCCAATCATTCTTCCCACTACCATACAATGACAAATGGATAGATAGAGGATTTCAATTAACTCTATAAAACATTCTCCAGAAAATGGTGGATAGAGAAAATAAATCTTGTCCCAACAAGATTTTGTATGCCTTGTGGGCCTACCAAACTACAACCTACACTATTACTCAAGAAACCCTGTATTCGTTGGTTTATGGAACAGAAGCAGTGCTACCCATTGAGATCCAATTTCCCTCACTTAGAATAGTTATTTATGGAAGAATCTCAGATGATGAAAAATCATAGAATCATTTTGACATGTTAGAGCCACTTGATGAGAAAAGGTTTTATAACTTTCATCATTTAGAAATATACCAAAACTGGATATCACAAGCATTCAATAAGAAAGTTCATATTTGTTAATTCCTTTAAGGAGAATTGGTTTTGTCTCTGAAAACTCCAATGATATCTGGGAATAAACCCCTAAATCTTGAACCAAAGTGGGAAGGACCTTATATCATACATAAATTTTATCCCAATGGAGAATACTCATTAATCTCAATAGATGGGGAATGAACTATTCCCCTACCAATGCAATAATTCTCAAGAAATACTTCATCTGATAAAGTCAAACCTACATCCTTAACATATGATGTTAAACTACATGGTTTCCTTCTTCTTCGTTGCACGGAATTAAATTTCATAGCATCAAAGGTCATGTATGCATGACCTTAAAAGGCACACATTTTATCCTTATCACATGATGATAAACTGCATGACATTTCATCATTTTCATATGATGATAAACTGTGTGATGTTTGGTCCTAGATGAAAGACAATAAAAGGCACAATGTGTAGTCTTAGTTGTACAACCTAAAACTATAAGACACCATAATCTGAGTTGTAAGACTCTAAACTACATAGCCTAACATCTTACTCATAAGATGTTAAACTGTATGACAACGTATTTTCAATATAATGTAAAACTGCATGGTTGACGTCCTTGTCACATGACGTAAAACTACATAACATTTGGATCTATGCTTGAGGGAATCACAACCCTTGTTGTTGGTCTCCTACTACACCTCTTTCCAAAAACTATGTGTAGCTTGATTCTCATCTCAATGGGATACGTAGTGACACCTAGACTTTGTGTCCTAGGCCCATCCATGAAGTAAATAAAATGCCCTCTCCTACATAAAAACAAAGATCTATGCAGGGGACTTCACACTCTATAGCCCATATCGATTAAAATGTTTCCTTTGTACTCAAACACATTACATCCACACATCATACTCCTTGTTTTGGGAATGTTTGGATATCCATAAGATTTTTATGGACATCGGTGATGGAATGTCGAATTCCTAAGGAAACCTTTGTCTTGACTATTCACAATATACCCTAGTTTGGCTCTGTATAAGTCACTATCAAAAGGCCGATCAACTAGAGGCACCTTCATCCTCGGGAGAGACCTCTTCTATCTCCATAATCCACAACAACTTCATTTTGGGAACCACTTTTTGAACATGGTATATGGTTACTCCCCACATACTTGTCTCATATCATTTCTCCTGATCCGAGAACTCCCAAGATATTGGTTTACAATTTCCTTCCTCATGTCTAAATCATGTTGAAACATACATGACTCGGTAATCCATATATCACTTATCATTTACATGATTTTAGGTAACCTTAGACCTTGTCGTATGACATTAAATTGCATGGTTTCCTAGAACTATGTACAGCTTGATTCTCACCCTCATGAGATACGTACCGATGACCGGATCCTGCATCCTTTTCCATCAACCATAAGATCAAATTCCTTTTTCCTCCCTTATAATTACCTCTATGTGGTGAAATAAATATTATCCACACCTTATTTCTCACACTGAACATAACTCATGTAGTCTTAGGAGTTTGGGTAAAGGCATCCCCACATGATCAAGGCGTATCAGTTCACATTAGGGTTAACATGGTCATGGTTGAAAGACCTTAAAAGGAACATAAAATGTCTTTAATTCATGATGTTAAACTGTATGGTTGATGTCACTTGCATGATGTTAAATTGTGCATTGTTATGGACCTCACCTGAGAGGACCACTATCCTGGGTGTTGGTCTCCCACCACCCTTCTTTCCCAGAACTACATGTGTCTTGATTCTCTCTTTGATGAGATACATAGTGATTCTTGAACCCTATTTATTAGGCCCAACTAAAATACAAAATTCCCCCACTCTCATATGTATGAGCCATATCTACATAGGAGGGCCCAGTGATCATATCGCAATTCACAATTTAATTTCACCCTTACACCCCTGTATTAAACTAATTTTTTATTTTAAATTCCAATGATTATAAAAAAAACACTTCCTTTTTTATTCAATAATTTATTTTTTATCACTGTTAAAAAGGGATATTTCACTTGTTTTGATGTTTTCATTTTATTTGAGGGTGATTTGGAGGGTCCACAATGAAGTTGAAGAAAAATGGGCCAAAGTGTGAAAGATTCCAAGCATACCAGTGGACTCAAACAAACACTTCAGCTAATTCGTGCATTCAAATGGGATAAAATTTTGTGAAATGATCCAAAATTTAGTGGGATCGAACTCTTATGAAGACACCCAATCCTAATTCATCCATTAATGGGACCAACTGAACTAATCTATCTAGGGAACTAAATCTGCTTGAAGTAAAAAAGTTGTGTTCTATAATTCATCCATATCTTGGGTTGTAGTTTTCCAAATGGTGCCAAATTTTGTATGAAGATTTTAAATATGTGGTGAAACAACTTTTTAATTTTTTCCAAAGTGACATAAGACTATATGGACAGTCAAAACCATGGTCTAAGTGGTTTCTTGAAATCTAGGTGACCAAAACCACCATCCACTTTGCCTATAAAATGGTACCATGGGCACCCCATTTGTAAGTTTGACCAGGAAGAAAAAATATGCCATTTTAGAGACCCAAATGATTCATATCCTCATTCCTATAAGTTCTAGAGGTGATCGTACCACGATTCACTATTTTATTTCACCCTCATATCACAATATTAAACTAGTTTTGTATTGAAAATTAAAAATATAATAAAAAATTTCACTTCATGTTTGACTCAAAATTTAAATTTTTTTCACTTTTAAAAAGGTCTATTTCACTTGTTTTTATGTTTTCATTATAGGAGGAGGTGATTTAGAGGGTCTAAATGAAATTGAAGAAAAATGGTCCAAATTGCGTAGGAATCCAAGAACATATGTGGACTCAATAGCATATTTTTGTTGATCCATGTGTCCCATTAGACTAAAATTTTGTGGTGTGATCTAAAATTTAGTGGTCTGAAACTCTTCTAAAGAAACCCAAGCCCAATTCTTCTTTTAATATGCCCAAAAAAATCAATCCATCCAAGAAAATTAATCTGTATGGAGTCAACATTTTGCCTCTATATTTTGGTAATATGTATTATTATAAACAATATTTGGACACCAAATTTTACAGAGAGATAGAAAAGAGGTCATAAAACAAGTTTTTAGTGTTTTGAAAAGTGAGATAATATTTTCTAGTGGCTGAAAACCATGGTCCAAGTGGTTTCTCAAAATCAAGGTGCCCAAAACCACCTTCCATTTTGGTTATAAAAGAACACCTTGGGAACCTCATTTAGTAGTTAGAACCAGGAGAAAATATCTACCATTTTTGAGACCCAAAGGAGTCTTATCCTCATAAATTAATTTATTAAGTCCCCTATCCTCATAGGGGGATCAAGGATGAAGGAAAAGTTTTTCCTGAGCCTCCTCCTCCTCACAATGGAAAGCTAAATGGTGCACGGTCATTATGAGGAAGCTCCACACAATTGGGAGGGAGTTCTGTCACTTTTTCTTCTATTGTTTTTGTTTAATTTGTGTGTTAAATATTACACTTATGTTTTATCTTGACATTTTTCTCTTAATAATTCATTTATTTTGATATAATTAAGTGAAATGCTTTTCATTTCAACACTGATTAGGTTGAGATTTCAAGTGGGAATCTTGGGTTATTCCGATTGGAAAAACACAAGTATCATTTTTCTCTCACACATACATGAGATTTTAGTATTCTTTGGAATCCCTCAATCTATTCTTGAGGTTCAAACCTTGAAAACACAATTTTTGTGTCAAGGAGTGGTTCTTTGTGCATCGTTTTAATAGGAAAGAGGGGGATCAAGATCTTAGAAACCCTCATCCAAAGGATTCCATTAAACCATATAATATTTTCAAAACAATGAACTATCCAAGATGTGTAGTGAACTTGAAATTACCTACTTCTCTCATAATTCTAAAACACCACCTTTCTTTGTCAACTATTAAACTCTTTAATTAAGTCATTTTATTTTTAAAACTGTTTTCAAAACTGGCCCCACTTTTTAGTATTGTTTATTGAAAATACATACTTTAAACCACAAAAACTCCTTGAGATATGACTTAGGGTCCACCCTAGACTATAAAATAATCTTTAAATCATAATCAATTTGACGTTTCATGCCAAAGTGGCCAAATTTTGGTGTCGCTTTCGGGGAGTGATGGTTTTTAATGTGCATTTGTTTTTTTAACTTTGTGTATTTTGTAAGTATTTGTTTATTTATATCTTAGAATTTTGTAAATAAGTGGTGTTATAATGACTTCTTGTTTATAATTATTATGTATGATGCATTATACTCTGATTAAACAACCTCCTTTTGAATCCAAACCGGAGAGGATACTATGTCAACGACACCGAGACACACTGATTGATCCTTTGAAAGAGGACACACCACACCTTGAGACTCCAATAGACCCCTCTTCTTCTGGAACTAAAACAAGAAAGTAAAATTAACATGTATAACATTATAGAAAACAATTGAACCTTAAAATAACTAACCACCCCAGATGTGGAGTACCAATATACATACATCCAATACCCTGAGGAAGCAACCAACTTTGAGCTGAGATTGGGCCTCATACACCTCCTTCTTAAATTCCATGGTCTTCCTAGTAAGTACCCTCACAAAAATCTCAAGGAATTTCATATATTGTGCTCTACCATAAAACCCCAAAATGTAACTGAGGACCTCATTAAGTTTAGGGACTTCCCTTTCTCCCTTTATGGTGTAGGAAAAATTGGATATACTCTTTGTCTACCATAATTGAGGGTTGTAATGGTGTAAAACATCTCTTTCTAGAGGAGTTATTTCCTGGCTCCCAAACTACGTCAATTAGAAAATAAATATGCAACATTAATAAATCACAGGGAGACACCCTTCATGAATACTGGGAGAGATTCAAAATGATTTTCTCAATTTTTACCCACCACCATATTAGTAAACAATTTCTAATTAAATACTTTTATGAGGGACTTATCCCCATGGATTGTGGCATGATAGATGTAGTAGATGGTGATTCCCTTGTTGAAAAAACTCATGCCGCTGCTCATAACGTAATAGCCAACATGGCTAAAAATTCACAACAATTTGGTACATGAGCAATTTCACCAACCTATGTTGTTCATGAGGTAAGTCATTCATCCTTAGAACAAAAGTTAGATAATAAACTTGATGATTTTCATACCATTTTAAGGAAATTATCTCACACACAAGGTAACTCACGCTATTCTTCCATTCCATTACATTGTGGTATTTGTTCTGATAACACTCACTTTTCTGACCAGTGCCCACAAATTCAGGATTCATCAAATTCTTGTGCAGTAGTATTCCCTAGGAATACATTCCAACAAGCACCACCCTTCATTAAATAACCATTCAGGCCAAATCCAAACCCCAGGTGGCAAGCACAGCCACAATACTGACAAGGAGGAAACTCAAGCTACCCCCAAGAAGAACTAGTATCAACAAAGCCAAGGTATACAACCTTCTTATCCTTCAACATCTCAAAACAATCCTCCTCCTCCCAAATCTGAACCAAGACTTGAGGATATGGTGAAGCAAATGGAAACCCAGAACCTCTAGTTCCAACAGACCACACAATCGGTTATTCAAGACTTATGACTCAAGTGGGACAACTGGAAAACACCATCGGTGATATAAAGATGCAAGGTTCTAGAAATCTACCATCCCAACCTATTGATAATCTAAAAGACAAAGGTAATATTTGCACAATCACACTTCGTAATGGTAAAGAAGTTTCTTCTTCCACGGATTCTACACAATAGGTAAGTCCTCCACTTGAAAACACTCTTTCTCTACCCATAAAAGATTCTAATGAAGAGAAACATAACAAAAATGGTAAACAATTTGTTATTGAGGATTCCCCTGAATATTCTATTCCTCTTTCCCCCAAAGACTCTCTAAACCTAAGAAAATTTTTTATAATGATATTGATAAATAAATAATGGATACATTTAAAAAGTTTCAAGTTAACATTCTTTTATTGGATGCAGTTAAACAAATCTCTCACTATTCCAAATTTCATAAAGATATTTGTACCCATAGATGACAACTAAAGGGGAATGAGAGAGTTAACCTAGGAAGGAATGTCTTAGCCTTGATACAACTTGAAATGCCACCCAAATGCAAGGATCCGAGAACTTTAATGATAACTTTCACCATAGGGGAGACCTTATTTTCTGATGAAATTCTAAACTTGGGTACTTCATTTAATGTAATTCCTTACACTATGTAGAATTCTTTATAGGTTGGAGAGCTTCAATCGATGGGCATTGTTGTGAAACTTTCTAAACGAAGCACAACACATCCATAATGAGTGATCAAGGACGTCCTTGTAAGAGTGAATAATCTCATATTCCCTATAGACTTCTACATTATCGATATGGAAGATATCTGAACCCAAGGACTTGCTCCTCTCATACTTGGGAGGTTATTCCTTAAAACAGCAAATACGGTCATCAATGTCAACAACAGTACACTATCTATAGAGTTTGGTGGAGAAATTGTATGTTTTAATATCTTTGATGCCATGAAACACCCCATTGAAGAGCACTCAACTCTTCATCTCTATCCAATGTAAGTTCTCTCAAATGATATACACACACAAAATTCTCTCCTTGACCCATACTCTGATTCATTTTCCTCTTCTTCACCCTTGGATGATTTGATTTTTGATTTTTGTTTTGATTTTTGTGTGGGTTAAAAAGTTTTAAATTTTGTGTTTTAATTGAAGAGTAAGTTCATTATGAGGTACCCATGACCATTGATGATTCTAAAAAACTCATTTCCATTGATTCTCTTCCCTTAGAGGATAAACACGAGTAGATAGACAGTTTCATGGACCTCACTCCCTCTAAGTCTCCTCCCTCAATCCAAAAACCACTGGTGTTAAAATTAAAACCACTTCCATCTAATTAAAAATATGTCTATCTTGAGGGTATTGACCAATTTCCCATCATTATTGTCAATAGCCTCTATCCACAGTAGGAATAAAAACTTTTCTACCTTTTGAGAGAGTGTAAAAAAGGCAATTGGATGGACATTGGTTGATATTCCCAGTATTAGATCATCTATTTGTATGAACCATATACTTTTAGAAGATGAGCCTAAGCCTATAATGAAAGCTCAATGCTGGTTGAATCCCACCCTACTTGAAGTTGTAAAATTGGAAGTTAGTAAAATGCTTGCTACTAGGATCATTTATCCCATATCTGATAGTAAATGGGTTATCCCGGTGCAAATTTTTCCTAAAAACTATAATAACAGTAGTGTAAAATGAAAGGATGAATCGGTTCCAACACGTGTGCAAAATAGTTGGTGAGTCTGTATTTACTATCATCGAATGAATAAAGTCACACGAAAGGACCACTTTCCTCTAATTTTCATTGACCAAATGTTATAAATACTAGCTAGTAAGTCCCATTATTGTTTCCTTAATGGCTATTCAGGTAATTTCCAAATCCATATAGCCCATGAGGATCAAGAAAAGACAACATTTACCTTTCTATTCAGCACATTTCCATATAGAAGGATGCCTTTTGGTCTCTATAATATTTCTAGTAATTTTCAGCATTGTATGTTGAGTATATTTTTAGAGTACCTTGAAAATTTCATGGAAGTTTTTCTGGGTGATTTCATAGTTTATGGAACTTCCTTTGATGATTGTTTGAAACACCTAGGTTCTATCCTCCGTCATTGAATAGAAAAAGATATTTTATTAAATTATGATAAATGTCATTTCATGGTTGAGCGGGGGATAGTTCTTGGGAATATTATTTCAAATAAGGGAATTCAAGTGGATAAATCAAAAATTGAATTAATTTCATCACTTCCATGTCCAAAATGTGTTCTTAAGGTGTGATATTTCTAGGTTCATGATAGTTTTTACCACCAATTCCTTAAAGTCTTTAGTAATATCGCACTTCCCTTATCCCAATTATTACAAAAAGACTCTGATTTTGTGTTTGATAAAAAATTTGAGGATGCATTAAATTTACTAAAAAGGGGTCTCACATTGCCTCCCATTATCCAACCACTATAGTGGGATCTCCCCTTTGAACTTATATCTGACACCTCTAACTTTTCAGTTGGAGCGGTTTTATCACAAAGGGTTGAGAAGGCTCCTCATATCATTGTGTATACCTCACGTAGCATTGACTCTGCCCAGGAAAACTAAACGACCACTGAAAAATAACTTCTTTAAATTGTGTTTTCCTTGTAAAATTCCATTCATATCTTATTGGATCAAAAATCATTGTGTTTTCTGATCATGTTTCCCTTCAATTTCTCCTAAATAAACCTGAAGCTAGGCCCCACCTCATTCGGTGGATGCTCCTCCTCCAGGAGTTTGACCTTGAGATTCAAGATAAGAGAGGAGTAAAAAATGTGGTATCTGGCCACATTAGAAAGATTTCCCCACCATTAGACCACCATATGGACTCATCCCTCCCCATTGGAGAATTATTTCCTCATGAGAACCTTTGTGATGTAGTCAAACTTACCCCTTAGTATACGAACATTGTGAACTTTTTCTAGCATCTAGGGTCCCCACAGATTTTAGCACTTCACAATCCAAAATACATAAACATGAGTCATGATGGTACATTTGGGATGATTAATACTTGTGGAGAATTTTTAGTGATCAGTTTGTTCAAAGGTGTGTCCCTGACCATGAGTTCCAGTCTATCCTTAGGTTCTATCACACTTTGGCATGTGGGGTCCACTTTGGATCTCAATGTACAGCTCGAAAGGTCCTTGACTCTAGACTTTATTGGCCAACATTATTTAGATATTCGCATATATTTTGTAAGTCATGAAAAAAATGTCAATTCACATAGAATATCTCAAAGAGGAATGAAATTCCCCAGCAACCTGTGTTAGTTCATGAGATCTTTGATGCATGGGGCATTGACTTCATGGGACCTTTTCCAAATTCATTTGTATTTGATTACATCTTATTAACTATTGACTATCTTTCTAAATGGGTGGAATCAAAAGATACAAGGACTGATGACCCTTGAGTGGTTGTTGATTTTGTGAGGTCTCAGATTTTCAATAGGTTCAGTTTTCCTAGATTCATCAATAGTGATTAGGGATCACATTTTTTCAATTGGAACATGAAAAACATGCTCTATAAGTATGGGGTTTTTCATAAAATCTCCACTTCATATCACCCCAAAACTAACAGGCAAGCATAAATCTTAAATAGATAAGTTAAGCAAATATTGGAAAAAATAGTACTACCCAATAGGAAAGATTGGATTTTTCTCTTGGATGACGCACTTTGGGCATACCATACAGCTTTTAAAACCCCGATCAAAATGTCACCATATAGGATTATGTTTGGGAAGACATGTCACCTATGAATTTAGGTAGAGCACCGTGCATATTGGGTTGTTAAACAATGTAATATGAATCTATTAGATGCAGATGAGTATAGAAAGTTGTTGATTCAAGAGTTGTAAGAAATTTTACGTGATTCATATGAGAACTAATAGATCTATAAGGAGTGAAAAAAGGCTTCCCACGAATGCCTCATCCTTCATCGTCAATTCCACATTGGGTAGAAGTTCCTCCTTTACAATTAAATATTGAAGTTGTATCTAGGTAAGATTCATTCCCACTGGTTTGGCCCATACACTGTTACTAATGTTTATCCATCTGGCATTGTTTAGGTACAAAATGAAGAAATGAAAAAAACCTCCACTATCAATGGGAAGAGGCTTAAGAACTTTTATTAAGACCTTCTAATGTCCCTGATATAGGAACTCTAATTTCAAGAATCAACCAATGGATAACATCCATCAGGTTTTATCCTTCCTTCCCATATTCTCTTTTATTACAGTGAGGACACTGCATACTCTAGGTGTGGGGGATGGGTATATTCTTGGGTTAGTAATTTTCATAATCTTTCTTCTTTTTCTCTTTTTGGATTGATGGATAGTATTTTTACCTCCCCCACCCCCACTTTGGTGTTGGAATGTTAATTTTTAATGCCCACTTTATCATAGAAAATGATGTCTGTTTAATCGTGGAAGTTATTGAAAATTCATGAGGAATTTTCCTATTTCATGTGGTTTTAGCATTTAAATTTTTTTGTTTCAATGACAAAATGTGTGTATCATCATGAATTTAACATTGATGTGTGGGTTTTTTTAGAAAATTTGTTGTTTTTCGATGATATAAATGGTTGTATCACTTTGAAACCTTTGAGAAGTGCGGTACCCTTTGTGTGAGTAGTTTATGGGAAAATTGTGTCACTTAATTTCTCTACACATATTTTCACCCAACCATGAAGTGTTAATTTTTCATACTCAATAGAAGGTAATATAAGTTAGTTTAATATTTCTTATATTACCAAAATTATTTTTCCATGTGTTTGTTATTTATCCGATCATTTTCATTACTGTACCGGATTAACCTATGCATGTGTACCTATTATCCGACTATTTTACGCCCACAAAAAAACACAAAAATATGGTTTGTTTCTTGGGAAGATCAAAACCATTATTCCTTGAACTTTGATCTTGTTATAAATATTATAATTAGTGTCATGAGGAGATCACACAAGGGTTGAGTGTTGAGTGTGAGATTTGTTCCAAGATCAACTTAAAAAAACAACAAAAATATTAATAAATGATGGGAGTGATGAAATGTGAAATATATGGGGATATTTAGTTCAGGAGATTAGGGTTTTACTTACAAGAATTCTTAAGTGAGTGGGTCTTGAAATTTTATTACAAAGGATATAGGGCAGGTTTGGTGGATAGAATCATTTAAGCAGAAATGTTTTTAAAATAACCTATATCTACTGGATAGAATGTGGATTTAATTTCATGGAATGGTTTTTACACACACACATATAGAATTAGTGACATTTTATACTTTTTAATTAATTTACAAAAAAATTATCATTTATCTCTTTGAATTTCATTCTGATACAATTTATGATACATCTATTTTCATTATCACTAGGAATAATTCCTTTGTGTGGTTTGTGCTTTGATCACGATGCTTTAATGAATTAAAGTTTCATTGAATGTTAAATCTTCATGAAGTTTGGAATATTTATATGCATCATATTTTGTAAGTGTGACTTTTCTCGGGAGTTTAAATGTTTAGGTGTGGGGGTGTGATCGTACCATTATTCAATATTTTATTTCACCCTCATACCACTATATTAAACTTATTTTATATTGAAAATTAAAAATATAATAAAAAATTTCACTTCATGTTTGACTCAAAAATTTAATTTTTTCCACTTTTAAAAAGTTCTATTTCACTTATTTTTTATTTTTTCATTATAGGTGGAGGTGATTTGGAGGACCCCGACGAAGTTGAACAAAAATGTGCCAAATTGTATAGGAATCCAAGAACATTTGTGGACTCATCAGCATACTTCTACTGATTTGTACATCCAACTGGGCTAATATTTTGTGGTTTGGTTCAAAATTAAGTGGGATAAAACTCTTCTGAATAAACACAATCTCAATTCATCAATTAAGAGGCCCAAATGAATCAATCTATCCAAGAAAATGAATCTACACAGAGTCAACAGTTTGTCTCTATATTTTGGAAATATCTCTTATTATAAACAATATTTGGCCTCCAAATTTGATATAGAGATAGAAAATAGGTCATCCCAAAAACAATTATCTTTTTTTAAAGCGATATAATATTGTATAGTGGCCGAAAACCATGGTACAGGTGGTTTCTCAAAATCAAGGTTCACAAAACCACCTCCCATTTTGGCTATAAAAGAACACCTTGGGCGACTCATTTAGTAGTTTTAACCAGGATAAAATTTCTACCATTTTGGAGACCCAAAGGATTCCTCTCATCATCCAAGAAGTTTTTGATTCCCCTATCCTCATAGTGGATCAAGGATGAAGGTTAATTTCCACCCAAGCCTCCACCTCCTCACGATAGCAAGCTAAACGGTGGACAGTCATTTCGAGGAAGCTACACCCACTTATAAGGGAGTTCCGGCATTTGTTCTTACACTAGTTTTATGTAATTTGTGTGTTAAATATTCCACATGTGTTTTATCTTGATATGTTTCTCCTATGAATGCATTTATTTTGATATAATTAAGTAAAATGCTTTTCATTTCAACACCGATTGGGTTGATATTTCAAGTGGGAATCTTTGATTGCTCCGATTGGAAAAAACAAGTATCCTCTTTATCTCACACATACATGAGATTTTAGAATTATTTGGAATCCATCAATCTATGCTTGAGGTCCAAACCTTTACAACATTATTGTTGTGTCAAGTGATGGTTCTTTGTGCATCGTTTTAAGAGGCAAGAGGGGAATCAAGATCTTTACAACCCTCATCCAAAGGATTCCATTAAACTGTATAATATTTTCAGAACAATGAAATATAAAATATGTGTAGGGAACTTGAAATGACCTTCTTCTATCATAATTCTAAAACACCACATTTCTTTGTAAACTATTAAACTCTTTAGTTAAGTCATTTTATTTTTAAAATTGTTTTCAAAACCACCCCCACTTTTTAGTCTTGTTTATTGAAAATGCACACTTTAAACCACCAACTCTTCTTGATAGATGACCTAGGGTCCACCATAGACTATAAAATAATATTTAAATCATAATCAATTTTATGTTTCAGGACAACATGGTCAGGAGGATATGGGAATTTCTACTTCAATATCTATGACTTACTCCCTTTCCACGGAGTTCTAAACTCCTTGTGATCACCCGAAGAGGAACGCGATGTAAATTCCAAAATTTATGTTTTTAATATTTGAATGATATTTTTAATTCCAGGTTTGTATGTTTTTTTTATTCATCCTCAATTCTTATTTAATTGAGTTATGTATTGGTATGTCATTCTCAAATTCATATGATCATGTTTGGGGTACCCATTCATGTGATGTTTCACACACCATTCACAACTTCCTTCCCCTTTAAATTGCGGTGTTTTTGTGGTTCATATTGGTCAATTGAACTCTCATAAACACTATAATTTCCATGTATTTTCATGTCATGGTAACACATTGAAATAATATACAAACCTGGACAATGCATTGAATTCTTTGTGTGTTGTCTTGGAGAGTTTTGGTTATGAAGTCAAACACAAATCACCCAATCATTGGCAGTAACTGGTGAATCATTTTGTGTTTTTGACTGAACCCTAGTAGGTATAATGTATAAAATCAGTAAAATTCTAGTTCTAGGTGTTACAAACCAAGTATTAAAATATCTATACCCCTTCTTTTGAAGCGATGAAGGATGAGCGTCATGAGAATTCCCCGGTTTGATCATGCTTAATCAAATCTATTAATTTATATTTTGTCTTATTACTTATCTTTATCTATGGGCTTATTAAATAAAAAAACCCCAAGTTTTCTTAAATCACTTTCCCCTTTTATTTTAATAATAAAAACATTCATTTTAAAATTAATTATCTAAGGCTCTGTCGAGAGACGATCTAGGGTTCCTGTTATACTGCAGAAATTATAGTAAAACTAAACATCTAATTTGACACATTCGATGACGCGATCAAATTTTGACATCTTTGATGGAGAGTCAAGATCATTTTCTTTATTTACTTATTTTTATTTATTTATTTTCCTTTTTATTTTTTATTTCTTTCAATATCCCTCATTCCCTTTTGATTGTTTTTTTTTGTGTGTTTCTTTTTCTCTTTCTCTCTATCTTTTTCTCTTTCTCTCTCTATCTAATTCTATAGTATTACATTCTATTTTGTTTTCCCCTTTCATTATTCTTAAGTGATTTTATTTTATTCAACTTCCATTAAAAAAAGAAAAAAATATAAAACAAAAAAAACAAACTTCACAACTTTGTTGCATGACAAGATCTGGTAAAGAAATGCTACTTGAATTTGACCCAAAAATTGAAAAGACACTTTACTCACAAATTAGGTCATCAAGAGTAGGACGGTCAAGTAACATTGAAGAACCCCTTGTGGAACCTCAAGTGGTCCCAAACCAATCAAAAATTGAACCAAATAAAACCCCATAAATTATGGCAGAAAATAATCAAACATTAAATGAACTAACCACCCCGGATGTGGAGTACCAACCTACGTACATCCAATATTATGAGGAAGCAGTCATCTTTTAGCTGATATCGGGTCTCATACACCTCCTTCCTAAATTCCATGGTATTCCTGGTGAGAACCCTCACAAACATCTCAAGGAGTTTCACATGGTGTGCTCCACTATGAAACCCCAAAATGTAACTGAGGACCTCATAAAGTTGAGGGCCTTCACTTTCTCCCTTAATGGTGTAGCCAAAGACTAGCTATATTATCTTCTTATCATAATTGGGGGGTGGAATGACCTTAAATGACTCTTCCTAGAGAATTTTTTCCCTGCCTCCAGAACTGCATCAATTAGAAAATAAATTTGTGGAATTAGGTGATCACAAAGAGAGACCCTTCATGAATATTAGGAGGGATTCAAAAGACTTTGTTCAAGTTCCCCCCACCACAAAATAAGTGAATAATTGCTAAATCAATATTTCTATGAGGGACTTATCCACATGGATCATGGAAGGATAGATGTTGCAGTTGGTAGTCCCCTAGTTGATAAAAATTCTATTTTCGCTCGTGACTTAATAGCCAACATGGCTCAAAATGCACAACAATTTGATACATGAGCAATTGCACCCACTCGAGGAGTTCATGAGGTAATTCATTCATCCCAAGAACAAAAGGTAGATAATAAAATTGATGAGATGAATACCATTATAAGGAAATTATCTCAAGCACAAGTTAATTCACACTCTCCTCTCATTTCATTTCATTGTGGTATTTTTTGTGATAACACTCGTTTTTCTAACCAATACCTACAACTTTAGGATTCATCTAAGTCTTGTGCAACAGTATTTCTAGGGTGTCTATTTCAACAAGCACCGCCATCTAATAAAGAACAATTCAGGTCAAATCCAAACCCAAGGTGGCAAGAACAACCATAGTACCGACAAGGAGGCAACTCGAGCTACCCTAAACAGAACTGGTATCAAGAAGTTCAGGGTATGAAACCTTCTTATCCTTCAACATCTTAGAACAATCATCCTCCTCACAAATCATAACCAAGCCTTGAGGGCATGGTGAAGCAAATGGCATCCCAGAACCTCAAGTTTCAACAGACCACACAATCGGCTATTCAAGACCTACGAACTCAAGTGGGAAAATTAGAAAACACCATTAGTGAGATAAAGATGCAAGGTTTTGGACAACTACCATCCCAAACAATTGCTAATTCAAAATACAAAGGTAATTTTTGTGCAATCACAATTCATAGTGGTAATGAAGTTTCTTCTTCCACTGATTCTACACAATAGGGATGTCCCCCACTTGAAAACTCTCTTTATCTATCCATAAAATATTCTAATGAAGAAAAACAAAACAAAATAGAAAAACAAGTTATTATTGAGGATTCCTCTGAACAATCTATTCATCTTCCTTTCCCCCAAAGACTCCCTAAGAGTAAGAAAATTTTTGATAATGAGATTGATAAATAAATCATAGATACATTTAAAAAGTTACAAGTTAACATTAATTTATTGGATGTAGTTAAACAAATCTCTTTTTATACAAAATTTCTTAAAGATCTTTGCACCCATAGACGGTGACTAAAGGGGAATGAGAGAGTCAACCTTGGAAGAAATGTCTTGGCTTTGATCCAACCAGTAATACCAACCAAATGCAAGGATCTGGGCACTTTCATGATACCTTACACCATATGGGAGACCGTATTTTATGATGCAATGCTAGATTTAGGTGCTTCAATTAATGTAATTCCTTACTCTATATACACTTCTCTTCAAGTTGGAGAGCTTCAACCAATAGTCATCGTTGTGAAACTTTCCAATCGGACCACAACACATCCATCAGAAGTGATAGGGGATGTCCTCGTTAGAGTGAAGAATCTCATATTCCCTGTAGAATTCTACATTCTTGAGATAGAAGATACTTGAACCTAAGTACATGATCCTCTCATACTTGGGAGTCCATTCCTCAAAATAGAAAATATGATCATCAATGTTCACGATTTTACATCTTCCATGGAGTTCAGTGGAGAAAAGGTATGTTTTAATATACTTGATGCCATGAAACACCCCATTGAAGAGAACTCCGATCTTACTATCTATTTGATGGAAGTGCACTATAACGACTCACACACACAAAATTCTCTCCTCGACCCATACTTTATTTCATTTCCCTCTTCTTCACCCTTGGATGATTTGATTTTTGATTCATGTTTTGAGTGTTGTATGGGTTCAAAAAATTGTAAATTGTGTGATTTAATTGATGAGTGTGTTCATTCTAAGGTACCCATGACTGTCGATGATTCTACAAATCTCATTTCCATAGATTCTATTTCCTTGGAGAATAAACATGATCAAATAGATAGTTTCATGGACCTCACTCTCCCTAAATCCCCTCTCTCAATCCAAAAACCACTGGTGTTGGAATTAAAATCACTTCCATATAATTTAAAATATATATACCTTGAGGGTATTAACCAATTTCCTATCATTATTTCCAATACCCTCTCTCCATACTAGGAATCAAAACTGCTCGACCTTTTGAGAGAGTGTAAAAAGGAGATAGGATGGGAATTGGCTGATATTCCCAGGATTATCCCATCTATTTTTATTCACTATATTCTTTTGGATAATTAAGATAAACCTGTAAGGCAATCTCAATGTCAGTTAAATCCCAGTCTCCTTGAAGTGGTAAAATTGGAAGTTGGTAAATTACTTGATGTTGGGATCATAAATCCTATATCTGATAGTAAATGGGTTAGACCAGTAAAAATTGTGCCTAAAAATTTGAAATAACAGTTGTGTCAAATGAAAGGAATGAATTGGTTCCAACACGTGTGCAAAACAGTTGGAAAATCTGTATTAACTACTGTCAACTGAATCAAGCCACACGAAAGGACCACTTTCCTCTACCTTTCATTGACCAAATGTTAAAAATATTAGCTGGTAAGTCCCGTTATTGTTTTCTTAATGGTTATTCTGGTAATTTTCAAATCTATATAGCCCCTAAGGATTAAGAAAAGACAACATTTATCTGTCTATTCGGCACATTTGCATACAGAAGGATGTTTTTTAGTCTTTTTAATTCTCTTGGTACTTTTTAGCAATGTATGTTTTGTTTTTTTTTTAGTATCTTGAGAATTGTATGGATATTTTTATGGATTATTTCACCATTTATGGCTCTTATTTTGATGAATGTTTTTCACACCTAGGTATGGTCCTTCATTGTTGCATTGAAAAAGATATTCTATTAAATTAAGAGAAATGTCATTTAATGGTTGAGCGGGGGATAGTTCTTGGGCATGTTATTTAAAATGAGGTAATTCAAGTTGATAAATCAAAAGTTGAATTAATTTACTCCCTTTTATATCCAAAATTTATTCATGAGGTGCGATCTTTCTTGGGTCATGCTGGTTTTTATCGTTGATTCATTAAAGACTTTAATAAGATCTCACTTCCCTTGTCCCTGTTATTACAAAAAATATTTGGATTTTTTGTTTGATAAAAATTGTGAGGATTCATTAAATTAACTAAAAATTAGTCTCAAGTCACCTCCCATCATCCAACCACCAAGGTGGGATATTCCCTTCAAACTTATGTGTGACACCTCTAACTTTGCAGTTAGGGAAGCTTTATCATAAAGGGTTGAGAAGGCTCCTCGTGTCATTGTGTATGTCTCACGTACCCTTGACCCTACCCAGGTAAATTACACAACCACTGAAAAGAACTCATTTCTATTGTGTTTTCCTTGGAAAAATTGTGTTCATATATTCTTAGGTCAAAAATCATTGTGTTTTCTAATCATGATGCCCTTTATTTTCTCCTAAAGAAACCTCAAGCTAAGCCCCATATCATTTGGTGGATTCTCCTCCTCCAGGAGTTTGACATTGAGATTTAAGATAAGAGAGGAGTGGAAATGTGGTAGTTGACAGTATTAGTGAATTTCCCCACCATCGGACCATCATATCAACTCACCCCTCCCCATTGGAGAATTGTTCACTCATAAGAACATTTTTGATGTTGTGGACCTAACCCCTCGATATGCGAACATTGTGAATTGTCTAGCAACATCTAGGGTCCCTGCAGATTTTAGCACTTCACAAACCCATAGACTTGTGTATGATTCACGGTGGTACATTTGGGATGATCCATACTTGTGGAGAATGTGTAGTGACCAAGTTGTTCATAGGTGTGTCTCTGAACATGAGTTCACCTGTGTTTTTTCCTACTGCCACACTTTAGCTTGTGGGGGCCACTTTGGCTCTCAACGTACAACTTGAAAGGTACTTGACTCGGGTCTTTATTGGTCAACATTGCATATGGATGTTGATCAATTTTGTAATTCATTCACATTATGTCAATTCACAGGGAATGGTCTTTCCCAAATTTACCTAAGATTTTAGGGTTAAGCAGTCACTTGTATTTTAGCTTGGGTTGTCGAATCCTCAGAGACCTAAGAAGAAACCTATAGACACGTACATTCTATAGATTGTTTCTGGCTATAAAGTGGCTAACTTTGGGTTGATTTTATATGGGTTTAAGTGAACACTAAAAATATTAAGTGAATTCAATTTAAAAGAATGAGTTGATCCTTGGTTATCACTTGGGGTGGATTGGATGAATTCCTTTTTTAATGATTTCAATTTCATTAACTCGAGAAGGATTCATTCAATGAATTCAAACTAACCTCATCACTTACTGGTTAAAAAACTTCACAAAAACATTCTAATAACATATACACTTGTAGGATCATTTTCATGAGAACTCCAAGGTAAAGGATCTTATTAGCACATAAAAGTGGGGTGAATAAATTCAATATGGAAGAGGAAGAGAGAAAATCATTGAATAAAAGAAACTCAAATAAAAAAAGTTAATAATCATTTGGAGAGTGAGAAATAATATTCAATCCAGCCCCTTTCTACTCCCTTGGATCAACCCATAAAAGAGTTAGCTCTCCATTGATGACATGTTCTCAACGGAAGCGGCAAGTAGACTTATGAGGGTTTAATTGAAGAAGTAAAAACAACAAAATAACAATCACTCCACCGTTGTGTGATAAATTTCACAATGTATGGTGTGAATAAATTCACACCTTTAGGCTACAATATCAATGTGATATGTAGAAGAATAGAATAAGAGGAAAGGAAGAACTTTTATTAATAACTAAGGTGAATTGAACAACTTACATGTGAAAGACAAACTTGAGACAACAAAATCGTAGCATAACATTACAATGAAAGAAAGCTCAAAAGATCCCTCAATCCTCCAAAACCACTACCTTAAATAGGAATTTTTAGATCCTTGGGTCAATCCCCAATCTGTCCAAGTCTCCTCAATTAATGGTGGTAGGCCTAGGGTGGTGGAAAGTAAGGGAGAGGAGACTTTTCCACCCTTGACCCGAAGTTGTAGCCAGCTGTCATCCACTGAACAGAGGCACCTATATGGCCTTATAGATGGCCGAATTGGAGCAGGCCATAGAAAAAAAAATGGATCTCCGGATGTCCCCTAACCTTATGTAAAGTTTAATCCCAAAATAGTTTATTTATTACGAGATATGTGTAAAATGGTAGGCTGTTTTTCTGGACCGTAGAAGTTTTCCCAGAAATTTATCTTCAACTTGGGCCGCCTATAACTCCATTCAAACATCCGAATTAGCTTTGTCCACTGTTTAATGAAATGTTCCACATGATGTCCTCTATCTTCAGTTAAATGTTTAGAAACATTGGGTTTAGATCCTGGCCTCTACAGTCTCTTTATTGGTATGTTGTCCAGTTTACTTTGCCCAGAATGTGTTGCCATGAAAGCCCATTTTGGTGGTCTTCCAATGTGAATATTCAGATACTTAAAAAGTGTGAATTGTTCCTTGTATCATGAGATACATTAAAATAAAACATTAAAATAAAATCAAGGCCATTTTGGGTACTTTAAATGATGTTTAAAAAATGTACCATGTAATAGTGCATTTTAAGAAGGAATTACAATTATAATATGAAATAATGTTCAAAGTGTAAAATGCACTAAAATGGTGTTTATGAATAATAAATCACGTGAATATTATATATATTAAAAATGAATATTAACCTCATTTAGTATCTAATCACACCCCCCAACTTGATTTTTGCTAGTCCCGAGAAAAATGTATCTCAAAAATATGAAATTTGAATTCCCTTTTCCAAAAACATTTTATTACAAAATGATCACCAAAAACACTTATACCAAACAACTACGAAACCCATCAAAATCTTTTAATACAAGATAGTTTCATAAAAATATCTCAATCCCAAGCCCATTCCTTTGTTCAAATTCATCACCATATTTCATCCAATATCAATTAAGTATGAGGATGTGTTGTATATCACAATAGACATGGAGGTTCATCTTTATTCAAGGGGGAAATGACGGAAGCGCTAGGTGGAATCACATTTCAATATTAAGATGAGTATTCAATTTTTTTTCAATATTGTCATGCTAATTGAAATTTCACTCAAAAGAGCCAACCCATGTAGCGAGACTTTGCCGATGACTCCCATTCTCAAAGACCATAAGGCACCAAGTGAAGCCCACATACTCGGGCATCATCTCAAGTTAACTCAGTCAAATTACCAAAAATAGAGATAAAATTACTAACTCTAGGCCAGAAAACTATAGAGTCACAATCCCCAAGTGCTAAAAGCCACGCATTAGGTCATTTCATTGGTCTACGTGCAAATTTATAGTTTTTTATTATTTATTTTTTGAATACTCATATTAAAACTAAAATGATCACCAAACATATGATATTTATTTAGGAGACCCCATGAACTCAAACTAATACCCCACTATCCAAAGTATGTGCGTTGTGATCTCTTTTTTTCTATTTGGATGAAAATATAAACGATGAAATTTCACATTAGACAGCCACACTTTCCAAAATCTATGCTCGTGAAATTATACATGGATTAAAATTAGAATCAAGGCATGCTAAATTATTTGATATTCTATTTCAAAGTGTGAAATTTTTATTATCATGTTCAAAGTTAAAGTAATTTTTCCTTCTATTTACACACATTTTTTTCAAATCGTTTTTTTTTTACACAAAAGCAAAAAAAATTACACAAAATCAAATTTTTTATTTCATCTCCCCCCCCCCAACTTAAAATAACATTGTCCCCAGTTTTTGAAGAAAATATAATTTATAAGGGGTAAAGGAAAAGAATGGAAGTTCAAAAAGAAAATTCAAAATGAGGATCATGGAATGAAGTCACCTGGTGGTTGAAGTTGAAGTTCTTGATACTCTAATTTAGTCCTTTGATATCCATGTCACTCGCATAGTTCTCTAGTGGAAAAAGGGAAAACAAACAAACAAAACAAAACAAAACAATATATATATATATATAATAATTAAAGTAAAATATAAGTATATATACAAAAATTATAGAAAAAGGAAGCGCTATAACCCATAGGTCAGTGGTAGGCGCACTCCCCTATCTCACTTCGGTCCCAGGTCCGAGTCCTCACGGCTTCTCTGGTTGTGACGGGGTTTTCCCCATGACCTACGATGTGTCCTTATATATAATTATTATTATTTTTTTTAACCTACAAACCCATAAAAATAAATTGATGATACATTTTCTTCTTTTTAAATTTATGGGTAAGGTATTACTCAACGATCACACCACGTGACACGGATGAATATAGCACTCCCCTTTCATACCCATCCATACTCATAATAGAAGAACAGGTCAATAGTCTATAGTATTATCATATGAAGATTTAAGTATTTTTTTTAATATAAAATTGATTTATTAATCCTATTTTTAAAAAAAGATTATTCACAAAGATGAAAACCAGGGGTTGCCTCCCATGCAGCACTTTGGTTTCATGTCGCTAGCTCGACTTAGACCCTTAATTATTTAAGTATTTTCCTCATCTAAGGTTGGTTCACACAAGTTTTCATCAAATTTATTTTTTTGGAATGGTTCGATGAATAGTTTGACTCTATGACCATTAACTTTAAAGGTTTGACCATTGGTGGGATCTTGAATTTCTACAGCCCCATGGGGGACACCTTATGCACTATGTATGGACCTGACCATCTAGACCTAAACTTTCCCGAGTGTAAATAAAGTTTAGAAATATAAAAAAGAATAGGTTTACTCGATACAATTTGTTTGGTTTTAATATTTCAAGATTGGTAGCCTTGTACTTTAGCTTTATTGATCATTGAATTTTCATAAGCCTCCATCCTAAGTTCCTCAAGTTCATTGATATATAATTTCCTTTTTGTTTCGACCAATGAGAGGTCATAATTCATTTTCTTAATTTCCCAAAAGGCCTTATGTTCAATCTCCACTGAAAAATGGCATGCTTTACCATAAACCAATCTATATGGGGACATTCCTAAAATGGTTTTATATGCGGTTCGATAGGCCCAAAGATCATCTAAGAGTTTTATCGACCAATATTTCCTAGATGGATTAATAGTTTTCTCAAGAATTTGTTTGATTTATCGATTGTCTAACTCAACTTGACCATTGGTCTATGGGTGGTAAGCATTTGACACTTTGTGAGAAATTCCATACTTTTCCATCAGTGATGAGAATGGAAGATTGCAAAAATGAGTTCCACAATCACTAATGATAGCCCTAGGATTTCCAAATCTAGAGAGGATGTTTTCCTTGAGAAATATAATCACAGTTTGATAATCATTGGATTTTGTTGGAATGGCCTCAACCCATTTGGAGACATAATCGATAGCTAAAAGGATGTACAGATATACCCTAGAGTTTGGGAAGGGACCCATGAAATCGATTCCCCAACAATCAAAGATTTCAACCACTAAGATGGGAGTGAGTGGAATTTGATTCCTTTTTGTGATGGACCCTACTTGTTGACACTTAGGAAAACTTTGACAAAATGTGTAGGAATCCCTTGAGAGGGTGGTCCAGAAGAGACCACACTATAGAATCTTAGCAGATGTTTTCTTAGAAGAAAAGTGACCCCCACATGCCTCGCTATGACAGAATTTAAGGATGGACTCTTGTTCAGAATCTGGGACACACCTCCTAATGACTAGGTCGGGACAGAACTTATAGAGGTATGGATCATAAAACACAAAGTTCTTGACATCATAAAGGAATTTACTTAGAGCTTGAGTCCCTAAGAATTTTGAATGACTCCTTGTTGGTTGGAGTAGATTATGTAAGAGGGGAGGGGTGAATTGAGTAACTATAAAAAATTTCTGTAAAAATGATTTCCCCAAAAATTAGATACAGCCCAGTTAATCAAGGTTATACTATTATAAGAGTTTTACTATGTAAATAAATTCTTAGAATATTGATTAATTCTTAGTAATCTTAATAGTTATTAATATTACTTTTGAAGCTATTTTACTAAGACAAAGAAATTATAACTTCTTTCCAAGATTAACTATCAAAGTGAATTTAGTTATTTCTGAGTTATATAGAAAAGAAGTAAAACAAAGAAAACTAAATTAAGCAGCACAGCGGATATGAAACAAGTGGTTCAGTCTCAAGCTGATACCTAATCCACTCCACTTGGTGATCACCTGTCACGAAGTAGTTTATATAAATAAACTTTGATCCACACCCTGGATCGGGGTTAAACAACAGTGAACAGGACTATCTAGGTTACACAAGGACCTCTTCCACAGTTCTTCATGGGTATGGATGACCAGGCCACACAAGGACCTCTTCCACACTTATCAGTGGGTATACACAAGAGTAAAAGAATGTTTGAGTAAGGATATCTTATATCCTTCAGTTTGATGTAGGAGACAGAGCGTGTTTCTATACAAATACACACTCTGCTCGAAAGTTAATGAAATGATACACAGCAGAGTAGAAATATTGAAATAGGTTTAGAAGTTCTCTGAGTGTTGGTCTTTGAATATCTGGACTTCTGAGATGAAACAGATGCAGAACTCGAGTCCTCGTCTGGAAAATAGTGTGTCGTAAGTCAGACAGATCCAGCTTGTGATCTTCATGATGTTTGACAGTGTGAATATGTTCTCAAGATTTTAGTATTCTTTGTGTAATCAATTTTTATGCAATAATCATTTCTTAAAAAATTTCTCTAAGTGTGTTCTTCGTTGTCGTGCTCACGCCCACTTGGTTTTCTTTCATTCGTTTTCTTCTATTTTAGTTTCTGGGCCGCACTACTCTTTTATCTTGGAGTGCATGTGTTGGAGCTGATAGGTTTCATGTATTCTGCACCTCATACCTCGTACTATCCGATAATATGTCTACAAAGAAACATTAATTATTTCAGTGCATTAAAATCTTCAAATATGACCTTTAGAGATTAAATTTAAATATGACAAAATATATTAGGAAACGGTGTCACAGTATGTCATGGAAATGGTATCTCCTTCACACGGTGTCTGGATTAGTCATGGTATCTGAATGACATGGTGTCTTGCAGTCACAGTGTCTTGTTCACGATGTCTTGTTCATAGTGTCTGGATGTCATGGTTTCTGGATGTCACGGTGTCTTTCGGTCACGGTGTCTGCTTGTTCACGGTGTCTGCTTGTTCACGGTGTCTACCTATTCATGGTGTCTGCTTCACGGTTTCTTGTTTGCAGTGCTTGGATGTCACGGTGTCTGGATGTCACGGTGTCTCACGGTCACGGTCTCTGCTTGTTCACGGTGTCTGCTTGTTCACGGTGTCTGCTTCACGGTGTCTTCTTGTTCACGGTGTCTGCTTCACGGTGTCTAATTTACTTTTCCAGAAAGACATAACCACTGGCAGACTCACAGTGTCTCAGACTTTTTAAAATAACTATATTCAGACTTAAGAAATTATGATCATAGAATGGATTAGACTTAATCATTTTTCAAAGATGGTATTTTAAAAGTAAATCAAGGATATTATAAATTAATTAAACTGAATGTAGAGAAATTAAGATCTTGAATGGCTCTTCTTAAAGCATGAGAATACTTTAAACAATAATACACATGATTTGATATAATTTACAGGATTTAACCAGGGTGAATAGGATTTGTGATCATTAAAACATGATTATTACATGAGGATTCCAACAATCTCACCCTTTTTTGATGATCCCAAATCATCTAGATTTAAAGTGTATATTTGATTCAACTATAGATATAGAGATAAATGTCTAATATATAAAGATTTATCCCCCTTTTGGGATTATCAAAAATATGGAATAAGAGAAATCATGAAAAGTGCACATTTCATTAAAGAAAATAAGATCCAATATAAATAGAAAAGGAGAAAAACAAAAGCAATATCATTCCTATCAAAAAGGAGTAAACACTGTTCTTATTCAGGAGTTGGCCTTCTCTTTTCCTGTAGTAGCAGTAGCAGAAGAAGAAGCCATAGGAGTAGAGGTTGAGGTAGAAAAAGGGAGTGAGGTGGTTGATAAAGAAGGTAAAGGAAGGACTTCAAAAATAGAGGGAGCCAGAGTAGGTGTAGTAGAAGACCGAGGCAGTTGTTGATCAAGGATCACAGGCCTAATCTGACTCAATGCGTGACTAAAAAACATGGAAGTGGAGGCTAGAGAAAAGGTGAAGGTAGGAAAACCAGGTCTTAGAGGTGCAGCCATAGTAGGAACAATGGTTGTACTCTGTACATAAGATAGGTCCTTAGGCTTTTGATAAAATCCGCAATGATCTCTCCACCATACTACATGGATTTCTCAAAATCATCCTTGTTTTTCCATAAACTTATCCAACAACCGAGTAAACTCTGTGAGATTTTGGACTTGAGTCTTGAAAACTTGAGTAACAGGAGGAATCCTCAGATTTTGCACAAGATACTTGAAATGATTTGTCATATCAGTCTTGGAGAAGATTCAGTTGAAATAGAAGTCCACTTTCTTAGCAATCTCTTACTGATCATCATTAGCAATTTTAGAATGGATTTGGACCAGGTTAAGAACTCTATCACTGTTCTTGATAAATTCATGTAGAGAATCGTTATTGAAGCCACTAAGCACAGTCTGAATCTCTTCTTTGACCACTTTTCTGAGCAGGTCACTGTCTAAAGAGGGTTGAGAGGATTGACCAGAGGCTTTAGAAGCATTGACAGCAGTGCTGAGAGATTTTAGTTTATTTATCACTTTTTGAATATACCCTCGTGTACTCATCAGTGAGTTTGTTTAGATTAACCACAAGCTCTCGCATTTCTTTCACAATTTGTTTGTTACTTTCAGTGACCTTTTCAGCTAAGGAAGCTAAGTGTGGCTGAATATCAGAGACAACATTCTATGGGGTTTGAGGAACAACAGGTTCCACAGGATGAGAAATAAGCTCTGATCTCGAATGCATCTCTTTCTGCATGTCTTCAATCATACCTTTTAGAGTCTTAATTTCAACACTAAGCAGTCTGTTCTCAACTCTTACTTCCTGAATCTCATGAATCATTTTGGGTTGAATTTTCCAAATAACTTTCTACAATAATAAAGAGGCATCTTTCTCACTTAGATGTGTTACAAGAGCAGGTTGGGAATTAGGAACTTTTTCAACACTAGACAAAAGGGTAGCACTAAATTCCATTAGATCATCCTTACTCACAAAGGATGGTCGTACTGATGGAGGTTCCAAAATAGGGATTGATACGCATTCAGGTTCCTTTGTAGGGGCGATATTAGAGACTGATTTCAACTAGAACAAATAGGAAAGGTCAAGGCCTTTTACTGAGATTTTCTGAGAGTCATCCACATCATATAAACTAGGTAACTTATATCAATTTTCTACAGGACTTGGAACTATCGGTTTTAGTTCTTTAGTAGATTCCATATTTGGGGTTTTCTCCCCCTCAATAGTTGCATCCTTCTCAGGACTGAGAGGTTCAGGATCTTGATCCATTTCCACAAATTCATCTCGTAATTCTTCTCTTATTTCCTGCCTATCCAGCTGAAAATCCAGCTCCATCCTTTCCTCAGCTGAAGGGATTATCTCAAGAACAGATTGTTCTACTGGGAGTTCCTTAAGGTCAGCTCCTTGAATAATAGGTAGCTCTTCCACTATAGGTTCTTCCAAAGCATTCTTCTCAGTTTCTTGGACAGCAGATATTGTTTTAGCCTTGGGTTGAGCTTCTAAATTAACAACTTATGTAGGTGTAGGGACTTCTTTTTCACTTACCACAAGAGGGGTATGAGTATTGTCTTCCTTAATAGAAACAGTTTCCCTAGGGGCACAACAGCCTCTTCTTCCTATTCAGACGAATATTCAACAACCTCATCTGGTTCCAATCCAGGATCAGAAATATCTCTTGGTCTTGAGGGATGTTCCACAGGATTGAATTTTTCATAAAGTCTATCATTGTATTCTACCCATGCCTTTTTCAAAGGGTTCCAATTTATTTTCATCCTCTTGATAGTGGATTTTGAAAGGCAGTACTCACAATCCTTTATAACTTCCTCATTAGGTCCAACCATACCTTTGCCATGAAGCATGGCTGAGATAAGTCGAGAGTAAAACAGGGAGGTTGACTTGGATGTGGATTTGATCAGTTCACACATATGGTGAATGATATACTTGAAAAGGTTGATCTTATCCCTGTTTTTCATAAGGTGGATCAGAAACACATCCTGATATTTCAAAACAGCAAAATCACCTTTTCTTGGGCTAACCAGATTCTGAATAAACTTAGACAAAAGTCTTGATTCTCTATCTAGTTCAGCAGCAATGGCTCTCCTCTTGGTTCCATTTCTAGTTAAGGTTTTCAAAGCATCTTCCAGATCAAAGAATTTGGTTGAAGGTGGAGGTCCTCTCTGATAATCCTCACACATGCCTTCATGGGGTATCCTAAGGCATGCATCCCATAACCTCGAAGAGAATAAACATTTATGCCCATTGATCTAGCTTCTCACAACATATCCATCTTCAGACTCAAAGGAGAACTGAACATATTGATAAAACTGAGCCACTAACTTAGGATAGATAGGTTTATCTTCCTTCGAAAACCACTCTATCCAGCCTTGCTCTTTTAAAACTTTCAGAACTAGAGACTTACTTGACAGAAGACATTTGGGGCAAACCTCTTTCTCAGGTAAGATAACTCAGTTTACCAGATTTGGGTTTAGAGGTCCTTCGGGTGATAGCTTAGGTGCAATCTTCTTCTTCTTTGTGCTACGTTTCTCAGGAGTTGACAATGAAGGGCGTTTCATCCTGGGCATCTACCAAAGGTTAGAGAGAGAGAAAAGGGTTGCATGGTTGAAGAAGGATTCAAAATGAGTGAATATAAGAAATCCAGAGTGAAGAATCGAGTGATATTTTTTTTATTTTATCATTTAGGAATACCAAACGTCTCAAAAGTAAAAGTGCGGGAAAAAAACAAAAAAAATGAAAAGGATAATTACCGCGATACGGTTTTTAATTCAAATAAAAAAATCATAGAGTCTTTACGGTGAGATTATATCAGTTCTTTACAGTGAGACAGAGAATGAAAGTTACGGTGAGATAGTAACTGAGGGTTACGGTGAGATAGTAACTGAGCGTTACGGTGAGACAGTAACTGAGCGTTGCGGTGAGATAGTAACTGAGCATTATAGTGAGATAGTAATTTTCAGACAGTAGTCATTAAGCACTAACTATGAGACCACAATCATGAAACAGTAATATATAAAACAGTAAGACATTTACTTAAGATTTATCATGCCTAATTCATGTATGATGTAGTCAATTCTCTCAGAATTTAATAGTTTGGTGAATATATCAGCAAGATGATATTCAGTACCAATGAATTTCAAAGTAATATCACCTTTTTGATAATTATCTCTCAAAAAGTGATGTCTTACATCAATATGCTTTGTCCTAGAATGTGAAACAGTATTTTTCGAGATGTTAATAGCACTTGTGTTGCCACAGTTTATAGGTACATGCCTGAATTGATATCCATAATCTAGTAATGTGTGTTTCATCCACAAGATTTGTGCAAAACAACTGCCAGCAGCTATGTATTCAGCTTCCTCATTAGATAATGCAACAGAATTTTGTTTCTTACTACACCATGGTACTAGTGACTTGCCTAAAATGTGACATGTTCCATATGTGCTTTTTCTATAACTTACAGCAACTGAAGTCAGCATCATAATAACTCACTAATTCAAATGATTTTCCTCTATGGTAAAACAATCCAAGATTGGGTGTATTGTTGAGGTATTTGAAAATTCTATTTACAGCATTTAAATGAGATTCCTTAGGATTTGCTTGAAAACGAGCACACATACACACACTAAACATAATTTCAGGTCGACTAGCAGTTAAATAGAGTAAACTTCCAATCATTCCTCTATAAGTGGTATGATCAATAGATTTTTCATCTTCATCAAGATCTAACTTTCAATTGTTACTCATGGGAGTGTTACTACTTTTAGTGCTATCTAATCCAAAACTTTTTAGAAGATATCTAGTATATTTACTTTGAGTTAAAATAATTCCATCATTATTTTGAAAGATTTGAAATCTGAGAAAGAATTTTAGTTCACCCATTTAACTCATTTCAAATTCATTTTGCATCATTTTAGAAAAATAAACTCATAAATAATTTTTTTAAGATCCAAAAATAATTTCATCTACATAGATTTTAACAACTAAAACATCATTAGAAATTCGTTTTATAAAAATGGTAGGATCGGCTATTCCTTTCGTAAAACATTTGGAAATAATAAAAGTACTCATCCTATCATACTAGGCTCTTGGAGCTTGTTTTAAACCATATAAAGCTTTGGATAATTTAAAAATATGATTTGGAAAATGAGGGTTTGTAAATCCAGGGGTTGTTCAACAAAGACATCCTCAGCAATATACCCATTTAAGAATGCACTCTTAACATCCATTTGATATAGTTTGAAATTCAGATGTGCAGCATAAGCAAGCAGGATTCTAATGGCTTCAAGTCTAGCTACTGGTGAAAATGTCTCCTCATAGTCAATTCCTTCTTCTTGACTATAGCCTTGTACAACTAATCTATCCTTGTTTCTAACTATGTTACCGGCTTCATCTACCTTATTTCTAAACACTCATTTAGTGCCTATGGTGAATGTGTCCTTAGGTATTTCAAAAAGTTTCCAAACTTTGTTCCTCTCAAACTTATTAAGTTCTTATTGCATATCCGTCACCCAAAATTCATCATTGATAGCATCATTAATGTTTTTAGGTTCAAGTTGTGACAAGAAGACTTGATGTTCAACCTGATTTCTAAGAGAAGCTCTAGTTTGTGTTCCTTTGTCTAGGTCTCCTACAACAACATCTAAAGGATGGTTCTTAAGAGCTCTAATAGTTCTAGAAAAGTAGGTACTAGTGATTTCAGGTTCATCGATAGGTCCAGGTTCATTGTGACTTGATTCTAGGGAATTTCCAGAACTGGAAATTTTCACAGATTCTTTCACAGAAGTGTTTGAGGATTTTGAATTGTTGTTCATATTTGATACATCATCCTCCAAGTTTTCTAGAGATATTTTAGGCTCATGTGGATTTGTTTCATCAAATTTGACATGGACATATGCTTCCACACATTTAGTTCTTTTATTGAACACTATATAGGCTTTACTAGACATGGAATATCCTAACAAGATGCCTTCATCACACTTGGATGCAAATTTTTCAAGATTTTCCTTAGTATTAATAATATAGACTTTACAGCCAAAAACTTTGAAGTAGTTAACTTTGGGCTTTCTATTGTTCCATAACTAAGGAGGATTCCTCTTAAGAATGGGTCTAATTAATACTCTATTGATTATGTAGCATGCTGTATTGATAGCTTCAGCCCAAAAATAAATAGGTAGGTCATATTCACTAAGCATTGTTCTAGCTATCTCTTGAAAGGTTCTATTTCTTCTTTCTACAACTCCATTTTGTTGAGGTGTTCTAGGGGAATAGAAATTGTGATTATAACCATTTTGTGAGAAAAAGGATTCAAACTCTTGATTTTCAAACTCACGGTCATGATCACTTCTTAAGTATTTAATTCTAAGTCCACTAAGATTTTCTACAGACTTGGCATATCTAGTAAAATAAGAGCAGGCTTCACTTTTGTGAGCCAGAAAGAAAGTCCAAGTATATCTAGAAAAGTTATCTACAAGAACATAAACATAGTGCTTCCCATTTAAGCTAGAAACTCTATATGGTCTAAAAAATCCATGTGAACCGGTTCGAGATGTTGAGAATTTGACACTTCTTTATTTGGTTTGAAGGAAACTTTGTGTTGTTTTCCCTTTGGACAGGGATTACACACTTTTTCATTTGGAAACTCAAGTTTGGGTAAGTCTTTAACTAAGATTTTTCTAGTTAACTTTATAAGGGAGTGAACATTACAGTGTCCTAGAATCCTATTCTAGATCTAAGATTCTTTATGAAATACACTTAAACATGAATAATTTAGAGAAGCTAAGGAATCTAAGTTAACAGAGTAAACATTTTCATTTCTTAAAGCAGAGAACACTAATTCATATTTATAATTAAAGACATTGCAAAAATCATTTTCAAATCTAACATGAAATTCATCATCACATAATTTTGAGATACTAATCAAGTTATACTTTAATCCATCAACAAACAGTACTTTAGAAATTAAAACTGAGTTAGAGTTACCGATTTGACTGAGGCCAATTATCTTTACTTTGGCATTGTCACCAAATTTGGCATGTCCTCCATATATTTTTATTAGATTCTTGAAGCATGAGTATTCTCCTATCATGTGCCTTGAACATACACTGTCCAAGTACCATACACTTTTACAAGAACTCTTTAAGCAGCTTTCCTACAAAAAGATTAAGAAAAAACAGATTTTGGTACCCATACTTGTTTGGGTCCAGTAATATTAGTAATAAGTGCTTTGGGAACCCATATTTGCCTCATAGGTTTCCTATAATCATTGAGTAAATTATTTGAAAAATAAACTCTATTCATTCCATAAAAACTTAAAACAGTATAATATGTATCATTAATTGATTTGTGTCCATAACTGGGAGTAAAACTATATGTCCTAGATCTTGAAACAAAATTTGTTTTACCAAGATTTCTTTTGCGAGGTTGATAACCAATGTCAGTGTTGTATTTAGGGTAAATTTGTTTTCCTAGAATTTTAGTTAGGGTATTCTTCCCATTGGTAAACTTTTCAAGGTCATTATTTTTCTTGTTAGACATTTTTAATTCTTTGTTTTCTTTGAGCAGTTGATCAGTTTTCTCTTTTTCAGTTGTGAGTTCAGATTTAACAGTCACAGTGAGAGCATAATATTTCTTCAATGATTTATATTTGTATTTTAGTTCATTTCATGTTTCTTAAATCATGTTACAGTATTCAAACATATATTCATTATTCATGTTTTCAGAGTCACTCTCATCTCCAGAATAGTATGATTTAAGTACAGAAGAATCCATTATTACATTAGATGTGTTTGTCATAAAACACATATTGTATTTGTTTTCTTGTTCATCATGTGATGTTTCTGAGTCTCTTAAAAAGTCCTCAGAAGCACTCCAGGTTGCTTTCATGGCCTTTTTATAATTCTTATCCTTATCCTCATATCTATTTTTGTACTTGAGCTTTGGATAGTGTAGAGACCCGAAGCTAGACGTACATTGACATTACATTACTTTTGCGGAATACTTAGTACATAACAAAAACACACACACAAGGATCGTAATAGTTTAGTGTCTTTGGAAACTCGGAATAACATCTTCTAATCGTGGTGAAAGATCTTCAACATCTCCCATAAAGATCTTCCTTTTTTTTACCTAAAACCTTTATTTATATCCTGGGGAAAAGAAAACATAAAAGGGTGAGCTCAAATTCTCAGTAAGGGTAAATAAAAGAAATAAAAATCATATCATATCTTTTTGAAAATCAAAACCTGCAAAAGAGATCATAATATCTTATCATGGAATAAATCATAGAAGTGAAAATGAGATCCCCATAATCATAACATGAAACATGAAACTTTGTGGCATTCACACATAATCATAGAGAATCATTTCTTGTTAGTCAAGACTCATTGCCAAGACTATCTTAGTGGACAATGTCCCTTTCTGAATCGAGTAACCCTCGTTTCAGTCATGTTTCACTGAACCGGTATAACCTACCATTCCAGCCATGTCTATATCATGAGATATAAAATCATTACCCAATGCATTGGAGGGAGATATAGGTCCCACCCATCTCATAATGATACCATTCTTATGTGTGCCACAAAATCATAAATCATACATCATTTCATAACCCATGTAATAAAAATGGGATTTCTTAAAACAACATGACATCATAAAACCATTCATATAAGATAAAGGAATTCATAAACATAATTCCATCACAACATAGTCAAATCAATGTAAAAATATGGATAGAAACAGAACCCTTTATTATCTTATATGGAAAATAATTTTGATAAAACACTTGAAATGAATTCTTGAGGAAAATATCCTTTCTTCTTCAAAATCAATTTCTTTTCACAAGACATCATGCAATTTTAAAAGAAATAGATTTTATTAAAAATGGTCATGAAATCTTTTGGAGGAGGCTTCATGAAAATAAGGCTTTATAAAACTGTAAAAATACGTTCGTGCCGTTTAAGTTAAAAAAAACATTCTTCGTACTTTTGTCGGAAAAGTCAAAAAGTACCTCGTACGAAAAACATCAAAAGATTCCTTTCATTTCTTTTACTAAAAACTCACAGAAGGGTAAAAATGGATTTAAACAATTGTAGGTGGATGGAAATAATATTACATATTGATGAAACATGGATGTGGATGATAAAATACACCCCAGTAAATACTTACGAATAAACAATCTCGGATAAAAATGAGATTGTGATATTTCCCTTACCTTAGGTCCGATTTGCTTCGTATGTGTCCGAACCTCCTGTATAATGATTTAAATAATGTCATTGACTTATTACAGAATCATATTCATTGTTATGATATCATATATGGTTCACTTATGACTTTATATTACCCGTTCTTTTGTAAATTCCATGTTAAAGAAGCGTTTTGGGTAAAATCGTTTCATTTATCGTAGGTGTTTTGACTTGTTGTTCTTGACATTATTATTACTTATATCATTATTTACTTACTTCCAGAATATAAAATATGATTTATATATATCATATATATTCAGTATATATATATATATAATAGATAGATAAATGAAATGAAAAACACCGTTCATGGAGACGGTAGTCCGTACGTACGCATGAACGCTGTTTTCCTTTCCTTATTGTCTTGAATGGAAGTAATTAGATGACATACATATATATATATACATAAATCCAGTAGCTTTATAATGTCATATATTTCATTATTATTTCTTATATATACTTTATAATCATTCTTAAATGGTTAACATGGAGAATAAATCTCATCGCGTCGTGGAGACGGTAGTCCGTACGTACGCACGAGCGATGATATCATTTCCATAAATATTGAATTGAATTGGAGTGGATTATACAATATATCAGAATCAATATGATGTTTTAATAACTATGTATAGTTATTCTTTACACCATTATACCCATCCATGTAAGGTGGTGGTGGAAAATAGATTACACCACGGCGTGGAGACGGTATTCCGTACGTACGCACGCGCGGTGATTTCTTTTTCCGTAGTATGGATAGATGGTGAAATAGGGTTGTTTCATACTTATAATAACATATCAGTATATGAGTGATAATGATGTTATTACTTCATAATGAAACAACCTAAGAAGAAGAAGTGGAAGAAGAAATAAAGATGAAAGAATTGGTAACGGTAATTACCTCTTCTTTAAAGCGCCTCTTTGAGACCTCCTCTTAGGGAACTACAATTGGTCTTTGAGGAAGACCAGAACCTATAGGATGTTGCTAGAGAAGTGGAGAAGAGATTTTGGCAGGGTTTGGCCGAGCTTGAGTGCTCAAATTGGTGTGAGGAGGAGGGGGAGGAGGTGTCCTTTTATAAGGGAGGAGAGGGGCACCTTAGGAATACCTCAAAATATTATTTTATATTAATGTCAAAATCAGTTTATAATGGTTCCAAAGGGTCTTATTTCGAAGCTAAAGTGGGTATGGGTTGAAATCCTATCATCCAATAGGATTTAGACAAGTTTAGGATATTATTTTAACCTTATCAATTAGATTTAACTCTAAGTTAAATAATTTAACTTTTACCGTGTCTTTTTGTTTTCTTTCCCTATATGGTTAATACACTTACTATAACATGCCAAACGAACCCCAAATTGTTTATTAATAATATATATATCCTTATCTAAGTCATTTGGAAGAACCTAAGATTTTTAGGAATAGAATAACAATTAATAATATAATATTTGATTTAAAAACTATTTTGTGTCAATTTTGACACTATTTGATATATGATTTTTGTGAAAGTCATAACAGAATTATATGTTAGAACCAAGTTGATTAAATAAACACTAATATATCATAGTAACCTAGAAAATTATTGGAATTCATAAAAAGTCTTAAATTACATTTATTTTGGTATTTATAATGATAATTATGTCAATATTTCATTAATAAGATAATTACTGCATCATCTTTGTGTCATAAATAAATTAACTTATATGATGTCTAAAAATTACAAATAAATTACCATCATGTAGGAAATATTTTTAGCTTTCTAATGAATATTTAAAATCTAATTTATCTTATGTATAACCCTATATTAAAAATGTTTTAGTAAATAAACTTTGATTTTAACTCTTTTAACTCTTCTTTGAATTAAATAATAATAAATGTCCTAATCTAACCCAAGTGGGACTAAATGGTCATATTTTATTCATAAGGTTGTTTTTGGTCGAATTACACTTATCCAATAGAATTAGGACATGTGTTAGGGTAATAGTAATATCATATTTACCCTTAGTTACCCTATTTACTATTAACCGCGGTAAAAAAGTAAAAAGTTACTATTCACCAAAAAATTATTTTTATCTCATTGAACCACATTTTACTTACTGACATCAACCGTGTCTCTCGGATTTTTGAAATTCCATTCACAGAAGCGGTAAAATTAAGTTTTATGAAAAATTCAGTTTTTTTAACTACCACTTAGTAGTTTCACTATTCATCAAAAATTGATGTTTTTCAGAACAATGCCAAAATTTCATCCTAAGATATATTTCATATTCCGAATTCAAAAATGAAGTCTATTTTACCAAATTCATAACATAAAAGTTGCATTAATTAATTTTATAATTAAATCCCGCTGTTAAAACAAATAGCGTGTTTTTAAGAAACAATATCTATCAAAAGATTGACACTTGATTATGTCTAGTTTAAATGTGAAATTACATCCAATGACCAACATTGTATTAAATTGTAAAAATATATTCTAAATATACTTTAAAACCACTTAAATTAATAATTTATCACTATTAATTATTTCGATTAAAAAAGTTGTTTTTAATTAAAATTTAGTAATTTTCACTATTCATCAGAATATGAAAGTTATCTGAAATGTACCAAAATTTCACCTTAGGCTAAATTCGATACTCCGAATCCAAAAATGAAATCCATTTTGAAAATTAAAATTTACAAAATTTCAAAAAGTGGTTATTACTATTCATAACGGCTAGTTTTAATAACATTTTAATAGCATATCGCTGTTTAGTGAAACTCGTTATTGCGTACTACACACGCTATCGAGGAAGGTCGCGATTTCGTGTAATGAAAGGCAAGTCAAGGATGCGTGTTGTGCAAGCTCCTTTTGGTGTAGCGTACAACACAAGACATTAGTGAAATCAAAAGAATATTTTTCATAAAATCTCGGGCTGTTACATTCTACCCCCCTTAAAATGAATTTCGCCCTCGAAATTCATCGGGGTTATAAATGGTTTACTATTCGAAAGTTTCTTTAATAGAAACCCACATCATAAAAAGGAATATCAAAACCAATCTTTAAAAACAAAAGTATGAAATGTAACGGTTACCCAAATAAACTAATCACTGGGTTTCCACATAGGTGAAAATATGGATATGGAAGAGAAATCTAACCATCATGTTCTGATGGATAGTGGTAGAGAACATGGCTATGGAAAAGCCAACAATCACATATCCATAAATTTGTGATGATCTAAGGTACCATCTGATTCATCAGGTATAAGATCACTAGGACAACATTTTTGGTTTTGAAGATCATTTCCCTAAAGTTGAAAATTTGAATTAGAATAAATACTTTATTTATTTTGGTACAATCTCACTGTTGTTCATGCCTTGAACAATTTACACTTCATCTCTTAAATAAATGAAGTTGAATTTGTTATTCGTGAAGTGTTAGCAGATCATGTGATAGAATGACGGGTCATTCCATCTATCTCAAACAAAAGGTTAGCAAAAATTATATACATAAGTCGATCTATAGTGAGATTAATCATACATGGTTCCTAAAATGGACTTATACTTCATATATCATACTGCTTAATATAATAAAACTAGTTTCTTCTAAACAGGGACTTCCTGTAGGCCAGTGGTAGGCGATAAAGGCCAGTCGCACTTCGGTTGTGGGTTCGATTTCCACAGCCTTGTCCGACGCGATGGGCTGTCGCCCGTCCTGCAGGTTGTCATCCCATCGAGAAAACTTATATCCTTATACAATACTAACTTATGTCCAACATAATCCATTCCAATCTTTAGGCTTATCCAAAATACTGCAGTCCACTCTCATAACATAGTGAAAATTATTACCAGAGATTTAACACCATCGTCGATCCCCATATATCATAAGATATGTCTTTTTGGTCACATTCCAAACATTCAAAGGCCTTAATCAAGTATTTTCTTGAATACCCATTGAACCTTAGTGAAAACATGATTGCAGTTAAAATTTAACACCTTCCACATACCAAAATCCTCAAAATTCTATATACTCAAACCATGATATCACTTAGTCCTTATATCAATCATGAGCTCATGCATACAATCAAACATCTCATTATCGTCTTATCCCTTCATTATGCGCATATCATCTACTTTCCAAAAATACCGGTACCATTCATCACATACTTTCAAAACTTAAGGAAAGACAACAATGTAACAATCCTTAGATGTCTCTTTATCCCATAGTACCATGAGATTACTTATACAACATTACACTTGATAAACATGTAATCATTCCACTACATTCTTAAACCATTGACCGAGCTTCAACAATTATTTCATCTCACATATAATTTGTAGTCTCATCATCATCATCAACATACATACTACCCATACGACCATACTGATTCTCTTCATGAGACTTTCCCTTAGGGCATTGGTTTTCATAATGCCCGTACATTCCACATTTAAAACATTTAACTATTGTTGATGTCGTAGCAATACCATTATCCTCATCCCTGGTATTAACTGAACCTTTTCCTTTGCACTTACTGGATTTGTGTCCTTCTTTTCCACACCCAAAGCATCTTCCAGTTCCTTTGAAACATTCTCCTTGATGCCTCTTCCCACATGATTTACATAGGGGAAATTGAACTTTCTTTCCTCTATGATCATCATGAAACTCCATCTTTCTCTTATTAGCCGAGTCAGGAAACTTACCAAATTTTACTTTATTGATCATATTATGAGATTGCTGATTCGGCATAATAATTATGTTTGGACTTCCAAATCCCATTTCATTTGGTTGCTCATGAAGAATATCATTCCATTGTCCATCATATCCTCCATTATCGTGAATCACCTTGTTTCCAGCCATTTTCTAAAACCCAAAAAGAATAGTGTGAGAGGCAAAAATCATAATAAACGGGGAGTAACTTAAATATCTAACATCTTTGGTTTAATCTAATATCGTTACCATGGTTCTAGGACTATATCCTATACGTATACTTATCCTTAGGGGAATCCCTAGACATACCTTAGAAATATATCTAGGGATCTCACTAACATTTTCGCATCCTAGTTTCCAAAGGTTGACTAAACCTTTCCTCTGATACCAACTGTAGAGACCCGAAGCTAGACGTACATTGACATTACATTACTTTTGCGGAATACTTAGTACATAACAAAAACACACACACAAGGATCGTAATAGTTTAGTGTCTTTGGAAACTCGGAATAACATCTTCTAATCGTGGTGAAAGATCTTCAACATCTCCCATAAAGATCTTCCTTTTTTTTACCTAAAACCTTTATTTATATCCTCAGGAAAAGAAAACATAAAAGGGTGAGCTCAAATGCTCAGTAAGGGTAAATAAAAGAAATAAAAATCATATCATATCTTTTTGAAAATCAAAACCTGCAAAAGAGATCATAATATCTTATCATGGAATAAATCATAGAAGTGAAAATGAGATCCCCATAATCATAACATGAAACATGAAACTTTGTGGCATTCACACATAATCATAGAGAATCATTTCTTGTTAGTCAAGACTCATTGCCAAGACTATCTTAGTGGACAATGTCCCTTTCTGAATCGAGTAACCCTCGTTTCAGTCCTGTTTCACTGAACCGGTATAACCTACCATTCCAGCCATGTCTATCTCATGAGATATAAAATCATTACCCAATGCATTGGAGGGAGATATAGGTCCCACCCATCTCATAATGATACCATTCTTATGTGTGCCACAAAATCATAAATCATACATCATTTCATAACCCATGTAATAAAAATGGGATTTCTTAAAACAACATGACATCATAAAACCATTCATATAAGATAAAGGAATTCATAAACATAATTCCATCACAACATAGTCAAATCAATGTAAAAATATGGATAGAAACAGAACCCTTTATTATCTTATATGGAAAATAATTTTGATAAAACACTTGAAATGAATTCTTGAGGAAAATACCCTTTCTTCTTCAAAATCAATTTCTTTTCACAAGACATCATGCAATTTTAAAAGAAATAGATTTTATTAAAAATGGTCATGAAATATTTTGGAGGAGGCTTCATGAAAATAAGGCTTTATAAAACTGTAAAAATACGTTCGTGCCGTTTAAGTTAAAAAAAACATTCTTCGTACTTTTGTCGGAAAAGTCAAAAAGTACCTCGTACGAAAAACATCAAAAGATTCCTTTCATTTCTTTTACTAAAAACTCACCGAAGGGTAAAAATGGATTTAAACAATTGTAGGTGGATGGAAATAATATTACATATTGATGAAACATGGATGTGGATGATAAAATACACCCCAGTAAATACTTATGAATAAATAATCTCGGATAAAAATGAGATTGTGATATTTCCCTTACCTTAGGTCCGATTTGCTTCGTATGTGTCCGAACCTCCTGTATAAAGATTTAAATAATGTCATTGACTTATTACAGAATCATATTCATTGTTATGATATCATATATGGTTCACTTATGACTTTATATTACCCGTTCTTTTGTAAATTCCATGTTAAAGAAGCGTTTTGGGTAAAATCGTTTCATTTATCGTAGGTGTTTTGACTTGTTGTTCTTGACATTATTATTACTTATATCATTATTTACTTACTTCCAGAATATAAAATATGATTTATATATATCATATATATTCAGTATATATATATATATAATAGATAGATAAATGAAATGAAAAACACCGTTCATGGAGACGGTAGTCCGTACGTACGCATGAACGCTGTTTTCCTTTCCTTATTGTCTTGAATGGAAGTAAGTAGATGACATACATATATATATATATACATAAATCCAGTAGCTTTATAATGTCATATATTTCATTATTATTTCTTATATATACTTTATAATCATTCTTAAATGGTTAACATGGAGAATGAATCTCATCGCGTCGTGGAGACGGTAGTCCGTACGTACGCACGAGCGATGATATCATTTCCATAAATATTGAATTGAATTGGAGTGGATTATACAATATATCAGAATCAATATGATGTTGTAATAACTATGTATAGTTATTCTTTACACCATTATACCCATCCATGTAAGGTGGTGGTGGAAAATAGATTACACCACGGCGTGGAGACGGTATTCCGTACGTACGCACGCGCGGTGATTTCTTTTTCTGTAGTATGGATAGATGGTGAAATAGGGTTGTTTCATACTTATAATAACATATCAGTATATGAGTGATAATGATTTTATTACTTCATAATGAAACAACCTAAGAAGAAGAAGTGGAAGAAGAAATAAAGATGAAAGAATTGGTAACGGTAATTACCTCTTCTTTGAAGCGCCTCTTTGAGACCTCCTCTTAGGGAACTACAATTGGTCTTTGAGGAAGACCAGAACCTATAGGATGTTGCTAGAGAAGTGGAGAAGAGATTTTGGCAGGGTTTGGCCGAGCTTGAGTGCTCAAATTGGTGTGAGGAGGAGGGGGAGGAGGTGTCCTTTTATAAGGGAGGAGAGGGGCACCTTAGGAATACCTCAAAATATTATTTTATATTAATGTCAAAATCGGTTTATAATGGTTCCAAAGGGTCTTATTTCGAAGCTAAAGTGGGGATGGGTCGAAATACTATCATCCAATAGGATTTAGACAAGTTTAGGATATTATTTTAACCTTATCAATTAGATTTAACTCTAAGTTAAATAATTTAACTTTTACCGTGTCTTTTTGTTTTCTTTCCCTATATGGTTAATACACTTACTATAACATGCCAAACGAACCCCAAATTGTTTATTAATAATATATATATCCTTATCTAAGTCATTTGGAAGAACCTTAGATTTTTAGGAATAGAATAACAATTAATAATATAATATTTGATTTAAAAACTATTTTGTGTCAATTTTGACACTATTTGATATATGATTTTTGTGAAAGTCATAACAGAATTATATGTTCGAAACAAGTTGATTAAATCAACACTAATATATCATAGTAACTTATAAAATTAGTGGAATTCATAAAAAGTCTTAAATTACATTTATTTTGGTATTTATAATGATAATTATGTCAATATTTCATTAATAAGATAATTACTGCATCATCTTTGTGTCATAAATAAATTAACTTATATGATGTCTAAAAATTACAAATAAATTACCATCATGTAGGAAATCTTTTTAGCTTTCTAATGAATATTTAAAATCTAATTTATCTTATGTATAACCCTATATTAAAAATGTTTTAGTAAATAAACTTTGATTTTAACTCTTTTAACTCTTCTTTGAATTAAATAATAATAAATGTCCTAATCTAACCCAAGTGGGACTAAATGGTCATATTTTATTCATAAGGTTGTTTTTGGTCGAATTACACTTATCCAATAGAATTAGGACATGTGTTAGGGTAATAGTAATATCATATTTACCCTTAGTTACCCTATTTACTATTAACTGCGGTAAAAAAGTAAAAAGTTACTATTCACCAAAAAATTATTTTTATCTCATTGAACCACATTTTACTTACTGACATCAACCGTGTCTCTCGGATTTTTGAAATTCCATTCACAGAAGCGGTAAAATTAAGTTTTATGAAAAATTCAGTTTTTTTAACTACCACTTAGTAGTTTCACTATTCATCAAAAATTGATGTTTTTCAGAACAATGCCAAAATTTCATCCTAAGATATATTTCATATTCCGAATTCAAAAATGAATTCTATTTTACCAAATTCATAACATAAAAGTTTCATTAATTAATTTTATAATTAAATCCCGCTGTTAAAACAAATAGCGTGTTTTTAAGAAACAATATCTATCAAAAGATTGACACTTGATTATGTCTAGTTTAAATGTGAAATTACATTCAATGACCAACATTGTATTAAATTGTAAAAATATATTCTAAATATACTTTAAAACCACTTAAATTAATAATTTATCACTATTAATTATTTCGATTAAAAAAGTTGTTTTTAATTAAAATTTAGTAATTTTCACTATTCATCAGAATATGAAAGTTATCCGAAATGTACCAAAATTTCACCTTAGGCTAAATTCGATACTCCGAATCCAAAAATGAAATCCATTTTGAAAAATAAAATTTACAAAATTTTAAAAAGTGGTTATTACTATTCATAACGGCTAGTTTTAATAACATTTTAATAGCATATCGCTGTTTAGTGAAACTCGTTATTGCGTACTACACACGCTATCGAGGAAGGTCGCGATTTCGTGTAATGAAAGGCAAGTCAAGGATGCATGTTGTGCAAGATCCTTTTGGTGTAGCGTACAACACAAGAGATTAGTGAAATCAAAAGAATATTTTTCATAAAATCTCGGGCTGTTACATTCTACCCCCCTTAAAATGAATTTCTCCCTCGAAATTCATCGGGGTTATAAATGGTTTACTATTCGAAAGTTTCTTTAATAGAAACCCACATCGTAAAAAGGAATATCAAAACCAATCTTTAAAAACAAAAGTATGAAATGTAACGGTTACCCAAATAAACTAATCATTGGGTTTCCACATAGGTGAAAATATGGATATGGAAGAGAAATCTAACCATCATGTTCTGATGGAGAGTGGTAGAGAACATGGCTATGGAAAAGCCAACAATCACAAATCCATAAATTTGTGATGATCTAAGGTACCATCCGATTCATCAGGTATAAGATCACTAGGACAACATTTTTGGTTTTGAAGATCATTTCCCTAAAGTTGAAAATTTGAATTAGAATAAATACTTTATTTATTTTGGTACAATATCACTGTTGTTCATGCCTTGAACAATTTCCACTTCATCTCTTAAATAAATGAAGTTGAATTTGTTATTCGTGAAGTGTTAGCAGATCATGTGATAGAATGACGGGTCATTCCATCTGTCTCAAACAAAAGGTTAGCAAAAATTATATACATAAGTCGATCTATAGTGAGATTAATCATACATGGTTCCTAAAATGGACTTATACTTCATATATCATACTGCTTAATATAATAAAACTAGTTTCTTCTAAACAGGGACTTCCTGTAGGCCAGTGGTAGGCGATAAAGGCCAGTCGCACTTCGGTTGTGGGTTCGATTTCCACAGCCTTGTCCGACGCGATGGGCTATCGCCCGTCCTGCAGGTTGTCATCCCATCGAGAAAACTTATATCCTTATACAATACTAACTTATGTCCAACATAATCCATTCCAATCTTTAGGCTTATCCAAAATACTGCAGTCCACTCTCATAACATAGTGAAAATTATTACCAGAGATTTAACACCATCGTCGATCCCCATATATCATAAGATATGTCTTGTTGGTCACATTCCAAACATTAAAAGGCCTTAATCAAGTATTTTCTTGAATACCCATTGAACCTTAGTGAAAACATGATTGCAGTTAAAATTTAACACCTTCCACATACCAAAATCCTCAAAATTCTATATACTCAAACCATGATATCACTTAGTCCTTATATCAATCATGAGCTCATGCATACAATCAAACATCTCATTATCGTCTTATCCCTTCATTATGCGCATATCATCTACTTTCCAAAAATACCGGTACCATTCATCACATACTTTCAAAACTTAAGGAAAGACAACAATGTAACAATCCTTAGATGTCTCTTTATCCCATAGTACCATGAGATTACTTATACAACATTAAACTTGATAAACATGTAATCATTCCACTACATTCTTAAACCATTGACCGAGCTTCAACAATTCTTTCATCTCACATATCATTTGTAGTCTCATCATCATCATCAACATAAATACTACCCATACGACCATACTGATTCTCTTCATGAGACTTTCCCTTAGGGCATTGGTTTTCATAATGCCCGTACATTCCACATTTAAAACATTTAACTATTGTTGATGTCGTAGCAATACCATTATCCTCATCCCTGGTATTAACTGAACCTTTTCCTTTGCACTTACTGGTTTTGTGTCCTTCTTTTCCACACCCAAAGCATCTTCCAGTTCCTTTGAAACATTCTCCTTGATGCCTCTTCCCACATGATTTACATAGGGGAAATTGAACTTTCTTTCCTCTATGATCATCATGAAACTCCATCTTTCTCTTATTAGCCGAGTCAGGAAACTTACCAAATTTTACTTTATTGATCATATTATGAGATTGCTGATTCGGCATAATAATTATGTTTGGACTTCCAAATCCCATTTCATTTGGTTTCTCATGAAGAATATCATTCCATTGTCCATCATATCCTCCATTATCGTGAATCACCTTGTTTCCAGCCATTTTCTAAAACCCAAAAAGAATAGTGTGAGAGGCAAAAATCATAATAAACGGGGAGTAACTTAAATATCTAACATCTTTGGTTTAATCTAATATCGTTACCATGGTTCTAGGACTATATCCTATACGTATACTTATCCTTAGGGGAATCCCTAGACATACCTTAGAAATATCTCTAGGGATCTCACTAACATTTTCGCATCCTAGTTTCCAAAGGTTGACTAAACCTTTCCTCTGATACCAACTGTAGAGACCCGAAGCTAGACGTACATTGACATTACATTACTTTTGCGGAATACTTAGTACATAACAAAAACACACACACAAGGATTGTAATAGTTTAGTGTCTTTGGAAACTCGGAATAACATCTTCTAATCGTGGTGAAAGATCTTCAACATCTCCCATAAAGATCTTCCTTTTTTTACCTAAAACCTTTATTTATATCCTCGGGAAAAGAAAACATAAAAGGGTGAGCTCAAATGCTCAGTAAGGGTAAATCAAAGAAATAAAAATCATATCATATCTTTTTGAAAATCAAAACCTGCAAAAGAGATCATAATATCTTATCATGGAATAAATCATAGAAGTGAAAATGAGATCCCCATAATCATAACATGAAACATGAAACTTTGTGGCATTCACACATAATCATAGAGAATCATTTCTTGTTAGTCAAGACTCATTGCCAAGACTATCTTAGTGGACAATGTCCCTTTCTGAATCGAGTAACCCTCGTTTCAGTCCTGTTTCACTGAACCGGTATAACCTACCATTCCAGCCATGTCTATCTCATGAGATATAAAATCATTACCCAATGCATTGGAGGGAGATATAGGTCCCACGCATCTCATAATGATACCATTCTTATGTGTGCCACAAAATCATAAATCATACATCATTTCATAACCCATGTAATAAAAATGGGATTTCTTAAAACAACATGACATCATAAAACCATTCATATAAGATAAAGGAATTCATAAACATAATTCCATCACAACATAGTCAAATCAATGTAAAAATATGGATAGAAACAGAACCCTTTATTATCTTATATGGAAAATAATTTTGATAAAACACTTGAAATGAATTCTTGAGGAAAATATCCTTTCTTCTTCAAAATCAATTTCTTTTCACAAGACATCATGCAATTTTAAAAGAAATAGATTTTATTAAAAATGGTCATGAAATATTTTGGAGGAGGCTTCATGAAAATAAGGCTTTATAAAACTGTAAAAATACGTTCGTGCCGTTTAAGTTAAAAAAAACATTCTTCGTACTTTTGTCGGAAAAGTCAAAAAGTACCTCGTACGAAAAACATCAAAAGATTCCTTTCATTTCTTTTACTAAAAACTCACCGAAGGGTAAAAATGGATTTAAACAATTGTAGGTGGATGGAAATAATATTAAATATTGATGAAACATTGATTTGGATGATAAAATACACCCCAGTAAATACTTATGAATAAACAATCTCGGATAAAAATGAGATTGTGATATTTCCCTTACCTTAGGTCCGATTTGCTTCGTATGTGTCCAAACCTCCTGTATAATGATTTAAATAATTTCATTGACTTATTACAGAATCATATTCATTGTTATGATATCATATATGGTTCACTTATGACTTTATATTACCCGTTCTTTTGTAAATTCCTTGTTAAAGAAGCGTTTTGGGTAAAATCGTTTCATTTATCGTAGGTGTTTTGACTTGTTGTTCTTGACATTATTATTACTTATATCATTATTTACTTAATTCCAGAATATAAAATATGTTTTATATATATCATATATATTCAGTATATATATATATATAATAGATAGATAAATGAAATGAAAAACACCGTTCATGGAGACGGTAGTCCGTACGTACGCATGAACGCTGTTTTCCTTTCCTTTTTGTCTTGAATGGAAGTAAGTAGATGACATACATATATATATATACATAAATCCAGTAGCTTTATAATGTCATATATTTCATTATTATTTCTTATATATACTTTATAATCATTCTTAAATGGTTAACATGGAGAATGAATCTCATCGCGTCGTGGAGACGGTAGTCCGTACGTACGCACGAGCGATGATATCATTTCCATAAATATTGAATTGAATTGGAGTGGATTATACAATATATCAGAATCAATATGATGTTGTAATAACTATGTATAGTTATTCTTTACACCATTATACCCATCCATGTAAGGTGGTGGTGGAAAATAGATTACACCACGGCGTGGAGACGGTATTCCGTACGTACGCACGCGCGGTGATTTCTTTTTCCGTAGTATGGATAGATGGTGAAATAGGGTTGTTTAATACTTATAATAACATATCAGTATATGAGTGATAATGATGTTATTACTTCATAATGAAACAACCTAAGAAGAAGAAGTGGAAGAAGAAATAAAGATGAAAGAATTGGTAACGGTAATTACCTCTTCTTTGAAGCGCCTCTTTGAGACCTCCTCTTAGGGAACTACAATTGGTCTTTGAGGAAGACCAGAACCTATAGGATGTTTCTAGAGAAGTGGAGAAGAGATTTTGGCAGGGGTTGGCCGAGCTTGAGTGCTCAAATTGGTGTGAGGAGGAGGGGGAGGAGGTGTCCTTTTATAAGGGAGGAGAGGGGCACCTTAGGAATACCTCAAAATATTATTTTATATTAATGTCAAAATCGGTTTATAATGGTTACAAAGGGTATTATTTCGAATCTAAAGTGTGGATGGGTCAAAATCCTATCATCCAATAGGATTTAGACAAGTTTAGGATATTATTTTAACCTTATCAATTAGATTTAACTCTAAGTTAAATAATTTAACTTTTACCGTGTCTTTTTGTTTTCTTTCCCTATATGGTTAATACACTTACTATAACATGCCAAACGAACCCCAAATTGTTTATTAATAATATATATATCCTTATCTAAGTCATTTGGCAGAACCTTAGATTTTTAGGAATAGAATAACAATTAATAATATAATATTTGATTTAAAAACTATTTTGTGTCAATTTTGACACTATTTGATATATGATTTTTGTGAAAGTCATAACAGAATTATATGTTCGAACCAAGTTGATTAAATCAACACTAATATATCATAGTAACCTAGAAAATTAGTGTAATTCATAAAAAGTCTTAAATTACATTTATTTTGGTATTTATAATGATAATTATGTCAATATTTCATTAATAAGATAATTACTGCATCATCTTTGTGTCATAAATAAATTAACTTATATGATGTCTAAAAATTACAAATAAATTACCATCATGTAGGAAATCTTTTTAGATTTCTAATGAATATTTAAAATCTAATTTATCTTATGTATAACCCTATATTAAAAATGTTTTAGTAAATAAACTTTGATTTTAACTCTTTTAACTCTTCTTTGAATTAAATAATAATAAATGTCCTAATCTAACCCAAGTGGGACTAAATGGTCATATTTTATTCATAAGGTTGTTTTTGGTCGAATTACACTTATCCAATAGAATTAGGACATGTGTTAGGGTAATAGTAATATCATATTTACCCTTAGTTACCCTATTTACTATTAACCGCGGTAAAAAAGTAAAAAGTTACTATTCACCAAAAAATTATTTTTATCTCATTGAACCACATTTTACTTACTGACATCAACCGTGTCTCTCGGATTTTTGAAATTCCATTCACAGAAGCGGTAAAATTAAGTTTTATGAAAAATTCAGTTTTTTTAACTACCACTTAGTAGTTTCACTATTCATCAAAAATTGATGTTTTTCAGAACAATGCCAAAATTTCATCCTAAGATATATTTCATATTCCGAATTCAAAAATGAAGTCTATTTTACCAAATTCATAACATAAAAGTTGCATTAATTAATTTTATAATTAAATCCCGCTGTTAAAACAAATAGCGTGTTTTTAAGAAACAATATCAATCAAAAGATTGACACTTGATTATGTCTAGTTTAAATGTGAAATTACATCCAATGACCAACATTGTATTAAATTGTAAAAATATATTCTAAATATACTTTAAAACCACTTAAATTAATAATTTATCACTATTAATTATTTCGATTAAAAAAGTTGTTTTTAATTAAAATTTAGTAATTTTCACTATTCATCAGAATATGAAAGTTATCCGAAATGTACCAAAATTTCACCTTAGGCTAAATTCGATACTCCGAATCCAAAAATGAAATCCATTTTGAAAAATAAAATTTACAAAATTTTAAAAAGTGGTTATTACTATTCATAACGGCTAGTTTTAATAACATTTTAATAGCATATCGCTGTTTAGTGAAACTCGTTATTGCATACTACACACGCTATCGAGGAAGGTCGCGATTGCGTGTAATGCAAGGCAAGTCAAGGATGCATGTCGTGTAAGCTCCTTTTGGTGTAGCGTACAACACAAGACATTAGTGAAATCAAAAGAATATTTTTCATAAAATCTCGGGCTGTTACAGATAGTCTGCCTTGATATGTCTTTTGTGCTTACATTCAAAGCAGACAATTTCATCAGCCTTGTCACTTCTTTTCCAGTCCTTCTTCTAATTTCTTTTTTGGTCATAATTTCCCTTGAAGTTAGGTTTTTTGAAAAATTTCTTCTTCTTGTAAAATCTTTTAAATCTTCTGGCTAATTGAGCCATCTCCTCATCACTGTCAGATGATGATTGTTCACTGGTGGAACTTTCTATAGAAGCTTCCAGATTCCCTTTGTCTTTGTGTTTAGAGGTGGTGATCTTGAATGCAATAGATTTCTTCTTTGGTTCATCCCCCTCTTCCTTGTTGAATTTCAGTTCTCCTTCATACATCATTAGTTTCCCAATGAGTTCTTTTACAGGCAGCCTACTGATGTCGCATGATTCTCTAATAGAGATAGAGGTTCCCCTCCATCTATCGGGTAGAAATCTAAGAATTCTCATGATTTGTTCCTTGGCAGTGACTTCTCTTCCAAGAGAGATCATTGTGTTGACAATCTCATTGAACCTAAGATACATGTCAGAAATATGCTCATCAGATTTCATTTTAAAATTATCATATTTGATAGTATAAGTATTAAGTCTCATTTCTTTTACACTAGATTTTCCTTCATGTGAGACAGACAGGGTATCCAAAATTTCATGGGCAGTTTTACAAGTAGAAATTCTATTGAATTCCTCATCTCCTAAGGAGAAGTTTAAAGCATTAATAGCTTTTCAATTGTTATTGTTGGCAGTTTTGGTAGGTTCATCCCATGTGATTCTATCAGTAGCAGGAATCTTATATTCATCTATAATGGAAGACCAAATTTCAAAAATCATACTCTGTAAATGAATTTTCATTTTAATTTTCCATTGAGCATAGTTGGTTCCATTAAATAATGGTGGTATGTTGATTGTAGCACCTTCCAATCTATTATCCATAATAACATAATAGGTTTAAAGAGCTAGAAATTTGGAATTAATAGAAATTTATAGATATTTAAAGTAAAACTATAATCACAGTTGAATAAGATTAAACAGAGTCCTAATAAACTCCTCTAATACCAAATGTTGGTCAGAGTAGATTACTTAATAGGGGAGGGGTGAATTGAGTAACTATAAAAATTTCTGTAAAAATTATTTCCCCAAAAATTAGATACAGCCCAGTTAATCAAGGTTATACTGTTATAATAGTTTGACTATTTAAATAACTTCTTAGAAGATTGATTAATTCTCAGTAATCTTAATAGTTATTAATATTACTTTTGAATCTAATTTACTAAGACAAAGCAATTATAACTTCATTTCAAGATTAACTATCAAAGTTAATTTAGTGATTTCTGAGTTATATAGAAAAGTAGTAAAATAGAGAGAACTAAATTAAGTAGCACAGTGGATATGAAACAAGTGGTTTAGTCTCAAGTTGATACCTAATCCACTCCACTTGGTGATCACCTGTCACGAAGCAGTTTATATAAATAAACTTTGATCCATACCCTGGATTGGGGTTAAACAACAGTGCACAGGACTGTCTAGGTTACACAAGGACCTCTTCCATAGTTCTTCGTGGGTACGGACGACCGGGCCACACAGGGACCTCTTCCACACTTATCAGTGAGTATACACGAGAGTAAAAGAATGTTTAAGTAAGGATATATTGTATCCTTCAGTTTGATGCAGAAGATAGAGCGTGTTGCTATACAGATACACACTCTTCTCAAAAGTTAAGTTAATAAAATTATACACAGTAGAGTAGAAAGATTTAGATAGGTTTATAAGTGCTCTGAGTGTTGGTCTTTGCAGCTCGGGACTTCTGAGATGAAGCAGATGCAGAACTCGAGTCCTCGTCTGGAAAACAGAGTGTCGTAAGTCAGACATATCCATCTTGTGATCTTCGTGATGTTTGACAGTGTGAAGATGTTATCGGGATTTCAGTATGCTTCATGTAATCGAGTTGTATGCAATAATCCTTTCTTCAAAAATTTCTCTATGTGTGTTCTTTGTTTTCGTGCTCATGCCCACTTGGTTTTCTTTCATGTGTTTTCTTCTATTTTAGTTTCTGGGATGCACTACTCTTTTATCTTGGAGTGCATGTGTTGGATCCGAAAGTTTGCATGTATTCTACACCTCGTACCTCGTATTATCTGATGATATGTCTACAAATAAACATTAATTATGTCAGTGCATTAAAATTTTCAAATATGATTGTTAGAGATTAAATTAAAATACAAAAAAATATATTAGGAAACGGTGTCACGTTATATCATGGAAACGATATCTCCTTCACACGGTGTCTGGATTGGTCACAGTATCTGAATGTCACGGTGTCTCACGGTCACGGTGTCTTGCGGTCATGGTGTCTCGCAATCACAATGTCTTTTTCACAGTGTCTGGATGTCACGGTGTTTGGATGTCACGGTGTCTGGATGTCACGGTGTCTCCCGGTCACGGTGTCTACTTGTTCATGGTGTCTGCTTGTTCACAGTGTCTACTTGTTCACAGTGTCTGCTTGTTCACAGTGTCTTGTTCATGGTGTCTGGATGTCACGGTGTCTCGCGGTCACGGTGTCTGTTTGTTCACGGTGTCTGCTTGTTCATGGTGTCTGCTTGTTCATGGTGTCTGCTTCACGGTGTCTGATTTACTTTTCTAGAAATACATAACCACTAGCAGACTCACAGTGTCTCAGACTTTTTAAAATAACTGTATTCAGACTTAATCAATGATGATCATAGAATGGATTAGACTTAATCATTTGTCAAAGAAGGTATTATAAAAGTAAATCAATTATAGTATAAATTAATTAAACTGAATGTTGAGCAATTAAGATCTTGAATGTCTCTTCTTAAATAATGAGAATACTTTAAATAATAATACACATGATTTGATATAATTTACAGGATTTAACCAGGGTGAATAGGATTTGTGATCATTAAAACATGATTAGTACATGAGGAGTCCAACACTACTGTAACTAAGAAGTTGGCTATGTTGGCATACCATGGGCGATCACTCACTGAATAGAGGTGCTCATTAGGAAATGAATCAGACACAGAAAGGTGATTTGAGTTGTCTTTGAATTCCATCCTAGAGATATGATCTACTACAACATTTTCAACACCCTTTTTATCCTTGATTGTGAGTTCAAATTCTTGTAATAGAAGGACCCACCTAATCATTCTAGCCTTAGAATCTTGTTTTTGGAAGAGGTATTTTAGTGCAGAATGGTCAGTGAACACAGTGATGGGGGATCCTAAGAGGTGGGTCCTAAAATTTTCTAAGGCGAACATAATATCAAGTAACTCCTTATCAGTGGTGGTGTAGTTGATTTGTGTGTCATTTAAATATTTGCTTGCATAAGCAATGACACATGGATTTTTCTCACACTATTGTCCTAAGACTCCTCCTACAGCGAAGTCACTCACATCACACATGAGCTCAAAATGAAGTTTTCAATTTGGAGACTGCATGATAGGTGGAGATATAAGAGCTAACTTGAGTGTAGAGAATGATTCCTCACAGCTTTTTGTCCATAAAAATGGATCATCTTTCACCAATAGAGCACAAAGTGGTTGAGAAATAGAGCTAAAATTCCTAATAAACCTTCTATATAAACCAGAATGTCCTAAGAAAGACCTCACTTCCTTAACAGTTTTGGGTGATGGAAGCTGACGAATGATGTCAACCTTGGCTTTATCAACTTCAATCCCCCTTCTCAAGACTAGATGGCCAAGAACTAGTCCCTCTTTAACCATGAAATGGAATTTTTCCCAGTTTAGGACTAGATTATTTTCTTCACATCTTGGAAATACTCTCTCCACATTCCTCATGCATGCCTCAAACGTATCCCCAAACACAGAGAAGTCATCCATGAAGACCTCTAGAAAATCCCCTACCATGTCTGAGAATATTCTCATCATGCACTGCTGGAAGGTTCCAGGGGCATTGCATAACCCTAAGGGCATGCATTTGAAAGCAAAGGCTTCGAATGGACATGTGAATGTAGTCTTCCCTTGATTCTCTAGGTAGACCTCAATTTGATTATACCCCGAGTAACCATCTAAGAAACAGTAGAAGGCGTGACCTGTGACTCTCTCATGGACTTGGTTAATGAATGGTAAGGTGAAATGGTCCTTCTTGGTAAATGAGTTTAGCTTCCTATAGTCGATGCAGACTCTCCAGCCACTACTCACCCTTGTTGGAAGAATCTCTCCATCCTTATTGGTTATCAATGTGATTCTATATTTTTTTGGAACCACTTGGATTGAGATGAACCACTCACTCTTAGCTATGGGGTATATGATACCATCTTTTAATAATTTCAAAAGTTCTTTTCTCACTACTTCCATGAGATTAGGATTGAGTCTCCATTAAGGTTGACGACATGGCTTTGAATCAGATTCCAGAACAATCCTATGAGTCCCGATAAGTGGGATAATCCCAGGAATATAAGACAGGGTCTATACAATGGATTTCTTGTGTTTTATAAGGAAATATAGAATCATATTCTCATGATCAGCTTGAATATAAGAAGAAATGACAATAGGATGTGTTCTATTTTCTCCTAGGAAGGCATACTTATGTGCAGAAGCAAGTTCTTTCAATTCAAGAACAGGTTGGTTCAAAATTTCAGCAGAATATTGGGACATTAGCACAAGATCAATTTTTTTTAGAGTTTCATATAGGATTGATTCCCCACATGTAGAATTTTTAGCTACTAGATTGTCTTGATCATATTTAGGGAAGGAAGTTGGAGTGGTCTCCATGAATGTGGTTTCTTGAAATATTTCACTGATTTTTGGTCCTAAGATTTCATCATAGGATCAATCTGAAAGTGATTCTATCCAATGAGATAAACTTCCTTCATGTGAACAAAGGAAATTAATCTCATCCTGACTTAAACATTCCTCAAATAATCCTTGATGTTCTATGGATTTATTATCAACGCTTCCTATCATGATTACTTCATGAATTTCCCCATCATCCCCTATTTGTGATCTTTCATTATAGATGTTCAAGTCTAGACTCATGTTTCCAAAGGTGATGGTCATGTTCCCATTTCGGACTCGAATAACATAGTTGATTATTGCAAGGAAGGGACGATCAAAGATTATTGGGGTCTGTTCCTTGTTGCCTAAGTTAGGATTGTTATCAAGGACAATAAAGTCAGCATGGTATATGAATTTTTCTACTTTTACCAGAACATCCTTTAAAATCCCTTTTGGATCCCTAATGCTACGATCAGAAAGTTGAAGTGTGAAAGATGTGAGTTGGATCTCTTCCAGGCCTAACTGGTAGTACACAGCATAGGGAATGAGATTGACACTGGCACCTAGGTCACACAAGGCTTTGAAAACTTTGTTCTCTCCTAGTTCAACATTGATGTAAGGACATCTTGGGTCTTTCATCTTTCGTAGAAGGGTTCCTTGGATTGTTGTGATAACATTTGCTGCTAGAAGGACTTGGTTCTTATGTAAGAATTTCCTTTTAAATGTTCAAAGGTACTTAAGGTATTTTGATTATGCAGGAATGGTTTGAATATAATCAAGGATTGGAATGTTCAACTTGACTTGTGAGAATATTTCCTTCAATGTTTCATTCAATTCAGGCTTGGTTTTCCCCCTTATGCGTTGAGGAAATGATGCAGGTTGTAGGTTTGTTTGTTGAAGGGTTGTTTCTTTCACATTGCTATCAGTTTCTTTAGTTTGATCATGTGGTTAATTTGAATTTTCATTAGATTTTGAAGCTTCACGTGGTTTATGACTTATTTTTTTAGGTTTCTCAATCGATTTCCCACTTCTTAAAACCGTCACAGCCTTTAGTTGTTCATGAGTTGTTTGAGTACAACTTGACTCTCCCCTTAAATTTGAGGGTGGTACCGCCTGAGTAGGCATGGGTGCCTTTCTAGTTTTGATGGTTTGAAGTTCTTATTTAAGGGAAGAGAATTCTAAGTTCATTTTGTCCATTTTTTTACACAACTGTTCAAGGATTGGAAGAGGGATAGATTGAGTGGGGGCTTGTGTTGGTTGGTTTATCCTAGGAGGATACTTTGGTTGTTGGATGGGTTGTTGGTATTGGACAGGAGGATGTTGGTATTGGACAGGAGGATGTTGGTATTGGACTGGTTATAGTTGTAATTGGTTATAGTTTTGGAAATTTTGTGTAGGGTAGGGGTTCAGTCCTTGTGGTTGGCTAGGTTGTTGGTTATCTTTCCAGCGGAATACTGGGTGGTCATTATACCTTGGGTTGAATGTGTTTTGGTATTGGGGATTTTAAAAGTTTAGAGCATTGACCTCCGCTGGTGGTCCTCCTAGAAGAACATCTTTAATGGAAGGGATGGTTGGACAGTTTTCAGTCTTGTGGTCATGTTTGTCACAAATTGTGCAAACAGAGTCAGCAGTTTGAATTTCATGGACCTTCCTAAGATCGATCTCCTCAACCTTCCTAGTGAGTGCATCAAGTTTCGCTCTAAGGCTTTCCTCCTACCTAAGTGTGTGGATTCCACCAGATTTGGGTGGATTATCATAGTAAGATGATGTTCCCCATGTTTTATTTTGTTCAGCAAGGTTTTCAAGATACTCGTAAGCATCATTTGGGGCTTTGTTTTTGAAAGTTCCATTACATGTCATGTTGATGAATTGTTTGTTCCCCGGATCCAACCCTTCATAAAAAATTATCACTTGTTCAGGAATAGAAAAAACATGGTGTGGAACCATGTTTACAGTGTCTTTGAACCTCTCCCATGTTTCGTAGAATGAATCTCCCTCTTTTTCAAAAAAAATTAAATGCTCTTTTTAAGTGAAATTGTTTTGTGGTGGGGAAAGTATTTTTTGTATAATTCTCTTTGTAGTTGGTCCCAAGAGTTGATGGATGATGGTATCAAATTTTTTAGCCAATTTTTAGCTCGATCCTTTAAAGAAAAGGAAATAGCCTCATCTTATCTGATTCTAGTTGATTTGGGGGACACATGGTTTCTACAATGTCATTGAACTCCTTAACGTGAAGGTAGGGCATCTCGGACTCCATTCCATAGATTGTGGGAAGGTGGTTTAGGACATGGGGTTTAAAGATGTAATTGGAATCTCCTAGGGAATTGTGTCTAATGCATGAGGGGGCATTGGTCTAGGTAAGTGTGAGGTAGTCATTCATGGTTTGATCGACTGCATCCCCCAAGTTTGGGGCTGCCTTATTTGGATTTCCATTTGGGTTCCCACCCGGGTTTATGAGTTGGTTTCTTCGAAGACCTTCCATTGAAATGGGCTCAATTTTTTACTCTGGAGTATTAGGAAGATTAGGGTCTAATGTAAAGAGTTACCTAGGTGTACTTGACTCCCAAACCCAAGGACTATCCACCCTAACTAGACGGTTTGATTGGTCACGAGTGTAGGCAGACATGCGCCAAAAGAAAAAAAATGAAAAAGGGAAAAGATAAGAGAATTTGGATGAGAATAGAAGAAATGGGGGAGAATTGAATGGGTTTTTAAGATGACTTACTTAGGTCCCCGGCAATGGTGCCAAAATTTGGTCTCGCCCAAATTTACCCAAGATTTTAGGGTTAAGCGGTTGCTTGTAGTTTAACTTTGGTTATCGAATCCTCATAGACCTAAGAAGAAACCTATAGACACGTACATTCTATGGACTGTTTTTTGGTATGAAGTGGCCAAATTTGGGTTGATTTTATATGGGTTTAATTGAACACTAATATTATTAATTGAATTCAATTTAAAATAATGATTTGATCCTAGGTTATCACTTGGGGTGGATTGGATAAATTCCTTTTTTAATGATTTCAATTTCATTAACTCGAGAAGGATTCATTCAATGAATTCAAACTAACCTCATCACTTACTGGTTAAACACCTTCACAAACACATGCTAATAACCTATAAACTTGTAGGATCATTTTCATGAGCACTCCAAGGTAAAATATCTTATTATCACATAAAATTGGGGTGAATAACTTCAATATGGAAGAGGAAGAGAGAAAATCATTGAATAAAAGAAACTCAAATAAAAGAAGTTAATAATCATTTGGAGAGTGAGAAATAACATTCGATCCAGCCCCTTGATACTCCCTTGGATCAATCCATAAAAGAGGTAGTTCTCCATTGATGACATGTTCTCAATGGAAGCGGGAAGTAGACTTATGAGGGTGGAATTAAAGAAGTAAAAACAACAAAATAACGATCACTCCACTGTTGTGTGATAAATTTCACAAGGTATGGTGTGAATAAATTCACACCTTTAGGAAACGGTATCAACATGATGTGTATAAGAACAGAATAAGAGGAAAGTAATAACTTTTATTAAGAACTAAGGTGAATTGAACAACTTACATGTGAAAGAAAAACTTGAGACAACAAAATCGCAGCATAACATTACAATGAAATAAAGCTCAAAAGATCCCTCAATCCTCCAAAACCACTAACTTAAATAGTAATTTTTAGAGCCTTGGGTCGATCCCCCATCTGTCCAAGTCTCTTTAATTAATGGTGGTAGACCTAGGGTGGTGGAAAGTAAGGGAGAGGAGACTTTTCCACCCTTGACATGAAGTTGCATCCATCTTTCATCCACTAAACAGATGCACCTCGATGGCCTTCTAGATGTCCTAATTGGAGTGGGGCATAGAATAAAAAAATAGAGCTCTAGATTTCCCATAACCATCTATAAAGTTTAAGCCCAAAATATTTTATGTATTACGAGATATGTGTAAAATGGTGGTCTGTTTTTCTGGGCCACAGAATTTGGTCCAGAAATTTATTTTTAATTTGGGCTGCCTAGAACTCCATTCAAACATCCGAATTAGCTTTGGGAACTGTTGAATGAAATGTTCCCCATGATTTAATCTATATTCATTTAACTTTTGAGAAAAATTGAGCTTGGATCCTGGCCTCTACAGTCTCTTTATTGGGATGTTGTCCAGTTTACTTTGCCCAGAATGTGTTGCCATGAAAGCCCATTTTGGCGGTCTTCCAATGTGAATCTTCAGATACTTAAAAAGTATTAATTTTTCCTTATATCATGAGATACATTAAAATAAAATCAAGGCCATTTTGGGTACTTTAAATGATGTTAAAAAAATGTACCATGTAATAGTGCATTTTAAGAAGGAATTACAATTATAATATGAAATAATGTTCAAAGTTTAAAATACACTAAAATGGTGTTTATGAATAATAAATCATGTGAATATTATATATATTAACAATGAATATTAGCCTCATTTAGTATCTAATCAGGGAATATCTCCAAGAGGAATGAAATGCCCCAACAACCCATGTTATTTTGTGAATTCTTTGTTGCATGTGGCATTGACTTCATGGGATCTTTTCCAAATTCATTTGGCTTTGTGTATATCTTATTAGCTATTGACTATGTCTCTAAATGGGGGGAATAAAAGGCTACCAAGACTAATGACTCTCAAGTGGTTTTTGATTTTGTGAGGTCCCATGTTTTCAGTAGGTTTGGTTTCCCCAATTCATTATTAGTGATCAGGGTTCACACTTTTTCAATCGTAACATGAAAAACTTGATTCGTAAGTATGGGTTTGTTCATAAAGTTTCCACTGCACATCACCCTCAAACTAACAGACAAGTAGATATTTCAAATCATAAAGTTAAGTGAATATTGGAAAAAACAGTATAACCCAATAGGAAAGATTGTATTTTGTGCCTGGATGATGCACTTTGAGTGTATCGTGCAGCTTTTAAAACCCTCATTGGAATGTCACCATGCAGGAATGTGTTTGGAAAGGCTTTTCACCTTCCAATAGAGGTAGATCACCGTGCATATTGGGATGTTAAACAATGTAATATGAATCTCTCAAATACAAGTGAACATATAAAGTTTCAAATTTAGGAGTTGGAATAAATTTAGTGTGATGCATATGAGAACTCCCGAATCTATAAAGAGAAGACAAAGGATATCCATGATGAGATGATTCATCAGTGGAAGTTTCATATTGGTGAGAAGGTCCTCATGTACAATTTCAGGCTAAAGCTTCACTCAGGTAAGCCTTATTCCCAATGGATCGGTCCTTACATTGTTACTAATGTTTACCCTTTAGGTGCAATATAGGTTTTGCATGAGAAGAGTGGCCAAAGTATTACCATCAATGGGAAGAGACTTAAACACTTTTACAAGGATTTTTTGGAGCATCCAATGGAGGAAATAAACCTTCAAGAAGCAATATAGAAATGAAACCCACCAGGTTTTATCCTTCCTTCCCACATTCTCTTTTATTACAGTGAGGACATTGCACACTCTAGGTGTGGGGGTTGGTACATTCTGGGTTTCATTAGGATTTTCATTATCTTTCTTCTTTCTTCTCTTTTTTGCTTGCTGAATAGTATTTTTACTTTTCCCCACCTTGTTGAGTTCATTAGGATTTTCATCGTATTTCTTCTTTCTTCTCTTTTTTCACTTGCTAAATAGTATTTTCACCTTTCCCCCTCTTTTACTCACCAAATCATGGAACTTACTAAAAATGGATGTCGAAATTCCTGATTCCATGTTGTTTTAACATTTAATGAAAATTTGTCTTAATTATGGAATGAATTTTTTCATGAATTTAACATTAGGGTGATTTTTAGTGAATTTGTTGTTTTTCAATGATATAAATGGTTGTATCTCTATAAAACCTTTCAAATGAATGATACCCTTTGTGTAAATAGTTTTTGGGAAAATTATGTCACTAATATCTCCACATATCTTTTCACCTAACCATGAAGTGTGAAAATTTCTTACTTAATATAAGGTAAATATAAGTTAGGTTAATTTTTATCAGCTTTCTAAAATTATTTTTTCATACGTTCATTCCTTATCCAATATGTTTTATTACTGTATCGAATTGACCTATGCGTGTGAACCTGTTATCTGGCTGTTGTATACCCTCAAAAAAATAAAAACAAAACAAAACAAATAATATTGATAATAATAATAAATAATGAGGTGAGTGATGAAATGTACAAAAAACGGGGATATCTAGGTTAAGAGATTATGATTTGACTTCCAAGAAAGCTTAAGTGAGTGGGTATTGAAATTTTATTGCAAAGGATGTAGGGTAGGTTCGGTGGAAAGAATATGGTAAGCGGAAAAAATTTAAAATAACCTATATTTACTGAATAGAAATGGAAATACTAGCATGAAATGGTTTTTACACACACAAGTGGAGAGTTAGTGTCATGGTTGAATTTTGAATTTCTTGCTCATATTGTTATCATGCATCTCTTTGAATTCTGTTCTTATACAATTTATGAGACATCTTTTTCCCTGATCACTCGGGATAACTCCTTGGTGTGGTTTTTTGCTTTGATCACATTACTATAATGAATTAAAATTTCATTGAATGATAAATCTTCATGATGTTGGGAATATATACATGTATTATTTCTTTAATGGAAATGTGACTTTGCGTAGGAGTGAAAATGTTTAGGTGTGCGGGTATGATCGAACCGTGATTCACTATTTTATTTCACCCTTACACCCCTGTATTAAACTGATTTTTGTATTGTAAATTCCAATTATTATAAAAAAATTATTTCATTTTTGATTCAATAATTTAATGTTTATCACTATTAAAAAGGTTTATTTCACTTGTTTTGATGTTTTCATTGTAGTTGGAGGTGATTTGGAGGGCCTAGGATGAGTTTAAGAAAAATGGGTCAAACTGTGTACTATTCCAAGCATGCCATTGGACTCAAACGAACACTACAGCTAATCTATGCATTCAATTGGGATGAAATTTTGTAATATGATCTGAAATTCAGAGGGATACAATTTATAAAGACACCCAATCCCAATTCATCCATTAAGTGGGGAAACCAAAGTAATTTTTTCAGGGAACCGAATCTGCTCAAAGTAAAAAAGTTGTGTTTTGTATTTTGTTCATATCTTGAGCTTTAGTTTTCCAAATGGTTCCAAATTTTCAGTGGAGATATTCAAGAAGTGGGTAAAAAACTTTTCAATTTTTTTCCAAAGAGAGATAAGACTATCTTTACACTTAAAATCATGGTCTAAGTGGTTTCTTGAAATTTGAGTGCCCAAAACCACCTTCCACTTTGCCTATAAAATGGTACATTGGGAACCCCAATTGTAAGTTCAACTAGGAAGAAAAGCTATGAAATTTTAGAGACCCAAAATATTCCTCTCCTCATTCTTAGAAGTTATGAAGGATATGGAAAGTTCTTCTTCAACATATATGGAATCCTCCGTTTCCATGGAGTTCTAAACTCCTTGTGATCACCTGAGGAGGAATGTGATGTAAATATCGAGCTTTATGTTTATAATATTTGAATGGTATTTTTAATTCCAAGTTTGTATGTTATCTTTATTCATCCTATATTCTTATTTAATTGAGTTATGTACTAGTATGTAATGCTCAAACTCATATGAACATGTTTGGGGGTACCCATTCATGTGATGTTTTACACATCGTTCACAACTTCTTATTTCTTCTTTCAATTGCGGCGTTTGTGTGGTTCATATTGGTCAATTGAACTCTCATAAACACTATCATAGTCATGTACTTTCATTTCATGGTAACACATTAAAATAATATACAAACCTAGATAGAATTTTGAGTTCTTCATGTGTTGCCTTGGTGAGTTTTGGTTGTGAAGTTGAACACAAATCACCAAATCATCAGTGGTAACCGGTGAATCATTTTTTGTTTTTGACTGAACCCTAGGAGGTATCCTAGTATAAACTCAGTAAAATTATGGTTCTAGGTGTTACAAACCAAGGATTAAAAGATCTATACCCATTCTCTTGAAGTGATGAAGGATGAGCATCATGATAATTCCCCGGGTTGATCACGCTTAATCAAATATGTTAATTTCCATTTTATTTTTTTGCTCATTTTTATCTATTGTCTTATTAAATCAACAACCCCCATGTTTTCTTAAATCCCTTTCCCCTTTTATTTTAATAATCAAAACCTTTATTTTAAAATTAATGATCCAAGGCTTCGTAGAGAGATGACCTAAGGTTCCTCCTATACAGTAGAAATTCTAGTAAAACTAAACATCTATTTGACGTGCTCGACAACACGATCACCCAATATGGGTTCTCACCCCACTCATGATCCCATAACCAAAGAAAAATGTTCTCTATATATACAAAAAATTGATCAGTGTGGGGAATCATTCTCAGAACTACGTATGGCTTGATTCTCACTTTGATGAGATACATAGTGATTCCCAAACCCTATGTCTTGATCCTAGCCACAATACAAAAAAAATCCCTCCCTGCGTATGGGTCAAGTATGTTTAGGAAACATTTATCCCTGTTCTTTAGTGATTTCGAAATGAAATGTTCCTTCCATATTCAGGCACCTTCCTTACACAAATCAAACTCTGTGTCTAGAAAAATATAAATCTCCATAAGCTTCCCTTAGCCATCAATGATGGAATGCCAGATTCTTGAGGACACCTTTGTTTTGACTATGAAAAATATTCCCTAGTTTGGATCTGCATAAGTTTCCCTCAAAATGCCTATTAACTGTAGGTACATTCGTCCTCATGATAGACCTCTTTTATCTCTATAATCCCCAATGACTTTATTCTAGAAACCGCTTTTCGAACATGGTTTGCAGTCATTCTGTGCATACTTTTCCCATATCACATTTTTGGATCCGGTATCCCCTAGATTATATCTTACAACCTTCCATCTTCATGCCTAAAGGATGATGGAATATTCTCGATCAGATCACCATGGAATGGAAAACCACTAATCTTCTCGTCTGGTCCATACAACATTAAACTGTAAGGCAACATCCCTATAACATGATGGTAAACTATGCTGCCAAAGTCCTTATAGCATGACATTAAACTGCATAACACACGGTTAATTTTGCATGACCTATTACCTATATAGGAGTTGGGTCCATGAAAATGTACCTAGTACTATCTATGAAGACTCTCATTATTCCAATCCCATACTAGGATGAAATATGAAAATTCCCTTCCTTTATGTAAGAATTAGATCTATATAGGGGTCTAATCCTTTCTCAAGGATTCATTGGTCATGGCTATCGGGCCTAACCATGAGTTCTCATTGACATCAATCATTTCCCTCCATGAAATCCAATTGAGGTGAAAATGTTGCCACATGTTCCCTATTGTGCACTCTTGTGTGGATTTAAATTATTTCCCAAGTTGTCTCTTGTTTCTCACATCGAGTGTGACTCATGTTAGCTTAGAAGGTCCATAGAGTCACTTTGATTAGCATAATTGAGTTGCATATTCCTTTATTCAAAGACATGAAACTTTCCCCAGTGGTATAACCCTAAATTGTAAAACATCCAAGTCCATACCACATGACTCAAAACTACTTAGGTGGCCCATTTATTGTCGTCTCTATCTTCCCTACTCTTGAGAGTTCAACCCATGTAGAAGTCTTTGGCACACAAACCATCTGTGCCTCGGAATATTAATACCCTATTTCTTGTGTATGAGTCTGATTTACATAGAAGATTCTAAAACATGTTTTGGGGTTTATGGACACATACTAAGAATAAAATTCTCTTCTCCCTACACGCAAGTTATATCTATATAGGGAGTTTCACATTCATGTCCTATAAGCCTTGTTTGGGACTATTACTCTTAGAACTATTGGTCAAAGTTGTTCGACCTAAAACTTTAGCAGCACCGTTTGGTCCTATAAGACCATAAAACTGCCAATAAAAAGAGATGTAACACTTGTCAGGTTAAAAACCTGCAAAGGGAGACCTAGGAAAAAGTAAAGTCTCCACTCTATAGGTCATATGATCTAAGAAAAATATAGATCATTTTTATTAATCCTATTATTGCAAGTTAAATACACTAATACCTGGACATTCTAACAAGCAATTCAAATCCAGTATTACTATTAAAATTGCAAGGTAAAGTTGGAATGAAGTGACGAACGATTGAGAACAAATCCCTTTTCATTTCATATATTAAGGAGACAGAGGAGCATTCACAACTCTGGGTTTCTCTATATAAGTGAATCATTATTCTTAAAATATTTTCTCAGAAGATTTATAGAGCTTAATTATTACATGGTTAGAGTCCTCTACCGCTCGACATAACTCAGACAGTATTCCAGCCTCTATTTCCACATCATCTCAAAGCGCTTACACCCTCTCAATAGCATCCAACTCGTCCTTCTCTGCCTCTTGCACCAATTTTTTCTCTTTATTATGCGATGCTTCAACATGAGCTAGTTCTTGATTGAGTTGATCTATCTCTTGATGGAGCGGTTCCACCAAGTTACTCTATTCTAAAACTCATCTTTGGTGTTGGGATACTACTTCGGCTTGTTCAGAGGCCTCATTAAGCAGAATATTTCTGGTTGCAGCAAAATGGGTGATAGACTCTGCGGTTGTGAGTTGAGACTGTAACGCGCTCACCCTCTCTCAGATGGAAACTGCCTCTTTCACCTTGGTATATATGACGTGGTATTTGATCCCACCATAACCAAGCACAGAGAATATATAGTGCGGATTGGGTAGTTTTGATGGAAGATTTGATAGAGAGGTCTAAAAAATAAATTTCCATATATCCCTCAACATTGTCTATCGGGCGATGGGGAAATTATCAAGGGTATCCTAGTCTACTTCAGAATCACTCTCAGAGGGAAGAACATATTCTAGGACCAGATCAACAAGGGAAGGCCTATCATTGACATCTTCTAGACAAGATAGCTCTTCAGTAGTTGAAGTTAGGGTCACCTCAGCTAATTGGAAATTTGAAGTATTTGGGATCATATATACTTGTACCAGTGCTCCTGAAATGGGTATACAAAAATCAATACCTGGTAAGGAGAAATATGAGATGGTTAAGAAGTAGAAATACTTTCCTTCATCTGCTGAGGCACCGACCTCCCTATTCATCATCACCCCACTGGCAGGCATTACAAGTGTCGTCTCTCTAGCTTGTGGGTTGGCCTTAGAAAAAAATTATTTTGGGGAGGTAGGTGAAATGTGTACAGCTTCATCCAGGTCAGTAACCTCCATAAGTTCACTCACAAATACTGAGCCCGTAGGGATGACCATCAGTGAATTTGGAGCAACAGTTTGGCTCAAACTTTCTTGGTCTTGCGTCATTGTTTCCTCCACAATCTCACCTTCTGGGGGAAGTAGGTCAGTCGACCCTGAGGATATAGCTTTATCTCCCTCAAATTCCACTCAAGCAATGACACGTGTTGGTCCTAGATCTTCATTTAGTTCATATTTCCTTGGAACTGTCATTCCCACCACATCTAAATCCTCAGGAAAAGGGGACATGGGATCTCGAACAGTTGGCACCTCCTAACTTGTAGAACCTGTAACAAACCCTGCACAATTTGACTCATTAATACAACTAGACATATAGCATGAAAATTAAGTAAGAAGGATACAATTCTTACTTGTTGTTTGAGATTAGATGTGAATTTACACCTTCCTCACTTGCCTACACCTCATGATTTCCCATGAAGATAACTCTGAAGGTAACATACAGGTGGAGTAGGGGTGGGAATAACCTTGTTGGGTCAGAAATCATAGCCTGCATATGCTCAGGTACCCTGAGAGAGCCTTCTTTAGTGACCCTTTCATCCTCAAAAACGTCTATTCCAACAGTAGTTCCTCCCCATGTATATTTTAGAGAAGGAATGGACGATGGCTCACCCATAGCCTCCTAAAAAAATGGGGGAGGTGGAAAGAGAAGAAGGGTTAAAATATTATAGTGGGAGAAAAAAGAGAGTCGATGTAAGAGCTTATATTACCTCTTCACTGAAATTGACCTCTTCCACCATTTCCACCACCATTTATCGCGCTCTATTGGACCAGTTAATCTTTCCTTTGAAGGAATGGATAGAGGCGTCTATCTATTCAAGATACGCACCAAACTCTTTAGGATTTTCTCAGAAAGAGGTATGTTCATGTGCAGTAATCATCATGAAACTAAGAAGATCAATTTCCTCAGCCTAAAACACCTCCCATATATCTTCAGCGGATTCATTCCTTCTCCAAGCATCCCACTCTCTCTAGACTTCAGGAAATGATGCCAGGACAGAGATGGATAATGCACAAGAAGTCGACCTTGTAGACGGGGTGAGATCAAGTTTCCTCACTTGTTTCCCTGGCATCTCGGGTAGCATTCCCCTTGGAGTGGGGTGCTTCTGAGGCCCCAATTGTGAGGAAGAAGGAATACCACCGAGTTCACTTGGAACTGGAAAATCTGCCTCATCAGTCCCCTATGAACCATTTTCATTATCTTTACTCTCGCTTTCATATGGTCGGAACATTTCAATTACCCATGGAAATATGAATTGACCTCGGAGCGAATGAATGGAGGCTTCAAGGTCTCAGATGTAAGCTTCCACCAAATAAGGATGATCCACATAAGAAATGCTTTCAAGTGTAGATATGACACCATACCCAGACAAAACAATCTCTTTCTCCTGAAGGAAGCTCCAAATTCCTCTAATAGGCATAGAATTCCTCCATGTGTCCCACTCCCACCAAGTAATGGGATATACGGCCTATGTGAGGATGAACACTTGGGAAGATGGCTTGGTAGATTGTTCCATGAGGGTGTAACTAGTGTTTTGAGGAGATGGACCTTAGATCTTCAACCTCTTATTCTGCATTTCAGAGATGAGGGGTTTCCTCAGTGCAATCCCCTTTCCCGACCAAACTGCTTTTGTTGCATGATCCTCACCCTCTGCAAACTCAATTATGGGCAGACCTGTAACAACGAATATTGGATTTTCCAATTGGTCATTTGGGTATGAGTGGATATGAGATTCAGCATAAGACTTTCCAAGCTCAAGATTGATATCTATGGGCAGAAGTTCAATCTGGGAGCATGTGTATTCCCGTGTGAACATCGTCCAAATCTGATGAGCATCCATCAAAAGCTTCTCTTGGCATTCACTATTAATCAAAACAGGGTGCCTTATTTGGACACAATGGAATTGACGCACAAATCGTTAGGGTGAATACCCTTCACAGATCTTCTTTCCATCAATTTTGGTAATCAAAACACCCTCCCTCAAGGAAATGAGGTACCCCTGTCGTGTGTTATCGCCAGATGTGTTATTTACTAGGGTGTCGGTAGGAGAAGAATAAGGGGTGTATGAAAAACGGTCATTATAATTGAGCATGTTCATCATGCCACTCGACCCAAATTTCAATGAATTCACTCCACTTATACATTTTTAGTAGGTCCTGAATCAACCATCTGGATTACGTTAGTCGTTGATGAATTCATAACCCCCATATGAGCTACTACCCATCCCCATAGGATTTGGAAGGGGCCTGAGAGCCTGTAGGGAGGCTCCCCCTTCTAATTTGTCTCAGTAAATGATATACCTATACTAATAATGGGATCTTCGGGTTGACGTGTCTCCTGATCACCAATTGGGATTCCATCATGAAGGTTGTAACTCTGACATCAGTACTTGATTCATGCACCAGTAGAAAACAGCCACTTAAAAATATTTCCAAGAAAGATGCAAGTCGAACCAATCAATCGACATTAGGGGAAACTTTCCATCCCCACTGATTGAAGCGGCCTTCCTCGAGCGTCAACCGGTAAGCACTCCAAGTGCTAAGAGTAGGACACGTCCTTGGCCTCCTTGCACAAGGCTCGGGACCGTTTGGTGTGGAAAAGTCTTGAATCCAATCAGAAAAAGGGACATCCATCCTAGGGAGGGGTTCGACCGCCTGAAGATTCTGTGTTATGTTAAGAAATTCCCTCACAAATAGAGGGGTTCTCTTGGGGTCATCCCACATTGAAGAACAAGGAAGAAACTCATCATACATATCACCCATAATGGGTTCCCCCATGATCATCCAGATGTCTCAAAGACTAATACCACTTCCACATGCACCAGATAGATCGTATTGGTATCGAGATCCATCGGCTAAGCAAGTGAGGGATGTTGGATTTGTTTCAATGAGAAAAAGTATGCAACACCTATACAACCTCATATAGTCCTATAGCCTTCAATTCAACCCTAAACTCTTCACAGCTTTGGTGAGCCCAAAAGGGTCATCCCTACTCTAGACCAAATGATCCTCCATGAAGAAGATCCCATTTTGACAACCATCCTTGCATCTCATCGACAGTCAATCTCCTCGTAATGGAATGATAGTAATGAATGTCTAATTTTGGTGCTTGGACCATTTACTCTAATGAAAAAGGGTGTAATTTAGAGAAAACTCCTCAAAGTAGGACTCCAAGATAAAAGTCCCCTTTTCTAAGATATTTTCTCGGGGTGTGTTGTTCCACTTGATTATCAAAGTCAGTGGTTGATTCTTCTAACACGGTGCTAGGATAGGGATGTTTGATGGAAAACTAAATCCATAAATGGATAGCCTATCTGAGATAGGATACCCTCAATGTCCAGCACCCATAAGTCCTGCTAAAACTTGATGATGTGGGTCGACGTCATGTCTTACGTTATTATCAATACTTTCAATCATGACATTCCTCTTTTCATCAGCAACGGAAGAAGATTGTGTAGGATCCATATCTTCTGAAAAAATTAGAAAAGGAAATGTTGGACACGAACAATTTCTGCAAAGCATGAAAACCCCCACATAGAAAATTCTGGTGAACTATATAGCATGCTATGTGGGTTGGGAAGTACTTAAGCTGCCATGCAGAATACATTATCATTATGCAGAAATAAGTCGACCGTAAAGGAAAATAAATAGTTTGTGGAAGATACCAGTCCACGGACGAGATCCTTTGCTACGCGGGAGAGTCCATCCGTAAAGAAAAATGCCATGCGAAGAGAGTTGAAGGTAGAAAATTCAGACTGGACCGCATAGCACTTGATTCACTACGTGAAAAAATGAGTCGAGTTTAACACCTTTTATAGGCATGGTCCCTTCTCTAGGTCCACATGAACCCTGGAAAGCATTCAACCGAACCAACTTCTTCCTTAGAATCAACTCCTCTTCATGTTGATCGAACCCCATTCCGACTGGGGGCATTTTGTTGGTCTGGAAAAGTTTACATGGAAGATCGGAAGGCTTTTATGAATTCAAAAAGGCTCAAATAAATGAATTGAGACATTTCATGAAGATTAAAATTGTTAAAGTATGTATATCCATAAAGGAATTGTTTTTCTCTGCATATCATGCTCACTGTGTGGGTCGTCACTCTGCATAGGGCCCCGTAAATGAAAATTTGTTTGCAGGATGAGACGTGACCTTTGGGGCCTCTGCAAATGAAAATTCATTTGTGGAGAGAGCCGTCACTTTTTGGACCCCTGTGAATGAAAATTTGTTTGTGGAGTTTGGCGTAACCTTTTGGACCCCCATAAATGAATTTTTGTTTGCGGGGTGAGGTGTTATCTTCAGGTCGCCCGCAAACCAAAATCCTTCACAAGTGGTGGTTTTTAATTGATTTCAGTCGACCCAAAAATGGTTACTTATGTATCCCTATAAAAACACCACACAATGATAGATAGGGGGACACATAGAGACAAAAACACAGAGAAATAGAGAGAAGATAGTCTTAGAAAGTGATTTTCAACAGGTAACCATTTACCGCATATCGCAAAGTAAGAAAGGGAATTCACCTGACCACCCACAAAGGGTGGAACCCTCGCAAGAACCCATCCGCATAGAAAAATCCTTTTCGAGCATCCCTATGCATAGTAAAAATCCTTTATGAAGCACCATTCTGCAAACCATATTCAGATGGAGTCTTTGCAAACCACTATCCCGCATAGAAAACAGTATGCAGGATGGAGTCCTTTAGTCTTGGTACCCTTCTTCCACATAGCATCTGGCCTTACCTCATCCCCTCCATGAACTGTCTAATTAACCCTCTTCATCAACATCTCCAGTGAACCACTAGGCCCCAAATGGGACCCTTCATGAACTAGTAAGCCAAGACCTCTTCCAAAGCATCCAGATATATGTGATCAGAGTATAGGACACACCAGCGTGCCCTCTCGATCATACATTCCCATGGAAAATGAGTTCATACTGTTAACCTATCTAATAAGTGGGATCCTTGGAATGTTCTTGATCATACATTCATGTGGTAAAGAGGATTCCAACCTTAGGTGTGGTAGTAGGTGGCGCCTCAGGCCGAACAGCTGCATTTGTGGCCTGTAGGCCCGCCCTCTTTCTCTTTTCCATCTGTTGAAAGGGGGTAGGGGGATCTTAGATGGGTAATCCCTCCTAGATTAAACCTCTAGTCATTATTTTAGGTTGTATCTGTATGGGTTCGTAAGTCCTGAACCTGGTTACGAAAACAAGAAAACAGATGGGCACCAGAGCCCTTTCTCTCTCTCGTAGCCCTGACCTCGTCCACTAGTAGATGAAGGAGGCTATGTTGATTGTTGGATCTTCTATTTCCTCTTGTTTATCACACCGAACATGACTCGTGTGGTATTAGGGGTTTGTGGCGATCATGTCATCAACATGATCAAACTACAAGGGGGGTCTTATTCGGTGTAAGCCCCAAAACCATGGCATCGTCCTCTCAAAGGGTCATATTCCCTATGAGAAAAACCTTCAATGGGTCTCTTATTCAGTATAATCCCCATCCCTTTCAAACTATGTGGGATTTGATTCTCATCCAAATGGGATACGTAGGAAGCCTCCGTGAGGTCCAAACCCAAAACCCAAAGATTCACCCTAATCTTCTCTGGACCATATCCCCAATAGGGTTATACCCATCCTGGGTGGTTATATCCATTCCAGGTTTCTCAGACTACTTCGGCATAAGTCCCACACCAACCTTGACTAGGCACCTTTCGCATAGACGCCCTTGCCACATGATGTTAAACTACACGATTTGGTCCTCATCACATGACCTTAAAAGGTATGATGTGTCCCGTTAAGTAGCACCAAACCACGTGGGTTCTGATTCCTTTCATAAGGATATGTAGGAAGCCTATCTCATGGGCCCAATCCCGACATAAAAACAACTAATGTCTCCCTGTATGATGATAAATTTTAGAGTGCCCTATTGCTTAGCTTAAAACTAGCATCTGAATAATAAACATAAGAATCTCTAATCCATTCACAAAAGGGTACCGTCGATGGAGAACCTCATATATATATAGATGTCTCCATCAATGAAGAACCTCATACACATATTGATGATTCTAAAATCAACACATGCTAATAATTGATTATTTATATAAGGGTGACATGTTCCATATTTGGGATTTAATAAAAGATTCACAAATATGTCTTAAATCTATAAAAGAGTCTCAGAGTAGGCAATAATTCCCCCCAAAAGGGTGTGATGAGCCTGACCTCTCATCCTCTTGGCCAACGCATTTTCTAAGGACTCATTGGAAAAAAAATCCAAGTGACGATCTGCCTTTGGAAAGCAAATCTACATGAACTCAAAATGAGTGTGGTCATGAAATCCTATTGAAAATAGATTTAGAAAACCTGTGTTTAACATTTTATAAACTTAAGTAATATTTCCCAACAAAAGAAACTATTTTTAGTCTTTTCTTTTCATTGAATTTTATTATGGTGAAATTTAGTTTTGGTTTTCTTTGAAAGTCACATAACTTTTATTTGTTTTATAATAAACAAATTTACATTATTAAAATCTAAAACATTGATAATTTTATCTTACACATAAATTTTAATCTTAAAAATACACATTTTTTTAAAATGTGTTTTTACGAATGAAATGCGCTAATGTTAAAATTAATTTTTCTTACAAAAATTATTATTTGATAAATTGGATCACACATTTAGAATAATTATACCCAAATTATGCAATAAGTCTCATTTTATTTTTAGGCATTAGCAAATTAGGTGAAAATTAATTAGAGTAAAAAATGGTAAAAGTAAAAAATCTAAGAGTAAAAGGCATGATGAATGTTTAAAACATGTGTGAAAATGAATGGTTTAGACTTTATTGAACTTATCTCACACCGCACTTCATTATTTTCCATTTTTAGAGCCTTTGACCCTTGAATAGTGTCATTTTATCATTGAAATGTAATGGGTACTTCCAAAATTACATCTCTCCTCACTTATGAAAAGGGATCACTTCCACCACTTCATACTACACTTATCTCTTAGAATTTCATCCTGGAACTCTATAATTTTTCTCCTCCTAGAATATTATCCCATGTTCATAAGTCTTTGGTCTCAATTAGATAGCCTAAGGACTCTATTTTCAAAGAGATTTCCAAGATAAATCTTAAATTCTCAACATAAGTATTTCTTACTCCTTAGCTTTTTCTTCATAATATTTCTCTTTAAAACCTCTTCTAGACACCCTAATATAATTAAACAAATATTATTAATATACTATAATGTTATTATATTAATGGATAAAACATTATTCAATCATTTCCATCAACTAAGAAAAACAAAACATCAATCGTTTGTATGTGTGGACTGTCGCCTTTACGAAATGATGTGGTTTGTTTCTTATCATCATCTCTCATGACTAGTGAAAATGATGGATTTGATGAATTAATACATTTCCTATTTCATGGTTATAATTCCAAAATGATAATTTATCATATACCTTAATTCCATACCATTTGTTGATAAATGCGTACATATAGACAACCACCTCCACGAACGACGAATTTCATTTTTCGTCACCGCCCTTAATGGATGGTTCTAAGAATGTTAATGAAGACAATTGATATTTATGAAACATTTAAACTTTTATAAAAGTTATATTAACATTATATAAACATGTTCTTACTCATTAAATCATTATAACAAGCTCTCTTTTGGGTCAGTTATACCACTTAAGTGAACGATGTTATAATGTCTATATCATGGATGATTAAGGAATGTTGTATGATGGTAATATCATGTAATAATAATGTATTTAAGATGTTTCAATGATTATGTAAAAGTGTTATTGATATTTAATGTATTTATCAATATATATCACCCTTCGATCATTAAACACGTCGAAACTAGTTCTTCACAATTTCCTTTTTCACAAACCATACCTTTATCATTCGCCAAATGAAAATGGGATGTGATGAATCATTAAAACAACATGATTCTAGTATCTTGTATTATCTAGAAATGATTAACTCTTAACCAATAAGTAAGAATCGACCCCATCACTATGGTGATTGTACGAAACAAACAATCTAAATTTCCTAAAACCCGATGATAGAAATAAACTATAAATGGGTAATATATTTGTAATGGATTGTTATAAAAGAAGCATATAAAAGGTTATAGATGTGAATAAGGTTCTGAAATGGGTGATTAAGATATTTATTTTTGTTATACATGAGATTCAAGTGCTTTAGTGAAGGTTAGAAATTAAGGTAACAGATTCTTATCTCGATTTTCAACCCTTTATACATATTTATTATTATACACCATGTTTTCTTTTGTATATTGTATCTACTACCCCTTTAATATTTTATATCATGATACTTTCATTACTCATGTTATTTAATATTTCATTTGAAATTATATCCTTCAAGGGGTTTTGATTTGAAAGTTTCTAAAGTTGTAAGTGTTATTTGTCTCGATTCTGAATTTCATTAGACATGTTTGATATTGCGCACCATATTTTCTTTTATATGGTGTATTCACTTCCCTATTTCCTTCATGTATAATAAATATATTTCATTTTGTTATATTTTAATTTCATGATATCCCTCTCATGTTCTTTTGATTCTTATGTTATTGTTACCATTATGGGTGTTTATGGGTCAAGTTGGACCGGGTTTGGAGATTTTTTTGACTCGACCCAACCAAAATAAGTCGGGTCAGGTTAGAGGGGGTTTTTAGTTTGAACCCGACCCAACCCAACCTGTCTCGGATCAGGTTGGTTTGGTTTGGATCAATAGGTTATGGAAAAAAGGCCACGCTGCTCCTAGATTAATAACCTGCGTGTTGCGCGACCAGTTCTCCTTCTCAGTGCTTCGTCTTCCTCACTACGCCAGGAGGAACCCTCATCCTGACAACAAATCGACCCCAAAAAGTAGCACTCTGCAACATCATCAGTAGTGGGATGCCCATATCTCTTGCCTTTAGTCTCTGGTAAATCTAGGATCATGGCGGTGGTGGTGGAGACGGAGGTGGAGGCAAAGTTAGATGGGGTAGTCTTCGGTGAATCTGGGGTCACGGTGGTCATGGTGGAGACGGAGGCGGAGGCAAAAGTGTATGGGGAAGTCTCCAATGAATCAGGGATTGTGGGAAGTCATGGTAGAGATGGAGACGGAGGTAAAGGCGTAGGGGGTATTCTCTGGTAGATCTGGTGTCATGATTGTCCCGATGGGTGGAGATGGAGGTTGAGGTGAAGGCAGAGGGGGCTGCCTTCGGCGAATCTGGGGTCGTGATGGAGATGGAGGCAGAGGCAAAGGCTAAGTTGTCTCCGACAAGGCGATGTGTGGCAACGAATGAGCGTGAGGGTGGGTTACCAAAGTGAGGAAACGCATGCATGAGGGGGGGAGTAGTCTTTCGAGTTGGTTGGGTTGGGTCGGTCAAATTTTTTCTCAACTCGTGACCCGACCGAACCTGACCATGTGTCAACCCGACGCAACCCAACCCGTGCATATGGAATTTTGAACCTGACCCCAACTGGTCGGGTCGGGTCGATCAGGTTGGGTCAGGTTTGGACACCCTTAGTTACCATAAGGGTTATTTCATCTCAAATTCCTTTCTTTGATATATGCTTTGTATGATAAACCTAATTTCATTTATATAGTGTTTATACTTTCTATTTGATATAATATATCATGAGTCCTCTTTAATTCATGGTATTTGAAGTTTGATTTCAAACTCTCTCTTTCATGGGATTTTGATTCAAGAGTTATCAAAGTCATAAGGGTTATTTCATCTCAAATTCCTTTCTTTGAGACATTTTTTGAATTATGCACTTGTCTTATTTTATCTGACACATTATATCATGATTCTTTCTTTGTTCATGGTATTTAATGTTTTATTTCAAGTTTATTCTTTCGAATGTGTTTTTCATCCACGTCAATATCCTTTAACATTCCTTGTGTTACACTTAGTATATGTGTTGTTTAACCATCCAAATTCTTTGGATAGATTATGTCTATGTTATCCCATTTATTGATCAGGAAAGTATTGAAATTTTGTATGTTTGTATCTCAATACATATGTTTATTGATTTCTAAGGAAAGTTGATCATGCATTGTATTGATATTTATATCTTTCATATGGTAAATTTATTGGACCTAATGAAGTAACGAGTGGATCTCATTATTATATAGCTCCTTGATGTATTAGTTGGTTTCATGAGACAAAAGATTTGGGTATTTGGTGTATGCCTACCTAATGCAAGCATGATGTCTTGGTTGCGACCTTGATGGAAAAAATAATGTCTCAGCTACGGCCTTGATGGAAAAAATAATCTATTGGTTGAGGCCTTGATGGTAAATATCAAGATGTCCAGAATTATTCATTCCATCACCATGGATTCAATTATTTTTTTCCATGTGTTTATTTATATTATTTACAATGGGTTTGTTTCAAAGCTCATGTGATCAGTTATATGAAATTGTTTCATTATCATTTGTTTCTTGTCATAATATTCATTCCAATTTTATGCTTTGATAGCTTCTAATACACGTTTTCCCTTACTAGGTGTTTGAGCTCACCCTTATGTTTCCATTTTCTCAGATTGTAAAAAAAAGTATTATACATGATATGTCTAGAAGAGTAGCATCTGTGGAGAGTTTTGTGGGAGATGTTAAAGACTAATTAGGGATTAAGTAGTTTCTTATATAGTGGGAAAATGTCCAGTTAATGAGAAAGACATGGGTTTTATTAGTTAAAATTTTTTATAACTCTCTAAAATTGTAAACCTAAAAGGTCCTTCAAATGTAGGTGAATCAATATTTTTTAGTGATGTTATAATTATTGGTGGTTAAAATTGGGTCATTTCTGTTCTTTCAAAGCTAGTATGTAAAGAATGTGTTTATGATCACTAGATTTCAGGGGAGTGGATTCGGAGTTTCACAATTAGTATTAGAATGTTTAGATAACTTTAGAGACTAGGATGTTATTGGTTGAAGATAATTTAGGATTTATAAATGTCATCAAGGGTTGATAAGTTAAGGTTGGTCATAATCTCAAAGTTATATATAACCCTTTAGGTTAGTTGAGGTAATATTGAATATTTTATGTTCTTTAGGTATTAGGATAAGATAAATTTAGTGAAACCCCTAGGGATAAGTCTAAGGGATAAGTCTAAGTATATGATAACATCTTGAAGTTTTGGTAAAGTAGAGATTGTGTGGTTCTCCGAGATTGATTTAGGTTGAACTGAAATCCAATGTTATAATTTCAAAAGAGTAAGACGTTTTGAGGTTGAAATTGTCATATAATAATTCTCTTATAGTGTTACTTGTTCATCACTCATGATTAATGGATAAAGACGGAAGGAACCAAGTTAACAGTGGATGTCATAAACAATGCGGAGATTGTCCCAATGAGAAACCAAATAGGATAAGATCTAGAATGGGAAATATTATGGTTATGCCTTATCAGCTATCAAGAATTATGATTAACAACGTGAGCTTGGTTGAGTTTCTAAACACACCAAATAAGAGAAGGATGGAGTCTCATAGAAGTTTAGGTGACAAAGACAACGAATGAAAGAAGATTCAATTTCTTCTATGTCAAAAATGTGGTAAGAATCACAAAGGGGGATGTCTCAAAGGAACTAGAAGATGTTTCATGTGTGGAAAAGGAGGGAATAAAGCAATAAGTTTCAAAGGAAAGATAAAGCAATTGGTTAACATGATGAGGAGAAAAGATGTTTTTTTATTCAAACCTAAGATATTAAGGTGGACACCTCATTTCAAAATATATCCTAAGTTATGCTTATCTATTAGATACCCTTAATTGATTTTATTAGTGAGTGATAATTAAAATTGCAATGGTGTGGTTTTTTTAATGGGGTACAATATAACATGATAAGATTTTAAATTATATATTTTCCTTTGAATCCTAATGTGTTTGATAGTTTTTGAAGCATGCAACATCAAACCACAATGAATCGGGGAACATTATATAACCGTTAAAATTTAGTCATATAATTGGCGGGTAAAATTAGAGGTGACCGGATTTTAATTTCACTAAATTGGCTTCATTTTTTGGATTTAGAATAAAAATATTATCTTAAAATGAATTTTTGGGGTTTTTATGAAATAATTTTTAGATAAATAGTGAAAAATACAGTGTTTTACTAAGTCATAAAGTTTATAGACATATCAAGAAGTGAGTATAACTTAAATATGTTGGTATCGGGGCGTGCAGTGGAAGCAGATGGACCAGAGATTCAAAGAAAAATCATCATCGGAGTGACGAAACTTCGTCATCCCCAACAATCTGAGCCCCGGTACGATCCGAGGATCTTGTGTGGTTTAATCGGAGCATAGAAAATAAAAAAAACATGTACCTCATTCAGATTTGAAGCATGCACATCTGTCGCAAGTTGTTGGCAATCATTGCTTAAAGGATCTGACGCCAAACCCCTATAGATCATCTACGCATGCTTCTAGAATCTGCATGTAAATCATTCATCAAATTCTGGTTGCTAGCACAGAGCTTCGATGATCTCTTTGATGCTGTGATGATCACCATGATCCCCTGCCTTCGATCTGCGAAGGAGAACTTGGATCATATGCTCGGATTGAGTGATTCTCTCTCTAGGACTAGGGAGGAGAGAGAAGATCTCAATTCTAACTGATGAATAATCCGTTGGAATGAGCTTATCTCCACTTATATAGTGGAATTCTAAATACCCGGTTAGGGTTCCCCGACCCCCATATATTTAATGTCCACTAAATAAGTAATAAATAAATAATTATGACGAACTAACTGTGTCATAAATATCATTTATATTTTATCGCATACATGTAATATATATTAAATATATTACATGATAAAGCTGAGTCATTAACTTGACTCGTAATTCCCGATAATATTAAACAAATATGGAATATTAAAATAATATTTGTTCGTATAATATTAATCCCCGTATTACTTAAACACTTGTAAATACATTTAATAAATAAATTCAAGCCAATTATTCTTTACTTTAATAATAATGAATTTTTTTATTTATCAATGATCGATAAAACTTGGACAACACTCAGACCCCGTGGTGGGGCCCACCATGTCTTAAATTCCTATTCACTGGAATAGGGCAGATTCTCAAATATGTTATTGGTTGTGCATCTCTAGACCCTTATCTCAATAGCAGTGAATAGTATTCACAAACCAAGAGCGGAGTCTAGAAACCCATCATTACCCCTAAAAAGATCAGAAAGTCATAGCAATGACAATCAACCTACGAACACGCACTGTGTAATATAATCTTTTTATCATACGATATCTCATAAAACAGGATGCACACTTGTGTCATCATCTTTTCTTATTTTATTATTTGTTTATCTCTCTGGATGGATTTACCTTCGACTGTCATGGCCATGGATTCATGAAGGTGCTACCATTTTGATCAATCAGACCAGAGATATCACTTCCTCAACTCGGAAGTGATAAATTATATCTTGATCGTTCAACCAATGTCATACCACCAATGACGCACCCAACACAAACTACATCGTCACAACTTCATTGTCATGGTTTTCGCCTTACATCAAAGTACGCAATCAAATTTCACACATTAATAATGATCTCAAGTTAGGAGACCAATACACATGTATGTTGATAGGAACAACCAATGACACCCAAAACATGTGGTGTTCCTATTGGTGGGTTTGTCCTCATGATCTCGACTACTAGAGATCACCAAGTGCGAACTTCATGAGAAGAAGTCTCAATGCTTATGATCTCCCAGCACCTGATAGTCACACATCATTTGTGTCATGTTAGTATGATGTATCTGAACCATAAGACATTACATTAAGATTACTGTCATAGTATCTATAGGTTTTCATTATAACCTGGGAACTGTTATAACCCATTGATACAACACGTAATCCAAGGACATTACCATAAATATAGTGGACGCAGAAGTATCGATACTATTATGGTAAGATAAACATATGAATATATATCAAGTGTAAACATGTAGTGGTAATCAAAGTACATCACAAGTTGGGTGTATGGCACCCACTTTCACCAAAATACTTATAAAACATTTTTCATTATCAGTGATATATTTAAGGAGTAAAACTATATGTTTCAAAATATTATTATGATTTAGAAAACCTATGTTTAACATTTTATAAACTTAAGTAATATTTCCCAATAAAAGAAACTATTTTTAGTCTTTTCTTTTAATTAAATATTATTATGGTAAATTTTGGTTTTGGCTTTCTTTGAAAGCCACATAACTTTTATTTGTTTTATAATAAACCAATTTATATTATGAAAATCTAAAACATTGATAATTTTATTCTACACAAAAAAATTTAAGCTAAAAATACATTTTTTTTCTAAAAAGGGTTTTTTACGCGTGAAATGCACTAATGTTAAAATTAATTTTTCTTAAACATAGAAATATTATTTGATAAAATGGATTTCATATTTAGAATCAGTGGGTCTAAATTATGTAATAAGACCCATTTTATTTTTAGGCATTAAAAGTAAATTATTTAGCTAAAAATTAATTACCACAGTAAAAATAAAAATAGTAAAATTGAAAAATCTAATAGTAAAAGGCTTGAGACATGTTTAAAACGTGTGTTAAAATGAATGGTAGAGGCTTTCTCGACCTTATATCAACCCGAAATTCATTATTACCCACTTTTGGAGCATTTGACTCTTGAATAGTGTCATTCCATCATTGAAATGTAATGGGTACTTCTAAAATTACCTCTCTCCTCGCTTATGAAAAGGGGATCACTTCCACCACTTCATGCTACTCATATCCCTTCTAATTTCATTCTGAAACTCTACCATTTTTCTCCTCTTAGAAGCCTTTCTCATGTTTATAAGCATCTAGTCTCAATTAGATAGCCTAAGACCTCTATTTCTGAGTAGATTTCCAAGAGAAATCATAAATTCTCAACATGAGTATTTATTACTCAGCCTTTTCTTCTTAATATTTCTCTTCCAAACTTTTCCTAGCCACCTTAATATAATGAAACCGGTATTATTAATATACTGGAATGTTATTATATTAATGGATCAACCATTATTCAATCTTTTTCATCCACTAAGAAAAACAAAACAATATCAATCGTGTGTACATGCGGACTGTCACCTCCATAAAACAATGTGGTTCATTTCTCATCATTGTCTCTCATAGCTAGTGACAAGGATGTATTTAATTAATTAATACTTTTATTATGACATAATTATAATTTTGAAATGAAAATTTATCATAAGCATTCATTCCATCACATTTTTTGATAAATGGAATCGTTAATCGTGCATATGTGTGGACTACCACCCCCACGAATGATAAATTTCATTTGTCATCACCACCCTTTATAGATGACTCTAAGAATGAATTTCATGAAGTTAAATGATATTTATAACATGTTTAAGCTTCTATAAAAGTTATATTAACATTACATAAACATGACCTTGCTCATTTAATCATTATAACACGCTCTCGTTTGGGTCAGTTTTACCACCTAAAAGAATGATATTATAATGTTTATATCATGAATGGTTAAGGAATGTTATATGAAGGGAATTTAATGTAATAATAATATATTTAATATGTTTTCATGATTATGGAAATGTGTTATTGATATTTAATATATTTATTAATATATATCACCTTTTGACCGTTAAACACGCTAAAACTAGTTCTTCACAATTTCCTTTTTTACAAACCATACCTTTATCATTTACCAAATGAAAATGGGATATGATGAATCATTGAAAACTCATGATTCTAATAACTTGGATTATTTGGGAATAATAAACTTTTAACCAATAATTAAGAATAAACCTCATCATTGTGGTATTTGTATGAAACAAACAATCGAAATTTCCTAAAACACGATTATGGAAATAAACTACAACTGAGTAATATATTTGTAATAGATGGTTATAAAAGTTGAATAAAAGAATATATATATCAATAAGGTTCTGAAATATATGATTGAGATAGTTAATTTTTTATACAATGGATTCAAGCGCTTTAGTGGAAGTCAAAAATTAAGGTAAGAGTTGTTAAGTCAAAAGTTTCCTTATGACTTTTTTCATTCCTTTATGTTTTGAAAATCACAAACACATTTCCTTAAAAATACTTTTTATCTGTAAAGAAATTTATATGCAAATCCTATTCCAATTGGAATCATATTCTTTAACCATTTTAATAGCTAAGTCTTTTTTTCTTAAGATTCAATGGTTGCTAAAACAAATCGGAACCTTACGGAAACTCAAAATCCTTCACCTTCTCAATTATGATTCCTTCATAATCATGAATCTGATTCTCTCAAAATATAGAATTTAATTCTTCATGTTCCTTAATTCATAATCGTCCAAAATTTCGAATCTGATTCACAGTTTCTTAAATTCCAAGTCACTCAAAAATGTGAATCCGATTTAAGGTTTCTCAATTTAGAATCATCTAAATTTTCGAATCTGATTCATGGTTTCTAAATTCCGAATAATCTAAATTTTTTAATTTGATTCTCACTTTCTCAATTCCAATTCGCACAGATTTGAAAATCCGATTTACCGTGTTCCTCAATTCTGATTCTCAATAATTTTCAGATCTGATTCTCATAGTTCCTTATATGATTCTCTTTTGTTTAAGAATCCAATTTTATAACTTTCTTAAAGTTACTATATTTCCTTAAATGTAATGTTTTATATAATCGGATTCATGCGCACTTAATGTTTCTCATGATATTTGTTTGTACTAAACGATATCATCCAATCTGTTATTATATGACTGTTGTAAGTGTCAGGTGTACAAGTCCCTCTGAAATTTCAAAAAAAAATATGACCGTTGGAGAAAATTTTGATCGTTGGAGATCCCGCCTATGAATACCAAGTCATTTGGATGAGCTATACACATACTCACTTTTGGAATTTGGAGACACACGAGAGCTCTGCCAAAATTGTTGTGCGCAAAATCTTTGAAGAGATTAAGTTGTGAACAACTTGTTCAACATATTTAAAATCTTCAATAAGCTTTGTTTTGTTTTGTGCAACACCGATCATTGGTGATTATGATCGAGGGATTCCAACTGAAGGAATACAGAGGTTCTGATTACCTACTTAATTGAGGGATTTCGAAGCTAGGAAGACAGAGATGTTGATCACCTTACAGATCGAGGGCTTGTGGGGATAGCAAGACAAACACCGATCTTCGTATCGAGGGTTTACCCTGGTGTGGATAAGACAAACTTGCTTGAAAGTATAAATCAATGGATCTTTACCCAAGGTATTTGGATACCCTACTCTTTGGGCTAAAAGATTTGAACTCTTTTACTTGTACTTTAAATTTTCGCTACAATTTGTAATAATAAGAAAGTGTTTCTTATACTTTCTCTTTTCCTGTAACTCTGATATAAGATTCTATATGCTTTAAGGTAGAATCTTGTTTAAGTATACCTGTATACTTATTTCATTATATTTTTTATTAAACCCAAGGTAATTTTATTAACCTTGCAAAAGAGGGCTTAGTGAATCCGATTTGTTTAACTTTGTTAAACAAAAATTTCCTTAAGGTTAAAAATGAAAGCTTTAAACTTACAATTCACCCCCCCCCCTTCTATCCGATCATCTACATACATATTTCGATCCTACAGGATTGTGGCATTATGGATGCAAGGTCCATTAATACCAAGAAAATGAGACAAGAACACCTTAAAAATAACAGAGATATTCATGATGGATTTTCTCATTAATCTTAGGAAGATTAACCTGGTCAAGTACATCTTTCTCACAATCAGTAAGATTAAGGATGAGTCGATCAAATCTCATATTCTTGTGTTCCCAGCAACCCTGTCCAAGCTTATAGTAAGTTGTTTGAACTTCTGCAATGTACCTTGCAACTCAAAGCCAAAGAAGTTCAAGATTCTTCTTTTAAGTGACAACACATTTAAAAGAATGAAATTTTCTTTTAGTGATAAGACAAATCAGTTTGTTGATTTATCTGCAAAATCAAGGGAAGTTGGAGAAAGATCCAAGAAATAGTTAGTCAAGCCTAAGAAAAGAAAGTCTCCAGCCCTGGAACCATAAAAAACAACTCAAGATTCTGAACCACCAAAGACGAAGAAACAAAAGTCCTACCCAGATGAAGTTGTAGCAAAGTGGAGACAAGACAAGGAGCTAAGGAAAGAAAGAGATGCAGTGTTTGAGTTAGATCCGACTGAAGCTAAATCTTTAAAGATTCAGGAAGCTCAAGAACTTGAAAAAAAAAGAGAAGAAGTTTAAGAAAAATCTAATGGATACTTTTTGAAAGATACAGAAAGAGCATCCAAACAATATCAAGTTCCAGAATCTTTTTTTCAAGAAATTGAACTTCCACAACAATCACAAACAGTGGCAGTAGAGGCTATCCCAACAGAAAAAAGGAAAGGAAGTTGTTTCAGGATCAGTTATGATTGTTCATGATCAGACTCAAAAAGAAGAAGAAGAAAATAGCCAAGAGAAAGAAAGTGATGATGAGATACAACAACTTAGAAAAACTCAAAGGTAGAGTCAATCTGATAAGTTATCCATAAGAACTTCTCAAGCCTCATCTTCTAAAATTGCTTCAATAGAGAAGCCAGCTCAAAAAGACAATATTGTAAAAACTGAAGTGCATCAAATTTCATCTGATGGTGATGTTGATGTTGGTGATGATGGTGGGCATGATGACGATGAAGAAGGTGATGGTGGTGATGATGGTGATGATAAGAGTATTCAATTTTATGATAAAGGACAAGTATTTCAAAAGTCAGAGAGATCGAAATCTAAGAAAGACAAAGGGAATAAAGCAGATGTTGGCACATCCAAGTAAGATGCATCGGAATCTGAAAGATCTTCCTCCTCTATAGGAGAAGATTTTGTTGTTTAGTCTTTGAAGCAATTAGTGAACTCCATTCCATATTTCTCAAACCTTAAGTCAAGATGTCAGCTTATTCAACAATCCATAAATCAGAAATCGGACCCAACAACCCTTTTCATGGAAAAGCTAATAAAACTTGAAGTCAAATTCAAAACCTTTGTGCAGAATTATGATTCTCACAGAAAGTCTTGCAGAGAGATGACAAAGTGGTCGAAGCAGATCAAACATTGATCTTAAGGTCTTCGATGATATGTTTGAGTCGATAAAGGGATCCTTCAAAGAATCAGAGGAAAATATCAAAAAACTTTCAAACAGTTTCTCAGAAATGATAAAGCAAGAACAAGCAATTCGGTTTCAAGAAGATAATGATTTGTATGGGAAACTAACATCTCTCGCAGTTGAGGTGAAAAGAATGAAAGCTTACAAATATAAGGTGGTTGAGAATCTCAAGTCACAGGAATAAATGATTAAGAGTCGGGATGAAAAGATTCAAAATCTTGAAAAGAAGAATTAGAATCAGGAAGAGCCCCTAGCAAAGTTTCAAAATGATCATAATGAGTTGAAAAAGTTGAAGGCCATTGTCAGAACATTAATTTCAAAGAAGGATTGATTTCTTTGTAATCTGATCTTTTGTTGTAAAAATCCTTTTCAATGATAAGCAATGTTTATCTCCTTTGTTTTCGCATATGTTTCCTAACCTTTTTCAGGTACATTATACTTTTCCCCATTCCTTTTTGAAAATCACAAAGGGGAGAAGAATGTTCTAAAAAGAATATTAGTGTAAGGAGGAAAACGTAAGAGAGAGAATGCTTAAAGAAGACATCTCAAAATAAGGGGGAGATATTTCTTTAAGAAATAGAGACATATATATAAAGTCAGAATACGATCCTTATAGGGATTTCATAACCTAAGGGAGAGTTAGTCGTATTCATCTTGAGACATAAACTAAGGGAGAGATAAGTTCTTTTTTTAAGTTCAAATATGAAGTCTTTCGGTCTTAATATTCTTTTCTTAAATCAATTGTCCGTGCTTTCCAAAAAGGGAGAGATTCTTAAGTCAAAAGTTTTCTTAACTTTTTTCATTCCTTTATGTTTTGAAAATCACAAGCACATTTCCTTAATAATGCTTTCTATCTATAAGGAAATTTATATGCAAATCCTATTCCAATTGGAATCATGTTCTTTAACCATTTTTATAGTTAAGTCTATTTTTTTCTTAAGACTCAATAGTTACTGGAACAAATCGGATCCTTATGGAAACTTAGAATCTGTCACCTTCTCAATTCTGATTCCTTCAAAATCATGAACCTGGTTCTCTCAAAATATAGAATTTGATTCTTCATGTTCCTTAATTTTGAATCGTCCAAAATTTCGAATCTGATTCACAGTTTCTTAAATTCTGATTCACTCAAAAATGTGAATCTGATTCACGGTTTCTCAATTCTAAATCATCGAAATTTTTTAATCTGATTCATGGTTTCTCAGTTCCGAATCGTCTAAATTTTTTAATCTAATTCTCACTTTCTCAATTCCGATTTGCACAGATTTGCGAATCCGATTTACCGTGTTCCTCAATTCTGATTCTCAATAATTTTCAAATTTGATTCTCATAGTTCCTTATCTGATTCTCTTTCGTTTAAGAATCTGATTTTATAACTTTCTTAAAGTTACTATATTTCCTTAATGTAATGTTTTATATAATCGGATTCATACACACTTAATGTTTCTCGTGATATTTGGGTGTACTAAACGATGTCGTCCAATCTGTAATTATATGACCATTGTAAGTGTCAATTGTACAGGTCCCTCTAAAATTTCAGGAAAAATATGATCGTTGGAGGAAAATTCAACCTTTTGAGATCCCGCCTATTAATACCAAGTCATTTGGATAAGCTATACACATACTCACTTTTGGATTTTGAAGACACACGATAGCTCTGCCAAAATTGTTGTGTGCAAAATCTTTGAAGTGATTAAGTTGTAAACAGCTTGTTCAACATATTTAAAATATTCAATAAGCTTTGTTTTGTTTTGTGCGACACCGATCGTTGTTGATTACGATCGAGGGCTTCCAACTGAAGGAATACAGAGGTTCTGAATACCTACTTAATTGAGGGCTTCAAAAGCTAGGAAGACAGAGATTTTGATCACCTTACAGATCGAGGGCTTGCGGGGATAGCAAGACAAACACTGATCTTCGTATCAAGGGCTTACCCTAGTGTGGGTAAAACAAACTTGCTTGAAACTATAAATCAATGGACATTTACCCAAGGTGTTTGTATACCCTACTCCTTAGGTTAAAAGATTTGTACTCTTTTACGTCTACTTTAAATTTTCGCTGGAATTTGTAATAATAAGAATGTGTTTCTTATACTTTCTCTTTTCTTGTAACTCTGATATAAGATTTTATATGCTTTAAGGTAGAATCTTGTTTAAGTATACCTATGTACTTATTTCATTACACTTTTTTATCAAACCTAATGTGACTTTTATTAACCTTACAAAAGAGGGCTTAGTGAATCTAATTTGTTTAAATTTGTTTAAAAAAGATTTCCTTAAGGTTAAAAATGAAAGTTTTTAAACTTATAATTCACCCCCCCCCCCCCCTCTTGTATCTGGTCATCTACATGCATATTTCGATCCTACAGGATTGTGGCATTATGGATGCAGGGTATATTAATACCAAGAAACGGAGACAAGAACACCTTGAAAATAATAGACATCTTCATGCTGGATTTTCTCATTAATCTTAGGAAGATTAACCTGGTCGAGTACATCTTTCTCACAATCAGTAAGATTAAGGATGAGTCGATCAAATCTCATATTCTCATGTTCCCAGCACCTTGTCCAAGCTTATAGTAAGTTGTTTGAACTTATGCAATGTACCTTGCAACTCAAATCCAAATAAGTTCAAGATTCTTCTTTTAAGTGACAACACACTTAAAAGAATGAAATTTTCTTTTAGTGATAAGACAAATCAGTTTTTTGATTTATCTGCAAAATCAAGGGAAGTTGGAGAAAGATTCAAGAAACAGTTAGTCAAACCTAAGAAAATAAAGTCTCAAGCCCTGGAACCATAGAAAACAACTCAAGCTTCTCAACCACCAAAGATGAAGAAACAAAAGTCCTACCCAGATGAAGTTGTAGCAAAGTGAAGACAAGACAAAGAGATATAGAAAGAAAGAGATGCGTTGTTTGAGTTAGAACCGACTGAAGCTAAAGCTTTAAAGATTCAGGAAGCTTAAGAACTTGAAAAACAAAGGAGAAGAAGTTTAAGAAAAAACTAATGGAAGTAGAGATAATTCAGACTTTTTTGAAAGATACAGAAAGAGCATCTGAACAATATCAAATTCCAAAATCTTTTCTTCAAGAAACTAAACTTCCAAAGCAATCACATCCAGTGGCAGTAGTGGGTATCCCAACAGAAAAAAGGAAAGGAATTTGTTTCAGGATCAGTTCTGATTGTTCATGAAGAGACTCAAGAAGAAGAAGAAAAAAATAGCCAAGAGAAAGAAAGTGATGATGAGATACAACAAATTGGAAAAACTTAGAGGTAGAGTCAACCTGATAAGTTATCCATAAGAACTTCTCAAGCCTCGCCTTCTAAACATGCTTCAGTGGAGAAGCCAGCTCAGAAAGACAATATTGTAGAAACTAAAGTGCATCAAATTCCATCTGATGGTGATGTTGATGTTGGTGATGATGGTGGTAATGATGATGATGATGAAGATGGTGGTGGTGGTGGTGCTGATTGTAAGACTATTCAAGTTTATGATGAAAGAAAAGTATTTCAGAAGTCAGAGATATCAAAATATAAGAAAGAAAAAGGGAAGAAAGCAGATGTTGGCACATCCAAGTAAGATGCATCAGAATCTGAAAGATCTTCCTCCTCTATAGGAGAAGATTTTGTTGTTCAGTATTTGAAGCAGTTAGTGAACTCCATTCCATATTTCTCATACCTTGAGTCAAGATGTCATCTTATTCAACAATCCATAAATCAGAAATCGAACTCAACAACCTTTTTCATGGAAAAGCTGATAAAAATTAAAGTCGAATTCAAAACCTTTGTGCAGAATTATGATTCTCACAGGAAGTCTTGCGGAGAGATGACAAAGTGGCCGAAGTAGATCAAATATTGATCTTAAGGTCTTCGATGATATGTTTGAGTCGGTAAAGGTATCCTTCAAATAATCGGAGGACAATATCAAAAAACTTTCAAACAGTTCCTCGAAAAGGATAAAGGAAGAACAAGCAATTCGGTTTCAAGAAGATAAATATTTGTATGGGAAACTGAACTCTCTCGCAGCTGAGGTGAAAAGAATAAAAGCGTACAAAGATAAGATGGTTGAGAAGCTTAAGTCACGGGAAGAAATGATTAATAGTCGGAATGAAAAGATTCAGAATCTTGAAAAGAAGAATCAGAATCAGGAAGAGAACCTAGCAAAGTTTCAAAATGAACACAATGAGTTGAAAAAGTTGAAGGCCATTGTCAGAACATTAATGTCAAAGAAGGATTGATTTCTTTGTAATCTGATCTTTTGTTGTAAAAATCCTTTTCAATGATAAGCAATGTTTATCTCCTTTTTTTCGCATATGTTTCCTAACCTTTTTCAGGTACATTATACTTTTCCCCATTCCTTTTTGAAAATCACAAAGGGGGATAAGAATGTTCTAAAAAGAATATTAGTCTAAGGAGAAAAACGTAAGGGAGAGAATGCTTAAAGAAGACATCTCAAAATAAGGGGGAGATATTTCTTTAAGAAATGCAGACATTTATATAAAGTCAGAATACGATCCTTATAGGGATTTCATAACCTAAGGGAGAGTTAGTCGTATTCATGTTGAGACATAAACTAAGGGGGAGATAAGTTCTTTTTTTAAGTTCAAATATGAAGTCTTTCGGTCTTAATATTCTTTTCTTAAATCAACTGTTTGTGCTTTCCAAAAAGGGAGAGATTCTTAAGTCAAAAGTTTCCTTATAACTTTTTTCATTCCTTTATGTTTTGAAAATCACAAACACATTTCCTTAATAATACTTTCTATCTGTAAGGAAATTTATATGAAAATCCTATTCCAATTAGAATCATGTTCTTTAGCCATTTTTATAGTTAAGTCTATTTTTTTCTTAAGACTTAATAGTTACTGGAACAAATCAGATCCTTATGGAAACTCGGAATCTATCACCTTCTCAATTCGGATTCCTTCAAAATCATGAACCTGGTTCTCTCAAAATATAGAATTTGATTCTTCATGTTCCTTAATTCTGAATCGTCCAAAATTTTGAATATGATTCACAGTTTCTTAAATTCTGATTCACTCAAAAATGTGAATCCGATTCACGGTTTCTCAATTCTGAATCGTCTAAATTTTTGAATCTGATTCATGGTTTCTTAATTCTGAATCGTCTAAATTTTTTAATCTGATTCTCACTTTCTCAATTCCGATTTACACAGATTTGTGAATCCCATTTACCGTGTTCCTCAATTCTGATTCTCAATAATTTTCAAATTTGATTCTCATAGTTCCTTATCTGATTCTATTTTGTTTAAGAATCTGATTTTATAACTTTCTTAAAGTTACTATATTTCCTTAAATGTAATGTTTTATATAATCAAATTCATACGCACTTAATGTTTCTCATGATATTTTCTTGTACTAAATGATGTCGTCCAATCTGTTATTATAAGAACGTTGTAAGTGCCAGGTGTACAGGTCCCTCCGAAATTTCAGGAAAAATATAATTGTTGGGGGAAAATTCAACTGTTTCAGATCCCGCCTATGAATACCAAGTCATTTGGATGAGCTATACACATACTCACTTTTAGATTTTGGAGACACATGAGAGATCTACCAAAATTGTTGTGTGCAAAAGCTTCGAAGTGATTAAGTTGTGAACAGCTTGTTCAATATATTTAAAATCTTCAATAAGATTTATTTTGTTTTGTGCGACACCGATCGTTGGTGATTACGATCGAGGGCTTCCAACTGAAGGAATACAGAGGTTCTGATTACCTACTTAATTGAGGGCTTCCAAAGCTAAGAAGACAGAGGTGTCGATCACCTTACAGATCGAGAGTTTGCGGGGATAGCAAGACAAACACTGATCTTCGTATCGAGGGCTTACCCTGATATGGGTAACACAAACTTGCTTGAAAGTATAAATCAATGGACCTTTACCCAAGGTGTTTGGATACCCTACTCTTTGGGTTAAAAGATTTGTACTCTTTTACTTGTACTTTAAATTTTCGCTGCAATTTGTAATAATAAGAAAGTGTTTCTTATACTTTCTCTTTTGTTGTAACTCTGATATAAGATTCTATATGCTTTAAGGTAGAATCTTGTTTAAGTATACCTGTGTACTTATTTCATTACACTTTTTTTATCAAACCAAAGGTGATTTTTATTAACCTTACAAAAGGGGGCATAGTGAATCTGATTTGTTTAACTTTATTAAACAAATATTTCCTTAAGGTTAAAAATGAAAGTTTTTAAACTTACAATTCCCCCTACCCCCTCTTATATCTGATCATCTACATACATATTTCGATCCTACAAGATTGTGGCATTATGGATGCAAGGTCTATTAATACCAAGAAAAAGAGACAATAACACCTTGAAAATAACGGACATCTTCATGGTGTATTTTCTCATTAATCTTAGGAATATTAACCTGGTCGAGTACATATTTCTCACAATCAGTAAGATTAAGAATGAGTCGATCAAATCTCAAATTCTTTTGTTCCCAGCAACCCTATCCAAGCTTTTAGTAAGTTTCTTGAACTTCTGCAACGTACCTTGCAACTCAAAGACAAAGAAGTTCAAGATTCTTCTTTTAAGTGACAACACACTTAAAAGAATGAAATTTTCTTTTAGTGATAAGACAAATCCGTTTGTTTATTTATCTGAAAAATCAAGGGAATTTGGAGAAAGCTCCGAGAAACAGTTAGTCGAGCCTAAGAAAAGAAAGTCTCAAGCCCTGGAACCATAGAAAACAACTCAAGCTTCTGAACCACCAGAGACGAAGAAACAAAAGTCATATCCAAATGAAGTTGTAGCAAAGTGGACACAAGACAAAGAGCTAAGGAAAGAAAGAGATGCAGTGTTTGAGTTAGATCTGACTGAAGCTAAAGCTTTAAAGATTCAGGAAGCTTAAGAACTTGAAAAACAAAGGAGAAGAAGTTTAAGAAAAAACTAATGGAAGCAGAGATAATTCAAACTTTGTTGAAAGATACAGAAAGAGCATCCGAACAATATCAAGTTCCAGAATCTTTTCTTCAAGAAACTGAACTTCCACAACAATCACAACCAGTGGAAGTAGAGGCTATCCCAACAGAAAAAAGGAAAGGAAGTTGTTTCAGGATTGGTTCTGATTGTTCATGAACAGACTCAAGAAGAAGAAGAAGAAGATAGCCATGAGAAAGAAAGTTATGATGAGATACAACAAATTGGAAAAACTTGAAGGTAGAGACAATGTGATAAGTTATCCATAAGAACTTCTCAAGCCTCGTCTTCTAAACTTGCTTTAGTGGAGAAGCCAACTCAAAAAGACAATATTGTAGAAACTGAAGTGCATCAAATTCCATCTGATGGTGATGTTGATGTTGGTGATGATAGTGGTAATGATGATGATGAAGAAGATGATGGTGGTGATGATGGAGATGATAAGATTATTCAAGTTTATGATGAAAGACAAGTATTTCAGAAGTCAGAGAGATCGAAATCTAAGAAAGAAAAAGGAAAGAAAGCAGATGTTGGCACATCCAAGTAAGATGCATCGGAATCTGAAAGATCTTCCTCCTCTATATGAGAAGATTTTTTTGTTCAGTCTTTGAAGCAGTTAGTGAACTCCATTCCATATTTCTCAAACCTTGATTCAAGATATCAGCTTATTCAACAATCCATAAATCAGAAATCGGACTCAACAACCATTTTCATGGAAAAGCTGATAAAAGTTGAAGTCAAATTCAAAACCTGTGTGCAGAATTATGATTCTCACAGGAAGTCTTGAAGAGAGATGAAAAAGTGGTCGAAGCAGATCAAACATTGATCTTAAGGTCTTCGATGATATGTTTGAGTCGGTAAAGGGAGCATACAAAGAATTGGAGGAAAATATCAAAAAACTTTCAAACAATTTCTCAGAAAGGATAAAGGACGAACAAGCAATTCGGTTTCAAGAAGATAAAGATTTGCATGGGAAACTGAACTCTCTCGCAGCTGAGGTGAAAAGAATGAAAGCGTACAAAGATAAGGTGGTTGAGAAGCTTAAGTCACCGAAAGAAATGATTAAGAGTCGGGATGAAAAGATTCAGAATCTTGAAAAGAAGAATCAGAATCAGGAAGAGCTCCTAGCAAAGTTTCAAAATGAACACAATGAGTTGAAAAAGTTGAAGGCCATTGTCAGAACATTAATGTCAATGAATGATTGATTTCTTTTTAATATAATCTTTTGTTGTAAAAATCCTTTTCAATGATAAGAAAGGTTTTTTTTTTGAAAAGACAGATTCATTAACTTCGGAGATCAGAGAACGTACAATCGCAAAGCCGTGAAGGGAAATGGTTCATCCATAGCTGGTTAACATCATAGGGGCCTGAGGCCGCCAACTGATGGGCAGCATTGTTTCCTTCCCTTTAAGTAAAGGAGAAAGTGCAGATTGAGAAGCCTTGACGGAGTGAAAGGATTCTCCTGATGAGAGATCCAAAAGACTGGAGGTCGCCGTCGTTGAAATTGATAGCATTGATAATGGTGAGACATTCTGATTCGAGGTTGATTTTATCTCATCCGCGATCCTTGGCGAGCATCATACCTGCAAGGATGGCAGTAGCCTCAGCCACCACAGGTTCCCACAAAATGAAGTGTGAATCATGTTTGGCCGCCATGATTTTCCCCTGATGATTCCGGGCTAGGATGCCGAGGGCGACGGGCCCATCCTTGGGGAGAGACGCATCCACATTAATCTTAAGAATCTCATCACTTGGAGGACACCAGTGGGAGGGAAAAGAAGGGGTTCCAAAGGGATTATGTTGACCATTGTGGTGCTTCCAGCCCTCAATCCACGAAGAGGCCCGTTCAATCCATAATTCGCGGGTTCTGTGCACATGGTTGAAAACTGCCTCGTTGTGACGGACCCAGATGATCTAGGCCAGGGTGCAAAGTGAGCCTGCTTTAGCCGACGAGAAGGAGGAGAACCATTGCATCAGGAAGGATGGGAGGTCAGAGGCCATGGCCGGTGAAGTGGATGAAGCGGAGCCCCATTTGTACCAAATTTCCTTAGCCCCTGGGCACTGGATGATGGCGTGCAAGGGAGATTTTGGGACGTTCGGGCAGAAAGGGCAAGAATCGTCACTGGAAATGTGCCGGAAGGCGAGAAGGCTCATGGAAGGAAGGGTGTCCGTGCACACCTGCCACCAGAAGTGGTGGATTTTTTGGGGAACGTTGAGTTTCCAAATTGACTTCTAGGGTCCCTCATCCCAATCGACTGAATGGTTTCCAATGGCGAGCCGGTATCCGGATTTCACTGTGTAGGCTCCCGACAGGTCGTTGATCCAGAAGAGATGGTCGGGGCCTGCGTCTGGGACCCAGGGGGTACTTAGTATAATTCTTTTGTCTCTATCATTGAACCATGCGTGAATCTTCTCCAGACACCATCCAAGACCCTGATCGGAAAAGAGGCACCTGACAGTGGCATCTTCAAACCCTGGTTGGGCAGGGGAAGAGGCCCGTACACCTTCCTCATCAATCAGCCAGGGGTCGTTCCAAATGTTAACAGTTTGGCCACTCCCAATCCTCCAACCCAACCCTTTTTCCAGAAGATTACGGGCCCCCCCAAATACTTCTCCAGAGGAAGCTTGGACGGGGGCCAAGAGAGGAGACGTGGAAGTCCTTGTGGGGAAAGTATTTAGCTCGAAGAACGCGCATACAGAGAGATGAAGGACGGTTAATCAGGCGACAACCTTGCTTAGCCAGTAGTGCCTCATTGAAGTGAAAGAGATTTTGGAATCCCATACCTCCCTCAAACTTGGGTTTGCACAGTTTCTCCCAAGCAATCCAGTGGGTTCTATTCCTTCCATCATTCTTCCCCCACCAGAAGTTGGTTGTGCGTGTGTGGATCAGATTGACAACGGCCGACGGAAGCTTAAACAGGGACATAAAATAGATGGGGATAGACTAGATGGTGGATTTAACGAGGATCTCCTTGCCGGCTTTGGATATTTCTTTGGGGGTCTAGCCTTGGATTTTCTTCTCAATCATGTCCATCAAGGATGCAAAGATTTCTTTTTTGGAGCAGCCAATAACCGTGGGGAGCCCGAGGTACTTCTGGTGTTTCTCGACCAATTGGATGCCTACATATTCACAGAGTTCTTTCTTGGAAAAAGGTACCCCTACGCTGAAAGAGATTTCCGAATTTCTGTGATTGATTGACTGACCGGACGCCCTCTCGTACTGTTGGGTCGTATGGATGATTACCCAGCATTCATTAGTGGTTGCTCTGGAGAAAAGGAAGCAGTCGTCGACAAAGAAAAGATGCAAAACTAGTGGACTAACACGGCACACCTTTGCCCCATGTAAGGAGTTTGAGGATGCAGCCCTGGAAATAAGGTTAGAAAAAACATCAGCCACCAAGATAAAGAGAAAGGGGGAGAGAGGATCTCCCTGTCGAAGGCCCCGGGATGGGGTGAATCCTCGGGTGAGCTCCTCATTGACCTTGATTCGAAAAGAGATGGTCGAGACATAGTGCATGACCATATCTACCCATTTAGAACAGAAGCTCATTTTCAGCATAATGACTCTGAGGAAGTGCCATTATGGATGCAGGGTCTATTAATACCAAGAAAAGGAGACAAGAACACCTTGAAAATAACGGACATCTTCATGCTGGATTTTATCATTAATCTTAGGAAGATTAACCTGGTCGAGTACATCTTTCTCACAATCAGTAAGATTAAGGATGAGTCGATCAAATCTCATATTCTCGTGTTCCCAGCAACCCTGCCCAAGCTTATAGTAAGTTGTTTGAACTTATGCAATGTACCTTGCAACTCAAAGACAAATAAGTTCAAGATTCTTCTTTTAAGTGACAACACACTTAAAAGAATGAAATTTTCTTTTAGTGATAAGACAAATCAGTTTGTTGATTTATCTGCAAAATCAAGGGAAGTTGGAGAATGATCCAAGAAACAGTTAGTCGAACCTAAGAAAATAAAGTCTCAAGCCCTGGAACCATAGAAAACAACTCAAGCTTCTAAACCACCAAAGACGAAGAAACAAAAGTCCTACCCATATGAATTTGTAGCAAAGTGAAGACAAGACAAAGAGCTAAGGAAAGAAAGAGGTGCAGTGTTTGAGTTAGATCCGGGTGATGCTAAATCTTTAAAGATTCAGGAAGCTTAAGAACTTGAAAAACAAACAAAGGAGAAGAAGTTTAAGAAAAAACTAATGGAAGCAAAGATAATTCAGACTTTGTTGAAAGATACAGAAAGAGCATCCAAACAATATCAAGTTTGAGAATCCTTTCTTCAAGAAACTGAACTTCCACAACAATCACAACCAGTGGCAGTAGAGGCTATCCCAACAGAAAAAAGGAAAGGAATTTGTTTCAAGATCAGTTCTGATTTTTCATGAACAGACTCAAGAAGAAGAAGAAAAAAATAGCCAAGAGAAAGAAAGTGATGATGAGATACAAAAAATTGGAAAAACTCGAAGGTAGAGTCAATCTGATAAGTTATCCATAAGAACTTCTCAAGCCTCGTCTTCTAAACTTGCTTCAGTGGAGAAGCCAGCTTAGAAAGACAATATTGTAGGAACTAAAGTGCATCAAATTCCATCTGATGGTGATGTTGATGTTGGTGATGATGGTGGTAATGGTGATGATGAAGAAGATGGTGGTGGTGGTGGTGGTGATGATAAGACTATTCAAGTTTATGATGAAAGACAAGTATTTCAGAAGTCAGAGAGATCGAAATCTAAGAAAGACAAAGGGAAGAAAGAAGATGTTGGCACATCCAAGTAAGATGCATCAGAATCTGAAAGATCTTCCTCCTCTATAGGAGAAGATTTTGTTGTTCAGTCTTTGAAGCAGTTAGTGAACTTCATTCCACATTTCTCAAACCTTGAGTCAAGATGTCATCTTATTCAACAATCCATAAATCAGAAATCGAACTCAACAACCTTTTTCATGGAAAAGATGATAAAATTGAAGTCGAATTCAAAACCTTTGTGCAGAATTATGATTCTCACAGGAAGTCTTGCGGAGAGATGACAAAGTGGTCGAAGGAGATCAAATATTGATCTTAAGGTCTTCGATGATATGTTTGAATCGGTAAATGTAGCCTTCAAAGAATCGGAGGACAATATCAAAAAACTTTCAAACAGTTCCTCAAAAAGGATAAAGGGAGAACAAGCAATTCGGTTTCAAGAAGATAAAGATTTGTATGGGAAACTGAACTCTCTCGCAGCTGAGGTGAAAATAATGAAAGCTTACAAAGATAAGATGGTTGAGAAGCTTAAGTCACGGGAAGAAATGATTAAGAGTCGGGATGAAAAGATTCAGAATCTTGAATAGAAGAATCAGAATCAGGAAGAGCTCCTGGCAAAGTTCCAAAATGAACACAATGAGTTGAAAAAGTTGAAGGCCATTGTCAGAACATTAATGTCAAAGAAGGATTGATTTCTTTGTAATTTGATCTTTTGTTGTAAAAATCATTTTCAATGATAAGCAATGTTTACCTCCTTTGTTTTCGCATATGTTTCCTAACCTTTTTCAGGTACATTATACTTTTCCCCATTCCTTTTTGAAAATCACAAAGGGGGAGAAGAATGTTCTAAAAAGAATATTAGTCTAAGGAGAAAAACATAAGGGAGATAATGCTTAAATAAGACATCTCAAAATAAGGGGGAGATATTTCTTTAAGAAATGAAGACATATATATAAAGTCAGAATACGATCCTTATAGGGATTTCATAACCTAAAGGAGAGTTAGTCGTATTCATGTTGAGACATAAACTACGGTGAGATAAGTTCTTTTTTAAGTTCAAATATGAAGTCTTTCGGTCTTAATATTCTTTTCTTAAATCAACTGTTTGTGCTTTCCAAAAAGGGAGAGATTCTTAAGTCAAAAGTTTCCTTATAACTTTTTTCATTCCTTTATGTTTTGAAAATCACAAACACATTTCCTTAATAATACTTTCTATCTGTAAGGAAATTTATATGCAAATCCTATTCCAATTGGAATCATGTTCTTTAACCATTTTTATAGTTAAGTCTATTTTTTTCTTAAGACTCAATAGTTACTGGAACAAATCGGATCCTTATGGAAACTCGGAATCCGTCACCTCCTCAATTCGGATTCCTTCAAAATCATGAACCTGGTTCTCTCAAAATATAGAATTTGATTCTTCATGTTCCTTAATTCTGAATCGTCCAAAATTTTGAATATGATTCACAGTTTCTTAAATTCAGATTCACTCAAAAATGTGAATCCGATTCACGGTTTCTCAATTATGAATCGTCTAAATTTTTGAATCTGATTCATGGTTTCTTAATTCTGAATCGTCTAAATTTTTTAATCTGATTCTCACTTTCTCAATTCCGATTTGCACAGATTTGTGAATCCCATTTACCGTGTTCCTCAATTCTGATTCTCAATAATTTTCAAATTTGATTCTCATAGTTCCTTATCTGATTCTATTTTGTTTAAGAATCTGATTTTATAACTTTCTTAAAGTTACTATATTTCCTTAAATGTAATGTTTTATATAATCAAATTCATATGCACTTAATGTTTCTCATGATATTTTCTTGTACTAAATGATGTCGTCCAATCTGTTATTATAAGAACGTTGTAAGTGCCAGGTGTACAGGTCCCTCCGAAATTTCAGGAAAAATATAATTGTTGGAGGAAAATTCAACTGTTTGAGATCCCACCTATGAATACCAAGTCATTTGGATGGGCTATACACATACTCACTTTTGGATTTTGGAGACACACGAGAGCTCTGCCAAAATTGTTGTGTGCAAAAGCTTTGAAGTGATTAAGTTGTGAACAGCTTGTTCAACATATTTAAAATCTTCAATAAGCTTTGTTTTGTTTTGTGCGACACCGGTCGTTGGTGATTACGATCAAGGGCTTCCAACTGAAGGAATACAGAGGTTCTGATTACCTACTTAATTGAGGGCTTCCAAAGCTAGGAAGACAGAGGTGCCGATCACCTTACAGATCGAGGGCTTGCGGAGATAGCAAGACAAACATTGATCTTTGTATCGAGGGCTTACCCTGATATGGGTAAGACAAACTTGCTTGAAAGTATAAATCAATAGACTTTTACCCAAGGTGTTTGGATACCCTACTCTTTGGGTTAAAATATTTGTACTCTTTTACTTGTACTTTAAATTTTCACTGCAATTTGTAATAATAAGAAAGTGTTTCTTATACTTTCTCTTTTTTTGTAACTCGGATATAAGATTCTATATGCTTTAAGGTAGAATCTTGTTTAAGTATACCTGTGTACTTATTTCATTACACTTTTTTTATCAAACCAAAGATGATTTTTATTAACCTTACAAAAGAGGGTATAGTGAATCTAATTTGTTTAACTTTGTTAAACAAAGATTTCCTTAAGGTTAAAAATGAAAGTTTTTAAACTTACAATTCCCCACACCCCCTCTTATATATGATCATCTACATACATATTTTGATCCTACAAGATTGTGGCATTATGGATGCAAGGTCTATTAATACCAAGAAAAGGAGACAATAACACCTTGAAAATAACGGACATCTTCATGGTGGATTTTCTCATTAATCTTAGGAAGATTAACCTGGTCGAGTGCATCTTTCTCACAATCAGTAAGATTAAGGATGAGTCGATCAAATCTCAGATTCTTGTGTTCCCAGCAACCCTGTCCAAGCTTTTAGTAAGTTGTTTAAACTTCTGCAATGTACCTTGCAACTCAAAGCCAAAGAAGTTCAAGATTATTCTTTTAAGTGACAACACACTTAAAAGAATGAAATTTTCTTTTAGTGATAAGACAAATCAGTTTGTTGATTTATCTGCAAAATCAAGGGAAGTTGGAGAAAGCTCCGAGAAACAGTTAGTCGAGTTCTAAGAAAAGAAAGTCTCAAGCCCTGGAACCATAGAAAACAACTCAAGCTTCTGAACCACCAAAGACGAAGAAACAAAAGTCATATCCAGATGAAGTTGTAGCAAAGTGGAGACAAGACAAAGAGCTAAGGAAATAAAGAGATGCAGTGTTTGAGTTAGATCCGGTTGAATCTCAAGCTTTAAAGATTCAGGAAGCTTAAGAACTTGAAAAACAAAGGAGAAGAAGTTTAAGAAAAAACTAATGGAAGAAGAGATAATTCAGACTTTGTTGAAAGATACAGAAAGAGCATCCAAACAATATCAAGTTCCATAATCTTTTCTTCAAGAAACTAAACTTCCACAACAATCAAAACCAGTGGCAGTAGAGGCTATCCCAACAGAAAAAAGGAAAGGAAGTTGTTTCAGGATCAGTTCTGATTGTTCATGAACAAACTCAAGAAGAAGAAGAAGAAGATAGCCAAGAGAAAGAAAGTGATAATGAGATACAACAAATTGGAAAAACTCAAAGGTAGAGTCAATCTGATAAGTTATCCATAAGAACTTCTCAAGCCTCGTATTCTAAACTTGCTTTAGTGGAGAAGCCAACTCAGAAAGACAATATTGTAGAAACTAAAGTGCATCAAATTCCATCTGATGGTGACGTTGATGTTGGTGATGATGGTGGTAATGATGATGATGAATAAGATGGTGGTGGTGGTGATCATGATGATAAGATTATTCAAGTTTATGATGAAAGACAAGTATTTCAGAAGTCAGAGAGATCGAAATCTAAGAAAGACAAAGGGAAGAAGGCAGATGTTGGAACATCCAAGTAAGATGCATCGGAATCTGAAAGATCTTCCTCCTCTATAGGAGAAGATTTTGTTGTTCAGTCTTTGAAGAAGTTAGTGAACTCCATTCCATATTTCTCAAACCTTGAGTCAAGATGTCAGCTTATTCAACAATCCATAAATCAAAAATCCGACTCAACAACCCTTTTCATGGAAAAGCTGATAAAACTTGAAGTCAAATTCAAAACCTTTGTGCAGAATTATGATTCTCACAGGAAGTCTTGCAGAGAGATGAAAAAGCGGTCGAAGCGGATCAAACATTGATCTTAAGGTCTTCGATGATATGTTTGAGTCGGTAAAGGGAGCATACAAAGAATCGAAGGACAATATCAAAAAACTTTCAAACAATTTCTCAGAAAGGATAAAGGAAGAACAAGCAATTCGGTTTCAAGAAGATAAAGATTTGTATGGGAAACTGAACTCTCTCGCAGTTGAGGTGAAAAGAATGAAAGCTTGCAAAGATAAGGTGGTTGAGAAGCTTAAGTCATAGGAAGAAATGATTAAGAGTCGGGATGAAAGGATTCAGAATCTTGGAAAGAAGAATTAGAATCAGGAAGAGCCCCTAGCAAAGTTTCAAAATGAACACAATGAGTTGAAAAAGTTGAAGGCCATTGTCAGAACATTAATGCCAACGAAGGATTGATTTCTTTGTAATCTAATGTTTTGTTGTAAAAATCATTTTCAATGATAAGCAATGTTTTTTTTTAAAGACAGATTCATTAACGTCGGAGATCAGTGAACGTACAATCGCAAAGCCATGAAGGGAAATGCTCCAGCCAGAGCTGGTTAACATCATAGGGGTCTGAGGCCGCCAACTGATGGGCAGCATTGTTTCCTTCCCTTTTAATAAAGGAGAAAGTGCAGATTGAGAAGCCTTGACGGAGTGAAAGGATTCTCCTAATGAGAGATCCAAAAGACTGGAGGCCGCCGTCGTTGAAATTGATAGCATTGATAATGGTGAGACAGTCTGATTCGAGGTTGATTTTATCTCATCTGCGATCCTTGGAGAGCATCATACCTGCAAGGATGGCAGTAGCCTCAGCCACCACAGGTTCCCACAAAACAAAGTGTGATTCATGTTTGGCCGCCATGATTTTCCCCTGATGATTCCGGGCTAGGATGCCGAGGGCGACAGGCCCATCCTTGGGGAGAGACGCATCCACATTAATCTTAAGAATCCCATCACTTGGCGGACACTAATGGGAGGGAAAAGAAGGGGTTTCAAAGGGATTATGTTGACCATTGTGGTGCTTCCAGCCCTCAATCCATGAAGAGGCTCGTTCAATCCAGAATTCGGGGGTTCTGTGCACATGGTTGAAAACTGCCTCGTTGCGACGGACCCAGATGATCCAGACCAGGGTGCAAAGTGAGCCTGCTTTAGCCGACGAGAAGGAGGAGCACCATTGCATCAGGAAGGATGGGAGGTCAGAGGCCATGGTCGGTGAAGTGGCTGAAGCGGAGCCCCATTTGTACCAAATTTCCTTAGCCCCTGGGCACTGAATGATGGCATGCAAGGGAGATTCTGGGACGTTCGAGCAGAAAGGGAAATAATCATCACAGGAAATGTGCCGGAAGGCGAGAAGACTCATGGAAGGAAGGGTGCCCGTGCACACCTGCCACTAGAAGTGGCAGATTTTTTGGGGAACATTGAGTTTCCAAATTGACTTCCAGGGTCCCACATCCCAATCAACTGAATGGTTTCCAATGGCGAGCCGGTATCCGGATTTCACTGTGTAGGCTCCCGACAAGTCGTTGATCCAGAAGAGATGGTCGGGGCCTGCGTCTGGGACCCAGGGGGTACTCAGGATAATTCTTTTGTCTCTATCATTGAATCATGCGTGAATCTTCTCCAGACACCATCCAAGACCCTGATCGAAAAAGAGGCACCAGACAGTGGCATCTTCGAACCCTGGTTGGGTAGGGGAAGAGGTTCGTACACCTTCCTCATCAATTAGCCAGAGGTCGGTCCAAATGTTAACAGTTTGGTCATTCTCAATCCTCCAACCCATCCCATTTTCCAGAAGACTGAGGGCCCCCCAAATGCTTCTCCAGAGGAAGCTTGGACGGGGGCCAAGAGAGGAGACGTGGAAGTCCTTGTGGGGAAATTATTTAGCTCGAAGAACGCGCGCACAGAGAGATGAAGGACGGTTAATCAGGCGTCAACCTTACTTAGCCAGCAGTGCTTCATTGAAGTGAAAGAGATTTTGGAATCTCATACCTCCCTCTAACTTGGGTTTGCACAGTTTCTCCCAGGCAATCCAGTGGGTTCTATTCCTTCCATCATTCTTCCCCCACCAGAAGTTGGTTTTGTGTGTGTGGATCAGGTTGACAACGGCCGACGAAAGCTTAAACAGGGACATAAAATAGCTGGGGATAGACTGGATGACGGATTTAACGAGGATCTCCTTGCCGGCTTTGGATATTTTTTTGGGGGTCCAGCCTTGGATTTTCTTCTCAATCCTGTCCATCAAGGATGCAAAGATTTCTTTTTTGGAGCGGCCAATAACCGTGGGGAGCCCCGAGGTACTTCTGGTGTTTCTCGACCAATTGGATGTCTGCATATTCACAGAGTTCTTCTTTCTTGGAAGGAGGTACCCCTATGCTGAAAGAGATTTCCGACTTTCCGTGATTGATTGACTGACCGGACGCCCTCTCGTACTGTTGGATCGCATGGATGATTACCCGGCATTCATTAGTGGTTGCTCTGGAGAAAAAGAGGCAGTCGTCGGCAAAGAAAAGATGTGAAACTGCTGGACTAACACGGCACACCTTTGCCCCATGTAAGGAGTTTGATGATGCAGCCCTAGAAATAAGGTTAGAAAAAACATCAGCCACCAAGATAAAGAGAAAGGGGGGAGAGGATCTCCCTGTCGAAGGCCCCGGGATGGGGCGAATCCTCGGGTGAGCTCCCCATTGACCTTGATTCAGAAAGAGACGGTCGAGACACAGTGCATGACCATATCTACCCATTTAGAACAGAAGCTCATTTTCAGCATAACGACTCTGAGGAAGTGCCATTATGGATGCAGGGTCTATTAATACCAAGAAAAGGAGACAAGAACATCTTGAAAATAACGGACATCTTCATGCTGTATTTTCTCATTAATCTTAGGAAGATCAACCTGGTCGAGTACATCTTTCTCACAATCAGTAAGATTAAGGATGAGTCGATCAAATCTCATATTCTCGTGTTCCCAGCAACCCTGTCCAAGCTTATAGTAATTTGTTTGAACTTATGCAATGTACCTTGCAACTCAAAGCCAAATAAGTTCAAGATTCTTCTTTTAAGTGACAACACACTTAAAAGAGTGAAATTTTCTTTTAGTGATAAGAAAAATCAGTTTGTTGATTTATCTGCAAAATCAAGGGAAGTTGGAGAAAGATCCAAGAAACAATTAGTCGAACCTAAGAAAATAAAGTCTCAAGCCCTAGAACCATAGAAAACAACTCAAGATTCTGAACCACCAAAGACGAAGAAACAAATGTCATATCCAGATGAAGTTGTAGCAAAGTGGAGACAAGACAAAGAGCTAAGGAAAGAAAGAGATGCAGTGTTTGAGTTAGATCCGGCTGAAGCTAAAGCTTTAAAGATTCAGGAAGCTTAAGAACTTGAAAAAAACAAAGGAGAAGAAGTTTAAGAAAAAACTAATGGAAGTAGAGATAATTCAAACTTTGTTGAAAGATACAGAAAGAGAATCCGAACAATATCAAGTTCCGGAATCTTTTCTTCAAGAAACTGAACTTCCACAACAATCACAACCAGTGGCAGTAGAGGCTATCCCAACAGAAAAAAGGAAAGGAAGTTGTTTCAGGATCAGTTCTGATTGTTCATGAACAGACTCAAGAAGAAGAAGAAGAAAATAGCCAAGAGAAAGAAAGTGATGATGAGATACAACAAATTGGAAAAACTCAGAGGTAGAGTCAATCTGATAAGTTATCCATAAGAACTTCTCAAGCCTCGTCTTCTAAACTTGCTTTAGTGGAGAAGCCATCTTAGAAAGACAATATTGCAGAAATTGAAGTGCATCAAATTCCATCTGATGGTGATGTTGATGTTGGTGATGATGGTGGTAATGATAATGAAGAAGAAGATGGTGGTGGTGGTGGTGATGATAAGACTATTCAAGTTTATGATGAAAGACAAGTATTTCAGAATTCAGAGAGATCAAAATCTAAGAAAGACAAAGGAAAGAAAGCAGATGTTGGCACATCCAAGTAAGATGCATCAGAATCTGAAAGATCTTCCTCCTCTATAGGAGAAGATTTTTTTGTTCAGTCTTTGAAGCAGTTAGTGAACTTCATTCCATATTTCTCAAACCTTGAGTCAAGATGTCATCTTATTCAAAAATCCATAAATCAGAAATCGAACTCAACAACCTTTTTCATGGAAAAGATGATAAAAATTGAAGTCGAATTCAAAACCTTTGTGCAGAATTATGATTCTCACAGGAAGTCTTGCGGAGAGATGACAAAGTGGTCGAAGGAGATCAAATATTGATTTTAAGGTCTTCGATGATATGTTTGAATCGGTAAATTTAGCCTTCAAAGAATCGGAGGACAATATCAAAAAACTTTCAAACAGTTCCTCGAAAAGGATAAAGGGAGAACAAGCAATTCAGTTTCAAGAAGATAAAGATTTGTATGGGAAACTGAACTCTCTCGCAGCTGAGGTGAAAAGAATGAAAGCTTACAAAGATAAGATGGTTGAGAAGCTTAAGTCACGGGAATAAATGATTAAGAGTCAGGATGAAAAGATTCAGAATCTTGAATAGAAGAATCAGAATCAGGAAGAGCTCCTAGCAAAGTTCCAAAATGAACACAATGAGTTGAAAAAGTTGAAGGCCATTGTCAGAACATTAATGTCAAAGAAGGATTGATTTCTTTGTAATTTGGTCTTTTGTTGTAAAAATCCTTTTCAATGATAAGCAATGTTTACCTCCTTTGTTTTCGCATATGTTTCCTAACCTTTTTCAGGTACATTATACTTTTCCCCATTCCTTTTTGAAAATCACAAAGGGGAGAAGAATGTTCTAAAAAGAATATTAGTGTAAGGAGGAAAACGCAAGGGAGAGAATGCTTAAAGAAGACATCTCAAAATAAGGCGGAGATATTTCTTTAAGAAATAGAGACATATATATAAAGTCAGAATACGATCCTTACAGGGATTTCATAACCTAAGGGAGAGTTAGTCGTATTCATCTTGAGACATAAACTAAGGGGGAGATAAGTTCTTTTTTTAAGTTCAAATATGAAGTCTTTCGGTCTTAATATTCTTTTCTTAAATCAATTGTCTGTGCTTTCCAAAAAGGGAGAGATTCTTAAGTCAAAAGTTTCCTTATAACTTTTTTCATTCCTTTATGTTTTGAAAATCACAAACACATTTCCTTAATAATACTTTCTATCTGTAAGAAAATTTATATGAAAATCCTATTCCAATTGGAATCATGTTCTTTAACCATTTTTATAGTTAAGTCTATTTTTTTCTTAAGACTCAATAGTTACTGGAACAAATCGGATCCTTATGGAAACTTAGAATCTGTCACCTTCTCAATTCTGATTCCTTCAAAATCATGAACCTGGTTCTCTCAAAATATAGAATTTGATTCTTCATGTTCCTTAATTTTGAATCGTCCAAAATTTCGAATCTGATTCACAGTTTCTTAAATTCTGATTCACTCAAAAATGTGAATCTGATTCACAGTTTCTCAATTCTGAATCGTCGAAATTTTTTAATCTGATTCATGGTTTCTCAGTTCTGAATCGTCTAAATTTTTTAATCTAATTCTCACTTTCTCAATTCCGATTTGCACAGATTTGCGAATCCGATTTACCGTGTTCCTCAATTCTGATTCTCAATAATTTTCAAATTTAATTCTCATAGTTCCTTATCTGATTCTCTTTTGTTTAAGAATCTGATTTTATAACTTTCTTAAAGTTACTATATTTCCTTAATGTAATATTTTATATAATCGGATTCATGCACACTTAATGTTTCTCATGATATTTGCGTGTACTAAACGATGTTGTCCAATCTGTTATTATATGACCATTGTAAGTGTCAGTTGTACAAGTCCCTTCGAAATTTCAAGAAAAATATAACCATTAGAGGAAAATTCAATCGTTTGAGATATTGACTATAAATACCATGTCATTTGAACGAGCTATACACATACTCACTTTTGAATTTTAGAGACACGCGAGAGCTCTCCCAAAATTGTTGTGTGCAAAAGCCTTGAAGAGATTAAGTTGAACAGCTTGTTCAACATACTTAAAATCTTTAATAAGCTTTGTTTTGCTTTGTGTGACACCGATCATTGGTGATTACGATTGAGGGCTTCCAGCTGAAGGAAGATAGAGATTCTGATTACCTACTTAATTGAGGACTTCTGAAACTAGGAAGACAGAGGTGTCGATCACCTTTCAGATCGAGGGCTTGTGGGGATAGTAAGACAGACGCTGATCTTCGTATCGAGGACTTACCCTGGTGTAGGTAAGACAGACTTGCTTGAAAGTATAAATCAAGGAACCTTTATCCAAAGTATTTGGATACCTTACTCTTTGGGTTAAAATATTTGTACTCTTTTACTTGCACTTTAAATTTCCACTGCAATTTGTAACAATAAGAAAGTGTTTATTATACTTTCTCTTTTGTTGTAACTCTGATATAAGATTTTATACGCTTTAAGGTAAAATCTTGTTTAAGTATACTTGTGTACTTATTTCATTACACTTCTTTATCAAAACTAGGGTGATTTTTATTAACCTTACAAAAGAGGGCTTAGTGAATCCGATTTGTTTAACTTTGTTAAACAAAGATTTTCTTAAGGTTAAAAATGAAAGTTTTAAAACTTACAATTCATCCCCCCCCCCTGTATCTGAGCATCTACATACATATTTCAATCCTACAGGATTGTGGCATTATGGATGCAAGGTCTATTAATACCAAGAAAATGAGACAAGGACACCTTGAAATTATATCCTTCATGGGGTTTTGATTCGAAAGTTACTAAAATTGTAAGTGTTATTTGTCTCTATTTTCAATTCCATGAGACATGTTTGATATTGCGCACCACATTTTCTTTTATATGGTTTATTCACTTCCTTGTTGCCTTCAAGTATAATGAATATCTTTCATTTTATTATATTTGAATTTCATGATATCTTTCTCAAGTTCTTTTGATTCTTACATTACCATTATCGTATGGGTTATTTCGTCTCAAATTCCTTTCTTTGAGACATGCTTTGTGTTATTCGCCTAATTTTATTTATATGGTATATATACTATTTATTTGATATATTATATCATGAATCCTCTTTAATTCATGGTATTTGAAGTTCAATTTCAAACTCTCATGGGGTTTGGATTTAAAAGTTATCAAAGTCGTAAGGATTATTTTGTCTCAAATTCCTTTTTTTGAGACATGTTTTGAATTATGCATCTACCTTTTATATGGTGCATAGACTGCCTATTTGAAACATCATATCATGATTTTCTCTTTGGTCATGGTATTGAGTGCTTTATTTCAGGTTCAATCTTTCGAAGGTGTTTTTCAATCATGTCAACATCCTTTGACATTTCTTGTGTTACACTTAGGATATGTATTGTTTAATCATTCACCTTCTTTCTCTGGATGGCTTATGTCCATGATATCCCATTTATTGGTCGAGAAACTATTGATGTTCCATATGATTGCATCTCAATATGGATGTTTATTGTTTCCTAAGGAAAGTTGATCATGCATTCTATTGATATTCATATCTTTCATATGGTGAATGTATTGGACTTAATGAAATGACGGGTGAGACCCGGTATTATATAGACCCTCAATGCATTGGTTGGTTTCATGAGATAAAAGGTTTGGGTATTTGGTGTATGTTGACCCAATGCAAGCATGATGTCATGATTGTGACCTTGACGACAAGAATGATGTCTCGGTCGCGGCCTTGACAGCATGAATAATGTCTTGGTTGATGCCTTGACGGTAAAGATCAAGATGTCCATAATTATGCATTTCATCGCCATAAATTCAATTATTGTTGTTCGTGTGTTTATTTATATTGTTAACCATGGATTTTTTTCAAGCTCGTGTGATAAGTTATGACACTATTTGATTATCATTTGGTTTCTACCATATTATTCATGTCAAGTTTATGTCTTGATAGCTTCTGATATACATTTTCCCTTACTGAGCGTTTGAGCTCACCCTTCTTATGTTTTCATTTCCTCAGGTTATGAAGAAAAGTATTACACATGACATCTCTAGAAGAGTAACATATGTGGAGAATTTTGCAGGAGATGTTGAAGTTACGGATTAAGTGGTTTCTTATATATTGGCAAAAATGTTCAGCTAATGATAAAGACATGGGCTTCGTTAGTTAAAAGTTTTTCTCAACTCTCTAAAACTCTAAACCTAAAAGGTCCTTCGAATGTAAGTGACTATTTATTAGTGATATTGTAATTATTGATGGTTAAAATTGAGTCACTTCGGTTCATTTCATAGTTGGTATGTAAAGAATGTGTTTATGAGCACCAGATCCTAGGAGTGCGAGTCCAGAGCGTCACAATTAACTAACATCCCTAAGATACAAAGGTATTAACCAGGCGATTAACTATATTTCTATAAGAGAGAAGCACTTCTCTTTTAATATAGTGGGAGAAAGCTAGACTTCAATGAAGTCAAGGCTCTATATGCACATTAGTTGGCATAGGAACACTAAACTCCACAACATTCAATGGAAGGAGTTATTCCAGAGACACATACTACGTAGGAAAGTTAAGACCAAAGAGGTGGTTTATACTCCCCAAGTTTACGTGATGTATTATTCGATGAGAATAATGAATCCTACAAGAAAGCAGTAAGCTAAGATTGGAAAGTTTATATGAATTCAGAAATGGATTTCATGTATCAAAATATAGTTTTGCATTTTGGTGGTTTCTCCGATTGATGTAAAGTCACTGGTGGTTATTCAAGAAGAAACTTAACATAGATGGTAAAGTTGATGTCTATAAGGCACAATTGGTTGATGAAGGTTTCAAGCGATGTCTAGACATAGTCTATGATGAAACCTTTTTACCAATCATCATGCTAAAATCTATTAGAATTCTACTTTATAGAAACCTTCTATGATCATGTAGTTGGGAACATGGATGTCAAGATCATCTTCCTTAATGGAAACCTTGTGAAAGATGTTTATATAACGCATTCAGAAGGGTTGGTGACATCAAAGAATTCCAATAAGGTATGCAAGTTACAAAAAAAAAAAAATTGGTTGGAGCAAGAATTATAATCATAGAAAATTTGTTTTGATAAATCCATAGAGTTTGGTTTTATTAAGAATGAAAGTGTGTCATGTGTTTACAAGAGGTTAGTGGGAGCCTTATAATTTTCAAAGTCAAATATGTTGATAACATAAGGAAAACAAATAATAAGTCTTGCAGTTTGTTTGCTCCAATTTTTGGCTTCTTTCATTAGGATTCCAAGTGGTTTCAAGGTAATTTATGCTTTTCTTCTCATTGACTTCTAGGGGCCTCTGAGCGGCGTCGTCTCCCCCTCATGCTCATCCTCATCCTAGGGTTCCTCCTCAGCATCGATCTAGAGGGGAGAGGCTTGCACTTCCATTCAGAGTCGTCTCCCCCTTCCCTCTATGTCTCTTTCCTTCCCCTTTCTGTTGTCTCTCCTTGAATCTCGAGTTCTCTCGTTCTGATGATGCCCTCTCTCGCTTGTTTTTCGCAGCAGTCGCATCTTTCAGTTGATGTCGTCGGTGTTTCTTCCTCTGCTCTTACCTCATGTTCAGCGTTTTGATCCCTGGTCCAGGGTGCTGGTTTTTCAGATTGGTTTGGGAGGTGTTGGTTGAAGTGTTGACGGTGTCCAAGAATGTGCGGCCTGCGGTTATTCGAGGTTGCAATTGTAGAAGGCGTTGGCGGTCTGGTGAAGGTCACGGCTCTATGTGGAGGCCTTAGGCCGCTTCAAATCTGCCATGACTTTGTGTCACATCGCTCCTCCCCAAGTCGGTCTGGTGTGGTGGTTCTCAAGGAAGCTTTGAGAGGTGTTGTTCGAGCGACCAATGGTGTTCCAGGAGGTGAGACTTGCGTTTGGTTGCGTATTGTGATGGCGGTAGGTGGTTCCAATGAAGACTCTCCGATGTTTGGTTTCCAACGGCAATGACACTAACGATAAGATTGTACAGGCATCGATAAAGGCGATGTGATGTGGTGCAAGTGCGAGTGACAATAACGCGGTGTTGAGGCGATCGGTTTCAGTCTGGAGACCATCGACAGTGGCTCTAGTTTGTTTCAGATATGTGCAAAGGTAATGGTCTGGTATGGTGGTGGGCCCGAAGTAAGGAATTGATGGTTCTGGCAAAGGTTGTGGTTCGTTGTTGAGGATGATACTCCTACTCTACTCTTACTTTAGGATTCATCACACCTCTCCCAGCGCGGCCTAGTGTTGTGGCTTTCAGAGAGGTTTTAGGAAGTGCTATTTGAGTGGTCATCGGTCAGGAGGTGCGTCTTTCATCAGCTTCATTCCTTTGGGTTCACATAAGAGTTTCTCTTGTTGGTGGTCATGGGCATCATCATTGAAAGGTGTTTCATGGTTCGAATGGGTGGTCGTGAAGTGCTCCATAGTGTTGCAGTTCATCTCAATGATGGGTATGTGATGTTGATTGTGAAGCGATGGTGCATTGGATGACGACGTCGGCTTGTGACGACGACAATGGTAAAGAGAATACAGCAAGGTTGAAGGGGTCTTCTACAGTTTGTTTGATCTTCAACGGGATTTATCCTTTATGGTGGTGAAGGACGACGATGAAGGTGTTGTGGTTCACAGCTCTTTGGTTGACTGGTTTTTGGAGTGTATATGGTGTTTAGAAGCTTTGTCCCGGTGATGTTATTTCAGATAGCATTTTCTAGACAGTTATCGGCTCTGGTGTTGATAAGGCGATGACAACGACGATTGTGATCTTATGACGATGATGGAAGGTGACGCGACTTCAGCTGACGCATGTGATTCAAGAATCGAGGTCTCCCCAGGTTCCGTGTTCCTGTATGTGTTTTTTTTTTTGAATTTTGAATTTGGCATCCTATTGAATTTTGATTCATGCCTGAACTATCTTCCTTTTTTGTGTTGTTTTTGGTTACCGCTCAACCATTAAGCGGCTATCTTGAAAATCAAAAATAGCATTTTCAATCACTCTTACAATTTTTTAAGACCAAGGAAAAGATATTTCTCTAATAATGGCTAAGAGTAGCAACCTTGGGTTCCGAGGAACAAGATCTACCAAAATACATCTATGGGGTTCCTAAGATTTAGCCATAGTACATACTTTGATAAGGTATTAAAAATAAAAAAATGGAATAATTCAAGAGCGAATTATTGCCAATGTCACATGGTGTGAAATATCTCCCCAATATAATGTGTTAAAACAAAGGAGATTATTATGATTGAATCTATCACATCATGGTATGTACAAAGTTTTGATATTGCTTATGTGTAAAGCATAGTTGTAAAATATCACATAGAATCTGGAGAACTACTCAAAAGTAACAGTCAGAACTGTCCAACAGTACTTGTGAAAGTGCAAAGGGTAAGTTCCTAATACTTGGAGAAGTGGGGATGCTAGTTATCAAGGGGATACAAAACTAGTATTTCCTCGCATCAATTTGATCTAGTATCACAGTATGGCTAAAGTAATGAGCAATAGATATTTATTATAGTCCGTGGTTTTCATATCAACATAGACCCAGTACGTTGCAGCTTCTGATGTAGTTTAACAAGCGGTTTTGTAAGGATTTGTTTTAGATTTTGGAATTGTACCAAGATATAAAGTATTATCATAATATATACTATGATAAACTTAAGATTATGGTATTAATTAAGATGTCAAGTTTATGACAAGGGGAAAAAGGTAAATGCTTGGTGATATCACTTCTTGAAGGATTTTTTCAAATGAGTTAAGACGTACTAAGCAGAATAGCCACAAGAGAATGTGGCAAGCCCGGTAGCTATAACCATGTTTATCATGTGAGAGCTAACAAGTTTTTAGTTAGCAGTTGGCTCCAGAGCAAGTGACAGTCTGTTGGAGTTTGTACTCTATAACTAACTGATTTTGTACTTTCGATTACCAGAATATTAATGAATATTTTATCATAGACAGCAGCTCACATGAGACTGGCCTTGCCTATTAATGGTACTAAGTCAGTCAATGATGTGGTTACTTCTAAAGATGTTAACCCCCAAGCTATTGCCCTAGAAATAGATATTGTTCCTGCAAAGATCAGTCCTACTGAGGAATGGAATGAATTGGTTGGGCACGAGATGAGCCTTCTACACCCATTGCATTAGAGACCCCAGTGCCCATGAAGGATCCGACGAGCCTTTCACGATGGTCTCTCTTAGGAAATCTTCCAAAAGGACACCCCTGCCACTACTCCAGAGATGAAAGGGTCTGGGAATAAGTTTAGCCCTCTCAATGGAAAAAGCTGGGCAGAGGAATCCAATGAAACAGAGAAATCTGAGAAGAATTTCGGGAGTACTGTTAGCCTGAGCTTCCAGAAAAAAAAAGGAAAAGAGAGGTAAAAAGCCACCCTTGGAGGTGGAGAAGAAAAATATGCACCAGACTAAGGGTAGATCCTCTTCAAAATGAGTATCATCTTTTGGAATTGCCAAGGGATTAACAATGTAGAGACCTCTACTGCTCTTGGGCATTTCATCTCACAACACAAGCCTTTGTTAATTGACATTGCTGAACCAATGGTTAAGATTGACTTTGGTACTTCCACTTGCCTGGTATCTTTTATCTATGCTTTCACCTGCTATGTTAAAAAAGATCCCTATGGGAGGAATTGTATTTAATTTCCTCTCATATCAATGCTAATTAGATCCTTGTTGGTGACTTCAATGATGTTTTGAATACTGATGAAAAATTTGGCAGTAATTTCAAAAGGGTGGCTTCCATGGATTTTTTGAGATTTATTGACCTTTGTTTTTGGACCTAAGCTCAAACTATCTGGTGCTGAATTCACTTGGTCCAGATTCACCGTTAATGGGAGTCAGGCTTGTGAAATAGACCGTTCCTTTATCTCTCTTTTGGGTGGGGAACTCATTCATGTTCCATCTTGCAGAGCCCTATCAAGGTTTCACTCTCATCATACACCTATCCTACTCACATTGATTGATGGCAAGAGTTCCCCCTCCACTTTCAAGTTTAACAATGCCTGGATTTATCTCGAGTGCAGGAATGTTCTCTTGAAAGAATGGTCAGTGGATGACAATGGTGATGCTTTTCAAAAATTCTCTAAAAAACTGAAGAGGACCAAGACAGCTCTTAGAGAGTGGAGTAAGCATAAATTCAGTAATCTGGACATACTAATCAGCATAAAGGAATCTATCTTGAAAGGGAAATTTAAAGCCAAATGGCTCAAGGAAGGTGATTGAAATTCAAGGTTCTTTCACCTCCTGCATAGGGAAGGAAGGCCAAAAAAGCTATATACCTCCTTTTGTATTGACCGCATTACCTCTGTAATGAGGATGATATCAGTGAAACATTGGTGAGCTATTCCACACAACTGTTCAATGAAGAATGTAATTCTAATGTGGAACCCAATCTGGAAGATGTCAACAATTATTCTGTAAGTGAAATGCAAAATGCTTTTGTAACGCCCCGACCCCAGCTACCCAGAGTCGGTGCATTACTTCGTAACATTGGCATGATCACAAAAGATCAAGTCTCGAAAGACCGATTAGTTTAGTAGCCTTGGAAACACTAGATACATTCATAAATGTTACATTACATCAGAAGGTGAAAAACTACAATAACAAAGTCTTCATAGTCCATACTCATATCCTCTTCTGACTATCCCTGCAGGTCATTCATAATATACTTCTTCACATCCTGGAAAAATTAAAACATTGAAAGGGGTGAGCTCAAATGCTCAGTAAGGATAACAACATAGCGGAAGCTTTCATAAATAAACATTAACATTTAAGGCAATGTATAACTAAAACAAAAGCCTTTTAAACTTGAACTTTAACATAATATGGCAAAAGTAAAATGAAATAATGTCATTTACTTACTCACATGGATATTCTACTAGTCGAATAATCACATGAAATATCATTAACCACTTTCATAATGATGGAATGCATAATGTCAGACTATCATAACCACGTAGTCAAGGCCTCGTGCCAAGACCACAAATAAGATTTTGTCAAGGCCTCGTGCCAAGACACTAGTTTGTCTCATGAGACCTATCGATGCATCGAGGAGCTATAGCGGGCTCCACCCGTCACTTATTAAGTCCAATGCATTCCTCATATGAATAGGTTTAAACATATCATAAATCATAGCATAATCATATCACATAAAGTATGCATAAAGGAAACATAACATTTCCACATTTCAATCTCAAGATATAAATACAACACATTTATATAATAAAAAGACTTTCAAAACCATTTTCAATACCAAAATAAAAGAAAGTTAAAACTTTGTATTTATTTTTCATTAAAAAAAAGTGATGGCTTGTAGAGGAAGCCGAAACTCAAATAATGGTCACGGCGGCGGAGAAGTCGTTGTCGCCGCATATGTACGGAAAGAAAAACATCCCCTTTTTGTCGTTTAGTAAAACGCTTTGTATAAAAAAAGATTCCTTTTGAATAAACGTAAAAGTCAAAGGGGTTTATACACCGTATAAAAGAAAGTTGTGTATAAAACCAAATATGCCTCAATGAAAGGAGATTGAGACGAAGTTCTTAAAAAGATCATTTTTAAAAGAAAATAGATCTATTATGTGTATTCACTATAGGTACACATAAAGAAATTAAAAATACAAAATATGACATAATAATATCATGACATAATTTGAAAGTAGGAGATTAACCCAAAGAATGGAAATTGGGTTAAGAAATTCTCTTACCTTGCGTCCTGTCCTGACTCGACCGTTCTTTAACCTCCTGAATAATAAACTAGAGTTAATTTCTATTTACTTAAGAACCTTTTTCATGTTCATTATTCCTTTTATATCACTTATTACCATGTTATGAACATTATGTAATTATTTAAGTTAATAGCGTTCGTTTTGTCGATCTTTGGTACTTGAGTCAAAAATAAACTTCTTATAATTACAAGTTGTTCATGTGGTGAAATATCCATTATATCCAGAATTATATTCATGATGTAGATATCATATATATCATATATATACAGTATATACATTCATTTATAATATTACGTAACATTTAGAGGTAAGAAATGAAATGCACCGTTCATGAAGACGGTAAGCCGTACGTACGCATGAACGCTACTTTCATTTCTATTTCGTATTTAATGGAATGAAATCATAATGATATAAATGTATAATATAATTCCAGTATAATATAGTGTATAATACCATTTACTTCATCCTTTATACATCCCACATATGGCATTAACGATTCAAATCACTTTGAGGGGGCGGTAGTCCGCACTTCCTAAAATGAAATTATCGCGTTTACCCATAATGGAAATCATAAAGTATGTCATAAATGAGAAATACAGAAGCATAAGTAAAACATAAACATATTATATATCATATATAAATATAGTGACATCTTAATGGCCACCTTTGAAGGTGTTATATGAGTGTTGAACAATCATCGTTTCGTGAGGCAGAAATTCATCATCCACAGAAACAGTATGTTCTTTAACCATTAGATGTAAGTGTGTGTAAGTGTAGCTCGAATCTTTCTTATAACAACATCCTAGTATATTGAGGATATTGGTGTTGTTACAAAAGAAATGAATAAAAAGAGTTTAAGGGGTTGGAGAAGCTAAATAAAACAAAACAACATTAGAGAAGACATTACCTAAAAATCGGGTAACTCTTTTTGATTTGAGTCAAAGGCTTCCTTGGAAAGAATTCTGCCCAAAGTGAGGCTTCTAAGAGTAAGGGAGAGAAGTTGGGAGGGTATTTGGGCAGAGGTTGGCCGAGCCAAATGGCTTGAAAGTGTGAATGAGGTGGTAGAGGTGAGGGCCTTTTATAAGTGGAGAGGAGGGCACTCTTGGAAAGTAAGAGAATTTTACATTATTATACAATGATTTTTGGATTCTAAAGGTCTCACACTTATATAATTCGTGGCTAAGGTGATAAGGGTTCGAAATATACTCATCCAATAGTCTTTGGACAAGTGTAAGCCTTGGATTGTACATTATCTTTTCATTTTATTAAAATCGTTAAATAATGAGGTCATCGCTGCATCATAATGATGTCATAAATAATTTAATTTATTTAATGTCTAAAAATTATAAAAAAAAATACTATGATGTAGGAAATCTTTTTAGCTTTCAAATGACTATTTATAGTCAAAAATATGACTTGTATAACCCCATGTAAAAATTGTTTTAATAAAACATTTCATGTTTGTGTCATTTTTTTACTTTAACATTAAATAAAAGGTATTTATGTCATTTTCCAACTAAAGTGGCTCCATGGGGTCTCCAAATTGACCCATGGATTGTCTTGGTCGGCCATAGCACATCCAATGAGGGTAGGACATGTGTCAAGCTCATCTCATATTATTAAAACATTATTTTTACCTTAAACTACACTAATTACCTCTAATCGCGATTAAGAACTTAAAAGTTACTATTCACCAAAAATTATTTTAATCTCATTGAACCACATTTTACTTCTTAATGACAACCATGTATGTCGGATTTTTGAAAATCAAAACACAGAAGTGGTAATATTTCATTTAAACGAAAAATCAGTTATTTAACTACCACTTAGTGGTTTCACTATTCATCAAAAATTGAAGTTTTTCAGAACAATGCCAAAATTTCAGCCTAAGCTATAATTGATATTCCGAATTCAAAAATGATGTCTATTTTACAAAATTCCAAACATATAAGTTTCATTAATTAATTTTATAATTAATTCTCGTCGTCACAACAAATAGCGTATTTTTAAGAAACAATATATCAAAAGATTAACAATTGTTTATGTCCAATTTCAAAGTGAAATTAATTCTAATGAACATCATTAGATAAAATGGTAAAAATATATTCTAATTATACTTTAAAACCACTAAATAATATAATTTATCACTATAAATTATTTTGATTAAAAAAGTTGTTTTTAAGTATTTTTCACTATTCATAAAAAATTAGAAGTTCTCAGAAAAATACCAAAAATTCAACATAGGCTAATTTCGATATTTCGAATCCAAAAATGAAGTCCATTTTGAAATATAAAATTTCTATAATTTTAAAAAGTGGTTATTACTATTCATAACGGCTACTTTGATTAGTCGCGGTGTTTTAGAACTCGAAGTTGCGTACAATGCAAGCTATTGCATTATTGAATGAGAAGCGTATCGTGGAAGCTCGGGGTGTTACAGCTTTTTTAACTATTGTGCCTCTTGATGGTGAAATCGGGACTGCTCTATTTTCTCTAAATCAGGACAGCTCTACAGGGCCTGATGGTTTCTCTAATAGGTGCTTTATGCATTACTAGGATATCATGCAATTGGAGATTGTCCGAGCTATCAAAAAGTCTTCCTCAGAGAGTTTATGGCACCATGAAGGAAAATATAGGATTTCCACTACACTGCATCTGAAGGGGCTAACCTCCTCCATAAGAATTCCAAGAATGGTAACATTGCGTTGAAATTGGATATCACAAAGGCCTTTGATACTTTAAGGTGATCCTTTATTGTGAAGGTTTTATAAGGTTATGGGTTCTTTAGAATATTTATTGGGCTGGTTAACAGGCTGCTCATGAGCTCCAAGCACTCTATTCTTTCAAATGGTGCACCTAGAGGATATTTTAGATATTCAAGGGGGGTTAGACAAGGAGATCCCCTCTCATCAGCATTGCTCTTTGGCTTGGTTGAAGACTCTCAGCTGATGTATCATGAAAGCTATTGATCGGGGAAGGATTCAACCCATCAAGGCTACTAGGAATCTTAATGTTCCTACACATCTTTTATATGCTGATGTTATTCTCCTTTCCTATGAAGCTAATAACAGGTCTATTAACATCACTAGAGACATCTTCTCACATTATGAGATGGTTTCTGGGTAGGCCATTTCTTGGAGAAAATCTGTGGTTGTTTGTGGGAAAGGGATCTCGGGATGTAGAAAGAGATTCATCATGAATCTGTTAAAGGTTAAGTGGGGTGAGCTACCCTTTAATTACCTTGGTGTTCCTCTGTTTGCAGGTAGAATCAAGACCAGTTGCATGTAAGGGATTGCAAGTGCAATTTCATCTCAACTCACTACTTGGAAAGGGAAAAGCCTGTCCCAGGCTGGGATCCATGTTTGTTTACTCTTTCCACATCTGTAAATGGCCAAGAGATCTGCTCAAAAGGTTGTACACCTAAATTAGGAACTTTATTTGGTTTGGTTGTATCCATGAGAGAAAATTGGTCATTGTGGCATGGAGAAAATGTGTCAAGCAATATTAAAAATCTCTTCCTTTTTAATAAGTCTCTTGTTGCTAGTTATGTTTGAAATCTCTTGAATACAAGGAGTGCTTTGACTGATTTCTTAAGAAAGAGATTTATTGATAGATTGCACAGGGGGGATAAATTTTTTCTGGCTTCCTCGGTGTGGCCTACAGTCAGAGAAGAGTATGTTGAAATCATGATGTACACGCACCGGTTTCCTTCTAGATCCTCCACCATTAACTTCCAGAATAGTCATTGGCTTAGCTCCCATCTTTTAGAGGTTTTTCAAGCCCTTGATAACTTGGCTAATCTCTCTGTTTCTGAGGCCCTTGATAACTTTGAGCTGGTGGAGTATCTCATACCAGATAGCTTCGTACAGGAAATTGCCTCTTTAAATTTCAGTAGGCAGGACAAAGCATGTCGGTGCCCTGCTAGACTTGGCAATTTGAACTCAAAGCTGCATTATAGGCTTTAATGTGCGAATAATGTTACCTTACCTAGGTGGATGAATCTTTTCAGGAAGCCATCCATCCCTCCTACAAGGCAGCTTTTGATTTGGAAGAGGCGTGGCTTAAGACTGCAGCCTGCATGCTGGTTGTCTCATGGTGCTCTCTCTTCCATAGTAACTTTGAAGATTGTTCTCACTCACTCTTTAGCTTCCCATACTCCCCGAAGATATGGAATCATATAGAGGATATTTCCTGTTGTAAGCTGCAGACTGCTCACGGCATGAATGTCTTCATGGATAGTGTCTTTAATATGGAGAAGAGTGACCAGCTGAAGAGTCTCCTTTGTAAAACAGTGGCTTTGGGCATTCATCGCATTTTGAATGCTAGAACTCTTTGAGAATTGATTATAAAAATCTACCTCTTTGATTCCTTCTTACAGATATCATTAGAGACATCCAAATGGCATCCGCATTTAAAATGGGATGTATGAGCAAAACCATGGAAGACTTCACTGTCACCAAAACTCTGGGGGTCATTGGTATTCCCAAGAGTATGAAGCAGCCTAAATACGTACGATGGATCCCGCCCATTTCCTTGAGGATCAAAGTCAACATTGATGGTGCGGCCCTTGGAGCTCTGAGTCTTGCAGGATGTGGCGGCATCTTCAGGACCAGTTGAGGATTTATCAAAGGATGTTTTCACCACTTCCTTGGATGCTTTATGGCCTTTGAAGTCAAGCTTTGGGCAGTGATTCATGTTGTGAACTATGCCAAACATCATCACTAGGACAAGTTGTGGATTGAAAGTGACTCTATGTTGACGGCCAACCTTCTCAGAAGCAAATCATCTCTGGTACCTTGGCAGCTCTATAGGGACTGGATGGACTGTTTGGAATACCTTGACAAGATCCAGTTTATGGTCTCACACATCTACTGGGAAGCCAACATGGTTGCTGATTCACTCTCGAAGAAGGCGGTGGATGATAGGACCTCCCTCTGGTCCTTTGCTCTTTTTGATGCTTTTTTACACTTTCATTTTGCTGGTGTAAGGGGCGATGTTTACACACACCTTTAACCTCCTTTGTTTCATCACACTTTTCTTATCTAATAAATTTGATGGGAATGAGCCTTCTTGGTTCATTACCTAGGTCTTCTTGGATTATTATTGCTGTTGTTTTTGTTCTTATTATTATTATTATTAGACATGGGGAACATATTAGAGGGTTTGATAAAGGGCCTTAGCACAATTTTCAAAGAATAACCCTAGGTATATATTCCGGTTTATATCATTTTAGAGGATATGAGTTGGTTGTGCACAATGATGAGACTCTAAGCCCTAGAGGGAAAAATCCTACACAACACGAAGCACTGGGTTCCTTTTTGCTAGCACTCGGAGCATGTGTGGATAGAACTAGAGGAATCCGTGTTTGGATTCTCAACCGCAACGACGGCATTAGAATTGATCATAAGGAATTACTGTGTTTGAGGTGATTCTTGTTTTAAATTAATTATGAATTAAATGTGAAAGAACCTTTCTTAGAAGATTTTGGGGTTGCCTACATCAAGTTCTTAGGATATTATCTATTGAAACCGATGAAAAACCATTATTGGGCGCCTCAGAACCTTCATCACCTCCTAAAGAGTTTTTTGGTTTGGGGGACACACATCCATGGTTTCGGTAATCCTTTTTATAAGCATCAAGAGTGCTCCTTGAAGCTTCATCATAATATTAAATGATTCATAAATGTTCAATTTATTATATGTTTCATCATTCTAAACATTTCAAAACATTCAAACTATGAAACCTCGTTACAAACACTTTGTTAAATTCAACCAACTATGAATAAAACATTTAAAACTCAAATGTTTCACTAAACTCCTTTAAATATCATCAAATGATATTGTAACCACCAAATGATAACTTAAGAGTAGAAGAATCATAGCGGTTGAATGAAATACCATATATCTCATACCATTCAATGGACAACGCCATGGCCACTACACAGTTCAGGTCACCAAATACCACAGACAGTATTGAGACCACAACACTGTAAGTATCAGAACATAAGCATTGTGTGGACAATACTATGTGCACAGCACTACTCATGTCATGTGCTTTAATATACAAACTCCATTATGCATGACATACATTTTTATTTATGGATTGTGGTTTTTTTTTTTTTTTTTTTTTGTTATTCACGGTTGGGATTTTCATTATTTTGGTCTTCCGCTACATTTGAGGCTAATCGCTTCCATTTTATGAGTGCTTTGCCCGTGATTCTAGTAATCAACCCCTGACCTATTGAAAGCGGGGTTGAGGTGGCACACTCATTCTCATTGTCGATCAAGGGAGGAGTCTCGTTGGGGGAGGATCATTTCAAAGAGGTATCAAAAAATTTGGTTTAGGATAGTGTTTGGATTAGGAACATGTGAGAATTGTGTTGGGTTGGTAAGGTCGTGGTACATCTGAATTTAAGATGGGAAACAGACCAGGGAAACCAAGGATGTGACAGTCAACATATTATGCAAGGGCCCTAATTGTTTGTTAACTACACCTAGAGGATGAGTATAATTCTTGTAGGATGCTTTTATAGGTATGTAAACATGTATTATATAGTTGCACGTAGGTCAGAATGATTATTTATGTTGAGTATAGGGTGAGGGTTCATATAGGGCGAACTGAGGAATACTTAAATTTAATCTATCCATATATTTGGGCTTTGATTGAACGAATCTCTTTTGTTCATCTATAGTTATATTATTCAAACATTGCCCTAGCATTGAGGTTGTTAAGTAGTAGATATTAGCTATGCAACAAAGGATGAATCAAAAGATCTCGGTGTAAAATAGGACTGGAGTATGTCTTTGCAAAATTTTCAGTGACAGGGATTTCCATAGTATGAGGAATCTATTTCCGATCAAGAATGGTTGAGGGAAGTGCATATATCTTTTCGGTTAGTTTGTACACCAAAAGAGTATCATGTGCCATTAGCGGTTAGCTTATTGTCAGGGCAGAGTTTCTATCATCAACCCTAAAAATTGAGCATTAACAGGAGTTTCTAGCCATTTATCATGGGAGATCAAGCATGCAAGAGTTTGATGATATTCATGTGTTTGATTTGTTATTTTTCTGATATGCTAGTTGCTGAAGGAACAAGACTGATTCATTTCAAGTGGGCACTGTGATTAAAGATCCAACATCAGAATGGTAACTTAAAGATAAAGACTTAACACTGAGGGAATAGAGTGAGCAGAGATTACAAAGAGTTTGCTAACCCAGGATCTTATCACGAGGTGAACCGAAAGAGTTTTGGACAGAGTGGAGTTGGAAGTCACAGTTTCTTTTCCCCAGAATTCACTGGGTCCTGACTTGATCAAAAATGTTAGTCATCAATACACTCTCAGGTTTTAGTAATAGGTAGTTCGAGGCCATCTGATGATATCCAGTGGCGGTATAGGTTATCGTCAGGCCGTATGTCCATCATTACAAGATAGCTGGAGGAAAAAACGCAGGGGGTGGTCCTCCCCGTTTGTTTTATAGATCTCCTGCACAACAGTTTCAGCAACAACAGCATTATTAGAAACAGTCACAGCTTCCTCAGAGACAGCAATTCCAGTACCAGCAGTAGCAAGGTCAATGCCCTTTGGGACAGTCGATGCCAGATAGAGCTGTCAGAGTTTAGAAATAGTTTGGTGGACCACGTTCACAGGTTTCACGCACAAACCAAGGCAGAGGAAGTGACAGAGAGCAAGGTCACCAAGGACAAGACAAGGAATAGGTCCTGGACGGTGATGGAAAGGAGGTTGAGGATGCTTTTGATCATGGGCAGCAATGATTTTGGTTCAGATATCTTTGTTGTCTAGCTCTTTAGTGTGGATGATTCGCTTATCTTTTAGGAAAACCTTTTCGCTTGATCTTTCCTTCCCTGGCTTTGAAGTTATGTATTCTCTGTAGTCATATCTTCATGAATATTGAATTCATCTATTGTTAAGATTCTTATCTTTAGAAATGTTATCGCATCTTTTTGTTGTGGTGATTGTAGTTGAACTTTTTGAGGAAGTTGATGTATTATAGAAACTCAAGCATCGCGGTTCATCAAAGTTTACTTATTTTAGGTTTGAGATTGTATGATCGAGGTTTAGAATTTTTTAGGAAGAAAAGTTTTGAAGGTGGATCTAATGTAGAGACCCTAAAATTCTGCTTTGGAAGTTTATGAAATTTTGAGGGGAATTTTGATCACTATATACTTGACGGAGAAAATGATAGTCTTAACCTAGTAGATGATTCCTGAATAGTTTTCTGAGGGCATCATTGATCTCAATGTATAATGTTTACCCTTGAGTGTGGGTTTGGTAAGAATCGGAGACAACTGAATTTTTTAATAAATATTGAAGATTTATTTATATATTTAAATAATTATTTATTTGAATTATTTTTATACATGACAAATTATTATTGTTCTATTTTTTTAAGTTGTGCTTGGCAATGGAAATAGAGGACAATGGAAGAAGTGATTGAAGTGTGATCTAGTCAGGGTGGGGTGTGATCTAGTCAGAGAAGTCAAAGGTTTGAATGGGGGGTTATTAGAGGAGTTTCATAGTATGAATGGTCGGTTGCATTAGAAGAATTGATGAGGGAGTTCTAAGATTTTTCCTATAAAATGAGTGTTTTTGCACCAAGGTTCCTCTCAACACATTCTCCTCTCTTCTTCTATATATGAATTCCCTTGAGCTATTCAGGGTGTGGTGGTTGAAGGGTGATGAGCGCAAAACCGTAAGTGAAATACATGTTAATTGAGATTGCTATTGATCATATGGATATTTCCTGATGTTCATGGTTAGGATTTACATTATTCAGTCTTCCGCTACATTTGAGAAGAATGTCTTCCATTTTATGAGTTTCTATACTCAGACGCTAGTCATCAACCTCCACCAACAGGCTTGGGATGACACCAATTTTCTTCACCGATCAAGGGAGGGGTCTCGACCAAGACCCTCGTGTCATGTGGTCTTGAGAAAATGACCGCACACAAGGTCGCATGATTTTATAAATATAAATTTTTTTATTAAAATAAAATAAATAAAGCTTATTTTCTTCAATATGCTTATCAAAAATATTAAATGATACAACTACCTATAAATAAATATCATCAAAACAACAGCTTAGAATAACAGTACAGGTAACACGCATCATTTTAAAGCAGGAGACTCCATTGTTGAAGAAACTCCACTATAAATTTCATGTTTATTCGTCTATACATTTAACACCGCCTTGGGCTCTCTGAAACCTTAAAATGTGATTACAGAGAATCAAAAAAGGGCCAACAACAAAAGTATACAGATGCTTTCTATCAGTATGGGAGAAAATGATAAATGAGATATAGACAGCTCTGCTTACAGAAGAGTTCCCACTAACCACATGTGCAAGAGCAGCCAGTACGCAACAACACCGAGCCGCGCCCTCGGGCGGCTTGTCAGAACTCGAGAACCGGAGACCCTGCATTTTATCAAACACCTTAGCTGCACAACAAGATTGCAGTTCAAGTAGCAGAACCAACACATCAACACTATCACACTTTACCAAATTCCATCAATCCTATCTGCAAAGTGTTTCCCTTGTTTTGGAATGAGGCCTGTAGTGTTCAGAGACTTGAATTCATGACCTGCGCAGGCCAAACCTCAAGTTACATCAGTTCCCAAACATGGAATTGAAAGACTTAAAAATGCAAAACCTTTATCCTCGTCAGTGTCCCCAGTCATAGACTCCAAATCAATATTAAGCGCAAGGTGATCACTTGATCCCTTTCGCATTGTTCGTACATGAGCAGCAGAGGGGGCGGGTGGAATTGCCTTCTTTCCAATAGACCCCTGCACGGGCATTCAAAAATATTTTAAAAAGTATGTGCAAACAAAAAATTTGAGAAAATGAAAATTACAAAAATATGCTATAAATGTTTTCAAGCATTTTCATTCTCCTGAAAAAATGAAAATAAGGGTGTTTGGATTTGGAAAATGTTTATTGTTTCCATCTTCCAAAAATATATTAGATTATATAAACGGAAGAAAAAAATAGAAATTAAAAATTTAAATGAAAGATCATTAGAAAACAAAAACAAAAAAATATTGCTTAGATGTTCCTGGAAAATGAAAATGCAATAAGACATAAATCAAATGCTTTATTGTTTTTTCCTTATCCAAAACCTTTTAAAGATAGTTTTGCAAAATAAAAACAAGAAACGTTTTCAAGAACAAAATGCAACCAAAGCATTTTTTTTTTTTAAATCACTCTTTTAATGTTTTCCATTTATATAATTGAACCAATTTTTTAAAATCTTTTTGAAAAAAGTAAACACAAAAGGGTTAATTACCAACAAGTCCATTTTTTAGAATTCTTTACCAGAAGGTCCAACAAAAAGTTCAAAAAATGAAACTTTTGTACCTATTGATATAAAGATTTATTGTTAATTAACTAAAAATAAATTGGTTACATGGACAGAATTGAGGTGCTTGGAAAAACAACTCATATCCCCCATTCTCCATGCCATTTTCTAAATGATTTTTAAAAATGAAAATAGAAAATATTTTTATGAACCAAACTCAGCCTAAATTTACTTCTCAAATCTAGCAACAAAAAAAAGACTTTTATTGTAGGGTCGGTTTCTAATTAAATTTGTGCAATATTTTAACCATAAACACTCATCCTAAGACTGCATTTGTCAGAACTTGCAAAAAAAAGGCTTACACCACTTATCACTTATGATAAACAGTAAGGAAAAATAAGTGGCGTTTGCCCCGTTTTATGGAAAAAAATGCTCACACTGGCATTCCTCAAAAAAAACACTTTTCTCAAAAAAAAAATCTGGAAACACTCACAAACAGTCCTTACAAGTGATAAGTGTTATAATCAATTTTCAATAAGCATTGTCAAACACAACCAAAATAGAGATCCACAAGAAAATTTTTAGATAAATGGACACATCATAACTAGGGGTGGCAACAAGTCGGCACCAGAACCCGAACCCGAACCCGAACCCGTTTAACAAATCAATACCTGAACCAGAACCCATTTATTACCCTTTTAATGTTGAAAATCAATACCCAGATCCGAATAAAAAATTTAATACCCGCTTGAATCCCAAACCCCTTTATTACCTATTTAATTTTTTTACTTCGTCTATTAAAATGTTTTTTTAAGGTGAAACCTGAACCCGAATATAATATTTTTTTTATAATATTATAAAATAATAATAATAATTTATATAAACATATCCGGGTTCCAGGTATCATATAAGAGGTACCCGAACTCGACCCGTATCATAAACGGGTATTACATGTGATAGCGGAACCCAATTAAAACCCAACTAAAAGGTACCCAAGCCCAATTTAATTGGATTGGGCCAAGTCAGGTGTCCAGTTAACAAGTACCCATTGTCATCCCTAATAACTACAAATGGTTCATAACAAATTCAATAAGGAAATATAATGAAACACATACCACATCTTCAATTTCAGATATCTCAGACCCAGAAGGAATGGTAGGTGCTTCGTAGATTCTCCTTTCCAGGACAGTCTCTGGTGAAGCTTGTCTGCCTTGAATTGAATCTTCAAGCACTCTGATCTTAATTGACAATTCATCCACCAGTTTTTGGCTCCCAGACAGCTTGGCAGTAAGCTCATTAACATTAGACTTCGAATTTTCAGATTCCAAAATTCTGGACATAATCAGGTTTTCCAATACAGCTAGTAGTTCATGAGCAGATTTACTCTCCCCAGCTGAATTACTACCCCCAAGCTTTAGAATTAAATTATCCAAACCTAATTCTATCCCAATCAATTCATCCCTGAACTTCTCTAGTTTTTGCTCAACTTTTGAGTTTGCTTCAACAACCTCCTCCATTTGCTTGATCTCGTCCACTTGCTTGCTGAGGATCGACTGCAGAACCTCTTTGTCATAAGATAATAAAGTGATCTGGTGATACAACTCAGGAACACTGTCAATTATGTAGAACAGCTTCTTTACAGGAGCAAAATTTTTGAGTTCCATGTCTCCTGTTTCTGTCTCTGCGGCGTGAATTTTTATTGCATGAATCTTTTCAAAAATCATTTCCAATTGAGATGCTGCCGGAAACTGATCTTTTGCCTCTGCAAAATAAAAGGGTAAAAAAAAGAAGTGGGCTAAGCAAATGATGCCAAACACTAGGCCCCTGTTTAATACCACTTAATGAAAACTGCTGATAACACTGAGTAGCTTGTGATAAAAAATTAGAAAAAGTGGGGCATGCTTGTATCTGAAAAAACACTTAGCTACCACTCAAATAAGTTTTCAAAAAGGGTCCATTTGACAACACTTACTAAAAACTACCCACAGCACTCATCACAGATTATAAGCAGCCTGAAAAAATAAATGGTGTCTGTTCTGTTTCTGAAAAAACATAGAAGAAAACCACTTAAATGACAGAAAAGCACCTTTTCAGTAAGTCTATGTTAGACAGCACTTATTGAAAACCATTTATAACAGTTATTTATGATAATCAATTCTAAAAAATAAGTAATGTTTTCTCTGTTTCTGAAAAACGCTTCCACTTAATTTCTAGAAGAAACTCGCTTTTTCACCTCTTGAAAACTGCTTATGACACGCATCAGCAGTTTGAAAAAATAAGTGCTGTTGGTTTTGTTTTTGAAATAAAACATGCTTAAATTCCAGAAGAAAACCGAGCAAGTGGCAGAAAAAGACATTTTCAATAAGCAATCCGGAAACACTTATGCAAAAGCACTTACCATAAGTGATAAGTGCTGTAAGCAGTTTTCAATCAGTGTTCTCAAACAGAGCCTTAAACAAAAACACTTATCATAAGTGATAGGTATTATAAGCAATTTTCAATAAGCGCTGTCATACAAAAGCACTTATTATAATTGATAAGTTCTATAAGCAGTTTTCAATAAATGTTGCCTAGTGAACCCTAACATGCAGATCAAAATTATACCAAATAATACCTTTCTGTTTTAACAAATCATCATATGAAGATAAAAGTTCCGCTTCTCTCTCCATCAATTTGTCCTCTTTGATTTGGTAATCACCTAGTTTGTGTTTCATGTCAGTGCACGAGGCATGCAGAGATTCAACATCAGACTCCAACAGGGAAATTTTATGCTGGCTATATTTACTTTCTCCTAGAGCCTTTTCAGAAGCTTTTTGAGCCTCTTGCAGCTTCTTCTGCAACTCTTCTATTACGCCAGTAGAACTTTTACATATGTTCCCGAATTGACCAGACAGTGATAGCGAGTTTTTGACAGTGGATAACAACTTCTCTGCCAACTCAGCATATTGGTTGCCCTTAAGCCACTCCAGTTTATCTGCCATTTTCACACCACCATCATTCTCTTCAGCAAGCTTGCTGCAGTTAGCTTTTACCCGCTCGGGGATGAAGTCAAGCACAGGCAGATTTTTTTCAAATTCACACTGCAGTTCCTGAGTGGCATAAGAGCAAGTAGACAACAGAACATCTATGTCGTTCCTTAACATGAATATTGTTTTCTCTTGGTCCTGCACATTAATTTCCATATTCGTCACATTCTGTTTCAGGGATCCCATCAGGTCGTGTGTAACGATAGCTTGATCCCTGATTTCCAACAATTCTCTCAATAAAGATGCAATTAAATCATCCGTGAAAGTAGAGAAGCTTTCAAATCGATCCGCAAGTGTTTCATTTCTTAAATGCAATCCAGACACCACCTTTGAAAAATTGGAAGAAAGGTCTTCACTGTCGAGACCATCCATTCTGCCATTCAGCATATTTTTAGTGTAATTTGAGAGGAGTTTTGCCCAAGAAGAATCTACCTGAGATAAAGAAGTTTGAAAAAGACAAACAGAGCATGAGAGAAAAGATTATATGCATTAACTAAATTAAAAAAACAATTAACAGCTCGTTTCCATTTTTTTTAACACACAGAACAATGGTATGGCATTTACCTCGGTGACATCAAGATTATGTGGCAACTCTGAACCCCTGTCAAATAGAAGATATCTTGTATGTTTAAGAAGACAGTTCATGTCTTTCAGGCTCTTAATTTTTTCCTCAAAGCTTGTTGTCAATGAGGATAGCAATCCGTCATCTTCTAGAAGCTTTTGAAGACTCTTGAGGTGGTCAAAGAGCTCTTGAAATCTGATTTCAGAACTGTCATCGGTTCCATCCAAATTTTCCATGCATGCACCCAGTTTGGAGCTTATGGTCAAGATCTTTTGTTCTGCGGCATTCTTCTCATCAACTAGAACTGAAATATTACTTTCTGCCTTGGATAATGCATCTTTAAGAAAAGTTACACTTTGCTCTGTTTCCATCAGTTTGCCAGCCTGGGAAACAACTTTCTCCTTAAGCTCCATTAGCTCACCCTCCAAAAATGTTCTACCAACTTCTGCTTCATTCCTCTCTTTAATGTGCAAAGCCAAGTCGGTTCTTTCCCGAGAAAGTTCCTCTTCCAATAATTTTATATTTTCGTTTGCCTCAGTTAGATTGCTTGTCAGAAGAGCGATTTCCTCGGTCGATTTCTCAAATTTGATCTCTGAAACTGCTTTGCCAGCTAGAGCATCCTCCTTCTCACTAGCAAGCACAGAAATATTATTTTCAGCAAGCGATAATGCATCTTCAAGTGACTTTGTTGTCACAGACAACTCGGATAATTTGCCATTCATGGAATGAGCTTCCTCCAATGCTTTTTGCAAAAGCTGTTCAATACCTGCCTTGCCAACTTCTACTTCTGCATTTTTAGCTTCTAGTTGAGAAACCTTGTTTTCAGAAATTGACAACGCAATTTCAAGTGAATCTATGGTTTTGTTGGCTTCTCCTAACATGCAGTCCAGAGTAACGATTTCTTCTTTTATTCTCCTAGACTCCTGTTCTGCATGAGAATTAGCATCCACGATCACTTTCTGCAACTGTTGTTCAATATATGCCTTACTAACTTCTAATGCCATCTTTTCTTCCGCAAGTTGAGAAACATTACCTTCTGAAACAGACAAAGCATCGTTCAGTAGTTTTATAGTTGTTTTTGCTTCTGTTAACTTGCTGTTCAGATTAGCGCTCTCTCTTTCTACTCTCCTTAACTCCTCCTCAGCATGTGTTTTTCCCAGATGGCATTCACTAAAGTAACCAGAAAGCCAATTCATCTTTTCAATAGGCTCTTCAAAAGCCATATCAACTGGAAGGACAATGCAATTAATGGATTCAATCATCCTCTGTGACATATTATTTCTCTCTGCAAGATTACGTTCAAGTTGATCCCTTTGCTGTTTCACATCAACAAGATCAGCTTCTAACCTTGGAATACATTCCACGTCGTTAAAAAGTTTATCCATGTGGCTCCTGCAGTCATTCTGTGCAGACTCTAGCTGCTGTAAATCAGTCTTTAACTTCTCAACTTCATCATTCTTTTCACTCAGAACACCTTTCAAATTTTCCCTGTCTTGAGCAAGTCCCTTGCCTTTCTTCACAGCCATTGACAATTTCTCCCTCAATGTCGCAGATTTCTCCTCGGATCTCTCGAAGTCCTTCAGCAGTAAAGATTTCTCAACTTTCAAAGCTAAAAGTTCTTGTCTTGTCACTTCCAGCTCATTTGACAAACAGTTCACCTTTGGTCTCTCCAGCATTTCTTCTTCTAACATTTTCTCACACATTGACAATTCTTGGTCCCTTACATACAAGAGACTTTGAACTCTTTCAAATGTTTCGGCATTGACTGAAGAAGCAATTCCTAGCTCCTTGATCTTCCCAAAGCACCCATTTATGAGCATTTCTATATCAGAGAGAGGCTGGTAAGCCATTCCTAGATTTTGCATTGTACTTCTCAAAGCATCTGTCAATGTTGTCACTATTTGATCCCTATCCAATGAAACTTTATGCTCCTTTTCAACCACCTCACTGCATTCCCTCATTAGTTCTTCAAACTCCTCCTGAAGATATACACTCGCTTGAGTTTCTACAAAAAGTGCAGCACTTAAGCTGTCAATCTGATTATATGCGGCTTCGCTCACTTGATCAACTTCATCTTTGACCCTACTTAATTCATCTCTAGTCCTGTAAAATGCTTCCCCAAGCCAGATAACTAGGGATTCCAAATCAGATGGTGAAAATTTCTGGGGGAAATCAAATGAAAACAAGGCACTTTTTATTTTATGAAAATCCAGGGCAACACCTGCCAGTGCATTTCTGTCCTCTAAAAGCCATCCAAGTTTGGCCACCAAATCTGCTGACTGAAGTTCCATGGGTACAGAGATTTGTGATATGATATCTTCAAATTTCTCAACAACTGTATCCCTTAGCATAAGTGATTCCTGCAATGAATAAACTAAATTAGCACTTTTAATTAGCTCACCCTTACTTAGTTCAGCAGCTTCTAAAGCACTTGACTTTTCTTGCAAGTCAATCGTACATTTTTCAAGTTCACCTGTTTTGTCAGCTAAAGTTTGCCTTAATGAATCTCGCTGCTGAACTAGTGTCTTTCCTTTTGTCACAGCCAAGGTGAGCTTTTCTCTAACATTAGCACACCGATTCTTTTCCTGTTCAAGTTCCATCTTTGTTTTCCCAAGTTCAGCATTGGCCATCTCCATCAGTTCCTTGTCCTTAGCAAGCTGTTCAGCTAGACGCGTATTTTCAACTTCCATGCAACTTAACTTCTCAAGCAAGTGCAGTTCCTTTTGTCTCAGCTCACATGAGTCGCAAACAAACTGATTGTGCCTTTCAATTAACATTGATATCATTTCATCGAGCTGATGTACTTTATCAGTGATAGAATCATTTGACAGTTCATCATGATTGAGTGCGGTGGCCAAAGAAGCTGAAATCTTGTCCATAACAAGCTCAACAGTCCTGCTGTCTTCAAGTGTAGAATTTGAAGAACCCTTTAGAGAGTGGGAAAGTTCAGCAATCCTTGCATTAAGGTTTTCAATCTCTTCTTGCTTCATAAAAAGGACTGCATTGAGCTCCCTCTTTGTAGCCTCGGACTGCGAACGTTCAGCTGCAGCTCTTTCAATCATGTTTTCACACTCATTTACCAAATTCTGCCACGGTGCAATGGAATTCTCAGTCTTCACTTCACCAGCTCCAGTTTCTGCCTTCTGAAGCTTATCCATCAAAGCATCATCACTCGTGAAAGGAAACAGTTGATGATCAGACAGACACTTGAGCTGATGGTGAAGCCTGGCAACTTCTTCCATGAAGGTTTCTCTTAATTCCTGTATCATCAGTTCACTCAGTATTGCATCCACATTAATTCACAATCAAAAATAGGTGATGTTAAAACATAAGATATTCAACCTCGCAATATTGCGCCATTCCATCCCTCTCATCAATAGTATTCCCCAGCATAGCCCGCAGGCTGCCCACCTCATCCATCAATTGGCGAGCCTGCATCTCATTATCAGAAACTGGTCTCTTTGTATCACCGCTGTTTTGATCAAATCCATCTTGTGATCCTGCAGCATCCAACGTATCCCTGCTATGAACACTCTTCCCATCATATACAGTCAGTTCATCTGGTGCATCAACAAACATGTCATCTTTGCTAGCATCTTCTGTCGCCTTCACGTCATTTGATTCACCAACAGCACAATCATTTTTCTGAGTGCCTGGTTCCTGCATTTAGCGTTTGCTGAGTATGTTCACAGGGGTAACGAATAACAAAGCCAGAACTACAAATTCTCACCTGATGGAAACACTAATGTCAAGAACACAAATTGTTCCAATACGATAAATGCTCACCTGATTGGCAAACGACCGATCAACAAAAACTTCTGACACAAAAACACTATCATCTGCGCCATTGGATGCGTTGGACTTATCAGCTGATGGGTCGGAGTAGACAGAGTGGTTTGATTCTTGATCTTCGACAGCAGGTGCCGAGATTACTGATAAGCCCTCGGAGTTGAGCGTACTCCCGAGCTGAATTTCAAAATTATCACCTTCCGAGCTTCCATTTTCCACAGCACTAAAACCATCCGAGGCCTGCTCTGGATGAACATCAGACATCTCTATCTCGCGTGAACTAGTAGATTCAGGTGCAAACAAGCTTTGGATCTGCAAAGAAAAGGGCGTCGCGTTCTCAGATTGCAAAACTTGACCAATGCAGCATTCGATTTGAACAATTGTGTGTAGAACCATCACCAGATCGTAACTGAACCGTATAAATCCATTCGTGAACAAAAACGATAAAGGATCGTCACAATAAATACCTTAATTTCCTTCCCAGAATCTAGTCCGATCTGGGATCCCCCTACGAACGCAGTGATCGAAGCACAAAAGGGTAAATAGAAAACCACCCTTTTCCTCTGGCGATTTCTTCTTGTCGGGCTTGGGGACCCGGCAAACAAACACTGGCGAGCCACAGTATTTTCAGCCTGCGGAAAAATTAACAATTATAGTTATTTCTCTATATTTTTGATCTGGCTATTTCCTTTGCATTGATATTGTGATTATATTTTTATGCTCGGTTTACATGGCACTTCAATTACATTGATATCACTTTTCAATTTCAAATCACATTGTGACTTCAATGAGTGTTATGATCCTAATTTTTCAATACAAACTCTACACGTCTAAAGGGATCTTTTTATAAGAGAAAGTTTATTTTTCATGATGAAATTGTTAAGGTTGATGTCTTCGTTCTCAACATCACCATCAATAACTACCTGTCACGGATTATGAATGTTTAGATACATTTGGATGTAAATGTCATTGATGGGGAAATCAGAGTCGATAATAATGCTCCGACACAAGACCGCATCAAAGCTTTGATATTCCTTCTCCATCATCCTCACAAGAGATTTGAGAAATGAATAATTGACAGTAAAAGATCTTTTGATCTTATTACAAAATCTCAAAATTCATAACCACTTGAGGCTGATAATTTTATCAGAATGTCATTATGAATGGAGTCGTTTGAGATTCCAATATTTCAAGGCGGTAACGAATATAACTTTGCAATGTTCAAAATAAAATCACAATGAAAATTATGCAAAGAAGATATTACCAACATTGGTACGTTAGAAAATGAATTTTCAACATTTGATGGCTTGATTGTTCTTTTGTAATAGCAATATCATAAAAAAAGTTTTACCAAACATTTTGAATTATTTTCCTATCTTTTTGTTGTGGAATAAAATAACGAGTTCATGGTGAGAAATCAAGAAGCTCGAACAACTAATTCATTTCCATTCCCTAAAGCGAATGTGACATCTTATAATCATGGTCGTGATAATAATCGATGTTGTCAGGTTGGAGGCAAGTATTCTGCCTGTTGTGGTTATAATAATACATCAAATGAAACAAAGAAAGTGTACGGTTAGAATATAGTTGAATGATGAACAACAACATCGAAATAAAATCAAAACATGTTGAGAGTGACTAACTTCAGTGTGTTATGAAGGAGAATTGGCTGCATATCTGACGCACGTCAAAGCACTTTGTTGATTTTTATCAACAACCAATTAAATGGAGGGAAAAAATGATGAGGCAGACTCTGTTGATCATGCCATAAATCATGGTGATGATATAATGGATTTTATTATCTTTAATTTCTTTGTAAACCTCAGGAGTATTGTGCATGGTGATAATGTATAAATGCTCATGAATGGGATGTTCTTTGTTTCAGTAATGTTTTTAATAAATATTGTATGTTTTTTATTATACTTATACATGTCTCGTTTTCTTTCATTGGAAAAGATTTTATGTTTCGCTCTATTGGAATAAATTCATGTGATGAAGATATCTGCCTTACTGACAGCGTTACAATACATACAATACTTAAATACGAAAAATATTTTATCAATCTTAAAATGAGAAGTAATAATACGAATACCCTAACCGACAATGCAAAATTAATCGAAGGTCCCATAATAGCATATATTGTGGCATACAAATTTTAACAAGTCTTAGTGAAATCTATTGAGTATTAAATATATTCATGGGAATGGATATCACATTGAGACTTTGGATTAAGGAGGTGTTAAATAACTTTACCTGACAAGAATTAATAGTAAGAAAAAAATGTTTGAGATAGACTTTCATGGCTTCATTCTGGTTTGTACTATGTGATATATCTATAGACAAATCAAATGTGATAGACTAGAAGTTTACCAACCATGATACATTCCTTTCATTACATGATCATTTAGGTCATCTAAGATCAACTATGATGATAAAAAAAAATCAGATGTGTACATGGTCATCCATTGGCTGATAAAAAGGTCTTTATACCTAATGATTTATCATGCATTGATTGCTCTCAAGGGAAATTAATTATAAAACCATCACCATCAAATGTTGGGATTGAATCTCATGGGTTCTTAGAAAGAATTCATAGCGACGTGTGTGGTTAAATTCATCTACCATGTGGACCATTTAGGTATTTTATGACTTTGATTGATGTGTATACTAGATGGTCTCATGTGTTTTATTAACTTGCAGCCTGACATTTGTGAGGTTGTTTACCCAAATAATTATATCAAGGGTACAGTTCTCATATTACTCAAGTAAGTTTATTCGACTTGTTAATGTTGGTGAATATTAAGCACATGATTTCTATAACACCCCATATAATTTCGAGGTATGAGTATGATCTAATTTTTGCTAAACCTCATGTATTTTGGTTGTTTTTAAGTGTTAAAGGTGTTGGCGGGGGCTTAGGGGTCGGTTTCAAGAGGATATACCCAGTGCTTGAACTTTTTTATGAAGTCAAATGCCATTGGGCACCCGATAGTATGGAATTTGATACTCGGTGGGCCCCCAAGTGGAGGAGGTGTTTTTATGAGGGACATCGAGTGGTCGGTGCCCCTAGAACGAGTACCTGGTGGGTACTGAGTACCCAATATAATCCAGGTGGGTACCCAGTGGGTGCCCAAGTACTTTTTATATTTTTTAATTAAATTAATAAAAAGTTAAGTTTTTAATTAAAAACCTCACCTCCCCTCTCTTATTTCTCTCCATCCGTGCGTCCTCCCCCTATTCGCTCTCTTATTTATCTCCCTCTCAAGAGTGGATATCCTCCAACTGTGCTCGGATTTGCGAGTTATTTGTCCTAGTATATTCCTTGAGGTAAGTCTAACACTCTCATTCGATCTCATTTCCTTTTCTCTCGTCATTTTGGTGGTTACTGCTAGTTATGATCTAATTTTGGGGCTTTGTTGGATTTTTTTTATCGATTAAAGTCGAATAGAACATAGATATTCTTCGAGTGGGGTTCCATTGTACCAAGGTAGATGGTATTTATCCTTTCCATACTGTTTATACACGTCGGCATGTGTATTATGATATGAAAATTCCACCGAGCATGCATGAATGCTTTAGAATGGAACCAAATGAGGTTCCTTGGAATTTAATAAATGAAACATGAAATAAGGTCATAGGTGTATCCCTTGAGTTGTATTTTACACCATGGTTGTTGATGACCACACCTTTGACCAAGATGCTATTAATTTGATTAAGGGAACCCACACGGGGCATCCCCAAACATGACATGATATAGGGGACCATGATGGGTGCCCTGGTTTTTTTTGATGATTGTAAGTATAGTGAAGTAAGACTAACATGGTGGTAGCCCTGAGTGACATGGGTATTAAGGAGGGGTTGTGTGTGAGTAACCGTCCTAATCTTAAGTGTAAACTAGAGTTGATTAAGTTTCCTACCCATGCTAATACTTGTGATATATGTATGATGATAGTCTTGTTATCGTTAATTTTTTTATGATAAAAACTGATTTACATTATGTGAAGAACTTGAAAAGGGGTTGAGTGTAATGCCAACCTAGGTATGAAGTCAATACAATGTTGAGTGCAATGCTAACCTTGAATGGTCATGTGATACAAATTAGGTGTAATGCCAACTATAGATGTATGGATGACTTGGGTTTGGTGTAATGACACCCGTGTATATATTTGAGAACTGGGTTAGGTGTAATGCCAACTATGCACACACATGAGACATGGGTTGGGTGTAATGCCAACCGTAGATATATTTGAGATATGGGTTGGGTGTAATACCAATTGTAGATAGATTTGTGATATGGGTTGGGTGTAATGTCAACCCTATATAGACTTGTGATATAGGTTGGGTGTAATGCCAACCAGAGACGGATGAATGATTCAGGATGGGCGTACTGCCAACCCGAGGTTCTTCAGAGAGATGAGTTGGGTGTACTACCAACCATGCCATGTTGGGTTCTACAATCACTACAAGAAAAACGCCTCATAATGGTTGTTTAAACCGCAACCATATGATTCTACGACGGTTTAAACTGCCGCCATATGATTCTGCGACGGTTTCATAAAACCACCGCTAAATTGGGTGTCTTCATCCAACACGAGATGATTTCTTCAATTTAGTAGTGGTTTTTGGGAAGTGTCGTAGTAAACATATTTAGTGGCGGTTTAAACCGCCGCTATTTTTTCATTTTTTTTACATTAAACTGCCGCTAAACCACCATAATCGCTTCCAAACAAATAATGCGCATTTATTTAGCGGCAAATTTAACCGCTGCCGATAAGAGAATATCAAACTATAGTGACGATTTAAACCGCTGAAAAATATGGTCCATTTAGTTAGTGGCGGTTTAAACCGTCGCTAAATGTAGATTTACAAGTAAAAAAATGCAGCAGATTTTGCAGCCCCAGTACCAGTACCCTGAAAAAAAAACCATGTGCAGAGAATATATAATAGAATAATCTAAACCATCTAACAATGTTCAATAGTCAACAATCTAACAATGTTTCATAAAAAACCATGTACAGAGAGCATATAACAGAATAATCTAAACCATATCATCTCAAACATTTAACAATGTTTCATAGATCTAAATCTAAGACTTTAAACTGTATAGAACCAACATCTGAGCTGTAAGCCTTCAAACTACATAGCACGAACTTATAAGATGTATCTATAACGACCCAATATTTTATCAATGGAAATTACCTTCATATAATTATGTCATATAATCACATGAAATCATAACACAATGAACTACTAAGTACTATGTGACCTTTAAACATAATATTTTCACTTCTGTGTTTTGAATTTTGAAAAACTGACATGCATGGTTGCGTCTGGTAAGATATTTAGAGTCTGATAAGACAAAATTAATTTTTGATGAATACTAACATACCCTTATGAATAATAACATACCTTTATGAATAGTAATGAATAGTAATTAATAGAAAATCATCAAAAAAATAGAAACTTAACCCATGAATGTATAAATACAATTTAGACATCTTAAAAGTGAAAAAATGATCATAGTATAAGTATTGGTATTTTTGTATGCATAAATATTTTATTTACAATTTTATGATTAATTTAATAATTTAAATGGAAATTTATTTTTATAAAATGAAATCATAAATTTTTACTTTATTGTCTTATGGTTATAAGATAATTTTATGCGACCTTGATCAATTTTTCAAGGTGATATAAAACGAGTTATAGTTTTAATGTTGTTTTTTTTGAATAAATTATGATTTTATTTAAAAATTAAATTAAAAATGTTTAGAAAATTATTTTCAAAAAATGGATTTCATTTTTTAATTCTACATGTTGAAAAATGGTTAGGGTGAATTTTTGAGATTTTTCTAAAATACTTGAATTTTTCACGAATAGTAAAAATACAGTTTTGAGTTTTCGGTATGTTTAATGACATCATAATGATGTAATAATTAATATAAAATTATGGTTGACTTTTTTACAGTAAAATATGATATGAGGTGTCCCAAGTGGCTAATACCATGGGAAAATACCATGGTCAAGCCCATGGTTTTGCAAAAACCACTAATGAGGTGTCCTTTGAAATTAATAAAAAACTCTCTCTTTTACTATAAAAACCACTCATTATTTTGTTTTATTTGATTAAAAATCCATAATCCTAGAATATTTAGTAGTTTTACCTCCCTAGGAGTCCTCCCAAGGTGTAATTAATCCCACAAGGTCTCAACCTTGAAGTTTTAGGAGTTACTCTACAAGGTAAGGGAATCTACCTCCCTTCCTTTTTTCAAGCTTTCATTTTATGACATTCTTTTTAATTTCAATTGGATTATGTTGGGATATATAATTTAATATCCCCCTTACTATAAATATTATCTAATAATGATGATATACCCCTTTTTTCTCTCATCAAAATATTTTATGAAAATTTAAGCGACATTGTTAGGCTGCCGAATTTTCGTAAGGGATCTCTCAACTTTTCTTCTATTTTCAAGTTAATTTCTTTTCATTTTCTTTCCTCACCTCCTTTAATACAAATGTTTTGATGACTCCAGTACCTTAAATGTAATATAATTTTGTCATGATAAAGGAAAAATTATTCATAATTTCTCCCTCCCCCTCCTTTTATGCTATAAATGAAAATACCGTCTGAGATGTGTTGATTTATCACATTCAAAGATGACGGGTTTTCAATTTGAATTTCCATCTTCTATACTGGTCATGAAACCATTTTAATGGTTGAAAAATATCATAATATATGTATTTTATCTTATTTATTGTTCTATAATCCTTTATCACACATGATGTAAAATAATAATATAAAACAAGTTAATTGTGAGCAAAATCGCCAAATTAATCCAAGTGTTGATCGTTAATGTTTTGTATAATGATTCACCTTCAATCCAAATAACCAAATGAATTTTATAACCATTTAATCTTATGGATGTTCATTAATTTCATATAAATTCAATTTTGGACAACCACTTTTATCATACATGTGTATCCGAACATGAATATAAGTGAAACCAAGGAAGAAAACGAACCCGAATAATAAAATTGAACCTCATAACCAATCAAAAAGGTTACGAATGAACTCAAAAAGGTTATAATAAATAATTTACATGTAAAATATGTTATGAAATTATTAATTAATAAACCTAATTTGATTATTCAGGTTGTTAATATCAAGTGGAGAACACCATCAGACGTAAGGTAAGAGATCCTCTCTATTTCACTTTTATTCAAGAATCTACTCTATGTTATTCCCTTTTATGTATAATCCCTAGTGATGGGGTATGATTTTTAACCTCCCCCGTACTTCCCTAATTATGTATAAGTGATGATAAACCCCTTTATCTCTCATTAATTTCTCTTAAGTACACCTGATACCATGTCGAAAATCTGTAAGGGATTCTACCCGAACCTCCTTTATTCCTTCGGGTTGCCTTATCTTTATTTTACCAAAATGAAGTTATATTATATTTTTATGTGAATATTATAAATTTTGTTTACATGTACCAAATTAATCTATCAAGACCCTTTTATCATTCTCATCCAGGGATATACATGTTTTAAGTGATTCCCTCCTCAATACTTCCCAATATGCAAACCTGTTTTGAGGGAACTTCCCAAATTCTTATCTAATTTCAAGTGCACTATATATTTTGTTTTAATCAACCATTTTATTTATAATATCAGTATTTTTATTATTAAAACCTTCTTGGTTCACTTCTGGTTTTATATAAAGTATTGTTCCCTTTTCTATTTTAAAGGCACTATGATATTTTCCTTAAAACCACACAAAAATGTTTTAATGCTAAAATTTCTTAAATACTTTTCTTAAATGTTGTCACTTCTACTTGAAATCACTTACCATGATACATTCCTATTTTACCTTATGAATTTCAATGTATATTTTAGTTCATTTATTTCATGGACACTTTTATGATACACCCATTTGTTATGCTTTATGACATGATTATGGTACCCAATTCTTTCCATGGGTAACCCTTATATTTATATAAGATTGATTATGTATGGTTATTTACATGGAAAACATATTCATGAAAAGTTAATATGGGTTTTCCTAGATACCGTTCCAATGCATTGGGTAAAGTTGAGTCTCATGAGACGTTATGTGCGACGGTCTTAGCAGTTAGCCTTAGCTTGTGCTACCATGTGCGACAATCTTGGCAGTTAGCCTTGGCTTATGCTACCATGTGAAACGGTCTTGGAGGTTAGCTTTGAATCATGATAAAGACATGTTTTATGTTGCTTCCACATTACTATGAATTCATGTTTATATGATCCCATGTTTATATGTTATGATTCTATATGTCATTTTATATCATTATGTCACGATCTCTAACCCTTGTGCTAAAGCCTTATTCTTATGTGTATTTACTTACTGATCTTTTAGCTCATCCCTTCGTTCATGTGATCCCCAGGGTACTCTATGAATATGTAAGGTCTCAAAGGAAGTTAGGTGCTCTTTATTAAGATTAAATAAAGAAGTGTTTTTTTAGTTCCATGTTTTCAGTTTTATGTACCTAGTCTTCCAAGACACTAGAATTTAAGATCCTTGGCTTGTACTCGATGTATAATTATGTTTAAAATCATGTAATTTTATATGTAAAAGGCTAGGGTTGCTATAGTATCCCTGAGACATCCTAATAAGGATGATTTATCTCAGTGCTCAAGATAACATTGTAAAAAGAATTGGGTCAAAAACACTACTGATTAGTTTTATTTTGGACTTTATGTTTGATACAGATGAAGTGCTTAAACATGACTCAGTAAGAACATCACGCATGCATCTACGAGAAAACCTATACTATAACACTTGTAATAGGATGGTGTTTTTTTAATTCAGGTTGATGATTAAAATAAGCATGTTATCCTGGTTTTGGAACCACATTCAGTAGTGGATGAAGCATGTGCCATGGAAAGTTTTTTATTTAAATAAAATGTTGCCTAGGAAATTCCTAAGGTGGGGAGAATGATGAGTGTTATGGAAACTATTTCCTTTCACGTAGAGGTACACAACTATAATGGACCAATCTGAAATTTTCAGAATGACTTCTTGAAGCCGATGAGTTGGTATATTCAATATTTCATATCTCAAACATGACGATGACTTTTAAAACATATGTTTGAGTTTAAACTAATTTTGGATGATAGATTCATGATCGAGATAAATAAGCGATCCATGAGTTTTACCAGTTGGTAGTGTGTCTATGAATTCATGGCAACACGATGGAAAAGTGGTTGGTTGATTACCCAACCATTGATTAATGGTGAGATTCATTGTTGGAATTTTTTGGTTATGCATGAAATAACATGGAATCATTGGGATCTAAGGTTGTGTGATCAATACCTTAATTAAAACACCATCTATTAAGATGGGTATATCTTAAAAAAGTAAGTTCAGAGTGGATTGATTGATGCTTCAGTGATCAAATTTTAAAGGGGATCTGAGCCTTCTATCCATGCATCATGTTAAATATGATGTGAACTTTTTGGGTGCAACCCTTTAAAGATATAACATTTAAGTACAATGAGAGTTTTAGGGTGCGCTGATGTGGTTGACTCATTGTTGTACCTATTCACACATCATTGAGAGACACGACATCAAGGGTTGGTTTAAGGAAAGTATAACACGTTTTTATGGAGCATGTATTAGAAGATCTAAATAGGCCTATCAATATAATTTTTCAAAAATGTCAGGATGTTTTTATTTGTGGACTGGGAATGGGTAATGTTTAGCAACTTGGTGTACTACTATTCTAGATTCAGTCATTCCTAATATATTGACACCATCCTAAGTATGTTTGTAGAGCATCTATATACCAAGATAAAAAATTAAAACCAATTCCTTTTTGTTTGGATGGAAGGAATCCATGGGAGGTGATCACGTTGTCGAGCACGTCAAATTAGATGTTTATTTTTAACTAGAATTTCTGCAGTATAGTAGCAACCCTGGGTTATCTCTCGACGGAGCCTTAGATCATTAATTCCAAAATGTGGTTATGATTAAAAAATTAAAAATTGAAATGGGGTTTTATAATACTTGAGTTTTATGATTAAAGAACAGAAATTGAAAGTATATTACTACTTAGAGAAACCGGTTGGAGAAATCGCGATCAACCCGAGTAAGTATCCCTTGATGCTCAACCCGTCATCGCTCTCAAGGGAAAGGGAAGGATCATTGATTACTTGATTTTATATATACTAAAACCAATAATGGTATGTGAGTTCTTACTAGGTTACCACCTAGGATTTGATCGATCAGTGATATTGATTATCGACAACCGCTCAAAATCAACAAAATGAATCGATGTAAAAACGGAACTCAATAAAGGCATCAAATCAACAATGTGATGATATGAATAGATTTGTGTAATTGATAAAAATATTACAAAAGAAAAGAACATGCATATTCATAGGTTCAAGCTTTTGGATTTTATCAATCGATGCAATCCATTTGCACACTCATGAAAGGGAGGGGTGAGAAAAGAGGCAACCACACTCAAATCATCACAAGATCCGGGTTATGCATGAAAGCATGTGTATTATTGTTTATTTGATTTGTATTTGATCATACCAGAATAAACACAAATTTAGAAGTTAGTAATGAATAAAAATTGATGCTCCCCAAAGGATGCTCCCCAAATTACAAGTGTGGAGCTCGGGATTACAACAAAGGACGCTCCCCAAATTGATCACTAAGAGGTTTAGAAGTACATGAGGGAGAAGATAAATAAAATGGGTGAATAGAGCTCTCCAAGTAGACTAAACTTCACCCCTAGTCATGAAACATGATATAATGAGGGGGAGGAGTGATTTTATGGACAAAAACATCACACTTCTCACAAAATAGGTCAAGTGCCTAAGGGACTAGATCACTATTCAGGACAAAATTTTTAATCCCTCTTTATATGGCTGGTTGACCGACCAAAATGCGTTAAATTTATATGAAAATTGGTGGAGAGGTGAATATTCAAGGTATCTGTACAATGGTGGTAGAATCAGCCCAATTAAATCTCAGAGGCCTGAGTTATGACCCAAATACAGAAGGGTGGTCCAATCTGGCCCACCCAGAATTTCTTCACATTGTGGGCCTATTTTGGGCCTCCAAATGGACGAATTGGCCTTCTTGATCTTCTAGATAAATGTATCCCACATTTTTTTCACTCATAAACCCATTTTTATCCCAAATGGATGCACATATTATCCACAGTAAAAATAATTTTCCACATGCATGCCTGGGCTCTCGTGCAGTTTAACCCATTTTGCATGAATTCCATCACGGGCTCTCCAAATCACCTCCCACTACAATGCAAACACCAAAACAAGTAAAATTGACCTATTAAACAGTGATAAACATTAATTCATTGATTCAAACATAAATTTAAATTTATTATTATTTTTGGAATATTCTTTACAAAACCAGTTTAAAACAACGGTGTAAGGGTGGATTTGAATAATGAATCACTATGCGGTCACACCCCCACACCTAAACATTTGCCCTCCTGGGAAAAGACACACATCCAAAAATATTATGCATGTATATATTTCCAACATCATGAAGATTTAACATTTCAGTATATTTAAATTCATTAAAGTAATGTGATCAATGCACAAACCAGACCAAGGAGTTCTTCCTAGTAAAAATGGAAAAAGATGTCTCATAAATCATATCAAAATGAGATTCAAAGAGATTAATGATACCAAATTGAGTAATGAATTCAAAATCAAAACATTCCACTAACTCTACATGTGTGTGCGTGAAAACTATTTCATGCTATTCTTTCCACTTTCTATCCAATAAATATAGGTTATTTTAACATTATTCAGCTTAAAGGATTTTGTCCACCGAACCTGCCCTACATCCTTTGCAATAATATTTCAAGACCCACTCACTTAAGCATTCCCAGAAGTCAAACTATAAGCTCCTGACCTAGATATCCCCATATGTTGCACATTTCACCACTTTCCTCATTTATTATTTTTGTTTTTTTTTTCAAATGTTTCATTTGGAGCAAATCTCACACTCATCTCTCAACCCCTGTTTGATCTCCTCACAAAAATAATTGTAATAGTTATAATAATATCAAAGGTTGATGAGGAGTGGTTTTTGACCTGCCCAATACACAACCCAAATTTTTTTTAGGGCGTGCAACAGTCGGATATCAGGTACACACGCATAGGTCAATCCAGTACGGTAATGAAATAGATCAGATAAGGAACGAATGTATATAAATATCATTTTAAGCTAAAAAATATTAACCTAACTTATATTTACCTTCTATTAAGTAATAAATATCCACACTTTGTGGTTTGGTGCAAAAATGTGCGGAGATATTAGTGAAACGGTTTTTTCAAAAACTACTCACACAAGGGGCATCAATCATCTAAAAGGTTTCACATAGATACAAACATTTATATCATTGACAGAAAAACAATTCACTAAAAATCACTCTCTGATGTTAAATTCATACAAATATTCCTTTTCTCCCTCTTTATTGTATTTTTACTCCCCCCCTTATGGTCACCAAATCATGGAACTTTGAAATTTTTGATGGGAAAAAAATGAAAATACCATAAAGAAGGCGAAAAAGAGAAGAAATAAGAAAGACAATGGAAATCCTAATGAACCCAAGAATGTATCCACCCCCACACCTAGAATGTGAAATGTCCTCACTGAAATAATTGAGAATATGAGAATGAAGGATAAAACCTGGTGTGTTTTACTAGTATGTTGCGTCTAGAAGGTGGATTTACTCCACCAGATTCTTTAGAAAATCCTCATAGAAGTGTTTAAGTCGCTGCCCATTGACGGTAAGACTTTTCCCACTCTGCTCATGAAAAATCTTTATTGCACCAAAAGGGTAAACATTAGTAACAGTATAAGGACCGAGCCATTGGGAACAAAGCTTACCTGGGTGGAGATTTAGCCTGGACTTGTACATGATGACCTTCTCACCAATATGGAACTTCCACTGATGAATTATGCTATCATGGATAGCCTTTTTCTTCTCTTTATAGATTCAGGAGTTCTCATATGCATCACGTCTAATTTCTTCTAACTCTTGAATCTGCAGCTTTTTATGCTCACCTGCATCTGAAAGGTTCATATTACATTGTTTAACAGCCCAATATGCATGGTGTTCTACCTCCACCGAGAGGTGAAAAGCCTTTCAAAACACAATTCTATATGGTGACATTCTTATTGGGGTTTTAAAAGCTTTACGGTACGCCCAAAGTGCATCATCCAAGCACAAATTCCAATATTTCCTATTGGGTTGTACCATTTTTTACAAGATTCGTTTAACTTCCCGATTTGAGATTTCTGCTTGTCCGTTAGTTTGAGGGTGATATGCAGTGGGGAATTTATGATCAAACCCATACTTAAGAAGAAGATTTTTCATGTTGCGATTGCAAAAATGTGAACCCTGGTCACTAATGATGAATCACGGTAAACCAAACCTACTAAAAATACGAGACCTCACAAAATCAACAACCACACGAGAGTCATCGGTCCTGGTGGCCTTTTCTTCCACCCATTTAGATACATAGTCAACAATCAAAAAGATGTATAAAAAGATAAATGAATTTGGAAAAGGCCCCATGAAGTCAATTCCCCATGCATAAAAAATTTCACAGAATAACACGGGTTGTTGGGGCATTTCATTCCTCTTGGAGATATTCCCTGTGAATTGACAACGACTACATGACCTGAAAAATCTATGAGCATACCTATACAATGTTGGCTAATAAAGTCTCGAGTCAAGGACCTTTCGAGATATATGTTGAGATCCAAAGTGGCCTCCACAGGACAAAGTGTGGCAGAAGGTCAAAACAGAGGTGAACTCATGGTCAGGGACACACCAATGAACTACTTTGTTGCCACAAATTCTCCACAAATATGGGTCATCCCAAATGTACCACCGAGAATCATGCTTAAGTAGCTGGGATTATGAAGTGCTGAAATTAGTGGGGACCCTAGATGTTGCTAGAAAATTCACAATGTCCGCATACCAGGGGGTAAGGTCCACAATATCACAAAGGTTCTCATGAGGGAAGAATTCTCCAATGGGGAGGGGTGAGTCAACATGATGGTCCAATGGTGGAGAAGTCCTACTAATGTGGTCAGATACAACATTTTCTACTCCCCTCTTATCTCTAATCTCAAGGTCAAACTCTTGTAGGAGGAGCATCCACCGTATGAGGCGAGGCTTAGCTTTAGGTTTCTTTAAGAGGAATCGAAGGGAAGCATGGTCAGAAAACACAATCACTTTTGAACCAAGAAGATATGAACACAATTTTTCCAAGGAAAACACAATATAAAGGAGTTATTTTTTAGTTGTTGTGTAGTTTACCTGGGTAGGGTCAAGGGTACGTGAGGCATACACAATGACATGAGGAGCCTTCTCAACCCTTTGTGATAAAACTACTCCAACTGCAAAGTTAGAGGCATCACACATAAGCTTGACGGGGAGATCCCACCTCAGTGGTTGGATGATGGGAGGTGGTGTGAGACTCCTTTTTAGTGAATTGAATGCATCCTCACAATTTTTATCAAACACAAACTCAAAATATTTTTGCAATAATCGGGACAATGGAAGTGAAATCTTACTAAAGTCTTTAATGAATCAGCGGTAAAAACTAGCATGACCCAAGAAATATCGCACCTCACAAACACATTTTTGATATAGAAGGGTTGAAATTAATTCAATTTTAGATTTATTAACTTGAATTCCCTTATTTGAAATGACATGTCCAAGAACTATCCCCCGCTCAACCATAAAATGGCATTTCTCATAATTTAAAACAAGATCTTTTTTAATGCAGCGGCGGAGGACAGAACCTATGTGTTCCAAACAATCATAAAAAAAGAACCATAAACTATGAAATCATCCATAAAGACTTCCATACAACTCTTAAGGTACTCACAAAAAATACTCAACATACATCGCTAAAGAGTACCGGGAGCATTATATAGACCGAATGACATTCTTCTGTATGCAAATGTGCCAAATGGACAAGTAAATGTTGTCTTTTCTTGATCCTAAGGGGCTATATGGATTTGGAAATAACCCGAATAGCCATCAAGGAAACAATAATGGGATTTACCAGCCAATCGTTATAACATTTGGTCAATGAAAGGTAGAGGAAAGTGGTTCTTCCGTGTGGCTTGATTCAGTCGACGGTAGTCAATACAAGCTCTCCAACTGTTTTGCACACGTGTTGGAACCAATTCATTACTTTCATTTGACACAACTATTATTCCTATTTTTTAGGCATAATTTTCACTAAGCTAACCCATTTACTATCAGATATAGGATAAATGATCCCCGTAGTAAGTAATTTACTAACTTCTAATTTTACCACTTCAAGGAGAGTGGGATTCAACCGGCGCTGAGATTGTCTCACAGGCTTAGCCTCATCATCCAAAATTATATGGTGCATAAAAATAGATGGGATAATCCCAATAATACCAGCCAATGTCTATCCTATCTTCTTTTACACTCTCTCAAAAATTTGAGCAATTTTGATTCCTGTTGTGGAGAGAGGTTATTGGAAATAATGACGGGAAATTGGCTAATACCCTCAAGATATGCATATTTTAAATTAGAATGAAGTTGTTTAAGTTCCAACACTGGTGGTATCTGGATTGAGGGAGGGGATTTAGGGGGAGTGACGTTCATTAAAATATCTATCTGCTCATGTTTATTCTCTAAAGATAGATAATCTATTGAAATGAGATTTGCAGAATCGTCGACGGTCATGGGTACCTCAGAATGAACACACTCATCAATTAAAGCACAAAATTTACACTTTTCAGAACCCACACAACACTCAAAAAATGAATCAAAACTCAAATCATCCGAGGATGAGGAATAGGAAAATTAATTAGAGTATGGGTTGAGGAGAGAATTGTGTGTGTGTGCATTGTTTGAGATCACTTCCATCGAATAGACAGGAAGAGTGGAGTGCTCTTCAACGGGGTGTTTCATAGCCTCAAGGATGTTAAAACTTACCTTTTATCCTATGAACTCCATGGAAAACGTACCATTATGAACGTTGATGATCATCTTTGTTGTTTTGAGGAATGGTCTCCCAAGTATGAGAGGATCATGTCCTTGGGTTTGGGTATCTTCCATCTCAAGAATGTAGAAATCAACAGGGAAGATGAGATTCTTCACTCGTACAAGGACATCATCGATCACTCCTGTTGGATGCGTAGTACTTCAGTTGGAAAGTTGTATGATAATGCCCGTTGGTTGAAGCTCTCTAAACTGCAGAGAAGTATACACATAGTGAGGCATTACATTAATGGAAGCACCTAAATTTAGCATAGCATCAGAAAAGAAGGTCTCCCCTATGGTACAAGGTATCGTGAATGTGCCTGAATACTTTCACTTAGTTGGAATTTCTGGTTGAATCAAGTCTTAAACATTTCTTCCTAGGTTGACTCTTTCATTCCCCTTCATCCTTCGTCTATGGGTGCAGAGTTCTTTAAGAAATTTTTCATAACGAGGAATTTGATTAACTGCATCCAACAATGGAATATTAACTTGAACTTTTTTAAATGTATCCATGATTTCATTTTCAATATCATTATCAAATTTTTTCTTAGATTTAGTGAGTCTTTGAGGGAAAGGAAAAGGAATGGATTGTTCATAGTATTCCTTAATGATAATTTTATTACTCTTTTTTTCTTGTTTTTCTTTGCTTGAAACATTTGAGGGTTGGAGAAGAGAGTTTTCAAGAGGGGGACATACCTTTGGCATAGAATCAGTAGAATGAGAAACTTCTTTACCACTACGAAGTGTAACTGCACATACGTTACCTTTGTCCTTCAGATTGAAAATGGGTTGGGATGGTAGTTTTCTAGAACCTTGAATCTTAAGCTCACCGATGGTGTTCGCTAATTGCCCAACTTGAGTTCGTAGGTCTTGAATTGTCGATTATGTGGTCTATTGGAAGTGGAGGTTCTGGGTTGCCATTTTTTTCACCATATCCTCGATGTTTGGTTCAGATTTGGGAGGAGGAGGATGATTTTTTTGATAAGTTGAAGGATAATAAGGTTGCATACCTTGGCCTTGTTTATACCAATTCTACTTGGGGTATCTTGAGTTTCCTCCTTGTCAGTACTGGGGTTGTGCTTGCCACCCAAGATTTGGATTTGGCCTAAATTGTTCTTTCTTGAAGGGAAATGCTTGTTGGAATATACACCCTAGGAACACGGCTGTACAAGACTCAGGTGAATCTTGAAGTTGTGTGCACTGGTAAAAAAAAAAGAGTGTTATCAGAACAAATACCATAATGTAATGGAATATAAGTAGAGTGTGAGTTACCTTGTGCTTGAGCTAATTGTCTTATAAGGGTATGAATCTCATCAAGTTTAGTATCTCACTTTTGTTCTAGATCTGAATGACTTACCTCATGAATTCCTCAGGTTGGTTCAATTGCTCGTGTACCAAATTGTTGTGCATTTTGACCCATGTTGGCTATTAAGTCACGAGTAACGGAAGGAGTTTTATCAACTAGGGCACCACCTGCTGCAACATCAATCATTCCAAGATCCATGGGGATAAGTCCCTCATAGAATTATTGGCTTAATAGTTGTTCACTAATATGGTGGTGGGGGTAGCTTTATCAAAGTCTTTTGAATCTCTCTCAGTATTCATGAAGAGTCTTTCCTTGTGATTGCCTAATTCCACAGATTTCTTTCCTAATTGATGCGGTTTGGGAGGTAGGGAAGAACTTATATAAAAAGAGTCTTTTAAGGTCATTCCAGGCCCCAATCGTGGTAGTAAAATAGTATATCCAATCTTTTTCTACACCATCAAGGGAGAAAGGGAAATCCCTAAACTTAATTAAGTCCTTAGACACATTTTGGGGTTTCATGGTGGAGCACACTATGTGAAAATCCTTAAGGAATTTATGAGGGTCCTCACTGGGAAGACCATGGAATTTAGGAAGAAGGTGGATGAGGCCTGATCTCAGCTCAAAGTTGACTGCTTCCTCGGGATATTGGATGTACGCAGGTTGGTACTCCACGTCTGGGGTGGTCAGTTCTTTTAAGGTTTGATTATTTGCATCCATGTTTTCTTAGATTTGATTAAGTTCAATTTTTGATTGATTTATAAAAAATTGAGGTTCCACAAGGGGTTACTTAGTGTTACTTGATTGACCTTCTCTAGATGCCTTGATTTGTGTGTGAAGTATCTTTTCAATTTTAGGGTCAAATTCAAACAGTTTTTCTTTTTCTGATCGGGTCATGCAAATAAGTTGTGAAGTTTGTTTGTTTTTTTATTGAAAATGGATAAAATAACTTAATAATGGTGAAAGGAGAATATAATTTTATAATACATAATTATATATAGGGATATATAGAGAAGAATAAGAAGAAGAGAGAGAGAGAGAGAGAGAGGAAAAACACACAAAAACAACCAAAAATAAAGAAGAAAAAAACCCAAAACAAAAACAATAAAATGGGGGTGGGGTATTTAAAGGAGTAATAATTAAGAAGTAAAATAAATAAATAAAATTAAATAAAGAGAAAAAATGATCTTTTCTCCCCAACAACGGTGCCAAAATTTGTTCGCGTTGTCGAGCGCGTTAAATTAGATGTTTATTTTTAACTAGAATTTATGCAGTATAGCAGCAACTCTAGGTCGTCTCTTGACGGAGCCTTAGATCATTAATTCCAAAATGTGGTTCTAATTACAAAAGTAAAAAGGTAAATGAGGTTTTATAATACTTGGGATTGATGATTAAAGAATAGAAATCGAAAGTATATTACTACTTAGAGAAACCAGTTGGATAAATCGTGATCAACCCGGGTAAGTGTCCCTTGATGCTCAATCCTTCATTACTCTCAAGGGAAAGGGAAGGATCACTGATTCCTTGATTTTATAAATACTGAAACTAATAATGGTATGTGAGTTCTTACTAGGTTACCACCTAGGATTTGATCGATCAACAATATTTATTATCGGCAACCGCTCAAAATCAACAAAATGAATCGATGTAAAAACGGAACTCAATCAAGGCATTAAATCAACAACACGATGAGATGACCAGATTTGTGTCATTGATAAAAATATTCCACAATACAAGAACATTAATATTAATAGGTTCAAGCTCCTGGATTTTATCAACCAATGCAATCCATTTTCACACTCATGAAAGGGAGGGGTGATAAAAGAGGCAACCACACTCAAATCATCATAAGATCTGGGTTATGCATGGAAGCATGTGGATTCTTGTTCCTTTGATTTGTATTTGATCATACCAGAATAAACAAAAATTTATAAGGTATTAATGAAGAAAAATTTACAACAAACCTCTAAATCAATTACCTTATAAAGATTACAAGTGTGGATCTCGGGATTACAACAAAGGACGCTCCCCAAATTGATCACTAAGAGGTTTAGAAGTACATGAGGGAGAAGAGAAATAAAATGGGTGAATAGAGCTCCTAAATTTGACTAACCTTCACCCCTGGTCTTTAAACATGATATAATGAGGTGTATGACTGATTTTATGGACAAAAACATCACACTTTCCACAAAAGAGGTCAAGTGCCTAAGGGACTTGGTCACTATTTAGGATAGAATTTTTAATCCCTCTTTATCTAGCTGGTTGACTGACCGAAACACGTTAAATTGACATAAAAATAGGTGGATAGGTGCGCCTTATAGGTAGCTGTCCAATGGAGGTGGAATAAGCCCAATTGGATCTTCAAGGCCCGAGTTATGGCCCAAATACATAAGGGTGGTCCAGTCTGGCCCACCCATAATTTCTTCACATTGTGGGCCTATTTTGGGCCTCCAAATGGAAGAATTGGGCTTCCTGATCTACTAGATAAATGTATACCACATTTGTTTACTCATAAACCCATTTTTATCAAAATTGGATGCACGGATTATCCACAGTACAAATAATTTCCCACATGCATGCTTGGGCTCTCGCGCAGTTTGACCCATTTTGCATGAATTCCATCACGAGCTCTCCAAATCACCTCCTCCTACAATGTAAACACCAAAACAAGTAAAATTTCCCTATTAAACAGTGATAAACATTAATTAATTGATTCAAACATAAAGTTAAATTTATTATTATTTTTGGAATATTCTTTACAAAACTAGTTTAAAACAACGATGTAAGGGTGGATTTGAATAGTGAATCGCTATGCGATCAGGAGGTTTACACAGGGATTGATTTATAAAAATCCTTAAGATATGGATCAAAAATATCAAATATTGGAGGGTAAAACTCATGTTAGTTTTGGACCGGTCATTGGATGGTTGTTTTAGTTTTTGAGTTTCTTGATAATTGGAACTGGGTACTATTGTATTCCACAGTGAATGTCAGGTACTGGTTCAAATACATACTTGGGAGAAGCTTGAGTCTAGGCATTAGGCTTAAGATACCTTTTGATTATCTAGGTGTGTTGGATTGGGAATACACTAGAATGTTTTTTTTGAATGGTGACATAAACAAGTAAGATTTGGTAAGATCAAGTGATGTCACCGAAAGTTGGTTACAAGCAGTGGTGAGCATGCTAAAAGTGATATTGGGGTACCTTGGATAAAAGGTGTCAGAATATGGCTTTAGAGATGTTAACTATTAAAGTTGAGTGTTCTCGAAAAATACTCTACCAAAAGTAGTTCAATATGAGTTATTTCTAAAAGTAGTATGTGGTCAGCGAGGAACCACTTCAGGCACATGGTGGGTTGAGATGGGTGCATTTTAATGGTTTTTGAGAGATTTTAAAGGAAAATATAGCGTGAACAGTATGAAATTGGTCAATTGGATTTCAACCATTTCAAACAAATTGAGGACCAAAGGTAATATCCTCATAAGTAACATAATAAATGTGTTGGGAGCGCCATTAGGACATTGAGGTCTTGCATAAATAGAAAATTGTGTTAGTGGGAGTACTGCAACTCAGAATTGACTGTTAAAAATTAAAATTTATTGTGGATATATCTATATGATAGTTGATAATAAGATGATTACATGATCATCTCTCTTATATATAGTCTCACTCAATGTGCTCAAGCACATAGTGGTGTAGCTCCCAATTTGGATCTCCACCATCCTCCAAGTATTATTCTTTCCTATAGTGATGGCGCATGGCCAAAATAGGCTCACCTACCATCTAGGGCATACACCTCATAGGATATCTTGTGAGAAGTGATCATTCCCATGTTTCTAATGGGTTCAATGGTTGACCCAAAATTTGTGGGGGCCATCCTTGAATGACACGACTGTGGGACTTGTGTCACCAATATGAATAAAATGAATCAAATAAACAACATAATAGTTAGTCCAAAATACTAATATATACACCCTAACATAACTCAAATGAAACTATTAATATCTCTATCTTCCATATGGAACATAGATTACTTCATACTCCACCAACTTCATACTTCACCAATTCTAGACTCACTACCTTACTAAATCATCAAGCTAAATCAAATTCTAATGCCTTTATCAAACATGGGGAATCATGAAAATGTTAGGTCATGAAAATGTTAGGTGACTACTCTATTCCACACATGATACATGATACGTGATACATGAACAAACCCTCTATTTCCATATTTGTCTAACATATCAACAAGACCACTAATCACTGTCCGATGATGAACACTTCTTGTCACCCTCTCCACCTCCATCTCTACTTCGTGCTACAGGCACCTGTAAGACAATTACATTGAAAATTAAATAATTTTGTATATTTATATTTAAACTTAAAACCAATAAATGTTTGCAAAATAAATGATTTTTAAGTTGTGTGATTTACCTACTCACCACCCATCATCAATGCAATATCATCAGAGATAGATCCGGTCATCTTCTGATATAAATCGACCAATGCTTTCTACAAAGTGGATATCTGAGCCCCCTGTTCCTAAATTGTGTTTTTAATAGAACCATAATCTCTCTGAGCATATCAACTACAACTGGGAGTATATACAGCTTCAATCCCTGATGGTCTGCTAAAGACCTCATATGGTAAGGGTCCTAAACCCATCCCACACACTCGACCATGATCCTCCTTCCTAAGCACTTTACCAAGTGGGTCATCCCGGGGTACTGAGTAGGACTGCACAGGATTGACATCCCATAATTATTTATTTTTTACCTATAAATCAAATATCAGTCATATTATAAGCAATATATATTAGCATATTGAAAACTGATAATAAGTTATTATAATGAAAATGAATTCATACCTAAACTTCTTTGGCAGACTCATTAACAAAACTCCCATCAGATTTTTTATGAACATACAACCACACTTTTATTTGGGATTCTTGGTGACCTAAACTTTGTGACTACATTAAACAAAGATAAATCAACAATTTAATATATTAAATAGATAAAATTGTCTTATAAATATTTAAACTAATGAAAAGATTACCAGATTCAATCAACTTCTAGAAATACTTTTTAACCCCGCAGTGTGAGGAACGAGTTTCTTAGCCCAGCTCGATGCATTCTTCCTTGAAAGATCCTAAAATAAATAAAATGTAATTTAATAGTAATGTATGAAATGTCATAACCTTTTCATATACATGTATAAATGTAAAATGAGATTAATATAATAATATATATTTAAATACTATGTGCTTCTCATCACGATGTTTGTCAATAAAAAATTTACATTGTTCTCTAGGTACCCCATTGGGTACCTTGTCATACATATTTTGGGTGCTCAACAAAGTATTGTTGACATTGCCCCATAATATCCATTTAAAGTCTTTACATTTCTTGCTCAGATTTTTCAATGTCCACTTTCGTGCTAGCACATCAGCAACCATAAAGTGGAAACACGTCTGTACACAGAAATTCATTTCGAAAATATTAGAATTTAATAACATACTAACATTCAATTACACCATAATGTATTAAAATTACCTTTATTTGCGAATCAAAAACTTCATTCTTCCAAGATGAAGGCATATGCCTCTAATCATCATACGTAATCAAAAGGGAAACCAACTTTACGGCCATCTGACCTGGAATTTGGCCAAGTAATCCTATGGAATTATTCATAGGGACCCATAGGAATCAAATGGGACAATTATCTTTAGTCCAGTCAGATTCCATACATCTAAACTTTTCATATTTTCTCCATAGTTGTATTGTTTCCATCTTTTATGAACAAAAAATTAGTATAAAAAAGTGAAATAAATTTATTCATATTAAAATTTGTACCTATAACAGTAACCATCCAGTATCTCTGTAAAGAACTAGGAGTGGTGCACTGCTCCCTCACTACTGAGGTTGCTGAATGGGAAGGAGTCAACTGAGCTGCTGATGGGATGCTCATGGAGGGTGTGAGAGATGGTGCAGGGGGAAAACAAATGGTGTCTCAAATGTTGTAGGGAGGGAGATAGGTGGATCGTCATCTGTCGCTGTGGTCGATGGAACAATATAGCACTTCCTCCTTGGTATTCCTATCATTTAATAAAATTAAATTAAATTCAGAACATTTAATTAAAAAAAATACAGAAAAAAATTAGAAATGATAACAGATGCACAATACTAACAAACAAAATATACATAACAATGATAAATAATGAAGCATTTTAAATAAGGTTTTCTATTGCCTTTTTACTACAACTGGTTTTATAGAATTCTCTTGAGGATGCCATCCAAATATTTGTTGTATTTATAAAATATCCACAAATGACATAAAATGTTTTCTATGTCTAAAATGAATCATAAAAGAAGGTTGTGTACAACATGTTGATATATAGTTGAAAAAGACTAAAAAAATACACGACAACCATGGTAAATGATGAAATGGTTGATAGGTGGAGTATCATATAAAAATGGTCAAATCCAAAAGTATTATGCCCATGGTGTAAGGAACTTTGAAGGCCTAACAGCCAGCTGGGCTATATAGTGTATACGTAGTGGTGTGAGTGTTTCATGCTTGGGTGGGGGATTTGAGAGTTTCTCGATGGCTATTCCATAAGGGAAGTGATATCTATAATTTCTTAAAGGACACCAAAGTTGTCTTGGATTGTGGAATGAGTTGTTTTGGAAATGGTATGAACTATATTAAGTTACATGAAGGGCTTATAAGGGGTTATCCTTGATAAATATACTAATTAGTGTAGGTCTATAGGAATTACATAGGATAAGATATGGAAATAGACTTAGAATCTTGAAACTCCTTGAGCGGGAAGATTAGGATGTGGGAATGGGTCAAATAGCCCATGATTAGTCATTGGTCTTGGGGTGTCTATGTTGGTGGATCACAGAAGAGAATAGTCACTCTCTTTGGGTGTGTTTAGTGTAACTAGGTGATTGTAATTGGGTGAATAGTCTCTCTTGAGTGTGGGTATCCTGAGGGAGTGAGGATAAATCATTATATAAGTAATAATTCCTAGTGAAAGATCATGTAAGACTTAGATAGTGTTGAAAGGGGTACACCTTGGAGAAACTAAGTGGATTTTGGTTAGTTAATATATGTACTTGGTTCTTGGGAAGTGATGGGAAGGAGAATAAGAATACGGTGATATCAGGATAGTGAAAACCCCATGAGGGTCATAATGAGTGGTATGATCATAGGGTCAAGTTGTGATGTAAGTGCGGAATAAGGACATGAGATCATTATGGATGCTATGTAGTAGATGTTTATGTTTTAAATGAGGCTAAGGACTTGAGACATAAGGATTAGAGTGTAGAGTTACATCTTCTAGGTTCTCATCTTTTCTTGAGTAATATATATGTGTTTATCTATTGTATATACCTCATGTTAGCGTGGTTTAGCTCATACGGTAGGTAAAATATTAAGATTCACTCCTCGCACCACTTCTAATAATGCTCGATCTGTATGTAACTAGCCATGGGACTTACTTTATACTAATATGGTTTGGCTTATGTGGGAGGTTGGGAATTGAGATACCCTCCTCAGAATACTTCTGATGTTGACTAGTGGATATGATATGTGTCCATGGGACCCTACCCAGAGGGAATGATTCAACTTATGAGAGAGTTTGGATATTGAGATTCTATCCTTAAATATCATATTATATGTGATCGATTTTCTATATGATTAGCACCAGCTATTGTAATGACATTCCCTTATGATTTTTATTATGGTTAGTACTAGATATTGAAATTCCATTCTCTGATATAACTCTAATGACTTGTGGCTACAATAGATGTATCACTGGAATTGATTGAAACAGGTGAGGTTAAGTGTTGGGGTAGCCTAGTTAGCACTTGATGACCCAACATGGATTCTAGTAGAAAAATTTCAAGATAAAACCTATAAGATAATTCCCAAATGTTTCATATGATATTCATAAGAAAATCAAGGTTATACATGTGAAATTTAAAATAAGGAAACCTAAGGTAATCACAATGAAATCAATTAATGATAGAGAAACACAAAGTTTTCCATATTTACACACTAAACATTCTCTACATCATAACCATATACGTGATTCATATCAAAACAATAAAAATGACCTATATTAAATGATTTTACATATTTAATATCAAAATAATATATTATTATAATTTATTCATATAAAAAAATAAACATACTCCATAGGAAAACATAATGCACCTTCAACACGCACAATATAATTTATTCTATCATCCATTTATTTCCATCCCCAATAAAATTAATACATGTGAAGTTCATTTAATTTGAGAATGAGACTTTTCAATCAATCTATAACTACTAGGAAACAACCAATCCAATACAAAACCCCATACACAATTCACATACCAACCCCATGCTCCTGCATTACACATCATCACCAAAACCATGATCATCACACAACTATATCACACATCATCCAACATCACATATCATTATAACCAACAATTTATTCACTGAAAAACACACTCTAACTCAAACCCAATTACCAACACTAATGGTAAAATCCCCACAGGGACCACATGAAGCACAAAAAATGCATCAATCACATAAACATATAAATGATATTTCAGCATGCACAATACCACATTTCAAATTGGAAAAAATGAAATTCATTACATTTCAGAATTATTTAGGTTTTTATTTTGATGTAATTCTAGATTTCCATCGAAACAAATAGAGGGGTTCATATTAATGAACATCCAAACAAAATATAGGGGTTCACATGAATGAACATACAAAAAAAAATAGAAAAAAATAGAGAAAACGAGAAGAAGAAGATACCTTGATTAATGGGTATATGTTTTTTGATGATCCAAGAGGTTAGAAGCCATAATAGATATGATCAAAGGGAATAAGGGGCGGTGAGGATCGGGACTGACAGTGAGGCTCGGGACCAGCAACAAGGTGAAGAGAGGGGCGGTGATGCTCGAGACCAGTGGTGAGGCGCAGTGAGGGTAGGGATTCGGGGGGTCGGGGGGTCACAGGGGTTGAGGGAGTGGGGGGTTCAGGGGAGAAGTGTCGGGTTTTTGAAAAAAAAGTTTTAGCGATTTTTTTTAATAAACCACCGTGAAATTATTGAAAAAAAATTAGTGGTGGTTTTTTAAACCACCGCTAAACACTGATTTTGGTGTAGTGAGTTATGTGTACTACCAACCCGTTATTATGAGGTTATGTGGTGATGTGATGGATGGAAATTTTGTCAAATCTTGGTTATGTTATACGACATGTTCTCACTTGACACTAACAATGGCTGAAACAAGTATGATTGATCTTGGGTGCCACAACAGAGCCCAATGATACAAAAACTAACTATTTTTTATTCTTTTATTATATTACCATGTCACATAAACATGAACTTACATAGACTGAATATATTTAGGGACATCATTGGTGGTAGCCTACTGAGTTGCACTCACACATTACTCGAGTGCCCTGGTACCTAAGCATGCTTCATGTTTAGTGACTCAGGTAAGGGAAAGGGCCCTACTACATGGATGGTTTGGGGGAGATTGGTTAGAGTTGAGAGATGGATTTGATCCAGGAATTAGGACTAGTTTTTTGGTTATCTCAAGTTTTTTTGAACCTTGTATATAATCTACCCATAAGATATCTTTCCCATATTTGTATGACTCGTGTGACATTACTATGGTTCATTTTATTACGACATATGGTATGTTATTTACTTCTGATCGCACCTAATTGTTATGTATGCTTTTATATTGTTGTTACACTGTGATGGATGTTATTGATATTGCTTCCACTATTGTTTATAGTACGTGATCCAGAGGTAATAGTATCTCCATGTGGTATTTGAGATCTCCATGTTAGAAGAAATCCTCTAACATATAGGGAGGAATGTCTAAGGTCTGTAGTGATCTAGTTTTTTCATGAAGAAGGTGAACCAGATGAAGGATATTGCACTTTTAATAATTAGTGCATGCTGGTTCGAATAAGTGTCGAACATCCTATTTTTTTTGTTCACACTCAAAGTGGTCTAGTTAAACCATTTATAAAGTGATTGTAACTTATTTCTAGACTAATTATTATGAAAACAAAATTATCCAGTTTAGTATGAGGACATATAATCTTTTCACGCAAAAACAATTATTAAAATAGGGCCATCAAGTTATCACGAATACTATATTTTTTAATTAAATTGTGGTTATGAAGAAAAAATTTCATATTTAAGAACATTTATTTGTATTATATATGTCCCACTAACACCCCAATAATAAAAAAATGGGACCCTAAAAAATGTTGGTGATTTATATTGGATTTGAATCTCCTTCAATTATAAAGTTTCTTGAAAAAAAGAACTAAAATAAAAAAATATATCTTGAGTGGAAAATTAGGGAAAATATCACATCTTTCCCAAATAAAATGTATAACATTCCATGGGATAGTTTATATGGGATGAAATTCATATTCATCCCAATTGAGTAGCTACTCATATATTTGGTATGAATTTTAAATTAATCCCTAATATATTGTTGCATTTGCACATCAAATACTATATATTTCACATCCATCTTATCTAGAATGGATTTAAACCTGTCTGTGATAATACATCATAAATATTTTGTTTTTTTGGGATGAATTTTAAGCTAGTTATGGATAAGTTGGGTGCACATTATTATTTGAAACAATTTTAGAATTCATCCTAGAAAAATAAATATCACACACAATTACATTATAAATAAAAAATTCACACATACACAAACATAGACACACACATTTCTAAATTTATGCATTTATGCATGTATACATATATACACATGTATATGTGTTTACACATAAATGAATCTCTCAAAATTATAAATAAATTAACACACACACGCACACACACATTTGAAGAAATTATATTTAATTATTAAATATATATATTTACATAAATTATAATATATATATATATGTAATTATAGTGCCTAAGATCGAGTAATTCTACTAAGAGGGGGGGGGGGAATCAATGGATACTAGTTTTTAAAATTTATTCTCTTGATTAAATTAACCCCTATTACCGATTAAGGTTCAATTCACTCAATTAGAGAGTCTCAAGCTCACTAGTGTATGCATAAAATAAAGAAATAATGAACATGTGAATTTTTACAAGGTTCATTCCCTTCCCGAGTAACCCCTAACCACAGATTATTCACTATAAGCAACAAAAAATTACAAGCTTACAATATTAGCACATATTCACACTATGTCTTTCCAGAGTCACACTGTACAATGTAGTTTTACACATGCCTTTATATAGGATATGTAACTGATATGAGAAATATCTTCTCGAGAGAATGGTTGCTTCAACAAACAAATATAGATCTCCCCCATTGATCCTTTTAAAATAGTTAAGAATAACTAGTCACTTCATATAGATCCATTGCAAAACTGATTCTCTATCTCATATGATCTCACTGAATGTATGATCTCCTCTAGATGAGAATGATGAACATATACCTTCAACTTCAAACTCACATCTTTGATCTCACATTATTTATCTCTCCTTAGATGATATTCATAAAAAATCTTTCTATCCAAAGCACTCACTTTTTCGATATGATATTTTTATAAGGCTTCATTAAGAGAATTGAATTGCTCCAATCGAAATATGTTACCTAAATTGGGAGACCATGAATACTTTTTAGAATAAATTCATGATTATAAAATTCTCATTTTTAGTTTTACATGATTTTAAATGCATGTCTCAATAAAGTATACCACATGAAATTGCTTTTCATGATACTTTTACTCAGATGACCAAAATTTCCTTTTATGAAGACATTCATAGAAAAAAATTCTTCATCCCACTTGAGATACAATAGCACAAGCAGAAAAACTTATACATTAGCCTCAATATTTATTTTTCTTCAAATTTCTCACAACATGATAGAGATCTCATAGCTCAACTTATTTGAAAAAATCAACTTCAAATAAATACCACAATGCTCAAATAAACATATCCCACATCTCTACTTGATTTAAAATTGATATAGAAACTAAATAACAATAAAGAATAATCCCAATAAAGTTATAGAATTAATATATAGAGTTTCTCCATTTATAGTATCAACTTTTAGGAGCACACCATCTTTTCAGATAAAATAGATTAGAACTTAAAATAGATATAAACTATGATCATAATTGATGAGATATCTCATGAATCATATGAATCATATTTTAGATGTGATTTTTTGAATATTTAATATAACTTCTAGTTTCTTCTAGTTTCATTCCTTAAGAACACATGATTTTTGGAAAACTTAGTTTATGCATAGTCAATTTTGCATACATGGTTGATTGACACAAATTTCCCTACACAGATTCAGATCTGTGAGAAAATCAAATGTATTGTATAGAAATGGATATACAGAGAAAAACTCATACATGAATTCTCTTATGTGAAGGAATTCACGTATGCAGTAGAAATCAGGCACATAAAGACATTCACACACATAAGTCTTCATGTAACTGAATTATTTTATTGTGAATAAAAACTCATATGTGAATCTTTATATGGCCAAAATTTTCTTATACGTAGAAAACTCATATGTAATTTTGGAAAAACAATAGTCTTCTCTCCATTAGATTTAGAACTGCTTCTGAAAACTATAAAGTGATCTCAACCAATCAAGAAAATTATCCATGAGTGAAAATAACCCCTCAAAAAACTCAAATGATTATATACTAGGATTGAAAACAAATGAAAACCATAAATAACTCCAAAGGTACTTCAATCTCCCCTCTTTTGTATTCGTTGGAAACTCCATTCAACTCTTCCAAGAAAACTTAGTTTTGTGCAATCTTCCACAAGCTATATGAGATCCACCACATCACAACCTATCCAATATGAAAAATATCTTATACCACAAAACTTGATATGGTTTTTTTGATAGGATTCCACCCCTCAATAATAATTAAATTTATCCAAGTGACATAGATGACCCCACTCAATTCATGCATTAAATATCACTAACAACTAACTTCTCCATTCAACATTATCCACAACCTTGGATGACATGATAACAATCACTCATACTTTTACAAATATCTATATTCCTCTTTGATATAGAGTCGTGAAACTATTTCTCCTCTTTTTAAAATCATTCCAAAGCCCATGAGGGGGTGGTCGTTCCATAGTTCTTCAAGTGATAAGATAAGGATGAACATGGAGTTTCAACCGGAACCCAAAAAATCTATTGGCATGACTTTTGTGAAGATATTTAAAAGCTTATTTAGAGTAGAAATGTAGTCTAGCATAATATCTGCATTGCTCGATATTTCCTTAATAAAATGATACTAGATCTTGATACATTTGGATCCAGATCACTATATAAGGTTCTTTGATAGATTTATGTCACTTTGATTATCATAAAAAATGCTCAATGCCTTCTCAGTTTCAAATTTCAAATTTTCCAACCATGGAACCATCTGTATACCTGAGTACATTCATGAGTGGCCACAACATATTTTTCCTTGGTTGCGATGAGTGTCACTGAGTTCTATTTTCTACTGTACCAACTTACACAACCCTTACCAATAAAGAAGGTTACACCTGATGTGGATTTTCCATCTGTACAATCATCGATCCCATATAAATTAGTATAGCCAAGTATTTTCATATCTTTAATTCACATGTAAACCATGCCATAACTCATGGTTCCGTTCACATATCTTGGCATATTATTTGCAGCAAGCATGTGTGACTTCCTTGGGTCACTCTGAAATCAATCACAAAGTGTCACTACAAAGGAAATGTATGGTCTAGATGCAATAAAATACAATGTAATTTCCATAAGTTTTCTGAAGTCTTTTGGATAAACCTTAATGAAACTCTCATATTTGTGCAATTTGGTTCCAATAGAAATTGGTGTTGAAACCTATTTGGATTATTTTATACAAAACCTTTTCAATAATTCTCAAGCATACTTTTATTGGGATAGAAATAGGTAATCAGAATTTTGTTCAATATGTATCCCCAAGAAGTATCTTGACACTCCCAATAGAGACATTTCAAATTGTTTTTTTATTTGCTCAAAAAATTCCCCACATAGGTACTCTTGGTCAATAACAAAAATTATATCATCAATATACACTATGACCAATAATGTACCTATAAAAAACTATCACACACAAAAATTGTTATCAACCTTTCCCTTAGTGAAACACATTTCCTTTAAGCATCCATCTAGTTTTGAGTACCAAGATCCGGGATCCTGTTTCAAGCCATATAATGCCTTTCTTAGCTTGCACACCATGTTATCATCACAATATAGAATAAAATCATCTAGTTGTTTAATAAATACTTCTTCCTCAAGGTCACCATTTGAAAATTCTTATTTAATATCCATTTGGTACACTTTATAGTTCCTTTATACAACCACAACCAGAAACATTCTGATTGTTTCAAGTCTTGCTACTAGAGCAAATGTTTCTTAAAAATTGATGCCTTCCATTTGAGTGTATCCTTTGCATACCATCCCATATTTTTTCCTCTTCATCGCTTCTTTTTCATTCAATTTGTTCATGAATACCCATTTTGTGTCAATGACATTATTATCTTTTAGTCCTGAGACAAACTCCCAAGTTGCGCCAACGAGCCTGTACCCAAGTGGTAGAGGCTCCTGCTTGGCATTCAAGAGACCCAGGATCAAATCTGAGTAAGGGTGGATTTCCAGGTTACTGTAGTAGTACTGTAGTAGCACTATAGCAACTATTTTTTGGTACTGTAGTAACCGGATCTATTCATCCGATTTGGGCCTTTGGGGCCACCAGTTTAGGCCTACGAGTCTCAGGGACTTCAGGCCACCAAAGGCCTTTAGGCCATAGGGCCTTCGGGCTGTAGGGACTTCAGACCACCAATGGACATCGGGCCATAGGGATTTAGGGCCATAGAAAAATACCAATGCACAGACCACACAGGAGATGTCTTAGATGAGGATTCAGAGAAAAAATAAGCAACCACCAGAGTAGAGCTAACCGTACTGGAAGAATGAGAGGGTATGACAACTGCCATCAGGACCAGGTGTCGTGCAGCTCTACATGGGGTAATTCTAGCTGATCAGCCATGCAAGGTGGGGATCTATGCGCCTTCAAGATGCAGATGTCAGGGAGGGACTATTTCAAGTATGTTAGGTCTGGGGCCTTTGAGGTCATGTATTGAGTTGTGTATGAGCCTTGTGCCTTGGGCCTACGGGTCATGTAAGGGTTCCCCTTCAACCCTTAAAAGGGGGATTATCCAAAAATCAAATAAAAAGAAGGCCTTCGGGCCATTAGGGCACTAAACTCCCAAGTTTATTTTTTATCAATCTGATCTAACTCATCATTCATAGCTTGTACACATTTAACATGATTAGAATCCTTAAATATATATTTTTGGTTCAATATGTGATATTAGTGTTGTGTGATTTTCCATAATCATCCTTCTTCTTATTCAAACAGGAGCACCTTGTTCTCTAATGATATTCTCAGTATCAAAATGACCTTTTAACCTCTACAAACAATTCATGTTACTTCCCAAATCCTCTTCTTCATCATCAATATGTTCTGAATCAACCTCATTAATAACTGTTCTAATCTCATATTTTTTTACCAAATACTACTTTGAAATCTATATTCTCTTTTCATCTGAAATCTCAAATTTTGCTTGAGAAGATTGATTTGATTTGTTTTGGATTTCAACAATATTTTCATATGAACAATCCACAAGTTTGTGAAAATGTTTATTCTAGTATTTTTACCCACTTACATTAGATAATTACCCCATAAAAACCCCTTCATCGGCTTTCTATTTAAACTTTCCTAGATTATCACCTTTGATATTTATAAAACATTAGTTTCCAAACACTTTAAAGTACTTGACAGTTGGTTTATTTTTTTACCACATTTCATGAGGAATGAAATGTGTCTTTAGTCTCAAAATACATCTATTATGTATGTGTACAATACCACACATAGTTTCTCTCCAAAAATTCTTTGAAATTTTATTCTCAAGAAGCATTGGCTTGCACATCTCTATAACAATCCCATTCTTACTTTATACAAACCCATTCTGTTGAGGAGTATAGGGTGAATTGAATTAACACCTAATTCCATATTTTCAAGATAAATTTAAAATTCATCACCTATAAACTCCTTCCCATGATCAGATCTCACTTTCTTAATGTGAAGTCCCACTTCATTTTCTATCTATCTTCTAAAAACTTCAAACACATCAACTGCATATGATTTATGCTTAAGGAACATTACATTGATTATTTAGGTGAAGTCATATATGAATGTTATTAAATATAAATAACCACTTGTTGACTTTTGTCTCATGGGGACACATAGATCAGTGTATATAAGTTCTAGTAGTCTGGTAGAGAAACTTTCTACCTTTTTACGACTTTTATAAGTCATCTTTCCATTTTTCATGTTGCACACACATCATATTTTTCCCTATTTAGCTTGGAAAGATCTCTCATAACATCATTATTTAAAATTTTACTCAAAATACTTTTTTCCAAATGGCCAAGCCTTATATGACACAACAAAATTTCATCTTTAGCATTAATGTAACATGAATTGGTAGGATCACCTATCAAAAATATATCATCATTGGTTATTTTTCCTTGATAAATGATTCTTCCATACTCTAAGAATTTAATGACACAAGTTTCCTTTAAGGTAAACTCATTCCCATAATCACATAATTTGATAACACTTAAAAGGCTATGCTTCAACCCTTGAACATATAAAACATCATTTGATTTCATGTTTTGAGGTTTAATCTCAAATAATCCAACACTCTTAATTTTTAATGAGAAATCACTACTGAAGTTTACTTCTCCACCTTCATGGTTTTCAATATTCTTAAAAATATTCTTATCACCAATCATGTGGGAGGAGCACCACTATTAAGAATCCCTGATCTTTTTTTTCTACTGGTCATCAATGAAATACCAGTAAGACATGCTATATCTTCCTTGGTTTTTTGAACCCCCTACCTTTCTCAGTATAAGTGGTTTGTACATGTAATATTATCATACATTTTTTTTACACAATGGACTTATTTATCACACCTCCCACAAACATCATCAATACACTCAAATATATTATGATCTGTATGCTTGAAACATTTTATTTTCCAACCTGTCTTCTTTAAAAATATGATCTCCTATCTCTAGATAAATTCCCCTGACTTCATGTATAATCACGGGCAATGAAATGTTTTACCAACATGTATAGTCTTGATTCCTGAACACTCTAAAACACTATAAGTACCTGTTGAAACCTTAATCTTATTGGTACATAATTTTTTTCCCTGTAATGATGTCATGAATTTCATTCTTGCTATACATTTTTAGTCCGTATTTACTTCTATTTGAGATAAAAAGATATTCCATAAAACCCAATTTCTTCTAATAAAGTGATATAATGTTTCTCTTTACTTTTCTTTGTCCACTCTTGACCATATTTTGATTCAAAACATGAATTGTTAGTATAAACATAATTACAACCATAAATTTTAGGTATGAATTCAACCTAATATTTTTTTGCAGTTCTCTTAGATAATTTACTGGATTAATCTTTAACTTCAACAAAGTTTTTGAAGTTATATTTTAACCTCTTTTGTTAAATCTTAGCTTCAAGAAACTTGGATTTTGTATGAAATAATTCTCCTTCTTTCAAAGAGAATCCTTCTTCAATATCTTTTATCATATTCTCATGTTCATATTTGTTAGCCTTATTTTATCGATCTCATTAACAAGAGTTGCTTATTTCTTTTCATACTATTTATTTTCTTCAATTAGATTCTTTTTTTATTTCCTTGTTATTTTCTTTTCTTTCTTGAGCATGGTATTCTTCTCAAGAAAATCTTCAATCTCATCCTTCAATAGGTACTCAAACTCAGTTGGTTCTAATTCATCTTCATCTCTACTTGATGTGTAACCCCCTTTTTCAACATGAGCCATGAAATTAGTGAATTAATCATCAGAATCACTTTCATATTCTCTATTGTATGATTGGTCTTCTTATTCTTCTTTTCTCATCAAGTTTCTTATCTTACCTTCATAGAATATTTTTTTTCTAGTTTTGAATGATTCTTTTTAACTTTTATTCCACTTATTTTTGTGTGGATTCTTATCTTTATTTGATTCAAAATCAGGTTCCTTCTTCTTAGAGTGGTTTATGGAAAAGTGACCAATTCCATTACACTTGTAACATCTAAGTGGATACTTTAATTTTCCCTTTCTCTTTCCTTTTATGAAACTTTTTGAGATAAACTATGAGAATATTATACAATTTATCCAATGAAATATACCCTCTATACTATAGAGTTGAGATATTGGGATCAAAATTATTCAGAAAATTCCTTATAATCTTCTTATAAATAGTACATTCTTCAAGTTTTTTTCCAAACCCCCAGATATTACTGAAAAATTCATTTACCTAGGTGAAATAATCATCAATATTATCTTCTTCATCCATCTTGATCTCTTAAAACTTGCTTCTCCAAAATTTTAATTTAGCCTCCTTGACTATCACATTTCCTTCATAACTAATTTTTAGCTCATACATGATTTATTTTATAGTTTTAAGTCCTATGAATTTTGTGTAGACCTTTTCTGATAAGGGCATAAGAATAGAATTGTGTGCTTTTCCATCATTCAATATATTTCATTTTTCCAATAGATTCATTGGATAATTTACTTCAATGGGTCAAAAACCAAATACAACAACATCTCTAACCAAAAATACAAGAGATAAAAGATATGAAAACATTCAATTCTTCTAACCATGATAATTTTTTTCATCAAATACTGGCACACCCCTACTTTTCATAGAGTTTAGATTATCTATTCTTGTAACTTGAGCGAATCAAATTGAGGGACCGTCACTCTGATACTAATTGAAGTTCCTAGGATCGAGTAACTCCACTGAGAAGGGGGGGGGGGTGAATTAGTGGATACTAGTTTTTACAATTTATTCTCTTGATTAATTTAACCCTCGCAACCTGTTAAGGTTTGATCCACTCAAATAGAGAGTCTCAAACTCACTTATGTATTCATAAAATAAAGAAGAAATGAACATTAGGATTTTATCAAGTCCCACTCCCTTCCTGGGTAATATACTACTTAACATGGTTGGCTAGTCCCCCAACCATGAATTCTTCACTATAAAGTACAATAAATTACATGCTTACAGTATTGGTACTAAGTCACAATATGCATGTCCAGAGTTACACCAGATAATGTAGTTTCACACTACATTTATACATGATATGTTACCTATATGAGAAAGATCTTCTTGAGATAATGGTTTCTTTAGCAACAATAGATATATATCTACCACATTGAGCCTTATGAAATCACCAAGAATAACTGATCACTTCATGCAAATCCATTGCAAAACTGCTTCTCAGTCTCAAATGATCTCCCTGAATGCACAAGCTCCACCAAATTATAATTACAAACATTAATCTTAAGCTTTAAACTCACTTCTTCGCTCTCAAACTATTTTTATATCCTTATATTATATTAATTAAACCCACTCTATCCAATGTACTCACTTATTCGATCTGATATTTTCAAAAGGCTTCATTAAGAGCATTAAATTGCTCCTATTGAAATCTATTGCCTAAAATGGGAGACCAAAAAGAATTTAATGTTACCAAAAAAATCATGATTATAGAATTCCCATTTTTGGATTCATGTGATTTTCAATGTTCATCACAATAAAGTATCCCATGTGAATCTTCATGTAGCCAAAATTTTCTTATGTGGAGAAAATTCATATACAATTCTAGAAAAGCGACAGTCTTCTCTCCATTAGCTTTAAAACCTATTAAACAAACTCAAAAGTGATCTTAACCACTCAAGAAAATTCTTCATAAGTTCAAATAACTCCTAAAAAACCTTAAATAATTATAAGATTGACAAAAAATGCAAAAAATTAACAACTCCAAAGTCACTTCAGTGATTATTATAATCATACACACACACACACACCTTTAAAATTATATGTTTAATATATAATTATATACATGTGTGTTCATGAATGCATGCTTGTATATGCTTATTTGGAATAGATTTCAAATCTGTTCTGAATAATGGTTTATCAGGGACATATTATATCTCTCTCCCAGATAAGTGGATTGTGAGGGAAAAATTTAAATATGTCTTGATTAATGTTTTAAATTACACATTATATATTACATTTTATATATTATATATATTATATTTACATTATATATATATTATTAAATTAAATATTTAATTATAATAAAGTAATTATATATATTATATATTATGTGTTATATAATTAAATATTGTATGTTTATTATAATCATATATATAATAAAAATTATCATGACTCATCACCACTAGAACCCCTTTTGGGAAACCAGTGAAGATAGGAGTGGACCCCAAAATCCATCTCCAATAGGATATGGGTTGGTGACTAGCATTGAGGGTATAAATCACATAAATCCAACCTAGGGCCCACTTCCTATAAAGCATCCCTAAAACCACTGCCCATCATCACACCATTTTTTGGAGTTGGTGCCCTAGAACCAACTAATTTTGTACTTTTGACTGCCAGATATTAATAAAAATCCTATCACATGATGAGTGTTCTTTTTCATAACATTAATGTGATAATTTCCTTAGAGTATTTTTGGCATCAAAAGTTTATAACAGTTCCTCACTATAATGAGAACATTGAAATGATATGATAATATTATTAAACACATGTCCTATGGTGTAGATGGAATTTATTTGATAGTATAAAGATATTTCTTGACTATCAAGTGTCGGGGGATCATAAGACATTTATACTTCTTCTCACAAAGTTCACACTTAGTAATATCCAAGAAGGAAGGTTATGAGGATAAACACACCAATATGAATTCCACATGTTATATGCGTCATTAGATATTCCCATATGTGAATATGTATATTGGTCTTTAGACATGAGATTATTATTAATATATATCATGAATTGTGTACTTTGATGTATTGATGAAAATTGTGATGACATATTCTCATGGAAAGGTAAGATATGCTGGGTGCGTCATAAGTGATATTTCATTAATTGAATAAATCAAGAAAGGAATTTTCCTTTTTGAGTTAATGGAAGAATATTTTTCCAACTCTTTGATTGAAGTGGAACAATTTGATTAAATTTATGCCCATGGTAGTCCATCGATGAGTTCATTTCAGAGAGTCAAAGAAAGATAATTCAAGCATATAGGTTGATGATACAAGCACACAACCTTCTTAATGAGATATAAAGACAAAGGGATTATATTACATAGTAATCATTCATTTGATGTTTCTTTATTGGTGACTTGATGTGTTTCTAGATGTTGATCTCGATCTTTAGACAATTTTTTTTATAATTCCATTGATAAAGATGCCTAGAGGGTCACACACTAAGTGTATCGAGAATCTCAATTAAATTCTATTTGAATTCAATATTAATAATAAATATTACTCTCAGTTTATAGAATAATAATTATTCAGGTTAAGTTGAGCACAAAAATTTAATCACCATTTAATTGAGTTTAGAATATACATGTGAGTTGAATATAAAACAAATATTTATTTATTTATTAAATGAATAATATAATGATATTTATTTTCCCCTAGGGCGTAGATAGGTTGGTCACATCCTTGTGGGGTCTCGAGGAGGTCTTGAGTTCGAGTATCCCTAAGTATGTTGTTGTGTTTGTGTGATTTTCTTTGTATTTATCCTCTTCCCTAAACATTTTGTAATATAATGATATTTATTTATTTAAATAAATGTTTATTATTCAATGTTCGATAAATGTTTAGGAGGATTGATTGTCTAAGTTAAAGATTTGATGAAAATGATATATTTTATTTAATATTATTTTAAAAAATATTGATTTATTTATTTAAAAAATGTTATTTAAATATCAATGAGTTAGCATGTCTCATGGAATATAATAATAATAATAATAATATTATCATTATTATTTGAAACAAGGTTTACTTAGAATAAAAAATTAAATAAAGGGCCTTTTCAAAATTACTAATTATTTAACCCTAAGTATATAATTCGATTTATATCATTTTAGAGGTATGCGTGAATTGTAGTGCACAATGAATTCTCTCAAGAGACTTCTATCAATATCGAGAGAATCCATAAATAACTCTCTCAAGAATGTGGAGAGAATAGTCCTTTTTCTCTATCTTAAGACTAAGTGAACATGTCAGATATCAATTTTTCTTCCAGGTATGAAAAGTCATTTTATTTCCTATTTTCTATCCCATGGTTGATCTTTTCTAGCTTTTGGGTAGTTTGGATATTTGGAAGAGTTAAAAAACTACTAATTTGGTAGTTTATGATGTGAATGAGGTATTCACCTAGTGAATGGTCATGAATTTTTGAGGTAGCAAGCCCTAAGTTACATAACTTTGGTTCATTTTATGAACCACTTTTTATGATGTGAACTAAATTGAGTGGGAATAATTCATGTCATGAATCCTAGTTTCATGTTGTGAACCCATCAACCCAAATTTTTGAGTTATGGTTTCTCCATTTTACCCTTGATTCAATTTAAACTTTTATCACCTATTTTTGTATAGAATTTAACCTGGTAGCACCTCTATCATACAAAGTCCCTTCTCCCTTCACTCGTGGTGTGATTTTGGTGTGGATTCACCCTAGATCTCCAGGGGACATCAAGGTAAGTGGTTTTTTCATCTTCTGTGATCTTTTTAATTATCTCTTATGTTTTCAAATAATTATAGGGCTATGGTAGCCTATATTTTTTTATATCCATACTTTATTAACATGTATTTGTGGTTTAGGGATTCCTTTATTCTTTTAAGGGCGTTCTCTTTCATTGGTTTGTGGGTTCTATCTAATTTTTTATTATTCTTAGTGTTTGAGCTATGTGGTTTTATAAAAAGTATTTTTTCATGTGAATATATCTTTATTGATTATTTTTAAGTAGGTTTTAAATTTTTTATATTCATGGTTTTGATTTCATGAAATCTTATTTAGAATTGGAAAATGAATTGATGTTGAAAATGATTTTGCAGGAATGTCTATGGATGGTTTTGGGTTTGTTTTTATTTCTTTGATTAATCTGGATTTTGATGGAAAAAATGAACCTTTGAAAAGGTTTAAATTTTGAAAATAGTGCATTCCCATAGGATCCTGGGTATTAAGTAGGTAGTCTTGTAAAATCATGGCTAGGTATGGTTTTCCTCCCTATCATTAGATATATAGGACAACTCTAAATAAACACTGGTAAGGTAGGGCGACACATGATAGTGATATCCAGTGAGTGAGAAATCATTTGTTTTATTTTACTTGGGTAAACATGTGAGGTGTGAGGATCCTAGCTATCCCTAACCCAATTTATTTTAGGAATACTTATCATGATGATAAATTTTTTTAAAGGTTTTCTATTCAGCATTGGTTATTGATTCTTATTTGTAAAATGATTTATTCATATATTCTTTGAAAACTGTTATGAGATAGTTGATTACTATGTTCTTCTTTAAAACATTGAAAAAATTTTCTTCATAACTTTCTTTTAAAACTATCAAAAAATGGTTATTTTTCCTATTTTATGCAAGATTATGAAAACCTTACCTCGTACTACTTTATTTCTATAAATTGAGCATAACTTATTTATTTGATAAAGTTTTCTTATAGAACACTTTTTGGGACCCTACTAGTCTGTTGAGATCACACCCTACATACATCTAATGAGTGTATATTGAGTTTGTCATGTTTTATATAGGAAAGGTAAAGGCACTTATTGGTGGTGGTGTGTATTAAAGTTAGTTTATATTCTTGTTATGGTTGTATCATAGTGGGATTTTTACCCACATGTCATGTGGAGATGTGTTGTAGTCTTATGTCTTGTTTCGTTTTAACCCCTAGACTAGTACTTGTATTGCCACTATGACACCACTATCTTTTCTTTCTTTATATTGGGATTTGTCTTATTTCATTATGTACTTGTTTGGAGTTTCTTTTTTTTATTTATGATATATGTTGGGATGCTTTGGTTTCCCATTTTCTTGATAGATTCGGTTTTTTCAGTTCTTGTGGGTGAAATTGTTCCCAAAGGTTGTTCTTGGATGACCAACCACTTATTTCCAACCTGTGGGATTGGGAACACCCTTCAGGCCTTACCATGGGGTGACTTAGGTGTCTTGTTTGAGGATGATCTGGGTTAATTCATGAAAAATTGGTATCAAAGGTACTTTTTTGGTCTATGTGATTTGGGATGTCTTGGTAGGAAGGAGTTAGGAATGTTGGGACCTAAGGGTTAGGTTGTGAGCAAGTTCCTGGATAACTCTCGTCATGGTGAGCCTCGAGTTTCCATGGGATGTTTGCAAATATGTTTTCTTGAGTTATGTTTTCTTTTTTTCTTTTGGATATTTTCATAAAAGATTCTTCCTCATTTTACATTTTCTCCTCTTTCTCTAGTGTTGTGTAGTGCCATGCCTCTGAGAAGACTTCCAATGAACCCTTAGGAGGGTGCTACAGATAACATTATATAGTAAAACCCTTAGTTTTATCAGAGTCTTGTTGGGACTATTGTGTGCAAAGTCCATGATATGGAACAAGGTGAAACTCTAGTTCTTGATCAAGCTAGATGTGTGGATCCAGAGAAGAATGGGGATAAGAATTGAGCCCAAGAATTTATCCACCAGAAACTGTCATCCTTATAGGGTATGAATAACCCTCAAGAAGCATAGGAATATTTAGGGAATATTGAAAGTATATTTTACTTCTTAGAGACTCCATATTTCATTAAGGTAAAGTGTGTCATCTTTAAACTTTAAGGCCCTAGTCAAATGTGGCGGGACTTAGTGGTCCTAGAAAAGTAGAATGAGTGTTTTGATTGGAAGAGATTTAAATACATCCTTACCCTTCAGTTTTACCTAGAGATGATTATTATGTTCAAGTCCATGTAGTTACTCACTCTTCAACAAGGTGATTAGATATTAATGGAGCATGTCGACCTTTTTTTTTCTGAACTTTACCTTTTCTCACTAGAGGTTGTATCAAATGAAAATCTAAAGGATCAGATGTTTCAGATGAGCTTATGACTAGATATTCATTCTCAGTTCTTCATGATGAAACTTTCCACCTATAACAAGGTGGTGGATAGAGCAATGATAGTGTATATTGATCAAGTAGGTAATTCAGGATTGGTTGGAATTCTTCCCATGTCCGATGATAGTTATAGTGACCCCAATGGAAAGAATAGAAAGTAGAACAAGGTTTAAAAGGGAAGTGGTAGTGGATCCAAACATCATGATCATATGCCCTCTGTAGCACCCAGAAGAGGCCCTCTAAATTACTACTAGTGTGGAAAGACAGTTAATACCAAATGTTATTACTTGACAACACCAATGGATTACCTGTCTTATGGATGTGTGGGTCATCTACAACATTTCTTTCAAGATTTCTCTTCCCAACGAAGTGGTTCTGGATCTTTGACACCAAGAGGGACAATGTTGTAGTTAGATGATTCCAAGATATCATATTTTCAACTACAAGATTATGGGGGGTAGGGCTAACTCATGATCTATAGAGAAACAGTTTCATGTAGTGGAAGAGTTTCCAATGAGGCTGAGGTAGGTCCTTTGGCTATGAAAGGTAATATTTTCATTGCTTCATCTATAAAATTTTCTTTATTTGATATAAGTGTATCTCACTCCTTCATATCATCCCATTTTGTGAATATTTTAAGTCTCCCTATGGAACTCATGTCATATTTTATGAAGATAGTGATACCTATCAAAAAGAAAAGGGAGTATGGTTTCTAATGCCCCTCATGCACCATTTCTATTTCTGAGGTTGAGTTAGCATGGGAATTCTTGGTTCTCTATGTGTATCCATTTTATGTTATTATCATAATGGACTAGATGATTACCCATATATATCATATTAATTGTTATCATCAGTGGTTGTCTTTCACTACTCCGATGGAAACTCTTGGGTACTTTAAGGAGAATGAGATCTGAGGTCTAGTCAAGCATGAATTTCTCAATTAGAAACTAGTAAATTGTTATCCTCATTCATTTTTGATCTTGATAAAAAACCTTTAGTGGTGAACTTCCTCTAGTGGTCAAAGAGTTTCTTGAGGTGTTTCCAATCGAATTTCTTGGTCCATATTTAGATAGATAGGTAGAGTTCTCGATTGATTTAGTTTTGGGGACTCATCAAATATCTATACCCTCTTATTGTATGGCACCAAAACAATTAAAAGAGCTAAGGATCTAGTTGAATGATTTAGAATACAAGGGCTTCATTTATATGAGTGTATTTTTATGGGCAACCCCAGTTCTCTTTTCCAATAAGGTTGATGAAACTCTTCATTTATGCATTGATTATCATAAGCTCAACCAGGCGATGATTAAGAATAAATATTTATTTCCCCGCATTGATGATTATTTTGATCAATTAAAGGGGTAAAGTGGTTTTATAAGAGTGATCTTTAGTCTAGATACCACTAACTCAGAATTAAGAAGTTAAATATTCTTAATATTGCCTTCAGGAGAAGGCATGGTCACTTTGAATATCTTGTGATGCCATTTGGCCTGACCAATGCTCTTGAAGTCTTTATAGAACTGATGAACTAGATATTTCATCAGTACCTTGATTTTTTTATCATGGTTTTCATGAATTACATCTTGGTTTATTTTAGAGTCGAGGAATATTATGAGCTTCATCTGAGAACTATCTTTAAAACTTTTAGAAATCACTACCTTTATGATAAGTTATCAAAGTCCCACTTTTTGATCTAAAAATTTAAATTCTTAGCATATGTGGCCTCAGATCATGGAATCTTATTTGACCCTAAAAAGGTGAAAGTTTTCATGTCATGGGAAGATGTTGAAATAGTGGGTGCCCTAGACCCAACTATTCAATACTTTTTATTACCATATCATGTATACAGTTAGCTATACATGACGTCATCTTACCATTATAGTGTAGAATTTTTTGCATCCACTATTGAAATGGTAATGTCCAAAGATTAATTGTTGTATCGAAAGGTTATAGAAGATCCCATGCTATAATGATAACCTCTAGATACTGTGACATTATGGTCTAGATATATCTTACTAATCAGACATAGTAGATGTTTGACTATCAGGTGCTGGTGGATTATAAGCATTGAGACTTCTTCTCATGAAGTTTGCACTTGGTGATCTCTAGTAGTGATATCATGAGGACTGACCTGCCAATAAGAACACCACATGTTTCAGGTGTCATTGGATGTTCATATCTACGATCATGTATAATGGTCTCCTGAATTGATATCATTACCAATGTATGTCATTTTATTGCATAATTTGATGTAAGATGAAAACCATGGCAATGAAGTTGTGTCAAGGTAGTTTGTGTTGGGTGCATCATTGGTGGCATGACATTGGTTGAATGGTCAAGAAATGATTTTTCGCTTTCAAATTATGGAAGTAATATATCTTAGGCCATGTTGATAAGGATGGTAGTATATTCATAGGACCATGTCCATGGTAGTCGAGGGTAAATTCATCCAGTTGGATAAAAAAACAATAAATAAAGAAAAAAGGGTGATGACATGTGAGTGAGTCATGCTTTATGAGATATTAAAGACAAAGAGATTATATTACACAGTGTGTGTTCGTAGGTTGGTTGTCGCTACTGTGACAATATTTATCTCTTTAGGGGCCATGATAGGTTGCTAGATCCCACTCTTGGTCTATGAATAATATTCACTATTATTGAGATAAGGGCCTAGAGGGTCACACACAATATCATATTCAAGAATCTACCCTATTCAGTTGAATAAGAGTTTTGGACATGGTGGGAACCACCACTGGGGTCTGATATTTGTCCAAGAAATACTATCACCAATGCAATAAATAAATTCATATTATTAGAGTTTAAAATAATGAGCATTGAATTTATTTATTAAATATATTTACGAGTTTTAAGTAAACACATGAGAAATATTAATTGATGAATATTAAATATTCAAGGTTCAATTAATATTTGTGGGAATGACGAGTCAAGTTAATGACTCAATTATTATCACGTAATATATTTTAATATATTACAAGTGAGTGATAATAATATTTATGATTCATATTAGTAGTCATAAAATGTCATTAATAGTGCGTTGATTATTTAGGGGGCCAGGTTGGAATTTTCAGATAATTACATGAAACTATAAATATAATAGGAGAGGAGTTTTCCAAAGACTATTCATGGGAATTCTCTCTTCTCTCTTCTCTCCCATGTTCTAGAGAGAGATGCTCTGGATCCAAGGAGATCAGATCGAGCTCTCTCTCAAGCATCACAAGAAGAGTGATGCAGTGATCATTGGAGCATTGAAGTAATTTTCAGAATTCCGTGTTAGCATCCGGATTTCGACAAACGACGTTCCCGCAATTTCTTGGAGTGTATGTAGACAATCTAGAGGAATTCAGCCTTGGATTATTCAAGCAGCAATCGCCAACGACAAGCAGACGTCGTGCACAACTTCGGATCTAAACCAGGTATTTACAGTTTATTTTTTTTCTTAAAACCCCTCACATGAGATCCTTGTATTAAACCGGGAAGCTATTCACCGACATTGACAAGATTACATCGATTGTCGGTGAATTCTTTTAAAATCCCACCTGTTTGGGGCATCCGCAGCGTGCCCAGTTCCTTCAAGTGGTATCAAAGGGTGGCATGTCAATTTTAATCCAAATAAATTAATTTTTCATTAATTTTAAAAGAGGTCATCATTACGGTTCCAACGCCGCAAATAGATTGTGAATCTGATATCGGATGACCAATCTGCAGCCATCTGAAGTTTTAAAATCGGATGAACTCCTCCTACCCGGTGGATTTTTGGTTTCCAGAATAGTGTTTTCTAGAACCAGTTTTTTCTTCTTATGAGAATATTAATTACTATTATTATAATAATATTTTATTATAATAATATTATTTAATAATAATAATAATAATAATAATAATATTATTATAATAATATTATTTTTCTAAAAGCCTATATAGGATTTAGAAAAATTTTAAGGGTGTAGAAAAATTTAAAAGTTGGGTGTGGAAAACATTAAGGGTGGGGTGTTGGCTTGTCTAACAAGCTATTTTTTTAAAAAGGACTTACTTCAAGTCTTTTAAATTTAAAAAAAATTAAAGGGGGTGGGATACCTGAGCGAGTATCCCTCACGCGGCACATAACGCCCCCACCTGGGCCGCCTCCTTCCTTCTGTAAGCACAACGATGCCCACGACCTCCCTCCTCCACCGGTCTACCATGACTGTCTAGCACTGCGGCCCCCCAGGTCTTCGCCTCATGCGGCACAACAGACCCACCACGACCGCCTCCTTTACCTCGTCGTCTTCTCCTTCACGTGGTGCACTAGGCCGATGAAGCCGCCGAGACCCGTCACTCCCCTTCCGACGATCTCCCACACCCCACCGACACCTCTCCTCAGCCAGCTGTCATCCGCATTGGGTGCGCCTCCCCGTTCAGTCCAGATCTGAACTGACAATTGTGAGCCACCTCCTCCCTAATCGCCTCTGCCGCACGCAGACCCACTGCGGCCGATATCGCTGCTACCCCGTCACCGGCAAGACCCGACCACCTAGGCCGCCTGTGCCTCCCCTCTGCTGGTCCAGCACCCTGCACCGCCTGCTTCTACCCCGTCTGACGACCTCCCACACCAAGTAGGCACCCCGGTCCTGGATCTTCCCCACGTAACACATAGAGTTCAGATCGACGTCCCATTCTACCTCCTCTACTGGGATCTGCCACGCGTACCAGGCATGTGGCAGTCCTTTTCCATGGACCATTCAGGAGCTAACCGTTTGTACAACATAGTTATGCTCTGAAATAGGTCCGAGCGGGTCTGCCCAGCCCAGAACGGGCTTGGACGGACCAGCCCGACACAGAACGCCCTTGCACTAATCAGTACAGCCCGGGATGGGCCTGCGAGGGTTCGACCCAACCCGCACAGGCCCACTCAGGCTTTTCGTGGCCCAGATAATTAAATTTAATCAAAAATTAACTAAATAAATTAATTTAATTGTAGTTGTTAATTAAATTAGTTAAATATTATTTTTTTGGTTTAATAATGAATGTAACGTAATTAATTTAATTTGGAGTTTAATTAAATTAATTAATTAATTTAATTTTTAGTTGTAAAATTAAATTAATTAAACGAGACCGAACGATGTCAAAATATTGAATTAAAAATTAGGGTGAAGTTTTTAATTCAATTAAATGCCCTCAAATTTATTTAATTAAAGTTTAATTTTTATTCTACATTTAGTTTATATATGCGAGTTAATGCGTATGCTGATCATGAGCTGGAGACCGACCAATGTATGTTTGGTGCTTGATTATTTAATTATTTATTTATTGTAATGTTTTAGTAATAATTATTTTAATTAAAAGGCGATCTGTGTGTTGTCTTAGAGTCATTATATATATAAGGGTCTGCACACCCATTCTCAGAGTTGTATTTTTTATACCCCAAGACCCCCTCACCTTCGTGCGATTACAGTTGTATAATGACGAGACGAGGTGTGACACAATTCGTGATGGGTCATGGTGACACACCAGACAAAATATATGATGCATTGGAGGGGTATATGCTATATTTCGAGTCGCAGGTGGCACGATACAAGGTATTACCCCTAGGGTCAAGGTTGGTTCGTTATTCACTCAACGAATCAACTAATAGTACTGGATCATGATCAGGTCGTCATTTTGTTTTTCATGGTTTATTATTTTTGTGAATGTGTAGTTAATGAGAGATCACATAGAATAATAATAAACAATCATGCAAGATAAAATGAACATGTGACACGATGAAGTTTTCTATTTCTTTCATGGTCAGTTGTGAGTGCGATCACATAGTACATTCTTATAAAAATAAAAAATGATTTCTTTCATCACATTAAAAATAATAAAACCCTCAAAGATATATTAAGTCTTAACCGCCTTCCATCAATCAAATTTGGACAAAACCGGCTATTTGAGGTGCTGATCATGCCATAGCTAAAGGTGCCTCTTACTACCGAGGAGTCCTTATAATAATGATGGATCGACTTAACTAAAGTGCTAGTAAGAATTATCCATATCTAACTTTCTATCATTTTAGAGGCAAGCGTTGAGTAAATCAAGTTCCAATTTTAGAAGTTGGGACTTCACTCAATAGATCAAGGAACCAAAATTTAAAATAGTCAGCAAGCCAAAATCCTACCTTGAACCCTCCAAAGCTTGTAGATGATGAGGGGTGGTTCCGGGATCCTTACCACTAGAATAATCTAGCAAAAGAGTATTCTGATTCTAGCACAGAGGGTTCCTAGAATCTGATAAAATGGTGGGAGACATTAAATGATTTATGTAATTAATCAAAATGTCTTAACTGGTAACCATGATAAAAGAACTAATCTGCTAAAATTCGTTTTTTAGAAAAATTGAAAGTTATACCACAAGTTTAAAAAACTATGATATTATATTGGACAAATTAAATGTCCACACTGGAATGAGTATCCAAGAATAATACAGGCGCTTGCGCATAATATTATGATATAAGAAACTCAAGGTGCCAGTATCCCCAACACTGTTAAACTAACTCAAGAAGTGAGGGTGAAATTTCTTACAAGAGACCAATGTACAAAGCATATGATAGTTATATCACTATGCTTTCAACAACATCTGGTGTCAGTTGCGATCACTACACCAGGACATGGATGATATAACATGAAGTCTCATCTCCGAAAAGTTTTCAAGGAGAAAGAGAAGCAATGATATGAATAAGGAAATGTTTACACCGACATGTGTAAATTGAAAGATGGATCATGATTTTTAAATGGATCCCTTTCTCATATCATTTTCACCCCTTTACTCAAGTTTTATTTTAAGTTATAAAATGAACAAGTATTGAGTAAATGCTTCATTACCAATTTAGGTAACGATCACCAAGTTAATTAAAGAAAATTTCATATTTAATTCTTATGGCAAATAAATTGAAAGATAATGCTAGAAGGAAAAAAGGAAAGTAATTCCAATGGAACATTTGCAATTTTCTTCAATAAATATGGTATTAACAAATGTTATTTTCATTGCATATTATAAAATAAAACAATGTAAGTTTAAAAGAAATAAACTGAACTAAAGAAGCAATTTACCCACTTCTTCTTCAGGAATATTCATCACTGTAATGTTTCTGTTTTACTACTTGGGTATTAAATAAAATATTCTGGTGACATATGTGTATTCTAATATGGTAACCAAGTAAGTATAGAAATATTACTAGAAGTCAGGTGTATTCTCCAAGTGGCTGCGAAAGGGTGATACCCAGGCTAGTGGTGAGAAGTACATGAATTCGTAATTTCCAAGTGAAAGATTCATCTGGAACTATTATTGAGTATAACCACAAAAATTAATCTCATGTGTCCTTGGACACAAGAATACATTCTTCCAGGTTTCAAAATGAATGTTGTTTTTGGTATTTAAAACTCAATCACTAGTTCAGTAATACATGGATCATAGGCAATGAGTGATGAATATAAATGTAAGACTTATACCCAGTTGTGACATGATAATTCTTTTTCAATTAATACTAAAAGTGGATGTCAATAATATACCCAATTTGGTATTTAGGATCGGTACAACTAAATAATTTTGGTTTTATCGACATCTTTAGTTTGGAAAAAGGAACCTTTAGAAATAAAGGTATGTCACAAAGCTTTTAGAAATAGTTCAACGAGTGAACGTGAACTATTCCAAGGGTAAAATAGAGGTATAAATATACTTCATAAGATTCATTTAAGTAATTAAGGAATAATAAAGTGAAGTATATGCATGGTCATAAGATATGAGCTACTTCAAGCCAGCATGCCAAAGAATATCTTGATTGTGCAATCAATGATCATGATAATGTAGTGTGGAGTAATTCCTAAATGTACATTTCCTTATCCACATCATGACATTGATGTTAATGAGGAGGATCTATGATGAAGTATTACATGTTAAGCATTGATCAACAAAATGTAGCATGGAGTAATTCCTAAACACACATTACATTATCCACATCATGATATTAATGTTAATAAGGAGGATTGATGATGAAGTCTTACATGTTAAACATTTATCAACAAAATTTATCATGGAGTAATTCCAAAACGCACATTTTATACATCAGAGTAATGATATATGGAGTATCAATGTTGAAATTTGTAGAAAATTCCATTATATTTCATGATGTGCTTCGAAAATAATGGCATAATCCCATAATCATATTCCAACTAAAATGGAAAATAGATATCATATAAGTAATAATATGAAGGAAATCCATTATGTCATGAGACAAGTGTTTGGATGAAAAGAGTTTACTAAGACATAAACAAACTTGCATCAGGAACAAACACATTGTGAATATTTTGTAATCATCCTAACAGTCTCTTAGGATATTACAAAAATCCCTATGATAGAAATGATATAGTCAAGTTATAGAATATATTTCTATAAAAGGGTGAACTTCTCTATTAGAGATAGTGGGAGAAAGATTGAATTGAGTTAAGTCAATGCTCGAGATGCAAAAATAGTTGTCATAGGAACTAGTTCCACAAGCGCATGTGGAACATAGTATGTTCCAGTGACACATACTGCGTATGAAGGAAAAAACCATGGTGATGGTTTTTATATTCACCACGTTTGGTGATCCATTATTCAATGTGAATAATATTTCCTACAAGTAAGCAGTGCATGATAATTAGATAAGATTAACAAGACAAATAACAATTCAATAATGGATTCAATGTATCAAATTACAAAGGGGCTTATAAATTGAATACTATGGTGGGTATTCAAGTGAGTTGATACATGGATGGTACAAGCGTGGTACCAATAAGGTTCGATTGGTTTGACCAAGTTGTTATGCATAAATCTGTTAGAATTTTACTTGTCATAGCTAATTTTTATGATCATATTATTGAGAATTCGATGTCATGACCACCAATCATGGATGGTGTCTATATGACACAACCAGAAAGGGATGGCCATGTCACAAAATTCTAATAAAGGATTCGAGTTACTGAAATCTGGTTTAGGATTAAATTAAGCAACAAGATTATATAATATACACTTGAAACAAATGTTTTCCATGTTTCTACCAGAGGTTAGTGGAAGCGTCAATGTTTTCCAATCAAAGTGTGTTTGAAAACATATGAAAAAAAGACATTGGTCTTATAGTTATTTTAAGATCAAGATGAAATTTATTCTCCAGTGATTGACTTAAATTAGCAACCTAAGTTCTAGGGAACAAGATCTATTGAGGTGGATCTAAAGGTTTATTGGACCTAGTCAATCATGCATATAGTGACATAGTATTGAAAAATACAAGTTGGAATAATTCAATAGATTAATTGTTGCCTATGTCACAGGGCATAATCTTTTCAGGTTGACATATCTGGGGCATGGGAAGAGATAAAAGTAGTGAGTCAAAGTCTATATGCTTAAGTGATGGATTAATCACGTATGCCATAATTTTTACAAGAACTGATATTGCCAAGGTATACTTTACAGTTGACAAATATCAGTTATATCTAGGAGCACTGCAAGTGATGTAGTCAGAACTATTCATTTATACTTTTACAAGTACAAAATGATATGTACTTAGTAAGTGGAGAAGAAAGGATACTAGTTTTCAGGATACACACTAGCCTTCCATAGATCAATGTGGTCTACTATCGTAGTTAGGCTAAAGATGGTGAGCGATTCAAGCTCATATAAGCTAGTGGTAGCCATATCTACAAATACCAAGTACGTTGCATCTTTTGAGGTAGCTAAGAAGCAGTTATTAAATACAATGATTTGTTCCAATTCTTGGAATCACACCTAGTGAGAAAAGTATTATCATAATGTAAATTATGATATTCTTACTAGCCAAGATGTCAAGTTATAATAGTGGAAAAGTGGGATATACTCGGGATACAATATCTTAAGAAGTTTTACTCAATGAGACAAGGTCGTAATAATAGAATCGCCACGCGGCATAACTGTGGTGGACCTAGTAGCTAAAGCCATTACTGAACAGAAACATGATTTTTATCATGTGAGTAGCTAACAAGTTTGGTCAGTAAGTTGGATCTAGTGCAAGTGGGAGTGTTGAAATAGTGGGTTCCCTAGACCCAACTATTCAGTGCTTTTGATTGCCATATCATGTATACATTTAGCTATACATGATGTCATATTACCATTATAGTGTAGACTTTTCTGCATCCACTATTGAAATGGTAATGTCCAAATATTAATTGTTGCATCGAAAGGTTATAGTAGATCCCTGGATATAATGAGAACCTCTAGATATTGTGACATTAATCTTAAATGTATGTTCTATGGTCTAGATACATCTTACTGATTGGACATAGTAAATGTTTGACTATCAGGTGCTAGGGGCTCATAAGCATTGAGACTTCTTCTCATGAAGTTCACACTTGGTGATCTCTAGTACTAAGATCACAAGGATTAACCCGCCAATAGGAATACCACATGTTTCGGGTGTCATTGGATGTTCTTATCTATGATCACGTGTAATGGTCTCCTGACTTGAGATCATTACTAATGTACATAATTTTATTGCATTCTTTGATGCAAGATGAAAACCACGACAATGAAGTCACGGAGAGGTAGTTTGTGTTGGGTGCATCATTGGTGGCATGACATTGGTTGAATGGTCAAGAAGGTATTTTTCACTTTTGGATTATGGAAGTAATATATCTCAGACCATATTGATAAGGATGGTAGTACCTTCATAAGACCATGTGAATGATAGTTGATGGTAAATCTATCCAGTTGGATCAACAAACAATAAAGTAAGAAAAAAAGGGCGATGACACGTGAGTGCATCCTACTTTATGAGATATTAAAGACAAAGATATTATATTACATAGTGTGTTTTTGTAGGTTGGTTTTCGCTGTTATGACAATCCTTATCTCTTTAGGGCCCATGATGGGTTGCTAGATCCTACTCTTGGTCTGTGAATAATATTCACTGCTATCGAGATAAGGTCCTAGAGGGTTACACACAACAACATATTCAAGAATATTCCCTATTCAGTTGAATAGGAGTTTTGGACATGGTGGGACCCACCACTGGGGTCCAAGATTTGTCCAAGAAATACGACCACCAATGCAATAAATAAATTCATATTATTTAAGTTTAGAACAACGAGTATTGAATTTATTTATTAAATGCATTTATGAGTTTTAAGTAAATGCATGAGAAATATTAATTGATGAATATTAAATATTCAAGGTTCAATTAATATTTTTGGGAATGATGAGACAAGTTAATTACTTAATTATTATCACATAATATATTTTCATATATTACAAGTGAGTGATAATAATATTTATGACTCAGATTAGTAGTCATAAAATGTCTTTAATAGTGTATTGATTATTCGATGGGCTGGGTTGGCATTTCCATGCAATTACATGACATTATAAATAGAAGAGGATAGGATTTTGACAAAGACTATTCATGGGAATTATCTCTCTTCTCCTCTCTCCCATGTTCTATAGAGAGATGCTCTAGATCCAAGGAGCTTAGATCGAGCTCTCTCTCAGGCTTCACAAGAAGAACGATGTGGTGATCGTTGGAGCATCGAAGGCATCATCGAAATTCCATGATAGCACCTAAATCTCGACGAATGGAATTCCTATAATTTCTTAGAGAATGTGTGGATGATCTATAGGAATTCGACTTTAGATTCTTCAAGTATCTATCTCCAAATACGAGCAGACTTCATGCGTGACTTCAGATCTAAACTAGGTATTTACGATTTATTTTTGTGCTTAAAACCTTTTATGTGAGATCCCCAACTTAAACCAAGAAGCTATTTGCTGACATTGACAATATTATGTCGATCATCGGTGAATTTTTTTAAAATCACACCTGTTTAGGGCTTTTCTGTGTGCCCGATTTCTTCAGAAGAGTTGAGATTTTTTTTCAATATTTGAATATTCGTGGGTTTGGTATGGTATTATCAATGTTTTGTGAAGTATTTATCAAAGATGGCACCACTTTTGATAGTACTTACCCTTAAGGGAGTGAAATTATCTTGGTATTCAAAATGTTAGGATTCATTTAATGAATTTAAGTGAAATTTGACCACATAACCTATCCCCATATTTCTAGAAGCTAGATGGGGTTACATTTTTTATTGTGATACTTTAGGCATAGGCTTGGTCTATGGTCTTATATTCAGGGATGTGGATTTTAGATGTTTTTGATTGTTTGAGACACGATCTAGGTGTCAGACCCTTGTCAAGAAGATCGGGGGAGGCTGTGTAGGTGTGTGAGGTTGGGAATGAGGAGAGGAACCCCCTAGATGCTGATTCGACCAGGTAGATGATCCCCTCCAGTATTACCTTTGAAGCTATTGTGAGCATGGAAGTCTGTACTTCCCTAGGCGATGATGGAAATTCTCAAAGTTTGGGTTGGGAAGACACAAATAAGCAACCCCAATATATGGGTCATGGTTTTTTCAGCTTGGAGGTTCTAATATGCCTGAGCAGGTCTTGCAGGCCAGACCATCCTATGCTGATGCAGTGAAGTCTAGTGGAATGACTACCCTTTCTCCTAATTGATTTACAATGTTGGAAGATGAAGAGTGTTATGCAGTTGAAGAAGGGTATGAAGAGGAGTCTTCTCATGGTGAGAACCTCCCTTCGTGTTTGGAGGTTTCCCAGGAGGATAGGGATTCTGATTCGGAATACCCTATTGAGTCCAAGGAAGTGTAACTTGTGAAGGACTATATCAGATTCTCTTCAAAGAATGGGGAAAACACCATCATTGACTCAGATGGGTTCATAAAGCACACTCGGAGGCCGTAGAGAAAAAATACTATTCTTTCTTACAAATCCCTCCTATTACTAGATCCTCAATCAAGGGGAAGTTTCCTCAAAAGGTTCCTAAGCAGGTGGAGACAAACTCTAATAAGGAGCTTAAACCACCAATAGGGTAATCATCTACCATCTACTTGGAAAATGATGAAAAATATGTGATTGTATCAAATATTCACTAGAGCAAGAAAAAATTAGTGGAGTGTGAGGAGTGGGAAACCATCATCAGTTGCAACAAATAATTCTTATACAAGGGATTAGAGGTCATAACTATGCAATAGGAGTTTGGAAGGCTGGTAGAGAGGTGTTTTTAGGCCTACCTTACCAAGGAGCAGGGTTCCTGGGACAAAAAAAAAACTCAGAATTCTGGCATGTGGATTCAATGGGCAGAATATTACTATGGAAGAGCTCATACAAACCTAGGAGAAGATGGTTTAAAATTTTGAAAGCCTCCTCAATGGTTATCTGGACGAGAAGGATACCATTCTTTAATGGAGTCTCCTCAGAGGTAAGGTATCTAAACGACTTAAATTGTAACTCATAGACTCGACTATTTCATATCAGGTTGATTGATTGTCTATCTCTGTACTTATTTGGTTTATCACTTTTCCTTAAAAGTGTTTTCTTAATAAAAAACATATATTTGCAGAGTGGGTCATTCAACCAGGAACTACTAAGATTTTTTATAACACGAATCATTGATTTTGGTGGCCTTATTTGAATCAAGACATAGCTAATTTTGCATCTTATTGTTTTACATGTTAGCAGGTTAAGGACAAACACCAAAATCCTTTCAGTTCACTTTAGCCTCTCCCTACACTGATATGGAAGTAACATGACATGTCTATGGATTTTATCATGGGATCACCATAGACTCCCTGAGGGAAGAATCCCATTTTAGTATTTATTGACCAATTAACCAAGTCAACTTGTTTTATTCTAATATAGGATACCAATAAGGTTGAGAAATTGGGAAAGATGTGCATGCAAGAAATTTTGAGGTTTTACAGGGTTCTTTCAGCTATAATTTTATATAGAGACCCCCCATTTTACCTATTGGTTTTGGAAATTCCTACAAGAGGTGATGATCTCTCAAGTTAGGATGAGCATATCCTACCATCCTTAGATGGGATGGAAAAATCGAGCGATCAAATTAGATTCTAGAATACATGCTTCATACGTGTTTCCCAGACTTTGAAGGTACTTGGGATTTACATTTGGGACTAGTCAAATTTTTTTACAATAATATTTACCAGTCATTCATTAGAATGGTTCCCTTTGAAGCCTTTTATGGTTAACCTTATAGATCACCCTTTTGTTGGAATGAGGTTAATGAATCTTATTTGGTTGGTCTGAGTATTATTCAAGAGAAAATGACTAAGATCTAAACTATTCACTATTGGTTAGTGAATGATTTTAGTCAGAATAAATATTATTTGGATCATTGAAACTATCCTTTGGAGTTTTTGGTTAGTGACCAAATATTCTTTAAAGTTTAACCTTGGTTGGTTCACCAACGATTCGAGGAATAAAGAAGTTAGCTCTGAGATATGTGGGCCCTATTAATATCATTGATAATATTGGAAATATGGAATATTTTTTCCATTACCACCTCATTTGAATTCAATCCATGATATATTTCATGTATACTAGCTTAAAAAAGTACCATCCTAACCCTTCTCATATCTTGGCTTGGGAGGATCTTGAATTGGAGCAATATGTTTCGATGGTCGAGTAGCCAATTTAGATTTTTGATTCCTGAGAAAAGATTATACATGGAAGATCTATTACATTAGTTAAAGTGATGTGGAAATACAAATAAGATTCTAATGAAATTTGGGAGAAATAATCTTTCATGACAGAGTAGTTGCCTCACCTATTTTTGAACCAACCTTCTTCTAATTTGCCTTCTAGGGGTAAAAATCAATATAGTGGGAGATATTTTCAAATATCATTTTTTATTTTAGGTATGAAAATTCATTTTATTTGTTTTTTTATCCTCTAGTTGATCTTTTACATCTTTTGGTAATTTTAGCTCTTTGGAAGAGCTGGAACACTATTGCTACAGTAGTTCACGATGTGAATGAGTTATTCACACCATGAATGGTGATTAATTTTTTAGGCAGAGAGCCCCGATTTACGTAACTTTAGTTCATTTCTTGAATCAATTTTTAGGCCATGGAGAAAATCGAGCAGGAATGATTCACGTCATGAATCCAAGTTTCATGTCATGAACTCATCAGTCCAGATGTTTGAGTTATGGTTTCTCCATTTTACCATTAATTCTATTTAATTTTTTTCACCTCTTATTGGACAGAATCAAACCTGTAAGCACCTACCTTATATAGACTCTCGTGGTGTGATTTTGGTGGGGATTCACCCAAGATATTTAGGGGACATAATGGTAAGTAGTTTCTATCATCTTTTGTGATCCTTTCCCTTCTCTCTTGTGTTTTCCAATTACCATAGGGCTACGATAACCTAGGGTTTGTTAGATCTGTACTTTATTGACGAGGTTTTCTGGTTTAGGTATTCCTTTCATATTTTAAGGGCACTCTCTTTCATTGGTTTGTGGGTTTTATCTGATTTCCAGTTATTCTAAGTGTTTGAAGTTAGTGGTTTTATAAAAATGATTTTTCATATGAATCCTGCTTGTGTACTTACATTAAAAAGAGGTTTTAAATTATTAAAGGAATGTATTTGATTTCCAGAAATATTTTTTGGAAGCACAAAATGAATTGATGTAGAAAATTATTTTACAAGAATGTCTATACCCAATTTTAGGGTTTTTTTGTATTACTTTGATTAAGCTATATTTTGATAGATAAAATTACCCTTTAAAATGTTTGAATTGTGAAAATGATGAAAGTATATGGGATCTTGAGTATTAGGTAGGCAGTCTTGGACAATCATGGCTAGGTATGGTTATCCTACCTAGCATTGGATATATATGAAAACTCTAATTAAACATTTTAAAGGCAGGGAGATACATGATGGTGATCTCCGATGAGCGAGCACTTGTTTGTTTTATTTTCCTTGGTCACTTGATGTGTGAAGATCCTATCTATTCATGACCTGATTTTCCTTAAAACTCCTTAATATGGTGATAAATTATTTTAAAGGTTCTCCTTTCATCATTGGTTATTGATTCTTGTTTGAGAAATTATTTATTCACATATTCTTTGAAAACTATTATGAAATAGTGATTACTGTGTTTTTATTTAAAATTGTGAAAAATTATTTTTTATGCATTTCTTTTAAAACTATTGAAAATTGGTTATTTTTACACAGTTTATGCAAGATTATGAAAATCTTATCTCCCACTACTTTATTTCTACAAATTGAGCATATTCGATTTCTTTAATAAAGTCTTCTTATGGAACACTTGGTGGGACCCTTCTAGGCTATTGAGATCACACACTACATATATCCAATGGGTATATGTATAATTTTTCATGTATGATATGGAAAAGGGAAAGGAACCGCTAGGAGGTAGTGGGATGACTTAAGTGTCTTGTTTGAGGAGGATCTGGGCTGGTTCATGACAAAACAAGAGTTAATATTTATTGTGATCAATGAAGAAGAACACAAGGCATTTTGTTCCTCTGCGCTAGCACCCAGAATACAAATGAAAATGTTCCAAGATTCATGGATCATGTGTGAACATTGCTAGAGGAATTATGGTTTGGATTATTTACCACAATGATGAGTCTGTGAGGGTGGATACCGAATGGATCAATAAATAATGAGAGAATTATTAAGTTTAGATAATTCTTATTTTAAATTAATTATAAAATAAATTTGAAAAGATCCTCTCTATAAAGAATTTGAGTTTGTGTTCATCAATTTCTTTAGATTTATCCATTGAAACTGACAAAAAAGTTTTTTGGGTGCCAGTCCAACCACTTCCACTACACCTCAGAACCTTCAAGTGAGATATATAGGTTGTATTATAATTTATAATTATTTATTATTTGTTTGATCAATTTTCAGTTTTGTTAGTGAGATTTAATTTCAAGTTTTTTATTCTTTAAATCCAAAAGTTGATATAATGCATTTTTGTGAATTCATATGACCAAGAAGTGGCCAATAAAATATGAAGAACACTCGAAGATCCCATCTAGAGGTGTCAAGGATGCTGGCTACAAGATATGGTTACATGAAATGTAACCAAAATTACACATCGTGCACCCTTGGTCAACTACACAATCACAAGTTAAGACAATCATGAAACACCATGTGGGGGTTAGTATGTAGGTTCATTACACATTTCATATTTATCACCAATAAACATGTTGATTGATGGGGTTCTACGATGTGTATCTGGTGTACACACCGTGTAACCCCACATGGTTTTGACCCCGTTTAAATCACAGAAGTCATGTGGTCAAGGTAAGTGACATCATTACACACAATATATTGATTTCCAACTGAGAAACATGGTCCATAAGTGATTACATGATATGTATATAGCTACATACACAATGTAACACGAAATATCCCATGTGAGATACATGATGAGTCCCTAAGCATGTTGTGCGGGTGGTTAAAATAGAGGACATGACGCATAGTTGGTTTTACATGCTGCGTAACTAGTGAAAAATATTAGTCACATGTTGAAACATGTGTGTCATCTGATTCAACACATAGATAATTAAAACCAAAACTGAACTCCATGGCTTGTAGTTGGTCGTATTGGTTGTGTGATAGAGTTTTTCCACACTAGGTACATGATAAGTGATTTTCATCATGTCATGTGGAATTAAACAATTTAATAATTATTTTACATTTTATTATGCAAATATACAACATATATGGTTGTTATACATGTTGTGAACTTCATGTGAATTTTCAGTGGTATAATCCATATATATTTATAGCATTTCATGTGGTTATACCCTCCATGAATAATACACAACTTGACCCATGAAACAACACTCCATGTATATTATGACATGTCATGCATGAATACATTATGTGTAAGTACACAAGGAAAAAGCACAATGTAAGTCACATGTCATGTTGAGTGATATTGTATGTTGTGTAAGTGTTAAACTACAAAATGGGTTTAATCAAACTTATAAGGGTACACACCATGCTACCTCTAGTACATGTCATGTATATTAAATTCCAAAGTGAATTTAATCTGACCATGTAGGTAGATTCCATGTACCCAGTTAATACACACTGTGTACTTAATAATTTTAAATTAAAATTAATTTATTTAACTTATGAAAAATTATAGAATATGGGAATCTCAAGGACTATTTGGATAGATAATTAAGATAAAAGAATTAATTGATTAATAATATGATTGATTTATTATTTTGAGAAATTTATCTTAATAAAGAACAAATTGAAACGAATGATAACTAATCTTATGAATAATCATTGCATGTTGTGAATTATCATGAGATTGATTGACTTTTTTATGTACCGGGTTTCTCTTTAATTTAATTATTTATTTCACGAGTGTTGTGATAAATTTATTATTAAATTAAATATGATGATCTTCAATTCACATCTTCCTTCTTTATTGCGTATGATACTTTTTGTCCAAGGTTTATTTATATAACCCTAAACCCAGGCCTCCCTTGACCTATGATTGAGTAAATAATTATAAAATATGGATCTTCTGGTGAGAGGAGACGATTCAGGACCAAGTTAAGGTAAAAACTGTTAGAGTTGGTGTTCTAGAACCAACTATTTGTACTTTAGATTTCATATATATTTGAATAAGTGAATAAAAAAAAATATTATTATATATCATTCATTGTTCTACATGACTTCAATGTAATAGTGTCTTAGAGTATCTTCCACATTAAAAAGGTCATAATAGTTCCCCTCTATGATGAAAACCTTGAAATATTATGGTGATATTCTTAAATATTATTCTATAATTAGATAACATTATGTGATAGGACACATAATATGTTGACTATCTAATATGATTAATTATAAGTGGATGAGACTTCATCTTATAAATTTTGAACTTTTTAATCTCAAAGAAGAAAGATTATGTGAACAGAGCTGCCAGTAGGAATTCCATATGATTTCATGTCATTGGATATTCCTATATGAGAGTGAGTGTAATGATCCTTATACTTTAATATTATTATTAATCCATGTAATTATTCACACACTTTGATGTATTGGTGTAAAATACTATGACATATGTTCATAGTGAAGTTAGGTATGTTGGGTTCATCATGAATGATATGTTATTAATGAATAATCCAAGGAAGGATTTGTCCCTTACAACTTTATGGAAGTTGATATTACATCCCTTTGATTAAAGTGTAACTATCTCATTAAATTCCAAGGTCATGGTGTATAGATGAGTCCATTTCATATTTTCAAAGAAATACATATCAAGCATATAGGTTGATGACATGGGCGTGCAACCTTCTTGATGAGATATCATGAAAAAGGAATTATATTGCACAAGTGAGCACTCGTATATAGTTTTTGTTATTCCAACATATCTTCTTCCTTTGTGGGTTCCTTGACCTGTTTCCAGATAGTAATCTTGGACTTTAGGAAAACCCATCTAATGCCACTAAGGAAGATGCCTATAGAGTTACACAAAAAATGTTTCCATTGATCTTAGTTAAATATTAAATAAGTATTTAAAAATTGGAATAAATATTATTCTCCGTATTGAGAAGTAATATTTATTCAGGTTTTATTAATCGATCACAAATATTAAATAAATATTTATTCCCAAGGTAATTATTTAATTATGTGAATATATAATATTTATTTATCTCTTGTCATTAACATGGTAATAAATAAATATTAATTTATTAAATAAAAAAATCTATTTAGTCATGTGAATATTAAATAATTTTTTATTCTCAAAACTTTGAATATAATTTTTATTTATTGAATGAATAATATTTATTAAAATAATTATTCAAGAATTCCATAAATACCAAGAAGGAAAAAAGACCAAATTTTGTTCGGTGATAAATATTTATTTACCAGACTATAAAATAATATTTATCATTATGCAGGTTAAGGCACACCATGAAATAAAATAAAGATATTTTTTTATTACATGGAATGGGTTTCTTTATGGGTTTAATATATTATTAAGGGCCTTTGTGAAAATAATTAAATATTAAACCCTAACCCTAGGTTTATAAATAGGCTTTTATGTCATTTCAGAAGAGGTTAATCACTGTGCACAATATTCTTCTCAATTTCATCCTCATATCTTCCTCTAAAGATTGAGAAGAATAAGAGATATTCTTTTAATCCTAAATGAATGTGAAGCAATAAATATGAACAATGCAAGACGATCAATCAGTTATGCTAGCACTCGACATTGCTTCGGTGTTGTTCGAAGATCGAAGGAGCATGTGTGAATAACTGCCAATAGAGCTCTGCTTTGGGTCCTCATGAAGAAATGTTGACGCAATAATCGGGTTTGGATGATCAAAACCATGAACAATTAAATATCTCAAGACTGAGGTAATATTTCTTCTTGTGTTTTAAATTAATTATAAATTAACATGAAATGATCTCCTCTCTTGGTTCTAGCGAAATCATTTTTCAAAATTCTTTAGAAAAATTTTCTTTGGTCATGACATTCAAATCATGAACATTGTGGATGATCCAATGAATTTGACAAAATACAAATTTTCCATAGGCCTAATTGGCACTTTCTCCGTGTTCGAAATCATCAAGTGGTATCAAAGTGGTCATATTTAATTTATAATTATTTATTGATTGTTGATCATTTACATGTTTGAAAGTCAGTTTTCATTTCAATAAATTCATTATTTTAATTATATTATTGAGATATTTTCTTTATCTCTTCATTTATTTCTCATATAATACATATTTGGTTAATAATTAACAAATAACATCCAAAGAATCCATCAAGAGGTGCTAATGGTTATGACCGGATAACACAAGAGCACACGATGTGTAACTTGGAAGTACACATCGTGTACTCATGTTCAATGCACCAGGATGACTCTTGAATTATTTTGGAGCATCATGAATTTATTATATATGATATTTATTAATTATGAACCATGAGTTGATTGGTCTAGGTTAACACACGGTTGGCCAAACTACACACTGTGTAACTCACTTACACGCTGTGTAGCCCATTTGTTTTCATGATTGAAAACATAGGGTCCAAACCATGTTGTGCATTTATTACAGAACATGTGGATTGGTAAACCATATAAAATCAAGGACACATGATGTGTAGCTAGTGTATACACCATGTATACCACACATGTCCTCATAGAAATACATGCCCGGTCCCTAGGTGTTTATCACATATATAATATGAGTAAGATACAAGATGTGTAATTGGATGTACAAATCGTATACCCAACCTTTTTACATGGAAAATTAAAAATTAATGTATTACTTAATAAACCTTGTTATTATGTGTTTTGTATGTCATTTATTGGATTATACATTCCATATGATAAGTTTTATATGATATTAAATACTTAATTAATTTCTACATAGAATTATGAACTACATACTGTGTATAGTCAAAATATTCCGACTACTATGCATGGATTAAAATCATTACTCACTATATTAATTATCACGTGTTTCATGTGTCATTTATTGACTCATAAAATCTATGTAATTATATGAAAAAATGTGTATGCTATATGCCACATGAGTAGACTGTTCATGATCTCAATACACGTCGATTAATTAAAACAGGTATTCACCGAGTTGCTTCCAAGTAAAATTTGTGTATTTATTTTAATTAATTTCAAATAAAATTTATTTATTTAATTTATTTAAAATCACTATGTATGAGTATCTCCAGGATATATTGGAGAGAGATAAAGATAAAATGAATGAATGAATTAATTAGATTAATTCACTCATGTTTTATCTTAATAAAAGAACAAATCGAAATAAATGCTAACTATTTATTTTAAATTTGTATTCATTGCACAAGTGGGTGATCATGAGCTTAAATCAACCAGTTTATGTGAGTGGTTAATTTTAATTTAATTATTTCTTAATATTTTTTAATTATTATTATTAAATTAAATTGATGGCCTTTGACTCATCTCTCCCTCATTATATATGAACCTGTGTGATTAGGATTTCTTTTATGTAAACCCCATATTCTAGTTCACTTCACCTGCATGTGAAGTAAATGCATTGTAAGGATGAATCTCCCAGGAACATGAAGTTATTTAAAAAAAAGATGAGGTGAAACCAAACCAAGTAGATACACAATACAGAGGTGGAATGTTGCAACTTGATCCCAGAACAACTCAAGGAGTTTTTCCCCTATGGTCAATGGTTTGTTTATTTTACATTAAATAAATAAACAATTAGTTAAAAATCATGACCATTCCATGTTTTATTTATTTTATTTCCATCTGATTCATTATTTATTTTATGGATACAAGATCATGATCACATAAATTAATGAATTAATATGAAACGATGGAATTAAAATAAAAGGATTACGCATAAATATTTTAACATTACATGGTTAATCACTCAAGTAAAATCCACTTATTATTAACAATACATGTAAAATATAAAATAAAAAAATTTATGCATAATAAACAAAATTACTCAAGTTAATATTAAGTCTTTATGCCTCACATTATCTAATTTAAGATGGACCCATAGTTAAAGTCTTGGTTTGGGAATTTTTTAAGGGAACTTTTATTTATCAATAAATCTAAACAAAGATAGTAGGATGACTTAACCAAACTTGTATTAGATCGAACAACCTTTGTCTGTTCAATACAAATTTTGGAGGCAAGTGTTGAGGAAATCCGAGTTAGGATTTTAGGATTGGGGATTCTACTCAATGAAACAAGGATCTATAAACCCACAATTGACAGTAACACCTACCTAAGAACCATATTATAATTCTTATGTCCTTTTTCTAGATTATAAGAAGGGAAATGTGGATATTTGATACTAGAATTTTCAAGTGATGGGATATTCTGAGTTCAATGGTGAGGGCTGTTTAGACTTGATAAAATACTAGGATACTTAATAAGATTAAAATTGTTATGTGTCACATAATTTATAATCAAGTAAATTACTAATAATATATATTTATATTATTGTATAATAATGACAAGTTCATCAACCATATTATCCCTACGATCAATTCTGGTGAAATACCATCTCCTATCTGGAAGTAACTTATAGAAATGGTTTAAACACTTACAGTTTGTGTAATTCCATGAAAAAAAGTCTTATGTTCTAAAATTCTCAATCCTCGATATGTTATATAAGGAGGTGAGTGATGAGGAGTTTTCTATCTATGAAAAACACCTAAATTATGTGCTAGATGTTTAGTGTTTAATGATTTCATCCATGTCTAGAAAACTCATGAAGTCACATGAGAACATGGATGCCTATAGCTTTCTCCAACATCTCTATGATATTTATCAGGAGAGATACAGACAAGAACAATATGACATCTCTAAGGCACTCTTCATGAGAAAACTTGTAGAAGAAGCTCCAGGTGGGCCTCACATAGTCAAACTCATTGGCTATATTGAGCACTTAGAGGTTTTAGGGTTTAAGATACCTGATAAATTGTGAAATGATCTCATTATTTCATCACTCCCTCAGTGTTTCTCAATTTTTTTTTCCAATTTCAATATGAACAACATAGAGAAGTATCTCCTATATTTTCTCACTCTACCTCTCCAAATTGACAAGGATATGAAGTGTGAAAAACCTTATATCCTGATGGTGAATAAGAGGAAATGCAAAGTGAAGAGCACCAAGAATAATTAAAATTCTAAAGTTTCTTCAAAACACCATTCCTAGAATAATAGGATCAAGTGGAAATCAAGGAAACAAGAAACTATCTATTTCACATGTGGTAAGAGGGGCCACTAGAATAAAAACCGCACCTAAACAAAGAAGCAGGGGGAATATTTAGGTTTGTTTTTTATTGAGTGAAATCCATATTTTATATAAATTTGGTATTAAATACAACACATGGTACTCACATATGTATTGAAATACAAGAACCAAGTAGATTCAATAAGATTTACCATAGTGAGGTGGATATATGAGCAACCAATAGAGCTTAACATGTAGTTGTGGTTGTTGGAGAATAATGCCTCAAGTTACCAACTGGGGTGATCTTGGTTTTAGAAGATTATTATTTTGCATCATTAGTTATAAAAAACATTATTTCTATGTACATACTTGATACAGATGGATTTATTTTCAATTTTGGGAATAAGTGTTGCTTATTTTACAAAGAAATCATTTGTTATGGTAAAAAATATTTAAACAATAGTCTTTATGTGTTGGATTATACGAACCAAGTAATGGAAATAGATGAATAAAATATTTCACATGACTCACACCACACCCAAATATGACATCAGTAGCTAGGTCATGTAAATGAAAAGTGTTGGACCATATTACACTAAGATGGATAGTTTGATTCATTTGAACTAACGCCACTTGGTTCATGTTGTTCATGTTTATAAGGAAAAATAACCAAATTCTCAATCATTAGAAAAGGTTAAAGGGCCACATAGCTTCTTAAGTTGGTTCATACCAATGTTTGTAGACTATTTTTAGTTAAAGCCAGGGGTGGGTACTCATTATTCATAACTTTTAATGATGAATTTATTATACATGGATATGTATTATTGATGAGGTATAAGTAAAATTCCTTTAAAAAATTCAAGGAATAAAAAATTAAGTTGAGAACCATCTTATTAATAAGATTAATAAAATGTGCTTAGACCATGGTATAGAATATCTTAATAAATACTTAATTGATTATTTATGGGAGTTTGAGATTTTATCTCAATTCACACCACCTTATACTCCATAATAAAATGGTGTAAGCAAAAGGAGGAACCACACCATATTAGACATGGTGAGATCAATAACGAGACATATGTTTTTTCCATTATCCTTTTGTGGATATGTATTATAGAAAAAAACACACATACTAAGCTAAGTGATTACTAAAGTAACAAATGATATTCCATACAAAATTTGGTTTGGAAATAAAACCTCATTGTCAAATTTAAGAGTATAGGGCTATGAAGTGTTTGTTAAGGATATTTCTTGCAACAAACTTGTACTCCAAGGAACTAAGTATACCTTTATAGGTTACCCTAATAATACTATAGGATATTAACTATATGATCTTTTAAATAAGAAAGTTGTGGTTAACATACATACTATATTTCTTGAAAGGGAATACATATATAAAGGAGATAGTGAGAGTGAGATTGAATTTGATGAAGTCATCAATCATTACACACAAGATTTGGCATAAGAATAGATTCCAAAAAGTCCAGAGTAATAAGAATTTATAGAGACATAATTACTGTGTATGAGTACAAGATAGGTCAAAGAACTAAAAAGATATTTTTTTCTAGTCACTGAGGATGGTGAATCATTATTAGGTGATAATAATGATCTTGTAATATACAAGGAAGATTCAAGTGGCATAGAATATTCCAAGTGGTAAGAAGATTTGAATTTTGAAATAGATTCCATGTACCAAAATTCCATTTAGATTTTGGTAGATCCTCCAATTGATGCAAAGCTTGTTGGTTCCAAATGAAAATTCAAGAAGAAAATGGACATGAATGGGAAATTCAATACCTATAAGCCACGACTGGTTGAAAAACGTTTCAAACAACATCAAGGTATAGACTATGATGAAACATTTTCACCGGTTTCTATGATAAAACTGATCAAAATTGTACTTTCCATGATATCTTACCATGATTATGATATTTAGAAGATGGAAGTCAAAATAACTTTCCTTAATGGAAACATTCAGGAAGATGTTTATATGAAAAAAATATAAGGGTTTATGACTGTAGAGGATGATAACAAGGAATGAAAGTTGTAGATATCCATTTATGTATTAAATCAAGCACCCGATCCATAGAAATTTCAATTTGATAAATCCATAACAGAATTTGGTTTCATAAAGAATGAATATGAGATTTTTGTCTATAAATGGTTTAGTGGGAGTGTAGTCATTTTTCTAATAGTCTATGTCGATGCATACTACTTATTAGAAATGAAATACTAGTCTTATAATTGGTTAAGTCCTGGTTAAACACTTGATTCTCCTTGATGGACTTAGGTGAAGCAACATATATTATTGGTATCAAGATCCATCGTGATAGATCCAATAGGCTGCCTGAACTAAGTCAAAGTATGTACATTGAAAATATACTTGAGAGATTAAGTATGGAAAAATCCATGATGGGATTATTTACAATGTCACATAACATTAAAATTTCCAAGAAAATGTTGTCCTCATACACATGAGGAGAGACAAAGGATGACAAGGATACCATATGCATCAATAATTGGGCCAGTTATGTATGTTATGATATGTACTAGGATCGATGTTGCATATACCTTAAGTTAAGTAGGAAGATATCAAAATGACTTAGGTGACCACCATTGGATGGTAGTTGGTCTCACCCAAATTTACCCTAAGGTAGAAGTGACCGCTTGTAGCACAGAAGGGGTTGTTGAGTCCTAAGAGACCTAAGGAGATCCTACAGACACTAATTATATGGATTATTTTAGCTATTAAGTGGCCAAATTTGGTTTAATTTTAGATGGTTTAAATTAACAATAATAGACCTAAGTGAATTTAATTTGGTATAATGAGTTGATTCTAGGTTGTTACTAGGGATTGATTGGATGAATTTCTTAAAATAGTTTCAATGTATTAAATTTGAGAGTGATTCTTTCAAAAAAATGAGAACTTCCAAAATCACTCACTGATTTAGTGCTTTCACTATCCCAGGTCTAATCACATTTACACTTGGAGGATCATTTTCATGAGCACTCCAAGGTAGAGTATCATTCTAGCACTAAGAATGTGTAACCTAAAAATTAGTGAGGTCAAAGGAGAAGGTAAATCGTTGAACAAAAATATCAATTGAAAGAATTATTTAAGAATTATTAGAATGAGAAATAACATCCAATACAGACCCTTTAAACTTACATGGATCAACCCATAATACAGTTATCCCTTCATTGATGTAAATATTTTAATAGAAGATGAAAGTAGACTCATGAGGGCAGAATTGAAGAAGTGGAAAACAATGAAATAACAAAAACTCCACCATTATGTGAAGGATTTATCTATTTTATATGAGAATAAATTTACAAATTAATGAAACAGTATCAATATGTTAAAATAATAATATAAAATGATAAGAATAAGAATTTTTATTAAGAAGATAAGGGGATTTGATCAACTTACAATTGAAGAAATGTGATCACAACATCAAATTGGCAGCATAACATTACAACGAAAACATACAAAAATTCCTTTAAAATACTCCACCAATACTACATTAAATAGGAATTTTGGAAGCCTTAGGTCGAACCCCCAATAGTGCAAGTCTCCCAATTAATGAGGTTATTAATAGGTGGGTGGAAAGTTAAGGGAGATTAGACTTTTCCACCCTTGACAAAAATCAGATCTCGCTTGCATACACTCAATAGAGGCACAAAAATGAGCTTCCATATGTCCAAATTTGGGTGGGATTCAGTATAATAAATTTAATCCCATGACGTTACCTAACATCCTGTAACACTTCATCCTAATTGGATTTGTGTTTTTGTAGATATGATCGAAATGGGGGCTGTTATTTTGGGTCATAGAATCTGAACCAAAATTTCATCTTCAACTTGGGCCACCTGGAACTCCCTTCAAAACTCATTATCAGACATGGATACCATTTAATGAAATTTTAATCAGGATTTAATAGATATAAAGTTCAAATTTTAGCTTCATTGGTGTTGTATCATGGACTCTACAGTCATTTTAGTGAGCTTCTGTCCAGTTTACTTCGCCCAGAATTTTCTAGGTTCAAGTCCAAAGATAAGTTCCTTCCAATGTGAATACCCTAATGATCCAAAATGAAGAAATGTTCAAAATGGAATGGGAAACCTAAAAATTAAATATAAAATTTAAATAAATAAAATTGGTGGTTAAAAAATTGTGTCAAAACATACCAAGTAATAGTTCACTTTAAGCGGGAATTATAATCATAATATAAAATAATGTTCATATTGTAAAATGAACTAAAAATGGTATTTATTAATAATTAAGTACATGAATATTATAATAAATATAATGAATATTAGTCTCTTTTAGTGGCTAATCACACCCCCAACTTGAGTTTTTTCTAGTCCTGAGTAAAAAGTATCTCAAAATATGAAATTGAATCCCCTTTTCCAATAATTTTAATATACAATGCTCACTAAAATACATCATACCAAACAATCATGAAAACTATCAAAATAATTTAACAAAATATGGTTTCATAAGAATATCCAAATCCCAATCCCATTCCTTTATTCAAATTCATCATCCAATTTCAATTAAGAATGATGATGTGTTGTGCATCATAATAGACACGAGGCTTCATTTTTATTCAAGGTTGAAAAGATGGAAGCACTAGGTAAAATCAAATTTTAATTTTAAGAAAATTATTCATTTTTTTGTTTTTTTTTTCAATTTTTACAAGGTAATTTAAATTGTGTCCAATCAAGTCAAACCTAATAAAAAGAATTTTCCAATGACTCATAAGCTCAAAGACCTTAAGGCACCAAGTGAAGCTCATATAATTAGGAATCATCTCGAGTTAACTCAATAAAAAAAAATTAAAATCACTATAAAAAGTGATAAAATTTCCAACTTTGGTCCAAACAACTATGAAGTCATGATCCCCAAGTTACAAAATCCACACATTAGGTCAATCCATTACTCCATGCGCAAATTATCATTATCTTTTTTTTTGTTTTTTGAATACTTATGTTAAAATTAAAATGATTACCAAACCGATATTATTTGTTATATGACCCCAAAAACTCAAACTAATACCCAAAAAACCAAAGTAAGTGTTTTTTGAAATTTTTATTAAATGGATGAAAATGTAAACATTTAAAAATCACATTAGACAACCACAATTTCCAAAATTTATTCTCATGAACTTAAACTTACATTAAAATCAGAATCTAGGCATGAAAAATTATTTGATATTCAGTTTTAATGTTTTCAAGGTGTATTATCATGTTCAAGGTTAAAGAAAATTTTCTTTCCATTTATGCACATGATTTTTTTTCTTTTTTATAGAAGCACACATAACACATGTTCTTTGACATAAAAAATTTTATTTTTATTATTTTTCTTTATTTTCACCCCCAAATTAGAATAACACTATCAATTTTTTTTAAAGAAAATAAAATTCAGAAGGGGGTAGAGGAATAGGATAGGAGTTCTAAAAGAAAATTGAAATAATAAACATGGAAAAAATTCACCCGGTGATTAAATCTGAAGTTCATGATGCACCTGATTAATATTTTAATCTATATTTCACCTGCAGATGCCTCATAAATGATGACAGGTTGTGTTTTTACCCTTAGAATAAATGTTATTTTCTTGAAAATACATCAAACTTAGTATCCCTTGAATCTTACACACTAAATTTTTTTGACTCACAATAAAAAACCCTTGAGTTTCCCAAAAACAAGAAAAAAGAAAAGAAAAAAAACATACCTGTTTATTTTTAAACACTAAAAACTGAGTTAAGGTACCGGTAGAAGCCGAGTTTCCTCCTAAAAAGTTCTTTTTTTAATGTCGTTATATTGACTTGGACCCTAAATCTATCAACTATTTTTTGGTTTATAGGTTGGATCAGCTAACCCCTCATCTGTTTCATGTTTATTGAATGATTAAATGAATGGTTTTAACCTATGAGCATTGAATTTGAAGATATGACCACTAGTGGGATGCTGAATCTCTATTGCCCCATAGGATTACACTTTATTCACTATATAAGGCCTTGAGAATCTAGACATTAAATTTCCCATGCGTAAGTGAAGTTTGGAACTATACATGAGCACATATTTTCCCAGTTGAAAGTGTTTGACTTTAAGATTCCTAAATTGGTAGTCTTGAACTCTAGTTTTATTGATCCTTGAATTTTCATAAGATTCCATACTAAGTTCCTTAAGTTTTTTAAGGTCAAATTTCCTCTTTTTTCCATCCAAATAAATTTCAAAGTTTATTTTTTTGATTTCCCAAAAGGATTTATGTTCAATTTAAACCAATAAAGGGAAATATTTTCCATAAACAACCTATATGGTGACATTCCTAATATGGTTTTGAATGCAGTATGATATACCCAAAGGGTATCCAAGAGATTATTGGACCAATATTTCCTAGAGATATTGACCTTTTTTCAAGAATTTGATTAATTTACCTATTCTTAACTTAACTTGACCATTGGTTTGAGGATGGTAGGTAGTGGAAACTTTGTGACAAATCCCATACTTATACATGAGTTCCGAGAAGGGACAATTACAGAAATGGGTTCCATGATCATTAATGATATCCCTAGGAATTCCAAATCTAGAAAAAATATACTATTTCAGGAATCATATCACAACTTTATGGTCATTATAATTGGGGAGAATGGCCTCAAACCATTTTGATATGTAATCAATAACTACAAGGATGTAGAGATGTACTATAGAGATTGGGAAGGGTCCCATGAAATATATTCCCTAATAGTCAAATATTTTGATGACCAGAATGGGAGTAAGGAGAATTTGATTCCTTTTTGTTATGGATCCTAATTGTTGACATCGAGGAAAACTTTATTAGAATTTGAATGAATATTTAGTGAGGGTGGGCTAGATGAAACCACTTTGGAAGACCTTTTTATTTGTTTTCTTTATGGAAAAGTAGGATCCACATACCTCTCCATAAAAAATTTAATAATGGAATCTTGCTCAGACTTAGGAGCACATTTCCTAATGAATTGACTAGGATAGAACTTGAAGAGGTATGGATCATAAAACACACAATGTTTGACATAATAAAGGAATTTCCTCCTAGCTTTAGTTCCAAAGAATTTTGGAATAGTTCTCATAACCAAGTATTTTTCTATGTCAACATACCATGGGAAATCACTCATAGAATATATATTCTCATTAGGGAATGAATCAAACAGAGAAAGATGAGATGATTTATCATGGAATTATAACCCAGATAGGTGATCTTCTATAATATTTTCAACACCCTTTTGTCCTTAATGGTTATGTCAAATTCTTATATATGAGTGAACCACCTAATCAGTCTATCCTTGGCATATTGTTTTTGGAAAAGGTATTTTAGAGTCGAATGATATGTGAAGACAATGATGGAGGGTCCTAAGAGATAGGACCTGAACTTTTATAAAGAAAAGAAAATAATGATTAATTCTTTCTCAATAGTGGTGTAGTTTATTTGAGCATCATTCAATGTTTTTCTTAAATAAGCAATTGAAAAATGGGGTTTTATCAGATAAATTTCCTAAAAAAAATCCTATAGTAATGTCACTCACATTAAACATGGTTTCAAAAGGAAGATTCCAATTGGGAGATTTCATGATGGGTGGAGATATAAGAGATTACTTGAGTGTAGATAATTATTAATCACAACTCTATGTCTAAACAAATGGAGCATCTTTCACATGCAGAGCACTAAGGGGTTAGGAAATTGAGATGAAGTTCCTAATGAACCTTCCATAGAAACTAGCATGTCCTAAGAAGGACCTCACTTATTTAATAGTTTTTTTAGAGGGAAGGTGAAAAATGATATTAACTGTAGACTTATCAACTTTAACCCATCTACTAGAGACTAGATTTCCCAGAACAATTCCTTTACCATGAAATGATATTTTTCCCAGTTTAGGATGAGATTCTTATCCTCACATATAGACAACACCCTTTCAAAATTTTTATGGTATCCCTCAAATTTATCTCTAAATATAGATAATTCATCCATAAATACCTCTAAAAAATCTCCCACCGTGTCAGATAGGATTCCCATTATACACAGTTGGAAGGTACTGGGGGCATTAAATAACCCAAAAGACATGTGATTGAAGGAAAAAGTGCCGAATGGATAGGTAAAGGTTGTTTTTCCTTGATCTTATAAGGAGAACTCAATTTGATTTTACCCTAAGTATCCATCTTGGAAATAGTAGAACCAATGACCCACCACTCACTCAAGGACTTGATCAATGAAGGGAAAATGGAAATGGTCTTTCTTGGTATATGAATCTAGCTTCCTATAGTAAATATACACTCTCCATCCACTAATAAACCTTACGGGGAGAAGATCACCATACTCATTGTTAATCATGGTGATTCTAGCCTTCTTTGAAACCACTTGAATCAGGCTTACCCACACACTCTCAGTAATGGGGTAGATGATACCCACTTTCAATAACTTTAGAAGTTATTTCCTTAAAACCACTAGTGCAAAAAAGTTTTTTAACATCATTTTTTTACTTTTTTTACATCGGTTATTAGCCTCCATTATTAAAGGCAACATTGTAAATATTTCTTTAAAATCAGTTAAACAAATGAATGTTTTAAATGTATAATGGAACTGGTTTTTTTACATCGGTTATTTAATAACCGATGTAAAAAATGATATACCACATTGGTTCCTATATAACCGATGTGAAAATATTCTCCATGAAGGGTTTTTTACATTGGTTATTTAATAAACGACATAAAAAACCCTATTCCACATTGGTTTTTACATAACCAACATGAAAATCATAGAGATGAAGGTTTTTTATGTTAGTTATTTAATAAATGATGTGAAAAACCATTTTCCACATCAGTTATTAAATAACTGAAGTAAAAAAAATAAAAAATAGGTTTTTAACATCAGTTATCAAATAACCAACATATATATTTTTTAAATATTTCATTTAAACCTTCCTCTCTACTACCGACCAAACCAACAAACAAACAGAAACAAGAAGAAAAAAATAAGCAGGAAAACAACTATCCAATACACATTCATAATTAAAACATTAAAAATTAAAATATTAACTAAAAACAAACTAAAATCCAACCAAAACAACTAACAAATACACATTTGCAATTACAACATTCAAAATTACAATATTCACTAAAAACAAACTAAAATCCAACCAAACCTGTTAAATTATTTTCCCATTCCACTTGTAAGAGTGTGAGCTCTTGTGCACTATAAGGGAGAGATTCATCAAAAAGGTAAAAATTAAAAGTAAAGTATTTAACATGTATAATGAATAAAACAAATGAAATATTAAGGAATAATTTATAAATAAATCTAACCTAGTTGAACTTCGTAACTGTTCCAGTTGTAATTATTTCATACATAAATCTTAACACATAATATCCACATTCTTTGATTCCTTATTGTTTATGAAAATGATGTTTCAATGAGTTTCTCAATTCAAAATAACATTTTTATCTAATATTTCCAAAATGTACTAATTATAAATGAAAATTCACCTTTACTTTTACATATTTGATCATGGTGCTCTTTTTCTTTGTGGTTTTTCAAAATAAATCCCATACCATGTTAGAAAATAATATGAATGAAATAAATTTAAAATTAATTATAATATAAACAACTAATAAGAAATTAAAACTTGCAGTTCCAACATGTTCTTAAAATTTCCTCGCACATCGCCATGGATAGAGCATATCTAGTAAAGTGTCTTCTCCCTTGAAAAAAAACACCTAACATCCAATGGTCATTGATATAAAAGAAAATTTAATATTAGTGATTATTATGTTAAAAGATAAATAACACTTTGTGAGATATATGTTTCATACCTCTCAACATAAGGAAACTTCCAACACCACGTAATTATATTCTGTTCAAATCGTTATGTAATATAAATTGTTCTTTCTTCTTCATTCATTGTTCATGCTTCAGGTGATATGAAATATGGGTCCATCAATCCATATACATATATATTTTCATTATCCTCACACATTTTATAAATATACCTAATAAAAAATATAAATAAGTATAAATTTTCAATAAATTTAATGTTGGGAAAGATTTATGTCATGAATTACATGGAAAAAACTTTCATCATTTTGATTCCCAAACTATCTATACTTTCATGATCCATAATATCATTTTTCAAAAGCCCCCAGTCATTGAATGCCCACATACATTATCTTCCATTGGAATTTCATAAAGACCCACTAACAAATTTGAATATCTTGACAATCTATCAAGACTACTGGAATCTGTATCTGAAGTCATAGACCTTTGTATTTGTTGTTGGCTATAAAATATTTCTTTACCTTTAAAGTGTTATTGTAAAAAAATAGATAAATATATTAACTTTAAAATGTTAAAAAAAATTTAATACAAATGTTAAATGAAAGATAAAATATACGCATACCTTTATGGTAATATGTCACGGAAGTCTAGATGGACAAACTACAAAGTGGAAAATACTTTGTCCAACTATCCTCACCTCATCTGTAGGTAATAGTACTCTAGCTAATATATCTATAATATCCTGTATAGTGAACCTATGATTCTCTATCTCTAAATGTTTATGATGAATGGTATCTACAATATAATATATCATCCCATATGTAACAATATGATAATGAGGATTATCAACATATAAATCACAGTAATTGGGAAGATGTAGAGGAGGGGGTGTAGGAGTAGGATAAAAAGTGGGGTTTGTAGGTGGAGGTGGAAGAATGGGAGATACTAATAGAGGTGGAGAAGTGGGAGATGCAGTTTGAAATTGTATTTGTATGCCTGCAAACATGGATTGTACCTATGATCTGATCTTATCCTCCATCGTCACATTAATATTATGAGCTTCAACCTCCAAAGATTCTATTTTTTTATAAATACCCTCCATTATAGAAGTTGAAGAATGTGGTAAAACTTTTATCACAGATACAACTGCCAGGTATCCTCATACATGACCTGGGTGTTTAGGCTTTCCAAATGTTGCAGATAAAATATCCTGCTTCCCCTTAGTTACAAAGAACCCCTGTGTTCTTTTCTCTTTAAGAGAATTATTTATGAATTATTTAAAAAATTATGTAATGATTCAAAATATATAAAGTATTGAATTAACTTAAATAAATAAATAAATAAAATAAACATCATGCAATCCTCTCAATCACAACCCTCTATTCTTCCATAAGATATTTCCATTTTTTACTCATCCAAGCCCTCTTCCATTTTTCATGTCTATCCAGTGGTGATAGAGGGTCAACCTCTCCAGAGTTTGAAGAGTCAGCTCTTAGTTTTTGAAAATTTTTAGCCATAATTTTTTCTTCCAATAAATCATACCCTCCTTGAGATAAAGTATGAGGGTATATGTTTCTAGATTGGATGTCCTGATGAGATCCCCTAGATTGCTGTAAATTAAGAATAAGAAATCATTAATATAATAAAACTTCTAAAAGTTTACATTGCACTTATCAAAAATGATTTTTATCTTCTACTTTCAACAAATTATTTCCATGTGTCTTCATCTATAAAAGTATATATATCACATGGATTATTATGTTTCTTATTCCCAAAAATAAAATCATATGTGAGGGTTGATTTGAAATCCCTCCATCTCCTAGAAGCCATTGATAAATATTTCCTCATGACTCCTCTAGTGTCAGGTATATCATATGTCTTCTAATAAGAAGGGGGAAAAATATATTACTATAAACATTTCAAGATTAGTAAAATAATAACAAATGAGCTTACCAAAATGGTCTCCCACAATTGAGATAGTGTTACTTTGTCAACACTTCTCCAATCATTAAACAAAATATTGACTTTGATTTTACCCTGAACTAATACAAAACTCTTGAATTTTTTTGCATCAGGACCTCTTGAAATATCATTATCATCAAATTCTACCACTATCCTCTAGTCCTGGCTATAAGCAACTGATAATTTTGGGAAATGTGTGCTTCCACATTTACCAACCCTCAAACTATTCTTTGTCTCTATGGGAGTATATGACTCTTGTAATGAAGGATGAGGATCATCAAGAGTAGCATGTGCTTGTTCCTCCCCATTAGTACAAGTATTATCATCTCCAAAAGTATGTGTATGATCAATTGATTGATATGTTATTATCCTTTAAATTAAAGAAACAAACAATTAGTACACAAATATAAAAATTTAACTATTATAATACTAATGTAAATAAAAAATGAAAAATTATGAAACAAAAAAGTAAACTAAAACTTAACACATTTTTATTAATATTTTTTATAGGTAACTAAAATGATAAAAATAGTAATGATATATGAAATTTCACGTAAATGAATGAAAAAAAAAATCAAAAAATGGTGTAGGAATATTAAAAATGGTCCAACCTAATAAATCATTTTTACACAAAAAATAATATTTTTTCAATATAATCTTGAAAATAATTTTGTTTTTATTTAAAATATTATATTTAAAATAATTGTATTTCAAAAAAATCAATAAATATATAAGTTATGTAATGTTAAACATGGTAAAATAGAAAAAACTAAACTAATATAAAAAAACATTTTAACTTATTAGTTTTAATATGTGTTTTAATAAAGAAAAAAATTAACACATCTAACATTTTAGGAAATTTATAAAAGTAAATGAGAAATAATCATATGTTACCTATAATATTAGGAATGTACTAAAGGATTGTTTTCCCAAATTCCTTCTTCATGATCATTCCTTATGGCAGAAACCATGTCTAAGACATTCTCATCATTATTATCTATTAATATTTCTATAGAAGTAGGGATCTCACATAAACCAACATCTTTGTCAAGTTGATCATCAAAAACATATTGTTTTTTTCCTTTTAAAACAATATACCACTGCATATTGGATTTATCAAGAACATATAAATTTTTTTTGCATGTGTTTCCATTATAAAAGGATCAGCTGTTTCTTCCAATATATTGAGATTAACAAGTGTCATTCAAAATTCATCATGTCTGACACTATTGTTACCGATAAACCATTTGCAGTTAAAAACTAGAACTTTAAATTTAATGTAATCAGCCTCCCATATTTCTTCAATGACTTCATAATATGCACTTGATGGATAAATTGGGTTTTTGTCTTTAGAAATCGAAAAATGCATTTCTTCTATGAACACCAATACACCACTATTCTGAACTGCACTTCTATCATCCTGATCTTTTGTATGAAATGTATAGCCATTAATGTCATACTCAGACCATGTTATCACATTTAAACATGGACCACCCACTAACCAAATTAATGTTTCTGATGCATCCAATCTACCAAGCATATTCTTTTTAAACCATGGAAAAAAGTTTTGTTATGCTCATTCAAAATCCACATTTCTTTCTTCTTTAGATGACATTGTTTCAGCACATTAATATGAAATGTTATATATGTTTGAGAATAATCTATGTTATTAAAGATGAATAAATTTACTTTCTTTATCTATTCACCTAATAAAGATTTAACTTTCAATCCATGAATTCCCTTTCCCCAATAATTAACTCATTCATGGAGAGATGGAGACAAACCAATGTGCTCCACCATAGAAAAGTAGCTTGTACAAAACTTCACAACCTCCTAAGAAATATACTTTTCAACAATGGAGGCTTTATGCCGACATGGATTCTTAACATAACTCTTCAATATCCTCATATAAATTTCAAAAGGATACATCCAACGTAGATATACAGGTCTGCAAAGATTTATTTCTTGAACCAAATGAACCATTAAATGCACCATTATATCAAAAAAGACGTAGGAAAGTATATTTCCAATTGAAAAAGTATATAAATTTATTCAACTTGATTTTTTTTAAAGAATTCAGATCAATCAACTTATTACAAATTGAATTAAAAAAATAACACACCATTATGATAGTCTTTCTGACACTGATGATAAATATTCCACGCAATGAAACTGGTAGAAGTTGTTGCATCATGATGTGACAATCATGAGATTTCATACATGTTAACTTCAAATCCATTAAAGACACAAATTTATTTACATTTGAAGAATAACCCTATGAAACTTTGATATCTTGAAGATATTGAAAAAATCTAATTTTATTTTTCTTGGATAATGCATGACAAGCCAAGTGAATAAATGTTCACCTTCCATCAAGAGTGGGATCTAACTCCAAATGTATTCCTATTGAAAGTAATTAAAATCTTGCATTCAACCCATATTTAGTATTTCCTTTAATATCTAACAATGTTCCAATCAAGCTATCAAAGATATTTTTCTCTACATGCATGAAATTAATGTTATATTTCACCTCATAATATCCCCAATATGGTAGCTCAAAAAATATCAACTGTTTCTTAAAAATATTTTTATCATTACCAGATTTATGTGTCTTTCCAAATTTCACATCAAGCTTTTTCACCCTCTCAAAATACTGATCAGTGGATAAAGGTTTTTGAGAAATATAAAATTATTGTGATCCATTTAATTACTTTTTTAATCTTCTAAAAGAGTTATCCATAGAAAAAAACTTTTTATGACCCAAGTATACTATTTTGATCCCATGATTCAATTGATAATATGAAGTCTATTATTTAAAAATTGGACATGATTTATACCCCTTAACATTGCATCCAAACAAATTTCCATACATTGGGAAGTTATTTACAGTGAACATAATCATTGCATGCAGTTAAAAATATTTCATTTTATAAGAATCATACACCCTAATACCATCCTCCCACAAGATTTTCAAATCATCAATTAATAATGACAAGAAAAAATCAATATCATTTTTGGGTTGTTTTGGTCCAAGAGATCATTAAACTCAACATGAAATATTTGGGTTCATACAAAATTCAAGAGATAAGTTGTAAATTGCCAATAAAAAAGGAAATGAACTACATGTGTTACTAAGGCTTCGATATGGATTCATTCCATCTATACCAAATCCAAGTCTAAGATTTATAACTTAATTTCTGAATATAGGAAACTGGTGATCAATTTTCTTCCATTGTGGAAAATCAGCTGGATGACATATTTTTCCATCACATATCTACTCATCACCATGCAATCTTAAGATTTTTGCATCATGTGAATTAGAAAATAAACATTTAAAATGAATAATTATAGGAAGATACCAAAATACCTTGGTAGGGGTCGCTGTAACCTCTAAATCAGCCTGTGATTTTTCTTTTTACTTATACAGTGATGTACCACATTTAGGACACTCTGTCATAAATTCATATTCCTTCCTATATAGCACACATTCATTTGGGTAGACATATATATTTTTTACCCTAATCCCATAGTTCATAATATTTTCTTTGCTTTATAATGTTAATCAAGAATATCATTATCATTAAGAAGAATATCTTTCAAAAATTATAGAAAATCAATAAATCTTTTGTCACTCCAACCATGTTTCTCCTTCAAGTCAATAAATCTTAACACCAATGATAAAACTATAAAATCTGTATGATCAGGATACAATAGTTTTTCAGAATCACCATTTAGATGCTAAATTTTTGGTTATTTATCAATTTCCTCTACTTCAATATCATGAATCGTTTTTTCAATTTCATCAGAGTTACCATCTTGCAAAGCATCATCATCAATAGATCTGAAATTCTACCCAGTTTCACCATGACAAATCCAAGGGATCTAACTCGGATTAAAACCATGAAAAATTAAATTATTTTTGATCTCTCTACGTTTCAAATTATTCATATTTAAACATTTCAGTCATGGACAGAAAAAAATGTCATTGTTTGGAACATTTCGTTTAACAAATTCCAAAAAACCATAAACACCTTCCTAATATTTATCACTCATTCGATGTTTCGTAATCCAACTTTGACTCATTATTACCTATAAAAAATATCAAAAATATATATCTTGTTAAAATAATATAATTTTATATTTATATTAAATATTCCATAATTTGAAATTAACACAATTTTGAAATATAAAACAAATATATGAGTATTTGAAAAATATAACTATAAATTCTATACAATAATGGAAGATAAGTTTAAATATAATTGATAAATCATAAAAAGATATGCATGGAAATAATTTTAAAAAGAAAATATAGTTAGATAATCCAATTTTATATTTATATGAAATATACCATAATTTGAAAGTAACATAATTTTGAAATATAAAACAAATATATGGGTATTTGAAAATTATAATTATTAATTATATACAAAATTGAAAGATAAGTTTAAATATAAATGGTAAATCATAAAAAAATATGCATGGAAATAATTTTAAAAAGAAAATATAGTTAGATAAGCCAATTTTATATTTATATGAAATATGCCATAATTTGAAAGTAACACAATTTTGAAATATAAAACAAATATATGCATATTTGAAAATTATAATTATTAATTCTATACAATAATAGAAGATAAGTTTAAATATAAATATTAAATCATAAAAAGATATGCATGGAAATAAATTAAAAAATAAAATATAGTTATACTAAATTTTGGCATCAAATATACAGACTCATTGGGATATTAGATATGCACATGTTCATCAAGGTTGTAAGTTGTTTTGTTGAAAATGGACTCAGTTAGGGAACCATATAGAATGAAAATGAAATTGGTGTGGGGATAAAAAATATATTCTAATTCTCATACATGTAATGATATTTCCCTAACTTAACTAATTATTTACAATAATTCACTCACATTTTAATGATATTGTTTTTGAGAAATAAGATAGAAAACCACTATGTAAAAATAAATCAACATCCATTAGTGTGATGTATTATTAACCTATCATACTTTTTTTATGTCAGTGTAACTCATGGAAAAATCAATACATAAAGAATAAAACCCTTGAATCCATATAATAATTCACTCACATTTTATGTCACACTATAGTTTAACATATTTCTATGAGATGTGGTATATGAATAATGTCCAAGGGTTTCCACATGAAACCATCTTCTATAATTTATCACCATAAGTATACGATACTCTGTTTGAAGTATTTATTAATATTTAAAATGAAATAAATATAGTTTATAAGACATTATGTTGTAAATGAAACATGATAATATAACATGTTGAAATATGTTGGGTGTGTGTATAAATCTATATAACAGAACCCATCAAATTGAATGAAAAGCCAATGAAATAGGATAATGAAATATGAGATTGTATAACCAATAAAATAGTAAAAAATTAATTTCATGATTGAAATTAAAACTAAAATTCACGTATTAATGAAAACTTATATCGTAAAAAATATAAAAACCATCATTGTTCATCCATGAAACAATTATCAAGGAATGTTCATGGAAATTCAGAAGTACAATAGAACATTATTACAGCTTGTAAGAGAAAATAATGCTATTTTATGGATATAATTCCATGTTATAGCTATGGATTTAATGCGATAACATGAGGATATTAAAAAAATATGGTAATTCAATATTTTAGTAAATGAAATTGAAAAATGGAGAGTTAGGGAATTCGTGAAATTGAATGACCGAAAGTGAGGAGTTTGTAGCTTACTTTAGGGTTGTGAGTCGATCAGATAGATGTGCCAACAAAAAAGAGGATGAATGAAGCTAGAAATTGAGGTTGGATGCCACAAGATCGAAGAAATAATTTTAGGGTTTCTGCAGGCGAGAGAACCGAGTCTTCCATCACCCAATCAAAAAACACCACAATGACTCGAAATGGGAATTCATAAAATTTTAAATGATTTATCACATCGGTTATTACATAACCGACATGATAAATAAATTTTTATTATATTTTTCACATCAGTTATTCTATAGCCAATATGATAAATTTCTTTACCACGTCACTTATAGAATAATCAACATGATAAAGTGGGATACTTCATTTATCATGTAAGTTATAGAATAATCAACATGATAAATTAGGGATACTTCATTTATCATGTCAGATATTATATAACTGATGTAATAAACCAATATACATGGCTTTGCACGTCAGTTATAAATAACCTATGTTAAAAGGCTGATGTGATAAATACATTTTTTACTAGTGAACATCTATGAGATTGGGATTCAGTCTCTTATAAGGTTGGTGACATGGTTTGGAATCAAATTATAGAACAATCCTATGGGTTCCAATGAGTGGGATAATCATAGGAATACTGGATAGGGTCCATCCAATTGCTTTCTTGTGCTTTCCTAGGACATCCAAAATCATCCTCTCTTGATTGTATTAAAGAGAAGAATAAATAAAAATAGTGAAGTTTTTATTGTCCCCTAAGAATGAATACTTTATTGATAAAGTCAAGACCTTGAATTTGAGCTCAGGTTGATTAACACTTTAAAAAGAAGGATGGTACTTTGCATCAAAATCAGTTTATTTTTCCAAATTTCTCAATATAATTGGTTCCTTTTAAACAAATGTTTCATCCACCACATTATCTAGATTAGTTTTAGGAATGGGTATGAACTCAATATTTTTTTATTTCTTTAAGGGTTTTATTGATTGATGATCCTAAAAAATCATCAAAGGATATTTATAAAAGAGATTAAATCTAAGGAGACAATTTTCCATCATGTGAATAAAGTAAATCAATCTCATCTTGACTTAAACATCCTTTAAAAATTCCTTGATGTTCCTCTAGTTCATTTTCAAAACTACATATCCAATTCACCTCATGAAATTCCTCACCATCCCCAATTTTATAGTTTTCATTATATTTTTTATGTCGAGGCTCATGTTCCCAAATTTTATGTTCATGTTCCCATTCCTTACTCGTATGACCAAGTTAATTGTGGAGATGAATTCATGACCAAGGATGATTGGAATTTTTTCCCTAATACCTAGATTGGTATGATTATCAAGTAAAATGAATTTTGAAGGGTAGATAAACTTTTCAACTTTCACAAGAACATCCCTTAATACCCCCTTAGGAACCCTAACACTATGATCAAAAAGTTGGAGTGTGACAGAAGTTAGCTTGATCTCTTCAAGACCTAATTGGAAATAAAATTTATATAAAATGAGGTTAACATTGTCTCCTAGATCACAAATATATTTTACAACTTTGTTTTTTCCTAGTTCTACATTGATGTATGTAAAACCTATATCTTTCAATTTAGGAGGAATGCTTACCTAAATAGTGGTACTCACATTAATAGCCCAAAGGAATTGGTTTTTGTGTGATAAATTCCTTTTGAATGTACACACGTCCTTCAAGTACTTGGAGTATGCATGTATGGTTTGAATTGCATTGAGAAGGGGTATGTTAAAATTAACTTGTGAGAAAATATCCCTCAATATTTCATTTAGTTCAAGTTTAGATTTTCCTCTCGTGCATTGAGGGAAGGGAACAGGTTGTTTGATTTCTTGGTGAGGTTGTGGTTCTTGCATATTATCATTGGATTTTTCAGAATCTGAGGGCGGTTCTTCAAAATTTTCATGTGATATTGATTCTTTTAATGGTTTTAGATTGTTTTGTTCTGATTTTTAAATGGATTTACCACTTCTTAAGATATTCACTAATTTTAGTTGTTCATGAGAGGTTTTTGTGTAACTATATTCTACCCTTAAGGTTTGGGATGGGACAACCTGAGTAGGCATGCCTATATTTTCAGTTTTAATGGTTTTCAATTCATGTTTAAGGTATGAAACTTTATAATTCATTATTTACATTTGTTTACACCATTGTTCAACTAGTAGAAGTGGAATAGATTGTGTATGTGTTTGAGTTGATTGATTTATCCCAGGTGTATATTTAGGCTATTGGATTTAGATTGGGGGATGTTGGTATTGTAATTTTTTTTGCAAATGATTCTAAGTTGGAAATTTTTCTAGAGGGTAGGGGTTTGATCCTTGTGGTTGACTGGGTTATTGGAGGGGTTGTTGGTTATCTTTCCAACGGAATCCTGGATGGTCATTATACATTGGATTGAAAGAGTTTTGGTACAAAACATTTTGAAATTTCATATCATTAACCTATACTAATGGCCCTCCTAAATGAATATCATTTATGGAATTAATGGTTGGGTAGTTTTTGGTCTTGTGGTCATGTTTGTCACAATTTTTTCAAACATACCCAATGGTTTGGATTTCTTGGATATTCCTAAGATTTATCTCCTTGAACTTCCTAGTGAGTGAAACAAGTTTTTCCCTATGAATTTATTCTTCCTTAAGAGTGTGAATTCCATTATATTTGGGTGTCTTATCATATCAAGTTGATGTTACCCATGTTTAATTCTGTTTCTCTAGACCTTCCAGCTAATCGTAATCATCAATTGGGGCTTTGTTTTTTAAGGTTCCATTACACATCATATCGATGAACTATTTTTTCCTAGACCCAATCCTTCATAAAAGATTCAAAATTGTTCTAGGGTTGAAAATACATGGTGAGGTACCATGTTGAGTGTTTCATTAAACCTTTTCCATGTTTCATAAAATTACTCCCCTTATTTTTCAAAAAAGTTTTGGATGCTCTTTTTAATTGCAATTGTTTTATGATGGGGAAGTATTTTTTATAAAATTCTATTTTTATTTGGTCCCATGAATGGATTAATGCTGGTCTTAGAATATTTAACTAATTATTGGATTGATTCTTCAGTGAGAAAGGAAATATCCTCATCTTAGTTGACTGAAGTTTATGGGCACATGGTTTCAACAATGTCATTGAATTCATTGACATGAATGTATTAAATCTATGACTCTATCCCATGAAATGTTTTAAGGTGGTTTAAGAAAGGAGGTTTAAAGACATAGTGGGATTATAATTAGGAATAATTTCTAACGAAATATGGTTCATTGGTCCAGGATGGTGTGAGGTAGTCATTCATGGATTGATTGATTGCATTCCCCAAGTTAGGGGTTGCCTCATTTGGATTTCCATTTTGGTTCCCACATGGGATTATGAGTTGGTTTTGTTGAAGACCCTCCATTGTAATGGGATCAATTTTTAAATCTAGAGTATTAGAAATATTAGGATCTAATGAAGCTATAAACCTAGGTGTACTTGACTCCATAACCCTAGGACTATCCACCGTAACTACACATTTTGGTTGGTCATGGGTATAAGCGGACATGCACCAAGAAAAGTGAAAAAAAAACAAAGTAAAAAAGATAAGTGAAATTGAGATGAGAAAAGATAAATGGGGGAGAATATAACAATTGTATATATGAATTACTTGGGTCCTTAACAATGGTTCCAAAATTTTATCTTTCCAAAATTTACCCTATGGTATAAGTAGTCACTTGCAATACAGAAGGGGTTGTCGAATACTCATAGACCTAATAAGATCCTATAGAAAATAATTTTATGGATTATTTTGGATATGAAGTGAAAAAATATGGTTTTATATTAGATGTTTAAAATTAAAACCAAACAAACTAAGTGAATTTAATTTGGTAGAATGATTTGATCCTAGGTTGTTGCTAGGGGTTGATTGGATGAATTTCTTAAAATGGTTTCAATGTCTTATTTGATAATAATTATTTCAATGAAATGAGAACTTACCAAATAACTCATTTATTTATTTATTTCACTATCAAAAGGTTAATCACCTATAAACTTGGATGATCATTTTCATGAGATCTCCAAGGTATAGGATCCTTTTAGAACTCAGAATGTGTAACCTAAAAATTAGTGTGGTCAAAGGAGAAGGTAAATTATTGAACAAAAATCTCAATTAAAATAATTTTTTAAGAATTATTAGAATGAGAAATAATATCCAATACAACCAATTTAAACTTACATGTATCAAACCATAAGACATTTTACCCTCCATTGATGCAATGCTTTCAATGGAAGATGGAAGTAGACCCATGAGGGAAGAATTAAAGAATTTAAAACCAATTAAATAACAAACACTCCACCATTGTGTGAAGGATTTATTTATTAATTGTGATAATAAATTCAAACCTCAATGAAAAAATATTAACATGTTAACAAAAATAACATAAAATGAGAAGAATAAGAAGTTTTATTAAGAAGACAATGGTATTTGAGCAACTTATAATTGAACAAATGTGACTGCAACATCAAATTGGCAGCATGACATTACAATGAAAACATACAAAAATTACTTTCAAATACTCCACCATAACTACCTTAAATAAGAATTTTGAAATCCTTGTATTGAGACCCCAATATTCCAATTCTTCCCAATTAATGAGGGTAATCATAGGTGAGTATAAAGTTAAGGGGGAGTGGACTTTTCCACCTTTGAAAAAAAATCAGATCCAGCTTGCATCCACTCAATAGAGGTGTTGAAATGAGCTTTTATATGGATTAACTTGGGTGGTATATATATTAATAAATTGAATCATAGGATGTACCATAACACATTATAAAATTTTATACTATTTGATTTTTTTTTCAATGATATGATCCAAATAGTGGGATGTCAATCTAGGCCACAGAATCTAGCCTAGAATTTCATCTTCAACTTCGACCACCTATAACTACCTTAAAACCTCAGAATTATCTTTGGAAAATATTTAATAAAATTTCCCCACGATTTACTCTATATCTAGTTTATATTATAGCTTCATTGGTTTTGTGTCATGGCCATTACAGTCATTTTAGTGGGATGCTTTTCCAGATCACTTTACCCAAAATTTTCTAGGTTCAAGGACAAAGATGAGTGCCTTATAGTGTGAATTACCAAGTGATACAGAAGGAAGAAATGTTCCAAATGGAATGGGAAACCTAAAAATGAAATATTAAATTCAAATAAATACTAGTTTGTGGTTAAAAATGTGTGTCAAAATGTACCAAGTAATAGTTCACTTTAAGTGAGAATTACAATGATAATGTGAAATAATGTTCATATTTTAAAATTCACTAAAAATGGTGTCAATGAATAATGAAGAACATAAATATTGTAATATATAAAATGAATATTAGGCTCTTTTAGTGGATAATCAGTATTCAAGACCATTCCTAAGTATCTGAGTCATACTAAGGATATGTTCCTAATCTATGAAAGAGATTAGATGCCAGTCATCAAGGGATATGTAGATGTTAGTTTCCAAATAGGTCAAGATGATCTAAAATCATAGCCGGGATAAATATTCACTCTAAATGGAGGTGTTATGATCTAGAAGTTCTCAAATAAAGTCATGATTTTTTATTATGCATCATATTCTAAGTATATCATGGATTTTGAGGTAGTTAAGTAAGAAATGTGGATATGAAACTTTGCCCAAGATCTTGATGTGATGTTGATTAGAAAAGACCTCATCACACTATACCATGCCAATACTACAATAGTAGATCCTTTAAAGGATACAAGGTCACATAAGTGGATGAATCACTTAATTTAGAAATACCATATCTATATTTATTTTCTCAAAGAGGCGACGTCACAATAAGTAGAGTTTCTATGAAAGACAACATGGAAGAATTCTTAACTAAAACCTTAACTAAGCAGAAACATAATCATCATGTGAGATATAGTGGACTAAAATTTGTTTCAAGTTGGCTCTAGTCCAATTGGGAGTTTTTTGTAGTTGGTTTTCTAGATCCAACTATTTGTACTTTATATTTCATATATATTTGAAGAAGTGAATATAAATAAAATATATTATCACATATCATTCATTTTTGTGTGTTTATTTAATGTAATAACATCCTAGAGTATATGTCACATTGAAAAGGTTATAGAAGTTCCCCACCATGATGAGAACCTTGAAATTATATGAATATATTTTTAGATATTATTCTACGGGAATATAACATTCTATATGATGGGACACATAGTATGTTGACTGTCAGGTGCGAGTACTCATAAGAGGATGAGACTTCATATCATGAAGTTCACACTTGGTAATCTCAAAGATGGGAGATCATGATAATATAATCACTGATAATAATTCCATATGTTTTTGTGTCATTGGATATTCCTATTTGTGAGCATGTATAATGATCCATAGACTTAAAGTTTATTATTAATGAATGTCATGACTGATGCACTTAGATATGTCACTATGAATTATGATGACATATGTTCATGATGTAGTTGGGTATATTGGGTGCATCATGAATGATATGTAATTAATGAATAATTCAATGAAATTTTTCTACCTTCTATATTTATGGAATTTGGTATCCCAGCTCTTTGATTGAAGTAGAACCATCAGACTAAATTCCATGGACATGATGTATAGACGAGTTCATTTTAGATAGTCAAAGGATTCATCAAGAATATAGGTTGATTTCATGGTTGTGAAACCTTCTTGATGAGATATCATGACAAGGATATTATATTACACAATTGGTAATTCATCTATGGTTTTTTTGCGACATATCTTCTTCCTCTATGGGATTCTTAACCCATTTCTAGATAATAATCATGGACTTTATGCAAGCTCACCTAATTCCACTGATGAAGAGGCCTAGAGGGTCACACATAAAGTGTTTCCTTTGTTATCGGTTAAATATTAAATAAATATTCAATAATTGGAATAAATATTATTCTCTAGACCAAGAATTAATAGTTATTCATATTTTATTTATCGATCTAAAATATAAAAAAATTATTCGTAAGGTAATTATTTAATTACGTGAATACGTAATATTTATTTCTCTAATTATTCACATAATAATAAATAATAATTTATTTATTAAATAAAAAATTTATTTAGTTACATGAATATTAAATATTTATTTATTCTCCAAACTGTGAATAAAATGTTTATTTATTAAATGAATAATATTTATTAAATGAATATTATTTATTTAATACTTATTCAAGTATTCAATAAATGTCGAGGAGGATAAACAAGACCGATTTTGTCTGGTGATAAATATTTATTTACCAAAATGTGAAATAATATTTATCATTGCATGGGTTAGTGCACACCATGAAATAAAATAAAGATATTATTATATTGCATGACATGGGGTTATTTATGGGTTTAATTTATTATTAAGGGACTTTGTGCAATTAATTAAATATTAAACCCTAACCATAGGTCTATAAATAGACTGCTATGTCATTTATGGAGAGGTTAATCATTGTGAACAACATTTACTGGTGTAAATTAAGGTTTTCCCAATGGTTTTATGCCAACGGTTTGAACAAATAGTTGATATATTGGTTTTAGAGAAACCTTTACCAACGGTTTGTTGAAACCGTTGGTATTTTGATTTTAGAATGAAGATTTCCCAACGGTTTACTCAAACCGTTGGGAAATCTTTGATTTCTATAATGTATACCAATGGTTTTAAAAAAACCATTGGTAAAGAATAGCTTTCCCAACGGTTTTTAAAAACCATTGGGAAAGGTTTCCCCCAAATACACAGCGGCTCCAGCTCCCTCGTCTGTGCGATTGCAACCCTAATCCAAAGCTCTCCTGAAGCTATCTATTTACCCTAGGTTGTGGAACTCCTTCCACTCTATAGATTCACATTCAATCAAGAAATTTTTTATTTTTACACTTAAAATTAGTAAGTGGTACCTTATTTTTAATGTTTTGCATATTTGTTTTGTTTTCTGTTTTGATTTGGCCTAAACCAGAGTTCCATGCGGTCTGTCGCATGGTATACCAAACATTTTGATTTGTTTTATATTTTTGTTCTACACTTCAAGTGTCATGATTGTGTGAATCACTTTTATTTTAAGTCTTCACAGCCACTCATTCTGTGTGCACATTTCATGAACCACAAGAACTAATGGGTGCTGGTGAGATGTATCCCCACTCAAATATGGTAATGGGTTTGTTTAGTCATATGGTCTCTAGGTGGGTAATGGATATAAGGATGGTCCATGTGAAGGGATTGGGGATGGTTGGGGTAGCGGTGTAGATGGTTTTCCATTTTTTAGTGGGGTTTTATGGTAGTTTCTACGCACTTTAGTTTAGTTGAAAATTGGATTTGGATTTTTTATTTATAGTTTTTGTTCAAGGAATAATGGGAAGGGTAGTGATATTGAGGATGAATTGGCTTTTGGTTGGGTGATGGATTGGAATTGTGATATTGGTTGGATTGGGTATAGGTAATTTTCAAGGTATTATATGGGTATTGCCTCCCCTAAACACCCCCACTCCCACCCCATGGACACCCCCACCCCCTTGGACTACCCCCACCCCTGGACACCCCTCACCCCCATGGACATCCCCCCTCCCCCACCCCCCTGGAAAACCCCCCTCCCCCACCCCCTGGACACCCCCATTGGATATCCCCCCACCCCCTACACACCCCACCCCCTTGGACAACCCCCACCCCCTGGACACCCCACCCCCTAGACACCCCTTACCCCCCATGGACAACCCCCCTCCCCCACCCCATTGGACACCCCCACCCCCTGGACAGCCCCCCACCCCATGGACACCCCCACCCCCTTGGATATCCCCCCACTCCATAGAGACCCCCACCCCCTGGACACACTCCACCCCCTGGGATAGCCTCCCACCCCCTTGGAAAGCCCCCCCCGGACTCCACCCCACCTCCTAAGTGCTTGGACCAATTTTTAAATTGGAAGTAACCATATAGATGATTTCTCCTTTCCTTAATGATATTTCCTAAGTGACCCATAGAGACTTATAAATTTATTTTGTCATGTTTTGATAAATTGAATGAGTTGTTTTGAATGAAATGGATAATTCATGATGGTTTTCCTTTCTTAATTAATAAAATGGTTTTAAATAAGATTACCCCAAGAGGGGCTTCAAGAGGGGTAGGGGGGATGTCCAGGTGGGGGGGGGGCTGCAGGGGTGTCGGGGAGGGGGGTGTGGGATATCCAAGGAGGGGTGTGGGATATCCAGGGGGGGTTAGGGTGGGTTGTCCAGGTGGGGGAGGGGGGTGTGGGTTGTCCAGGGGGTGGGCTATCCAAGGGGGTGGGGGGGGGGGGTGGGCTGTCCAGGTGAGGTATGGGGGGTATGGGCTGTCTAGGGGGGTGGGGGTGGGTTGTCCAGGTGGGGGAGGGGGTGTGGGCTATCTAGGGAGGGGGGGTGGGCTCTCCAGGTGGGGGGTGGGATGTCCAGGTGGGGGGGGGGGGGGGGGCTATCCAGGTGGGGGGTGGTGGGGTGGTGGGATTTCCAAGTGGGGGTGGGGGTGGGGCTGTCCAGGTGGAGGGTGGTGGGCTGTCCAAGTGGGGGTGGTCTATCCAGGTAGGGTGGGGGGGGGCTGTCTAGGTGGGGGTGTCCAGGGGGTGGGTTGTCTAGGGGGGCTGCAGGGGGGGTGGGGGGGGGCTGCAGGGGTGTGGGCTATCCAGGGAGGGGGGTGGACTGTCCACTTCGATACTCTACAAAAAAACATGAATCACATATAACCAATGTATTCACACATAGAATTTTCTTGAAGTTCCACACCAACACTCACTCTTACCCTTCCAAGAAGAATTAATCTCTACAAATAAATCTCACTCAGGTTCTTATCCATTATCCATATTGATCTCATAAAAATTTAACATTCATAAAACTCCACATCAACTAATGATTTAACAAGGCTCATACTCCCATGAGTAGTGTCCCATCAAAACTTGGATCATATGCCTAAACAACATACATAGGATCATATTTGACACACACAAATTTTTTTTTAAACATAGAAAATACTATATTTACACCTTGTATCACAATCTAGAATTAACTATCAGCTAGCCTCTCAAGGCATCAATAAGCCACATACCTAGCTCAAAATTTGGAGGCGTGTTTATAATTAGGTGTGTGTTTTTTAGAATTCATGTATGATATTTAGAGTGGAAGATAAAATCTAATCCACATATAATATTTTGAGGTGTGTTTACAATCAGGTGTGTTGTGATTTATATGTATGATGTTCATGGTTTACAACAACAGTCTTCTGGGTCATCTATAATAGGCTTGAATTCATGCTACAATTGGATAGATATTGGATTATATGACCCTAGTTTGGGGGTGGACACCACCACCCCCTTGGACAACCCCCCACCCCCACCCCCTGGACACCCCACCCACAAGAAAATCCCCCCACCCCTTGGACACCCCCACCCCCTGGACACCCCACCCCCTTGGACAACCCCCTGGACACCACCCCACCCCTTGAACACCCTCTCACCCTCCCTGGATACCCCCACCCCCACTGGATAGCCCCCCACCCCCTTGGACAAACCCCATGGACACCACCCCACCCCCTGGAAACCCCACCCCCTGGAAAGCCCCACCCCCTGGACACCCCCACCCCCTAGACATCCCCACCCCCTTGGAAAACCTCCCACCCCATTGGACAACCCCACACCCCTTGGATAGCCCCCCTAGACACCACCCCACCCCTATGACACCCCCATCCCCTTGGCAGTGTATGTGATCACTCAAATAATCTACTAAAATAAAAAATTTATTTGATCTAAAATTTAATCAACTCCTGAATAATTATCCTCCACAAGTGTACATGATCTTGTAAACTCATGTATAGTTCTTCAAAGATATATTGTTATAAATATAGTATTTTTTTGTCTTTTATATTAGGATTCTCATATAGAGTAGTGTGTCAGTTATGGTTTCATATAAAGTGAACAATTCTCATTTACTTAAATATATTTTTGATGAAACTTAAATCTTATTGAATTGATTTTGATGAAATAACTTAAAATAATTTCTTTTTACAGAATGGATAGAAGTTGGATGTATGAAACCAATCGGATCTCAAGCGATTTTCAAAACAATTTGGAGAGCTCTTTAGATTTTTCATTTCACAATGCTTCAAATAGTGGTCACATACACTGCCCATGTTACAATTATGTTGGAAGACCTTGGTTGAGATGTGAAGAAGTCATCTACCACATAACCAAATATGGTTTTCAAGAAAACTACTATGTATGGTATCACAATGAGGATAAAATGAAATATCAAATTGATGATGATCCAAATGAGAGGGCTGGATTGGAGAATTTGTTATATGACTGGTTTCCATTTATTTGTCATCACGAAAAAGAAAGGATTCTGACCCAAGAAGACTTTGATATGAGCACACATGATTCATCTAATGAAAATGATGATTTTTTCAGGGTGAAAAAATTTAATGATGCTACCACGAATCTAGTATATCGACAATGCGGTAAAATGAAAAAGCTGGAATTTTTAATCCGATTGTTTCATGGGAAAACTATGTATGAGATTTCTAATACTGCCATCGATTAAATTCTTACCTTCTTTAAGGACTTACTTCCAGATGATGTAGATATTCCCTCAAACCACTATATGGCATAGAAGTTAGTTGAGGAACTTGGATTTTCAAGAAACAAAATTCATGCTTGCCTGAAACATTGTAGTTTATTATGGGAGGAAAATGTTGAACGAAATGATTGTATAAAATATGTCACATCCCACTGGAAGAAAAATGCCGATGGAACACCATCCCGTGCACCACAGAAAGTAATGTATCACTTTCCATTGATCTCCAAACTCTAGAATCTTTTTATGTCTAATGAAATATCAATAAAAATGCGATGACATGATACTGAGAGAAAGAAGAATAATGATGAGTTGGTTCACCCTGCAAATGGATTTTCATGGTAGAGATTTGATTCTCGATATCCTAATTTTACAGCTGACATATGTAATGTGAGTCTGGGTCTTTCATGTGACGGTTTTAATCTGTTTGGGCAGATGCTTACTTCACACAACACATAGCCAGTTTTTATACACATTTATAACCTTCCCCCATGGTTGTGTATGAAAAAACCTTTCACTTTCTTGAGTATACTCATATATGGACCTTATGATCCCAACAATGATATAGACGTATATATGAAACCTTTAATAAAATAGTTGAAACTTCTTTGGGATGTGGGTGTGCGCACATACGATGCATGTTTGAAAGAAATATTTCAGATGCGTGCTGCGCTTATATGGATGATCAATGATTTTCCTGCTTATGAAATGATGTCTAGATGGATCACGAAGGGAAAACTATTATGTCCTATTTTTATGAAGAATACACGATCTATAAGAATGAAACATCATTGCAGTTTCAGTTTTATGGGACATCGATAATTCTTTCCAATGGACCATCCATATAGAAATAATTGTCGAATATTTGACAATACCGTGGAGACCGTTGATCCACCTCAGCATATGTCTAGAATTTATGTGCTTAATGAATTTAAATATTTCAGTTTTTCATTTGGGAATGGTAAAATGAAATATGGAAAGAGAAATAATGTTTCCCCTGAAACCTGTTATAATTCAAAGAAGAGAAGTATCTTCTTTGATTTTCCTTATTGGTCAACGAATTTGTTACATCATTGCTTAGATGTAATGCACATTGAAAAAATATATGTGAAGTGTTGCTTTCAATTCTTCTAAATGTTAAGGTAAATACAAAATATGATTTACGGTCTCGACATGACTTGGTGGATTGGGGCATCAGACCAGAATTGCATCCTGTGCGTATTAGTGAAAATAAATGGCAAGTTCCATGTGCTTCTTATGTTATGAAACCTATAGAAAAAAAAGAAATATCTAGAAGTACTAGTGACTATTAAATTTACCAATGGCTATTCAAGAAACATATCTAAATGGGTCAACAGAAGAGAGTTGAAGCTAAAATCTTTGAAGACTCGTGATTATCACATCCTTCTACATGAGTTGATTCCAATAGAAATATGTCATCTTTTTTTCCAATAATGTAAGGGTGACTGTTATTCGGTTGTGCCATTTTTTTAGAGATCTTTGTGTTAAGAAGTTTTCCAAGTCTTTCTTGTAAAAAATGTTGGCAGATTCCCCATTAATTTTGTGTGAGTTAGAGAAAATATTTCCTCCATCATTTTTCACATGCATGCTACATATGACTGTCCATATTCCAACTAAAATACTTCTCAGATGACTTATTTCTTTTCATTGAATGTATCCAACTGAAAGAAATATGTACACATTAAAGTCTTATGTCCGAAACTAGAATCATCCTGAAGGTTCTATCGTGAACGGTTACTTGGCTCAAGAATGTATGGATTTCTTCTCTATGTATTTTTTTGATCTTACTACAAGAATGAATAGACCAATGAGAAATGAAGAACAATACAAGCAAATTAAACCCAATTTTCCATAACTTTCTCAAATAGTAGGAATTCCTAGATCATATATATTGACAACATTAAGCCTTAAAGAGCGGGAGATGGCACATCGCACAGTTTTGTTCAACTGTGATTTGTTCGATGACTACATTAGGTAAGTAAATTGAATATATGTATATCTTACATATATATCTATTAAACTATTCCTATTTTTATCTACATGGAACATAAAGCAATGATAAATAGAAATCATCGTTCTTTATCTTTGAGAAGGAGGGAGACTTTTCATAGCAAAGAGTCTTCTGCTTGGTTAAAATTGAAGGTAAAAATATTACTATTTAAAATAATTAAATCAATATTTAATCAAGTTTAATATTCATTTATATTTTAGGTATTGAGTTTTTCTGCCGACTTTGTCTCTGAGGAAATAATAGATTTTTCTTTTGGTCCTAATACCGTGGTTCGTGACTGTAAATCAATTATTATCAATGGGTACAGATTTATTATCACTGAATGAGCAAAGAACATGAAAAAAAACATGATGGTGTTATGGTTACCACCAAAAAATACTATTATTCTAGTAAATCAGATAGTAGATCATGATTTGAAAATGTAGGTTATTATGGAGTCGTTCGAAAAATAATAATATTGGATTATTATTCTCATGGACGAGTCATGATGATGAAATGCCAGTGGTTTGATTTGATGACAAGGAAAAGCACATTTATTGATGATTGTGGATTTCGAGTAATTGATATGAATCACAATCTTACTACCGATGAACCATATGTATTGGAATCATTGGAGAAACAAGTTTTATGTCAAAGACCATCTTCAACCTGAATTTGGCGTCATGATTAAAGTAATTACAAGATATATTTTTGATGACGATGATGATGGAATTGACACCATCCCTACTACCATTGGAAATGATCCATTTATTACTTTTGATGACTCTAATATCTCAATTTCCAGAGTTGAATGTGAACCTGAAGTTGTGGTGGTAAATATATAAAATCATCCATGTTCTCAATTCTTTTTGTTTAGCTCAACTTGGGTTGTTAAGGTTGGTACTATTCAAATTGATTTAATATTGATTAAAAATATGTTGTATTTGACTTGACTGTTATGTGAATTTTCAATGTTTATTGGTTGAAATTTTATTTGAATTGAATTTTCTAATTTGGAATTGAAATTTATTCAAACCTACGAAACCAACATTTCTAACTTGGTGAAAATTTCAATGCTTTATTTACCATGTATAAAATTAGTATAACTCTAAGACCTCCCTTTATCATTTCACTAGATAATGAACATGATGGTTTGTATTCTTTTTCAAAACATGTATAGAAACTTACATCATCTACCTAGGCCAAAGAACCATCCTACTAAGTAATTAAATTTCTTTATTACATCTTGTACGATTTATTGAATTCATTATATATCTATTCAAGCTCACCTAAAAAAATGGATAGTTAAATTATCCATTAATCCCCCTATTCCCTCTCATTTATTTTGTTTTTTGTGTTACACATTAGTTATCCTTTTCTAATTACTTCCATATTTGTTTTAAAATGAAGGAAATGCAACCAATTAAAGAGAGGTGATGAAAAAATATGATGGACAACAATCATCGCATGACTGAGATGGGCGTTACACCACTAGTGCCTGTAGTGAGTATTTTATTTCAAATATATATGTTTAAATAATATATAATGTCGTGTGATTAATTTTTTTTTAAACATTTTTTCCGGATCCACCTCTTAGGCGACAATTATTTGATGAGAAATCTAGTAGTGGTTCCAGTACTTAGGGTGTTCGTACAAGGGGGTGGTACGAGAGCTAGGAGATCTGGCCGACATACCCGATTAGACCCTGCCCCTCCCACTGACATACCATCTATCCCACATTCTGATCTCGGTGTGTCGTTAGGGACACATGGGATATTTAGGCCTCCCATGTTTTCACCACCCTTTATATCTGAGTCTCCTCACCCCTCTTTATCATATCCGATGATGATTCCTACTCCCCATCTAGTATTCAGCCAGCCATCCATGCCATATTCTTTTACTTATACTTCCTTCTCTCTGAGCTTTTATATTCCATCTTCTTTGACTCCTGCTCCACCAGATTCTGCCCCTGCGGAGCATACATTGGGACCCACACCACCTGCACAGGGTGTTCCTTCAGTTTCTACAGATCCAGTGGTACCCATTGATCAGACTGCCACAAGTATATTTATAGAACCCTAAGAATTTTTTATACTATTATTTATTTTTGTTATAACATGTATCGATAAAATATTTGTTTTTATTTCATAACAGATACAACTATTGATAGGAGGCGGGGGCGGTGGCGTACACACATGCGTGCGGTGTGGAACCGCTGCACACAGTTGATGGTAGACTACAATGAAGACAGTCAGATGATTGAAAAAATAAGACAACAATGTCGGAGTTTTTTGGCGATGCTTGCCAAATACTCCGACATCATTCCTGTCAGCCCTCTCTCATAGAGACAGTTTCCAAATGAAGTCAAGGATAATGCTTGGGCATAGATATGGGTAAAAAAATATGTTCTATTTAATGTAATATATTATATTTTGTATTTATATGAATTAATATTTTGGTGTCATCTTTGATTTAATTTCCTCAATGGCGAGGGTGCACGACCAGCATGTCTAAAAGATTTAGGTGAGCTTTGGAGAGCCTATAAGCACGAGTTATATATTGGTTGGAATGCTAGAGTTGGCACAGAGTTAGAGGCAATCCCTATTGTGGATGATTATTTGATAGAATAGTATTGGAAGATGATTACTAATTGTATGACTATCCAGTTTAAGGTATTAATCACATTTGAGATATTTAAATGAAAAATTTCATGTTTTGTGTTAATACTATCTTTTTCATTATTTAATTTTATTTAGGAATCATCCAAAAGAAATAAAAAAACATTAATTTTAAAAAATACCTCCACACATTGAGACGTACTATGATGCTAGATCATGAGAGGAAGCAGGTATAACAGTTGTTTATAATCTTTCTTTACGACTTAAACTTTCTATTGTTTCTTCCACAATTTATTCGATTGCTAAAGTTGTTATATAATTTTAGTTATGAAATTAATTATTGGTAACCTATTTTTAATTATGGTTTCCTATATTAAATTTCATTATAGAGGAAAAAATTGAATATTTAAGGACATGTGCCTCGATCAAAACTGTTTTTCTCGAGTCAAAGGAAGAAAGATGGAAGTGCGGTTAATGAACCGACTCAATAGCAGATTGTAAGTATCACTTTGTTGATTTCAAATTTTAATTTATATTTTGTAACTTAATAATCTATTTATATTTGTAATAGGATGATTTAGAGGCCCTTGATGCCCAGGAACCTGATAATTTTGGGCCAAACGATCACTTACATCAGGTGTTGGGAGATGAGTACCCTGGCAGAGTACGCTGCCGACCTGGGAAGAGTATAGTCCTGACGAGGTATTGGACCTCCTTAGGTATGAGTTTTAGTGCCATCGAGTTCTAGTACCTTAATTCATAGGCAGAACAGGCTGAAAAAAGGGCCACAGAGATGACAGAACAGTTTGTTAGGGAAAATACTGCATTTATGAAACTGATGGAAGTTTTACGTACAAAACTTCTACTAGAGGCTATCACAAATTGTGTTGAATATATGTCGTCAATGTGTTATATATATGGTGCACCAGATGGCAGTTGTAGTGGTGTTCAAGATGATGGTGAGGAGGAGGCCGAGGCAGAGGAGGAGGATGCCGAGGAGGAGGTCGAGGCAGAGGAGGAGGGCGAGGAGGAGACTGAGGTGGAGGAGAAGGAAGAGGAGGAGACCGAGGCGGAGTACAAGGGCGAGGAGGAGGGTATTGAGGAGGGAGGGGATGATGATGGGGATAACAATGAGGATGGGAGTGAGGTTGATGACAACAGTGATGATAGTCATGGTGATGCGGGACAGATTGATCCGTTAAAATTTTGACTGATATTACTGACATTTAATGTTTGATGATTTGTTATGCCTGTTTGTGCATGTGCATATTTCCTTTAATTTGATTTCATATTATTTTGTTTGATTACTTTTATTATGTATTTTAATGATATCTTAATTTATGTTATTTGGATTTTTGTGATTTTTATCACGTTGGAAATATAATATATTTATCTATATTTTATTAGTTAATGAGGAAGTTTTAAAATGCTTATTTATTTCTCAAAAAATTCAATGAAGTTGATACTATGTTTTTAGAAACTCTACATTTCACTATTTTAAAACATTTAAGTATTTATTTTACTGCAACTTCTACGGTTATCCGATTTAAATGAAACATGATTCTATGGAAAGATAAAATGTTTATCTTGATTTCATTAGTTTACATAAAAGTCTAAAAATATCGTTTGAATGGACTTTTAATTACTTGAAGTTATGATATTCTGTTTTGAAGTAGCAGTTTTTCCAGAATTGTTTTGCTTATGTTTTTTTAATGATTTCGGGATCTGTAGATGTTGGTTTTAATTGATTCTTTTTTTGTTAGAAAGATAATAAGTTTTTCTACAAATCATTAGTTTTTACCAAAGTCTGAATCTTCTATTAAGAGCCCTTAAAAATTCATTTAAGTTTGTCAAAACATTCTGTCCAGATTTCTTTCAAAAGTAAGGTTCATTTTTATTTCAAAAGTAAGGTTCATTTTTTAAGGTTCATTTTTATCAAAAGTAAGGTTAATTTGTTTTCAAAAATAAGGTTCATTTTTATCAAAATTGAGGTTCATTTTTATCTCGAAATTATGGTTCATTTGTTATCAAAAGTAAGGTTCATTTTTATCTCAAAAGTATGGTTCATTTGTTATCAAAAGTAAAGTTCATTTGTTATCAAAAGTAAGGTTCATTTGTTATCAAAAGTAAGGTTCATTTTTATCAAAATTAAGGTTCATTTTTATCAAAAGTAAGGTTCATTTTTATCAAAAGTAAGGTTTATTTTTATCAAAAGTAAGGTTCATTTTTATCTCGAAAGTATGGTTCATTTGTTATCAAAAGTAAGGTTCATTTTTATCTCGAAAGTATGGTTCATTTATTCTCAAAAGTATGGTTCATTTGTTATCAAAAGTAAGGTTCATTTGTTATAAAAAGTAAGGTTCATTTATTATCAAAAGTAAGGTTCATTTGTTATCAAAAGTATGGTTCATTTGTTATCAAAAGTATGGTTCATTTGTTTATCTCACAAAAGTATGGTTACTGTTCATACCCTACGTTACTGTTCATACCCTACATTACTGTTCATACCCTACGTTACTTTATTGTTCGTTCCGAAGTTTTTGTTCGCTCCGAAGTTATTGTTAGCTCCGAAGTTACTATTCACTTGGAAGTTACTATTCACTCCGAAGTTACTGTTCACTTCGAAGTTACTGTTCATTCTGAAGTTACTGTTCATTCCATGCAATTTTTTAAAAATTGATTTTCTGCAAATATATGGATTATTTTTTAACGATTTTTTGTGTGTAAAATCCTCATTAAATATAAGTATTGTAATGAAAGAGTTATTAATGTTTTTGGTGCTATATTTAGAGAGAAAATTTAATAACGTTCTTCAACGTATTTTACAAATAAATTTGGACGTTTCAAGATTGTTTAAATTTAAATGTTTGAATTTAATTCCAGAATTTGCTGCTAGTTTTCAGGAACTGTTTTGACTTTGTTTAAATCATTTTAAATGGATTTAAAATTCTGTTTTGAATCATTCAATGATTTTATTATTCTGGAGATTTTATTGGAAGACTTATTCAAAATATTTTTAATTACTCTATTCGATATTTTATTCTACGGGAATAAAGAAGAAACGGTTATGCTATTTTCAGGGAGATATTTATGGGATCTTTTTACTTGATTAGTTTTGAATATCCTAAGGAAGCGGAGTTGCTGCAACTGTTAGATATTTTTATTCTCTATATATATAGTTCTCTCTTACAGGAAATACAATACAATACAAAGAGAAAGTGCTGTGAACTTTGAATCTGCTGTGCATTTGCAACATCCTGTTACACTCTGCTTCACCACCTGCTCGGTCTCTCAAGCACTGAATTAATTCTGCTTTGACTACAATTTCATTGACGAGACGTGCTGAACTAAACCTCAAGAACCAGTACTTGTGCTTTAATTTTTATCTTCTCTTTCATCTGGTTTTGAGTATGTAACACTACTTCCCATCTCTCACATGCACTCTTATTTTTTTGTTTATGCTTTTGCACACAAAAGCATTATTTGTTATTCTTTTTCTTCGGGTTTTGACTCCTGGATTCTAAAGTCAGGATCTTATGGTTGTGAATCCTTGTATCTAAAGTCAAGATTGTTTGGGTTGTGACTCCCAGTATCAAAAGTAAGGTTGTAAGGGTTGTGACTCCCCACACAAAAGTCAGTGTCGTGGTTATCCCTCCACTAGAAAAGGATTTTGTAATTGGGTTATGATTCCCCTTTAAAAATCATTTTTAGTGCACACGTATCTCTCGCCGAGTAGAGAGGTATAAGAGTAGAGTAGACCCAATTTGGACCGAACTACTATAAAAAACATCCTTGCGTTATTTAATTTTTATGATGCTAATTAATTTTAATAATTAACTTTGATAATTAATTTATTTGATTAAAATTTTAATCTGGTCTATTCACCCCCCCTCTAGACCATCTGCCATTACCCTGTCCGACCTAACAGTGCCTGAATATATGTCTGATTAGGTTGGTCACATTATCTTTATTTCTTTATATATAAATAATAAAACATTACTTGATGATTTTCTGTGACTGATTCACCCCTCCCTTGGACACCCCACCCCTGGACACCCCACCCCCTTGGACAGCCCCCACACCCCCTGGATAGCCCCCACCCCCTGGACAACACCCCCACCCCCTAAACACCCCCACCCCCTTGGACAACCCCCACCCCTGGACAGCCCCCACCCCCCTGGACACCACCCCACCCCACCACCTGGACACCCCCACCCCCCTGGACACCCCATACCCCCTTGGATAGCCCCAACCCCCTGGACATCCCCCACCCCCTGGACACCACCCCACACCCTGGACACCCCCACCCCCTGAACACCCACCCCTATAGACAGCCCCCACGCCCTCAACATCCCCCACCCCCCTTGACACCCCATCCCCCCGGACACCCCCACCCCCTGAACACCCCTACCCCCTTGGACAGCCCCCCTGGACACCCCTACCCCCTTGGATAGCCCCCCAACCCCCTGGACAACACCCCACCCTCTGAACACCCCCACCCCTGGACACCCCACCCCCATGAATAACCCCACCCCCTGGACACCCCCACCCCTCGACACCCCACCCCCTTGGATAGCCCCCAACCCCTGGACAACCCCCACCCCCTAGACACCACCCCACCACATGGACACCCCCACCCCCTGGACAACCCCCACCCCCTGGACAGCCCCCACCCCCTGGACACCCCCACCCCTTGGACACCCCATACTCCCTTGGATAGCCCCCAACCCCCTGGACATCCCCCCGCCCCACTGGACACCCCAACCCCATGGACATCCCCCACCCCCTGGACACCCCTACCCCCTTGAACAACACCCCCAACCCCCTGGATAGCCCCCACCCCTGGAAACCACCCCACCTCTTGGACACCCCACCCCTTGGACAACCCCTACCCCTTGGACATCCCCCACTCCCCCTAGACAACACCTCGCCCCCTGGACCTCCCCACCCCCTAGACACCCCCACCCCCATGGATATCCCCCACCCCCTGGACGACCCCCACCCCTGGACACCCCATCCACCCGAACACCCCCACCCCCCTGAACACCCCTACCCCCTTAGAAAGCCCCCCTGGACACCCCCTAACCCCTTGGATATCCCCCACCCCCTAGACACCCCCACCCCCTAGACACCCCACCCCTTGGACACCACCCACCCCTGGACACCCCCTACCCCCTTAGATAGCCCCCAACCCCTGGAAATCCCCCACCCCCTGGACACCACCCCACCACTTGGACACCCCCTCCTCCTGGATACCCCCACCCCCATGGACACCCCCCCTGGATAGCCCCCACCCCCTGGACACCCCTACCCTCTTGGACAGCCCCAAAACCCCTGGATATCCCCCACCCCCTGGACACCACCCCACCACCTGGACACCCCCACCTCCTAGACACCCCCACCCCCATGGATAGCCCCCACCCCCTAGATAACCCCCACCCCTGGACACCCCTACCCCCTTGGACAATACCCCACCCCCTGAATAGCCCCCACCCCCTGTACACCACCCCACCTCCTAGACACCCCCACCCCCTAAACACCCTTACCCCCTTGGACAGCCCCCACCCCCTGGATAGCCCCCACCCCCTAGACACCACCCACCCCCTGGACACCCCCACCCCTAGACACCCCACCCCCATGAATAGCCCTTCACCCCTTGGACAACCCCCCACCCCCTGGACACCCCCATCCCCCCATACACCCCACCCCTTGGACACCCCTACCCCCTTGGACAACCCCCCTGGACACCCCTTACCACCTTGGACAGCCCCAACCCCCCAGATAGCCTCCCCACCCCCTGGACACCCCCACCCCCATGGACACCCCCACCCCCTGGACAACCCCCACCCCCTAGACAGCCCCCACCCCTTGGACACCCCCACCCCCTAGACACCCCCACCCCCTTGGATATCCCCCAACCCCCCTAGATAGCCCCCACCCCTGGACACCACCCCACCACCTGGTCACCCCCACCCCCTGGACACCCCCATCCCCATGGACAACCCCCACCCCCTGGACAGCCCCACCCCCTAGACAGCCCCACCCCCCTAGACACCCCCTACCCCCCTGGACAGCACCCCCAACCCCTAGATAGCCCCACCCCTTGGACACCACCCCACCTTCTGAGCACCCCACCCCCCTGGACACCCCTACCCCCTTGGACAGTACCCCAGATCCCTTGGACAACCCCCTCCCTGGACACCCTCTTTGTTCCACTCCTACATGAAAAATGGGGGAGTATGAACCTAAAATGGCTATTCTTCCCCCACTAAAAAACTATTTATGTGCAAAATGCAGAGTGAATCTAAGTGTCATGGGTTAATACTTACAGGTAATTTCTGTATGTGTATGAATTTTGTATGAATTCATACAAAATTCTATTATTCAGAATTCTGTATGAATTTTCTATGTGTGTTTGGTTTGGTATAGGTGCATAGGTAGAATTCTATATGAATTCTATATGTGTGGTTTTCTGCAGGTGCACAGGGGGGAGGCAGCCCTACTGCTGGAAGTGCATTGCTACAGGTTCATAAGGGGGATGCTGCAGGTGCACAAGGGGGAGGCAGGCTTGCTGTTGCAGGTTCATAAAGCCTATTCCAATGTTTGTAAACCATTGGAATATGTGTGAAAATAAAACATATACCAATGGTTTCGTGCAAACCATTGGTAAAATACCAACAGTTTACAAACCGTTGGTATAGATCCTTTACTTGATTTTTTCCCAACAGTTTGTGAGGAACCGTTGGTAATAGTCTATACCAACGGTTTAGAAACTATTAGTATAGACATGAATTTTAATATTTCCAATGGTTTTAAACCATTGTTAAAGATCCATACCAACAGTTCCAAGAAACCGTTGGTATATAATCTATTCTGCAGCCATATCCCAACAGTTCTCATAGAACTGTTGAGATATGTCTATCCCCATGGCTCCATAGCCAATGTTTTGGACAACCGTTGGCAAAGAATTAGTTTCCCATAGTGATTCCTATCAATTTACTCCTCATCTCTTCCTTACAGGACTGATAAGAATAAGAGATAATATTTCAATCCCAAAAGAACATTAAGTGATGAAGATGAGAAATGAAAGATTATAAATATGTTGCACTAGCACCTAATGTTTCTTTAATGTTGTTTGAAGATCAAAGGATCACATGCATATCAAAGGAGCATGTGCGGATCACTGCTAGAGGGGATCTACTTTGGTTCCTCATGACATAATAGTGATACACCGATCAGGTTCAGATGATCAACACCATCAATGAAGAAATATCTCAAGACCTAGGTAATCTTTCTTTTTGTGTTTTAAATTAATTATAAATTAATGTGAAAAGATCCCCTCTCTTTGTTCCAACTAAATCAGTTGTCAGTACTCTTTAGATTTTTGTTTTGTTGGTCATGGAATTCATGTCATGTACATTGCAGATGATCTATTGAATAAAAAAAAATCAAGTTGTCTATAGGCCCAATATGCACTTCCTCTATGTCCAAAACCATCAAAATCAACCAAGGAGATACATGGGTTAATGGTGTCATGCTGTAACTTGAGCTAGTTCTTAGATTAATGAGTTTTTACCATAGGTCCAAGGTTGGTTTATCTTCCTCTTGATAAAACCAATAATTATTGAAAACTCATGATTATGTCACTTATTTATTTTATTTATCAAGTACATGGTTATTTATTTATTTATATGATTCATTTTTATTTGGTTATAAAATGTGATCCCATAAATTAAATAAATTAACAAGCCTAAAAGATTAAATAAAACAAATTTATTATGTATATATTATTTGTATCAGACATGGTTAATTAATTATATAAAATCCATATTATATTAACAAGAATTTAAAGGATAAAATAAATAATATATATGAATAAATATAAACAAAATCCCTTAGGGGAAATATTAAGTTTTTTATCACTATCCATTACTTGTGTTAGAGTGAAAATATAGTTCAAAGTACTTGTATGCCCCTCTTTAGGATGCTTTCAATTATTGAGGATTTTTAATGAGAGTTTTGGGTCAACTTAACCTAGTTAGCATAAAGGGTTGATTTACTTAAAAAGACATGGTGTAACATGGAGGCAAGATTTAAGGAAATATGATATCAGGATTTTAGTATCAGGGAGTCCACTAAACATATCAAGGAACTATGAGTTAATGCGGCTGGAAATACTGCCTATATAAATACCTTTGAATAAAATTTTCAACCATTATTTGTATTATTTGAAGGGAAATATAGATCCTTACCACTAGAATATCAATTTCATAAGATATTTCAAATACAATGGTGAGGTATATTGGGATTTTATAAGATAGTTGGGTACTGATAACAGTAATTTATTACATCATACTTGGTAAGCAAGATAAAGTACTAAAATCTATTTATTTTTTTTATAGAAAATGACAAGTCATTTGACCAAAAAACTATCCCTATGATCTATATTAGATAAAGAAAATCCCCTTACTGGTGCTAACTTCTAGGAGTGGTACAAGTTCTTGTTAATCATACTATTCCAAGAGAGGAATTTTTACATGTTAAAGTCCCTAGTTCTCACTAATCCCTCTAGTGAGGCAAATGAGGAGGAGCATTCTGTCTTCTGGAAGCACATGGATGATGCATGGATGTCCAATACCCAATGTTATCATCCATGATCAATTAGATCCAGAATCTTCATGAAGATATGGATGCATACACCATGTCATCTCATCTCCATGATCTTTATTAGGAGAAGGTAAGTCAAGAGAGGTAAGAAATATTTAAGGCACTCTTTACATACAAGCTTGGAGAAGGTTCACTAGTCATACCTTGTGTAGTCAAGATGATTTGAAACATTGGGCATTTGGAAATTTTGGGTTTCATGATAATCAACTAATTGTGAACATATGTCATGACCTGACCTACCGAGGTCTGACCCGTGACTATCCTAAGCTCACCTCCAATAGGCCAGGGGCTGGCGACCAGTGCCGAGTAGACGTATCTTACAATTGGGAGGAATTAGCCTAATGTACCCATACACATGCACACATATCCAAGCCCACACAATACTGAAATGTAAAACAACTAAAACCAATGCATGCATACATCTAAGAACCCACAATAGAGTATGACAGTAAAGTACTAAAAGTAGAAAAAGGGGCCAAATACAAGACCAACCAAAACTGTAGAGAGTCCAACCTTCTCAGAGGGTGAGGACTAAGGTCAAATATAAGCTCTTGGTAAACACCTTAGTCTAAAAATCTCCATCTATGCTCCAACCAAACCTTATCCTCCTAGAACACTATCAAATGGGCCATCGTCTGCATAAGACATGCCACGTGCAGGAAAAGACTATGTAGGGCTGAGTATAAAAATACCCAGTAGGACACCCCGAACATAATAAACATGAATCACCAAGTATAGTAAGATAAATACAATATATAAAGATAAATGTATAATAGAAACACCCAGATATACCCAAGAAAGACACCCTTCCATCAGGTGGTCATAATCAACTACCATCCACAGGTTCTTCTTGAAGCAATGATGGTTCTAGGAGAACATACTCCACAAGCCATTCTATCATAGAATACTCTTGATGAATAGACCTATATCATTGGTCCCCACCCATGAAATCTCACTAGTCTAAGAATAAACTAATACTCAGATAGGGGGGTTCACGCCCAGAACCACTGGGGGACACCACAAAACCAATCTGGATCAACCCACCATGTAAGGGATCGTATGCTAATGATTCCATGAACCCTAACAATACAACCTTCTAGATGGAGGATCAAATCCCCGCCCAATGAGGTCATGGTGATTCCACAAACCCCTCCTAGGGTATAAATATGATAAAGGATTGCACTCCAGTCTCACAGAGGGACACCACAACTCTATCCGAGACTCGACCTCTAGAAGGGATCACAATCCTATGACATATATGTAATGAATCACTTTACACTCTAAGGAATGGACTTATGGAACACACTAAAACTATATTATTCCAAACTAAGGAAACAAAAATCTACAAACACTCTTGAGGGGGGGGGGTACACTGTGTGCACTAGGGTTACATAGTGTGTCTAGCTATACCTAAGTCTTCCCATAAAGTAAAGCCTCACATGAAATGTAATTATCAAAATAAATTACATGTAGATGAAGTAGAGAAAATTTAGAGACACACGACACACTGCCTGTGTCACCTGGCCATGTTTGTTCCCTTGACCTGCCTGTGTACCAACCCGTGTATAGGTGGCCATGTCCGTCCCCAAGTACACAACTTGCCACTGGTCATGTACTCCTTCCAATGTTTTTGTACCCTTTTAGGTACACTCTAAGAATCATGGAGTTGTCACATGTTGTGTGACCAAGTCACATGGCATGTGATACTTAACTTGTTGGAAAAAAAATCCCTCAAGATAACATTGATGCATTTTTGGGTTGATTGTGTTTGTTGAAAAAGAGGGTTTTCTTGGTAAGTTGTCAATTTCCAGAGATATTTTTGACAATCTATATTGAAAAATATCCATGAAAAAGGAATGGATGATCTGGAGGTGATACAAAATGATGTATACAAGGTGATTCCTTTTTCCAGTGTTTGCTAAATTTTTGGGTCCAAAAATTGGAGAATGGAGATAAGTGTTTTTGGAAAAGGAGGTTGTGATCCAGCATCAAAGATTCGTGTAAAGTTTCACACCATGCATGTTTTAAGATAATAACATCAAAATATGGCAAAGGAATGGAATATGCGCAAGTTATGGAGCTATGTTAAAGATGAGGTTGCACGAACATGAGACTAGCGCGCTTAGGGGAGAAGTTGCATGCCTTGCACATAGGGTCATCAAAATGCCTATAAATAGGAAGGTACCCCCTCATTTTGTAGAATCTCAACACTTAGAGAAAATCAGAGCTCTGGTCATGGAAGTGGTGAGGGCGCACAAGTATTGAGTTACTCAGAAGTTGCGCGCCAGAAGGGTGTTGCACGCTAATATTGAGTTGGGTTTAAAAAGGGTGTATTGAACATGTTTGGATTAGTGTGAAAGTGGGTTTTCTATGATAAAGGAAACAATTTAACTCCATGATTAAATTATCATGCAATTCAACCTAAGTTTTCATGAAATTTGGTAGTTTCCCAGTACATCTGTGGTAAAACATTATTCATCAGTGGGAAAGTGATAGAAGAGAATTTTGTTTAACAACAAAATAAGATCAAAATGGGAAGTTGTTTTAATCCATCTTACCCTGATTCACCTCCCTATTAGGATATTTTACCTTGTGAACATAAAAATTGGCATCAAATCCAAAGGTTAATATCTATTTCTCTCTCTCAATGGAGGTCATCAATCACAAAGGGATTATGATCTTCGATGGGAATAATTTTCAGCTATGGAAGAATCAGATGCAACACTACTTCTGATCTTTGAAAATGGATGTGTTTATAGCAGAAATGCATGGTATTTTATCCAACATTAACAATGGTGCTTTGTCAGAAGATGAAAAAATAGAATTAGATGCTGACTTCAAAGCAATCAATTTATTAGGGGGAGCCCTATCCAATGCAATCTATATGAAAGTGATTTCATGAAATACATCACATGATATGTGGGAAAAGTTGCTAAATATTTATGAGGGTGACTCTAAAGTTAGAGAGGAAAAGCTATAGGATTTTTGGAATAAGTATAAAGATCTGATAATGAACCCAAATGATTCTGTTGATGCATTATTTGATAGGGTAAATTTTTTTGTGGATGACATGTGTGGTCTTGGAAAAATTATTAAAGATGTTAATATTGTCAAGCACATCCTGAGAGGACTTACACCTAGGTTCAATCTGAAATTTTCTATATTGGAGGAAAAAGATCTGAAGGAGCTAACATTGGATAGCCTACAGAGTACTCTTGTTTCATATGAGATGAGAAATGAGAAAATTGAGTCTGTGAAAAAAAGGAAACCCAAAGAAGTGGAATTTAGGGCCATGAAGAAGCTCGCCATTGATGATTATTAGGAAAAAGAAGAGACAAACATGGTAATTTTATTCATTTACTCAAATCTACAAATAGGAAAAGGATAGTTCAAAGGGAAACTTCCACTTTCTTGCTTTAGATGTGGAAAGGTTTTTTATCTTGCAGAAAGGTTCCCCAATAATTTCTAAGAAGATGATAAGGATGAAGTTAAAATACCTATGAAAATTTCTTCAGCCTATGTGAAAGGAAATAAAAAATTTTAAGAAATGAAAAAGAATATTCTTTCACAAGAATGTGACAGTTCAGATGAATCTAAGGTTGAAGTGATAGAGAACTACAAAGATCGTGGAGAAAATGATATAGTGGAAGTTATCGGTAGTGCTCAGTAAAAGTAAGAAACCGAAATTGATGAAGAAGAAGTTGAAGGAATAATTTATTTATAGGCTGAGATCAAATCCTCTCTAGAGAAGATATATGTTATGAGATAAAAAAATAAAGAAATCCAACAAAGTGGTTCATGATGAAAAACTTTATATGCAATAGCAGGAAGAAGAGAAGCCTGGGATGATAAAAGAAATTAAAAAACTTAAGTCTTCAACACCAGAGAGCTCAGAAAAGTTTGTTGAGTATAAGCTCAAAATCAAGGAAAAAAAAAGTGAAATTGATAGTTTGACTAACACTAGAAGGGATCAAATCAAACGTATCAAAGAACTTGAAGAGAAAGTTGTCAGTATATGATGAAAAGTTACAGATCAAGAAAAAATCTTGAATCCAAATATAAAATCGGAAAATCAAATCACTCATAAGATGGAAAAGTTGGAAGTGGAGAATAGAGGTCCATAAAAATAGAAGCAATAGACAAATATAAATGATAAGGTTAGTATGGGGATTGATCATAAACAGAAACTAGGCATGGTTGAAGCCATACCGCAAGCACCTACTCCAGGATTGAAGATTGATTTGGGTATGAAGCAGAATCAAAATATTAAGAGAACCCAAGGGACAACCAGTGGTGAAAACGTGACATATAGAAATAAACCTTAGATTAGGTGTTATTACTGTGGAAATATGGTACATTCAAAAAATGTGTGTTCCATAGCTAAGAGATACCGAAGGGCACAAGAACAATAGTGGTATCCAAATAGATCTCAATAATCTAGAATATATTTTGAGAGACATCATTTTTGGTGAGGATGATTTGGGAACATGGATAGATATTGTACATCAACCATGTAGAGGAATGTTCAAAAGTAGAACCAAAGATGTCGCAAACAGAAAATCAAAGAATCAACAATTGAGATAAAAATGAAAAATCGATTTGCAGCTTTGCAGGATGAAGCTGGTCCATAATACTCTGAGGGGGATCAATACTATCAGTATATAATGAGTATAAAGTAAAAATCATGGATCAAAAAGAAAAGAGAATAAAATAAAATGGTTACAGAAATTTACCTTAAAGCACCAGATTTTTCTGGTGTATGGATCCTTGATAGAAATTTCACATCCCATATGATAGGAAATAATGATCTTTTTAAAGGCATAAAATATGATAAAGAAGGAGTTTTCAAGTTTGGAAATGATGAAGGCCTGAAGATAATTGGCTCGGTAAAGGCCATGTTTTGGGGAAAAGAAATTAGACGTGCTAATGTCTTAGTAGTAGAAGTCAACTATGTAACTCAAGGCATTCTATATGGTTTAATAAGAAGATATGTATCATAAAAGGAAGATATGGTGTAGTTGTTATACAGGGAAAAAGGAAGATCATACTCATATGTGCAATGCATTTCAACAAGTGAAGATCATCATAAATACATACAAAGAAAAAGAACAGAAATTGACCAGAGTGCTTGAATTGGTGCATGATGATGTAGGTGGAACTATCTCACCAAGATCCATTGACGAAAAGAGATATTAAATTATTTTCATTTATTATTATAGAAGAATGGAATGGTTATTTTTCAGTACCTATAAGTTTGATGCGTTCAGTTGCATAAAACAATATCAGAGGGAATCTGAAAGGATTCTTGGGCAGAAAATTATAAAGTTTTGTACTGAAAATGGTATAGAATTCAAAAAAAGTAAAGTGGAATATTATCTCAATAAACATGGGATAAGGGATAAAGTTTCTTTAGTGATAACTCCTCAACATAATGGAGTGGTTGAGATGAGAAATCATATCATAAATAACATGGCCAGAATGATACTTATTGAAAAATACCAACCTGAGAAATTTTGGAAGGAAGCAGTCTTGACATCGGTCTACATTTCTAATAGGGCTCTATTATATCCAAAGGAAGGAAAGAATTTGTATGAGATGTGGTATGAAAAAATACAACATTAAAATACTTTTGAATCTTTGGAAGTAATTGATTCATTATAAAAAAAACACAATAAATTTGAGTCACATGGAGATGAGGGAATATTCCTTAGATACTCAAGAAAAACCAAAGCATATAAATGCTTTAATAAGAGGCTAGGAAAAGTAGTTGAGAGAAATGATGTCATTGTAGTGGAAAATGAAAATAATATTCAACAATATAGTGAACAGTTTCCTGATGAAAGTGATGAGGAGGTAAGTAATACAGGGGGAGAAGAAGTGGAATATTCTAATTCAAAATAAGATACTGATGATGAGAAAGATGAAGTCAAGTCTATATTTTCAAAGAAGAAAAAAAGTAGAGATGAAATTGAAAAGAAAAATATCATTGGTGATTAGAAAGTTCTAGTTCAAAAAATAATAATGAAGTCATTACAATAGGCATATTTCCTGTCTTAGGTAGAGCCTAAATGTTTTGTCGATGTCGCTGGAGATGAAAATTGGGTTCAGGATATGAATAAAGAGCTTGACCAAATTGAAAGAATCAAACATGGTATATTTTTTTGAGGATGATAGATAATAATGTCATTAGGACTAAATGGGTCTTTTGAAATAATATGAATGAAGATGACATGGTGATTCAAAAAAAAACTTGACCAGTGTACACAGGTTACTCCCAGATAGAGGGTATTGATGTTGATAAGACATTTTCACCTGTTTCAAGGCTGGAGACAATCATATTATTCTTTCCCATTATAGTTCAACAAAAGTTCAAAGTTTTCCATATGGATGTAAAGTCCATATTTTTTAATGGGGTTCTAGAAGAAGAAGTGTATATTGAGAAGTTGGATGGTTTTCTCATTCATGAAGATGAGAAAAAAGATTTTCGACTAAAGAAGCCGCTATATGGGTTGAATTAAGCACCAAGAGCATGGTATTTGAGACTAGATCAGTATTTGAAGAAGCTTGGCTTTTAGCATGGTGAAGTTGATTATAATCTATATGTAAATAATGATAGTAATAAAAGGATGATGGTGCTAGTTTATGTCGATGACATAATATTTGGTGGATCAAATGAAGCATAGTGCAGACAATTTTTTCAATTTATGAAAAGTGAATTTGAAATGTCAATGATTAGTGAGATAAAGTTTTCCTTGGTTTATAGATGACATAAGGAAGGAATGACACATTCATTTCTTGATATAAATATTCCAAGGAAGTTCTGAGAAGATTTGGAACAGATAATTCCAAGGAGATGAAAACTACGCTTGCTACCTGGACGAAACTATAAAAATATGATGATGGAAAGGAAGTTAATATCATAGAATACATGAAAATCATTGGAAGTTTACTATAATTGACATCAACAAGACCTGATATTGTATTTTCCACATGCTAAGAAGTGAGATATCAAATTAATCACAAGAAAATCCACATGCTTATAGTGAAAATAACACTTTAGTATATCAAGGGTACTATGAATTTCGGTTTGATGTATAATGAAAAATCTTATCTAGAGTTATTAGGATATACAAATGTAGATTGGGCTGGTTTAGCAGATGATAGGAAATCAACGTCCGAAGGTTCTTTCTATCTTAGTGGATTGTGAATTTCTTGGCTAATCAAGAAACAATATTTCATTTCATTGAGAACCACAAAATCTGGATATATTATAGCTACTCAAGTGTGCATGTTGTTATTGTGGATAAAGAAGTAGCTTGATGACATGGGAGTTGAAGTGAAGTCTTTGATCGAAATCCACTATGATAACTCAAGTTCCATCAATATTAGAAAAAATCTATTCCATCACTCAAGGAAAAAGCACATTGAAATAAAATATCATTTTATCAAGTTGAAGGTGGATTAAGGGCTTGTGAATTTAGAGTATGTTCTACAGAACTACAGGTTACAAACATTCTGAAAAAGTCCTTACCCAAAGAAGCATTTGAGAGGAATCGACTGGATCTAGGAGTTTAGTCAACTCCCCGCACTTGAAAAGGTGTGGATGTAGAACCCCCTCTCCCTGAGGTATGGTTTGTTTTTCTATAATGTACTGATCATTGTTCTTTACCCTATTGCAGACCAAAAAGGAGTGACCTTTGGTTTTGTTGAAAAAGAGGGAGAAAGTGTGGTTATTTAAAAAGGGAGAAAATGTATTAGTCAAGACATGGGGAGAATCTGATAGGTGGAGCATTAAGATAGGGGAGAAACAATATAGTGAGAGTAGGAGTATTAAATCTGATGATGATAGAAGTGCTTGATCAAAGATTACAAATCAAGATATCTAAGGTTCATGATTAAAGCAAATGAGTGGTTTTGGAATAGAATGAAGTGATTCATTGATTAACTTTTCATATTACTCTTTTTTATCACACCGAGCATGGCTCATGTGGGCTTAGAGTATGCGTTGAATAAATATTTGATCGCTATCAAATTTCAAGAGGTGAATGGTGGTATAAGATGGAATATTTTGTAACATTGTATCAAAATTTTAAGAGTTTCCTTTTGAATAGTTGTTAACAAACCCAAAGTGGGATATTTTGTGGGAAAAAATCCCTCAAGCTAACATTGAATCATTTTTGGGTTGATTGTGTTTATTGAAAAATAGGATTTCTATGGTCAGTTGTCAAGTTACAGATATATTTTTGACAATCTATGTTGACAATGATCAATGATAAAGGAATGAACGATCTGAAGGTGGTACAAAAAGATCGTATAAAAGGTGGTGCCGTTTTCTAGTGTTTTCAAAAATTTTGGGTCCAAAAATTAGAGAATGGAGATAAGTGTTTTTGGAAAAGGATATCATGTTTTAGTGTCAAGAAGGCTTGTAAAGTTGTGCTCCATGCATGTTTCAAGACCAAAACATCAAAATATGGTAAAGGAAGGAAGGGTGCTCAAGTTATGGAGCTGTGTGAAATATGAGGTTACACGAACGTGAGATTAGCGCACTCAGGGGAGAAGTTATGCGCCTTGCACGCAAGGTTATCAAAATGCTTATAAATAAGTAGATACCCCCTCATTCTATAGAATCTCAACACTTATAGAAAATCATAGATTTGGTCACATAAGTGGTAAGGGAATGAAAGTGGAGAGTTACTCAGAAGTTATGTGCCAGAAGGGAGTTGCATGCCAATATCGAGTTAGGTGTAAAAAGGGTGCGCCGTGAAAGTTTGGAGTAGTGCGCAAGTGGGTTTTCCATGAAAAAGGAAAAATTTTCACACCATGCTTAAAGTATAATGCAAGTTAACCTAAGGTTGCGTGAAATTAGGAAGTTTCCCATTACATATGTGGTAAAGCAGTGTTCATCAGTGGATGAAACTGGGACATCAATAGAGCATCTACATACAGTGAAGGATGCATTCATTTTAGATAATGAAGGTACCTACAAGTCTATAATCTATGAGTGTATATTCCAAATAAGTAGTGTTCACACTTCATTTGAGAGAACAATGATCTTTCAAATTGTGTTTGGTTGTAAACTAGGAGGGGCAGTGAGTTCGCTCCGAACTTTGTAAATGATAGTGCGATTTTAGTGGATTTGGTATATTGACACATTACTAGTGTATGCTCCTTGGACGTATCCCAGTGAGGGTGAACCAAGTAAAATTACCGTATCTTGTTTATGCTTTAATTTCATTTCATACTTTGCTGTGAGAATGAGTGAGAATAGAGTTTGTTTAACAACGAAACAAGATCAAAAGGGGAAGTTTTTTTAATCTGTCATAACCAATTCACCCCCCTCTCAGGGTATTTGACCTACTGTACCTAACATAACTTTAGTTAGAACCCTAGCACCACAACTAGGGGGCCCAAATGGTGTGTAATCCTGAAATACATGTTGTGCTGCTTAGGATTTTCCAGATCTGTTGGGATGTCTTCCATGCCATCCTATACTTCATCGGTGCTACCTCCCTCACCAGAACCTGTAGACCAGGGTTTGGTCGGTCATTACCAACACCGATCGACAAAAATATGGACTTGAATCTACTTGAAAATATCCTCATAGATCCACCATCACCATGTGTCAAAAACCAAAAAGAACAAAACCCATAATATGTTCTGATTCATTTCCAATCATACAATGTCGCCATTGCACCTTGATCCCACCATTAATAATGAATCTCACCCATGGTAGTGATCCATTGTGGTGAATAACGGTCACACAATTATCAAATATTGGGAATTTCATCAAACCATGGGCCAAAAAAATGCCTACGATGAACGTGTGAAGAACAGGGGAAGAAATCCAAAATCCAACAAACATGGGGAATGAACCTCAACCTTTTTTTGTTCATCCTTGATCTATTTTCATATAAAAAGATAAAAAAATAGGAATAAATCAAAATAAATAAATAACAATTCCATCAATTTAATTCTATCAATGAAGCGCATATCAATTTTATTCATGGAATTGATTCTTGTTTATTCGGGATTAAGAAATAGGATAGAAATAAAAAAACATCATACCTTGAGTTTGGATCGATTGTTGATGAAGAAAAATTCTATGTTTCTATCGTCGATGAGATCCATTAACTCCATAAACACAACGATCCACGATCCAATCCCGATCCATCGTCATTCTCCAAGAAAGCTCTCCAATAGCTGTCTGAATTTCTAGGGTTTGAGTGGCCAACCCTGAGGAATTTATATTACTATAACTTATAAGAGAAATCAATTGATGCACCAAATAAACAAAACAAACAAATAAATTTATTTTATTTATTTATTCCCATGATGAATTTTTCACAAATGGCCCACACTGACAAAGTTTATGTCATGCCTAGGGTAAAACCGATGTTCTGAACTCAATGGTGCCCTCCTATTTCTAATTCAGGGCCCTATTCAGGAGTTATTCCACCTTTTTTCAGGAAAACTATATGTTTGTGCTATTTAATATATTTAACATATTTCAAACATTTATTACAGGAACACTGGGCCTTAGAATTGTATGTCATCTCAGCACCTAGTCTTGAAAATAATCCATATAATATACAAAATATAATACATGGAAAATCCAAGTCATCAAATTCTCCCTAACTTAGGGATTTTTGTCCCTAAAAAAGAAAAACCTACTAAAAAAGAAGAGGGTAATGGGATTGCATCTGGGTCTCCCACTCCCAGGTGCTCTCTTGAAGATTCTCGTGCTGCCACTAGACACACATAAGGAGAATCAATATCCCATGAAGGATCTTCTCCTTATGATCCTCGATATCCACTGGGTACTTTGCAAAGGTAGCCCTATTTTCAATGTCTAGATCACCCCATTTGATAACATGTGATGGGTCATGTACATGCCACCTCAACTACGACACATGGAAAACTCAGTGTACCCAATCTAATGTGGTGGTAGAGTTAAGCAGTATGCCACCTCACAAACTCTATGTTGTATCTGAAAGGGACCAATGAATCTTGGAGATAACTTGTCACTGTGACCAAATCTCCTCAATCCACATTGATGTGATACCCTCAAGAACACATGGTATCCCTCCTAAAACTCTAGAGGTGTTCTTCATCGGTCTTCATAAGACTTATGATGGCTCTGTGAAGTCATCATCTGCTCCTGGATGATTTGAAACTTCTCTGTATTATCTATCACTAACTCCAAGCCCATGAGTGATGAATCACCCGGATCAGTCCAACAAAGTGGTAACCTACAGGGAAGCCCGTACAAATCCTTGAATGGTGACATAACAATGGAGTAATGGTATCTGTTTTTGTATGAAAACTACACCAAGGGTAGGTGATCCTCCCAACTATGGCCAAAGTCCAACATGAAAGCCTGCAATATATTCTTCAAAACCTGAATGGTTCGCTCTGTCTGGCCATCAGTCTAGGGGTGAAACACCATGATCAAGCATAAATAATTCCCAAAGGAATCCTGTAATCCACTCCATAACTGAGACATGAAGCGAGCATCACGATCATAGATAATTGTTGAGATAACTCCATGGAGTCAAACTATCTCCTGCACATAGAGGCATCCCAAACTCTCTACCGAACTCTGCTCTCGAATAGCTAGGAAGTGAGCTGACTTTGTGAATCAGTATATGATAACCTAGATGGTATCATATCCCCTAGATGTACATGGTAATAACTTCACTAATTTCATGATTTTCCCATCCCACTTTCACTCTGGAACCTCAAGGGGTTGGGATAAATCCATTGGAACTTGGTTCTTGGCCTTCACCTACTGACAAGTGAAGCATCAAGAGACAAACTCTACAACTATCTTCTTCATTACTAGACAGTAAAACTAACATCAAAGTTTCTAGTACATATTTTACACACCTGGATGTATCTCAAAATGGGATGCGTAAAACTCCTACATCACCTTGTTCCGCAATGTCAAAGGTACCATAATCCATTCTCTAAAAAGGATAGTGTTCTCCCCACCTTTATAATATCCATAATTATCATTTATAGTGTATATATGAGTACATAAGGTCTCACATTCAGTATCTATACACTGAGAATCCCAGACATGCTATAAAAGCAGTTAGGTAACAACCATTTACTGAAGATATAAAGCACCATCCTTATCCATGAATGAAAAATGTAATGAGGCCTAATGCTCCGACCCCTCGACCAACAATTGAGAAAAAGATATCCTATTGAGAGCATTTGACACCATGTTCCTCTTCTCATGGGTATATACAATCTCAAAGTCATAGTCCTGGAGGAAATCTATCCATTTCCTTTGTATCAAGTTAAGATCCTTTTGCGAGAAGATATAATTGATACTTTTGTGGTAAGAGTAAATGATAATCCGCTCACCGATCAGGTAGTGTCACCACATCTTCAGTGTGAAGAATACCACTACTAACTCAAGATCATAGGTCATGTAGTTATTCTTGTGAGGTATCAATTGATGAGAACCATAGGAAATAACCACCTACCTATACATCAAAACACTACCAAGTCTGTTCCCTGATGCATCACAGAACACTACATACTTGACACCCTTCTCTAGAAATCTCAAGATGGGAGCACTCATCAACCTATTAATCAGATCCCAAAATCACTGTTGACACCTTTCCATCCACACAAAAGGATTCCCCTTTCAGGTCAAAGATATCAAGGGTGTTTCCACTATATATAAATCAAGTATAAACCTCCGATAATACCCTGAAAACTTAAGGAAACTCCGCACCTCGGTAATACTATTGGGTGGATCCCAAGAAAACACTGCCTCAAAATTTGTAGGTCCACTGCTACTCTAGCCTATAAGATGATGTGTCCCATAAATTGGACCTCTTGAAACTAAAAATGACACTTTGATAGCTTCCCATGAAGTTGTTACTCTTGGAGTGTGTCCAGGACCATCATTAAGTGTCTCGCGTGCTCCTCCTTGAACATTGAATACACTAGGATATCATCAATGACGACCACCATGAACCAATCTAAAAAGGGCTAGAATATTTGGTTCATGAGTCCCATGAACACTTCTAGGGAATTCATTATGCTGAACGACATCAAAAATTACTCATAATGACCCTAATAACATCTGAATGTCGTCTTCGGTATATCCTCATCCCATACTCACAGTTGGTGATAACATGATATGAGTTCAATCTTCAAGAACCATCATGATCCTCTCAAATAATCAAAGAGGTCTTCGATCCTCTATAGTGGATACCTATTATTCATGGTCACTAGATTCATGCACCAGTAGTCCATACATAACCTCAAGCTCCTGTACACCTTCTTGGAGAACAACAATGGGGATGCCCATAGGGAAACCCTGGGTCTCATAAAGCCCTTCTCCCGCGAGTCCTCTAACTGCACCCATATCTCTCAAAGCTCTACAGGATCCATATGATATGCTGGTGAAAATATCGATGCCATCCCATGATACAAGTCAATGAAAAACTATAACTCTCGGTAGGGAGGTAAACCTAGTACATTCTCTGGAAATACTTCCTCATACTCAGCCACCATTATAGGAAACGAATATCCCAAATCATCCACTACTCCAAGATTCATTCTAGGAAATTGGTGAGTAATCGACTACACTATTCTATGTTTGAGATCTTCTTACTCTTCCAAGGTTTCCTTTTTATCCACAAAGGAAAATCTATTCTGTCATTGCGTACACACCGTATCCACCACCTAAAATAGTCAATCTAGGAATGAATTGTGGATAGCCATTCCATACCTAATATGAGATCGTAAGGCCTCATTATTACTAAAAATAGATCCCATATAAAACTATTTCCACTAATCATTAGATAAAACTATTAACATAAGTTCACAATTACCGAGTCACCACCTGTCAGAGTCTCCAACCACAAGGGTCGAGTTGATGGCTCAACTGAAATGTATAAGTTTTAAACAAGAGAAGTGGTAAGGAAGGAATGAATTTCACCTATGTCTATAAATACAATTACTAAGGTATAAAAGATACATATTATACCACATATCATCCCTGGAGCCTTGGGTTCATTGGTCTCTATATCCTGCAACTGGCCTCATCCATTTCGCCATCTTCTTAATCCTGGAACAGACCACCTGGGGTGGTGTTGGTAATAGGTCAAATCTACGACCACCTCTTACTACCATGCCAACCCCTCTTCTATGTACACCACCCTATGGACCACAATGATTCTAATTCTGTCTCTGTCTTGGCAGTCGATCGATCATATCATGATTGGCTGTATGACGGGTCAAACAATCTTGAGGCAGATGTCCCCAACCATCGCAAGAGAAACACCACCTCTCCCATGACTGATTTAAGCCACCCTGAGAGACTTGAACCATTGGCCCTGTGTCCTAGGATTTCCTCTTGTAGTTTCTAACATGATTGGATCCCTATGACTTCCATCTATTTCCTGCTGCTGAGGTCCCAGCTACTGGGTGCCCACTACCAGCACCTACTATCGGTGTCTACTATGTTAGAAAGATATCCACCACAAAATATCTCTCAGGCACCCCAACATAGGTGGGAATAAAAAGGGATACCACTCAAGACCTGATGTCCCGAATCAAGCCCTGCTCAAAGGTTTGAGCTATAAAGAACTGATCCTACACTATATCCAAGGAGTAACATGAGAGATTAGTAAACCTCACTGAGTACCCCACCACAGTCAAACTGCCCTGTTGAAAATATAGAAGCTCCTATATATGTACAGATCACAACATGGATGGATAGAAATCCTACCTAAAGAGATACTCAAAGTATAACTAGGAGAGAGATCTAGCATCATGTTTCTGAGTCATTAAGCTTCACCATCACCCAATAGATCCCTAAAGAAGACTCGCCATGAGGACCTCCATCTGGTCTACATGAATCCTCACAAGGAAAAAAATACATGTGAATGACTCTAGCCAGTCCTCATCCACCTAAGGGTTTAGCTCACCCCAAAACATATGAGGTCGCTACCTCTAAAACTCATGAAATGCACTCAACCTGCATACATCCTCAGCTGGTACTAACAGCTTCAACTACTACTCAATGGGTGATGGTATAACTGGTAAACCACCCGAAGGTTCGATCTCTGGTACAATCCCCTATACCAATTCCTCATCATTTGTAGGATATTAATCATGATCACACAGTGGAATCCTAGATATCTATCTGCATGGAGGCATCCTGAAATAAAAAAATATGTACCACAATCGAAATAGTATATCTAGGAATATTACTTAAGAAGTACATGGAAACACAACCATTCCTATTGATGCATGTACCAAAATTTTTCCCTAAAACCAATTTTTACATGTACCGAGTAAAAAGGTAGGTGATCAGAGTCCTGGTGTATGGATACGTCATTCTCTACACCAACATCAGAGTCCCTAGCCTAGAATTTGAACTTGAAACACTAAAAAAGGTTTCCCTAAACCAATATCACTAACTTCGGTCTTAAGGTAGAACCAACTCCTTTGATACCACTCTGTCACGACCCAACCTGCTAAGGTCTGACCTATGACTACCCCAAGCCCACCTCCAATAGGCCAGGGGTTGGAGACCAGCGTCGAGTAGGCATTTCTCACAATTGAGAGGAATTAGACTAAAGTACCTATAAAAACACACACATATCCAAGACCAAAAAATGATGAAATATAGAACAACTCAAACCAATACATGCATACATATAAGATCCCATAATAGAGTAAAATAGTAAAGTACTGAAAGTAGAAAAAGGGTCTAAATACAATTCTAACCAAAACTGTAAAGATTCCAACCTGCTCCAAGGGAGAGTACTAAAGTCAAATATATGTCCTAATAAACACATTGGTTTGAAAAGATCTAGCTATACTCCACCTACTCCTTGTCCTCCTAGGACACTATCAAATGGGTTGTCATCTGAATAGTACATGACATGTGCGGGCAAAGCCCATGTAGGGATGAGTATAAAAATACCCAGTAGGACACCTTGAAAACACTAAACATGAACCACTAAGTATAGTTGGATTAATACAAGATATAACAATAAATGTATAACAAAAACACCCGGATATACTCAGGAAAGATACCCCACCACTAGGCAGTCATAACCAACTGCCATCCATAGGATTTTTCTCGAAGTAACGCTCGTTCTGGGATAACCTACTCCATGAACCATGTTATCATCAAAGACTCTCAACGAATAGGTATATATCATTGGGCCCCACCCATGAAAGATCACTATTCTAAGAAGACACTGATACTCAAATAGGGGGTCACACCCAGAACTACTAAGGGATACCACGAAACCAATCTAGATCAACCCACAACATAGGGGATCATATGCTAATGATTCCACAAACCCTACCGATACGACATGATAGATGGAGGATCAACTCCCTGCTCAGGGAGGTCATTCTGATTCTACAAACCCCACATAGGGTATAAAGATGATAGAGTATCACACTCCAGTCTCATGGAGGAACACCACAATTCTATCTGAGACTCAACCTCTAGAGGGGATTACAATCCTGTGATGTGGATATAATTTCATACTGTACCCTCAAGGGAATGTATTAAGGGAACACACTCAACCTATACTGTCCCAAAATAAGAAAACAAAGTGCTACAAACACTCTTGAGGGGGGTGGGGGGTGGGGTGGGGGGGTACATAGTGTGCACTAGGGGTACGCAGCATGTCCAACTATCCCCAATCCTGCCCATGTGGTAAATACTCACATGGGATGTATGAATTAAAATATGCAACATGTTGATGAAGTACATGGTGTGTAGAGACACATAAAACCCTACCCATTTCACTTGGATGTGTTCATGCCCTTGGCCTACCCGTGTACCAACCTGTGTATAGATGTCCATGTCCGTGTCCAAGTACACGGTGTACCACTAGTCATGTACTCCTTCCCATGTCCATGTACCCTCCAAGGTACACATTGATCCTCACTAAGGGGTCACATGATGTGTAACTAATTCACACGACATGTGATACCTAACTCTAGTCGGAACCCCAGTGCCATAGCCAGGGGGCCCAAAAAATGTTTAATCTTGAAATACATGTTGTGTTGCTTGGGATTTTCCTGATCTACTGAGATATCTTTTTCTTCATATTTTACTTAAGCAAAGTTTCCACCCTCATAAAAACCTATAGACTAGGGTGTGACTTGTACTTACTAATACCGATCGATGGAAATCCGGACTCGAATTTGCTTGGAAATATCCTTATTGACCCACTGTCACTGTGCATCAAAAACCGGATTGAATGGAATGTGTAATTCATTCCAATCCACTTATGATCATCTTCCACCATCATTTCAACTCAATCACACCATCGATCAGGAACTTCACCCATCGTATTGATTCGTTTTTCTGAAGAACGATCACACAATGATAAAATATAGGGTATTTCATCAAACCACAAGACAAAAGAAATGCCCGCGGTGAACATGCATAGAATGGGGAAAGAAATCCAAAATCCAAAAAACATGAGGAATGAACCTTGACCTTCATTCATTTGGCCTCAATACATTATCATATAAAAATATGAATGAAGAGGAATAAATCAAAATGAACAATTAACAATTCCATCAATTTAATTCTACTGATGATGCATGTATCAATTCTATTTGTGGAATTGATTCACATTAATATAAGATTAATAAATGGGATGGAAATAAAAAAATATAACATCCTACCTAGAGTTTGGATAAATTTTAAAATGAAGAAAGGTTCTTCATTGACATCATTTATGAGATCCAAAACTCCATTGGTGCAACGATCCATGATCTAATCCTGATCCGTCGTCATTTTCCAAGAATGATATCCAACGGTTGTCTGAATCTCCAAGGTTTGATCATCCAACCCTGAGGAATTTCTATAACCATATAATTATAATATAAATAATCCATTTCCCCAAAATAAACAAAACAAACAAATAAATAAATTTATTTTATTTATATATGTCCACAATGACTTTTTCAAAAACAGATCACGTTGATAAAGATTATATAATGCCTAGGGTAAAACCTGCATTTTGAACTCAATGGTGCCCTCATATTTCCAATACAGGCCCTATATTTTTTATTTATTCCATATTTTCAAGAAAACTATATGCACGTTCTATTTAATATATTTAATATATTTCAAACATTTATTCCGGGAACACGAGATTGTGGAATTGCACGCTATCTCCATGCCTGATATTGGAAATAATCTATATAATAATGCATATAAAATATAAGTCATTACAACATACCTTATTCTAATATCACTTACTTTGATATTCTCAAGTTTTAATGTGAATATCAATATAAAAAATATAGAGAAGAAACTCCCAGATATCTTGACTCCGATTCACCATGAAGATAAATACATGAAGCATGAAAAATATTCCACCCATAAGGTGAATAAGGGGAAAGGAAAGGGGAAAATATCTAAGACTAATTATAAGTATAAGTAACATCTACACCAACCTTCCAAGTGGATAAATATTAAGGGATAGGTTAGAGAGCAAGACAATGTGTATTTTTATTATAGCAAGAAAGGTCACTAGAAGAAGAATTAAACCTCATTGAAGAAGTAAGGGGAATATTCAAGTGTGTTATTTATCAAATTAAATATCTCCATTTATATAAATCAGGTATTAGATAAAAATTTTGGTTCTCACATTTGTATCCAAATATAGGAACAAAGTAGATTTTGGAATATTACCAAAGGTGAGGTGGATCTTCGAGATGCCAATGGAGAAATACTATTTGTGTTGGTTATAAGAGACTATCATCTCACATTTGACCAATTTAATTATAGTTTTAATTGATTATTAGAATGTTCCTAGAGTAACCAAAACCATAATATTAGTATCTAGTTTACACATGGATGTAATTATTTTCATGTTTATAAATAAGAGTATAAACTTTTATAAATACAGCATATGTCATGGTATGAAATATTTAAATAATGGTATTTATATACTAGAATAAAAAAATTAAGCGTTTAAAATCAATAATGAATAATGTTCACATGAATTATATCACACCTAGTTATGGAATCACCAAATTTTTCATGTAAAAGAGAAGAATTTGAAAATGTTATAATAAGAAGGGTATTCAGATTGTTTTTAACTAAAATCCTTGTATATATGTCATGGTTGTTTACAAGGAAAACTAATCAAATCTCAATTTAGTTGAAAGTGTGAAAGAGCTACAAAGATTCTAGAATTAGTTCATACAAACGCGTATATACTTTTTCTAGTAGAAGCTAGAGGTAGATACTCTTACTGATAATTTTAGTAGATATTGATATGTCTATTTAATGAAGTATAAGCCCAGTTCCTTTAATAAATTTAAGGAATGCACGAATGAAGTAGATAATCATATTTAAAATAAGATAAAGAAACTTTAGTTAGACCATGGAGAGGAATAACTTGACCAAGAGTTCATTGATTATCTAAGGGAGTTTGGGATGCTATCTCAAACCACTCCTTATACATTATAGTGTAATGGTGTCAGTGAAAGGAGGAACCAAACCTTGTTAGACATGGTGAGATCGATAATTTTTTATGTAATTATTCCATTATTCTTTTGGGGATACACATTAAATAATGCAACAAACACACTAAATTGAGTTCCAACAAAAGTGGAAAGAGAAATTACATATGAATTATGGTATGAGAATAAATTTTAGGTTTCTAATATTCATTTATAAGGATGCGAATAATTTATTAAGGCTATCCATAGGAACAAACTAGAAACACAAGGCATAAAGTCTATCTTTATAGGATATCCTAAAGAAACAAGAGGATATTACTTATTTCATCCCTCATATTGAATAATAATTAAGGAAATACAATCCATATTTCTAGAAAGTGAACACATCTATAAAAGATATAGTGGGATAAATATAGTGTTTAATGAAGTCGAGGCTCAAGATACACAAGAGTTAATACAAGAAAAAATTCTAAAAGTCTCATCAAGAGAGATTATTATAGAGACACAATTAATATATAGGATCAATAGAGAGGTTAGGAAACTAGATATATATGGTTTTCTAGTCACAAAGTTAGGTGATGTAGTATTAGTTGAAGATAATGAACCTCTTCCCTATAATAAATTGATATGAAACTTATAAGTTACATAATGGAAAGAAGTCATGGATTCTAAAATGGATTCTATATACCAAAACAAAATATGAGTTTTGGAAGATCCTTCAGTTGATGTAAATCCAATTGGGTGAAAATGGGTATTCAAGAATAAGTTGGACATGGATGGTAAAGTCACTAATTATAAGTCATGACTTGTTTCCAAAGGGTTTAAGAAATGTCAAAGCATAGAATACAAAAAATCTTTTCAATGGTTTCTATGCTAAAATATATCAAAGTTATAATTACCATAGAATCTTACCATGATTTATATATTTGAAAAATGGATGTCAAGACAAATTTTATTAATGTAAACCTTTTGGAATATGTTTATATGAAAAAACTAGAAGGGTTTGTTTTACCAAAGAATACCAATAAGGTGTGAAAGTTTTAGAGATAAATATATGGATTGGAATAAGAATCAATTCATGAAACATTTGTTTTGATGGGACTATAATATAATCTAGTTTCATAAAAAATATATGTGATCCCTATGTCTACAAGAGGTTTAGTGGGAGTGTAATATTTTTCCTAGTAGTATAGGTTGATGATATATTATTAATAGTAAATAAGATACTAGTCTTATAGTTATTTAAGACATAGTTAAAAAATATTTCTATTTGAAAGACTTAGCAACCTGTATTCTAGGGACCAAGATCCATCGTGAAAGACCCAAAATATATAAGTCCAAATATTTTATACACTTTCACGACTTATGACATAAATATACACATAAAATAATACCAAAAGATCAATAGAACTAGTATATTTGGGTTATTAGAGACATATCATAATAACTTTAAATAGGTATACAATAACATTATTTAAAAAATCCATAACATGCCCTTAAATTCCATTGATCTTCTAAAACTGCATGGTATAGCCTAAGGACGTACATAAGAAAAGGGAGATATATAAATCCCAGTAAGAGAATAATTTAATCACAACATGATGAATGTAATAAATTTGAGTTAATAGGCATATCAATGTGACATAAAAGGGTCATGATCATAAATAGGAACATCAAAGAATGATATAAAATGATAACATCAAGGAAACATAAGAATGCGGTAACAACATAAAAAATGACATCATAATCATAGGTCAAGGATAAACTCAGATAAATCATAACATACTATGCTTAGGATAACCTACCTTGAACTATAAATGGTATCTAATGAGATAAAAACATTACCCAATTAATTAGAGGGCTATATAATTTCGGGCCCACCCATCACATTCATATTATGTACATGCATTTTTGTTCCACAAAGATCATACAACATAAGGATATCTTTAATCACTTTTATTACCATGATTAAGGATTATGGGTTATATAAATATAATTTACCAATTAATTAAGGATAAGTAATTATATTTGAATTGTATAGAGTGAAAATGGGGATGTTTATTCACAACACAAAAGTTTGTCATGGAAAATCATGGGATAATTTTGGTAGTATAACAAGTGTACATAAAGGTTCATGGAAGGGTTTAATGAGAGTTAAAGGTTGTCTATGATTACTTGGGAATCATAAGGATAGTAAATGGATGTGTAAAAATACATTACAACATGAAAAATAAGAAATCAAAAGGCTTAGTACCAAGAAATTACTTGAATAAAAAAGAAGTGGAGAGAATCCCTTATCTTGAGAAGGTGCATCTAAAAGACTGGGAGGAGAATATTAAGATATTGGGAATACCTTAGGAAGATTTTATAGAGGAATATAGAGATGAACTTCATGATAAATGGGTTTTGAGTAAAGAGTAATGAGAGGTTGGGTTGGTATTTATAGCAAAAGAGAGGAGAATTCTTTATTAATTTCTAAACTTAGGTTATGGACTCTAAGTGATAAAATAATCAAAACCAAAAACCATCCCATGGTTTCTACCAAAGAGGATTAGTTTTGAATATTTTAATATATAAGAATTAAACTCTTAAAAATAATACCCTTGATGCTGTGGAAGTGATTCATGTTCATAAAGAATTGATTTTAAAACCTTATAATATAATATAGGTTTTGGAGGATTGATTAAAGGTTTTTAAAATTAATAAAATAACTTAAAAAACAAATTATTTTAATTTTAAATATATTTTTGGTTGTGATTTTACTTTATAGTATTTATTATATCACTTTTGGGATATTATGATTTCATAATACATACGGTATATTTATATCGTATTGATTTTCCCCAAAATTTTCGACCACCATCTTAGAAAATTATGAAAAATTCATCATTGGATAATTTTGATGTTCTGATTTAAAAAATAATATTTATTTTACCAAAATAATCTTATAAATATAATAATTTACACTTTTAAATAAAAATCCTTATGTACTGAAAAATACTAGTTTCTACGACACTAACCACTTTTTGGCCCTTATAAAAATTAGATTGGACTTCATTAAATTAAATTTTCATTTATATTTAAATAAATATTATTTAATAAGAATATTTCACAAAAATAACATTTATTTAAAAAATTATTGAATTTATCAAAAAGGGTGTTTTAATTGATACCTTATATTTCCCAAAAATACAATTTTAGTTTCTTCATAACAACATCTAATTTTTTTTATCAAAATCATTATTTAGTCATATATATATATATAAAGTAATAATGAAAAAGTGATAAATATAATCATTATTTTATTAAAAATAAAATATAAATTTCATGATACTAGGGTCGAGATACATATCCCCTTATTACACTAGTGTACACCCTATGGGTAAGGTGAGTGATGGTGGTACTTTCTTGGGGTGGTTCGACGAACATGGTTTGGGTGGTGATCTTGATAATCTTAAACTTATCACATAAATGGTTTTTCTCAAGTTTTAGTTGTTGAATCTCATATTGGGCTTGGTCAATGGCATAGAACAGTTATGTTATCTCCCTTAGAAACTCTGATAAATGAGATTTATAGGATATGATCTTACGGGATAAGGTTATCGCTTCTTCCTTCTGTATCAATTAGATATAATTATAACCCTTGATATATACGAATATTAATGATCACTATATAACAACTATATTATCAATGGTTATGATGCTTAATGGTCTATTAATTACAATAAACTATATTTTATAATGTTCCAAAATAAAAAATGTAGTGCATGTGTTTTTATAACCACATTACTTAATAAGGCATTTATTCATTCAAAAGAAAATTTATTTTAAAAAATTTTAGGTCATTACATTCTTACACCATTAAAAGAAATTTCCCTTAAAATTTAATTTCATACACTAAAATAGATAAGGGAACTTTTGTTTCATGACCACTTCTATTTTCCAAGTGCTTCCTCAAACTTGTGGTTCCATCACTATACTTTGGATAGGTAAGTTGTATTGTTTCATAGAACTTTGTCTATATGATCTAAGATCTTTACTGACTTCTCCTTGTATGAAATACCATTCTCCAAAGGCACCAAATCTGAATTTAGTACATGTGAGAGGTTCAATATATACTTCCTCAAGATGGATACATGGAATGCATCATGTACTTGAGATAGGTTAGGTGGAAGTGCTAATTAATAGGCCATAGCTCCAATGTGATCATATATCTCAAAGGGGGAAATGTATTTAGGACTAATATTACCCTCCTTACTAAACCTCACAAATTTATTTTATGGTGAAATATGAAGTAATTCCTTATCTCTGACCTCAAACTCTAGGTATCATAAATGATTATTTTTGTATCTTTTCTATCGACTTTTCATAGATTTCATATGATGATAAATGGTTTGAACCTTATTTTTCATCTCTTGGATAATATCAAGTCCCATCAACTTCTTCTCTCTAAATCTATCCCATCATGTTGGGGTCTGAAAAATCTTTCCATACAGATCCTCATAAGGTTCCATTTGAGTGATAGAATGGAAACTGTTGTTATATGAGAACTATACTTGGGGAAGGTGTTAATCCCAACATCCATAGAAATGAATTGAAAAAGATCTCAAAATATCCTCTATATTTTGGATGGATCTCTTAGAATGACCATCTGTTTAAGTGTGATAAGAAGCACTAAAACTCAACTTTTTATCCAACTCCTACTAAAGGATTCTCCAGAACCTTGAGGTAAACCTCATATCTTGATCAAATATAATATATATTGGTACTCTTTACATTCTTACCACTTATCTTATGTATATATTGGTGAGTTGGTCAAGAGGAAAATCTTCCTTGATAATAATGAAATGCACTGAATTTGTCAGGAGATCGATTACCACCCCAATGGAGTTATTTACTTTAGATATACTAGGGAGTCCTATGATGAAATCCATGGTTATGTCTTCCCATTTCCATACTAGTATAGTAAATGGTTGTATCATACACTTAGACTTCTATTGTTTAGCTTTGACTTGTTTTCATAGTAACCATTGAGATAAAAATTATTCAATATCACTCTTAATGTTATCCCACTATAAGTTTTGATTCAAATATCTATATGTCTTAATTATTAATAGATGACTAAAGAAGGATGATCTATACGCATCATCCAAAAGTTCCCTCTTTAGTTCTAGTTTTCATGGGACACATATCTAGGTTCTAAACCTTATAACTCTATATTTAGAAAAGTTGAACTCAAAAATATTTGCTACCTTCCTCTATAGCTCCACATCATCTTTTTTAGGCCTCATTGATCCTATCAAGAATGGATGGTTGAGTAGTTATTTGAGAAATGTAGGATAAATTTTATTTTATGATTATAATGTACATCATTTTCATGTCCAAGAAGGTTGGATCCATTTCAATATTCATCATGGATACAGTTGCAGGATCCTTTCTACTCATAGTTTCTACCACTTTGTTCACCATCCTAGGATAGTAATAGACTGAACAATCATAATACTTGATCACTCTAACAACCTTCATTAGTGTATATTGATAACTTTTTTTTTTGTGAATATATATTTGAGGATTTTATGATATATATATATATGTCATACTTATCCCTGTAGAGATAATGTTTCCAAATATTTAAAGAGAAAATTACCACAACCAATTCTAGATCATGGGTTAGGTAGTTTTGATCATGGATCTTTAATTGGAGGGGAGTCATAGGATATCACTTTTTCATCTTGCATGATAACAAAACCTAATTTTTTTTGGACACATTACTTTAGATCACAAATCCTTCCCCACTAGTGGGTAATGTGAGAACATGTGCAGTAATTAGCCTCTTATTTAACTATTTAAATCTATACTCACATTAATAAACCCAAAAAAACCTTACTCCCTTTTGAGTTATCTTAGTAGTGGGCATGAAAATCATGAGAAGTTGCTCATGAATTAGCGATAATAGTCAGAAAATCCAAGGAAACTACAGATATCCATTAAATGTATTGGTATAGGATATCCTTCAATTACCTCTGTCTTCAAAGGATATATATATATATATATATATATCTTTTTAGGTGATAAAATTCCTTAATAATGTTACTTGATCCATCCAAAACTTTCATTTCTTGTACTTTTCATAGAAATTATCCTTGCACAAGTTCTTTAGTAAAACATTCAAATACTTCTCATGTTCCTACTTGATTTTGGTGTAGATAAGAATATCATCAATAAAGACTAAAAAAAATATATAAAGGTAATACCTAAATACTCTATTCATTAAGTCCATGAAGATAAATGGATCATTAGTGGGTCCAAATGACATCTCTATGATCTCATAGTGATTGTACCATGTTTGAAAATCAGTCTTGGGGATATCCTCCTTCTTTACCTTTACTTGATAACATACTAACCAAAGATCCACCTTAGAGAAGTACTAAGATCTATGTAATTAATCAAACAAGTCATCAATCCATGATAGAGGATAATTTTTATTTATCATGATCTTGTTAAGATCATGATAATTAATTCATAGGTGCATTAACCCATCATTATTCTTGATTAAAAGGACTAGTGCTCCCCATGGCGACTCACTTGGGTGTATAAAACCTTTATCAAGATTATCTTATAGTTTATTTCTCAATCTTCAAGTTCAATAGTGGAAATTCGGTATGTAGTCTTGGATATTAGAAAAGTAGTGGGTATAAGTTTGATTTAGAACATAACCTATCAGTTAGAAGGAAGAACAAACAATTCTTTGGGAAACACATCAGTGTATTCTATTATAATGGGCATGTCATCAAGGATGATCTTTTCCTTATTCTCAATAATTTTTGCTAGATATTCTTACTCATAAGGGAATAATATCCATGCTTGAGATGATGATTCTAAAGGTGATCCATCATCCTCCTTACAATTGTATATAATCAGAGGGATATTCATTATACATAGGGTGTTTTACTTCTCCCTATAATTTATGTTGGTCCTATACAAGGAAAACCTATCCATACCCAGAATAATATCAAATTCCACTAAAGGGAGTATCAAAAGGTCCTCTAGGAAGTACATCCCACAAATATTGTCCATGGATAAGTTATATATCCATGATGCAATAATTTACCCATTTTTTTCACTAATATATTTACTTCAAAAATTTTAAGTGATGTTTGAATTGTTCTAATAAACTTGAATAATGTGAAATAATACATAAAAACAAAATTAAATAGTACATTTTCTATTCTTGAATTAATAACCAGTGAACTTTTCACCACTTCATTTTCGGGATCCACCTTAGCATTTGTGATGGAATATGATCACCCTTTATCTCTAGTCCTTAGAGGTTATTATAATCAGTTATCTTTGACAACCTTTGGCTTAGTAAATTGGTTCACATAGTGTCTTTGCTCCTTGAAGTTATATAATTGAACAATAGTGTAACGTCCCGGATCTGGGTGCCACTCAACAGGTGCCCCGAACCCGGTTGGTCACATGACCTCAAGCGCATTTACCCAAATGCCAGAGGTTGCCAACAAGAAGCGAGGGCCCAGGTCTGATAGTGGGGAAACTATCCCCTCATTTGTCAAAGTGTAGTGCAACGGAATAAAATATACAAACATAAAACAACAGCGGAAGAAATAAACCATACACATTTAAAATGAACAACTGTAGTAAAAGATAACCAATAGTTATATAAATAAGGATGCAACATGTCTCTAGTTCTAAGAAAACAGCCAGAACATGTTACACAACAGTATAATACAATACAATAGAAAGTACAGGTACAACAGAACAAAATAGTACAGTTGGCAGCATCGCAAGCCTAAGCTTGGTCCCATGCTCCCCTACTCCTCCGCAACAATCAAGTACCTGTATAGGGACCCTTGAACTTATACACACCTACAACAACATAGTCTGTTTGGGCCGAAGACATGACCCAAACAGGGTGTGAGAAATAAATCCCAGTAGGCACCCACCAAAGGCCTGTTCCCAACTTTTAGTGTAAATGTTCAACAACAGTGTGCAATAGTAAAAATGAAATAAACTGAGTAGTACTCAAAACTAACTAACTTTACCAGTTATATTTCCATTTTAATTTTCATTTAATCCATTTAATATAAGACATCACCTCGGTGAATGTTCTAAGTAGATAGTCAGTGTCCCCAGACATGTAAACTCTTACCCTCAGGTAATTAGAAACAAAACCCTCAGGTAATTTCTCACAGGCATAACATATATTTCCCTCAGGCATACAAAGTGTCACCCTCAGGCACAAAGTCTATTTCCCATAGGCATAACGAATATTGCCCTCAGGCCAAAATAACCACTACCCTCATGCTAAGTAAACACTGCCCTTAGGCTAAACAACTAATCGGGTCATGACCAACATATAAACAAGTAATTCACATACAATTCCTCTCAAGGAAATTCAATAATCATTATTACAATGGCATACCCTTGAGTATCCTGGCCAAACAGCTAAATAGAGGAACGCACCCCCAGGGTGGTCCTGGATCCAAGCAGTAATCCCAAACAATAGTTTATTATTCCATTCAATTACCTATACAATTATAGGTATTCAAAACAGACAAGGCCTCAGCCACAAGACACCCCAACATGGGTTCATAGCACAATGGTACACACAAATGCACAACAGTTGGAATTTAAAAACCAAGCCACCTACCTCAATCGGCCCTGATCGGTATACGCGAACGACGATCCTTGAATCGTCCAAGAATGACGTAGATATGAGGTTAAAGAAAACCCTGTTCAAACATAAATAACTTCCCCTCAGAAAATAATTGGTAAGAATAGATTAAGGAGAAGGGAAGGCTTACCCGTACGGTTCCAATGAGATCGACAGAGTCAAAATCGGATTCCCGGTGCTCGATCGGGTGATCTGCAAAGTTCCGGCCGTCTCTCCCAAGCCCTCCTCCGGTTCTAAGCCTTTCCTATGAACAGGGGAGGATACTTTCCATTTTAAGTGAAAAAAATAAACTACACGGCGTGTACTATTGACTACACGGCGTGTATTTTTCTCATTTAACTATTCCTATGGAGACTACTTTTCCCACCGCCACACTGTTCATCTGTCGACATGTATACATGACCTGTATTCTCGAATACACGGCGTGTACTGCCACTCAGCTGGCTGATGCTTCCACCACCTTACTATTTACCTGCCGACTGACTACACAGTGTGTAAATACACACTACACGGTGTGTAGTCAGTTTTTATACCTTTCATCTCTGACAGGGCTACACGCCCTATGTACTCGTCCCACACGGCCAAAGTACACAGCGTGTGGAAAAGTACACTGTGTGTACCCACAAATTTTGGGATTTTTCCCCATTTTCCTTATTTTCTCAAAAAAACAAAAGGAAAAGAGAAAAGAAGAAACCCGTACCTCAAGAATAAGAACCGAGTTCTTATAAACTTCCCCCCTTAAAGCAATTCATCCCCAAATTGCCCTTCCAAGGGTCATGAAGATAATTCTCAGAACAAATATGGCCACTGAGCACGTATGTCGGTCTCCCACTCCTAGGTTTCATCCTGCACTCGACCATGCTTCCATTGCACCCGTACGATAGGAACTGACCGGCCTCAGAGAACCTTCATGATCCTATCAACGATACGAATTAGATGCTCTTCAAAGGAAGCATCTACCTGAAGCTCAACCTCCTCGGGCTGAAATACGTGAGATGGGTCTGAATGATAACGGTGTAGCTGAGATACATGGAAGACGTCGTTCATGGCCCGGTACCTCTGTAGTAACTGCAACCGATAGGAAACCGGCCCGACTCTCTCCAGAATCTGAAATGACCCCACATACCTCGGTGAAAGTTTACCCTATCTCCTGATCCGCCTGTGTCCTAACCTCGGTGAAACACACAAGAAAACCTAATCCCCGACCACGAACTCCAAGGGTCGTCTGCGGCGATCAGCACAAGATTTTTGACGAGACTGTGCATTAGCCATCCGCTTCTGAATCAACTGGACCTGCTCAGAAGTCTCCTGCATGAGATGTGGTCCCAGTAAAGCTGCCTCATATACCTCTAACTAGTACAAGGGTGATCGGTATGACCTACCATATAAAGCCTCATAAGGTTCCATATCAATAGTTTCCTGAAAACTGTTATTATAGGAAAACTTTACCAGGGGTATGTGATTCTCCCAAGAGCCCCAAAAGTCTAGGATGCATGCATGCAACATGTCCTCAAGCACCTGTATCGTACGCTCTGACTGGACATCGGACTGAGGGTGGTAAGTTGTGCTCAGAAGCACCTGTGTCCCCAGTGCCCTCTGAAAACTCTTCCAGAAACAAGACGTAAAACGGGCGTCCCTATCTGAAACGATAGAACGAGGGACCCCATGAAGACGTACGATCTCTCGAATATACAACTTTCTGAGCTCGTAAACTCCAAAGGTCTCCTTGATCGGCAAAAAGTGAGCTACCTTCATGATTCTGTCTACAAAAACCCACACAAAATCATTACCTCGAGGTTACCTCGGCAACCCAGTCACGAAGTCCATCGCGACATCATCCCATTTCCACTCCAGGATGGGTAACTGCTGTAACAGTCCGGCTGGCCTCTGATGCTCCGCCTTTACCTGCTGACAGGTGGAACACCTCGTAAAAAAACCAGCTATCTCTCTCTTCATACCTGGCCACTAGTACTGACGTCTCAAGTCACGGTACATCTTGGTAACCCCGAGATGAACTGCCCAAGCTGAAGCATGAAACTCCCGCATCAACTCATCACGTATATCCCCTGGAACCCACACTCGTACATGGAAACGTAGTACCTCCTCATCTCATATCGTCCATCCAGGAGGAGGGTCCACACTTGCCACCGACTCCCGTAGAACTAGGCCTTCTGAATCAAATAGATGTCTCATCCTCACTCTATCCAAGAGGGTAGAAGTCACAGCTAAAGAAGAAAGATAGGTCTTCCCCTGACTGTCGTGCACCTCCAAATGCATCTCAGAGAACAAATTCATGAGCTGCCACTCACCACTGGCCTCCTACACTGCCTGTATCTGTGTCCTCCTGCTCAGTGCATCAGCTATTGCATTACCTTTACCAGGTGTATATGCAAGCTCAAAGTCGAAGGACTCAAGGTATTCGACCCACATTCTCTATCTCAGGTTCAAGTCACACTGAGTAAAGATATATTTGGGGATTTTGTGGTTTGTGAAGACCACAAAATGCTCTCCCAAGAGAGAATGTCTCCAACAACGTAACGCATGAACAACTGAATCCAACTCGAGATCATGCATCGGGTAATTACTCTCATGTGGCCTCAACTGCCTAGACCCATACGCAACAACTCGGTCGCCCTGCATCAACACTGCTCCCAGTCCAATACCTGATGCATCACAGTAAACTGTATAGCTCTTCACCTTGCTCTGGAAGTATCAGGACTAGTGATGATGTCAACCTTCCTTTCAGGTCCTGAAAGGATGTCTCACAAGCTTCTATCCAAAAAACTTCACACCCTTCTTAGTCAAACCCGTCAACGACACTGCTAAGCGGGAGAAGTCCTATATGAAGCATCTGTAGTAACCAGCCAGCCCTAAGAAACTCCGTATCTGAAACATGTTCTTAGGATGCTCCGAGGAAACTACTTATCTCACCTTCTCTGGGTCTACTGCAAATCCTTCCTCTAAGATGATATGACCCAAGAAGTGAATCTGTTCTATCCAAAAGTGGCACTTTGAGAGCTTAGCATATAGTTGATGCTCTCTCAGTGTACTAAGTATGATCTCAATATGGGTAGCATGGTCATGTCGAGTGTGAGAGTACACCAAGATATCGTCCATTAATACTACCACAAAAGAATCCAGATAAGGATGGAACACCCAATTCATCAGAGCCATGAAAACTGCTGGCGCGTTCATGAGTCCAAAAGGCATAACCAAGTACTCGTATAAACCATATCTGCTCCGAAAATCTATAAGTGGTATGTCTGATGGTCTCACATGAAGTTGATGATATCCTGATCTCAATTCAATCTTCGAGAACATTTGTGCTCCCCGAAGTTGATAAAAAAGATCATCAATCCTCAGAAAGGGATATAGGTTCTTGACCGTCAGCTGGTTCAACTTCCGATAATCCACACAGAGTCTGAGGGTACCATCTGCCTTCTTTGCAAAGAGGACCAGCGAACCCCAAGGAGAAGTACTGGGTCGGATAAAACCATTTTCCTATAACTCATATAACTACCTCTTGAGCTCCTGCAACTCTGGTGTAGCCATCCTATAAGGAGGAATGGACATTGACACTGCTCCTGGCACAAGCTCAATAGAGAAATCCACCTCTCACTCTGGAGGTAGACTTGAAAAGTCATCCAGGAAGACATCCCTGAAATGATCAACTACTGGAGAGAAATCCTTCTGAAAAGTCCCCTGATCATCCAGATATAAACTCGCAATCTGGGCTATCACACCACCTCGCTTGTGATTCTCTGGTCCACCTAGACTCGCCTGAACATCCCATTCACCTTTGTATAGAAACTCTCCACCGTTTGGTGATGTGAAACTCACCCTACGACGATATCAATCTACAAAAGATCGAATGGGAACCAACCGGTCCATCCCGAGAATGAAATCATAGCTCGTCATCTCTAAGACATAGAGGTCCCATAGAAAGTGACACCCACCAACCTCTAGGCGGAACTCCCTGCACTATCTTACACTAGCCATTCTAGTTCCCAACGGAGTTTCTAGCATCATAACAGTAGAAGAAGAAGAAATACAGAGGCCAAGGCTCTCTACAACAGGCACAAATAAAAATCTATGTGTAGCACCCGTATCGAAAAGTACTAAAGATAATACATAAGCTACTAGAATAATACCTATGACAATAGGAGGTCTGGGATCCTGATCTTGTTGGGTCTATTTCACTGCATATGTCTGCCCAGTGCTGCGGCCCTATGACGCAGCCTGGATACCCTGAGCTGTCCCGCCCTGCTGCCTCTGAGATCCTGGTTTTCTGGCTACCACAGCCACGACCACCATCTATGCCTGCACGCGCTGACATATTCCAGTTTCCCGACTGGTAAGAAGCTTCTGGTCCTGCTCCCACATGCAGAGTCTGTACAGAACCCCTCTCACTAGCCACTGATGGAAACTCCCTGCAAAAGCGCTGCAGATGACCCATCTTGCTGCAAGCTTGACACTCCACTGGGTCTCGTGGACACTGAGGTCTCTTGTGCCCCTCTCTACCACATTAGTAGCACCTGACCGATCCACCTGAAGTAATCGCCTAGCTAGTACTATCACCGTGAGAGAAACTCATATGTCGCTTCCTTTTCCCAGTAGAAATAGTACCAGAAACTGGTACCAAACCGACCTGGCCCACACCACTAGATTCTCGAAGGTTTCTCTCTATAATCAGCGCCTGGTTCACAATAGAATGTACTATAGGCAACCTAAAAACATTCACCAATGCTCGGATGCCATATCTAATGCCATCCTCAAAGCGTATAGCCCTAAACGTCTCATAACCCACCAGAACGGGTGCAAAACACTAAATCTCGGTGACACGAGAAAAATAATCCATCACCGATATAGTGCCCTACTATAGATTCATGAAATCTTGAGCTCTATCTGCCCTCAGCGTCTCTGGGAAGAAGAAATCATAGAAAGCTGTCTGAAAATCTTCCCACTCCATGTATTTGGGATTCTCTGTCTGAGTGGTAACATCCAACCACCTCTTGGCGGAATCACGCAGCATATAAGTCGCGAGCTTGACCCTCCGCCCTGGAGGCATCTCAAGATGCTCGAAAATAGTCTGCATAGACCCCAGCCAAGACTCCGCAGCCTGTGGTCCGTCATCCCCTTAAAACATAGGCGGATGCTTCTGCTGGAATATATGAGTCAACTCAACCGTAGATGTGGTAGCCAACGGTGCTCCCTAAAAGGTCTGCATGAACCACATAAATCCTTCACGGAACTGCACATCTGAGCCTGTGTCCGGTATAACGGTTGGCGCCTCATCTGGCTCTGCTGGAGGATCCACTAGTATACCATGGCCCACCATCTCTAGAGTATAATCATTGCCGATCTCTTGGTGAACAGCGCGTGGTCGTCTCGGCGGCATGACTCTACAAGGTCAAACACACACCTTAGATAAAGATTATTAAAGACTAAAAAATGAGGGGACCAAAAAGGGAATAGGAGGAAGAAGGCATTCAAGATTTACAAAACAAGACTATATGACGTGTATACTGACTACACGGTGTGTACCTAACTTCTCTTCCCCTGCCTGGGTCCTCCTACAAGGCTAAGCCACACAGATTTCTTCTGAACAAGGCTACACGATGTGTATATTATCTACACGGCATGTATGGTTTAATTTCCAACTGCCCTTGTCGTTCGTGATATGGCCGACTACTCGGCTGACACTACACGACGTGTTACACCCCCAAATGGTGTGTACTCCACCCCATTTCCCATCCACACGACTAAGTCCACACGGTCTCCCACCAGTAAAGACTATACGGCGTGTCCCCCAGGTACACGGCATGAAATAGAGGAGGAAACACCGACCCGTGTTTGTTAGTTACATGGCCGGGTTCCTAGGTCAGACTACACGGTGTGTTCCAAAGTGGACACGACGTGTATGTATTAAGGTATCCTCTGTCTGTGTTGTTAGTTACACGGGCAGACTTCGGGTCAACACTACACGGCATGTACATTCAGTACACGACATGTTTTCCCCAAGCATTTCCCTTCCCCGTGTCCCTGCCCACACGGTCTATGACACGGGAAGAGACTTCAGGACATTAACTGAGGGTACACGACGTGTACTCAAAAAGTTTTCTTTTCTTCCCGAATAGAAGAACACATGGCATGTGTCCAAGGAACTACACGGCATGTATCCTGGGCTTTCCGGACAGTAAGCCTCTGAAACTACTCCGGAACCTAGAAAATACAGAAAAACAACACCTAAGTGACAAATTCCGACCCGTGAGGGCCCATACTCCCCACAAATAAAAGTTCTACATCTTATATATGTTATAAAAAGATAAACGGTCAATGATCCACCAAATTCTAGTAAATGAGGGCCCATACTCCCCCAAAACCAAAGTTTGGAGTCCATTCTATCAATAGACTCATACAAAAATACCCTATCACATAGCAGGTATTTATCAAAGCAGCTATCACAACAGCATGTTTTTCTAGCACAACGACTATCACAACAACATACAAGTTCTAATGTGCCTACATGACATGGAAATATGCATGACATGTGATTTCTAGCATGTTCCTAAATGATGCATGAGATGGAATACCCTAATATCATAGGTTTGCAACTAAATAGAACCCATGGATAAAATATAAACAGTAAAATCACAAGTGCATCACCCAACGGTGAAAATCAAATCAACTGTAAAATTTGAAAAATCAGAAGAATTAAAAAAATACGTGGCAGCCTGGATTTTCCCTATACAAGGGTTAGCTACTCCTAGGCACAGCTTATTACCAACTACCGTTTCCTTCCTATCCCTGAATAAGTCTCCAAATAGTAAGTCAAAGAAGAGAAACCCCTTTGATACCACTTTGTAACGTCATGGATCCGGGTGCCACTCAATGGGTGCCCTGAACCCGGTTGGTCACATGACCTCAAGCGCATTTCCCCAAATGCCAGAGGCTACCGGCTAGTAGCGAGGGCCCAGGTATGATAGTGTCATGACCCATCCCAGTGGGTCCCACACCGTGACTCCCCAAGCCCACCTCTAATAGGCCAGGGGCTAGTGACTAGCACCGAGTAGTCATATCACTAACATGGGAGGCATTGCCTAAGTACCTGTACACACGCACACATCTCCAAGCCCACAAATGCTGAAATGTAAAACACTAAGGAACAAAAAATGCATGCATACAACTAAACCCAACCAACAGAGTACGACGAAAGTTAGAGTACTGTAAAAGTAAACTGGGCCAGAATACAATCCCACAAAAAACAAGAGTCTAAAAAACTGAAAAGTCCAACCTGTAAGTAAAAAAGGTACTGGGATTGCCGGTCGTAGTCGTAGGAACGCATCATCCTGTAGGGTACTCAGAAAACTCGGTCCTGTCCTGGTCTTCCCTGGACTCTGTCGAAAGGCTGCTCTTCTGCACAAGACACTAGACGTGTGGGAAAAGCCCGTGCAGGGGTGAGTATAACAATACTCAGTAGAGGACCCCGAAAACCACAAATCAATACACAAAGTAAAGGTACAGTCATCTATGCACAATATATGTCTAAATAACATATAGAACAAACCAGATATACTCAAAACCCGGACCCATGGTCTAGAGACAAGTCACACAACCGCATACCCCTGCAAGGGATTTTGTTCGAAGATTCCATGATGCAGTCGTTCCGGGAGAACACACTCCACGAGTCTAATGGATCTGATGATGTCTATCCGAGAAGCACTGTTTTTCGGGAACCGTCACGAGAGGTAGCTACACTCATTATGGGAGACACACTCCTGAGTGGAAAGCTTACAGTAGATAGAAGTACTCATTATGGGAGACATACTTCTGAGTGGAAAGATCACGATACATAGATGATGATCACTACCAGGGCCATGGCAGATACCGCGACTCATCCAGATTCACCAGTTAGGTGATACACTAGCTAGGTAGAGGATCAATGTTCGGTAAGGTTGGTCACGTTGATGCCTGACTCTACCTAGGGTCGGGAATGGATAGAGGATATCGATCCGAGCCTCTCAGATGGATTCCAGACTCTATCACATAAAGTCCTGCTGAAGGGATCATAATCCTGCGTGAGGGAATGAAGCCTGACCTTCAAGGTAATAAGAATAAGAGGAAATAACTCAAATGAAATATGTCCAAGGTACGATGAACAAAAGGACCAAGTCGTTTTCCAAAAAGTACACGGCGTGTAGAAATGATACACGCCGTGTTGTCCGACCCCGGGTACTGCCTGTGTACAACGGCCCGTGTCATGAGGCTGGTTGTGTAGAAAACTTAGTACATGGCGTGTAGTATGGAGTACATTCCGTGTCTGGGTAACTGGGGTTGGCTCCGTGTACTCTGGCCATGTGCCCGTACATGGTCACCAACCCGTGTACTCCGACCCGTGTAATCTGCACACGGGGTGACCCGCGCTGTTGGCCTCACCTGGCTGTGTGATGGAGTACACATTCGTGTACTCCATCCCATGTCCATGTATCCCTGGGATACACGCTGACCTCCGCGTAGCCACCTCTGTCGAGCTATACACGCCGTGCCGCCTGAAGCCATGTAGATCATCCCATGTCCATGTACTACCCAAAGTACATGCCGAGCTTTGGGGAAAGTCCAACACACCGTGTGACCAGGTTCACACGCCGTATGATTCTTCTCTAACCCCGAAACCCTAACCACCATCGCCAGTACTACACGGCATGTTCTTCATAAGTACACACCGTGTGTTCTGGAAATTTCCAGAAATGACGCCCTTCACCGGCGCGCCTCCCGTGGTGCTCCGGTCATTGATCCAGCCATCCGATCGCCACAAATCTCCCAAGTTTTGGTCTCCCCAACACCACGAAGCCGCTTCCGTCATTTTCGGGCCTTCGATCAGCTCCAAAAACATGTTCTGATCTTCCCGCATGAAGAACATGCGAAGAACGCTCTTTCCGATCCGGTCCGATTTGTTGTCTGCCATCGTCGCTGCACCTCCATAAGGTCGTTGCGGTGTCGAACCTTCGATTTGGGATCGTTGAGTCGCAGAACAGATGCGCAAAAATCTGTTGTTCGTCACCCCGCGAAGAACGCGAAGAATGCACGGGGAAAGAAGGGGGAAGAAATCCAAATAAAAAAATTGAGGAATGAACCTCTGCCGTCGTTCGTCACAACATTGATCCTCTCCTGTTAATAGGCTTAAACAGAGCAAGAATCAACAACAACATAAAGCATGGATCAATTCCCCATAATCTTCATGAAGAAAAATACTCTCCGCAAGAATGTACGAATCCTCGGATCAACTTGTTTGTGGTTGATCCACATTCGTCATTTAAACTCAAATACAGGGAAAAGAAATTGAAATAACAACCCCTACCTTTCGAAAGGATCGATCGTTGATGAAGGCATCGCACTGTCGTTGTCGTCGAGATCCTTCAACGTCGGCGCAACGATTCTTTATTTTGATCTGTCGTCATTCATCGCCGAGAGTTCGCTCCAACACACCACGGATTCTGAAGAGGTTCCTCTCTCTACATTTCCAACGATCAACAATTGGTTAACCCATTAAAAGGGTAAACATGTTGGCATTTAATTACATGACAGTATTAATGACGTTGAATTTCCATTTCAAAGTCATTATGAAATGCCATTAATTTAGGAAATAGTTGTGCCATTTCCGCGCTGCAGCGGATGTTTCCTTAAATGAAATAAAATAAACTTGTTAATTTAATTTATTTTATTTTACTTAAAACGTCCAAAAACTAACTTTTTCTCTCAACCCGTGTCGGTCGAGGTTAGCCTCATTCTTAGGTAAAGTCATCTTACCGGACGTAACAGTGTGCTCAGATTTTTAATCCGGGCATCCGTTTGGAAACTGCCACAACCGCGCACAAGTGTCGACTCACTTAACTTAAAAAAAGTTCAAACCACCATTCCAGGATCACTGGACCTCGGAATGATGTGCCGTCTTTGCGCCCGGTCTCGAAATAATTCCATATAATATTTAAAAATAATAAACGGAAAATTAGAGACATTACATTCTCCCCATGTTGGGGCTTTACATCACCGAAAATCCAAAACAAAGGCTACTCAGAAAGATGAGGGTACTGGACACGGATCTGGGCCTCCCGCTCCCATATGCTCTCCTGAGGATTCCCATGCTACCACCAGATGCGCACTAAGGGAATCAATCACCCACGAAGGATCCTCTCCTGCCGATCCTTGATCTCCACTGGGTACTCAGCAAAGGTCCCTCCATCCTCGATGTCCAGCTCGCCCCAATCGATGATGTGCGATGGGTCATACATGTACCTCCTCAGCTGCGACACGTGGAAGACATCATGTACTCGATGCAACTGTGGCGATAGATCTAGGCAGTATGCCACCTCGCCAAATCTGCACAGAATCTGGAAAGGTCCGATGAACCTCGGAGATAGCTTGCCGCCTCGGCCAAATCTCCACAACCCTCATCGAGGTGAGACCCAAAGAAAGACGTGGTCTCCCTCTTCGAACTCTAGTGGTCTCCTTCGCCTGTCAGCATAAGACTTTTGTCGGCTCTGTGCAGTCTTCATCCTCTCCTGGATGATCTGAACCTTCTCTGTGGTAGCTCACACTAACTCTGGACCCATGAGTGCTGACTCTCCAGGGTCGGTCCAGCAAAGCAGTGACCGGTATGGTCTCTCGTACAAGGCCTCGAACGGTGCCATACCGATGGTGGAGTGGTAGTTGTTGTTGTACACAAACTCCACCAGTGGTAGGTGGTCCTCCCAGCTGTGACTAAAGTCCAAGATACATGCCCGCAACATATCCTATAGAACCTGAATGGTCCTCTCCGTCTGACCATCTGTCTAGGGATGAAACGTTGTGCTCAAGCGTAGCTGAGTCCCAAAAGCCTCCTGCAATCCCTTCCACAAACGGGATGTGAAGAGAGCGTCTCGGTCTGAGACTATAGTCTAGGGGATGCCATGAAGCCGAACTATCTCCTGTATATAGAGGCGCCCCAAGCTCTCCACGGAACTCTGCTCCCTGATAGCTAGGAAGTGGGTCGACTTGGTGAGTTGGTCAACGATAACCCAGATGGATTCATGCCCCTTGGACATCCGTGGTAATCCTATCATGAAGTAAATCGATATTCCATCCCACTTCCACTCGGGGAATTCCAGGGGGTGAGCTAATCTCGCTGGAACCTGGTGCTCAGCCTTCACCTGCTGGCATGTGAGGCATCGAGAAATGAACTCTGCTACTGCTTTCTTCATGCCTGTCCACCAGAACTGTCATCGGAAATCCTGGTAAATCTTTTCCACTCCAGGATGTACCGCCAAAGGGGATGTATGAAACTACCTCATGATCTCCTCCTGCAATGCCACTGGTACAACAGTACGTCCTCTGAAAAGAAGTACGTGCTCCCCACCTTGCGAATATCCATCAGGAGCATGTCCTGTGGATAACTGAGCACGTAAGGACACACAGTCGACATCCCCAAGCTGTGCCTCCCTAACTCACTGTAAGAGTGGAGGGGTTATAACCATTGACTGTAGGTAAGCTGTATCCTCCCCATCCACGAAGGATAACTGTAACATGGTTAACTGCTATGTCGCCTCACTCAATAGCCGTGAGCTCGACCTTCTGCTAAGAGCATCCGCCACCTTGTTCCCCTTCCCAAGAGTACAAATGATCTCAAAATAATAGTCCTGGAGGAACTCTATCCAATGCCTCTGCCTCAGATTCACATCCTTCTGTGAGAAGATGTACTTGAGGCTCTTGTGGTCAGAGTAGACAATAAACTGCTCACCCATAAGTTAGTGTCACCAAATTTTCAATGCGAAGACTACCGCTTCCAACTCGAGATTATGGGTCGCATAGTTCTGATCATGTAGCCTAAGCTGGCGCAAACCATAAGCAATCACTGCATGCCACTACATCAGGACACAACCAAGCCCGGTCCCTGATGCGTCGCAGAAAACTACATACCCGACACCCTCCTCCAGCAATCTCATGACTGGGGCGCTCGTCAAACTCTATCTCAGCTGCTCAAAGGCCTGCTGGCACTTTTCTATCCACACGAAGGGTTTCTCCTTCCTAGTCAAGGCAGTCATCGATGCTGATATCTAGGAGAAGTCAGGAATGAACCTCCGGTAATATCCTGCCAACCCAAGGAAGCTTCACACCTCCGTTACGCTCTGAGGTGGCTCCCATGCTAACACAGCCTCCACATTGGATGGGTCCATAGCCACTCCATCTGCTGAGATGACATGTCCCAGAAAGTGGACCTCCTAAATCCATAATTGACACTTCGAGAGCTTCCCATAAATCTGGTTCTCCCGAAGTACGTCCAGAACTATCCGTAGGTGTCTCGCGTGCTCCTCCTCTAACGCTGAGTACAAAAGGATGTCGTCGATGAAGACCACTACGAACCGGTCCAAGTACGGCTGGAAGATCTAGTTCATTAGTCCCATTAACACAGCAGGGGCGTTCGTCATGCCGAAAGGCATCACCAAGTACTCATAGTGACCGTAGCGGCATATTAAAGCCGTCTTCGGTATATCCTTGTCCTGCACTCGAAGCTGGTGATAGCCTAATCAAAGGTCAACCTTTGAGAACCACTGTGACCCTCTTAGCTGACCGAAGAGGTCATCGATCCTTGGTAGTGGATATTTGTTCTTCACCGTCACCTGGTTCAGGTGCCGGTAATCCACGCACAACCTCAGACTCCTGTCTGCCTTCTTGGAAAACAATACTGGGGCCGCCCAGGGTGAGATGTTGGGTCTTATGAAACCCTTTCTCTGAAAATCCTCTAACTGCACCCTTAGTTCACGAAGCTCTACGGGAGAAATATGATAAGTCTATGAGGAAATCAGTGTCGTCCCAGGGTGTAAGTCGATGTAGAAGTCGATTTCCCGGTGGGGAGGTAGTCATGGAACATATTCGGGAAAGACGTACTCATACTCCGCCACCACTACTGGGAACTGAGAGCTCACAACATCTACTACTCTGAGGGTAAGGCTAGCCAACTCATGAGTGATCGGCTGCACCCTCCTATGCATGAGCCCATTTTGTGCTGCCTAGGTTTTCTTTTCTCTGACAAAGGAAAACCTCGTTCCATCATGGCAGACACGCCGCACTATTCGCCTGAAACAGTCAATCTGGGCATGGATCGAAGATAACCAATCCATACCAAGAATGACGTTGTAAGGCCTCGATGCTACCACCAAGAGGTTCCAACCGAAACTCTCGCCTCCAAGGGTAAGATCAAACTGTCTGCAAAGGTGTGTGATCATCGAGTCTCCTCCCGTAGGTGTCTCCAAGCGTAAGGATCGAGTCAACGGTTCTACCAGAATCTTGAGGTTTTGTACAAGACATGTGGCTATAAGGGAATGACTGGCACTTGTGTCTATGAGTACGACAGCTAAGGTAGAAAAGACATAGATCGTACCTTGAATCATCCCTGGATCCCCTGGGTCGTATGCCTCGACCGCATGCAGTTGTCCCCGCCCCTGTACCCCAGCTCCCTGAGCCTGGTGTGGGCCTCTTAGGGGTGGTGGTAGAAATAAGTCGAACCGTTTGCCACCACCTGCAGCTCTCCCTGCTCCTCTGCCACGTCTGCCGCCTGGCGGGTCTGCCTGCTCCGTTCTCTGCCTCTGCCTCAGTGGTCCATCCACCGCTTCCCTGTCAGCAGCTCGATGTGTCGGGAAATCTCTAGCGAGATGCCCCCTACCGTCGCATGCGTGGAATCACTTCTCCCTAGGCTGACTGGATCCAGCCTGAGATCCCTAGACTGTCGATCCCCGGTCCTGGGTCCTCCTATGACGTTTCCCATGTCCAGATCCCTGTGCCTGACATTGGCTCCCTACTGCCGGTGTCTCCGCACCTGTCTGCCTGCTGCTGACTGCCGGCGGCTGTCTCTGCTCCGCCAAGAAACTCTCGATCACCAAGGCCCACTCGAGCACTCCAGCATAAGTCGATATGCATAGAGGCACAAAACTAGCTCAGATGTCTCTTCGTAGACCTCACTCAAAGGTCCGAGCTCTGAAGTACTGATCGCTGACCATATCCATCGAGTACCTGGCGAGGTTGGTGAACCTCGATGAATAGTTAGCTACTGTCATACTGCCCTACTAGAGCTGAAGAAGCTCCTGGATGCGCACAACTCTCAACGTAACCAGAGAGAACTCCTCCCTGAAGAGTCTCTCAAAATCTATCCATGAAAGAGTCTCCTCGTCGTGAGTCTGCGTGGCCAGACTCCACCATCGTCTCGTCGAACCCTGAAGAAGGCTCGCTCCTAGGACCACCATCTGGTCTACTGGTGTCCTCACTAGACGGAAAACTCTGGTCACCGCCTCAAGCTAGTCCTCAGCCGCCTGAGGGTCGGGCTCACCTCGGAACCTGGGGGGTCTCTGTCTTTAAAACTCGTGGAGCGTTCTGAGCCTGCGCTCCTCGCCGATCGGTACCGCGGGTACCACTGGCTGCTCCACTGGTGGTGGTATAGCAGGTGCACCACCTGGTGGCAATGCCTGGGGAGCTAGTCCCTGTATCGAAGCCTCGTCACTGAGGGGGTCATCCTCGTGATCGTGCTGCTGAACCCTAGAGGGCATGCATCACGAAGGCATCCTGTAAACAAACAAAATGTACTATGGTCAATGAGTATATCTAGATAGATGACACAAAGGACATTAAAAACACAACCCATTCCTCTATGATGCATGTACCTTTTATTTTCCCCGCAACCAGTGTTTTCGTGTACCGAGTCAAAAAACAGGTTATCAGAGTCCTGGTGTATGGATACGTCGGCCGCCGCACCAACACTGGGGTCTCTGGCCTGAAAGTTGAACCCGAAACACTCAACACTGTTGCCCCAAACCCAACTCACAGACTCCTAGTCCTAAGGTAGAACCGACCACCTCTGATACCACTCTGTCACGAACCGTCCCAGTGGGGCCCGCGCCGTGACTCCCCAAGCCCGCCTCCAATAGGCCAGGGGATGGTGACTAGTATCGAGTAGGCATATCACTAACATGGGAGGCATTGACTAAGTACCTGTACACACGCACACATCTCCAAGCTCACAAATGATGAAATGTAAAACACTAAGGAACACAAAATCATGTATACAAATAAACCCAACCAATAGAGTACAAACAAAGGTAGAGTACTGTAAAAGTAAACTGGGCCAGAATACAAGCCCACCAAAAACAAGAGTCTGAAAAACTGCAAAGTCCAACCTATAAGCACAAAAAGGTACTGGGATTGCCGCTCATAGCCATAGAAACGCCTCGGCCTGTAGGGTACTCAGAAAACTCGGTCTTGTCCTGGTCTGGCCTGGTCTCTGTCGAAAGGCTGCTCATCTGCACAAGACACCAGACGTGCGGGCAAAGCCCGTGCAGGGGTGAGTATAACAATACTCAGTAGAGGACCCCGAAAACCACAAAGCAGTACACAAAGTAAAGGTACAGTCAGATATGCATAGTATATGTCTACAAAACATATATAACAAACTAGATATACTCAAAACCCAGACTCGTGGTCTAGAGACAAGTCACACAACCGCATACCCCCACAAGGGATTTTGTTCGAAGATTCTGTGATGCACTCGTTCCGGGAGAACACACTCCACGAGTCTAATGGCTCTGATGACGTCTGTCCGAGAATTGCTGTTCATTGGGAACCGTCACGAGAGGTAGCTACACTCATTACAGGAGACACACTTCTGAGTGGAAAGCTTACGGAAGATAGAAGTACTCATTATGGGAAACACACTCCTGAGTGGAAATATCACGATACACAAATGAGGATCACTTCCAGGGCCATGGAGGATACCACGACTCATCCGGATTCACCAGTTAGGTGATACACCAGCTAGGTAGAGGATCAACGCCCAGTAAGGCTGGTCACGTCGATGCCTGACTCTACCTAGGGTCACGAATGGATAGAGGATCTCGATCTGGGCCTCTTGGATGGATGCCCGACTCTATCACAGAAAGTCCTACTGAAGGGATCATAATACTACGTGAGGGAATGATGCCTGACCTTCAGGGGAACAAGAAGAAGAGGCACTAACCCAAACGAAAGATTTCCAAGGTACGTTGAACAAAAGGACCAAGCCGTTTTCCAAAAAGTACACGGCATGTAGAAATGATACACGCCGTGTTGTCCAACCCCGGGTACTGCCCGTGTACAACGACCCCTGTCGTGAGGCTGGTCGTGTAGAAAACTTAGTACACGGTGTGTAGTATGGAGTAAATGCCGTGTCTGGGTAACTGGGGTTGGCTCCGTGTACTCTGGCCATGTTCCCGTACATGGTCACCAACCCGTGTACTCCGACCCGTGTAATCTGCACACGGGGTGACCCGCGCTGTTGGCCTCGCCTGGCCATGTGATGGAGTACACGGTCGTGTACTCCATCCTGTGTCCGTGTATCCCCAAGATACATGCCGAGCTCCGCGTAGCCGCCTCTGCCGAGCTGTACACGTCGTGCCGCCTGAAGCCATGTAGATCATCCCGTGTCTGTGTACTACCCAAAGTACATGCCGAGCTTTGGGGAAAGTCCAACACGCCGTGTGACCGGGGTCACACGCCGTGTGATTCTTCTCTGACCTAGAAACCCTAGCCACCACCGCCAGTACTACACGCCATGTTCTTCATAAGTACACGTCGTGTGTTCTGGAAATTTCCAGAAATGACGCCCTTCACCGGAGCACCTCTCGTGGTGATCTGGTCATCGATTCGGCCATCCGATCGCCGAAAATCTCCCAGGTTTTGGTTTCCTCGACACCATGAATCCGCTTACATTGTTTTTGTGCCTCCGATCGGCTCCGAAAACGTGTTCTGATCTTCCCTCACGAAGAACACGTGAAGAACGCTCTTTCCGATATGGTCCGATTTGTCGTCCGCCATCGTTGTCGCACCTCCATAAGGTCGTTTCGGTGTCGAAAATTCTATTTGGGATCGTTTTGTAGCAGAACGGATGCGCAACGATCCTTTGTTCGTCGCCCCGCGAAGAACGTGAAGAATGCGCGAGGAAAGAAGGGGGAAGAAATCCAAATAAACAAATTGAGGAACGAACCTCTGCCGTCATTCATCATGGCGTTGATCTGCTCCCGTTAATAGGCTTAAACGGAGCAAGAATCAATAACAACATAAAGAATGGATCAATTCCCCATAATATCCCCGAATAAAAATCCTTCCCGCAAGAATGTACGAATACACGGATCAACTTGTTTGTGGTTGATCCACGTTCGTCGTTTAAACTCAAATACGGGGAAAAGAAATCGAAATAACAACCCCTACCTTTCGAAAGGATCGATCATTGACGAAGGCGTCGCGCTGCCGTTGTCGTCGAGATCCTTCAATGTTGGTGCAACGATCCTTGATTTTGATCTGTCGTCGTTCGTCGCCAAGAGTTCGCTCCAACGCTCTGAGGATTCTGCAGAGGTTCCTCTCTCTACGTTGCCAACGATCAACAATTGGTTAACCCATTAAAATGGGAAACATATTGGAATTTAATTATGAGACAGTATTAATGATGTTGAATTGCCATTTCGAAGTCATTAATATGTTCCATTAATTTAGGAAACAGTTGCGCCGTTTCCGCGCTATAGTGGATGTTTCCTTAAATGAAATAAAATAAACTTGTTAATTTAATTTATTTTATTTTACTTAAAACGTCCTAAAATTAACTTTTTCCCTCGACCCGCGCCAGTCGAGGTTAGCCTCATTATTAGGTAAAGTCGTCGTCCTGGACGCAATGGTGCACTCAGATTTTTAATCCGGGCATCCATTTGGAAACTACCACAACCGCGCACAAGTGCCGACTCACTTAACTTAAAAAAAGTTCAAACCACCATTCCGGGCTCACTGGACCTCAGAATGATGCGTCGTCTTCGCGACCAGTCTCGAAATAATTCGATATAATATTTAAAAATAATAAACGGAAAATCCGAGACATTATAGATAGTGGGGAAACTATGCCCTCATTTGTCAAAGTGTAGTGCAGCAGAATAAAATATACAAACATACAATAACAGTGGAAGCAATAAACCATACACATTTAAAATGAACAACTGTAGTAAAAGATAACCAACAGTTATATAGATAATGATGAAACATGTCTCTAGTTCTAATAAAATAGCCAGAACATGTTACACAGCAGTACAATACAATACAATAGAAAGTACAGGTACAACAGAACAAAATAGTACAACCAGTAGCATCACGAGCCTAAGCTCGGTCCCATGCTCCCCTACTCCTTAGAAACAATCAAGTACCAGTATAGGGACCCTTTCCCTTATCCACAACTACATCAACATAGTCTGTTTGGGCCGAAGACATGACCCAAACAGGGTGTGAGAAATAAACCCCAGTAGGCACCCACCAAAGGCCCGTGCCCAACTGTCAGTGTAAATGTGCAACAGCAGTGTGCAGTGGTAAAAATGCAGTAAACTAAGCAGTACTCAAAAGTAACTAACTTTACCAGTTATATTGACATTTTAATTTTCATTTAATCCATTTAATATAAGACATCACCTAGGTGAATGTTCTAAGTAGATAGTCAGTGTCCCTAGACATGCAAACTCTTACCCTCAGGTAATCAGAAACAAAACCCTCAGGTAATTTCCCAAAGGTATAACAGATATTTCCCTCAGGCGTACAAAGTGTCGCCCTCATGCACAAAGTCTATCACCCACAAGAATAACGAATATTTCCCTCAGGCCAAAATAACCACTGCCCTCAGGCTAAGTAAACACTGCCCTCAGGATAAACAAGTAATCGGGATATGCCCAACATATAAACAAGTAATTCACATAAAATTCCTCTCAAGGAAATTCAATAATCATTATTACAATGGCATACCCATGGGTATCCTGGCCAAACGGCTAAACAGAGGAACACACCCCCGGGGTGGTCCTGGATCCAAGTAGTGATCCAAAACAATAGTTTATTATTCCATTCAATTACCTATACAATTCTAGGTATTCAAAACAGCTAAGGCCTCATCCACACGACACCCCAAAATGGGTTCGTAGCACAATGGTACACACAAACGCACAACAGTTAGAATTTAAACACCAAGCCACCAACCTCGATCACCCCTGATCGGTATACGCGAACGACGATCCTTGAATTGTCCAAGAACGACGTAGATCTGAGGTGAAAGAAAACTCCGTTTAAACGTAAATAACTTCCCCTCAGGAAATAATTGGTAATAACAGCTTAAGAAGAAGGGAAGTATTACTCGTACGGTTCCAACGAGATCGACATAGTCGGAATGGATTCATGGTGCTCAATTGAGTGATCTACAAAGTTCCAGACATATCTCCCAAGCCCTCCTCTGGTTCTAAGCCTTTCCTATGAACAGGGGAGGCTACTGCCCATTTTAAGTGAAAAAAACAAACTACACAGCGTGTACTATTGACTACACGACATGTATTTTTCTTATTTAACTATTCCTATGGTGGATACTTTTCCCACCGCTGCATTGTTCATCCTTCGAAATGTGTATACGACGTGTATTCCCGAATACATGGAGTGTACTGCCGCTCAGCTGGTGGCTGCTTCCACCACCTTACTATTTACCTGTCGACTGACTACACGATGTGTAAATACACACTACATGGCATGTAGTCGGTTTTTACACCTTTCATTGCCGACAGGGCTACACGCCCTGTGTACTCATCCCACACGGCCAAAGTACACGGCATGTGGAAACGTACACGACGTGTACCCACAAAATTTGGGATTTCCCCCCATTTTCCTTATTTTCTCAAAAACACTTAAGGAAAAGAGAAAAGAAGAAACCCATACCTCAAGAATAAGAACCGGGTTCTTACAAATAGGATGAGGTTTTAATTGATCATTCCTTTCTTCCATCACATTTGTGGGTTTCTCCCATCGACATTTTCTATCTTGGTGACCCTCCTTCCTACACCTAAATCATTTTATTTCTCCCTTTAGGAAATTTTTGGGATGATTCTTCCCGCACTTTTGACAAGTGAGATGTTGTAATTTCTTGCCACTATGATATTTCTCTATCACTCCCATAAAATTAAACTATATTATTATTTAATATTTCTAGACCCACGAGGCCCTTGAGATTCACTTATCTCCATCTCAACTTTAAGGTAACATCAAAAAATTCCACTTAGCTATCAAAGTCTTAAATTTCTAAGGGTTTTTATAAATTCAGTTTTATCATACTAAAGAAGTTGTTAACTTTACTTTTAGGGTCAATAAAAAATCCAAATACGTATCATACAAGTCTTGTGAAGTTTTACTCATATTACCTAATGGATTATCCATCCTTTTTCTTAAGGCCAAATAACTCCCTCTCCATTTTAAGTTGGATAGTTCTAGGAAAATATTTATCAATCCATCACTTATAATTCTTCTTTTAACTTTGTATTCTTAATCAACATACACCATTGATATAATTTTACCTCCTTGAAATAAACAACTAGTACAACATTCTCTTTATTAGATCATTTAAGTACAAAGAATATATTTTTAATGAAGTTGATTCATTGTTCTACTATTATGGGATCAAAAAATCCACTAAAAGTCATAGGCCTTTGTCGCATAAAGTTATCAATTACAACATTATCTTTATTAGGGGGATGTGATATTTTCCCCCAATTTAAGTTTATATTCAAAACTTAAGTTAATTGAGTAAGTATTGTCATGAAGTTCTCAAATCCCACTCCCATAAGGATGGACATCTCATTTGGGTAGTCATTACATTACCCAACACATTGGTTATTGAATTAGTTCCTCCTATTTCCTACCATTGACTAAAAACAAAGAGAAAATTAGGGATTATAATTTTCAAACTATCAAACAAATAAAAGATAAAATATGAAAATTGAAGGGATAACTCATAAATGACATATATTCCTTAACCTATGAATTTATAGGTTTCAATCTAAGTTATCCATGGTCTATTTCCTAACATAAAATTTCATAAGTATTTTTGTTTCCTTCATAATGGTTTTCAAAGATCTTGTGAATTTATGAAATCATATCCTCTAGGAGTATCAAACCAGGTTTTTAGTAAGGCCTATTTATCATGCACTGGGTGATGATAGAGTTATTACCCAATGCACCCTTTTTGAGGTTATTTCCCTTAAGTAAAACTATGCCTGAACCACATCCACTTGTAGTATCTAGATAGAGATTTTGTCCCTTAGAAACCACTCTATCTATAATTTAACAAAATTTAGGGATATTTTCCTATGTTTAGTATTATACCTAAGGATTTTACTAATGTTTTATAATATTAATCTCCAAAATAACTATACCTTGATTTGATACTAACTATGAAAACCCAAATCTTTTATACAGTTTATTTCATGACTTATGACATAAAGATACACATAACACAATTATAAAAGATCAAGAGGCCCAATGAGTTTGTTTAATTAGATACATATCAAAATAACTTGAAACAGAGATACAACAAAATTATTTAAAATCTCCATAACATGCCCTTAAATTCTATTGATCTTCTAAAAATGAATGTGATAACTTGGGGATATACATAAGAATGGGGTGAGATATAAATCCCAGTAAGGGAATGATCAAAGCATAAAATGATTAAAGTAATAAATTTGAGTCAAGAGGAATATAAAAGTTACATAAAAGGATGAGGATCATAAACATTAAAATCAAATCATGATGTAATATGATAACATCAAGGAAACATAATAATGTGGAAACAACATAAAACATGACATCGTAATCATAGGCCAGACTAACCACCAAGACATAATAACATTATGTGATTAGGATAACTACCCATGAAACATACATGATATCTCATAAGATAAAAAATTACTCAATTCATTAGAGGGATTTATAATTATAGGCCCACCCATCACATTCATAATATGTACATGCATTTGTGTGCCACATAGGCCAAACAAAACAAGGACATATTTCATCACTATTAATCACATGATTAAGGAGTGTTAGTTACATACATGGAATTACCCAATAAATTAAGGATAGGTACATATAGGTGAATAACATAGAGTGTAAATGGATATGGGTATTCACAAAACAAAAGTTTGGCATAAAAAATCACAAGATAATTTCGGCAGTTAGCGGGTGTACATAATGGTTTATTGAAGGATTTAATGAGAGTGAAAGGTAGAATATCATTACTTGGGAATAATAATGATAGTTAATATATGTGTAAAAACATATTAAAATATAAAAAATTGTAAATAAAAATCCTTAGTATAAATAAAGTACTTGAATAAAAAGGAAGAGGAGAGAATCCCTTACCTTAAGAGGGTGCTTCTAAAAGTTTGGGAGGAGTTTCTTAAGAGAATGGGAACACATTTTGAGGGATTTATAGTGGGATATGGAGAGGAAATTAGTTCTAAATGGGTTTTTAGTGAATATTAATGGGATTTTGGTTGGGTATTTATAGAAAAAGATAGGGGAATTCTTTATTAGTTTCCAAACTTAGGTTTTGGACTTTGAATGATAAAATAATCAAAACCACAAAAATTCCATTAAATTTTACCTTTTTTTTGAAAAAGTGGATTTTTGTCAATATTTTATTATTACAATAACCTAAATCCTTAAAATAATACCATTTATGATGTGAAAGTGAGTCATGTTCATAAATAATTGATTTTAAAACCGTAAAATATAATATAGGTTTTGGAGGGTTCATTAAAGTTTTTTAAAATTAATAAAATAACTTAAAAAAGAAATTATTTTAAAGTAAAATATATTTTTGGTTATATATTCCCTTTATATAATTTATTACATCACTTTTGGGCTATTATTATGTCATAATATATACCGTATATTTATACCATATTTATTTTTTACCCAAAAATTCGACTGTCTCATAAAATTATAAAAAATTCACCATTGGATAATTTTGATGTGATGATTTCAAAAATAATATTTATTTTTCCAAAATAATATTCTAAATATTAGAATTTAAACTTTTAAATTAAAATCCTTATTTATTAGAAAATACTAGTTTTTATGACACTAATCACTTTCTAAACCTTATAAAAATTACATTGGTATTTATTAAATTATATTTTAAATTATATTTAAATAATAATTTTTTAATAATAATATTTCATGGAAATAAAATTTATTTCATTTTTTTGAATTTATCAAAAAATGTGTTTTAATTGAAACTATATATTTCCCAAAAAATACAATTTTAGTTTCTTCATAACAAAATACAATTTTTATCAAACTCGCTATTTAATTATATATATATATATATGATGTAATAATGAAAAAGAAATACATATAATAATTATTTTATTGAAAACAAAATATAAAAATTCATGCTACTAGGTTCTAGATATATAACCTCTTATTACACTAGTGTACGCCCTATGAGTAAGGTGTGCGATGGTGGTACTTTATTTGGGTGGTTCAGTGAACATGGTTTGGGTAGTGATATCAATAAACTTGAAATTTTCCTATAAATGGTTTCGATCAAGTTTTAATTATCAAATATTGACTTGAGATTGGTCGGGGTTAAAGACCAGTGATTCTATCTCCCTTGAAAGCTTTGATAAATGGGCTTCATAGGGTACGATTCTAATGGTTGAAGACATTTATTATTCATTATATGTTATTTGTATATTATTATAATCCTTAATATATAGTAATCTCAATGGTTACAATAGAATGATTATATTATTAATGGATATGATGCTTAATGGTCTTTTAATTTCTACAGGCTATATTTTATAATGTTCCAAAATAAAAAATGCAGTTCATGTGTTTTCTATAACTGCATTACTTAATAATGTATCTATTAATTCAAAGGGGAATTTCATTTATAAAAGTTTTGGTCATTACACAAAAGGCTTCTTAGACTATGTCAGGGTACATATATTGACAAGGTATTAAAGAGATTCAATTTGGAATAATCTAATAGGGGATTGTTTACAGTGTCACATGGTATACATATATCCAAGAAAATGTGTCCTAATACACAAGAGGATATAGAGAGAGATAATAAGTAGATTCCCTTTAACTTTTGATATAGGGTCTATCGTGTATTCCATGCTATATAACAGGCATGATATTTCCTACACCTTGAGCATGGTGGGAATATATCAAGAAAACCTAGTTGATCCACATTAGATGGATTAAAAGAATATCTTGAAGTACCTTAGACATATAAAGGATATGATCATGGTTTATGGACTATATGAGGAACTAGTTATTAGGGTATACACATCTAGTATCCATACAAATCAAAATGATCTGAAATCATAGCCAAGATTCATGTTCATCCTTAATGGAGGATTTTTATGATGGAAGTGTTATAAGCAACCAATAGTCACTGATTTTATAGTAGATTCTAAGTATATATTAGTGTAATTTCCCTGGCCTAAGACTACTCACCAATGTTCATACCGAAGGTGTTACATGACCTCAGGAATGCCTCCCTGTACACCAGAGGCTACCGATTAGTAGTGAGGGTCTAAGGTGTTATCATGGGAAGACTATAACCTCATACCAAAGTATAATAACAATGAGAATAAACCAACAACATCCAAAATAAATTTTAGAGCAGGAAGCATCAATAATATAATAAACATGCTATAACAAAATGAAATGTAGCATATAGGTATAAAAACCAACATACTATCCACTAGTTCGATCACATATATAGAATAAACAAAATAAATAAAGATTAAAGGGTCTCTACTACCATACCTGAGCCTTATATCTTGACTCTATCAATGCTGTCTAGCTTGATCAGGTAACACTAGGACTCTTTCCTCCCTAAACCTGTAATCATGAGGCCTGCTTGGGTACCTAAGTTCTATGACCACCTGAGAAGGGTGTGATTAAAACTCAGTAGGACACCAAAAATGACATACTTAACATAAAAAGTATATATATTGTATGCACATGTGATATTTAAAAAAAAAAAATAATAAAAAGAACATAACAAAATAATACCACTGATCTCCTGATTTTAATGCGACGCCCAATATCATCCATACCTAATTTAGCTAGTTACAAATGTTTTTAAGCATGTAACATAATCATCTATGGATACATTCCCTCTTAGAGATCTCATGAATATATATACATGAGTATATACATTTATTTAGGGGGATAAACACCCTACCTAGATCATCTCATATATACAACTCTTAGGGGGGAAACCCACTTTATAATCTCATATAAACGATCAATCAGGAGGAAAATGTCCCACCTAGATCATCTCATGAAAGAAATTAGGGGGAAGAGTATACCCACCCAAAATTTTAGGAATAATGGGAAGATAGGTCCACTTGAAAATCTCATATAAATAAAAAATGGGAAAAGAGAAACTTACCTGATGATATCAGATATATATAATCAGGGGAAGAGAATCCCCACCCAAAATCTCATCAAGGGGAAAAATCCCACCTTATAACATCTCATAGAATAATCATGTGGAAAACATACACCCCATAACATATCATAATAATAATTAGGGGCCAACATCCACCCTATAATATCTCATATAAACATTTAGGGCCAGTGTTCACTTAGTAACATCTCATGTAATAGTTGGGGGGACAATATCCACCCTATAATCATGATATACATTCATCATTGCATGCATATAGTGCTACCACAAGGATATACCTCTACACTAACCCTTTAATGGTTCATCATAAGGTTGGGGTACCCACTAAGGCCCCCTAGGTCATGTCACAGTTTAGACACCCTGTATATGTCTTGCTCCCAACACTAGGTTTTAATCTTATCACTTAGAGGTCATAACATCCCTTAGAATCATAATAATCACATCATAGACTCATAGGAATCATTATAAAATCCACACAAAAATTACTCTAGAGAGATGGCACAATTCCCATCTCACTTCCAAAGTCATCCTAGGTCAGTTATCTCATGAACAACCTATACATAAACTCTACCCAGGGCACACCCACAAAGGTACTTGCATACTAGTAGGGGAGGAAAACTCGACCAATACTATAATAAACTATCTTGAATTAAATAAGGAATCTTAAGGTTTCATCATGGCCTACCCTCAGGCTCTAAGGTGACACCTGAGGTTGTCCACACCATGTCCATCACTTCCCCCTACTCCAGGGAGATAGGGACACCTATCTCTAGGCTCACTACATTAATTCACTGAATTTAAACCCCTTATCAAGTCCACACACCTCATGTAATTTATTTATAATTAAGGACTTGACTATTAGTGGTCAAGGCACCAATATAGTGTTCAATTGTCTATAGTGTCCCTTGTAACTTCCATTTTTTCTATAGGTAGTAACAAATAATTTATTTTAAATATATGGTTAATCACCCAAAAGTAGAAAGACTGCATATCACATGAAAACATACAAAATTCATAAACATGATTAGAAATGTTTAGGGACCACCCACCTTATACAAATATATTTCCTTTATTCAAGCTCTATCACCACATAAAATTTTCCAAGTCTTATCCACACTCATATCACCTCTCGAGTTCCTATCTCAATCCCTAACATTAAAATTAATTAATTATAACAATTTATAATTAATTTAAAAAACTTTATTTAAATAGTCATAATTGCCTAAAACACATAAAGCCACATTTTCTCATCAAAACCTCAAGCAATAGGGTACATTATAATATTGATACACACTTAGACCCAATCCACACAAAATCCCCAATTTACTTTGTTAAACTAATGGTTAATTAAAACCAATTTCTCCAAAGCCCTATAATTTTTTAGGGAAATATAACTCAACTAAAATGGAACATGATGACATGAAATAATCTTCCCAGGACATTCTATATCCAAATTAATAAATAGACCCATCATCTGGAATGATTTCCACTCTACTCCATTTGAAATCATCACCAAAACCCTAGACGAGTTGCACCAAAATTAGAGGTGGTGAAGGAATTATAAAAAAAATAATAGGAAATTAAATCACCTTATATCCATGAAACAAAACCCTCTTGAACTACCCATATCAAAGGGAAGTAAATAGGGAGAAGAATGGGGGAGATGAGCTTATCCCTACCCTATTCATGCATCCATAGAGAGAAATATCAAGGGGGTTTCTATTTAGAAACCCTGAAAAGACCATCTCACTCCTATTTTTTTTCTAATTGATGGGACATAGTGAGACCATGAGAGTCATGACATGACACCTATTTACTCAACTAGTCACAACAGGACCCTATTGGGCCACGGTGTGACCACCCTAGGATGAGGGGTTGTCCCTTGGACAATACCATCATGACATAACCCCTATAGTCATTACTTGACATGCCTCTTTCTATGAAAGGCTTGGGAATTTGTGGTGTAGCCTCCCTATATGTTCCTCGCCTTGAAACTCTCGTGAAACGACCTCACAACATGACCTACATATTGTGGAATGACTAACGTTTCTCTATGAAAAATCAAATGAAAAACTATAGGGTTCATTAGGTCCCTTCTCAAGTTTCATGGTCACATCATGACTACCCCCTTCACGGTGTGATACCCATATGTAACATAATTATCTTAGCCAAATCCTCAAAAAACATCCTAAACCATGAATAACTCGACCATGGTGAGACTATATGTAATATTTTTTAATTTTTCAAAATAAAAAAAACACATCATGATGTGAATACCATGACCATAATGTGACCACCTTTCACATGAAAAACTCAGGCCTGTATAAGGGACCATCACTACATGAATTTCTATTAGCTACAAAAATTTATGCTGCAAGGTCACCCTAAACCTATTCTATCATTTTCTTGAGCACCTAAAACATCACTTTGGCCTCATTCTATACCCAAAAATATATTATAAAGATTTTTAAACCTTCTGAATTCTAATTTGAATCTAGATTCCTATAACTTCCCCTTCTATAGGACCAAAAATTTAAATTTATTCTGAATTTAATAACCCATAATAACATGGTTCATTAAAAACTCCTCACCATAACACTTCTCAGACTTGAGAAGACTTAGTGGACCTCTAGCCATTAATCCTGACCTTCCTCATCCATCGATCCATCACTCACTCATCGTGTTATACCCCGAAGCATTGAACAAGATTCCACTACACAACTACAAATACCATGAATAATATTCACCAAAACCCAATCTACCCACTCACCATCAAGATTAGTACCAAGATGGAACTCATGTACACCCCTATGTCAGGATACCAAAGCACCAACCACCGGTTCATCTGTTAGCCTATTGTGATCCCCAATATAAGACTCCACTAACGAAGGAAAATTATACATCATGACACTCCCCACCATAGGAACCAATTAACAATAATGAACTTCTAGTGGCCCATAGACATGATCAATGAATTTTCCACATTACCATAATTGATTTCATGAAAAATCATTAGTCGGTCCTCCTATATATGACCTTTCTCGAAAATACTTAGTCTCAACCATCGATACACTATCAAATTGTCTAATAATAACTCCCAATCCCTAGAAGGAATCATGAGATCATAAAAATACCCACACCATAGTCATAACCCAACACTTGATGTAATTCCATGGTTGGATCTTAAACCAACTAAACTATCCATCATGCTCTCACCCTGAGCACTAGCACACCACCAATTTGAATCACGCTTGGATCACATTAAATTCATCATGAGCTAAATGTTATACACATACTCTATTCAATACCACATCTGAATCTCAAATTTTGTATTAAAAAAGAAACCATATAAAGCTAAATATTCCTACATAGTGACATCTTAATTCCATATTGACCATTCAATGACTGATTTGATCACACCCACATCCCTAAAAATATGGGGGTCATATATCCATGACCAATGAGATTCTCCACACCATAGGGATGTACTTATAATCACTCTACTAAACTAAAACACCAATATCCATAGTCTAAACTCTATCCATTGTTTCACATAATGAATAGATTTTTCTGTACTACTCATACCTGATCACCAATGCAAAACATCAATCGCTACCCATTCTAGGATCATTGGAAATTATCCTCAACATCTTCCAAAATTTCATCAACAACAAGGGTCACAACTTCCAACAATCAATGATTTCTCCCCACTATATGGATTCACTTATACTACTCCTTAATAATATTTCTTGAAAGATGTTAATATCACACACATACCACTCCTCTTGATCTATACTCACATATCCTGTCAACCCCCATCACGATGTAGGGTTAGATTATCTATATCATGGTACTTTGATCCATCTCTGATGTCATTTTTCTCTATAAAGGGATATTTACTATTCTCATAAAAACCATAAGAAACTATAAATGCACTAAACCATCTCATAAAACTAGATCCATGATCCATTTCAAGTGAAACTAGATTATAATACTATTTATATGAAACTCATTCCACCACAAAGGACATCATTTATAATAATTCTCAATATCCCCTATTACCAAAATAAAGCATACCCAAGTAGGCGTACACCTCAATGTTACCCTTCCATATCATCCGACTCAAACCACCTTAAGTACCATATCAACAAGTCTAGACATCCAACTAATCCTTATCTGTAAAATAAGACCTCAATACCAAAGAACGTCATGTGATTTACATAAAAAAAATCCCAAGGAATCTCCATTCCTTTCTTTCACCCTCACTAGAGTATTTGCACCCATGGTGCATAAGGAATACCCATGCCTATAATATATATCTATTTTTACTTAAAAAGCATTAATATAAAATATATAGTATCTATCCATGCCTCTTATCTCTAAGGGAATTAACAAGATCAACCTAACCCCTCTCATGGGTTTCCCTTTTATATTACAACTCATCTCAACACCAGTAGGAAAACGTTCTACTTTTCATCCAGAGCACCCAACTCACTAATATCCCAATCTGTATCTCAAGGGAACTAGGATATCACACCTATACAATAAACCAAGTGTCACACCTCAAGGCCACAGATCATGGGGCGGCACCCCCACTTCTGTCTCAATATCAAAAGGCAACCCATGCGCCTGCACACCCACTCTAGGGTTATCATATCTACATATACATATCCAAAATCATATTCAAAGTTATTAGACCACTCCAAGAAACTAATTATCACTAAGAATCTATATACTATACTATCCCCTCATGGACCGAGATCTCATCCCTATACACATAACAACATCATCTTATGATGATTCGTATTGAGTAAAACCATATTCATATGCTTCGTGCAAGTAGAATTTCACCAAGAAACTATATGGAAAAAACACCATATATGTTGTTTTTGATAATTTAAGTAACCAAAACCATACAACAATCACCCAATATGGGTTCATAATGAAGGAATTCAATTCATTTACTAGCCTACTAAGGGCCACTATGAAACCCTTACATGGAGGGATTGTACAATCATCAATAAGAAGTATCCCTATGTAAGATCCAAATGACCTATCATTATAGAAAGTATACCATGGTTTAGTTGAGTAAAATTACACCAATAATTTATATTATAAAACTCCATATAAGTTTTTTTGACACATTAAATAATTGAACCCCTTATCATGAGTGATATAAATCACATACAAGCATGTGAATTCCATGAAAATCCTATATGACAAGAATGATGCATATAGACTAGCCTCTTGTAAATGGTGTAAGATCTAAAACCATAATAACATCTCAAATATACACATAATATTTGAATAAATATCTCTAATATCATAATAAAAACCAAGAACAACAATCTCATATCCCTAGTAACCTGGACTCTCCATTGAAAAAGGTGTTCATGATGCACCAATCTGAGGTCCATCATAAGCTCCAACATGTCCTTAAATAGTAAGACAAATAAAAATATTCTATGATACCATTTTATAATGTCCCCAACTAGAGACCACTCACCAGTTTCTAGCTAGAGGTGTTACATGACCTCAGGCATGCCTCACCATACACAAGGGGATAACAACTAAAAATGAGGGTCTAATTTGTTATCACGGGGAGACTATACACAATGATAGTGAAAATTACCAAAAAAAAAATCTATAATCAACATCTAAGTATATAGAATCAATAAAATAAGAAACATTCTATAACAAAATGAGTATTTGCGACGGGTAACTATTCCCGTCGCAACTAATCTGTTATTTGCGACGGGTAAAAAAACCCGTCGCAAATAGTTTGGCGCGAAATGCGCGCCAAACCGCGCGAAGTTTATTTGCGATGGGGATAGAACCCCATCGCAAATAACCGGCGGCAGGAATTATTTGCGACGGGGTTCTATACCCGTCGCAACTAACCGGCGGAGGTTAAAGACTAGTTGCGACGGGCCTGCAGGCCCGTCGCAAATACCCCGACAGCAGGGGATATTTGCGACGGGCCCCGTCGCAAATAACCGTTTTAATGCCACTAATAATTAAATGCGGTCAGGGTTATTTGCGACACGGCTCGTCGCAAAAAGCGTTATTTGCGACGGAAAACCCGTCGCAAACAAGCCCGTCGCAATTACTCCAACCTATAAATACTACCAACCATTACAATTTCCTCACTTCACTCTCAACTCTCAACTGTTCTCATTTTTTCACTCTGAATTTTTTACGACTTTCAGTTGTAATTTTTTTTTCCGACTTCGAGGATTCAGTTGGTGGTGTTCTACAATTACAACGGCTCGACATTGACATCAAGTTTAAGGTTTTTATCTGAATTTTAATTTAATATTTATTTTATTTATTGTATTTATTTAGTTTAAATTTTTAGAATTTTTTTTGATTTCTAATTAGAAATAATTATGAATAAGTATTAATAATTAATAGTAATAAGAGACAATTAAACACTAATTAATTTAAAATAGTTAGCTGTAATTACAATTAATTAGCAGTAATTATGAAAAATTAAAATTAATTTGAATTAATTAATAATTATTAGAAATAATTAACATTAATTAGTAATAATTTATAATAATTACCAATAATAAGTAATAATTACTAATAATTAGTAATAATTAATAATAATTCCCAATATTCAATAATTGCTAATATTTGTCAATATTTTTCCAATAATTACCAATATTTACCAATAATTGCAAATAATTGTCAATATTTACCAATAATTAGGAATAATTACCACTAATTAGGAATAATTACCACTAATTAGGAATAATTATCAATAATTAGGAATAATTACCAATAATTAGGAATAATTACCAATAATTAGGAATAATTACCAATAATTAGGAATAATTACCAATAATTAGGAATAATTACCAATAATTAGGAATAATTACCAATAATTAGGAATAATTACCAATAATTAGTAATAATTACCAATAATTAGTAATTATTCGTAATGATTACCAATAATTAGGAATAATTACAAATAATTACCAATAATTAGAAATAATTACCAATAATTACCAATAATTACCAATAATTAGTAATAATTTCCAATAATTAGTAATAATTAGCAATAATTTCCAATAATCAGTAATAAATAGTAATAATTAGGAATAATTACCAATAATTAGGAATAATTAGTAATAATTTGTAATAATTGGTAATAATTATCACTAATTACCAATAATTAGTAATAATTACCAATAATTATTAATAATTAGAAATAATTACCAATAATTACCAATAATTAGTAATAATTAGTAATAATTACCAATAATTAGTAATAATTAGTAATAATTACCAATAATTCGTAATAATTAGTAATAATTACCAATATTTACCAATAATTACCAATAATTAGTAATAATTAGTAATAATTATCAATAATTAGTAATAATTACCAATAATTAGTAATAATTAACAATAATTAGTAATAATTAGTAATAATTACCAATAATTACCAATAATTAGTAATAATTGCCAATAATTACCAATAATTACCAATAATTAGTAATAATTAGTAATAATTACTAATAATTAGTAATAATTACCAATAATTAGTAATAATTAGAAATAATTACCAATAATTAGTAATAATTACCAATAATTAGTAATAATTACCAATAATTAGTAATAATTACCAATAATTAGTAATAATTACCAATAATTAGTAATAATTACCAATAATTAGTAATAATTACCAATAATTACCAATAATTAGTAATAATTAGAAATAATTACCAATAATTTCCATTAATTAGAAATAATTACCAATAATTAATAATAATTCATAATAATTACCAATAATTACCAATAATTACTAGTAATTAGTAATAATTATCAATAATTAGTAATATTTACTAATAATTACCAGTAATTACCAATAATTATTAATAATTAGTAATACTTAGTAATAATTAGTAATAATTAGTAATAATTTGTCATAATTAGTAATAATTCGTCATAATTAGTAATAATTATCAATAATTAGTAATAATTACCAATAATTACAAATAATTACTAATAATTAGTAATAATTAGTAAAATAAGTAATAATTAGTAATAATTAGTAATAATTAGTAATAATTAGTAATAATTAGTAATAATTAGTAATAATTAGTAATAATTAGGAATAACTAGTAATAATTACCAATAACTAGTAATAATTACCAATAACTAGTAATAATTACCAATAACTACCAATAATTACCAATAACTACCAATAATTACCAATAAGTATTAATAATTAGTAATAATTAGTAATAACTAGTAATAATTACCAATAACTAGTAATAATTACCAATAACTAGTAATAATTACCAATAATTACCAATAATTAGTAATAATTACCAATAATTACCAATAATTACCAATAATTACCAATAATTACCAATAATTACCAATAATTAGGAATAATTACCAATAATTAGGAATATTTACCAATAATTACCAATAATTAAGAATAATTACCAATAATTAGGAATAATTACCAATAATAAGGAATAATTACCAATAATTAGGAATAATAACATTATTACATTATTAATATATTTTATTATTAATATTAAAATAATATAATTTTCTATATTATATACAATTCTCCTTTCATCTGTGTGTTTTCTGTCTCCACATGTAATATTTGCATGTGGAGACAGAAAACACACAGATGAAAGGAGAATTGTATATAATATAGAAAATTATATTATTTTAATATTAATAATAAAATATACTAATAATGTAATAATGTTATTATTCTTAATTATTGGTAATTATTCCTAATTATTGGTAATTATATGAATAATTACCAATAATTACCAATAATTACCAATAATTACCAATAATTAGGAATAATTATCAATAATTAGGAATAATTACCCATAATTAAAAATAATTACCAATAATTAGAAATAATTACCAATAATTAGGAATAATAACATTATTACATTATTATTATATTTTATTATTAATATTAAAATAATATAATTTTCTATATTATATACAATTCTCCTTTCATCTGTGTGTTTTCTGTCTCCACATGTAATATTTGTATTCTTTTTTCAAAATTATCAACCTACTCACCAATGGAGAGGTGAAAGTGAATGCAAATATTACATGTGGAGAAAGAATGTTAAACACAAAGATGAAAGAAGAATTGTATATAATATAGAAAATTATATTATTTTAATATTAATAATAAAATATACTAATAATGTAATAATGTTATTATTATATAATTAATATTTATGAAAAAATAATATTAGTATTATTAAAATAATAAAAAATTTATATAATATTAAAATTATCAATATTTGTAACAGGTTTTGCTTTATTTTCAGCATATTCAATTCTTAAAGGGTCAATTTTTAGGTCTATCTCAATAAAAATTTTGCGTCAGTCGTGTATGATGTAAACTCTATAATTATCCTTGCTTGAGTGTTTTTTCTAACAAATTATTCAAAACCAGTAATGCTTTTATATTTTATAGAAAAATATGGAACAACGAGGTCGTCAACAATCATTATTAGATGACCGCATATGGATAAATCAACGTAGAAATCCAAACAGTTCTGGTTTAAATCCAGTATATGTAGAGGGTGTGGAGACTTTTTTATCATTTGCGGCATCAAATCCAGAATTTGTTTCAGAAGGAAAAATAAAATTCCCTTGTAGAAAATGTGCATTGAGAACGTTTGACACGTTTGAAAAAGTGGGGGAACATCTCTTGCGTTTTGGTTTTCAACCAGATTATGTTTTTTGGTATCAACACGGTGAACGCAGTTCCAGAGCAGGTGATACCAACTTGATTCCAGATCCATCCCAGTTTCAAGATTTAGTACATGATGTTGCAGGTTCATCTATTCAACATACAGAAACTCCGGCTGATATAGCTTCAAATCCTGAGTTGGCACCGTCTGAATTTTATGAGTTGTTGAGGTCTGCTGAGGATGCATTATATCCTGGCTGCAAGATGAGCAAATTAGAAGCAGTTGCAAAATTTATGGCTATCAAATCAGATAACGGAATGTCAAACACCTGTTTTGACCAGATATTTTCTTTGCTTAAAACACTGTTACCCGAAGGAAATGTTTTGCCTGCAAATTACTATGAGAGTAAAATGCGGGTTCGAAATTTGGGACTTACTTGTCAGAAGATTCATGCATGTTCAAATGAATGCATTTTATATTCTGGGGAAAATGAGTCTTTGGATAGTTGTCCCACATGTGGACAATTGAGATATAAAGAAAGGAAACATGGGAAGTCTGGTTTGATTCCTGTAAAATAGTTGAGATATTTTCTGCTTACATCTAGACTTCAACATTTATTCATGTCTAAGAATACAACGACAATGATGTCATGGCATAAAGAGAATATTTCAACCAATAAAAGCTTGAATCATCTAGCCGATGGTGATTCATGGAAACATTTTGATAGAGTGCATCCATCCTTTGATTTAGAAGCTAGAAATGTTCGACTGGGCCTTTCCACTGATGGTTTCTGTTCGTTCGGATCTTATGGTAGTCAATATTCATGTTGGCCTGTTTTTTTAACTCCGTACAATTTACCTCCATGGATGTTGATGAAGGAGCCATATATCTTTTTGACTTTACTAATTCCAGGATATCCGAAGAAGAATATTGATGTTTATTTGAAACCATTGATTGATGAATTAAGTTTATTGTGGATTACTGGTGTCAGTACATATGATGTTGCTACGAAACATAATTTCATACTGAGAGCAGCATTGAGGTGGACAATTAGTGACTTCCCGGCTTATGGGATGTTATCTGGCTGGAGTACACATGGTTAGAAATCATGTCCTTATTGTATGGGAGAGAACAAAGCATTTATGCTCATTCATGGAAAGAAACCTTGTTATTTTGACTGTCATCGCAGATTTATTCTAGCCGATTATCCTTTTCGCAGAAACAGATCTCATTTCAGAAAAGGAACAATTGAAAGGGATGGACCTCCAAAAATGATATCAGGTTCGGAGTTAAAATTAGTTGTATTTTCATTACCTCCCATCACTTTTGGTCCCACAATAAACCAACAAAAAATTTCTGGTTTTGGGAAAGAACACAATTGGATTAAATGTAGCATATTTTGGGATTTTCCATATTGGTCTGATTTGTTGGTCCATCACATGTTAGATGTCATGCATATTGATAAGAACTGTTTTGATAATTTGTTTCATACAGTTTTGGATACGCCAGGAAAGAGCAAAGACAATGTAAATGCACGTTTAGATCTTGCCCAAATTTGCAGGCGTCCAGAACTGGAACTGTTTGAGAATGTCAGAACAGAAAGGTTACTAAAACCAAAAGCAGCTTATATATTGTCTAAAGAAAACCGTTTATTATTTTGTCAGTGGATTGCAGATTTGAGACTTCCAGATGGCTGTGCTTCCAATTTGGGTAGATGTGTAAAGAATGGTCATATTACTGGATTAAAAAGTCATGATTTTCATGTTATAATGGAAAGACTTCTACCCATTAGATTAAGAGGTCTACTGAATTCTGTGATTTGGGATTCCATAACAGACATGTCTCATTTTTTTTGGGAAATTTGTGCGGCTACAGCAGATTATGATGCTCTATGTAAACTTAAAGAAGACGTTGTTGTAATTATATGTAAACTGGAAAAAATATTTCCGCCGTCTTTCTTTGACTCAATGGAACATTTGATGTTACATTTTTCATATGAAGCCAAATGTGGAGGTACAGTACTGTTTCGATGGATGTACCCATTTAAAAGATGCATGCAAAAATTGAAAAGAAAAGTACGTAACAAAGCATCTATTGAAGGATCCATTGCAGAAGCTTATTTGCAAGAGGAAATATCTTTTTTCTGCTCCCATTATTTTGAATCTGAGTATCCTTCAAAACACAACCGAATGGGACGGAACGAGAGGAATATTGATGAAATCGATAATCAATTATCTGTTTTCAACCAGCCAGAGCTTGGTTTTTGTGGAGTTTATGAACACTGGCTTTCGGATGATGAACATCACAGAGTTCATACGTATGTTCTGCTCAACTGTGAAGAGATGACATCAGTTGTACTGTAAGTGTTTATATCACTTATTCTATCATTTATGTTACAGTAAATAACTTTGTCTTTTATAGGTTGTATGATAATCATATTAAGAAACAAATTCCACAAATTACAGCAGCTGCTCTCGAAGAATGCCGACAGAAAAATTTCTCTCAGTGGTTTCAAAAACTGGTAACATAAATTCTTTATCTTTTAGCAACTCATTCAATTTGTAGTTTACTATATTGATAATTATTTCACAAATTTTCAGGTGTCTCGAAATGCTGATAAAATTGACAAACGGCTGTGTATATTGAGTAACCCACCTTCCAAACTTGTTAAAACTTATAATTCATATGTGGTGAATGGATTTCGATTTCACACACATGCATATGGGGAATCAAAAAAAACAATGAACAGTGGAGTTAGCTTGAGAGGATCTCATCATCGAGAAAATGAAGTTGACTTTTATGGAATACTTGATGAAATCATTGAACTCTGTTATCTTGGACAATATTACATAACCATGTTCAAATGTCAGTGGTTGGATACAGAGAGAGGCGTGCATGTTCATCCGACTCATGGAATCATCGATATTAAATGTAAAAGTGTTCTCGCAGTAAATGAACCATTCTTATTGGCTCAACAGGCACATCATGTTTATTACGCAAAGTACTGTGCTACATCAAGAGACTTGACTGATTGGTGGAGTATAATACAAATCAAAATTCGAGACAATCAGTTTAGTTAAAGTGAATGTGCTTTCACTGATGTGCAAAGAATTGAAGTTTTTCAAGAGAGTACTTAAAATCAATCTTTTTTACAAAGAGACATGACTGTCGATGACGACACCCCACATTTAAGAGTCGGTGATGACGATGATGTTAATGATGTCACATATGAATTTGAAATGGTAAGAGATGAAGCAACTGGAACTCGAATGGATATCAATGATGTTGAGGAGGAATATGAAGATGACATTGACATATATGAAGATGATGATGAAGATGAACACTGATAGAATTCTATGGTAGTTATATACAATCATAACTAATATATATGTATATATAATAGTAATTATCAATTATTTTCTAACAACATTAACATTTTCTATTTCAGATAGACGACGGCACATTTCATGAGTTGGCGGATGCTGACCTGCCTTTCGATGCGGATGAGTTGCTGGCAGATGACCCTCAGCCTGCAGGTGCTCCAGGGAGTACGCGGAGGGGGCGCGGTCTTGCACGATTGATGATTCCTGACCCCGTCCCCGAGCGACGTCCACGTCTTGGGTTTGATCCACGCACAAAGAGGTGTAATAACCTGTGTGATAACCTGTGGATTTGACTAAGATTTCATTAATCTATTCACATAATAAATGTTTATTATTTTTACAGTTTTCCGTATATAGCAGTCGGACAGGGCAGCACTATTTTGCGCAACTATTTCTCTGAGCCTTGGACCACATGGGAGCAGGTTCCCATTGATATGCAGCAGGCCATGTTCAGTCATTGGTTGGTACATACGTAAATAAATAATTTTTATTTTGAAAATTATTTCATTTATAACCTGATATTTTGATTTATTTGTAGGGTTTATGGTATCCGATCGAGGATACCATGCGTGATGCCATCCACGAGGCATGGGAGGTGGCCATGCGTGATCGCTTTCGTCAGTTTTTGCACAATTTAAGAAAAGCTGCCACGAAGAAAGCAGGAGTGTCATTTTTTGACGAGTCATGTAGAGCACACCGACCAGAGTACATTTCATCCCATGTATGAGATGGATTATGTGCGCACTGGTTGAGTGATGCCTTTCAAAGGAGATCATCGGTGGGGAGGCAGAATCGGGGGAGACAGGAGGTGACTCATCGAGCTAGGAGTCGTACTTTCATTTCTCATAGACAGCATCTGGTACGTACATTATTTATAAATATTTTATATAACTTTAAATATTAATAGTTTATTTTTTATTCTTATAGGCTGTCGAGCACCCCGATATTACGGATTACGACGTATATCAGAGGATGTATAGTGATCCTACTACTGGGGAGCTCAGAGGTGATCTTCAGCGTCACATCGTGGTCAGTATTATTTGTTTTCAAGTTTAAAAATTAACTGCATATAATATATTCACAATTTTAATTTTAAATTGCAACTACAGGAGTCATATGAGGCCGCAGCGTCACAGACCCGGCCTGAGAGTCAGGACGAGTCATCAGATCAGACCACTGGCCGTCAATTTGATGAGGCGACATGGATGCAGGCCACCCAGTATGCCTTCGAGAAGGTCCGGGTAGTTGGTATCAGCTCTCGACTGACTCTCGGAGATTATTATGGCAGTGTTGCGATGTCGGCGTCCAGCTCTAGAGGAGCTCGTGCATCTTCTTCTGCTACACAGTATGAGGATCAGTTGCGATCTTAGACTGCACTGATAGAGTGTCTCTGATAGGAGCAGGAGCAGATGCATCAGCAGCAGCATGCGGAGGAGCGTCGACGCCACCAACAGCTGTACGAGGAGCAGATGAGTCGGTGGCAGCAGCAGCATCAGGAGCAGATGGAGTACATACGCCGACTCACTAATGCTTTAGGGATGACGTTTCCTCCACCAGCATCTGCAGATCCCCCCTCCCCCCTCCTTCAGATTAGAATTTGTTTTTATGTTATAAAGTTTGTTAAATCAAAATATGAATTTTTTTTCTATTCGTAGTTTCTATCTCATTATAAATTATTAATAATATTATATTTTGAAATAACAATATTAATATGAATAATAATATTATTTATATTTTATAATATTAAATTATATATATATATTAAAATTTTATAATATTATAATTTAATTATATTTTTTTGTAATATTAGAATTATTTTAATATTTGAATGTAAAATAATTCTATTATTTTTATATTAATTAAAATAACTTATTAATATTTTTTTTATTTATGAATTATAATTATAATATTATTATATTAATTAAAATCATTTATTAATATTCTATTATTTTTTATTTTTGAATTATAATTCTATTATTATTATATTAATTAAAATAATTTATTATTTTTATTTGTGAATTATAATTCTATTATTATATTAATTAAAATAATTTATTAATAATTTATTATTTTTTATTTTTGAATTATAATTCTATTATTATTATATTAATTAAAATAATTTATTAATAATTTATTATTTTTATTTGTGAATTATAATTCTATTATTATATTAATTAAAATCATTTATTAATATTTTTTTATTTTTTAATTATAATTGGATTATTATTATATGAATTAAAATAATTTATTAATAATTTTTTTATAGTATTTGCGACGGGATACTATGCCCGTCGCAAATAGTATTATTATTATATTCATTAAAAAAATACTAATTGCGACGGGCCCGTCGCAATTGGTATTTGCGACGGGCCCGTTGCAATTAGTATTTGCGATGGACCCGTCGCAAATACGATAAAAAGTTTTCACAAATATACGGACTAATATTTGCGATGGGAATGATCGTCGTCGCAAATAATACCTTTAGCGACGGGCCCGTCGTAAATAATTGTTGTTGCAACGCTGTTTTCCACGACGGGCTATTTGCGACGGGCCCCCGTCGCAAAAGCCTATTAGCGACGGGATCCCGACGCAAATGCCCCGTCACAAATGCCATTATTTCCAGTAGTGATACAAGATATTCACCTTAATCATGAAACATGAGGCCTTTTCCTTACCTGAACCTACAATCATGAGGTATGCTCAGGTACCCAAGTGCCATGGCCACCCACATAGGGTGCAAATAAAACTGAGTAGACCACTACCAATAGAGTTCCCAACATAAACAGTAAATATAGTGTATGCACATGTAATATTATCAGAAAATGAATAAATAATAAAACATAATAAAATAATACCATAGACCCTTAGGTTATAAAGTGACACCTAATATCAACCATACCCGATTTAACCAGTACCAAATGTCTCTTATCATGTCACATAATCATTAGGGGATACATGTCCTTACTAGGATCACATGAATATATACACATAAGTGTATATGATCACTTAGGGGTAAAACTATCCCTCCTGAATCATATTATATATAAAACTCTTAGGAGGGGGGGGGGGAGTTTCCCACTCCATAATCTCATATAAACGATCACATAGGAAAAAAGCGTTCCACTTGGATAATCTTATAAAAAAAGTTAGGGGTAAGAGCAGTCGAACCTAAAATATTAGGAATAATTTGCACAAGGGAAGATAATACCGCTCAATGATATTAGATTTATATTTTCTATGGAAGATATACCCCACCTGAAATCTCAATGAGGGGAAAAGTTCCCACCTCATAACATCTCATGGAATAATAGGGTGTGTTTTCACAAGGGAAGAGAATAATTTTAACAAGGGAAGAGAATACCTCTCAATGATATTAGATATATATTGTATAGTATAGAATGACCATGACTAAAGCATTTTATTCATCAAAGTACTAAAGTTTTATATATTTTATAACATTTTCAGATCATCAATGTGTGCTCCTTAGATTTATCCTTTAGTGTCCAACCAAGTAAAATTATTGTGCCTTATTTTAGTTTCAATATTTTTTATTGTAGTGGATGTGTAATTAATTATTTATAGGTTTAAAAATTTCTTACCAATGTGGGGAAAAGATCCAATGATATGCATAAAAAGTTCATACCCTAATACACCTCCCCCCTCTTAGGGTGTGTTTGAGCCTCTTGGTTACAACAAGTGGTATTAGAGCCACATGTTATAGGTGTAAAATATTTCATATAAACTTTATAATTATAGAGAACAATATGAATTCAAAAGGAGTACCCCTATTCTATGGTTTCAATTACCATATCTGGAATAATAAAATGATATCACATTTACAATCTCATGATCCTGATGTTTTATCACACATGGGATACATTTAATTTATTTTTCAAAATTTTCTATGACTGAAGTAGATAGAAAGATACTTGATACTGATACCAAAACTAATAATGCTTTATCTAGAGCTATGCATGAATAATTTTACATGAAGGTGGAGAGTTTCACATGTTCTAAGGCCATGTGGGATAAATTGGACAATATATATGAGGATGAAAACAAGGTGGATGAGGATAAGATTAATGTTATACACAATAAGTTTAATGATTTTAAAATGTACCATGATAAAAATATTGATGGATTTTTCAACCAAATCATTATGGTTATTAGACCTATTTTTACTTGATGAATAAATAAAATATGTTAAGATTTCTAAGAAGATATTACGAAGCTTTTCACCACTTTATAATTCAAAGGTATCATATATTAAAGAGAGGAATTTGGTAGAACTATCATTGGATGATCTGAAGAGTAGTTTGGTTGCATATGAAATTCATGTAAAGCTGAAAGGAATATAAAATCACTCAAATAAGGAGATAACATTCAAATATATGGATAATATTCACATCACTGAAGGAGTATATATATAAAAAGATGTTGGTGATGAATTATTATCTCGTATGGAAAGGAAATTCATGAATACAAAGGGTAGGTTTAAAGGAAATCTACCCTTGGAATGTTCTCTATATGGTAAAGTTGAGAATATTATAGTAAAGTTTCCAAGTATATTTGATGATGATTTATGGGAAGTATAAACAATACAAAATCCATGAAGGAAATTCACTCCTAAAAGAGACTTCAAACTAATAAATTCATCCAGAAATAAGTTTCAATTGAAGATATTGGTGACCAAAGAAGAACATGATGATAATTATTATTTGAAAGAAGTAGAAATATAATTCAATTTAGATACAAAATAAGTTATAATGGCTATTATTAAAAATTAAAAATTATAAAATTAACATGATAATCAACCAAATGGTATGGTTGATCTAAAGGTGGAACTTTATGGGGGATCTTAAAAAGCTTGATGTTCAAAGGAAGAAAAATAAAAATATTGGTGGATTATTGAAAGAGTATTATAAATAGGCGGATCAAATTGAAGATAATATTAACTAACTAGAAAAATGAGTTATAAGACCATTCATCTAGTTAAGGAATCTTGATATAAATAAAGAATTTCAATACGAAGATTTAATAACACACTAAGTTGGTTGATAACCTTAATACCTTTTTAAAGGAGAGAACAATTAAGTCTGAATACCTTGAATATTAGGTGGTTACTTTGAGAAATAAACATAAATCTAAAATGAAATCAACTGATACAAAGAGGAAGTTGTGGTTTAAAATGTTATTAGATGATGAATTATTAGAAGGGTCCAAATGAGGATCAAGAGGTGGTAAGAAAGTTCTGAATGGTCAAAGACCCAAGTACATGGGTAAAAGTGGATTATGTTTTGATACTAAGACATCAAAATTAGGAACAATTATGACTCAAAAAAGGTGAATAAGAAGGTTTAAGATATTGTCTTCAATTCTGAGATATCAAAATCATGGACAACGATAGCTCATAATAAAGGAAAGTAGAGGTTTGGAGACATTTCTAAATATTTTAGGGTTAATAAAAAATTGACGATCCATTCAAAATCTAGAGACTTGTGGAGGGATGAAGCTGAGAAGATATTTCCTCTAATGAAGTGATAATTTTGTGGCTTATATGGACACACTATATACTATTGTGATGAGGAAGAAATCTATTTGAAGGGACAAGCATTCAGAAGTTATTAAAAATGAATGATATCATATCCTTCATCCTGAAGAAGAAATTATATCTATGGATATTTATTTTATTATTTTAATTATGGGAATAAAGAAATTGATAACTGACAAAGAAGAAGTTGAAATTACTACCATGGAAGTAAAATATGGATAAACACAAGTCTACTTAACATGATTCTATTGGGGAATTGATTCTCCTTATTGGAAAAGAATAAGAAGAGTATGATTATAGTACCTATGATAAAGAAAAAGGGGAGTGTCCATATTATGTCACTAATCGATTAGAAATATCTTGGAATAAAAATAATAATAACGAGAAGGGAAACTTGGAAGAAATCACTCTCAAAATAATAAAGAATAGTATCACCTAAATCCTTGATAGTGTGTGTTCATCCCACATGATTAGGAACATGAACCTATTAAAAAATGTGAAAGTAAGAGTTTAGGCAATGATTTTATTTGGTAATGATATATTTTTAAAGATTAAAGGAAGCTAAAAGACCTGACTAATAGGTGATGAGCTAATGTGTATCGTCTCAAACTGGGTCCACTTAACTCGTTCCTCGAGCTGGTGGGTCACATGGACTCAAGCGCGCCTCCCTATATGTTAGAGGTTACTGACTAGTAGAAAGGGTGTAAAGGTGGTATGGTAAGGAGACTATACCCTCTTATCATAGTATAGTGGATACAAAAATAAGCATAAAATAGTATCAGAAGCATATAATAGCATACATAATAAATAAAAAAGAAAGTGAGGAAGTGTAAAAAACTGAGCAACAAATAAATATATCAAAAACCTATATGGAAATGTTAATACATGATGCATGACATGATGATATAAAAAAGAGAACATAGGAACAAGTATAAAGTCTTGCTATAAAAAAAGTAAAAAAAGAAAAGAAAGTTTCTCCACTAGCATCGCGAGCGCATGCTCGGTCCTCTTCTCCTAAGATTCAACTAAGTTATCATATCAACAACCTATAGTAGGTCCCTTTACCTTATCAATACCTACAGATAGATAATCTTCTCAGGTACCAGGGGCAGCCTGAGTAGGGTGTGAGATAAAAATCCCAGTAGGCCACCACCAACAGTGTCTATATGTAATCCGAGTAGTGATCATAAATAAACAGTGTGCAGGTATAACCAGAATAGAAAAACAATGCTAAAATAAATAACCAGCCCGCTCAGGTTCCTATAGGACACCTGGTAGGTCTACCTGCTTCAGTTTATGGTCAAAATGGGAGTTTGAACAATTACTATATATATAGTAGTAATATATATATATATATATATATATATATATATCATTTAATTATATATTGCATCCACCTATATGAACCAAGTACGTGCAGGCTTAAGTGTCCATATACCCGGAATACTAGTGTTGGATGGAACAGGGTGTAACTCAGACATCCATGATCAGTCTAATGAGATTATAAGTTCAATAAATAGAGTACATGCCCTACATACTAAGAAGTGTGTGAGATGACATCCAACAACACTCGAGATGGTGAGTGAGCCATTATGGAAACACGCTAATCATGGAATGTGGAACGTAAATACCAACACCCATATAGTATCAGTGCTGCGAGACATCATGCTCAACACCTGATGTAAGGGAGCATGATACCTCCATACTCAACAATCCCTTACCATCATATCACAACCTATATAAAGTCACATTATAATTATAAATTTTATAGGGAATTACCTCCCATACATCTCTTTTTTTAGCCCATATATATCTATAAAATAGTTATAATCATACTTGTAATTTAAAACATGAGGCATTAACTCTCATGATTCATGCTATCCAAGTTCAATTACATACATTTCATTTCAATTTATAATGATCATTTAGATAAAGTATATCCAAAAGGAATGGTTTCACCATCCTTTATGTGTCATTCATTTGATCTATTGATTCATTTAAAAGATGGAAAGCCATCATGAGCATTCCCTTTAATTCTAGTCAAGCCATTCAATTCATTAAGACATGAAAATCAATTCATAAGGCTCAAGGGGTCATTTATGAGGTGACATGGGCAAAAAGGAAATTTCCTACTTGGGAAATTCCAACTATAAGAGGGCCAAACACCTAAGGGGTGCTTTGGGTTCCATTTAAACAATTACTTGATAGAGGGAAATTTCATTTAAAATCTAATCCAAAATTTAATTAGGGGTTCCATGCCATTAAGCAACTGACCATTAAGGGGAAACTTGACTTGGAACACCCATGGGGTGTCCATATATGAAATCAAAAAACTCTAAACTACTTAACAAGAATAAATAGGCATGTATCAAGGTGAAAAGATCAATTAGACATGAATAAATCAATATAATTAGGATTCTTGGAAAAAGAAGATGTGTGGAACAATGAAATAATTGCGAAACATAAAAAATAAATGGGAAAACAATGTGACCACCCACCTCAAATCCATAGATGACTCCTCGCTTGATATCATCCATAGATTCATAGTAGGTTGGAAGAGATCTTAGAAATGGTCCTATGCTCTGAAAATAGGGAAAATGAGCCTACCCTAAATAGCAGGATATATTTGAATGAAAACTTCAAATTGAAGGCTAGATACTGGAAGAGGATACCTCAATGGATCCAATTCCTTTGATAGATTAAGAAATAGACATTAGAGGAAGAAATTATATGAGATCCTAGTTTGATGGAGAAAAGAAGCCACGAGAGGAGAAGAAGCTGCCCAACCACAGGAGGAAAAAGAAAGAAAATGGAAATTGGGTTTTAAGTTAAAAGAGGAGCAAAATAATAAATGCACCCCAAAATAAGGGGGTGTATGGTTTAAGTACATGATTTTCAAACCGTGTGCAAACCGTATGATAACCCACTGTCTAGAAACCTGCAATTATCACACGGCCGTGTTCCTCGGGTTGCATGGTTATAGAAAAACTGTGTGGTCCCTACAACACCTTTGTTCCCCCTACATGATTAAATATAACCATGCGACTTGAGATGCATGATTTACAATAACCATACAATCCAATTATTTAGCCCATTTTCTGCAACTCCGGGCTCCGAAAAAACCCTAGACACTCATGGTACCTTCCTTAGGTTGTAGAACACGCTTATGAAGTTTTAAGGAAAGATTCAAATTGAAAAACAAACAATTTGTACCTTCATGAAAAGACGGGTCATTACAACACCATCCTTAAAGAGACTCATCCCCGAGTTAGCCTTCTGAGGGTAAAAAGGTGTCGTCAGTAAAGAGTTTCGAGCACCGTGATCATATATCTGCTTCCCATTCCTAGGTCTCATCCTGTACTTGTCCATGTTTCCATAGCATCCGTACTAGAGGAATTTACCTACCTCAAAGCGTCTTCATGCTCCGATCCACTATATTCTCTGGATAATACTTGAAGGAAGCATCTCTATCTAATTCAACCCCATCAATATGAAATACGTGTGATGGGTCTGGATAGTATCAGCGAATCTGAGATACATGAAAGAAATCATGCATAGACCGGTATCTCTGAGGAAGCACCAATTGGTAATCCATTAGTCTGATTCATTTCACAACCTCGAAGGGTCCAATGAACCTCGATGAGATCTTACCTTACTTATGAATATGTCTATTATATAACCTGGGTGAGACTCGCAAGAAACCCCAATCTCTAACCTCGAACTCGAGATTTCATCGATGTCTGTTGGCATACAATTGCTATCTTTACTGAGCTATCAACATGGACTTTCTGATCAATTGAACATGATCTCCAGTCTCTTGCATGAGATGTGATCCAAGAATAGATTCCTCCCTTATCTATAGGTAGTACAAAGGTGGGTAGAAATTCCTACCATATAAGTATTCATAGGTAGCCATCTCAATGGTAGCTTGAAATATATTATTATAATCAAACTCCACAAGAGGAATGTTTTTCTCCCAAGAACCCCAAAAGTCAAGGACACATGCACAAAGCATGTAATCTAGCACCTGGATAGTATACTCTATCCATCCATCATTCTGTGGGTGAAAGGATATGCTTAGAAGTATCTGTGCACCCAAGGCCTTCTAAAACCCCCACCAGAACCGTGATGTAAAATGAGCATCTCTGTCAGAAATGATAGAACGAGGAGATCCATAAAGTTGTACAACCTCTCTAACATACAAAATTCCTATATCATCTACCTTAAAGGTATCTTGCACAGTTAAGAAGTGTGAGACCTTCATCTGATGATCAACGAAAAACCAAACCATATCATTGGCATGAGGTGATATGGGTAAACCAATCATGAAATCCATCGAAACATCATCCCATTTCCACTCAGGAATGGACAATGACTATAGAATCCCTATTAGTCACTAATGTTATACCTTCACCTACTGACAGGTGGAACACTGAGTGATGAATTCGACAATTTTTCATTTCATACTAGGCCACCAGTATTGGCGCCAAAGATCTCGATACATTTTGGTGACAATGGGGTCAACCACCCATACTGAGGCATAGAATTCCCACATCATCTCCTCTATGATGTCTTCTGGGACCCATACATGCCCATGGAATAATAAGTTATCATCCCCATCCATAGTCCATCCTAAAGATGTATCATCCTTTGAAATGATTTCCCTTAGGACAAGTCCTTCAAGATCAGATAGTTGCCTCATTCTTACTCATTATAGAAGAGTAGAAGTCGCTACTAAGGCTAAGAGGATAGTATGATCATGGTCCTCTTAAAACTCAATGTGAATCTCTGAGAATAATTCCATAAGCTTCCATTTGAAACTGGATTCCTAAATCTTTTGTGTCTGAGTCTTCCGACTCAAGGAATCAGTCACACAATTTCCTTTACCAGGCATGTTGGTAAGATCAAAATCAAATGACTATAGGTACTCAAACGACCTATGTTGTCTAAGATTGAGATCTCATTGTGTAAATATGTATTTGAGGCTCTTGTGGTCTGTGAATATCATAAAACACTTGCTATGTAGATAATGTATCCAACAACATAAGGCATACAAAACAACAATGATCTCAAGGTAATGCTTCTGGTAATTCCACTCATGAGGCCTCAACTGATGAGACCTTTATGCGGAGACTCGCTCATCCTGCATTAGAATAGATCCATGTCTAATACCATATGCATCAAAGTATACAGTATAGCTCCTACCTGGATCTGGAAGAATCAGTATCGACACTAAAGTCAGTCTGCCCTTCAACTCCTTAAAGGCTGCTTCCCAAGCTTTTGACTAAAGAAATTTCACACCCGTCTTTGTCAAGACTTTAAGCATCTATTAGGTCCAAAAGGTTAAATACCCTAATGGGGGTGGGGGGAATCATGGTATTATAGATTAAAACTAATACCCCTTTGGCACTACAGGAAAACCGCCGCGAAATGCCTTAAATTTTTTTATATATATTTTTATATTTTTTTAATTTTTTTTTAATTTTTTCGAGGATTAGTGGCGGCTTTTTAAAAAACCATCGCGAAATAGTGGCGGTTTCGGTAAAATCGCCGCGAAATGAAAGGAAAAAATAAAAAAACACGAGAAACCCAAAAAATCACTAAAACAACCATAAATTTTGATCCAGGCGTCCGTTGGAGCGCTACGACCAGTAAAATCGAAGATCATGAAGAGATCTAGAGGCACATATAATCAAAACCGTTAGACGGTCTAAGGTACGGAAGATATGAGAGTTATAAGAAAGTTGAAAAAAGTTCTCCAACTTCAAACGGCCATAACTTTCGCTCCGGGTGTCCGTTTGGGCTCTACCACATATAAAATCGAAGCCAAAAAAGAGACCTACGCACTAGTTCAACAAAAAAAAAGCTTTTGTCGTGTTTTTCGACCCCAAAAACCCCTCTAAAACCCCGTTTCTGTCACCAATGTCCCGTCGAACTTGTCTTCAAACGGACCTAACTTTCGATCTGCATGTTAGTTCAGACTCCTCCACCTGCCAGATCATAGCTCGTTCCATGAGCTTCAGTTTGACTGGCCGCGACGTCCATATGCACACTTGGATCATAAGTTATGGCCTTTTTAGTGGGTATCAGGTTTGTTATGTTTTTCGATACCTCGTTTCTAGCACCTGTTCTCCGTCAGCTTTTTTTTAAATGGTCGTAACTTCTGATATGCCTGTCCATTCAGACTCTTTCACCTATCAGGTCGAAGATCATTTCAGGATCTTTGATTTGACAGGTCGTGGATCTGAAACAGACTCTAGGATCATAAGTTATCTCTGTTAATGTGAGTCCAATGTTTTTATCACTTTATGACCGTTTTGACGGGTTTTAACGGTTGCTCCATTTATTACTGTTTATTTGGGTTTCCATGACTTGATATCTTTATCAATGTTTTTTGTGGGTTATTATGATGATTATGTTGAATTATTAAGGGGTTTTCCAGAGTTGTCATGAGTCTTCATGCGTTCTCATTCTTTCTAATGCCTCATTCTTCATATGCTTCTCCATCCGTTTTCATGCGTTTTCATGATTTTCCATCCCTTATCACGTCTTTTTATACTTTTTCATGTGTTTCCTTTATTATTTATTATTTATTATTTATAATATACTTTAATTTATTTATTATCTGTTATTTGTTACTAGTTATTTCTTATTTCTTATTTCTTATTTCTTATTTATATTTATTTATTATTTATATTTATTTATTATTTATTATTTATTATTTATTATTTATTATTATTAATAATAAAATATTATTATTAATAATAATATTTGTTACTGGTTATTTATTATTTATTATTTATTATTTATATTTATTTATTATTTATATTTATTTATTATTTATATTTATTTATTATTTATTATTTATTATTTATTATTAATTATTTATTATTAATTATTAATTATTAATTATTTATATTAATTATTTATTATTTATTATTTGTTATTTATTATTTATTATTTATTATTTATTATTTATTATTTATTATTTATTATTTATTATTTGTTATTTATATTTATTTATTATTTATTATTTATTATTTATTATTTATTATTTATTATTTATATTTATTTATTATTTATTATTTATTATTTATTATTTATTATTTATTATTTATTATTTATTATTTATTATTTATTATTTATTATTTATATTTATTTATTATTTATTATTTATATTTATTTATTATTTATTATTTATATTTATTTATTATTTATTATTAATTATTAAGTATTTATATTTATTTATTATTTATTATTTATTATTTATTATTTATTATTTATTATTTATATTTATTTATTATTTATTATTTATTATTTATTATTTATTTATTATTATTTATTATTATTTATTATTATTTATTATATATTAAATATTAAATATTAAATATTATTTCTTATTTGTTTATTATTATTTATTATTTATTATTTATTATTTATTATTTATTATTTATTATTTATTATTTATATTTATTTATTATTTATTATTTATTATTTAGTATTTATTATTTATTATTTATTATTTATTATTTATTATTTATTATTTATTATTTATTATTTATTATTTATTATTTATTATTTATATTTATTTATTATTTATTATTTATTAATTATTAATTATATTTATTTATTATTTATTATTTATTATTTATTATTTACTATTTACTATTTATTATTTATTATTTATTATTATTTATTTATTACTATTTATTTATTATTATTTATTGTTTATTGTTTATTGTTTATTATTTATTATTTATTGTTTGTTATTTATGATTTATGATTTATGATTTATGATTTATTACTTATTATTTATTATTTATTAGTTATTAGTTATTATTTATTATTTGTTATTTATAATTTATAATTTATAATTTATAATTTATTATTGATTATTGATTATTGATTATTGATTATTGATTATTGATTATTGATTATTTATTATTATTGAGTTTATATCTATTATTTATGTATTATTTTTTTTTCAATTAATATACATAAGTATATTAAATTCTGTTTATTAACCACATAATGAGTTTGCTGGAGTTGTAAAGTCTTTGGAAAATATGCAAGAGGTTAGGGGTTCAAATCTCACCAAACGTAGTATTTCTTTATATTGCATGGGCATGTGTATGAGCATGTGCATGGGATGTGTATGCATGGATAAATAAAGTAAATAAAGTAATACGAAATAAATAAATAAAATACGAAATAAATAAATAAATAAATAAAATAAATAAAATAAATACAAAATAAATAAAATAAATAAAATAAATACGAAATAAATAAAATAAATAAAATAAATAAATAAATAAATAAATAAATAAATAAATAAATACGAAATAAATAAAATAAAATAAATAAATAAAATAAATAAATAAATACAGTATTTCTTTATATTGCATGGGCATGTGCATGTGCATGTGCATGGGCATGTGCATGTGCATGTGCATGGGATGTGCATGGGCATGTGCATGAGATGTGCATGCATGGATAAATAAAGTAAATAAAGTAATACGAAATAAATAAATAAAATATGAAATAAATAAATAAATAAAATAAATACGAAATAAATAAAATAAATAAAATAAATACGAAATAAATAAAATAAATACAAAATAAATAAAATAAATAAAATAAAATAAAATAAAAAAATAAATATATAAATAAATAAATAAGTAAATAAATAAATAAATAAAATAAATACGAAATAAATAAAATAAAATAAATAAATAAAAAAAAATAAAAAAAATTAAAAAAATTAAAAAAATTAAAAAAATTAAAAAAATTAAAAAAAATTAAAAAAAATTTAAAAAAAATAAAAAAAATTAAAAAACCGCTGCTAAATCATTTAGAGGCGGTTTAAACCGCTGCTAAAAAACCACTGCGAAACGTTCTACGACAGTTTTAAAAACCGCCGCGAATAGTTTTCCGCTGCACGATTTTGCGGCGGTTTTTCAAAACTGCCGCCAATCTATTTAGCGGTGTTTTAAACCACCGCGAAACGTAAAACCAAACCGCCGCTAAATGCCTTTTTTGCCGTAGTGTGGATCTTGTTTTTTCATTAAACAAAAAAAATTCTCTTCTTTTCCCATAGAAATGTATGAATAGAAATGAAATCATGCAAGGGACATAATGATTTTACTTGGTTCAACCTCACTGGGCTACGTCCAAGGAGCATACAATGATGATGTTTTGATGTACCAAATCCACTAAGGCTCATAGCCAAAATACAATGTTTGGGCTAGATCACTTCTATGCCCAAGCTCACTACCTTTACAAGTTCTAGGGTCATCTCACTACTTTCCCAAGGGTCATTCCCTGTGTCTATTTGGCTCACTACCAGTGGAAAGGATCACATTATTCATCTTCCTTTTCTTATTGCTTCGGAGAGGATCCACTCACAATTTATGGACTTGTAGTTACCTTTATTATCACTAATGAATGCATCCTCAGTTATAGATATATGCTATATTGAAGTCACACTTTAATCCAATTGATAAATTCCACTTTACCATAGATTTATCGGGAAATCCCCTTTTCAAAACATTTGTGATGCTCACTACCTTCACAAGGAAATCCTCTTTCATGAAGCTCACTTATTTATTGAAGCTCAACTAGCCTTCATGAAGCTCACAAATTTTGGCCAGATTTTTATAGCCTTCATGAACCTCAATACATTTTCAATGATCAAAATTTTTGGTTGGTGTATATAACCTTCGCGAACCACCTTTCTTCATGAAATTTTTCACAAGAACCACCTTTGTGAACCACCATCTAGAAATAAGAGCCTATAATTTTTTGTTAACTCTCGCTTCTTTTCTGAAGGGGGTAGAGGCCTATTTATAGGCATTTCCACTAATTCCAAATGTAATGACCCAATGTTTCATTAATGGAAAATCCCTCTTGATCCAGTTAAATGTCTCTTTATAAAAAACGTTTTTATAATATGTCAACTTCTTTGGTTTTATGATAAGAGTTGTGACCGTTACTTTTATAGCCGTTGAACAGTGATCACATGATTAGTATAAATATAAGGCTTTAACGAACCCAATTTTACTCAGACAAAGGAAGCGATGGCCTCAACCAGTAGAATTGCCCCATACGAAGCACATTTGTCAGAGCTCGGAAAATAGGTGGCATCCTTGGGCTTAGCCCTTGACCAATCCCAAGCTGAGCTTCATTATGTCAAGCTCGAACGTGACCATCTACGGGAAAAGTGGAAGTTGACAGAGATTACCACTCGAGCGATGTTATCCGAGCCACCCCAAGAGTCTGTCACCATCGCACACCTTACCCTTAGGTCTTATGCGGCTATTTTAAGGGGTTATGTAACAAATAAGTAGTACTATGTTCATGTACATTTTTTTGTATATAATAATAAATATAATTTCTAGTCATTTTTGATACATTGTAAATAGTTTTTAAAAGTACAAATGGTGTTTTTAGTTATTATTTAATTAAGAATTCAATTTTATTAAATTAAGGGATTTTTAATTAAATAATATTTTAATAAAATATTATTATTAATATTAAATTAATTTTTATTAAATATAAATGATCTTATAATTTTATAAATGCAATTAAAATTTTTATTAAGGTTTGAAATCCATTTCTGTCAAAACCCGTGAATTTTTGATAAATATTGGTTTTTATTTTAAAAGTGAAAATTAACATATTTAGAAATTTTTTTAGATAAAATAAATGTCATTTCTAGAATCAGGACGTTGAAATTATCCAACGGTGAATTTTTCATAATTTTCTGAGACAGTCAAATTTTTGGGTAAAAATTAAATACCGTTTAAATATATAATGTGTTTTATGACATCATAATGACCCAATGGTGATGTAATAAAATACAATAATCCTTATGTTCAGCCAATATATGTTTTATCATTAAAATAATGTGATTTTGGGTTTGTTTGACTTACTTTTCAAAGCATTAATGGACCCCTCAAGACATATTCAACACTTTTCCTTTTTAAATTAATTTCCATGGGAGTGTGAATCACCTCCACATAAGCAACCTTATTATTTTAAGAATTTCAGACTTGGGCCGTATCAAATATTGTTTTCCTATTCCCTTTTCCAAAAACCATGGGCAAAAACCATGGGATGGTTTGTGGTTTGGATTAATTTAATGTAAGGGGACCCAAACCTAAATAATAAATAATTCCCTCACCTTTCCTATATAAACCCACCCAAGCTCCCACTTCCTCCTCACTAAAATCCCTTGGAGTTCTTCCAACCTCTTCCCTACTCTCTCTAGAATCCTCCCAAGGTGCCCCAAGCTCCCAAGAAGCCTCTCACAAGCCTCTCTCTAGCCTTTGGAAGCACACTTCCAAGTAAGCGTTTTTTCTTCCTTTCTCATTTTTTGTCAATTTTCTTTAAGTTGTATTGCCCTTTTAATTTCAATTATGAATGTTGGGGTATGGTTTCAAACCTCCCCCATACTTCCCTATTATTTTTTTAATGATGGGAGACCCCTTTCTCTCTCATTAAATTCCTTCCATGTACACCCGTTACTATGCCGAAATTCCGAAATGAACTTCTCTCTCCTCTTTTATATTCAAGAAATACTTTTCTATCATGAATCTAAATTCCATTACAATTGTTTGGACATGTATATATATGACCTCCTTACTATCCATTACATGTAAATATTATGAGGAACCCCTTTCTCTCTCATCAACCTTTTTTATGAATTCTTATGTCACGCCGTTACGCTGCCGAAATCGCACCAATTTTCTAAGCCAATGACATTGTGTAGTGAATACCATGCCCATTTCTCCATCAAGAGTATTCACCTTTATGCACATTTACTTATTGATTGTAAAGTTTCATGTATGTATTCCACATTCCTTTATCGTGGAATAAATTATTATGTTTTATGAATCCATGTTTTATGATCCATGTGGCACACTTATGCATGAAATGAAATGTTTAAGAAGGGTGCGCCCTTATAGCGCTCCAATGCATTGGGTAAAGTATAGTATCATGATACTTCATGTGCAATGAGTGTGGACTCATTCTAATTCAAGTGCAACGAGGGTTTACTCGTGCTTCATGTACAATGAGGGTTTACTCATGATCCATGTGCAATGAGACTTGGATCATGCTAATTCAATGTTAAGTGTTGTTGCCACATTTCCATGTTATGATTATCATGCTTTATCATGCCTTTATGTTCATGTTTCTCTTATGCTCTATTGACATGCCTATTTCCTAACATGTATTGTACTCCTCATGTTATTCCATGTGTACTCCCTTACTGGGATTTATAGCTCACCCTTTTCTTATGCATGTCCTCAGGTTATCCCATGCAATGCTAAGTACGAGGGAATGTAGTGGTCATGTAAAGGAAGTTTTCAATAAAGATGTTGTATTTCATGTTTTAAGTTTTTATGTAATGATCCTAAGCCCCAAAGACACTAAACCTCTCAATCTTCTTTGTTGTATCAAGTGAAGTTTTATGTAATAAAGCATGTTTAAGTTGTAATAAAAAGCAGGGTTGTCATAGTTGGTATCAGAGGATAGGTTTAGTTATTTTTGGGATTAGGAAAACCCTAGTAAAGCCTTAGATACAAGACTAAGTATAATAAAAAAATCCCTAAGTTTTGGTAAATACTAATTAAGTGGTTTATCAAACAAATACATCCCTGTCTAGATACGAGCAGGTAGAGGCGGCTCTGGCACGGATGTATCCTAGGGGTAATACCCGAAAACACCGCTTTGAGCTAGACTTGAATGGAAAATGGTGCATGAAAACAGGCCTTACTGCACTCTTGGTTATGACACTCCCAGGGGATATGTTTTGATAAATTCAAAATCTTAGTATGAACCCTTATTAAGGGAAAAATTCCCCTAAGAATATATGTTAGAAAGTAGATCATGAAAAGCCTAGATTCAAGCCTATAGACTCATGAGTTAAGGAAATAAAAGTTTATTTTTGAGTCATCAACTTTTGTCTTTAGATTATCGTTTATGTGTTACCCCTAACTTTCCTTTTATTCCAGCCAATGGCCGGTAATAGGAGGACTCGGGCTAACAACCGTTGTGAAGTTCAGTGTGATGACTGTACTAATGAGATGCCAAATCCAATGGGAGCGGGAATCACGAACTTTGTCACGCTTCTCTCTCAGCTAACTCAAGTTTTGCATAGAAACACGGGTCAAGAGGAACGTTCAACCCCCCCTAAGAAAGAACAAGTCGCTATCGAGAGCTTCATGAGACAAAGGCCTCCTACTTTTAGTAGATCATCCGATCCCACGATCGCTGAACAATGGATCAACTACATTGAAAAGATCTTCTCCATACTTCAATGTTCTGAACAAGAGAAGGTTCTCCGGGATGATTATCGTATGGAGGGTGAATCTGATCAATGGTGGACGTTGATAAAAAATACGAAGCCTGAGAGGAGATAGAGGCTTTGGAATGGAAGGAATTCCGGAAGATGTTTTTCGATAAATATTTTTCGCGCACCCTCCGGCTTAAGATGGGAAGGTACTTCCTTTCCCTCAAGCAAAAAGATGAAGAATCTGTTGGAGCGTACGAGCCAAACTTCACAAGGCGTGCACGATACACTTCCGGATTTTTCGTTACCCCTGAATGCAAGGTTGACCGCTTCTTTGGTGGGCTAAAGCCTAGCTTGTGGAAAGCATTAACAATACGTGACTTCGACAGCTATGAGGAAATTGTCCGATGTACCCTCAAGGTTGAAATGGAGATCGGGGAATCACAGAGGTATCATGGGGACAAGAAGCGTAAGGTGGAATTCAATGCTGGTGGTCCGATGGATAAATCCAACGACGCTAAGAAGTTCCAGCACCCCACTTGCCAAATGTGCAGAAAGAAGCACCCTGGAAATTGCGTTAAGGGGATGAGAAAATGGTTCAGGTGTGGAAGAGAAGGGAACCTAGCTGTTAACTATCGGTAAGAAGGACCCGCGGCTGTGACAGAGGAGAGGAATGCTCCGTTCGAACCTCAAATCGTTGTTCAATGCTATAAATGCAAAGAACTGGGTCATTTTTCAAATCAGTTCCCTAATCTAAGGGTTTTCGGAGGCAACCAACAACCTCCAAGATAGCAAGGAAGAGCTTTTTCCATCACTTCTGCCGAAGTGAACCCTGAAAACAAAGTGGTGACAGGTACGCTAGTTATTCATTCAAGAATAGCGAATGTAATTTTTGATTCAGGTTCTACGCATTATTTTATATCTTGAAAGTTCAGTAGAACAATCCCAGCACCACCACAAATCATGGAAGTAAAGATGTCGGTGAGTACGGAAAATGGGGCAATCATTGCATCCCAGGAATATAAGTCCTCCCCTGTTATAATCTGTGGATTGAATTTCCTGGAGAACCTCATCATACTCCCTTTGGTGGAATTTGATGCAATTCTTGGCATGGATTGGATTTCCTTATATAGAGCCAACATAAATTTTCAGGAGAGAGAAATCACAATTTATATGGAGAATCGACCCCCGATTATTTACAAGTGTCAGGAGGAAGATGAATCTCCTTTAGCTCCATCATCTCAAGCATGGATATTACTGCCCTATGAGCACGCGTATCTGGGTCATATGATTGAGTCTAAAGAAGAAACCATCCTTGATGAAATGCCTATTGTGAGGGAATTCGCGGAAGTGTTTCCCGAGGAACTGCCTGGTCTTCCTCCTAGAAGAGATGCTAAGTTCTCAATTGAACTTATACCTGGGGAATTACCAATATCCAAGACTCCATATAGAATGGCTGTTGTTGAGCTTGAAGAGCTGAAGAAACAACTACAGGAGAATCTAGATAAAGGGTTTATATGCCCAAGTGCTTCACCATGGGGTGCACCGGTCCTCTTCGTCAAGAAGAAGGATGGGTCAATGCGGCTTTGCATCGATTATCGTGAACTTAACAAAATCATGATAAAGAACAAGTATCCTCTCCCATGAATTGATGACTTGTTCTATTAGTTTCATGGAGCACAATACTTCTCCAAGGGGGACTTGCGGTTGAGATATTATCAAGTAAGGGTGAAGAAGGAAGATGTCCCCAAGACTGCTTTTCATACAAGATACGGGCACTATGAATTCATAGTAATGCCTTTCAGACTCACCAATGCTCCAGAAATATTCATAGACTTGATGAATAGAGTCTTTAGAGATTACCTTGACAAATTTGTGGTAGTCTTTATAGATGATATTCTAATATACTCCAAAACCAAGGAGGACCATGAGGAGAATTTAAGAACCGTACTGGAGACTTTGCGCAAGGAGAAGCTCTATGAAAAGTACAACAAGTGTGAGTTCTGGTTGAAGGAGGTCTCATTATTGGGCCATATAATCACAAGAAATGGGATATCTGTGGACCCCTCCAAAACAGATGCAATTGAGGGATGGCCGAGGCCAACATCGGTAACGGATATCTGTAGCTTCTTGGGGTTAGCTGGATATTATCGATGATTTGTGAGAAATTTCTCACGATTTCCAACCCTCTTACCAAGCTAACTCGAAAGTGAGTAAAGTTTTCTTAGAGTGATGAATGCGAAGAAAGTTTCAAGGATTTGAAGAGGAGGCTTATCACTGCACCCGTGCTCACTTTACCCACAAGTGGGGAGCTTTTTGTGGTATTCAGTGATGCTTCAAAGAAGGGCTTGGGATGTGTGCTGATGCAGAATGATAAAGTGATATCCTATTCCTCAAGGCAGTTGAAAATACATGAGCGAAACTATCCAATGCATGATATGGTGTTGGGGGCGGTGATCTTTGCCTTGAAAATCTAGAGGCATTATCTCTATGGATAGAAATTTGAGATATATACTGACAACAAGAGTCTTAAATATATATTCACACAGAAAGAGCTTAATATGCGCCAGAGAATATGGATAGAGCTCATCAAGGATTATGACTGTTCAATACATTACCACCCTGGGAAAATGAACAAGGTGGCAGATGCCCTAAGTAGAAAGGATCCAGCGATTCTATCAATGATGAGAATTGAGAAGGATCCAATCTTCCTAGACTTGATGAAGATGGATGTGGGAATCATAAAGAAGGGGACATCATCAATCCTTTCACAAATGATTTCTCAACCATCTCTTTTGGAAAGGTTAAAGGATGCTCAAAAGGCTGATGTGGGAATTCAAGAAAAAGTGGAAGCTATCAAAAAGGGGAAATCCTCAGAGTTTAATGTTAATGAAGAAGGAATTGCATGGTTTGGGAAAAGAATATGTGTTCCATCAAGTCTGGAACTGAACAAGGGACTTTTGGATGATGCACATAGTTCAAATTTCTCTATTCACCCAGGGAGCACAAAGATGTATCGAGATCTCCAAGAAAATTTTTGGTGGGATAATATGAATAAGGAGATCGCCGAATATACATCAAAGTGCATGGTGCGTTAGAAAGTGAAGGAAGAGAGGCAGAAGTATAAGGGGATGATGCAACCATTGCCCATACCATAATGGAAATGGAAGAACATCACCATGGACTTTGTCACCGGACTTCCGAGGACATCCAAAGGCAACAATGCAATCTGGGTTGTTGTGGATTGTCTTACAAAGACTACACACTTCATTGCTATTCGGGAGGATTTCTCATTGGATAAACTGGCACAGATATATATCAGGGAAGTGGTAAGGTTGCATGGTGTACCACTATCTATTGTGTCTGATCGAGATCCAAGATTCACCTCTAAGTTTTCTAAGAGTCTTCAACATGCTCTGAATACTGAACTGAACTTCAGTACGGCCTATCATCCTCAAACTGATGGCCAATCCGAGCGGACTATCCAAACACTTGAGGATATGTTGAGAGCATGCTCAATGAAATTTAAATGAGGATTGGATCAACATATTCCTCTGGTTGAGTTCTCTTATAATAACAGTTTCCACTCGAGCATCCAAATGGCACCATATGAATCCCTTTATGGGAAAAGGTGAAGAACACCGGCATGTTGGGATGAGGTCGGTGAACGTAAGCTGCTTGGACTAGAAATGGTCGAGGAAATGGTGGAGAAGGTGAAAACCATTCAGCAGCATATCAAGGCAGCCCAGAGTCGACAGAAGAGTTATGCAGATAATCATCGACAAGACCTTGAGTTTAAAGTTGGAGACATGGTGTTTTTATGCATATCTCCATGGAAGAAGGTCATGAGGTTTGGAAAGAAAGGGATGTTAAGTCCAAGGTACATCATCCCCTTCGAGATTCTTGATCGTGTTGGGGCAGTGGCCTATCGACTAGCACTTCCACCTACTATGGCCAAGGTGCATGATGTTTTTCATGTATCCCTATTAAGGAAGTACATATCGGACCCTTCACATGTACTCTCTTCCAAGGTGGTACAATTGGAAGATGATCTTTCTTATGAGGAGCAACCAGTGAAGATCTTAGATCGTAGAGAAAAAGTTCTACAAAATAAGACAATTCCCCTCGTCAAGGTGTTGTGGAGAAACTACAAGTTTGAAGAAGCAACTTGGGAGTCGGAGGATATGATGAAGATGAGTTAACCACATTTATTTTAGTGTGGGAATAGGAAAATTTCGAGGGTGAAATTTATAAAGGGGGGAATATTGTAACGACCCAAAGTTTCATTAATGGAAAATCCCTCTTGATCTAGTTAAATGTATCTTTATAAAAAATGTTTTTATAAGATGTCAACTTCTTTGGTTTTATGATAAGAGTTGTGACCGTTACTTTTATAGCCATTGAATAGTGATCACATGATTAGTATAAATATAAGGCTTTAACGAACCCAATTTTACTCAGACAAAGGAAGCGATGGATTCATCCAGTAGAATTACCCCATACGAAACCATTTTTCAGAGCTCAGAAAAGAGGTAGCATCCTTGGGCTTCGACCTTGACCAAGCCCAAGCTGAGCTTCATTATGTCAATATCGAAAGTGACCGTCTACGGGAAAAGTGGAAGTTGATAGAGATTACCACTCGAGCGATGTTATCCGAGCCACCCCAAGAGTCTATCACCATCGCACACCTTACCCTTAGGTCTTATGAGGCTATTTTAAGGGGTTATGTAACAAATAAGTAGTACTATGTTCATGTACATTTTTTTTGTATATAATAATGAATATAATTTCTAGTCATTTTTGATACATTGTAAATAGTTTTTAAAAGTTAAAATGGTGTTTTTAGTTATTATTTAATTAAGAATTAATTTTTATTAAATTAAGGGATTTTTGAATTAAATAATATTTTAATAAAATATTATTATTAATATTAAATTATTTTTTATTAAATATAAATGATCTTATAATTTTATGAATGCAATTAAAATTTTTATTAAGGTTTGAAAGCCATTTCTGTCAAAACCCATGAATTTTTGATAAATATTGGTTTTTATTTTAAAAGTAAAAATTTACATATTTAGAATTTTTTTTTAGATAAAATAAATGTCATTTCTTGAATCAGGACGTCGAAATTATCCAACGGTGAATTTTTCATAATTTTCTGAGACAGTCAAATTTTTGTGTAAAAATTAAATACCGTTTAAATATATAATGTGTTTTATGACATCATAATGACCCAATGGTGATGTAATAAAATACCATAATCCTTATGTTCGGCCAATATATGTTTTATCATTAAAATAATGTGATTTTGGGTTTGTTTGACTTACTTTTCAAAGCATTAATGGACCCCTCAAGACATATTCAACACTTTGCCTTTTTAAATTATTTTCCATGGGAGTGTGACTCACCTCCACATAAGAAACCTTATTATTTTAAGACGTTAGGACTTGGGCCTTATAAAATATTGTTTTCCTCTTACCTTTTCCAAAAACCATGGGCAGAAACCATGGGATGGTTTGTGGTTTGAATTAATTTAATGTAAGGGGACCCAAACCTAAATAATAAAGAATTCCCTCACCTTTCCTATATAAACCCACCCTAGCTCCCACTTCCTCCTCACTAAAATCCCTTGGAGTTCGTCCAAACTCTTCCCTAATCTCTCTAGAATCCTCCCAAGGTGCCCCAAGCTCCCAAGAATCCTCTCACAAGACTCTCTCTTGCCTTTGGAAGCTCACTTCCAAGTAAGGGTTTTTTCTTCCTTTCTCATTTTTGTCAATTTTCTTTAAGTTGTATTACCCCTTTAATTTAAATTATGAATGTTGGGGTATATTTTTTCACCTCCCCCATACTTCCCTTTTATTTTTTGAATGATGGGAGACCCCTTTCTCTCTCATTAAATGCCTCCCATGTACACCCATTACTATGCCAAAATTCCGAAAGGAACTTCTCTCTCCTCTTTTATATTCAAGAAATACTTTTGTATCATGAATCTAAATTCCATTACAATTGTTTAGAAATGTATCTATATGACCTCCTTACTTTCCATTACATGTAAATATGATGAGTAACCCTTTTCTATCTCATCAACATTTTTTATGAATTCTTATGTCACGCCATTACGCTGCCGAAATCGCACCAATTTTCTAAGCCAATGTCATTGTGTAGTGAATACCATGCCCATTTCTCCATCAAGGGTATTCAACTTTATGCACATTTACTTATTTATTGTAAAGTTTCATGTATTAATTCCACATTACTTTATCGTGGAATAAATGATTATGTTTTATGAATCCATGTTTTATGATCAATGTGGCACACTTATGCATGAAATAAAAAGTTTAAGAAGGGTGCGCCCTTATAGCACTCCAATGCATTGGGTAAAGTATAGTATCATGATAAGTCATGTGCAATGAGTTTGGACTCATTCTAATTCAAGTGAAACGAGGGTTTACTCGTGCTTCATGTGCAATGAGGGTTTACTCATTCTCCATGTGCAATGAGCCTTGGCTCATGCTAATTCAATGTTAAGTGTTGTCGCCACACTTCCATGTTATGATTATCATGATTTATCATGACTTTATGTTCATGTTTCTCTTATGCTCTATTGACATGCCTATTTCCTAACATGTATTGTACTCCTCATGTTATTCCATGTGTACTCCCTTACTGGGCTTTATAGCTCACCCTTTTCTTATGCATGTCCTCAGGTTATCCCATGCAATGCTAAGTATGAGGGAATGTAGTTGTCATGTAAAGGAAGTTTTCAATAAATATGTTGTATTTCATGTTTTAAGTTTTTATGTAATGATCCTAATCCCCAAAGACACCAAACCTCTCGATCTTCTTTGTTGTATCAAGTTGAGTTTTATGTAATAAAGCATGTTTAAGTTGTAATAAAAAGCAGGGTTGTCATAGTTGGTATTGGAGGATAGGTTTAGTTATTTTTGGGATTAGGAAAACCCTATTAAAGCCTTAGATACAAGACTAAGTATAATAAAAACATCCCTAAGTTTTGGTAAATACTAAGTAAGTGGTTTCTCAAACAAATACATCCCTGTCTGGATACGAGCAGGTAGAGGCGGCTCTGGCACATATTTATCCTAGGGGTAAAACCCAAAAACACCGCTTTGAGCTAGACTCGAATGGGAACTGGTGCACGACAATAGGCCTTACTGGACTCTTGGTTGTGACACTCCCGGGGGATATGTTTTGATAAATTCAAAATCTTATTATGAACCCTTATTAAGGGAAAAATGCCCCTAAGAATATATGTTAGAAAGTAGATCATGAAAAGCCTAGATTGAAGCCTATAGACTCATGAGTTAAGGAAATAAAAGTTTATTTTTGAGTCATCAACTTTTGTCTTTGGATTACCCTTTATGTGTTACCCCTAAATTTCCTTTTATTCCAGCCAATGGCCGGTAATATGAGGACTTGGGCTAACAACCGTTGTGAAGATCAGTGTGATGACTGTACTAATGAGATGCCAAATCCAATGGGAGCAAGAATCATGAACTTTGTCACGCTTCTCTCTCAGATAACTCAAGTTTTGAATAGAAACACGGGTCAAGAGGAACGTTCAACCCCCCTAAGAAAGAACAAGTCTCTATCGATAGCTTTATGAGACAAAGGCCTCCTACTTTTAGTGGATCATATGATCCCACGATCACTGAACAATGGATCAACTCAATTGAAAAGATCTTCTCCATCCTTCAATGTTCTGAACAAGAGAAGGTTCTCCTGGCTGCTTATTGTATGGAGGGTGAAGCTGATCAATGGTGGACGTTGATCAAAAATATGAAGCCTAAGTAGGAGATCGAGGCTTTGGAATGGAATGAATTCCGGAAGATTTTTTTCAATAAATATTTTCTGCGCACCCTCTGGCTTAAGATGGAAAGGGACTTACTTTCCATCAAGAAAAAAGATGAAGAATCTGTTGGAGCATACGAGGAAAACTTCACAAGGCTTGCACGATACGCTTCCGGCTTTGTCGTTACCCCCGAATGTAAGGTTGACCACTTCTTTGGTGGGATGAAGCCTAGCTTGCGGAAAGCATTAGCGATCCGTGACTTTGACAGCTATGAGGAAATTGTCCGATGTTCCCTCAAGGTAGAAATGGAGATTGGAGAATCACAGGGGTATCATGGGGACAAGAAGCTTAAGGTGGACTTCAATGCTGCTGGTCCGATGGATAAATCCAACGGCGCTAAGAAGTTCCAGCACCCCACTTTCCAAAAGTGCGGAAAGAAGCACCCTGGAAATTGCCTTAAGGGGATGAGAAAATGCTTTAGGTGTGGAAGAGAAGGGCACCTAGCTATTAACTGTTGGAAAGAAGGACCCACGGTTGCGACAGAGGAGAGGAACGCTCTGTTCGAACCTCAATGCATTGTTAAATGCTATAAATGCAAAGAACCAGGTTATTTTTCAAATCAGTGCCCTAATCCAAGGGTTTTCGGAGGCAACCAAAAACCTCCAAGACATAAAGGAAGATCTTTTGCCATCAATTCTACCGAAGTGAACCCCAACAATGAAGTGGTGACAGGTATGCTAGTTATTCATTCAAGAATAGCGAACACACTTTTTGTTTCAGGTTCTACGCATTCTTTTATATCTCGAAAGTCTAGTAGAACAATCCCAGCACCACTACAAATCATGGAATTAAAGATGTTGGTGAGTACGACAAATGGGGCAATCATTGCATCCCATGAATATAAGTCCTCCCCTGTTATAATCTGTGGATTAAATTTCCCGGCGAACCTCATCATACTCCCTTTGGTGGAATTTGATGCAATTCTTTGCATAGATTGGCTTTCCTTATATAGAGCCAACATAAATTGTTGGGAGAGGGAAATCACACTTCATATGGAGAATCAACCCCCGATTCTTTACAAGTGTCAGGAGGAAGATGAATCTGCTTTAGCTCTATCATCTCAAGCATGGATATTACTTCCCTATGAGCACGCGTATCTGGCTCAGATGATTTAGTCCAAAGAAGAAACCATCCTTGAAGAAATGCCTATTGTGAGGGAATTCGCGAAAGTGTTTCCCGAGGAACTGCCTGGTCTTCCTCCTAGAAGAGATGTTGAGTTCTCAATTGAACTTATACCTGGGGTATTACCAATATCCAAGACTCCATATAGAATGGCTGTTGTTGAGCTTGAAGAGCTGAAGAAACAACTACATGAGAATCTGGATAAAGGGTTTATACGCCCAAGTGCTTCACCATGGGGTGCACCGGTCCTCTTCATCAAGAAGAAGGATGTGTAAATGCGACTTTGCATCAATTATCGTGAACTTAACAAAATCACGATAAATAAAAAGTATCCTCTTGCACGAATTGATGACTTTTTCAATCAGTTGCGTGGAGCACGATACTTCTCCAAGGTGGACTTGCGGTCGGGATATTATCAAGTAAGGGTGAAGAAGGAAGATGTCCCCAAGACTGCTTTTCGTACAAGATACGGGCACTATGAATTCATAGTAATGCCTTTCAGACTCACCAATGATCCAGAAATATTAATGGAATTGATGAATAGAGTCTTTATAGATTACCTTGACAAATTTGTGGTAGTCTTTATAGATGATATTCTAATATACTCTAAAACCAAGGAGGACCATGAGGAGCATTTAAGAACTGTACTGGAGACTTGGCGCAAGGAGAAGCTCTATGCAAAGTACAGAAAGTGTGAGTTATAGTTGAAGGAGGTCTCATTATTGGGCCATATCATCACAAGAAATGGTATATCTATGGACCCCTCCAAAATAGATGCAATTGAGGGATGGTCGAGACCAACATCGGTAACGTATATCCGTAGCTTCTTGGGGTTAGCTGGATATTATCGACGATTTGTGAGAAATTTCTCACGACTGTACAACCCTCTTACCAAGCTATCTTGAAATGGGGTAAATTTTTCTTGGAGTGATGAATGCGAAGAATGTTTCAAGGAGTTGAAAAGGTGGCTTATCACTGCACCCGTGCTCACTTTACCCACAAGTGGGGAGATTTTTGAGGTATTCAGTGATGCTTCGAAGAAGGTCTTAGGATGTGTGTTGATGTAGAATGATAAAGTGATATCCTATGCCTCAAGGCAGTTGAAAATCCATGAGTGAAACTATCCAACGCATGATCTGGAGTTGGCGGTGATGATCTTTGCCTTGAAAATCTGGCGGCATTATCTCTATGGAGAGAAATGTGAGATATATACTGACCACAAGAGTCTTAAATATATATTCACACAGAAATATCTTAATATGTTCCAGAGAAGATGGATAGAGATCATCAAGGATTATGACTGTTCAATACATTACCACCCTGGGAAAGCGAACAAGGTGGCGAATGCCCTAAGTAGAAAGGATCCAGCGATTCTATCATTGATGAGAATTGAGAAGGATCCAATCTTCTTATACTTGATGAAGATGGACGTGGGAATCATAAAGAAGGGAACATCATCAATCCTTTCACAAATGATTGCTCAGCCATCTATTTTGGAAAGGTTAAAGGATTCTCAAAAGGATGATTTGGGAATTCAAGAAAAAATGGAAGCTATCAAAAAGGGGAAATCCTCGGAGTTTAATGTTAATGAAGAAGGAATTGTACGGTTTGGGAAAAGAATATGTGTTCCATCAAGTCTGGAGCTGAAGAAGGGACTTTTGGATGATGCACATAGTTCAAATTTCTCTATTCACCCAGGGAGCACAAAGATGTATCAAGATCTCCGAGAAAACTTTTGGTGGGATAATATGAAGAAGGAGATCACCGAATATACATCAAAGTGCCTGGTGTGTCAGCAAGTGAAGGCATGGAGGCAGAAGTCTAAGGGGATGATGCAACCATTGACCATACCAGAATGGAAATGAGAGAACATCACCATGTAATTTGTCATCGGACTTCCGAGGACATCCAAAGGCAACAATGTAATCTGGGTTGTTGTGGATCGTCTTACAAAGATTGCACACTTCATTGCTATTCAGGAGGATTTCTCATTGGATCAACTGGCACAGATATATATCAGGGAAGTGGTAAGGTTGCATGGTGTACCACTATCTATTGTGTCTGACCGAGATCCAAGATTCACCTCTATGTTTTGGAAGAGTCTTCAACATGCTCTGAATACTGAACTGAACTTCAGTACGGCCTATCATCCTCAAACTGATGGCCAATCCGAGCGGACTATCCAAACACTTGAGGATATGTTGAGAGCGTGCTCAATGGACTTTAAAGGAGGATGGGATCAAAATCTTCCTCTGGTTGAGTTCTCTTATAATAATAGTTTCCACTTGAGCATCCAAATGGCACCATATGAAGCCCTTTATGGGAAAAGGTGCAAAACACCGGCATGTTGGGATGAGGTTGGTGAACGTAAGCTGCTTGGACCAGAAATGGTCGAGGAAATGGTGGAGAAGGTTAAAACCATTCAGCAGCATATCAAGGAATCCCAGAGTCGACAGAAGAGTTATGCGAATAATCGTCGACGAGACCTTGAGTTTAAAGTTGGAGACATGGTGTTTTTACGCATATCTCCGTGGAAGAAGGTCATGAGGTTTGGAAAGAAAGAGAAGTTAAGTCCAAGGTACATCATCCCCTTTGAGATTCTTGATCGTGTTGGGGCTATGGCCTATCGACTAGCACTTCCACCTACTATGGCCTAGGTGCATGATGTCTTTCATTTATCCCTCTTAAGGAAGTACATACCAGACCCTTCACATGTACTTCTCTTCCGATGTGGTACAATTGGAAGATGATCTTTCTTATGAGGAGCAACCAGTGAAGATCTTAGATCGTAGAGAAAAGTTCTACGAAATAAGACAATGCCCCTCATCAAGGTGTTGTGGAGAAACCACAAGTTTGAAGAAGCAACTTGGGAGTCAGAGGATATGATGAAGCTGAGTTACCCACATTTGTTTTAGTGTGGGAAGAGGAAAATTTCGAGGGTGAAATTTCTTAAGGGGGGAATATTGTAACGACCCAAAGTTTCATTAATGGAAAATCCCTCTTGATCCAGTTAAATGTCTCTTTATAAAAAATGTTTTTATAAGATGTCAACTTCTTTGGTTTTATGATTAGAGTTGTGACCGTTACTTTTATAGTCGTTGAACAGTGATCACATGATTAATATAAATATAAGGCTTTAACGAAGCCAATTTTACTCAGACAAAGGAAGCGATGGCCTCATCCAGTAGAATTTCCCCATACGAAGCCCATTTGTCGGAGGTTGGAAAAGAGGTGACATCCTTGGGATTATCCCTTGACCAATCCCAAGATAAGCTTCATTATGTCAAGCTCGAACGTGACCGTCTACGGGAAAAGTGGAAGTTGATAGAGATTACCACTCGAGCGATGTTATCCGAGCCACCCCAAGAGTCTGTCACCATCGCACACCTTACCCTTAGGTCTTATGCGGCAATTTTAAGGGGTTATGTAACAAATAAGTAGTACTATGTTCATGTACATTTTTTTGTATATAATAATGAATATAATTTATAGTCATTTTTGATACATTGTAAATAGTTTTTAAAAGTACAAATGGTTTTTTTAGTTATTATTTAATTAAGAATTAAATTTTATTAAATTAAGGGATTTTTTAATTAAATAATATTTTAATAAAATATTATTATTAATATTAAATTAGTTTTTATTAAATATAAATGATCTTATAATTTTATGAATGCAATTAAAATTTTTATTAAGGTTTGAAAGTCATTTCTGTCAAAACCCGTGAATTTTCGATAAATATTGGTTTTTATTTTAAAAGTGAAAATTAACATATTTAGAAATTTTTTTAGATAAAATAAATTTCATTTCTGGAATCAGGACGTCGAAATTATCCAACGGTAAATTTTTCATAATTTTCTGAGACAGTCAAATTTTTGGGTAAAAATTAAATACCATTTAAATATATAATGTGTTTTATGACATCATATTGACCCAATGATGATGTAATAAAATACCATAATCCTTATGTTCGGCGAATATATAATTTATCATTAAAATAATGTGATTTTGGGTTTGTTTGACTTACTTTTCAAAGCATTAATGGACCCCTCAAGACATATTCAACACTTTGCCCTTTTAAATTAATTTCCATGGGAGTGTGAATCACCTCCACATAAGCAACCTTATTATTTTAAGAAGTTCGGATTTGGGCCTTATAAAATATTGTTTTCCTCTTCCCTTTTCCAAAAACCATGGGCAAAAACCATGGGATGGTTTGTGGTTTGGATTAATTTAATGTAAGGGAACCCAAACCTAAATAATAAAGAATTCCCTCACATTTCCTATATAAACCCACCCAAGATCCCACTTCCTCCTCACTAAAATCCCATGGAGTTCGTCCAACCTCTTACCTACTCTCTCTAGAATCCTCCCAAGGTGCCCCAAGCTCCCAAGAAGCCTCTCACAAGCCTCTCTCTAGCCTTTGGAAGCACACTTCCAAGTAAGGGTTTTTTCTTCCTTTCTCATTTTTTGTCAATTTTCTTTAAGTTGTATTGCCCTTTTAATTTCAATTATGAATGTTGGGGTATGGTTTCTCACCTCCCCCATACTGCCCTCTTATTGTTTGAATGATGGGAGACCCCTTTCTCTCTCATTAAATTCCTCCCATGTACACCCGTTACTATGCATAAATTCCGAAAGGAACTTCTCTCTCCTCTTTTATATTCAAGAAATACTTTTGTATAATGAATCTAAATTACATTACAATTGTTGGGACATGTTTCTATATGACCTCCTTACTTTCCATTACATGTAAATATGATGAGGAACCCCTTTCTCTCTCATCAACCTTTTTTATGAATTCTTATGTCACACCGTTACGCTGCCGAAATCGCACCAATTTTCTAAGCCAATGTCATTGTGTAGTGAATACCATGCCCATTTATCCATCAAGGGTATTCAACTTTATGAACATTTAATTATTTATTGTAAAGTTTTATGTATTAATTCCATATTCCTTTATCGTGGAATAAATGATTATGTTTTATGAATCCATGTTTTATGATCCATGTGGCACACTTATGCATGAAATGAAATGTTTAAGAAGGGTGCGCCCTTATAGCACTCCAATGCATTGGGTAAAGTATAGTATCATAATACGTCATGTGAAATGAGTGTGGACTCATGCTAATTCAAGTGCAACGAGGTTTTACTCGTGCTTCATGTGCAATGAGGGTTTACTCATGCTCCATGTGCAATGATCCTTGGCTCATGCTAATTCAATGTTAAGTGTTGTTGCCACATTTCCATGTTATGATTATCATGCTTTATCATGACTTTATGTTCATGTTTCTCTTATTCTATATTGACATGCCTATTGCCTAACATGTATTGTACTCCTCATGTTATTCCATGTGTACTCCCTTACTGGGCTTTATAACTCACCCTTTTCTTATGCATGTCCTCAGGTTATCCCATGCAATGCTAAGTACGAGGGAATATAGTGGTCATGTAAAGGAAGTTTTCAATAAAGATGTTGTATTTCATGTTTTATGTTTTTATGTAATGATCCTAATCCCCAAAGACACTAAACCTATCGATCTTCTTTGTTGTATCAAGTTAAGTTTTATGTAATAAAGCATGTTTAATTTGTAATAAAAATTAGGGTTGTCATACCAAAAGCTTCCATCCATATCATCACCATTTTGTGATGATCTCCCATTTTAGTCACGATGATCCCTACTTCGTGAATCTCCATATAAAATTCACCATTCATGGTTCTTGTTGTAGTCATAGAGATTACCATTAGCTCTTCATGTCTTCACGATTCTATACTCATGATGATCACACACCTTCATGAAACTGCCTTCACAAAACCCATTATTCATGAAGCTCATGAATTTACTATATTTTTACATGGCCTTAAAGGAAATACATATTTTTTGATGCTAGAGATATTATAAATTTTAGCCCCAATTTTTTTTTAAAACTATGGGAAACATAGTCACCTTGTGTACGCAATTTTCTATACTGATTCTAGGTTATCCATTCATTTTTCTTAGATCTTCATCAACATACCATGTCAAAAATATCTCTGGACCTCCAAAACATACCATGGAAACCTTATTTATCAATAAACATAATCAACCCAAAAATACTACAATTTTACCTTAGGGATTTTTCCCAAAAATCTCCCCCTTTGAGTTTGTTGACAACTCTTTATAGTTTGATAAAATGTTAAAGCTTATTCCATATTCTACCACCATTCAATTATTGTGTTTCAAATAGTAATAAAAAATTTACTCAACACATACTCTAAGCCTACATGATCCAAGATCGATGTGAGAAACAAGAGTATAATGCAAATTTCATCAATGAATCACTTCATTTGGAAATCACTCAACTGATTTCATCACAAACTTCATCTGTCATGATATATACCCTTTGATCAATCATCTCTAGAATTAGAAGATTTAAAAACCCCATACTTCACTGCTCCCCCTATTAGATTCTCTCCTATCTTGATCCTATAAGCTTCTCCCCCAGTCTTTATTAAGACATTTTCTCCTTTTTTATCAAAATTTACCCCCCCTTTGTTAATGAACCCAAAGGTTACTTCATTATAGTCTACAATAGGGTAAAGAACATAGACCAGAATATTAGAAAAAAAAACCATACCTCAGGAAGAAGAGGTCCCACATCCATAATTTTTCAAGTGTGGGGAGTTGACTAAACTCCAAGAGCTAGTCGATGTCATTCAAATGCTTCTTTGGGTAAGGCCTTTTTTAGAATGTCTACAACTCGTAGTTCAATATGCACATAATCCAAATTCAAAAACCCTTTCTCCGCCTTATCCTTGATAAAATGATACTTCATTTAAATGTTCTTTTTCCTGGATTTATGAAATATATTTTTTAGATTTATAGCACTTGAATTATCCCAATGTATTTCGATCAAAGACTTCACTTCAACTCCCATATCATCAAGTTGTTGATTCATCCACAATAACTATGTGCACTCTTGAGTAGCCACAATATATTCATATTCTGCAGTGCTCAATGAAATGATATATTGTTTCTTGCTCATCCATGAAATAAATAATCCACCAAGATAAAATGCACTACCTGATGTTGATTTTCTATCATATGTTCATCTGGCCCAATCTACATCTGTATATCCCAATAACTCTTGTTGATATTTTTCATTGCACATCAAACTAAAATCCACCATTCCCTTGATATATTAAAGCATTATTTTCACTAAAATAAAGTGTCTTTACTTGTAATTTCTTTGATACCATGCTTCTTGGAATGTGGAATAAACAATACCAGGTCTTGTCACTATCAAGTATAATAGACTACTAATGATTTTCCTATATTCTATGACATTAACTACATTAACTTCATAATCTCATGATAGTTTCATCCAAGTAGTTATTATAGTTGTCATATCCTTGTAATTCTCTATTCCAAATATTCTCAAAAACCTCCTTGGAATATTTAGTTTGAGAAATTAATGTGTTATTCCTTCCTTGTGTCACCTGTAAACCAAATAAAAATGTCACTTCACCAATCATTGACATTTTGAATTCACTTTTCATGAATTCTATGAATTACTTTCATTGAGATTTATCTAATCTACCAAAGATTATGTCATTGGAATACACCATCACCATAATCCTTTGATTACTATCATTATTGAAATATATCTTGTAATCAACTCCACCACACTAAAAACCGAGCTTTTTTAAAAATTGATCTAGTCTTGAATACCATGCTCTTAGTGCTTGATTCAACCCATATAATGTCTTCTTCAGCCGAAACATTTTGTTTTCATATTCATGGATAAAAAACCATCTAGTTTCTTCATATACACTTCTTATAGAACCACATTCAGAAATGATGACTTGACATCCATCTGGAAAACACTGAACCTTATTTGCACCGCTATGGACAAGAATAATATGATTATATCTATCCTTGAAACAGGCACAAATGTTTCATCAACATCAATACATTCTATCTAGGAGTACACTTTTCACACTAGTCATGCTTTGTTTCTAATCACTACACCGTCTTCATTCATTTTATAGTGAAAGACCCATTTAGTCCCGATGACATTTTTATCTATTAGTATTGAAACAATCTCCCATGCTTGATTATTCTCAATTTTTTCAAGATAATAATTCATAGTCTGAACCCAATTTTTATCTCTAGTTGCTTCCTCAAAACACTTAGGCTTTACCAATGATAAGAATGATGCTTGATGTAGAGTCTTCATCCTCCTTGTTTGCACTAGCACTTTCTGATCACCAATTATGTTCTGCCTTTCAATTCTGGATCTTCTCTTCGATCTTTGTGTAGATAATGGTTCACACTCATCCTTTTAATTATCTAAATCTTCTTCTAAATCAACCTCTGAAATTGGATCATCCCCTGATCTACTTATCTCTTCATCACTATCCTCCTAAGATAGATCATGTATTTTCTAAAGATTCTTTTCATTATCTACTATAGGTAAATCATTTCTTTAAACTACCTTTCCTATCCTCTTATTAAAACATTTATATGATTTTATATTCTTTGAGTATCCAAGAAATATCCCTTAATCTCCATGGGATTCAAACTTCCTATGTTTCTCCTTATTGGGAATGAAACACTTACTTCAGAGGACTTAAAAGTACTTCAACATTGGTTTCTTTCCATACCATAGATCATATGGAGTATTCTCTTCTTTTAGACATAATAACACTCTATTTTATGTGTATAATGATGTCATCATTTCTTCTTTCCAAAACTTCTCTGGAAGATCTTTCTCAATGAGCATTGTTCTATCCATGATAATTAGATTTCTTCTCTCAACTACTCCAGTTTTCTGTGGAGTTATTACTAATGAAACTTGGTTCCTTATCCCATATTTCTCAAGATAATTCTCAAATTGGATATTTTTGAACTCTATTTCATTATTTTTTTGGATCTTCTAGATTATTTGACCCAATATCTTTTTAAATTCCCTTTGATAAGTTGTTATGAAACTAAACACCTCATATTTTTGGGTGATGATTGAAACCCATTACATTCTTCTAAAATCATCAATGAAGAGAACATAATATATCCTATCTTAAATAGATCTTGGTGAAATAGGTTTACACACATCAATATGTACTTACTTATGTAGTTTTGTTGAACTTTTCTCTTTTTCCTTATATGTATTTTGAATGATCTCCCCCTATTGAAAAGCATCGCATGTACAAGTACGATCATGTGATAATCTAAGAAGGTCTCGAGTAACATCATATTTCACCAGATATTCCAAGGAAGTTTGTCTCAAGTGTCCAATATGTTTATGAAACAACTTATTTTCTTCTTCCTCGGATAGAAAACACATATCTTCCCCTCCACTCACAAGGTAGAGATTCCCTTTCATATGTTTTCCCTACAAAAAAACAAAATCTTTTTCCTTGATGACACATAATTTCTGTGAAAAACTTATAGAATGTCCTAAGTCACAAAATTGAATTACATTTAATAGGTCATGACTAATACATTAAAAAACCAATACATCTACACTTCTTATGTCTTTTCCCCCAAATTTGGCTTTTCCTGAGCCAATAATTCTCAGGTCTTCATCATTACCAAATATTACAATACATTTCTTATCATATCTGATTCCTATCATTAGTTCCTTATTTCCTTTCATATGAGAGGTTCATCCACTGTTAATGATCCATATTCCAGTGTAATATGATGCTTTAAAAGAAATCTATACAACCACTAATTGTTCATCTCTATTCTTCTTGATCTATGTTTTTTACTTCATACTCGGGATGGATTGATAAACTTGATCTTCCTTGGAGTATGATGGATCAAATTCATCTTGTAGAGATGAAAATCGATTTTTCATTTTCACTGTTTCAGGCGTGGAGGAGTTGGACACATGGAAAGATATTGTTCATCAACAATATGTTCAACTACACTTCTCATGTCTTTTACCCCAAACTTGTCTTTTCCTGAGCCAATAATTCTCAGGTATTAATCATTACCAAATCTTACAATACCTTACTTATTATATATGATTTATATCACCAGTTCCTTATTTCCTTTCATATGAGAGGTGAATCCACTATCAATGATCTATATTCCAGTGTAATCTGATGCTTTAAAAGAAATCTCTATAACCACTAATTGTTCATGTCTCTTATTTTTTGATCTATGTTTTTGAATTCATAGCCATGATGGATTGATAATCTTGATCTTACTTGGAGTATGATGGATCAAATTCATCTTGTAGAGATGCAAATTGATTTTTCATTTTCATCTCATTTGATGATACATTCAGTTGCTGCTTATGATCATATTTAGTTTGCTTCAACACATTCCCTTGCATTGTTGATGAACAATATCTTTCCATGTGTCTGAATCCTCCACACCTAAAATAGTGAACATTAAATGATATCCTGAAATATTGAGTTTGATATGAATCCCTCTATTGGTATTGTTCCCTTTAGAACCTATTTTCTATGGAACAAAGATTTTGTGAGTGTCCCATATTTCCACAATAATAACATCTCATGAAGGGTACATTTCCATCTGGAAATACTGCACTACTAATTATACCTTAGGTTCTCTGAATCTTATGGTTCTGATTTGTACCCAAATCAATCTTCAATCTTGGATAAAGTTATTGTGGTCTGAATTCAACCATTACTACTTACTTTTTTTTTATCGAGCTTAATGTCATCCTTATAATTTGTATTTGACTATTGTTTTTTCTCTGCTAGACCTCTATGCTCCACTTACATCTTTTCTATTGCCTGAATGACCTACCTTCCCGATGTTGTACCGAGAGTCAAAAGATTTTCTTGATCCTTAACACTTCATCATAGGCAAATGAATTTCTCTTCAAGCTCATCAATGCGTTTGATTTGATCTTTTCCAAATGTTAGTCAAACTATTGATTTACTTTTTCCATTCTTCAATTTTGAGCTTGTACTCAACATCCTTTTCTGAGCTCTCTAGCATTGAAGACTTTCATTTTTCAATTTCTTCATTTATCTTAGACTTCTCTTCTTCCTGCTGCTGCATATAAAGTTTGGCATCACAAACCACATTGTTGGATTTCTTTGTTTTGGATCTCTAAACATCTATCTCTTCAATTTTAGCTTTTAATTCGACCTAGAGATCAACTATTCCTTTTAATTCTCCATCATCATTGTCACTATCTTCCATTATTTGGGAATTTATAACAAATTACACCATAGAATATGATTTATGATCCTTATAGTCCTCCAATTCTTCTATCTTATATTTTCTAAACAATCATATTATTTTGAAAGCATACTCTTCTTTCTGAAGAAATTTTTCTTAGAAATTTTCTTACCTTTCACATAGTCTAAAGACTTATTTGAGGAAATTTTGATTTCATCATAATCATCATCTTGAAAATTTTTAGGGAACCTCACTGCAATATTTCCAACCTTTCCACATTGAAAACATGAAAGTGGGAGTTTCCCTTTGAACTTTCCTTTTCCTCTTTGATTATTTGAGGAAAGGAATGACAAAATATCATCTGTCCCTTTATCTTCCTATCCATCTTCAATAGTGAGCTTCTTCATGGGCTTGAATACCACATATTTGAACTTCCCCTTTTCCATATCATCGTTATCATCATTTATCATTTCATATGTGACCATGGTACCATGAAGATTATCTAATGTTGGCTCCTTTGGATCTTCATCTTCCAATATAGAAACTTTCAGATTGAATCGAGGTGGATTTTTTCTCAAGATATACTTAAAAATATTTATATATTCAATAATTTCTCCATGACCACACATGTCTTCCAAAACTATGTTTACCCTATCAAAGAATGTATCAACAGACTCATTAGGGTGTATTCTAAGATCCTTATACTTATTCCATAAAACCTACAGATTTGCTTCTCTGACTTTTGAGTTACCCTCATAAATATTCAAAAACTTTTCCCACATAGCATATAATGAGTTACATGATGTCAACTTTGTATATATTTCATTGGATAGGGATCCCTCTAATGCATTGATTCCTTTAGCATTGACATCCAATTCCCTTCATCCAGCTTTTAAAAAATAACCGCTGTTGATATTGATTGAAATTCCATGCATCGCTGGAGTAAAGATATCCATTATTAATGATTAGAAGTAGCGTTGCATCCGATTCTTATATAATTGAAAATTGTTTCTATCAAATATTGAAATCCATTTATGATTTAAAACCTACATTTATTCTACTAAGATAGAACTATTGACTTTCAACCTTTAGCACTGATACCAATTGTTAGGTCCTAAAGGTTAAATACCCTAAGAGGGGGGGGGGATCAGAGTATAACAGATTAAAAATAATGTCCCTTAAAAATCTTGTTTCATAGTTAAACAAATCACACTTATCCCTTTATCCTATATCAATGTATGAATAGAAATGAAATCATGCATGGGACACATTGATTTTACTTGGTTCACCCTAATTGGGATATGTCCAAGGAGCATACAATAACGATGAGTTGATGTACTAAATACACTAATGATCAATGATAAAATATAGCGTTTAACCTAGATCACTTCTATTCCTAGGATCACTTCTTTTACAAGGTTTAGGGTCAGATTAGTGCTTTCCCAAGAGTCACTCCCTGAGTCTCTTTCTCTGGATCACTTCCGATGGAAAGGATCACCTTCTTCCTCTTCCTTTACTGACTACTCTAGAGAGGGTCCACTCATATTTTATGGACATGTAGGTACCTTTATTATCACTAATGAATGTATCCTTAGTTATAGATAGATGCTCTATTGAAGTCCCACATTCATACAATTGATGAATTCCAATTTACAACAAATTTACTAGGCAATCCCTTTTTCAACACTTTCGCGATACTCACTACCTTCGTGAAACACACCTATTTCATGAAGCTCACTTCTTTCGTGAATCTAAACTAGCCTTTTAAAAGATAAAAACTTTCAGTTGGATTTTATAACCTTCATGAACCTCAATACTTTTACAATGCTCACAATTTTCGGTCGGCACATATAGCCTTTGAAAACTACCTTTCATGGAAAACTTTTTCATAAGAACCACCTTTGTGAAATCAGAGCCTACATATTTTTGTTAAGTCTCAATACTTTTATAAAGGGTTAGAGGCCTATTTATTAGAATTTTCACTAATTCTAGAATTTTCCAGCCATGTAATCACCATTGCTCAATTCTCTTCCATTTCAGTCATGATGCTCCCTACTTTGAGAAGCTCCATAGAAAATTCACCGTCAGCAGTTCTTATCGTAGTCACAGAGATTACCGTAAACTCTTTGTGTCTTCACAATGCTCCACTTGAGATGACCACACACCTTCATGAAACCACCTTCACGAAGCCCATTCTTTACGAAACTCATACCTTTTCTATATTTTTTCATGTCCTTCAAGGACATTCATCTTTTTTGATGCTATAAATCTTCCAAATTTTGGACCCTAAAAATTTGGCAAACACTTAGAAATGACATGAACTTATGTATGCAATTTTTATACCCCTTCCAGGTCATCCATTATATTTTCTTGGATCTTTTTAAACATACCATGTCAAAAATATCTATGTACCACCACAACATACCTTGGAAACCCAATTTTTCAATAAACACAATCAACCCAAGAATAATGCAATGTTACCTTGAGGGATTTTTTCCAAACTGTGGCGCCGCAAGGTGTGAGAAATCTTGGATGAAGCGTCTGTAATATTCGTCAATACCTAAAAAAATATAGATATAAAATAAGTTATTGGGATTCTTCCAGGAAACTAAATCTCTCACTTTATCTGGTTCTACTAAAACTATTGACTCCAAGATGATATGACCCAAGAAGTGAACTTTTTCGATCCAAAAGTGGCATTTACTGAGCTTAGAATAGAGATGATGCTCTCTTAGTGTATTCAACATGATCTCAATATGGGTTGCATGATCGTGTTTGGAGTGTGAATACACCACAATATCATCAAGAAACACTACCAAAAATGAATCCAAATATGGGTAGAAAACCTAATTCATAAGAGATATAAAGACCATAGATGCATTTGTGAGTCCGAATGACATAACCAGGTACTCATAAAGACCATACCTAATATTTAAAGCTATGAGAGGTATGTTTGAAGAACTGAAACTCACCTAATGATAGTATGACCTCAATTCTATCTTTGAAAACACTTTCAATCCTTAGATATGATCATATAGGTAATGTATTCTAGGAAGTGGATACTGATTCTTTATAGTGAGCTGATTTAAAAAATAGTAATTCACACAAAGCCTAAGGGTATCGTCTTCCTTCTTGCAAAAAAGGAATGGTAAACCCAAAGGATAAGTGATGGTATGTATAAATACTTCAGCCTCTAGATCCTCCAACTGCTTCTTGAGCTCTAGAAGCTCCTTAGGTTCCATATTATAAGGAGGAATGGTCATTAGTTATGATCCTAGAATGATATCAATAGTAAAATCTACCTCTCTCATCAAAGGTAGACCATATAAGTCATCAAGAAAGACCTCTATGAAATTATCCATTATAGAAGGAAAGACAGAAGTTCATAACACCTAGTTATCCAAGAAAAGACTGACAATATGAGTTGTGACACTACCCAGTCTCTACTGCTCAGGTCCTGACCGTGAAGCTTGGACATACCATTATCTCCTATGCACATGCTTACCGCACTCTGGTAATGTGAATGTCACCCTCCCATGATAGTAGTCAATATAGGCTCAATAGGGAACTAACCAATCCATCCTGATGATTATTTAAAATCCCATCATATCGAGCATGTAAAGATTCCACATGAAAAGGTAACTACCTATCTCAAGGGTAAAATTCTTACAATGGTGAATACCCTCAAAACAGATACCCAACAGGGTGTCTATCATCATAACACCATAAAAGTGTTCGATATAGAGGCCCAAAATCTTAGTGATTTCCTCATATATAAATGATTGAGATGTGATTATTTCAAATATAGTAGATACTAAAGTGGTGGCTACTAGAATAATACCTCGTACTGTAGAAGGTCCAGTGCTTTTCTCATGTGATGTAGGCTAGACTGCATGTAACTAACATGTACTGTGATCCTGAGTCATTTTATAGCTTCTATGAGCATGCCCGCTCTACTAGTGTCGAGAATCATAACCCTGAATTCCTCTATCTCGACCTACACCTCAACCTGATTGGCTAGTGGTATTCTATCTACCTTCCTGACGTGATCCTGTTGTCCCCACTCCTGACTGAGGAGTAGGTGCAGATCTCCATTCACTTGGAACCGGAGGGAAATTCCTACATAAGTGATGGATATGCCTCATATTTCCGTAGACTCTATACTTGAATGGATCCTGTGGAAACTAAGGCTTCATGTGTCCTAGATTCCCGCACTGATGAAAGATAAGAAAATTATATTCATGAGGATCCTGACTGCTACTACCTCTACGAGTAGCCTCAAAACGCCTCTTTCTTCCAGAAGAAGAACTACTAGAAGCTATAGGTTTTGAACCACCCTAACTTGTAACTTTATCATCCCTCAAATTCTTCTTTGTGATTAGGGCATGGTTGAAGATTTCAAAAATGGTAGTCAACCTAAACATTTTGACTTGCGATCAAATGACATATACCAAACCATCATAGAATTGCATGGTAGTCATAAGATCATTAACAACTAGAATAGGAGTGAACCTCTATAACTCCTTGAAATAGGTAGAGTATTTCATAACTGACATGCTCCCCTACTTCAGGTTCATAAATTCTCTAGCTTTATCATCCCTCAGAGTCTAGGAAAAGAAATAGTCATAGAAGATGGTTTGGAAATCTTCCCAGAGCATATCATGATGTCGATCTGCCTGGGTGATTACGTCCCATTACCATTTGGATGAATCATGTAGCATATAGGATTCTAGATTTACCCTCCACTCCAGATACATCTCAAGGTGATTGAATATATATAGGATTACCTTGACCCAAGAATCTATAGAATGAGGTCCACTATCCCTCAAAAAGGTGGGAGGATGTTGCTGTTAAAATTCACAAATCAACTCTTCCATGCTCAAGGTAGGTCAAAAAACTCCTTTTATAGATTGTAGCTTATGTAGGAAACCTTATTGGAACTGGGTTTAGGTTCCCACATAAGTAACATGAAGTGGATCCATAGGTGGATCTATAGGAGGAATCACTGGTGGCTCACGGCCCGCCACCTCAGGTACATGGTTGTCACAACCTTCAGGGCGTGCGACCAGAGTTTGTTATAGAGGCATAATGCTACAATGCCAAATGAATGCCTCAGAATATATTTAATCAATTTAAGAGATCATAGATAGGAAACTAGGATAGGTATAAAGCTTTCCTATGGAAATAATCACACCTCTCTACCTGCTCAAAAATCCAGGTTTGGATGGTAGAAGAAACCATAATGGCCATTAGAACACAAGAGATACCCACTACCCACTACTAAGGCTGAGATCAGGTCCAAGTCTCTATGTTAGATATATATAAGATGGCCATTTCAATTTAAAGTTCATATTTATTATGATCTTGTGCTTGTTTAAATATATATGCATATTTAAATGGCTGAATTTAGTGGATTTCCATTCCCTATCCATAAGGGCCCATACACCTTATGAACCAAAATATGGCATCCACTTAACCCACACTATAACACATTCCATCTTATGTTACCAATGGTCTATAGCTCAAAATTCCATAATTGTTTGCTTAAGGTTTCTACTTTAAACTATTTAGGAAAACACTATTAGGTTAAGGAAAGAACTTTAAGTATCAATTGTGTTTTTATAATAACTATAAAAAGTGTCAACATAATTAAATATATGTTAAAGGAACAATAAATACGCAATAAGAAAATTCATGCTAAAAATAATCGTGGCATGAAAAAATACATGGCATATTAGTCCAATTGTGTTCATGTAATAATTCTCCTTGGCCTCATATCATCGGGATAAGGATGAAATAAATCCACAATCAGAATAATAATAACAACCACAAAAAAAAATGTGCATCAACCAATGGTGAAATGGTATCAACAACAATAGGTAAAATCATAACACCAATTATAATTTAGGTAAATCGATCTTTACCCCAAACATGGGTTCAAGATTCCCAAGCATGGATTATGACCAAATTCCAAGCGTTATAAATCTCCAATATATTGTATTAAAATATTAAATAATTAAAGTAACCACTTTGATACCACTTTGTACCATCCTGAAACAGGGTCCACTTATCCCATGCCCCGAGCTAGTGGGTCACATGGCCTCAAGCGTACCTCCCCGTATGCCAGAAGCTGCCGACTAGCAGCGAGGGTGTAAATGTGGTATAGTGGGGAGACTATACCCTCTTATCAGAGTGTAATATAGAATACAAAAATAAACATATAGTAGTAGTGGAAGCATATAATAATAGAAATAATAAATAAATAAGAAAGTGTGAAAGCATAAACAACTGAAAAATAGATAAATATATCAAAAGCCTCTATGTTAGTGTCAATACATGATGCTTGACATGTTGTTATATAAAAGGTAATAGGAGAACAAGCATACAGTCATGCTATACACAAAGTACAAAAATAATAATAATATGCTCCACCAGCATCTTGAGTGCATGCTCGGTCCTCTTCTCCTAAGATCCAACTAAGTAAGCATATCAACAACCTATAGTAGGGCCCTTTCCCTTATCAATACATGTATATAGATAATATTATCGGGTACTAGGGGAAGCCCGAGTAGTTTGTGAGATAAAAATATCAATAGGAAACCACCAATGGTGTCTATGTGTAATACGAGCAGTTCTCGTAACTAAACAGTGATTCGGTATAAGAAAATTAGAAAAATAATGCTGAAATAAATAACCATCCTGCTCAGGTTTCTATAGGACACATATCAGGTTTACCTGCTTTTCCTCATGTCCAGAATGGGCGTTTAAACAGTTACTATACATATAGTAGTAATATATATATAGTTTAATTATATATTTCATCCACCCATATGAACTAAGTACATGCATATGTAAGTGGAAATATACTTGGAATACTAGTGCCGGCTGGACTGGGGCATAACTCAGACATCCATGACCAGTCTAACGAGCCTATAAGCTCAAGAAATAGGGTACATTCCATACATCCCAAGAAGAGTGTGATATGCCATGTAACAACACTCAGTATGGTGAGTGAGACATCATGGAAACACTCTAATCATGGAATGTTATGCATAAATCCCAACTCCCATATAGTATCAGTGGTGCGAGACGTCATGCTCAACACCCGATATAAAAGAGCATGATATCGACATGCACAATAATCCATTACCATCGTATCACAACCTCTAAAAATGTGCATTATAATTATAACTAGCATGGGGAATTACATCACATCCATATCTTTTATCTAGCCCATATATATCTATAAATGAGGCATAATCATACTTTTAGTTTAAAACTCAATGTATTACCTCTCATGAGCCATGCTATCCAAGTTCAATTACATACATATCATTTCAATTTATAATGATCATTTAGATAAAGGATATCCAAAAGGCATGGTTTTACCATCCTTTATATTCCATTCATTCCATTCATTTAAAATAGGGAAATTCATCATGAGTATTCTCTTCAATTCAATTCAATCCATTCAATTCATGAAGACATGGAAATAAACTCATAAGGATCAAGGGGCCACTTAGGAGGTGACATGGGAAACAAGGCAATTTCTTACTTGGTAAATTCCAACTATAATAGGGATAAACACCTAAGGGGTTATTTGGGTTCTATTTAAATAGTTACATGATAGAGGTAAATTTTATTTAAAAGCTAATCTAGAAGCTAATTAGGGGTTCCGTGCCATTAAGCAACTGACCATTAAGGTAAAACTTGACTTGGAACACCCATGGGGTGTTCATATATGAAATATTCAACCTCTAAACTAATAAACATGAATCAATAGGCATGCATCAAGGTATAAAGATCAATTAGACATGAAGAACTCAATAAAATTGGGATTCTCAAAAAAATCCAACGTGCGACACAAAGAAATAATTACAAAACATGCAAAAAAATGGGAAAAAGACATGACCACCTACCTCAAGGCCATAGAAAAATTCTCACTCGATATCAGCCTCAGATTCAGAGTAGGTTGGAAGAGATATGAGAAATTATCTAATGCCTTGAAAATAGGGAAAATGAGTCTGCACCTAAATAACATGATGGATTCAACAGAATACTTTAATCGAAGGATAGATACCAGAGGATCATAACTCAAGGGATAAAACACCTTCGACATATTAAGAAATAGACACCAGAGGAAGGAGTTATATGAGATCCTAGGTTGATGGAGAAAATAATCCACATGAGGAGAAGAAGCTGCCCAGCCGCTGGAGGAAGAAGAAAGAAAAGGGAAATTGGGTTTTAAGTTAAAAGAGGTAAAACATAGTAAATTCATCACAAAATAAGGGGACACATGGTTTAGGAACACCGTTTGAAAACCATGCGATAACCCACTATCCAAAAACCTTTAATTGTTGCACGACCATGCGCCTCAGGTCAAATGGTTGTATAAAATCTATGCGGCCCCTATTGTACCCCTATTCCCCCCCACACAGTTAAATATAACTATGTGACATGGGCTGCATGGTTTACACTAACCATGAAGCCCAGTTATTTATCCCATTTTCCACAACTCCAAGCTCCAAACAAGCCCCAAATTCTCATGGGACCTTACTTAGGCTATATTTTACATTTACCATGTTTAAAAGAAACATTTAAATTGAAAAACAAATTATCCGTAGCTTTGTGAAAATATGGATCATTACATAATGAATATGAAAGTTATCTATATATATATATGCATTATAACACAACCTATTAAGTGTGAGTCAACTTTGTGACTCTAGACATGAGGTTACATTTAACCAAAACGGGTGATTAATCAAAGGTGAGGTTGAGAAATCTCTCATGAAATCATGGAGGAAAAATGGTAATCTATAAAAGGTGGATAGTAAAGAAAACACATGTCTTCTTACAATGGAATTTTAGAAAAAATTATGATACTAGAGGCTTGACCACATTCAAAAAAATAATAATGGAGAACTTATCTAATCTAAAAGCTATAGTGGACATTACAAACTTGAATCAAGACCATGTAAAGACATGTGATGAATGTGTGTAGGGAATATGGTCTAAAATTCTTATTAGTACAAGAAGAAAATGGCATCCAATCTACTTGATCCAATATACACTAATGCATGTGGTCCAACGAATCAACCTAGCACACATAGATAGTGTAATTTTATTCTTTTTATTGATGATTATAGTATAATGACCTGTATTATGTTTATGTAGATCAAGAAAAAAATCATGGAGTAAATTAAAGGATATCATAGGATTGTCTAAATTAAGACCAAATGCTTAATAATTGTTTTTACAATCAGAAAATAGAACATAGTAAATATCCATTGAGGTGGAAAAATACCTCAATAAACATGTTATTAAGCATGAGGTATCTTTAATTAATACTCCTAAATAGAATTTAGTTTTATAATGATGAAATAGAATAGAAAAAAATATGGCCAAGAAATTGTTCATCGAGAGTAGCATCACTAGAAACTTTTGGAAGGAGGTAGTACAAGTTATGGTGTATACTCAAAAGTGGGCATTACTAAGCCTTATGGATGAGAGGAAACTATATGAAATATGGAATGAAATTAATCCCCCACTAAAACATTTTCAAGTCTTTGGAGGTAGATGCTATATCAAGAATAAAGTGAGTAATCAAGGAAAGTATGGAAATATAATATATGAAAGAGTATTTTTAGGATACTCAATAAAGATTAAGGCCTATAAATGCTTCAATAAAAGGCTAAATAAAATTTTGGAATGTAATGAAATTAAGTTCAATATGTATAATGATGGAAATAATTATAAAAGTTTAAAATTTGATGAATTATGTGATGAAGATGATGAAGTTGGTATAAATTCTAAAGTTATACAAAGTTTCCTAAATGATTAAGATTCCAAGTCTAAATCAGAGGAGGATAAAATTATTAAAGAATTTCAATCTAAAACTCATAGTATAAATGGTAGAATATAAGTTTATCTATCCAATATAATTGGAGATATATCTGAACCAACAAAAAAATGAAGGATGAGGAATGTATATCACACTACTCTGTTGTCAAAAATTAATCCAACATCATTTTAAGATGAAAAAAAGGATGAGGCATGGGTGAGATCCATGAATGAGGAATTGGATAAATTTGACTAGAATCAAACTTGGAAGCTTATGGAGAGGTTTGACCATCATAATGTGATAAAAAAAGAGGTTCTTTAAGAATAAATTCAATGATCTTGGAAATTTTATCCAAAATAAGGCATGCTTAGTGTGTAAAGGCTTTACAAAAATTGAAGGTTTTTATGTTTAAGAGACATTCACACTAGTGGATCAACTTGAGTCGATCTGGATCTTCTTTGGAGTGGTGATTCAAATAGGATTTAAGATTTTTCAGATGGATATAAAAATGATATTCTTGAATAGTTTACTCAAAGAGGAGGTTCATATTGAAAATATAGTTGGATTATTAATTAGATTATATAAAACTAAAGAGTGTATGTTAAAGAAGTCCCTGTGTGGTCTAAAATAATAACTAATAGAAAGGTATGTATGGATAAACTCATATTTAAATAATCTATAATTCAAAAGGGGTAGTGTTGATAAAAACCTCTATATGAAGACATCAAAGTAAGAAAAATTCATTGTTCTCATTTATATATATGATATCATATTTTGTGGAATCAAGTAGACATATATAGAGGATTTTACTAATCTCATGAGATCAGAATTTGAAATGTCCACGATTGGTGTACTGACATAATTTTGAGGGTTTCAAGTGGTTTTAAAATAAAAATACTCCTTTATCTATCATGATAAGTATACAATAGAGAAACTGAATAAGTTTGATATGAATGAATCCAAACCAATGTCAACTCTAATTGTGATTGTAACCAAGTTTAAGAAGAATGGGGATAAAAAAAAAATTTCATCCAACATTGTATTGGAGAATAATTGGGTTCTTGTTATATTTAATAGTAATTTGACATGATATTGTTTATGAAAAATATTCTACCACATTTTTTAAAAGTAATACAAAGGAAGAACATATTGTATCTATGAAATGGATTATGATTTATATCTAAGGTACTCCCAATTTTTTCTTGTTCTTTGATGTTGGAAAGGATCATGAATTATCAGGGTTTTTTTCTGATGTAGACTGGGCAGGTGATTTGGAAGATATAAATTCCATAAGTGGAAGTGTATTATTTATTAGAAATAAATATATAGAATGGTTGAGTAAAAAATAGGAGTTCATATATATTATTATGATATAATAAGAATATATCTTAGTAACTAAATCTTGAACTTAACTTCTATGGATGGAGAAATAATTGGAGGATATTGGTGAATAATCAAAACAACCTTTGGTGATATTTTGCGATAACAAGAGTTTAATTGAACTCATAATAAATATGGTACACCATGCCCATTCAAAATATATTGAGATTAGATATGATGTTATCAAATATAAGTTAGAGTAATGAGTGATCAAAATGGAACATGTTGAAATATTTAATATGTAGAAGACATCATGACTAAGCTTTTGAAAACTCATGTGTTTGAGAATCGTTAGTTTAAACTTGGTGTTAATCCACCTCCCTCAGCTTAATGAGGTTCATATATCTCCCTCTCCCCATTTTAATATATTTATTCACATGGTTTTTTAGTTTTTTTAAGGTTATTTCCATTCAGGTTTATTATAAAATGGGGGAATGACCATGATGTTGGTGAAATTCAATGAAAATATATTGGTGGTGACATTTAATGATAAAGGGGGGAGAAAATTCTGGTTTTCATAATAAGTTGATCCAATACCAAATTCTCTCGTTAAGGGGTAATACATGGTGTGAAATTCAGGGGGAGATATGATCCATGGGGAATGAAATTTGTACAAGCCTGAAGATAGGGGGAGTTCTCAAAAATTAATTACAAAAATGGGATTTAATTTGGTGTGTCACGAGGCATGAAATACTTCATTAAACTCTTGTTTTCTACAATGATCATCACTCATATAGTCTTAAAGTGAAAAATTATTTATTTTATTTCTGTATGGAAGTAATAAAATGTATTTGTGGGATTTAATTTCATTTTTCATTACCAAAAAATACAAGGGGGGATATTGGAGATATTATTATCAATGATGAAGGTTGTCAGAATCCAGTTCATTCTTGGGAGAATACTAGAATGCAGAGGATGAAATAACCTAGATGATAAAGATATTTTTTGTTTTTTGTTTTTTTATCAATATACTTTTTGGTTACACTTCCTTGTTTAAAATAATGCTTTAAGTCAAAGGGAGATATTTCAAAAAAGTTTCTTTTGTGATACAAGTTTCCAAGTAACTTTAAATATTGATAAATGTTTGAATCTCACACAATTTTTTTTTTGTGAAGTGTAAACTTTAATATAATTAAATATTATTCATTTATGAATTCAGAGTAAAGGGTGAATTTTAGAAAAATTTGGGAGTTTACAATAAAATTATGTGAAAAAAATTCTTGAAATAATTACACGACAAAATTTTCATGAAAGAATTAAAAGACAAAATTTTCATGAAATAATCACATGGTATAAGGATAAAATAATAGAATTACATGGAATAAGGATTCTGTGAATTAATTATGAAGATGTAGAGTCATTTGTGAAGGGAATAAGGAAGCTGCATCATCCTTGCTTATTTTGATTTATGATATATTATGAGTTTATAAATTTATTTATTTGATTTTGGTTCTTCTATATTATGGGATATAATTAGGTTATTTTTTAGTGAAAAAGGGTTCATGAATTGAAGGTTGGAGTGTAAGAAAAGGTTTGGGTTGTGTGGTGGCTGAAAGGCTACCACTAGCTAGCTAGTGGGACCCACTGGCCAGCCGTTGGGGTTCTAGTAGGTTTGAAGACCCCACTGGTCATCCTATGGTTCTATTAGAACCTAGATGGTTCTGATAAGCACACCATCTAGCTGGTGGTTCCACTAACCAACTAGTGAGGCCCATCGGCTAACCGATGCACCCAGTATGAGGTTAAATTTAATACACCCCACTAGATTTTAATCCCATGTGGTTTTTAACCTCTTTAACACCCAATTATGACCATAAAGGCTCTATTTAAAATTTGAGACCTCCCTTATTGTATCTAGAGATATCCCATTCATTTCACCTTGATTCTTCAATCTTGGATCGATCCATAATGATAGAATGGAGAGTTTTCTTTTGATCTATGACAAATTCATCTTTCTTCTTGAAATATGAGAATGAATATATGGTTTCTATGATTATTCAATGAATAATTCTCCCTACCTTCATAGATCAATGAAATATCTAGAATTTTGAATATTTCTTTTTATTATATCAAGATCTACTATAAATTATGTACATTTTATGAGTGTGTGTTTATAAATCAACTTACTAGACCTATTATTGAAAATGGATCGATGATAGACCTATAATCCATTGATAATTCTTTAATAGATCAGTGGTGGATTCAATCTGTCAATGGAATCCCTTTGACTGTATCTTGATTCATCATGAACGGTGGATGTTTTCAAGTAGGCTTATTTAGATTGATCATCTTGAGACTCTATTATTATTGAATATCATCTTGTATCTCTTTTCTATTGATGGATTGTTGTTGGATCAGTGTTCATTGGCTAGAACTGAGATTATCTTCTAGTTTCAATGAGGAATTCATGTTTCGTTCTTGAATTGGCAATGGATCTGTTGAATTTATGTCCTCTTCTTTGAAATATCTCAGAACCAATTCTATTGATAGAATCCATTAGGTATGTTATTCTAAAATGACCTTATTGACATTGAATCTTCTCATGAATTCCTTATAAATATATTTCTTGATAATATGGAACCTGAGTTAAGAATCCTTATCATGTGATAAAGCTCTTCATGCGTGTACAATGTGTTTAAGTATTCGATCCTTAATGAACCTTGGAGTTATTTATCAATAACCTCTAGGTAGTAAGTTTCTTACCTTTTGAGACCCTTTTAAACTCTTATTATATTTATTTATGATGTGTTGGAATAGATTTTTGTTTATGATTGATGGTGTTTTATTTTGAGCATGTGTGTACTCCAAGATACCCATATACAATCCTTAATTCCATGAGTATTGATAGCGTAGCTTGTTATCATGCTTGATATTGATAACATGTTATTATATATTTCTACTATATACTTATAATGATGTGTTATTATTTTATTTTTAGTCCATTCCCTATTATGTGTGTTTCCATTCCATTGGATGTTTTTTCTTGGTATTCATAATAGTTGGACTGTTGATTTACGATTTCCTCTTAGATGGGGAGTGCACATGATGGGAAACGATGATGATGATGGACCCATACACAAGGTAAGAGCATGAAAACCATATGGCCCAACTGATACTCGATGCCTCAAGGATACCGAGTAACATGAAAGAACTATATTACTTATGGATACTAAGTAACATGTTCACTATATGCCTTGAGGATTCTAAGTAACATGTTTCTAGCCTTGTGGTTAATTCTTGATCACTTTTGACATCTTTGATCATCCTACCATCATATAGCTGAAAAAACTGCATCTGGGGCTTGTGTTGGCATGGTTAAAACATGGGTGATCAATATATGATTGTTTTTGATTTATTGTGCATTTATTTTTATCATGGAATAAACTTGTTATTATATTTTATACTTTTTAAGGTCTCATTGGTGGTTCCCTACTGGGTTTTATTAATCACACCCTATACGGGCATCTCGATGTGCATACAATCTTCATGTATAGGGATTTGGGAAAGGGCAAGGGGCCCATGGTAGATGGTTGTGCCATGGCACATAGAGCCGGAAGAGGTACCAGGACATACTCCAAAGGATACCATAGTTTTATTTATTAATCTACTTGCACATTACTCTGGTTTAACTTTCCACAAGGGGAGCCTAGTTATTTATATTTAGTTATTTGTGTGACATGTGTTCCATAAGATATTACATTATAATGTCTTATCTTAAACCTTTTTTACTCTAAGTTTTTATAATTTATTTATATTATTGGTGTAAGGATAAGATATTGAGGGTATAGTCTCCCTATTGACTACATTTATACCCTAACTATTAATCGATAACCACTTGCATACGAGGAGGCGAGCATGAGTTCTTATGGCTCTTTGGCTCAGACCCGGTGGTTCGAGTTAGGGAATTATAAAATGAAATTAGAGATCTGTTTTCTTATTTTATTTTTGACCAACCTGGGAAATGGTAGAAAAGAGACAGGCTGTGTGGGATTTTGGTAGGGGAGTTACCCTTTCCTAGCTAGATCATGTGCAATGGACCTCTAAGCAACCATTGATAGGATTATTGTTACTATTTTATGGGATTTGGGGTGCTTTCATGAATCATCATTATTCATGTAGGATCACATTCCATATATATATATACCTATTGTGTATTGTATATTATTTATTTAATTTAATTAATTTATTGTGATTTTTTTAGGATATACCTTTATTTTTGATTGAGTGATATATTAGTTTTCCATGCTGTTGTGATATATCTGTTGGCATTGATTATTTGAACCAGAGTATGTTGTTATGTTTTTTTATATAAATGTGACTATAATTAATGTGTAGGTATAAAATAACTTGATTAGTTTTAGGAGTTATATTCCTTAGGTTATGGGTATAATACTTGGAGATCCTTTGTGTGACCCCATATATTAATTAGGATATTTCCTAAAGAGTTTGGTTTTATAAATGTTTCCTTGAAATTTCAGAAGATTTTTCCTCAAAGGATACTGATGGGACCACCTTATTACATGGGATGAGATACTACCACTAGGGAGAATTCCCCTGTTCCACCTCCTTATGTGTAGGAGGGTATAAAAGACCATGATCCTGCACCTACTGTAGTGGTGTAGGTAGTGGGACCACCTTAGTTGTGAGTCATTCTACTTATTCTTACCTAGAGAAGAGGGGTGACTAGGTCAATGTACAACTATACCAGAGGCTTTTAGCTCCATCATACACTATCCTTTTTGGGAAATGGAGAGCTACATGATGTAGAGGGATGGATAGACTTCATTGAGGGTGTCTTTGAGCTCATTGAGACACTTGAGGATATAAAGGTGAATCTGACATCGTTCATGCTACAAAAACCCACTAGGAGGTGGTGGGGTGTGATGTGACAGGCTAGTAGATGTGGGGATATCACTTGGGAGGCCTTCAAGGTCCTTTTATTCAAGTAATTCATTTCCCAATGTGCTAAATCTAGACTGAGTGTATGAGTTCATGGAGCTACAATAGGGATCTATGATGGTATCCTCATACCACGTTCATTTCACTAAGCCACTACATTTTTTGACTCTTTTGGATGGAAATAAGGCATACAAGGACAAGAATTTAAAAATCAGTCTTCATCCTGAAATCATATGAAAGGTTAGGTTTTTCAACCTAATGAAATACCCAGAGATTTTGTTCAAGGCCTTGACTATCGAGAAGGTCCCGGAGGAATATCAAGAAGTTGGTCTTCTTCCACCCTTTAGTACTCAGGAAAGTGGATCTCCTACTACTAAAGTTAGTATCACTTATATTAGTAGGAAGAGGAAGACTATAGATGAGTATTAGGGTAGTGGTATGCAACTGAACCAAAGTATGGATTCTTTAGTCACCTCAGGAGGAGTTCCACAATGCTTTGAACTATAGGAATATCGATCGTTATTGTAATTTATATATAGAATCTCAAACTAAGTGTTATTAATGTGGAAATATGGGGTATATCTAGTATTGTTTCTCCATATCTTCAAGTATGAGGCTCCATAGGGTTGTCATATAGATGTGATCTACAACCCAAGAATTCAACTGAGGTCCTTAGTAGAAGACTTATATGATGATGACTCAGGTGGGTCATGCGTCTTAGGGATAGGGTCACAGAGCTAAGGTAGTCTGAGTTTATGTAGTGTATTAGGATCCAATAGGCATTGGTGAGGGACCATATAATTTTCAAGTTAGGGTGTTTATCACTTCTACATTTTCTACCACTTTGTTTGATATAGGTTCTTACCATTCCTTTATGTCCTCATAAGTTAATACTAGACTTGAATTTCCAATCATGTTATCTTTTGAGTTTATTTCCCTCGATACATCATTGGTCATGAATGTGGACTATCTTCAACAATTCCCTAATTGTCCTATAGTCATTGAAAATTTTGTACACCAATGAGATTTCATGATTCTAGATATGATGAGCTTCGATGTGATTCTTGGCATGGATTGGTTGAACAGATTTCGAGTTCACATTGATTATTTATCAGAGATTAATATTGTTTATATCACCCAAGGGAGATAAGGACATGATAACCATAGAATTGGAACTTAGATCCTATAGAGTGGGTCTAGATTTTAGTTATCTTGGGAAGATCACAATTCAGATTACAGGATTGGCTCTTTCTGCAAGTTTAGTGGTATTCACCTCGTCTTTTCCTCTAGTTTTGGATCTATATTAGAAAATATTTCTAGATTAATTCACAAGACTTACCCATTATATATGAGTTTAATTCAAGATATATATCATTCTAGGAATGAAACCCATTTTGATAGCCACTTATCGTATAGTGTCAGCCGAGTTGAAGGAGATCAAGGTACAACTCAAGGACTTGGAATAAAAGGTATTTATCCGACTGATTACATCACCATGGCTGAACCTATTTTGTTCAAAAATAAGGAGTATTATAGTCTTAGAATATGGATATATTATCAAAATATGAATTAGATGACAGTGAATAATAAATATCCTTTTCCTAGGATTGAGGATATTTTTTATCAGTTAGGGGGAGATCAATGGTTCTTGAAGATTGATATTTGATTGCGCTATCACTAGTTATGGTTTAGAAAGGAGGACATCCCAAAGATGGTGTTTCAGATAAGGTATGAGATATACAGTTACTTGGTGATGAATTTTGGATTGATGAATTTTTTATTAATATTCATGGATATCATAAACAATATCTCCCACCTTATCTTGACACATTCATCATGGTGTTTATTTATAATATACCCATTTAATAACCAACTTCAGAGTAGAATTCCAGACATCTTGAGATAGTCTTGAGCATGATTTTAGCACATCGTATTTCTTACAAGCCACCAAAGTATAAATTTTAGATTTAGGAGGTGAAATTATTGGGTCATGTGGTGTCTGAGATAGGTATATCCTTGGACCTTGAGAAATTTGAGGTAGTGATTTCCTAGAAATATCCCTAAAACATGTTCAAGATTAAAATATTTTTTAATTTATCATGATACTATCAAATTTTTTTTAGGAATTCTTCTGATTATCAGAACCCATGACTACACTGAAAAAAGGGAGTAAATTTACAGTGGTTAGAGTAGTGTGAAGAGGCCTTTCTTGAGCTAAAGAGGAAGTTTTCTACAGCTCCAATGTTGATACTTCCTGATCCTCTGATTGGTTATGTTACATACTATGATGCATTGGGTGTTTTTTGGAGATATATTAATAAAGAGAAAGTAGGTAGTATCTTATGGGTCATGTTAGCTATGAACCCATGAGTGGAAATGTCCTACCCATGACTTGGGTTTGTTAGTTTTGGTCCATACTTTGAAGCATTGGAGATACTACATCTTTGGTGAGAGGTTTATTTTATAAATATACCAAAATAGCTTTGACTATATCTTCATGCAATTGGAACTAAATTTGAGGTAGAGGAACTGGGTAGAGTATATACAGATGTTTAACTTTGAGATGGCCTATACACATGGTAAAGATAAAGTCATTGAAAATTCTCTTAGCCTTAAGATGCAGGTAGGATAAGAGCTTAGTGAATGACCTTTAGAGGAAAAATGGTGCCTGGTGATCTTGTCATCTAATTGGAGGATGAATAATTTTAAGGACCAGGGATTGATGATATATTCTCTATTGGTGGTCACATATTATTTAGTAGAGTGGTTAAATTTGGATAGGATATTGACCCTAAGTGTGTTGTGATGTAGGAACAACTAGAAGGTGGTGATATGATACTTGGATGGTCATTAGACGATGATTATGCGATCCTAGTACATGAGAGAGTTGTAGTACATGATTCCATTAGTGAAGAGAAAACATGAGAATTCCATACATCTAAGTGTGTGGTAAATATTGGGGTGAAAAAGATGTACCATGACTTCATGCAATAGTTATGATGGTCAGGGATAAATAGGGATATTTCTAGTTTTGTTTCCTAAATCCTTACATACCAAAGGATAAATACTAAGCACCGACATCCTAGAGGTTTTATACAGCCATTTTTTATGCCCATTTAGAAGTAGGAGGAAATCATGATGGACTTCATGATAGGGTTATCTAGGACCCTAAGGTGACATGAATCTACTTGGGTGATTTTTGGTTGGCTAATGAAAATTTCTCATTTCTTAATAATCCATGAGACTCACTCAGTAGATGAGTTGGTAAAGCTATATGTATGGGATATAGTGCACTTATATGGAGTTCCCTTGAGCATTATATCTGATAGATATTCATGTTTTAAATTTTATTTTTGGTAGGTCTTGCTAAATTCCTCATAGACTCAGCTAATATTGAGCACACTGTACCATCCCTAGACAGACAGATAGTTGAATCAGATGGTTTGCATATTGGTATTCTTTAGGATTTTTCCCTAGACTTTAGTAGAGCTTGGGATGATCAAAATTACATGGCTGAGTTCACATACAACAATAGTGACCAGGATTCGATTCATATGGCACCTTATGAGGATCTTTATGTCAAGACATGTCATTCACCGCTTTTTTGGCATGAGGCTAGTGAGGAAGTAATAGTGGGGACTAATATGGTACAAGAGACCTCTAAAATATTTTTGTTAATTTAGAAGAGGTTGATCACAAATTAGACTAGGAATAAGTATTATGCCAACCACAAGATGATACCATTGGTGTTTTCTATAGGTGATTGGGTTTTTCTAAGATTGAATCCTCAGTTAGGCCACTAACATTTTAGGATTCAAGGGAAGCTAGTGTCACACTATGTTGGACCCTTCAAGATCACTAAGAATATTGGTATAGTGGAATAAAAACTAGATATTCCTTCTCTAAACTAAGGTATGAATGATGTGTTTCATGTGACTCATATCCAAAGGTATATTCCCGATCCTACACATGTAATCGACTATGATGATATTGATCTAGATCCGGATGCATCATATGTGAAGCATCTAATGCAGATTGTAGATCAGAGTGAGAAAGTCCTTTGAGGGAATACATTACCACTTTTCAAGGTTCTATAGTGATATGGATGGATCTATGAGGATACTTAGGAGAGATAGGTTGATTTTCAGGCTCAATGGAATGATTTTATTGAGTAAAACATTTGAAGGTACTGCTTGGGGACAATAAGCCATTAAAGGGGGAGAATTTTAACATCCCCACTTATTTCGATGTATGAGATATTACAAGTTTATAAATTTCTCCATTATATTTTGATTCTTATCTATTATGGTATGTTATGTGTTTTTTCAGTGAAAAAGTGTCTGAGAAGCAAAGGATTGAGTGCAAGAAAAGGCTCAAGTTATGTGGTAGCTAGAAGGATACCATTGGATCACCGGTGAAACCCACTAGTTAGTTAGTAGGGTTTTAGTAGGTATAAAAATTTTTTTAGACCCCACTAGCCTACTAGTGGTGTTGGTAGAACTAAAGTGGTTTTGAAAATTACATTGTCCAGTTAGTGAATCACACCAAATGGTTGGTGTGCCAGGTTCGAGGGTGCATTTAATATACCATGTAGGATTTTAACCCCACATAGTTTTGACCCTATTGAACACCTAATTCTAACCCCAAAGGATCTATTTCAAAATTTATACCTCCACTATTGTCTATAGAGATCTCCCATTTATCTTCCCCTAATTTTTGAAGTTTTCACTAATCCAACGATGCTAAACGGTGAGTTTTCTTTAGATATATGCCAAATTCCTCTTCCTTATCGAGAGAAAAGTATGGATCTATGATGGATATATGGTTTCTATGATGATATAATGATGTATTATTTCTTCCTTCATATATCAGTTTTGGATATATCATTTTGATTATGTATCTTGATCAAATCAAGATCAACCATCAATTAAAGACATTTTATGGGCATGTGTTTATGAATAATATTCTTAGACCTCTTCTTGAGAGTGGGTCTAAGATAGAACTATAATTTATTAAAGATACTTTGATATATTAGTGATAGATTTTATGTTTCAATGAAATACCCTTTGACTGAATCTTGATTTCTCATGAATGGTGGATGTTTCCAAGTAAGTTTATTTAGATTGATCATCTTGATAATCACTTATTATTGAATATCCTTTGAGACTCTTTTTTATTGATGTATTTTTGGTGGATCAATGTTCATTGGCTAGACCCACGGTTTAATTTTAGTTTTTATGAGGAATTCATGATACATTCTTGAATCAACAACAAATATCGTGAATTAATGTCCTCTTCTTCGGCATATCTTATAACTAATTTCATTAATTAAATCTATGAGGTATGTAATTCTAGAAAAAAATTCTTGACATGGAATATTCTTAGGTCTTCCTTCTAAACCTCTTTCTTGATAAACCAAAACCTTAGTTAGGCATCCTTGACATGTGAGAAAGTTCTTTGTGAGAATGTATCCTGGTTTAGGATTCAATACATGATGAGACTTAGAGTTATTTATAAAAAAACCTTGATGTAGGAAGATCATTAATTTTTAGGCCCTTGTATACTCTTTTTGTAATGATTCATGATGTTTTGGCATATCATGTTGTTCAATATTGAAGGTGTTTTCTTGTGGGTGTGTGTAGCCCGAGATACCCATATATGATCCTTGATTCCATGAGTATCTCTAGAATATTTTTTACAATGATTAATGTTGATAACATGTTGTTATATAATACTACTATATTCTTATGATAATGTGTTATGATTGTCTTAACATTCAATGTCCTTTTATGTGTGTTACCATGTTGTTGGTGGTTTGTTCTTAGTATTCATAATGGCTGGACCATCGAGGTATGATTACCCCTTATAGGAGGAGTGAACACAATGTGCGGAGATAAAGAAAGTGGAACCATACACATGGTAGGATCATTATAGCCTTACAGACCAAATGAAACTCGATGATTTGAGTATATTGAGTAAAGTTCCAAAAACTTAATTACTTTTGGATACTGAGTAGTATAATCAATTTAATCCTTGAGGATTTTGAGTAAAATGTTTCTATCTTTATGGATAGTTCTTGATCACTTTTGACATCTTTGATCAAACAAAAATTATGGATCCGAAGTAGGTGCATCCAAGGCTCATGGAGGCTTGGATAGAATATGGGTGTTTATTATATGATTGTTTATGCTTGTCTATGCATTTATTTTTATCATGGAATACACTTTTTATACTTGTAAAAACTTGTTAAGGTCACATTGGTGGTATCCTATTTATTTTTATTACTCACACTCTATATAGGTATCTCGATGTGTGCATAGAATTCATGTATATAGATCTAGGAAAGGGAAAGGGTCCCATGGTAGATGGTTGAGTTGAGGAGAATGGAGCTAGGATCGGTACCAGGACATACTCTGGAGGATACCACAATGTTATTTATTTATCTTCTTGCAAATTACTCTTGTTTTGGATTTACAAATATGGATCTTTATTTTTTATCTTTATTTATTTTTGTGACATGTGTTGCATATGAGATTACATTATGATGTCATATATTCCACCTTGTTTACTCTGAGTTGTTATATTTTATTTATATTATTGGTACAAGGATATGATACTGAGGGTATAGTCTCCCCACTAACAACATTCAGAACCTCGCAGCTAGTTGGAATCCTCTTGCATTTGGGGAGGTGCACATTAGGTCTTGTGGCTCTCCGAATCAGACCCGGTGGTTTGGGTCAGGGTGTTATAGAAGCGATGTGTAAAATATAAAAGGTATATCGTATGAAGAGCCATGAATGATTTATAAAATAGAATAATTAAATAAAAGGAAAGAATTCTATGAAATATTTACCCATATTTGATGTTGTTTGTGCAAAAGAAATGAGAGATTTATGAAAACCTTGAAAGAATAATCTTATGGGGAGTGTGTTTATTAGGGTACTTTGCCTATAAACTAGCCTCTAAACACCCCATTTGAGTTAGAGAAATTACCAAAGGAATGTTAGAGTGAATTAATCTATTCATTTTCAGAAAATTATAATTAATATATTTGTTTTTGTAAATAAAAAATATCACTTATTTTAAAAAAAAACATAATTATTTTCTTTATTTACAAAAAGAAGAATAATATCTTTGTTTGTAGAAAGTAGATAGAGTAGCGAAGAAATTATATGAAAGGTAGATTTATATGAATAAATTACATGGAAGACAAAATCGTGAGTAAATTACATGGAAGATGGATTTTTGTGAACAAATTATATGACATATAAAACCATGAATAAATTACATTGTATAAATATTTATATGAAAGACTTACATAGTGAATAGACTACAACATAAATCATACATGGAAATTGGGATTTGTGTAAAAACCTGAATATAAGTGAATCAAGAGTTTTAGATTTCTTTTAGAGATTATTCCATGAGATCATGGATGCATTAAAGAATCATATTTTAGATTTCATAATGAAAATTACAATACACATTATTTCTGATATGGAAGTGACCTTCTTGATGATAAAATGAAAATATGTCCATCCAAAGTAGCGGTTGAAGGAGGTGTCAATGGGAGTGTCTATAAGGAGGAAATGCGTTAATCCATAGACTCAATTTTAAAGGCAGTAGTCCTAAAATGGATTGACCGTGATTAAAACATTATATACATAAAACTAGTGCAATTTAGTGCATTTTGGAACATCATCACATCATCAGCGTGTGATCCTGGACATATCCCTTAACGGTGAACTAAGTAAAATTATCATACCTTGTTTTAGTTTTACTATTTTTGATTGTTGTGGGTGTTCAATTAATTCTGGTAGGTTTAACTAGTTATTACCAATATGGGAATAAGATCTAATGAGATGTAGAAAAAATACACACCTTAATTCATCCCTATCTTAGGTTGTGTTTAGGCCTCTTGGTTATGACATAAGCCTAATTCGAAGTATGATGTAAAATTATAAAGACACACCAAATATAAAGTCCAATTCTTTAACCATAAGATACTATCTCCTCTATTATAATTTCAAGGTAGAACTATGATTTAATACATATAAAGAATGATATATTCCATTTACCTACATCATGAACAATTATGTCTATATGTCTACCAAGGTGAATGTGTAGTGGGAAAGTACAAACTTAGTATGATTCCCCCAAGACTCTAATACACATCCATAACAAGGTAAGTCTAAATTAAATGACAATAATCATGATAAATGAAAAATAATTTAAAATAAAAAATAATTTATTTATCCCATTTTTAAAACCAAAACATACTCTGCAAAGTATTCTATATTTATCATAAAGTAATTTCATCAAATCTTAATACATCATTTATTTAATCAAATTTGCATTTCATCCTAAAAACTCATAGCTTAGTGAAATAATATTTTCCCAAAAATTCCATACCAACTCTTGATTTTTTAAACTAATGGAAGAAATACCAATTTTTTCAAAATCCATTATAAAATCCACATTTTTTAATTTTTGATGTAAAATCACTGATTTCTGAAAAAAATTTACCATGATGATGTGTTTTGAACACACCAAATGTAAAATTCCAATTTTCTACATGCCCCTTATAGATATATTTCTAAGGTATGAATCCTCATTGATATGTCCAAACTCACATAGTAGTGAGTGTCACCTTTTGGCTCTCGTTATCCTAAACATTGCTCACCTTAACACACAACCCTAAGACATCCATCCCAATGGATGAATCTTATAGGTTTATTAAAAATGTATCACTATAAATTTTTAACACACACACACACAAACACACTCAATTTGGAAAATCCCAAAATACAAGTTCAAATTCACATATGAAAATTCAAAATATTCAAGGAAATTTATGAAAATAAATTTAATATGAAATTCCATAATTTGTGAAAAAAGGAAATCATTTCAACCAACTATAACTTATCATTCAAAATTTCATTTTCAATTCTAAACATGTGCATCAAATAACTTTTTAAAAAATTCTTTCTCAAAATTCAAAATAAAATCAATTCAAATATTTAAAAATAACAATTTTCAAATTCCCAATTTCTTCTTGAAATCAATCGTCAGCCCCCCCCCAATTTTTTTTATTAAAATCTATTATGAAAAATCCATGTTTTGTATAAATTCATTATTTTATAATAAATTAATCAAATAATTACTTAATATATCATAATAAATTAACACTATATATGAAATTAGATAATTCATAAAAGATATCAAATCCACCTACCAAGTCATGCCATTCACTTAAAATTCCCAATTCTATGGTCCAAATATCATACAAAAGGGTTGAATACACAAATACCTATCAATAAGAATGATTACCCTAAATCCATGATCATAGATTCAAAGATTTGATATCCCCATGTATGTATTTGAAAGTGAGAACTATAGGTAATAAGAGGGAGATAAGCTAAATCTAGGTTTTACCTAATATCCATAATCCAATTTAATAATCACACCTTAAATCCATTGATGATAGGTTGTAAGATCACTAAATACTATATAAATCACCATATAAATCACCTAAGGAAGTTTTTGAAGAATAACCAGTCATTTTTAGGGAGTTTCAATCTCTAAAAAATGAATCCTGATCACATAAAACCAACTACATGGTCCATGAGATCATACAGTGACCATGTAGGGATTTTTACCCTGAAAATGGAGTGAACAATCTATATAATTATACTGAGACCATGAAAATAGTTTTACAAAAAAAATTACTTTGTTTTATGGTCTTTAGAACCTTTCTAAGATCGTTTAGGGGCTATGCATCTCAGAAAAAAGTTCTCCTAATACATCTAGAACTTATATTCAAATGAAACTTGGTCCTAAGGGTAAAGATCCCATTTTAAATCCAATAGTGTAGTTAAATATATTTTTTTAGATCATATAATGATTCATTTCTCACAATTAATCAAGAACACAACATGAATATATATTTAAACATCAATATGGAATTCCACATCCATAAATAAAGAATCATCAAAACCAGGGCATTATAAAAACGGTTGTGTCCACCTATAGACACACAATAATTGACAAAACTACTACAAAACAACCATGAAATAACCAAAAATCCTTATTATCATTTTATATCCATCACTAATTCCATATTAAATCATTTATTATTTACATTTATTTATTATCCACATCAATTGCAGTTGCTAACATTTCACATAGACCACTTATACTTCATGTTATGAAATTAAATTATTACAAATTATTTATAATACTTTAATTTAATTTATTTAGCATTGTATTAATTTTAACCACCCATAACCATATAATTTTATCTAATTATTTATTTATTAAACACATTTTGTAATGGCCCGGGTTTTTGGAGGTCCATTACTTAGTAAAAATATGATGTTTGAGGTGTTCTGGGTGGTCTGGAAGGTCATCCCAGCTTCTCGGTGACTCCTAGCGGTAGCCTTGGTCTACCGGTGGCTCTCAACCATTGGTAGCTCTCGGCTACCGGTCGCTGTCAGCCACCGGTAGCTCCCGACTACTGGTAGATCTTGCCTACCCCCATGAGTTTTCGAGTATCGCCTCCTTTTTGTGAGAATTGGGTTTTAAACCCTCTTTTATCCCCTTTAAGCTTGTTTTAAAGCCCATTAACACCCATTAAAGGCATTTAATTAAGTATTTGATGAGGTATACTGGTGTGCATCGGTTTAAACCACACCCAAAAGGTAGGGACCCTTTAATGACGTATGGGGCCGCGTGGTCAACCCACGACCCCACTCCTTACATGGTTTCGCATTCTTATCTCAGTATCTCAACCATCCTAGACCCTTATACCCTTTTACACTAAAGGGTTCTCCCTAGGTTTCTTTTTCTTGATCACCCTACGATCGATTCGTCTACTCGTCCTTGAGTTCCTGAGGTTACACCCCTGCAATTTTCACATCTGCTGTGCGCGTGAAGAGAAGCTTCAATCGTTGATCAATCAGGTAGGGGTTTCACCTTCGTCTCTCCTTTTTGTGTATCTTGCGGGGTGGGTACGCTACTACTTATGTAGAATTGGATGAAACAAACTTTAATTAAGATAATAAACGGATTCTAAAGAATTAAGTGGAGGGGTGTGACTGATGATTCTACCCTGTTTTTCTCCTCTTTCATGATTAATGATTTTTGATTTTTACGGGATTATGCCTACTGAAAATCATGGCTGTTGGTGGTCTTTCTCTGTGCTCTAATAAAACCTTACCTCTTGTGTTGGTCATGTAAAGGAAATTGGTTAATTACGTATATTCAACTAAATAAATTGAAAGCACCAGGGTCAATCCTTTTCTGTGAAAACCTCAGTTAAAGCACAACGGAATTGGAATCATGGAGTGTGTTAAATATTTTAAATCTGAAAATACCGGCATGGGCCTGATTTGTGTTGGTGGTAGTGGTTTGGTTGTTTTTCATTCATGGGCCGATTTTTGGGTGATGTGGGTGGGGATGGGATCCCCTATTGTTATGGTTTCATTGGTTGTGAATTTGAGGCCGTGTGGTTACTTTTCTTATATCACGAATTGGGGTGGAATCTTCTGTTATTGAGAAACCGTTGGCTCCTGGGTTTTGGGAACATGGGGTAGTATCTTGGGGTTTTCCTTGGTTCTAGTACTTTGAGGGATCTCACTTATCCCTTTTGTGGTTGTGACCTTACAAGAGAACCGGGTGTGAACATTTAAGTTGATGTTTGACTGTAATCTTTCCTTGGCTTGTGCTTATACTTTCTAGTTGCCCAAAGTAGGTGCAGAAACTTATTTAAACATTATTACTGAACATGAAAACAAGTATGGGACAAATGGGTTTTGGTTTGGTGTGAGTTGTGACTTGGACATGGGTGCTGATTGTGATCTTTAGGATGGATAAAGAAAAAACTAGATTTGGGTGAGTTCTTGTTACCTATACATATACTTTTAGTTTTGTGATTCTTGTTCGCGACCCACCCAAGTTGACCACTTAGTGAAAAACACCCCCATTTCATGGGGGAGGGTGTTTTTCCCAACACTTCTATGAGTGGCTGGTTATTAGCTCCTTTTCTGCTCCCTTTCCTGAATAGCCCAAGACTCTACGGGCAGGATGTGATGCCCTGAAGTCCATTATTAGCCCAAGAATATTTGGGAAGTGTAGTTTGGTGGTTGGCCCAGGTGTGTGCAGGCTGGTGGTTTCCCAAGTGTCTTCGGGATGAGGCCCAGGTGTCTTCGGGCGTGGCAGTAGATCTTCTAGCCCAGGTGTCTTCGGGCATGGCGGTGGTTGTTCTGGCCTAGGTGTTTGCAGGCATGGTTACGTGTGACAGTTGTGGCCCAGGTGTTTGCGGGCGAGGTTTGGCAGTGATACTACGTGAGGATATGGCCTAGGTGTGTGCGGGTGGGGTGTGGCAGTGGGATTGTGGTGAGAATGGCGGGATTGGTTCGATGCATAGGATGTCTTCAATAACTAGTGGGAAAGTGGCGTGGGGTACCCAAACATCGATGTTCTATTATTATACATTAATTGACTTGTGTTATTTGGGGAGTGTGCCTTTGTGAGGCTTGGGTGGTTAGTTCCTTGTTGGGTGTTTGGTTATCTCTTTTCTCACGGGGCATTAGTATGCCTCCCCACTTGTGCATGAGAGTCTTTGGTTTTTCCCTACTAAGTATACTTGTATGCTCACCCTACATATATAAAACTACTTTCAGGTTTCCAGGAGGACTTCAGGGATCGCGCGGGACCATACTAGCTTGGATCTTTGGGGCAGTTTCTATTGTTGTTTCCCCTTTTCTTGGTATCATTTTACCTTTGGAGTTTTGTGACTTGTATCTTTACCTTTGAACATGCATGTGAGAATGGTTTATTTTCAGTCATATTTGCACTTTTATTTTTGTTGTTGTGGGATTTACTATCTTATATCTCGATCCTATTAAAAGAAAAAGGGTAATTCCTTCCATTTAGTGTGTGATTTTATACCCTTGGTGTTGTTCGCCACTCCGGGACCTATTGAAGGCTGGTTTCAGGGGTCATTATCTCTCCTTCAACTTAAAGAAGGAAGGGCCTGGAAATATGCTGACCCTTCCATCCTTTTGGTGAAGGCTGGTCGTGACAGAATGGTATCAGAGCTAGGTTGAGAGATTGGATGGAGTCTGGAGTTAGGAACAGTAAGGATTGCGTGGGATGGTAGGACAACCGTGTTGGGTGACCTTGGTGGGTGAATTAGGCCAGGGTAGACTGGCTAGGACACGAGATTTTAGGGCCCCCTGTGATCCGATACAAGAACTCTGGACCTACCGAACGACCAAGCGAGGCCACGCTAATTGTAGGGTAGATACCCTAGGAAAGGTACATGCATCATAATGACTTGTGTTCTCGTGTTTCATGGGTGTTTTGGGGTTCAAAATAAATAAGATGTTTAAGAAAATTTAAGAACAATATTCTGCACTACTTGGGCTTAGGCATTCCTTGTTTACCTTATAGCTATGGCACCTGGGAGGCAACCACGGGTAGTGCGGGTGATCGAGGCCTAGGAGGTTGACTTGGCCGATCGATAGAGATCTGATCGAGAGGAGGAGGATGACCAGTGGCATAAGACGCTTTGAGCCTTCCAGCGACAGAACCTCGAGAAGTATTGGGGCAACACCTCTAACATGAAGACGGAGAGCTGGCTAGAGGAGTTGGTGATAGATTTCGGCTTGATTCGGGCCCCGACCGAGTACTGGGTTCCTCTGGCCTTCATCCAGATGCGGGGAGTAGTGCGTTAGTGGTGGACGCTTTACCTGGGGGATAGGAGAGAGTCTGAGGTGGCATGGGATGATTTTGAGAAGGAGTTCTGGGTGGAATTCCTCTCTTCTACGATGAAGGCTAAGAAGAGGCAGGAGATACTCTCCCTTCAGCAGGGGAGTATGTATGTAAGGGAGCTGGGAATCAAGTTCAAGGACCTCCTATGTTTCGCTCCGGACCTCTTTCCAGATGAGGAGTCTCGGGAAAGACGTTTAGAGGAGGCGCTCCGACCCTCCCTCTAGTACGCTGTTACCCCCTTCACCCTGCCAACATACTTGGAGGTCCAAAAGATGGTCGAAGTGGTGGAGAGGATGCACGCTCTAGGAGGTGTTTCACGAGAGGGGATCCAGCTGGGATCATCGAAGGGGAAGGCTGTCAGCACCAGACCACCAGCATCAGGACCCTCTCAGTTCCGACCAGCAGGGAGCAGGCCACAACAGTTCCAGTTCCGGTACCTCGGTCCTCGCCCTTTTCTTTCGGGCCCAGGACCGAGGTGCTTCGTCTATGGGAGCCATGGACATCTCCGGAATTAGTGCCTGGACCAAGTACAGTACGACGGTGGCGGACATGCCCAACACCTGCCCCAGCAGCAGCTTCCAGCTAGGCCCTTCCAGCAGCATCATCAAGGGAAGCGAGCATCCACTCCTCCGAGTGCAGACGTTGTAGGAGGAGGTCGACCTCAGGGTGCTCCTCAGGGACCTCGACCAGGGCATGGTCAGGGAGGTGGCCGACAGCCGAGAGGTAGAAAAGTTGGGCGTGGACAGTTGCACGCCGCAGAGGTAGTAGTCCCAGCGGGACTGGAGGTCATTCGAGGTACAATCAGTTTGTTTAGTACCCTTGCTTACGCCCTATTCGATACCGGGGCTTCACACTCCTTCGTTGCACCTAGTCTAGCCCATGCTCTAGGACTAGATGCCGAGAGACTCCCAGTTCCCCTAGTGCTGAGCACACCAGGCAGAGGTCAGAACAACTTGTTATATGTTTGTCGAGGATGCAGACTGATGATAGGGCCACATCAATCGGTCAGGGATCTACTACTGCTATAGATAAAACCATACGATGTCATCCTAGGAATCGATTGGATGTTCTCTATGTGTACCATCATCGACTACTTCCAGGTAAGGGTTGTGTTCTTATACTTGGGTGGCCGGCATATTACTTTCACCGGCGAGCGGAGCAGTCAGAAGGGTAGTAGGCGAGAGGAACCCCTCCTCTTCTTATTAGCTGAGATGTCAGTAGAGTCAGTAGATTCTGAGATGGTAGAGGTGATAGGGATCGTCAGTGAGTTTATGGATGTCTTTCCTAAGGAGGTAACGACTCTACCCCCTCGATGTGATATTGAATTTGGGATAGACTTGCAGCCTGGTGCTCATTAGATTTCGATGGATTCTTACCGGATGGCACCTTCGGAGCTACGGGAGTTGCGGATTCAGATTGACGATCTGATGAAGAGGGGTTATGTTTGACCAAGTGCGTCACCTTGGGGTGCTCCAGTATTGTTTGAAAAGAAGGCAGATGGTGGTCTCAGGTTGTGCATAGACTATAGGAGGCTGAATCAGGTAACTATCAAGAATCTCTACCCTCTTCTGAGGATAGACGATCTTTTCGACCAGCTGAAACGGGCAGGATGGTTCTCGAAGATTGACCTGTGGTCTGGGTATCACCAGTTGAGGGTGAAAGAGGGTGACATCCCGAAGATGGCCTTCAGGTGAATATATGGACACTTAAAGTTTGTAGTCATGCCTTTCGGTGTTACAAACGCCCCGACTGTGTTCATAGGGCTTATGAACTCCGTCTTCTGGGAGTACCTGGATCAGTTCATAGTTGTGTTCATCGACGACATCCTGATCTATTCAAGATCAGAGGAGGACCATGCAGAGCACCTGAGGATGGTTTTTGAGGTCCTCCGACAACACCATATCTATAGGAAGTTGTCGAAAAGAAAGTTCTGGACGTGAGAAGTGCACTTCCTTGGGAACATAGTGTCCGAGAAGGGGGTAGAGGTGGACCCATCAAAGGTTTAGGCAATTGTTTCTTGGGAAGCACCCAGGAATGTGGCAGAGGTTCGCAGTTTCCTCGGGCTAGTGGGTTACTATCAGAGGTTCGTACCCAACTTCTCCCGAGTTACAACCCCTTTGACAGCCTTGACCAAGAAGGACCAGGTTTTCATGTGGAGTGAGCAGTGTGAGACAACCTTCAGCTATCTGAAGGAGAATTTGGTTAGTTCCCCAGTGCTGAGACTACCAGAAGAAGGGGCGACGTATGAGGTGTTCTGTGATGCTTCAGGGTAAGGCCTCAGATGTGTGTTGATTCAGCGACAAGGGGTGATATCTTATGGGTATAAAAATCTATGCCCTCGTGAATGTAATTATGCCACCCACGAAATAGATCTTGCATCGGTCATTTTTGCGCTAAAGTTATGGCGGCATTACCTCATCAGAGAATGCTTTGTGGTCTTCACAGATCACAAAAGTCTGAGGTATATCCTCTCCCAACGGGACCTAAACTTGAGGCATTGAAGGTGGATGGAGTTCCTCCAGGATTACTACTTCGATATTTCCTAAACTTTGGGAAAATGGAATGTAGGGGCCGATGCCTTGAGTAGGAGGTCGCAGAAGGATGCGGTCCGAGAGTCGGCAGACGCCTGGAAGGCGATGAAGGAGTTGGCTGCCTTGCACCTGGATGCGAGGACAGATGGCGGTAGAGGTTACCTGTATCAGATGATAGTGTAGTCTTCTCTGTTGTGGCAAGTGGAGGAGTCTCAGTGGGGAGACCTAGAGTGCGAATTGATGCGTGACCGAGTTGACCATAGCAATGCTCCGGAAGGATGGATGGAGGATGGTCAGAACCGGATGATTTTCCGGGGAAAGCTGTTTGTTCCAGAGGCGATGCGCGCAAGGTTCTTAGTGAGTTCCAAAACTCACCCCTAGCGGTACACGCATGAGTTTCCAAGATGTACCAGGGTCTGAAGAGACAGTTCTGGTGGTCCAGAGTAAAGCGAGCAGTGGCAGAGTTTGTGGCCAAGTGCCTAGTGTGTCAGCAGGTGAAGGCTGAACACCGAGTTCCAGGCGGCCAGCTACAGTCTCTAGATGTCCCTGAGTGGAAGTGGGATGACATATCGATGGATTTAATCACGGGAATACCCAAGGTTCAAGGGGGTTATGATGCCATCTAGGTAGTAGTGGACCGATTGAGGAAATCGGCTCACTTTCTGGCGATTAAGTAGTCGAGTGCAGTGGATGCTTTGGCACGAAGGTACGTGGATGAGGTGGTGTGGTGGCATGGAGTTATGAGGTCCATAGTGTCAGATAAGGATGCATGGTTTAACTCACGAGTCTGGAGAGGATTTCATCATGATTTTGGCACCCATCTACATCTTAGCACTGCTTTCCATCTCCAGACAGATGGACAGATAGAGCACACCATCCAGACCTTGGAGGATATTCTGCGGGCATGTGTTCTGGACTCAGGAGGATCGTGGGTGTGACATTTGCCTATGGTAGAGTTTGCGTACAATAATAGCTATCACTCTACCATTGGTATGGCTCAGTTCGAAGCCTTGTACGGGAGGCCATGCTGCTCACCTGTGTGTTGTACTGAAGTCGGAGAGGCGAGCATCCTTGGCCCGGAGGTGGTGCAGAGCACGACAGAGAAGGTTCAGCTTATACGGGAAAGGATGAAGGCGGCCCAGGACTGACAGAAGTCGTATGCTGATAGAAGGTGAAGGCCCTTGGAGTTTTAGGTTAGAGACCATGTGTTCTTGAAGGTCTCCCCTCAGTGTGGAAAACGGAGGTTCGACAAGGGGAGTAAGCTTTCTCTCATGTTCATCGGACCCTTTAAAGTGTTGCGGCGGGTCGGCGAAGTGGATTATTAGCTACCGTTACCACCGCCGCTACTGAGGATACATGATGTCTTCCATGTGTCTCAAATCCATTGGTATCTTCACGATGATTCAAACATCCTTGGCTGGGGAGAGATAGACATCGAGGATGACGTGACCTTTGTGGAAAGACCAGTGATGATCGAGGATCGTGAGGAGAAGGTGCTTCGTGGGCAAAACATTCCCTTGGTTCGTGTGTTATGGAGACATGGTGGGATTGAGGAGAGTACGTGGGAGAGGGAGGCACAGATGCATGCCCAGTACCCAAATTTGTTTTTAGTTTTGTAATGTTCTATTTATACTTGTTTTGGTGGAGCATTTTACCTTGTTGGATATGAAATATGTGGTTTTTCTTTCCTCTGAATGTGTGTGAAAAGTCCTGGCTATGGGGAGGGGAGGAACCGGCCCCTAATCAAGACGCATTAAAGTGGATGCGATTAAACCTGTGCGGGTGAGTTAGTACCTCCCAAAGCGGATAGTATCTTGACATGGGGGAAGAGACTCCCCAACCCACATGACTGGGCAGTTTGACATGGTATGTTGCTTGGTTCTTGAGAGGGAGGTGTTTTTAGTTAACAATGAGGTTCACTCCTGAGAGGTATCTTTCGAGGTGATTGTTCGGACCCTCTCTTTCCTTCTGAGTTGTTTTGATTCTCAAGGGAGATAATAGTTTGAGAGGTATCTGATGTAATGGCCCGGGTTTTTGGAGGTCCATTACTTAGTAAAAATCTGATGTTTGAGGTGTTCTAGGTGGTCTGGAAGGCCATCCCAGCTTCTCGGTGACTCCTAGCGGTATCCTTGGTCTACCGGTAGCTCTCGGCCATCGGTAGCTCTCAGCTATCGTTTTCCTCAACCACCAGTAGCTCTCGACTACCGATCACTGTTAGCCACTGGTAGCTCTTGGCTACCGATCCCTGTCAGCCACCGGTAGCTCTCAGCTACAGGTCGCTCTCGGCTACTGGTAGCTCTTGCCTACCCCCACAGGTTTTCCAGTATCACCTCCTTTTTGCACTAATTGGGTTTTAAACCCTCTTTTAGCCCCTTTAATCTTGTTTTAAATCCCATTAACACCCATTAAAGGCATTTAATCAAGTGTTTGATGAGGTATCCTGGTGTGCGTTGGTTTAAACCGCCCCCAAAAGGTGGGGAACCTTTAATTACGTATGGGGCCGTGTGGTCAACCCACGACCCCGCTCCTTACGCGGTTTCGCATTCTTATCTCAGTATGTCAACTGTCCCTCACCCTTATACCCTTTTAAACTAAATGGTTATCCCTGGGTTTCTTTTTCTCGATCACCCTATGATCGATTTGTCTGCTCGTCCTTGAGTTCCCGAGGTTACACCCCTACAATTTGCGCATCCGCTGTGTGCATGAAGAGAAGCTTCGATCGTTGATCAATTAGGTAGGGGTTTCACCTTCGTCTCTCCTTTATGTGTATCTTGCGGGGTGCGTAGGCTAATGCTTCTGTAGAATTGTATGAACCAAGCTTTAATGAAGATAATAAATGGATTCTAAAGAATGAAGGGGAGGGGTGTGACCGATGATGCTGCTCTGTTTTTCTCCTATTTCATGATTAATGATTTCTGATTTGTACGGGCTTACACCTGCTGAAAATCATGGCTGTTGATGGTATTTCTCTGTGCTCTAATAAACCCTTACCTCTTGTGTTGTTCGTGTAAAGGAAATTGGTTAATTATGTATATTCGGCTAAATAAATTGAAAGCACCATGATGAATCCTTTTCTGTGATAACCCCGGTTAAAGTACAGCGGAATTGGAATCATGGAGTATGTTAAATCTTTTAAATCTAAAAATACCGGCATGGGCCTTCTTTTTTTTGGTGGTAGTGGTTTGTTTGTTTTTCATTCACGGTCCAATTGCTGGGTGATGCGGGTGGGGATGGGATCCCCTGTTGTTATGGTTTCGCTGGTTGTGAATTTGAGGCCGTGTGGTTAATTTTCTTATATCATGAATTGGGGAGGAATCTTCTGTTGTTGAAAAACCATTGGATCCTGGGTTTTGGGAACATGGGGTAGTATCTTGGGGTTTTCCTTGGTTCTAGTTCTTTGAGGGATCTCACTTATCACTTTTGTGTTTGTGACCTTACAAGAGAACCAGGTGTGAATGTTTAAGTTGATTTTTTACTGTACTCTTTCCTTGGCTTGTGCTTATGCTTTCTAGTTGCCCAAAGTAGGTGCAGAAACTTATTTAAACATTATTACTGAACATGAAAAAAATTATGGGACAAATGTGTTTTTGTTTGGTGTGAGTTGTGACTTGGACATGGGTGCTGATTGTGTTCTTTAGGCTGGCTGAAGAAAAACCTAGATTTGGGTGAGTGCTTGTTACCTATACATATACTTGTAGTTTTTTGTTTCTTGTTTTCACCCCACCCAAGTTGAGAACTTAGTGCCGAAAACCCCTATTTCATGGGGGAGGGTGTTTTTCCCAACACTTCTATGAGTGGTTGGTTATTAGATCCTTTTCTGCTCCCTTTCCCGAATAGCCCAAGACTCTACAGACAAGATGTGATGGCTTGAAGTCCATTATTAGCCCAAGAATCTTCGGGCAGGGTAGTGTGGTGGTTGGACCAGGTGTGTGCGAGCAGGTGGTTTCCCAAGTGTCTTTGAGATAAGGCCCAGGTGTCTTCGGGCGTAGCAGTAGATCTTCTAGCCCAGGTGTCTTCGGGCGTGGTAGTGGTTGTTCTGGACTAGGTGTTTGTAGGCATGGTTATGTGTGATAGTTGTGGCCCAAGTGTTTGCGGGCGGGGTTTGGCAGTGAGACTGCGTGAGGATATAACCCAGGTGTGTGCGGGAGGGTTGTGGTAGTGGGACTGTGGTGAGAATGGCGGGATTGGTTCGATGTGTAGGATGTCTTCAATAACCAGTGGTAAAGTGGAGCGGGGTACCCAAACATCGATGTTCTTTTATTATACATTAATTGACTTGCGTTATTTGGGGAGGGTGCCTTGGTGAGGCTTGGGTGGTTAGTTCCTTGTTGGGTGTTTGGTTATCTCTTTTCTCACGGGGAATTAGTATGCCTCCCCACTTGTGCATGAGAGTCTTTGGTTTTTCCCTACTGAGTATACTTGTATGCTCACCCTATGTATATAAAACTGCTTTCAGGTTTCCAGGAGGACTTCAGGGATTGCGCGGAACCATACTATCTTGGACCTTTGGGGCAGTTGCTGTTGTTGTTTCCCTTTTTCTTGGTATCTTTTTACCTTTGGAGTTTTGTGACTTTTATCTTTACCTTTGAACATTCATGTGGGAATGGTTTATTTTCAGTTGTATTTGAACTTTTAGTTTTGGTGTTGTGGGATTTACTATCTTATCTCCCGATCCTATTAAAATAAAAAGGGTAATGCCTTCCATTTAGTTTGTGATTTTATACCCTTGGTGCTGGTCGCCACTCTGAGACCTATTGAAGGCAGGTTTCAGGGGTCATTATCTCTCCTTCAACTTAAAGAAGGAAGGGATTGGCAATCTGTTGACCCTTCCCTCCTTTTGGTGAAGGCGGGTTGTGACACATTCCATATCCTGGAGTAACTGCGACACACTTACCATAACAAACTCACCACAAAATCGCATTAACAAACTACCAAAAATCCACAACATCAACCTTTATCACTTCCACATCGACAAACCATACTAACCCACAATAACTTCATAAAAACACCACAATAATAAACTAAAAAACACCTCTTCCTCCACCAATTTTTTTAGTAACATAACCTATACCATAGAAAAAATTAAATAATAATATTATTTCCTCACCACTTCTACTACTACAACAATCCAACAATATGACCCTACCACAACCACAAGTAATAAATAAAAAAAGTAGAACTATTCCCATTATTTCACTTCTTCTTATTCATTTATCATTTTATATTTAATATAACAGGATAAGTTAAAAAACAATTCCATTTTCCACTTTCTTCATTATATCACTATTTTTAAATTATCTATCCAATTCAAAGAATGATACCACACATCAACACCAATAAATTTAAATGAAAGAAACATTCTTTGAACAATAATCAATCAATAATAAACCAATAAAAATGAAAACAATGTAACATACAATCAATTTTCTTCCTCCTACAATTCATCCAATTATCTTCATTAGGATAATTTTAACTCCTTACCCAAGGAAAACTAAGACATGATAATTCTATATTAATAAATTAATTAAATAAGAGAGAATATGAATCAATTACCTCAATTGATCATAATTAAAAGAAGAGAATAAAACAAATATAAAAGACCAACAAAATCACAATGATCCTCCAAATACCTTAGAAAACATTGAGCCTAAATCACCTTAACACTCTAAGCACAACCATAAGTATCTCAAGAGGTAATAGAAGAGATAAAAGGATGAATAATTAAGAAATAATTACCTCATTCTTCAAAAATTCAACCAAAATTGATGAAAAAATTAAGGATGAATGAAAGGTTATTATGAGATGTCCAATAAGCCCAAATTATTTACAATGTTGAGAGGAATTAAGAGGAACCAAAATGAATTTAGGAAACCACTTGAATTTATAATTAAAAAAGTAAACCAACAAATCATGGCTCTAAAAACCATGGTGAAAGTTTCCTCATCACTCCCCCATATCTTGAAGTCAACGATTGTTCAATATCAATGGTATAAAGGTATATTAAGGAATAATGATCATTGTTATACTATTTTTGGTACCTAAATACATTCCTCAAGATAATTTGTGTGAATCCATAGCCATTCGAGATCAAATATGAACTCAAAATGATACAAAAAATCACCCAAAGGGTCTGCCTCATGAAGCTCCTTCATAGAGCTCCCACCCACCACAAACGTGATAGGATGATATGGAACCCCTGTGAGTCCTACGCATGCTGTGACCATGCCAAGAAATTTTAAGTATGGATTCATGAGTCCTAAAGAGCCTCAGTCTTTCATGAAGACCATATTTACTTTGTGGGGAACCTCCGAGCATCGCGAATCCCATGGGCTATAAATATCCAATCCCTTCCACACCAAAAGGCATGACCACCCCAACCTTTTGAATTCTGATCTACCAATTTGTGAAGCACTTTATAACTGAAAAACAAATATAAAATTAATCATCCAAGGTACTAGAGCATAATTAATCCCCCTTCCCTTATTCGTAAGTACTCCCAACTAAGTTGGTGATTCCTTTTGCAAAGTCCTATGCTCTTCGTGGAGGAATAATTCCCTATGGAGAACTTGAGGGTTTGTGGATAATTAAGCCTTAATTAAGAACTCATTTTCTATCTCTTGACTTTGTGCCAAGGTAGGGTCACGATGCTTCATGAAGCCCCTCCCTTCGCGAAGACCCTATCCTCTGTGAAGCACCCAAGCTTTGAAAATCACCTATCAGTGAGGCCCCCTACTTCACAAGACCCTCTCCCATGTAGCCCTCTAGGATTGTTCATAGTGATTTCTTGGTACCCCACAAGGTCTCCCATGTTGATTTTCCATACCTCTTTATTTTCATCATAGGTACGCTAATATATTTTTCTTTTCAGTATAGCTACGCTAACAAGGACATTGTGAGTGACCACTCCTCTACACCCTCACCTTTTAGAATTACTGATGCCTTACCTTACTTAATGGTTGATGAGAAATGGTTATGTAAGTCCAAGGGGTGAGGAGTGATTCCCCCACATATAAGCTTCATGACATAAAACTACCAAGCACCAACATCCTCAACACATAATGTTAAACTGTGATCTTACCCTATGTGGAAATCCCATGATGTCATAGTGTGTGTGTGACATGGAATGAGATCCTCCTCATATGTAGTGTCATAATCCATATAGGATCAGAGAGGGAATGTGTACTAGGGACCTCTCACTTCCCGTACTCTCAATATGCCATCCCTCTCTCTTTGTGCTTTGTCACCATGTGCGCCTCAAGAAGTCTTCATGTGTAAGCCCCAACACACATTTGATGGGATGCTCTGTATATAACTAACAAGGAATGAGATATTCCATACATATAATGGAATCCTCCTCATAAAGAATGAAACATTCCATAGGCATCTCCCATGCATAAGCCCCACATCATCTCTCGTTGCTGCATCTTTCACGACATGACTGTCAGGTCTGCTGCTTCCTCTTGTTTCTCACACCGAGCATGAATCACATGGGATTAAAGGTTAGTAATGACCAAGACACCCATCCATACCCACATGGTCCTCTCCTATGCATAAGACCTGGAACCCTAAAGAACTATGAGTGACTTGATTACTTCTCTTGCAGGATACGTAGTGACACAAAAATTCACTTATTCGGGCCCAACCGCAACATTCCATCTTTTTCACATCGGTTCACTCTCATCCTCACCGCATGATGTTAAACTACATGATATATCATAACTATAAGGACTTTTATTCCCAACTAACTGGGATATGTAGGAAACCTCCCTGAGGTTCAATCCCAAGACTCCATCTGCTCCATCCATTCCCCGACACTCCATCCACTTCATCCATTCCCCAACACTCCATCCATTTCACCCACTTGAATCATAATATATCCTGAATTTACCCAAGATACCCCATCCTGATAAATTCATTACATCTATATGGGTTGTTCCTAGATGTAAGCCCCATCCACATCATCGCTTCTCCTAGATACACCCAAGAATCTTCCATGCGTAATCCCCAGACAATCCAATGTAATCCAACCAAGAGAAACCCTGTTGTGAAGGGAATCTCCAATGCGTAAGTCCCATACCTCCCAATCAAACTATGTGGGTTTTGATACCTATATTCTAAACATGGTATGTAGTATGCCTCCCTAAAGTTTAATCCCAATCAATAGTAAGCCTAGATGCCCATTTCCTAGGGGTGAACCCTTTCTAATCCATCTCCAGTGTTCAGATTAGCCTTCACGGTGTGAAATATTCCCTTTATGGGACACACCACCCAGAGTTTGGTCTCATAGGGTGTTTTGACCCATCCATTTGGTAAACCTTGGTGCCTCCCTCCTAGGGTTGTACCCCTTTATGGCATGACGCCTTCCCTTTATGGGACACACCTCCTGGGCTCTCCTTCATAGGTGTTTTAATCTATCCATCGGTAAGACTTTCACATGTTCCCTCCTAGGGAAGAACTTTCCTGATCTACCTCCACGAGGTGTTTTGATCAGGCTCTTCCCATCTCTTCAGAATGTTAAACTCATGACCTACCACACTGTTACCTCATGTTAAACATGGGATGCCTGAGAAAAACCTCAGAAGACATGCCTCTGGCATAAGATACCCCATTATCACCATAGTATTCCTTAGGTTCGACACCCATGAGAATCCCTATTATGAGGATGAATACATGTGACTAATGTTCTAGTATCCAGACATGCCAGAGATTCACAATGTGACTAATCCCATGACCAGATTTTGCTTCCCTGTCAAGACCCCTTGTAATGTCCAGATAGAAGCAACATAATTAACCAGCGTCCACAAAGAGATGACACTGGGAATAAGTTTCACTAACCACACATTAATCTATGAGGGAGACCCAAATTAGGTGATGAATTCCAAGGAGTAATCCATGGAATAAGGATTCAACATCCCATCATCCCATTTCAATAAAGGATGAGACATCTTCGAGAAATTGATGAATGCTATCCACCTTTGGAAAGAGGGAATGAAAGGCAACAATTCATGTCAGTGAACAATAACATGCGAGGTGGGGAGCCCTGAAAGAAGCATCAAAAATATCTATAATGTATATACCTCTAGATTTCATAGAGAAAACCTTACCTCTCTTTAATTTCATAATCACCCCAACCTTTAAACACTAAATCCACCCAAAATACACGAAAATAAAATGTTAAACAATTATGATGTAATGAAAATATCAAATAAATTCATGGAAAAAACTATGGTGTAACTGATTTCCCATAACACTCATCTATGATGCTAAATCATTCCACCCTAAGGTATTATATCATAATTTAACAAATCACTATATAATTATGGAAATAATGTTAGAAGGAATAGACTGAAACATCCAGAGGAAAATATTACTTCTCTAAACCACTCAGAATCAATTTTTAAAACATGATTTGTCTAACAACTAAAATTTCATATCAAACTAAATTTATCTCCCACCATTCTTGTAATGAACCAATCTAGGACCAATAGATAAGCCACCTTAAATGGCCTACAACATGGTGAGATATATAAAATAAACACAAGTCTCATGTATAACTAAAGAAACATCAATGTACAATGAGGAATAAAAGAATATATATAAATGAGACATAAAAATACAAGAAAAATATGACAAACTAGAAAGATAAAGAAGACTGAACTAAACAAGTCTCAATGTGACCAATCGTCACCACCAAACCATCCCACTATAAAGGTGATGAATGATTAGAGAACCTAGATTTTTATAAGATACCCTTACCTTTACCCGAGTCCTACAAAACAAGGTCTGAAACCTTCCAAATGAAAAAGTTGGGTGTGATCACATAGCCTAGTTGGATACCACTAAAGAATCTATACAAGTTCTAATATCAATAATGCACAAGTTCTATTATTAAAACAAAATACAGTTTGTAAATCATTTTCATAAATAAAACCATTTTGTAAACATTCCTTTATTTTCCATAAATGCATACCATATTCAATAAATCCAAGAATATGTTGAATATGAAATAAATTAGGTAAGAATAGGAAAAAACAACCATGGATACACCATAATATAAGCATGTGAGAAAATAACCATGGAATAATATATCATGTGATAAACAAAGTACAAATGAAAAATCACACAATTCTAGGCTCCAACATATAGGGAATACATACTAGACATGAAATAAAACCCCAATACAAGACTAAGGTGGATCCAAACAATATAACCTCTAGTGTAATAATAGGCACTAAAATGAAATAAAACCTCTTGTGGAATTACACAAACAAAGAGTGACAAGTCTATTCCCGATGCACCTATGGTTACCCTATGTGGTGATTTTTTCAAAAACATTTCAAAAATACATTATCAAATTTAATAATACATTTCTATATAAAATAAAATCCTCTTTAGATCTATAAAACCACTCTTTGAAATTGAAACAACCATTTACAAATTTTATCAAAAGCGTAGTATGCAAAAATCCATTTTTAAATCCAAATCCCCTTAAAAACGTGACTCCATTCCAATAAAGCCTTTCAAATGTTAAATCATGAATTTTAATTTAATAAAACTGAGGTAATTAACAATAACATAAATTAATTCAATAATTAACTCCTTGTATAGAGACACCTACTTTAAGAATGATAGAAACCTAGTCTTCTTTGATAAGGGAGATTGGATACTAACAAATATGCCTTCGAAAGACAAGGCACGAAATAAAACTACTAAGGATCGATAGAAAACACCAACCAATAACAATTTGAATCGCAAATGCATTTAACACCACTATTGAAGGTAATGACAATGAAGAAGCAAAAATACCACTTACCCAGGATATGCAACGCAACTGCCACATGAGTCAAACATTGAATGGAGAGATCCAGAAGGAGGGATATCACCCAAAATCACCTAAAATATACCTTAATCTTGATAGGGAGGTATTCACAATAGATAAAAAAATGTTATGTGTTCAGAATGGTTAAAATATCTAGACTTGAATATTTCACATCGTGAACCCCTTTCATGGATTGAATTCCACAAATTTCAAGTACACTGAAAAAGGCATCACCGTAGGTTAAATTAAATCCTGACTGACCAATTCATGATGTTTAATGGTTTCATGAATTATAAATTTTCATGATATGAACAATACTCATGACATATTCCTTGAAACAGGTTCATTTCATGTAACCCATTTACAATGTGAATATGTCTAGCTGGTAGTGTAAAGACTTTAGGTCATTTTAGTAGAAAATGCTCTATATCCCTGAGAATCCCACAATGAACCCAAGAAAAAAATGGGAAAAAAATAAGAGTCAAAGAATACCTAAAGGAAGGTAACAAGGTGTTAAAATCTCCCCACCATAAACAGTTTCTGTCCCTAGAAAGTCCTCAAGATCTTGGACTCAAAAAAAGATAAGGAAACTACTGCCTCAACAATTATTTCTCCCACATATCATGGTCATCCCATCTGCACTGACAAAGCACATGAACCAAAAGAATCATTTTACTACATAGTAATTTCTCTCGGTGATCCATAATCTAAACTAGTTGCTCAACCACAATGTTTTCGAGCTCAATATCAACATCCTCCCATTAAATCACATTAGAAGGATCTGATTGATACATCCTCATCTGGGAAAAATGAAACACACCATGGATGTAAGTCAATTGATATGGTGAGTTTAATCAATAGGACACCTCTCTATGTTTTCCAATGATATAAAAGGGCCCCACAAACCTCAGTTCCAACTTACCCTTCTTAACCAACCGATGATGTCCCAAGTGAGATTAAACTATATGAAAAACCTGATCACCAACCTCAAACTCCAATGACCACCACCAATGGTATTCATAATAATTCTAATGGATTTGTTCCATGATCAATCTCTTTCAGATCAATTAAACATTTTTCATCATTTCTAGAACCATACTAGGTCCAAACAAGGGCCTCTCTCCCAACTCTACCCAACATAAGGTAGATCTATATGGCTACCCTTACAAATCCTCAAAGGGTTCCATTTTAATCGAGGGCTAGTAACTATTTTTATTGGAAAAATTGACTAAAGGAAAATTATTTCCCCAATAACCACTAAAATAAATAACACAATCCTGAAGAATATCCTCAAGAACTTGGATATCCCTCTATATCTATCCATCCATCTACAGATGATATCTCATTCTCAATTTCAACTGGGAACCAATCGCCTCCTACATAACTTTCCAAAACAAGGATTTGAACCTTAGGTCCCTTTAAGAAACAACCACAGAGGGAACCCAATGAAGTATCAAAATTTATCAGATATACATGTCCCCAAGCTACTATACTTTCATCATCTCCTTGATAGGTAGGAAATGCATTGATTTCATGAGTCGATCAATGATCACCCAAATCAAATCCTTCCCAGGTAAACCAATGGAAAATTCCATAGAAATATCATCCCATTTCCATACTGAAATAGGTAAGGGATACAAAAAACTAGTAGGTATATGGTACTTCACCTTAATTCTTTAACAAGTAAGACACCATCATACAAAAATCCTCAATCAGATATCTTATCCCAGACCACCAATATCTATGTCTAAAATCATGATATATCTTGGTAGTGCTTGTGTGCATGGAGCAAAAAGAATGGTTCCCACTATCCATTATCTCCCAAATCACAGGAAAAGGGATAAAAACCCTGATTGAAAAATATAAAGATCCAACGGGAGACCAAGACCACTCACCTGAGGTCTCCCCACCATAAAGGATTTTACTAAATCTCTATAACTTGGGGTAAGATATTTGATCGATTTAAACCTTCTCATCAAATGATGATTAAACCTTAATTGAATCCAAACATATCTTCCCACTAACTTCTTACATTCCCAAACTCATCACAGTAGACAAACTCATCATAGACCTCTCTTCCACTAATTCTTTCACTGCCTGTGTTAGTAATTTCTGGCTCACTGCACTAGTGACCACATTCATTTTTTTCTAGGAGTATAAAAAATATTAAAATCAAAAGTCTAGAGCTAATCTACCAATCCTTTCTATCACAAGTTTATATCCATCTGAGTGAAAATATACCTTAGGCTCATATGATTAGAATATATAGTAAACCAATCCCCAAAGAGGTAGTGATGTTATGTTTTGAGTGCATTCATAAATGCTACCAACTCAAGATAATGGGTAGGGAAGTTCTTATCATGAGGGAATAACTAACAAGATTTATAGGCTATCAACTATCTCCCTTGAATCAAGACACACCCTAAACTCATTCCAAAAGAATCACAGAAAACATCATAACCTAAACTTAGTTATAGAAGCATAAAAACTAGTGCTGAAGTCAATAAAACCTTTGGTTCCTAAAAATATCTCTGAATTTTTTCATCCCACTCAAAATTTACACCCTTATGGGTTAAATATTTCATCAAAGATGCAATCTTGGAGAATTCCTAAAACAGCTAACTGTAATAATCGTCCAACCCCAAGAAGCTTCAGATCTTAAACACATTTCTGGGACACTCCCAAGAAATAATCACCTATACTATTTTAGGATCTACTAAAATGACCCTATCAGATATAACATGACCTAAAAACTTTAATTCTTGAATCTAAAACTCAAATTAGAAAACTTATCATATAAGTGATGTTACCTCAAAGTTCTAAGAATGATATCTAAATAGACAATGTGCTCCTCCCTTGAATTGGATTAAATCAAAATATCATCCATGAACTCAACAAAAGATTCCAAAAACCGATGAAATATCCATATTGTAAATTCCATAAAAACTAAAGGAATTTTACTTCTAAAAAAAGGATCACGACATCTATGAACATTTCTAACAACTAATAAGAGATCACCCCAATATAAGGAACAACATGCACCACTCTCCTAGACTGGGAATCCCACTCACCCTAAAAGACATGAGTGGTTCCTTTTAGAGATAAAAACTAAAACTAATGGTGATAAGAATATATCTGGGACTTAACACTGATCATCCAATCCATGCTAATAACCAGGTCGAAAATATCAAGACAAAGCACCAAGAAGTCCCACTCCACCTCATGGTTTTTTGTCATCATTCAACATGTTAGACACTTGAAACCCTATTCCAACCTCTTTCGCAAAGGCATGGAAATATCTAACAAGAATTATATAAGCTCTAAATGAAATACCAAAATGTTAACTAACTTTGATGATGTAAAAAAATGATTAGAACCTGTATCAAATAAAGATAGCACTATAGAATATGAAATAAACACCATACCACTAATATTATCTGAGCGTATTTCAGATTCCTCTAGTGAATACTACACTATATAAAGACGTCTAGTATAATCTCCTCCCTAATCTTTCTTAGCCACATGAATATCCCCCTTAGCATGAGGATAAGATCCACCACAATTTTAAGCATCAATAAGAAACTTTGAACCCTTGGTAAGAGTGGATCCAGCCTTACTGCCTTGGGACATCCTTTCACAAAAATTCCTCATATGGCTATATTTTCCACAATGATGACAAGTCTTGGGAACCTCTATACAATTAGGATTAGTATGACCAGGCCTTCCACACCAATAGAAAACAACCTGTTGCTGTCTTAACAAGGCCCCCAAAACCATACCTAAATAAAACTACCTACCTTTTCACTTCCTTTTTTGGATAGAATATACACCTTGGCTAATGATAGAACATACTAAAGCTCTCCCCAAACCTAGTTTTCTATCCATGTATGCCTTTTCCAAATCTGACTTATCAAAAACCTTCAAAAAGTTCATAAGAAACATGATAATCACCATCATCCGAATATCATCCCTCAACCCCAACTCAAACCTCTAAGCCTTTAGGTAATCATTGGTGACTAGATCCGATTCCAAGTGGACCAAATCAGAAAAATGGGTAGAATACTCTAGAATGGTACACTATCCTTGCTCTAAGGTAAATATATCTTAGATTTTTTCCCTTGTAAAACTAATGGTTGAATATTTCCTTGAAAGACACATGAGTGAGATCATCATGCAACTTAGTTTGCATAGAGTCCCACCATCTTCTTCAGAGCCCCTCAATCATATACTTGAAAAAATCCACCTTAGATTCCTCATGAGTCTTTATAAAATTGAAGATATTTTAAATCTTCTCAATCCATTATTTAGATTCCTAGGGTCCTTTGTCATCAAAGAAGACAAGTGGATGTTGCTTAGTAAATTATGAGTTGTGATCCGCTGCACGTCCTAGGTTTCAACACCTTCTTGACCTTGAGTCTCAATAGTGAAGATTACAACTTCTACCAAAGAAGGGTCCACCAAAGGATCCTCCTATAGAACCCGTCTCATAGATTCCTCACTTGAATTTAGAAGATACCTTTTATGAGGCATTGTCTACTAATCACAAGAAAAAACCAATTAGTCACAAGTAGATTCCAAAATCATAGGAACAACTTCAGGTATCCATATTAATGATTTAAAAAATAAGAATGTAAAGTAATTATTAATTTCATTAAAGAAGGAACATGTCCATTTAAATAAACCTCATATATGTTTCATTCAAATAACCTCAACCACTAAGTCTCAATCTTGGAAAAAATCATTAAAGACCCATGGTAAGTTGGTTTCAGACATGAAAGTGAGATGGTCGGGCCCCTTTTCTGCACTTCCTACCTGAATTCATGGGATCCTAACTCTTATATACCAAGACACCAAACGAAACCCAAGATATATAATAACACTTTTGTTGGGTATTCCCTTTTATACCAATTTGTAACGAACCTACCTGGGTCAACAAGACAATCCCTCGTGAATGGTCTTCCACATGATGAGATACAGAAAAGAACCATAAGTATCATGTATAACTAAAGAAACATAAAATTACAATGTAGAAGAAATAAATACATATCAACTGGACATAAAAATTAAAGAAAAACATGCCAAACTAGAAATATAAATTATACTAGACTAAACAAGTCTTCATGTGACTATCCGTACCCACCAAACTATCCCACCACAAATGTGAAGAATGACAAGAGAACCTGATATACTATAAGATACCCTTACCTTTCTTTGAGTGTTGAAAATAAGGCCTATAACTACCCAAAGTTAAATGTAGGGTGTAATAAAAAAACCTAGTAGGATACCACCAAAGAATATATACAAGTTCTAATATTGTGAATGTATAAGTTATAGCTTTAAAAAAATCCAATTTATAAAGAATTTTCATAAATAAAACCATTTTGTAAACATTCCTTTGTTTTCTATAAATACATACCTTATTCACCAAATCTAGTAATATGATGAATATGTAAGAAACTAGGTAATAACATGAAAGACCAATCAAGGATTCACCATAATATAATCCTGTAGGAAAATAACCAATAAATAACCCATCATGTGATAAACCAGGTATAAATAATAAATCACACAATTTAGGGCTCCAACCTATTGGTAATACGTACTAGAAATGAAATAAAATCCCCAATCCGACCTATGGTGGATCCGACCAATATAATCTCTAGGGGGATAACACACACTAAAGTGACATAAAACCTATTACAGCATTACACACACAAAGAGTGACAAGTATATTCCTGAGGCACCCAAGGTTACCCTATGTGCTAAGTTTGTCAAAACCGTTTCAAAAATACATGATCACATTTAATAAAACCCTTTTATATCAAATAAAATCTTCTTCCAGTCTAGAAAACCCATATTTGAAATCAAAACCTCAATTTATACATTTTATCACATACATGGTGTGTAAAAATCAGTTTTTAAATCCAAATCCACTTAAAATGTGAATCCTTTCCAACAAATCCTTTCAATTGTAAAATCATGCATTTTTATTGAATAACACCATTGGAATTAACAAAAATATAAATTAATTTAAGAATTAAACCCTTTTATAGAGAAACCTACCTCAAGAATGATGGAAACCTAGTAGCCATCGACAATGGATAATGGATACTAGTAGACCAACCTTTGAAAGAAAAGGAATGAAAGAAAAATTCAAATGATCGATATAAAACAACAAACAATCACAATCTAAATAACAAAGGTATCCAACACTAATAATATGACCAATGTTAATTAAGAAGTAGAAATAATTTTTACCAAAGATATGTAATGCAACCGACACTGGTGTCAAACACCAAACAGAGTGATCTGGAAGGAGGGAGATCACCCAAAATCACCCAAAATAACCCTAAATCTTGAGAGGGAGGTCTGAAAACCAGATAATTTTTTTATGTGTGTATAATTATTAAAACCAATAAAATTGAAGAATTCACAGCATAAACCCCTTTCTTGGCATTAATTCCATGAATTTCATGTATGCCCAAAAAGGGATCACCTTGGGTTAAATTAAATCCTGATAGACTAATTCATGACATGTTATTGTTTCATGACTTGTAAATTTTCATTCCTTAAACAAGATTCATGAAATCCTCACTATAATAGGTTCACATCATGTAACCCATTCATGACATGAATATTTCCAACAGGTAGTTCATAGTCTAGTTTTCTACAGAAACCTCCAGAACAACTTTTGAGGATCTTCGAACCCAAGGAGAACCCTCTAAATAAATTCACACATTTATACCCAGAATAAATTAATCCAAATAAATATACACCCCCAAACTTTATTTTAGTTTCCTAGAAAAGGATCTCTATCACTGAGAAGCCTAAAATGTACCCAAGTAACAAAAAGGGAAACCAAAAAAAGAGAGTCAAATCATACCCGAAGGAAGGTAATGGGGTGTTACAATTCTCCCCCAAACCCATTTAAAATTATTCCAACACTTCAAAATCACAAAATATAGGACCTAAAATATCTTATAATCTATATTAGATACCTATTTAATTATTATCATCCTTGATAATAAAAAAATCTCAAAAAATGATACACCTTATGATATATCTGTCAAACAAGAATCTTGACATTGTAAAAACTAAAATGTGTTGTAAAAGAGGAAGAACAAATTCAATCATTCAACAAAACATCCAATATCAGTATCACTACAAGAATAAAAACTCAAAACAAATCTTGATACAATGCATGTATCTATGACTCCAATTCCCACATACATTGATCTAAACCACCATTTCTCCATAAGACATGTACCAAAGGAATTTTTAATCCTTGAAGAACCTTATCATGATGATCCTTAATCTTAACATGATACTCTATGAGAATATACTCTTGTATATCTAACTAGAACCAATCAATAACATCAAATTTATTATGAATATATATTTCAATCCATAATAATTATAATTCATCAGGAATTTTGCCCATATGAGGAGGAAGCATCAACCAATACGCTACCTTGATAACTCGCTTCCATATCTCTAAAGGCCTAACAAATCAAGGAGAAATCTTACTACTTCTACTAAACTTGTGCTTCCCATGACGAGGTATAACCTTCAAGAACACTTGATCACTGACATAAAACTCCAAAGGTATCATCCTATACTCTATATATTACTTTTTATAGTCTTGAGTAGCTTTCATCCACTCATTAATCACCTATACTTTCTTAGCCATACTTTGAACCATATCCAGTCCAAGAATAATCAACTCACCAACCCCAGTCCAACATAACAGAGATTCACAAGTCCACCTATAAAATGATTTGAACAGACCCATACCAATAAAATATTTATATCTATTATTATTAGTAAAATCAACCAAAGGGAAATGTTTCACCCAAATACCTCTAAAATAAATAACACATGCACACAAAATTACTTCCCACGTTTGGATTGTCCATCTCATTTGTCCATCCATTTGAGGATAAAAAGAAGTTCTAAATCATAATTGAGAGTCAAAATAACACTGAAAGATCTTGCAAACTCTCAAGGTAACATAAGGATCTGAATTATATCTGATCATCCTCAAAACCCCATGAAGCCTTACCACTACCTTTATATAAATCCCCTCTAAATAATTCACAAAACTTGACTCCCTGATCACCAAGAAATGTAAAAAATTCATCAATTTATCCACAAAACCCAAATAACATCACATACACCCAAATATTAAGGAAAATTGGTAATGAAATACATAAAAATGTACTCACACTTCCATAAAGGGATATCTAATGGTTGCAAAAGACATGTTGTGACTCTATACTAAACTTTCCTTCACAAACAAACCAAACACCAAGACAAGAACTCATCCACCAATTTTTTCATAGATTTCCAACAAAACTAATATTTCAAATCATGAATAATATTTAAAATACTAGGATACACTACCAAAGTTGAGTAATAAAATTCATATAGAGATGGATCTACCATTTTTAATGAGATAAAAACTTCCCTAGAATAATCATCTGATGTTGTATATCCTTTGAACATCCCTTAGGAGAATATATAGAGATGAAATGATATATCCATACCTCTAGATCAGGATCTCATAACTAGGACTACTCCACCTAATGGGACAAGGAATATTACACTATCATCAAATACAAGAAAACTCCACCACCGACTTCCTCCATAAACAGATGGAAATATGCAAGCTCTTATATTATCCTCCACTCATATCCAACCTCATGAACAATATCACCATGATAATTCTTTCTCAACAATTCTGTTGCTACATTACCATTCCCTAGAGTATAGGAGATATTAAATTTATAATCCTATAATAACTCTATCCACCTTTGCTGATGTAGATTCAAATCTCACATAGAGGAGATATACTATGTGATCTTGTGATATTGTTATCCATGAAGACTAAAAATCACTCACTAATGATATAATGCTACCAATGATTCAAATTAAACACCACCAATGCTATCTAAACAACATGGATGGTATAATTACACTCAAGAGGACATAAATTATAAGACCCATATGAGATGTACACTCTATCCCACATCAACACATAACCCAAAAAAAGATAGGAGTCATAAAAAATGACCCTAAATATAAATCTTTCATCTGATAAGTGAAGGATAAAAGTGTAGATCAAGTTTTCATTTAGATACTCAAACTCATCCTTACACTGAATTGACTATACAAAAGCTTGATCCTTTCTAGTCAAGGCTATTAAGGGTGCCACAATTTGAGATAAACTGGACGTGAACTTCTTATAATATCCAAAAAATAAAATGAAAACTATATACCTATATAATATTATTTGGTGCTACCTAAGAAAAAAACACCTCAATCTTCAAAGTATCAACTATCAAACCATGCTGAGATAGTCCATGCTTTAAGAAATCATCTCACACATATAGAACTTTCTCTTAGATAAATTTACATATATTTGATTTCATTGAAATAATTCCAGTATAAACCTTAAATAATCAACATGATCCTCCTCATATCTAAAATATAGTAGAATATTATTAATTAAAACTACTATAAACTAATTCAAGAACTTACCAAACATTGAGTTCACCATTCCTAGGAAGAAAATTAGGGCATTTTTAACTTCAAAAGACATCACCATGAACTCTAAGTGTTAATTACTACCCCTAAAATTGGTATTTCTAACATATTCCTCTTTTAACCTCATAAAATAATACTTATATTTCAAATCATTAATTGATAACTATATATTTCCATTTAAATAATTGAATAAGTAATAAATCTTCGATAGAGATAGCAGTTCTACATCATCACCTGTCTCAATCGATGATAATTGACGCACACCCATAAACTACTATCCACCTTCTTTATAAATATTATTTGAGAATACGAAGATGACATGCTGGTCCAAATGAAACCTTTCTAAAATACACCATCAATCTAAATTCATAACTTCTATATCTATAAATGTTCTATCCTATAACGAGACATATAAGTTAGAGAGACACTTGGCTCTAACTCTATACCAAAATAAATTTAACCTTGTGAGGGGTATGGGATAGTGTCACAACCTCATTAGGGTAAACATATAAAAATTCCACCACAACTCTCATAAATTCATTTTCTTAGACTTTTATTGAACTCATTATATAACCTAATAAATGAGATAAAAGTGGATCCAAACATCAGTGATCCATTAAATAATCCTATTTACCAAAAAATATTTAATTCTCACCTTCTACATTAAGGAAAATGACTATCCTTTGATAAAAAAACTAAAATATTTAAAAGAGTACAAATAATCCTTAATAAGGATGATATCGTATAATTGCATCTATAATAAGAAGAGATCTCTCACCAACTAAAATTTATCTATCATCATCTCACATCCCTAATACACCTTATAAAAATTGACTGACCTTCAAATAGCATGGATAACCCTAAGGATACTAGGAGTATATCTAAACTAATTCCAAATACTCAAAATAAGGTAAGTTCAATGAAGGAGTGTGAAGATATTGAATTAATCAAATCATAAACTAGTATAGAATATAGAAAAATGGTACCTCAAATGATCTCATTCCCTTATGGTCCTGAAAACTATATCACAAGCAATTTTCTATGCCCCACTCCTTTGACTTGGAAACCCATGATGATGTACACCACCTTGTCCTCACTTTGAATTAGGACCCCAAGGATAAAAAATATCATGGGGATTCTCTATGCCAACTCCGTTACCCCTATGTAGTCTAAAATCCTAAGGACTCTACTATTATTGATAAGTTTTAGGAGGTAATTATTACTTAACCTATATCTAAAACTAACTATTAGCTATACACTAATTTCTATGGAATGTCAGACACTAAAATCATTGATGTGTATATCCACCCTAAAAAAATAAAATCACACTATAGATCTTGGTTAAATTACGAGAACTGTTATCTCTAGAGAAATGGGAAAAGGAAGTCTGATAATGACTCCACATATATTGAAACCTCAATTGACTAGACAACCAATAACTATCTATAACACAACTCCTAGATAAGTTCTAATGACTTCCCTCACATGATAATCCCATATATTCCAAAATCTTCTCAATTACCTCAACCACTATTAACACCTTGATATAAGAATAAAACATTAAGGGATTGAATTTATGATAAATCTTCCAAAACAAATCCTCATCAAAATTATATTCCATTTCATCATTATTATGAATAAGATCTAGAGAATATCATATAAGGTTTATAAACCATACTCTAAACTCTCTCACACTAGATCTCCTATGCTGAAGAGTGAAAAAATACTGTCATTGCACTACCTTTAACATCAAAGACTAGAAATCAGCTCAAAAATTAATTTTAAACTTCTCCCACATAACCTCAAACTCATCATGAGCAACATGATATATGATCCAACCTTATTGAGATGCATCTCTAAATAAGATAACCGCTAAAGGAATTTAATTCTTATTCCTAATGTGAATCAATCCAAAGTCAATCTCAATCTCCTATGCCCACCTCTCTATATGCTAATCATAGGAAATATCCTCATATATTAATAGTCTCTACCATAAAAGTTCATGAATATCATTCCTCCATGAATTATCCTCTTTAAGATCTACTAGCATACAACTATCTAGATCATCCCACTTTACCTTACTAACTTGAATCACAAGAGGATACTGAACACTTTCTGTCTCAACAAATGAAAATGAAACTCCTAAGAACATGATATGGAATTAATTTAAATCCTTTTTAAAAATTCCTTTCAATTTCCCAAATATTTCCCTAATTAAATCATAGGAATAAATAAGTATGATGCATGTAACACATGTAGGTATCTACCCCATAATTAGTATTATAGCATTTTAGTATATTCAGAAATATTAAGTTCCTTTTATTATATTATAAGGGCCATGTTTGTCTCCCAGTTGATCTCTCATGCTTTCATCACATGCTATGATTGAATAATACTTTTTCCCTACCAAAATAATGACATCCTCACCAATATTTAACTTTAAACTCTAGATAAAATTTCAATCAATCTTTGATACCATTATATTATGAACTATCCCCATTAGAGCCCCTCTAAGTCCATTGGTAAAGATAAGAGTAACCCCTAAAGACCATCTCTAATAAGTCACAATTTATAAAATAACATCGAGGGTATAAATCATACAAACCTAACCTAGGGTTCCATTTCTATAAAGAACCCCTATAACCATTGTCTATCATCACACCATTACTACTGCCCAACAACAACCGCTAACACCTATAGATACACAATAACCAACAACACTAACATGAAATAACCACACAATAGTCACACATTCTTCTCCCCAATTCATATTCATCACCAATTCCATAAAGTACCATTTCACAAAAAACACTTCCAATTCACATTATGAAATTCCATTACTAAATATTATTTCCACCACTTTAATTAAATTTATTTATCACTGCATCAATTTAACCATCCATACCCATTTCATTTTATCTAATTATTTATTTATTCAATATATTCCACATCCCAAAAAAACTATGGCACACTAAATATAACAACATCACCACACAATCACATTAACAACCCACCAATAAACCATAATATCAACTTTTATAACTTATACATCAACAAAACATACCAACCCACAAAAGCAACATCCAACCACCACAACAATATCTCTTCCTCCACTATAAATTTTCAGCAATATCACCTCAACCACAATATAAATAAAAAAATCTTATTTCCTCACCTCTTTTACTACCAAAAACATAAAAAAACATGACTCTACCATAAACATGATCCTGAAATACAAAATTAAACAAAATTTTCTTAGCCATTTTATATTTAGTATAATAAGATAAGATAATGAATAATTATATATTTCCACTTTATTCATTATATTACCATATTCCAATAATCTAACCAATATAAATCATGATATCACATATAGAAAACAACAAAAACATTAAGTCACAACAACATTCGTAGAAAAATAATCAACAACAACAAAATAATAACAATACAAATCATATTAATCTTAGTTGATTCACTTCCACTTCAATTTATTTAATCATCTTTTTTAGGCCAATCCTGACTCTGCACCCAAAGAAAACTAAATCATGATAAATCTATATCAACAAAGTAATTAAATAATAGAGAATCTAAATCAAATACTTCTTGATTTAATTGTGTAATGGTAACCACACAAACTCATACAAGTGCATAAAATCCTTGTATCACATTAACTGAAAGGACCCCGGGTCATTTCCATAGAAAAAACCTTTATAAAATTCATAATTTCAATCCAATTATGTTAAAAGATGAAGGATAATGTACTAAAATGTTATTGGTAAAGTGTTATAGATAAAAGTGATCATGAAGTGGAGAAAATGATATGCAATGGAGATGAGCACATGGTCAATGAAAAAGGTTTAAGGAATAAATAAGGAGACAATGGGGGTGTTGGGATCAATTTTTCGGTGTTGAACTATATTTAATTGAATTCCTTGATTCTATACTAGCATGATCACTCATTATTTAAAGGTCTTAATTGACACACTATCTTGCTCCTTAGTATAACCATAGGTCCTTGTAAGGTTGTATATACTATCTGTATTAAGGGAATTTAGTTTTAAGTCTATAATCTAAATGTGCCTAGGTTTTTTAGAATAATGAAAATCTTTAGAGAACCTAGTTTTTCACTCTGGTATATAGACTAGTATTCAAATATCATTACTTTTTTACAATCCTCAAAAATCATTAACTAGTTGATTAGGTCAATGGTGAATTAAGAGAAAAATAGAAAAATATATAGTGATCAATTTATTTAGGAATTAACATTTATCAATAAATCCACATAACCTAAATATCACTATGAAACTAGATGATTATTCTCATACTAAAAGAATCAAAATGAATATGGTATTAAGAATGATTCTTTATGATTCATGGATCTCCTCCTAGATCTGAATCCCCTTCTTTCAGCTTTAGCACTATAAACTTGTTATCCTCTGCACTGTATATAGTGTTATTTATTTCCATTTATTATTAAATATACGTGATCAATCCATGTAAGTAGTGGATTCTAAAATGATTCCATGATTAAAGAAAATTTTCACTCTTCTCATCAAACTTCATAAGCCTTTCCCATATGCACACCACCTATCTCCCCATGATTGGTAGCCACATGGGCATATTGTTATTACATTACCCGATTTAGTTAGATAGGTATGTATGAGGATTCCATTTCCACCTAAGCATGATGTTATTAAATTTTATTATTTTATAAATAAATACTTTTAGCTTTCAAGGGATCCAATGTTTTCTTTATTTTGAAATTGATACCATGATGAGAAGGCTGATATAAACTATGTTGTATGGTGTTCACATTATATATAGATGCAGGGCCAGCCCTAGGGAAAGCCCAGAAAGCCCTTGGGCTAGGGAAGCTAGCAAGATTTCTACTGTATATATACTATAAAAGTACTGTAGCATCTTGGAAGGGGAAAAATTCATGCTCCTGGTCTTGGGAAACAAAATTTATAAGGGTTTTCCGGGCCGGTCCTGTATAGATGCAACTTGGGTGTTCCATAACTGGTTTTATCATTAGATGTCGATGTAAATGGAATCCACTTTTGTCACTAATTTAACTCCTTTCACCTTATTATTGTGCTGGTATCTTTGTATGAAGCACTATAATTTTAAATTTTCATAAAAATAGAGTATCATAATTCCAGTTTCATTTTCACTTTTTTGTTATATCAAGTTGCTATTAGGTTTCTATGAATTAAAAAACACCTGTTCAATATAGAAGAAGGAATTTGAAACTATGAAACCTAAGATCACCATGATATAAAAACTGAAACCATGTATAAACTATAAATTAATAACTCTATGTACCATAAATTGATGAGCCTTTACCACTATCTTTAAATGTTAATTTTATAAAGAGGAGAAAGAGGTAAAAAATGAACTCCCTCCTCTATAGTGAATCCATGGATCGACTGAATCACCCAATGATTTGGCATGATATACCATATCTCCCATGTAATGCTAGTACCTCTCGATGGATAAGGGAGAATGAGGAAGAGTGCTAATATCATAACCCTAATGATATTTCTATACCATACACTATGACATAACTAAAGGTAGTGGTGTGATATAGTTATAATGCACCATAAAATATCCCCAACTAAGGCAAACAATATATATTAGTTAATTATATTTCATACATCATGACACATAGATACAATACATTATGATATCATCTTAAATACATCAAATATGTACATATTTTAAGGAATATATCTATCAATATCACTTTTTCACAAAATCTTCACAAACTTTATTTCATTTCACCATATATGGTATCATATACAATAACTTAAGAAACCATATCCAAAAATCATTTTTATATTTCTATAAAACATTTGGAAATCTATCATCAATTCATTATATATCACATAATTTGTAATACTTTGTGAATACCATCCAAAACTTATTTTGGATAAACTCTAAAACACTTTTAGAGGATCTATCTAAGTTTTATAAAACTCAATCCTCATTTAGTTAACCACAAAGTGTGAACCCATGGGACTTTATATAATTGAAAACAAATATTAATTCCAAAATTCATAATTATAATTAAAAAGAGGCCTCTAGAAAAGAATTAGCGATACTCAAGCTATAAAGGGATCTGTTATGATCTCTATCAAACACATGCATCTATAAACTGGTGTACACTCATTACATCATATACAAACATGAATTTTCATATGATACATTTTTATAAGACATTCAGTAACCATAATACATAGAGTATGTCAATCCCATATAGTTACTCATATGTTCTCAATTATCTAAGGATAGATTGAACATGTTAATAAACACATCACATGTCATTCATCAGATGGATGAGAAAATCATAGACCCCATAACCAATAGATAAGAAAATAACTTTCATTATCTAGGTATGACCATAAATTTTATAAATCTATCTAAATTGAAGGCTCATATGTCATTGTTGGGTATTGAAAACCTTTCAAAGGGAATTCAAATACTCTCATGGATTTGGAAAAGGAAAGAAAGAAAATCGAAGGGAGAATTGAAGAGGAATGTTGAAGAAGCCATAAATTTGGAAAAGGAAGGAAAAGATTCCATGAAGAATAAGACTTTCATGGAACGCCACTCTACATGGAGGTCCACCTCACAAAGTGACTGAAAACTAAATAGTTGATAGGTAGATGACACAACTCTGGTCCCTCGCAAAGGAAGTCATTTACGGGAATCAGGCGTATAAATATGCCCCATATACGACATCCCCCATGAACTCAAATGGTTCATGGGAAAGGTAAATATAATAACATCCCATTAGAGAAACAAATCATTCACAAGACTGAGGCAGTAATACTTACCCCCACAGATGATGAACTCGAGACCCGCTGACTGAGTCATCCACAAACCGAGTTTCCTCCATGGGCTTCCACAAAAGTCGTCTGTGGCCCACCAATATAGTTCCTCCACCCATCTATAAAAGGACCCTAAGGGGAGGAGTTAAAGAGTAATTTTGTATGATATCAATCGATGAAGTCAAAAAAGAATAGAGCACCATAAAAGACAAATTCTTTTAGCGGTTCTCTATAGGTAAGACCCACCACATAACATTAAAGGAATAAAAACTAAGTTAATTGGTGGACCGTGAACCCAGCTTCCTTCACGAATTAATTTCATGGAAGGTGAAAAATAAATTCCCCTTTTTCAATCTGGTTTCCCACATAGCAATACACTACGTGGAAAAAAATCCTACACCATGTAGAAAATCGCTACGTGGGTGGATCCCATCCCCACGTAGCATCACGGTACGCGGACAACACTCGGCCATGCATAGCATTTCACTACACGGGCAGAACCTGGTCCCACGTAGAATCACACTACACCGACCAAATCCAGGTCTTCATACCATAATAGTATGTAGACGACTCCCTCACCTACATAGAAATATGTTATACTAAGGAAACCCCATCCCACATAAGAAAATGATACGCAAATTGGGGTATTCTCGAGTGTTCCACCCTTTGGATCCAATCATTTCCTTCCATTTCCATTGCATCATCCATAGTACCTCCATGATCTAGTCCAAAAAAATTAATCCAAAGCCTCTCACGAAGCCACCAGACCAGTATGATAAGACCATCAGGTGCATTAGTATGTCCTTTTGAGTTTACATACCCATGGTAAGTAGAGTCGCGTGAGTAGTCCCTACAAGAAGGAAAACCCCCAGAATGTCCCTAACTTTAAATTACCATGGTAACCTAGGGTACAACTTTTGGATACTCACAAAAACCTCCTTGATCTAGGGATTAAGGTTAATATTTTTTCTTTCCCTTTGACAAGGTCCAGTGATAAATAAGGGAAATCTCACTTGCATTTCCTTTTGATGAAGGGAGACACTCCCCCATTTCCCGGAACCAATTTCAGGGAAACCCTCCTAGAGTAAGCCCCTTTGATCGTAGGAGGTTTTACCCTTACTCCTACCTAGATCCATGTCCTTAACCTTTATTCATTCCTTACATTGGAACCACGTCCAATGTAAATTAAAGAGAGGGAAGCGTCATATCTCCAGTCTCTTCCACCAGCGGAGAAGAAAAAATGTGTGATTTTCCGGTTCTACTGCTTCCTCTTATTTATCACACCAAACATAAATTACATGGGCTTAGAGGTTAATGATGATCACGATATCAACACGATTCAATCAAACTAATTGAACTATGATAACTATGATTTCTATTCTAACCAGGATTCATAGGATACATGTATAAGGCACGAGATCAAAGGGAATTCTCCTTAGATGTAAGCCCTAATCATTCCCCTCCAATGGGCCTCTGTTTAAGTGTAAGTCCCAACCCTTCCGAACTATGTTGAATTTGATTCCCAACCAACTAGGATATATAGTAAACCTCCCCGAGGTTCAATCCCAATATCTCACCTATCCCATCCAATCCATCATTTTCACAACGGTTCACTCTCATCCTCACCGCATGACATTAAACTACCCGAGCTTATGAGCTACATGGGATTTGATTCCCAACTGACTGGGATACTTAAAAAGCCTCCTTGAGGTCCAAACCTAGCTCCAAAATCAACCCTAATGATCTCTGAGCCATATACGTAGTAGGTTCAGGCCCACCCAGAGAATCAAATCTCTTATGGGTCCCTAGGGCTGCTTCGGCATAAGTCCCACATCAAATCTTGACTAGGAATCTTTCACCTGTATTATTTTTTCACATGACTTCAAACTTTATGGATGGGTCCTCGTAACACAACCTTAAAATGTGATGTTTCCAGCTAAGTGGCACTGAACTACGTGGGTTCTAATTTCTTTGATGAGGATACGTAGGAAGCCCATATTATGGGTTTGATCCAGACATTAAAATATCTCCCGTCCCCCTAGATGATAATAAACTCCAGAGTGCCTCATCACATGGCTTAAATTAGAATTATCTAGTTAAAATACTAAGGAATCCCTGATTTGTCCACAAAAGGGTAACATTTATGAAGAACCTTGGATACATATATATTTCTTTGTTGATGGGGAGCCTCAGATATAGGCAGATGATCCCGGACCCATGTATATTTACAATTGATCTTGCAACCTAGGAGTAATCCACAGAAACATGCTTGGGAATGAACAAAGGATTCACAAACATGTGAACATTTCTTAAATCTAAAAGAGAGTTCTAGAATAGAAAATAATTCCCCCAAAAATGGCGCAATGAGCCCGAATTCCCATCCTCTCAACCAATGTGAGTTCTTAAGTGTTGTTGGATAAATCATCCAACAAACATCTACCTTTTGAAATATAGTCCATGAATCATGGATAAAAGGGCCGTTGTGTGTTTCTGGCACTATGAATAAACCCATTGGAGAACATATGATGACGTTTTACCTGACACAGATTGATTTAACATGTACGTAACCCCTTGTAATCACCCACTAGAGCAACAACACACTTCGGGTAGAAACAAAAATAGTGAACCCGATGTGAAACCTTAACCAAGGTGGCAGTGTTACCCCACCTCAGACCCCCTTTCACATCCAAAAGGAAAGAGATCCAAGCGAGATCATCAATTATAAATGTGGTCATGATATTCTACTTTTAAGGGGTTTTTATTATCTATACATGTCACATATTGTAGGCATTCTTTAGAGATTCCTTCAATCCAATGGAATCCTAGAAGTTTTCATAGACACGCATGGAAACCAATGCACCGGCTAGTCCCTCCACAAAGTAAAGGATCCCCTCACCCACCCAGCGACTACAACGCTAGGCCTCAAATGCGCTGATCTAGGAATACCACCAAAACGGTACTCTCCCAATGTTGGAGGCAACATGATAGGCTCTCTAGTCAGTAAAATCCCACCATCCGCTCACCCAGCTGCGATCAGTGGTCCAGAACTAGGCGGATCTACAAGCTATCTCTAATCATTTTGGGTGTCTATCCCAGAAAAGTGATAATTAGTAATTAAATTATCTTAGGGAGGTAGATGAATTTGTTACCAATGTCTTCATCCCTACTGTATAGGGGTCCCACTCAAGGGACTCTATCAAAAGACATAACTGTCAATGCCGTACAACCCAGTATCCTCATTATGAAGAGGATATCACACCAAGGGATCCTGCTAAAGTTCAACGAACATGGGTCCCCCAGACTTCCCACCAAGGTAGGTGAACATATAATCAGGAATAGGTTATCAACCTAGTTCTTGAGGAGGATATCCACTATGCAAATATGGTGGCATACTACCGGTAGACATACAATTCTACCCCCTCTTCTGAAGCCCGCCACAGAAATACGACGATAATAAAATATGGGTAGAGTCAAATTCTTAAAGATGAATATAAAGCATGTAAGATAAATACAATGGAAAAATAGAATATAAAAATTACTACACATACTTATTAAGTCCACAAGTCAAATATGGTGGCACTCAAAGAAAACAACTAGTGTATCCCAGCTATAAACCAAGGGTAAACTCATTCCTCTACCCAAACATAAGAGAATTTCTAGTACCAACTGGAATATCATGGAGGACCAGAGTAGGCATAAATTCCTTCTATGAAATTAGAATATGCCTTTATCCCCATTCTATCCAAATATATATCTCAACACATCATAAAAATGATGGAGGATTAGACATCAATTCTTGATCATATCCTCTAAACCTGTCAAGATGTAATTGCGTCCGCAGAAATAGAAAGGAGTAGATATCACAAACCCATATTACCAAGAGGGGTGACCAATACATATAATAATATGGTCACTCTGAAGTAGACCTGCATCCCTGCCTCAGTACAAGAGGTTCATCGTCCATATTCTACGATAGAAGGAAAACCAGATTGGGAAAAAATACCCATTCCAACTGGGGGAAACCGATCCACCATGGTGGACACTCCAGGGCAGACATATATCCCTACCAAAACTCAAGATTCCCATCGGAATATCTCTACTTCATCAGAAGAAACACTCAAAAAAGAACCTTCATATGAAGGCTGTTACCAATAGCAAGCTACCCCGATCACTCGTAAGAGAGTGCTTAAAAATGAAACACACCAAAGGAAACTGAAAAATGAAGAGAAGATTCATGATCCTACTCTATTAGAAGATGGAGTTCTTGATGACATAAAATATATATCAATAGATTCTCAGGATCTAGTCAACCCATTACCAAATTATGGGAGTGGAAGTAGTAGTTGCAATGATACTCCCTGCAATATTGTTACCAGCAGCTCTGAAGGTCCTCCTTAGGTCACCCAAAAATGCTTAATTCATGGGAAATAAATGAAGGATCATGATAGCCTATCTTCTGATGAGTTTCATGGTAGCCCTTCCCTTGACCAGAAGACTAAATATAAAGAAGGTCCTTCCATTTCTATCATCCTCCCTCATGGTCCTCCATAGGGTATATGCTGCAGAAATTCTCCCTACAACTAGACATCAAGCCATGATGGTAATCCTTTCCATGATGGAAGTCATTGAAAAGGCCTTCCCCATAGTAACATCAAGAAAAAAGAAGGTCCTCCCCTTATTGAAGTCCATCATAAAGTTCCTACCAAGGATACACACTGCAAATATTCTCCCTGCAGCTGGATATTAAGCTATGATTGTAGTCCTCACCATGATGGCAGTTGTTGTGAAGGTTCTCCCCTCAATTACATAAAGAAGCAATAAGGTCCTCCCCCTAACATGGTATTCCCTGAAGGTACTCCCCAGGGTATACGCCGTATAAATTCTCCCTACAATCAAACATTAAGTTTTGATGGTATTCCTCACCACCATGAAATTGGCTATATAGGTCCTCACCTCATTCAACATTCACACTGGTAAGAAGGTCTCCCCTTGCCTAGTTAAACACGAGAAAGAATTCATATTACGAGGTGCTTGGAAAGATGGAGTCAGTTATGTTTGATACTATATCAATGAAAAGTGACATCCTTTCTAAATCAGAAGATAGCTAGGGGCCACACTCATCTTATGAGCCACCCCTGAACCAATCATATATCAACGAGACTCCTACAAGCCTTGATATTTGGAATGAAATAATTAAGAATCATTAAAGTTGGGAAGACCAAGAATAGGGGTCTATGGTGGATTAACAAAAGGATATATTTCTTGTGAGAAGAGAATTATCCAGATATGCCATACCAGTTATGTTTTGGCTCATAGCCACTTCTCAGTTTGACATACCAAGAGAGTTTTCTAAGGAATGCATGCATAAAATTCACCTCAATATCTGAAAAAAACATTTCTAATTAAAATAAAAATTCTTGCAATATGATAGGTATGCAGACCATGTCAATATATTGGGGGATCTTCATCATCAATTTGACCTAGAATCCATTCTGTCTGTACGAAGGCCAAAATCAGATAGGTGGAGGAAATATCTCGAATTGGCCTACCTCTATGTGCTTCACAAGTTGCGTTGCCTCATCAGAGACGCCCCATCTGGCGTTTATATCTGGGGATAGGTAGAGCATATAGCTTTTAATTTCACCCAATGAACCATCCAATAAGACCCACTAGAAATGAAATCTTGTAATGTCATTATCCCAATACGACAACCAAATGAAATCCCTATTTGGGAAAGGTGGCATGCTCAACAAGAACCAGCCTTTGGTAAGTCTCAAAAGCATTAGACCCAATGAGTGAGAGCCATTGAAAAGATCTTGAACTAGGATAATGAGAAAATTTAGCAGGATTATCTCCTTAGGGAAGACAATCAAAAAACACTACTCATGTCCTTAGAAGTAAATAATTCACGTAAAAAACTAGCACCATATACAGCTCACAAATGAATGGGAATTCACATGATCAAAAAAGAGAAAATAGCAGCAGCCACTGCCATAGTATGGGATTAGCCCCAGCCCGCTGATCTAGGGGAAATTTTAACACAAAATGCCCCTGTAAGACCGGAAAATCCAGGCTGAGGAATAATAACAATGGAATGGGAGCAACCCCATCCCATAGGGGTGGGGGCATTTTTATGTCAACCACCTGCCCAGCGGACGTTAGACTTTTCCCACCTAGGGAGGATGACAAGTAGAGAGGTCACCCATTCCATCCCACCTCGTGACTCATATCCCCCACAATATATATGAACCACAAGGTCATATCAAGGTTCCCTTCGAGTTTCCCTTCACCAAGAAACCTAAAAAGGACCCTGGAATGGAAGGAGAAGATCCAACAGAGGATGAAAGAAACTCTCCCAACATTTAACACCTGGTATGCCACACACAATGTGCTATGAATCAATGAATGTCATGGATGTAAATACCATGGATCTCACTAAAAATAATAAAAATGATGAGGATTTAATAGAAGATGGTTCCCTCCTAGAGGTGGTCCACACAAAGCCGGAAGGTGTGTGTACCAGGAACCAAAGAGCCTCTTTGAATTTGGGAACTCCTTCGGCCAATCCATCATTACCTCATTTGCGAATCACTAATAAGAAGAAGAATAAAAACAAGATCGTACATGAACCACCTCCTACTCCCCATGAAGATGATCCCCTCACTCTCAAGGATATATTCTCTTGGTAGTATGAAGAAATGAAAGAGTTAAGGTGAATCAATACTGAGCTACTCTGAGGAAGATGCCCCATCAGATATGTTCCCTAGGTAGAGATTCAATATACACTTCCAACAGGTGTGCCTCTACTATAAAGGCTCATCCCAAAAAATGAATCAAGGCTAGGATGCTCATCCAACACAGCTCTAGGACCATTAGTCTACTTGAATCCAATCCTGTAATGATATCAAGACTTCCCTCCATTGAGGAAATAACTAGAATAGATTCAGGTGAATCCATAAAGGATTCCCCCAGTTGGGTATCCACCTCAAGTACCAGTGGAGCTGGCGCATCCAAATTTTTTCCCTTGTTGTTCCCACCCATACTCAGGTTCAATAGGATACACATCAAGGTATTATTAATACCATAGAGTCCTTGGAAGCACAATTGGAATCCATGGAAGGACAACACACCCCGATACAACCAGAACAGAAACCTTACCTTGACTGGGTGAGTAACGTTCCACCACCACCAAATTTCGAGAACCCCATATTCCTAGTATTCTATATATCAGGTGACCCGAAACAACATCTAATGCACTATACCTCTTACTATGATCCCATGATGGGAACCTCATAACAAAAAGAAAGAGTAAAGGTTAGATGCTTTGTGTGAACTCTGCAAGGCTCAACCTTCGTATGGTACATCAGTCTGCCATCCCATTCGATAACAGGATGGGAAGATATCTAGTGGCAGTTTCTTTTCTAGTTCAATTTGATGTTTCAAAATACAATAGTTAGTAACCTCATTAAATGAAAACAATAGTAGAATGAGAGAGTTTCAGACTTCATTGCTAGATGGAAAGTTCTGACTTACTCCTTGAACTGGACACTCCCCCAATATGAGATGCTTGTTATGTGCATTGATAAAATCTATGATGAGATACGAACACCACTCATTCTGGTGAAATATACAAGTGGGTTTCAAGATTTCTCCTCCATTTCCCAAAGAATGGAAGACTCTTTACAACAGACTAACCTCAAGTCCCAAGAAGCCCCATAAACCCGAGGAAAAAGTGTGGGAAGAGCTAAATCAGCTTCCATTATACTTAATCCACCCCCTGCACCTACTCTGGTTGTAAGGCCTGCACCAAACCATGTAGTTCCCTTGGACGTCAACAACCACCCCCACCTCGACAAGACGAGTGAAGAGGGGATAAGAGAAATAAATTCAATGAATGAAAGAATAAATTTTACTCATTCAAATATGATCATGTATGTTGCTACTTTTTAGCCGCTATGAATTGTAACTTGCTCCATCTAAGAGAGCCAAAGAGGGATGATGTGGTAGGTCTCGAGAACTAGAGATATTATTACCCCTTATGTTAGATATTGGGAGACACCATATTGGAGTTTTTTTTCTTCAATTACCTCTTATAAATAATGATATATTCTAGTAAATTCAAGCTAGGACAACTACCAGTACAGGTGGCATATGTTTCCACCACTGAACCATATGAATCAGGGGAGTGGAAAAAAAAATCAGTAAAATGGAATATAATTTTGATAGTTGGAGGACTCAGAAAATAGTCAACTGATCCCATGGAATACTACAAGAATAGATGAAGAAATCAACTGTGACTCCAACAGTTTCTAAAGTAGCACAACTGACATACTTGGCTCTAAAATTCTCCAAGGGCCAAGAGTCCAAAAAGTAGTTTGAATAGAAAGGTGGAGAGAAAGCTCAAGAAGATGAACTCATGTTAAGGCCAATGTTGGATTTGAAACTTAGATTTTATGCCATTAGATTTGAAAGAATATGCAATGCCCTTCCAAATGACACCATCATAATAAGTTAATTAGGTAGAATCATATTTAGACGAGGAACTAATCTTCAACTCCATTAATGTTATCCACTTAATGGATCCCTTCTCCGATTAAGAATATGGTTATGAGCTCAAGTTCCCCACACCCAATCGGGGACTCGAAGGAAGAGGCCATATGATCTAAGGATATCTGGGAAGTTGCAGTCGTGGAAGAAGCCAAATTCCTAGCCACACCCTGACTCAAACTGTTAATGTTGTAGAAACACGTGGGTGAGCCCTTCAGCGGACCCAACAGGAATAGGAATATTTATCTTCCCCTACCTTAAAAAACTATGGATCGATCATCCTAGAATATCCATTGGAATTGGAAAAAACGTCTAATCACCCATGGTATGAAGACAGACCCACCCGTTTGAACACACAAAGAATAGAAGCGCTACTAGATCTTATCCCAGGTGCTAGTTCGTCTATATCCAATGTTCAAGACCCTAAAGAGCCTGTGAAAGAGCATCCTCAAGTTGGGAGGTGATGACCTTTAGAGTAGAAATATGAAATCCTAAAATATCTAGTCTCGGAATCTGCTTATTTACCAATCATGGATGCACTAAATCTATCAAATGATCTCAAGGAAGTTCTCATAGAAGCTTTTCTAATCCCCCAAGAGTTTGAATCTGAAGTGGATAACACTGAAGTCTATCAGATAAAGAATGATCCTGAATAATTCCATGTGGTTATCTTCTTCACGGATCGAGATGAATACATCATCATGCAAGGGAAAATCAAACCCTTATATGTGTCTGGTAGGATAAATGGTGTCGATATCTAAAAATTCTTCATTGAAAATGGATTTGGGGTTAATTTTATCCCACTGTGGATACTTCGTCGGCTGGGATGCAATGAGGATAACCTGAAACCCTGCACCACAACCCTGTTGGGCTTGGAAAAAAGAAACCAAAAGCAACTAGGCCAAATTAAGCTTAAAACTCAATTTGGTGACCTCACAACTAACTTAGAATTTCTGGTGGTTAAAAAAAACAAGTCCTTCAACATCATTCTAGGAAGGCCTCGGTTGTATCAACATGCAAAAATTCCCTCATCATACCATCAGTGCATAAAATATTTAATTAATAGATAGAATGGGACATTGTATTCTGATAAGGCCCCATTTGAATCCTATGAGTCACATTATATTAATGCAGCATTCTATGAGGATAAAGGGAATTGAACTTTAGATAATGGTATTGATTGGGTTTCTATCCTAAATGGTTTGGAAATAGTCCCCAATGACCCCTTCAAGTAGATAAGCAAACAATAAGTACTATCCATTAATCAGTTTGAGTGCATGAGTCCAAATTCAGACTCATTAAAAAATCTTCATGATTTCAGTCATGGACACTGAGCCTAACAGTGCTAAAGAATCCACTGACCCCCAATACAATGGAAATTTTTCAAATAGAAATTCCTTTAATCTATATTTAGGGTTCCATTTAATCCCTTCCTTATCCATTAAGGTAGAAGAGAAAAAAGGCCCTTGTCATCCCCTTGATACATCCTCTCTAGAGAAACCCCCACTATTATCCATGTCAAAAGAAGCTCCTTCAGCCTCTAAATGCCAAAATTACAACTCTTATCTTAACTATGAATATCTTATCTCAAGAGTTATTTCCCCATAAGAAAGGGAAGGTAATGAGGAGAATGTGGAAAAAGAAGAGGAAAAATACCTTAGGTATTCCCCTCTAGTGTTTTATGAGGGTGTCTCTACCACCATTGATGAACTCAGGGAAATAAACCTAGGTACTGAAGAAGACCCACAGTTCACTATGATTAGTGCATCCATGTATTATGAAGAGAAAGAGGTATACACCTCCTTCCTAAGGTAGAGTCAAGATGTTTTTTCCTATAATTATATAGAAATTATGAGCCTCGATCCTGAGGTGTCCACTCACCACCTAGGCCTACCATAAGACCATCATAGCTACAAGAAAGCCACTAGAAAGGCGCATCCGACACATGCTTCCAAAATAGAGGCTGAATTCGAAAAAATCACCAGAGAAAACCTCATTTCAGATTTACAATATCCCATATAGACGGCCAATATAATCCCCATCAAAAAGAAGAATGGTATGATCATAGTTTTCATCGATTTCAGGGAACATAATCGACACTTCCTAAAAGATGAATTCCTGGTCCCAATTATAGAATTTCTAATTGATACAACTACTAGATATTATTCTCTCTCTATCATGGACGATTATTTAGGATATAAAAAATCTGAATGGCCCAAGAAGATTAAGAATCCACTCCCTTCATAGCTCCCTAAAGAGTATTTTTCTACAAGGTATTTTCATTTGGTTTGAAAAATGTTGGCACCACATATCAATGTTCCATGCATCGAATTTTCAAAACCTTCCTAGGAAATTTTTTCAAATGCTATGTTGATGATCTGGTGGTAAAATCACAACAATTCTTGGACCACCTAGTAAATATTGAAGTCATCTTCAACAAATTGCGACAGCACAGTCTGAAAATGAACCCCTTGAAATGTGATTTTGTTGTTACCTTAGGAAAATTCTTTAGCTTTTTCATACACCATCATTGAATAGAAGTAGACCCTGAGAGTATAAAGTTCATCCTTAGAATGTCACCTCCTCACAACCTTAGGAGTTGATGGGCCTTCAAGGAAATTTGGCCTACATTCGGTGCTTCATTTCCAACCTTGAAAGAAAATGTTTTCCCTTCACTAGGTTGATGAAAAAGGGGTTACATATTAGTGGACTGATAATTTTTAGAAAAAATTAGACAATCTCAAGAAATTTATCTTAATCCCACCAGTGCTAATGCTGCCTATTGAAGGAATACCACTCATTCTATATGTGACTTCCTTGGAATGGTCACTAGGCACCTTCCTCGCAAAAAATAATGTCACTCATAGTGAGAATAACCTCTATTATCATAGTCATACCATGATTGATACTGAGACTCATTATTTAAATATCTAGAAGAGATGTATGGCCCTAATCTTTGCGGTCTAGAAACTAAGGCGTTATCTGCAGCACCAAAAGGTCTACTAGGTCTCTCGTAGCTACTCTCTCAAGTATATTCTTAGCTATCCTATGTAGACTGGATGCCTATCATAGTGGGAGGTTGTCCTGCAGTAGTTCAACATACAGTTCATGGATCATAAATCCATTAAAGGCCAGATGTTAGCAGATTTTTTGGAAGAACACCCCTTAGAATAAACAACTCCATTGGATACTGAACTAACTGATGAATATATTTTCTCTATTCAAAAGTAATCCTAAATATGGGAGATTAATTTTGATAGTGCATCCAAAAGTCCGATAGGAAAAAGGATGGAAGACCCCAAGATCAAAAAAGTGAGGATAAGAGTCATACTCATATCTCTAAAAAAGGAAATCCTGCCTTACTCCTTCCTACTATCAAAAGGGTGAACAAATAATAAAGTAGAGTACCAGGATCTCATTGTAGGCTTGGAGATGGCACTTCATGTACAAGAAGAACACTTGAAGATAAAATTTGATTCAAAACTGGTCATCAAGAAAGTCAATATTGACTATGCTATCAAGAAGGAGGAGATAATACCTTTGATAGACCATGTTTGAGAGATGATGGAAGAATTCTCATCAGAGATGAAATTAAATCATGCCCTTTGGTCACGAAATGAATAGTACAATGCATTAGAAAATGCACCAATAGCTCTGGAAAATCTAGACTAGGATGAAATAGTCATTATCATCACCCACTGTTGGATGGTCTTACCATCCGTTCATTAAAACATGGAAGAAATAAAAATGAATAGCCCCATCCCTGAGAAGTATGGTCCTCTCACTGGCTGGATTACTCCCATTTCAAATTACCTCCAAAAGGGAGAACTCCCTCCAAATAGTGTTGTAAGGGAGTAGATTCGGATATGAGAAATTAACTTTGTCATGTATGATGGAACAAACCAACAGAAGGTCCTCTATAAGTGAGGACTTGATGGGGTCCTTCTTAGGTGCATTGATGGAGAAGATACAACTGCCATCATAAAAGAAGTCCATGCTAGAACTTTTGGGGAACATAAATCTGCATCCAAGCTCTCTCATCAAATTCAAAGGATTGGATACTATTGGCCCATCATGATGAAGGATTTCTCTAAATTCACTAAGAAGTGTCATTCCTGCCAAGTCCATGACAATTTCATCCGCCAACCCCCAGATTTACTTCACATAGCCAAGTACTCTTGGCCATTTTCCATATGGGGAATGGACTTAATGGGACAGTATCCCCCCACTATGGAAAAAAAAATCCAAGTATATTCTCACAACAACCGATTTATTTTCCAAATGGACAGAAGTCATACCCCTTAAAGGGGTCAGAGAAAGAAGCATTGTTATCTTTATGAAAGCCAATATCATCACCAGATTTGGTGTCCCTCATAAAATACTAACAGAAAATGTCACCAATTTCCATTATGTTGAATTGGAGAAGCTATATTAGAAGTATGGTATCAAGGCCAACCATTCATCCCACCACCATGTGGCGACCAACGGAAAGATAGAGGCCTTCAACATGACCCTATCCAACATACTCCATATGATTGTTGATAAGGACATGAAATCATGGTCATAAAAGCTCCTACATGCTCGATGGGATTATTAGACCATGACCCACACTTCCAATCAAGAAACCACATAATCATTAGTACATGGGATATAAGTAGCTCTACCCATCGAAGTTCAAATACCATCGCTCCACATTGCTTTCTGTGATCAACTATCCATAGATGAGAAGTCCCAAAAATGACTTGATGAGTTAGAGTGGTTGGATGAGAAAATATATGCACACTTTTCACTATTTGTAATTTTACCATAACCATATTGCATGAGCCTTTAAAAAAATCGCCTCTGGTCTTTCCTCGAAGTAGAAATGGTGCTGCTCTTCTGAACTCCGATGATACTAGGAAAGAAACCTCCAAAATTGGATCCAAAATGGGAAGGACCATATATAATACAAAAATTATACTCCAATGGAGATTATTATCTAATTTTAATTGATGGAAAACTCACTAAAACTTCTAATAATGCAATATTCTTAAGGAAATATTTAATATAGCCAAAATAAAGTGTCATAACCACACAACGTTAAACTGCATGAACAAAACGTCCTGATCGCATGATGTTAAACTACAAAGTGGAATGTCCTCACCGTAAGATGTTAAACTCCATGTCATCCATATTCTTAACCAAATGATGTTAAAATATACAGGGATCATTGAATTTTACTCAATGATTCATCTCACATGAGTCAAATTTGTGCAGGAGAAAGATGAAGTGCCCCTATTCCTATGTGAGAGTCAGATCCACATGGGAACTCTATTTCTCCAAAACTACATGTGGCTTGATTTTTTCCCTCAAAAAATACATAGTGACTCCTAGATTCTCATATTGGTCCAGCTACCAACAAAACAAAAATGTCCCACCCTCCTTGCATATGGACCAAGCCAATATAGGTAGGTCTTTTCACAGAACTACGTACGAATTGATTCACATATGTCAATGGTATATGTAGAGATGCCTTGATCCAAGATCTTGGTCTAGCCACCACATGATTCAAAATCCATCTTTCATACCCTCATTTTCCCCTACACTATGATAGAAATCCTTGTCATTACTTATTTATCACATCGAGCGTAACTCACATGAGCTTAGGAATGGTGGTAAGGGTTTCCCCACATGAACGAATCACAAAGGTATATGAAAAGTCTGTCACATATAATGAATGGTTAGAAATGCCCCATCCCTATGTATGGACCAAACCTATGCAAGGAGATTAAATTTAGAACTATGTGTGGCTTGATTCCTACCCTTATGGGATATGTAGTGACACCCTAACTCTATATCCTGGTCCAGCCACCACTATTAAAAAAATACCCTTTCTCCTAGTGTATAGACCAGACCTATGTAGGGAGACTGAATAGAGAACTACATGTGGCTTGATTCTTAGAACAACTAAATACATAGTGACACCTGACCCTTATGCTCGAGACCATACACACAAAATAGAAAAAAATAAATAAAAACTCCCTCAATCTCTTACATGAATAATGAAAGTCTATATAGAAGATTCCAAACCTTGATTCCTATAATTAGGATTTTTCAAAGGATCATGCACACCCTACATACAAGTAATATCTATATAGAGGATTCTATACTTCATAGATAATGATGATCTTCATATTTCTTGCATACCCAGACATATTATTTCCATCCATCAAACTTTGTGTCCTAGGATATCTCGGATCCCCATAAACCTCCTCGACCATTGGAAATGGAAGGTTAGTGTCCCGTTGACACCTTTGTTTAACTATTCACATAATTCCCTAACAGCTCTGCATAAGTTTTCCATAAAAGGGCATGTCAACCAAAGGAAAATTATTCCTCAGGAGAGGATTTTCCTATTTTAATTCTCCCAATGGATTTCAATTTCCATGTCATATCTCCCAATCCAAGGGCGCTCGGAATCATAGTTTACACCTTCTTCATTCCAACCCACATCTAGGGAATTCCAGAATACCCTAGATTAATTATCCATTACTTACCCATGATTTCTCTGAAATTTCATCCCTACAAAATGGCGTTAAATTGTGCTACTAATGTCCTTACCAAAATACTTAAAACTGTATGGATCCACAATATTTACCCTATTTCATGTCGAGTCATCCACATCTTCACCACATGACATTAAACTGCATGGCTAAAATGTCCTTGTTACATGAAGTTAAACTGTATATCATAATAGTGTTCTCACTCAAGAGGAAATTACCTTTGGAATTGGTCAGCTACCATGCCGTGTCTTAGAACTACATATAGCTTGATTCCTATATATACAAGATACATAGAGACACCCAAACTTCCATCTTGGATCATCCACCTAAAGTGAAATATACCCCCTGTGTATGGGCTAGACCTACGTAGGGTGATTTCTATATAGAAATACATATGTCTTGATCCTCATTATCATAGGATACATAGTGAAGACCAAATCCTATGATTCTGACCCAACCACATAATTCATAAAAATGTCCCCTCCTCAGCACTTTGGGTCATCTACGTCCTCATCACATGATGATAAACCACACGTCATCTACATCCTTTACACATGACACTAAACTATATGAAAATTTTCCTAATCACATGATGTTAAACTGTATGATAAAATGTCCTTGTGATACAACTCTAAACTGCGAAACATCATCCCGAATATAAAATGTCCCCCTTGATTACACTATCCCTAGGTGGTGGATTAAACCCTTTATGCCCCTTGTTTCTCACACCTAGCATAGGTCACGTGGGATTAGGGACCTCGGTGAGGGATTACCCATAGATCCATGGAAATTAAAACCAAAATGGTTGTCCGTGGAGGCATGACCTTTAAAAGAATGTTAGGGTTCTCCCCTCCACAATTAGGGAATACAAGGTCCTAACTGTATGATGTTAAACTTCAAGGTACCCTAAGAACTACATTTCGATTGATTCTTATACATGACAGATACATAGTGACACTAGGATGACAGATCTTAGGCCCAACCATCCATAAGGAGACAAATGTGGCTAAAATTTCCCTCTCCCTACATATGGACCAAACCCCTGAATGGAGTCTAAATTTAGGACACCCTGAATCTTCAAACCTGGGTCTAGCTCCATGCCCCACCCTATGTACAAGTCAGGTATATGTAGGGAAAATTCCCAAATCTATGGGAAATCATGGCCTGAATATTTACAATATGTCCAAAAACATTATTTCCATCCATCAAACTCCATGCTTTGAGTGATTTTGGAAATTCAAAAACCTCCCTGGCCATCAGAAAGAAATGGTTAGTGTCCTGAGGACACCTTTGTTTGATTATGTGCACAATGCCCTGGTAGTTCTGCATAATTTTCCCACAAAAGGGCCTTTCAACCAAAGTAAAATTCATCCTCATGAGATGATTTTCCTATTTCCATACACCCAATGGATTTCAATTCCAATTTCATCTCTCCCGATCCAAGATCCCTCAGAACCATGGTTTACACTTTCCTTCCTAATCATGTATTATACATGTCCGAATATCTTGGCCCAATCATCCTCTAGTTAATCAGGGATTCTATATCAGTGTTCTTATCGCATGAAATTAAAACTGCATGATGCTTGATACCCAATGTTCACTCAAGGGCATGGACACAACAAAGGTTATTTCCCCCATGTTACTATTCACGAGATAAATATACACATGAAGTTCCAATATGGGTCCCGCCTCATTGGAGAGATCATATGCAAGACAAAAATTCCCCATTCATATGCATGAACTAGATCCATATATGAATAAACCTTAAAAGAACTATATCTGGATTAATTCCTATCATTATAGGATACATAGTGACACCTGAATCTCACCTCTCAAGTCCATCAATGAAACAAAGTTTTCCCCTCCATTCTCATGCAAGGTTCAGAGCTATATAGGGAACCTACTCACACCTATGTGGGTAAAACAACTCTGCCTATTCCTGTTAAATTTCAGCCTAAAATTCCCCCTTTACGATCAGGCACCCCCTCTTCACAAACCATAATTTATGTTTGTAAAGGTCTAAATCCACATAATCATCCCTACCCATCGGAAATGGAAGGTCGGTGTCCTCAGGACAGCTTTGTTTGACTATGTGAAAAATGCCCCGATGAATCTACATAAGTTTCCCAAAAATAGGTTCTATCAACCAAAGGAAAATTCATCCTCAAGAGAGGATTTTCCTACCTCCATATTCCCCTATGACGTTCACATCCCACCTCACTCCCTGGTTTTAGAAACCTCCCAGATTACAGTTTACACATTTTCTCCCCATTTATGGTTGAGGATGATAAATTCTGTTTGGCCAGACTACCATGAAAAGGGAGAATAATTTATCCCCTAGTCAGAGTAAAATGACTTTAAAACATAAGTCTCAAATTTCTCGGTTATACGATGTTAAACTACACCATGTTCCATCCCTCCTTTACACACGTCAAATTCATTTGGGAGTATTTTATCATCCAAATATGAGATAGATGCTCATAATACTTTTAGACATCTCTCCCCCAATAGGGCACCCACTTTTTTCTTCAATAAGAAAAAATAACAATTTTCATAAAATTTCTTGGCCATCAAAAATGGACGGCTAGTGTCCTACATACACCATTGTTTGAATATGTGCACAATTCCCTGACGACTCTACATAAGTTTCCCACAAGAAGGGCCTGTCGACCAAAGGAAAATTCTTCCTCAAGAGATGCTTTTCCTACTTCTGTATGCCCCATGTATTTCATGCCTCATATCACATTATATGTCCAAAAATCAAAAAATAAAGGTCAATAAAAATCCCTTGTTCATGTCTTAAAACTATTGGGGAATCCTCAATCAACGAGTCCTAAATTGGGGTCCTCACCCCATAAATAATGGTCAAAGCTATTCGACCTAAAACATCAGTCATGGTCAAAGTTTTTTGACTTAAAACATCAGTAATGATAGTCTAGTTTTCAATAATTTAAACTACTTACAAAAAGATACATAAAACTCTCCAGGATAAAACCTGCAAAGGGTACCCTAGGCAAGAATTGAGTACCAAATCATTGAACCTACCCTCTATATTATTTAGGAAAAATATCGATAAAGAAAAAATCAAAAGATACACAAAGATTTTTAGGTCAAAAAACTGCAAAGGTAGGCCTAAGAAAAAGTCAAGTTATACCCGGTAATCCCACACCAAATTGAGTTTAGGAAAAAATTAGGGTAATCATGAAAAACTCCTAAAGTTTGTAGAGTTTTCCAAATAAACCTAGAAATGGTAAAACTATTCTTGTTGAGTCCCCCATCTCAGGAAAAAATTAGATCATGATTTTATTATTTCAATTTCATCATCTCGAACCTTGATTTGGATTGATATCTGGTGAAAATTATGGTTCGAGATGTGGTCAATTATAATTTATTGACATTACAAGAAAAGATGAAGGAAAATAAATAATAAAAAAGTTTTCATTATTTTAAATGAGAATGAAGGAACATCCACAATCTAGAGTTTCTCCCGGATGTCAAAACAAATATGTCATAGGATAACTTAGGGGATTAAAATAAAGCTCAACTGACTCTTTCTAGAAATTGATGACTGCATGACGTGGGCCATCAAGGGATTGCTCTAAGTCGATCCTATATTCACCTTTATCCTCAATTGTTGGATGCATTCACTTCACAATGGCTCTGAGGTCGCACACTTTCTATTTAATGGCCTCAGAATTGGAACTTATTGATGCAAGTTGTGCCTTCATCTTGTCCACCTGATCCTCACACTCCACAACTCTTCCATTTAGGAAATAAATTGGTCATGAGCATTTAATTCCTCAGCCACTAGGTGGTGAAACTCTTAGGTAATATCCTAAAAGGTCTTTGTCTGATGATGTGAGGCATTGAACTGGATGAGGTCACCTTTACAAGTATCCAAATCCTCTCAAGCTATGACAATTTGGTATACAAGGAGGTTTAGGTGTCGGTAGTCAAAGACACTGGAACCCATGTCAATAAACAATTATTAAATGTTGTACTCCTCTTTAGAAAATTCTATTAAGGGAGTTTATGTGGAAATAGTACAAATTTATAAAATTATCATCTCTTTACAGCTCGATGTTTCCTAATGGTGTTTGAACATTGGTTTTTTCCCTCCACCACAACGAGTATATAATCAGGAAGCACCATCATGAAAAACAGAGCCTCTCTAAGTTGAGTTAACCAAGTAGTAGAACCTCTATCCCTACAGATGGTTCGATATCTATAGCCAAACATACGAGGATGGATGCGATTTCAGGGATGCCTGGAGATGTTCCACTTGGACCAACTTCAGTAGGACCAAAGACCATATCTTCCATAGATAAAGGGACTGAGTCACTCTCCATAGAGATAGGGTGTGCAGACAAAGTCCCTTCCGAATGCATGCGAAGATGAATAGAAAACCTTCTTACAACAGGAATGGAGGAAGATGCTTCAACTGAAACAATTAGGACAAGATTAGAAGCAGTCAAAAACTTCTGAACTCATCGAATTACCCTTGCCAACGCCCCAGCAAGGTAGCAAGCCACCCACAATTGAGCCTACTCCAATGACAGGTTAGTTGAGGTCACCGTGGGAGGACTAAGGACTTCTATATTAGTATCCTCCCAAATCATCATTATCCATAATTGGCGAAGGATTATGGGGTGATATTCTCTCTTAACCTAGGTAACAAGGAGAGATGTGATCTGTTGTAGGCATCCAAACTACCAAACAAACCTATGAGGGGTATAGGGTTCACAAATGGTCACTTTGTCTATGCTCGTGGTTATAACTCCATCCTTAAGAACAATGATGTAAGAATGTTATTCGGAAGATAAACTCCTATTATCCATCATTGTTCCATGGGGCGCAACATAAGGTGAAAAAGTGAATTAAGAAACATCACTTAACAATTCAACCATGCCATCGACATTCAAATATTGTGGAAAAACAACAATGATGTTGAGAAGATCCAGAAATAATTCAGAATGAGGAACCCTTGCGGTATGCCAATACTCATAGTAAGTGAAATGCTCTACCATATACCATAAAAAATTTAAAGGGCCCGCTAAGGCGATGCAGAGGCCTTACTTCCTATAAATTCCCCAATAATTCATAGATAAGGTTAAGGCTAGGGATGTCTAAATTGATAGGCTCTCCCTCCACCAATGTAGTCTCTATCATTAAGGTAAAAACTCTGACACCGATGTAAACATCACGGGAAGGTAAAATCCATCCACTCAGGAACATGGAAAAGAAACCTGCTAATTTGAGACCAGATGAGACGTATGACTGAATATCATAACCCTAGGTGGTATATCAACCTACCTCGAGAGTAGCAAAATATGATCTTGGAATATTCCGTGGTTGTTGAGTTGGATGTGTTCGGCTGTGGTAAAATTTTAGATTCGGTCCACTAAACTACAGGAACATCCCTATCCAATATTCAAATAAAATAAGCAAGCGAGCATGGAGAGGTTGACCATGAAATCCCTCTTCCATGAACAATAAATCCATCTCCAGTGGAGACACCTATTCAAGATTATCCCAGGTATTAACCACCAAAAGGAATTTTTCATACATGTTACCAAGGATGGGAAGTCCTCTTTGCTGGTAGATGTCCCACAAGATAATTACCACTTCCATATACGACAAGTGGAAGGTGTTGGTTCTCGAACACCAATGATTAAGAAGTTCAGGCAGCATTTCACCTACTGAATAAATGGTGAATTGGGAAACCCATACTGCCTGATACAGGTTTATGACATCCAATCGATCAAGGAATTATAGGTAGTTGTGGTGCACCCAGAATACCCAGGCCCACTCATTGGAGAAGCACCCTCCAGATCACAGGTCTCATTTGGAGCTCCACCCTCCATTTGTATTGTCCTATAAAAGGTTGAAAGTACATGGATAATCCTGGATGAATGACTCCTAAGATGTGATATAGTGGCATTGGTTATTCTACGTCCATGTAGATCCATTTAGAAAAAACACATTATCCTAACTAAAAGTCATTACAATATCCCCCATGATAGAAATATTTTCCCGATCACGCCCTTGATATGTCTCAAGATGAATGGTAGGGGTGCTACAATCAACTGATGGAAAGGGAGCATGATCTTTGAGTTCAAAGTCATAAAATGGAAACTGGTCAGATAATGGGTAGGCCATAAGTACCGATGGAAAAAGATATTTCAAAAGACCCTCCAAAGGTACAACAGACCAGATATTGTATTCGATGTTCTCGACCATATTCATCCTTCTTCTAGTCGCATTAATTGAGGTTATAGGAAGATCCATTTTAGTTCTTGTAATAGATCAATAATAGTTAGCTTCTAACAGGGTTAGAAAAGGACCAAAATGCCTATTCACGAACCAATAGTTTACGGAAGCTCATGAGTCACTGGCCCACGAAGCGTTGGCCATAAAACTGATAGCACATGGAACAAGAAAACTGTGTACAAACCCATGATACACGGAAGGCCAAACTCACCATTCATGGATGAAGTCTCTTAGTTCATGAAATGCAAAGATCAATTCGTAGGTGAAGGCATTTTCAAAGGATCTCATTCATGGAAGTAGGGATGCCGAGAGAATCATGAGAGCACAAGGTTCTCCAAGAAACATGGTAAAGGAAAAATGAACTACCCCAATATATAGTTGTGGTCCCCTCCTATGGTTGCACCCTTATACCGCAAACCAGTTCAATTCAGGACCAATTTCTACTTCGGAATAACCTCCTCTTCATCCCAATCAAAGCCTATTCCAATGGGGAGCATTTGTTGGGTCCTGAAAATCTTAAAAAGGGAAATAAAATACTCCTATGGATTTGGAAAATGAAAGAAATAAAATCAAAGGGATAATTGAAGAGGAATGTTGAAAAGGCTAGAAATTTTGAAAAGAAAGGAAATGATGCCATGAAGCATAAGCCTTTTGCGGATCGCCACTCCCTATGGAGGTTTGCCTCATGAAGCGACCGTGAACTAAATAGTTCGCAGGAAGATGACATGACTCTGATCCCCTGAAAACAAAGTATTTTGCAGGAAGGAAGAGGAGAAATCTACCCTACATATGATGTCCCATGTGAACAAAAATGGTTCACGGGCAAGGTAATGCTGATGAAATCCTATGAATGAAACAAAATTGTTTGTGGGATTGAGGCAGTGTCCTCGCCACCATAGAAAATGACCTCAAACCCCACTGATCAAGTCATCTGTGGATTGGGTTTCCTCTATGGGCTTCTACAAAAGATGTCTACAACCCACCAATCTAGTTCCTCTCACCCTCTATAAAAGTACCCCAAGGGGAGGAGTTAAAGATTACTTTTTAAGGAGAGTGATCGACGAAGGAATGGAAGAAGACAAAACCACAAAATATGGACTCTTTTGGTGGTTCCCTACAGGTAAAACTTGCTTCATAACATTAAAGGAAGAAAAACTAAGTTAATTGGTGGACAAAAAACCCAAATTACTTTACAGATGAATTTCTCCCAAGGAATAGAATCAATGACCCATTTTAAATCCAACATCCCACATATCAGTACACTATGTAGACAAAACCCTAAACCATGTAGATAATCACTATGCTAGTGGATTCCAACCCCGTGTAGCATCACACTATTCAGACAACACTTAGCCCCACGTAGCATTGCACTACGTAGGAGGAACCTAGCCCCGTGTAGCATCATGCTACGCCGATCGAATCCATGTCCTCATACTATCACAGTATGCATACGAATCCCTCATCCACATAGAAATATGATATGTAGAGGAAATACCATCCCATATAAGAAAATGCTACATGAAATGGAGTATTCTCGGGTGTTCCACCCTCCGGCTCCAATCATTTCCTTCCATTTTCATCGAATCATCTATAGTCCCTCCGCGAGCCAGTCTAATGGAATTAGGATAAAGCCTCTCCCAAATCCACTAGACCAGTATGATAAGACCATTGGGTGCATCAAAATGTCATTTTGAGTATACATACCCATGGTAAGTGGAGTCATGTGGGTAGTCTCCGCAATAAGGCTGACCCTCGTAATGTCCAGAATTTTACATTCCCATGGTAAACCAGGGTCTAACTTTGGGATACTCACATGAACCTCTCTATTCTAGGGATCAAGGGTAATCACTGGTCTTTCCCTTTAATGAGGTCTAGTGATAAATAAGTTAAATCACACTTGTGTTTTCTTTTGATGAGGGGCGACACTCCCCCACTTTCCCAGAACCAATTTCAGGGAATCCATCATGGAGTAAGCCCCATTGGTCATAGGTGGTTTCACTCTTGATCCTCCCTACCTCCACATACTTAAAAATAATTACTTCCTTACATTAGAACCATATAAAATATAAAATGAATAGAGGGAAGCTCCGTATCCCTAGCCTCTTCCACTAGCGGAGAAGGAAACATGTATGATTCGCTAGATCTACCAATTCTTGTTGTTTCTCACACCAATCATGACTCACATAGGCTTAAAAGTTAACGATGATCATGATATCCACACAATTCACTCAAACCAATTGAACTACGAGAACTCTGATTCCTATTCTAACCAGGATACATAGGATTCCTGTCTAAGTAATGAGTTCAAAGGGCCTTCTTCTTAGATGTAATCCCCAAACATGCCACTACAATGGGCCTCCTTTTAAGTGCAAGTCCCAACTATTTAGAACTACATGGAATTTGATTCCCAACTAACTGGGATATGTAGGAAACCTCCTTGAGTTTAAATCCTGATGCCTAACCTATCCCACCCATTCCATCATTTTCACAATGGTTCAGTCTCATCCTCACTTCATGACGTTAAACTACATGATCTTCTGAACTACGTGGGCTTTGATTCCCAACTGGATAAGATATGTAGGAAGCCACCTTGTCATCCAAAACCCGCTCCCAAATAAACCCTAATGTCTTTTAGGCCATATCTAGGGTATGGTCATGTCCACTCAAATAACAACCTCTCTTATGGGTCCCTTAGGCCGCTTCGGCGTAAGTCCCACATCAAATCTTGACTAGGTATCTTTCACCTGGATATCCTTTCTACATGATGTTATACTGCATGGATGGGTCCTCATAACACAACCTTAAAAGGTGATGTGTCCAGTTAAGTGGAACCAAACTACATGGGTTATGATTCCTTCCATGTGGATACATAGGAAACCCATCTTATGGGTTCGATCTCGACATCAAAACAACTCCCGTTCCCCTGGATAACGATAAACTCGAGAGCGCCTCATCACATGGCTTAAAATAGCGTTGTCTTGATGAAAGACGGAGTAATCCCTAATCTGTCCACAAAAGGGTAACATTTATGAAGAACCTAGGATAAATATATATTCCTTCATTAATGGAGAACCTCAGATATAGGAAAATTATTCTAGACCCATGCATATTTATGATTGATCTGACGACCTAAGAGTAATCTGAAAACACATTCTTGGGAATGAACCAAGGATTCACGAACATATAAACATTGATTAACTCTATAATAGATTTCTAGAATAGGAAATAATTCCCCCCAAAAGGGTATGAAGAGCCCGACTTCCCATCCTATCGACCAATGTGAATTCTGAAGTCTCGTTGGATAAATCATCCAATGAACTCCTGACTTTGGAAATTAGGTACATGAATAATGGATAAAAGTTACATTGGGTGTTTATGGATTTGTGAATAAACCCATTGGAGACCATCTAAAGAAATTGTACCTGAAAAAGATCGATTGCACAAGTACTTAACCCCCTGCAATCACCCACGGGAGCAACAACATGATTTGGGTCGAGGCGGCGTGAAGGGTTTGATGGAGAGCATCACAACAACATAAAATTTCAATGGTTATTTGTGAATGGAGGAATTCCAAGAAGATGTTATTGACTGATCTGAAAAATGTGATGGAGGTAGTAGATCTTCGCGATTGGCTGTGCCTATAAATAAGATATAGTGACCCTACCTTTTATTACATTACTATTAAATAATTATAAATATAAACAACATAATAGTATTATACCATTAGGATCCAGAGGTTTAGTGTCTTGGGAAAACTAGTACCAAACATAAAATTTACAACATCAAACATAAACATTTATTTAATTCATTCTTATCCAGCTTCTGATTGTCCCTTGAAAAATCCTTAGTACACATAATCACTTGAGGATATACATAAAAATGGGTGATCTAAGAGCCCAGTAAGAGGATAGATATGAAAAATATATCATGGGGTGAGAATAATAATAACATAGGTAAAGGATCATGAATATTATAGGAATCATTAATAAAAGACTTGAAATGTGGTAATTCATAAAAATGAAACATCACGTCTTAGTGGTCATATACCACACATAGTTGTGAACAATGATAGCATCATGTTCACACATAATTTTACTTTTACTCATGAGATTCATAACTTTACCCAATACATTAGAGCACTGTATTATTCTAGGTGCACCCATCACATTCAAACATTCATATTGCGCTATATAATTTGGGGTGCACCCGTCACATCATAATAATTACATTATCATGCATGAAAAATTAAAAATATGTAAAAATTGAACTTGAAATATCCCATGTAAAGAAATGGGTTTCAAATAATAATAATACTTTCATAAAATTTGGTCCCCAAAATAAAGAGGGAGTATCATTATTGATATAGAACCATTAACCATGAGTGATGAGTGAAACAATAATCAAGAAGTAAAAAGGGTGTGTTTATTTGAAAGAAGATTTCTTTTGGAAAACATTGGGTTTTTCATAAAATAAATTAGAGAATATTTATATCCCAGAAAAGGTAAGATATTGATGAATAAATTATTTTTAAGGAGAACACATACCGAACATGGAGTGAAAGAGGGAGAACCTGAAGAAAGAAATTTGGGTTCAAGAATTTCCCCTTACCTTGTATATGAACGCTTTCTTCACTTTAATGTTTTGTATAATGACATTATATTCATTAATTAAAAAATACAGAACCTTGTGTACATGAATATGGTTTATTATGTTTTCATTAAGTTATTTTGTGGTCCTTTGGATAAGTTAAAGAGTTTAAATGCATTGTTCAGGAATGTTCGTTTTTATGGTTTTCTTGAGCGGTTCATTTGTATTCATAAATGGAAGTTCATGTAGAACATGGATAAACATAAAGAACTGATATTTCATGTTATTAATGATATTAAAGGATTTTAAATGATATTATAATTAATTATGTTATATACCATTTTTATGAATCCTTATTTTTGATTTAATGATGACCGTTTTAGGTTAATTTGGGCGGTTTTTGGATCACAATGAACATGTTTTAATTTATCATTTAGTAATATGTACATAATTTAGTTACATAAACATAAATATGATGTAATACATATAAAATAATATTTTTTTCAATCATAAAAATGGTTTCATGACCATATTTGAAGGTGGTAAAGGAAATTAAAAACATGTCATTCTTGAAGGTGATAAATTAACACCTTACGAACAACGTTTTTCTTTCTAAAATAAAAAGAAGAGGAGAAGGGGGTTGGATGATATAATATCCCATTAGTATCATAAATAAATAAAGTAATTTTATCATGTGAATCCGAACCATATGTGCTTACATCAGTAGAACATAACCTATCACTCTATAATTCATGAATTTAACTTATTTTGTAATTTACTGTATTTCACTATTCATAAAAAATTTGAGTTTTTTAGAAAAGTACCAAAAATTTACCCTAACATTTTTTCGACATGTAGAATCCAAAAATGAAGTCCATTTTTCAAAAATAATTTTTTAAATATGAGGAATTTAATAAAATAATATTTTATTCGAAAAATAACAATTTTAAAACATTTATTTTCTTATTCCAATATATAGGTACATCATACTTTCACTAAAATCTTATATATATACTATCATAGGTAAGGTTACTATTCATTATGTTATGTCAATATTCATAAGGGTATAATTTCTATTCATAAGGGTATGTAACTATTCACCAAAAATTAAATTTGTTTTATTAGACTCCAAAAATCACCCTGAACACAACTGTGTATGTCGGATTTTTAAAATTCAAAATAAAAAAGCAGGGAAAATTATGTTTAATGGTCACATAGTATTTAGTATCATGATATTTAATTGTGATTCCAAAATTGATTATACTATAAGGCATAATTATAAGAATGAAATTCTATTGATAAATCTTTGGGTCGTTACATTCTTCCCCCCTTATGAAATTTCACCCTCAAAAATTCATTTTACATAAACAGGTGAGGGTACTTCTCCTTCATTGCCTCTTCCAGTTGCCAAGTAGCTTCTTAAAACTTATGGTTCATCCACAACACTTTGACAGGGTGGGTTTTCTTTTTGCGTATAACATTATCTCTCCGGTCTAGAATCTTCACTTGCTTCTCCTCATAAGAGAGATCATCTTCCAGTTGTACCACCTCTGAGTTCAGTATATGTGAGGGATCTGGTATGTACTTACTCAGGAGTGATACATGAAATACATAATGAACTTGATACATATTTGGTGGAAGTGAAATCGATAGGCTACAACTTCTATGTGGTCAAGGATCTCAAAAGGGCTAATGTACCTTGGGCTTAACTTCCTTTTCTTTCCAAACCGCATGACTCTCTTCCATGGTGATATTCAAAGGAAGAATTTATCTCCAATGTTGAACTCCAAGTCCCTTAGATGATTGTCAGAATATCTATTTTTCTAACTCTGAGAAGCTTTGATGTGTTTATGGATGACTTGAACCTTTTCTATCATCTCTTGCATAAGATCGGGTCCAAGTAGATTTCTTTCTCTAACTTCATCCCAACAGGTTGGTGTTCTACATCGCTTTACACACAAAGATTCATATGGATCCATCTAAATAATTGAGTGGAAGCTATTATTGTATGAGAACTCAACAAATTGGAGATGCTGATCCCATCCACCTTTGAATTCTAAAGAGTAGGCTCTTAGCGTGTCTTCAAGCGTATAAATAGTCCATTCAGATTGGACATCAGTTTGGGGGTGATAGGCCTTGCTGAACTTTAATTTAGTACTCAAAACATATTGAAGGATCCTCCATAATTTAGATGTGAACCTTGGATCATGGTCATAGATAATCTATAGTTAAACACCATGCAATCTCACCACTTCATTCACATATATATTTTCAAGTTGTTCAAGCAAGAGATCTTCTCGAATAGCGATAAAATGGGCAGTCTTGGTGAGTCGGTCAACCACAACCCATATAGCATTATTTACATTGGATGTCTTTGGGAGACCCATGACAAAGTCCATAGTGACATTCTTCTATTTACACATGGGTATAGGCAATGACTGCATCATCCCTTTATACTTTTGTCTCTATACTTCAATTTGCTGACATACCAAGCACCTTGATATATATTCTGAAATCTTCTTCTTCATATTGTCCCACCATAAGTGTTCTCAGAGATCACGACACATCTTGGTACTACCAGGATGGATAGAGAATGTTGATCTATGTTCATTATCCAATAGATCATTCTTTATCTTGGGTGATGAAGGCACAAAAATCTACATTCCAAACCGAATCAAACCATCATCATCGATATGGAACTATTACATGTTCCCTTCCTTTACTGTATTCACCTTATTTTGTAACTTCAGATCATCCCTTTGTGCATCCTTAATCATCTCTTAGATTGATTTTTTCTCAATCATTTGAGTAAGGTATGATTTATTCCCTACCCTTATGATTTCCAAATCCATATTTTGAATATCCAAGAAGATAGGGTCTTCCTCAATCCATAACATAGATAGAGTAGCAGGTTCTTTTATTCTTAGAGCATCAGCTACCTAGTTTGCCTTTCCAGGATGATAGTGAATAGAGAAATCATAGTCCTTGATCATCTCTAAACATCTGCTTTGACGCATGTTGAGCTCCTTTTTTGTGAATATATACTTTAAGCTCTTGTGGTCGGTGTATATGCCACACTTCTCACCATAAAGGTAGTGCCACTATATGTTAAAGGCAAAAATCACGACTGCCAAATCTAGATCATGTGTCAGGTAGTTCTTCTCATTGATCTTCAACTTCTATGAGGCGTAGGTTATCACATTATCATTTTTCATTAGTATACAACCCAAGCCTTTCTTTGAAGCATTACTGTATATCACAAAACTTTCTCTACTTTTTAGTAATGTGAGTACAGGTGCAGTGATCAACCTTCTCTTTAGCTTCTTGAAGCTTCCCTCACATTCTTCCATCCAGACATAATTTACCCATTTCCTTGTTAAATTAGTTAGTGGGATTGACAATCATGAGAAATTTCCCACAAAATGTTGGTAGTACCTAGCTAATCCAAGAAAAATATGGATTTATGTGACACAAGAGGGTCTGAGACATTTCTCAATCACCTTTGTTTTTGAAGGGTCCATAGAAATTCCCTCACTTGTGATCACATGTTCCATGAACATGACTTGCTTCATCCAAAAGTCACACTTGATGAACTTGGAATACAAATTCTCATTTCTCAATGTCTCCAACATAAGACTTAGATGTTCTTCATGTTCCTCCTTTCTCTTAGAGTATATGATAATATCATCAATAAACACTACCAAAAAAATTTCAAGGTAATGTATAAAGACTCTATTCATCAAATCCATGAATATTTTAGGAGAATTAGTAATTCCTAAGGGCATCACCAGAAACTCATAGTGCCCATACTTTGTATGGAAGGCAGTCTTCTAAATGTCTTCCTTATTCACATTTAGCTAATGATATCCAGAATGAAGATGCACCTTTGATAAGTATTGATCTCCTCCTAACTGATTAAACAATTCTTCAATCCTTGGAAGTAGATAATTGTTCTTTATGGTGATCTTGTTGAGTTCCCGATAATCTATACACAGTCGCATTTTTTCATCATTCTTCTTCACAAAGAGCACTGGTTCACCCCAAGGTGATGCACTAGGGTGTATGAACCCTTTGTCCAAATGCTCTTCTAGCTGCTTCTTTAACTCCTCTAGTTCGATAGGAGCCATCCTATAGGGACACTTTGATATCGGAGTAGATTTGGATATGAGTTATATAGAGAAATATACCTCACGATCTTGGGGAAGTTCAGGTAACTCTTCAGGAAATACATCACTGTATTCCCTCGTGATGGACATTTCCGCAAGGTTGACACTTTCCTTTGATTCAACCATTTGGGAGAGGTATTTTTCTTCATAGGGTATCAACACCCACACTATTGATGTATTTTTCAAAGTATATTCACGATCTTCTTTTAATTTGTAGAGGATCATGGGATGGTTCGGAATATGAAAAGATATTTCCTTTTCCTAACATTTGATATGTGCTCTATATAACGAGAGCTGATCTATTCCCATTATAGCATCGAATTCCATCAAGGGAAGTATTACAAGATTCATTGGAAGAATCTTACCACATACGCCAACATGAGAATATTGAAACACTTGGGTTACAATGATTGCACCACTTGGTGTTTTATAGACATCTCTACTTCAAGGTTTCGGGGATTCGATTATATAGTTCTAGGAAACTTTCAAGATATAAAGGAATGCGTAGAACCAGAATCAAATAAGAATTTTTCCATTGTTGAGTGAATAGGAAGTGTACCTTGTATGACTTCATTATCTTGCTCCACTTCCGTAGTAGTGATGGTATAATACTTCCCTTGTTCCTTTGGCTTTTGTGACTACAAACACTGATTACCCTCAAGGACTCGAGGTTTAGTACACTGGATTGCATAGTTCCCTTGCTCCCTATAGTTATAGCATTGAAGCATGGGTGGTTCTCTCCTTTCTCCCACCCCATTCTACTTCATTCTCATGTCTTTTCGACACTCTTGAGCATGGTGTCCTTCTTTCCCACACTTGAATCATTTCCCCATCCCTTTGAGGTAGTTCCCATGATGCAACTTCCCACATTTTTGGCATGTGGGTCATTGAGTTTTCTTCCCACCTTTATCATTAGATCCTCTGGATTGAAACTCCATCTTTCATTTTTTATCACCATAGTCATGATACCATTCTCCAAACTCCATCTCTACTTTGGGAGCACATCAAACAACTTCATCATAACTCCCAATTTCTCAAATCGTAAGAGACTTTAGAAGGTATGGTTTTAATCAACTAAATAATCTATCAATTTTTCTATTATTGTTGATAACAAAGCTCTAAGCGTACCTTTAAAGGCTTGTGAAATTCAATTCGCAGGTTGTGAAAGATTCTTCTTCTTTTTTCTTGAGCTCAATTAATTCTCTCTCCATATTTATACAAAGAGTTATTAGGAAATACTTGTTAAGAAACATGATCTAAAAGTCTTCCCATTCTATCTATTCAATTTTATCACTTGGATTGGGGTTCTTAATAAAATCCCACCATTGATCGGCCTCTCCTTCTAGTCAATAAATGGATAAAGTTACCTTCTCTCTCTTAGAACAGTGGAGCAAAAAAAAAATTTTCTCCATGGAGTTGACCCACTATTCCACAACTAGTGGATCCGAATATCCACTAAACATCAATGGTCATTACTGCATGAAACACTCGATAGCCAGTTGCTCCCTCTTTGGTGAAGGAGGTTGTTTCCCATTATTATAGTTATTGTTCATAACATGAGATATTTGGGTAAGTATCTCTATGAAATTTTGAACTCCACCACCCAAAGCATTAGGGATTTCATTTGGAAAATCGTTGCATTGGCCCTTGCATGGGTTGTTGGCCTGGTTTCTCATGGTTCCCACCATTTTCTAAAATAGAAAATGTTAGAACAAACCATAAGTCAACAAGTTATGAATAACTTATTAATTTTTACGATTTAAACTAAAATCAAAACTTATGGGATCCCTATGTAAATCTTATTGTGTGAATATTTGTAATTAGTCTCATTCTAAGGGGTTTTCTCTAGGGTTCACTAATCCTAATTCCCAAATTAACTAAATCTTTCCTCTGATACCAAATATAGTGACCCTAAATTTTATTACATTAATATTACATCATTATAAAGATAAAAAAAACAATATTATTAAACCATTAGGATCTATAGGTTTATTGTCTTGGAAAAACTAGGACCATACATAACATTTACAACTTCATACATAAACATTTATTTAATTCATTCTTCTCCAGCTTCTTATTGTCCCGTGAAAACTCCGTAGTACACATAATCACCTGAGGATATACATCAAAAAGGGGTGATCTAAAATCCTAGTAATATGATAGATAATAACAATATAGCATGGGGTGAGCATAATCATAACATAGTAAAATGATTACGAACCTGAGAGGAAGAATAAATAAAAGACTTGAAATGTGACAATGCATAAAAATGAAACATCATGTCTTAGTGGTCATCTACCACACATAGTTGTGAAAAATTCTAGCATAATGTTCACACATCATTTCAATTTTACTCATCAGATTAATCACTTTACCCAATGAATTTAAGCACTATATAATTCCGGGCGCACCCGTCACATTCAAACATTCATATTCTGCTATATAATTCTGGGTGCACCCGTCACATCATAATATTTTCATTATCATACATGCCACATTAAAAATATGTAAAACTTGAACTTAACATAACCGATTGAAATAAATTGTTTTCACATAATAATCATACTTTCATAAAAATGTGGTACCCAAAATAAAGAGGGAGTATCATTCTTGACATAAAACCATTAACCCTGAGTGAGGAGTGGAACAATAATCAAGAAGTAAAAAGGGTGTGTTTATTTTAAAGAAGCATTCTTTTGGAAAAAATTAGGTTTTTCATAAAATCAATTAGAGAACATGTATATCCCAGAAAATGTAAGATAATGATGAATAAATTATTTTTAAGGATAACCCATACTGAACATGGAGTGAAAGAGGGAGAACCCGAAGAAAGAAAGTTGAGTTCAAGAATTTCCCCTTACCTTGTATCCAAACACTTTCTTCACTTTAATGTCCTGTATAATGACATAATATTAATTAATTTAAAAATTAAGAACCATTTTTACATGAATATGGTTTATTATGGTTTCATTAAGTTATTTTACATGCCTTTGTATGAGTTATAAAGTTTAAATACATTGTTTGGGAATGTTCATTTTTATGGTTTTCCTGAGCGGTTCACTTGTATTCATAAATGGAAGTTCATGTAGAACATGGATAAACATATAGAAATAATCTTTCATGTTATTAATTATATTATATGATTTTAAATTATCTTATAATGAATTATGTTATATACCAGGTGGATGAATCATTAGTTAAGTTTTATTGATGATCATTTTCGGTTAATTTGGGCGGTTTTTGGGTCACAACGAACATGTTTTGATTTATCATTTAGTAATATGTACATAAGTTAGTTCTAGAAGATTAAATTGGATATAATAAATATAAAATAATCTGGTTCAACCATAAAAATGGCTTCATGACTAGATTTTAAGGTGGTAAAGTAAATTGAAAACATGTCGTTCTTGAAGGTGATAAATTAACACCTCACGAACAATGTTTTCCTTTCAAAAATAAAAAAAGAGGAGAATGGTGTTGGATGATATTATATCACATTAGTATCATAAAATCATATTATATTTATGATATTGGAGTTACCATACCATGTGTATGAAGATAGGCTGGGAGAGAATAAGAAAAGAACTTCAAATTGAAAGGAAATTAAAGGAAAAGAGAGAGGGGAATTACCTCTTGAGTTATCCTCTTGATATCCTTCTCAAGGAACATTGGATTGGTCTTTTGATGAGAATATAATCTCTTGGACATAGGGGAGTGGATAGGAAATATTTTTTGGTAAAGTTTAGACAAGGCTTGAAGCTTGAGAGGTGTAAAGAAATGAGGGTGTGAAGGGTGGTATTTATAGTGGAGGGGATAGGGGTTTTCTCAATATTATATTCATTAATTTATTATTTCCCCACAAGACAAGTAATAGTGAGTATTAAATGAATAAATAAATTAATTTTATCATGTGAATTATAAACATATGTTCTTACATCAGTAGAACATCACCTATGACTCTATAATTCATGAATTTAACTTATTTTGTAATTTACCATATTTCACTATTCATCAAAAATTCAAGTTTTTCAGAAAAATACCAAAAATTCACCCTAAGCATTTTTCGATGTGTAGAATCCAAAAATTAAGTCCATTTTTAAAAAAAATCTAATTATGTGTAATTTAATAAAATAATATTTCATTCAAAAAATGATAATTTTAAAACATTTATTTTCTTATTCCAAGATATAGGTACATCATAGTTTCACTAAAACATTATATATATACTATCATAGGTAAGGTTTCTATTTATTAGGGTATGTAAATATTCATAAGGGTATGTTACTATTGACAAGAAATTAAGTTTGTTCTATTAGACTCCAAAAATCACCCTGAACACAACCGTGTATGTCAGATTTTTGAAATTCAAAACACAGAAGTGGGGAAAATTATGTTTATTGGTCACATAGTATTTAATATCATGATATGTAATTGTGATTCTAAAAATGATTATAATATAAGGCATAATTATAATAAGGTAATTCCATTGATAAAACTTTGGGTCATTACATAAGAGGCTAACCCTCTTCATTTTTTATGAAAATTTACAGAGAAAATCTAGAATTGCTCTAATTTTGTGAAGCAAGGGGTGCTCAAAAAAACTGGGATTCTATGCGGGCTTTATGTAACACCACGAGCTTCCATGATACGCTTCTCATTCAATAATGTAATAGCTTTCATTGTACGCAACTTCGAGTTCTAACACACCGCAACTAATCAAAGTAGCCGTTATGAATAGTAATAACCACTTTTTAAATTTATAGAAATTTTATATTTCAAAATGGACTTCATTTTTGTATTCCTAATATTGAAATTAGCCTATGTTGAATTTTTTGTAATTTTCTGAGACCTTCCAAATTTTTATGAATAGTGAAAAATACTTAAAACAACTTTTTTAATAAAAATAATTTATAGTGATAAGTTATACTATTTAGTGGTTTTAAAGTATAATTAGAATATATTTTTACCATTTTATCCAATGGTGTTCATTATAATTAATTTCACTTTGAAATTGGACATAAACAATTGTCAATCTTTTGATATAAATTGTTTCTTAAAAACACGCTATTTGTTGTGACCGCGGGAATTAATTATAAATTTAATTAATGCAACTTATATGTTTGGAATTTCATAAAATAGACATCATTTTTGAATTCGGAATATCAATTATAGCTTAGGGTGAAATTTTGGCATTGTTCTGAAAAACTTCAATTTTTGATGAATAGTGAAACCACTAAGTGGTAGTTAAATAACTGATTTTTCGTTTAAATGAAATATTACCACTTCTGTGATTTGATTTTCAAAAATCCAACATACATGGTTGTCATTAAGAAGTAAAATGTGGTTCAATGAGATTAAAATATTTTTTGGTGAATAGTAACTTTTAAGTTCTTAATCGTGATTAGAGGTAATTAGTGTAGTTTAAGGTAAAAATAATGTTTTAATAATATGAGATGAGCTTGACACATGTCCTACCATCATTGTATATGCCATGGACGACCAATAAAATCCATGGGTCAAATTGGGGACCCCATGGAGCCACTTTAGTTAGAAAATGACATAAATACCTTTTATTTAATGTTAAAGTAAAAAATGACACAAACATGAAATGTTTTACTAAAACAATTTTTACATGGGGTTATACAAGTCATATTTTTGACTATAAATAGTCATTGGAAAGCTAAAAATATTTCCTACATCATAGTATTTGTTTTATAATTTTTAGACATTAAATAAATTAAATTATTTATGACATCATTATGATGCAGCGATGACCTCATTATTTAACGATTTTAATAAAATGAAAAGATAATGTACAATACAAGGATTAAACTTGTCCAAAGACTATTGGATGGGTATATTTAGAACTATTATCACCTTATCCATGAATTATATAAGTTTGGGACCTTTAAAATCCGAAAAGCATTGTATAATAATGTAAACTTTTCTTACTTTCCAAGAGTGCCCCTCCTCTCCTCTTATAAAAGGCCCTCACCTCTACCACCTCATTCACACTTTAAAACCATTTGGCTCGGCCAACATCTGCCAAAATACTCTCCCAAATTCCCCCTATTACTCCTAGAAGCCTCACTTTGGGCAGAACTCTTCCCAAGGAAGCCTTTGGCTCAAATCAAAAAGAGTTACCCGATTTTGAGGTAATGTCTTCTCTAATGTTGTTTTGTTTTATTTTTCTTCTCCAACCCCCTAAACTCTTTTTATTAATTTCTTTTGTAACAACAGCAGTATCCTAAATATACTAGGATGTTTTTTTAATAAGGATTCGAGCTACACTTACACACACCTACATCTAATGGTTAAAGAACATACGGTTTCTGTGGATGGCGAATTTCTGCCTCACGAAACGATGATTGTTCAACACTCATATAACACCTTCAAAGGTGGCCATTAAGATGTCACTATATTTATATAGGATATATAATATGTTTATGTTTTACTTATGCTTCTGTATTTCTCATTTATGGCATACCTTATGATTTCCATTATGGGTAAACGCGATAATTTCATTTTAGGAAGTGCGGACTACCGCCCCCTCAAAGTGATGTGAATCGTTAATGCCACATGTGGGATGTATAAAGGATGGAGTAAATGATATTATATATGATATTATACTGGAACTATATTATACCTTTATATAATTATGATTTCATTCCATTAAATATGAAATAGAAATGAAAGTAGCGTTCATGCGTACGTACGGCTTACCGTCTCCATGAACAGTGCATTTCATTTCTTACCTCTAAACGTTATGGAATATTATAAATGCATGTATATACTGGATATATATGAGGTATATGATATCTATATCATGAATATAATTCTGTATATAATGTATATATCACCACATGAACAACTTGTAATTATAAGAATGTTATTTTTGACTCAAGTACCTAAGATCGAAAAAATGACTGTTATAAACTTAAATAATTACATAATGTTCATAACATGGTAATAAGGGATATAAAAGGAATAATGAACATGAAGAAGGTTCTTAAGTAAATATAAATTAACTCTAGTTTATTATTCAGGAGGTTAAAGAATGGTCGAGTCAGGACAGGACGCAAGGTAAGGGAACTTCTTAACCCAATTTCCATTCTTTGGGTTAATCTCCTACTTTCAAATTATTTCATGATATTATTATGTCCTATTTTATATTTTTACTTTCTTTATGTGTACCTATAGTGAATACACATAATAGATCTATTTTATTTTAAAAATGATCTTTTTAAGGACTTCGTCTCAATCTCCTTTCATTGAGGCATATTTGGTTTTATACACAACTTTCTTTTATACAGCGTATAAACCCCTTTGACTTTTACGTTTATTCAAAAGGAATATTTTTTATACGAAGAGTTTTACTAAATGACAAAAAGGGAATGTTTTTCTTTCCGTACATATGTGGCGACAACGACTTCTCCGCCGCCGTGACCATTATTTGAGTTTCGGCTTCCTCTACAAGCCATACCTTTTTTTAAAAGAAAAATAAATACCATGTTTTAACTTTCTTTTATTTTGGAATTGAAAATGGTTTTGAAAGCGTTTTTATTATATCAATGTGTTGTATTGATATCTTGTGATTGAAATGTGGAAATGTTATGTTTCCTTTATGCATGTTTTATGTGATACAATTATGTTATGGTTTATGAGATGTTTAAACCTATTCATATGAGGATTGCATTGGACTTAATAAGTGACGGGTGGAGCCTGCTATAGCTCCTCGATGCATCAGAAGGTCTCATGAGACAAACTAGTGTCTTGGCACGAGGCCTTGAAAAAATCTTATTTGTGGTCTTGGCACGAGGCCTTGGCTACGTGGTTATGATAGTCTGGCATTATGCATTCCATCATTATGAAAGTGGTTATTGATATTGCATGTGATTATTCGACCAGTAGAATATCCATGTGAATAAGTAAATGGCATTATCTCATTTTACTTTTTCCATATCATGTTTAAGTTCATGTTTAAAAGGATTTTTTTTAGTTATACATTGCCTTAAATGTTAATGTTTATTTATGAAAGCTTCCGCAATATTGTTATCCTTACTGAGCATCTGAGCTCACCCCTTTCAATGTTTTAATATTTTCCAGGATGTGAAGAAGTATTTTATGAATGACCTGCAGGGATAGTCAGAAGAGGATATGAGTGTGGACTATGAAGACTTTGTTATTAGTTTTTCACTTTATGATGTAATGTAAGGATTATGAATGTATCTAGTGTTTCCAATTCTACTAAAGTAATCGGTCTTTCGAGACTTGATCTTTTGTGATCACGCCAATGTTACGAAGTAATGCACTGACTCTGGGTAGCTGGGGTCGGGGCGTTACATTTGGTATCAGAGGCAGTTTAGTACTAACCTTGGAAGCTATATTTAGATAAACTCTGATTAGAGCACATAGCCCGAAGATATACTTTAAGGATTAGTATAGAAGAACTTCCTAGAATTTCGGTATTATAGAGATTTTGTGAGTTTTCCGAGCAATACATCCCTGTCTGGATACGATCAGGTAGAGGCGGCTCTAGCACAGATGTACCTAGGGCTAAAACCCGAAAACACCACTTTGAGCTAGACTCGAACGGGAACTGGTGCATGACAACGGGCCTTACTGCACTCTTGGTTACGATACTCCCGGGGGATATGCTTAGGATAATTCTCGTTTTCTTTACAAACCACTATGAACGGTTATGAGTATATACTTCCTCAAAGAAAACCTTTTTATGATTATGGATTATATCCATAAATAGTTCAATTTATGTTAAGTATTTTATAAGTATGGAATTATTTATTTTGATTCATAAACTAATCTAGTTTATGGCATTGTATAGAAATGGCGCCCAGTAGAAGGAATGTGAACTCCATAAATACGTATGATCCAAAGAGTAAGAAGGATCATATCTTTCATGGTATTAAGCCAAAATTTAGAAGGGAAATATTCTCCCATGTGTTATCAACATATGAAGAAATAGTATCATGTGTTAATAAGATAAGCAGAGAATTCTCTGAGTCTTATGGATTTGAAGGGATGAAAGGTAAGAAAAGGATGGAAGAGAGAATGATGGATAAAGGGACGAGGGAAAAGAAGAATTTTCCAATATGTGATAACTGTGGGAAGAAACACCTTGGAATTTTCCTGAAGGAAATGGGAGTTTGTTATAAGTGTGGAGAAAAAGGACACCAAGTGCGTGACTGCAAGGGTAAGAAAAAGGTTTCAAATATACAATGCTGTATCTGCAAGGAGTGGGGACACTACGCAAACCAATGTTCAAATCATCAGAGTATGCCCCAAATGATGTTATTGGATAATAATCAAGTTATGATACTACCACAGATGAGTAGGAATGATTAGAGTTCTTATGTTGTTATTAAAGAATTTTGTAATTTGAGTGTTGCATCAATGATGTACTGGTTATAATAATTATGGAGTATATAAGGATTGTATTGCAGTACTATTTCATCTAGGACTTGAGATTGTGTGGAACCAAGAAAAGTGACTCCACAGTAGGTTAAATTTTTGGAAAATATATGGTTGAGAGAAAGATAAACCATAATATGGTTATGATACCGAGATAGTGATTTTGGAATAAGACATGATTGATTCGGATAAATTATGTTGGATATTCTTAACATCCTTGAAACTGATTAATGATTTGTATACATTTTTAGATAGAAGAAGTATATCTAGTTTTCTATAAGGAATAAGGGATCATGAATGTAATCAATAAGGATTTATGGTAATACAGTATATTGCAGTGTTTTAAAAGAATACATGATGAAGGTGTTCACATGTTGTTACGCAGAAAAAAAAGAGCTTCATTATGTTTACCTTCCTCATAAAATCTGGACTGTGAGTTGGACAGAAGTATTTTGGATAACTATAAAGGCTGGAATGGATTATATTTTACATTGGATACTATTGTTAAGGTTATTTTTGGATATTTATAAAAGGACAATACACAGACCGAGTGACAACCCATCGCGTCGGACAAAGCTGTGGGAATCGAACCCACAACCATAGTGCGATTGGGATTAATCGCCTACCACTGGACTACGTGAAGTCCCTGGTTTTTACAAAATAGTTTTTCTAATCTAAATGGTATGTGTTAAAATTTGGAACCTTATACAATTAGGATAAGTATAATATTTTTGAGTTCTATTATCTTTTTGAGTGAAAGATGAGTTGAAGGTTGAAACTCTAATTGTCAAGCATAAATATATATATACCTATCTCTTATTCAATGAATAAATTAATTCCTAAACTTTAGTAAAGGGATATTAAAACAAAAAAATGTGTTATCCTAATACCTTATGTCTTGTTGAACTGATGATATTTTAAATCAACATAGATTGAAGGATTTGAGGCCCTCAATTTGACAGTTGATTGTGATTGATGACCTCAATCACTCCCTACAAATATTTACGTTTTTCCTCAAATTATATGTCTCTAATTGCCACCAATTTTCTCCTTATCGAGATAATAATTTGGTGGTGACTTTCTTATTTCCATTTCCCTCTTATTAAGACTAAATTTTATTAACCTTATTTCCGATGTGGGTTTTCCACAAAGGTATTTTCTATTTTCAACCTTTTATTTTCCAAGAAAAATTTCAAATTGTGAGGATGCAATTTATTGAAGGAGGGGAGAATGTAACACCCAGAGCTTCCATGATACGCTTCTCATTCAATAATGCAATAGCTTGAATTGTACGCAACTTTGAGTTCTAACACACCGCAACTAATCAAAGTAGCCGTTATGAATAGTAACAACCACTTTTTAAATTTATAGAAATTTTATATTTCAAAATGGACTTCATTTTTGTATTCCTAATATTGAAATTAGCCTATGTTGAATTTTTTGTAATTTTCTAAGAACTTCCAAATTTTTATGAATAGTGAAAAATACGTAAAACAACTTTTTTAATCAAAATAATTTATAGTGATAAGTTATACTATTGAGTGGTTTTAAAGTATAATTAGAATATATTTTTACCATTTTATCCAATGGTGTTCATTAGAATTAATTTCACTTTGAAATTGGACAAAAACAATTGTTAATCTTTTGATATAAATTGTTTCTTAAAAACACGCTATTTGTTGTGACAGCGGGAATTAATTATAAAGTTAATTAATGCAACTTATATGTTTGGAATTTCATAAAATATACATCATTTTTGAATTCGGAATATCAATTATATCTTAGGGTGAAATTTTGGCATTGTTCTGAAAAACTTCAATTTTTGATGAATAGTGAAACCACTAAGTGGTAGTTAAATAACTGATTTTTTGTTTAAATGAAATATTACCACTTCTGTGATTTGATTTTCAAAAATACGACATACATGGTTGTCATTAAGAAGTAAAATGTGGTTCAATGAGATTAAAATAATTTTTGGTGAATAGTAACTTTTAAGTTCTTAATTGCGATTAGAGGTAATTAGTGTAGTTTAAGGTAAAAATAATGTTTTAATAATATGAGATGAGCTTGACACATGTCCTACCCTCATTGGATGTGCCATGGCCGACCAAGACAATCCATGGGTCAACTTGGGGACCCCATGGAGCCACTTTAGTTAGAAAATGACATAAATACCTTTTATTTAATGTTAAAGTAAAAAATGACACAAACATGAAATGTTTTACTAAAAAATTTTTTACATGGGGTTATACAAGTCATATTTTAGACTATAAATAGTCATTGTAAAGCTAAAAATATTTCCTACATCATAGTATTTTTTTTATAATTTTTAAACATTAAATAAATTAAATTATTTATGACATCATTATGATGCAACGATGACCTCATTATTTAACGATTTTAATAAAATGAAAAGATAATGTACAATCCAAGGCTTACACTTGTCCAAAGACTATTTTATGGGTATATTTCGAACCATTATCACCTTATCCACGAATTATATAAGTGTGGGGCCTTTAGAATCCGAAAAGCATTGTATAATAATGTAAAATTTCCTTACTTTCCAAGAGTGCCCCTCCTCTCCTCTTATAAAAGGCCCCCACCTCTACTACCTCATTCATACTTTCAAACCATTTGGCTCGGCAAAACTCTTCCCAAATAATCTCCCAACTTCCCCCTCTTACTCCTAGAAGCCTCACTTTGGGCAGAACTCTTCCCATGGAAGCCTTTGGCTCAAATCAAAAAGAGTTACCCGATTTTGAGGTAATGTCTTCTCTAATGTTGTTTGGTTTTATTTTTATTCTCCAACCCCCTAAACTCTTTTTATTCATTTCTTTTGTAACAAAAACAGTATCCTAAATATACTAGGATGTTGTTATAATAAGTATTCTAGCTACACTTACACACACCTACATCTAATGGTTAAAGAACATACGGTTTCTGTGGATGGCGAATTTCTGCTTCACGAAACGATGATTGTTCAACACTCATATAACACCTTCAAAGGTGGCCATTAAGATGCCAATATATTTATATAGGATATATTATATGTTTATGTTTTACTTATGCTTTTTTATTTCTCATTTATTGGATACCTTATGATTTCCATTATGGGTAAATGCGATAATTTCATTTTAGGAAGTGCGGACTACCGCCCCCTCAAAGTGATGTGAATCGTTAATGCCATATGTGGGATGTATAAAGGATGGAGTAAATGATATTATATATGATATTATACTGGAACTATATTATACCTTTATATAATTATGACTTCATTCCATTAAATATGAAATAGAAATGAAATTAGCGTTCATGCGTACGTACGGCTTACCGTCTCCATGAACGGTGCATTTCATTTCTTACCTCTAAACGTTATGGAATATTATAAATGCATGTATATACTGGATATATATGAGATATATGATATCTATATCATGAATATAATTCTGGATATAATGGATATATCACCACATGAACAACTTGCAATTATAAGAATGTTATTTTTGACTGAAGTACCTAAGATCGACAAAATGACCGTTATAAACTTAAATAATTACATAATGTTCATAACATAGTAATAAGGGATATAAAAGGAATAATTAACATGAAAAAGGTTTTTAAGTAAATAGAAATTAACTCTAGTTTATTATTCAGGAGGTTAATGAACGGTCGAGTCAGGACAGGACGCAAGGTAAGGGAACTTCTTAACCCAATTTCCATTCTTTGGGTTAATCTCCTACTTTCAAATTATGTCATGATATTATTATGTCCTATTTTGTATTTTTACTTTCTTCATGTGTACCTATAGTGAATACACATAATAGATCTATTTTATTTTAAAACTGATCTTTTTAAGGACTTCGTCTCAATCTCCTTTCATTGAGGCATATTTGGTTTTATACACAACTTTCTTTTATACGGTGTATAAACCCCTTTGACTTTTACGTTTATTCAAAAGGAATCTTTTTTATACGAAGAGTTTTACTAAACGAAAAAAAGGGAATATTTTTCTTTCCGTACATATGCGGAGACAGTGACTTCTCCGCCGCCGTGACCATTATTTGAGTTTCGGCTTCCTCTACAAGCCATACCTTTTTTTAAAAGAAAAATAAATACCATGTTTTAACTTTCTTTTATTTTGGTATTGAAAATGGTTTTGAAATCGTTTTTATTTTATCAATGTGTTGTATTGATATCTTGTGATTGAAATGTGTAAATGTTATGTTTCCTTTATGCATGTTTTATGTGATACGATTATGTTATGGTTTATGATATGTTTAAACCTATTAATATGAGGATTGCATTGGACTTAATAAGTCACGGGTGGAGCCCGCTATATCTCCTCGATGCATCGGAAGGTCTCATGAGACAAACTAGTGTCTTGGCACGAGGCCTTGACAAAATCTTATTTGTGGTCTTGGCACGAGGCCTTGGCTACGTGGTTATGATAGTCTAGCATTATGCATTCCATCATTATGAAAGTGGTTATTGATATTGCATGTGATTATTCGACCAATAGAATATCCATGTGAATAAGTAAATGGCATTATCTCATTTTACTTTTGCCATATTATGTTGAAGTTCATGTTTAAAAGGCTTTTGTTTTAGTTATACATTGCCTTAAATGTTAATGTTTATTTATGAAAGCTTCTGCAATATTGTTATCCTTACTGAGCATCTAAGCTCACCCCTTTCAATGTTTTAATATTTTCCAGGATGTGAAGAAGTATTTTATGAATGACCTGCAGGGATAGTCAGAAGAGGATATGAGTGTGGACTATGAAGACTTTGTTATTAGTTTTTCACTTTATGATGTAATGTAAGGCTTATGAATGTATCTAGTGTTTCCAAGGCTGCTAAACTAATCAGAGACTTGATCTTTTGTGATCATGCCAATGTTACGAAGTAATCCACCGACTCTGGGTAGCTGGGGTCGGGGCGTTACACTTTATCTTTGCGAAAATACTATTCTAGTCTTGAATGAAGTTAATGATTTTAAGTAATGAATTATTTTTGAAGATGGGTTGTTCCACGTTGGCCTAGTGAGCTTTATGAAGGAAGGTTGTTCCACGAAGGGAGTGTGCTTCGTGATGACCGATTGTTCCAAAAAGGCAAAGGATATTTTAGAAATAGAGGGATTTGAGAAGTAGTAAACATTTCTAAGGAGTGAGATCTACAAAGGAGTGAGCTCTGTGAATGAGTGAGCTTCACAAAGGAGCTTCACGAATGAGCTTTGTGAAAGGCAGTTTTTGAATATCAGGTTTAAGTGGATAGGGATTTAAGTGTGAATCAAATTAGGCCTATGGTGCAAGCAGAGTCTTGTTCTTAGTCAAGGAAAAAGACTTTAATTCCAAATAATTGAAGATAACTTCAAGTCGATAAATTGAGTTAGAATTATCTCAAAGTAGTGAGCTAGGGGGAGTTAGTGGAAGTGTTCCGAGGGATGTAGTGAGTTATCCCTAAATTATTGTAAAGGCAGTGTGTCGGGCACTTAGTGACTCTGACCAAACTTTTATATTCCACATCTAGTGATGATTAGTGGATTTTGGTATGACCGACATGCTTTCATCATATGGTCCTTGGACATATCCCTTAGTGGTGAACCAAGTAAAAGTGTTGTGTCGTCTCTTTTCATGTGATTGTTTTATTTCTATTCTTATCCATCACACAGGTTTGATGAGTTCCTACCAACGTGGGAACAAGATCCATGACTTTAAAAGAAAAATTTGACACCCTGATTCACCCCTCCTCACTCAGGGTTTCCCAAGGTCCTATAATATATATAAACTGTTCATATATTATGTAAACATTCAGAATACCACACATTTGATATTATTTAAAAATTGATCATATCAATTAATAAAACTAATTTTGATATGTTTTAAAAAAATTCTTAAATAAAGACTTAAATTTAAGCATTTAAAATTAATTATTATGAACAATTGATAATATTAAATATAAAATCCATTATATTCTCCCTTATTTTATAATCGATAAACACTTCATAAATTACACTTACAATTTTCATATAAACATTTTATATCTAAATTATAAGTTATGATATATTAATATAAATTGTATTTAATATTAATAATTAATATTATGGAATATTTATATATTTAGTGCTTCATAAAAAATCAATAATTAATAATAAAAATTTTATAATTAATTAACTTATAAATACTTTATAAATTAAATAAATATCCCAAAATACCTTTTCCATAATTTATAAACAATTTATAAATTATTTAATTCAATTCAAAATTGAAATTTGAAATATAAAATTTCTTACCATATATTTTTTAATGATTACTGACACCCAAAAAATAATATATTTCCAATTCAAATGAGATTAGAATAACAAATAGGTGAATTTTTCTATGAAGAAACCAAATAGTTTGAAAAGTAACACAATTATTCATGAAGAAATCCAATTCTTCTTGTCCAGGAATTTCTTTGTGTGAGTGTGATGAGGATTATTCATGGTCCCATGATATATTCATGGCTGAATGTTTCCTTTCTAGAGAGTGATGAGGATACGTTGTGACCACATTCCACATTCTTGACTGAGACTCCCTTTACAGTTTCTTGATGATGAAACTTTATGGATGCATGAAATTTTCATGACCCAAAATCTATTTTGAAAATGTGAGGTGGATATCCTTAATGGTTTCATAACTCTTAGTGACCATGGACATCCTATACGACCATAAATTTTAAGAAGTCAGTTACGAAGTGCTATCTATAAATACCCTAACATGCACTTTAGGAAAACACACATACTTTGAGGAAATATTTTCTTCTACAACACACTCTATGAGAGAATAATCGCATCACTTGTGAAGCTTTTTCCATTATAAAATCCTTTAAATAAATACTAGGTAACTCCCAATCCCAGTCTAGAGAGAAGTTGGTAACATAAATAGATTTACAGTGATGCTCCTCCTATATAGAAACCTCATAATGCCTCCCATATAAATTCTTTCATGAAGGACTCCCATGAGATTACTTTATAGAGGCCTGATCATTTAAAGTCCTTCATAACCAATATTCTTTAAACACTAACTCTATTGAACCATATATACTCATGAAATATCCCAATTTTATGTAAAATGTGAGGTTCTAATGTACACATTTACCTCTTTCCAATGGTCCTCAACCACAAAATATTTGTCCTATGGTGGTATAATTTATGAAGGAACCTTGTTATAGGAAATCAATCCTTATTTATCCCCCTTTTCTCACTCAAGTATTATACCTTGGATAAATGAATCCAAATGACCTCATTGGCCTCCTTTCATTAAGGCCAAAGCCCCATAAAGCCCATTCTAGTGATGCCTCCTCCATGAACACTTGAGATACATGATTGCGTTATACACATTAGAATTTAACCCTTTATCATTTATTTATTTGAAAATGGACATCCCATGGATTTTCCTCCATGACCAACAGACCCCTTAGGGTGTTTATAATCATGTATTTCCTTGATAATGAGGGTCCCTGTTATTAGGATAATGGTTAAACCTCTCTTGGATCAAGGTTATCATCCTAGATATACCATATCAATAATCTTGTCAGCCCTAGTGTCTAATGGGAATATTTAGTCTACTCATTAAGATATAAACATATGGTACTCAAATATGGTGTAATCCTTAAAACTTACCTTTACCTAAGTCACTTTTTGGGTTGAATAAAACTTTGTCTCCTATGTGTAATCCCTAACCCTTACTCACTGGGACATATTCCTTATGAGTCCATTCATACTTCCTTTTCTAGTTACTAAAAATAAGGATGTGTACATATACATATAAGAATATTATTAGGTTTAAGATCTAACTATACAATTTCTTATTTAGTTATGAATAGACAGGATAAACCATAAAGGGTCATTCATGCATAATTCTGACACCAACTATTGCTAGGAACCTTTATCCTAGTAGTCATAGATTTATGAATTTAAACTACATAGAATATATTAAATTACACATGATGTTAAACTACTTAAAATATATCCCAGATGCATGACCTTAAAAGGAAATTCAATTGGTCATGGCTGCACAACCTTAAAAGGAAACACATTGGTCCTTGTCACACAACCTTAAAAGTTATGGTGTGTACCGTTAAGTGGAACAAAAAACACATGGGTTTTAATTCCCCTTATAAGGATAAATGGGAAGCCAATATCATGAGAATAATCCTAATTACACAATACCTGCCACCTATATGTATGGTGATAAACTCCATAGCACCCAACTATGTGGCTTTAGACCATAAAAAAATCACCAGAAAAAGAAAAATGGAGAACCTCTAATGCATATATATGTTCACATGGATTCATAGTTTTTATTTATCACTTAAAAATTGGTAACCATTATTAATATAATTAATAGGAATGATTCAAAAACATGTCTTAAATATTTAATAAAATCACAAAACATGCATCAAAAATCCCTTGAGGTATGAGCCAACCTCCCATCCTATTAGCCAATGATCAAACTAAAGTTTGAATGGTATTTCCCATAAAAAACCTTTATTTGGAAATAATTTTTCAATAATTAAAAATTAATGGGTGTGAAGGTTAATCAAAAACAAAATTGTGAACTTGATGTGAATCATTTATCGATGAAAGAGATTGATTGACCCTGCATTTTTCCTATGATGCTACAATAACAAGTTTCTTGTTTGTGGTTATTTCATAATTCAAGAATGTAATTAAATTAAAATGGAATAATCAAATGAAAATATCCCTATATAAGTTGATAATAGTCATAAGTAACCTCAAGATACTATTCACAACCAACTAACACACCAGATATATGCCTCAACTTCCATGAATCCTAAGATCCTAGAACCCCCACATATATTTTCATCGACTCTATGACTACAGTTCCAGTTGGTGAATGATCTCATATAAGAGTACCAAATCAAATAATCTATCCCAACACCAAATTAATCTTGTGATAGAATCCAAGAGATAAATCCCCATAATCTATCTAATTAGTTTTGGTTCATGGAGAAGTAGGTGTAATCAGTGGACATATTCATCTGGTTTGAGAGCCTCTCACTAAAGCACAACAACATGTACCTCCATTAACTTATATAAGTGGTGGAGGATGTTGAACACAACCAAACTATTGCTTAATATCCACCTAGGAGGGGTCCTATTGGTCTCCAATTTTTTTAGAACCATGCAACTCTGACTTCTTAGGAATGCACTAAAGAGGTAACCTCAGGGATCCAAGTATCGGTTTTCCAAAGTAGGATATAAAGAGGAGGTCATATCATGTTTATTTTTACACAAAAGTTTAGAAGTTGTATTATATACCCACTATCATCAAAATTCATGAGTGATATCATGTTCCTACTCTTATAAAAATACAGAATCAGGCTCATATTTATTCTCTCATTAACAACTAGGAGAATCCTTGTATTATTTATTCCATTCAAGTAGGACATTGAAATATTCTAGTGGTATTATAAGAGAAGTCTCACATCCCTTATCCCATTAATAAATATCACCAGTACATTCTAATGACAACCTAAGAGAAAACTGATACACCTTCTCCCATACAAAAAACTGTTGACATATTTCAATAGAAACCCAAGAGCAGGATCATATCCCTAATCCCATGAATGAAGATCATTGGAATATTTCTACAACATATGAAAAAACTCATATAATTTCTACCATCCAAAAAGGTCATCGGTATATTCCAACAATAACTAAGGAGTCTCCTAGGAGGGATCCCACTCATAAGGGTCACTATTTATACTACACAACCCCAATTATGATTGAGGTTTTAACCCTGGTCACCTAGTTGAGACTGTTCAGATTTAATTATTTTCATGGAAAATATGAAATCCAGGAGTATGTCAATTCCCCTATAGACATTGATATTCATGAGGATCTCTATCATATTTTAAAAAGAACCCAATAATCTTCAACCTTCTCATCAACTGAAGGGAACTTAAAATGTGGAGGTCTCCCCTGTGGTATCATGATCAGTAATTATGGAGGTCCTACCTATGGTACCCACTATAGTGGTCCTCCCCATGGTAATATGAAGATCATTCATAATTTCCCTTGTAACACTAGTTATGGAGGTCCTCCCTATAGCATGATGATTAGCCTATAATGAGGTCCTCTACTTTCTGACTCATCAGTAACCAGTAACCACCAAGTGCCTCCCCATGATAACCAAGCTAAGAACTCTAGTGTTCCTCTCTTAGGTACATGTTATAAAGTTTCTCTCTATAATAAAGAAAATAAGCAATATCAAGGTCCTCCCTATGATAGAAAACTTGAAATTAATGACTATGATGATCCTCCCCACAGTGATCATCATGAATTCCCTCCTCAAAGTGACTTATCTTTTTTACATGAAAGTCCTCACCATGTCAAAGTTACTATGGGTTTTCTTGTATTAAAATAAGTAATTGGGAAATAAAATCTAGAAACATCAAGCACCTTATCACTGAACGACGGCATATCAGCCTAGTAAAAAATATCCTAAAGTGGTGGTCATCATCAATGCCTCACTTAGAAAATGTATAATTTAATAAAACTAAGGATATTCTAAATGATCTTTCTACTATTAAAAAGTATGTGAATAAACAACCATTATAATTAGATTAGATTGAATAACTCCTAACAAATGATGAAGAGAATGTTTTAGTCATGTGGAAAGAGATGTATGAGGATAACATAATAGTCATGTTCTAGCCTATCTCCACTCCTCATTATGACATTACAGAGTTGTTAAAAGATGAGTACATACAAAAAATTTCATTACAACTTGTGGGTGACTCTTTATCAACTTAAAATCAGATACATATCTTATTTGGAGAATGTTAACCATGTTAAGGTGATAAATGAGATCTACTGCCAAGTTGGCCTAACCAACTTTTTAGTGGACTAGAAACCTAAGGTGAGGAAAAACTGTGAGGTTCCTCAAAATTAATACCTTTTTAGTATGAAGGCTCTCCACTCTATAGACACTGATAACCCAACTTGTTGGAGTTTCAGCCTTAGAACCAACAACATTTTACTTTAGATTTTCTAAATATTCACATACTTGAATATAATTACATACCTTATCATATAATTATTATTGTTCTATATAAATTTAATGAGTTAACATATTATAGTATCCATCACATTAAAATAGGTCTTATTAGTTCCCCAATATGATGAGAACCTTAAGTTCTATGCTGATATCTCTTAAATAAATAGTCTTATGATCATGGTGTCATTTTATGATGGGGAATATAGTGTATTAACTGTCAAGTGTGAGTACTCATAAATGGATGAGACTTATTCTCATGGAGTTCACACTTGATAGTCTCTAAGTTAGGAGGATTATGAAGAAAAATATGTCAATAGAAATTCCATATGATTGTGTTTCATTAGAATTTATATCAATGATCATGTGTAGTGGTCCTTAGACTTTAAGATTATTATTAATAAATATCACGAGTCATGTACCTAGATGTACTTTTATAAACCATGATTCCATATGTTCATGGTGAAGTTGGGTACATTTGGTGTGTAATGAGTTGTATGCTATTAATGAATAAGTCAAGAAAAGATCTATCTCTTCCATATTTGGGGAAGTTGATATCTCATCACTTTGATTGAAATGAAATAGTCAAAATAAATTCTATGGACATGGGGTATGGAAGGGTTCTGTAATACCTTGAACCAACACATTGGCTTAAGAAGCATTGAAGTGTTACAAACCTAAGGTGACATCCCCTGGACACAAAAGGCTTGTAATAAATTCTAAGAGATTGACTAAATCATGGGGGAATATTTTCCCTTAAGAGAACAATCTATAACATGCATCAATAAGGATACATAGTATGATTCATGATATAAAACCATAATAAATTCCAATAGAATAACAAGACAATAATCATATTATTAGTATAAGAAAATACATAATATAAGTCTATAACAAAAATAGACCCAAAGACACCAAGTGAACCCAAAGAACCAAAGTGGCACCACAACGACTCCACTTTAAGATAAACTCCAAGATCCAACTCTCGAAGAACATGACAACACCATCAAGATTTTACTACTAGAAAAGTACAAAGTCTCCCCTCAATTGTATCATGTTAAATAAGGTCTATATATTCATCAAAGTTCATATAAAAGGGGTAAATTCGTTGACTCAATAGGAAATCCACCAAAGGTTTACCACACATTCCACTAAGACATGAATGAGTAAACTCATAACAAGCATGTGTGTTGGCGCATGCGCGCGCGCACACACACACATATCAGACTAGAAGAAGAAAATAGGGCTAAAAACATAAAAATATGACAATAGTGAAAATACTCACACCATGAAGGTCTCTCATGTCATGAATATACGCACATGAAACTCACACACCAAATGCACATCATATCAAAGTATTCCCAGAGAATAACTCATACTCATGAGTGGTACTCATCCATCCAGACCTAATCTATCACTTGGAGGTAAAATCCTTTGTGTCCAAATTATCCTTGGGGCCAAGTTTAACCAAATAAAGACCTTTCTATGTGCATTATGTACTCAAACCATTCCATTACAATGTTCACACACCCAACCATTTCTTTAAAATATTTTTAATTTAAACATTTATCAAACATGTTGTGGTAAATTCACACAACATTTATTTTCAAAAGACATAAAACAAGGGGTTTTATAAAACAAATATTTCAAAAACTAAATTTAAAAAATAACATTTTGATTTAGAAAATCCAATACTTCTAGTTTTGTAAAGATTATAGTGGGAGAGGATCCACATACCTTGAATAATATTTCCAAGTAAAACACACACCATTCCCTTATAAATTTAGGCTCTCAAAATCCTCATATGATGGATTACAACCACATACACATAGAAGAAAAACTTGACCACAAGATCTAGGTATGAAAACCTTGGTTTAGAGTTCATCCCAAGATAAAAAAGGATAAAGAGAAAAATTACCCTAACATTCAATTTAGAAGGTTCAAAATTTGAATATCTAATGAAACCAGCCTCTAGAAAAAATGAAATCCCTAAAATCATGTAAATGAGGTTTGGAGTCCAGAGGAATGAAAGAGAGTTAATGAGAACCCAAAGGGAACTGAAATGAATTAATAAGGGTGATACAAACATCATTGTGGACGCTCCTTTCGTCACAGAATCTAAAGATCGGAAAAGGAGAATATCTGAGCTCAAAGTGATTCAACCTTTGAAGAAAACATCAAAAATTGACAAAGTGATGAACACGGAAAACTTTGCCCATAGGCCGCGCAAGTATCCCCATGGCCGTGCAAGTGTACTTGCGCGACTCACTTGGCGCGCAAGTGACTTGCGCGACCTAATTGATAACCTTCTGGCAACCGCCCAGGGTCTTGTCCTGCCTATAAATAGACCCTGTGGGCCCCCCATTCAAGAGATCTTTTTCCAGAAACTCGGATTGAAGCTCCCAACGCCCAAGTCTCTTCTCAAAGCTTCCGGAACACTTATAAGGTAATTTCTTAGCTAGAACGGAAGATCTAAAGAGAGGGAGTAAGGCCTAAGTGTTGAAATGCATCAACACTTGCATGCCTGAGTGGCCAGCCCTTAAGGGAAGTGGCCACACTTGCGCGCCGCCTTTATTCCTTCGATAGAACTTGCGCGTCCCTTTTCTGGAAGAACCTCAAGAGGATTCTAAAGGCTTTAATAAAGATTCGCTCAAGTATTTCAATGCTGGTTGAAAATCGCACAAGTACCCCATGTGTCGCGCAGGTATACCTGCGCGACCAATACTTGCACGCCGCCGCAGTACCTGCGCGCCTTCCAAGACTTGCGCGCCCCTTTATTTTTGGGTGCCTTTCTTGCCCATTTCACCCCTCTTAAGCCATTACACCTTTTCTTTTCAAGATTCAGTCTTTAAGACACTCTCCAAATCCATTTATGGCATGATTTCTTGATTTGACTTCCTTATCTGAAAGGAATTCGGTGGAATATCTCTCAAAACCTAGTGATTTACATATCTTTATGTCACTAAAGATTGAGAGTTCATTCATTAGACCTCATCCTTTAAGATGAGAGAATCCTTAACCTGGGTCTCCTTTTCAGGAATAATCCCCAGTCCTAAGTCCTCCAAACTTGGGCATCCTCCTCAGGAGTAAGCCCCAAATTCTTAAAATTCCCAAATATGGGCATCCTTTTCAGGAGTAAGCTCCAAACATTAATCTCATAACCTGGGTCTCCTTTTCAGGAATAAGTCCCAGTCATAATCTTGGGCTTCGTTTTCCGGATTAAGCCCCAAGTCCCCTAACCTGGGCCTCCTTTTTAGGAATAAGTCCCAGTCATAATTATGGGCATCCTCTTTAGAAGTAATCCCCAAGTCCCTTAATTTCTCTTTAACCAATCCTAATTTTCGTTTGATCTGGGATTCCTTCTCAGGAGTAAAACCCAGTTATCAATCCTCTCCTAATTTGGGTTTCCTTTTCAGGAATAAGTCCCAAGTTAGAGTATTCAAATCTCCATGAAGCACATATACCTTTATGGACCCTGTTCCTGGATTTTCTCCCTAAAATTAAATCCTAAACCTTCTTCTATCGGGGCAGTCATACATACATAAGCCCCAAACCATTTCTTATGATTGTATCTTTCATGGCACAATTGTCTAATTTTTACCAATACCTCTTGTTTCTCACAACGAGCATGACTCACGTGAGCTTAGAGTGTAAAAGTAATTATGACATCCTTCTTTGAGCCATCAATCATAAACATCATACTCCCTTACTCGAACTACGTGGGTTCTGATTCCTTTTCCAAAACAAAGTATATGTAGGTATCCCATTTATGGGTTAGATCCCAACTCTGAAATAATCCATGTCCTTCTGAATGACAATAAACTTCAAGTGCCCCACTGAGTGGCTTTAAAACCATCCTAGTCATCATAATGACCAAGAGACTTTTATATAAATGTTTTGAAGGATACCATTGACCAAGAATCTCTAAATAGATACAGATGATTCTCTATTGATGAAGAACCTCGAATACATATAAAAGTTTCTCTAAATTTCTTACATATTTAATCATTGATTGTTAAAACTAAAGGAAAGCTCATTTTATACTTGGTAATGTAATAAGGATTCACGAACATAACTTAAATCTATAAAGAGAGTCCCGTAGTAGAAAATAATTCCCCTAAAAAAGGTGTGATGAGTCCGACCTCCCATCCTCTCGACCAATGCAAATTCCTAAGCCTCATCAGTCCACAAGCTAATGAGCGCCTACCTTTGGAAAGTAGGTCCAAACGGATGTGGAATCATTGGATGTTTCCGGTTCTACAAACAAACCCGCTAGAAATCGACCGGAACGTTTGAATCTCCCATCCAGGAGGTCATCCCCGAATTCCGTGCGAAACAAAAATGGTGAACCCGACGTGAATACTTAACCAAGTTAAAGTGGTGTTTTAACTATTTGTTAAAGCCCCTATTTAAAAGTCAGTAAGAGGGATAACAAAAACAATCATTGACATATGTGCTCATCCAAAGGATGAAGTGGCTGAATTTATCTTGATTACGTTTGTTATATCAAACAGGCACTCTTTTCCAAGATCTTCTGTATTTCCATAATGGATGCTCTCAAATTCACATCTGTGAATACTGCTGCTGCAAATACCACTGCTGCTATTCCTACTGGATCGCCATCCGCTCTGAGGATGACATCACCTACTCAACGTCTTCAACGCTGGGTATCAAATGCGCTGGTTAAGGAGTACCGTCAACACGGTACCATCCCAACTCTGGAGGCTGCCTGACAGGCCCTCCAAGTAAACAACTCACACAGGTCATCCGGACAACGATGACCAGTGATCAAGAGGCAGGCGGTGCTGATTACCGTCTCCAACCGTTTCGGGTCGTTATCCCCGGAACACAATTTCCATTCACTCCCTTAATCTGAGTAAGTGAATGAGCAGGTCCCTCGGGGCCTTAATTCAAAAAGACAGGAGTCCTTCCCGAGGGCTCCCATCAACAATCGCCGCCAGACTCGTGCGGCAGTGTGCCCTCAACATGATGAGGGTACCGACTCCAGGCGTTCGGCTCAGGTTCTTCGAACCCGAGCAGGCAAGACGAACCGCCAGAGGCGGAATTCGGTTAACAATGGGCAGGTTATCATCCCTGCCATCTCCGGAGAAGTCCACCAACCTAACTTGGTGGTGAACAACGAGCAGGCACACACACCTGTCCATTTTAATTCCACTGTCCAGCAGACTCGTCTGGCAGCATAACGCCAATCCCGCCAGGCAATTCTGGCGGAGTACTATAGGCAGGAACATACACCTGCTTATACATCATCAGTTAGTCAGCAGGCTCTTCTGACTACATATGATGGATCTCGTCAACCGTGTTTGGTGAAGTGTAATCAGCAGGCATATACACATGCTAATACTAATCAAGCCTACCAACAGTCTCGCTTGGTAGCGCACGGAGAAGTCAGTCGGAAAGCCCCGACGACAAACAGGAGGCATACTCAACTCTCTTCCTCCACACTTGAGTACTGTCAGGATTCACTGACAGGAAAAGGAGGATAGGAGCAGGCACATACACCTACTCCAAGCCCGGAATGGATGTATATCCCCGTTCCGGCGGCTGAAGTCACCAAACATATTTTGTCAATGGTGAAAGAGAAGAAGCAAATTCCCGCTCATATTCTGGATGATTTCCAGGATATCATAACAACTTAGGCATCATCTCAGGGAAAGACACATAAATCTATCCCTAGAAGTGGAGTGACACATCAACGATTCACTCCGGAACAGACACACACATCTGTTCCAGTCCAAGAGGGTTATGGGGTATACTCCCCCATATCATACGGACAACCAAGTCAGGAACATACACCTGATTTGAGTGGAGATCGTCAGCCTAACCTGACCATCTTTCCTGATCAGGTACATACACCTATTCAGAGTAACCACTTTCGTCAACAAGTGGTTTCCAAAGCGAGTAAGAAGGCATCTAAGAAAAAGATCCGCCCAGCACAGTCAGGAGATCAAAGGCCAATCTGCAACAAGGCCTTGCTCGATGCTGGAGTTCTTGAAGCCCTCAGACATTTATCTATTGGAATTCAAGATTCTACTCCCTCAGTTCCCAATAACGGGAACATTAATTCCAAAAGTCTTCAACAGACACTTTCTCATGAAGGCTTGCTTCATGAAAATTCGGTAAATCTTGAAGTTTCATCTTCAGATGAGAGCCACAGGAACCCTCTGTGTGTTCAGAAGACCAAGGAGCAAGGGATCTCATCTTTTGCTGTAACCCATTATGGTGGTCCTCCCCATGATGATGAACTTCGCTGCAAAAGTCCTCTCCGCAGTAGTGATTCACATTGCCTGGAAAATACTCCAGTGGACAATGTAGTGCCGAGAAATCCCTCTTATCTTGAGGCACTTTCAAATGCGAAACCGGTCATGTCTGATGCTTTATCGCTAACAAGTGAAATACTTTATCAATCAGAAGATAGCACAGGGTGTAGGTCATTCTCCGAACCACCCCTAAGTCATGCATCTTCTAGTTTGATCAATGATCTCTCTACCAATCTTGTTGAATCCGATGAAGAAACAAGGAAACACCAACTCTGGTCAAAATAGGTAGAAGAATCTTCATTTAATGATAAAGAGGAAATGCTGAACATGAGGAAAAAACTGGCAAAAGGTGAGGTACCAGTCATGTTTTGGCCTTTGGCTGACTCCCAGTACGACATTCCAAAGATTTTGACGGATGATGGAATCCATGATATTCGTCTCAACATATGGAAAACTCTTTGTCAATTGAAGAAGAAGGTATTATCTTATGATGAATATGAACAGCATCTTAAGATAATAGAAGGGCTACAACGTCAGATTGATTTGGCATATCTATCAGTCTCTCGGTATCCGAAGGCTGAAAAGCAGCAAAGAACCCTTCAACGTTCATGCCTTGGCGCACTAAGAAAATTGCGTCAATTAATTGTCAATGCTCCATCTGGTGTTCATATCAGAGTATGGGGTGTTCACGGAGCACTACATTTCACGGTGCTTTCCAGTCAGCAAAGCCCGCCGAAAATGGTCTCATGCAATGTTATTGCCCATGTCCGGCCACAGTCAATGGGATTTGTTCATAATCAAAAGCTTGCTCAAGAACAGGCTTCAACTAGTTCCTCTCAAAATCAAGAATATAGAGAACAAGTTGTTGAATTGCTCCTACATCAAGCAGGCGAGAATATTGCACAAGCCTCTCGTATGGAGCAAACACATCATCAAATGATAGATGTTTCGGAAATCATCCAACGGTCTGTTGAACCAGGTGATAAAAGTGGATACAGGCTAATGCATCCAGCTAATTTCCGAACTAAGATTCGCAAGATCAAGAGATCTTTTAAGAAGGTCTCAGACATAGCATGTCAAGAGCCACCCCAGCTTGTCAGACTGGGGACTCCTTTAACCCAACCCTCAGAGTCAACAAATGGGATTCGAGGAGTTGAGCGGAAGCAGCAGGAACATCCCCAGTTCTCGAGACTGAAGACTCTTTCAAATCATCAATCCCCTTCTCAGAGAATATTGGTCTTTTCTAAATTGGGGAAGAATCCCCAATAGGAACGAAGAGACAAATTATCATAAGATTCCCTCCAAGTTATAGCTTGTCAAGAAGTTCCTAAAAGATTAAATAAGCAAAAGGAAATGTCTCATCAAAGACATGAAATAAGACAATATCACAGAAATGTTGATAGAAGGGATGCGATGCATTATACATCAATCAATGTCATCAATGCCATTGTTGCTAATCCACCAGAGGAGACTCACTCAGGGGACTCAGATGAAGAGCGTCATGCTCAAGAAAATGTACACACCGATACAAATGAATAAGGTGTGCGTACACGAAGTCAAAGGATTACTCAGAACCTATGTAATCCACTTCCCTCTCTCCAAAAGGTATCCAACAAAGGGAAGGGAAAGAATCAGGTTACGTATCCTTCCTCTGGAGAAGGTCAATCGCTCTCATTAGAGCAAAGGTTTGCACAAAAGGAGGAATAAATGAAAGAATTAAGAAGGTTGAATGCAGAACTACTTCAGAGTAGTCTTCTTCTTAAGAATGCTGAAGTCCGACAGCCGAAGGAATTTGTTGTAATTACTGAGATGGATCAGGAATATCCTCCTTTATCAGTACACCCTCAGAAGTCTAATCCTATGGGTCAAGTGCAACAACGGTTGGCAGCACTACCATCAGTTACAGAACCAACCACCACGTCTGTCCAAGCTCCATTCATTGCACCTACCCAAAACCAAGTTCAACTGGATATTTCTCCAAACTTGATAACTACTATTGAGTCATTAACAGCTCGGTTAGGAACTATGGAAGGGAAACGAGCGCAAGTTCAACTAGAAAAGAAAGTTTACCCTGAATGGGTAGATTCAATTTCTCCTCCATCTAGTTTTGGAAACCCTGTTTTCCCTACTTTCAATGGATCAGGAGACCCTGAACAACATTTGACGCATTACGTGTCTTGTTGTGATCCTATGATGGGAACTCCAGAGCAGCAAGAAGCAGTGAAACTCAGATGCTTCGTGCGAACCTTGCAAGGACCAGCTTTTGTCTGGTATACAAGCTTACAATCCCAGTCAATCATCGGATGGGAGGATCTTCGTCAAAAATTCCTTCTTCAGTTCAGCTCAACTTTTCCAAAAACGACAGTTTTCGATCTTACAAACTGCAAGCAAAGGGAGAATGAAAGAGTCTCTGATTTCATTGCTCGCTGGAAGGGATTAACGTATTCCCTGAGTTTAGCACTCCCTCAGGAAGAGTTGTTGCCAATCTGTGTGGAAAATTCTCGTGACGAATTACGCATGCCATTGATCCCTGTGAAATACACAGGAGGGTTTCGAGACCTTACTTCAATCGCTCAGCAGATTGAAGATTCCCTTATACAGGCTAAGGTTAAATCTCGTGTAATTCCATCAGCTCCAAGAAGGAGAATGGGTAAAGCAGAAACTGCTACAGTTATGCTTACACAAGCACCTGTACCTATTTCTACTTCAAAACCTTCATCTTCTTGAAGGGCTCCACCTCCTGAATGCCAACAACAAAGGCCGTTTCGTCCAAATGATCAAAGAGATCAATGACGAAAACAATTTGAGGATTTGAAGAGTAAAACATACTCTTTCCTAAGTGAGCAAGTTCCTTGTTACTTCATTTCAGCTCTGGAAAATAATTTAGTTTAATTACCAGTGTCCAAGAGGCCAAACAAGGAAGGAGATGAAGACCATCCCAATTATTGTCCCTTTCATCAAATGCTGGGGCATCCCATCCAGGAGTGTTTTGTCTTTAAAGACCTCCTGCAAAAGATGGTCGACTTGGGACAAGTCAAGTTGAAAGGTTCTTCGACTTAGATAGCATGTGTTAATGCTACAGTTCCAGAGGAAGAAGGTGAATGGCAAGAAGTCAAAAGCAGAAATGCATAGAAGTATGATGATTGGATGGTCAGAAAGACAATCAATCAGACTCATGCCATTTTGCGAACACAATTAAAGAAACCAATTGTGTCTTCTGCCATGAATATTGCGGTAAAACCCTCTTCGTCAGAGGGAAAATCCTCAAAGAAACAACTTGATTCAAAGAAGAAAAAAGAATCAGAAGAAGATGAGTATGTGTCAAAGCCTAAATTGTCTTTGACTCTGGTAGACTTTATGCCATCTACTTCAAAGCCACGGGCACCGCCCCTTCAAATGGCACAGCCTAAATAGGCTAGTCAGGAAGAGTCTTTATTAGACGAAGAGTTAATCTTCGGTTCTGTTAATATGATTCAATTAACAGATCCGTATTCCAGTCGTAATTTTGATAAGCCTGAATTCCTTGTATCAAATAAGGGAATCCGAGGAAGTTCCCGAGGTTCAGGATACAGGGGAATACGTGGATCTTTTCGAAGCCACTACTCTAATTCTACCCCTACTAGCACTGTGTATGCAGCAGAAACTCGTGGTAGAGCCCTTCAGTGAGCTCAAAAAGAACAAGCAGGTTCTTCTGCTAATAGCCAACTCAGTCTTGGCACAGTTATTTTAGAAGACCGATTGAAGGTTCCATCTTCTTTATATCAGCAAGTAAATGGATCTAATCGGTCTAATCTTCCAAAAGCAAGGATATTGCCAACTTCTATCCCAATACAAGATGCATCAGCTTCCAAAGCATCTTCTTCCAAGGTACCTGCTAAACCGCATATTCCTGTTGGGAAACGCAAACCTTTAGATCAAAAGTATGATATATTGAAACACTTGGCTCAAGTACCAGCCAAGTTATCAATTTTGGATGCTTTGAATCTGTCAAAAGATCTTCTGGAAGCACTCATCGAAGATTTGTCAAGTCCTCAGGAGTTTGAAGCTGAAATTACTGCAGCTGAAGTCTATCACATAGAGAATAATCCTGCAGAATGCCATGCAGTGATATCTTTTACTGATAAAGATGAATATGATGTTGTGCATGGGCACATAAAACCTTTTTACTTATCTGGAAAAGTCAATGGTGTAGATATCCGAAGAGCTTTCATTGACAATGGTTCAGGAGTCAACCTCATTCCCATCCGTACACTTCGTCGATTGGGCCTCACAGAATCTGATTTATCTCCTTCTACCATGATGTTACAAGGATATGATAAAAATGAACAAGAACCATTGGGTGAAGTTACACTCAGAACTCAGTTTGGAGATCTTGTATCCAATTCAGATTTCATGATTGTTGACCAAGACTCAGCTTTCAACGTCTTGCTTGGAAGACCCTGGCTACATCAACATGTAGTTATCCCTTCATCATACCATCAATGTCTCAAATACTGTTTCAATGGTCAAGTTGGAACATTGTATGGTGATAAGACCTCGTTCAATACATGTAAGTCTCAATACATTGAGGCAGAATTTTATCACATGAAGGGAAGAGAAAAATCTACAATGAAGGAAATTACCAAAGTTAATGCCCCATATGGTTTGGAGAAGATTCCAATAAATCCATTTACACATGTGAGTACAGATTATGTGTTACCTATCAGTCAAATTGAAAAAATAGGCCCAAATCAAAATAATCTTATGGAAAGATCCATAATGTCAATTACGGCAATCGAGTCAGACAACATGGGAGAAATTGGTAACCTACCAAACAGTGATGAAAGCATAAGTGGTGACGTTTTCATTTCATCTGCTGAAGTCCAACAAGTCTATACTTCACCAATCAGGCCAAAAGAAGTTATAGCAACATCAGAGGTGAATAATGATGTCGATTCTCAATCCATTATCTCCTCTTTATTTCCCAAAGAAGACCCTTTATTATCAATAGGGTCGGAAATGGAAGCTTCTTCTTCAAAATGTGAAAATTTTGACATCTCTTATGATCATGAGAATTTCGTTTTGTCATCTACTATGCAAGTAGAAACGGAAGAAATAGCATGTGATTAAGAGGAAGAGGAAGATATTAGAGATGCTCCTCCAGCATTTGAAGAGGGTATCTCTACCACTGTGGATGAACTCAGAGAAGTAAATCTGGGTACAGAGAAAAATCCACGCCCCACTTTAATTAGTGCGGCCATGACCCTTGAAGAGCAAGAGATGTATATTTCTTTTCTAAAGAAAAATAAAGATATTTTCGCTTGGAACTATACATAAATGCCTGGGCTTGATCTTGATGTTTCTACTCATCATTTGGGTTTACCAAAAGAACATCTAGGATTTAAGCAAGCCGCGAGAAGAACACACCCAACTTATTCTTCCAAAATTGAAGCTGAAGTGGATAAGCTGATCAAAGATAACTTCGTCAGAGAAGTTCAGTATCCCAAGTGGTTGGATAATATTGTCCCTGTAAAGAAAAAGAACGGACAAATTAGGGTTTGCATCGATTTCAGAGATCTTAATCGGTATTGTCCTAAAGATGATTTCCCAGTTCCGATTACAGAACTCTTAATTGATGCGACGGCTAGATATGAAGTACTTTCTTTCATGGATGGATATTCCAGATATAATTAGATCCGAATGGCCCCAGAAGATGAGGAATCTACAGCCTTCAGAGCTCCTCAAGGTGTGTTTTGTTACCGGGTGATGCCCTTTGGTTTAAAGAATGCAGGTGCAACATATCAACGCGTCATGCATCGTATCTTCAAACCTTTCTTAGGGAAGTTTTTTGAATGCTATGTAGACGATTTGGTGGTTAAATCCAAACAACGTTCTAATCACTTGGATGATTTGGAAGTCATATTCCACAAGCTTCGACAACATAATTTGAAGATGAAACCCTTAAAATGTGCTTTTGGGGTAACCTCAGGAAAATTTCTCGGCTTTGTTGTATGCCATCATGGTATTGAAGTCGATCCTGAGAAGACCAAGTCAATCCTTGGTATGTCACCTCCTCAGAATTTGAAATAATTAAGAGGACTTCAAGGACACTTAGCCTATATTCGGCGTTTCATCGCCGATTTGGCAGGCAAAAGTTTACCCTTTACCAAATTATTGAAGAAAGGAGTCACTTACCAGTGGACTGAAGAATGTCAAGAAGCATTTGATGTTCTCAAGAAATACCTCTTGAGTCCACCAGTACTCATGCCACCTGTTTAAGGTAGACCACTTATCCTCTATGTGACAGCTCTAGAGCGATCATTGGGTGCCTTTCTCGCTCAAAAGAATGATACTGGGAATGAAAATAGCCTCTACTATCTCAGTAGAACTATGCTTGAAGCAGAAACCCGATATTAAAGTATTGAGAAGTGCTGCCTGGCATTAATCTTTGCAGTTCAGAAACTGAGACACTACCTACAACATCACGAGGTCCAATTGGTATCTCGCAATAATCCACTCAAATTCATCCTTAGTCGTCCAATGCTTACAGGACGTCTAGCAAGGTGGGCAGTTATTTTGCAGCAGTTCAACATTCAGTATGTGTCTCAAAAGGCAATAAAGGGCCAAGCTCTGGCTGATTTCCTGGATAAACATCCTTCAGTGGAAGACACGTCTTCAGATATTGAACTCCCTGATGAGGAAGTTTTTTCTATTAAAGAGTATCCTCAAACATGGGAAATGTATTTTGATGGTGCTTCCAGAAGTCCAACAGGGAAGAAAATGGAAAATCCTAAATTCAACAAAGTTGGTTTAGGAATTGTGCTCATTTCTCCGGATAAGGCATTGTTACCTTATTCCTTTTTATTGTGGGAAGGTGGTAACAATAATGAAGCCGAATACCAAGCTCTCATTACAGGCTTGGAGTTAGCGCTTCAAGCACAAGTGAATCACTTAAAGGTGAAAGGTGATTCATACCTGGTAATCAAACAAGTCAATGGGGATTATGCCATCAGAAAAGAAGAGTTAATCCCTTTGTATGATTACGTTAGAGAGTTAATGAAGGAATTCCCTTCAGAACCGACATTTTCTTATGTCCCAAGATCACAAAATGATCAAGCTAATGCACTGGCTAATATAGACAAAGCTTTAGCAGATCCAAATTGGGACGAGACAACCATCAGTATTGCCCACCGTCGTGCAATTTCACCTTATGTTCAAGCCAGAACAGAGGAAATTAATGAAATTAGTACCATTCCTGAACCGTATGGTCATACTACAGGATGGATGTCACCTATCAGGGAATACCTTCAAAATGGAACACTTCCACCTGATAGAGCCGAGAAAGAACAAATCCGGTGACATGTGGTCAATTTTACTCTTTATGATGGCCCAAACCACCTAGAGAAAATTCTCTACAAACGTGGTTTTGATGGAGTTCTCTTCAGATGAATTTATGGTGAAGAGACAACGGTTGTCCTGAAAGAAGTGCATACAGGAGTCTGTGGTGCCCACCAGTCTGGACATAGATTGTCTGATCAAATTCGAAGGCTTGGATACTTTTGGCCTTCAATGATACAAGATTGTGTTGATTTCATAAAGAAGTGTCATTCATGTCAAGTACATGCCAACTTCATTCATCAACCTCCAGAGTTGCTTCATACAACTAAATACTCATGGTCATTTTCCACATGGGGAATGGATGTGGTGGGACCTTACCCTTCAGCTACGGCCAAGCAGTTTAAGTACATTCTTACTGCTACTGATTTCTTTTCCAAATGGGAAGAGGTATTACCTCTCAAAGAAGTCAGTTCTAAATGCATTGTTAGCTTCATCAAGTCTAACATCATTACTAGATTTGGTGTCCCTCATACCATATTAACGGACAACAGCACCAACTTCTGTTCTTATGAGGTGAAGAAATTGTGTCAAGAATACAACATTAAATCCAACCATTAATCTCGGTATCATGCGACGGCCAATGGCCAAATAGAAGCCTTTAACAAGACTCTTTCAAATATACTGCAAAAGATGGTGGATAAAGATAAGAGGTCATGGCCTGATAAACTCTTTCATGCTTTATGGGCTTATCGGACTACCACCCGCAATGCAACACGGTCAACTCCATATTCGTTGTTATATGGAATGGAAGCAGTCTTGCCAATTGAAGTTCAATTTCCCTCACTCAGAGTAGCCATTTGTGATCAGTTATCTACAGATGAGCAATCCCAAAAGGGATTGAATGAATTGGAACAGTTAGATGAGAAAAGATTGTGCACTTTGCACCACTTGGAAATCTATCAGAATCGAATAGCATGAGCTTTTAACAAAAAAGTTCGTCTTCGTTCATTCATTCAGGGAGAATTGGTATTAGTTCTCAGAACTCCAATGATACCAGGAAAGAAACCTCCCAAGCTTGAGCCAAAATGGGAAGGACCTTATTCAATACATAAGGTCTACTCCAATGGAGCTTATTCATTAATCTCAATGGATGGAGAACTCATCACGACTCCAACCAATGCCAGATTTTTGAAGAAATATTTTGTATAAAATACAAAGTATTCAGAAGATGTCCCCGTAACATGACACTAAACTGTGCAGCACCAGTTCGTCCTTGCTATATGACGTTAAACTATACAGCAATGGTCCTGTGTGACCTTAAACTACAACTTCGTCCCACACGATGTTAAACTGTGAAAAAGTTCCCTAAATGGTCCTGTATGACCTTAAACTGAAACTTCGTCCCACACGACGTTAAACTGTGAAAAAGTTCCCTAAATGGTCCAGTATGACCTTAAACTGCAACTTCGTCCAACATGACGTTAAACTGTAGGAAAGTCCCTTACGTCCGGAAAGACGTTAAACTACATAAGCGTTTAAAGGTCCTGTATGATTTTAAAATGCATCATCCACGGTCTATGCATATGACCTTAAACTATTTTCACTTTCGTCCAACATGACGTTAAACTGTAGGAAAGTCCCTTTTTCGTCCAACATGATGTTAAACTGTAGGAAAGTCCCTTTTTCGTCCAACGTGACGTTAAACTGTAGGAAAGTCCCTTTTTTTCCAACATGACATTAAACTGTAGGAAAGTCCCTTTTTCGTCCAACATGACGTTAAACTGTAGAAAAGAAGATGTCCCCGCAACATGACACTAAACTGTGCATCACCAGTTCGTCCTTTCTATATGACGTTAAACTATACAGCAATGGTCCTGTATGACCTTAAACTGCAACTTCGTCCCACACGACATTAAACTGTATAAAAGTCCCTTACGTCTGGAAAGACGTTAAACTATATAATCATCAAAGGTCCTGTATAAACTTAAACTACACCACTGTCCAGAATGACATTAAACTGCACCATCCACGGTCCATGCATATGACCTTAAACTATTCACACTTTCGTCCAACATGACGTTAAACTGTGGAAAAAAAATCCCCAATGCGTCTAACATGACATAAATGGTGTGTTATTTTGTCCTTACTGCATGACATTAAACTCCGTAGTCCCCCTTTCGTCCAACATGATGTTAAACTCTATTGTCCCCATCGTCCTAACTACAAGATGCTAAACTGTACATAAAATTCATGATACGTCCTACATGACATTAAACTATATTTTGTCCCTGCTACATGACACTAAACTGCGTAGCACCAATAGTCCTAACTGCAAGACTTTAAACTGCATAGTCCCTTTATATGTCCTACATGACATTAAACTATGCATCGTTAAGGTTGTTGTTACCTCTTGTTTCTCACACTGAGTATGAATCACGTGAGCTTAGAGCAAATCTCAACCATAACACTCTCTTTGGGCCGCTAACCATGTGTAAGTCCCAACAACATTTTTATTAGATCGTTTTCCCCAAGAACAACTTGATCATTAATTCATTCTTTAATTGAACTACACGGACTTTGATCCTTTCCCTCCAGGCTGGGTATGTAGGCAACCTCCCAGGGTTCAAGCCCAAAAAAAATCTCTTCACATCGGTTCACCACCATCTCATATGATGTTGATTCGTGAAACCGCCCCTAGAATCAATATCTTTACATTGATTCACTTTCGTCCTTGTTATACGACATTAAACTATACAACACTTTTGTCCGGTACGACAATAAACTACAATACTCTTTGATTTCCTCATTTGAGAGAGAACTATTATTGACATTGATTTTTTCAATCATGTTTCATTTCAAAAGACTACGTGCATGCATGGTAATACCTAAACTTTTTATCTCAGGTTAAACCATCATTACACTAAAGTCCCCTTTCACCCTTCACATGTACGAACCAAATTTGTACAAAGGGTAGTTCTAGAACTACGTGGGCTTGATTCCTATCCTTATGGGATACGTAGGAACGTTCGAGTATCCCTCGAATCCAGCCCCAAGTCTTTTGGGCCTAACCCCAAATTTCACTTTTAGTCCCTTAGCTGAAAAGTCCTCATGAAAACACACACTGTGTATTCATTATTATGGTCCGAACTCTATGACCCTAAACTAAGATCTCTCATATTTTCGTCCTACATGACGTTAAACTACATTTCAATAACTACGTATGGCTTGATTCTCATTATTATGAGATACGTAGTGAAGTCCAAAATTTCAATTCAGGACCCAGCCACAACATGATTATGGTTATCATTAACCTATGTATCTCTATGTACATTGGACAATACCCATCTTTATGTGTTATAATCCCAACCTTAAATATTTTCAGATCTTCATAACCCTTTTCATGACTTTTAGTAACAAAAATGTCAAACTTCTGATAATTCTTTTGCCTGACTATGCAGCACGTGCCCATAGGTGGCCTTGCATAAACAGTCCACATAACAGACTTATTATCCAAAAGATACTATTTTATTTAACTATGCAGCCAATTCCCTTAGGTGGCCCTGCATAATTCAACCCCCTAACGGGTTTGTTAAATGATGGTAACTTCATTCTTGGGAAGAATGCCTCTTTTGTCCTTATTTGTCTTAAATGACGGTATGTAGGGATCTACAAAAAATAGCCATCCTTAACATATTTGTCCCATATCATTTTTCATGATCTGAAAGTATTCAAGTCTATGGTTTATTCTTCTTCCCTACGTTTGGGTCAGACCTTCATAGGAGTGATATTCATCCAGTTCTTCGATAATCTTGTCTAAAAATATCTTCTGCATATTCAAGTACCTCTTTCTATACAACAAACTCTATACTTTAGAAAATTTGAATCTCCATAAACTTTCACTAGCTTTTAGAACTAGGAAAGTAAATTTCTGAGATTTCTTTTGCCTGACTATGCAGCACGTGCCCATAGGTGGCCTTCCATAAACAGTCCACATAACAGACTTGTCAGCCGAAAGATGCTATTTATTTGACCATGCAGCCAATGCCCTTAGGTGGCCCTGCATAATTCAACCCCCTAACGGGTTTTGTTAAATAATTGTAACTTTATTCTTGGAAACTACTTCTTCTAATGCCTTTTAGATCTTTTTCATATCATTCCTCAGATTCAAATATTCTTAAGCCATAGTTTACAAATTTTCTCTCATACTTGAGTATGGTAATATGTTTTCAGATAAATTTTCAAAGAATTGAATCAATTTTAATCCATTTTGGTCAAAGCTATTTTGACCTTAAACATTATCCCCTTTATGTCCGGCATGCATGACTTTAAACTACCCACAAAAGACAAAGGAACTCTGAATAAAAGTCAAGTTCCAGCTCACTAAATATACATTTTTTGTATGATTTAGGTAATATTGATCAATTAAAAGGTTCAAAGTTTGTAGGGTTATTTGTAATAATCCTAGTAAAAATCAAACTATGCTTACTAAGCCCATTGTCTTAAGTAAATTTTAAGTAGGTAGTGAAAGAATGCAGGTACAAATGATTGAAGATGAAAGTGTTTTTCATTAATACACAAGAGTTAGAAGGACATCCACAGACTGGAGTCTCTTCTCTTTTTCAAGAATTACAAGAGCCTTTCAACATAACACTTCATATGATTTACGGCATCCCGAGCTTCATCAGCAACCACCTGGAATTCATTCATTAAACTGGATACAATAAGAGATGCAGTGATACTAGCTCTTCTCGGAACAATTGTAAAAGGATGTTCTTGAGTGCGGTTTGAGAAAATTTTCTGCTGATCAAACAGTGACTCTGTTTCTGTCCAAGAGACTTGGAAGATGGATACATGGATTTGAGAATGGAGCATTGGAAGTAAAGATCCATTTGGAGAGAGTACTCTTTTCATATATTGCTCTAATTCCATGTTTGTCTTCTATCCACCAACCGGTAGTGTAAAACATTTCAGCCCATGGGTTTTCCATTTTAATATCTGCAAGGAAATAACATAGAGGAAGAATTTGAAAGTTCACACCATTGTTGTTGCTCTTAATGCACAGCATAACCGAAATGAAGGAGTAGCAGTGCAGCTGCATTTCAGGTGTATAGCTCTTTGCATCTGGAACATTGACTCCTTGTAGGTGACCATGACCACATAGAGACAGGTAGATGCTCTGTGGGAAATTAAGATGATATTTCTTCAAGTACTTAGCCAAATCTGGGAGAGTGCTGTCGCAGATATCATAGTAATCATGGCCAATGATGTTCATCATGTCATCAATCCGCCTGCTAGCCAGTTCATCAGCCGTTCCAATTCCCTTGGGAACCACTGAATCTGCACAAAAGATGAATAAACTAACTCTTAAATAGGTTTATTTTTCATAAAATTTGTGAAGAAATTTTGAAAAAAATGGCTAAGGCATTAAGGCGCGCAAGTCTAAACATGGCGCGCAAGTATTCGTGTGTCGCGCTAGTTTTTGACGCGCAAGTATAAACCGCGCAAGTACAAATGCCTTTACAATAGTGCGACAACAAGGAAAACATTGGAAAATAGAGTAACTTGCGCGGCTAAGATAACCTGCGCGGCGAGAGCTCGAAGGTATGAAGTCCGGAAATCCGGATGCTTGTACGGAAGTGAGGCCCTCTATTTATAGACGCGGTCGGGACCCTGCGCGCCGGACCCTGCACGACCGAGGGCCGTATCCCTGTGCGGAGAGAACTTGCGCGCCACCATCTGTGCCCTGAAGACTTGAGCGCCCCCTTTTCCTTTGAATGTATTCAATTTCCTCAGAGTCAAATCCTCATTTCTCTCCAGATCCAACTCTGCGGGGGGACTTTTGTTGACGCTCCTTTCGTCACAGAATCTAAAGATCGAAAAAGGGGAATATCTGAGCTCAAAGTGATTCAACCTTTGAAGAAAACATCAAAAATTGACAAAGGGATGAACAAGGAAAACTTTTCCCATAGGCCGCGCAAGTTTCCCCATGGTCGCGCAAGTGTACTTGCGCGACTCACTTGGCGCACAAGTAACTTGCACGACCTAATTGATAACCTCCCGGTAACCGCCCAGGGTCTTCTCCTGCCTATAAATAGACCCAGTGGGCCCCCCATTCAGGAGTTCTTTTTCCAGAAACTCGGATTGAAGCTCCCAATGACCAAGTCTCTTCTCAAAGCTTTCGGAACACTTCTAAGGTAATTTCTTACCTAGAACGGAAGATCTAAAGAGAGGGAGTAAGGCCTAAGTGTTGAAATGCATCAACACTTGCGCGCCTGAGTGGCCATCCCTTAAGGGAAGTGGCCACACTTGCGCGCCGCCTTTATTCCTTCGATAGAACTTGAGCGTCCCTTTTCTGGAAGAACCTCAAGAGGATTCTAAAGGCTTTAATAAAGAGTCGCTCAAGTATTTCAATGCTGGTTGAAAATCGCGCAAGTACCCCACGTGTCGCGCAGGTATACCTGCGCGACCAATACTTGCGCGCTGCCGCAGTACCTGCGCGCCTTCCAAGACTTGCGCGCCCCTTCCTTTTTGGGTGCCTTTCTTGCCCATTTCACCCCTCTTAAGCCATTACACCTTTTCTTTTCAAGATTCAGTCTTTAAGACACTCTCCAATCCATTTATGGCATGATTTCTTGATTTGACTTCCTTATCTGAAAGGAATTCGGTGGAATATCTCTCAAAACCTAGTGATTTACATATCTTTATGTCACTAAAGATTGAGAGTTCATTCATTCGACCTCATCCTTTAAGATGAGAGAATCCTTAACCTGGGTCTCCTTTTCAGGAATAATCCCCAGTCCTAAGTCCTCCAAACTTGGGCATCCTCCTCAGGAGTAAGCCCCAAATTCTTAAAATTCCCAAATATGGGCATCCTTTTCAGGAGTAAGCCCCAAACCTTAATCTCATAACCTGGGTCTCCTTTTCAGGAATAAGTCCCAGTCATAATCTTGGGCTTCCTTTTCAGGAGTAAGCCCCAAGTCCCCTAACCTGGGCCTCCTTTTTAGGAATAAGTCCCAGTCATAATTATGGGCATCCTCTTTAGAAGTAAGCCCCAAGTCCCTTAATTTCTCTTTAACCAGTCCTAATTTTCATTTGATCTGGGATTCCTTCTCAGGAGTAAAACACAGTTATCAATCCTCTTCTAATTTGGGTTTCCTTTTCAGGAATAAGTCCCAAGTTAGAGTATTCAAATCTCCATGAAGCACATATACCTTTATGGACCCTGTTCCTAGATTTTCTCCCTAAAAGTAAATCCTAAACCTTCATCTATCTGAGCGGTCATACATACATAAGCCCCAAACCATTTCTTATGATTGCATCTTTCATGGAACAATTGTCTAATTTTTACCAATACCTCTTGTTTCTCACAACGAGCATGACTCGCGTGAGCTTAGAGTGTAAAAGTAATTATGACATCCTTCTTTGATCCATCAATCATAAACGTCATACTCCCTTACTCAAACTACGTGGGTTTTGATTCCTTTTCCAAAACAAAGGATACGTAGGTAGCCCATTTATGGGATCGATCCCAACTCTGAAATAATCCATGTCCTTCTGAATGAAAATAAACTTCAAGTGCCCCACTGAGTGGCTTTAAAACCAGCCTAGTCATCATAATGACCAAGAGACTTTTATATAAATGTTTTGAAGGATACCATTGACCAAGAATCTATAAATAGATACAGATGATTCTCTATTGATGAAGAACCTCGAATACATATAAAAGATTCTCTAAATTTCTTACATATTTAATCATTGATTGTTAAAACTAAAGGGAAGCTCATTTTATACTTGGTAATGTAATAAGGATTCACGAACATAACTTAAATCTATAAAGAGAGTCCCGGAGTAGACAATAATTCCCCTCAAAAAGGTGTGATGAGTCCGACCTCCCATCCTCTCGACCAATGCAAATTCCTAAGCCTCATTAGTCCACAAGCTAATGAGCGCCTACCTTTGCAAAGTAGGTCCAAATGGATGTGGAATCATTGGATGTTTCCGGTTCTACAAACAAACCCACTAGAAACCGATCGGAACGTTTGAATCTCCCATCCAGGAGGTCATCCCCAAATTCCATGCGAAACAATCATTCTTTATGTGACATAGGGATTCATGTTGTGATCTTTAGAATGTCCACATCTTCCAAAATTCAAGGTGCCTAAACTTTAAAATACGAAAACACTTTCACACTATGAATACTTATTCATGCTGTGAATTGTATCATACACCCATATTCTAGATTTAAAACAATTTCTTCTTTTTAACACCTACCACAGTTCCATCCATACATTCCATAACTTAAATAAACATCATAAAATAGAAAAATACCTTGAAATCAAGGGTGTTACATTCTCTTCATCATTGGGATTTCTGTCTCTGGAAATATTGAGACTAGAGTTGAAAAACCTAAGTTAAAATCACTGGTCTCACCTCTAATGTTCCTTAGATATTCATTGATTCTAATAAAAAATACATACCAAAGGTATTCATCGACCTTGCATGATCTTATCATTCCCATCTCATGATATGAAAGACAGTAAAAACCCAATGGGATAATCATCTCAAGAGCGACATGAGCACAACTAATATATAATCATAACTCAACTCACTCTTACCATAAGGTTATAAGATAATGTAATTTACTATATTTTATCGGGAATAAAATTCTCCAAAACAATAACCCATTGATATGGTTAAGAGTCTAAAATGGTCCCACCCATTGAATAACTAACTTTTATTTCTTACCTAGGTGAAAACTCATTAATCATTGATACTATGAAAGGAACACATGACCCTTCACTAGAAATATTGGAATACAAAGATGAAATAATTCAGAAAACTAAAAAACAACATAGGTGAGGGTATGGTGCTCTAAATAGGGTCATATAAAGTATCTATGTATAACTGGACACCTATGAAAGCTCTACGAATGGAAGGAAAACCTTTTTTGAATGGATAAATTTCATGACACAGTTACCCTTAGATTAAAGATTAATTTTGAAACCCCTCTTAATAGAAGGTCGTATCCTATAGCCATATCCATCCTGGATTCCAAGGTAAAATCATTAAACACTAACTTATAATAGAAACTAGGTCTCAAAAAAATTGGATTCTTATAAGCATACAATACAAGATGTTTCTTATGCTCGGGCGAGGATTTTGTGTTTCTTTGGGTGTTTTGGTGATGGAAAAGGGTGGTGTTGGTTCTGAGCTGTGGATAGCAGCGACGATGGTGTAGCATCGACCAGATGACTTCTAGTATTCTCTTCCAAGATCAGGTTCTTTGACCGCTCACTTTTTTTCATGGGGACCTTCCTGGTTTTTGGGAGTTTCATCTTACGATGTGTTGGATGGTTCTGGTGGTTGTCTGACTCAGTCAGGTGGTCATCGGCATTTGGGGCTTAGGACTAAAGGGGGTGGTCACATCAGTGTGTGTTCCTCTTAGAGGCCTGATATGAGGTTTGATTTGTTCAAATTTATTTTCTTGTTATTGTGTACCCCTGGTTCGTGGTTTCCCTGGTGGTGGCCGATGGTGTCTCCTTCGATGTTGTGGTCAACATTCATTTTTATAATGGTTGACGTTGGTATTCTGGTATGGTGCTTCGGGTGAAGATAGTGTCGATGAATGAAGGTGAAGAGTGGTGATGACGATGCAGACAGTGGTGTCAGTGTTGATGTGGTGATGGACAGAGTTGGTGACATTGATGTCTAGCAAGGGTTCTTTCAGCTGCAGGATGACTGGTGTGAAGTTTGTGATTCTCGAGGTAGGCGCGTGTTTGTTGGATGGTTTTTGAATTTTGAATGATGTGTTTTTTGGAAGGTGGTAATGGTGGTAAAGATCAGGTTGGCTGTAGTGTTTGTTTGAAATTTGAATTTTGTATGCTGAAATTATGGTAATGGATTGAATCTGGTGGTTTTGTGAGGGTCCACACTTACCCTTTAAAAGTGTTATTAGAAAATAAAAAAATATGGATTGAGCAGTTATCAATAGACAAGACATGGATCCTAAACATTCTCAGCTAATCTTTCCCAATTCATGTCCCACCTCTATTGAAAATATGAATATCTTTTTTTAGAAGTTGTGAGAGTGATTCGCCAATCATAGAAATGTACTCCCTGTATATCTATGATAATTAATTCCACCCAAGATAGATCATGTTAATGATGATTGAGTGTCACGAACCAGGTCAGGATGCCATCCAACCTGACACCCGACCCAGTCTGTGGCATGGACCAAAGGGCGTTCCTGATCCCCATGGGTAGGAAACTAGTTTCAGGAATCAAATACAAGACAAGAGGGAATGATTTCAGCCCAAATAAAATAGGATCAAAAGAATAAACTAAACAACTAAATCTCATTAAATATAAACAAGCTAATTCATATACAAAATAAAACTAAACAAACAGAAAAATAAATACAAAACTAAATCTCAAACAAAAAAAACTAAAACACTACCACACAACCTCCACATGACCACTTGGTCACCACTATATACAAGACCAAACTGCTCTAAGATCCATCTCGAACCAGATGACTCGAACCAGAAGTTGAACCTACAAAACAAATCGGGCCTACCGACACCGAGTGGTACAAGGTACAAGTAGGGTGTGAGATAGACAGCTCAATAGGAAATCACCAAAGAATCTATGGGTTTCCTTTCCCAAAAATAGTCCATTAACACTATTTTGAAATAAAATTATAAAGAAAATTATGTTTTTTCATATTTTATTAAAAGAACATAGCTTTCTTGTTTTAAACTCCAACACACACCACCTTCCATTTTCAAAACAAATGACCATTTTATAACCAGAACCCAAACCAAATAATACTAGGTTTGTGATGAAAAGAAATAAACAGAGTAAACTAAAAACTAAGTGTAGAAAGATATAAACAAGAAGATATAGAAATTAACCATGGTATTTCCGAAATCTCCCTACAAGACCCCTGGATGAACTTAGTTTGGAACCACCAGTCAGCGTACAATGAAGTCCCTAATTCAATAACCAATTGCCTACCCTAACCTAGCCTCACTAGTATCACAGCCCTCCTGACATGTCAAGAACTCCAAGAGGGTACCAACCCATCTAATCGGGGCTGGCAAGCTACCATCACTCGATCTTCTAAAAGACTCCCAGGAACCCATGGTAGTAGTAAAATTTGTAGGGGGGGGGTCGCTTGCATGAATCACCATAACTACCACCACATCACTTGCCTACCCCAAACACGGACACCACTATGTAATAACCCATAAAGGGAAATATCATCAATAGAGGTTACACACGCACACACGCACACACACCCACCCACACACATACACATATATATATATCACATCATAAAAAGTGCCAACCAGGCCCTCACATCATATAAATATTCAAACCATTTCATAAAACACTTTAAATCAAAAACCGGTCGCTCACACTTATTGAGACACTCTCTTTTTTAAAATAAAAAAAAACATAAATTTTAAAAGTAAAATTCCAAATTTACCTTTAGGTTTACACACCCAAATAAATTTACCAAAACATTTACAAATCACTTCTAAAACCATGAGTTACCCCACTTCCCCAAGAATTTTCTAAACAAGCCTTTCCACATTTTACGAAAACATGCAACTTTATAAAACATGCCAAACAGGACTTCTGTCAAACATTTCCCAAAACATGCTTCAAATTAAAAATGGAATGAATTTTGAATATTTAATTTTAATCCATATTTAGAAATCACATAATGGAACCAATAAAATTTTGAAACCAAAAGTCTTTTAAGGAACCAAGGTTTAAGGAGGAACATCATCTTCAAGTGCCATCTTCATTTGAGGGCACATCCATGTGTGCACCTAGTGCACCCCCTTAGTTTGGGTTTGGATTAGTGGTAAGAACCCCATAATACTACATGAAAAATGGGGGTTCAAAACCCATTGGGTATAGGCACTGTAGCAGTACTGTAGTGGTACTGTAGCATCGGAGGCACTATAACAGTGGGGAGTACTGTAGCAGGTTAGTATTATAGAAGTACTATTCATTGAATGGTCATTTTGCCAAAAAAATAAGGTCTATGTTATGGGTTACATTCCCACTGGGACTTTGGGCTATGTAATGGGTCTCCCTCTACCCAGTCAAAAGAGGTCTTTTCTTTGCTTTAATAATAAAAACAAGGCTTCTATCCCAACCTTTTTTAAAAAAAATAACCTAGTGCACCCATGGATGTTCCAACATCCAATGAAACACTATAAAATTCATGGAAAAACCAAAAACCCATTTTTATAAAATTCACTATTTGATTTAAACCAAATCCAATAACTCACACTGTTTACAGAATACAAACAATCCCTTTAAAAACTATAAGAGCCTTTCCAAAACATTTCACCACAACCCTCAAGCCATAAGATCGCAAAATCACACATAAAAGGTAAAACTAAAAATTAAAAAATGCTACCAAAATACAATTAAGGCTAAACACTTCTCAAAATACCCAATTTCTCTTTAAAGAATACATGGCATTTCAACAAACAGCATAGGTGCACATGACCTTGGACAAGTTTCAAGAATTACTTTGGAAACCTATTTTTAACAAATTGAACCAATTCTAAAATACCATAATAAGTTAAATAAGGTTTCCATAGAGGTGAAAATAAAGTTCATAAATTTATTTAAAGTGCCAAGAATCAATGGAAATTCCTTAGGATGGAATAACATGGAAACACCTACCTCAGTGGTGTGCGAACGCGACGAAACCTTCAGAGAGGAGAGATCTAAGCCCCAAAAACTATTCACACACCCTAGATCCAAAGGAAAACTAACCAAACATAAAACCTATCCATTAGGGTTCATCCATGGTAGTAAAACCCAAAGAAAACCAAGAAATAGAGAGAGAGAAGAGAGGAGAAGAGGAAAGAGAAGGATTTGATGAAGAAACCATGAATAATCACTAAACGTTGGTGATAAATTGCCCAAAAAGTGGCCCAAAACTATAGAGAAAGGGGGGGCGACCCTATGGTCTATACCCAACATGTATTGTTTCAAATTGGAGGTGGAATCACCTAAATCGTATTTTTATATTAAAAGTTACTATGCTCGTAATGGGCTGCACGGTTTTACTGCACGGTTTTGTGAACCATGTGCAAACCGTACAACTGCTCCTAGAAAAATTCTACAACTTTGCAGGTTTAAGTTGCACAGTTTGGGAATACCTTACTTAAACTGTGTGACCTGAAAAATTGGCCAAAAAACCTCAAATGACACCCCAAACACTAGGGAATCCCACTAATTGATCATTGAATGATTTAAACACAATATAGTGACATCGTGGGTGTCACAAACTCTCCACCATGAAAATTTATCCTCATAACATTCACAATAACCATGAATAGGGTTAGAAGAAAACCAAAAGCACAAAAACACAATGTCTTTTGTGGTAAAATAAACCCGATCCTTGACCAAAAGATCCAAAATTAAAAAATAAATAAAAATTAATGAAAACTGTGGTCGGGATATGACAATTATCCCCACCACAAACACTTTATGCCCCCATAAATTCACCCAGTCAAAAGTTAACCAAAACTCAAATCGATGCCCGATAAAAACAAAGAGAAAGCATGAACCCTGAGGTGACTATTCACTCCACAAGTCACACCCGACCGATCAAGATGAAACCATAGCATAATAATGAGGATGAGGGGAGAACACGGGAGAGTTCTCCCCACTACAAGAACTCAACTAATACGAATAACATTTAAAACTAAAAAAAACATGCTCACCGCAACTAGGAACTAGGTTACTCCAAATCCAAACCAAATCAACTTCCTTAGAACAAGAAAAACAACTCCACTACTAGAATTCAAAATTTTCCCACACCATCTGAATTTCCCAACACTAGGGGAAACCCATGAAAGACAACCAAACAAAAAAAATGAAATGGAAACACTATCCAACCATCTCAATAAACCTATTAATCCCAAAATGAGTAAAACTAAAACCAAAACCGAAACCAAACCATATCAGGGACAAACCCACTTTAAGAAAAACGAACAGTTCAAAAGGTCACATTAAAACAGACACAACTGTTTGGATTAGAATAGATATAATTCATCACACCATTACAAAAAAATATGAACTTACAACATCAGAGAACAAGAACAAAGAGACTTTAAAAATTTCCATCCCAATATAGATAGAAGAACGTGGTTGGGGTTTCACACTCCCAACACTCCTGACTATGAATGAGCTTCACCCCGAGACATGTGGATGGGGCTCTAATGGATAAAGCATCTCCTGCCTCACAGTTAGATACAACAATCCTCCAGTCACAACTCCTTTGATAAATGATTCCTATATAACTTCTCCAGATGACCCAAATATCCACAACGATGGAAGGTCTTCAGAGGGTTGTGACAAGATGGATTTTAATGCCCGAATTGGCCACACTGATAATTGAACGGCCTGAAGAGCTAGACGCCAGAACCAATGGAAGAGACTTTTCAGAAATAGTCTCCTCTGTCACACACCTCTCACCAGATATGGAACCTTCATTAGAGCCAACTTTCACTGACTGCACCCTGATAACCAACTCATCTAAGAATGCCTCATCCAAAAACTTCTCAAAACAGGTTTCACCAGATGATAACACCCTTTCTGCGATCTCTAGATGAAGAACCCAATGGAAAAGACAAGCTTTCAAAATATTCTCTGATGCTACCTCTAGAGATAAGAGAACCAATTCTTTGAAGTGGTCAACATAGGATTTCACGAACTGCTGGCCCTACCGAAAATCCCACAACTCTTCCACCTTCCTGATCTTCACCTACTCGGGTACGAAACTTTGGATGAAATTGGTCTTAAACACTTCCTGTGTCATTTTAAATTGTAACGGTAGTGGGACAACCAACTTCCATTGGTCCAAAGTTGTACCCTCAAGTAAACCCAGGACAACACAAACTCTAATATCTTCAGAATTTCCTAATTATTTGAAGACACTCTCAACCTTCTCAATCCACTCTACTAACTCTAGAGGACCTCGATCACCATTATAGATTAGAAACCCTTGAGAAGAATCAAAAGCTGGTCATGAATCCTTAGAAATTTTGGGAACTTTTCCAGGATTCATTTTCTAAACATAGTGAACATAAAACAAAACTAACATCAAACCAAAGTAAAATAAAAAGAAACACCTTGAGCTAAAAACAACTATCTTAGAATCCAACAAAATACAAACACAACCAAAAAAATCATTTTAAAAAATACTTTCTTTTAATTTTCAAAAATGCCTTCTTCCAAGGCCACTTTTCTAACACAAAACCCACTTTTCACAAAACAAAACACTCATCATAAAACAAAAACCAATTTTTGTAATCATATTTCTATTTCAAAATCATTTTGGAAAAAAAATCCAAGGCCTTGATTTCAAATACACAACCATGGAATCCGAAAAACCTTTTCACATGTGTTCATCCGCTTCCATTCACACATGCCAATACACAATTTCCACACACACACCCTCACATGTGAAAATGTTCATAAGGAATACCAAGGGTTACACTCAATATTTCATTTTCAAAACCCAAGAATCCACCAAATTTCTAGTCTAATTTTTTTTACTTTAAACCCCATTTTACCAACCCGAAACCATTTTAGAGAAGTCATTTTCCTTTTCAAAACCACTTTCATTTTAAAAATATCACTAGATCCAACTGAAACCAAGATGAAGCTCAACTTACACCAAACTACCGGAAGGAGGAACTAGAATCCATACCCAACCCAATGACATGGTAGTGGGCCATGCCCCATGTAAGGAATAACACTAAGAGGACCTTGAACTGGGAACTTGAACATCACATGGGTCATTACTCCATGTGAAATCACAACATGACACTGGCTTGCCTCTATTGTCATTCCTTAATCCAAAACAAATTAAAATGAATCAAAACCTGGACTACCCCTGGTAATTAATGTTTTATCATGAGTGGTGGTGATCAGGCACAAACCCATAACCTACATCCTGAGCCCATAAAATCCTAATCACCAACTACCAGACACACCAAACAACAAGGGACTACTCTGATGCCATTTTTTCACGAACCAGGATGGGATGTCATCCAACCCGACACCCGACCCAGTCTGTAACATGGACTGAAGGGCATTACCGATCCCCACAGGTTGGAAACTAGTGTCAGACATCAAATACAAGATAAGAGGGAACAATTTCAGCCCAAATAAACCAAGATCAAATGAATAAACTAAACAGCTAAATCTCAATAAATATAAACAAGCTAATTCAGATACAAAATACAACTGAACAAACTAAAAACTAAATACAAAACTGAATCTAAAAAAAACAGACTAAACCGCTACCACGCAACCTCCACATGACCACTTGTTCACCACCATCTACAAGAATGAACTACTCTAAGAGCCATATCAAACCAGAAGAATCAAACTATAAGTTGAACCTATAAAATAGATTAGGCCTACCAGCACTGAGTGGTACAAGTAGGGTGTGATCTAGACATCTCATTATGAAATCACCAAATAATCCACGTGTTTCCTTTCCTGAAAATAGTACATTAACAATAGTTTGAAATAAAATTATAAAAAATATTTTTTTTCACATTTTATTAAAAAAAATATATTTATAGTTTTAAAGTCTAGAAAACACCACCTTCCATTTTTAAAAAAATGACCATTTTATAACTAGAGCCCAAACCAAATAATACTAGGGTTGTGCTAAAAAGAAATAAGCAGAGTAAACTGAAAACAAAGTGCAAAAAGATATAAATAAGAAGATATAGAAATTGACCATGGTCTTCCCTAAACATCCTTAGAAGACCCCTAGATTTTCTCATTTTGGAACCACCAGCTGGTGTATGGTGAATATCCTAAGTCAATAACCAACTGGTTACCCTAACTTGGCCTCACCAATGGCACAACCCTCCTGGTCTATCAACAACTCCAGGTGGGTACCAACCCATCTAATAGGGGATGGTAATATACCATCACTCGATCCTCTAAAAGATGCCCATGAACCCATGGTATTGGTAAACTATGTAAGGGGTAGGCGCTCACACGTGTGACTCACCTTACCTACCACCACCACACTTGCCTACCCCAAACACGGACACCACTATGTAATAACCCATAAAGGGAAATCCCATCAATAGAGGTTCCCCATATATATATATATATATGTATATCACATCATTCAAAGTGCCAACTTGGCCGCTACATCATATAAATGTCCAAAACATTTCATTAAACACTTTAAATCACCAACCAGGTTCTCACACTTACCGAGACACACTCTTTTATAAAATAAAAAATAAATATCATTTTTAAAAGTATGATGTCAAATGGGACTTTAGGTTTACACACCCAAATAAATTTTCCAAAACATTTAAAATCACTTCTAAAACCATGAGGAACACCACTTCCCCAAGAATTTACTAAAAATCCTTTCCACATTTTAGGAAAACATGCAACTTTATAAAACATGCCAAACGAGCCATTATGTAAAACGTTTCCCAACACATGCTTCAAATTCCAAATGGAATACCTTTTGAATATTTAATTTTAATCCATCTTTAGAAATCACATAAGGGAAATAATAACATTTTGAAACCAAAAGTCATTTAAGGAACCAAGGTTTAAGGAAGAACACCATCTTCAAGTGCGATCTTCATTTTAGGTCACATCCATGTGTGCACCTAGTACACCCATGGATGTGCCAGCATCCAATGACACGCTCTAAAATTCAGGGAAACTCCAAAAAACCCATGTTCATAAAAAATCACTATTTGATTTCAAACCAAATCCAATAACTCACACTATTTACAAAACACAAATAATCCCTTTAAAACCCATGAGAGCCTTTCCAAAACATTTCACCACAACCCTCAATCCATAAGATCACCAAATAACACATATAAGGTAAAAATAAAAAATAAAAAATGCTACAAAAACACAATTAAGGCTAAAAACTTCTCAAAATACCCAATTTCACTTTAAAGAACACATGGAATTTCAAAAAACACCATAGGTGCATATAAACCTAGACATGTTTCAAGGATTACTTTGAAAACCCATTTTTAACAAATTGAACCAATTCCAAAATACTATAATAAGTTAAACAAGGGTTCTATATAGGTGTTAATCAAGTTTATAAATTTATTTAAAGTTCCAAGCATCAAAGGAAATTCATTAGGAATGAAGAACATGGAAAAACCTACCTCGGTGGTGTGCGAACTCAACAAAACCTTTGGAGAGGAGAGATCTAAGCCCTACAAACCATTCACACACCCTAGATCCAAAGGAAAACGAACCAAACATAAAACCTATCCATTAGGGTTTTTTTCATGGGAGGAAACCCTAAATAAAACTAATAAATAGAGATAGGGAAGAGAGGAGATGAGGAAAGGGAAGGATTCGATGAAGAAACCATGAAGAATCATTAACCTTTAGTGATAAATCTCCCAAAAAGTGGCCCAAAACTATAGAGAACATGGGGGATTTAGTATATACCCAATATTTATGGCTTTAAATGAAATTTGGAATAAACTAAATCAGATTTTTAGATTAAAATTTATTAACCCTGTAATGGGTTTCACGGTTTTGCTACACAGTTTTGTAAACCGTGTGACTACTACTGGAAAAATTCTACAATTTTGTAGGTTTAAGTTGAACAGTTTGGGAAAACCATGCTCAAACAATGCGACCTAGAAAATTGGGAAAAAACCCCTCAAATGGAACCCCAAACACTAGGTAATCCCACAAAATGATCCTTGAATTATTTAAACATAATATAGTGACACCGTGGGTGTTACAAACTCTCCACCATGCAATTTTATCCCCGTAACATTCACAATAACCATTAATAGGGTTAAAAGAAAACCAAAACCACAAAACCACAAAGACTTTTGTGGGAAACTCAACCCAAAACTTAACCAAAAGATCCAACATTGAGAAATAAATAGAAAAATGAAAATCGTGGTCGGGGTGTGACATTGTGCATGGTGGCCAATCTAGATCTCAAAATATCCCACCGCCCTTGATGTGTCTTGATAATCATTCAACAATACATCAATTAATAGTGAAAATACTATCTACACCTTACATGCATTATATCCATACCAATGCAACATCAATAACCTACACAAAAAGGATAAGAACACATAATCAGAACTGGCACAACAAGAAGATACAACATGCAAGTAAAATCAGTAAAAAAGCATAACGAGTATAGAAGTACAAAACACAACATAAAAAATGAGTTAACTAGCATAACTATCACAACGTCACCAAGGTAGTATCCAACAAAACCTTTTTCTATGAACCGTACATCTATAATTACCATCCCAATAGGTGACTATAAGGTTCCTATTCTCCCATTCACATTGTCATAACAGTTTCAAAAGGAATGTGTAAAATTTTTAAGTTTGTAAAATAATTACAAGTTTCATAATAAATATCATTCTTTAACAAAAACATAGTTTAAAGACTCTTTAAAACCTTCATAGAGTTTGAAATCTAGGAAAATTATTTTGAAATCCTTTTATAAAAGTGATTTTAAAAAATCGTTATGAAACAATGTCACGTTATTAAACAAAACATGTTAAAAACTAGATAATTTTAGATTTAAAAAACAAAAAATGTTTCCTTTAATAAATAATTTTCTCTGAAGTTCCATTTTAAGAATTATTTTTAAAGAATAATCATTAAATATTTTTTCAATTTTCAAATACTTGAAAATTTTCATGAAACATTCCAGAAAATACTTTTTTAAAACCTGTTTTAAATCGAAAAATTGCTTGCAAAAAAAAACTTTCAAACAAAATTATTTAATTTGAAAGCCTTTTTGTTATCATAAGATGGATCATCAAAGGAGATAACATAAAAACTATAAACCAAGTCATGAAACCTCTAAGAAGTAACACTAGAGAAATATGCAGTGATCATTTCATATATATAAAAAGTCACAAAATATTTTATCAATTCACGTTCAATAAACCATTTTAAGAAAAATACTGGTTACTTCCGGTGTAAAAAAATTTAACCATGAAAAATTATTTCCAATGAAAAAAATTCAACTCGTGTGAACCTTAATTTACTGCCATATTTATTTCCATTATGTTCCAAGGATAATTGTTTTACTAAAAACATTCTATTAACAATAAATCATGGTCAATTAATTTTAAAAAAGCTGAAAACCACAGTCAAAATGGTGCAGATTTTTAGCAAGCTCACATGATCGATAACCTAGAAATTATAAGTAATACATGATAGTTTAAACATTCCAATAGACTATTCATTTTAACAAATCCACAATTTTACATGTTATACTACTTATTATATTAAACATTCTTTACTAACTACATATATAACATGGGATAATGGATGTTATTATTTTTAACATATCATGACATCGACTAGGGAAATAACAACTCAAAATTATGGAATAATCTTTTTATAACAATAAGAAATATGAACCAAAATTCCAAATCATTAAATTAAAATCAACACATAAAATTTCATGAGAGTTTTAAAATGTAAGGCTAAAACCAAAAAAACTAAATCATGTGTAAACATTGTCTACAACATAGTCATATCAGTAATAATTAAGTAAGTAGGGAAGAAAATATATAAATATGCCTTGATTACTCATTCTAAAATTGTTAACATTATCCTAAAATAGAATGGATTCTAATTACCATATAATCAATTACTTATAATTAGAGCCACCACTAGTTTAATTTCTGGTTCCATACCATTTCCATGTCCCTTAAGATTATAAAAAACTAGGGATACATAAAAACTAATTAAAACTAACATAACTCATAAAGTAAATACTATCATTAATTAACAAACAACATAGATCCAAATCATATTTTACTCTGATCAAAAATCCAATTCTTAGAAACTATTAGTTTTAGAATAATCATGGGAAACCAATTTTAGAAAATAGAGTGACCATGATTCCATTTACCAAATTATAACCAAACAAATATCATATGGATGATGAAATCCTAGTGGAAATTATCTTTAATAATTCATGATACACAACTCCTATTGGCTAAACCTACAATGATGAGGTGATGATTTGACTAGAAATTCTTAACAACACTTTTCATACATGAACATCCTGGTGAGTTTAAGTTTAGTATAAAGTGGTTAGGTATGTATTTTTATACTTATATTTTAAGTCAAAAAACATCCTATCTTTATGCCTACCATCCCGAATGACTTATAGATCAAACCAAACTTATACCACACATAGCACCCCAATCCAACCCATTGGCTGGGGAAGGACCAAAGTGATAATGACCTTAGGTGGAGTCCCCTAGATATCAAAGGTCAACAATAAACACCAAGTGATTTATTAAATCATAGGGATGATTTTCCCTTAAGTAAAAAACCTATAATAGATATAAATAACGAGATAAAGTATGATACATGATATAAAACCTGGATAAATCCCAATAGCATAACAAGATGATAATCAGAGCTGTAACAGAAGATGATATATAATAAAAGTCTACAGTAGTGACAGAACCAAAGCCATTAAGTTAACTTAAGGCATTAAAGTGGAACCATGATGGCTCTACTACAATCCAAAACCCAAGCCCCAAATCCCAAATGAAATGGCTGCAACATCAAGATGTTCATACCAGAAAAGTATATGAAGTCTCACCTCACATGTATCATGGTAAACAAGGTCTAAATACACACTAAATTTCATATGCGGGGGGTGAGTACATCAACTCAATAGTAAATCCACCAGATGCTTCCCACACATGCCACTAAGAAAAAGAACTGGTTGGCTTATAATAAGTATATATATATATATCAAACTAGAAGAATATGAAAGGGAAAAAAAGATAAATGTATGATAATAGTGAAAATAATCACACTATAAAGGTCTCCCATTTGATGAATGTAAATCTATGAAACTCACACATCCAATATATGTCCTATCAAAGCATTCCCACTGAATATCCCATACTCACAAGTGGTACTCGTCCCTTTAGACCCAAGCTATTGGTTATCAATAAAATTCCTTGAGTCCAAATTGGCCCTGTGATTACATCTAGCTAGATGAGGCCCTTTCCCCATGCACTATGAACTCACATCATACCATGACAATGTTCACACACTCAAAAAATTATTTAAAATAGTTTCTCATTTAAACCTTTATCAAACATGTTGTGGGAGATTCCTGCAACCTTTATTTTCAAATTCCATAAAACAAGGGGTTTTCCAAAATCAAATTTTTAGAAGTTAAATTCAAAAAAAAACATTTTGATTTAGAAAATTAAATTCATATAGTTCTAGAAATATTATATTGGGAGAGGATCCACCGACCTCAAATAATATTACCAAGGTAAAAAAGACAACATTCCCTCATAGATCTAGGTTCTCACATTCCTCCTATGATGGATTACAACCATATCCACATCAAAGCATTACCTGACCACTAGATATGGGCATGATAACAATGGTATAGGGTTCATACCAAGATAAAGAAAGAAGGTTTATAAGGAAAAAGATAAAAAAACATAAAATTTGATTTCCAAGGTTAAACTTTTTAAGATCTAGTGAAATTGGCCTCTCGAAGGAATGGAATCCCCAAAATCACCCAATGGAGGCATGAAGTTTGAGAGGAACAAATGATATTTAATGAGTACTAAAAGGGAGATGAAATAAATTACTTAGGCTATTACATACATCATTTATGGTGTGACATAGGGATTCATGCTATGAACTTTTTAATTCCTACATCTGAAAAAATTCATAGAGACTCAACCTTAAAATACAAAAACTCCTTCAAGTTTTGAATACTTATTCATGTCATGAACTATATTTTTTACCAAGATTCTAGCTTTAAAAAAATTTCCTCCTCTTAAAAACTCTCATTGTTCTATAAAAATGTTCAATAACTTAAATAAACATCATAAAATAGGAACATGCCTCAAAACTTGTGGTGTTATAAACACCTCATGGATATGGTGTGTGGACGGGTTCGTTTCAGTAATTCAAAATAAATTCCAAGGCCATGCTATGTGGATAGGTTCATTTTAGGAAGTAAAATATTGACATATCAAGCATATAGATTGATGGAATGAGTATGAAACCTACTTTATGAGATATCGAGATAGAGAGATCATATTACATGGTAAGCATTCATATGTGTTTTTCAGCACTGTGAAATTAATTTCTTCTACTTGGGTAAATTTTTGTGTTACTAGATGCTTATATTAGACTTTATGATAGCATATTGAATGAAACTAAAGAAGAATCCTATAGGATCATACACTTAGTGTTTTCATTTATCTTAGTTAGATATTAATTATATTTAATATTTTAAATAAATATTATTTTCTATAAAAATAAATAATATTTATTCATTATTTTATGGATTGAAAATATTAAATAAACATTTATTCACCATATAATGAATATAATATTTATTTATTTATTAAATGAATAATATTTATTTAAATTTTTATTTAGGGTTGAATAAATACTCAGGAGGATGAGTGGACCAAGTATTGAGCTCGGTGATAAATATTTACTTACTAGACTATAAAATAATATTTATCATTGTGAGGGTTATCAAATGACATAATGAAAAATAATTATAATTTTATTTTACATAGAATGAGGCACTTTATGGGTTTAATATATTTTTATGAGCCTATGTGTAATTAAGAAACATTTTAACCCCAACCCTAGGCTGATAAATAGCTATTTAAAAATATTTTAGATAAAAACCATTGTAGATATAAACCATTATAGATAAAAAACCCTATAAATAAAATCCATTATAGATTCAATCCATTATAGATACAAACCATTGTAGATATAATTTTTCATAGAAAAAATTGTTGTTAACAACATTACCTAACTAGATAATTCTCTCCCAATGAATAATTTCTCTAGAGTTTTCCCTCAAGATCGATAAAACTTCTTCATTCTATTTTCCTATTAAGATTGGGAAGAACAAGTGAGATTCCTTCAAGCCTGAAGGAACATGAAGTGATCACGGAGAACAACACAAGACAATCGATCGACCATGCTAGTACCCAATGTTTCATCAACATTGTTTGGAGATTGAAGGAACAAGTGTGGATCATCTCTATAGGGGCTTTTCCATGGGTCCTCACGATCCAATGAAGATACACCAAAGGAGGTTTTAAATATAAACTCAATTAATGAAGAAAGAAATATTGTGTTTTAAATTAATAATAAATTTAATGTGAAAGGTCCTCTTGGTTTTGACACCCCCTTTTCAATTTCATCAGAAAATATCATTGACCATATCATCATATGTCATATACATTGCATTTTATTAGTTTAATCTAACTAAATATGGGTTATTCCATGATCCAATAGGTTCTTCTACTATGTCAGGAAACTTCAAGTGATATTAAAGTTCTCACATTTAAATTTATAATTAGTTATTAATTTTTTATCATTTACATGTTTAAAAGTTAGTTTTCATATATATAAATTCATTCTTATAATATTATTATTGAGATATATTTTTCCTATATTCATTTACCACTCATAAAACCCAGATCCTATAAATAATAAACAAATGACATTAAAATAACCCATTTGGAGGTGAAATTTATTATTTATGGATAGTATAGGAGTACACAACGTGTAGATCGAAGGTACATGTCATGTATCATAGTATGTTTCACCAGGATGAACCACATATTTCATGGTTGGTCATGTAATAAATGCATGCAGATGTATTAAATACACGCCACATGTTAACCAGAACTTTATGGTGCATGACTTGATGGACTACACACCATATAACTAGTTTACATGTTTTGCAGTATACATCTTTTTGTGATAAAAAACACATAGTCAAATACATGTAATGTATTAATTACACGATGTGTAAGGATTGGAATCCATGTAATAAGGAGGTTTCACAATGTTTACCAACTATAAATTCCATGTAATTTGGAAATATTCACACATATGTACATGTACAGTCCCTAGGCATGTATCACAGACATAAAATGAGTAAGATACATGACATACAGATGGGTTTACACGCTATGTATCCAACTAATTTATGTGTAAAATTAGAAATTAATTTATTACCCCATTAAAACTCATCATTATATGTCAATGTTTCATTTATTAATAGTACACACTATATGATGTGTTTTATATGATATTAAATAATGAATTTATTTTGGCATAATATTCAAAACTATAAGTTGTATGTATCCATTACATACTATAAACTCCATGTGTATTAAATTAATAGCCACAACACAATTTTCATGTGTTCTATGTTTCATTTATTGATAATAGAATCCATGAAAATACATCATATATTCTGTACATGATATGTCATGTGAGTGCATTGTACGAAACAAGGACTATACTGAGTAATTCGAATAGGTACACACCGAGTTACTTCCAAGTACAATATGTGTACTTATTTTATTAAATTTTAAATAAATTTTATTTATTTATTTATTTTAAATCAAAGTGGATAGGTATCTCTGGGATATATTGCAAGGAGATTAAAATAAAATGTATAAATTGAATAATAAGATAATTAATCAAATTAATTTGAGAATGTTTTATCTTAATGAAGAAAAAATTGAAATGATTTATAGCAAGTTATTTTAAATATATAGTCATTACATGTATGATACTAATCATGAGATTAGACTGTACTAATGTATGTGTCAATTTAATTTAATTTAATATTAATTACATGAATTTTTTAATTATTTTTTATTTAATTAAATATTATAGTCGTCATTTCATCCCTCCATCCATTATGTAGGACTTTCATATCCAATTTTTTTATATAATATCTATGTAAATAATCCTTTGGTTCCCCTCACATATGTGTGAGTATACAATATATGTAATGGATGGATTATAAAGGTGCATAGAGGCATTTCAATATAGAGTTGAGGTGAAACCAACCCAAGTGATACATAAGATGACATGTTAAATACTACAACTGATTCCTAGAACGACACAAGGAGTTTTTACCCTAGGCTCATAGGTTGATTTATTATATTATCAATAAATCAACCAATAGATAAGATTATAATAAAGTCATTTATTTATTTTATTCCTGTATTTTTTAAGGTTTATTTTATGGATTCCAAACTGCGATAACATATAAGTAAATGTATTAACATACAAAGATGGATTTAAAATAAATATATTACAAATAAATGTTTTATCGGCACACATTTAACCACTTAAGTAAAATACACTTAATATTAACAAGACATGTAAAAGATAAAATAAGAAAATTTATGCATAATGTTTAAAATACCTCAATCTAATATTAATTTATACTATACCTTTGATTATATGATTTAAGATGTAATAATAGTTAAATTGTTGGTTCAGCCTCCATTAGGGTCAATTTTAATTATCGATAAATCTTAAAAAATATAGTTAGTTGACATAACCAAATTTGTATTGGGTTTAATGACATTAGTTTGTCCAATAAAAAATTAGTGGCAAGTGTTGAGGAAATCCAAAATAAGGATTTTAGGATTGGGGAGTCCACTCAATGAATTAAGGAGATGCAAGTCCACAGTTGGTAATACCACCTACCTAAATAATTTCTTATAATTTTAATGGCCTCTCTCGGGATTAGAATAAGGGAAATATAGATCCTTTCTATTCAAATGTTCTCATCATAGGACATTATAAGTCCAATGGTGAGGGATATTGGGACTTGATAAAATTTTGAGATACTAATAATAAAAAGATAATTATTATGTCTCACATAATTAGTAATAAAATAAAGTAATAATAATTTACTTTAATAATGTTGTAGTAAAATGAAAATTTATTTACCATGTTATCGATACAATCAATTCTAAAGAAAGATCATCTCCTTACTAGCATTAACTTCTAGGAATGGTATAGGTGCTTTCACATTATATTACAGCATGAATGAAAGCATTATGTGATAGAATACCTAATCCTTGATTTGACTAATAAGGAGGTGAGTTATGAGGAGTTCACTATCTATGAAAAACTCTTAAATAATGCACTAGATTTTTAATGGTTGGTATTATTATCATTGTAAAATGAGTTCATGAAGTCACATGAGAATATGTATACCTATAGTATAGTAAAGCATATCCATGATATTTATCATGATAGATCTATACAGGAACAATTTGAGATCTCCAAGGCACTCTTCACAAGTAATATTAGATAAGGTGCACCAATTGGTCCTTGTGTAGTCAAATTGATCATCTATATTGAGTGTTTATAGATTATATGGTTTTCACTACCCAGTGTGTAAGATCCCAAGTTTTCCTATGAGGTATGAATATTTATAATTTTAGTTTAATCACTTATTTTTGGCCTAGTGTGAGTTCCCAATGATATCACAGGTATTTTGAGGGGTGTTTGAGGCTTATTCAGGGCTCAAACCCATACTTTGTTGGAAAAATCAGTTGAGCTGCATGATTAGTAGAAATCGTTTGACCTAGGACACATGATTAGAAGTAACTATGTGGGGATGGAAAGAGGGTAGAAATAGGAAACATGGTTTGAGTAAAAAATGAAACTAGTGCCACATGTTTGTGTGGGGGATCTGTACTTTTTAGTAGAGATGAAAAGCACAGTTTGTGCACGATTTCCCAAACTGTGTGAATTAATAGTGTGATGTCCCCCTTGAGGCAGAGAAGGGAACATAGTTTGTGTATGGTTTGTCCAACTATGCGGTCAAACCATGCAACCCAGTAATTTCATGAAAAATGACCTTTTTACCCTTAATGAGTTTATCTATTTAAACCCTATCTTATTTTTACTTTCTCTAGTGTGTAGGGAGTTTTTTTCCTCCCATTGATCTCATCCCCCATCGAGCTAGTTTCCTTGATAATTCCACTATCCGGACTCGGATCAAACATTTTTGGTCTCGTTGGATCCATGCTGGTAAGTTATTCATTCATCTTATGTTGTTCTTCATTTGCATTCATATTGAAGAAGTTTGTATTCATATTGAAGAAGTTATTTAAGTGTAAGATAATATCACCTATTTCCAAAAAAAATATTTGTTCTTATTTTTTCTACAAATCTGGACCGAATTAGAGATCGATACTAGATAAGTGTTCTACCACATGTATATAGTAGGTGGTCTATACCTTTCCCTCATGGTTTGGTGTTTTCTATTCCTTGTTTCAGTGGTTCCTCAAGATTAACTTTCCAGTTTTTCCCCTAAAATTAATTGAATTAAATGAATTGAATGATTTTGAACCTGATTAGGTTGTACAATTAGTGACTTTTATGGTTGGAGGTTGTTATCCCCAACCAAGGCCACCCATGAGGTGTACCCTTGTATCCTCCCATGTTATACCACCTCATTGGGTGCGTGTGAGTTCTCCAATTTTATTGGGATCCTTAATGAGACTTTTTGAATTGCGTAAGGTTGTGACCACCATGTTTTACCTATTCAATTGTAAATAGAAGGAATGAATTGAATTGAATTGAATTGAATTGAGAAGTTTGTTTCATCCTTTTCAAGTTATTGCATATGTTTAAAATGGAGAAAAGATTTATATGGAAATTTTTAAATGGGTTGGAAGAACTCATGGATTGTTAATGGTTATAAAATAATTGATGAATTGATAATTATAGTGGATTCCTTATATGAGATCTTTGGATCCCAATTCCATTGGATTTCATGGAAATTTTTAATCCATGGATCATGATTATAATAGTGGATGCATCAGACATTTCTACTCCTTGGATCCTAATTCCATAGGATGCCAAGGTAATTTCTACCCTTTGGATTTGGATTTCTTGGAATTTCATTGGACATTCTCTATAACACCAGAGACTTTTATGTTATATAAATTATCAAAGAAATCTTTTACTACACACAACACTTGCTTGGCTTGCTTTACATGAAATCGTGACCTTCCTCGATAGCTTGCGTCGTACGCAATACCGAGTTTCACTAAACAACGATGTGCTAGTAAAATATTATTAAAACTAGCCGTTATGAATAGTAATAACCACTTTTTAAAATTTTATAAATTTTATTTTTCAAAATGGACTTCATTTTTGGATTCAGAATATCGAAATTAGCCTAGGGAGAATTTTTGCTATTTTTATGAAAACTTTCAATTTTTGATGAATAGTGAAACCACTAAGTGGTAGTTAAAAAAACTGAATTTTTCATAAAACTTAATTTTACCGCTTCGATGAGTGGAATTTAAAAAATCTGAGAGAAATGGTTGATGTTAGTAAGTAAAATTTGGTTCAATGAGATGAAAATAATTTTTTGGTGAATAGTAACTTTTTACTTTTTTACCATGGTTAAAAGTAAATAGGGTAATTAAGGGTAAAAATGATATTATTATTACCCTAAAACATGTCCTAATTCTATTGGATAAGTTTAATTCGACCAAAACAACCTTGGGAATTAAATATGACCATTTAGTCCCACTTGGATTAGATTAGGACATTTATTATTAATTTATTTAAAGAAGGGTTAAAATAGTTAAAATCAAAGTTTAATAAGAAAATAATTTTTAATATAGGGTTATACATAAGATTAATTCGACTATAAATATTCATTATAAATCTAAAAAGATTTCCTACATAATGATATTTTATTTGTAATTTTTAGACTTTAAATAAGTTAATTTATTTATGACACAAATATGATGCAGTAATTATCTTATTAATGAAATATTGACATAATTGATGTTATAAATACCCAAATAAATGTAATTTGAGACTTCTTATGAATACCACTAATTTTCTAAGTTAATATGACATGTTATTATTGATTTAATTAACTTTTTTAAAAATAATAATTCTATTATGATTTTCACAAAAATCAATTACTAAATACTGTCAAAATTGACATAAAATAGTTTTTTCAAAAAATATATTATATATTACTAATTGTTATTTTATTACTAAAAATATAAGGTTCGGAAAAATGACTTAGATAAGGTTATATATATTAATAATAAACAACTTGGGGTTCGTTTGGCTGCTTATAGAAAGTTTATTAACCTTATAGTATAAGAACACAAGAAGACACGGTAAAAGTAAAATTATTTAACTTAATGTTAAATCTAAATGATAAGGTTAAAATAGGAACCTAAACTTGTCTAAATTCTATTGGATGAGAGGATTTCGACACATCCCCACCTTATCTTCTAAATAAATCAATTTGGATCTATTTAAAACCGAATTTGGCTTTATAATAAAATAATATTTTTAGTTTTTCCAAAGGAGCCCCTCTCCACCCTTATAAAAGGGCACCTACTCCCCCTCTTCCTCACACCACTTTGAGCCTTCAAGCTCGGCCAAAACCTACCCATTTATCCTCTACACTTCCCTAGAAACATCCTATAGGTCCTGGTCTTCTTCAAAGACCAATTTTAGTGCCCTAAAAGGAGATCTCAAAGAGGCGTTTCAAAGAAGAGGTAATGTCCGTTACCAATTCTTTCAACTTTATTTCTTTTTCCACTTCTTCTTCTTTAGTTGTTTCATTATGAAGTAATAAAATCAGTATCACTCATATAAGGATATTTTATTATAAGTATTAAACAACCCTATTTAACCATCTATCCATCCTACGGAAAAAGAAATCACCGCGCGTGCGTACGTACGGAATACCGTCTCCACGCCGTGGTGTAATCTATTTTCCACCACCACCTTACTTGGATGGGTATAATGGTGTAAATAATGAATATATATGACTATTGTAAAGTGATATTGATTCTGAAATAGTATACATACACTCCAATACAATTCCACGATCATGGGAACGATATCATCGCTCGTGCGTACGTACGGAATACCGTCTCCATGATGTGATGTGACTCGTTCTACATGATATTCATTGCATAATGATTATATAAATGAATTGATTGAATAAATATGATATATATTACACTAATAATATTATGTAAATTAAGTATCTATAACCTAAAAATAAGGATAATAATTTATTCGACAAAACACGCATAAGAACAAAAAGTAATAAACACCCGAATAAACAAGTAGTAATGAAATATTACTAATAAGAAGCTAAGAATATGACCATATATGATATAATAAAAATAATTATGATTCTGGAATAAGTCAATAACATTATTTAAATCATTATACAGGAGGTTCAGTCACTTATGAAGCAAATCGGACCTAAGGTAAGGGAAAATATCACAATCTCATTTTTATCCGAGATTGTTTATACTTTGAAATTTATTGGGGTGTATTTTATCATCCACATACATGTTTCCTCAATATGTAATATTATTTCCATCCACCTAAAATTGTTTAAATCCCATTTTACCCTTTGGTGAGTTTTTAGTAAAAGATATGAAAGGAATCTTTTGTCGTTTTTTGTACGAGGTACTTTTTTGACTTTTCCGACAAAAGTACGAGAAGAATGTTTTTTTAACTTATACGACATGAATGGATTTTTAAAACATTATTTCCAAGAAGCTTCCTTTACAATTTTTCAAGTTTATTTTTAATCAACTTCTTTTAGTTTAAAATTGTATGACATGCTAAGAAAGGAAAAATGTTTTTGAAGTAGAAAGGATATTTTCCTAAAGAATGGAGTTCAAGAGTTTTATCAAAATTATTTTCCATCTAAGATAATATAGGGTTCTATTTCTATCCCTATTATTACATGGATTTGATTATGTTGTGATGGAAATATTTTTATTAATTCCTTTATCTTATATGAATTGTTTTATGATGTCACGATGTTTAAGATTCCCATTTTTATTACATGGGTTATGCTATGATGTATGGTTTATGATTTTGTGGCACACATAAGAATGGTATCATTATGAGATGGGTGGGACCTATATCTCCCTCCAATGAATTGGGTAAAGATTTTATATCTCATGAGATAGACATGGCTGGAACGGCAGGTTAAACTGGTTCAGTGAAACAGGACAGAAACGAGGAGTGAACTCAGTTCAGAAATGGACTTTGTCCACTAAGATAGTCTTGGAAATGAGTCTTGACTAATAAGAAATAATTCTCTATGATTATGTGTATATGCCAAAAAGTTTCATGTTTTAAGTTATGATTATTGGGATTACATTTCACTACTATTATTTATCCCATGTTATGAAATTATGATTTCTTTTGCAGGTAAAGATTTCCAAAAGTTATGTTCTTATGTATATGATGTGATTGATATTTCTTTTGTTTACCCTTACTGAGCATTTGAGCTCACCCTTTTGTATGTTTTATTTCCCCAGGTCAGGAAGAAGGTTATTAAGTAGGATATTCCAAAAAGGGACTCTAGATATGATGAAATAAATGGGAGGCAAAGTAGATGCTTTATGAACCAGTTGTTTATGTTTCCCAGTTTCTAAAGATTCTATACCTATACGGTCCTTTCCTGGTTTTGTTATATGTTGTAATAAGTGTGCTTCAATTCTGAAGTAATAACAATGTATGTAAAGTATGGGTTGGTATCAGAGGAAAGGTATACTCAACCTTTGGAAACTAGGATGTGAAAGCCTTAGTAAGAACCCTAAGGATAAGTCTAAGCATAGAACACAATCTTAGTGTTTTAGAAATGGCCATGAATAACCTTGGATAAGACCTTAAGTGTGAAATTTTATTCTTGATTATGTGGTTTTCCTATTATAATTAGTGTTTCTCACACTATTCTTCTTGGTTTTAGTCAATGGCTGGAACCCGAAGGAACGGTGTTAATGCGGAATGTGACGGGCAATGCAATGATTGTCCCCCTGAGCAACCAAACGTTATGGGAGCTGGAATGAAAAATCTTGTAGCCATGCTCACACAACTTTCTCAAGCTATGAATCATGCAGGACATCCAAATGAGCAAAGGAAGGAGCAACATTCTGTTGAATCCTTCATGAGACATCGTCCACCTTCATTTAGCAGGTCTATTGATCCATTAGTTGCTGAACAATGGATTAGTACTACTGAAAAGATATTTTTAGTTATTCAATGTTTTGAACATGATAAAGTCATCTTAGCAGTGTATCGTTTGGAAGGTGATGCTGATCAATGGTGGAATATTATTAAGAATACGAGGCAAAGGGATGAAATTGAGTCCATGGAATGGGACGAGTTCAAGAACTTATTTTTCAATAAGTAATTCCCTCGTATTCTCCAAAAAAAGATGGAGAAAGAGTTTCTTGAACTGAAGCAAAAGGATGATGAATCTGTTGGTACCTATGAAGCAAATTTTACTAGACTTGCAAGGTACGCTTCTGGTATTATTATCCAACCTAAGAGTAAGATCGATCGATTCTTTAGTGGCTTAAAACCAAGTCTTCGAAGGGAGTTATCCATAAGGGACTTCAATAGCTACGAGGAAATCGTTCGATGTGCTCTCAAAGTCGAGATGGAGATTGGAGTAACCCATCAGTCATATGGGTTTGATAAGAAGAGGAAAATGGAATTCAAAGGAAAATCCAAAGAGCACATTGAAAAGAATATGAGCTTTCCTTTATGCTCAAAGTGTGGAAAGAAACATGGAGGGAGTTGTCTTAAAGGGACAAGTAAATGTTTCAAATGTGGAAAGGAAGTTCATCAGGCATTTGAATGCCGCAATGATGGGAAGAAGATGTCTAATGATGCAAACAAAGGAAGGGATACACAGAATGAACCTACTACACTTCAATGTTTCAAGTGCAAGGAGATGGGGCATTATGCCAATCAATGCCCAAATCCAAGGGTTGATGATGATGGTCGACGTCAACAAACTCTTAAGGCTAAAGATAAAGGAAAGTCACATGAAATTTCTATCAGTGATGTGGAGTATGATAACGATGTGGTGAAAGGTACACTTACCATCCACTCTAAAGTATAAAATGTTTTATTTGATTCTGGATCCACCCACTCCTTTATTTATGAAGAATTTTCTAAGGATATCACCGTATTAACTCAACAATTAGATGTTGAGTTAGCTGTGACAACCCCTAATGGCACAACAGTCGCATCAAAAGTTTATAATTCTTCTCCGATTGAAGTTTGTGGGAAAGTGCTTCCTGTAAATCTTGTGATCCTTCCTATAGTGGAATTTTATGTGATTCTTGGCATGGATTGGATTTATTTATATGGAGCTCATATCAATTGCCAAAGAACGGAAGTCACATTTCATATTCCAGATCAATCTATGATCGTCTATCGATGCAAGGATGAACATAACCTTCCAGTGTAAATTTCTTCTATCTTATGGGTCTTGATTCCACTAAATGAATGTTATTTATCTCAAATGGTTGGTGAGAAACTCATCATTAAGAATATTCCCATTGTACGGGAGTTTGACGATGTCTTTCCGGAGGAATTTCCGGGTCTTCCACCAAATCGTGATGTTGAGTTTTCAATAGAACTCGTATCGGGTGCTTTACCTATTTAAAAGACACCTTATAGAATGGATCCAATTGAGTTGTAGGAATTGAAGAAGCAAATCCAAGAGAATCTTGATAAGGGATTCATACGCCCTAGTGCATCACCTTGGGGAGCACCTGTTCTGTTTGTTAAGAATAAAGATGGATCAATGAGACTCTGCATTGATTATCGAGAACTTAACAAGATCACTATCAAGAACAAATATCCTCTCCCACGCATTGATGACTTATTTGACCAACTACGCGGAGCTCAATACTTTTCCAAGATTGATCTTCATTCAGGGTATCATCAATTAAGAGTCAAAAGGGAGGATATACCAAATACGGCTTTCCGTACGAGGTATAGACACTATGAATTTATAGTGATGCCATTTGGTCTTACTAATGCCCTTGCTATCTTCATGGATCTGATGAATAGAGTCTTTAGAGACTATCTTGATCAGTTTGTGGTAGTCTTTATAGACAATATTCTTGTCTATTCAAAGAGCAAGGAAGAACATGAAGATCACTTGAGAATTATATTAAAGACCCTGAGAAAAGAGAAGCTTTATGCCAAATTTACCAAGTGTGAATTTTGGCTTCAAAAAGTTTCATTTTTGGGTCACATAATCTCAAAAGAGGGGATATCTGTGGATCCAGCAAAAACAGAGTTTATCGAAAGATGGTAGAGACCAACAACAGTAACTGAGATCTGAAGTTTTCTTGGTTTGGCTGGATATTATCGACGTTTTGTGAATGATTTTTCACAATTATCTAATCCACTCACCAAGTTGACTCGGAAAGGAGTTAAGTTTGTTTGGACGGAGGAATGTAAAGAGAATTTCAAGGAGTTGAAAAGAAGGTTATCCAGTGCACCTGTGCTCACACTGCCTTGTATTGGAGAAAGGTTTTTGATCTACAGTGATGCATCCAAGAAGGTATTGGGGTGTGTTCTTATGCAAAATTATATGGTGATAGCTTATGCCTCATGACAATTGAAAATACATGAGCAAAATTACCCAACTCATGATTTGGAGTTAGCTGCGGTAATCTTTGCATTAATGATTTGGAGGCATTATCTTTATGGAGAAAGGTGTGACATTTATACTGATCATAAAAGTTTAAAGTATATTTTCACACAAAAGGAGCTGAATATGCGCCAAAGAAGATGGTTGGATCTGATTAAGGAGTACGACTGCTCAATCCATTACCACCATGGGAAAGAAAACAAGGTGGCGGATGCATTAAGTCGACAAGACCATGCCAGTTTATCCATGATGAGGATCACAAAAGATCCAATATTTATGGATTTAAAAATGATGGATCTTGTAATTATAATGAAAGTGGAAAAATCGTATCTTTCTCAAATGAATGTTCAACCATCTATACATGTGAAGATTAAAGAGGCACAGAAAGAAGATGTTGAGTTACAAAAGAAAGTGAGAAATGTTCCTGAATTCAACCTTGATTGTGATGGGATAATAAAGTTCAGGAATCGGGTTTGTGTTCCTCCCATCCCCAAATTAAAGAAGGATCTGCTGGATGAGGCTCATAGTTCTTCATTCTCTATTCATCCTGGAAGCACGAAGATGTATAGGGACCTGAAAGAGTACTTCTGGTGGGATGGCATGAAAAGAGATGTTGCTGAATATGTCTCTCGATGCTTGGTTTGTCAGCAAGTTAAAGCTGAGAGACATAAGTCTAAGGGGATGTTACAACCATTACCCATACCCGAATGGAAATGGGAAAACATCACTATGGACTTTGTCACAGGACTTCCTAAAACATCCAAAGGCAATAATGCTATCTGGGTCATAGTTGATCGTCTTACAAAGTCTGCACAATTCATCGCTATTAGAGAGGATTTCTCTCTGGATCAGCTTGCCATGATATATGTGAAGGAAGTGGTAAGATTTCACGGAGTACCACTTTCTATTATATCTGATCGGGATCCGAGGTTTAACTCAAAGTTCTGGCAAAGTCTTCAGCATACTCTGTATACAGAGTTGAGTTTCAGCACTGCTTATCATCCTCAGACAGACGGTCAGTCTGAGAGAACAATTCAAACACTAGAAGATATGTTGAGAGCTTGCTCTATGGATTTCAAAGGTGGTTGGGATCAACACCTACCTTTGGTGGAATTTTCTTATAATAATAGCTTTCACTCCAGTATTCAGATGGCTCCTTATGAAGCTCTCTATAGAAAGAAATGTAGGACTCCAACTTGCTGGGATGAAGTTGGGGAAAGAAAGCTATTAGGACCAGATCTCGTTGATGAAATGGCAGAAAAGGACAGATCTATTCAACAACACATAAGATCAGCTCAGAGTCGACAGAAAAGTTATGCCGACAACCGAAGAAAAGACCTAGAGTTTTAAGTGGGTGATAAAGTGTTCTTACGAATATCTCCCTGGAAGAGGGTCATGAGATTTGGAAAGAAGGGGAAGTTGAGCCCTAGATATATCGGTCCTTTCGAAATACTGGATCGTGTTGGGAAGGTAGCTTACCGATTGGCGCTTCCACCAAATCTCTCTCAAGTTCACAATGTGTTCCATGTATCTCTCCTGAGAAAGTACATACTTGATCCTTCACATGTACTCAGCTCAGAAGTTGTACCGCTGGAGAAAGAACTTTCTTATGAAGAACAGCAGATAGAGATTCTGGATCGTAGCGAAAAAGTCCTACAAAACAAGACCACTCGATTGGTGAAAGTTTTATGGAAGAACCACCAATTAGAAGAAGCTACACGGGAGCTTGAGGATATGATGAGGGAGAGGTATCCTCATCTGTTTGTTACAAAGTGACGAATTTCGAGGGCGAAATTCATTTTAAGGGGGGTAGAATGTAACACTCGAGACTTTTATGTTATATAAATCATCAAATGAATATTTTACTACACACAACACTTTCTTGGCTTGCTTTACATGAAATCGCGACCTTCCTCGATAGCTTGCGTCGTACGCAATACCGAGTTTCACTAAACAACGATATGCTATTAAAATATTATTAAAACTAGTCATTATGAATAGTAATAACCACTTTTTGAAATTTTATAAATTTTATTTTTCAAAATGGACTTCATTTTTGGATTCGGAATATCGAAATTAGCCTAGGGTGAAATTTTGGTATTTTTCTGAAAACTTTCAATTTTTGATGAATAGTGAAACCACTAAGTGGTAGTTAAAAAAACTGAATTTTTCATAAAACTTAATTTTACCGCTTCTGTCAGTGGAATTTCAAAAATCCGAGAGAAACGGTTGATGTAAGTAAGTAAAATGTGGTTCAATGAGATGAAAATAATTTTTGGTGAATAGTAACTTTTTACTTTTTTACCACGGTTAAAAGTAAATAGGGTAATTAAGGGTAAAAATGATATTATTATTACCCTAACACAAGTAATAATTCTATTGGATAAGTTTAATTATACCAAAAACAACCTTAGGAATAAAATATGACCATTTAGGCCCACATGGATTAGATTAGGACATTTATTATTAATTTATTTGAAGAAGGGTTAAAATAGTTAAAATCAAAGTTTAATAAGAAAATAATTTTTAATATTAGGTTATACATAAGATAAATTAGACTATAAATATTCATTATAAAGCTAAAAATATTTCATACATAATGATATTTTATTTGTAATTTTTAGACTTTAAATAAGTTAATTTATTTATGACACAAAGATGATGCAGTAATTATCTTATTAATGAAATATTGACATAATTGATGTTATAAATACCCAAATAAATGTAATTTGAGACTTTTTATGAATTAAACTAATTTTATAAGTTAATATGACATGTTATTATTGATTTAATTAACTTTATTTTAAATAATCATTCTGTTATGATTTTCACAAAAATCAATTACTAAATAGTGTCAAAATTGACATAAAATAGTTTTAAAAAAATATTATATTATTAATTGTTATTTTATTTATAAAAATCTAAGGATCGGACAAATGACTTATATAAGGTTATATATATTAATAATAAACAACTTGGGGTTCGTTTGGCTGCTTATATAAAGTTTATTAACCTTATAGTATAAGAACACAAGAAGACACGGTAAAAGTAAAATTATTTAACTTAATGTTAAATCTAAATGATAAGGTTAAAATAGGAACCTAAACTTGTCTAAATTCTATTGGATGAGAGTATTTCGACCCATACCCACCTTAGATTCTAAATAAATCAATTTGGAGCTATTTAAAACCGAATTTGGCTTTATAATAATATAATATTTTTAGTTTTTCCAAAGGAGCCCCTCTCCTCCCTTATAAAAGGGCACCTCCTCCCCCTCTTCCTCACACCACTTTGAGCCTTCAATCTCGGCCAACCCCTGAACATTTCTCCTCTCCACTTCCCTAGAAACATCCTAGAGGTCCTGGTCTTCTTCAAAGACCAATTTTAGTGCCCTAAAAGGAGACTCAAAAAGGCGTTTCAAAGAAGAGGTAATGTCCGTTACCAATTCTTTCAAATTTATTTCTTCTTCCACTTCTTCTTATTTAGTTGTTTAATTATGAAGTAATAACATCATTATCACTCATATACTTATATGTTATTATAAGTATGAAACAACCCTATTTCACCATCTATCCATCCTACGGAAAACGAAATCACCGCGCGTGCGTACGTACGGAATACCGTCTCCACGCCGTGGTGTAATCTATTTTCCACCACCACCTTACTTGGATGGGTATAATGGTGTAAATAATGACTATATATGACTATTTTAAAGTGATATTTATTCTGAAATATTATACGTACACTCCAATACAATTCCACGATCATGGGAACGATATCATCGCTCATGCGTACGTACGGAATACCGTCTCCACGATGTGATGCGACTCGTTCTACATGATCTTCATTGCATAATGATTATATAAATGAATTGAGTGAATAAATATGATATATATTACACTAATAACATTCTGTAAATGAAGTATCTATAACCTAAAAAGAAGGATAAGAATTTATTCGACAAAACACGCATAAGAACAAAAAGTAATAAACACCCGAATAAACAAGTAGTAATGAAATATTACTAATAAGAAGCTAAGAATATGAACATATATGATATCATAAAAATAAGTATGATTCTGGAATAATTCAATAACATTATTTAAATCATTATACAGGAGGTTCAGATACTTACGAAGAAAATCAGACCTAAGGTAAGGGAAAATATCGCAATCTCATTTTTATCCGATATTGTTTATACTTTGAAATTTACTGTGGTGTATTTTATCATACACATCCATGTTTACTAAATATGAAATATTATTTCCATCCACCTACAATTGTTTAAATCCCATTTTACCCTTCGGTGACTTTTTAGTAAAAGATATGAAAGGAATCTTTTGTCGTTTTTCGTACGAGGTACTTTTTTTACTTTTCCGAAAAAAGTACGAGAAGAATGTTTTTTTTAAATTATACGGCATGAATGTATTTTTAAAACATTATTTCCAAGAAGCTTCCTTTAAAAGTTTTCAAGTTTATTTTTAATCAACTTCTTTTAGTTTAAAATTGTATGACATGCTAAGAAAGGAAAAATGTTTTTGAAGTAGAAAGGATATTTTCCTCAAGAATGGAGTTCAAGAGTTTTATCAAAATTATTTTCCATATAAGATAATATAGGGTTCTGTTTCTATCCCTATTATTACATGGAGTTGATTATGTTGTGATGGAAATATTTTTATGAATTCCTTTATCTTATATGAATTGTTTTATGATGTCACGATGTTTAAGATTCCCATTTTTATTACATGGGTTATGCTATGATGTATGGTTTATGATTTTGTGGCACACATAAGAATGGTATAATTATGAGATGGGTGGGACCTATATCTCCCTCCAATGCATTGGGTAAAGATTTTATATCTCGTGAGATAGACATGGCTGGAACGGCTGGTTAAACCGGTTTAGTGAAACAGGACTGAAATGAGGAGTGAACTCGGTTCATAAATGGAATTTGTCCACTAAGATAGTCTTGGCAATGAGTCTTGAATAATAAGAAATTATTCTCTATGATTATGTGTGTATGCCACAAAGTTTCATGTTTTAATTTATGATTATTGGGATTACATTTCACTACTACGATTTATCTCATGTTATGAAATTATGATTTCTTTTGCAGGTTAAGATTTCCAAAAGTTATGTTCTTATGTATATGATGTGATTGATATTTCTTTTGTTTACCCTTACTGAGAATTTGAGCTCAACCTTTTGTATGTTTTATTTACCCAGGCCAGGAAGAAGGTTATTAAGTAGGACATTCCAAAAAGGGACTCTAGATATGATGAAATAAATGGGAGGCAAAGTAGATTCTTTATGAACGATTTGTTTATGTTTCCCAGTTTCTAAAGACTCTATACCTATACGGTCCTTTCATGGTTTTGTTATATGTTGTAATAAGTGTGCTTCAATTCTGAAGTAATAACAATGTATGTAAAGTATGGGTTGTTATATTCTCTATTGACATGATCCATGGAATCTGCCCAAGTCTTTACTGAGTTTCCATCGAGATTCTCTTGGGACTCAACGGGGATACCTTGTTCTTATATACCTTGGATTTGGACCTTTGTGGTCTGACAATAGATTACATGGAATAGGCCGTTTTGATTGTTATACACTTTATTACATGGAATGGTTGTTGTGGATATTTATCTATGCTTTAAATATGGCCCTGGTATAGGTATCATATTTCAGTTGTTAGAATGGAAGATATCACACTTATTTATTTATGATTTATATTTTCCCTTGTTTATGGTAGCTTGAGTATTGTTCATAGGGTTCCATATTTTCCTGGATGATATCACTTCAATATTTGACAATTACTTTTATTATTATTATACAGGTGATATACTGCACACTACTTCATTGTTTTCACACAAACTAGACACATTATAAACACCATTGGTGGTGGACTACTTTGTGTCATCTCACGCCCTATTCGAACCACCATTGGGTACCCATATAGACTTCATGGATGTAGGTAGGTATTGGGGAAAGTTCCCACTATATGATGCTTGACTTATTCATTGTTTAAGAGAAGGGGAGAATAAGACCGATCTAGGATCGTGATGCTATTTGGAGATAGTTCTTTTAGGACTTTTTTTATTTTTGATACATGTATAGTATGGGATGCCTATTTCCATGTATTGATTACTATTTTGAATAGAGACTTCACATGGTCATCATATTGGGCATGAAACTTCTTTTGGATTATTTATTATTACATTCATCTAGATGATTTATCTTCTATTAGGGATTTATATTATGATTCCTCTATTGATCGATATGTTTACACTGCTTCATTACACTCTTACATGAGATAATAGTCTCCCCATATACACACCCTAGGCCCTCACTAATAGTCATAAGCCTTTAGAGTATGGGGAGGCATGCTTGAGGCCATGTGACCCCCCGGTTCGGGGCACCATTTAGTGGAACTAGGGTTATGACATTACAAAGTGGTATCAAATCATTTTATTTTATGGATTCTTTACTATTTTAAGATAATAGACAGGAGAGTAGGAATGAGTTGGAATTTGGTAATAATTTGTGCATGAGAGTAGTTAACCCACATACAGAAAAAATCAAAATTATTTGGAATATAAATTATTGTTTTTTGAACTTGGCCTATTATGGTTGATTTAATTCCATCATTGGGTGACACACTTGATGTATAATGTTCCTTATGATTATGGATTTTATTTTTTCCTGGTGAGAGGAGGGTATTATATATCATTAATTATTTTTATTCACCTATTAGAATTCACATTCCATGAATTATACCATGTCATATAGGATGCATTTCTTGACTGAATGACATTATTATGTGTGCCTTGAGCGATATACCTATTTTTCGATAAATGATTTATATAGGAAATTGAGAAACAAAATTAGTACTCAGATTGCCTATAATAACCTAAATAGTGTTTTCCTACATAAGCAATAACAGACACCCTAAGAAACCAGTTATGGCACATTGAGTATTAATCACATGGACTGGAACATGTTATGGTTTGGATTATGTGGATGCCACACTTTGATTTATAAATTATATGGTCCAATATGGATCAAAAGTGGTGACCCATTTGGTTCAACCATTTCAAGAGAATTATAAAAAAAATATGAATTTAAATAAAAATAAAATTGTTTAATAAATAACTTGATCTTGACCTGGATTTAGAGTGGTCAGTAGGCAATTTCTCTAGTGCTTCTTACATTTGTTTCTATTACCAAGTCCTAGATTTAGGAGTAGACAGAGGGGTGTAGCTTGTTTATAATAAGGATTTTACATGTTCTATGCTTTAAACTATGATCTTTAAATTTTCAATCATTCCTAAGGTGTGTGCTTGGCATTATAGAGGCATACCACCACGATGACCTCTAGTCGTATTCCAGGAGGGTGGTGAAGATCATGCTCCAAAGGTGGTGGACCCTAGGATACCTATAGATCCTCCTATTATTCCACTTGTATCACTAGTATTTTTATCAAAAATAGTTTCTGTGGAAAAATTCCATGAGGGTTTTTTATGTTTCATGCAGACCATCCAGGGAACACCATAACCTACCACATCTATGGAAGAGTTGATACATGTGTTTTGGTAGTAACATCCTCCCATGTTTTTGGGGGATAGTGGTCCATAGGATACTAAGATGCAGCTTGAAAATATATTTTCTATTTTCAATCATCTTAAGAAACATCCTGAGAGAAGATTAAATCTCACAACATATATGCTTCGGGGAGCAGCTAAGAACTAGTGGGATTTTTTGAACCAGACTGATACACTCTGAGATATGGTTTAGAGGGATTTCCAATCATGGTTTTATGATTGATTTTTTTGAGAAACCCTGAGAGATTAAATGGCTAGTGAGTTTATTCATCTAGAGTAGGGAGCTATGAATGTTATAGAGTATTCAACATACTTTACAGGGCTTTAGTGTTTTGTGCCAATTTATCATGATAATGATCCATCACGGGAGAGACGCTTCAAGGAAGGTCTAAAGTATGTCGTTCAATCAGAGGTCAATGTGTTTTGGTTGACTACTATTACTGAAATAGTGAATTAGGTGTTGATTACTAAACATAACCTGAGGGAATATAGGGGAACAAATTAGGGAAGTTTAGCCTCTCGACCCAGTGGTTCAGAAATATCTAGAAGGAAGCATTGTTTTGAGGCTTATCGTGAGGAGAGTTCTAGCCAGGCTGTGAGTACTAGTAGTGTTGTATTCTATCATCAGTGTGGGGGATGAGGAAATATAAGTAATCGATGTACTAGAGACCCAGTCAAGTGCCGAGATTGTGGTAGTATGGGTCATATACAACATTTTTGCTGGAACTTCTCTTCAGCGGTCATTAGAAGAGGATAGACTCTAAATCTAGGTTTAGGAGTGGTATTTATAGCTCCACATCAGGCTAGGATCTAGAGTAGTGTCGATCATTCAGGCCAAGGTGGTAGTCATGGCCGAGGCATCCAGACACTAGTTTCAGTATGACAAAAGAGTGATCCTGCTATAGGTAGTGAGGTTATTTCATAATACCATGGTTCAGTACATATATATTATGTACAAACTACCCTTTATGAGAAGAGATTCAGACCATATATGGTCATAGGTATGATCTTAGAAGCCTATACTCTAGTATCTACTATTTTTGATATAATTGCATCACATTCTTTCATATGTTTACCTGTTGTGGAGAGCATCGGGCTCGTTGTTAAATTTTCTAATGGCCTTATGACCTTGTATACTCTATTGGGGATCATAATGGAGGGTGTACACTAATACAGGAAGTTCCCCTTGAGATTTGTGGGTGTCACTTCATGTGGGATCTTTTTTTCCTTGAGATGACATGGTTCGATGTCATACTCGGGATGGACTGGATAGTTTCTTATCAATACCATGTTGATTTCTATCAGTGTAGAGTGACCTTCATATCACCACAGGGAAAAATTATTATTAATAATGGTGAATAGGATGTCCAAGAAAGATGAACTGGACTGGGACATCATGGGCTAGGTGAAATGATAGCCCAGATTGCTAGTTGATATCTAGATGATTAGGGAATGCATCAAGAAAATTTTCATCTAGTGGTTAATTGTTTTGGGGAAATTTTCCTAGATGATTTTTTTGGTTTAACTCATTAGATATATTTATATTTTCCTATCAAGCTAGTTCTATGAGCTTTAATGGTATCCATTCCTCCTTACATGATGGCTACTACGGAATTACGGGAGCTCAAAAGATAGCTAGAGAATTTATAAATAAAGGGATTTATATGACCCAGTACTTATCTGTGGGGTTATCTAGTCCTTTTTTCAAAAAAGGTGGATGGAAACCTTTGGATATGTGGGTATTATTGAAAATTGAACTATTTTACAGTTAAGAACTAGTATTATTTTTCCACTGATAGATGACCTTTTCGATAAACTTTGAGGAGCTTGAGTTTCCTCAACAATTTATTTGAGTTTGATATATCATATGGTATGTTTTCAACCTAAAAACATACCTCATAAAGTTTTTCATAGTAGGTATAGTCTATATGTGTATCTGGTCATGTTGTTCAGTCTCATGAACACACCAACAGTTTTCATGGTGATGATGAACCGAGTTTTCCATCCTTATCTATATTTTTTTAGTGGTATTCATGGATGATATCTTGGTTTATTCTCACAATTTACTTGACCATGACAAATATCTTGAGATCCTTTTGGATACACTAAGAGTGCATCATTTATATGCTAATCTCACAAAGTTCCACTTTTGGATGGATAAGATTCAATTCCTAGGTCATATTATCTTAGATATAGGAGTATCAATTGACCTAGAGAATGTGAGAGATATAGTTTCATAGGAGTTTCCTAATAAGATATTTGATATACAGAGTTTCTTAGGGATATATTGATATTACAGTCAATTCATACAAATCTTCTTATGATTAGAATAACCTCTTATGGGCTTGACTAATAATGGTATTAAGTTTATATGGTCAGATACCTATGAGACAACCTTTCAATAGTAGAAAGGGAGACTGAATTAAGCGCCAATATTGACTCTACTAGAGTTGGTCATGAGCTACATTGTGTATTATGATGCATCTGGTATCATTTTTGGTGTATTTCTGATATAGGAAGAGCTATTCATGGTGGTCAGTTGAGGCACCATGAGATGAATAACCTGCCACATGATCTCAAGTTAACTATTGTTGTTCATGCATTATGTTTTTGGAGGTATTATTTACTAGGAGATCATTTTTTGGTGTACGTGGACCACAAAATACTCAAGTATATATTTACATATCATGACTTGAATTTGAGGGAAAAAAATTTGTTGAATACCTATAGTCTTTTGATTTTGAGCTTTCCTACATGCCTAGAAAGGAAAATTCTATTGCCAATGCATAGAGTAGGAGGAATCAGATACATGCTATTTAGGAGGACAATAGTGAGTGGAAACTTATGGAATTATTCTAAGAGATACACTTGGAAGTTCGGGATGGCTAAGGGTAGAATTTTCTCTCATCATTAGCAGTGAATTCCACTCTTATGGATAGAGTGACGATGAGACAATTATCTGATGCTGAGGGCCTAGTCTCATGGGAGAGTGTGGAAGGTGAGGACCCACCTCTTAGTTGGACTATAAGAGGGGATGAAATTATTTGTATTCATGGTCACGTTTGGGTTCCAACATAAATACCCAAGGATTTGATGAGGGAGTTTCATGCTTAAGCGTGGGTAGTACATCCCAACTTTACCAAGATGTACTATGACTTGCATTGCTAGTATTGGTAGCCAAGTATGAAATGAAATGTGGCTGGTTTTTCATGAGGTGTTCCACCTATCTGTAGGTGAAGTCGTAAAACCAACGACCATCTTGGATTTTACAATAGTTAACTATTACCAAGTGGAAATGGGATGATGTTGTGATGAATTTCATGACTCTATTTCCAAGGTCACCTCATTGTAGTGATATTGTGTGGGTTGTTATGGACATGCTCAAGAAGGTCTATCATTTCCTTTTGATTAGGAAGACATTCTCAGTAAATGGGTTTGGGAGATTGTATATCTGTGAGATTGTAAACCTTCATAGGATTACTCAATCCATGGTATTGGATAGGGACTCCTGATTTACATCTAGATTCTGGTAGATATTACAATGGTCATGGGGTACACAGGCGTTTCTGAATGTAACATACCACCCTTAGACTGATGGCTAGTCAGAGGCCACTATACAAGTTCTGGAGGACATGCCTAGAGAATTTATCCTTAATTTTGGGGGATATTGAGAGAGGAATATACCCCTGTCTGAGTTCTAATATAACAATAGATATCAAGTGACTATACAGATGACACCTTATTAGGATTTGTATAGAAGGACATGTCAATTATCCTTATTCTAGTTATAGGTAGGAGAGGCATATTTACTCAAACCTTGTATAATTTGGGAGAATTTGGAGTAGTTCTAGTTAATTTAGGAGAATATGGGTACTATATAGTCTATACATAAATCCTATATTGATCTTCATCAATGAACACTAGAGTTCATGGTTAGGGATTGGGTCTTTTACATGTCTCACTGAGGCTGGGACATAGATATATTAATAGACAAGGTAAGCTTTCACTATGACATGTTTGGCCATTAGATATTCTAAAAAGATCCAGGTTGGTAACCTATCAGTTGCATTTACCTTAGAGGTATTGAGGCATGCACGACATCCTCCACATATCTCAGCTGCACTGTTATCACTCAGACCCATCTCATACTCTATAGCCAAATTAATTTGACCTATATATAGATGTGTCCTTCAAAGAGAATTATATTCCTATACTTGATAGGAGCACAAAGGTTATTTAAAGCCACTTATTTCCTCTAGTATGGGGTTATGGTATTATGACCATTTATAGGATGAGACTTGGGAGTGGGAGGCCGATGTATGTGCTCAATGTCCAAAGTTATTCTCAGGTGATTCTTAACCACCCTTGGAAGGGAAATTTGAGGAAAAATTTATTTAATGGGGGAATATTGTAAGATATCAGGTTTTACTATGAGGTAAAAATCTTTTTAATTTTAGTTTAATCCCTTTTTTTCCTAGTGTGAGTGCCTAATGAGGCCACAAGAGTTTTGGCGGTGTATTGGGCTTGTTTGGGGCTTGGAACCCCATTTTTTATAAAAATCAGTTGGGCCACATGGTTAGTAGAAAATATGTGACCCATGAAGAATGGTTATGAGGAACCGTGTAAGGATGGATAAAAGGTAGTAGAAGAATGAACAATTTGAGGAAATTATGTAACCAATGATGCATGCCCATGCGGGGGATCTACTATTTTTAGAAGAGGTGAAAATCACAGTTTGCATATGGTTTCCAAAACCGTGTTCATAAACAATGTGATGTCCCTTTGAGGCATAGAAGGGAACATTATTGACACAAGGTTTGGGAAACCATGTGGGAAAACCGTGAGACCCAGTAATTTGAGGCAAAATGGCCTTTTCCCCTTAATGAGTTAATTTGTTTAAACCCTCTCTTATTTTTTCTTTTCTCCAACATTTAGAGAGATTTTTTCCTCTCATTATTTGTTTGTCTTCATATTGAATAAGTTAATTAGTTTTAATCTAATATTCCCTATTTCTAGTATTTTCATCCGTTACTCATTTTTCTATCAATTTGAACCGAATCAGAGATCAATACTAGACGAGTGTTCTACCACGTGTATACAACAGTTTGTATATACCATTAACTCAAGTTTTTTTTTGTTTTTTATACCCTATTACATTTGTTCTACACGCCAAAATTTTCAATGTTTCCCCTAAAATTAATTTAATGCTTGAATTTAATGAATTATAACCTGATTATATTTCCCACTTAGTTCCTTTTATGGTTATAGGTTGTTATCCCCAACCTAGGAAACCCATGGGGTGTTCCCTTGTATCTAACCATGTTATACCACTCTGTTGGGTGCGTGTGAGATCTCTAATTTTAGTGGGAGCCTTAATGAGAATTTTTAAATTGTTTAAAGTTGTGATAACCTTGTTTTACCTATTCATTTGTAAATAGAAGGAATGAATTGAATTGAATTGATAGGAGAAGGTTTTTTCATCCTTTTCATGTTACTGCATATGTTTAAAATGGAGAAATGATTTATATGGTAATTATTGAAGGGTTGGAAGAACTCTTGGATTTTGAATAGTTATGAAATGATTGATGAATTGATAATGGTAGTGGATTCCTTTTATGGGATCCTTGGATTCTGATTCCATTGGATTCCATAGACATTTCTACTCCATGGATCTTGATTATGGTAGTGGATGCCTTGAACATTTATAATCCTTTGATCCTGATTCCATAGGATTCCAAAGTCATTGTTATCCCTTGGATCCTGCTTGCTTGGACTCTCATTGGACTTGCTCCTTGGACTCCACCCAAGTCTTTACTGAGTTTCCATCGAGATACTCTTGGGACTCAATGAGCATGCCTTGGTCTTCTATACCATATATCTTTCCATTCATGGTCTGACACTGGATTACACATCATATGCCATTGTGGATGTTATGAACTTGATTACATGACATGGATGTTGTGGATATTTCTATATGCTTTATAGATATCCCTAGTATGGGAATTAGATTTTAGTTGTTAGATTGGATGGTATCACACTTGTTTATTTATGCTTTATAGCTACCCATTTTTTTGGGAACTTGACTATTATTCATAGGGATCCATGTTTGGTAGGACAAGATCACTTATGTATTTGACACTTACTTTTATTATTGTTATATCTATGATATACTGCACCCTACTTCATTTTTTACACACAGACTGGTCTCATTATAAACATCGTTGGTTGTGTCTTACTGAGTGTTATCTCGCACCATGTTTGGTCCACCGTTAGGTACCCAGACAGACTTCAAAGATGCAAGTAGAGACCGGGACAGGTTTCCACTATATTATGCATGACTTGTTCATTACTTTGGAGAAGGGGAGAAAATGACTGATCTAGGCTTGTGATGCTATCTAGAGATAATTATTTTGGGTCTTTTTGTATTTTTGATACATATATAGTACAAGATGCATGTTTCCATGTATTTTCTTCCATTTTGTATATAGACTTGACATGATTATTATATTGGGTATAAAACTTCTTTTGGATTATTTATTATTAAAGTATTCTAGATGATTTATCTTCTATTAGTGATTTATATTATGCTTTAGTTATTGATTGATATGTTTATGTCACTGCATTACACTTTGACATGAGGTCATAGTCACTCCATAGACACACCCTAGGACATAACTGATATTCAGTAGCCTTTGGCTTATGGGGAGGCATATTTGAGACCATGTGACCCATCGGCGCATGGAACTATTTAGTGGCACCTGGGTTGGGATGTTACATGGTGAATTTCACACTGATCTCATTCTTACATCACTCCCTCAAACCTTCTCCAGATTTGTTATAAAATTCAATGTAAACAACATTGAGAAATCTCTCCCAGATCTCCTCACTATTTTTTACAAGTAGATAATGTCATGAATCATGATAATCCTTTTTTTAAAAAAAGGCAAGAAAGAAAGTCTCAAATAAATAAGGAAAATTACAAGAGTCTGAAGGAGGGAAATTTACATTTATCTCTATTAAGTAAAACGAGCAAATCCTCATCAAGCGTGGTCAAATGTACTCCAGAGGCTTCAGAAATACCTTTATTTTCAAGTCTTTCAGCAAGAGAGTTAGCTTCATGGTAGACATGAGTGATTATAAAGATCCTAGAGGCAAGAATGTCAAGGAATTTGATCCATTTCAAGGTAAGTTTCCAGGCAAGGTGAATCTAATTTTTTCGAACAGCATGCACAATAGTAGAGGAATAACTTTCGAACCAGATATTATTCCAATTTCTTTGGTGAGCCATTTCCACTACATTTATAAGAGCCATAATCTCAGCTTCAAGGGAACTGACATGACCACAAGAGCCGTAAGAACCTTCAATCAAGTCACTATTGTGGTCTCGGAAAAGAAATCCATAGCCAGCTGGTCCAGGATTACCCTTTGAGGCACCATCAAGATTTCATTTGATCCAACCTACAAAGGGAGGGATCCAAAAAATTTCTATAGGACCAGGATGCTATTTGCTTCTCATGTGGAAAGAAAGGTAATTATAAGAGAAACTATAACAAAATGAAGTAGAATTTTCTCTTTCAAGTATATTCATCAAATATAATTCTTTTTCTTTGGTATTAAATATAATGTGTTTTACATATGTGTATTAAAAAATAGGAACCAAGTCATTACAAAAAATTAATAGAAGAAATATGTGTTCTCTAAAAGTTGAAGAAGGGTGATTCTTAGATTATTATAGAGCAGTTCATGGATTCTTTCTTGACTGATGGTTTAAAGTTGAACTATTGTTTAGTATTATTAACAAAACATTTATCTCAGTGCCTATTTGGACACAACAGGGAATTATTTCATAATAGAATAGATTTTGTTATGGTATTTTCATACTCAATTAAGAGTTTTGTAATTCTTGAAACATAGATATTTTAAATTGGAAATCAATGATGAATATAAATATAAGACTAAGAATACCTCATTGTGGAAATATTATTATTTTTCAAGTAAAATTGATAGTATTGGACAATTTTATATCTAGAAGAGTGTTTTAGTATCTTTTGAGATAAGATACTAGATATTCTGAAAAACTTGTGATTAAATTTTTAATAAATAAACCTTTAAGAATAAATGTATGCCACAAAGTTACTAGATATGGTTGTGAAAAAATGCATGATCTATTCTAAAGTCCTAACTAAGAGGTAAGTTCATATAAATTATGTGATTTATTTAAAATATTTTAGGAGTGATCAGTGAAGAAATGAAAACTCTTATAAACTGATACAAGAACCCTCTGGTTGGATTATCAAAATAAATCATAAATAAATATTCATAGATTATTAATATGTGGAGTGAAGGTAGTCCTAAACTCACATTACCTTGTAAGCTAAATTTTTTATGGTAGTAAAAGGGGATTGATGAAATGTCTTATATGTATTACAAATATTCCATAATTTCTTCCAAAGAATATTTCACAAAAATAAAAATAATTACTAACTATATACCAACTAAATTAACTAATGTATATTATATTAACTAAAATATAATAAATAAAACATCAGTTACAGTTAATTGTGTTCAATGGGAATCATTTTTTAAAAGTTGACTTCAGCTACAAAATAACATCAAGGAACACTAAATTCATATTTATTATTTATCTTATAGACACTTTAGATATTCCCTTATTACTCCATACCATATATATTTATATAATAAGGATGCAAATATCTTTTGAGATAGTGAGACCATGTAAGAATTAAACAAAATATGGGCTCTGGAGGCACGTGAGTTGGCATATAAAAAAAGACTTCACTAAGATTAGTGAGTAGAGTGGTTCCAAAGATATATTCTATAAGAAAAATTAAGACAATATAATTGGTTTATATTCACCATGATTGGAACAATTTATATTATTAATTATGAATAATTAATCCTATAATGAAACAGTAAATAGAAACATGCTAAGATTGATAAGTGTTTAGGAATTCAGTAATGGAATCCATATACCAAAATTTAGGGGCAATGTATTTTGTATGTTTCCAAACTTGATACTGCCAGTGATAATATAAGAGAAACTATAAATTGATGGTACAAGTTTTTTCCAATAAGTCATGATTGAATATTAACAAATGTGTAATACATAGTATATGAAAAAAATATTTACTTCAATTTTCAGGCTAAAATCCATTTGAATTCTACTTGTCATGGAAATGTTCTATGATCATTATATTGGTCAGTTGGGTGTTAAGGCTAGTTTTCTTAATATAGACTTTTTGGAATATGTATATATGACATAACAAAAATGGGTTGGTGACACAATTGGATGCTAATAAAGTATTCATGTTTCATGTATTCTACTTCATAGAATGTTCACTTAGAATTAAATAGGTCCATTTATTTTCAAGAGGTTAGTGGGAGAACTATAGTTTTCTAGGATAAATGTGACATCTCGTCACTAGTTCATAGGTATTCCTAATCCCCTGTTTTGATTATCCCACTATTGGGTGCTGTCTTGGGTGGTTTCTAGAATTTTTGGAGGTAATTTAGAGCTTCCTTGAAATTTTAGAAGGGACTAAGTTGTAGAGGGATTAAGATATGTTGTGGAGTGGGAGGTTGTAGAATAGTGTACAACGGGATAGATTTGGATGGTTTTTCCAAATTTATCACCCCTGCGGCATGGTGTCTTTGGATACACCATAACCTTGCCCTCGGAGAATAGGATCTGGTGAGGTATGCAATGTGGATTCTGAAGGCCAGTTGGTTGTAGGTGACTGAGGTGTGGACAAGGGGATATATGGTGTTGTCCATCCTATATCATCTCATCATGTGCTATGGTGGGGGAACACTATGTTGTAGCATGGAAGGCTGTGACATGATCTGAGAGGATGTGTTATGGTCTTCTATTTAACAACTTTCCTATAAATACCCAAACCCCATTCGAACTATCACTTATTCTAACTTTATTAATCAAACTTTAGGCACCCAAGAGATATTTTTGAATTCCATGAATCCCCTATTTGATCAAGATCAACCATGGTATTTGGGAGAGAAATACTTGGTGTTTTCACTCTACCCTTGAGGTAGGTATCACTATACAAAGGTTATAATTATTGAATAACTTGATGTTCTTATTCAATTACTTTAATTGTGATAATAAAAGGGTGGATTTGAAATTTAAGTGGATTTTTTTTCATGACATCTACATTTTTTAAGTGGATTGTCTTTGTAAAATAAATTTTTTAAAGTTATTTTCTTTAAAAACAGTTTTGGACACACTATGTGTGGATGAAATGCGTTAAAGGTAGTTTTTCATTAAAAATGGGTTTTCAAGATTGGAAGTGGAGATTCATCACTATGAAAAATGATTTATAAATTGTGAGAAAGGTTTTGAAATGGTTTTTGGTAAGCATGGAATATTAGGGACCTTGGGTGCATCGAGATATAGACTTGTCACTTTAGTGTGTGTAATGACATTAGAGGTTTTGTGATATTGAAAGACCATTATGGGACTAAAAATAGATTTTATCCAATTTATGCCAGGTATAGGCTTCCTTAGTATATATTCCCATATTTTAGAGCTCAAATGGTGTGCTTTTTTAGTTATATGCTTGGTTTATTACATGATGGTATATTTCATGGTTGGATTGCTCATTTTTTTATCTTTCAATGTATCCATGGATGGTTTTTATTATGATAAAATGATTTATTATATAAACTTTTCATATTCCTTATTGTGAGAATATGAAATGATTTTTTGAGAAATAAAAGGATGTTTTTTCCAAAATGTTTTATCTTCTGAAAAGTCTTTATAAACTTGTTTTTTTAAGCCAAAACTAATGTTTTCTTAATATTAGACTTGGTATAGATTCTTTGTTAAAATCCTACTATGATTTTTTATCACACAATACTTTTTTATTTGGGGATTTTTTTTGTTTTTCAGGACTCGGGTAAGGGGAATGATGTCTTATAGTTTTGAAACTTCACTTGGATATCGATGCCTTCGACGTGGGTTAGTTTGGTGGTGACAGCTGGTCACATAGAGCTTTGGAGTTTGGATTGTATTATTTCACCTTTAAATTTATCCTTTTGGGATTGAATTTGTATATTTCATGGACATTTAATCTTTATTCTTTTAATTACTCTTTTGGTTTAATTTTTTTTGGTTATACACAAGACATGTTTGTTTCATTGTTGTTACACCTCACCATGTGGAAGACCTTCTTGGGTGAATTGTCTAGTTGAATTGGACTGGTTCATTAAAAAATGATATCAGAGTGAATACCAATATTGATGTGTTATAACAATGCTTGGGTGTTGTTTTGGGTCTTTGGTAGATAAGAGTTAGGACTATCAGAATTCAGATAGTAAGCGGGAGGGTTCTTGGCTAGCTCACTTCCGTGTCTGAAATCGAGTTACCATGGGTGGTCATGAATTTTTATGAAGTTTGAGACATGGTGTTTGAGTTTATTTGAATGAACTATATGTGGGGTTTATTTAAATAGAACATTACTTCTTAAAGTGTTTCCTTTCATTCCTAGAATTAATAAATTCTTTAAATTATTACTTTTTAAAGGCATTGATATGGATTCCTAAAGAAGTATTATGATTTGGTTGTTCATAATATGATTGGTTATGGTATTGTGTTCATTATACAATTACTCCAAGAATATATCTTATTAATCTGAGATAGGAATCTGTGAGACAAGTTCTATAGGTTTATTTAGTGGAACCTATAATATACACCATTCAGGGTATGGGTTAGGCTGTTATTGGGCATTAAGGAAGAGTGGTGGATTGTGGCTAGAAATTCACTTAGAAAAATCCACCCATATTTTGTGGTGAAAAAGGAACCTAGGAATTTGAGAATTGCATTAAGAAGATTGAAAGGATATTCCATTTTTTAACTCCTTAGGACTCTAAGTTGGTTTTTTACATGTACATGATTGAGGGATTAGGAAGGTGATGGTGGGATTCTATTTGAAAAGACAAGTTTTATGAGGATCTTACATGGGATTACTTTAAGAAAAATATTCAATTAGAAGTTTTATCCTAAAATGTTGCTTGGGGTGAAGACCCATAAATTTCTAACCTTAGAGAAATGGGAGAGTATGCTTTTGAATCATTCCACCCATTTCACTGAGTTAGTGCACTTAACATCCAAGGTTGTTAAAAATAAGTACCTAAAGGATCTGAGGTTCGAAATGGGTCTGAGGACTGATATTCCATTAACACTAATCATCTTATACCATATGAAATTTTTAGTGGTGGTTGACATGGAAACTTTGAATGAGGTAGACATAGTAAGAAAAATGGGCCTTGGTGGGGCTTTGGTTTTTGTAGTCATTAGCTAGGGTGTGTACTCTAGCCAAAAAAGGACACATAAGGGCACATAGTTTCCTTCAAGACTAGTTTCAGAAGATTTATCAAGATATTAGTAGGTTGTTTACTATCATTGTGGAGCTTATGGATATACCAAGATGAACTATACAGAGGATCTGAAGACTTTTCATCGTCATTTTCAAGCTATCCACCTCATTCATTTTTTTGAGAGTTTTTCCCATGGTAATAAGGATGGATACACTATCACCAAGGGTTTTTAGTTTTTTTCTAATGACTCCAAGGGTGGTGGATCTTATCCTCATGCCAAGGGGTATTTTCAAGCAGTAAAGAAATATCAAGAAGGAGTTGATACCAAATGTTTTTATACAATAGAGTATACATCATAGTAATTTGAGGTAAGGATGACTACTGTTAGAGGTATGATGTTTATTTTTACCTCTATGATATTATCTTTATTTGATATAAGTGTGACTCATTATTTTATATATTAAATTTTGGTTTATGTGTTGGGATTACATTTGGATATTATGTCGTTCCTATTGGATCTTTCCACACCTTTTGAAAAGAGGTCCAAACAAGGTTTCAAATGTCTCATATGTTGGGTGAAGATAACCAACTTCAAGATGGTGTGGGATTTCTTGGTTCTTGATCTTGATATCTTTGAAATGATCATTAGAATGGGTTGGACAATCAATGTTAGGCCCATATCAACTTTTATCGTCATTAGGTTCAAGTTATATCTCTCGATGGAGTCTCTCATGTCTTTTAGTGTGAATGATATTCTTGTTCTAGGAGATTGGGTTCTGTTGTACCTTTTTTGGAGTGATTCCAAGACAATTGTTAGAGGTGTTTCATGATACCATTAATCTTCATTTGATAATTCCACTTCCTATAGTGGTGAGTGTGTATCTTGAGGTCTTTCTTGAGGGTTTTTCTGAGTTACTTATGTTATTAATATTTTCATGATTATTATATACTCCCTTTACTGATTTTATATGAAATGTGCATAATTTGTGTGAAATATTAATGTTTTAATATTAAGTATATTTTTTGAGCATTTTTAGAAGTAGTCTAATTGAGTCAGTTTACTATTTTAATAATAACTATCACTATACTAATCCAAATTTTTTGGTTCTTGTTTTTTAGGATTCAACTTTAAATATAAAACATTTCTTTAGAAGGTACCATGATCCAATTCGTCCATTTGAAGGGTCATATGGTCCTCACAAACAAGACCAAAGAATCTATGAAGAAACTGTACTATTCATGAAGATTGATTTACTGGGCTAAATAAAGAAGTCCAAATTCAATTTTTTCTCCACCATAGTTTGGGGGACAATGTAAGGAGTCTTGGATAAACATTTCAATACCCAAATCAAAACACAAGGAGCCCAACATATGCCTTAAATTCCAGCCCACTATTCTGGATGAGAAATAAAATTAGTACAGTATTCATAACATATCTCATGATGTAAGAATCCAATCAAGATGATATTTTTTATTATGAAAGAGGAGATATAGGCGGACGACTTTTTTGAAGAAATAATTCGGTTTTTAAGGCATATTACTATTCAAAAACCCTTTCAAATTTTGGACTTCAAAAAGACTGGATTGAAATGGACAGATTAAAATTGTTTAATAAACCGGCCATAACTTTGGCTACATAAGTCCAAATGACTCCAAATTTTGTTATTAGTCTACCAAATTTATTATCTAAAACTTTTAATAAGTAGATTTCTCAAGATTCGGCTATCTGAATAGCCAACTTGGCGATTCAAGTGGAGGGACAGTTTTGGAATGCAAACAGCCCACATCCTTGGGCTATAAATACACCCCCTCCTCTCATTCCAAGAGGTTGGAATTTTAGAAGAGAGGATATCATATTGGCATGAACAAAGCCTTTACAAAGGAATGGTAGGACCTGCCATACTAAATTTTTCACTTGATAGACCTTTCCTTCTCTCTTTGTTTTCATGTACTTTTATGTTCTTCATTGTTGTAATTTTGTAAGTCCTTTCCATTGTAATTCTGTTTTAATGCAAGTTTTTTCTTAAATATATCTTATTCTCATCCACCTTATGTAGTATAATATTAATGTTCTTAAAATATTTTAAATATAGTTTAATCCCCTTCCCTTATTTTTCTTCCTCATTCAATTGAAAATCTGTTTTTAATTATCATCATTGTTCGTGTGTGTGTGTTCGACGTACCACTCTTTTCTAATCCCTTTATTTTTATTCTATTATTAATTTATCATCATAATTATTATAACCAGACTATTAAACACCCAAATGTATGAGTAAATAACTCATTGGGTTGAGTCAAAATTTAGGGATGTTAAGTGATTGAGATTATTTTCTAGATGAGTATTCGTTAATTTAACATTGTGTATGTTGGACTTAATATGTCATGAATTAATGACATATTTTGTTTAGAATGTGGTTTCCATGGATTATTGGAACCATAAATACACTACCATAAACAATTACTGATTGAGATTATAATTCTAGTTCAGTTAAGGCTTGGATTAAAGCTTTAACACGTAGGAATTCTAATCAACGTCAACTTGTGAAGTGGGTGTTAATTTAAATGCAATATAAATCATAGCTCAAGGATATCACAAGATTAACTCCCTAATAATAAACTCACCCCAATATTTATCAATTTGTTAAATCAATTGTAGTCAATCAATCATTTCAATTAAGATCTTCAAACAAACCCCCTAATCAAAATACAATCAACTAAAAACAAATGACTATTACAAAGTATCATCACCGACGATTCGACCAGAGTGATGCTATACACATTAGCAGAGCACCAGAACTTTGACCGGTCGATAGGAAAAAATCATCCGTGCATTTCAAATGGTTCCGTTTCCGGGGATGGGGATTTAAGTATTCATTATTTTCTCGTTATTGTAAAAAAAAGAAAAAATAAAAAAATAAAAAAAAAATTGAAAAAAAAACACAAAGAAAAACCCGTCTTCTCATAAAAATCATAAACTGAAAAAATAAAAAGAAAAACTCGTCTTCCTCTTTTAAAATCTCTCTGAATGCCCCGTAGCCTTCCAAACAATCCCTCGGATTTGTTTGACCCTGAAATTGAGCGAACACTTTTCCAACTTAGGAGGAACATAATAGATAATCAAATAATTCAAGAACCAGTCCTTGCCCAACCAATTGAATTAGATATGGCCAATCCTAGTGAACAAACCCTTAAAGAACATTTTTCCCTTGATATGAATTACCAACCTCTTGGTATTCAATATCCTAACATATAAGCTGACTTCGAACTCAAATCAGGTTTGATTCATCTTCTCCCTCATTTCCACTGGCTAGCTGGTGAGGATCCACATCTCCACCTTAAAGAGTTCCAAGTAGTGTGCTCTACCATGAAGCCTCAAAGGGTTTATGAAGAACAAATCAAACTTTTAGCATTCCCTTTATCCCTAGCTCACACTGCTAAGTCATGGCTCTACTACCTTCCTCCTGGTTCCATAACCACATGGAATGACATGAAGTGACTTTTCTTAGAGAAATTCTTTCCTACTTCTCGTACTGCTTCTATCTGAAAGGAAATAAGTGGTATCTGTCAGTTCCCAAGTGAATCACTCCATGAGTACTGGGATAGGTTCAAAAAGGTTGTGGAAACCTATCCACATCACCAAATCCCTGACCAACTCTTGATCCAATACTTCTATGAGGGATTATTGGCTATGGAGAGAACTCTCATTGATGCCTCAAGTAGTGGTGCTCTTGTTGATAAAACTCCTACAGCAGCAAGAGATATCATAAGTAACATGGCTGCAAACACACAACAATTCTATACTCAAGCACATGATCAAGTCAAACAATCCCAAGATAATAAATCAATTGAGCCGAACAAGATGACCGAGTGGAGGAGTGAACTTATAGGTCTTGTGTGACAACTATTTGTGGCTACCAAATCCCCAACCTCATCTTCTTCACAATCAATGTTTCCTGGACCTGTCAAAAATTGTGGAATCTGCAACTCTCCATCTCATTCAACTGACACATGTTTGAAACTTCAATAGGATAAATCTGATTCATCTGGACCAATTGATCTCAATGCAGCATATGTGCAGCGGAACACCAAACCTCAACTATCTGGTTAGTTTGTTAGAAACTTCCACCAACCTTACTCTGAGCCCTTCTCTTCTTCCTATAACCAAGGCCTTAGGTATGGTAATCTCATATCTCATCCCCCTCAATTCCCTCCTCAAAACCCAAACGAGTTTCAATATGGTCAAGGTGTTGGTAACTTCCAACAACCTTATCCTTTTATTCCTCAACCTCAAAGGAACAATCCTCCTCCTGGATTCCATTATCCTAGTGAGACTTCCCAATTCCAAAACCAATAAAATCACTTTCCCAAGAACCAAAATCAAGGTAATCCCAATTCGGGACAAGCCTCTTCGTCCAAGAAACCATGGGAAAGTGCAGTGGAAGATCTTGCCTCCTTCACCCATTAAAGCCTCAAGAACATTCAAACCCAAATTGGTCAACTTGGACCCCACATTAGTCAGCAGCAACCATCCAATTCTTCCCAACTTCTAGCTCAAACATTACCCAACCCCAAGGGTAATGTAAGTGCAATTTCACTTAGATCGGGAAAGCAAATTTTTATGCCTCAAGATAAGTCCTCCAACCCTCCTTTGAATGTTGGCCTAGAAAATGAAAGGAAAAAGAAACTTGAAAAGGATCATGAATCCATTCCCTCACCTCCTTCCATTCCACTTAGGAATCTAATTCCTTTTCCTCAAGATGTTTCTAAACCAAGGAAGTCCTTTGAACCTGATCTTGAAATGCTTGACTTGTTTAGACGTTTTGAATTCAACATTCCCCTCTTAGATGCCATAAAAAAATTCCTAAGTATGACTATTTATAAAGGAGCTCTGTACCCACAAGAGGAAACTTAGGACCTTTGAATATGTTCCCACCCAATAATTTATTCACATAAAGTGCAATGATCCAGGGACCTTTACTATCCCATGACAAATTGGAAGTTCCAACTTTTATGATGCACTCATAGACCTAGGAGCCTCAATTAATGTCATGCCTAAATCCATCTTCTCCAAACTTGGTCTAGGTCCCTTGCACACAACGGGTGTTGTCATTCAGTTATCCAATCGAAGCACAACCAGTTCTGAGGGAATAATTGAGGATGTACTTGTCCAATTCAATGATCTTATCTTCCCTGTTGATTTCTATGTCCTTGACATAGAAGGTGATACGAACTCTTCTCGATCTCCCATAATTCTAGGAAGACTATTCCTCATGACTGAGGGAACCAAGATTGATGTCCATTCAAGCATCTTATCCATGGAATTCGGTGACCAACTGGTCAAGTTCAACATTTTCCAATCCATGCGATACCCATCTGAGGATCACTTGGAATTCTCAATCCATGCTTCCAAGGACACTTCTAAGAGTCAATTGAACCCCATTCCATCTTGTCATTCTTGTTCTACTAATAGAGGAGTTTGTGAATATTGTATCCTCATTAAACAAGTCATAAATGGAGAAGTTGATGTTGACATTACTAATGAAAACTCCATTGATCTAAAGGATCTTGAAAAATCTTTAGAATCTCATCTTGCCTCTGACCTCCACTACTCTAACTTGGATGATAATGAGGAAAATGAACTAGAATTCTCATTTTTTGATTCATATCAGTTTATCAAACATTCATCATTTCCTATCCGTGATTCTAAAAATTCTGTTATATGTGTGGTCAACCCTAAACAAATGTGTTTATCTTGTCCCAATGAGAGTGAAGGTTGTGTGATTTGTTCTGTAATTAATAAAGTGATCATTGGTGAGGTTGAAATTGACCATTCTTTGGCGAACAACATTGAAATAAAGGATATTGAAAATTGTATTCAGTCTTATGACTCCACTGATCCCCATTACTCTACATCAGTAAGTGATGAAATAAATGATTCAAAGACAATTGGGATCTCATACTATGGTTTTGTGTTATCTGATACTTACATAAATGAACCATTATAATTGAGCCATCTTCCTGAATTTCCAAGCATAGAAAACTAGCACTTTGTGGATAAAATCATTCCTCGGGTTGAAGACTAAAACGAGGATAGAAATATTCTCTTTCCACCCCCATTGAATTGCAAGCACAACAACAAGGATGAGAAGAAATTATCTAATGAATTATCAGGCCTCCCAGAGGAGAAGTTTTTTTGGAAGCACACTGGAGTTGAGAAAATACGATGGCCACCGTCAGACTATGGGTAGTCCACTGTAATTGTCTAGCTGTAGAAAAATAAATGCAGCACTTCTTGGAAGGCAACCTATGTTTTCTTTTAATTTTAGGAAATTTTAATTTCTATTTATTTTTTCATTAGATTAATAATGAATTTTCTTTTTCAGGTAACTTCCCACGGTCCTGGAACCACCTCGACTTCCATCAGATCCCCAACTTATACAGGTTTCCCACCACTGGATGGAGATGGAAACCCACCAAATCCAAACCAGGGGGCACCTCTTTACCTTTAACTCCCTCCCTATCTCTCTATATCTATCTCTCTTTCTTCTTCTCCCTCTCTCTTTCATTTTTTACCACTTTCTTCATCAAAACCTTTATTTTTCTCTTTCTATTTTGTGTGAGCGTTTCTTTATTAAAAACTAAAAAAACAAACAAAAAATAATCATAACAAAAAAAAATATAATAAAAAAAATCAAGAGTCATACTTACTCACCTTTAATTTTGAAAATTTGTCCAAACTTTTTGGGGAGTTAACAGACATGTTTTTATCTCAAAAACTTTGTATTTTCATCATGACTTTAGATAAAGAATTTTGTGTCAAAATTAACAAATTTTGAATGCTCAATTTTTGATTTGTAAAATGCTTTTCCCAACCCATGAGGAGCAACATTTTCTTTCATGCTAAGGATACCTATGGACATATTTTCAAAATGTGTGTTTTCACCCCCATTTGTGAGTCTTGAGTTTGTGGACCTTCGAGCTGAATCTCTTACCTTTGTGTGCATTAATATGATAGATGCATTTTCTGAACCACATGAGAATTATAATATCCAAATAGCCTCCCATTTCCATTACATTAATCCTCCTTTTGAAAGCCCCTTCGAGCCTATGAAAACCATTTCTTTGATAGCCACATTAGAAGTCCAATACCATTTCCCACCCAATATCAACATGGATTTTCATTGCATAATTTTTTTGAAATTTAAGTGTAGGGGGGGAATGGATTTCATTGTTTGGGTACCCTATTATTGATTTTCAACAAGTTATCATCTTCTTTAGGGAAAGAATCCATTTCAGTGCGGGGGATAGGTTTTCATTAAGTGTGTTTTGGGGAATGTAATGTACTTCCATTTATGTAATTTTGTAAATGTTATTGACAAGTGTTCAAAAAAATGATGAAAAAAATCAAGAAAAAATTGAAAAAATGGGTTGTGTCTTGGGTAGGTCAAATATCACTCTTCCTAAACCTTTGATCTTGTTATAACTATTACAATTAATGTCATTAGGAGATCAAACATGGGTTGGGATATGAGTGTGATATCTGTTTCAAGGTCAACTTTCAAAAAAACAAAGAAAAAAGTGAAAAGAAAATGAAAGGAAAAAAAGAGAACACTTGCGTTATATTATTATGTCATTTGGAGAAGATTTGTGGTTTTCAAATATTTCATATTCTCATTACCTTTATATATTATTCCTCTATTTTGTCTTTCTTCACACAATCATTCCCTTGTAAATATGTGTTTTCATTTCATTCCATGTTTTATTTCAAACAAAATGTACTTTGCTTTTTCTATGTTGGTGTTTTAACCCTCTTCTTCTCTCTCTTGGACATTATATTCCTACTATCCCATAGCCACAGAAAACCCCCATAAAAATAAATCTTGATTCTTGTGCACTTTGGATAGGTATTGGAAGCTGAGATCTCTTTCAAACTCTAAGATTTTCACTTTTGGTTGGTGAAAGAGTGAACCTCCACAAATGAATTTTATCATCTTGAGAGGTGTGAGTTTTGAGTGTCCACATTTTCCATTTCTAAATTTGATCATGAAAAAATGAATTAGTTTTAGAAAATTTTTTCTGTAACAACTTGTGGTGGAATTCAAAATGGATGAGTGAAATAGTCTAAACCTCCCCTCATTGGAGAAAAAAAAATAATATTTGTTGGCGAGTGAAAATTATTTTGTCATGTTTTTATATTTATTGCACATGAGGACATGAACAAAACTAAGTGTGAGGTATTTGATATTATTAACATTTTCATGACTTATTATATACTCCCTTTACTTATTTTATATGAAATGTGCATAATTTGTGTGAAATATTAATGTTTTAATATTAAGTATAATTTTTGAGCATTTTTAGAAGTAGTCCCATTGAGTCAGTTTGCTTTTTTAATAATAACTGTCAATATACTAATCCTAATTGTGTGGTTCATGTTTTGTAGGATTCCCATTTAAATATAAAACATTTCTTTAGAAGGTACCATGAGCCAATTCGGCCAGTTGAAGGGTCATATGGTCCTCACAAACAAGACCAAATAATCTGTGAAGAAACTGGACTATTAATGAAGATTGATTTACTAGGATAAATACATAAGTACAAATTACATTATTCTCCACCATAGTTTTGGGGACAATTTAAGGAGTCTTGGATAAAACTTTCAAGTCCCAAATCCAAACACAAGGGTCCTTACATATGCCTTGAATTCCAGCCAACCATTCTGGTCGAGGAATAAAATAAGTACAGTATTCATGACATATCTCATGATGTAAGCATCCAATAAAGCTGATATGTTTTAGTGTGAAAGAGGAGATATATGCGTCTGACTTTTTTGAAGAAATAATTCGGTTTTGAAGGCATATTCCTATTAAAAAACCCTTTCACATTTTGGACTTCAAAAAGGCTAGATTGAAATGGACAGATTAAAATTGTTTAATAACCCGGTCATAACTTTGGATAAATATGTCCAAATGAATCCAAAGTTTGAGAGTAGTCGGAAAACTTTATTATCTACAACTTTGAAGAAGGAAATTTTCCAATATTCGGCTGTATGAATAGCCAACTTGGTGATTTAAGTGGAGGGACAGTTTTGGAATGCAAACAGCCCACAACCTTGGGCTATAAATACACCCCCTCCTCTCATTCCAAGAGGTTGGAATTTCAGAAGAGAGGAGATCATATTGGTATGACCAAATCCTTTAAAAAATAATGGGAGGACCCACCATACTCAGGTTTTCACTTTATAGACCTTTCCTCCTCTCTTTGTTTTCATTTACTTTTATGTTCTTCATTGTTGTAATTTTGTAAGTCCTTTCCTTTGTAATTCTATTTTAATGAAAGTTTCTTATTGAATATATCTTGTTCTCATACACCTTTTGTAGTATAATATTAATGTTCTTAAAATAGTTTAAATAAAGTTTAATCCCCTTCCCTTCTTTTGCTTCCTCATTCAATCGAAAATCTGTTTTTAATTATCATCATTGTTCGTGTAGGTGTGTTCGACGTACCACTCTTTTATAATCCCATTATTTTTCTTCTATTATTAATTTATCATCATAATTATTATAACTAGACTATTAAACACCCAAATGGATGAGTAAATATCTCATTGGGGTGAGTCAAAATTTAGGGATGTTAAGTGATTGAGAGTATTTTCTCGATGAGTATTCGTTAATTTAACATTGTGTATATTGGACTTAATACGTCATGGATTAATGACATCTTTTGTTTATCATGTGGTTTAAATGGATTATTGGAACCATAAATACACTACCATAAACAAGTACTGATTGAGATTATAATCCTAGTTAAGTTAATTCTTGGATTAAATCTTTAACACTTAGGAATTCTAATCAACATCAACTTGTGAAGTGGGTGTTAATTTAAATGCAATATAAAGCATAGCTCAAGGATATCACAAGCTTAACTCTCTAATAATGAACTCACCCAAATATTTATCAATTTTTTAAATCAATTATATTCAATCAATCATTTCAATTAAGCTCTATAAAAAAAACCCCTAATCAAAATACAATGAACTAAAAACAAATGACTATTACAAAGTATAATCGCCGAGGATTCGACCCGAGTGCTGCTATACACATTATCAGAGCATCGGAACTTTGACCAGTCGATAGGCGACAATCATCCATGCGTTTCAAATGGCGCTGTTGCTGGGGATGGTGCTTTAATTAGTCATTAGTTTCTGGTTATTTTAGAAAAAAGCAAAAAAAATTGAAAAAAAATGAAAAAAAACACAAAGAAAAACCCGTCTTCTCATAAAAATCATAAACTGAAAAAATACAAAGAAAATCCCATATTACTCTTTCTTCAAAAATCTCTATAAATGCCCCGTATCCTTCCAAACAATCCCTCATATTTTTTTAACCCTGAAATTGAGCGAACACTTCGCCAACTTAGGAGGAACATAAGAGATAATCAAATAATTCAAGAACCAGTCCTTTCCCAACCAATTGAATTAGATATGGCCAATCCTAGGGAACAAACTATTAAAGAACTTGCTGCCCCTGATATGAATTACCATGCTCTTGGTATTCAATATCCTAACATTGAAGTTGAATTTGAACTCAAATCGGGTTTGATTCATATTCTCCCTCATTTCCACGAGCTAGCTGGTGAGGATCCACATCTCCACCTTAAAGAGTTCCAAGTAGTGTGCTCTACCATGAAGCCTCATGGGGTTTCTGAAGAACAAATCAAACTTTGAGCATTCCCTTTCTCCCTAGATAACACTGTTAAGTCATAGCTCTACTACCTTCCTCCTGGTTCCATAACCACATGGAATGACATGAAGCGACTTTTCTTAGATAAATTCTTTCCTGCTTCTCGTACTGCTTCTATCCGAAAGGAAATAAGTGGTATCCGTCAGTTCCCAAGTGAATCACTCCATGAGTACTAGGAGAGGTTCAAAAATATTGTGGCAACCTGTCCACATCACCAAATCCCTGACCAAATCTTGATCCAATACTTCTATGAGGGGTTATTGGCTATGGAGAGAACTCTTGTTGATGCCGCAAGTGGTGGTGCTCTTGTTGATAAAACTCTTGCAGCAGTAAGAGATCTCATAAGTAACATGGCTGCAAACACACAACAATTCCATACTCGAGCACATGCTCAAGTAAAAAAATCCCAATATAATCAATCAATTAATCCAAACAAGATGACCGAGTGGATGAGTGAACTTACAGGTCTTGTGTGACAACTAGTTGTGGCTACCAAATCCCTAACCTCATCTTCTTCACAATTAATGTTTCCTGGACCTGTCAAAAACTATGGAATCTGCAACTCTCCATCTCATCCAACTGAAACATGTCCACAACTTCAAGAGTATCAATCTGATTCATCTGAACCAATGGATCTCAATGCATCATATGCTTAGCGGAATTCCAATCCTCAACTATCATATCAGTCTGTTAGAAACTTCAACCAACCTCACTCTGAGCCCTTCTCTTCTTCCTATAACCAAGGCCTTAGGTATGGTAATCTCATATCTCATCCCCCTAAATTTCATCCTCAAAAACCAAATGAGTTTCAACATGGTCAAGTCATTGGTAACTTCGAACAACCTTATCCTTTTATTCCTCAACCTCAAAGGAACAATCCTCCTCCTGGATTCCATTATCCTAGTGAGCCTTCCCAATTCCAAAACCAATACATCACTTTCCCAAGAACCAAAATCAAGGTAATCCCAATTCTAGACAAGCCTATTCATCTAAGCAACCATGGGAAAGTGCAGTAGAATATCTTGCCTCCTTCACCCGTTAAAGCCTCAAGAACATTGAAATCCAAATTGGTCAACTTGCATCCCACATTAGTCAGCAGAACCCATCCAATTCTTTCCAACTTCTAGCTCAACCATTTACCAACCCCAAGGGTAATATAAGTGCAATTTCACTTATATCGGGAAATAAAATTATTATGCCTCAAGATAATCCCTCCAACCCTCCTTTGAATGTTGGCCTAGAAAACGAAAAGAAAAAGAAACTTGAAAAGGAACCTGAATCCATTCTCTCACCTCCTTCCATTACACTTAGGAATCCAATTCCTTTTCCTTAAGTTGTTTCTAAACCAAGGAAGTCCTTTGAACCTGATCCTAAAATGCTTGACATGTTTAGACGTGTTGAAGTCAACATTCCCCTCTTAGATTCCATAAAAAAAATTCATAAGTGTACCAAGTTTCTCAAGGATTTGTGTACCCACAAGTGGAAACTTAGGACCTTAGGAAATGTTTCCACTCACCAGTCTATTCCCATAAAGTTCAAGGATCCAGGGACCTTTATTATCCCATGCCAAATTGGAAGTTCCAACTTTCATGATGCACTCATAGACCTAGGATCCTCAATTAATGTCATGTACAAATCCATCTTCTCCAACATTGGTCTAGGTCCCTTGAACCCAACGGGTGTTGTCATTTAGTTACCCAATCGAAGCACAACCAGTACTGAGGGAATAATTGAGGATGTCCTTGTTCGAGTCAATGATCTTATCTTCCCTGTTGATTTCTATGTCCTTGAAATAGAAGGTGATACGAACTCTTCTCGATCTACCCTAATTCTAGGAAGACCATTACTCATGACTATGAGAACCAAGATTGATGTCCATTCAGGCATCTTATCCATGGAATTCGGTGACCAACTGATCAAATTCAACATTTTCCAAGCCATGAGATACCCATATAAGGATCACTATGCATTCTCAATCCATGCTTCTAAGGACACTTCTAAGAGTCAATTGAACCCCATTCCATGTTTTAATTCTTGTTCTACTGATAGAGGAGTTTGTGAATATTGTATCCTCATTAAACAAGTCATAAATGGAGAATTTTATGTTGAAATTACTAATGAAAACTCCATTGATCTAAAGGATCTTGAAAAATCTTTAGAATCTCATCTCACCGCTGACCTCCACTTATCCATCTTGGATGATAATAAGGAAAATGAACTAGAATTATCATTTTTTGATTCATATCAGTTAACATTCATCATTTCCTATCCATGATTCTAAAAATTCGGTTATATGTGAGGTTAACCCTAAACAAATGTGTTTATCTTGTCCCAATGAGAGTGAAGGTTGTGTGATTTGTTCTATAATTAATAAAGTGATCATTGGTGAGGTTTAAATTGACCATTCTTTGGCGAACAACATTGAAATAAAGGATATTGAAAATTGTATTCAGTCTTATGGCTCCACTGATCCCCATTACTCTACATCGGTAAGTGATGAAATAAAGGAGTCAAAAACAATTGGGATCTCATACTATGGTTTTGTGTTATCTGATCCTTAAATAAATGAACCATCAGAATTGAGCCATCTTCCTAAATTTCCAAGAATAGAAAACCATCACTTTGTGGATAACATCATTACTCAGGTTGAAGACCAAAGCGAGGATAGAAATATTCTCTTTCCACCCCCATTGAATTGCAAGCACAACAACAAGGATGGTAATAAATTATCCAATGAACCATCAGGCCTCCTAGAGGAGAAGTTTTTCTGGAAGCACACTGGAGTTGAGAAAATACGATGGCCACCGTCAGACTATGGGTAGTCCACTATAACTGTCTATCTGTAGACAAATAAATGCAGTGATTCTTGGGAGGAAACCCATGTTTTCTTTTACTTTTATGAAATTTTAATTTCTTTTTAGTTTTTCATTAGATGAATAATGAATTTTATTTTTCAGGTAACTTCCCACAGTCCTGGAACCACCTTGACTTCCATCGGATCCCCAACTTCTATAGTTGACCTACCACTGGATGGAGATGTAAACCCACCAAATCTAAACCAGGGGGCACCTCTTTCCCTTTAACTCCCTACCTCCCTCTCTCTCTATATATATATCTCTTTCTTCTTCTTCCTCTCTCTTTAATTTTTTTACCACTTTCTTCATCAAACCCTTTATTTTTCTCTTTCTATTTTGTGTGAGTGTGTCTTTATTAAAAACTAAAAAAATAAACAAAAAAGAATCATAACAAAAAAAATATAATAAAAAAATAAAGATTCATACTTACTCACCTTTAATTTTGAAATTTTGTCCAAAGTTTTTGGGGAGTTAACAGACATGTTTTTATCTCAAAAACTTTTTATTTTAAATATGACTTTGGATAAAGAATTTTGTTTCAAAATTAAAAAATTTTGAATGCTCAATTTTTTATTTGGAAAATGCTTTTCCCAACCCGTGAGGAGAAACATTTTCTTTCATGCCAAGGCCACCTATGGCCATCTTTTCAAAATGTGTGTTTTCACCCCCATTTGTGAGTCTTGAGTTTGTGGACCTTCGAGCTGAATCTCCTACCTTAGTGTGTATTAATATGATAGAGGCATTTTCTGAACCACATGATAATTATAATAGCCAAATAGCCTCCAATTTCCTTTACATTAATCCTCCTTTTGAAATCCCCTTCGATCCTATGAAAACCTTTTCTTTGATAGCCACATTATAATCCTAATACCTTTTCCCACCCAATATCAACATGTATTTTCATTGCATAATTTTTTGAAATTTAAGTGTGGGGGGGATGAATTTCATTGTTTGGGTACCCTATTATTGATTTTCAACGAGTTATCATCTTATTGAGGGCAAGCATCCATTTCAGTGTGGGGGAGAGGTTATTATTAAGTGTGTTTTGGGGAATGTAATGTTCTTCTATTTATGTAATTTTGTAAATGTTATTGAAAAGTGTTCAAAAAAATGATGAAAAAAAAATAAAAAAAATTGAAAAAATGGGTTGTTTCTTGGGTAGGTCAAAAATCACTCTTCCTCAACCTTTGATCTTGTTATAAATATTACAATTAGTGTCATGAGGAGATCAAACATGGGTTGGGATATCAGTGTGAGATCTGTTTCAAGGTTAACTTTTTAAAAAACAAATAAAAAAATGAAAAGAAAAAAATAGAACACTTGCGTTATATTTTTATGTCATTTGGAGAATCTTTGTGGTTTGTAAATATTTCATCTTCTCATTACCTTCATATTTTCTTCCTCTATTGTGTCTTTCTTCACACAATCATTCCTTTATAAATATGTGTTTTCATTTCATTCCATGTTTTATTTCAAAAAAATGTGCTTTGCTTTTTATATGTTGGTGTTTTAACCCTCTTCTTCTCTCTCTTGGACATTATATTCCTACCATCCCATAGCCATAGAAAAACCCCATAAAAATACCTCTTGATTATTGTGCACTTTGGATAGGTATTGGCATATGATAGCTCTTTCAAACTCTATGATTTTCACTTTTGGTTGGTGAAAGAGTGAACCTCCACAAATGAATTTTATCATCTCGAGAGGTGTGAGTTTTGAGTGTCCACATTTTCCATTTCTAAATTTGAGCATGAAAAAATGAATTAGTTTTGGAACATTTTTTCTATAACAACTTGTGGTGGAATTCAAAATGGACGAGTGAAATAGTCTAAACCTCCCCTCATTAGAGAAAACAAAATTTTAATATTTGTCGGCGAGTGAAAATGATTTTGTCATGTTTTTATATTTGTTGCACATGAGGTCATGAACAAAACTAAGTGTGGGGGAGTTGATGTTATTAATATTTTCATGACTTATTATATACTCCATTTACTGATTTTATATGAAATGTGCATAATTTGTGTGAAATATTAATGTTTTAATATTAAGTATAATTTTTTAGAATTTTAGAAGTAGTCCAATTGAGTCAGTTTAATGTTTTAATAATAACTATAAATATACTGATCCGAATTGAGTGGTTATTGTTTTTTAGGATTCCCCTTTAAATATAGAAAATTTAGTTAGAAGGTACCATGATCCAATTCTTCCATTTGAAGGGTCATATGGTCCCCACAAACTAGACCAAAGAATCTGTGAAGAAACTGGACTATTCATGAAGATTGATTTACTGGGATAAATAAAGAAATCCAAATTCCATTATTCTCCACCATAGTTCTGGGGACAATGTAAGGAGTCTTGGATAAAAATTTTAAGGCCCAAATCAAAACACAAGGGGCCCAACATATTCCTTGAATTCCAGACCACTATTCTGGCCTAGAAATAAAATCAGTATAGTATTCCTGACATATATCATGATGTAAGCATCCAATAAAGCTGATATTTTTAGTGTGAAAGAGGAGATATAGGTGGAAAACTTTGTTGAAGAAATAATTCTGTTTTGAAGGCATATTAATATTCAAAAACCCTTTCACATTTTGGAATTCAAAAAGACTGGATTAATATGGAAAGATTAAAATTGTTTAATGAACAGGCCATAACTTTGGCTACATAGGTCCAAATGACTCCAAATTTTGTGAGTAGTCAGAAATATTTATTATCTAAAACTTGGAAAAGGATATTTCTCAAGATCCAGCTGTCTGTTTAGCCAACTTGTCGATTCAATTAGACATACAGTTTTGGAATGCAAACAGCCCACAACCTTGGGCTATAAATAAACCCCCTCCTCTCATTCCAAGAGGTTGGAATTTAAGAAGAGAGGAGATCATATTGGCATGAACAAAGCCTTTACAAAGAAATGTGAGGACCTTACATACTCAAGTTTTTACTTGAGAGACCTTTACTCCTCTCTTTGTTTTCATTTACTTTTATGTTCTTCATTGTTATAATTTTGTAAGTCCTTTCCTTTGTAATTTTGTTTTAATGAAAGTTTCTTCTTCAATATATCTTAATCTCATCCACCTTATATAGTATAATATTAATGTTCTTAAAATAGTTTAAATACAGTTTAATCCCCTTGCCTTCTTTTTCTTCCTCATTCAATCGAAAATCCGTTTTTTATTATCATCATTGTTCGTGTGTGTGTGTGTTCGACATACCACTCTTTTCTAATCCCTTTCTTTTTCTTCTATTATTAATTTATCATCATAATTATTATAACCTGACTATTAAAAAACCAAATTGATGATTAAATATCTCATTGGGGTGAGTCAAAATTTAGGTATGTTAAGTGATTGAGATTATTTTCTCGATGAGTATTCGTTAATTTAACATTGTGTGTGTTGGACTTAATACATCATGGATTAATGACATCTTTAGTTTAGAATGTGGTTTCCATGGATTATTGGAACCATAAATACCCTACCATAAACAAGTATTGATTGATATTATAATGCTAGTTAAGTTAAGTCTTGTATTAAATCTTTAACACTTAGGAATTCTATTCAGCATCAACTTGTGAAGTGGGTGTTAATTTAAATGCAATATAAAGCATAACACAAGGATATCACAAGCTTAACTCCCTAATAATGAACTTACCCCAATCTTTATCAATTTTTTAAATCAATTATATTCTATAAATCATTTCAATTAAGCTCTGCAAACAAACCCCCCTAATCAAAATACAATCTACTAAAAACAAACGACTATTATAAAGTATCATCGTCGAGGATTCGTCCCGAGTGCTGCTATACACATTAGCAGAGCACCGGGACTTTGACCGGTCGATAGGAGATAATCGGCCATGCATTTCAGTTACCACCACAAAGAGAGGTTGACTTCAAAATTTACCTGCTCCCCAGTACGATTCTCATTTCTATGCCATATTATTGCATGAAACTTTCTAAGTTAAAGGAGATTAAAGTTCATGACACATGCCTATCGTGGGGCGTGGACAAAAGCAATTATATTTTTCTTAGTGCAGCACAGTGGATGACCAGGGTCATCTCTCTTGAGAACCATTTCAATTTGGTTCACTTACTTCTTCTACATCACCTAAACTATCTCTTTTGTTGTTTTTATTATCTAATGAAAAAAATGACAATGTTTTTGGGTTTTTTATTATTTAAAAATATAAACTATAATTTAATTTAAATAGAATGAGTTAATGAAGAAAGAACTTGGTTTTAGGATTTATCCTTAGGTAAAATCATTATTCTCCTTTATATGTTGATTTCAATTTGATAATCCAAACATGAAATCTCATGTTTGAATCACTATTATTTTATAGAATATAAATAGTTTAAGTTACATGTCATTGGGGTCCATCAAAAAATCGGGGACATTCTCCTCACCAATTCATGCTACTCAAATCTACCACAAAATTAAAATGAACTTCAAAGAAAATTCAAGAACACCTTGACCTCCCCCCAAGCCAAGTCTCGGTGTTAGCCTCTCATTTCCAAGAGTAGGAGATCACAATAGTGGATGGATTGGAGTGCATGTAGAAGAGGGAGAGAGAGAGAATAATTTATAATTATTGTTAAAATAATAATAATAATAATAATAATAATAATAATAATAATATTATTATTATTATAATTATGAAAATAGTTTTTGAAAAAGGAGATAAAAAGGAAGTAAAATAATATGAAATAAAGATTGAGATATTATAAATAATAATAATAATAATAATAGTTTTTAATTATTATTATTATTATTATTATTATTATTATTATAAAAGAAATTAAATGGTGGAAACCAAAATAAAAAATCATGGATTTATTGAAAAAAAAATCAAATTACAATTTAAATTAAAACTAAAACAAAACTAAAATGAAAATAAAAAAAGAAGAAAGGGGGGGATAATATCATTATCATCATGTGCCCCAGTGGGATCCCTCCTTGGTTGTGGGTGTCGAGCTAATGATTTGGGAAGGAGGTGAGATCCTCCTTTTATAGGCAGAATTCTTCCTCTGAAACATTGCGCATTTTTGGCCCATTAAATAGATGATTCACGCATTTCCAATTCATGAAAGTTCATAAATTTTTTGGCTGTTCACCCTCCAAATGGAATCTTATTTTTCCACCTAATGTATAAGTTAGGATTTTTTTCATAAGCAGTTTCTTTTTCTGGATGAAAGTTCCATGAAGGTTCCTCCAAAAATATAACATCTAATGGAAACATTAATGACTTCAAAACTCCCTCCAAATTTGTTTTAGAGTCGTCCCTATGTGTCCTTGTTCTATCCCAGGTGTAATCACCTCAATTTAAGGTGTGTAGGTAGAGATTTGGTTTTGTTATGGTGTTGGGGTCCATGCTGTCCACCTCAAAAAATATTCAATTTCATTGACTTTTTAGGCCTCTAGATGGCCGAATCATCCCTTGGACAAGAATCCAAAGTTGGAGGAAATAAAATATATATTCTAAAAAAAGGAATCACTCAATTTTGGATTTATATTTTTTATTAACTGAACAAAATACCCTTGATTTAAAAATCTATAAAAAATACATAATTATGCACTTTTCACAATTTATACCATTTTCATTCTATAATTAAAAATACCCATTATTTTAATAAAACATTTAAATACATGTGTTTTATAATTGAAAAACATTAAAAAAATCCTCATTATTAGATTAAAAATATGCACATAAATTTGCTCTATCAAATACCCCCACACTTAAACCTTGTTTTTCCTCAACCATAAATTCTCAACATGGAAATCAGAGGACATCAATGTTACTGATATTCAAATTCCAATGAAATAAAATAAAAAAATCAATGTGTAATAAAAATTTAAAAAATCTGCATAAATTATCAATTTAATTTCCCATTTTTCAAAGAAACAAATTATTCACATATTTTACTTTTCCCCTTTGAAAATTGATGGAACTTCTCCTTTCATTCCTTCAAGATCCTTGATTCATTATTATTAAACATGCCATGTCATGATTTACCTCACTTTTGATTCTTTTCTCTCATCACTCATGATACAATTCAAGTAGAGTTATGCTCATATCATGATAACATGCTCCTCATATATAGGCTTGTAAATGAACTACTTTCTCCACTTTGTAAAGATAAAATATACATAAAATTATGAGGACTTGCAATAAAGGTTTAAATGACTCTAAGGATTAGGGTTGGTAGGATTTTATGCTTTAAAAATTAAGGGTCAAGTAATATGTTTATCTATTAAATACAATGCATGATATCAAAAAGTCTAATGAAATTCTCCCCTTCAAAGTAAAAACACCCAATTCCCCAAAATTCGAAGTAAGTTCATGATCAAATTATGCATAATGAATGATTTGGGCACCCTATTAAATATTTTTGTACTTTTATACCTTTTTTTCTTTTTTCAAAAGTTATTATTAGATAAAAACTCACATACATCACTTAACCACATACGATCAGAAGACCATCCATCTGGAAATTGGTGATTTTTGGTTCTCCCAAATCACTACCCATTTTTCTCTTTTCATGGATATTTTTTGTCATATTTTTCATTTTTTAATTCAAGAGGGGAAAATAATAGAGTATAATGAATGATTCTATAACCTTTTACAATTTCCACAATAATAACCCCACACCTTTTCCTTACAATGTATATCATCCCATACACCATGATTCCATTTACCCCCACACTTCAACTTTAAAAAATCATGCAAATACTAAGAGGAGGGTAGGAATGGATAAAAATGGCTTGAAGCATGGCTCATCCATATAAAGGTTATTCATGGTCTCTATGGGCTAAAGTAAGGATTGATGTAAAGGCAGTATTTTAAGGAAAAGTAGTTTTTCAAAGGATGCCTCAATCATTTTAAATGTGTTTTTTCACAGTAATTGCTTTGAAAAGTTTCAATACAAGTTCTGGTCAGTTACATATCCCAAGATCACTAAATAAATATGCTCAAGAATATATAGGCAGTACTTAGTCTAGAAATCTTCTCAGGAATGAGATATATGATTTGGTACAATCACTCAAGACGTGATTAACAATAATAAATCAATTCACATAAATTTCATAAATTTAAATCATGAAAAATGGTTAGGGAATTTCATTTCTATGAATAAATTAATTACTTCAAATCATGGGTCATCATTTCAATATCTATTATTTATATTTGAAAATTCAATTCTCTATTTCAATCATTTAATCATATCAATATTGAAATCTAATACATGGCATTATTGGGTTCCTAATAAACTCATGTATCCTAGATTAGTCAAGTAAAGCATAATTCAAGTGTGGGCATGCAATTTTATCTTTAAATCTCAAAACATGTTGTGGAAAAAAATGTGGAGAGTGTAAAAGATAAAACACTAAAAGTGAACTCCCTTTTTCCATGAAACTTAGTACTTCCCCTTCAATATCTAGGGTTTCCTTCTACCATTATGAACCTATAAAATAAAACAACCCAATAAAGCATAAGGATCATGTCATTTAATCTAAAAAAATAGAGTGAGTGGGATGCATGCTACACTACATCTAAGAAAATAAATTGACGCCTAAATTCCTATAAATCAAGTAAAGATAAAGCTTGGTATGATCCCCCAAGTAGGCCCTAATTTCTTTACTTCCTCTAGAGGGTAGTACTAGTTGTTATCCAAAGTCAGATGGTGGATGAATCTTCTTTGATTTGAACCACCACATGTGGATTTTCCTAGCTTGTGCTTCATCCTTTTGGGTGAGTAATGATACATGGACAGAGTACCCCAGATCCCCCCACCCTTTGCAATGAGGTATAGCTTTCATGATGGGGGAAAGATAAAGTCTGAATCATCCTCTTTATTGGTTGATAATTGTGAAACCTATTCTTCTCTATCCAGTGGTTCCTCAAGGTATGTTGCATCAAAAAATAGTCAATGGGAAAATTATAGTGTATTTCTATTTGAATAAAATTAAAACATGAAGTATCCAAATCATATTCTTACCCATCAAAGTAAGTATCTTTTTTCATGGTTTCCATAGGGAAATACACTAGAATCTCTTCATTAACTTCCTTAAAAAAATATTCAATGTGTCTAGGGATCTCTATATGTTCCTTAGTAGGTGCACATCTAGGTTCTTCTTCATCCTCCAAGGAAAATATGAGATTTTCAGATTCTGTATAATCAAAACCACAAGGAGTAGTGTAGAATTAAGATTCAATAAAATTAGAAGAGATAGAGTCAAAGAATGGTTCAACTCCCTGAGTCAGTTCAGCTTAAATCTCTTCCTCAGTGGTAAGTGAATCTTGGAGTAAACTCTCTGAGGATGGAGGTAGGTAGTTAGGATCCTCCATATTGACATCAAATTTCACCACTTTGGTGGTTTCTTCCTTTAGTGGTACTGGATCTTCTTCTTTGTATTGTATGGGGAGATCAGGCAGTTCCTCTCTTTTAATCAATAATTCATCCAATCTTTGTTGATATCCCACTTGTAACTCAGCAGGTAAGTCTTCCCCCCTTGCCACCTCAGGTTCTTCAATTTCAAAGATAAGTGGTGAAATTTCTTCCACCACTTTCTCAGGTTCTTCCTCCAGCTCAGCGGTGGGTTTCTCCATTAATTCAAAAACATAATCAAATGCTATTTTGGATTTTCTTGTCAGTTGTTCAATGATTTCTCTATGTGCTTGTACATGATCTCTATTAAAATCTTCTTCTTCTTTTGTTGTTTTTGTACATGTGAGTGATTTTTCCATGCATAATATTCTGAATTTGAATATATCATAAAAAAAATTTAATAGTTTTTTTAAGAAATTAAATCTTCCTATGATGTGAAAATAGAAAAAGTAAATGAACTATTGATTAGATCCTGGGAAACAGCGTCAGTTTTGATGCACGCCTATCGTGAGGCATGGACAAAAGCAATTATATTTTTCCTAGTGCAGCACAATGGCTGACTAGGGTTGTCTCTCTTGAGGATCCTTTCATCTTGGTTCACTTCTTCTATATCACCTAAACTATCTCTTTTTTTTATTATCTAATTAAAACAATGACAATGATTTTGGGTTTTTTATTATTTAAAAATATAAACTATCATGCAATGTAAACAGAATGAGTTGATGAAGAAAGAAATTGGTTTTGGGGTTTAGTCTTAGGTTCAATCATTATTATCCTTTATATGTTGATTTCAGTTTGATAATCCAAACATGAAATCTCATCTTTGAATCACTATTCTTTTCCAGAATAGAAATAGTTTAAGTTACATGTCATTGGGGATCATCACCATGTCGGGGAAATTCGCCTCACCAATGCATGCTACTCAAATCTACCACCAAACTTAAAATGAACATTAAAGAAAATTCCAGAACACCTTGACCTCCCCCCGGGCCAAGTATTGGGGTGAGCCTCTCATTTATGAGAGTAGGAGATCACAATGGTTGATGGATTCGAGCATGTCAGAGATAGAGAGATAATAATAATTTATAATGATTATTAAAATAATAATATTATTAATATTAATTAATAATATTGTTATTATTATAATTAAGAAAATAGTTTTTGAAAAAAGGAGAGAGAAAGAAAGCAAACTAATTTAAAATTAATATTGAGATATTATAAATAATAATAATAATAATAATAATATTTTTTAATTATTATTATTATTATTATTATTAAATAAATTAAATGGTGGAAACCAAAATAAAAATGCATGGATTTGTTGAAAACAAACTCAAATTACAATTTAAATTAAAACTAAAACAAAACTAAAATTAAAATAAAATAAAAAGAAGAAATGAGAGGGTAAAAGAGAAGAGAAGAAGCAGCCAGTGCCCCAATGGGATCCCTCTTTGGCTATGGGTTTTGAGCTGATGATTTGGAAAGGAGGTGAGAGCCTCCTTTTATAGGAAGAAATCTTCCTCTAAAAATTTGCACGTAGTTGGCCCAATAAATGGCTGATTCATGCATGGAACTATTCATGAAAGTTTTTCATAAATTTGGTGGTCATTCACCCTCATAATTTCAGCTCATTTGGCCACCAAATGTATGAGTCATGATATTTTCATTAGCAGTTTCTTTTTTCTGGATGAAGGTTCCAGGAAGGTTCCTCTAAACTTATAACATCCAATAGAAACCTTAATGACTTAAAAACTCCCCCAAATTTGTTTTACAGTCATACCTATGTGTCCTCATTTAATCGCAAGTGGAATCACCTCAATTTCAGGTGTGTAGGCCGAGATGTGGTTCCGTTATGGTGGTGAGGTCCACGTTGTTTGCCCGAAAAAATATTCAACTTCATTGATTTTTTAGGCCTCTAGATGGCCGAATAATCCCCTGGTCCAGAATATAAAGTTGGAGGAAATAAAATATGGATTCTAAAAAAAAGAATCACTCAATTTGGAATTATGTTGTTTATTAAATGACCAAAATACCCTTGATGTAAAAATCTCTTAAAAATACAGAATTATGAACTTTTCACAATTTAGACCATTTTCATTCTCTAATTTGAAATACCCATTATTTTAATAAAACATTTAAATACCTAGGTTTTATCATTGAAAAACATTAAAAAAATCCTCATTATTTGATAAAAAATATGCACATAAATTTTCTCTATCAAATACCCCCACACATAATCCATGTTTGTCCTCAAGCATAAAATATCAAAATAAAAATCAGAAGACACAAATGTTACCAATATTCAAAATCCAATGCAATAAAATAAAAAAAATCAATGTGTAATCAAACTTTCAAAAATCGACATAAAATATAAATATAATTTCCCATTTTCAAAGTAACAAATTATTCCCATATTTTACTTTTCCCCTTTGAAAATTGATGGAACTTCTCCTTTAATTCATCCAAGATCCTTGATTCATTATTATTAAACATGTCATGTCATGATTTACCTCACATTTTATTATTTTCTATCATCACTCATGATACAATTCAAGTAGAGTGATGCTCATATCATGAGAACATGCTCCTTATCCATTGGCTTGTAGATGAACTACTTTCTCCACTTTTTAAAGACAAAAGACAAATAAAATCAAGAGGACTTTCAATAAAGGTTCAAATGAATCTAAGTATTAAGGTTAGGAGGACTTTATGATTTAAAAATTAAGGCTCAAGTGGGAGTCTTATCTCTTAATTACAATTCCTGATACCAAAAATTCTAACGAAATTCTCCCCTTCATAGTAGAAACACCCACATTCCCATAAATCAATGTAAGGTCATGATCAAATTATGCATGATGAATGATTTGTGCACCCTCTTAAATATTTTTTTTTCCTTTATATATTTTTTATTTTATTTAAAGTCATGATTAAATAAAACCTCACATCCATCACCTAACCACATACAATCAGAAGATCGTCGGTCTGAAAAATGGTGATTTTTGGTTCTCCCAAATCACAAACCATTTTTCTCTTTTTTTGGATATTTTTTTCATTTTTTTTCATTTTTTCTAATTCAATTGGTGAAAACAATAGAGTATAATGAATGATTCTACAACCTTTTAAAATTCCCACAATAATACCCCCACACTTCTTCCTTACAATATATATCATCTTGTCCACCATGATTCTATTTACCCCCCACACTTTAACTTTAAAATATCATGAAAATACTAAGATGAGGTTGGGAATGGATAAAATGGATTGAAACATGGATCTTCCCTATAAAGGTTATTCATGGTCTCTATGGGCTAAAATAAGGATTTATGTAAAGGTGGTATTTTAAGGAAAAGTATCTTTTACAAGGATTCCACAATCATTTTAAATGTGTTTTTTCATATTCATAGATTTGAAAAGTTTCAATACAAGTTCTGGTCGGTTACATGTCTGAAGATCACTCAATAAATATGCTCAAGAATATATAGGAAGTACTTGGTCTAGAAATCCTATCGGTAATGAGACATATGATTTGGGACAATCACTCAAGACATGATTAATAATAATAAATCAATTCACATATATTTCAGAATTTCAATGTGTGAAAGATGGTTAGGGAATTTAATTTATACAAATCAATTAATTCCTTTGAACCATGGGTCATAATTTCAATTTCTATGCTTCATATTTAAAAATTCAACTCTCTATTTAAATCATTTAATCACATAAACATTGAAATCTAAGACATGGAATCATTTTGTTCTTAAGAAAATCATGTCTCCTAGATTAGTTATGTAAATCATAATTCAAGTGTAGGCATGCAATTTTATCTCTAAAGCTCAAAACATGTTGTGGGAAAAAATGCAGAGAGTTTAAAAGATAAAACACTAAAAGTGAACTCCATTTTTCTATGAAACGTTTTCCTCCCCTTCACTATTTGGGGTTTCCTTCTACCATCATGAACCTATAAAATAAAACAACTCAATAAAGCATAAGGATCATGTCATTTAAACTCAAAAAAATATAGGGAGTGGGCTGCATGCTACACTACTTATAAGAAAATAAATTTACACCTAGATTCTTAGAAATAAAGTAATGATAAATCTTGGTATGATCCCCCAAGTGGGCCCTAAATTGTTTACTGCCTCCAGAGGGTAGTACCAACTGTTATCCAAAGTCAGATAGTGGATGAAGATTTTTTGATTTGAACCAACACATGTGGATTTTCCTAGCTTTTTCTTCATCCTTATGGGTGAGTAATGATCCATGGATAGAGTACACCGACTTCTCCCCCTTCACAATAAGGTATAGGTTGCATGGAGGGTGTAGTATGAAGTATGAATCATCCTCTTTTTTGGTTGCTACTTGTGAAACCTATTCTTCTATATCCAATGGTTTCTCAAGGTATGTTGAATAAAAAAAACAGTTAATGGGAAAATCAGAGTGTAATTATATTTGAATAAAATTAAAACATGATGTATCAAGATCAAATTATTCCCCATAAAAATAAGCATCTTTTTTCATGGTTTCCTTAGGGAAATCCACTAGCATCTCTTCATGAAATTCCTTCAACAAATATTCAACGTGTCCAAGGAGCTCTATATGTTACTCAGTAGGTGCACATCCATGTTCTTCTTCGTCCTCCAAGGCATAGCTGAGATTGTCTGATTCTGTATAATAAAAACCACAAGAATGGATTTAGAATTCAAATTCAATAAAACTAGAAGATATAGAGTCAAATAATGGTTCAACTCCCTGAGTCAGTTCATATTCAATCTCTACCTTAGTGGTAAGTGCCTCTTGGAGTAAACTCTCTAATGATGAAGTCTGGTCACTGGGCTCCTCCATCTTGACTTAAAATTCCACCACTTGGGTGGTTTATTCTTTTAGTGGTGTTATCTCTTATTCTTTGTATTGTATGGGGAGATCAGGCAGTTTCTCACATTTAATCAAGAATTCATCCAATCTTTATTGATACCCCACTTGTAACTCATCAGGTATGTATTCCTCCCTTTCCACCATAGGTTCTTCAATTTCAAAGATAAGTTGTGAAATTTTTTCCACCACTTTATCAGGTTCTTCCTCCAGATCAGGGTTAGGTTTCTCCATTAATGCACGAACACAATCAAATGCTATTTCGTCTTTTCTCATCAGTTGTTCAATGTTTTCTCTAAGTTCTTATACTCGAGCTTTATTAAAACCTTCTTCTTATTATTGTTTCACCTATGACTAATTTTTACATGCATAATATTCTGAAATTGAATACATCATGATAGTTTTTTAGTTATTTTAATAAATGAAATCTACATAAGATGTGAAAAGAGAAAAAGTAAATGAAAAATTGATTATCTCCCCAGAAATAGTGCTAGTTTTGATGCATACCTGTCACGGGGTGTGGAAAAAATAAATTATATTTTTCCTAGTGCAGCACTGTGGCTGACTAGGGTCGTCTCTCTTGAGGGTCCTATTAGTTTGGTTCACTTACTTATCCTATATCACCTAAACTATCTCTCTTTTTTTGTTTTTATTATCTAATGAAAAAAATGAAAATTTTTTAGGGTTTTTTATTGTTTAAAAATATAAACTATCATGAAATGTAAATAGAATAGGTTGATGAAGAAAGAACTAGGTTTTGGGGTTTAGTCTTAGGTTCAATCATTATTCTCCTTTATATATTGATTTCATTTTGATAATCCAAACATGAAATATCATGTTTGAATTACTATTATTTTATAGAATAGAAATATTTTAAGTTACATGTCATTGGGGGCCATCACCACATAGGGGACATTCTCCTCACCAATGAATTATACTCAAATCTAGCACAAACTTAAAATGAACTTTAAGAAAATTCAAGAATACCTTAATCTCCCCCGTGCCAAGTCTCGGGGTTAGCCTCTCATTTCCAAGAGTAGGAGATCATAATGTTGTATGGATTGGAGTGCACGTGAGAGAGAGAGAGATAGAGAATAATAATTTATAATGATTGTTAAAATAATAATAATAATATTATTATTATTAATTTATATTATTATTATTATTAAGAAAAGAGTTTTTGAAAAAGGAGAGAGAAAGAAAGTAAAATAATTTGAAATTAAGAATGAGATATTATAAATAATAATAATAAGAATAATAGTTTTTAATTATTATTATAATTTTAATTATAAATGAAATTAAATGGTGGAAACCAAAATAAAAATGCATGGATTTATTGAAAACAAATTCAAATTTAAATTTAAATTAAAACTAAAAAACTAAAATTAAAATCAAATAAAAATAAGAAATGATGGGGGGAGAGAACAACAGTAGTGGCCCATTCCCTGGTGGGATCCCTCCTTGGTTGTGGGTGTCGAGCTGATGATTTTGGAAGGAGGTGAGGGCCTCCTTTTATAGGTATAATTCTTCCTCTGAAACTTTGTGCATTGTTGGCCCATTAACAGTTGATTAATGCATGGACACCTTCATAAAAAGTTGTTTATAATTTTTTTGGCTATTAAACCTCTAAATTTCATTTCATTTGGCCATATAATGTATGAGTTCTGATTTTTTCATTAGGGGTTTCTTTTTCTGGATGAAGTTCCAGGAAGGTTCCTCCAAAAGTATAACATCCAATGGCAATATTAATGACTTCAAAACACCCTCAAATCGTTTTGGAGTCTTTCCTATGTGTCCTTGTGCTATCTTGGGTATAATCACCTCAATTTAAGGTGTGTAGGCTGAGATGTAGTTCCGTTACGGTGGTGTGGTCCACAGTGTCTGCCCAGAAAAATATTCAACTTCATTGATTTTTTAGGCCTATAGATTGCCGAATCATCCTCTGGTTTAGAAGAAAAAGTTGGATAAAATAAAATATATATTATAAAAAAAATAATCACCCAAATTGTAATTATATTTTTTATTAAATGACCAAAATACCCTTGATGTAAAAATATGTCAAAAATCCAGAATTATGCACTTTTCACATATATTTCAGAATTTCAATGTGTGAAAGATGGTTAGGGAATTTCATTTATACAAATCAATTAATTCCTTTGAACCATGGGTCATAATTTCAATATCTATGCTTCATATTTAAAAATTCAACTCTCTATTTCAATCATGTAATCACATAAGCATTGAAATCTAAGACATGGAATCATTTCGTTCTTAAGAAACTCAGGTCTCCTTGATTAGTTATGTAAATCATAATTCAATTTTGGGAATGCAATTTTATCTCTAAAGCTCAAAATATGTTGTGGGAAAAAAGGAAGAGAGTTTAAAAGATAAAACACTAAAATTGAACTCCATTTTTCTATGAAACATTTTCCTTCCCCTTCACTGTTTGGGGTTTCCTTCTACCATCATGAACCTATAAAATAAAACAACTCAATAATGTATAAGGATCATGTCATTTAAACTCAAAAAAATATAGGGAGTGGGATGCATGCTACACTACTTATAATAAAAGAAATTTACACCTAAATTATTAGAAATAAAGTAAAGATAAATCTTGGTTTGATCCCCCAAGTGGGCCCTAAATTTTTTAATGCCTCCAGAGGGTAGTACCAACTGTTATCCAAAGTCAGATAGTGGATGAAGATTCTTTGATTTGAACCAACACATAGGGATTTTCCCAGCTTTTTATTCATCCATATGGGTGAGTAATGATCCATGGATTGAGTACACCGGCTTCTCCCCCTTCATAATAAGGTATAGCTTTCATAGAGGGTGTAGTATGAAGTATGAATCATCCTCTTTTTTGGTTGCTACTTGTGAAACCTATTCTTCTATATCCAATGGTTCCTTAAGGTATGTTGAATAAAAAAAATAGTTAATGGGAAAATCAGAGTGTAATTATATTTGAATAAAATTAAAACATGAAGTATCAAGATCAAATTATTCCCCATCAAAATAAGCATCTTTTTTCATGGTTTCCTTAGGGAAATATACTAGAATCTCTTCATGAAATTCATTCAACAAATATTCAATGTGTTGAAGGAGCTCTATATGTTCCTCAACAGGTGCACATCCAGGTTCTTCTTTGTCCTCCAAGGCATAGTTAAGATTGTCTGATTCTATATAATAAAAACCACAAGAAGGGATTTAGAATTCAAATTCAATAAAACTAGAAGATATAGTGTCAAAGAATGGTTCAACTCCCTGAGTCAGTTCAGATTCAATATCTACCTTAGTGGTAAGTGCCTCTTGGAGTAAACTCTCTAATGATGGAGGCTGGTAGCTGGGCTCCTCCATCTTGAATTCAAATTCCACCACTTGGGTGGTTTATTCTTTTAGTGGTGTTATCTCTTATTCTTTGTATTGTATGGGGAGATCAGGTAGTTTCTCACATTTAATCAAGAATTCATCCAATATTTATTGATATCCAACTTGTAACTCAGCAGGTATTTATTCCTCCCTTTCCACCATAGGTTCTTCAATTTCAAAGATAAGTTGTGAAATGTTTTCCACCACTTTATCAGGTTCTTCCTCCGGATAAGGGTTAGGTTTATCCATTAATGCACGAACATAATCAAATGCTCTTTCGTCTTTTATCATCAGTTGTTCAATGGTTTCTCTAAGTTCTTATACTCAAGCTTTATTAAAACCTTCTTCTTATTGTTGTTTCACCTTTGACTAATTTTTCCATGCATAATATTCTGAATTTGAATACATCATGATAGTTTTTTTAGTTATTTTAATAAATGAAATCTACCTAAGATGTGAAAATAGAAAAAGTAAATGAACAATTGATTAGCTCCCCAGAAATAGTGCTAGTTTTGATGCATACCTATCACGGGGTGTGGAAAAAATAAATTATATTTTTCCTAGTGCAGCACTGTGGCTGACTAGGGTCATCTCTCTTGAGGTTCCTATTAGTTTGGTTCACTTAATTCTCCTATATCACCTAAAGTATCTCTTTTTTTTTGTTATCTAATGAAAAAAATTAAATTTTTTTAGTGTTTTTTATTGTTTAAAAATATAAACTATCATGCAATGTAAATAGAATAGGTTGATGAAGAAAGAACGAGTTTTTGGGGTTTAGTCTTAGGTTCAATCATTATTCTCCTTTATATATTGATTTCATTTTGATAATACATACATGAAATCTCATGTTTTAATCACTATTATTTTATAGAATAGAAATAGTTTAAGTTACATGTCATTGGGGACCATCACCACATAGGGGAAATTCTCCTCACCAATGAATTATACTCAAATCTAGCACAAACTTAAAATGAACTTTAAGAAAATTCAAGAATACCTTAACCTCCCCCCGTGCCAAGTCTCGGGGTTAGCCTCTCATTTCCAAGAGTAGGAGATCACAGTGTTGGATGGATTGGAGTGCACGTGAGAGAGAGAGAGAGAGATAGAGAATAATAATTTATAATGATTATTAAAATAATAATAATAATATTATTATTATTAATTTATATTATTATTATTATTAAGAAATGGGTTTTTGAAAAAGGAGAGATAAAGAAAGTAAAATAATTTTAAATTAAGAATGATATATTATAAATAAAAATAATAAAAATAATAGTTTTTAATTATTATTATAATTTTAATTATAAATGAAATTAAATGGTGAAAACCAAAATAAAAATGCATGGATTTATTGAAAACAAATTAAAATTTAAATTTAAATTAAAACTAAAAAAAACTAAAATGAAAATAAAATAAAAATAAGAAATGATGGGGGAGAGAAGAGCGGTAGTGGCCCATTCCCTGGTGGGATCCCTCCTTGGTTGTGGGTGTCGAGCTGATGATTTTGGAAGGAGGTGAGGGCCTCCATTTATAGGTATAATTCTTCCTCTGAAACTTTGTGCGTTGTTGGCCCATTAACAGTTGATTCATGCATGGACTCCTTCATCAAAAGTTGTTTATAATTTTTTTGGCTGTTCACCCTCCAAATTTCATTTCATTTGGCCATATAATGTATGAGTTATGATTTTTTCATTAGGGGTTTCTTTTTCTGGATGAAGGTCCAGGAAGGTTCCTCCAAAAGTATAACATCCAATGGCAATATTAATGACTTAAAAACACCCCCCAAATCTTTTTGGAGTCTGTCCTATGTGTCCTTGTGCTATATTGGGTAGAATCACCTCAATTTAAGGTGTGTAGGTTGAGATGTGGTTCCGTTAAGGTGGTGTGGTCCACGCTGTCCGCCCAGAAAAATCTTCAACTTCATTGATTTTTTAGACCTATAGATGGCCGAATCATCCTCTGGTTTAGAAGAAAAAGTTGGATAAAATAAAATATATATTATAAAAAAAAGAATCAACCAAATTGGAATTAAATTTTTTATTAAATGACCAAAATACCCTTGATGTAAAAATATGTCAAAAATCCAGAATTATACACTTTTCACAATTTAGACCATTTTCATTCTATGATTAAAAGTACCCATTATTTTAATACAAAAATTTAAATACACGGGTTTTGTCATTGAAAAACAATAAAAAATCCTAATTATTTGATAAAAAATATGCACATAAATTTGCTCTGTCAAATACCCCCACACTTAAACCATGTTTTTCCTCAAGCATAAAATCTCAACATGGAAATCATTAGATACAAATGTTACCAATACTCAAATACCAATGCAATAAAATCAAAAAACAAATAAATGTGTAATAAAACTTTAAAAATATTCATAAAATATCAATTTAATTTTACATTTTTCAAAGAAACAAATAATTTACATATTTTACTTTTCCCCTTAGAAAATTGATGGAACTTCTCCTTTCATTCCTTCAAGATCCTTGATTCATTATTATTAAAAATTCCATGTCATGATTTACCTTACTTTTTATTCTTTTCTCTCATCACTCATGATAAAATTCAAGTAGATTTATGATCATATCATGATAACATGCTCCTTATCTATAGGCTTGTAAATAAACTACTTTCTCCACTTTGTAATGATAAAAGATACATAAAATTATGAGGACTTATAATAAAGGTTCAAATGACTATGAGGCTTAAGGTTGGTAGGATTTTATGATTTAAAAATTAAGGCTCAAGTAAGAGGTTTATCTATTAAATACAATGCATGATATCAAAAATTATAATGAAATTCTCCCCTTCAAAGTAGAAACACCCAATTCCCCAAAACTCGAAGTAAGGTCATGATCAAATTATGCATAATGAATGATTTGTGAACCCTATTAAATATTTTTGTACTTTTATACTTTTTTTATTTTTTCAAAAGTTATGATTAGATAAAACCTCACATTCATCCCCTAACCACATACGATCAGAAGATCATCAGTCTTCGAAAATGGTGTTTTTTTGTTCTCCCAAATCACAACCCATTTTTCTCTTTTTTAGAACTTTTTGTCATTTTTTTTAATTTTTTTTAATTCAAGAGGGGAAAATAATAGAGTATAATAAATGATTCTATAACCCATTACAATTACCAAAATAATACCCCCGCACTTCTTCCTTGCAATGTATATCATCCCGTCCACCATGGTTCCCTTTACCCACACACTTCAACTTTAAAATATCATGAAAATACTAAGAGGAGGGTTGGAATGGATAAAAACAGCTTGAAACATGGATCATACCTATAAAGATTATTCATGGTCTCTATAGGGTAAAATAAGGATTGATGTAAAGGTGGTCTTTTAAGGAAAATTATCTTTTTAAAGGATGTCTCAATCATTTTAAATTTGTTTTTTCACAGTCATAGCTTTGACAAGTTTCAATACAAGTTTTGGTTGTTTACATGTCCCAAGATCACTCAAGAAATATGCTCAAGAATATATAGGAAGTACTTGGTCTAGAAATCCTCTCGGTAATGAGACATATGATTTGGGACAATCACTCAAGACATGATTAACAGTAATAAATCAATTAACATAAATTTCAGAAATTAAAATCATGAATGATGGTTAGGGAATTTCATTTATATGAATCAATTAATTCCTTCAAATCAGGGGTCATCATTTCAATATCTATGATTTATATTTAAAAATTCAATTCTCCATTTCAATCATTTAATCATATCAACATTTAAATCTAATACATGGAATCATTGGGTTCCTAAGAAACTCATGTCTCCTAGATTAGTCAAGTAAAGCATAATTCAAGTGTGGGCATGCAATTTTATCTTTAAAGATAAAAACATGTTGTGGACAAAAATGTGAAGAGTTTAAAAGATAAAACAATAAAAGTGAACTCCCCTTTTCTAGGAAACTTAGTCCTTCCCCTTCACTGTCTGGTGCTTCCTTCTACCATTATGAACCTATAAAAGAAAAAAACTCAATTAAGAATAAGGATCATGTCATTTAAGCTCAAAAAATAGAGGAAGTGGGCTACATTATACACTACTTCTAATAAAATTAATGGACACCTAAATTATTAGAAATAAAGTAAAGATAAATCTTGGTATGATCCCCCAAGTGGGACTTGAATTTTTTACAGCCGCTATAGGGCAGTACCAGGTGTTATCCAAAGTCAGATGGTGGATGAAGTTCTCTGATTTGAACCACCACATGTGAATTTTCTTAGCTTGTGCTTTATCCTTCTAGGTGAGTAATGATCCATGGATAGAGTATACCAGCTCTCCCCCCCATTCACAATGATGCATAACTTACATGGAATGGGTAGGATGAAGTATGAATCATCCTCTTTATTGTTTGATACTTGTGCAACCTATTCTTCTTTGTCCAGTGGTTTATCAAGGTATGCTACATAAAAAGAATAGTTAATGGGAAAATCAGAGTGTAATTCTATTTGAATAAAATTAAAACATGAATTATCAAGATCAAATTCTTCCCCATCAAAGTAAGAAGCTTTTTTCAGGGTTTCCTTAGGTAAATCCATTAGCATATCTTCATGAACTTCCTTCAATAAATATTCAACGTGTCCAGGGAGCTCTATATGTTCCTCACCAGGTGCACATATAGGTTCTTCTTCATCCGCCAAGGCATAGATGAGATTGTATGATTCTGTATAATCAAAACCACAATGAGTGATGTATAATTCAGATTCAATAAAATTAGAATAGATAGAGACAAAGAATTTTTAAAATCCATGAGTTAGTTCAGCTTCAATATCTGCCTCAATGGTAAGTGCCTCTTGGAATAAACTTTATGAGGATATAGGCAGGTACTGAGGATCCTCCATATTTACTTCAAATTCCACCACTTGGGTGGTTTCTTCCTTCAATGGTGCTGGATATTATTCTTTTTATTGTATAGGGAGATCATGTAGTTCCACACATTTAATCAAGAATTCATCCAATCTTTATTGATCTCCCACTTGTAAATATGCAGGTAAGTATTCCTCTCTTTCCACCTTAGGTTCTTCAATTTCAAAGATAAGTGGTGAAATTTCTTCCACCACTTTCTCAGGTTCTTCCTCCAGATTAGGGCTGGGTTTCTATATTAATGCACGAACATAATCAAATGCTCTTTTGTATTTCTCTTTAGTTGTTAAATGCTTTCTTATAAGTTCTTGTACCTGATCTATATTAAAATATTCTTCTTCTTATTGTTGTTTCTGCACCTGTGAGTAATTTTTTCATTTATAATATTCTGAATTTGAATACATCATTAATGTTTTTTTAGTTTTTTTAAGAAATGAAATCTACCAAATATGTGAAAATAGAAAAAGTAAATGATATATTGATTAACTCCCCGGAAACAGTGCCAATTTTGACGCATGCCTATCATGGGGAGTGTACAAAAGCAATTATATTTTTCCTAGTGCAGCACAGTGGCTGACCAGGGTCGTCTCTCTTGAGGAGCCTTTTAGTTTGGTTCACTTACTTATTCTATATCACATAAACTATCCCTTTTTTTATTATCTAATTAAAACAATGAAAATATTTTTGGGTTTTTTAATTATTTAAAAATATAAACTATCATGCAATGTAAACAGAATGAGTTGATAAAGAAAGAACTTGGTTTTTGGGTTTAGTATTAGGTTCAATCATTATTCTCCTTTATATGTTTATTTCAGTTTGATAATCCAAACATGAAATCTCATGTTTGAATCACTATTATTTTACAAAATATAAATTGTTTAAGTTACATGTCATTGGGGGTCGTCACCACATCAGGGACATTCGCCTCACTAAGTTATTCTACTCAAATCTACCACAAACTTAAAATGAACTTTAAAAAAAATCAAGAACACCTTGACCTCTCCCCGAGCCAAGTCTCGGGGTTTCCCTCTCAATTCTGAGAGTAGGAGATCACAATGGTGGATGGATTAGAGTGCGTGAGAGAGAGAGAGAGAATAATAATTTATAATGATTGTTAAAATAATAATAATAATATTACTATTATTAATTATTATTATTATTATTATTATAATTAAGAAAATAGTTTTTGAAAAAGGAGAGAGAAAGAAAGTAAAATAATTTGAAATTAAGATTGATATATTATAAATAATAATAATAATATTATTATTATTTTTTAATTATTATTATTATTATTATAAAATAAATTAAATGGTGGGAACCAAAATAAAAATGCATGGATTATTGAAAACAAATTCAAATTACAATTTAAATTAAAACTAAAACAAAAATAAATAGAAAATAAAATAAAAAAGAAGAAATGAGGGTGGAAAAGAGAAGATCAACAGCGTCCCATGCCCCGGTGGGATCCCTCCTTGGTTGTGGGTGTTGAGATGATGATTTGGGAAGGAGGTGAGGGCCTCCTTTTAGAGGCAGAATTCTTCCTTTGAAACTTTGCGCATTGTTGGACCATTATATTGCTGATTCACATGTGTACCCCTTCATGAAAGTTGTTCAAAAAAAATTTGGTCGTTCAACCTTATAATTTCAACTCATTTGGCCATCGAATGTATGAGTTATGATTTGTTCATTAGCTATTTTGTTTTCTAGACGAAGGTTACAGGAATGTTCCTCCAAAAGTTTAACATCCAATGACAACATTAATGACTTCAAAACTCCCCCAAATTTGTTTTAGAGTCAAAACTATGTGTTCTTGTGCTATCCCAAGTGTAATCACCTCCATTGATGGTGTGTAGGCTGAGAAGTGGTTTCGTTACTATGGTGGGGTCCAAGTTGTCTGCCCAAAAAATCAAATTCATTGATTTTTTAGGCCTCTAGATGGCCGAATCATCCCCTGGTCTAGAAGAAAAAGTTGGAGGAAATAAAATGTGTATACTAAAAAAATCACTCAATTTGGAATTATCTTTTTTATTAAATGACCAAAATACCCTTGATGTAAAAATCTTTCAAAAATCCAAAATTATGCACTTTTCACAATTTATACCATTTTCATTCTATAATTCAAAATATCCATTATTTTAATAAAACATTTAAATACATGGGTATTATCATTGAAAAACATTAAAAAATCCTCATTATTTGATAAAAAATATGCCTATAAATTTTCTATGTCAAATACCCCCACAATTAAACCATGCTTGTCCTCAAGTATAAAATCTCAACATGGAAATTAGAGGACACCAATGTTACCAATATTCAAATTCCAATGCAATAAAATCAAAAAAAATCAATGTGTAATCAAACTTTCAAAAATATGCATAAAATATCAATTTAATTTCCCTTTTTTCAAAGAAACAAATAATTCACATATTTTACTTTTCCCCTTTGAAAATTGATGGAACTTCTCCTTTCATTCATTCAAGATCCATTATTCATTATTATTAAACATGTCATGTCATGATTTACCTCACTTTTTATTCTTTTCTCTAATCACTCATGATACAATTCAAGTAGATTTATGCTCATATCATGAGAACATGATCCTTATCCATAGTATTGTAAATGAACTACTTTCTCCACTTTATAAAGACAAAAGACACATAAAATCATGAGGGCTTGTAATAAAGGTTTAAATGACTCTGAGGCTTAAGGTTGGTAGGGTTTGATGTTTTAAAACTAAAGGCTCAAGTAGGAGGTTTATCTCTCAAGTAAAATACATGATATCAAAAATTCTAATGAAATTATCCCCTTTAAAGTAGAAATACACACTTCCCCAAAACTCAAAGTGAGGTCATGATCAAATTATGCATAATGAATGATTTGTGCACCCTCTTAATTTTTTTTTTACTTTTATACTTTTTTTCTTTTTTCAAAAGTTATGATTAGATAAATCCTCACATCCATCACCTAACCACATAGGATCAGAAGATCATCCATCTGGAAAATGGGGATTTTTGGTTCTCCCAAATCACAACCCAATTTTCTCTTTTTTTGGATCTTTTTGTCATTTTTTTCATTTTTTTAATTCATAAGTGGAAACAAATAGAGTATAATAAATGATTATACAACCTTTCAAAATTCCCATAATAATAACCACACACTTCTTCCTTACAATTTATATTATTCTGTCCACCTTGATTCCCTTTAACCCCACACTTCAACTTTAAAAAATCATGCAAATACTAAGAGGAGGGTAGGAATGGATAAAAATGTCTTGAAACATGGATCATCTATATAAAGGTTTTTCATGGTCTCTATGGGCTAAAATAAGGATTGATTTAAATGTGGAATTTTAAGGAAAAGTAGATTTTCAAAGGATTCCTCAATCATTTTAAATGTGTTTTTGCACAGTCATAGCTTTGAAAAGTTTCAATACAAGTTATGGTCAGTTATATGTCCCAAGATCACTCAAGAAATATGCTCAAGAATATATAGAAATTACTTGGTCTATAAATCCTCTATAGAATGAGACATATGATTTTGTAAAATCACTCTAGACATAATTAACAATAATAAATCAATTCACATAAATTTCAGAAATTCAAAGAATGAATGATGGTTAGGGAATTTCATTTATATGAATCAATTAATTACTTCAAATCATGGGTTATCATTTCAATATATGTGCTTTATATTTAAAAATTAAATTCTCCATTTCAATCATTTAATCATATCAACATTGAAATCTATGACATGGAATCATTGGGTTCTTAAGAAACTAATGTCTCTTAGATTAGTCAAGTAAATCATAATTCAAGTGTGGGCATGCAATTTTATCTTTAAAGCTCAAAACATGTTGTGGACAAAAAAGTGGAGAGTTTAAAAGATAAAACACTAAAAATTAACTCCCTTTTCCCATGAAACTTAGTCCTTCCCCTTCACAATCTAGGGACGCCTTCTACCATTATGAACCTATAAAATAAAACAACTCAATTAAGCATAATAATAAAGTCATTTAATCCAAAAAAATAGAGGGAGTAGGATTCATGCTACACTACTTCTAAGAAAAGAAATTGACAACTAAATTCTTTGAAATCAAGTAAAGATAAATCTTGGTACGATCCCCCAAGTGGGCCTTGAATTTTTTAATGCCTTTAGAAGAAAGTACTAGCTGTTACCCAAAGTCATATGGTGGATGAAGCTTCTTTGATTTGAACCACCACATGTGGATTTTCCTAGCTTGTGCTTCATCCTTCTGGATGAGTAATAATCCATGGATATAGTACACCAGCTCCCCTCCCCTTCACAATGAGGTATAACTTTCATGGAGGGGGCATGATGAAGTATGAATCATCCTCTTTATTTGTTGATACTTTTGCAACCTCTTCTTCTCTGTCCAGTGGTTCATCAAGGTGTGATGTATCAAAAGAAAACTCAACGGGAAAATCAGAGTGTAATTCTATTTGAATAAAATTAAAACATGAAGTATCAAGATCAAATTCTTCTTCATAAATGTAAGAAAAGTTTGTCATGGTTTCCTTAGGGAAATACACTAGTATCTCTTCATGAACTTCCTTCAACAAATATTCAACATGTCCAGGGAGCTCTATATGTTCCTCAACAAGTGCACATCTAGGTTCTTATTTTTCCTCCAAGGCATATATGAGATTGTTTGATTTTTTATAATCAAAACCACAAGGAGTGATGCAGAATTCAGATTCAATAAAATTAGAAGAGATATAGTCAAAGAATGGTTCAAATCCCTAAGTCAGTTCAACTTCAATCTATTCCTCAGTGGTAAGTACCTCTTAGAGTAAACTCTATAAGGATAGAGGTAGGTAGTATGTATCCTCCATATTGACTTAAAATTCCACCACTTGGGTGGTTTCTTCCTTCAATGGTGCTGGATCTTATTCTTTGTATTGTATGGGGAGATCAAGTAGTTCCTAACATTTAATCAATAATTCATCCAATCTTTGTTGATATCCCACTTGTAACTCAGCAGGTATGTCTACCTCCCTTGCCACCATAGTTTCTTCAATTTCAAAGATAAGTGGTGAAATATATTCCACCACTTTCTCAGTTTCTTCCTCAGGCTCAGGGTTCGGTTTCTCCATTAATGCGCGAACATAATCAAATTCTCTTTCGGATTTTCTTGTGAGTTGTTCAATGATTTCTCTAAGTTATTGTACCTGAGATCTATTAAAATATTCTTATTCTTGTTGTTTTTGCGGCACCTGTGATTAATTTTTCAATGCATAATATTATTAATTTCAATACATCATGAAAGTTTTTTTTAAGAAAAAAGTTAATGAACTATTGATTATCTCCCCGACAACGGCACCAGTTTTGACGCACGCCTGTCATGAGGGGTAGACAAAAGCCATTATATTTTTCCTAGTACAACACAATGGATAACCAGGGTCGTCTCTCTTGAGGAGCCTTTCATTTTTGTTCACTTACTTCTTCTATATCACATAAACTATCTCTTTTTTTTTATTTTATTATCTAATGAAAACAATGAAAATGTTTTTGGGTTTTTTATTATTTAAAAATATAAACTATCATGAAATGTAAAAAGAATGAGTTGATGAAGAAAGAACTTGGTTTTTGGGTTTAGTCTTAGGTTTAATCATTATTCTTCTTTATATGTTGATTTCAGTTTGATAATCCAAACATGAAATATCATGATTGAATCGCTATTCTTTTCCAGAATAGAAATAGTTTAAGTTACATGCCATTGGGGTCCATCACCACATCAGGGACATTCGCCACACCAATTCATTCTACTCAAATCTACCAGAAACTTAAAATGAACTTTAAAAAAAATTCAAGAACACCTTGACCCCCCAGGCCAAGTCTTAGGGTTAACCTATTATTTCTAAAAGAAGGAGATCACAATGGTGGATGGATTGGAGTGCGAGAGAGAGAGAGAGAGAATAATAATTTTAATGATTGTTAAAATAATAATAATAATAATAATAATAATAATAATAATAATTAATATTATTATTGTTATAATTAAAAAATATTTTTTGAAAAATGAGAGAGAAATAAATTAAAATAATTTTAAATTAAGATTGAGATATTATAAATAATAATAATAATAATTGTTTTTAATTATTATTATTATTATTATTATAAAATAAATTAAATGGTGGAAACCAAAATAAAAATGCATGGATTTATTGAAAACAAATTCAAATTACAATTTAAATTAAAACTAAAATAAAATAAAAATTAAAATAAAATAAAAATAAGAAATGTGGCGAGGTAAAGGGAAGAGCAGTGGTGGCTTGTGCCCCGGTGAGATCCCTCCTTAGCTATGGGTGTCGAGTAGATGATTTAGGAAGGAGGTGAGGGCCTCCTGTTATAGGGAGAATTATTCCTCAGAACTTTGTGCATTTTTGTCCCATTAAATGGCCTACTAACATGTGAACTCCTTAATTAAAGTTGTTCATAAATTTTTTTTCGTTCACCCTCCAAAGTTTTTCTCATTTGTCCACTGAATGTATGAGTTATTATTTTTTTCATTAGCGGTTTCTTTTTATGGAAAAGGGTTCCACAAAGGTTCCTCCAAAAGTATAACATCCAATGACAACCTTAATGACTTCAAAACTCCTCCAAATTTATTTTAGAGTCTGGCCTAAGTTTCATCATGCTATCCCAAGTATAATATCCCCAATTTAAGGTGTGTAGGCCGAGATGTGCTTCTGTTATGGTGGTGGGGTCCACGCTGTCCACCTGAAAAAATATTCAACTTAATTGATTTTTTAAGGCCTCTAGATAGAAGAATCAGCCCCTAGTCTAGAAAACAAAGTTTTAGGAAATAAAATAAGGATTCTAACAAAAATAATCACTCAATTTTGAATTATATTTTTTATTAAATTACAAAAATACCCTTGATGTAAAAATCTTTCAAAAATCCAAAATTATGCAGTTTTCATGGTTTAGACCATTTTCATTATATAATTCAAAATTCCCATTATTTTAATAAAATATTTAAATACAGAGGTTTTATCATTGAAAACATTACAAAATCCCCATTATTTGATCAAAAATATGCACATAAATTTTCTCTTTATGTTCAGTTGGAAGATCTTGATGCTAAGGGATTTATTCATCCAAGTGTGTCATTTTGGGATTTTCTTTTCCTCTTTTCTAAGAAGGCTTATGGGAGTATTAGGCTTTGAATCAATTATTGAAATCTTAATCAGGTGACTATTAAGAATAAGTATCTATTTCCAAGGATTTATGATCTCTTTGATCAACTCATAGGGGTTCATTGGTTTTCAAATATTGACATATGGTCATGGTACCACTAGTTGATATTCCAATAAGAGGATATTCCCAAGACTATGTTTAAGATATGATATAAGGATTTCAAGTTTTTGGTTATGCCTTTTAGTTTCACTAACGCTCCTATGGTATTTATGAAATTGATTAATCATGTATTTTATTAGTTCATATACTCTTTTGTTGTCATGTTTTTGGATGATATTTAGGTGCACTCCAAGTCAAAGAAGGAGCACTAAGATCATTTGGATATCATCCTTAGAAACCTGAGAGAACATATTATATGTGGTAATATTTCCAAGTGTGAGTTTTGGATCCATGAAGTAAAATTTCTAGGGAATGTTATCTCTGATAGGGGTGTATCAGTGGATCCTAAAAAGATTCATCTAGTAATGTCTTGGGAGTATCCGAGAAATGTTTTTTAGATCCATAGTTTCTTGGGTTTAGCTGGTTACAATAAGAAGTTTGTTTAGGAATTCTCCAATCATACATCTCCAATGAAAGATTTCACTCGTAAGGGTGTAGAGTTTGAGTGTAATGATAAGTGTTGTATCATTTGAGCAACTGAAGGTAAGGATGACTTCAGCTTCATTTCTAATTCTTCTAGAACTAAGTTTAGGTTATGTTGTTTTCTGTGATTCTTATAGTATGGTTTTGGGGTGTTCATTAATAAAGGGAAGGAAAGTTTTATCCCATGGATCTCACAAGTTTCACCTTATTGAAAATAAATACCCTAACCATGATCTTGAGTTGGTAGCAGTTATGCATGCACTCAATCACTATTTCTTTAGAGAGTGGTTTATGGTATATTCTGATCATAAGAGCCTGAATTATATTTTTACATAGAGGGATATGAACTTGTGATAGTTATATTGGGTTGAGTATCTCTATATTTTTTATTTTGATATTTCTTAAACCCCTGGGAAACTAAATGTTTCCACCAATTTATTAAGAAAGAAATTACCAACTCAAGCCATGAAGAGTTAGTGGAGGATTTTTCTTTGATGATTTTATTTTATAATATGAGCTTGAGAGTAGAATTTACTGGTGGTATGGTGTTATTAGATTCATTGAAGGCTGAATCATCATTTTAGGAATGGTTTTGGATTGAGAAAGTTTTAGACACTGATTTCCAGCAATTTAGTAAAATCATAAATAGTGGGAAGACCTCAAGTGAGTGTTCTTGGTCTCCCATTGGTTCCTTGTGTTTTTAAAGAAGGTTGGATATTCCAATATCTCTGGTGTAGGAGTTTTTTGATTGTGGAAACAATTCTTATTGGTTCATGTACCCTGAGACTACCAAGATGTATCATGATTTGAAACATCAGTATTCGGGGCCAAGGATGAGATTGTCGATTTCAGATTTCATGTTACGGAGACTGACTTGTCAGAGGATTATGATGGACCATAAGAGACCTACTGGTTTGTTTTAACCTTTACCCATATCGATTTGAAAGTGGGATGATATTTACATGGACTTCACCATTAATTTTCCATGGACTCCTAGTGGGAGGGATGCTATTTAGATGATCACTGATTGACTAATGAAATCATCTCATTTCCTCCATACTAAGGAGATGAAGAAAGTAGAATAGCTCAAGAACTTGTATGTCCAAGAGGTTTTGCGACTTCATGGGGTTCCCTCTATAAATTTTTATAATAAGGTCATATGGTTTACATCCGGGTTTTGGATTGGTTTGCAAGAGGTGATGGGTTAAAAGTTGAATTTGAGAATGACATATCATCCAGATATGGATGGAAAAATATAGAGAGATATCTATATTCTTAAGTATATGCTACGAGCATGTGTTCTTGACTTTGGTGGTTCTTGGTAAAAGTATCTTCCTCCAGTTGAATGTTCCTATAACAATAATTCTCATTCTTCGATTAGGATGGATCTATTCGAAGCATTTTATGGGCGAATATGTAGATACCCTTATATTGGAAATATTTGGGAGAGCGGTCCTTTTTTGTACCAAGCCTTGTTCATGAGATGATGAAAAAGGTTAAGTTGATCCGAAAGAAGTTGTTCATGACACAAATTCATCAGAAATGCTATGTGGATCATCATCGTCATCTACTAGAGTTTTAGGTTTGTGATCAAGTCTTTATTTAGGTTTCACCTTAGTTGGGACACTATCAGTTAGGTAAGAAGGTTAAGTTGGTGACACACGCCAGTCGTAGGGTGTGGAAAAAGAAATTTCTATGTTTTCCTAATGCAGCACAGTGGATGACTAGGGTCATCTCACTTGATGAGCTTTATCATTTGTTCACCTACTTAATCTATATCACCTAAACTAATTATTGGTTACTTGTATTTAATCTAGGAAGGTAATGAATTTTAAAATAAATAAAAGTTAGAACTATCATGCAGTGAAAAAATGTAATTAAGGAAGAAAGATCTTGGTCCTAGGGTTGGATAACATGAGTTCATTCATTATTTATTTATTGTTTAGATTCAATTTGATAATTCATTTATTTAATCCTCATTAATGAATTACTTTACATTGATTTATTTAGTGTGTGATTTTAGTATGCGTTTGGCACACCAAACCACACCTCCTCCAATAGTCAAATAGGATAACACCTCAACCGATAATGTTATTCCTAAAGGACCCGGCTCCACCGTATGTCGTTTCATCCCTTATGGAAACCCCAACTCCACTGTATGAAGGGTTTGACTAATATAAGGGAGGGAAAATTAATTAATCAAGTAAAAGAAATGGATTTGGGAATAGTGTCATGGTGGACGACCGCCGCACCCATGCAATATTCCCACCTCCACCACAAATAGATTTAAAACATTTTGAATTTAAAGTGCAGTAATGAAGATCACTGAGAAACCAACCCCATGGCCAAGACTCGGGTTAGCCCATCATTATTGAGGAAAAGAGGTAATGGTGTATAGGATAAGAAGAAAAGATAATAATTAGATTAGGTTTGTAAGAGAAAGGGAGATGGAAGAAGATGGAAACACTTGAAATAAAAATATGAAAATGCATTACATTAGAAAAGAAAACTAAAAATAAAAAGATAAGAAAAGAAAATTCATATGTTAGCAGCATGTCCCTATGCCTCCACTCCAACATTGGTATCAAACTATCCCTTCATAATGGGTGAAATCCTCCTTATATAGGCCAAGGGGGTTCCATACTTCGGTCTTCTTTAAGATCTTCAAAATCTCTCTTTAAGATTTGCTGCAGATTCTCTCCACCAAAATATTGACCATGTTTGGCCCATTTAATGGCCGAATTGTGCAATAATGTATTCTATGAAGATCTTGAAAAATATGTTTTAAGTTTAATCATAATATTTAATATTTATCCTCCATGTGTATTACGAGATATGGACAATTAATGATGAGATTTAATTCTAGAGGAATGTTTCCTTTTTTCTACCCCAAATTATCAGCATCCATGGACCACCTTAATGATATAAAATCTTCATGATCTTCAACATCAGAATTACCCATTAAGTATTATTCCATATACAATTGTAATCACCCAAATTTTATGTGTGTATACCGAGTTATGATTTATTTATTGAGGTGGGGTCCACACGGTCGTCCAGAATAATCTTCCAACTTGATTGAATTTTTAGATCCCTTTTATGGCCGAATTAAATCCTGGTCTAAAAATAAAAGGTTAAGAAAATAAATATATGAACCCAATAAAAAAAGAATAATATAAATTGGATTTATATTTTAAAATATATGCATGAATTTCCAATGTGATTAAAATCTGTCAATATTTCCAAATTAAGCAGTTTTTCAATTTTAGCTAAAAACACATCATAAATCCAAAATTGATGAAAATAACACAAATTGATAAATTTTAAGTGATTAAATAATCTAATTAAATATAAAAAATGATAAAAATATTATCTCTATCAATTCCCCCACACTTAAACTATTCTTTTCCTCAATCATAAAATCTCAACATGGAATTCAAAGGGCATCAATGTTACCAATATTTAAATTTCAATGCAATAAAATCAAATGATGATCAATGTACAATCATATTTTCAAGTTCCAAAAAAATATCAATTTAATTTCCCATTTTTCAAAAAAACAATCAATTCATGCATTTTACTTTTCCCTTTTTAAAAATTATGGAGCTTCTCATTTCATTCATTCAAGCTTCTCAATTTATTATTATTTAACATGCCAAATCATGATCTACCTCTCTTTTGAATCTTTTCTCTCATCACTCATGATACAATTAATAGTAGAGTTATTCTCATATCATGATAACATGCTCCTTATCCATAGTCTTGTAAAGGAACTACGTTCTCCACTTTGTAAAGACAAAACGCACGTAAAATCATGAGGACTTGCAATAAAGGTTAAAATGAATCTATGGATTAGGGTTGGTGGGTAAATTATTGAAATAATTGAAGGCCATAAGTAGGAGGTTTTAATCTTAAGTACAATGCATTATTAATCAAGTGAATACACAGGATGAACCACACTCAAATCCCTTTTATAATGTGAAACACAACACCCCCACTTTTAATGACATGGGATATGAGTCAATAAATGATTACAAAGAATGATATCATCCAAGTTCTCCTCCTATTTTTATTGTAAATCTCTAGAAAGGTACAACTTTATTTTTTTCGTTTTTTTAAAGCTCCAGACATGCACAAGTTTTTTTTATAAATTTTTTCACCTTTTTTATGGAGATCCGTATAAAATGAAAGATGCATAATGAAATGATGACTCATTTCCAATTTTCTAATAATAAATTTCCCAAAATGATGACACACACCTCACACCACCCACAAATGTTACACATCCCTATGAACGCACATGAAAGGCCCTTCCCCCACACTCAAACATGAATAATCCATGCAAAAATACTAAAAGAGTGGGAAGGTAAGGAAAATCGGCTTGTAATGTGTCTTAAACCTATAAGGCAATTCATGGATTATATGGGCTAACAAAGGAAAAATGTAAGGGTGGGTCTCAAGTAAATATGTGTCTATCCAAAGTAGTGCCTCAATCATTTTAAATATGTTTTTGCATAGTCATAGCTTTGAAAAGTTTCAATCTAAGTTCTAGCAGGTGGCACGTCCCAAGATCACTAACGAAATATGCTCATGATAAAATAGGAAATATTTGGTCTAGAAATCCTCTCAGGAATGGGAATATGATATTGGACAATCACTCATGGCATGATTAATAATAACAAATTAATTCACATGAATTTCAGAAATTTAAAGAATGAAAAATGGAAGGGAAATTTCATTTACATGAATCATCTAATTCTTTCAAATCATGAGTCCTTATTTCAATATCCATGCTTCACTTTAATCATCCAATTATCCATTTTAATCATTCAATCTCATTAACATTGAAATCTAAAACATGGAATTACTGGAATCCTAAGAAACTCATGTCTCATAGATAAGTCATGTAAAAAATAATTCAAGTGTGGGAATTAAATTCCTGTTTAAATCAAAAAAATGTAAGGAGTTTCAAAGTTAAACATTAAAAGTGAACTCCCTTTTGAAATGAAGGTTCATACTTCTATTTGGGGGTTCCATTTTTCCATCATGAACATAAAAAATATAATTACTCAATTAAGTGAAAGGATCATGTCATTAAATCTCAAAAATATAGGAGGGATTGGGCCGCATGCTAAGATACTTCTATGAAAAGAATTTGAATCTAAATTCCTAGAAAGCAAGTAAAGATTAGTCCTTGTATAATCCCCCAAGTGGGCCCTGGATTTTTTACTGCCTCCAGAGGGAAGTACCAGCTATTATCCATAATCTGATGGTGGGTGGATCTTCTTGGAAATGAACCACCACATGTTCTTCATCCCAGATTGTAGTACTTTGTTATTTTTAAGATAATTCCATAGATATAGTACACCAGATCTACCCCCTTCACAATGTGGAATATCTTGCATGGCAGGGATAGGATAAAGTATGGATCCTCCTCCTCTTCAGTTGCTACTTGTGCAACGTGTTCTTCAAAATCCAGTGATTTCTATAGATATGCTGCATGAAAAGAATAATAAAAGGGATATTCAAAATTTAAATTTGAAATATTAATTTCAAAATATTCCATTTTAAGGTAGGACGCTTGTAGATTTGGTTCTTCAAGCAGATCCACTGTTATCGTTTCTTGGGCTCCCTCAAGCATATGATCAATGTCCTTATGGAGCTCCAGGTGTTCCTCAATAGGTGAAATTTATCCTTCTTCATATTCCTCCACGGTGATACAAGGATTGAACAAATATGAAAATTAAAAATCATAAGAAGTGATACTCCAATCCGACTGAATGAAATCAGAAAAGTTAGAGTTTAAGAAAGGATAATCTTCCTAAGTTGCTTCTGGTTCAATAACTTTTTCTGTGATAAGTGGCTCTTGGAGTTGATCTTCACTTGATGAAGGTAGTCAGGATCCTCCATTATTTCTTATAATTCTCCCACATGGGTGGTTTCTTCATCTTCCAAGGCTATAGAGATGTATAAAGGTGGTTTTTCTTCTACTTTTTATGGAATTATGAGGTCATGTTTCATTTTAATTTCTGCCCATGCACTCCAAAATTTCTCCAAATTCACATGATCTCCCTCTTGTAAATTAGTAGAAAATAATCTTTCATCTATATCCTCAAGAAATGGTTGAGAGAGGTGGAATTCATCTTCAGGAACATCCTCTTTTACCCCCTCAGGTTCTTCAACATCAAAAACTAGTGGGGAAATTTCTTCCACAGCTTGCTCAGGATCATGCTCTGGTTCAGGCTTGGGTTGCTCACTTTGTGCTTGAACATAGTCAAACTCTATTTGCATTTTTCTCCCCAAGTCATCTAGAGTATTGCTAATCCTATCCACTCAGTCATTTAGATCCCTACAATCCACTTCGGGTTCTTGATATTGCACCTGCGAGTAATCATCCCATGCATAATAATTTGAATTTGAATGCATAATGGAAAATTAATGTTTTTTTGATTTTTTTTAAAATAATGAAAACTATATAAAATTTGAAAATAGAAAAAATAAAGTAAACAACCGATTAGCTCCCCGGAAACAACGCCAGTTTTGATGCACGCCAGTCGTAGGGCGTGGAAAAAGTAATTTCTATGTTTTTCTAATGCAGCACAGTGGCTGACTAGGGTCGTCTCACTTGAGGAGCTTTATCAGTTGGTCACCTAATTAATCTATATCACCTAAACTAATTATTGGTTACTTGTATTTAATCAAGTAAGGTAATGAAATTTAAAATAAATAAAAGTTAGAACTATCATGCAGTGACAAAATGTAGTTAAGGAAGAAAGATCTTGGTCCTAGGGTTAGATAACACAGATTCATTCATTATTTATTTATTATTTAAAATCAATTTGATAATTCATTTATTGAAACCTCATTAATTAATTACTTTACCTTGATTTATTTAGTGTGTGATTTTAGTATTCATTCGGCACACCAAACCACACCTCCTCCAATAGTCAAATAGGATAACACCTCAACCGAGAATGTTATTCCTAAAGGACCCGGCTCCACCGTATGTCGTTTCATCCCTTATGGCAACCCCAACTCCACTGTATGAAGGGTTTTCCTAAGAGAAGGGAGGGAAAATTAATTAATCAAGGAAAATAAATGGATTTGGGAAAATTTCGTGGTGGATGACCGCCACACCAGTGCAATATTCCCGCCTCCACCACAAATAGATTTAAAACATTTTGAATTTAAAGTACAATAATAAAGATCACAGAGAAACCAACCCCAGGGCCAAGCCTCGGGTTAGCCCCGCATTATTGAGGATAAGAGGTCATGGTGGATAGGATAAGAAGAAAATAGAATAATTAGATTAGGGTTGGAAGAGAAAGGGAGATGGAAGAAGATATAAACACTTGAATTAAAAATATGAAAATGCATTACATTAGAAAAGAAAACTATAAATAAAAAGAGAAGAAAAGAAAATTCCAATGTTAGAAGCATGTTCCTAGGCCTCCACTAGAACGTTGGTGTCGAAATATCCCTTAATCATGGGTGAACTCCTCTTTATATAGGCCAAGGGGGTTTCATCCTTCGGTCTTCAAATTTAAGATCTTCAAAATCTCTCTTTAAGATTTACTGCAGATTCACTCCACTGAAGGATTTACCATGTTCAGGCCATTTAATGGAAGAATTTTTAAATTCTGTATTCTATAAAGATATTGAAAAATATGTTTTACGTTTCATCAAAAAGTTTCAGATTTATCCTCTATGTGTATTATAAGATATGGACAATTAATGATGAGCTTTTATTCCAGAGGAATGTTTCCTTTTTTCTGCCCCAAATTGTCAGCATCCATGGACTGAATTAATGATATAAAATCTTCAATATCTTCAACATACGAAATCCAAATTAATTATTCTTCCACATCCAATTTGAATCACTTAAATTTAAGGTGTTTAGACTGAGTTATGATTTATTTATTGAGGTGGAGTCCTCGTGGTCGTCCAGAATAATCTTCCACCTTGATTGAATTTTAAGGACCCTTGTATGGCCTAATTAAATCCTGGTCCAAAAACAAAAGATTAAGAACATAAATATATGAACCGAATAAAAAATTAATCACATAAATTGGATTTATATGTTAAAATATATGCGTTAATTACCAAAGTGATTAAAATATGTCAATATTTCCAAGTTAAGAAGTTATCCAATTTTAGCTCAAAACACATAATAAATCCAAAATTGATGAAAATAACACAAATTGATAAATTTTAAGTGATTAAATAATTGAATTAAATATAAAAAATGATGAAAATATTATCTCTATCAGTTTTTATTGAGGTTCATGGTTCTCTTTGAGATCACGGAGCATCTTGGAAAGTTGGAATATCAGTTGTAATTTCCATATTTCTTGATGTTGATTCACGATGTGTTTCATGTTTTTCAATGAGAAGGTATCAACCAGATTATTCCCATGTGATTGAATGGGAGTATGTTGATCTTGAACCTAAACACTACTATAGTTGAGAAACAATTTCAGATTATTGATCTCTATAATAAGGTATTGTGTGGAAAAAAATCCCCCTATTTCATGTACTATGGTAGTGCAGATGGAATAGCCATGAGATGTGGGAGTATGAATTTTTGATGAGGCAACGATGGATTTATCTTTTCGAGAGTATAAAATCATGATCAATTTCTAGGAAAAGAAATATTTTATAGCGGGGAGATTGTGACATCCCTTCACCCACTCACAGATGTTTCCAATCCTTTATTATGATCTTCCTACCGTTGGGACTTGTTTTGGGTGGTTTCTATAATTTTTGGAGGTAGTTTGGAGATTACCTATAATTTTAAAGGGGGATGTACCATGGAAGGATTCGGCTAAATCATGGAGTGGGAGGTTGTGGGATAGTGGTTAAGGGGAGGGATTTGGTTGGTTCTTCCAAATCCAACACCACTGTGACAGAGTGTCTTCGGTTGCACCATAGCCTTTTCCCCGAGAGAATATGATCTTGTGAGGTCTTTAGTTTGATTCTAAAGGCCAATTGGATGAGGTAGACTATGGTGTGTACATGGGGATCTATATCATTGTCCCTACCATATAAATCCATCATACACTATGATGGAGGAAGCTTGTGTCCTAGTGTGAAAGTTTGTGGCATGGTCTAAGAGGTTTCACCATAGTCTTCTATTTTTCAACCTTTCTATAAATACCCAAACCCCATATAAACCATCTCATATTCCAACTTTCTTCCTTTAACTTTAGGCACCCAAGATATATTTTTGAATACCATGAATCCCCTATTTGATCAGGACAAACCCTAGGCTTTAGGAGACCAATCCTTGGTGTTTTCACTTCATCCTTGAGGTAGGTTTCTTTATAAAAATTTTCTAATTCTTGAATAAAGTTTATGTTCATATTAAATTACTTGGTTTGTTTTATTAAATGGTTGGATTTGATATCGATGTGTATTTTCTTCATGAGATTATTTTTTTTTAAATTGGATTGTCTTTTTTAAATACATGTTTTTAAATGGATTTGTTTTAATAACAATTTTGGACACACTATGTGCAGATGAAACGCATTAAAGGTGATTTTTTATTACAAATGGGTTTTCACTATTGGAAGCAGAGATAATTCATTGTGAAAAATTATTTATAAATTGTGAGAAATGTTTTAAAATGGGTTTTGACAAACATGGCACATTGGGGACCTTGGGTGTTTCAGGATATGGACATGTCACTTTGGTACATGTGAAGCTACTAGAGGTTTTGTGATATTGATAGACCGTTATGAGACTAAATATGAATTGGATCCACTTTATCCTTGGTTTATGATTCCTTTTATATCTAGCACATATTCTCATAGGTTAGATCCCAAATGGTGTGTTGATTCATTTATTCTTTGTTTATTACATGATGGTATATTTCATGGTTGTATTTCTCACTTTTTTATCTTATGGTGTATCCATGGATGGTTTTTCTTATTCTCTCATGATTTATCATGTACACTTTTCATATTTATTATTGTGATAATATAAAAGGATTTTATAAAAACCAAAGAATTTTTCGTTTTACCAAAATGTTTTATCTTCTGAAAATTCTTTATAAACTATTTTTTTAATATTGAACAAATGTTTTCTTGATATTAGACATGGTATCGATTCTCAGTGAAATCATATTGGAATTTTTTCTCACATCCTACATTTCTCCTTTGGTAATTTTTAGATGTATTTCTTTAGGAATCAAGTAAAAGGAAGGGCATCTTGTAGTTTACTGACTTTATTTGGATGTTTATTCCTTCGACATAGGTCGGTTTGGTGGTGAAAGATGGTCACATAGACATTTTGTCTCTATATTGTCTTATTTCACCTTCATATTTAGCCCTCTGGGCTTCACTTTGTATGTCTCAAGGATATTTACTCTTTATTCTTCTATGTACACTATTAGTTTTCCTTATTTTGGTTATACAAGAGACTTTCTTGTGTCATTTTGGTTACACCTCACCATGTGGTGAATATTTTTGAGTGACTTATCTAGTTGAATAAGTCTGGTTTGTTATAATAAATATGTTAGCAACATTTAAAAAAAATTCAGTCTTACCAATTTATTAAGACAAATTTTTTTTCTCTATGAATGAATTAAAACAGAAACCTGGTTCTAAGGAACGTGATCTACAGATATGAATCTCTATGATTTTTTTATTATATCTATAGTGCACATGTTCTCCATATATTTAAAATACATAGTGGTATAATTAAAAATGGAAATTTTTCCTAAGTCACATGTTATAAAAACTCTCTATGATAACATGAGTGATCACAAGAGGAGAATGTGGATAGAATTTCATAAGCTTGAGTTCTAGGAGTCTATATAATATTTCATGATATATACTAATGTTTAATATTACTTATGCATGGAGTGAAAATATAAAAATAAAACTAGTTGAAATACAAAAACTTGTAGTTATAACTATGTGAAAATACTTGATAAATTTGAATTTGATGAGTTCCTAGTAAAAGGAGAAGTGGGAGTACTAGTGTTTAAGGGGATATGACTCTAGTATTCCTTCAGATCATTTATGATCTTAGATCGCAGTAAAGAAAATATAATATGAAAAAAAAACTTATTACAGCCCATTGTTTGTATATCTACAATAACCAAGTACATTGAGGCTTCTAATGCAGCTTAAGAAGCTGTTTAGAAACCATTTTTTCAATTTTAGGCCATACCAAATAGTAATATTATTGTCATTATTATGATAATCATTCACTATGGTATTATCTAAGGTATTCATTTTATAACAAGGTAATAAGAACTGAATACTTGGTTATATTACTACTTGACGTATTTTATTAAGGTAGTGACGTCATAGTTAATAGATTTTCCAAACAGACATGTGGGTTTACCAACCCTATCCACAAAAACATGACAGACCAAACAACTATATCTATACTCAATAGAAGCATGTTTAACATGTGTGAACTAAGTAATCAGTTTATAGTTGGCTCTAGTGCAAGTGGGAGTCTATTGAAGTTGGTTCCTAGAACTAATTATTTTAAACTTTATATTTCCTGAATATTTATAGTCTTGAATATTAATAGATAACTTATCACATTATGATTATTATTTTGTGTAACTTTAATGTGAAAATGTTCTAGAGTGTCCATCACATTAAAATATATTATAGAAGTTCTCCACTATGATCAGAACCTTAATATGTTATGATGGTATCTCTTAAATAACTAGTCCTATGGTTAGAGTGTTATTCTATTATGGGGAGCATAGTATGTTGACTACTAGGACTTCTTCTCATGAATTTTTTACTTGATGATATCCAAGAAAAGATGATCATGAGGAAAGATCTTCCAATAATAATTTCATAAGCTTTTGTGTCATTGGAATTCAGATATATGATCATGTGTCATGATCTTTAGACTTTAAGGTTATTGTTAATACATATCATGGGTTGTGTACTTAGATGTATTATCATAAACTATGGATTCATATGTTCACAATAAAGTTGTGTATGTTGGGTACGTCAAAAGTGGTATGCTATTAATGAATAATTTGAGAAAGGATTTGTCTCTTCTATATTTGTGGAAGTTGATATCTCTACCTTTATTTCAAATTAAAATATCAAACTAAATTCCATGTATATGGTGTATGGATGAGTTCATTTCAAGAAGTCAAGGAATGATGTATCAAGAACATAGGTTGATGGAACAAATATGAAACTACTTAATAAGATATCAAGATAAATGAATCGTATTTCATGATAAGTGCTCATATGTGGTTTTCATCATTGTAACATTAACTTCTTCCTCTTGGGTGCCTTTACATGTTTCTAGACATTGATATTGGACTTAATTCCATCTTTCCTAATGCCACTAAGGAATAATCTCAAAGGATCACACACTTAGTGTTTCCATTGATCTCAATTAAGTATTATTTATATTTAATAGTTGGAATTAATATTATTTTATAGTTCTAAAAATAAAATTTATTCAGTGTTTTATTGATCAAAAATATTAAGTAAATATTTATACACCAAAAAATGAATATAACATGTATTTATTTATTTATTTATTGAATAATATTTATTTAGGGTTCGATAAATATTTAGGTGGATGAAAGGACTAAGTATTGAGTTTAATGATAAATATTTCTTTATCAGGCTATAAAATAATATTATCATTGCATGAGTTATCACACACCATGAAAAATAATAATAATAATAATTTAAATGGAATGTGACACTTTATGGGTTTAATATATTGTTAAGATCTTATGTGCAATTAAGAAATATTTTAACCCTATCCCCAGGCTTATAATTATCTATTGAAAACCATTACAGAAAAAAATAATTGTGGATAGAACCCATTTTATATACAAACCATTATATATACATACCATTTTAGACACAATTCATTATAGATACAATCCATTGTAGATACAGACCATTGTAGATACAATCTGTTGTACATACAATCATTGTGCACAACATTTCCTACCTAGAGAATTCTCTCCCAATGATGAACTTATATAGGGTTTTCTATTAAGCTTAAAAGAATCTATTCCCACTCCTCTATTACTATTAAGATCAATAAGAATAATATATATTCCTGAAAACCCAAAATAATGTGAAGAAATCAAGTAAAATAATACAAGATGACCAATCGACCGTGTTAGGACTTGAAATTTCATCACCATTGTTCGGAGATTGAAGGAACACATGAAAATCACTATTAGAAGGGATTTTATTTGGGACCTCGTGATATAATGACAATACACAAAATTGGGTTCAAAATATAAATACCATTAATGAAGAAAGAACTCAAGACCAAGATAATATTTCTTATTGTTTTTTAAATTAATTATAAATTTAATGTGAAAGTTCCTATTGGTTTTGACACCCTTTGTCTATTTGATCAAAAAATATCATTTTTTATGTCATTAAATGTCTTTTACATTGTAGTTTATCCCTTTAATTTGAAAAAAAATCCAATTTGGGTCGGGATTCAATATGCACTTTTGCTATGTCTGAAACCTTCAAGTGGTATCAGAGTAGTCAAGTTTAAATTTATAATTATATATTAATTTTCGATTGTTTACATGTTTAAATTTTAGTTTTCATTTAATTATATTCATTCTTATAATTTTATTATCAAGATATATTTTTCCCTATTTTTTTATCTCTCATATAACTTAGATCTGATAAATAACAAATAAAGGGCATTTGAAGAACCCATATGAAGGTGATGGAGATTATGGGTAGATAGTACAAGAATACATGACATGCAACCTAAATGTACACACTATTTATCCTAGTATAATTCACTAGGAAAGACCACATATTCTATGGGTGGTCATGAAATAAATGCATGATGATGTATTAAATACATATTTCATATTGACCTAAACATGTTATCACATGGATTTCTAGACTATACACAGTGCAAATCGTTTTTACACTATGTAGTCTATGTGTTTTTTGTGTTGGAAAACATGTATTCAAATATATGTTATGTCTTGATTACATAATGTGTAAGTACTAGAGGTTGTGTAACAGGGAGGTTACAAAATGTGTACCAATAATACACACCATGTACATCATAAATTTATATCCAGATATGCATGCCCCATCCCTAGGTCTTCATATTCCAGTTGGGATATCTAATGACATCTTATTATCCCTAAAGTCCAAAAAGGGTTCACTTGGTGGGAGTGATCCATTGGTAAAATCCTACGTCAAGTTTCCAAGAAGGATAAGGGGGACCCCTATTTGAGGAAAATGAAGCCTAAAACCATAGATTAACCCTTAATAGAAGTTAGATATTTCCTAAAAAAAGGTGTTGCCACTATCTTGTACCCAAATAAATGAATGAAATGAAAATAAGACCTTCATAAAATTTTCCATAGTGGAATTAATATAGGAACACTATCCCACATGGGTAGAATTATTTTTCCACAACCACCCCCACCTAGGATCATCAAATCCATAACAAATCTAACACATGATAGTGATGAAGTAACATTAACCCAGATACATAGGGATGGGTACATTATTCCCTCCCCCACCTATGAGGAATTTTATCTTTGTTGGGATGGGAGGAACTACACTGGAAATACCCTAGAATTTTCTTCTACTGCATGATCCATATCCCTCATTGGGAGTGTGCTTAGTGAAATACACTACATACTCTATTAGGATCATCCTTCATAATCCACTTTTGGGGGAGAACTAAGGGGATAGAGAAAAACCTTACAAGGGTCATAAGTCAAATAATTACACCAAGGAAGTAGATATCAAGTAGAATTATGATTTTTCACTTGATGAATATTCATAGGATTATAAACCCCTTAAAACTTTGATGAGGAGTTGTTCAATATTATGTGATTCACATCTATGAATGTTGTTGACATCAACCCCATGGAAAATACATAGCATAAAACTGATATATAAAAACATGATGAAGAGGAATCCATGAAAAACATGGTCCATACTAAAATATATGAATAATGTGTGCATACCCGACATTAGTGGAAGACTCAAAATTTAAGAGCACCTCTAAATATCATACTACCACCTGCTCAGTTAACATCAGCCAAAGATAAAGGGAAAGGCATAGCTATATTCCACACACCACTTTAAGAATATAATCCCCTATTCATTGAGGAGAGGATTTCACAATATGAAGTCATGTTAGAGAAACCAAATTAGCTCAATTTTGATCTACTTAGAGGTAATATCCCTAATTAGTAAAAATTTCCATTATGTAGATGATGTATGTCCTTCATTCAATCCCCCTTAATAATGGGGAACCACATGATCAGTAAGAGAAAATTCTAGTCATTAAACTAACTAGAGGCCTAGACAACCAATTTATCTAACACCAATGGATGTAAAATATTAATAATATCCTTCCCTAGGTTATAAAAATCCTCTATTTCAAGAGATATATCCTAGGAGAACATGATATGAGTATCAAAAATAGATGAAAGGAAGATGACCTTATTAGAGTCCACCTGCTGCCTCAACTCAAGGGTTGCTCAAGTGACAATGTCACAAGAACTCCATGACACTACTAAGTCCCTTTCCTCGCAAATTTAATACATGGAGGGGAGATGTGCACTAATTTATTTGGAGAGGAAACTGTAACTAGAGTGGGTTGACTTGACTCCTCCTAAACACAACTTTGGGAATCCCACATGTAACACCCGGATGTTTTTATGAAATTTTTTCTTTAAATAATTTTTATCCTTCAGTAGCTTGATTTTCATGCAGTCATGAGTTTAAAAGAACTATGAAATTCCCTTAATATAAAATTATCGTTATATTCTATCCATTAGGATAGCGGGAATAATTATAACTAACTTATGAAAATGCATTATGAAAAGTATAAATCAATTAGATATTTGTATTTTCGAGTGAATTAATTTTTGTAATGAAATTAATAATATATATGTGTGTTATATACTTAATAAAATATTTTTGATATTCATTCAATGGATATTTTAGTCATAGGTTATGAATAAAACCCTATTTGATGTATTTTTTTAAAGGTTAATTTTACACCTTTGAATGGAAAACCCATTTTAAATTAAGACTTTGAGAAATTAATGATTTTTATATGAAAACATAAAAATTTTATTTTTAATCTGGGTATAATGATTTAATTTGGATAATTTTTTGATATTTTTTTGATAACTTTCATATTTTGATGAATAGTAAAAATAAGCTAAATTTTAATTATTTTTTTCATTGAGATATTTTATATGGTTAAATTATAATATTTAATGGTTTTAAAGTATAAATAGAATATATTCTTACAATTTAAAATAAGTTATGTCATTATCATTAATTTTACATTGAATTCATAGGTAAAAAACATGTCAATCTTTTGGAATGTTTTAACTTTTAAAACCCGTTTTCGCAACAATAGGATTAATTTTAAATTAATTACTGAAACTTTAGTGTTTTGAATTTGGAAAAATGGATTCCATATTTGTAATCATTAGGTCCAAATTATGTTAATAGGCTACTTTTATTTTTTGGCATTATGAATAGTAACTTTGGTAATTATTTTTATTACCATGGTTAAAGGTGAATCGGGTAATTAAGGGTAAAAATAATATTATAAAATTACCTTAACACATGTAAAAATCCTATTGGATAATTAAATTAGACCCTTATAATCTATGTTTCGAAATGGAATCACTTTATTTCCACTTACCTATGAAAATGACATGAATGTAATAAAAACTAATGAAATGGACAAAGTGTCACAATCTCTTTTTATATAAGTGTATTAATTTTAATATATAGATAAATAGAAGATAAAATATACTATATATAGTTTATGGAAATCTAAAATAATTATCCGCATCATAAAATTTTATTTATAATTTTTAATGATTAAATAATTACCATTAATGATGACACAATAGTGATGTATAAATTATTTTATTAATAGAAATATCAAATAAATGGTTTTAAAAATGTTAAAAGAAATATCATATGAAATAATTAATGTTCTCCATGAATTTTATAGATTCCTATGACATTTTAGGATTGTATTTTATATTTTGGTTCTAATTTATATTCTGTTTGAATTTTATTTAAAGTCTAATAAACCAATAGTGTCGAAATTGACACAATTGATATTTTATAAACATAACATTTTATTAAATAATTTAAAAATTTAAAAAAATTTAAAAATTACAAAGTGATAATAATAAGGTCTAACATACCATAAAGTATCCATTTATGGTCAATTAACACCACATAAGTAAATATTCATTACCATTAAATATTTAGAATGTTCTTACCAAAATTAAACTTTAATAGAATAACTAAGGGTCAATTAAAAACATATGGTTTAAATTGAAAAGATAAGTTGTCCAAATTTTATTGATTGATGATATTAAAACATTATATGATCTCATATTTTAATTAGTTACACTTTGGAGGTTTTCAGGTAGGGTTTGATTTTATTATAAATTAATATTTTTGAGAGTTTCCTAAAGTGCCCCTCTCCTCTCTTATAAAAGGGAACCTCCTCTCTCTCTTATTTAATATATTTTGAGCCTTCCATATCGTCCAAACCCTGCCCATTACTCTTTTAAACTTAAATAGTAAAAGTTTGGAGGTTCTGGTCTTCTCAAAAGACAAACTCTAGTGCCCTAAGTGGAAATTCAAAGGAGGCACGTCGAGGAAGAGGTAATCTATTCTATCGATTCTTTCAAGTTTCTTTCTTCTTATACTTCCTTTTATTTAGTTGTTTAATTATAAAATAATAAGGTCAGTATAAATCATATACTGATATTTTATTATAAATATTAAACAATCCTATTTCACTTTCTATCTATCCTACAAAAAAACGAAATCATTGTGCGTGCGTACGTACGTCTTACCGTCTCCACGTCGTGGTGTAATCTGTTTTTCACCACCACCTTACTTGGATGGGTATAATGGTGTAAATAATACCTATATATGAATAATATAACATTATACTAATTATGAGATACTATAAACCATCTAATTCAATACCATTCAACAATTAAGGAAACGATATCGTCGCGCGTGCGTACGTACAACTTACCATCTCCACGGTGCGATGTGATTCGTTATACATAATATTAATTAAACCATGATTATATAAATGAATTGAATGAATATATATGATATATATTATAATAATAACATGCTTTAAATGATATAAATATAACCTAAAAAGAGGAATAAGTACTCATCCGGCAAAACGTACGTAAGTACATAAAGCAGTTAATACCCAAATAACGAGTAACAATGAAATGTTACTAACAAACAGATGAAAATATGATCATAAATTTTATCATAAAAATGATTATAATTATTTAATAAATCCATAAACATATTTAAATCATTATACATGAGGTTCGTATACATACGAATCATATCGCACCTAAGGTAAGGGATAATTTTTCCAATTTCTTTTTTATCCGAGATTGTTTATTCGTAAGTATTTACTGGGGTTCTATTTATCATCCATGTCCATGATTTATAAAAATGTTTTCATAAATTTTTTACTATTATTACATGTATTTTTAGAGTCATTTTTACCTATTTTTGACTTTTACCACATGGTATAGATGAAATCTTTCTTTTCTTTACCATACAAGGTACATTTTGACTTTTCTGGAAAAAGTACGAGGATAGTGTTTTTTTAACTTATACAACATGAAGAGATTTTTACGCTTTCATAATTAATTATTTACATGAATCATACTTTAAAATTTTTAAAGTTTATTTTCAATTAACTTCTTTTCTTTTAAAATTGCATAACATATTGAGAAAAGAAAATGTTTTTGAAGAAGAAATGATATTTTCCTCAAGAACTAAGTTCAAGTGTTTTATAAAAATTATTTTCCATATAAGATGATATAGGGTTATGTTTCTATCCCTATTATTAATTTTATTTTATTACATTATGATGGAATTATTGTTATGAAGTCCTTTTATCTTATATGGATTATGTTATGATGGTATGATGTTTAAAAATCCCATTTTATTACATGGGTTATGCTATGATGTATGATTTATGTTTTTTGTGGAACACATAAGAATGGTTTCATTATGAGATGGTTGAGACCTATATCTCCTCCAAATTCATTGGGTAAGTATTTATATCTCATGATATAGACATGTCTAGAATGGAAAGTTAATCTGGTTCAGTGATACAGGGCTGGAATGAGGAGAGAACTCGGTTTAGTAATGGACTTTTTCAGCTATGAGGGTCTTGGAAACAGCCTTAACTAATATAAAATTATTTTCTATGATTATGTTTATATTACACAAAGTTTCATGCCTTTTATTATTATTAATGGTATTACATTTCACTTCTATGATTTATCCCATGACATGATATTATGATCTCTTATGTATGATAAGATTTTTAAATGTTATGTTCTTATGAATATGATATGATTAATATTTCCTTTATTTACCATTACCAAGCATTTGAGATCAACCTTTTGTATGTTTATTTTCCCCAGGTCAGGAAGAAGGGTATTAAATATGATATTCCAAAAAGGATTCTAGTTATGATGAAATAAATGGGAGACAATGTAGATGTTTTATGAACCAGTTGTTTATGTTTCCCTGTTTCTAAAGACACTATACCTATACAGTCCTATCATTGTTTTGTTATATGTTTTAATAAATATACTTCAATTTTGAAGTAATAACAATGTATGTAAATTATGGGTTGTTGTAGTTGGTATTAGAGGAAAGGTATAGTTAACCTTTAGAAACAAGGATGAGAAAGCCTTAGTAAGAACCATAAGGATATGTCTAAGTATAGGATATAATCCTAGTGTTTTAGAAACGTCCATGAATAACCTATGATAAAAACTAAAGTGTGATAAATTGAAATTTTATTATTGATTATGTGTGTTTTCTGTTATGATTAGTGTTTATCACACTATTCTTCTTGGTTTTAGTCAATGGCTAGAATCTGAAGGAACCGCGATAATGTTGAATGTGACAGTCAATGTAATTATTGTCCCCCTGAGAAACCAAATTTTATGGGAGGTGGAATGAATAATCTTATAGCCATGATCACACAAATTTCTCAAGCTATGAATCATGCAAGACTTCCAAATGAGTAAAGGAATGATCGACATTCTGTTGAATCCTTCATGAGGTAGCGTCCACCTTTATTCAGCGGGTCTTCTGATCCATTAGTGGATTAACAATGGATCAGTTGAAAAGATATTTTCAGTTCTCAATGTTCTGAACATGATAAAGTCATCTTATTAGTATATCATTTGGAAGTTGAAGCTGATAAATGGTGTAATATTATCAAGAATACAAGGCAAAGAGATGAAATTGAGTCCATGGAATGGGACGACTTCAAGAACTTATTTTTCAATAAGTACTTCCCTCTTATTCTTAGAACAAAGATGGATAATTATTTTTTTGAACTGAAGCAAAAGGATGATGAATATTTTTGTACCTACAAAGAAAATTTTACAAGACTTTCAAGGTACGCTTATGGAATTATTATCTGAACTGAGAGTAAGATTGGTTGATTCTTTAGTGGCTTAAAATCAATTCTCTAAAGGTAATTATCCATAAGGGACTTAAATAGCTACGAGGAAATTGTTCAATGTGATCTCAAGGTTGATATGGATATTGGAGTAACCCATCAGTCATATGGGTTTGATAAGAAGAGGAAAATGGAATTCAAAGGAAAATCTATAGACCACACTGAAAAGAAGATGAGTTTTCCCTTATGCTCAAAGTGTGGAAAGAAACATGGAGGGAATTGTCTTAATGGTACAAGTAAATTTTTTAAGTGTGGAAAAGAAGGTAATCAGGAAATTGAATGCTGAAGTGATTGGAAAAATATTTCTAATGATGCGAACAACGAAAAGGCTACACAGAATGTACCTCCTACACTTCAATGTTACAAGTGTAAGGAAATGGGGAATTATTCCAATCAATGCCTTAATCTAAGGTTTATTGATGATTATCGATGTTAAAAACTCTTATGGACAAAGACAAGGTAAATTCACATGAAATTACTATCGGTGACATGGAGTACGATAATGAAGTGGTTAAAGGTACACTTACCATCCACTATAATGTAGAAAATGTTTTATTTTATTCTGTATCCAAACACTCTTTTATTTTTGAAGAATTTTTTAAGGGTGTCACCATATTACCTCAACAATTAGATGTTGAGTTACCTGTGACAACTTATAATGGCACAACAGTCTTATCAAAAGTTTACAATTCTTCTCTAATTTAGGTTTTTTGGAAAGTGATTCCTGCAAATCTTGTGATCCTTCCTATAGTGGAATTTGATGTGATTATTGGCATGGATTTGATTTCTTTATATGAATCTCATATCAATTTCAAAATAAGGGAATTCATATTTTATATTCCAAATCAATCTATGATCATCTATCGGTGAAAGGATGAATATAACCTTCCAGTGTAAATTTATTCCATTTTAGGGGTCTTGATTCAAATAAATGAAGGTTATTTATCTCAATTGGTTGGGGAGAAACTCATGATTAAGAATAAACCCATTGTATGAGAGTTTTATTATGTCTTTCTAAAAGAATTTTCAGGTCTTCCACCAAATCATGAAGTTGATTTTTCAATAGAACTCATACTGGGTGTTATGCCTATTGCAGAGACACCTTATAGAATTTCCCCAATTGAGTTGCAAGAATTGAAGAAGCAACTCCAAGAGAATCTTGATAAGGGATTCATATGCCCTAGTGCGTCACCTTGGGGAGCACCGGTTCTGTTTTTTAAAAAGAAAGATGAATCAATGAGACTCTGCATTGATTATCGATAACTTAACAAGATCACTATCAAGAACAAATATCCTCTTCCCTGCATTGGTGACTTATTTGATCAACTATGCAAAGCTCAATAATTTTCCAAGATTGATCTTTGCTTAGGGTATCATCAATTAAGGGTCACAAATAAGGATATGCTAAAGACAATATTCCGTACAAGGTATGGACACTATGAATTTATAGTGATGCCTTTTGGTCTTACTAATTCACTTGCTATCTTCATGGATATAATTAATAGGGTCTTTAGAGACTATCTCGATCAGTTTGTGGTAGTATTTATAGATGATATTCTTGTCTATTAAAAGAGAAAGGAAGAACATAAAGATCACTTGAGAATTGAACTGAAGACCCTGAGAAAGGAGAAGCTTTATGCTAAATTTACTAAGTGTGAATTTTGGATTAAAAAAGTTTCATTTTTGGGTCACATAATCTCAAGAGAGGGGATATCTTTGGATCCATAAAAAATAGAGGTTATTGAAAGATATTCGAGACCAAAAACAGTAATTTAGATCCAAAGTTTTATTGGTTTGGATGGATATTATCGACTTTTTGTGAACGGTTTTTATGATTATCTAATCCACTCACCAAGTTGACTCAGAAATGAGTTACGTTCATTTGGACTGAGGAATGTGAAGAGAATTTCAAAGATCTAAAAAGAAGGTTATCCAGTGCACCTGTGCTCACACTACCTTGTAGTGGAGAAAGGTGTGTGATATATAGTGATGCATCTAATAAGGGGCTAGGGCGCGTTCTTATGAAAAATGATATGGTGATAGATTATGCCTCACGACAGTTTAAAATCCATGAGTAAAATTAACCAAATCATTATTTGGAGTTAGGAACAGTAATATTTTCATTAAAGATATGGAGGCATTATATTTATGGTGAAAGGTGTGATATTTATACTGATCATAAAAGTTTAAAGTATATTTTCACACAAAACGAGCTGAATATACACCAAAGAAGATGGTTGGAGTTGATTCAAGATTATAACTGCTCAATACATTACCACATTGGGAAAGAAATCAAGGTGGCAGATGCATTAAGTTGACAAGACCATACACTAATGATGAGGATCAAGAAATATCCAATATTTATGGATTTTAAAAGGATGGATCTTGAAATTATAATGGAAGGGGAGAAATATTATCTTTCTCAAATGAATGTTCAACCATCTATACAAGTTAAGATTAAACAGGCACAGAAGGAAGATGTAGAGTTACAAAAGAAGGTGAGAAACGTTCCTGAATTCAACCTTGATTGTGATGAAATAATAAGGTTTAGGAATTGGGTGTGTGTTCCTCCCATACCAGAATTAAAGAAGGATCTATTGGATGAGGTTCATAGTTATTCATTCTCTATTCACCCTGAAAGCACAAATATGTATAGGGACCTAAAAGAGTACTTTTTTGTGGGATGGAATGAAAAGAGATGTCATCGAATATGTCTCTCGATTCTTGGTTTTTCAACAAGATAAGGATGAGAGACAAAAGTCTAAGGGGATGTTACAACCATTACCCATACCGGAATGGAAATGGGAAAACATCACTATGGACTTTGTCATCAGACTTCCCAAAACATCCAAATTCAATAATTCTATCTGGGTTATAGTTTATTTCCTTATGAATTTGAGACACTTCATTGCTATTATAGAGGATTTCTCTCTTAATCGGCTTGTTGGGATATATGTAAAGGAAGTGATAAGATTTATTGGAGTACCAGTTTCCATTATATTTGATCAGGATCCAAGGTTTACCTAGAAGTTCTGGAAAAGTCTTCAGCATGATCTGGATACAGAGTTAAGTTTTAGCACTGCTTATCATCCTCAGACAGACAGTCAGTCTGAGTGAACAATTCAAACTCTGGAAGACATGTTGAGAGCTTTCTCTAGGGATTTAAAAGGTGGTTGGGATCAACACCTACCATTGGTGTAATTTTATTATAACAATATCTTTCACTCTAGTATTCATATGGCTCCTTATTAATCTCTCTATATAAATAAATACAGAACTCAAACTTGTGGGGATGAAGTTGGGGAAAGAAAGCTATTAGGACCTGATCTTGTTGATGAAATGACAGAAAATGTCATATCTATTCAACAACATATATAAGAATCTTAGAGTTGAAAAAAAATTTAAGTTGAAAACTAAAGAAAAGACCTAGAGTTTTAAGTAGGTGATAATGTATTCTTACGAATATCTCTCTGGAAGAGAGTAATGATATTTGGAAAGAAGGGAAAGCTGAGCCCTAGGTATATCAGTTCTTTTGAAATTCTAGATCTTGTTGGGATGGTAGATTACTGATTGGAGCTTCAATAAAATCTCTCTCAAGTTCATGATGTGTTCCATGTATCCCCCCTAATAATGTACATACCTGATCCTTAACATGTACTAAGCTTATAAGTCATACCGTTGGAGCAAGATCTTTCTTATGAAGAACAACCGATAGAGATTTTGGATCGTAGTGAAAAAAGTTCTACAAAACAAGACCACTCGCTTGGTTAAAGTTTTATGGAGGAACCACCAATTAGAATAAGCTACATGGGAACTTGAGGATATGACGGGGGAGAGTTATCCTCATCTGTTTATTTCCAAGTGACAAATTTCGAGGGTAAAATTCAGTTTAAGGGGGTAGAATGTAACACCCAGATGTTTTTATGAAATATTTTCTTTAAATAATTTTTATCCTTGAGTAGCTTTCTTTTCATGAAATCTTGAGTTTAAAAGAACTTTGAGATTCCATTAATATAAAATTATCATTATATCCTAGCTATTAGGATAGCGGGAATAATTATAACTAACTTATGAAAATGCATTATGAAAAATATAAATCAATTAGATATTTGTATTTTAGAGTAAATTACTTTTGGTAATGAAACTAATAAGATATATATGTGTTATATACTTAATAAAATATTTTTGATATTCATTCAATGGATATTTAGTCATATCTTATGAATAAAACAATATTTGATGTATTTTTTTAGAGGTTAATTTTACACATTTAAATAGAGAACCCAGTTTAAATTAAGAATTTGACACATTAATGATTTTTATATTACAAAATAAACATTTTATTTTTAATCATGGTATAAAAATTTACTTTGGATAAATTTTTGATATTTTTCTGATAACTTTCATATTTTGATGAATAGTAAAAATACGCTAAATTTTAATTAAAAACAACTTTTTTCATTGAGATATTTTATATGGATAAATTATAATATTGAATGGTTTTAAAGTATAAATAGAATATATTTTTACCATTTAATATAATATATGTCATTATCATTAATTTTACATTGAATTCATAGGTAAAAACATGTCGATCTTTTACAATGTTTTAACATTTAAAACCTGTTTTCACAATAACGGGATTAATTTTAAATTAATTACTGCAACTTCTGTATTTTGAATTTGAAAAATGTATTCCATATTTGTAATAATTAGTTCCAAATTATTTTAATATTCTACTTTTATTTTTGGGCATTATGAATAGTAACTTTGGTAATTATTTTTATTATCGTGGTTAACGGTGAATCGGGTAATTAAGGGTAAAAATAATATTATGAAATTACCTTAACACCCGTAAAAATCCTATTGGATGATTAAATTCTACCCTTATCATCTATTGTTTAAATGGAATCACTTTCTTGCCACTTACCTTTGAAAAGGACCTGAATGTAATAAAAACTAATGAAATGGACAAAGTGTCACAATTTCTTTTTATATAAGTGTATTAATTTTAATATATGGATAACTAGGAGATAAAATCAACTATAGATAGTTTCTAGAAATAAATTATAATTACCTAAATCATAAAAATTTATTTATAATTTTTAGAGATTAAATAATTACTATTAATGATGACACAATAGTGATGTAGAAATTATTTTATTAAGAAAAATATCAAATAAATGGTTTTAAAAATGTTAAAAGAAATAACATATGAATTAATTAAAGTTCTACATGAATTTTATAGGTTACTATTACATATTAGGAGTGTATTTAATATTTTATTCAAATTTATATTCTATTTTAATTTTATTTGAAGTCTAATAAATGAATAGTGTCAAATTGACACTATTGATATTTTAAAAACATAACATTTTATTAAATTATTTAAAAATCATAAAAATATTTAAAAATTACAAAGTGATAATTATAAGGTCTAACATATCATTAAGTATCCATTTATGGTTAATTAACACCACATAAGTAAATATTCATTAAAATTAAATTTTTAGAATGTTCTTACCAAAATTAAACATTAATAGAATTACTAAGGGTCAATTAAAAAGATAAGGTTTAAATTGAAAAAAATAACTTGTCCAAAATTTATTGGTTTATGAAATTACAACCCTATCTCATATCATATTATAATTAGAGACACTTTGGAGGTTTTTGGGTAGGGTTTTATTTTATTATAAATTAATATTTTTAAGAGTTTCCTAAAGTGCCCCTCTCCTCTCTTATAAAAGGGAACCTCCTCCCTCTCCTCTTAACTCCAGTTTGAGCCTTCAAGATCGGAAAAACCCTACCCATTACTCTTCTTAACTTCCCTAGTAACATTTTTTAGGTTTTTGTCTTTTCAAAAGACCAACTCTAGTGCCCTAAGTGGAAATTCAAAGGAGGCACGTCGAGGAAGAGGTAATCTCTTCTACCTATTCTTTCAAGTTTCTTTCTACTTATACTTCCTATTATTTAGTTGTTTCATTATAAAATAATATCATCAGTGTCAATAATATACTGATATGTTATTATAAATATGAAACAACCCTATTTCACCTTCTATTCATCCTACGAAAAAAAATCATCGTGCGTGCGTACGTATGGCATACCGTCTCCACACCATAGTGTAATCTTTTTTTCACCACCACCTTACTTGGATGGGTATAATGGTGTAAATAATACCTATATATCAATAATATAACATTTTAATAATTATGAGATACTATACACCATCCACTTCAATACCATTCAACAATTATGAGAATGATATCATCGTGCGTGCGTACGTACGGCTTACCGTCTCCACGGTGCGATGTGATTCATTCTACATGATCTTCATTAAAAAATGATTATATAAATGAATTGAACGAATATATATGATATATATTATACTAATACCATTCTTTAAATGATATAACTATAACCTAAAAATAGGAATAAGGACTTATCCGACAACACATATGTAAGTACATAAAACAGTTAATACCCGAATAACGAGTAACAATGAAATGTTACAAACAAACAAATGAAAATATGATCATAAATGTTATCATAAAAATGATTATAATTATGTAATAAATCCTTAACATTATCTAAATCATTATACATGAGGTTCAAATACATACGAATCATATTTGACCTAAGGTAAGGGATAACTTTTCCAATCTCATTTTTATCCGAGATTGTTTATTCGTAAGTATTTACTGGGGTTATATTTATCATTAATGTCTATGTTTTCTAAAAATGTTTTCATAAAATGTTTAATATTCTTTCATGTATTTTTAAAATCATTTTTACCCTTTGTTGACTTTTACCACATGGTATGGATGGAATCTTTCTTTTGTTTACCATATGAGGTACTTTTTGACTTTTTGGGAAAAAGTACAAGGAGAATGTTTTTTTAACATATACAGAATGAATGGTTTTTTATGATTTCACAGAGCATTATTTCCATGAATATTTATTTAAAAGTTTTCAATTTTATTTTCAATTAACTTTTTTTCTTTTAAAATTTCACAACATATTGAGAAAAGAAAATGTTTTTGAAGAAGAAAGGATATTTTCATCAAGAACTAAGTTCAAGTGTTTTATCAAAATTATTTTCCGTCTAAGATGATATAGGGTTATGCTTAAATCCCTACTATTACTTTGATTTTATTAAGTTATGATGTAATTATTTTTATGAAGTCCTTTTATCTTATATGGATTATGTTATGATGACATAATGTTTAAGAATCCCATTTTATTACATGGGTTATGCTATGAGGTATGATTTATGGTTTTTGTGGCATGAATAATAATGTTTTCATTATGAGATTTTCAGGACCTATATCTCCCTCCAATTCAATGTGTGAAGATTTATATATCATTAGATATACTTGGCTGGAACAAAAAGTTAATCTGATTCAGTGATATAGGGTTGGAACGAGGAGAGAACTCAGTTGAGTAATGGACTTTGTCCACTATGATGGTCTTGGAAAAGAGCCTTGACTAATATGAAATGATTTATATGATTATGTGTGTATGCCATAAAGTTTCATGTATTATTTTATGATTATTGGTATTACATTGTACTTCTATGATTTATCTCATGACATTATATTTTTATCTCTTATGCAGGATAAGATTTTCAAATGTTATGTTCTTATGAATATGATATGATTGATATTTCCTTTGTTTACCCTTACTGAGAATTTGAGCTCACCCTTTTGTATGTTTCTTTTCCCCAGGTTAGGAATAAGGGTATTAAATATGATATGCCAAAAAGGATTCTATTTATGATGAAATAAACAGGAGACAATGTAGATGTTTTATGAACCAGCTGTTTATGTTTCCCCATTTCTAAAGACAATATACTTATACGGTCCTATCGTGGTTTTGTTATATATTGTATTAAATATAATTCAATTCTGAAGTAATAACAATGTATGTAAAGTATGGGTCATTATACCACATTTCTGATATTCAATGGTATGGGATATTTGAAGTAGAATCTCATGAACTTCACATCTTATTGTGAACCCATGATTGGAACACCAGAATAATATGAGGAAGTAAAGCTTAGGTGTTTTGTACGGACACTGGGGGACCAGAATTCATTTGATATATCAATCTAACAAATTTTTCTATCACCAATAGGGAAGATATATGATAATATTTCTTTTATCAATTAAACTCCATGTTGAAGAATACAATTTTCCTCAACCACTAAAATTGTAAGCAACTTGAAAATGAGAGGGTTTAATAATACATCACTAGGTGGAAAATACTGCACTATTCTTTGAATGTGTAGCTTTCAAAAGAGAACCTACTAAAGATATGAATATAAAATCAATGAGATGATTTGTAGACTCCCCTCATTCCCTTTAAGTATCCTAGTGGGTTTGAAGAGTTTTCATTCTTGGAAAAATGACTGTAGGATTCTATTTGGTGATTCAAATCCAAGTCATGGATGACACCATTGACATAAGGTAAGAAACTTGATATAGTGGTTATTTTTACTATCACACTCAAATCAATATTAATTCTCTCTATAGTTCCTAATCTCACTCAATATCATCAAGTTCATTCTCTTGTACAACAACATATACAAAAACTCCATTTTATGGAGTGGAATAATGATAAAATTCATATGAAATTCAAAGATATAAAGAATAAAGTTCATTACTTTTAATAAAAACAAGTTCAAAGGTTCTTCATCACCACCGTTTAGAGAAGATAAGTTTCTAGAGGCCATAAGGCCCAATGAAATTGATCTTAATGATCACCAAATTATTTCCCCTTCCACTAAATACTGGGGTAAAATATCCAAAATTGATTCATCTTTATAGATATACTGAAAAATATGTTTTACTTCAGATAGGTCAATTTGGGTAATCCCCCACTATAGGAGATGTGTGTCTTTACCGCTCCACCAAAATAATAAGGGGAGTAGAAAGAAGTCCCAATCAAAGGGAAACATGAATTTGATGACTAAATGAGTAATAAATTGGTAAATTTACCATATTTTATACTCAATATGAAACTGAATAAACTATTTATGGACCCAATTACCTTTTTGATACTATATTTGAAATATTAATCACTACAACCTTTGAAGAGTTGAGTTAATAAATGTTAGCAGAAGAATGAAAAAGAATAAGATCCCTTAGGGACACCCAATTTGGTACAGACTCTTTTGGATTTATTATCCCCATCAGTGGGAGGATGGTTATTTCACCCCCAAATGGGATTCTCATCAGATAATGAGTCACTATATGACTCCATCAATTTTATTCACTTAGCAGATACCTTCACTAATGAATATGACTCATATGAACCTAATTTACCCATCCATAATTAGAGAGGATGTAATAGAGCCCGAGGAGGTTGGGGAATATAAAGTCATAGTGGACCCTAATGTTCATGAATCATTTCTTTTAATTCCATATACATAGATGAAACCCAAATAAAGACACTCCAATGAGATCAATAGGAACATTGATCTGATTCTGAATCCTCTAGGGCTCATTTGGACCCAATAATAATGAAAGAATAACTAACATACATTCCGTTTTCCATTTAACATCAAGGTTTGGGAAGGCCAATTCATCCCAATCTTTAGACCGTGAAAATATATCTAAATTTCAGTAAAGGGAGGGAATCCCTGGCATAATCATCTTTAACCCCAAGGTCTCAAACCAAGGAATAACTTCACAGTAGGAAGCATCAGACCATGATCCAAATGTATGATATCTTGAATCAATTGTTTGTTATCCTAATTGGGATATCAATCCTAGATGTCCTTTACCTATCAACATAACTCAAGGAAGCCCTTATTGAGACCCTTTTAATCCCTCGTGTGTTTAAAGCTAAATTTTTTTAATCTAATACATATCATACAGATATTGGCACCACTGAATTCCACAAAATTATTTCTTTTATATAGAAAGACCCAAAGGATACTATATAAAAACATATCAGAACCCTATATATATCTAGAATGCTCAATGAAATTAAAGTTCATTAGGACTTGGTAGATAATAGTTCTGGGTTCAATCTCATCCCAATCCAAACCCTCAGGGATTGGGATACAATGAAGCTTACTTGTCTCCTTCCAACCTTACAATTTAGGAATATTACAAGAGTGAGTAGAAACCAATCAGAAAAATCAAGTTGAGAACCAGATTTAATGATCGTATTTCACACATTCAGTTTATGGTGGTATGATAAGAAACATATTTCAATGTATTTCTAGGAATTATGTGTCTATATATGAACACAACAACTCCATCATCATTCAATGCCTAAAATATTGTATTAATGGTCCAATAAAGGTATTGTGTAGTGATGGTTCCCCCTTTGAGTCATGTGAAACATAGTATATAGATACATGGTTCTACAAAAGGTAGGGGAAGCAACTGATGGTAAATAATTCCATTCAAATTACACATTCCAATAGCCTGGAAACTTCTTCTATCAATCCATGGAGTGAACTTAGTAAAGACATCATGTTTATATAAACTAAATTGAGGGAAAAAATATTGATCTAGGAAGTCATTAGTTTAAGTGGGTCACATTAAATAATGATTTAAAATGATCAATCAATTTTCTCACATATGATGGTTAAGTGAATTCTTCCACTTAGGAGCTTCCATCAGTAGAGAAAAGGAGCATTGTACAATCTATGAATATCAACCCTTTTGGTGAACATCTTAACTTCAGTATAGGTATAATTGAAATTTGAAAGACACATCCAAGGATTTTTGATTAGATGGATATGAATCCCATAAGAATAAAAGAATTATTTTTAGTTAGAATTAATCTCACTATCATGGTATCGGTTTCATCAAATGAACATAGTCATTCAGAATAAGAATTTCAACCAGATAGGAATGACAATGACCCTTCATCATCTACTAGATCTTAAGATGCCAATTTGTATTATACCCATAAAGATAATTTTGAAGATGAGGAGAAAAAAAATCAAAGATTATATTTAATTATTTGTGGTGGGTGTTTTGATCACCATTGATGAACTTAGATAGGTTAATCTAGGTACAGAGTAAGAACCAATTCCTACATTGATTAGTGATTCCATAACCCCTAAGGAATGGGATAGGTAAATATACTTTTTGAATTAAAACTAGGATATATTTACATAAAAATACATGGAAATGTCCAGATTGGATACCAAGGTGGAAACTCATAATCTAAGTTTTCTAGATGATTATAATGGTGAAAATAGGCATAAAGTAGAATACATCTAACCCATGCCGCCAATATATAATATGAAGTTGATAAGATGATCAAATCCAACTTCATCTGAGAAGTTCAATACCTAAAGTAGATCACCAAAATCTTCCCAATCAAGAAAAGGAATGGGAAAATTAGACTCTATATTGATTTCAAGGATCTAAATCATTACTATCTAAAAAATGATTTTCTAGTCCCAAAAACAGAATTATCGATTGATGTGATGATTAGCTTCCCAGAACATTACTTCATGGATGAATATTATAACTAACACCAAATTAAAATGGTCCCCAGAGAATAGGATGACACTGCCTTCATAGAACCTTAAGTGGTATTCTATTATCAAGTAATTCCCTTTATCATAAAAAACACTGGTGTTATAAACTAATGTTCCAAGAACCATATTTTCATGTCATTTTTTAGGAAACTCGTGGAGTTCTATGTGGATGATTTTGTGGTAAAATCCCAATAGAATTGTGATCAAATTATCGATATTGAAATAATTTTCAATAAATCATGGAAACATATCTTGAAGATGAACACACTGAAGTGTGATCTTAGAATAAAAGTAGATAATTTTTTTAGCTTCATGATAATTCATTATGGCATAGAAGTCGACATTATATTGGATAAGGTAATACTCAGCATGCCTCATCCTAAATACCTTATGGATTTTAGAGAACTCTAGATATGTCTTGATTATATAAAATTATTCATATAAAACCTCTCCAAAAAGTTTTTTCTCATCACAAAGTTGATGAATAAATGAGTCACCTATCACCAAGATCAATATTTCTAGTGTTCCATTGATAATCTCAGGAACTTATGCATCTACCAGTCTTGATGACTCATATAGAAGGAAATTATATCATCCTTTATTTGGAAACCCTAAAATAGTCACTATGTTCCCTTATTACTTAAAATAATGGTGTAGGAAAAGAGAATAGTCTCTATTATCTCAACAAGACAATATTGGATATTGAGACTTAATATTTTGATATTGATAGGAACTATTGCACATTGATTTTCACAGTGTAGAAGTTTAAAAATTATTTTTAACACTAAAAGGTTCATATAATATCTTATGTGAATCTAATAAAATATATCCTCATCCTCCCAATGTTAATTGTACTTCTATCATGGTGAGAGTTTATCCTATAATAATTTAACATGTATTTTTTGTATCAAAAGGAAATAAAGGGAAAAGCATTAAAAGATTTCCTCACAACACACCCTACCCCAGATTTTTTTTCTAAACATAGAGTTACCCAATGAAGAGGTTTCCTCCATTCATTAAACCTCCAATACATGGTAAATATACTCTGGTGGTACCTTTGGGAGTTTAATAGGTAGAAGTTTGGAAAACACAAATATCAACTAGATTGAATTTGGGATTTTATTCATATCTCTAATGAAATAAGTTCTCTTGTACTCCTTCATAATTTTAGATAGATACACTAATAATGATACAGAATACTAGGGCCTCATTATAATATTGGAACTATCCCTATAGGTACCAATCACCCAATTAAATATTAAGGGTAATTCAAAGTTAGTAATCAATAATATCAATGGTGACTATGACATTAAGAATGAAGAATTGTTTTGATTGCATGATTATGTATGGGGGTTGATGATTGAGTTCCCCTTAGATCCAACACTACCACACAGACCACATTCTCAGAATGCCTAATAAGATGAAGTGGATAATGTTTCTATAGCACTAGTATATCTATAATAGGACACGATGGTAATTATCATCACACATTATAGGGTTTCCTCTCTATTTGTTAGCAGGGACATAGAGGAAATTAATGAAGTTACTACCACCCAAAGTCTAATTTATACTTTATATTCACTGATTGATACCACAATTGGATGGATGTATCCCACAATAGAATATATATAAAATGGGATCCTCCCACTGGATTTAGTGAATAAGGAATATATTCATTGGTGGGTAGTAAATTTTATCCTTTATGATGACCAAAATTCCAAGAATATTCTCTATAAGAGAGGCATTGATGGGTTCATTCTCTGGTGCATTAAAGGAGGAGAGACCATGAATATTATGCAATAAGTCCATGTTGGTGCTTATAGCACCCAACATTCAGGAACTAATCTTTCCAATCAAATCAAGAGGCTTGGATACTTCTGAAAATCAATGACACAAGACTAAATTCATGAAGAAATTATATGCCTTCCAGATACATTCCATTTTCATTCATCAATCCCCAGAACTATTGAACACCGCCAAATATTTTTGTGTATTTTTCATATGGGGGTAAATATAATGGGTTCATTCCATATGACCATAGCTAGGTAGTTTAAGTACATCTTCACAACCATTTATTTCTTCTCCAAGTGTTCAGAAGATGTTCCCCTTAATTAAGTTGAAATGAAAGCTGTCATTAATTACATGAAGTCCAATATCATTATCAGATTTGTTTTCCCTTATAAAATGTTGATAGACAACAACACCAAATTTTACACTTATGAATTGAAGATGTTATAAAAAGAATGCAATATTCAGTCTAACCACTTATCCCACTATCATATAGTGTTAAATGGATAAATATACTCCTTAAAAAAATTTAATATCCTTGAGAATATAGTGGAGAAAGATAAGAAATATTGGCGGTAAAATATCCTATATGTTTTATGGTATTATTTCACTATAATCCATAATGGCACACATGTGACTCTATATTCTCTTATATATGGGACATATATAGTCCTTCCTATTAAGGTACAATTGACTTCACTTTATGTTTCTATATATAATTAATTAAACAAAGATGAGAAGTCTTAGATTCAACTTGATGAATTAGAATAACTTGATGAGTAAAGGTTATGTAGGTTGTACAACCTTAAAATCCCTCAAAATTGGTTCACATTAGAATTCAATAAAAATGTTTTTTTATCTCATTTACCCAAGGGGAACTAGTTCCAGTCCTCATAACTTCCATGAAACCTAGGAATAAAAATTCAAAATGGAGTTGAAATGGGAAAGACCTTAGTCCATACATAAGGTCCACTCTAACAGATTCTATTTCTTGATTATAGTGGATAAATAGTGTATCATGTCAGTCACTAATGAAAGGTTCCTTAAAAAAATACTTTACATATTTTCATGCAAGACGTATGAATTTACTCATCATACACCTTAAACTCCAAGACATCCAATTACTAGTTATATGAATATAAACTTCCAAAAACATGGTCCTTGTCACATGATGTTAAACCAAATGACATATAGTCTATCCCACATGAATTTAAATTGTTTGCAACGTTATATCCTATATGAACTTAAACTACTTGGAGAGGTTTATCTTTTGTAACTTCAAGTCATAAAGTTCCCCCATATATAATGGATATGATATATGAGAGTTTTCTTTCCTCAAGGATTTAATGGTGATGGATACACTTTAGAATACTATGGTTATGGATCAATTAACCTATGATAAAAAATTATTCTTAGTATAACTATGTGTGTATTGATTTTTACAACCTTAGAATATATAGTGACGCCTAGATATCCTATCCCAAGTCTAACCATAACTTCTATTTCCATTCCTAGTTCTACTCTAAGGATTAGGTCTTTCTTAATTCATGTTGGGTTTGATCCTTTTTACTCACTAGAGAATCTATAAATTTCTCTCTTTCCCCCTTATGCATGAGATAGATCTATATAGGGAGATTATATATCAACAACCACATGTAGATTGATTCCCTATACTATAGGATATGTCGTGACACATGGATCTCTCATCCTAGACCCACCCATAGATTCCATCTTCATTCCAGACCTCACCCTCGAGATGAGACTTCTACTATATCATGTCAGTTCTTCTCATGGTTGTATATTAGGATGGAACCACTTCATATTTTTTTTGTGTTGAGAATCCATTTTCGTCAAGTTTCCTCCCTTATCACACTAGGACATGCATCCACTTCATTATCATATCCACCTATATATGAGTTTGATCTGTGCAAAGACCTTTTAAGAACTATGTGTGGCTTGATTCATGTTATTTTATAATACATAGAGACACATGGATATCATATCCTAGGCCCAACTAATAATCATATTAAATTTAACCCTTTATCCATCCTAGTGTTTGGGACCTCTTTTCCATATAATATTTCTTAATGGCCATGCACTAGGATGAAACTATATTCATATTTCCCCTATACATGAGCCCAATCTATGTAAAGTCTACCATAAAATAACTACATGCAGTTTGATTCCTATTCTTATAGGATACATAGTGTCATCTAGATTACTTATCCCAAATCTAGATGCAAGTATTACTTTTATCTAAATACCCCAAGTCTATAGTCTCCTTAGTCACAGTAGGTTTTCTACATCAACCATATATTGGGACACCATATACAGAAACCTAAATATTCTATCCTTGGTCCAACCATATAACTTCTTCTAGTTCCAATACCATACTATAATAAAATGAGTAATTTTATAACTATGTATAGATTGAGTTCTATTATTTTAGGATACATAATGACACCTAGATAATATATCTTGGACTTAGCTACGATTTTTACCCTAATTAAACCAATGATTCTCCTTGAAATTTGAGGCTTCACCAATTCACATCGGGTTTTCTCCATGGGTTCAACACTAAGATGAAACTATTTAATTTTTTATGCATTATCTAGATCAATGAAAAACCTTTTTGATAATAGTCCTCATTGTATGAACTTAAATTTCATAGAATCTGAGACCTAGTCACAAGAAGTTAAACTGTATGATATACAGTCTAACACACATGGCCCATAAACTGCTTGGAACAGTCTGTGTTATATAACCTAATTTACTTACATGATAAATAGATTTGTGTAGAAGTCCATATTGTATTGTTATTTGTCTATAAACCTATGTTAAGATAAAATTCCCCCATCAAGAACTACATGGGTCTTAATACATGTTATTACATGATACATAGTGAAGTCTAGATTATGTATCTTGGGCCTGACTAAAACTTCCATCACCATCAAACCACTACCTATGTTTGGTCTTCTCATTCACAGCAGGTATTTCCACAATAAACTTGGTGATGGGATAACATATCTTTGATGATAAATAAATGTGTATTTATCCGTGTTTTTTCAGGATATGTAGTGAAATCCATAGCATATATTTCAGACTGAGCTATAGATCATCATCTGCTTCTACTCTACTTTGATATCCCATAATAACCCAACCTTGGTTAGTTTTGGGACTGGAGTGTTCCAATTACTTTTGAATACCCTCTTCTCATATACCACACTTTATACCTTGAGTTTTTTAAATCACTATAAATATTTATGGATAATGTAAATGAGTTAATTTGACTCCAAAAGGACACCTCTTATTAGTAATAATACTTTTGTTTTCATATATGACCAACCAAATCGAGGCATGTTTCATTATGAGGAGAAGGTCCTCCAACCCCATGTTCCCTAAAAAACACTACAGTGGAACCTATCACTTGAATTTGGTTAGTATTCATCCTCACTATGCTTGTTCCATTTCATAACTTCCTGACTCAAATACCTCAAGTTATGATTTACATCATTTTTTTCTTGTTTAAAAGTGTTAGAGCAATTCTAGCTCTTGATCCGCATTTGGGTTACCACACCCTCTCATCATTGGTCTGGGAACTATAACATTAAACTATGTACACTTTTTTCAAGGATATATGTATTTATAGAGGCCCTAAATAATTTTTAGGGTAAAATTTGAATCTTTACCAGACACACAACCTCACCCTTTATCTTTTAGTCAAAGATGTATGTCCTTAAATCCCAAAAAAAATGAGTTTCAGCACTATGAACTTAAACTATGTTAAATTCCCCATTAGGTAGTCTATACTAGTAAATGGCTCTATATTCACATTAGGTTTACCTCTCCCTTGTTTCTATGTGGATTATATTATCTTTTAGTCAAAGATATGTGACCTTAAACTGCAGTAACTTTTGATCCATTCACTATGATGTTAAAATGATTACACTCATCCATGAGATTATCTATACTATCATTGGGCTCACCAATTCATGCCAGGTTTTTATTTACCATGTTATATAGACTATATAACCCTTTACTTAAGGATGTATGACCTTAATATTCATCCACCTCATTTTTATGACTTTTATAACCTTAAGACACCCATGGAATGAAACATAGTATTTATGAGTTTGAAACCCCACAAAGGGAATCCTTGGAAAAAGTTTAGTATATACTCACTAGGTAGGATCCTCTCATAGATAGAGAAAATTTGAGTGTTTTAAAATAAGTAAATGTCACAAAACTTATCAGGTTAAAAACCCATAAAGGGATACTTGAGAAAAAGATGAGTTTCTACTAACTAAGCCTCCCATATTTATGGATTAGGAAAAATATAGGGATAAAATTAAACGAAAATACATAGAGATTGTGGGATTCAATATTCTAACCTTGTAAAAATCAAGATATGATCGATGGGTCCATCAACCCAGGTAAATGTTAGGGAATCCACTTTTTCCCTGCATACTAGTTCAGATGATTTGTACAAAATATGAAAAGGTGTAATTTCAAGGTACTTAAGCCCTTTTGAATCATGGAATCCTTATTCCAAAATCCCTATTTTTAATTTCATTATATTGGTTAATTCAACTCTCCCGTATCTTAATAGACTAACCTTAGATCTTGGTGACGATACATGTGCCTCCATATATGGCCTGCCTATATTTTTCTAAGAGAGAAATTTCAATATGAATTCATCTAAATAATACAACCTTGTATTATTGTAATGTTATATGTGTCAGTATATCCAGATAGTCTATATCCATATAAGCGTGAAAGTTTAGGAAGAAACAAAATCTCATATTCCTTTGTCTCATAAACATTTCCCGATATATGGTGATGGTATATGTGGTACCATATTTTTCTAATCAGCATTTGTTCAAGGGTATATGTTTAAAAGGTGATGGGTTGATTCATACATATATCCATCGACTCTTGTATTAGTAAATTTTTAATTACTTGATTCATTCCCATATTATGTTCAATTGGATTTAGTTATGTTTTCCTTACCCTTTTTCCAGTTTCACAGATTAACAGTATGATAGTCAAAATAATAGAAAAAATTAAGGAATTGAAAATTATTTGACACATAATTATTTTTCATTTATTAAACAAAAAGTATAGTATTTTCAAAAATTTAGAGTCACTCTCTTTGTTATATATAAATGGAAGTGCGAATTAGATTCCTTTTACAATTAATGCTTGATGGAATCTCAAAGTTGGGTAATTTATCACTTTGATTCATTAATAGACTAATGCAGCTCCATAAATGTCTTAACTTCCACCTATGAATCTGGTTGTAGTGCATTTATCCATGCTACAACATTCATCCATGCCTTTTGATATTCCTCAACCAAATTTTGGTTCTCCTCTATTTCTTTATTGTTGGTGGCTAGATCTTGGTAAAGTTGGCCCATTAGGGACCTCCATTACATGATTTCATGTTTACCCTTTACCACCATTATTGTATATTGGAAATCTTTATGAAGTTTTGTGGTCCATAGATTCACAAAATGAGCCATAGATCCTGAGGTTGAAATATTCATTTGGAACACCCCCACTCACTCCTAAGCACTAATATAATCCTTCACACTAGCATGGATTATGTTGTATTCATACCCACCATAGTCCAATGTGATGAACATGTACTGAAGGTGATTTGGTTGGCCTCCGAGATGATGAGTTCATATTTTGAATTCAAATTTTAAATTTTTAATTAATTATTATCATTGTTTTTAAGTGTTAATAACATGTTTTAATTAATAACAATCAATTTTGAGTAATTTATAATTTGGAATGAAATTTTGTAAAAATAAATAAAAATATAAAAAATAAAATATTTACAATGTTATATTTCCATTTACTATTTTATGTGTGTTTTATATGTAGGAAATAGAAAAGGAAGAAGAATGAGAGTTGGAAAAAAATAGGGCCAACATGGCTAGCCCTTAACCAATGGATAGAAAGCGACTTAGCATGCCCACTATATAATATCCTAGATTTTTCTTATAGTGTGAATATTTTTTTTCTAGTTTAACTCCTTGGTTTTGAACTAATGTGCGTGAAAATTGAGATCACGGAAGTTTAAAGGGTGTCCTGGGCTTGTTCGGATCCTAGATGTTGGAGAAAAATAGAAAGGTCACATGGTTAGGTGAAACCATGTGACCCAAGTCACACAGTTAGGGGTAAATATTTGGGGATTGATATAGGGGTGTAGGAGGCCATGAGGTTTGAGAAAACCATAAAACCTAATGTGAACGCCCATGAGGGGGCTCTGAAGTTTTTAATAGAGGATTCATGAATGGTCAGTGCATAGTTTTTCTAACAATGCACCATGACCATATAAGTCCCCCTTAACACAGTGAAGGGTGTACGGTTGGTGCATGGTATGGACAACCATGCAGCCAAACCGTACGACCCGGTTAAAAAGTGGTAAATTACTATTTTTACCAATGGGTTTTATTTTGGAAAACCTTTTTCTTCCTTTATTTATAGCAGACACCCTTGGTGTGGGAGCTCTCTTTTGAAGCCAAATCATAGTATTTCCTCCCATTTCTCCATCCAAAATCATATTTTAACACCGTAAGTATCTTTGGATCCTCACTTGTGAGTTATTTATTTCTTTTGTGTCATTATTCATTTGCATTAGTATCAGATTCATTATTTAGGTTCAAGATAACATGCCATATTTTTATAATTTGCATTTATTCTTCATTTTTATTCTGATATGTATAGAATAAGAGGTTGATACTGGATGAGTGCTCTTTTATGGACCTACGATAGGTGGTTTATACCTTTCCCTTGAGTTTTGGTGTTTTACATGCCTAGTTTCAATTGTGTTGCATGCTAGACTTTCTAGTGGTGCCCCCTTAATTAATTAAATAATTGAACTAAATGAATTGGAAACTGTTAGGTTGACCTTTGATTACCTTTGATATTGTTGGAGGTTTTTAGCCCCAACCAAGGCCACCCATGGGGTATGCCTTTGTATCTTCCTTAATTTATACCACCTCGCTGGGTGTGTGAGTTCTCTCCTTAATAGAGGGAGCCTTTATAAACTATATTGAATTTAATTTAGATAATTAAGAGATGGTGATGCATCTTTTTTCATGTGATAAAATGATGTGAATTGAATTATTTTTTTGAATGGGAATTGTGGATATGAGTTGGATGAACTCATAAAATGTAGAGGATATGAAATAATGAATGAATGATATAATGAATTGATTATGGTACTAGATTCCTTGGTCGGTATACCTTAGATCCAGATTCCGTAGGATTCTATGGAAATTTCTACTCCATGGGTATTGATTATAGTAGTGGATGCCTTTGACTTGTATGATCCTTGGATCGTGATTCTTTAGGGTGCCTTAAGCCTTGCTACCCCTTGGATCTAGCTTTCTTGGGCTCGCAGTAGACATGGTTTGATGACATGATCCTTAGAACCTACCCAAATCCTTACTGATTTTCCATTGAGATACTCCTAGGACTTGACGTGAATGCCTTGGTCTTCTATACCTTGGATCTAGTCCTTCATGGTCTGACACTTTTAATTATGTGGTGAGGCCATTGTGGATGATCTTGATTATACAACATTTCCATGGTAAATTTTATACACTTTTGATTATACAGAATGGTCATGGTGAGTATTACACACTAGATTATATGGTGTGGTTGTAGTGGATGTTATACCTTGGATTACATGTCATGGTTGTTGTGGTTTATTTATCATACTTTACAGTTAACCCGTTCTTATGGTGTATTTGTTTATAGTTAAACCTTGTTTTGGGGACTTGATTATTGTTGATAGGATGGATAATATCACTTTACAATTATTACTTTTTCTATGGTCATTTCAGTTGTAATAATTTTATACCTATTATATATTTTACACTACTTTATCTTGTTATACACATCCTGGATTATTATAGACATCGGTGGTGGTGGTCTAATAAGTGTTATCACATACCCTATTCGGGCCATTTTTGGGTACCCAGAAGACTTCACAGATGTAAGTATGGGATGGGGAAAATCCCCACTATTCAATGATTGATTTTCTTATTACTTAAGGGCAGGAGATCACATGACCAATATAGGCTAATGATGCTAGCTGGGATTGTCCTTTTTGTTCTTTTTGGTATTTTGATACATGTTTGGTATTGGATTCTCGTATACCTATTTTACTACATTGTAGATACATGACAATACACATCATATTGTATATGAGATTACTTTTTTTATTGTTTATATATTCCTATATTGGATGTTTACCTTCTATATGTATGATTTGTTTACTTCTATCATTGGTATATATGATTGTTACTGCTATGTTAGACTCTAACATGAGGGAATAATCTCTCCATAGACAAAACCTAGTACCTATCTACTATCCAAAAGCCTCTGGTGTACAGGGAGGTTAAATTGAGGCCATGTGACCCATTGGCTCGGGGCACCATTTAGTGACATCTGGGTCGGGATGTTATAAAGTGGTATCAAAGGTTTTCTTTTATGGATTTACTATTTTGAGATAATATATAGGAAATTAGAAGGTATTGGAATTTTTTAATGATTTGTTCCTAGGATTATCTAACCAACATATAATAAAAATAAAAATTACTTGGATTGGAACATGATTTTCTGTATATTTTCTATTACAGTTGATTTGATTCCACCGTTGGGTGATGCACTTGAATTGTTATGTTATTATTGACATGATTGAGTATCTATTTTACCTTTTCTTGATTAGATTAATGTATGCATCTCATGCATCATTTTAGTCACCTATCAAGATTCACATTCCATGCATTATTTTATGCCATATAGGATGCATTGTTTAACTGCATGACTTTGTGATATATGCCTTTTGTGATATACCTTCTATTTTATAAATGATTTGTGTAGGAAATTGAAAAACATGGTTGGTAATTAGAGTTTCTATCGTAACCTAAATAGTGTTTTCTATCTTGGGATATAATATACACCCTAATCAGCTAATTATGGCATGTTGAGTCATGTACCATTGGTCGCATGGATTGGAACGTGTTATGGATTTGATTAAGTGGATTCCATATTTTAGTTTATAAGGTGTATGGGAACTTATGGATCGAAATTGGTGACGCATTTGGTTCAACCATTTAAATTTAATGTTAAATTAATATGAATTTAAAAGAAAAATTTAATTGGTGAAACGAATAACTTGACCTATACCCAGCTTTTGAGTGGGTGGTAGGAAATGTCTCTAGTGATGTTTGTGACTCTTTCTTTTTACTCAATAGTATATTTAGGAGCAGGAAGAGGGGTGTGACCTATTTATAGGAAGGATTTGACCTATCCTACACTATTAAACTAAAATCTTGATGTTAGAAATATTTTATGAAGTGTGTGTTTGTAATTATAGAGACATACCACCATGAAGACCTCCAGTTATACGTTAGGAGGGTGGTAGAATCCATGATCCATAGGTGGTGGTCCAAGGGATACCAGTAGATCCTTCTACAGTGACAGCTAAGAAACTATTTGTAGTACCAAATATGGGTGTTGAGGCATAGTTCAGTGAGAGTTTTATGTTCTCTATACCAATAATTTAGGTAGAACCACAACCTGCCTTGTCTATGACTGAGCTAAAACATGTGTTCTAGAAGAAACATCAGCCCATGTTTTTGGGGGATGGAAGTCCACCTGATACTGAGCTATGTCTTGATACTAATTTTTTATCCTTGATCATCTGGAGACACCTACTGAGAGGAGATTGAATCTTGCGACATATATGCTTTGGGGAACCGCTAAGCACTGGTGGGATGTTTTGAACCAGGATGATAAGCTGTGAGAAATGGTTTGGATAGATTTCCAACCTAGTTTTTTGACTAATTTTTTCCCAAGACTCTGAGAGAATAGTGGGATAGTAATTTTATGTGTCTTGAGTAGGGTGTGGTAACAATTATAGGATATTTTACATGCTTTATAAAGCTTTAATGTTTTGCACCGATTTATCTTGCTGATGAGGCATTGAGGGAGAGACACTTTGAGGAAGGTCTCAGTCATTCCATTAGATCACAGGTCAACATGTTCAGGTTTACGAATATAACTGAGATAGTGAATTGGAAACTGATTACATAGCGGAATCTTAGAGAAGTTGGGGGAGTATAGTAGGGAAGTTTAGTCTCTCAGCCTAGTAGTTCAGCTTCTAGAGGTAGGAAATGCTATTTTGAGGATTCTCATGAGGGGAGTACCATCTAGGTTGTTAGTGCTGGTATCTATATTTTCTGTCATCAGTTTGGAAGATGAGGGAATATGAGGAATTGATATGATTGAGATCTAGTTGAGTGTTGAGTTTGCGGCTGGATGGTCCACATACAGAGTTTCTATAGGGCATTCCATTAAATTTTCAATGGAAGGTGATTTAATCTGACTGTAGGTGTCAGGATAATAACTAGAGAAGTACTAGTTATTCTGGCCAAGGTGGTGGTCAAGGATGAGGTATCCAGGTACAACATGTTCCTAGAAAATAGAGTGATCCTACTCTAGGTAGAGAGGATGTATCACATGGTCATGATACTAGACAGATACATTCTGTATAGACTACACCTGAGGACTAGAGTGCCAAGTTATCTATGTTTAGAGGTAAAATCTTAGTAGCATATACTCTCGTATCTTCTCTTTTTGATATAGGTGTTTTACATAGTTTCATATCTGTACCTATGGTGGAGAGTCTTGGGCTCGTTGTTCTATTTTCTAATGGAGTTATAACTTTGGATACTCCCTTGAGGATAATAATGGAGGATGTATATTAGTTAAGGGAGTGCCCATTTGAGATAGGTAGGTTTCACTTAATATGGGGTCTTTTTCCCTCAATATGATCGAGCTTGATGGCATACTCATGATGTACTATCTTGTTTCTAATCAATCCCATGTTGATTTCTATCATCGGAGGGTGAACATCACATCACCAAAGGGCAGTTTTTTCATTCACAAGGGTGAATGGGATGTATAGGCAAGATGAGCTATACCACAACCTCATGGGCTAGGTGGGATGACATCCTAGATAACTAGTATATATATGGATGATCATGGATCACGTCAGGAATATTTTCTTCTAGTGGTTGATCATTTTAGGGACATTTTACCAAATTACTTTTTTGGTTTACCACCTGAGAGATAGGTGGATTTTTCCATTAATATAGTTCCAGGAGCTATGTAATGGTATCCATTCCTCCTTACAGGATGGCTACTATGAAGTTGAAGGAGCTCAATAGGTAGCTATAGGATTTGGAGGCTAAGTATTTTATACAACCCAATACTTCTCTATGGGATTCTCCTGTCATTTTTGAGAAAAATACAGATGGTTCCCTAGAGCTATGTGTGGATTACTGAAAATTGAACTAGTTGAAGGTTAAGAACTTGTATCCCTTTCCACAGATATATGTCCTTTTTGATCATCTATGAGGAGCTTGTGTTTTCTCAAAAATTGATTTGAGATCAGGTTATCATCATGTGTGTGTTCAAACTAAAAACATACCTCATATAGCTTTTATAGAAGGTATGACCTATATGAGTATCTAGTTATATTGTTTATAATAATGTACAATCTAGTAGTTTGTATGGAATGGACGAACCAAATTTTCCATCCTTATCTAGATTTGTTTTTGGTGGTATTCATGGATGATATCTTAGTGTATTATCACAGTCAACATAACCATGCCAGATATCTTGAGATCATTTTGGATACACTGATAGATAATTAGTTATATGCTAAGCTCAAAAATTTCCACTTCTGTATGGATAAGATTCACTTCTTAGGTCATATTATCTCATAGACAAGAGTATTAGTTGACTTAGAGAAGTTGAGATTTTAGTTTCCTGGGATCATACCAATAATGTCTTTTATATACGAAATTTATTAGGGATATCTAGATATTATATGTGTTTCATACAGGACTTCTCACACTTAGAAGCACCTATGAGGGTCTTGATTAAGAATGGTGTGAATTTTTTATGGATAGATACCTATGATAAATCCTTTTAAGAGATGAAAGGGAGACTAACTTCAGCAACGGTACAGATTCTTCTAGAGCCATGTAGGAGCTACTTTGTGTATTTTGATGCATTAGGTATCAGGATAGAAGAAATTATGATGTAGGGGGGTAGATTCTTGGCATATGGGTCTCATTAGTTGAGGATATACAAGAGGAATTACCCAATGCATGATCTTGAGTTAGCTGCAGTTTTTCATGCTTTGTGTTTTGGGAGATATTATTTTTTAGAAGAGTGTTTTATAGTGCATAAGAAACACAAAATACTCAAAGATATGTTTATGTAGCGTGATCTGAATCTAAAGAAGTGAATGTGGGTTGAATACATGCAGTATTTTGACTTCAAACTTTTCTATATGCTCAGAAAGGGAAATGCAGTGGTTGGTGCACTAAGAAGGTGGTCTTAGATACATGAAGTCCAGGAGGCCAGTAACGAATGAAATCTTAGGGACTTATTTTTATAGATTTTCTTGGAGGTACAAGATGGTCAGGGGAAGACCTTTCTTTCATATTTAGTTGTGATATATACTCTTTTGGATATAGTGAGGATGAGACAGCTTTCTAATGCTGAGGACCTAGTCCTATGGAAGTGTGTAGTAGGTGAGGACCCACCTCTTGGTTAGATTATGGGAGACGATAAAATTATTCATATACATAGTATTTTTTGGGTTCTAGGAAACATACCCAAGGAGCTGATGTGAGTGTTTCATGTTGGATTTGGTGTCCTAGGACGAACTGTTTGTACTATAATTACATGAATATTTGATGTATTGAATATTAATAAAACTTTTTATTACATATTTTTTCTTATTTTATATGTCTCTAATGTAATAATTTCCTAGAGTATATTTCACATTGATAATGTCATAGTAGTTCCACGTTATGATGAGAACATTGATGTTCTATGATGATATTCGCAAATAATGTTCTTCAGTTGGATAACGTGTTATGATGGGACACATAGTACATAGACTGTCATGTTTGAGTACTCTTAAGTAGATAAGGATTCTTCTCATGAAGTTCGCACTTAATAATCTCCATGATGGGACATTATGAGAACAAAACTGCCAATACTAATTCCACATGTTTTGGTTTCATTAGATATTTTTATCTACGAGCATGTTTGATGGTCCTTAGACTTTAAGATTATTATTAATGCATTTTACAACTCATGTAGTTAGATGTATTTTTTAAAGCATGATGATAACAGTTTATGGTAAATTTGGATATATTGGTTGAATCACGAGTGACATGTCATTAATGAATAAGTTGAGGAAGGATTTTTTCCTTCCATATTTATGGAATCTGATATCCCATCCCTTTGATTAGAATAGAACCATTACATTAAATTCTATAGGAATGGTGTAACGATGTGTTTATTTTAGATAGTCAAAGAAATACATATCGAGCATATAGGTTGGTGACACGAATCTGAAACCTTCTTGATGAGATATTTTGACAAAGGGATTATATTACATAGTGAGTGTTCGTATGTGGCTATCAAAGTTTTGATATTAAGTTATTTCTATTGGGTTCCTTGACCCGTTACAAGATAGTAATCTTTGACTTTAGGCAATCCCACCTAATTACAATGAGAAAGAATCCTATAGGGTCACACAATAAGTGTTCCTATTGATCTCAATTAAATTTTATTTAAGTTTAATTAATGGAATAAATATTATTCTCGAGTCCAAGAAATAACTTTATTCAAGTTATATTGATCGTATAAATTAAATAAAAATTTATTCATCATCATGTGAATAAAATATTTATTTTATTTATTGAATATTTTAATAAATATTTATTCTCTAGATTGTGAATAAAATATTTATTTATAAATAAAATATTTATTTAATTGTTCAATAAATGATAGAGGAGTTTAAAAAAATCAATACCGAGTTAATTGAAAAATATTAATTAATAAGACTGTTATATAATATTTGTTATTGCACAGGTTGGTGTCCCCCGCAAATATAATAATTATATAATTAGTATTATGCGAAATGGGATTTATTAATGTTAATAAATGTTTTTTAATGTATTGTATTCAATTAAATAATACTTTAACTTAAATACCAACTCTATAAATAGGCGGCTAAGTCTATTGTGTAGAGCATCCAAAAATTGAGAATAGAGAATTGTTGTGCACAACGAATTCTCTCTAAACTCCTCCTACTCTCTCCCTCTTGGGAATAAGAAGTTCAAGAGATATTTCTTCAAGATTGAGTAATGATCGATCAAGAACGAACAACACAAGACATTTTACTCACCACGCTAGCACCTAGATATCAAGTGGTGTTGCTCGAAGATCATAGGAGCATGTGTGAATCACCACTAGAGGTATTATATCCTTGGATCCTCACAACACAACGAAGGTAATCTGAAAGGGTATTTCTATATGATCAACATTAACCAATGAATAAATTTCCTAAGCCCATGTATTTATTTATTTAGATATTAAATTAATTAATTTTGAATTTGACGTGAAATATCCTCACTCTTGGTTTCGGGCAACAATTATTAAAATAAATTTTAATATATTTCCCACCTCTGCATGCTTATATTGTGACAATAAACTTCAAGTGGTAACAGAGTGGTCACATTTAAATTTATAATTATTTATTTTATTGTTGATATATGTGAAATTGTGGTTAGATTTTTATTTCATGTTATTCATTCTATAAGTCAATTTGAATTAACATGTTATCGGCATATTAATCATGTTCATTAAATGTTTCATTTTCTAAAAAGTTTAAGAAAAAATGAAGAACGAATGAAGATGCCATCAGAAAGTGTAAAATCATTGGCCAGTAAAATTACGTTACACAATGTGTGGTCGGAGCACATGTCTTATACCAATGTGTATTGTATCTAGATGCGCTGATCAATTAATTACATGCGGTGATTTTATTTCACACTGCATGTTGACCGGGCCAACCTGACACACAGAAAGCGGATACAGGGTGTGTAGATGGCATGTACAAACTGTGTAGTCCAGCCAAGTTAACACACCAAATCCCCAAGCGTGATACTTGGATATATGGAAACTGAGGTACATGGCGTGTAACTGCATGTACACATCGTGTAGTCACCCATTAATGTACAAAATCAAAAATACATTAAATTTTAAATTTCATCATTAAAACCTTATTTTGTTAATTGGAACACCGTTGTGTATTTGAAATTTTAATAATGGTTTTAAAGAATTTTAAATGCTCAATTAATTTTTTGTAATTAATATGTCATTATTGGTTCTTCCATTTATTTTCTATGAATTGCATTAATTATAGGGATCTCCAAATAATAACAGATGATAATTAAGATGAAAGGGAATTAATTAATTAATGAAAGTTTGTTTATACTAAATAATAAAATAGCTAACAAATAAATTAATTCTAGACATTTACTTTTGCATTTTTGTTGCATATATAACCATTCATCAGCTTGACCAAGACATATGTATGTGTTGGATATTTTAATTTAATTTATTGAATTCATATTCAATTATTTAATATTAAATTAAATGATGTCATATGTGTTATCCCTCCCTATATTATTATATAGGACCTACATGTCCAAGGATATTTAAGTAACATCTTTAACCAATCATTTGGTTCCCATCACTTGTGTGTGAGTATTAACTATTTGTAATTAATGGATCTTCCCAAGGTGCGTGGAGGAAGTTCAAGATGGAACCATAATGATGTCAACCCTGGTGATACATAAGTGGAAAGGTGTAATATTATAACTCATGTCAGGAATGACAATATGAGTTATTTCCCCTAGATCAAAGGTTGATTTAATGTCTTCTCATTAAATAAACCGTTAGAAAAAGTTCAAGAATGGGTATTTTAATTAATTATTTTTATGAAATTATTTATTTTATGTATGTAAGGTCGTGATCACATAAATAAATGAATTAATTTGAAAATAAAGAAATTAAATAAATGAATTATGCATAAATGTTTTAACCAAACATGGTTAATTAATTAAGTAACGTCCACTTAATATTAACAAGATGTGTAAAGGATAAAACAAGATAAAATGTTTTCATAATAAATTAAAATCCCTCAATTAAATATTAATTCAGACTAAACCTTCTATTACAAGATTGGTAATTAAACCATAGAACTAAGTGTAGTACATGGATAATGTGTAGACACTTACTTTTATCAGGGAGTTCCCATGAGATTTTTGGGCTGAATTAACCAAAATTGAATTGAGTTTAATGTAAAATGTCTATTCAATACAAATTTGGAGGCAAGTTTTGAGGAAATCCAAGTTAGGATTTCAGGATAGGGGAATCCACTCAACAGATCAAGGAGTTTCCTATCCACAGTTGGCAATACCACCTACCTAATTACTTTATTATAGTTTTCATGGCCCAAGTCTAGATCATTAATAAAATTAATGGGGATCCTTGCCACTATAATGTTAAAGTAACAAGACATTTCAAGTTCAATGGTGAGGGCTATTGAGACTTGATAAAATAGTAGAAGATTTAATAAATAAATAAATAAAAACATTTAATTTATTATATATCACTTATATTTTAATCCTGAAAATTAATAATAATCTACTCTTTTTAATTGTATAATAAAATGAAAAGTTCATCATATACACTATCCCTATGATCAATATTGTAGAAATATAACCTCCTAACTGGACGTAACTTCTAGGAGTGGTTTAGATGCCTTTGGGTTGTGCTGTTCCATGAACAAAAATCTTATGTGCTAGAATCTTCAATACGTGATCCACTTGTCAAAGAGGCGAGTGATGAAGAGTTACTTATCTATGAAATACATTTTAATGATGTATCCTATGTTCAATGTTGGATTATTTCATTGATTTCTAGTGAACTAATGATGTCTCACAAAAACATGGATGTGTATAGCATGCTTGAACACCTTCGTGTTCTTTACCAAGAGAGATCTAGATGGGAATGGTTTTAGATTTACAAGGCGCACTTTTAGAGAAATCTTGGAGAGGGTTCCCTAGATGGGCCTCATGTAGTCAAGATCATTGGATACATTGAGTGCTTAGATATTATAGTGTTTAAACTCCCCAAAAAACCAGGTACTGACCTCATTCTAGCATCACTCCCTCAGAGCTTCTCCAGTTTTTTTTTGTGAATTTTAATATGAACAACATTGAGAAGTCTCTTCCGGGTCTTCTTACTATTATTCACCAAGTAGATAAGGATATGAAGCATGAAAAACCTTTCATCCTTATAGTGAACAAAAATAAAGGTAAAGTGAAGAGATTTAACCCCAAATATTCTTCACACCCTTCCAAGAAGAGAAAGATCAAGAGGAAAGTAAGGGAATAGGACGTTTTCTATTTCGCATGTGGCAGGAAGGGCCACTGGAAGAAATATTTCACCCATCCAAAGAAGAAAGGGGAAGCTTCAGGTGTATTAATTATTGAGTGAAATTTATATGTTTCTAAAAATTGGGTTTTAGATACAGCATGTGGTGCTCACATATGTATTCAAATATAGGAACAAAGTAGATTCAGAAAGATTTATCGAGGAGAGGTAGATCTTTGAGCAGCCAACAGAGCTAAACTTGTTGTTGTAACTATCAGGGAACACCACCTCATGTTGCTAACCAAAATTATCTTGTTTTTAAAGGGTTGTTATTATGTTCCTTTAGTTACCAAAAACTTTATTTCAATATCCAAACTTGATAAAAATTGATTTATTTTCAAATTTGGGATTAAATTTTGCTTCTTTTATAAATATAGAATTTATTAGGGTAAGTCACATTTAAATAACAGTCTTTATGTGTTGGATTACACAAACCAAATAATGACAATTGATAATGAAGTTACTTTACATGACTCATACCACACACAACTTTGGAATCACCATCTAGGTCATGTAAATGAAAAGTGCTTAACTAAATTACATAAAGATGGATATTTATATTCTTTTTAACAAAAACCACCTGGTGTATGTAGCACATGTTTATAAGGGAAAATGACCAAATCCCCATTTAGTGGGAAAGGTGAAAGGGCTAAAGAGCTTCTTGAATTAGTTTATACCGATGTGTGTGGACCATTTCCTATTAAAGAAAGGGGTGGGTACTCATACTTCATAACTTTTACTGATGATTTTAGTATATATGGATATGTCTACTTAATGAGGTGTAAGTCAAATTATTTTGAAAATTTTAAGGAATAAAAGAATGAAGTTGAGAACCATCTTGGTAAGAAGATTAAGAAACTTCGCTCAGACCATGGTGGAGAATATCTTAATCAAGACTTCATTGATTATCTGTGGGAGTTTGAGATTTTACCTCAACTCACTCCTCCTTATATGCCTCAGTGGAATGGTGTAAGTGAAAGGAGAAACCACACCTTGTTGGACATGGTGAGATCAATGATGATTCATACGGGTCTTCCATTATCCTTTTGGGGATACATGTTACAAACAGCAGCATACGTACTAAATAGAGTGCCAAATGAAGCAATAGATGGTATACCATAGAAATTATAGAATGGAAAGAAACCCACGTTTTCTTACTTACATGTGTGGGGTTGCAAAGAATTTGTGAAGGCCTCTTCAATTAATAATATTGCACCCTGAGGCACATATTTTATCTTTATAGTATATCCAAAAGATACAAAGGGATACTACCTATACAATCCTTTCGAAAAAAAGGTTTTGGTTGATAGACTTTCCATATTTCTTGAGGAGAATCTTATTTATAAAATAGATTGTGGGAGATAGATAGAATTAGATGATGTCTAGGATCAAGATACACAAGAGTTGGTATGGGAATAAATTCCACAAAGCCCTATGGAAGAATAAATTGTTCTAGAGACACAATTATTGTATAAGAGTACTAGAGAGGTTAGAGAACTATAACGATATGGTTTTCTAATCACCAAGGATGTTGAATCATTATTAGTTGATAATAATTATCCTATAACCTACAGGGAAGTAATAAGTGACATAGATGTTTCCAAGTGGAAATAATCCATGAATTATGAAATGGATTCCTTGTACAAAAACCAAGTCTGAATTTTAGTAGACCCTTCAGTAGATATAAAGACCATTGGTTATAAATGGGTATTCAAGAAGAAACTATACATGGAAGGACAAGTCAGTACCTATAAGGAATGACTGGTTGTAAAAGGGTTTAAATAGAATCAATGAATTGACTACAACAAAACCTTTTCACCAGTTGCAATGATGAAATCCATCAGAATTCTACTTGCCATTTCAGCTTCCCATGATTAAGAGATTTGTAAAATGGATGTCAAAATAACATTCCTTAACAGGAAACCTTAGGAAGATGTCTATATGACATAGCTTGAATTGGTTTTTAATCTAAATAATTCCAATAAGGTATGAATGTTTAAAAGATCCATTTATGGATTAAAGAAAGCATCCATACCATGGAAAATTTGTTTTTATGAATCCATAACAGAATTTGGTTTCATAAATAATGAATGTGAGCTATGTGTATATAAATGGTTTAGTGGGAGTACATTCATTTTCTTAATAGTATATGTTGATGACATATTACTCATTGGAAATGAAATACTAGTCTTACAATTTGTTAAGTCATGGTTGAATAAATGCTTATCTATGAAGGACATGGATGAGGAAACATATATTATTGGGATCAAGATCCATTGTGATAGATCTAAGAGGTTTCTCATCCTAAGTCAAAGTAAATACATTGACAAGATACTGAAGAGATCCAATATGGACCAATATAATAGGGGATGGTTTCCAGCATCACATGGTATTCATGTTTCAAGGAAAAAGTTTCCTCAAACACATGAGGAAAGAAAAAAATGATAAGGATTAAACATGAATCGACGTTTGGGTTAGTCATGTATGTTATGGTATGTACTAGTCTAGATATCACCTACGCATTAAGTATGGTAGGGAGATATCAAGGTGATCTAGGTGACCACCATTGGATGGTAGTCAAGACTATCCTTAAGTATTTGAGGCATACTAAGGATATGTTCCTGGTTTATGGAAGAGATGAGGAACTAGTCATTAGAGGATATACATATTCTAGTTTCCAAACACATCAAGATGACATGATGTCACAAACGAGATACATATTCACTTTGAATGGAGGTGTTGTGAGATTGAAGAGCTTAATGTAGGTTCTGGTTGCGGATTCTACAATATAGTTTGAGTATATTACGGATTTTGAAGTGGATAAAGAAGCATAATGGATACACAACTTTTTCCAATAGCTTGATGTTATACCTAATAGTAAAGATCCTATCACACTCTATTGTGATAATACTACAATGGTGGATCTTTCAAAAGATCCAGGTCACATCAGTAGACGAAGTACATAATTTTGAAGTATCATCTCTTGATAGATTTTTCTCAAAGAGGAGAATTTGTAGGGAGTAGTATTTCTATGGAAGACAATATAGAAGACCCCTTGACTAAATCATTGACTTAGTATAAACATGACTATAATGTGAGGTCTAGTGGATTGATGGTCGTAGGTAGTTGACTCTAGTCCAAGTGGGAGTTTTCTGGAGTTGGTGTCCTAAGACCAATTGTTTGTACTCTGATTACATGAATATTCGATGTTTTGAATATTAATAAAACTACTTATTATATATTTCTTATTCTTCTGCACGACTCTAATATAATAATGTCCTAGAGTATACGTCGCATTGATAAGTTCATAGAAGTTCCTCATTGTGATGAGAACCTTGATGTGTTGTGATGATATTCTCAATTAATGTTCTGCGGTTGGATAACATGCTATGATGGGAAAAATAGTACATATATTGTCAGGTATGAGTACTCATAAGAAATTGAGGCTTCTTCTCATGAAGTTCACACATGGTAATCTCTAAGAAGGGAGATTATTAGAACATACCCAAAAGGAATAATTTTTCATGTTTTGGTGTCATCGGATATTCCTATCTACGAGCATGTGTGATGGTCCTTATACTTTAATATTATTATTAATGAATGTTACAACTCGCATACTTATATGTATTTCGTAAATCACGATGATAATAGTTCATGGAGAAGTTGGATACATTGGGTGCGTCACGAGTGACATGTCATTAATGAATAATCCAAGGAAAGATTTTTCCCTTACATCTTTATGGAAGCTGATATTTAGCCCTTTGATTAGAATAGAACCATCACATTAAATTTCATGGCCTCGATGTAAGGACGTGTTTATTACAAATAGTTAAAAAAAGTCATATTGAGCATATAAGTTGGTGACACAAATGTGAAACCTTCTTGATGAGATATTGTGAAAAAGGGATTGTATTACACAGTGAGCATTCATATGTGGTTTTTTACATTGCGACATTAGGTTCTTTCTCTTAGGTGACTTGACCCATTTCTAGACAGAAATCTTGGACTTTAGGCAAGAAAACCCAATGCTAATGAGAAAGAATCATAGAGGGTCACAAGCTAAGTGTTTCTATTGATCTTGGTTAAATTCTATTTGAGTTTAATTAATAGAACAAATATTATTCTAAAGTCTAAGGAACTATTTTATTCAAGTTACATTGATCACATAACTTAATTAAATATTTATTCTCCGGCATGTGAATAAAATATTTATTTTATTTATTGAATATTTTAATAAATATTTATTCACTAGATTGTGAATAAAATATTTATTTATGAATAAAGTATTTATTCAGTTGTTTAATATAGATAGAAAAGTTTGAATAGACCAAGACCAAGTCCATTGAAAAATATTAATTAACAAGACCATTATATAATATTTTTTATTGTGAAAGTTAGCGCATGCCATAAAATAATAAATATATAATTATTACTATTATACAGTATGGGATTTATTCAAGATAATAAATGTTATTTAATGGTCGGTATGAAATTAAATAATATTTTAACTTAAATACCAACTCTATAAATAGGCGGCTATATCTATTGTGTGAAGAATACAAAAAATGAGATTAGATAATTGTTTCACACAATGAATTATCTCTCAAATCCACCTACCCTCTCCCTCTCAAGAACAAGATGTGAAAGATATAATTCTTCAAGACCAAAGAATGAGTGATCAAGAACAGAAAATGCAATACATTTGACTCACCGCGCTAGCATCAGGAGATCAAGTGGTGTTTCTAAAAGATCATAGGATCACATTTGGATCACCTCTAGAGAGATTCTATCCTTGGATCCTCATAGTGCAACAAAGGTAATCCAAAAGGGTCTTTTCAGATGATCAACATTCACCAAAAAATAAAGTTATTAAGCCCAGGTATTCATTTATTTAGATATTAAATAAATTAATTTTAAATTTTACATGAAATATCCTCGCTCTTGGTTTCTGGCAATGATTATTAAAAGAAATTTTAAAATATCACCCACCTCTACACACTTTCGTTGTGCCCGAAACCATCATTTCATGCCTCAATTTGGGTAGTACATACTAGTGTTACCAAGATGTATTGAGTTTAATGTTGCTATTATTAGTGGTCAGGAATTAAACATGTGGTAGCTGGTTTTGTTAAAATATGTTCCACATGTTAGAAGGTGAAGGCAGGACATCAGTGACCATCCAAACTTTTATAGTAGTTTCCTATTCCTAAGTAGAAATGGGATGATATTGTGATGGATTTCATGATGGGGTTTCTAAGGTCTATGTGAGGTAGTGATTCTATATGGGTTGTTCTGGACGGTCTCATGATGGTTTCTCATTTCCTAACTATCAAGGATACCTTATTAGTGGATGAGTTTGGGAGGTTTTATATTTTTGAGATAGTAAAACCTCACAGGGTTACTCATATTGTTGTATTGGATAGAGATGCTTGTTTTACATCTCATTTCCAGAAGATTTTACAGACGAATTTGGGTATTTAGGTTCTTCTAAGCATAACATACCCCCTTAAGACAAATGGAAAATCAAGTGAATGATTTAGGTGCTTGAGGACATGGTTAGAACATGTGTCCAGAATTTCAGGGGCTCTTGGGAGAGGCATATACCCCTAGTTGAGTCCTAAAACATTAATAGTTATCAGAAAATTATCCAGAGGGAACCTTATGAGGATTTTTATGGTAGGCCATGCCAATCACCCCTATACTAGTTAGAGGTAAGAGAGGTAGTGTTTCTTGGACCTCGTCTCCTGAAGGAGACTTTAGAAATGGTTCAGTTGATACAGAAATGTATGGATACTGTATAGTTGAGGAAGAAATATTACACCAATCATCATCGAAAAAATCTAGAGTTAGAGGTTGTAGATTGGGTCTTTTTACATATCTCACTGAGTTTGGGACACAGATGGATTAGGAGATAGGATAAGAGTTCCTCGTGATATTTAAATCTATTCATAATTCCATAGAGAGTTTGTCTAGTATCCTATCGGTCTCAGTTACTTCAGAGGTACCATTCCATGCACAATGTCTTCTATGTATCTCAGTTATATTGTTATCACTCATACCTTCCTCACACCCTATAGTCAGATTAGGCGGAGTTCTAGGTTGATGTGTCCTTTGAGGAGCATCCTATTCGTATTGTTTATAGGTGCATGAAGGTTCTCCAAGGTTGGTCAGTTCATTTAGTACGGTTGATATGGAAGCATGACTATTTATGGGACGAGACTTGGGAGTGGGAGTCCAACGTATGTGCTCAATGGTTGGAGTTATTGTCAGACGATTCTTCACCACCCTTAGAAGGGAAATTCGGGGATTAATTGTTTTAAGGTGGAATATTGTAAGATCCCATATTTTTTTTAAGGTATGAATCTTTTTGTTTTTAATTTAACTTTTTGATTTTTACCTAAATGTAGTGAATTTTGAGATCATGGGAGTTTCATGGGTGTATGGTTCTTGTTCAGATCCTGGAACCTAACTTTTGGAGAAAAACAGTTGGTTTTCATGGTTAGGATAAACCGTGTGGCCCAAGCCACACAGTTATGAGTAACAATGAAAGTCTAAACAGAGGGGTACATGAGGATAAAAGGTTTGAGGAAACTATGAAACCTGAGGTGCATTCCCATGTAGGGGATCTACATTTTTTGATAGAGGCTTCACGCATGGTTGACATACAGTTTTTTCTAACCATTCACCATGACCGTGTGAGGCCCCCCTTGACATAGTGAAGGGTGAACGGTTGGCACATTATTTGGCCAACTGTGCGGCTAAACTGTATAACCTAGTTAAAAAGTAGTAAATTTATATTTTTTCCCTATGGATTTATATTTTTGAAACCCTTATTCCACCTTTGTTTATAGAAAACTGTCTTGGCATGTGATCTCCCATTTGAAGACAAATTATAGGCTTTTCTCCCATTTCTATGTATGAACTTGGATTCAAACACTGTCGGTCTTGTTGGATCTACGCCAATGAATTCTTCATTCTTATTATGTCATTCTTAATTTTCCTTGGTATAATTTGTGTTATTTAGGTGAAAGATAATATTCCATATTTTCAAGATTTTTGTCTATTCTTTATTTTTCTTTTGATCTGGACCGATCAGAGGTCGATACTGGAGAGTTCTGTTCTACAGAACTATGGTTGTTGGTCTACACCTTTACCTTGAGGTTTGGTTTTTTATATGCCTAGTTTTAGTTGTACCACATTCCAGACTTTATAGAAGTTCCCCTTTTATTAATTAAATGAATGAACTGAATTAATTGTAACCTATTAGGTTTCCCTTTGAGTACCTTTGAGATTGTTGGAAGTTATTATCCCCAACCCAGGTCAGCCATGGGGTGTGCCTTTCTATCTAACTTACTCTATACCACCCCATTGAGTGTGTGAGTTATTTCCTTAATAGAGGTGTCCTTTATAAATTGTATTCAATTTTATTGAGATGATTAAAATATGATGATGCCTCCTTTTCCATGTGATAAAATGATGTGAATTGAATTATTTGTTTGAATGGGAATTGTGGATATGAGTTTGATGAGATTATGAAATGTAAATGTTATGAAATAATGAATGAATTATATTATTAATTGATTATGTTAGTGGATTATGTGGTCATTATACCTTAGATCCTAATTCTATAGGATGCTATGGACATTTCTACTTTATGGGTTTTGATTATGGTAGTGGATTACATGGACCTATATGCACCTTGGATCCTGATTTCATAGGATTCCTTGGGCCTTGTTACCCCTTGGATCCAGCTTTATTGGGCTTGTAGAGGACTTGGTTTGTTGATATACTCCTTGGAACCCAACCAAGTCCTTACCGTGTTTCCACTAAGATTTTCATGGGACTCGATGTGGATGCCATGGTCTTCTATACCTTGGATTCATCCCTTCATGGTCTGACACTTTTGATTACATGGTGAGGAAATTGTGGATGATCTTGATTATATGGCATGACCAAGGTAAATGTTATGCACTTTTGATTATACGGTGTGGCCATGGTGAGTATTACACACTGGATTATATGGAATGGTCATAGTGGATGTTATACACTAGATTACATGACATGGATGTTGTGGTTTATTTATCCTTCTTTATAGTTAGCCCGTACTTATGGTGGATTTGTTTACAGTTGACCCTTATTTGGGGAACTTGATTATTTTTGATAGGTAAAACAATATAACTTTACAATTATTACTTTTTATCGTGGGCATTTCACTTGTAATATTTTTATACCTATTATATATTACACACTGATTTAGCTTGTTATGCATAGCCTGAATTGTTATAGACACCATTGGTGGTGGCTTACTGAGTGTTGTCTCACAACCAGTTCAGGTCGTCATTGGGTACCCGGATAGACTTCATGGATTCAGGTAGGGACCAGGGAAAGAACCCATTATTTGAAGCTTGATTGTCTTGTTTCTTAGGATAAGGAGAGCACCAGACTAAGCTAGGATCATGGTGTTATCTGAGATAGTCCTTTTTGGTCTTTTTTGTATTTATATACATGTATTATACTAGATTATTATATAACTTTTTTACTTCTTTGTAGATAAATTATCTAAAACATCATATTTTATATGAGATTACTTTTCACATTGTTTAAATATTTCTATCTTGGATATTTATCTTCTGTCTGGCTAATTTATCTGCTTCCGCCATTGGTCTATATGATTTCTTCCGTTGTGTTACACTCTAACATGAGGGAATAGTCTTCTCACAAACACACCCTAGGCCCTCACTACTAGTCAATAGCCTCTGACATATGGGGAGGCACACTTGAGGCCATGTGACCGAACAACTAAGGGCACTGTTTAGTGGCATCTATGTTGGGACGTTACACAACATGGGCCCGTCGGCCAAGCTATCCCAAGGGAAGGTCATCCATGGGGGAATCCCCTATGTGGGTGGGAATAAGGTTAGAGGTAAGAGTAGGAACAATAGTGCATCGCTGTGCTGGGCAGGGGTCCACATGGCATTGGGAGGATAGTCTCACTGATACGAAGAGGTGCATGGCGGCACAAGCTATCCTATGGCCCCCATTTGACTTTTCGTTGTACCGAGGAAAAAATGCCTTATTAAGAAGAGGACAACTATTGTTTCTTTAAATGTGGGATGTGTTCATCCCATGTTACTATGAACTTAAGAATACGTTATTTCATTTCTCCCAATTCATTCATCCTTGTCTTCAAACACATCCTCCAGCCAACCTGCGTCGCACACCACCTCTTTTATGCCATAATTCACCATGGATAGTAGAAGAGAGATTGATATGGCCTCTTTATTTTTTATGAACACTACAACACAACCATGGATTATGGTGTACTGACAAAGGTATCTTGAAATGAAGGATTCAAACTACATTGTGGCCTCGCAGTTGTGTTGTGGTCCACAATAATCCATAAAGTGAAGAAGTTGGTTGTGTCCATAGAAACCATGATATGAAATAGTCATTAAAGGTTGTTTACATGAAATAAACTCTACATTTTAGGGTTTAATCTATGTTATTGAGGGTTGGAAATGGGAAGTATTCTCAAAAATGGAGGAAGATAACCTCGTCCTTGGACTTCCAGGCTGCACCGTGAGCCATGAAAACCATGCATGGTTGTGCCACAAGGAGAATACCCACATAGTAGGGTTTGGGTTTCTTATAAAATTAATATACCCATCCGTTTTACCTTTCAATAGTACATGAAATACTTGGGAAATCATAAACAAAAACAACGCGTTGGGGAATCACCTTTCTCCAAGGTTCTTGGAAACACACCCACAAAGTAAGGAGATAGCCGAATTTCCAAATGAGAAGGGTGAGAGGAGAAATAGATTTATTTATTTTGAATAATATAGATCCAAATACATAACCAAACATTCCCTCTCTTCTGGATAATGTAATATTGTCTAATAAAAGGGTGTGTGAATAATTAAAAGAGAATAAATAGAGGGATAAAAAGTTTTCAAAATTCAAAGACATAGGTGTTTCTACCTATAAATAATAGAATTCACTACTGTGAAAAAAAGGAAGACCCAAATAACCTATAGAATAATTCCATACACCTGGAGGGATTTTCCACTCTAATGTAGGAGGCTAAGCGGGATATCTCAACTCAAAGTCTGAAGCGAGAGTGGAGATAGATGTTCATCATCATCTATGAGGCTGCACAATTAGAATTTCCATATTTTTTTCAGTTTTCCTTTTCACTGTGTAATTATGAATGCATGTGTTAGTGAAAAATTAATAGTAATGTGTTTCTATTTTTGCATAACATGTTTATTTTAGAACTAAAATTTTATTCCTTTTCCTCAAACACACAATTTATTCATATTAATTGAGAGATTAATCATGAATAAATTAGTATTCAAGGGAGAGGTGATTTGATAAAAAAGATGAGTACCAATACTTCAATTCACATCACATTGAATTAAGTTTAATCATATCCTAAAAATTTATAGTAAAACCAGTTACATTTAGAGGAAGAACCTAAATGTTATAAAGGGAAGTGGGAGGGTAAGAATTGACCTCAACTTCACCTTATGTTTTGTGATAATCCACCATGTATCTACTATATTCAACCTTTAGAGAGAAGTTTCCTAATTTAGATAGATCTAGTATAGACTAAAAAGAAAAACTAGTAACCCTAATAAATTTCATAGTTAATGAATTTATGAAAAACAATATTCAATATCAACTTACTTCACTTCATCCTTATTTTAATTTTTTTGAGTCAATCCAAACAAATCCATCAAATAGTTTAGTAAATTTAGTTATAGTTTAAATTAGGGAAAAACATAAAAACTATTGAAGATTTATAAGCCTTTTCATCATGGTATTGACCTTATCTTACCACTATTCTACATTCTAGTGGTTAGTGTAGTTGAGCGGCTATAAATTTATATTTTGATATCCTTGAGATAAATAACGAAGCTCTTGGTAAACATCAAAATTGGAATCATTTATAGGGAATAAGGAATTTATAAATTCAATAGTTTGACAATAACTTTACCTACCACTTTTCTATTTTTTGATTTTATATTAGGTTCTTTTTCATTCTTATTTTATTTTATAGACTAAGTATTTCTAGTTTTTGGTCTCAAGAATAATCATGAAGGCACACATCTGATTGGTGATCCAATTATCTATCCTCTCACAAAAAATTGAAGAACTAAAGATGAAAATCTAACACCAAGTATGGGAGCATCAAGGCAACCCATGGGAACCATAACTGCACCCAAGTCTGGAAGTGTCACTCCTCAGCATGGAATGCCAATTCAAAGAGGGACTATCAGTCATAGAGAGAATGAACAAGGTAGCTAAGATACAGGGGGTGAGATCCAATACTCAAGATAATTTTGAATTCCTCATGGAGAACACCCTAACACTTATGGATAAGAAGGATTATAAGAAAAAAAAATAAGTCCTACTAGAAGAAGAATAGAAGGAGGTGGGAGCTACTGAATTATGGGATGGCATGCTTGACATGCTAAAGGAGGAACATCTAGAACCTACTGAACAAGAAGACCCTCCAACATCAACTTTTATGTATACCAAGTAATAAAATGAATAAAAATTATAAGGGTACTAAGTTTGGATAGATCTTGATTTATTTATCTTATGCTCACACATGTCAAGATTTTGGGTACCCCTCCCATTTTCAAAGAACAATAAGAGGAACAAAAAAATTATAAAATAGAAGACCAATAGGAGGATTATAATATTAGGGATAATAAAAATTGGGATGATATGCTAGAACTCATGGAAGAACTACCACATGAAGATAAAGAAGTGCAGGAGGATGATGAAATTTTAGAGAGGAATAAAGAATTTGAAGAACAACAACCACCAAAATATGAAATAAAGGAATGGTATAAGGTTATGTTGCCCATGATATTTTATTCCAAAAATTGGGGTTGTCCACTAATTAGTACCTTCCTAAATAATAAGAAAATGATATTTCAAGGAGGAATGGTAGAAGAGCTATATCGGATTTTGAACAATGAAAAAATTGATTCAATATGAGATAGTTGGCTCTATAAACTACTCCTATTATGTGATTAAATAGGTAAGGTTGATCTTAATGACCTTAATAAAAGTGCTTTATGGGAGGAAACCTGAGTTTTATATTTTTTTCATTCTTAGTTTAGTATTAAATTTTAGATGTAGTGAAACCCCTACTATCATTGATGAACCTTAAATGCATGGACCTTGTTTTTTCACTATTTTTATTTTATTTGTAGGCCCATAAAGAAAAAATGTAGTGGGAAATAAGATAAAAATAAACCTTCAAGTGAAAGTGGTTAAACTTTAAATTTAAACATTCACTTGTGATCCCCAATTTTCTAGAATATGCTAAAGCTTATGATAAATAGAAATTCATGCCCATAGTTTGATTTATGCTTTAATTTTTTTATCAATGATGCTTCAAATTATTAGAAACCCTAATATGGAATGTTTTAATTTTCTAATTTATTCCATTGAATAAGTAATATGGGAAATTGGATGACTTGATGGAAACAAAATAATTTCAAATCAATAAATCATGGTTTTCCTTTGTAGTCACATGTTGTTGAAAATTCTCATCTATATTTTATCATTTGATTTCATAAATTCATGTTGATTTATTAATTTTTTTTGAAACATGTCATGAGTGATTATCTATAATTGTATTATTTTATTCCCAATAATTTTATATTCCAATGTTTCCAATATTTATTAGTAAATTTCTTGAGATAACTTGGGACATGTCACCTACTAGGATTTTATTTTGATCTTGTCAAAATTATGATTTTGTAAATTCACCTAAAAGAAGATTGAGGAATTTTTGTTTAATTTATCCATTATACTTGAGGTATACCTAACATTAATCATCTTTTAGATCTTATATACCATGATTTTCCTTTGATAATAATAGACACATTTCAAGATGATTTATCAATTCCTATCCCTGCTCTAATGTTTCTCATGATGTTCAAAGTTCCAGTGTGGGGGAGAGGGATTTAATGTAAAAAATGGATATTTTACTTTGATAGAATTTGTTTTGGGTTTCTCATTGGGTTTGATAAAAGGTACATTACATATTTAATTATATTCAATTATTACCCCTTTAAAAAAGGGAAAAAATGGGTTGAGTTATGGAGGGTCAAAAATCACCATCACTTGACTAATGATTTTATCATTTTGGGTTGAGTGATGGATGTGAGACTTGTTCAAGCTCAATTTTCAAAAACAAAATTGAAAATGAAAGAAAAATTATAGGGTTAACACAATCATTGTTTTCATTGATGATGGCCTTACTTGATCTTGGAAAGTGTGGGAGATTTCACTTTTTTAAGGGATATTCTCATTGGGTTTAATTTTTTTATCATGCTTACCACTTAGATTTTAACCACCATTTTGAGCCTTTTCTTTTATTTATCAATTACCTACCATCCCTTAACCTCAAAATCATATGATCCATAATTCAAATTCCTCTAGATTTTTAGTAATATTTATCTCTACTAATTGGAGAAAGTATATCATTTAAAAATTCATAAGTTTGGTTCATGTGATCAAGGTATGAGGAAAAATCACATATTCATTTTACCTTGAGTGATTAGAGATGAAAAACATTATGAGGTAGATCACAAATTGCCATGTTAATAATGATGGATCAAAATACTTGAATAGAAGATATGATAAGTTCCATCACTTTTTATTGGGAATTTCAAATGAATTGTGTCTAGTGAAGGTTTTAAATCATTGTCCATATGTGATCCTTGAAAACTCTTTTCCCTCATTGATAATTTTTTTATTGATTTTGAATTTTAAATATTGGTAAAATGGGGTTTTCCTTTTTAATTCATAGTTGAGATATATTCTTGAGGAAAAACATGGTTTATGTGTGGGGGATTTGATGAGTTCATATTTTCCATACAAATTTTAAAATTTTAATTAGTAAATGTGATAATTTTTAATTGTTGACACTAATTTTTTAATTAATAACAATCAATTGTGGGTAATTTATAATTTGGAATGGAATATTGTAAAACTAAATAAAAAATAAATGTTTTATAGTGTTATATTTCTCTTTAGTATTTTATTTGTGTTGTATAAGAAATGGAAAAGGAATAATTATGGGAGTAATACAAAAAATAGGTCCAACATCACAATCCCCAGTGAACAAAAAACCACTTATGTGGCCCACTACGGCCCCACTGGATAGGTTTTCTAGAAGTAAATTAAGCCATGGGGAAGCCCCCATGAGTTTGTGTGAGGGAAGAGGCAAGGGTGGTCATGGGAGTGCATCGAAATTTGGGTCATATGTTGATATATATTCTTGAGGAAAAAATGGTTTAAGTGTGGGGAATTTGATGAGTTCATATTTTTCATACAAATTTTAAAATTTAATTAGCTAATGCCATTATTTTTAATTATTGACACCCATGTTTTAATTAATAACAATAAATTGTGGGTAATTTATAATTTGGAATTTATTTTTGTAAAAATAAATAAAAAGATATAAAATAAATGTTTTAAAGTGTTATATTTATCTATAGCATTTTATGTGAATGGAAAAGGAATAATAATGGGATTTATACAAAAAATAGGCTAACATCGTAATCCCCAGTGAACAAAAATCCACTTCTTAGGCCATTACTACACATATAGCCTTTAAAATCATGAAAAATGTACTTTAATAGTGCTAAAAAAAGTGTTTTTAATCACAGTGATGATAGGGGGTTCCCCTTTATTATCGCTAAAAAGCACTGATAAAAGGGTCCTTTATCCATGTTAAAAAAAGTGCTGATAAAGGACCACATTTATCAGTTCTTTTCTAGAGATGATAAAGGCCACCTTTATCAGTTCTATATTTAGAGTTGATAAAGGGACCCCTTTATCAGAGCTAAAAATAACACTGATAAAGGGCTACCTGCCTGGAGTGTGCTATTTATATAACAGCACACCCAACAGAATAAAACATACAATCAAACCTACAATTTAAACATAACAAACCCAGAAGAAAACCTACTATATACATTTAATTGAAATCATGAATAAAAAATTTTCCACCCATGGTATATACAAAAAATAACTGCTATTTATATTTCAAAAAAAAAATATATAATTACATTTACAATTGTACCAAAAACATTATAAAACATTAATATTTCATCTTTTGACACCCGTGATCCCTTCTCAAATATCACCACCCATGATATCAGTTTCTGGACAAATATTCTCAATCTGAGCAAAAGATTCCACTTATATAAGAAAACAGATATTATGTTAGTAATACTATATAGAAATAAAGTAAACATTAACATGAAAGAATACATTAATAAAATGTCAATATTTAATAAAAATGACATGTTTGGAGTTATACCGGTCACATTGTGCATCCTATTGAGGTGGGGTAGATTTATACATGTTAAAAAATATTTATGGATCATTGAACTAAAATATCAAAACAATATGAATGTGTTTACTTGGTTTTGATTATGTCACATGTTCTTTTACTAAAATTAATGTCAATTTTAAATAATGATACATTTAGAGTTATAGTGGACACACTCTGCGTCATATTGAGGTTTGGTTGATTCCTACCTATCACAAATTATTGATTGATCGTTTTCCTAAAATATCAAAACAATCAAAAAAAAATCTTAGTTTTTAATATGTCATTTGTGTTTTTTTACTAAAATGTCATTTCAAACTGGAAACAAAAATTTTGAGTCATACCAGTTTCATTGTGTTTCGGTTTTACATGAGAATGATTCATACACATCAAAAATGGCTTCTGAATCATTTTCCTAAATTATAAATACAATCCGAGCGTGTTTTCTTGGTTTTCAATGAGTGAAACATTTTGAACTAAAATGAAATTTTTAAACTGACAATAGACACTTTTAGTCATACCAGTCACAATGTGCATCAGATTGAGGTTCAGTTGACTCCTACACATCAAAAATGACTCATGGATCATTTTCATAAAGTATCAAAATAATCTAAATTCATTTTATTTGTTTTTAGTATGTCACTTTTTGTTTTTACTTAAATTAATGTCAATTTTAAATAAAAAGAGACACTTTGAGTTATAACAGCCACACTGTGCATCATATTGAGGTGCGGCTAATCCCTACATGTCACAAATTACTAATAGATCTTTTTCCTAAAATATAAAAATAATCTGAATGAGTTTTCTCAGTTTTCAGTATATCACTTGTTATTTTTACTTAAAATAATGTCAATTTCAAATAAAAAGAGACACTTTGAGTGATAACAGACACACCATGTGTTGTATTGAGGTTTAGATAATTACTACACATCAAAATTGACTAATATATACTTTTCCTAAAATTTCAAAACAATCTGAATGTGTTTTATTGGTTTTCAGTATGTCACTTGTTGTTTTTACTTAAATCAATGTCAATTTTAAATAAAAAGAGACACTTTGAGTTGTACCAGAAACACTATGTGTCATATTGAGGTTCAGATGATCCCTAAATGTTAAAAATAACTAATATACCATTTTCCTAAAATATCAAAACAATCTGAATGTGTTTTCTCAGTTTTCAGTATGTCACTTGTTGTTTTTACTTAAATTAATGTCAATTTTAAATAAAAAGAGACACTTTGAGTGATAATGGCCACATCGTGCATTTTATTGAGGTGAGTCTGATTCCTGCATCTCATAAATGACTAATATATCATTTTCCTAAAATATTAAAACAATTAAAATGCATTTTCTCTATTTTTAGTATGTTACTTGTTGTTTTTACTTGAATTAATGTTAATTTTAAATAAAAAGAGACACTTTGAGTTATACTTGTCACAATTTCCATCGTATTAAGGTGAGACTGATTTTTACGCATCAAAAATGACTCATGGATCATTTTAATAAAGTATCAAAACAATATGAGTTCATTTTCTTGGTTTTCAGTATGTCACTTGTTCTTTTTACATAAATTAATTTCAATTTAAATAAAAATACACACTTGGAATCATATCGTCCACACTGTGTGTCATATTGAGGTGCATATGATTGCAACATATCAAAAATGACTTATAGATCATTTTTCTAGAGTATAAAAACAATCCAAATGCATTTTCTCAGTTATCAGTATGTCACTTGTTGTTTTTATTTAAATTGATGTCAATTTTAAATAAAAAGAGACACTATGAGTTATACTGGTCACACTGTGTGTCTTATTGAGGTGAGTATGATTTCTACACATAATAAATGACTTATAGATCATTTTCCTAGAGTATTAAAACAATATGAATATGTTTTCCCAGTTTTCAGTATGTCAGTTATGTTTTTTTACTAAAATATCATTTCAAACTAGAAACATGCATTTTGATTCATATCGGTCGCATCGTGAATCATTTTGATGTGACACTAATTCACACACATCAAAAATGACTTATTAATTTCTATCATAAATTATTAAGACAATTGGAGTGAATTTTCTTGGTTTTTAGTGAGTAACACTTTTTGAACTAAAATGTCAATTTTAAATTGATAACAGACACTTTTAGAAATACCATTCACATCGTGCATCGAATTTAGCTGTGTTTGATTCATACACATCACAAATGACTCATGGATCATTTTTTTAACGCCCCGACCCTAGTTACCCAGAGTCGGTGCATTATTACATAACATTGGCATGATCATGAGAAAGATCAAGTCTCGAAAGACCGATTAGTTTAGTAGCCTTGGAATAACTAGATACATCCATAAATTTTTACATTACATCATTAAAAAAACATCTTGTCTTCATATCCCCTCATACTATCCCTGCAGGTCATTCATAAATTACTTCTTTATAATCCTGAAAAAAAAATAAACCATTGAAAGGGGTGAGCTCGGATGCTCAGAAAGGATAACATTATAGCAGAAGCTTTCATAAATAAGCATAAACACTTAAGGCAATTTATAACTAAAACAAAAGCCTTTGAAACTTGAACTTTCAACATGGTATGGCATAAATAAAATGAAATAATGCCATTTACTTACTCACATGGATATTCTACTAGTCGAATGATCACATGCAATATCAATAACCACTTTCATAATGATGGAATGCATAATGCCAGACTATCATAACCACATAGCCAAGGCCTTGTGCCAAGACTACAAATAAGATTTTGCCAAGGCCTTGTGCCAAGACACTAGTTTGTCTCATGAGACCTACCGATGCATCGAGGAGCTATAGCGGGCTCCACCCATCACTTATTAAGTCCAATTCATTCCTCATATGAATAGGTTTAAGCATAAAATAAACATTCGTATTAAAACTAGCATACGAAATGTCAATACTTTAACCACAAACCATGAATGGTATAAAAATAGAACATCCACAGTCAAATATAACTCATTTGATACAATATGGAAGATTGTATTGTATCACATTAACCTCAATCATGAATAATGAAGGATGTTGACATAGATGAAAATAATCATCAAAACTATTTGAGAGAAATATCCCCCTTTTCTTGAAAACATTTAAAAGTCACACTATTTGTCAAGAAGCCATTTAAAAATAGATTTTTGAATCAAAGTGTCCCATACCACTTTGAAACCTTTTAAAAGGATTTTTAATTTCTAAACTTTAATGTCCATATAAATAAATCCTTAAAACCATTTTTAAAACATGGACATTAATGAGAAAGATTTAGATGAATAAGTCTTTAAAACATTTAAAAATGGTATTTTAGTTAGAGATTCTAACCAAAAGAGAGACACTTGAATGAAAATAATTGAGGTAATCAAAACTTTGTAATATCATGAGAATAAAGGGAATTCATGATATACTATGTCAAAGTACATTATATACACCACATAAAAGTGATTTGGTGTATATCAACAAAGAAGTCTCAATGGAATGTAAGTTGAGATGAAATCTCTCATAAAGGCCATATCCTTATGTTAAGGATAAATCAACAACATAATTATGTGTGAAAAATATAAATACACTAAATATGATTGGATATTCAGTGTAAAACAATCAAAGTATATTCACACATATTCCTGTAAAAACAACACCAACGAATTGGATGTTTAACTCAACAAATGGTGAAAGAGTTAAAATTACTCTTATCAAATTCATATCAATGACTTGAGAATTTTCAATGGAGTGATTATGTGTATCAAAAGTATATCCACAGGAAGGGGAGTGGAAATTATGACATAATCAAATGAATAGTGATTCCACACAGAATCTTGGGGTAATACAATCAATGAAATATGCGTAAAGCCAAATGAGTGGAAATTGAAATCTCAAATTCCCTTATTGATTAGGTAACTTAAGAAACAAACACCCATGAAAGAAAGATCATACCATGATGATGTAAATACCCATAAAATAAAGTATATTACACAATGAATACAATCATGGGTAGTACACATACACCACATGCAATAATTAAGTGGTGATTAATGGAATTCTCACGGAATTAAAAGTGAGACAAGAAACCCCTTACCACGTTAATAAACTGAGTCGCATGGCCAAAAGTTAATAACCACCAAATGATTTACATAATAACATGAATATAAAGTGAATCATGATAATATATATCAAATGGAAGTACACAATACACCACTTTCAATAATTTAGTAGCGAACAATGGAAATCTCACGGAATTGAAAGTGAGATAAGAGAATCCCTTACTTTGTACTTTTTCCTTGGTCGATGGTAGGTTTACCTCCTGTATAATGGTGAAATAATTGTTATTTAATAATACAAGAATCAGTTACTTTAATATGATATCATATATGATCTTTTAACATTGATTTGTTAATAATATCTTAGAATTATCGTCATTTCAGGTGTTAACGGGTTCATTTTACTTTATATTCTTTGTTATGTGAGCCATATTCGTTATTAATGGGATGTATATTATTCATATCCAGAATGGTATCAAGTACTTAAACATAATTTTTAAATCATCAAATGATAATTATACTTGAATGGATACGATGGAGAATGAATCTCATCGCGTTCGTGGAGACGGTAGTCCGTACGTACGCTCGAATGCTACTTCCATTTAATTTTTATTTTAAAAGAATCGAATCCAAATGATACATAGGTATATTACTATTACAGTAAAATATAATATTCTATATATGTTACTTAATTTCATTAACACCATCCTTTATACGTTCCATGTGTGGTATGAACGAGTCATATCATTTTAAGGGGGCGGTAGTCCGCACTTCCTCAAATGAAATTATCGTATGTATATACAACATGAAACGAATAATTGTATGAAATAAAATGGAATTACAGAAGCTTATATATAAAATATATATCATTAATATCATATTTAATTACAGTGCCATCCTAATGGCCACCATGAGAGGCGGTAAGATGTATTTGAACAATCATCGTTTCGTGAGGCGTTAGTTTTCCATCCACAGAAACATTATGTTCATCATCCATTAGATGGAGTTGTGTGAATGTGTAGTTTGAATCCTTCTTATAACAACATACTAGTATATTTTGGATACTGGTGTTATTTCAAAAGAAAGGAAATAAAAAGAGTTTGGGGGTTGGAGAAGCAAAATAATTGAAAATAATTTAAGAGAAAATGTTACCTTTAATTTAGGTAACTCACTTTGGTTGGAACCAAAGGACTTCTTGAAATGATTTCTGCCTAAGGGGAAGCTTCAAGGAGGAGGATAGGGATGTGGGGAGATTAGTTGGGCAGAGTTTGGACGAGCCAAGTGGCTTGAGAGGTGTGAGGAATGAGTAGGAGTGGTCTCCTTTTATAAGGGAGAGGAGGGGCTCTTTAGGAAAGAGTGAAAGTATTACTTTATAATATAATTATATTCGGTTTATAATGGTCCAAAAATCATTGAGGTCGAAGATAAGATGACTCATATTCTAAATAACATCAACCAATAAGAATTGGACAGGTTTTAGATAATATTTTAATCATTATAATCTTATTTATTTAAATGATTTATTAATGAGGTAAACATTACATCATTATTGTGTCATTAATAATTTAAATTATTTGATGTCTAAAAATTATAAATAAAATATCATTATGTAGGAAATCTTTTTATCTTTCTAATGAATATTTATAATCGAAAATCCAACATGTATAACCCTATGTAAAATATGTTCTTTTAAAAGATGTAAGCTTATGCCATTTTTGTATTCATTTTAACTTAATTAAAATAAAGTGTCATTATCACTTACAAGTGGATCAATGAGGTCCCAAAATTGACCCAAAGATGCCCATGGTCGACCATGTATCAACCAATAGGGTTAAGACACGTTTTAGGGTAATTTAGTATTATTATAATATTATTGTTTAACCCTTATTTACCGGATTTACCCTTAACCATGGTAAATAAAATATTTACCGCAGTAATTATTCAAAATGTCTAAAAATAAAAGTTACCTATTTACACAATTTGAACATCCTGATTCCAAATATGGAATCCATTTTTCTAAATTCAAAACACATAAGTGGCAGAAATTAATTTAAAATTAATTCCCGCTGTCAAAACAAAAAGCGTGTTTTTAAGAGATAATAACTATCAAAAGATTGACACTTGTTTATGTTCGGTTTAATTGTAAAATTATGTCCAATGACCAAAATTATATTAAATGGTAAAAATATATTCTAAATATACTTTAAAACCACTCAAATTCATAATTTATCACTATTAATTATTTTGATTAAAAAAGTTGTTTTTAATTAAAATTTAGTAATTTTTACTATTCATCAAAATATGAAAGTTATCCGAAAAGTACCAAAATTTCACCTTAGGCTAAATTTGATATTCCGAATCCAAAAATGAAGTCCATTTTGAAATATAAAATATATATAATTTCAAAAAATTAAGTATTACTATTCATAACGGCTAGTTTGATCGGTTGTGGTGTGTGTTAAAACTCGAAGTTGCGTACAACACACGCTACTGTTTTATTCAAAGGAAAGCGTACCGTGGAAGCTTGGGATGTTTTATTTTAAATTTTTTGATGTCCCCATTTAGTCAAAAAGTTTAAAATATTTTATTTAAAAAGGGTTCACTATTAAAAGTTGGTAAAACTACAATACTGAAGATGAATTTGTTCTTACATTATGTCTAAGAAACTCATAATATGGATTCTAAAATTATAAGGATTATATAAAGTTTAAAATTTATTTAATACTATTCATAACCTTTTTTGAACGGCTTGTTTGGTAAGTCATGGTGCGCTTGAACTCGGTGTTGCGTGTAGTGCAAGTTATTGAATTATTTTGAAGAAATAACACACTATGAAATCTTGGGGTGTTACATTCTCCCCTCCTTCAATAAATTGCGTCCTCGCAATTTGAAATTCTTCTTCGAAAATAAAAGGTTGAAAATAGAAAATATATTTGTGGGAAAACCCACATCGGAAATTGGTTTACTAAAATTTTGTCTTAATATGAGGAAAAGAGAAATGAAAGGGTCACCACCAAATTATGATCTCGATTAGGAGAACATTGGTGGCAATTAGAGACATATAATTGGAGGAAAAACGTTAATATTTATAGGTAGTGGTTGAGGTCATCAATCACAAACAAGTATAAAATTGAGGTCCTTAAACTCATCAATCTATGATGATTTGAAGTACCATCGGTTCAACAAAATATAGGGTATTGGGATCACACATTTTTGACATTTCAAAATATCTTATTTGAAATCACACATCGAAAAATGAATTAATGAGGCCTCTATTTAAAATAAAGAGTGGAAAGTATGAAGATTACCGAAAATAACACATACTAGGGTTCCATGTAGGAAAATATGGATATGGAGGAGAAATCTAACCATCAATTATCTGATGGAGAGTGGTAGAGAACATGGCTATGAAAAGGACAACAATCCCAAAGCCATAAATTAGTGATGATTTAAGGTACCATCTAGGACAACATTTTTTTTTAAAGTTACATTACATAAGGAAGAGGAATTCATTTATGATATTGACTAAGAACATTATGAGATATACTTAAATTTTAAGTAGATTTTCATTCTTTAATAAATTTCCACCACTAACTCAATTTTTTTTAAACGATGAGTATTCAAGAAGACTTGGTCACACTGGAAGATCTAGAATAAACTTCTATAGAATCACATGATACATGCAGGATAAACCATATATTTACATTGTCTTTGAAGATTAATCAAAACCAAAATGGTTAGTGAATGATCTAATGATCCCCCAAAAGGATATTCATTGAGATAAATATGCACTAATCTTAATTTCTAAAATTAAACCAACAATACCCCAAAGTTAAATAGATACCATTCAATAACCAATTGTCCTTAAAATCCTTTAATATAATCCAAACTAATATTGAAACCCAAAACATAGAAGAATTTGATTATGTAGTCTCCCATGTTACATTGTATCTCCAAATGACATCAAATACTCTTAAAGTCACATACTTAAAAGTAATTAACATCATCACATATTCTCTGTTATAGGTTAATCATTTCCATAAATAACCCAAATCACTATAAATCAACAATAAAAATGTAGATAAAAATCCACCATTACTCTACAAATGAAACCTCATTGTATTCTATTTTCCTTGGGCATATAGTGTTCCTAACAAAACGAACATCTTCCAAAATAACATTTATCACTTAATCACCAAATCATTTTCCTATACCAAGGGTATTCATTTGATAAGACATAAGAACCCAAATCATCTTATTATTGATCAATAAAATCATTTAACAAAAAAAAATAGTCATACTAACCAGGGACTTCACGTAGTCCAGTGGTAGGCGATAAATCCCAATCGCACTTTGGTTGTGGGTTCGATTCCCACAGCTTTGTCCGACGCGACGGGTTGTCACACGGTCTACGTGTTGTCCTTTTTCAAAAACTATATTCTATGAGATAAATTTTTCAAAATAACATAATTTAACCACAAATGTTATATCATACTTTGCATTTTCATCCCAAATTATAATAACTTATCATTTTCTCAAACCCCAATGATCATATAAAACCAAATGGTTATTTATACCTATATCCACAAGAGAAGAGACAATTATTCCTCAAATATCATTCTCACATGTCAAACTGAGGGGTTACAAATACAAGAGAAAATTATTCCAAAGTAAACCCATCAACAAGGAGTGCTAATACTTTTTAAATTTTTCTCCAACCATTTATTTCCACATAGCTTCTTCTTTGAGCAAGAAAATATCCTATAAAATAGGACATTCACTCGGGTAATGGCCAGGTCCCCTACATTTACGGCAAATGACTGTAAATGGACTCTTGGGACCATTTTTATCTTCTTCCATAGTACTCTTCATTTTTCTTCGGCAATTCTTCACTTTATGTCCTTCCTTCCCGCACGTAAAACATTTCGTTGTCCCATTGAGACACTTTCCTGGGTGTCTCTTTCCACAATTCCTGCATGATGAAAATTGAGGGTTCTTTTCTCCATGGTCGCCATTGCTGGAGATCTTATCATTTATCACCTTTCTCTTCCTTGTTGAGTCTGGGAGTTGGTTAATATATATGTTGTTGATCATATTTTTGGAAAACTGATTTGGCATAAAGACGATATCTTTTACGCCTATCAACATTCCATTTTGTTGCTCATTTTCACCACCGTTCCCACCTTGTACATCATTCTCAAAGTCACTATGAATTCCTTGGAATCCAGCCATTGACTAAAACCAGAAAGCATTGTGTGAGTAATAGTAGTCGTAAAATCATTTAGAGATTAAAATGTCACCATATTCTCAATTTGAAACATATTAGGATTAACCAAGGTCATTTACTCTCATCTTATGTATATATTACTTAAATCGGTTTGTAAAGAAAATGTAAATTATCCTAAGCATATCCCCCGGGAGTGTCGTAACCAAGAGTGCAGCAAGGCCCGTTGTCGTGCACCAGTTCCCGTTCGAGTCTAGCTCAAAGCGGTGTTTTCGGGTTTTACCCCTAGGTACATCTGTGCCAGAGCCGCCTCTACCTGCTCGTATCCAGACAGGGATGTATTGCTCGGAAAACTCACAAAATCTCTACAATACCAAAATTCTAGGAAGTTCTTTTATACTAATCCTCAAATTTCATCTTAGGTCTACGTGCTCTAATCAGAGTTTATCTAAATCTAGCTACCAAGGTTTGTACTAAACTTCCTCTGATACCAACTGTAACGCCCCGACCCTAGTTACCCAGAGTCAGTGCATTATTACATAACATTAGCATGATCATGAGAAAGATCAAGTCTCGAAAGACCGATTAGTTTAGTAGCCTTGGAATAACTAGATACATCCATAAATTTTTACATTACATCATTAAAAAAACATCTTGTCTTCATATCCCCTCATACTATCCCTGCAGGTCATTCATAAATTACTTCTTCATAATCCTGGAAAAAAAAAATAAACCATTGAAAGGGGTGAGATCGGATGCTCAGAAAGGATAACATTATAGCAGAAGCTTTCATAAATAAGCATAAACACTTAAGGCAATTTATAACTAAAACAAAAGCCTTTGAAACTTGAACTTTCAACATGGTATGGCATAAATAAAATGAAATAATGCCATTTACTTACTCACATGGATATTCTACTAGTCGAATGATCACATGCAATATCAATAACCACTTTCATAATGATGGAATGCATAATGCCAGACTATCATAACCACATAGCCAAGGCCTCGTGCCAAGACTACAAATAAGATTTTGCCAAGGCCTTGTGCCAAGACACTAGTTTGTATCATGAGACCTACCGATGCATCGAGGAGCTATAGCGGGCTCCACCCGTCACTTATTAAGTCCAATGCATTCCTCATATGAATAGGTTTAAGCATAAAATAAACATTCGTATTAAAACTAGCATACGAAATGTCAATACTTTAACCACAAACCATGAATGGTATAAAAATAGAACATCCACAGTCAAATATAACTCATTTGATACAATATGGAAGATTGTATTGTATCACATTAACCTCAATCATGAATAATGAAGGATGTTGACATAGATGAAAATAATCATCAAAACTATTTGAGAGAAATATCCCCCTTTTCTTGAAAACATTTAAAAGTCACACTATTTGTCAAGAAGCCATTTAAAAATAGATTTTTGAATCAAAGTGTCCCATACCACTTTGAAACCTTTTAAAAGGATTTTTAATTTCTAAACTTTAATGTCCATATAAATAAATCCTTAAAACCATTTTTAAAACATGGACATTAATGAGAAAGATTTAGATGAATAAGTCTTTAAAACATTTAAAAATGGTATTTTAGTTAGAGATTCTAACCAAAAGAGAGACACTTGAATGAAAATAATTGAGGTAATCAAAACTTTGTAATATCATGAGAATAAAGGGAATTCATGATATACTATGTCAAAGTACATTATATACACCACATAAAAGTGATTTGGTGTATATCAACAAAGAAGTCTCAATGGAATGTAAGTTGAGATGAAATCTCTCATAAAGGCCATATCCTTATGTTAAGGATAAATCAACAACATAATTATGTGTGAAAAATATAAATACACTAAATATGATTGGATATTCAGTGTAAAACAATCAAAGTATATTCACACATATTCCTGTAAAAACAACACCAACGAATTGGATGTTTAACTCAACAAATGGTGAAAGAGTTAAAATTACTCTTATCAAATTCATATCAATGACTTGAGAATTTTCAATGGAGTGATTATGTGTATCAAAAGTATATCCACAGGAAGGGGAGTGGAAATTATGACATAATCAAATGAATAGTGATTCCACACATAATCTTGGGGTAATACAATCAATGAAATATGCGTAAAGCCAAATGAGTGGAAATTGAAATCTCAAATTCCCTTATTGATTAGGTAACTTAAGAAACAAACACCCATGAAAGAAAGATCATACCATGATGATGTAAATACCCATAAAATAAAGTATATTACACAATGAATACAATCATGGGTAGTACACATACACCACATGCAATAATTAAGTGGTGATCAATGGAATTCTCACGGAATTAAAAGTGAGACAAGAAACCCCTTACCACGTTAATCAACTGAGTCGCATGGCCAAAAGTTAATAACCACCAAATGATTTACATAATAACATGAATATAAAGTGAATCATGATAATATATATCAAATGGAAGTACACAATACACCACTTTCAATAATTTAGTAGCGAACAATGGAAATCTCACGGAATTGAAAGTGAGATAAGAGAATCCCTTACTTTGTACTTTTTCCTTGGTCGATGGTAGGTTTACCTCCTGTATAATGGTGAAATAATTGTTATTGAATAATACAAGAATCAGTTACTTTAATATGATATCATATATGATCTTTTAACATTGATTTGTTAATAATATCTTAGAATTATCGTCATTTCAGGTGTTAACGGGTTCATTTTACTTTATATTCTTTGTTATGTGAGCCATATTCGTTATTAATGGGATGTATATTATTCATATCCAGAATGGTATCAAGTACTTAAACATAATTTTTAAATCATCAAATGATAATTATACTTGAATGGATACGATGGAGAATGAATCTCATCGCGTTCGTGGAGACGGTAGTCCGTACGTACGCTCGAATGCTACTTCCATTTAATTTTTATTTTAAAAGAATCAAATCCAAATGATACATAGGTATATTACTATTCCAGTAAAATATAATATTCTATATATGTTACTTAATTTCATTAACACCATCCTTTATACGTTCCATGTGTGGTATGAACGAGTCATATCATTTTAAGGGGGCGGTAGTCCGCACTTCCTCAAATGAAATTATCGTATGTATATACAACATGAAACGAATAATTTTATGAAATAAAATGGAATTACAGAAGCTTATATATAAAATATATATCATTAATATCATATTTAATTACAGTGCCATCCTAATGGCCACCATGAGAGGCGGTAAGATGTATTTGAACAATCATCGTTTCGTGAGGCGTTAGTTTTCCATCCACAGAAACATTATGTTCATCATCCATTAGATGGAGTTGTGTGAATGTGTAGTTTGAATCCTTCTTATAACAACATCCTAGTATATTGTGGATACTGGTGTTGTTACAAAAGAAAGGAAATAAAAAGAGTTTTGGGGTTGGAGAAGCAAAATAATTGAAAATAATTTAAGAGAAAATGTTACCTTTAATTTAGGTAACTCACTTTGGTTGGAACCAAAGGACTTCTTGAAATGATTTCTGCCTAAGGGGAAGCTTCAAGGAGGAGTATAGGGATGTGGGGAGATTAGTTGGGCAGAGTTTGGACGAGCCAAGTGGCTTGAGAGGTGTGAGGAATGAGTAGGAGTGGTCTCCTTTTATAAGGGAGAGGAGGGGCTCTTTAGGAAAGAGTGAAAGTATTACTTTATAATATAATTATATTAGGTTTATAATGGTCCAAAAATCATTTAGGTCGAATATAAGATGACTCATATTCTAAATAACATCAACCAATAAGAATTGGACAGGTTTTAGATAATATTTTAATCATTATAATCTTATTTATTTAAATGATTTATTAATGAGGTAAACATTGCATCATTATTGTGTCATTAATAATTTAAATTATTTGATGTCTAAAAATTATAAATAAAATATCATTATGTAGGAAATCATTTTATCTTTCTAATGAATATTTATAATCGAAAATACAACATGTATAACCCTATGTAAAAATTGTTCTTTTAAAAGATGTAAGCTTATGCCATTTTTGTATTCATTTTAACTTAATTAAAATAAAGTGTCATTATCACTTACAAGTGGATCAATGAGGTCCCAAAATTGACCCAAAGATGCCCATGGTCGACCATGTATCAACCAATAGGGTTAAGACACGTTTTAGGGTAATTTAGTATTATTATAATATTATTGTTTAACCCTTATTTACCGGATTTACCCTTAACCATGGTAAATAAAATATTTACCGCAGTAATTATTCAAAATGTCTAAAAATAAAAGTTACCTATTTACACAATTTGAAAATCCTGATTCCAAATATGGAATCCATTTTTCTAAATTCAAAACACATAAGTGGCAGAAATTAATTTAAAATTAATTCCCGCTGTCAAAACAAAAAGCGTGTTTTTAAGAGATAATAACTATCAAAAGATTGACACTTGTTTATGTTCGGTTTAATTGTAAAATTATGTCCAATGACCAAAATTATATTAAATGGTAAAAATATATTCTAAATATACTTTAAAACCACTCAAATTCATAATTTATCACTATTAATTATTTTGATTAAAAAAGTTGTTTTTAATTAAAATTTAGTAATTTTTACTATTCATCAAAATATGAAAGTTATCCGAAAAGTACCAAAATTTCACCTTAGGCTAAATTTGATATTCCGAATCCAAAAATGAAGTCCATTTTGAAATATAAAATATATATAATTTCAAAAAATTAAGTATTACTATTCATAACGGCTAGTTTGATCGGTTGTGGTGTGTGTTAAAACTCGAAGTTGCGTACAACACACGCTACTGTTTTATTCAAAGGAAAGCGTACCGTGGAAGCTTGGGATGTTTTATTTTAAATTTTTTGATGTCCCCATTTAGTCAAAAAGTTTAAAATATTTTATTTAAAAAGGGTTCACTATTAAAAGTTGGTAAAACTACAATACTGAAGATGAATTTATTCTTAAATTATGTCTAAGAAACTCATAATATGGATTCTAAAATTATAAGGATTATATGAAGTTTAAAATTTAGTTAATACTATTCATAACCTTTTTTGAACGGCTTTTTTCGTAAGTCATGGTGCGCTTGAACTCGGTGTTGCGTGTAGTGCAAGTTATTGAATTATTTTGAAGAAATAACACACTATGAAATCTTGGGGTGTTACAATTTTCCTAAAGTATCGAAACAATAAAAATTCATTTTGTCAATTTTAAGTAGGTCACTTGTTCTTTTTTCTCAATTTAATGTCAATTTAATATAAAAATACACACTTAAAGTCATACCATCCACACCGTGCATCATATTGAGGTGTGGTTGATTAGTACACATTAAAAATTACTCATGGTTTGTTTTCCTAAAATATCAAAACAATTCGAATGTGTTTGCTCAATTTTTAGTATTTCATTTGTTCTTTTTACTAAAAGTACTGCCAATTTTAAATAAGAAGACACACTTTGTGTGATACTGATCACTTGTTATTTTTTCTCAATTTTGAGTAGGTCGGTTTCTCTAATACCAACTATATTGAACTAGACATTTCATACATATATATCACATCTTATTATATTAATATTCCTTACATAACATAATGATCTATGTTCAAATAGTTTAAGTCTAGTGCTTTTGGAAACATGAAAACATAAAGAACTATTTCATAAGAGTCTCTCATTAAGTTATTCTTTACTAGAAACATTCTTATAAATGTCATTTATAAAACCATTCTTAATAACCCAAGGATATTAAACATAATAAAGGGCGATCAGAGATTTTCAATAAGTGTAAAAAGGGAGATATCAATGATCATATAAGGATAACATGAGAATAAATATGTTAGAAGGTGATATTAACTTTATAAATTCATAACCTATATATCTTCATGATATTTTTCTACATTATTCCATTAGGTATGCTTCCAATTCTTTTTTGAGAACATCTATATCATCTTGTGAATATTATTCTTTTTGAAAGTCATAGTAGTACTGTAAAAATATAAATACACACAGGATTAGTAAATATTTTAAATGAAATAGTAATTATCTTCGAAAATACCTCCTCAAGGATGCTAGTTTATTCGAAGAATATGATCTCTTTCATAAATTTAAAAAAATAATAATCACAATCTTTTCCATTGGTTTGTTTCAGACAATAAATAAACATGAAGGAGAATAAGTAATTTTTTTATATATGTTTGGATAGTGAAATATTATTATATATACACTGATACTTTTCCAGTCGTAGTACTTGTATTCTTTCTCGTACTTAGCCCCTGGTATCATTCCATAATTTTCATGATAGTGATGAACCACCCTATCATAACAGAATCCTCATTAAAATATAATATAAATTATATAACTTGATGTTTAGTTCTAAAATGTTAGAAATAGTGTATTACAAATTGACAAACAGCATCATGTGTAGACATTTTTTTGGATATCCATGAATTGAATCCAAGAAATAAATATTTGGAGTATCCAAATTTACTGCAATGAGCATCCAATGTTACCTAAAAACAAAATAAAAGTAATAAGTGATGAAAGAAATGAAAATAAATTTTATATGATTAAATTGTAGAGTCTTACCCCTGCATTGTTGGTATTAAATAGAGTCTGTCATCTGAAATTTTTCTTTCAAAGGTTTTGATCAGACCTGCCACTATTTCATCCTTTTTTTGTTCTATTTTATCTTGTTCTATAGAGGTGATGTGAGGACTAACGAGTCCAAACATTTTCTCATGGATAAATCCCTTTAATTTTTTTTCATATATACACCTACCAAAAATATGAAATGTATTTATTCATAATTAACACAGTATATCAGCTTTTAGAAAATCAAATCATAAAAACATACCTCATGTATACATTTACAATTGAGCCGCCTAGCCAATCATAGTTGAGGATTTCAATTGCACTCTCAACACCAATGAAGTCTTGATATTTCTCTCCGTATATATTTTCTTCAATTTCAACTATGTGGTTGAACCATATTTTAACTTTGTGTCCACATGAGCCCTGAAAGATAGTAAATTAGAATATAGAAAGAGAGGGGTAATAGTTCATTGGGTTGATCTTTTTGATCTTTTAGTCAATCCTTTCGATAGTTTTGAGGCATCTTTTCATTTTATCCTCTTCTCTTTGTTTGTCTGTAATAACATTAATCGGTTCAAACATTTTTCATTAATTGTTAAAGGTTTATCTTGAAAAGAAAAATGGAAATGAATACCTCCTTATCGGCATGTTTTTTTACAAGATGTGACAGCCATGAAATGAATGTTCCAATAGCCTTTTCAACCATATTAATATCATCCTCATGAATTGGAACATGTATCACTATGCTCGAATCATGGGATATGTTGATCGACACTCGCACATGACCTGTTAGAAGTGGTATATTGTGTTGCATGTTGTTTTGAATATTGAACATCGTAGCCCTCACCACAAAGTGATTGGTGGGAGTTGATAGATATAAATCACAGTCATTGTCACCCTATAGAATATCAGTACAATAAAGGTATCATTGTCTATATTATTCACATTTCACAAAAATATTTATTAGAACATTGATTACCTCTTCTAAGACATATCTTTGAGGGGAATTTATAGCCTCATAAGCTGGTGGGTGTGGGAAGAGATCTCCACATGGTGGATGTTCTTGAGTTTCTTCTTCTATTTACCTCTCCCCCATTAAATTTTCCATAATCTCTCTATGGTGTTGGAATTTTCCTTCAAGGGTACATATTATTTCTCTCATCTATTTTATTAATTCACTTTGATCGTCCTCTTGTCTTTTTCTCAAAATATGTTTGAGGTGTCACCCCAAAACATGCACCTCTGACGCGGCCATACTATTATGGTCACTTCAAGGCCACTGACAATATGTGTACATCCAAAAGAGGTTTTTCTAATTCTTGTGACTATGTCGAATAGAAAATATATGAAAATAAGTGATCATTGTTATGTAATATTGATTGAAAGAAAAACAAATTTTTATTATGTAATACTTACGCATGTTTCCCACACTTTTAGTTTTTTTTATCTATTAGTATCTCTTATTTATTTACATGTGCATCCTTCCATAACACATGGTGTGGGATAAAAGTGGCTTTAGATTTCAATTCATCAATCTTCATATAAATAGAGGAACATAATTATGGTATTGTTTCATGTCACATAAAATTATTACGGTCGATTTAAAATATGTACCATTTTTTTTCAAGTGAAGCATTCCCCATCCTTGCTTTACAGTAGGGGTACGCTGGTTTTACTGCTTATTCCTAATTTACAGCACTCATTTGTTGTTTCATAAATAAAAAATTGGCAATCAAAGTGATGAATACATGTATCATCGAACAATGTATTATTGGACACAATGTACCTAAAAAGAGACATTCACACGATGTCCAGTAAATGCATCCCATGCTTCTTGGGTTATAAGGTGTGCATAGATAATTGGTAGGTGTGGGTTTATTTTCCCTTCAGCATCTTTAAGATGATTCCTTGTTAGGATTGTGTGAAATACTCTATGAATCCTTCCAAAAATCATTAATTCATACTTATTGTGGGATTAATCTACTATAAATGAACTCTGAAATTAATGATGAAGAGTAATTCAATGTTTCATTATATTAATTTTTAGTAAAATAAAGAAATGATATCATAATGTTACCGTAATATCTTCCCACATTAGTGTCTTCATACCAAGTATAATATGGTTCCACAAATCTAAATACTTCAACATGTGTTGTTGAGTGATGATTCTAATATATCTACTGAACATGGACTTATTGGGGTTAAAATTCTAACCCCGTGCATTCCATTCCACCTTGAATTTTATGCCTTTGACTTTCGCCTTAATTATTTTTGCTAACACCGTCAAACTATGATGCTCCTGTTTTTTCTATGATGTTAGTCCTTCATTACCTACCATTTCCTTGGAATCAATATCATAAGTATGTTCTCTGGAGAAGTAGCATCGGCATGTGCAGATGGTTGTTGTACCTATGAACTAGGAGTATTAGTGGGTTGAGAAACTTGTTGTTCCTTAGGAATGGGAGTACCAACACATGAATAAGGTCATTCCTCTTCACTGAAAGCAGAAGCAGGTTGAGAGACCTATTATTCCTTGGGATTGGGAGCAATAGCATGTGCGGAAGTTATTATCTACAGAAGTGGTTTAAAATTTAATTTAGAATACATAAATGTAGCAGAAAGTGGATAATAACATGAGGTAACATGATGTATATTACAAAAAATGTAACCTGGTTATTGAACTCCCTTTTTCTTTTTTAAATGATGAAGGTATTTGACCCCTCTATCGATGTTCCAAATCCCTTAATTGTGTTATCCTATGACATAAAAAACGCCATCTACATTGGGACTGCTGTGAAATTATTATGATGTTCCAATGAAAGGGTCAACCTCGGTTGAATTTTATTCTGACCCTTCAGTGGTTTTGTTCGAGAATAAAACAATTGAACACTTTTATTTTACAAGATCTACAATATAAAATACTTGTACTTCCTATGATTCCATTATAAATGGTTGGTCTTTGTACCATTCCTTACAAAAATCAACTTTCACGAATCCCAATTCATCTATTTTTCAAATCACTATTGTTATCAACCCACTTGCATTGAAAAATAATCACTTGGAATTTTGTATAATTCAACTCCCATATTTTTTTGATGATTACAAAGTATGACATATTCACGTAAATTGGATTTTTTTCCATAGTACCAGAAACAAGCATCGCTTCAGCCATAAGTGTAGCTCCACTATTTTTCATGGTACTTTCTTCATCATTATCATTTGTATAGAACACATAACCATTAATTATATAACCACTGTAAGATAATACATACATATTTGGTCCTCTAGCTAGCCATCAAAGTTGTTCTGAAATTGAATCCAGATTTTCATCTAACTCCTTAAAAATATGGTCCTAAAACTATCCTATAAACTGTTGATTATGTGTATTTGATATCAATATTTCACCCCTTGATGGATTCAAATGCATAAGGATTTCTTTTTGGGTTTTGACATATGGGGAAACCTCCAAAATATTATGAAAAACATAAAGGTGGGCCTGCTCCCGGTCTGTAATATTAATTGTGACAACATCTCTTCCAAAACTTCCTTTACCCAAAAGCCACCTAGTGTGATGAGATTTTGGTAGACCAATGCTTTCCACATAGGACAGGTATTTGGTACAGAATTCAATAGCTTCCTTAACAATATATTTCTCCATAATACAACCCTCTAGATAAATTTGATTTTTGACATACCCTTTCAAAATATTCATATACCGTTCAATAGGGTACATACATCTATAGTGTATAGGACCACATAGTTGAATCTCTCTCACCAAGTGAACCATAAAATGAACTATCATATCAAAGAATGTTGGAAGAAGAACATTTCCAATTCAAAAAAAATGACGGCAATTTCTCTTTACATAGTCATAAATTTCATTGGGTCTATAACTTTGCTACATATAGCTTTGAAGAAGAAACTGAGTTTGGTTAATGTATGATGGACATTCTTGAGAAAAATGAAATGTAAAGCTATATGCATTAGATATTACATTAAAACAGGGCAGTAATTTAATTTTAGACCCATTAACTTTAAATCGGTCATTGACATGATGTTCTTGATATTCGATGAATACCACTTTGAAACCTTTATTTCATTTAAGAAGTTCCAAAATTTATATCACTCCTACCTGGAAAGAGTGTAAGGAGTTGGAGGAAAAAAATTTCATTTTTCACCCTTCACTGGTGCCAACTCTTCTCGTATTCTCATGTCAACCATGTCCAACCTAGACTTAATTTCATACTTTATTTTTTCAGGTGCATTTAGCAACATGTAAATGACACTATCACATATATTTTTTTCAACATGCATAACATCAAGAAACTGTCTGACATACAGAAAATTCCAATATGGTAATTCAAAAAAAATTTATCTATTTTTTCAACTGTTTTTCATAAGGTTTTTCAAAAATGGTTTACTAAAAGCAGTTTCCACATATTTTACTTTCTCAAATAGTTGATCACATGTTAATAGATATGGTGCTATACATTCTTCTAAACTTCCATCGAATGATGTCATCCAAGATCAGTACTTATGTCATCCGGGTAGAAATCTATGATGTCCTATAAATATGGTTTTCGATGAATGTTTCACCCTAATTGATTGTGTAACTTTTTTACAGATGAGACACCCATGAGTTCCTTTAATGATATATCCTAAAAAATTTCCATAAGTAGTAAATTCATTTATCACCCTATACAACATGACTCTTAACGTGAAATATTTTTTTCTGTAAGCATCATACAACGTAACACCTGAATCCCACAATAATTTTAAATCCTTGGTCAATGGATCTAAATAAACATCTATATCATTACCCGGTTGTTTTGGTCCTGATCTAAGCATAGATAACATGATGTATTTTCATTTCATACATAACCACAGTGGAAAGTTATAATTTACCAACATAACTAGACATGTATTGTGAGTGCTTCTTTGAAAACCAAAAGGATTCAATCCATATTTAGATAATTCAAGACGAAGGTTTCTTGGCTTGTTTCCAAAGTCCAGATACTCATGATCAATTATCTTCCACTGAGGAGAGTTTTTCAGGTGATGTAGTTTCCCATATTTATTTCTTCTATCTGCATGCCACGTCAATTTCCCTATAGTCTTCTCACTTCTATATAGGAGCCTAAACCTTGGAATGATTGGAAAGTACCATAAAAATTTCATAGGACCATATTCATCTTTTTTGTATCGATAATCACCACACTTTGGTTATTCTCTAATTGATTTTTGGTCCTTTCGAAATAGTATACAGTCATTCGGGCAGGCGTGTATTCTTTCATAGATCATACCCATCGAATGTAGCATTCTTTTGGCATCGTATGTTCATCTTGGGAGCTCATTATCTTCTAGGAGCATGTCATTCAAGAGAGAAAGTAATTATGTAAAACTGGTGTCACTCTATCTATTTCCTACTTTCAAATTATACAGCTTCAGTATGGCTAACAATGCTATATATTTAGTGCAACGACACTACAATGGTGTCTTTTCATAACTCTTTAACTGCTCAAATAATTTTAGGCAATCAAAAAGTTTATCTTCAACTATCCTTGTTATTTCCTCAATACGATCTTCATCGTCATTTTATATCTTTAATCATGTTGTTGATACAATATTTTTCATTTTCCAAACTTGTAATTTTATCAGATGATCCATAAAATGTAGTTCTATCCCAGCCACTAGCTACATTCACTACACCAAACTGACGATTTAGCGGCGGTTTTTAGCAGAGGTTTATTAAACCGTTGTTATATTTTTTTTAAATAATTTAGTGATGGTTTCTAAAAAACTGCCACTAAACCTTTAAAAAATTAACAGACGACACTCTCCTCCTCCCCTGACCCCCCGACCCCCTGACTCCCCAAAGCCCTACCTCCCCCTTCTCCACTCATCGCCGCACTTTGTCTCTGCCCCTTGAGGCCCTCACAGCGTCGCACTCACCGTTCCGCCCTTGTCGCACCGCACCTCACTTCCCTCGCCGCCCTCTCTTAACCTTGTCATTTCTCCATACCTCCCTTACTATTGATCCTCCATTGAATCCTCCTCAAGGTTCTTAGGAATTTTCTTCTTATTTTTAAGGTGTTTTTAATCTTCTCCTATTTCCCTCCCTTGATTCCTTATTATTTCTTGTCTTGGATCTATCTTGGATGAACCTAAGGGGATATGTTTGATGTTTGGTTTAATTTTCTTATATTATATGGTGTGTGGATTGTTCCTCAATTCTTGTTCTTCCTTAAATGAGAGTTTTATTACATTCTCACACTGTTGAGGTAGGTTTCTCTATCCAGTATCTTTTTGGAAAATTATTTCAATTCTTGACCATTACTAATTAAATTATAAATTAGTTGATCATGATTATGGTGTGTTTTTATAGATTATAGTTGTGTTTTCATGTTATATGTTTTATGAAAAAAACGGTTTCAAATTATTTCATTTATTAAGCCTATATGTGTGCATCTAAAGAGTTTGATAAAATATCAATTTAGCTTATAAAGTGTAATTGAGTGTTTTTTAAATTATTTTAACCTTGGTTAGATTTTTGTAGTTGGTTCGCATGTGAAATTGAGTTGGGTGAATGATTTGGTTTCCTTTTTTTGGTTTGAAGACTATTTGTAAATTTCTATAGATGGTTACAATGTTCCTTATGATTTCTAAATTGGAGTATTTTATGTTTTTGAGACACCTTATTGGTGTTCCATTAGATGTGGTCGTATCCATTAGTGAATGTGGGCATATATCCTATATGTATATTTTGTTCTTCCACCATGAACAATCTCAACCATGACCAATCTCAACCACACAACCATCATGATCATAAAATATAGGTACACAAGCTCTCAATAAAATTACATTCACTTAGTCCTTACCCAACTTAAAATCATTAATAATAGGTCATATCTATCCACACTAAACATCAAGCCTCCTTGAGTCCATACACCCCCTCAAAGGTAATCATGGAGTATATTCCATCACCAACTCCCATCACTAGAACAACACTAGGATCCAACCAAAAACTAAGGTGTCTAACTAGTTACATAGATTCCATTTGATTTCCTCAGGAACCATGAGGATAAGGAATCTGAAGCATCAACTTCATTATCACCAATTTACTCTATGAACATTCTAGTGAGTGGTTAATCACCTCTACCATCTAATCCCATGATTGTCCCAAGACCAACAGCTTATCACAATCTAATAGACTCTTTAACAACATCCTACCCCTCTCAATTAAGGTGTTTCTATGTTCTAGGTCATTTACTATATATTTTCCTAGAAAAATCCCAATCTCCAATGTTAAATAGTCCATTACTAAAGGGTTAACCACTTGGATTCCCCTAAACTAGATCACTAAGGCTCTCCCCATTCCAAACATAAGTCATCACGCCAATAAATACAACACAAAGGTACATAAATTTGTTTATGACTCCATTATACCTACTGGCATAGCCATTGGTCATTTTTAAAATTCATGGTCTAAGCATGAAATACCCAAATTTATTTTATATGGATCAACCCAGGCCACTGGAGGCACTTTGAGCCCAACTAATCCCTACCCACATTCTTGAACCCATTCCCCTATCATTCACATACATCCACAATCATGCATGAATATTTATATGTATTGAAGGGGATACCTAACATGATGTTAGATTTACCCCATTCCATATCCCATTTACTATCTATATCCAAGATCAAACTAAGAATCCCTATGCTCTTGATACCCTTTCTCATACCTCAAGGATACAATAGTTAATTATAAAAATTTATAAATAATTATCCAACTTAATTAAATAAGGAATAACCATTCATAAATCAACAAGAATCTTCATGACATAAAAATATCAATCAATGATGTGTGAAAGGCTCATATCATTCCTCTAGAATTCCTTTGACCAAAATCCCCATGAATTGACCATCAATTCCAGTCTAATCTGGTTGAATTCCCAAAAAAATACTTCAGCAATCCATTTTTAAAATGATAAGAAACAAGTATCATTTATCCTCATTTGGAATATTATATCCACAATTCTATAAATACCCATTAATCAAAGATAACACCACCATGATTTGGTGGATTTTTCATTAAATCTATAGATAAAACCATCCAAAATTAGAGGAAGAACCACAAACAGAAAGAAAGAAGATGGGTGGAGAAGATTACATAGCTTTAGTATGGTGAAAAAAACTTCTAATCAACCTCCAATAAAGGGGAAGGGGGGTCAAAATAGGGGAACAATGGGGGAGTGGGCTTAACAAATTACCACTTTAAAGAACCTACCTAACTGAAGAAGGAATAACCAACCCTCAAGTAACAGGTATGACCCTTCAAAAAAATAGGACTGAATGACCATTTCAACATATCCCATGGGGGAATGGATTAATTACCCAATTATTTGGTTTTGTTGTATAATGACCCAATGGATCATGGCATAAAAATAAACCCTAGAAAAACACCCATAAAATCTTAATCATACATTGAAGCATGACCAAGGAATCAAGGAACAACCAACCACCCAAGAGAAACTTGATAAAACTCCACCAAAGAACCATTTAGGATGAAACCATTTGGTTTTAATGTGACACATTCTCCTCAAGTATCATTTATAGAAAAATACAAAGGTTGTGGTGTGATTTCCTCTAACCCCAAAATTTAATCTTATGAAACATACACACCATGGAATAATGAGTATTGTTGTAGTATGATTTAGATATCCCTTTAGTCATCCAAGATAAAACATCATGAAAACTGGTCATAATTTAATCAACCTCCTTGACATGGCTTTAACCATTATATGTTTTTGAATAACTGACTGTTAGACCTTAAAAGTTCCTCACACCATGGGCATATTCCTTTTGGATTTGAACATTTTTATATGATACTCCACCTGTCAACCACTCCATCATTTTCCATAGGCGCCGTGTCTTTTTTTAGTCTTTTTCAACTATATATCAACATGTTGAACACAACATTATTTTATACTTCATTTTAGACCTAAAAAAAAATTATTTAATTTGTGGATATTTTATAAATACAAAAAATATTTGGATGGAATCCTCAAGAAAAGTCTATACAACTAGTTGTAGTAAGACGACAATAGAAAACATTATTTAAAATGCTTCATTATTTACCATGTGTATTTATATTGGAAACCCTTATTTAACATATTCTATTTTTTTCAACTAGTATATATGAATATCTTTCCCTATTTAGTAATAGTTATGTGTTTTAATTTTTTTAATATTGTTTAGGGTACATTGTGATATACATGGATAAAAGCTGGATCACATTACTGAGGAACACACCTCAGTATGCTAAGGGTTTGGAGGAGTTTTTAGATTTTACAATTTTCAATCAATCCGTTGAATGGAAAATACAATGTCCATATCCTCAATGTAAATTTAGAATATGGTTAAAGAGATATGAAGTTTATGAAAACTTGATATTGAATCAATTCCCTGCTCAATATTTGTGAGGGATTTGGCATGGAGAATCGAACATTACAGAAAGGTTGAGCACTGATGTCAATCCACAGAATGAGATCCCAAATTCATCAAAAATGGAAAATGAAATGAAAAACCTTATAAATGATGCATTTGGAATTGAAAGGAACCAACATCAACATAAAAACATATCAGAATAACCATTTGAGGGTACTACAAATAGAAACGTTAAATGTGATGTTTTTGAGACTACAGGACAACCAGATAAAGATTGTAACATATCATTGGATACTCCTTTTGATTATGTGTAGAATAATGTAAGATAGAACTTTACTGAGAAAAATATGTTTCATGTTTTAGTTGATGAGGGAAATAAAGATTTGTATAGTGGATGTTTCAAATATTCAAAACTTTCTTTTCTGCTGAAGTTGTACCATATCAAATGCCTATGTGGAATAATAAATAAAGAAATGTCCATGATATTGGAATTTTTTCATGATGCATTTCATGAAGCAAAAATACCTGAGTCTTTTTATGATATGAAAAAAGTTTTTAACAGGATTGGTCTAATTTATACAAAAATACATGTGTGTCCCAATGATTGTATGCTTTATTGGTGAGAGGATTCAATCAGACAGGATTGAAAAAAATGTTATTCTTCTACATGGAAGTAAATGGGTGATGTTGGAAGTTTTAATCAACATAATACCATGAAGAATAAGAAAATGAACACACCTGCAAAGGTTTTGCATTACTTTCCTTTAAATCCTCGATTGCAAAGATTATTCATGTTATCGAAAATCTCTAAACACATGAAGTGTCATTATGTAGATAATAAAAATGATGGGTTAATGTGAAATCCATGAGATTCACAATCATGGAAGACATTTTATTAATTACATCCATATTTATCATATGAGCCTAGGAATTTTATATTGGGATTGGTTGTCTATGGATTCAACCCATTTGGGACTTTGAGTATCGGTTATAACATTTGTCCAGTTGTTTTGATCCCTTACAATCTGCCTCCATGGATGTGTATGAAAAAAATGTATTTTATCATTTAGATAATTATTATTAGAAAAACATGCATGGAAATTATATTGATGTATACTTTCAACCTTTAATTGAATAATTTTAGGAGTTATGGAGCAACGATGTTGAGATATATGATCCTTCTTCTAAAAAAATGTTCAAAATTCATGCGGGTCTAATGTGGACCATTAGTAACTTCCCTATACTTGGGAATTTAGCTAGTTGGAACACTTACACATGTTTGGATTTTCCTATTTGTAACTTTGATTTTGATCCCAAATGGATACCTCATAGTATAAAATGGTGCTTCATGTTCCATCGAAGATTTCTCAATGCATCTCATAGATTCCGGCTAAACATGTCAAAATTCAATGATTTTATTGATCGTAGACCACCTCCAAAGTTGTTAAATGGTTTTGAAATATTGGAACAAATTTAAAAGGTTGAAATAGAATTTGGGAAGGTGAAAAATTTGAATGATAGTGGGAAATGAGTTCAAAGTTCATTGTCAAGTGAAATCGGCACGCAACAATGGAAGAAAAAAAGTATATTCTTAAAAATTCTGTATTGGGAATTTAATTTGTTACAGAATAATCTTGATGTGATACATATTGAGAAGATTTTTTGTGAAAATTTGATCTTAACATTGCTTAATGATCATGGAAAGTTAAAGGATCATCTCAATGCTTGGAAGGAATTACAAGAAATGAACATAAAACGTGATCTCTGGCCAAATGAGAATGAAAAGTATGCTCTGGAAATTTTTCAATGAAAAATGGGGATAAAGATACATTCCTTATAATTTTAAATCATGTGAAGGTATCTTATGGGTATTTGAGTAACATCTCAAGGTGTGTTGACTTAAAGCATCGTAGGTTACATGGATTGAAAATTCATGATTCACGTATTTTGTTACAACAGTTACTACCATTGGAATTGCGTACATTATTACCTAAAAAGGTTAGTGTTGTTGTACTCAAATTATTAAAATTTTAAGACAATTATGTGAGAAATATGTACATCCATTTGATCTTGAAAACATTCAGGAGAGATTTTTATTTACAATTTTTGCAATAGATATGATCTTTCCTCCGTCGTTTTTACTGTCATCATGCATTTAACTGTGAATTTGGTTGAGGAAGCTAAATTAGGAGGCCTCGTACATTATCGATGGATGTATCTAATTGATAGGTATTTTATTTATATGTTTTTCAGTTAAGTAAAAAATTCTTGGAACTTAATTAAATACATAATTATGTTTTTTTATTTTATTTCACAGATATCTTGGGCATTTGAAATCATACGTGAGAAATAAAGCTCAACATGAAGGCTCTATTTCTGAAGGATATTTGGTATAAAAGTGTCTTACCTTTTTTTCTAGATACTTGGATGGTATTGAGACAAGATTTAATCAAGTTGGACTTGTTTAAGACACATCAAATCAATCTAAAATACATGGGAAATCAAAAATATTTCCTGCTATTAGTCTGTCAGTTGGGAGGACATCAAATGTTACATTAACAAAAATTGAATTATTGCACATAGATATGTGATGATTAATATTGAAATTGAAGATCCATTTATTGAATAGTTTAGGATACAAACAAAGAGATGAATGAGAGGTCAAACATGAAATGAGAAAGATATAATGAAAGATGTTAATAAAGATCTTGTAGAATGGTTTGCATGACGTGTAAGTTCAAAAATATTACAATAAATATGGATATTAGGTTGACACATATATTTTGTAAATATAATAAGGTATATTTATTTTTTTAAATCATGAATACTGATACTCAAGTAGAGTTGTCAGAATATTTGAGGTTTCTTTCTCGAGGTCCTCTAAAACAAGTTAGAAAGTTCGACGCTTATAATGTGAATGGATTTAGATTTTGTATAGTTGATCGAGAAGAGGGTTTGAAAACACAAAATAGTGGTATATTTACATTTACTGAAGTGGGATACTATGGAAACTTGATTGATATTATCTAACTAAACTACTACATGAATTTTTCAGTTGTTTTATTCAAATTCAAATGGGTCAATATTATCATATGTGTTAAAAGAGATTCCTTGCAATTTACTTCTGTGAACTTCTCTCGCTTTATGGATGTTGGCGATCATGAACTGCATGATCCATATATCTTATCATCACAATTGAAAATTTTATATTATGTGAATGATTTTTTAGATGAATGGTGGAGTGTATTTGCTCACGTAAAAAAATATATTTGTATGATATGGGTGATGAAGTGGAATATTTGACCTCTGACATTGAATCTCATCAACAACAAGAAGCAGACTTATTTTTCCATCATGATATTGAAAATATTAGTCTAGAAAGGGTGGATTAAGTGGATGAAGTAATGGAGTAGGAAACCAACATGATTGAAGGGGAAAAAGATTGTATAAACAGCTATGAATCCACTTATTTCATTTGTGAAGTTATTCATTACCATTTTTATATATATATTTTTTGTTAGTACTATGAATATGTTATCATTTTTAATTTTTTCTGTATATGTTTTTTGAAATATATATTTTTAACATAATTTTATTTGATTAAATGATAGGAATTCCAAGGAGGAAGTGGGGTACCACTTTTAGTTCTTCATGGGTATACTAGAAGGTGACTATTATAGGTAAAAATTTTAATATAAATAAATTTATTGCACTTTTTGTATACTAACTGTTTGTTCATAAAAGATGGAAATAATGAAATTATGGAAAAAATATGAAAATTTCAAATGTATGGAATCTGACCAAAGAGAATATAGTTGTCCCATTTTATTCCTATGGGGTCCCTATGGATGAATCTATAGGATTACTTGTCCAAATTCTAGGCTATCTGGCCGTGGAGCCATTTTCCCTTCCGATTATGTATGATGATTGGAGATTCTGAAGCGATGTCAAATTGAAAAGAAAGGTGGATATAAATTGTGGCTCTTGGATTTCTTTTATGGTGTTATGAATTTAGTGGTGATTTTAAAAATGGTGGATGTAAATTGGCATGCTTGTTATGAACTCATAATATGGGCATGTATGTGGATGTGTGTGTGTGTGTGCGCATTGTATGTGTATTTTTATTTATATATATACCCTACCCATCCCACGTGTTATATGAATTTTGCACATGTTTTTTTAGGGTACTAGTATTGGGGCGGCATAATTAGCAGCATTTTTTAATTGTATATCTACATTTAGCTGTGGTTTAAACTGCCGCTAAATACATACGTCGTACAATTTAGTGGCAGTTTTTGTGAAAAAAATGGATATTTTTTAGTAGTGGTTAAAACCACCTATAAAGGATCCTCATTTTATGTTATCATTTAGCAGTGGTTGGTGTGGTTTTCGCAGTGTTTCCCATGGAAAAAATGAAACTTTTTTTAGCGGAGGTTAAAATCACCGCTAAAAATGCTTTAATTTTTTTCGGGCCAAACCACGGCAAAAACCACACCAACCACTGATAAATGTGTTTAATATGACGGTTTCCAAAAACCACTGCTAAATTGAAGAAATAGCCACGTATTGAACACCAACACCAAATTTAGTGGTGGTTTTTTGAAACCGCCGTAGAAGCATAAGGTGATGGTTTAAACTGCTGCAATTCCGTGAATTTTTTGTAGTGATTCTCTTTTTCAATATCTTTAGTCTAAAATTTATAACTTTGATCCATTCCATGACAGATCAAGTTTTCTTCTAACTCATCTGGACTAACTTGTCTTGAATAACAACAGCATAAACATGGACCAAGGATTTGATAAGGGTCATCTACATGATCTTTTGCAAACTTGATGAACTATTTCACTCCATCTTCATACTCTTTTGTCAAATGATTGACATCCATCCATTCTTTATTAATATCTATCCTATTTGATTCATTGATAATAACATTTAATAAAATAAATACACAAAACATTGATATAAAAATTAACCAAGGTTAAAAAAAGTTATATACTTTAAGTATCTTTTTAAAATTATTTATAAAATCATATTTGAAATCTCATTAAAAAACCAACCATTTACACAAATTCCTCTTTAAAATAACACTCCCTTTTTAAAGTAAACCAATCATTTTCAAACACACTTTTTCAAAACACCGATTCCTTTTTTACAGCATTCAAGAAAACTTCATGATCCAATAATCTTAATCATTTAAAATTAACTTCAACCCTTTATATTTTACAAATTTTCATTTAAAACTTCACACACCCCTTATTAAAATGAAACCAACGTTACATATTCTTTCAAAACATTCACATCCCTTTATGAAAGCTAATCAAGTGAGTTGACAAACACTTAGCATGAAACCTACATCCATTCCAAGTGTTTAAATCATTTTAAATCTATTTAAAACCAAAAAAGGTATCTTGAACACATATAATTTTTTAAGAAACATTTCAAAACACTTGAATCATTTTAAAATAGCCACTTAGGCATTTTTACAAAGACATAAATCCCAAGAGAGGCACTTTATAAAGGATATATGAATAAAAAATAACTAAAATTTTATAAAATATAAATCTATAAAAGGTTTATCATGTCTATCATTAATAAATATTGTAAATCCTATTGTTTACTACTATAATACTACTGAGGAGTGAATAAGAGATAGATAAATATATAAGTGTCACTTGGCCATGATACTTTTGAACATAAAGTCACATCTCTTCAAAGTGGGAAACCATCTTCCACATGATGTTTGAATGATGTAAAGCCTAAGATTGATCCTTCCAATATGGTACATTAGAAAAAATTTCCCCATTATTGAGGGTATACATTAAGTTAATGTTAAAGGACTATATGTACTCAAACCTTCTCCTCTATTAATGGTTCATTTCAGTTTGTGATTAAATATATTTCAAACACTTTTTTTGTTTATTCCAATAACAACTCATGGAAAGCACCACTATTTCCAAATCTAGGAAAGGATTTGGGAAGTTTATCTTATGTGTTATTAACTATTTGGACCCATAAGTAGCCACATGACCATCATGGACTAGAACTATTCAAATCCTAACTCCTAAAACATCACAATATAAGCCATACTCATTACCCATCTCATTTATGGTTAAGATTTGTTTTTTCATTAATCTCCCATTAATATTTTATAAGGATATATCATGAACATATAAGAAAATTAACTATACCACATTCTTAGTTAAGGCCTTCTTAGCACTTCCAATCAGGAAGAATCCTCATTTACCCTTTGGTAATAAAAGTGAACCCATAACAAAATCAACATAATAAAATTCCCATTTCATGTTCCAAATATTCTTGTTCAATGTTTTGTATTCTCAATGAGTATTCCAAAAACACCCCTATCACGTGTTTCTTATGAATGGTGTCCCACTTTCTTATAGTAAGTATCTGTTGTTCATCCAGTTTCACCAACTTCCAAAATTTCATGGAAGTCTCTCCATTAAACATGTGGACTTTCTAACACTTGTATCATATCCAGCTAAAACAATTCACTTTTGATGAATAGTTAATGTCACTCTTACTTTTCAATAAATCAATATTACATTCCAAAAACATTTTATCAATACAATTACGAGAATACCTTAACATATCACCATTAAAAATCCCATATTTAAAAAACCACAACTTCTATTCATAACTTCTGGACTACTTAGCATTACACCATCCACTTCAAAAAACATATCTTTCAAAATTACCACATCTATAGGATATTTCAGTAACTAATTACTATATAAAAAGTTAAGGCTATGTCCTAGATCCTCTCCTTTTGGTTGAATTAATCAAAAAATAAGTAAGGATTCAAATTCCAAAAAAAAAATCATGCTTGAAGACTACTTCATGGAGACTACAGTATAATATAACTCTTCAAAACAAGAAAAAAAATCCAATCCATACAACACATGGGGTATCCACTCCATTCTGTTCACCTAAGTCCCACTTAAGCATAATGGTTCCTTAGGCTTTCTTGGACAAACACCTTGGTAAAAATGTGAGATGGATTTTGTTTTCCAACTATCTTTTAGAACTCATGTACCCAGTCCTCAAAAAAATCTAGATGACATTGTATTACAGGATGATATTTTTCATCCATGGGGGAATCATAATTTTTTGATGAAAATGGATTGCATTATAATTATCACAAAACATCACTCCTCCACCTTGAATCAATTTAATCTCTTTCAAACGAGGCATCGTCAAACCAATTATTTTCTAGAATGCATTTTAGCCATGTACTCAATGTTCATGGAAGATATTGTAACTACTAGTTAGAAACATAATATATATTTAACTGTTATTACCCTATAAGTGAATAAAAAACCAATGATACTCTTTGGGGTGTCCAAGTCTCCAAAAAAAATCATTATAAATGTTACATTTCACAAAATTGTACATCCTAAAGTAAAGATTAATATCTTTAAAACCATTATGATACTAGATATTCTAGTGTTATTTCACTGAATTTCAAAAGAACGAACTCACAACATCCACTAAAAAGGTAATTTTCAATCTTTTATGTATCATGGAGTACATAATGATACCTACCGCTGATGAAAATATAACTCTCACAATATAATTTACTTCACCTTATATTTTTAGCACTCCCTCCTTAGAAAATTTTATGTGTCTAGATGATATAGTTAAAACCATCTTATAATTGGATATCTAGAATTTCTAGATTACCTTCATAATGTTGTCACATTTAGATGGATCCAAAAAACCATATTTTATATTTCTCTCAATCCTCATCCACATGATTTTCTGAAGGTGACTGATGTGTTTTACCTTGATTATTCCAGACAATTCATGTTTCAATTCACAAATCGTCCTAATTTCTAGACCAACCTACAACATCTCATCTACCTACAAGAGAATGGGTATGAATCCCCCATAAAAGCACAATAAAAATAAAATTTCCCAAGAAAAACTGTAATAACTATCATCCAAATATTTTAGCAAAAGATAAACCCACCATGCGTAACAAATGGATCACAGCTGAAATTTTCAGCATCCCTAATCCAAGTCGTACAATTCTTCCACATGGAGACAAAACAATATGTACCTAGCTATTGTACTGTCCAATTTACCCTAAAAAATATACATGTTGACCTTCCTACAACACATTTCATTCATATTAAAATAAAATGAGTTGTACATCTCCAACCATTACAAAAAAACTATTCAAAGGGATTCATAAAGGTAATCTATGGATAGAATAAAATTTGACAAAGTACTTGTGATGCTATGATATGTAATATTTGGTTGGTTTATACATAAGGGTCATCACAATTCATTAAAGTCAATACATAAGGTAACTCTGAAATAAATGTGTAAGGGTACTTAGAAGGCAATGCATAAGGGAACTCAAAACGTAGGGATATTTAAAAAAGTACCCAAGCTTCACACGGAGGAGGAGAGCTTCGTGGTGGCAGGGTGAAGGATGGCTCGCGCTATAACACCTGAGACTTTTATGTTATATAAATCATCAAAGGAATCTTTTTATACACACAACACTTGCTTGGATTGCTTTACACGAAATCGCGACCTTCCTCGATAGCTTGCGTCGTACGCAATACCGAGTTTCACTAAACAATGATATGCTATTAAAATATTATTAAAATTAGCCATTATGAATAGTAATAACCACTTTTTGAAATTTTATAAATTTTATTTTTCAAAATGGACTTCATTTTTGGTTTCGGAATATCAAAATTAGCCTAGGGTGAAATTTTGGTATTTTTCTGAAAACTTTCAATTTTTGATGAATAGTGAAACCACTAAGTGGTCGTTAAAAAAACTGAATTTTTCATAAAACTTAATTTTACTGCTTCTGTGAGTGGAATTTAAAAAATCCGAGAGACACGGTTGATGTCAGTAAGTAAAATGTGGTTCAATGAGGTGAAAATAATTTTTTGGTGAATAGTAACTTTTTACTTTTTTTACCACGGTTAAAAGTAAATAGGGTAATTAAGGGTAAAAATGATATTATTATTATCCTAACACATGTCCTAATTCTATTGGACAAGTGTAATTCGACCAAAAACAACCTTAGGAATAAAATATGACCATTTAGGCCCACTTGAATTAGATTAGGACATTTATTATTAATTTATTTAAAGAAGGGTTAAAATAGTTAAAATCAAAGTTTAATAAGTAAATCATTTTTAATATGGGGTTATACATAAGATAAATTCGACTATAAATACTAATTAGAAATCTAAAAAGATTTACTACATAATGGTATTTTATTTGTAATTTTTAGACATTAAATAATTTAATTTATTTACGACACAGCGATAATGCAGTAATTATCTTATTAATGAAATATTGACATAATTGATGTTATAAATACCCAAATAAATATAATTTGAGACTTTTTATGAATTTCACTAATTTTATAGGTTAATATGACATTTTAGTATTGATTTAATTATGTTTTTTAGAACTTATCATTCTGTTATGATTTTCACAATAATCAATTACTAAATAATGTCAAAATTGACATAAAATAGTTTTTAAAACAAATATTATATTATTAATTGTTATTTTATTCCTAAAAATCTAAGGTTCGGCCAAATTAATTATATAAGGTTATATATATTAATAATAAACAACTTGGGGTTCGTTTGGCTTGATATAGTAAGTTTATTAACCTTATAGTATAAGAATACAAGAAGACACGGTAAAAGTAAAATTATTTAACTTAATGTTAAATCTAAATTATAAGGTTAAAATAGGAACCTAAACTTGTATAAATTCTATTGTATGAGAGGATTTCGACCCATCCCCACCTTATCCTCGAAATAAATCAATTTGGAGCTATTTAAAACCGAACTTGACTTTATAATAAAATAATATTTTTAGTTATTCCAAAGGTGCCCCTCTCCTCCCTTATAAAAGGGCACCTCCTACCTCTCTTCCTCACACCACTTTGAGCCTTCAAGCTCAGCCAAACCCTGCCATTTTATCCTCTACACTTATCTAGAGACATCCTAGAGGTACTGGTCTTCTTCAAAGACCAATTTTAGTGCCCTAAAAGGAGGTCTCAAAGAAGCACTTCAAAGAAGAGGTAATATCCATTACCGATCCTTTCCAATTTCTTTCTTCTTCAACTTCTTCTTCATTAGTTGTTTCATTATGAAGTAATAACACCAGTATCACTCATATATTGATATGTTATTATAAGTATGAAACAATCCTATTTAACCATCTATCCATCCTACGGAAAATGAAATCATCGCGCGTGCGTACGTACGGAATACCGTCTCCACGCCATAGTGTAATCGATTTCCCACCACCACTTTACTTGGATGGGTATAATGGTGTAAATAATGACTATATATGACTATTATAAAGAGATATTGATTCTGAAATAGTATACATACACTCCAATACAATTACACGATCATAGGAATGATATCATCACTCGTGCGTACGTACGGAATACAGTCTCCACGATGTGATGCGACTCATTCTACATGATCTTCATTTCATAATGATTATATAAATGAATTGAATGAATGAATATGATATATATTACACTAATACCATTCTGGAAATGAGGTATCTATAACCTAAAGAGAAGAATAATAATTTATTCGACAAAACACGCATAAGAACAAAAAGTTATAAACACCCAAATAATAAGTAGCAATGAAATATTACTACTAAGAAGCTAAGAATATGACCATATATGATATCATAAAAATAAGTATGATTCTGGAATAAGTCAATAACATTATTTAAATCATTATACAGGAGGTTCGGACACTTACAAAGCAAGTCAGACCTAAGGTAAGGAAAATATCACAATCTCATTTTTATCCGAGATTGTTTATACTTTGGCATTTACTGGGGTGTATTTTATCATCCACATCCATGTTTCCTAAATATGTAATATTTATATCCTTCTAAAATAGTTTATATCCAATTTTACCCTTCGATGAGTTTTTAGTAAAAGATATGAAAGGAATCTTTTGTCATTTTCCGTACGAGGTACTTTTTGACTTTTCCGACAAAAGTACGAGAAGAATGTTTTTTTAACTTATACGGCATGAATGGATTTTTAAAACATTATTTCCAAGAAGATTCCTTTACAAGTTTTCAATTTTATTTTTAATCAACTTATTTTAGTTTAGAATTTTACGACATGTTAAGAAAGGAAAAGTGTTTTTGAAGTAGAAAGGATATTTTCCTCAAGAATGGAGTTCAAGTGTTTTATCAAAATTATTTTCCATCTAAGATAATAAAAGGGTTCTGTTTTTATCCCTATTATTACATGGATTTGATTATGTTGTGATGGAAATATTTTTATTAATTCCTTTATCCTATATGAATTGTTTTATGATGTCATGATGTTTAAGATTCCCATTTTTATTACATGGGTTATGCAATGATGTATGATTTATGATTTTGTGGCACACATAAGAATGATATCATTATGAGATGGGTGGGACCTATATCTCCCTCCAATGCACTGGGTAAAGATTTTATATCTCATGAGATAGACATGGCTGGAACGGTAGGTTATACTGGTTCAGTGAAACTGGATTGAAACGAGGGTGACTCGGTTCAGAAATGGACTTTGTCCACTAAGATAGTCTTGGCAATGAGTCTTGACTAATAATAAATGATTCTCTATAATTATGTGTGTATGCCACAAAGTTTCAGGTTTTAAGTTATGATTATTGGGATTACATTTCACTTCTATGATTTATCCTATGTTATGATATCATGATCTCTTTTGCAGGATAAGATTTCCAAAAGTTATGTTCTTATGTATATGATGTGATTGATATTTCTTTTGTTTACCCTTACTGAGCATTTGAGCTCACCCTTTTGTATGTTTTATTTCCCCAGGTCAGGAAGAAGGTTATTAAGTAGAATATTCCAAAAAGGGACTCTAGATATGATGAAATAAATGGGAGGAAAAGTAGATTCTTTATGAACTAGTTGTTTATGTTTCCCAGTTTCTAAAGACACTATACCTATACGGTGCTTTCTTGGTTTTGTTATATGTTGTAATAAGTGTGCTTCAATTCTGAAGTAATAACAATGTATATAAAGTATGGGTCATTACATTTGGTATCATAGGAGGAACTCAGCCTTAAGTGTGGTGCACTGCCTGGGTTGAGATGTAGGGCCCACAACGAGGGCGTTGTGCTCTAAAGGGGGGGTGATTGTAACATCCCCAAATAATAAAGGGTTAAATGACTAAATGATATGACTCATGTCAACAAGGTGCACCTTCCTTTTTGGGAGCCTGTCTGATTAGAACTCCACAGTTAAACGTGCTTGGCCTAGAGTAGTGATCAGGATGGGTAACCCTCTGGGAAGTTTCCCAGGGTGTGTGTGAGTGAGGACAAAGCACACTGGAAAGGACACGTGTTGGCCTGTGGGGACTATCATTAGTCAGATGACCCGTTCGGGCACGTGGGTGGACCCTGGGGTCGGCCCCACATGTCTGCGGGGGCAACTATTGGTACCTGGTGAGCCAGGACCCGACGGCCTTGTTACGGTGGGGTGTCTGTGCAGTCACTGGGGCCCGGTTGTCACATTTGGTATCAGAGGACCTGATCTCGTTGATGAAATGGCAGAAAAGGTCAGATCTATTCAACAACACATAAGAGCAACTCAGAGTCGACATAAAAGTTATGCCGACAACCGAAGAAAAGACCTAGAGTTTGAAGTGGGCGATAAAGTGTTCTTACGGATATCTCCCTGGAAGAGAGTCATGAGATTTGGAAAGAAGGGGAAGTTGAACCCTAGATATATCGGTCCTTTCGAAATACTGGATCGTGTTGGGAAGGTAGCTTACCGATTGGCGCTTCCACCGAATCTCTCTCAAGTTCACGATGTGTTCCATGTATCTCTCCTGAGAACGTACATACCTGATCCTTCACATGTACTTAGCTCAGAAGTTGTACCGCTGGAGCAAGATCTTTCTTATGAAGAACAACCGATAGAGATTCTGGATCGTAGCGAAAAAGTCCTACGAAACAAGACCACTCGATTGGTGAAAGTTTTATGGAGGAACCACCAATTAGAAGAAGCTATATGGGAGCTTGAGGATATGATGAGGGAGAGGTATCCTCATCTGTTTGTTATAAAGTCACGAATTTCGAGGGCGAAATTCATTTTAAGGGGGGTAGAATGTAACACCTGAGACTTTTATGTTATATAAATCATCAAAGGAATATTTTTATACACACAACACTTGCTTGTATTTCTTTACACGAAATCGCGACCTTCCTCGATAGCTTGCGTCGTACGCAATACCGAGTTTCACTAAACAATGATATGCTATTAAAATATTATTAAAACTAACCGTTATGAATAGTAATAACCACTTTTTGAAATTTTATAAATTTTATTTTTCAAAATGGACTTCATTTTTGGTTTCGGAATATCGAAATTAGCCTAGGGTGAAATTTTGGTATTTTTCTGAAAACTTTCAATTTTTGATGAATAGTGAAACCACTAAGTGGTCATTAAAAAACTGAATTTTTCATAAAACTTAATTTTACCGCTTCTGTGAGTGGAATTTCAAAAATCCAAGAGACACGGTTGATGTCAGTAAGTAAAATGTGGTTCAATGAGATGAAAATAATTTTTTGGTGAATAGTAACTTTTTACTTTTTTTACCACGGTTAAAAGTAAATAGGGTAATTAAGGGTACAAATGATATTATTATTACCCTAAAACATGTCCTAATTCTATTGGACAAGTGTAATTCGACCAAAAACAACCTTAGGAATAAAATATGACCATTTAGGCCCACTTGGATTAGATTAGGACATTTATTATTAATTTATTTAAAGAAGGGTTAAAATAGTTAAAATCAAAGTTTAATAAGTAAATAATTTTTAATATGGGGTTATACATAAGATAAATTCGACTATAAATATTCATTAAAAAGATAAAAAGATTTCCTACATAATGGTATTTTATTTGTAATTTTTAGACATTAAATAATTTAATTTATTTACGACACAACGATGATGAAATAATTATCTTATTAATGAAATATTAACATAATTGATGTTATAAATACCCAAATAAATATAATTTGAGCCTTTTTATCAATTACACTAATTTTATAGGTTAATATGACATGTTAGTATTGATTTAATTAACTTTGTTTTAACTTATCATTCTGTTATGATTTTCACAATAATCAATTACTAAATAATGTCAAAATTGACATAAAATAGTTTTTAAAACAAATATTATATTATTAATTGTTATTTTATTCCTAAAAATCTAAGGTTCGGCCAAATGATTTAGATAAGGTTATATATATTAATAATAAACAACTTGGGGTTCGTTTGTCTTGATATAGTAAGTTTATTAACCTTATAGTATAAGAATACAAGAAGACACGGTAAAAGTAAAATTATTTAACTTAATGTTAAATCTAAATGATAAGGTTAAAATAGGAACCTAAACTTGTATAAATTCTATTGGATGAGAGTATTTCGACCCATCACCACCTTAGCCTCGAAATAAATCAATTTGGAGCTATTTAAAACCGAACTTTACTTTATAATAAAATAATATTTTTAGTTATTCCAAAGGTGCCCCTCTCCTCCCTTATAAAAGGGCACCTCCTCCCTCTCTTCCTCACACCACTTTGAGCATTCAAGCTCGGTCAACCCCTGCCATTTTCTCCTCTCCACTTCCCTAGATACATCCTAGAGGTCCTGGTCTTCTTCAAAGACCAATTTTAGTTCCCTAAAAGGAGGTCTCAAAGAAGCACTTCAAAGAAGAGGTAATATCCATTACCGATCCTTTCCAATTTCTTTCTTCTTCAACTTCTTCTTCTTTAGTTGTTTTATTATGAAGTAATAACATCAGTATCACTCATATACTTATATGTTATTATAAGTATGAAACAACCCTATTTAACCATCTATCCATCCTACGGAAAATGAAATCACCGCGCGTGCGTACGTATGGAATACCGTCTCCACGCCGTGGTGTAATCGATTTTCCACCACCACCTTACTTGGATGGGTATAATGGTGTAAATAATGACTATATATGACTATTATAAAGTTATATTGATTCTGAAATAGTATACATACACTCCAATACAATTCCACGATCATAGGAATGATATCATCACTCGTGCGTACGTACGGAATACCGTCTCCACGATGTGATGCGACTCGTTCTACATGATCTTCATTTCATAATGATTATATAAATGAATTGAATGAATGAATATGATATATATTACACTAATACCATTATGGAAATGAGGTATCTATAACCTAAAGAGAATAATAAGAATTTATTCGACAAAACACGCATAAGAACAAAAAGTTATAAACACCCGAATAACAAGTAGCAATGAAATATTACTACTAAGAAGATAAGAATATGACCATATATGATATCATAAAAATAAGTATGATTCTGGAATAAGTCAATAAAATTATTTAAATCATTATACAGGAGGTTCGGACACTTACAAAGCAAGTCGGACCTAAGGTAAGGGAAATATCACAATCTCATTTTTATCCGAGATTGTTTATACTTTGGCATTTACTGGGGTGTATTTTATCATCCACATCCATGTTTCCTCAATATGTAATATTTATATACTTCTAAAATATTTTATATCCAATTTTACCCTTCGATGAGTTTTTAGTAAAAGATATGAAATGAATCTTTTGTCGTTTTTCGTACGATGTACTTTTTGACTTTTCCGACAAAAGTACGAGAAGAATGTTTTTTTTAACTTATACGGCATGAATGGATTTTTAAAACATTATTTCCAAGAATCTTCCTTTACAAGTTTTCAAGTGTATTTTTAATCAACTTCTTTTAGTTTAGAATTGTACGACATGTTAAGAAATGAAAAGTGTTTTTGAAGTAGAAAGGATATTTTCCTCAAGAATGGAGTTCAAGTGTTTTATTAAAATTATTTTCCATCTAAGATAATAAAAGGGTTCTGTTTTTATCCCTATTATTACATGGATTTGATTATGTTGTGATGGAAATATTTTTATGAATTCCTTTATCCTATATGAATTGTTTTATGATGTCATGATGTTTAATATTCCCATTTTTATTACATGGGTTATGCAATGATGTATGATTTATGATTTTGTGGCACACATAAGAATGGTATCATTATGAGATGGGTGGGACCTATATCTCCCTCAAATTCATTGGGTAAAGATTTTATACCTCATGAGATAGACATGGCTGGAACGGTAGGTTATATCGGTTCAGTGAAACAGGACTGAAACGAGGGTGACTCGGTTCAGAAATGGACTTTGTCCACTAAGATAGTCTTGGAAATGAGTCTTGACTAATAAGAAATGATTCTCTATGATTATGTGTGTATGCCACAAAGTTTCAGGTTTTAAGTTATGATTATTGGTATTACATTTCACTTCTATGATTTATCATATGTTATGATATTATGATCTCTTTTGCAGGATAAGATTTCCAAAAGTTATGTTCTTATGTATATGATGTGATTGATATTTCTTTTGTTTACCCTTACTGAGCATTTGAGCTCACCCTTTTGTATGTTTTATTTCCCCAGGTCAGGAAGAAGGTTATTAAGTAGAATATGCCAAAAAGGGACTCTAGATATGATGAAATAAATGGGAGGCAAAGTAGATGCTTTATGAACCAGTTGTTTATGTTTCCCAGTTTCTAAAGACACTATACCTATACGGTCCTTTCTTGGTTTTGTTATATGTTGTAATAAGTGTGCTTCAATTCTGAAGTAATAACAATGTATGTAAAGTATGGGTCGTTACATTTGGTATCAGAGGAGGAACCCAGCCTTAAGTGCGGTGCACTGCCTGGGTTGAGATGTAGGGCCCATAACGAGGGCGTTGTGCTCTAAAGGGGGGTGATTGTAACATCCCCAAATAATAAAGGGTTAAATGACTAAATGATATGACTAATGTCAACAAGGTGCACCTTCCTTTTCGGGAGCCTGTCTGATTAGAACTCCACAGTTAAGCGTGCTTGGCCTGGAGTAGTGATCAGGATGGGTGACCCTCTGGGAAGTTTCCCAGGGTGTGTGTGAGTGAGGAAAAAGCACACTGGAAAGGACACGTGTTGGCCTGTGGGGACTATCATTAGTCAGATGACCCGTTCGGGCACGTGGGTGGACCCTGGGGTGGGCCCCACATGTCAGCGGGGGCAACTGGTGGTACCTGGTGAGCCAGGACCCGACGGCCTTGTTACGGCGGGGTGTTTGTGCAGTCACCGGGGCCCGGTTGTCACATTTAGTATCAGAGGACCTGATCTCGTTGATGAAATGGCAGAAAAGGTCAGATCTATTAAACAACACATAAGAGCAGCTCAGAGTCGACAGAAAAGTTATGTCGACAACCGAAGAAAAGACCTAGAGTTTGAAGTGGGCGATAAAGTGTTCTTACGGATATCTCCCTGGAAGAGAGTCATGAGATTTGGAAAGATGGGGAAGTTGAACCCTAGATATATCGGTCCTTTCGAAATACTGGATCGTGTTGTGAAGGTAGCTTACCAATTGGCGCTTCCACCGAATCTCTCTCAAGTTCACGATGTGTTCCATGTATCTCTCCTGAGAAAGTACATACCTGATCCTTCACATTTACTTAGCTCAGAAGTTGTACCGCTGGAGCAAGATCTTTCTTATGAAGAACAACCGATAGAGATTCTGGATCGTAGGGAAAAAGTCCTACGAAACAAGACCACTCGATTGGTGAAAGTTTTATGGAGGAACCACCAATTAGAAGAAGCTACATGGGAGTTTGAGGATATGATGAGGGAGAGGTATCCTCATCTGTTTGTTATAAAGTCATGAATTTCGAGGGCGAAATTCATTTTAAGGGGGGTAGAATGTAACACCCAAGACTTTTATGTTATATAAGTCATCAAAGGAATCTTTTTATACACACAACACTTGCTTGGCTTGCTTTACACGAAATCGCGACCTTCCTCGATAGCTTGCATCGTACGCAATATCGAGTTTCACTAAACAATGATATGCTATTAAAATATTATTAAAACTAGCTGTTATGAATAGTAATAACCACTTTTTGAAATTTTATAAATTTTATTTTTCAAAATGGACTTCATTTTTGGTTTCGGAATATCGAAATTAGCCTAGGGTGAAATTTTGGTATTTTTCTGAAAACTTTCAATTTTTGATGAATAGTGAAACCACTAAGTGGTCGTTAAAAAAACTGAATTTTTCATAAAACTTAATTTTACAGCTTCTGTGAGTGGAATTTCAAAAATCTGAGAGACACGGTTGATGTCAGTAAGTAAAATGTGGTTCAATGAGATGAAAATAATTTTTTGGTGAATAGTAACTTTTTACTTTTTTTTACCACGATTAAAAGTAAATAGGGTAATTAAGGGTAAAAATGATATTATTATTACCCTAACACATGTCCTAATTCTATTGGAAAACTGTAATTTGACCAAAAACAACCTTAGGAATACAATATGACCATTTATGCCCACTTGGATTAGATTAGGACATTTATTATTAATTTATTTAAAGAAGGGTTAAAATAGTTAAAATCAAAGTTTAATAAGTAAATCATTTTTAATATGGGGTTATACATAAGATAAATTAGACTATAAATATTCATTAGAAAGATAAAAAGATTTCCTACATAATGGTATTTTATTTGTAATTTTTATACATTAAATAATTTAATTTATTTACGACACAACGATGATGCAGTAATTATCTTATTAATGAAATATTGACATAATTGATGTTATAAATACCCAAATAAATATAATTTGAGACTTTTTATGAATTCCACTAATTTTATAGGTTAATATGAAATGTTAGTATTGATTTAATTAACTTTGTTAGAACTTATCATTCTGTTATGATTTTCACAATAATCAATTACTAAATAATGTTAAAATTGACATAAAATAGTTTTTAAAACAAATATTATATTATTAATTGTAATTTTATTCCAAAAAATCTAAGGTTCGGCCAAATGACTTAGATAAGGTTATATATATTAATAATAAACAACTTGGGGTTCCTTTGTCTTGATATAGTAAGTTTATTAACCTTATAGTATAAGAATACAAGAAGACACGGTAAAAGTAAAATTATTTAACTTAATGTTAAATATAAATGATAAGGTTAAAATAGGAACCTAAACTTGTCTAAATTCTATTGTATGAGAGGATTTAGACCCATCCCCACCTTATCCTCGAAATAAATCAATTTGGAGCAATTTAAAACCGAACTTGACTTTATAGTAAAATAATATTTTTTGTTATTCCAAAGGTGCCCCTCTCCTCCCTTATAAAAGGGCACCTCCTCCCTCTCTTCCTCACACCACTTTGAGCCTTCAAGATCGGCCAACCCCTGCCATTTTCTCCTCTCAACTTCCCTAGAGACATCCTAGAGGTCCTGGTCTTCTTCAAAGACCAATTTTAGTGCCCTAAAAGGAGGTCTCAAAGAAGCACTTCAAAGAAGAGGTAATATCCATTACCGATCCTTTCCAATTTATTTCTTCTTCAACTTCTTATTATTTAGTTGTTTCATTATGAAGTAATAACATCAGTATCACTCATATACTGATATGTTATTATAAGTATTAAACAACCCTATTTAACCATATATCCATCCTATGGAAAATGAAATCACCGCGCGTGCGTACGTACGGAATACCGTCTCCACGCCGTAGTGTAATTGATTTTCCACCACCACCTTACTTGGATGGGTATAATGGTGCAAATAATGACTATATATGACTATTATAAAGTGATATTGATTCTGAAATAGTATACATACACTCCAATACAATTCCACGATCATAGGAATGATATCATCACTCGTGCGTACGTACGGAATACCGTCTCCACGATGTGATGCGACTCGTTCTACATGATCTTCATTTCATAATGATTATATAAATGAATTGAATGAATGAATATGATATATATTACACTAATACCATTCTGGAAATGAGGTATCTATAACCTAAAGAGAAGAATAAGAATTTATTCGACAAAACACGCATAAGAACAAAAAGTTATAAACACCCGAATAACAAGTAGCAATGAAATATTACTACTAAGAAGCTAAGAATATGACCATATATGATATCATAAAAATAAGTATGATTCTGGAATAAGTCAATAACATTATTTAAATCATTATACAGGAGGTTCAGACACTTACAAAGCAAGTCAGACCTAAGGTAAGGGAAATATCACAATCTCATTTTTATCCGAGATTGTTTATACTTTGGCATTTACTGGGGTGTATTTTATCATCCACATCCATGTTTCCTCAATATGTAATATTTATATCCTTTTACAATATTTTATATCCAATTTTACCCTTCTATGAGTTTTTAATAAAAGATATGAAAGGAATCTTTTATCGTTTTCCGTACGAGGTACTTTTTGACTTTTCTGACAAAAGTACGAGAAGAATGTTTTTTTTAACTTATACGGAATGAATGGATTTTTAAAACATTATTTCCAAGAAGCTTCCTTTACAATTTTTCAAGTTTATTTTTATTCAACTTCTTTTAGTTTAGAATTGTAAGACATGTTAAGAAAGGAAAAGTGTTTTTGAAGTAGAAAGGATATTTTTCTCAAGAATGGAGTTCAAGTGTTTTATCATAATTATTTTCCATCTAAGATAATAAAAGGGTTCTGTTTTTATCCCTATTATTACATGGATTTTATTATGTTGTGATGGAAATATTTTTATGAATTCCTTTATCCTATATGAATTGTTTTATGATGTCATGATGTTTAAGATTCCCATTTTTATTACATGGGTTATGCAATGATGTATGATTTATGATTTTGTGGCACACATAAGAATGGTATCATTATGAGATGGGTGGGACCTATATCTCCCTCCAATGCATTGGGTAAAGATTTTATATATCATGAGATAGACATGGCTGGAATTGTAGGTTATACCGGTTCAGTGAAACAGAACTGAAACGAGGGTGACTCAGTTCAGAAATGGACTTTGTCCACTAAGATAGTCTTGGAAATGAGTCTTGACTAATAAGAAATGATTCTCTATGATTATGTGTGTATGCCACAAAGTTTCATGTTTTAAGTTATGATTATTAGGATTACATTTCACTTCTATGATTTATCCCATGTTATGATATTATGATCTCTTTTGCAGGATAAGATTTCCAAAAGTTATGTTCTTATGTATATGATGTGACTGATATTTCTTTTGTTTACCCTTACTGAGTATTTGAGATCACCCTTTTGTATGTTTTATTTCCCCAGGTCAGGAAGAAGGTTATTAAGTAGAATATGTCAAAAAGGGACTCTAGATATGATGAAATAAATGGGAGGCAAAGTAGATGCTTTATGAACCAGTTGTTTATGTTTCCCAGTTTCTAAAGACACTATACCTATACGGTCCTTTCTTGGTTTTGTTATATGTTGTAATAAGTGTGATTCAATTCTGAAGTAATAACAATGTATGTAAAGTATGGGTCGTTATACGCGCGGCAGGAGAGCATGGCTTCACGGTGATGGCAGACGATGGATTCATGGCAGCGAAGTAGGAGGAGTAGTCGGCGGTAGCGGAGGAGGAGGAGGAGTCGATGGCAGGGTAAGGCTTCTGTAAGAGCTTGAGGCATGCGAAGGAAGGAGGAGACTGTTAGGGTTTATTTATAAAACTGGGGGAAGTATTTATCAGCGCTAGCTAAAAAAACATTAATAAAGGTATGTTTTATCAGCTCTTATAATGACAATAAATTATTTATATTTTTATATATAAATATTTTTTTATATATAAATATATATATATATATAATTATATGTATAATCAATATTTATTTATTTATTTATAATAATAAATATAAATACATATATATTTCTTTATATTTATAAATATAATAAATATATATTTATTTATAATTATATATTTATTTATAGTTATAAATTTATAATAAATATATTAATTATATTTATAATTATTTATAATTAATATCTTTATTATAATTTTATAATTATTTAATAACTATAAATTTATATATATTTATTTATAGTTATAATCATATATATATATATATATATATATATTTCAATAAATATAAAATTATAAAAAATGTATCTATCACATTTATAATTTTATAAATATATATAATTAATATATTTATTATAATTCTTTAATTATTTAAATAAATATGTATTATTTATAATTCTAATTATAAATATTTTTATATATTTATAAATATATTTATTTAATTATATATATTTATTTAATAAATATATTTATTATAATTTTATAATTAGTTAAATATAAATTTAAATTTATTTAAATAATTGTGAAACACTTATGAAATAAATATATATTTATTATAAATATATATTTATTACATATATATTTTAATTATAATCATAAATATAAATAAATTTATATATATATTTCTAAATTCTTATGAAATTAAAATAAATATATTAATTATATATAGTTATAAATATAAATAAATAAATAAATATTTCAATAATTAAAAAATTAAAATAAATATATTAATTATATTTTTTTATAATTTAATGATTATTTAAATAGATATATATTTTTATTTAAATAATTATAAAATTATAATAAATATATTTATTATATTTATAATTATAATTATAAATAGATGTATATTTATTTATAGTCCTAAATATATATATATATTTAAATAATAATGAAACTAAAATAAATATATTAATTATAATTTTATAATTATTTAAATATAAATATTTATTTATTTAAATAATTGTGGAATTATAAAAAATATATATAATGAATATATTCATTTTAATTTCATAAGTATTTAAATATATATATATATATTCACAACTATAAATAAATATATTATTCATAATTATACTTATAAATATAATAAATATATTTATTATAATTTTATAATTGTTTACAAATATATTATTTATACTTATAAATATAAATATTTGTATATATGTATAAATATTTGTATATATATGTGTGTGTGTGTATTCATTAAAGACGTATATTTATTTAATTATATATAAATATATTTAATTATAATTATAATTATAATTAAATATATTTAAAAGGTATTCATATATAATTATAAGTATAATAAATATTTTTATCATTTAAAAAATTATTGTAATTTTATAACCATTTAAATATATATATATAGTTATATATATTTATAATTATAAATATATTTTAAAAAGTATTTATATATAAGTAAATATTTATAATTATAAATATAATAAATAAATTTATTATTTAAATATATTTATTCTGATTTTTAGTATTTATGAGAACATAATAGCTTCATGGGAACATGAATGAATCATATACACCAAGTAAAGTATAGATCATAAAAAAAGGGTATATATATGGCCAACATGAATAGTAATGAGGATGTAATGTATAAATGAACATTCATGATTAATACATAACATATATATGAATGTCAATTATATTCACGCATCAATTGACCAAATTCATTGGAAACATATATTTATTTAAATATATATATATATATATATTATAATTATAATTATAAATATACATATTTAATGTAATTATAAATATACATATTTAAAAATTATTCATCATCCTCAGACACATCCTCCAGCCAACCTGTATCGCACGCCGCCTTTGCTACATTGTAATTCTCCATGGATAGTTCTAGAGCTCGGGATTCCCACTGTATTTTTGATGACCAATATGATACAACCATGGCTTGTGGTGTAGTGACAAAGGGAGTTCAAAATGAAGGATTCAAGCTACACTATGGTATCACAATAATTTCATGGTATGTTGTATGCCGAAAAGTGAAAAAGGTGGTTACGGCTGTAGCAACCACGATATCTCATAGCCATGCAAGGTTGTTTACACAAAGGAACCTCTACACCTTAGGGTTGAAGTTATGTCGTTGAGGGTTGGAAATGAGTAGTAACCTCAAAAATAGAGGAAGATGTCCTCAGTCGTGGACTATCTGCAAGGAGAAGACCCATGCCGTAGGGTTTGGGTTTCCTGTAAAATTCAAATACCTAAACATTTCAGGATTTCAATAGTTCATGCATGCCTTGGGAAGTCTTAAATAGAAACAAAACATGGAGGACTTTCCTTTCTCCAAGGATCTTGGAAACACCCCCGCAAAGTAATGATCCAGATGAGTTTTAAAATGAGAAGGGTGATAGGGGAAACAGATATAAAATTTTTTTAACAGTACAGATCCAAAGACTTGGCCAAATATTCCCTCTCTCTTGGATAACGAAATATTGTATGAGAAAATGGAGGAAGAATAATTCAAATAGAATAAATGTCGGGAGCAGAAGTTTTCAAATTTCAAAGATAGATATGTTGCTGCTAATAAATAAAATAATACACTGATGTGAAAAAAAGGTAAAACTAGATAACCAAGAGAAAAATTATACAGACCCAGAGGGAGGTTCCACTGCTAATGTAGGAGGCTAATTGGGATATCTAAACCTGACATCTAAAGCAAGAGTGTAGGAATATGGGAATCATCAACCATGAGGATGCTTAATTAGGATTTCCATTTTTCTTCTATTTTTTCATTTCAATGTTTAATTATGAATGCATATGTCAGTGCGAAATTAATAGTCATGTGTTTCCATTTTTGTGCATCATATTTATTTTAATACTAACATTCTATTCCTTTTCCTTGAATAGACAATTTATTCATATTAATTGAGTGATTGATCATGAATAACTTAGTATTCAAGGGAGAGGTGAGTTGATAAAAAATATGAGTACCACTATTTTAATTAATATCACATTGAATTAAATCTAATCATATCCTCAAAATGTACAATGAAGGTGTGGACATTTAGTGTATGAACCTCAATGTGATGAAGGGAAGTGGGAGAGCGAGTACTGACCTCAACTTCACCTTTTATTTTGAGATAATCCACCATGAATCTAATTAAGCTATAATAAACCTTGAGAGATGATCTATATAATTTAGATAGATGTAGTAGAGGGTAAAAAGAAAAACTATTTACCCTAATAAATCTGATAGTTAATGAATTTATGAAAAACCCTCTTCAATATCAACTCACTTCGCTTCATCCTTATTTTCATTTTTTTGAGTGAGTCTAAACCAATCATTTAAAAAGTTTAAAAAATTTAGTTTCAGTTTAAATCATGACAAAATTATGAAACAATTGAAGCTTTTTAACCCTTTTCCTCATGGTATTGGCCCCATCATACCACTATTATAAATTATAGTTTCTAGTGTTTTTTGTGGCTATAAATTTGTATTTTGATATCTCTGAGATAACTAACAACACTCTTGGGTGACATCAAAATGGGTTCCATTATTGAGGAATAAGGAATTTATAAATTCAATAGTTAGACAAAAACTTTACATTCTGTTTTTATATTTTTTTGATTTTAGATTATGTTATTTTTAATTCTAATTTTAATTTATGCACTGTGAATTTTTGGTTTGTGGTCTCAAGAATAAGCATGAAGTTACACATCTGGTTGGTGATCCAATTATCGAGCCTCTCATAATGAATTAAAGAACTAAAGAGGACAACCCAACACCAAGTACAAGATCATTAAAGAAACCCATGTGAACCACAACTGCACACAAGTCTAGAAGAGTCACTCCTTGTCATAGAATTTCAGTTCAAAGAGGGACTATCACTCCTAGAGGGCATGAACAAAGTAGCTGAGGTACAAGAGGTAAGATCCAATCCTCAAGATAATTTTTAATTACTCATAAATAACACCCTTACACTTGTGGTCAAGGAGGAGAATAAAGAAAAAGAAGAATTCATACTAGAAGAATAATATAGGGAGGAGGGATTTTCTTAATTACGGTATAGAATGCTTGACATTCTAGAGGACTAAAATCTAAAACCTAATAAATAATAAGACCCTCCAACATCAATTGTGACACATCCCAAGGAATAAAAATAATACAAAGCATAAGGGTACTAGGTTTGGATATATTTTGATTTATTTATCTTATGATAATACCTGTCTAGATTTTGGTTACCCTCTCCCATTTTCAAATAACAGGAAGAGAAACCCTCCACTGCTAAAATAGGAGACAAAAAGGAGGAAGATCTTGGGGTTACTGACATTTGGAATGATATTTTGGAACTCATTGAAGAACAAACCCATGAAGATGAAGAAATGAGGGTGGCTACTATAATTTTAGAAACAATGAACACCAGAATAAAAAATAGTGGAATGGTACAAAGTTTAGACAACCCATGAACTTTTATTCCCAACATTGAGATTTTCCACTACTTGGTACCTTACTCAACAATAATAATATGATATTTTAGGGAGTAATATTAGAATATCTGCACTAGATTTTGAACAAAGACTCAATTGGTTCAATACATGATGGTTGGATCTATACCCGAATCCTATTACATGATTCAAGAGGCAAGGTCAATCTTAATGACCTTAATAAAAGTGGTTTTTGGGAGGTAACTCAAGTTTTTATCCCTTTTCATTCTTAGTTTAGTATATAATTTTTGATACAATGAACCCCCTCCCATCATTGATGAACCTTAAATACATGGTCCACTTTTTTCACTATTTTGAGTTTATTTATAGGTTTAAAAAGCATAATGATAGTGGAAAACAAGGGAAAAATAAAGCTTTAAATGTAATTGGAGTAAAATTTAAATTTCAGCATCCACTTGTGCTCCCCATTTTTTCATAATCTATTAAATCTTTAAAGAAAGAAAAATTCATTCCCATACTTTGATCTATGGTTTACTTTTTTATCAATGATGTTTATAATTTTTAGGAACCCCAAGATTCAATGTTTTAATTTTCATATTGATTACAATGAATGAGAAATATGGGAAATTGGATGAGTAGAGTGGAACATAGGAATTTGAAATTGAAAAATCATGGTTTCTCTTTATAGTCACATGTTGCTGAAATTTCCTCTCCATCCTTAATGGTTTGATTTTCATAAATTCATGTTGATTGATTTATTTGTTATGAAATATTCCATGAGTGATTGTCTTTAATTACATGATTTTATTCCCAAGAGTTTTATAAGACAATTTTTTCAATCTTTCTTAGTAAATTTCTTGAGAGAACTTGGGATATTTCAACTACTAGGATTTAATTTTGATCTTATTAAAATAATTATTGTGAAATTTCACTTAATATATGATTGAGTAATTTTTATTTGATTTATCCATTATCCTTGATACTTATCTAACATTAATACTATTCAATCCCTTAAATACCATAAATGGACATTGATATGAATATCCATAGTTCAATATGATTTATCCATTCATATCCTTACTCTAATGTTTTTTATGATGTTCAAAGTTCAAGTGTAGGGGAGAGAGATTTCATGGGAAAAGGGATATGATACTTTTAAGAAAAAAATTGGTTTCTCATTGGGTTTAGGAAACTTTCCATGCTATATTTCACTATTTTTCATTCTTACCCCTTTAAAAAAATATTGGTTGAGTTATGGAGGCTCAAAAATCTCTATAACTTGACCAATGATTTCATCATTTGGGATTGGGAGATGGATATGGGACTTCTCCTAGATCAGTTTTTGAAAATGTGAAAATTGAGATAGAAAGAAAAGGAAGAGGGTTAATACATTCATTATTTTCATTGATCATAGCCTTACTTAAGCTTGGGAAGTGTGGGACTTGTCAATTTTTAAAGGTAAAATGTCATTGGGTTTTCTTAGTTTATCAGGCTTAAAATTTAGAGTTTATCATCCTTTTTGAGAATTTTGTTTTATTCATCATTTACCTACTATAACTTAACCTCAGAATCATATGATCCAAAATTCAAAGTTCTCTTTATTTTTAGTAATATTTTTCTATACTAAGTATAGAAAGTAGATCATTTCAAAATTCATAAGTTTAGTTCATGTGCTCAATGTTATGAGGAAAACTCGCATATTCATTTTACCTTAAGTGATGACATAAGAAAAAAAATGGAGAGGTATATCACAAATTTTCATGTTAATAATGATGAATTAAAATAATTTATTGGAAGAGATGAAAAGTTTCATCACTTTTTCATGGGAATTTCAAATTCATTATGTCTAGTGAGGAGTTGAAATCATTTTCATATGTGGCCCTTGAAAATTCCTTTCACCCATTGATAGTTTTATTTGGTTATTGATTTTTAATTTTTAATATTGGTATAATGGGGATGTGCATTTTAATTCATAGTTGAAATACATGCTTGAGGAAAAGCATGGTTTAAGTGTGGGAGGACGGTCTCACTGGCATGAGGAGGTGCACAGAAGTGTAGGGGGTCCTTTGTCCCCTATATGACTTTTTAGGGTGCTAATGGAAAAAAATACCTTATTAAGTGGCTACCAACCGTAAGATATTTTTATGTGGGATATGCTCATCCTGGGTTACTATGCACTTAATTTGAAGTGATATTGTTTCACCCCAGCCCCACATCATTATCCTTGAAAACATCCTCCAGCCAACTTACATTGTACTCCACCTCCAATACGTTGTAATCCTCCATGGCCATTCGAAAAGAGCTTGGGATGCCCACTAGATATTCAATGACCACTACATTATTTCCATGTATTGTTCTATAGTGACAAAGGGAGCTTGAAAGAAAGGATTCAAGATGCAATGTGTCCTCACAGTTGTTTTATGGTTTACTGTAGGCTGGAAAGTAAAGAATCTAGTTGTGGTCATATCAACCATGCTATGTTGTAGCCATGAAAGGTTAGTTACATAAAGTAACCTCTACAATCTAGGGTTTAATCTATGTCATTCGGGGTTGTAAATGGGTAGTGCCCTAAAAATAGAGGAATATGTCCTTTTCCATGGATTGTCAGACTATACTATGAGCCACAAATTCCATGCATGGTTGCGTCATAAATAATTCCATAGGGTTTGGGTTTCCTTTAAAATTCAAATACCTGAACCTTTTTGGATTTAAATAGTTCATACGATCCTCAGGAATTATTAAACAAAAACAACATATGGGGGACTCAAATTTCTCCAAGGTTCTTAGAAACACTTCTACAAATTAAGGAGACAACCATGTTTTAAAATAAGAAGGGTTAGAGGAAAAAAAGATTTAATTTTTTTTAAGATTACAAATCCAAACTCTCGGAAAAACATTATCTCTCTCTTGGATAATGTAATATTGTCTGAGAAAAGGGAGGAATAATAATTCAAAGAGAATAAATAGAGGGATAATAAGCTTTAAAATTTCAAATACAGAGGTGATGCTGCTTATAAATAAAATAATTCACTACTATGAAAAAAGTAAAACCCAAAGAACTCGTAGTAGAATTCCACTAACCTGGAGGGAGGTTCCACTTCTAATGTAGGAGGATAAGTGGGAGATATCAACCTGAAATATGATGCGAGAGTGGAGGAAGATGGTCCTCATCAACCATGTGGAATATTAATTAGGATCTCCATTTTTTATTTTAGTTTTGATTTTCACTATGTAATTCTAAATGCATATGTTGGTATGAAAGTAATAGGCAGGTGTTTCCATTTTTCCATAGCACATTTATTTCAGAACTAACATTTTATTCCTTTTCCTAGAAGATACAATTTATTAATAATAATTTAGAGATTAATCATGAATAACTTGGTATTTGAGGGATATTTGAGTTGATAATAAGATGAGTACCATTGTTTTAATTAATATCACATTGAATTAAATCTAATCATATCCTCAAAATTTATAGAAAAAGTGATGAGATTTAGAGGATGAACCTCAATGTGATGAAGGGAAGTGGGAGAGAGAGAACTGACCTCAACTTCACCTTCCATTTTGAGATAATCTACCATGTATCTAATTACATTATAGGAAAACCTGAGAGAGGAGACAACTAATTTAGATAGATCTAGTAGTGACTGAAAAGAAAAACTAGTTACCCTAAGAAATCTCATGGTTAATGAATTTATGAAAAACAATCTTCAATATCAACTCACTTTACTCCATCCTTATTATCCTTCATTTAGTCAGTCCAAACCAATCACTCAAATAGTTTAGTAAATTTTGTTTTAGTTTAAATAATGAAAAAACATCAAAACTATTAAAGCTTTATAACCCTTTTCCTTATGGGATCGACCCTGTATTACCACTATTATATGTTATAGTAGTTAGTGTAATTGGGTGAATATAAATTTATATTTGGAGATCCTTGAGAGAACTAATGATTCTCTTAGGTGACGTCACAAGCCCATTGAGGGGGATCTCATGAACTAGACTCTATATTCATATCCATACCCACTATCACATACTCTATTGAAGTGAGGCATACTTTGAGTCTAGGTCTGAGTCCATCGCATAGATTTATTCCTAGTTTAGAACCAATTCACTTAGAGAGGATCCAACCTCAATACCCCCTGAATGAGTTGGAACCAAACGAGCTAGTTCCCCTATGACTTCTTCCGAATGAGGTACCAAAGTAATGAAACCTTGAGTTCCCATGGACTAAGGAAAGAGTTTTAAAATCAACATATAGAATATGTCATTAAAAAGGAATGAGAGAAGACCAAATAATAGAAGGTTTGGATATCCACCTTCATTAGCTAAAGAGTTAACCTATTCAACCACCACCACCTCATTAAAGGGTTTAGAAAAAGAAAATTCTCATGAAATTACATGCATGAGACTTCAAGACACTGGGTCCACCTCTGAAGGAACTACACTTTTTGGTGTTTTTTCATGGGTCAAATAGAATCTCTAGCCCAATCACATCCTAAACATCAATGTGGAGGGCTACCTATGGAAACTAATATTAATGAGCACAACTAAAAAATTAATTCTCAAAATAATTCACCTTCCTACAAAGATGAGATGAATGTGGGGACCTCTAATTCGGATTAATTGAATAGATTTTCAACATTCCTAAGGTCATATACTAGAGAAAAATAATCCCAAATGTTGGCTGACACATTCAAGTTAAGATTTGACTCTAGCTTCTTTTGAGAATCACTCGTTGCTATCTTAGTGGAGATCTTTTCTAGTGTTGTAGATCCAATAGGCACTTTATCAGCCAACATACTGAAAATTTTCAACCAAAACCTAATATCTGAGTAATCGAGTTGATCAGTATGGAATCATAAGGCAATATTGATATATAAAAATGCAAATATAATATTTACCTATTGGTCTTGGGTGGAGATGGAGATCCAACAACCTCTCCTACTCCCTCCTATGGATATCCTTGGAAGTCATATCTACTGGAGTATATTTTGGTGGAAACATAGATAAAACTCCTAGATTATCATATTCAACCACCGAGAGTTGTGCTATTAGGTTATGAGAATCATATTCTTCAACCATGTTTCCTAAGTGTTAGGGATGACTAATGTTATTACGACTGAATATTCAGAAGGTATCACTACTATAAATTTGGCCTATGACCATGACTATATCCATGAGAAAAAAATTCCCATGTTCATAGGGGTTTATATCCATGGTCGGATCCGACCTTGGCTATAGGGTTCCTGAGGAACCTTACAAAAATAGTTGGAACCCGACTATGGTTGTAGGACTTTCCCGCATTGGCATAGGAAAAAAATTCATACAGGAAGGGAACAGGAAAGGTTTGAGACCACAATTAGGTTCTATTTATGGTTGTAAGTCTCCCTTATGAAATCTATATCCATGTTCAGGATCCAACTATGAAAATAGGGAGGTCGTGATACCTATATCCATGGTCGGATCCTGATCATGGATATAAGTCTTATTAATATTAGTATTAATTTCATAATAATCAGAAATATATTTATAATTTTTTTTTCATACATATAAATGTTGTATATGTATATAAATACTTTTTTAGTGGAGTGGTAAATTCTTGATGTTTACAGAGGGGAGATCTAGGTTCAAAATCATTTGGAGGAATTTTTCCAGCTTATCACCACCAGCATGGCACTCATGGACATCAGGTCTCATGGGTCCTAAGGATATATCCATAGGCATTTTCCATGGATAAATATTGGTTTTACATGTGTCTTATGGGTCTCAAGGTTATAGAAAAGGACATTTCCTATGGAAATAGTCATTTTAGCCTATGGAAATGGCCTCCATTTGCTTCTTGACTGTGTCTATAAGTTATATCCATGGTTAGAAGGTCTAATTCTATGGACATGACCCATGGAAATAACCAAATCTTATTGTAGTGTATCATGGACAATTAATCCCCTCTATATTCCTATAAAGATAAAAAATTGAATTAGTGGTGACATCAATTATATTATATTAAGTGAAAATGGGGACACATTTTACCACTTCCTAGGAAGTTCCCTAACCATCATTTTTTTCATCACTGGAATCCCTACCTCCAGAATTCACTTATTATCACATCCTTATTCATCAACATCCTCACCACTACTTAACTCAAGTTATATCAGTCTAAGTACTTAGTTTGAGAAAAAATTTCCACCCTTGAGTATGTGAATTGTGATTTCGAGCTCTTGAATGTAAGATTCTACCTCTTCGAGATGATTATCGTAGAATATTTCTTAGGGGGAAGTTACTTTCCTGAACTCCATCAAGAAAAATTCCTTTACTTAGAGTGTTTCCTAGATCTCTTGAAAAATGATGTACTCCTATCATAAATAAATTATCTCTAATATTCTAGGAATATAGCTTTAGTAGGGACACATGGTAAAAGAGATACTCCACCTACTAAGAGAGAAGAATCTAGATGCCTCACCCATTTTCCAAGAATCTAGGCCATCAGATTTTTTCTTGGTGTGATCCACTAATGAGTTCTTCTTGCCTCCATCAGCTTCACATACTCTTCATTTCCTTAATTCATTGGTGGACCCTTGAATTGAGGCACCAGATCATCCATCTACCCATCAATGTATGACTATATCCAAGACTCATCATATTAAATTGATAAATCAATGATGAAATTTATTGAAGAGAGGGTAACATGAACACTCATCTTCTTCTGTGTAAGTATCAACCAAAACTAGAGTTCCACCATGGGATGTCATTTAACTTGCATGATTTGAGGAAGAGTGAGACACTTCTTCTATACATGGTGGAATTATCGCTTGAATCGATAGATTTCATACCCTTCATAGATAGTCTCCCTATCAATCTTGGCCACTAAAATTCCATCTCCCAATGATATCAAGTTTTCACACTATTAGAATCTTCTAGTTTCATTATTAATAAGGATGCTAGTCAGGGTAGGATAAGATATGAATATGAATTAGTTGTAGTGGTTTATCATGTTTCAAATATTTCGGTCATCATGTAGGAGTGTCCTAACTCTACTTATACTCTAAAAAATATCCCAAACTGAGAATCTAAAATTATTTAGTCATTGATAAACACTTTACCTCCCATATGAGTTGTGATCCAAACCCATAATAGTTAGAAGGTCCAAAAGATTCTAAATAGAGACTTCCCCTATAGATAAGTCCCAAATTCTAGTAAAAATTGTCTAACATCGACACAACCAAGTTGATTCACTCGCCGCTTTCCAGCTGAGATGCTATCATGAAAGTCCTGATCCTTACCTCAGTGTATGACTCATGCATCTATAGAAGGCATCCACTAATAAAAATATCCAAAATTCCACTAGATAGACTGGTTAAATGACCATGGTGGTGACTTATAAACCCCTTCTAGTGTAACGAACTTCCTCTAATATTTCCTAGTAGATGCCCAAAATCCCACAGGTCTTATGGGTTGGTTAGATCTGAGGCCTCCTTTTCCATGGTTCTCGACTATTTGACATGATGAAAATAACATCTTAGATACTAAAGATGACATTAATTTGGGGGGAATATATCCTCACCCATAGCATTCCTTTCCATCTAACAAGCTCTCTTGTGAGTTTGTGGGGGGGCTCTTTTCACCACCCCATATAAAATCCTAAGGAATAAATTCACCACAAATATCTCCTAGGATTAGAGCCTCGCTAATCTTGTGTACATCCCATAAGTTTATCCCAAACCCTCCGTATATAAAGTGAAATGTGTTTGTGTTTGGTATTTATATAATGAAAATGTTTGGTATAACTTTCCTATTTTAGTAAGAGAATGAATACAATACCCATACTACTATTGGGGGAGAATCCCGACCTCAGGATAAAAACACTTGCAAAGTAACTTGTGAGAAACCTAATGAAATATAGAAGTGATATATAGTAGAATAAATAAATCATCATGCAAGTTTTTTAAAATGAAAAAAACCCTCCTTTCCGAGGATTAAAAAACCACCTAGAAACTCCGAGAAAATCCACTATGAATCAAAGAATACAAATAATTCAAGTAATATCCAAACTTGAATTGCAAATGGGAGAGCATAGAAAACCTGTGTGAAAACCACACCCAATACGCCTCTGCATTCTCTTTGATAAAAATCTCACCAACACCATGTATCAGAAGATCCATATGTGAAAACATGTCACCATTCTGTTGATGAAATGTCACCACCTCAGAGATCTTCATCTGAACATGTGTCAGCCTCGCACCATCTTGCGACACCTGAAGGATTTCTCTCTCTAATGATCTCTCCATCATGATGTACCATCAATATTTAATCGAGACATGTTTCTTGATCACCATACTTAATGATACTATCAATACATGGATCTTATCATTGATCATATTGCTACTACTTCACACCTATTTAATGCCGACGCACCACACATTCTACCACCGACACGGTAGCCCCCTTCTTTCTCTTAGTGGACTATGTCTTGATCAACTCTCTAACTATTCTCTACTATCTTATTCCCCTTTTATAGGATCCCATGTTCCACATATCTTGTTTTAAATGGAAATATTAAAATATATCTCAAAAAATATATCATGAGATATCTCATGTATCTCATGTCGGCAGATACACAGTGGAAGGATCTTGAGTTTCCAAAAAAATATCTTTAAATCTAAAAGATAGAATTGTGTGGGATGAACCCCAAAAATTTCCCCCTTTATCCCGTCAATGTAGATACTATCAAACATAATCAATTGGACCAAAAATATGTTGTTATCACACCAACCATAATCCTCTATAGAAAAATGATGATGCCCTTTTGCAGCTCTAACAGAAACCTAACGGTTCCCCCTATAAAAGAAATCCAAATATATAAGTCTTCGTCATATCTAAATCTGCACCGCCCTATAAAACAAGACTGAAACCAGAAATATCTATCTCCCCCATAATTGTGATTGCCACACAATCTATAATATATTTCTCAACATGCTTTCCAAATATTATTCTTCCTCACACACGCATCATCGATCCTCTTGAAAACTTCCAAAATTATCACCATAAATTGCAAGCCTAAACAATCAACTATGATACCACTTTTTGGGGGAGAATCTAAACCTTGGGATAAAAACACAAAAAAAATTTTAAATATAAAAAGTAGCAATGTGTGGGATAAACCCCAATAACTACTTCATATATCCCTATTTCCCTAAGCTATTTTATAAACTCTACATAGGTCTGGAGCACCCATAAGGTCCAACCCAAGTCTATTCCAAATATTCTTCTGGAAAAAAGATCACATCTCATAGAATATTCTAATCTATGGCCAGTAGTGATATTATTCAAAATGGATGAATAACTATGAACCTCAATCTATGGAATAAAATTTTCATCTTCTATGTTCTGAAAGGTATACCTGATAATATATCTTTCTACAAGTGAGCCTCCCTAATGATGCTTCCCACTACCAAAACATTCTCTTAGGCTAGTCCATGATGATGGTTTTTCCAACATCTCAAATAGTTCACTAGTTATGGTACATGTATGGGGGTATCACTCAATAGATCAAATCCATTTATGGATACACTTAATGGTATCAGATATTCCTGAAGGCTATATCCCATTATCTCCAAGAGTAATTGGTGTCTTGAATGGATTTTTGGATATTGATTAGATTCAACATTGTCAATAATATATATTATCCTCACAATGGAGACTCAAATAGATTATTCTTGAGTCATTTCTAAAAACAAGAAAAGATTTTATTATCTTAATAATCATATTGGATAAATTAGTAAAAAATTAAAAAATTATGGATTCTCGTATAGAAATTATGAAAAGTACATACTGTATATAGACATACAAAAGAGAATAATTCACATAAGTACTTCAAGAATATATAATTTATTATAAATATTATATGTATACCCAAACAGTATTATTTATATATATTTTTTTGCAATGATATTCATTCAAGAAAAGCACCATCTATATCTCACAAAAGAAGAAATTTTTCTACAATGAGGAGAAGCTTTGATAAAGCCATGAAGTATGGAATAGGGGCCCCACTTGACCTATATATAGGGGTGTGGAATCTTATATGAACCATGTAATCCTTATTTTGGATACTATATTCTCATAATTAAATCCTTTTCATTTCGATCAGATCCAATTTTGAGGTGGGGATTTGTAAATTCTTATAAAATAATAGATTTATAGTTTCAAGAAGATCGAAAGGAAAAATGAAAAAGGAAATTTTTCTATGAAAAAACCTAATAATTCATGGAGAAATCTAGTCTTTCATGAATAAATATAATTATTCATGGTAAAGAAATGCTTTATAGTAGTGTAAGGAGGAAATTTCATGGCCACAAGTAATCTTCATGGCCTAACATTGCTTTTTTATAGGGGATGCGGTGATCCTTTAAGGTCATGTAACCCTTGGAAACCATGAACATCCTATAAAACCACATATTCTAAGAAGATAATTAAAAATATATTCATATAAATAGCCTAACATGAACTTAAATAAAATAAAAAGATTTTAAGGAATTCATATACTTCAAGGAGATCTTTTCTTCTATGAAATACTATTATAGAGAAGAATTTCATCATTTGATAAGTGTTTCTTTTATATGATACTTAAAAGAAATATTAGTTAAATATTTATTTTAATCTAGATAGAAGACATTTAAAAAGATATTTTCAGTGATGTGCCTCCTACACAGAAACCACACAGGCCTCCCATATAAATTTCTTTATAAATTACTCCCATGAGATTCTTTCATAGAGGTACACTTACATAATGTTCTTTGTTAACAACAAAAATTTAAACACTAAATTTATAAAACCATATATACACTTGTAGGACCCCAATTTTATGAAAAATTTGTGGTTCTAAAGTATATATCAACCTATTTCCAATGGCCATAAACCATGAAAGATTTGACCCATGGTGGGTCACGTCATTAAGGAACTCTATTATTGGTAACTGGTCCTTCTTTATACCCCTTTTTTTATCAATTTGTCTACCTAGGTTTAATGAATCCAAATAACCTCATTAGTCTTTTTCATTGAGGTCAAAGCCCTGAAAAGGCCATCCTAGCGAGGCTTCCTCCCCGACCTCATCAGACACATGACTAGGTTGTTCACATTAGCATGAAACCCTAAAATCATGTACTACTTTGATAATGAATCTCCCCTGGTTTTACCTCCCTAACTAATAGGGACCTTGGGGAGTTTATAATCAGGTATTCCCTTGATAACGAGGGTCACTATTGTTAGGATATGGGTGAATCCTCACTTGGATCAAGATTCCTATCCTGCTTATCCCATGTCAAGCATCTTGTCAGCCCCAGTATCCAATGTGTCTCTTTGGTCCACTCAACAATCCATACATATATGGGCCTATGATCTGATATAATCCCCAAAACCTACCTTCACACGAGCCTATAATCCAATGTAATCCCCAAAACATACCTTCACCTAAGTCACCTTCTAATTTGAATGAAATTGTGTTGCTTATACACAATACCTAACCCTTCCTCATGGTTTTACATTCCCCATGAGTCCAGTCCACTTTCATTATCAAGTTATCAAAAATATAGAAATTTGAAATCCACACATGGACATTCTATTAGGTTTAAGCATCAATAATACATTCTCCTATTTAGTTAATAATTGATATGGTGGAATGGAAAGGTATCCTCATGCATAAGTCACACACTAACCATTTATAGGAACTTTCATCTAGTAGTCCTAGATAACTGAATTTAAATTACAAAGCATGCAGTCCACTTTGCATGATGTTAAATTGCTTGGAATAGATCCCAAATGCATGGCCTTAAAAGTTACTTCAATTATTCATGGATGTACAACCTTAAAAGGCACCACATTGGTCCCTATCAGATATCCATAAAAGGTATGATGTTTCCCATTGATTAGAACCAAACTATGTGGGTTTGGATTCTCTTAATGGGGATACATAGAAATCCCTTCTCATGGACCCTATTTGAACTCTACAACATCTACTGTCTCTCTAGATAGATATAAACTATAGATAAACCATTTGTGTGGATTTAATACATAGAATAATCACCCATAAAATAAAAATAGAAAAATTCTAGTACATACATATGTTTACATCAATGTATGGTTTTGATCGATCACTTACATGGAGGTAATCGGTATTAATACTATTACTGGTAAGGATTCACAAAAATGTATTAAATATTTAATAGAGTCTTAGAATAGGCATAAGAACCCCTTGATATATAATACAACCTCTCATATTCTCATATAATTTGCTACCTAAATTTTCAATGGTATTACCCAATGACCACCTACCTTTGGAAAGAAGGTCAATACTAACTCAAAACATAAGAGCATAAGGGTGCGTCAGAAACAAAAATATATTATATATTATAATCCATGATTGATAATTAAGCTCATGATATTACCTTAGGCCACTATATATCATAATTTATGATGGATAATCTATGACTATGATATCCTTTAGGCACCATGCTATCACTATTTATGGTATACCATGATGGCATGTGTAACATTATCCCAACCACACAACCATGTCATGTTTTATGATAGAGGGAAATAGTGGTATGTGTAACATAAACTCATTGCCTCTATAAAATCATATTCTATGATTGAAATCAATATCGATTAAGTGATACAATGATATATTTTATATTTGTGGATCGATTTTATGATCAACCATGAATGCTCATATCCTATGTTATGATACATCAAAACTGAAGAATTTATATTGAATCATATCTTATGGTATTACATATCATATAAAAATATCCTATCATAGACTGTAACATCCTATATAATAAGGTCATCCAAAGTTCAATTTTTATATCGTATTTGATTTTATCCAATATGAATTCAAAATATGTCCTTTTTTCTTCATTTTATAACATGATTTGGATAATCAAGAATCATGGTGAAACTTTGATACCACTCTTAGGTTTCTATGGATCGAATAACACATGTTCAATACAATGGAAGACATTAAGAACCATAAATTATAATAAAAACATATTATGGAAACCAAAACCATTTATAAACTATAAACAAACAACTCTATGTACCTTGTATCGATAATCCTCTACTACTGTTTGTAAACATTCATTTTGTAACACGGCCAGATATTCTGAATTATTATTTTTCAAATAAATTCATTTTTTTATTTCATTTTACACACAACACCATTCATATATTGTATTACACAAAACACTGATTTTATATTTAATTATATACAACACTGAGTGTAGCTTGCATTACAAGCAATACTGATTTTAAACGAAACATGACATACTATTAAAATATTATTATTTAATATTATAGTTATCACCTAAACATTGGAATTAAGGTTATGAATAGGATTAACTAAATTATGAAAATATATGTTTTATAAATTTATGTAAAATTATTTCATTTATGATCAATTAATTGTAAATAAAAAAAAACTATTTTAAAATAAAGGAAATATTTTTCTAATAAATTATTTTTATGCACAAAACATATTTTAACTCAATAAATTAAACAAATCACTTTTAGATAATGATTTTAAGGAAAAATATATTATATATTCAACAAAAAATTTAGTATTCATCTTATGTGTTTTCTATAAAAGACATAATAATTAACCAATTTTTTTCTTAAAAACTATATTTTTTCTAAAAAGAAGCCGCCTTTTGGGAACTTATTTTAAAATTAATTTTTGAAAATTTTAGAAAATATATTTTAAAAAATTAAATTAAATTTTGAAATCATCATGTAAAAATTATCTTGGATTGTTTGTAACACCCCGAGCTTCCACGATATGCTTCTCTTTCAATAATGCAATAGCTTGCATTGTACGCAAGTTCGAGATTTTAACACACAACGACCAATCAAAATGGTCATTATGAATAGTAATACCGACCTTTTGAAATTATATATATTTTATATTTCAAAATGGACTTCATTTTTTGATTCGAAATATCGAAATTAGCCTATGTTGAATTTTTGGTATTTTTCTGAGAACTTCAATTTTTTTATGAATAGTGAAAAATACTTAAAAACAACTTTTTAATAAAAATAATTTATATTGATAAATTATACTATTGAGTGGTTTTAAAGTGTAATTAGAATATATTTTTACCATTTTATCCAATGGTGGTCATTATAATTAATTTCACTTTGAAATTGGACATAAACAATTGTCAATCTTTTGATATATATTGTTTCTTGAAAACACGCTATTTGTTGTGACAGCGGGAATTAATTATAAAATTAATTAATGAAACTTATATGTTTGGAATTTTGTAAAATAGACATCATTTTTGAATTTGGAATATCAATTATAGCTTAGGGTGAAATTTTGGCATTGTTCTGAAAAACTTCAATTTTTGATGAATAGTGAAACCACTAAGTGGTAGTTAAAAAACTGATTTTTCATTTAAATAAAACATTACCACTTCTGTGATTTGATTTTCAAAAATACGACATACATGGTTTTCATTAGGAAGTAAAATGTGGTTCAATGGGATTAAAATAATTTTTTGGTGAATAGTAACTTTTAAGTTTAATTAATCGCGATTAAAGGTAATTAGTGAAATTTAAGGTAAAAATGGTATTATAAAAATATTAAATTACCTTTACACTTGTCCTACCCCTATTGGGTGAGTCATGTCCGACCAAGAAAATCCATGGGTCAACTTGGGTACCCCATGGAGCCACTTTGGTAGGAAAATGACATTAAAAACTTTTTATTTAATGTTAAAATAAAAATGTCACAAACATGAGTTGTTTTACTAAAACAATTTTTAAATGGGGTTATGCAAGTCATATTTTTGACTATAAATATTAATTATAAAGATAAAAATATTTCCTACATCATGATATTTTTTTTATAATTTTTATACATTAAATAAATTAAATTATTTATGACACCATGATGATGCAGCGATTACCTCATTAATTAATAATTTAAATAAAATGAAAAGATAATGTAAAATCTAAGATTTACACTTGTCAAAAACCTATTTTATGAGTATATTTCGAACCCTTATCACCTTATCCTTGAAATATATAAGTGTGGGACCTTTAGAATCCGAAAAATCATTTCATAATAAAGTAACATTTCAATCTTTCCAAGAGTGCCCCTTCTCTCCTCTTATAAAAGGCCCCCACCACTACCACCTTACTCACACATTCAAAGCCTTTTTTCTCAGCCAAACTCTGCCCAAATACTCTCTCAAATTCCCTCCCTTACTCTTAGAAGCCTCACTTTGGGCAGAAGTCTTCCCAAGGAAGCCTTTGGTTCAAATCAAAAAGAGTTACCAGATTTTAAGGTAATGTCTTCTCTTATGTTATTTTGTTTTATTTTGCTTCTCCAACCCCCTAAAATATTTTAATTCATTTCTTTTGTAACAACACCAGTATCCTAAATATACTAGGATGTTTTTATAAGAAGTATTCGAGCTACACTTACACACACATACATCTAATGGTTAAAGAACATAGTGTTTCTGTGGATGGTGAATTTCTGCCTCACGAAACGATGATTGTTCAACACTCATATAACACCTTCAAATGTGGCCATTAAGATGTCACTATATTTATATAAAATATATAATATGTTTATGTTTTACTTAAGCTTTTTTATTTTTCATTTATGGCATACCTTTATGGTTTCCATTATGGGTTAACGCGATATTTTCATTTTAGGAAGTGCGGACTACCGCCCCCTGAAAGTGATTTGAATCGTTAATGCCATATGTGGGATGTATAAAGGATGGAGTAAATGGTATTATACATTATATTATACTGGAATTATAGTATACCTTTATATAATTATAATTTCATTCCATTAAATATGAAATATAAATGAAAGTAGCATTCATGCGTACGTACGGCTTACCGTCTCCATGAACGGTGCATTTCATTTCTTACCTCTAAATGTTATGTAATATTATAAATGAATGTATATACTGGATATATATGATGTATATGATATATACATCGTGAATATAATTATGGATATAATGGATATATTACCACATGAACAAAGTGTAATTATAAGAAGTTTATTTTTTGACTCAAGTACCTAAGATCGACAAAACGACCGTTATAAACTTAAATAATTACATAATGTTCATGACATGGTAATAAGTGATATAAAAGGAATAATGAAATTGAAAAAGGTTATTAAGAAGGTAGATATTAACTCTAGTTTATTATTCAGGATGTTAAAGAGCGGTCGAGTCAAGTCGGACACGAGGTAAGGGAATTTCTTAACCCAATTTCCATTCTTTGGGTTAATCTCCTACTTTCAAATTATTTCATGATATTATTATGTCATATCTTGTATTTGTACTCTCTTTATGTGTAATTACAGTTAATACACATAATAGATCTATTTTATTTTCAAAATGATCTTTATAATGACTTCGTCTCAATCTCCTTTCATTGAGGCATATTTGGTTTTATACACAACTTTCTTTTATACGGTGTATAAACCCCTTTGACTTTTACAAAAGGAATATTTTTTATACGAAGCCTTTTATTAAACGAAAAAAAGGAATGTTTTTCTTGCCGTATGTATGCAGCGACAACGACTTCTCCGCCACCGTGACCATTATTTGAGTTTCGTCTTCCTCTACAAGCCATAACTTTTTTTTTAATAAAAAATAAATACAAAGTTTTAATTTTCCTTTATTTTGGTATTGAAAATGGTTTTGAAAGTGTTTTTATTATATCAATGTGTTGTATTGATATCTTGTGATTGAAATGTGGAAATGTTATGTTTCCTTTATGCATGTTTTATGTGATACGAATATGTTATGGTTTATGATATGTTTAAACCTATTCATATGAGGAATGCATTGGACTTAATAAGTGACGGGTGGAGCCCGCTATAGCTCCTCAATGCATCGGTAGGTCTCATGAGACAAACTAGTGTCTTGGCACGAGGCCTTGACAAAATCTTATTTGTGGTCTTGGCACGAGGCCTTGGCTACGTGGTTATGATAGTCTGGTATTATGAATTCCATCATTATAAAAGTGGTTATTGATATTGCATGTGATTATTCGACTAGTAGAATATGAATGTGAGTAAGTAAATGGAATTATTTAATTTTATTTTTGCCATATTATGCTGAAGTTAAAGTTTAAAAAGTATTTTGTTTTAGTTATACATTGCCTTAAATGTTAATGTTTATTTACGAAAGCTTCCGAAATATTGTTATCCTTACTGAGCATCTGAGCTCACCCCTTTCAATGTTTTAAAATTTTCCAGGATGTGAAGAAGTATTTTATGAATGACCTGCAGGGATTGTTAGAAGAGGATATGAGTGTGGACTATGGAGACTTTGTTATTGTAGTTTTTCACTTTATGATGTAATGTAACATTTATGAATGTATCTAGTGTTTTCAAGGCTACTAAACTAATCGGTCTTTCGAGACTTGGTCTTTTGTGATCATTCCAATGTTATGCAATAACGCACCGACTCTGGGTAACTGGGGTCGGGGCGTTACAGTTGGTATCAGAGGCATTTTAGTACTAACCTTGGAAGCTAGATTTAGATAAACTCTGATTAGAGCACATAGCCCAAAGATATATATTGAGGATTAGTATAGAAGAACTTCCTAGAATTTTGTTGTTGTAGAGATTTTGTGAGTTTTCCGAGCAATACATCCCTGTCTGGATATGAGCAGGTAGAGGCGGCTCTGGAACAAATGTACCTAGGGGTAAAACCCGAAAACACCTCTTTGAGCTAGACTCGAACGGGAACTGGTGCACGACAACGGGCCTTGCTGCACTCTTGGTTACGACACTACGGGGGGATATGCTTAGGATAATTCTCATTTTCTTTACAAACCACTATGAAGGTTTATGAGTATATACTTCCTCAAAGAAAACATTTTTATGGAATATATCCATAAATTGTTCAATTTATGTTAAGTATTTTACAAGTATGGAATTATGTATTTTGATTCAAAAACTAATCTAGTTTATGCCATTGTTTAGAAATGGCGCTTAGTGTAAGGAATGGAAACCGTATCAATGCATGCACTCCGTGTAGGGATTTCCCTCCTGCTCAAGATAATTATTGTGGATCTGTAGATACAACTGGTGTTGATCAACTTATTACCATACTGGGACAACTCACTCAGGTTATGAATAATAACCTTACTCATATGGAGCACCCTGATCCGCAATGTGGAGGATCAATGTTAGACCGCTTCATGAGGCAACAACCACCAAAATTTAATGGGGGTATAAATCCATTAGTATCTGAGAAATGGATAAACTCCTTAGAGAAAATATTCCATGCCTTGGGGAGTAGCGAAAGGGAGAAGGTTTTCATGGCAGTTTACCGCCTCACTGGAGATGCCGATCAGTAGTGGTCGCTGATTCAAAACACAAAGGAAGATGATGAAGTATCAAATATGGAATGGAGAGAGTTCAAATATCTTTTCTTAGAAAAATACTTTCCACATGACCATCGAGCAGATATGGAAAGGAAATTTCTGAGTCTGAGACAAAAGGAGGATGAAAATGTCGCAAAGTATGAGGCCAACTTTACAAGGTTAGCGAGACATGCTGCAGATTATATATGTAACCCAAGAAGTAAGATTGATCGTTTATTTGATGGGTTAAAACCGTTTCTCCATCGATCCTTAGTCTCACAATCTTTCTCGTCGTATAAAGATATTGTCTCATGTGCTATCAAGAAAGAAAAGGAATTCTCTAAATCTTATGACAATAAAGTAAAGCAAGAAAAGAAGAGAACGGTGGAACAAGAGACAGTTAAACGGAATAAGGGAAAGAAGGATTTTCCATTATGCGATAATTGTGGGAAGAATCACCCTGGTACTTTCCTGAAAGGAATGGGAGTTTGTTACAAATGTGGAGAAAAAGGTCACCAGGCTTGTGATTGCAAGGAAAAGAAAGAGGTTATCAATGTTAAATGCTACAACTGTAGAGAAATGGGGCATTATTCAAATTAATGTCCTAAGTGTCAGGGAAGCTTACCTCATAAAAGGCCAAGGGATCAAGGACAATCTTATGTTGTTACTACAGTTGAAGCGGAATAATTAATGTATTGGTGCTTTTGGACTCAAGGATTATATTCTGGTTATAAAAATAACGTGATATATATAAGGATTGTACTACCGTACTTGTTGTTATCATTAAGGTTTTAATATGATGAAGGAAATCATATTTTTAGTATGTGACAATAAGAGAAACTTTACTTTGTTTAGTGAATCTAATGTTACAATTGATTTTTGAATTTAAGGACCTTTTGGAGAAAGTCTGGACGAAGGTATTTTGGATAACTATAAAGGTTGGAATGGATTAAGTTGAACTTTGGATAGTATAGTTTAAGGTTAAAACATTTATGAAGATTATTTTTGGAATATTATAATACTATATTTTTAGGAAAAGGACAACCTGTAGGTTGGGGGATAACCCGTCGCGTCGGATAAAGCTGTAGGAATCGAACCCACAACCATAGTGCGACAGGCCTTTATTACCTACCACTAGCCTACAGGAATTCCCTGGTTATTACAAAATAGTTTTCCTAATCTAAATGGTACGTGTTAATGTTTTTAACCTTGTACGATTAAGATAAATATAATATTTTTGAGTTCTATTATCTTTTTGAGTAAAAGATGAGTTTGTGGTAGAAATTAGTTGACGGTTGAAACTCTACTTATCAAGAATAAATATATATATATATATATATACCTATCTCTTATTCTATGAATAAATTATTTATTAAACATTAGCAAAGGGATATTAACACAAAAAATGTGTTATCCTAATACCTTATGTCTTGTTGAACTGATAATATTTTAAATCAACATAGATTGAAGGCTTTGAGGACCTCAATTTTACACTTGTTTGTGATTGATGACCTCAATCACTCCCTACAAATATTTAAATTTTTCCTCCAATTATATGTCTCTAATTTCAACCAATTTTCTCCTTATTGAGATCATAATTTGGTGGTGAATTTTTCATTTCCCTTTCCCTCTTATTAAGGCTAAATTTTATTAACCTTATTTCCGATGTGGGTTTTCCACAAAGGTATTTTCTATTTTCAACCATTCATTTTAAAATAAAATTTTCAAATTGCGAGGATGCAATTTATTGAAGGAGGGGAGAATGTAACACCCCGAGCTTCCACGATACGCTTCTCTTTCAATAATGCAATAGCTTGCATTGTACGCAAGTTCGAGATTTTAACACACCGCGACCAATCAAAATGGTCATTATGAATAGTAATACCCACCTTTTGAAATTATATATATTTTATATTTCAAAATGGACTTCATTTTTGGATTCAAAATATCGAAATTAGCCTATGTTGAATTTTTGGTATTTTTCTGAGAACTTCAAATTTTTTATGAATAGTGAAAAATACTTAAAAATAACTTTTTAATCAAAATAATTTATAGTGATAAATTATACTATTGAGTGGTTTTAAAGTTTAATTAGAATATATTTTTACCAGTTTATCCAATGGTGGTCATTATAATTAATTTCACTTTGAAATTGGACATAAACAATTGTCAATCTTTTGATATATATTGTTTCTTGAAAACACGCTATTTGTTGTGACAGCGGGAATTAATTATAAAATTAATTAATGCAAATTATATGTTTGGAATTTTTTAAAATAGACATCATTTTTGAATTTGGAATATCAATTATATCTTAGGTTAAAATTTTGGCATTGTTCTGAAAAACTTCAATTTTTGATGAATAGTGAAACCACTAAGTGGTAGTTAAAAAATTAATTTTTCGTTTAAATGAAACATTACCACTTCTGTGATTTGATTTTCAAAAATCCAACATACATGGTTGTAATTAGGAAGTAAAATGTGTTTCAATGGGATTAAAATAATTTTTTGGTGAATAGTAAATTTTAAGTTTAATTAATCGCGATTAAAGGTAATTAGTGAAATTTAAGGTAAAAATGGTATTATAAAAATATGAAATGACCTTTACACTTGTCCTACCCCTATTGGGTGAGTCATGTCCGACCAAGAAAATCCATGGGTCAACTTGGGGACCCCATGGAGCAACTTTGGTAGGAAAATGACATTAAAAACTTTTTATTTAATGTTAAAATAAAAATGTCACAAACATGAGTTGTTTTACTAAAACAATTTTTAAATGGGGTTATGAAAGTCATATTTTTTACTATAAATATTAATTAGAAATATAAAAATATTTCCTACATCATGATATTTTTTTTATAATTTTTAGACATTAAATAAATTAAATTATTTATGACACCATATTGATGCAGTGATTACCTCATTAATTAACGATTTAAATAAAATGAAAAGATAATGTAACATCTAAGACTTAAACTTGTCAAAAACCTATTGGATGAGTAGATTTCGAATCCTTATCACCTTATCCCCGAAATATATAAGTGTGGGACCTTTAGAATCTGAAAAAGCATTTCATAATAAAGTAACATTTCAATCTTTCCAAGAGTGGCCCTTCTCTCCTCTTATAAAAGTCCCCCACCGCTACCACCTTACTCACACCTTCAAAGACTTTTTGATCAACCAAACTCTTCCCAAATACTCTCTCAACTTCCCTCCCTTACTCTTAGAAGCCTCAATTTGGGTATAAGTCTTTCCAAGTAATCCTTTGGCTCAAATCAAAAAGAGTTACCCGATTTTAAGGTAATGTCTTCTCTTATGTTATTTTGTTTTATTTTGTTTCTCCAACCCCCTAAAATATTTTTATTAATTTATTTTGTAAAAACACCAGTATAATAAATATACTAGGATGTTGTTATAATAAGGATCCGAGCTACTCTTACACACACATATATCTAATTGTTAAAGAACATACTGTTTCTGTGGATGGGGAATTTCTGCCTCACGAAACGATGATTGTTCAACACTCATATAACACCTTCAAAGGTGGCCATTAAGATGTCACTATATTTATATATGATATATAATATGTTTATGTTTTACTTAAGCTTCTGTATTTTTCATTTATTTCATACCTTTATGGTTTCCATTATGGGTTAACGCGATATTTTCATTTTAGGAAGTGCGGACTACCGCCCCCTCAAAGTGATTTGAATCGTTAATGCCATATGTGGGATGTATAAAGTATGGAGTAAATGGTATTATAAATTATATTATACTGGAATTATAGTATACCTTTATATAATTATAATTTCATTCCATTAAATATGAAATATAAATGAAAGTAGTGTTCATGCGTACGTACGGATTACCGTCTCCATGAACGGTGCATTTCATTTCTTACCTCTAAATGTTATGTAATATTATAAATGAATATATATACTGGATATATATTATGTATATGATATATACATCGTGAATATAATTATGGATATAATGGATATATTACCACATGAACAAAGTGTAATTATAAGAAGTTTATTTTTTGACTCAAGTACCTAAGATCGACAAAACGACCGTTATAAACTTAAATAATTACATAATGTTCATGACATGCTAATAAGTGATATAAAAGGAATAATGAACTTGAAAAAGGTTCTTAAGAAGGTATAGATTAACTCTAGTTTATTATTCAGGAGGTTAAAGAGCGGTCGAGTCAAGTCGGACATGAGGTAAGGGAATTTCTTAACCCAATTTCCATTCTTTGGGTTAATCTCATACTTTCAAATTATGTCATGATATTATTATTTCATATCTTGTATTTGTACTTTCTTTATGTTTACTTATAGTGAATACACATAATAGATCTATTTTATTTTCAAAATGATCTTTGTAAGGACTTCGTCTCAATCTCCTTTCATTGAGGCATATTTGGTTTTATACACAACTTTCTTTTATACGGTGTATAAACCCCTTTGACTTTTACAAAAGGAATCTTTTTTATACGAATCGTTTTACAAAATGACAAAAAGGAATGTTTTTCTTGCCGTACGTATGTGGTGACAACGACTTCTCCACCACCATGACCATTATTTGAGTTTCGGCTTCCTCTACAAGCCATAACTTTTTTTTTAAATAAAAAATAAATACAAAGTTTTAATTTTCCTTTATTTTGGTATTTAAAATGGTTTTTAAAGTGTTTTTATTATATCAATGTGTTGTTTTGATATCTTGTGATTGAAATGTGGAAATGTTATGTTTCCTTTATGCATGTTTTATGTGATACGAATATGTTATGGTTTATGATATGTTTAAACCTATTCATATGAGGAATGCATTGGACTTAATAAGTGACGGGTGGAGCCCGCTATAGCTCTTCGATGCATCGGTAGGTCTCATGAGACAAACTAGTGTCTTGGCACGAGGCCTTTACAAAATCTTATTTGTGGTCTTGGCACGAGGCCTTGGCTACGTGGTTATGATAGTCTGACATTATGCATTCCATCATTATAAAAGTGGTTATTGATATTGCATGTGATTATTCGACTAGTAGAATATCCATGTGAGTAAGTAAGTGGCATTATTTAATTTTATTTTTGCCATATTATGCTGAAGTTAAAGTTTAAAAAGGCTTTTGTTTTAGTTATATATTGCATTAAATGTTAATGTTTATTTACGAAAGCTTCCGCAATATTGTTATCCTTACTGAGCATCTGAGCTCACCCCTTTTAATGTTTTAATATTTTCTAGGATGTGAAGAAGTATTTTATGAATGATCTGCAGGGATTTTCAGAAGAGGATATGAGTGTGGACTATGGAGACTTTGTTATTGTATTTTTTCACTTTATGATGTAATATAACATTTATGAATGTATCTAGTGTTTCCAAGGCTACTAAACGAATCGGTCTTTCGAGACTTGATCTTTTGTTATCATTCCAATGTTATGCAATAACGCACTGACTTTGGGTAACTGGGGTCGGGGCGTTACATTATTTTTTTGATAATTTTCTGAAATGATAAATTTTTTGAGGAATAGTGATAATACTGGTTTTTATTAAGAATTTCCATTTATTTTAAATATTTTAAAAACTTAAAAATTATTTTAATATGGTTTGAAAAGTAAAATTAGTAAAATTATATATCTATTAATCCAATTTATGTCATTTTAATCAATTTAATATTGAATTTTTATATAAAAACTTTTTAAACTTTTGAATAATTTCTCTTTGGAAACCCGCTTTCTCATTGCGTATGTGGGGTTAATTTTAAATTAAAATTTTCCATCTATATGAATGGAATTTGAAAAAATGGATTAAATATTTTAAATAATCATAATTTATATTATCTAATAAGGTCAACTTAAATGTTTACCATAATTAATAGTAAGAACAGTAAAAATTATTTACTGTTGTTAAGATAAAAATGGGTTTACCAGGGGGCTTAAACTAAAAATATAATGGTTAAAAATGACCCCAAACTTTTCCAAAACCCATTTTATAAAAATATTTCGACCTTATATATTATATTTCAGATAATTTAATATTTTGTATCCTTTTTCATGTGAAAAATATGGGTACACATTTTTCTTTTCAAAAATAACAAGCGTGTCACTCACCTCGCTTATAAAAAGTCACCCCTTATCCTCTCATATTCACACCTCAAAATCCATTTGGTTAGGCCAATAAATATCCAAATAACTTAATTAATTCCATATTATCATACTATAAACATTATTTTGGTAAAAAAATCAACCTAAGAAGTCTTTTAGTGCAAATCAAAAGAAGTTGTTTGGAATATAGGCAAAGTCCCTAACCGAGCATTTTATTTTATTTCTCCATCCACCTCCTTAAATTATTATTAAAACATGATTATATAATAAATTCAGTATATTAAATATAATTATATGTTATTATATTAATTACATAACCTAAATCCTTCTTATCTTCCATCAAGTGGGTTACGAAATCATCATTCATGTGTACGACAGACTAGCACCTCAAGAACTGATGTTATTCATTTTACATCACCACCTCTCATGGATGGATATAATGATGGATTTAATGGTTATTTATGATATTTATGATATTATTATACTCATTTAATTATAATACCATATATACCTTCTTACCTACAAACCTGTTGGAAAACAATAACGTTTCTCGTGTGTACGAAGGACTACTGCCTCATGAACCATTGTGATGTGTTTTTAATTTTTTTACATGGATATTAATAAGGATATATTAAATTAATATATTTTATTTTTTCAAAATAATTATACTTATATAATTTTTATACAACATATACCTTATTACTCTCTATTCCATTGGGGATACGATAACATCGTTTGTGTGTATGGCGGACTACCGCCTTGCAAAGCCATGTGATTTTTTTTCACTAATGATTGTCATGGAAGATAATTAGGGTAAATTTAATAAATATATGAAATATATATGAAATAAAAATGATTCTATAATGGTAATATATTAGTTATATTTATTTTATTTCATATGTCGAGAAAATTGAAACATCGTTCATGCGTACGTACGGCCCACCGTATCCATGAACAATGTATTTCATTTTATATCTCGAAATTTTATGGATTAATATAAATACATATATAATGAATATATGTGATATTTATATCATGGTTAACATTCTAGAGATTATGGAATTATGATCAAAATAAACCTAAAATGTAATTTTAACAAGGAATTGTTAATAAAAGCGTAATAAAATTTTATAAGTAAATAATATATGATATGGTATATATAATAATGGTTCTATAATATATGTATAATAAAATTATATTTATTAAAAAATAGGTTTAGACGTGTATGATGGAAGTCAGGACTCAAGGTAATAAATTCCATCTCACTTTTTACTTCTATGAGACACATGTCATATTCACCACCTATTTATTTAATGTGGTGTATATACTACCCATGAATGTATCTTATTATGATTCTGATGAAAATTATTAGGCTATATATGTCCATTTTAGGATCTCTCTTTCATGTGGTTTAAAGTTCAAAATTTTCCAAAGTGGTTTGAGATTTTTGTCTCAATTTTTCTTCTTTAGGACATACATTATGTTATGAACCTATATTATTTTATGAGGTGCATATATAGCCCCTTAAATATTTAATATCATGAATTTATTTATTATTATGATATTATATGATTTATTTAATTTTATTCTTTCATGGGGTATTTTGATTCAATATTACCAAAGTGGTAATGGTTTAATGATACAATCTCATCGTTTATCATGATTGTTTATGATTATGCTTCCAATGATAAGATATTATGATCTATATCTCAATAAACTCATGAATTTTATTCTCTAATAGTTATTTCATTAGAATACATATTTTACATTCATTTTACTCTCTTTCTGTACTCAAAAGTTCAAAATAATGTTTTTAAGAAAAAACGTATTTATTTATCTCTTCGTTCAAAAACCATTTTTCATCTAAAACCATGTTTTCTAAAAAAAATTAAAAAATATATTTAAAATTATTCAAATTGTTTATTAAATTTATTTTTACAATTTTTTTAATTTTTACAAAAAAAACTGAAAGTAATTTTCATGTCTTTTTTCAAATAATGCCCATTTGGATTTTACCGAAAATGTGAAAGGAATATTTGTTTTAATGTGTACGGCATGAACATAATTTCCTTCCATCATGAACATTATTTTCTTTGAATATTCCTTTATAAATTTTCAAGTTTTTTTTCAAAGAAAAGTATTTTGAAAAAAATATATGTTTTAAAAAGTGTTTTCCAAAGTGGAAAGGATATTTTCCTAAAGAAATGTTTTAAATGATTTTAAAGCATTATTTATTAGTTTTAAAGGTTATTTTCGAAGAAAAGGATTTTTTAATTTTTTTATGTTTTAAAATGGTTTTTTTCAAAGTGGAAAGGATATTTTCCTCATGAAAGTTTTTAAATTATTTTTAAAGCTTCCTTTATAAGTTTCAAAGTTTATTTTCAAAGAAATGGATTTCCAAAATATTTTATGAATTTTTAGGTATTTTCAAAATGAAAAGGATATTTTACTCAAGAAATGTTTTAAATATTTATAAATCTTCATTTATAAGTTTCAAATTTTATTTTCAAATAAAATTATTTCCAAAATATTTTATGAATTTTTAGTAATTTTCAAAATAGAAAGGATATTTTCCTCAAGAAATTATTTAATGATTTTTAAAGATTCCTTTATAAGTTTCTAAGGTTATGATGATAAGATTTTATGAAACCCATTTCTATTCCATGGGTTATTCTATGATAAAATGGTTGTGAAACCCACTTATTTTTCCATAGGTTATGCTATGATGAAATGATGAAATGATTATGAAACCTATTTCTTTCCAAAGGTTATGCTATGATAAAATGTTTTTGAAACCCATTTCTTTTCTTGGTTTATGATGTGATGAATGTTTTGTGATATTGTGGTAGATATATATATTATTTTAATTATGTGATAGGTGGGACCTATATCTCCCTCAAATTTATTGGGTAAAGATTGATATCTCATGGGATAAATAGGACTAAAATGGGGATTGAACCCAATCTAGTAAGGGACTCTATACACTATGATAGTCTTAGGAGTATACCTTGAATACTATGATGGTTTGAGGAGTGAACTCATTCCACTGTGATAGTTTTGGAAATGATCCTTGACTACTATGGAAATGATTTTCTATACTTATGTGTACGCCACAATTACATGTCTTATGTCAATGTTATGCTCTCATGGCTCATTTTCTTTAATTTCTATATGATTCATGTCTTATGAACTGCCAATATTTATGCCATATATCATGATTTTGATCATTAATATGCAGTGTATAGTTTTCATATGTTATTTTCACATTCTCATACCCTTATTCTCATGTTATGTTTATATATTTTCCTTGTTTACTCTTACCGATCATCTGATCTCACCCTTTATTATGTTTACTTTCCCCAATTTATGATGATAGGTATTATGTGTGATATGTGTAAGAAGGTTTATAGATATGAGGAACTAAGTGGGAGACACTGAAGAACACTTATGAACCAGTTGTTTATGTTTCCATGTTTTCAAAGGAACTATACCTTTTTGATCCGCATGTGTGTGTTTGTGTAATGTAATGAATATTCATCTAAAATGTGTAATATATATTTATGATAAGATTGGTTTTCCATAATTGGTATTAGAGGATATTTTTAGTTAACATTTGGAAACTAGTATAATAAAACATTAGTGAGATCCCTAAGGATAAGTATAAGGATAAGTAAAATTATAGGAAAATGTCATCAGGTTTTGGTAAATTATAGAGATAGTGGTTTTTAAGAAATTACATCCCTATATTGATACTACAAGTGGATTTGGTTCTGTAATAGAGTTAACTATGGGTAATAACTCTAAAAACGGTGCATTGAGATGGACTCGATCATCACTTAGTGCATGCCAACGAGCCTTGCTGCACACCTGGTTTGATACTCCCAGGGGATATTCTTTAGAAATTCACAAACTCTTTACAAACCATCATGATGGATTTAAATAGATGTTGACTATGAATGAACTAGGATAATCCTAAGGAGTAATATATTAAAATGAAGGTGTGGTGATTTAGACATCCTATAAGTAATTTTTCATGATTATGTGGTTTTACACTATGAATATCATTACTCACACTATGATTTTTTGTTTTAGTAAATAGAGGGAACGAGAAGAAATTAGATTAACATTGAATGTGATAGAAAATGTATTAATGTGAAACCAAAAGGTATGGTGACTAGAGTAAAGGATATGGTGATTATACTTAATCAGTTATCATGATATATGATTATCAACGTAGACCTTAACTAACTCTCACACTAACCAAAGAAGAGAAGAATGGAGTTTGTTGAGAGTTAGGTTGGAAAATACTATAGAGGAAAGAAGATTAAGTTTCTTATATATTGATAATGTGGGAAGAATCACTCTATGGAATGTTTTAAAGGAATAATAATATGTTTTATGTGTGGAGAATAAGGGAATGGAGTAAGCAATTACTAAGGAAAAATGAAAAGTTCAGTTAATGAAATAGATGAGAATAATAGCTTCCTTAAGGAATCATAAATAGTCAAATGTTATAAATATAGAAAGTATGGGAATTATATGAATCGATGTCCTTGGGGGAAATCTTGTGAAGAGAATCAACAAGGTGGTACGAGTAATGATTATACTATGGATGATGAAGATACCATGAATGACATATAAAAGGAAAGAGGTATTAAGTAACAAGATGATGAAGCCTGGTTAATGTTTTAAGAATGAAGTAGAATGATTGAAGTGTTTATCTATCAGAATTCAAGAATTATGAAATATATAATAGTTGTTCAGTATAATTTTTTCTTTATATATTTTAAAGAATAAGTTGAATTTTACTGATGACCTAGAAAATTTATTTAATATCAAGGTTATATTTTATGGAAAACACATGATTATTGTAAGGTAACCCTTGATATATTCCTAATGTTGGTAAAATGGTGTTTAATTTGAATAAAGATATTATTGATATGGATAAAGTAAATTGGATAGTATTGGTGATATCATAACTTATAATTGATTTTTTGAAAAAGTGGTTTATGATATCATTGATAGAGTTTAAAATATTGTTAGATCTATGGAATATATTTAATAATATATGATTTTATTCAAGGAATGAGGAAGAATTCATTTTTTTCATTGAGGTTTTATGGTAATTCTAGTTATTACCAAGATTTAAGAGAATATATGACCAAGATATTCACATATTTGGCAGGCCGACATTAAGAGATAATTAATTGTGTTTGGAGGATTAATGTTAAGTTGATTTTGGGAAATTTAGTGAGCTTTATAAATTTTTAATTTTGGAAGGATCATAAGATTAACCATTTATGGAATGGTTTAAGTTGAACTTTGGATGAGGTTTTAGAGATTAATTCATTGCTTTGCTATATGAATATTTATTTATATTAAATAACTTTTTCTATAAATTTTTTTATGATGATAACTAGAGATAGAATGAATTACTTATCATTATGTTATGGATCTTGTGATATGTTAGTGCTTCAGGTATAACAAATTCATCTTCATTTCATAGAGTAAGTGATGAAGTGGAAATTGATCAAAGTATAACCAAAGGATGAGATCATGGTTATGAAATGGAATGAAATCAAGTAAGTATATATTATTGTAAAAAATTCCACAACTTTAGGAAATGGATCATGAAATAAAAATTTTCCCAATTACTATCATTTATGATAATATCTATAATGACCTGAACTGTTATAAGTAAAATTCCCCTTGTTTTTTAATTAAATTCCATATTATGTATTATTGTTATCGAAAAAACATGATCTTATTTGGTTTTATTATATCCTATTGGATTTAAAATACCATTAAGCATCGTTACTGTTGATAATATAGTTGTTAAACAGTGATCAAATTATTAGTTTAAATATAGGGTTTTAACAAATCCAATTGCTACAGAAAAATTAGGATTTTCCCTTAACTAAGACCAAGCTGAGATCTAACAAAGTAAGCATGATTGAAATCATTTACATGAGAAGTTCAATCTCATTGAGATCAATGCCCAAACTATATACGCTGAACCACCCCATGAAAGCCTCACCATCACACACCTTACCCTTAGGGTATTTTTTTGTGTATTAAAGGGATATGTATAAATACCATAGTAATGTGGATATGTATATTGTATTTTCAATAGAATAATGTTCATATTTTCTTCTTATCATTACTTTATAAATGATTTTTATTTTTATACAATAAAATACAAATTGTATTTTTGGGTAATATTTAAAGTCAATTAAGGAATTCATTTTAATGAATTAATTTATTTTTGAAATAAATAATATTTTAATAAAATATTATTATTAAATAATATTTATTAAATATAAATGATCGTATAATTTTTATGAAGTCAAATGTAATTTTTATAAGGGTTCAGAAACTGTTATTGTCAAAAAAACACAACATTTCTCAATAAATGGAGATTATTATTTTAAAAGTGAAAATGAATATAACTAGAAAATTATTCTTATAAAATTAATAATATTTTTGGAATCATAATTTCAAAATTATCTAATAGTGAAGTTTTCATAATTTTCTGAGATAGTCGATTTTTCAGGTAAAAATTAAAAACTGTATAAATATACGGTGTGTATTATAACATCATAATGACCCAAAAGTGTTGTAATAAATACTATAAAGTATATCCAAGAAAAAATATTTGTTTTACCTTTAAAATAATTTTATTTTAAGTTTATTTTATTTATTTTATAAATCCCTTATGAATCCTCTAAAACTTATAATATATTTTAAGTTTTTAAAATCATTCTGTTAAGAGTATGGATCACCTCCACATCACCAAGGGTACTATTTTAATAATTTAGGATCTTGTACTTATAAAATAATTAAAATAGCTGCTATTTGGTAGAAACCATGGGAAAAAAATGGTAATATTTGTGGTTTTGGTTATTTTTTTATAGATTCCAAAACCTAAGTTTGAGAAATGATAAATAATTCCCCACTCTTTTCCTATATAAACCAACCAAATATCCCATTTATCTTCACTCAAAATACTTGTATCATGTCCTTAATCTTCTATACCCTCCCTATAGTCCTCCAATGTTCCCCTAACCTCTCAAGAATCCCCTCCCAAGCATTTGGATTCACACTCCCAAGGTAAGGGATCCTCACCTTCTCTTCTTTATTCAAGTTCCTTTATTATCTTATACATTTTATTTCCAATTAATAATGTTGGGATGTGTCTTTACATGTCCCTATTACTACCCATTTTATTTAAAAATTACGAGATCCCTCTTTTTCTCTCATCAACCCATTTTATGAATTTTTAAGTGACGTCGTTATGTTACCAAAATTTCACCATGGTTTTCCATGCCAAAAAAATTGTGTAGTGAATACCATCCCATTTACTATCAAGGTTTTTCACCTTTATACACTCATAATTAGTTTCATTGGGACTTACATGTATATATTCCACACTCCTTTATCATGGAATAAAATATGATTATGAATAAATACATGTTGTGTGATATATGTGTCACACTTAAGAATGAGAATGAAATGAATGTGGCAGGTACACCCAAAATTATATAGTGCTCCAATACATTGGGTAATGTTTAGTCTCATGAGACGTCATGTTAGGATAATGATTAAAATTTATTCCTTTATGGGACTTTTTCCATCATGTTGTCTTGGAAGTTAGTCTTGACATATGTTTATGATTCAATGTTTTAAGTTGTTGCCACATTTTTTATGTTTCCTTTGTGATTTTAATGTTATATCATGTCTCATTGTTCATGTTAATTATTCTCACTCCTTTAATGTCCCATTGATATTCCTATTGTCTAAAATGTCACTACACCAAAATTGGATTTTAGAGGTTGTTTATTAAACCACCTCTAAACCTTTTATTTTTTTTCTAACACCTCACACTTCCCCCCTGCCCACCCATACACCCGACCCCCGTGACCCCCCCCCCCCCTCACCCCCCTGAATCCCTACTAGTCCTGAACCTCACTTACCCTTTCCAATGGTCCCAAACCTCTTCATCCCTCACTATGCCTTTCCTCCCCTCACCACTGGTCCCTACCCTCATCGCCCCTCACTGTCGGTCCCGACCCTCGCCCCCCATCCTCCCCTGACCCTCACCGCCCCTCACTATCAGTCCCGACCTAGCTGCTCGCCACCCCTCTCCGCTAGTCCCGACCTAGCACCTCACCTCCCCTGACCATTGGTATATTTTAAATTAATATTTTATGGGATTCAATTGCATTCATATATCAGGATTATGAATATAGGATCACATTGCATAATTTTCCTATTTTGTGTTATAAATTAGTCCATTGATTTATTGCATTGATTATACAATATATTAATGATATAATTTTATTTTTTGATCAAGTGAAATATTTTTTTCCATGATATTGTGATATATATTTGCATTACTTAGTTGAGAATGTGCATATTATTATTTGTGTGTGTGTGTTTGACTCTGACCAATTTGGAGGGATGGAGGATCTTGGTTAATACTAGGATGTATATATATTTGGTTTTGGGTATACTCCAAGGAGAACATTTGTGTGAACATATATAAAAATACATATCTATCCTAATTATTTCAGTTTTCTAAATTATTCCTTAAAATTTCAGATGATTCCTCCCTAAAGTAGGCTTATGGGACCAAAAGATAATATCAGTCAGGATACTCATATTATGGAGGATTCCAATGTTCCACTACTTGTTGTGTAGGATGGTGTAGCAGAGTAAGCTACTACACCATATCTAGTAGTGAAGGTAGAGGGACTGCCTTATTTTGAAGTCCTTTCACTTATTCTTTCCCAAGGTGGATGGTAATCATTGTCCCTGATTGACTTTTTCATATATTACATCTCCAACATCCACCATCCTTTCAAGGAATTGGTGCTTCGTATTATTTAGAGTAAAATACAGAATATATCTAATTAGTCATTCAATATTGATCCTCCTCAATTATTCTAGTTGAACTGTATTGGTTGAATATATCTTCTCTGAAAGAGTTTCAATTTCCTTAATTATAGAGTGAGAAAAGGATGTAGTCAAACATTTTTATTTCACTTTTTCGGAGTAACATTATATTGGTGGTACCTGGTACCGCATTATAGGTACTAGATTATTATAATTACTTTGATTTAATGAACTCATGTCATCATATTTAGAGAGGTTCATTTCTCAACTGAACTCCTCATTATCATGTCCCATGAAGTCATGATCATTCTCAACATAATTTTCAATGTTGGAATCAATGATGTTAATTAATTCATAATACACATCATTGATCATTTCCCAATCCTCATCAGAGTAGAAACGTTTCCCACATAATACCTGACCATTCACTATCTCTCTATTCACTACCACCAGCCACTGATAAGGTCAATGGTGTCTTCATCCAAACATGAAAACTAAATTAGGGAAATTAAATGAAATAAGATAAATAAAATCATATATATACATAAAAGAGAGAAAATTTGAATAGCACATCCTTTATTATCATCAATCCACTAATTCACTCAATGAAAAAAATTTACAAAATTTATCCATTAAATAAAAAACAGTATCATGATAGTAGTTTAACAGTTTTGAGAATCATGTTGGTCCTCTAATCAATTATTGACATTGGATTGTGATAATTTTTTCAATGATTTATTAAAATAATATTTTTATTAAAAATGGATTTCAACATGTGTTTTTCCTCTTGTGTTTCTTAATGGGTTTTAAATGAAAAATGTAACTCTTTTACAAATCATTTTCCTCAAAACTAGACTTTATGGATTTCAATTATCCTTTTTAAAATGATTCATTATTTACAATATGTATTTATATAGGAAATATTATTTAACATATTCATATTTTTTCAACTAGTATATATGAATCACTTTTACTATTTAGTAATAGTTATGTGTTTTAATATATTTTTAATAATTTGTAGGAACATTGTGATATATATGAATAAAAGTTGTATCACATTACCGAGGAACACACCTCAGTATGCTAAGGGTTTGGAGAAGTTTTTATATTTTTCAATTTCCAATCAATCCGTTGATGGTAGAATAAGATTTCCATGTCCTAAATGTAAATTCAGAAGATGGTTGAAGAGAGATGAAGTTTATGAACACTTGATATTTAAGAAATTACCTGCTCAATATTTGTGTTTTATTTGGCATGGAAAATTGAATGATACATAAAGGTTGAGAACCGATGTCACTCTACAGAATGATCTCCCAAATTCATCGACAATAGACAATGAAATGAAAAACCTTATAAATAATGAATTCAGTATTTCAAGACACCAACATCAACATCAAAACATATTATAACAACCAGATGAGGGTGCTACAAATAGAAATGTGACAAGTGATGTTTTTGATACTATAGGACCACCAGATCAAGATTGTAACATTTCATTGGATCCTACTCTTGATTCTATGGAGACTAATGTAAGAGAAAACTTCACTAAGAAGACAGATGTGTTTCATGGTTTAGTTGATGATGGAAATCAAGAGTTGTATATTGGATGTTTGAAATATTCAAAACATTATTTTCTGCTAAAGTTGTACTATATAAAATGGCTATGTGGAATTACAAATAAGGCAATGCCCATGATATTGGAATTGTTGCATGATGCATTTCCTAAACCAAAGATCCCTAAGTCTTTTTATGATATGAAAAAAATTGTTAACAAGCTTGCTCTGAATTATACAAAAATACATGTGTGTCTCAATGATTTTATGCTTTACTGGGGAGATGATTCAAGTAGATAGGATTGAAAAAAATGTTCTTCTTATAGATGGCAGTCTATGGGTGATGTTAGAAGTCTGAATCAACATACTACCATAAAGAAGAATAAAATGAAGAAACCTACAAAGGTTTTGTGTTACTTTCCTTTAAAGCCTTGATTGCAAATATTATTCATGTCATCGAAAACCACCAAACACATGAAGTGGCATTCTGTAGATAATAACAACGATGGGTTGATACGACATACAAGAGATTCAAAATCATGGAATACATTTGATTCATTAAATCTATATTTCTCGTATAATCTTATGAATGTTTGATTGGGATTGGTTGTCAATGGATTCAACCCATTTGGTACTTTGAGTACTAGTTAGAGCATTTGGCCAGTTGTTTTGATCCCTTATAATCTCCCTGCGTGGATCTGTATACAACAAACTTCTATCATTTCGATGATTATTCCTGGAAAAAATGCTTGTAAATGATATTGATGTATAATTTCAGCCTTTAATTGAATAATTACAATAGTTATGGAGAAATGATGTTGAGACATATGATGCATCTTCTAGAACAATGTTCAAAATGCAAGTTGCTCTAATTTGGACCAATAGTGACTTCCCTGGACTTGGGAATTTAGTTGGTTGGAACACTTACACAGGTTTGGATTTTCCAATTTGTAACTTTTATTTTTAGCCCAAATGGCTACCTCTCAGTAGAAAATGGTGCTTCTTGTGCTATCGAATGTTTCTTGATGCATATCACATATTTCGGTCAAACAAGACAAAATTAAATGGTTTCATTGATCATAGACCACCTACAAAGTTGTTAAATGGTTCTAAAATATTATCACAACTTGAAAATGTTGAAATAGAATTTGGGAATGCAAGTCATTTGAATGATAGTGGGAAATAATTTCGAAATTCATCATCCAGTGAAATCAAAACACAATAATGGAAGAAAAAAAGTATATTCTTCAAACTTTTGTATTGTGAAATTAATTTGTTGTGGCATAATATTGATGTGATGCATATTGAGAAGAATGTTTGAGAAAATTTGATCTTCACATTGCCTAATGATAATGGAAAGTTGAAGTATCATCTCAATGATCAAAAATATTTATAAGCAATGAAAGTAAAGTGTGATCTCTGGCCAGATGAAAATGGAAAGTATGCTCCGACAATTTTTTCAATGAAAAATAGGGATAAATATATATTCCTTAAAATTTTAAAACATGTGAAGGTATCTGATAGATATTCAAGTAACATTTCAAGTTATGTTGACTTAAAGAAACATAGGTTAAATGGATTGAAAATCCACGATTCACATATTTTGTTACAGTAGTTACTATCATTGGCATTGCGTACATTATTACCTAAAAAGGTTACAGCTGTTGTACTCTAATTCTGCACATTTTTTAAAAAACTATGTAATAAAAATCTATATCTATTTAATATTTACAACCTTCATGAGAGTTTTTTATTAACACTTTGTGCAATGGAGATGATATTTCCTCCTTCATTTTTTACTATCATGATGCATTTAACTATGCATTTGGTTAAGGAAACTAAATTAGGAGGCCCCGTACATTATCGATGGATGTATCCATTCAAGAGGTACTTTATTTATATGTTTTTCATTTTAGTAAACAATTATTGCCACTTCATTAAATACATAATTATGTTTTTTATTTTATTTCACAGATATCTTGGGTGTTTGAAATCATACGTGAAAAATAAATCTCAAAATGAAGGCTCTATTTTTGAAGGCTATTTGGAAGAGTAGTGTCTTACCTTTTATTCTAGATACTTGGATGATATTGAGATAAGATTAAATCAAGTTGAACATGTTTATGACACATCAAATCAATCTGAAATACATGGGAAATCAAAAATATTTCCAGCAATTGGCCGATCAGTTGGGAGGAGGTGAAATATTACACTAACAGAAATGGAATTATTACAGGCACATAGATATGTGCTGCTGAATAGTGAAATTACAGATCCATTTATTAAGGAGTTTAGGATACAAAAAAAGATACAGATGAGATGAAAAACACAAAATTAGAAAGATATAACAAAACCTGTTAATAAAGAGATTGTAGAATGGTTTGAATGACGTGTAAGTTCATAAATATTGAAATCAATACAGATATTATGTTGATACATATATTTTTTAAATCTAATAATGAATATTACTTTTTTTAGATCATTAATACTGATACTTGAGCAGATTTGTCAATATATTTGAAGTTTATTGCTTTAGGTCCTCTAAAACAAGCTAGAAATTTGAACGCTTACAATGTGAATGGCTTTAGATTCCATACAGTCGATCGGGAAGAGGGTTTTAAAACACGGAATAGTGTCATATTTATGTTTTCTGAAGTGGGATACTATGGAAAGTTGACTGATATTACTGAATTAAACTACCATAGGTAGTTTTCAGTTGTTTTATTCAAATGTAATTGGGTGGATATTATCAGGGATGTTAAAAGAGATTCCTTACAATTTACTTCTGTGAAATTCTCTCTTGATGGATGTTGGTGACCGTGAACTACATGATTCATATATCTTATCATCACAAGTGAAAATGGTATATTATGTGAAAGATGTCATGGATGAAGGGTGGAGTGTAGTTGCTCATGTAAAACAAAGAGACTTGTATGATATGGGTGATGAAGTGGAAGATTTTACCTCTTTCATTGAATCCCATCAATAGTAAGAAGAAAACTTATTTTTCCATCATGATATTAAAAATATTAGTCTTTAAAGGGTGGATTAAGTAGATGAAGTAATGATGGAGCAGGAAAATAACATGATTGAAAGAGAAAATTATTGTATGTGCAGTTATCCATTCATTTATCAACCAATTATGTCATTTTTTCATTCATTCATTATCATTTTTGTGTATATTTTGTTTGTTAATATTGTGCATCTGTTATCATTTCTATTTTTTCTGCATGAATTTTTTGAAATATGTGTTCTGAACTTAATTTTATTTGATTAAATGATAGGAATTCCAAGGAAGAAGCATTATAATGATTCCATTTGACTCTCAATCAATGTTCCATAAACCACACTGGTAAATGATGATCCATCTATCTCCCTCCCTATAGCATCTAAGACACCATCCGCTTTCCCCCTTGCACCATCTATCACACCCTCTATCAGTATCCCCTCAACAGCTCAATAGATTTCTTCCCATTCAGTAGCCTCAGCAGTGAGGGAGTAGGGTACCACTCCTAGTTCTTCATGGGGATATTTGAGGGTGACTATTATAGGTACAAATTTTAATATGAATAAAATTATTTCACTTTTTTATACTTCTAAGTGTTTTTTCATAAAATATGGAAACAATGCTACTAAAAAAAATATTAAAAGTTTATATGTATGGAATCTGACTGAACTAATGATAGTTGTCTCATTTGATTCATATGGGGTCCCTACGGATGATGCCATGGGATTACATGGCTAGATTCTAAGCCTGCCGGTGGTGGAGCTGGTGACACTTCCCATTATGTATGATGATTGGAGTTATATATAGCGACCCAAGCCCTTTACATAAAACATTCCATGATTTTAAGCATAATTAATCATCAGAGTACAAGCCAAGGATCGTTAAGTCTAGTGTCTTGGAAGACTAGGTACATATAACATAAAACATGGGGCTAAAAACACTTCATTATTTAATCTCAATAAAGAGCTTCTAACTTCCTTTGATCTCTTACATCTGCATAGGGTACCCTGGGGAACACATGAACAAATGGATGAGCTAAAAAGCCCAGTAAAGGAATGAACATAAGGATACATATCAAGCACATGAGTTAAGAGGCATTACATAATGATATCCAAAGCATGAAACTTATAAAATCATTTAATATAAGCATGGGATCTTATAAACCTGGAATCATATAAATGTTTAAAAATCATAAATCATATCTTTAGTGCGGTTTGAGGCTAACCGCCAATCCTATTTCCCATTTTAGTACAGGTCAAGGCTAATCGCCAATCCCATTTCACATCGCATCTCATGAGACTTAACCTTACCCAATGCATTGGAGCGCTATCTGGGAACACCCATCTCAACATATTCATGAATATTCTTACCACATAAATAATATTTCCACATAAATAATCATACATAATCAACCATACATAAACATAAGGGTACCCATGGAAAGAATTGGGTACCACAATCATGACATAAAACATATCCAATGGGCGTATCACGAAAGTGTCCACGAAAGGAAAATATTAGAACATACATGGACATTAATAGGTTAAAATAGGAATATAACATGGTAAGTTGTGTCAAATATAAGTGAAAACATATAAAAAAAATTATTTTATAAACATTAGCATTAAAACATTTTTGTGCGGTTTTAAGGAAAAAACTCTAGATCTTTTCAAATAGAAAAGAGGACATTATTTTATATAAAACCAGAATTTAACCAAGAAGGTTTTCATAATAAAAATACTTATTTTATAAATAAAATGGTGTTTTAAAACATAGGATAGAGTGTACTTGAAATTTGGGTAAAAATTTGGGAAGTCCCCTTAAAACAGGTTGGCTTATCGGAAAGTTCTAAGGAGGGAATCTTTCAAAATCATGTATATCCCTGAAAGAATGTGATGAAAGGGTATTTATATAATAATATTTTACAACTAAAAATAATTCATAAGACTCACATAAATAGATAATATAACACCATTTTTAAATAAAGATAAGGCAACCCGAAAGAACAAAGAAGATTCGGGTAGAATTCGTTACGATTTTATCGGCATGGTGTTGGGTGTGACCAAGAGGGATTGCTGATAGAGAAATGGGGTCTCTCATAACTTATAAATCCATAAGGAAGTATGGGGGAGGTTCTTAAACATACCCCATCATTTCCTAGTACACATATAAAGGCATAGTATAGAGGAAAATCTTGATTAAGAGAGAAAAAGAGAGGATCCCTTACCTTAAATCTGGTGGTGTTCTCCACTTGTTATTAATGACCTGAATAAAAAAATTAGTATTATTAATTCATAATTAAATAAACTCTTATATATTTAATTGATTTATTATAACCCTTTTTAGTTCATTCAAATCCTTTTTTATTAGTTATAAGGTTCAATTTCATTATTCAAGCTCGTTTGTTTACTTGGCTTTAAAAGATCGGTTCACTTATATTCAAGTTTGGATTATATGAAAGATGAAAGTGGTTGTCCATAATTGAAGTTACATTATTTAGTTCATATACATGATATTACATAGTTTTAATTTTAATTATTTTACTTAGAGTTATGTCGAATTATTATATATATAACCTTAGTGATAACCATTTTTGTTAATCGGTGGATTTGATTACAAAGAATATGTTTTTCATTATAACTTAATTCCATTTGTACCAAAAAATTACAGAACAAAAAATAGGATATATTAAATATATAATAATCTGGTTCAAACATAACACAAATGGTTTCACGACCAGAATTAAGGATAATAATATAAATTGATAAATCGTCGTCCTTGAATATGCTAAATTAACACATCTCAAACGGTGCTTTCATTTATTTCAAATAAAATGGTGGGGAAAGGGGAGAAGATAATGAAATATACCACTAGCATGAAGACATTAATGTAAAAGTATTTTACTGGATTTATCATACTATTATGGTGAACGGAGGTTAGGAAAGAAAATAAAAAAGAAAGGAACTTAAAAGAAAAGAAGAAATTTGGAAAGAGGAATTTACCTCTTGAGACTTCCTCCTTTGAGAACCTCTTAAGAGGAGAGGTTTTGGTATTTTGAAGAGGATGAGAGATCTTGGAAATGGGGGAGTACCTTGGGGATTGGTTTGGGAAGAATTTAGAGAAGTCTTGGATCTTTAGAGGAGTGGAGAGAATAGGGAGTGAAGGGGGGTTTTTATAGTGGAGGAGAGGAGGGATTTCATGATATTATAATCATTAATTTATTATTTTTTCCCCAAGACAAGAAATATTAAGTATTCCATGACCAAGAATAGTGATTTTATTATGTGATCCCGAACCAAGTGGGCTTACATCAGTGGAGCATCATCAATTACTCAATTAATCCATTATTTAGCGCATTTATTGTAAATTATCGGATTCTACTATTCATAAAAAATTTAAGTATTTCAGAAAAAACCCAAAAATTCACCCTAACAATTTTTCAACGTGTAGAATCCAAAAATGAAGTCCATTTTTCAAAAATAATTTTATAAATATGATTATTTTAATATTTAATTAAAATAATAATTTATTATCAAAACCAATTTTAAAACATTCATTAACTCATTCTAAAATATAGGTATATCGTACTTCCAACTTGAATATTATTTTTATACCACCATAGGTGAGGTTACTATTTATTAGGGTATATCACTATTCATAAGGGTATGTTACTATTCATTATGGTAGGTTACTATTCACCAAAAATTATTTTTGTTTTATTAGACTCCAAGAAACATCTTGAATACAACCGTGTATGCCATATTTTCAAAATTCCAAACACAGAAGTGAAAAAATTATGTTTAAAGGTCACTTATCACTTAGTAGTTCAATATTTTGTGCTTTCATGTGATTTTATGACATAAATATAAGAAGGAAATTTCTATTGAAAAACTTTGGGTCATTACATTCTTCCCCCCTTATGAAATTTCACCCTCAAAATTTCATTTTACATACTAAGCTGAAAAAAGTTACAGGTACCTTTCCTTCATTGCTTCCTCCAATTACAATGTTGATTCCTCAAAATTATGGTTCCTCCACAACACTTTGACAAGATGGGTTGTCTTGTTGCATAGAACCTTATCTCTCGGATCCAGAATCTTTACTGGTTGTTCCTCATAGGAGAGATCATCTTCCAGCTACACCACCTCTGAGCTTAGTACATGTGAGGGATCGAGTATGTACTTCCTCAAGAGTGATACATGGAAAACATCATGAAATCGATCCATATTCAGTGGAAGTGCAAGCCGATAGGCCACAGATCCTATGCGGTCAAGGATCTCAAATGGGCCAATATACATTGGGCTTAGCTTCCCTTTCTTCCCGAATCGCATGACTCTCTTCCATGGAGATATTCAAAGAAAGACTTTATCTCCAACGTCGAACTCCAAGTCCCTTCGATGGTTATCAGCATAGCTCTTTTTCCAACTTTGAGCAACTTTGATGTGTTTCTAGATGACTTGAACCTTCTCTATCATCTCTTGAACAAGATTGGGTCCAAGTAGGTTTCTTTCTCCAACTTCATCCCAACAGGTTGGAGTTCTATATCGCTTTCCATACAGAGCTTCATGTGGAGCCATCTGAATACTCGAGTGGAAGCTATTGTTGTATGAGAACTCAACCAATGGGAAATGTTGATCCCATCTACCTTTGAATTCTAGAGAGCAGGCTCTAAGCATATCTTCAAGTGTATGAATAGTTCTTTCAGACTGGCCATCATTTTGGGGGTGATAGGTCATGCTGAAATTTAATTCAGTACTCAAAGAATGGTAAAGGCTCCTCTAGAATTAGATGTGAACCTTGGATCACGATCAGAGACAATTTAGAGTGGAACATCATGCAGTCTCACCACTTCCTTCACATATAACTTTGCAAGTTGTTCCAGTGAGAGATCTTCCTGAATAGCAATGAAATGGGATGTCTTAGTGATTCATTCAACCACAACCCATATCACATTATTTCCCTTCGACATCTTCGGGAGACCCGTGACAAAGTCCATAGTAACATTTTTCCATTTCCACGTGGGTATAGGCAATGGCCGCATCATACCTTTGGACTTTTTCCGCTCAGCTTTAACTTGATGACATACCAAGCACCTTGATATATATTCTGCAATCTCCTTCTTCATGTTATCCCACCAGAAGTGTTCTCAGATATCACGGTACATTTTGGTACTCTCAGGATGGATAGAGAAGGTCGAGCTATGTGCATCATTCAATAGCTCCTTCTTTATCTTTGGATCAGATGGTACACATAGTCGTGTCCCAAATCTTAAAACTCCTTCCTCATCAATTTTGAAATCTAAGGATTTCCCATTTTTAACAGCTTCCACCCTTTTCTGAGTTTCAACATCCTTTCTTTGAGCAACCTTTATTTTCTCCAAGAGGGATGGTTGAGCAATCATTTGAGAAAGGATTTATGATGTTCCTACCTTAATGATTCCCATGTCCATCCTTTTCAAATCTAAGAAGATCGGATCCTTTTCAATTCTCATCATTGATAAAGATGCAGGATCCTTTCTACTTAGAGAATATGCCACCTTGTTTGCCTTATCGGGATGGTAGTGGATTGAGCAGTCATAATCTTTGATGAGCTCTATCCATATTCTCTAGCTCATATTAAGATCTTTCTATGTGAATATATATTTGAGACTCTTGTGGTCAGTATATATTTCACATTTTTTCCCATAAATATAATGTCACCATATTTTCAACGCAAAGATCATAGCCGCCAACCCCAGATCATGCATGGGATAGTTTTGCTCATGGATTTTCAACTACCTTGAGGAATAGGCTATCACTTTATCATTTTTCATTAGAACATAGCCTAATCCTTTCTTAGAAGCATCATTATACACCAAAAAGAGTTATCCACTTGAAGGGAGTGTGAGTACCGGCATAGTGATAAGCCTCCTTTTCAACTCCTTGAAACAGTCTTCACATTCCTATGTCCAAAAAAACTTTACTCCCTTCTATTTCAGCTTGGTCATTGGGTTTGACAATCATGAAAAGTTCTTCACGAATCGTCGATAATACCCAGCTAGACATAAAAATCTGTGGATCTCCGTTACAGAAGTTGGCCTTGGCCACTCTTCAATTTCCTTCGTCTTGGAAGGGTCCATTTATATCCCTTTCCTGGTGATAACATGCCCCAAGAATGATACTTACTCTATCCAGAACTCACATTTACAGTACTTTTCATACAACTTCTCCCTTCGTAAAGTCTTTAACACAATTTCCAAATGCTCCTCGTGTTCCTCCTTTATCTTGGAGTATATCAGAATATCATCAATAAAGACCACCACAAATTTGTCGAGGTAATCTCTAAAGACTCTATTCATTAAATCCATGAAAATTGTTGGAGCATTAGTGAGTCCGAAGGGAATCACTATGAACTCATAGTGTCCATACCTCATTCAAAAGGCAGTCTTGGGAATATCTTCCTTCCTCGCCTTTAGTTGGCGATATCGCGACTGAAGATCCACCTTAGAGAAATAACTGGCCCCACGAAGCTGATTGAAAAAGTCATTTATCCATGGAAGGGGATACTTGTTCTTTATAGTGATTTTATTGAGCTCATGATAATCAATGTAGAGTCTCATTGATCCATCCTTCTTCTTGATGAAGAGGACTGGAGCACCCCACGGTGAAGCACTCGGGCATATAAAACCCTTCTCCATATTCTCTTGTAACTGCTTCTTCAGCTATTCTAGCTCTACGGTGGCCATTCTGTAAGGTTTCTTTGAGATTGGTAGAGATCCAGGGATAAGTTCAATTGAGAAATCAACCTATCGTTCAGGGGGAAGACTAGGAAACTCTTCGGGGAATACATTCGTGTAATCCCTCATGATGGGCATGTCGTCAAGCATGATTCTCTCCTTTGTCTCAATCATTTGAGCTAGGTATGCATGATCATAAGGAAGAAATATCCAAACTTGAGATAAAGATTCTAAAGGAGACTTATCTTCCTCCTTGCACTTGTAAAGAATCGGAGGATGCTTCAGGATGTAAAGAGTAATCTCCCTTTCCCGGTAGTTGATGTTGGAATTGTACAAAGATAGCCAATCCATTCCCAAGATAGCGTCAAACTCCACTAAAGAAAGTATTAAAATATTTGTTGGGAGGTTCAGTCCACAAACATTAACTGGGGAGGAGTTATAAACCATGGATGCAATAATTTCCCCATTCGTTGTTCTCATAGATAAATTTTCCTCCAAATTTTGAGGTGGTGTTTGAATAGTTCTACTAAACTTTTAAGATATGAAAGAATGCATAGAACCAGAATAAAATAATATGTTCGCTATTCTTGAATAAATAACAAGACTACCTATCACCACATCGTTTTCCAGATCCACCTTAGCAGTATTGATAGCATAAGCCCTTCCTTGTTTCCTTGGAGGTTGTTTCTGATTTCCTCTGACAACCCTCGGCTTAGGGAAATTGTTCTCATAATGCCCAAGCTCCTTGTAGTTAAAACACTACACTGCAGGCCGAGTGTTGATCTAAACCTTCTGTTATTCTTCAACATTAGCAGGATTTTTCATATCCCTTCGGTAGTTCTTGTCCAGATAACCAAACTTTCCACATTTGAAGCAATTCCTAGTTCCCTTGAGACAGTCACCAAGATGCTTTTTCCCACAATTCTTACAAAGGGGAAAGTGAGGCTTCTTTCCATCATGGGATTTGTTTGATGAACCACCCATCTTTTTCTCTATTTTCCGCTTCTTGTCACTAGGACCATGAGACCACTGAGAGTCTCCAATCTCCATTTTAACCTTGAGGGCCCAATGGACAATCTCCTCATAGCTGTCGAAGTCTCGAATTTCCAACACTTTTATTAGACTCAGCTTTAGTCCGCTAAAGAAGCGATCCACCTTGCTTTCGGTGTTCATGACAAAGCCAGAGGCGTACCTTGAAAGCCTTGTAAAGTTTGCTTCATACACCCTGATGGAATCATATACCTTCTGCTTGAGTCTGAGGAACTCTCTTTCCATCTTGAGATGGAGGTTTCGAGGAAAATATTTGTTGAAAACATCCTCTTGAATTCCTCCTAATATATGGAATCAATTTCCTCTTGGGACTCCGTATTCTTGATCAGTGTCCACCAATGATCAGCTTCTCCATCAAAACGATAGACTTCCAGTACAACTTTCTCTTCTTCCGAGCACTGGAGGACAGAGAAAATCTTTTCAATGGAGTTAATACATTGTTCTACGAGTAGGGGATCAGAAGACCCGCTAAACATGGGAGGCCTTTTCCACGTGAAGGATTCTATGACAACTTTCTCTTTCCTTGGAGGAGGGGGACATTCCACCTGATTCAAGTTATTATTCATAACTCGAGCCAGCTGAGCATGTACTGCCATGAAGTTTTGAGCACCCGCTTCCATCACATCAGACATGTCATTAGGTGAATCATTACATTTCCTATCACATTGGTTGTTAGAACGTGTTCTTCTATTTCCTGCTATTAACTAATAAAAATAACGTATAATTAGAGGTCTTGAATAATTAGCTATTGAGCATAAAAAGGAAACATTGAACATTAAAGGATAAACTTATAAAGAAGAAGTAAATCCTAAATTTTGATTCCTTAGGTTTATATCGAGGTTATCCTCGGTCTATTTCTCAACTTATATTTTTATGGGCTTTTTTTGTCCCTTAATAATGGTTTGTACTAAGATCGTGAATCTACTGAAGCATATCCCTAGGGAGTGTCGTATCCAAGAGTGCAGAAAGGACCGTTATTGTGCACTAGTTCTTGTTCGAGTCTAGATCAAAGAGGTGTTTCGGGTTTTACCCCTAGATACATCTGTGCCAGAGCCGCCTCTACCTACTCGTATCCAGACAGGGATATATTTGCTTGATAAACCACTTACTCTATACTCACCAAAATTTAGGACTATTTTATTATACTTAGTCTCATCCTTAAGGTTATCACTAAGGTTCTCTATTCCTAATCTCAAAAAATAACTAGACCATCCTCTGATACCAACTATAGACACCCAAGCCTTTTACATAAAACATTTCATGATTTTAAGCATAATTAATCATCAGAGTACAAGCCAAAGATCATTAAGTCTAGTGTCTTGGAAGACTAGGTACATATAACATAAAACATGGGGCTAAAAAAACTTCTTTATTTAATATCCATAAAGAGCTTCTAACTTCCTTTGAGCTTTTACATCTGCATAGGGTACCCTGGGGAACACATGAACCAAGGGATGAGCTAAAAAGCCCAGTGAAGGAATGAACATAAGGATACATCTCAAGCACATGAGTTAGGATGCATGACATAATGATATACAAAGCATGAAACTTATAAAATCATTTAATATAAGCATGGGATATTATAATCATGGAATCATATAAATGTGGCAGAATCATAAATCATATCTTTAGTACGGGTCAAGGCTAACCGCCAACCCCGTTTCCTATTTTAGTACGGGTCAAGGTTAATCGCCAATCCTGTTTCACATCGCATATCATGAGACTTAACCTTACCCAATGGATTGGAGCGCTATCTGGGCGCACCCATCTCAACAAATTCATGAATATTCTTGCCACATAAATAATCATACATAATCAACCATATATAAATATAAGGGTACCCATGAAAAGAATTGGGTACCACAATCATGACATAAAACATATCCAATGGGCGTATCATGAAAGTGTCCATGAAAGGAAAAGATTAGAACATACATGGACATTCATAGGGTAAAATAGGCATATAACATGGCAAGTGGTGTCAAATATAAGTGAAAACATATAAAAAAATTATTTTAGAAACATTAGCATTAAAACATTTTTGTGCGGTTTTAAGGAAAAAACTCTAGAGCTTTTCAAATAGAAAAGAGGACATTATTTTACATAAAACCAGAATTGAACCAAGAATTTTTTCATAATAAAAATACTTATTTTATAAATACAATGGTTTTTTAAAACATAGGATAGAGTGAACTTGAAATTTGGGTAAAAATTTGGGAAGTCCCCTTAAAATAGGTTGGCTTATCGAAAAGTTCTAAGGAGGGAATCTTTCAAAATCATGTATATCCCAGAAAGAATGTGATAAAAGGGTATTTATATAAGAATATTTTAAAACTAACCATAATTCATAAGACTCAAATAAATAGATAATATAACACCATTTTGAAAGAAATATAAGGCAACCCGAAAGAACAAAGAAGGTTCGGGTAGAATTCATTATGATTTTATCGGCATGGTGTCGGGTGTGACCAAGAGGGATTGATGATAGAGAAATGGGGTCTCTCATCACTTATAAATATAGAAGGAAGTATGGGGGAGGTTCTTAAAAATACCCCATCATTTTCTAGTACACATATAAAGGCATAGTATAGAGGATAATCTTGATTAAGAGAGAAAAAGAGAGGATCCCTTACCTTAAATTTGGTGGTGTTCTCCACTTATTATTAATGACCTGAATAAACAAATTAGGATTATTAATTCATAAGTACATAACCTCTTATATATTTAATTGATTTATTATAAACCTTTTTATTTCATTCAAATCCTTTTTATTAGTTATAAGGTTCAATTTCATTATTCGAGCTCGTTTGTTTACTTGGCTTTAAAAGATCGGTTCACTTATATTCAAGTTTGGATTATATTCAAGATGAAAGTGGTTGTCTATAATTGAAGTTACGTTATTTAGTTTATATACATGAGATTACATAGTTTTAATTTTAATTATATTACTTAGAGTTATGTCTAATTATTATATATATAACCTTAGTGATAACCGTTTTTGTTAATCAGTGGATTTGATTACAAAGAATATGTTTTTCATTATAACTTAATTCCATTTGTACCAAAATATTACAGAACCCAAAATAGGATATATTACATATATAATAATCTAGTTCAACCATAACACAAATGGTTTCATGACCAGAATTAAATATAATAGTAGAAATTGATAAACCGCCGTCCTTGAATGTGCTAAATTAGCACATCTCAAATGGTGCTTTCAATTATTTCAAATAAAAGGGTGGGGAAAGTGGAGAAGATAATGAAATATACCACTAGAATGAAGAAATTACAGTATATTTATGTTACTGGATTTATCATACTATTATGGTGAGCGGAGGTGAGGAAAGAAAATAAAAAATAAAGGAACTTAAAAGAAAAGAAGAAATTTGGAAAGAGGAATTTACCTCTTGAGACTTCCTCCTTTGAGAACCTCTTAAGGGGAGAGGTTTTGGTATTTTGAGGAGGCTGAGAGATTTTGGACGTGGGGGAGGACCTTGGGGAGTGGTTTGGGCATAATTTAGAGAATTATTGGAGCTTGAGAGGAGTGGAGAGAAGAGGGAGTGAAGGGGGGGTTTTATAGTGGAGGAGAGGAGGGATTTCATGATATTATAATCATTAATTTATTATTTCTTCCCAATACAAGGAATAGTAATTATTACATGACCAAGAATAGTGATTTTATCATGTGATCCAGAACCAAGTGGGCTTACATCAGTATAGCATCATCGATGACTCAATTAATCCATTATTTAGCATTTATTGTAAATTATCAGATTCTACTATTCATCAAAAATTCAAGTATTTCAGAAAATTCCCAAAAATTCACCCCAACCATTTTTCGATGTGTAGAATCCAAAAATGAAGTCCATTTTTCAAAAATAATTTTTTAAATATGGTTATTTTAATATTTAATTAAAATAATAATTTATTATCAAAAATAATTTTAAAACATTCATTAACTCATTCTAAAATATAGGTATATCATACTTCCAACTTGAATATTATTTTTATACCACAATAGGTGAGGTTACTATTTATTAGGGTATATCACTATTCATAAGGGTATGTTAATATTCATTAGGGTAGGTTACTATTCACCAAAATTTATTTTTGTTTTATTATACTCCAAAAAACATCTTGAACAAAATCGTGTATGCTGGATTTTCAAAATTCCAAACACAGAAGTGACAAACTTATGTTTAAAGGTCACTTATCACTTAGTAGTTCATTATGTTGTGCTTTCATGTGATTTTATGACATAAATATAAGAAGGTAATTTCCATTGAAAAACTTTGGGTCATTATAGTATATGCCTTCATCTTCGAAAAATGAAGTTTTTGATTCACAAATAAAGGTAATTTTAATACATTATGGTGTAATTGAATTTAATTGTGTTATTAAATGATAATATTTTCAAAATGACTCTCTGTGTACAGATGTCTTTCCACTTTATCATTGTTGATATGTTAGCACAAATGTGTACATTGAAAATTTTGGGCAAGAAATAAAATGATTTTAAATAGAGATTATGGAATGAAGTCAATGACACTTCATTTAGTGACCAAAAAATGTTTGATAAGGTACTTAATGGTGTACCTAGAGAGAAATGTAAAGTTTTTATTGATAGGCATCGTGATGAGAAGCACATGGTATTTAAATATATATTATTATATTAATCTCATTTTACATTTATACATGTATATGAAAAGGAGATTACATTGCATGCATTACTCTTAAGTTACATTTTATTTATTCTGGGATCTTTTAAGGAAGAATGCATCGAGTCAGGCTAAGAAAATCATCCCTAACACTACGGGGTCAAAGAATTTTTCTAGAGTCCAATCGACTCTGGTAATCTTTTCATAAGTTTAAATATTTATTAAGCAATATTATCTATTTAATATATTAAATTTTTTATTTATCTTTGTTTAACATAGTCATAGATTTTAGGGCACCAAGCATCCCAAACAGAAGTGTGGTTGGATGTTCATAAAAAATCTTATGGGAGTTTTGTTAATAAGTCTGCCAAAGAAGTTGGGTACGAATCCATTTTTCATTATAATATCTTATTATCAGTTGTCACTGTGTTAATATATATTTATATAAATATGACTGGTATTTCATTTATAGGTAAAAATTAAAGAACTATAGGATTCTAATCCCACGCAGTCCTACTCAGTCTCCCAGGATGACCCAATTTGTAAAGTCCTTACGAAGGAGCATCCTGGTTGAGTGTGCAGGAAGGATTTGGGACCATTATCATCTGAGGTCTTTGGTAGGACATTGGGGATTGCATCTATATATACTCCTAGTTGTAGTCACTCCCTACCCCAAGATGCTGAGATCGAGTTTTTTTTAATGAAAAACACAATTCAGGAACAGGGGGCTCAGATATCTGCTATGCAGAAAGCATTGATTGATTTATATCAGGAGACAACTAGATCTATCCCTTGTGGTATTGTATCGATGATTGGTGGTGAGCAGGTAAATCACACATTTTAAAAATTATTTAGTTCACAAACATTTATTTTTTTTTTAAGTTTAAATATAAATATACAATATTATTTAATTTTCAATATAATTGTCTTATAGGTGCCGATAGAAGTAAGTAGAGGAGGAGATGGAGAGGGAACGAGCAGTGTTCATCATCAGATAATGATTAGTAGTGTTTTTTATGTTTTGAAAGAATATAGAAAGAGAGGGTTTGTTCATGTATCATGAGTGGCATAGAGTATTCACCTAACATTTTCATGACCTAAAATTTTCATGATTTCCCATGTTTGAAGAGGCTGAAAACCTTTTAGGGCTTCAGTGATAGTCATCCATTCATAGAAACACGGGATTGAATATGATTAAAATAAAAATCTTGAAATGGTATTCATGATATTTAGTGAAAACCATATTATCTTTTATTTTAACATCAGAAAACATCCTTTCCCTAATCTAGTATAATAATACCTAAGTGGAATTTATTTATTGTTGGAATCCCATAAGGTAAAGTTCAATCATTATGGTTATAAATTTTCTCCCTATTTTTAAATTTTCATGCATGATTTTTTTACTTCAAGCCTATACATGTGCATGTTTCTCATTCACATTGTCATTCCTTATAGCTTGTAGGCCCCATACCCCTTTCATCATTTATGTTCCATCATCCCCTTAAGCTACATCAGCTCGTTGTTTTACATCAATCACTTTATATTATCATTCAGGATGCATATCCTTATTCATTTTTTCCCTAAAATATTTCCATTACTTCCCATATTCCCATGGAATTTGATGATTTCACCCATTTAATATCTCCCCATGCCACCACCCTACTATTTCTACACCAAAAAGTATCATTCTAGCTATCACCGTGCAATCCAACCATTGACTCTCCCTTCAAAAATCCAAATTTTAAACCTGACTCCTACTTTATCTATTCAATTTTAGATCAAAGGTATATTATTGTTGATATGTTTAACTATTTTAAAATCTATTTATAGTTTTTTGGGTGTTAATTAGTGTTTTATTCTTCACTTATAATATTTTTTTATTATTCATGGTTTGTAAATGTACTTTTCTTGATAATGGGTGTTATTTTGGATTCTAATTAGGGTTTTCTTTTGGTTTTTTAATATGAATAATTACATTCAAAAATCTATACATCATAATCAATATAAATTTATAGTTGTTTATATTGATATTTTGTTCTGTTTATACTTGTAAATATACTTTTTAATACTTATATATACATTGATGAATTTTATAATATATTGTATTATACTTATATAATTTTTATGTAATTTTTTTAGCCCAAGTTCTTTAATGAATATTGTTGAGTCCATGGTGGAAGGAGTGAGGATAAGATACAGTGGATATGATTGGTGTGTTTTATTTTTTCAATATATAAATCATGTGTAAAATTATGTATTTCATGGTTATTTATTTTATGTGAAGTTTGCTCCATGGTTTTTGGAATAATTAGAAGAACTTGAAGGAATCTGAATATTTGAATGTGAATATTAACTTATTTAATTTTTTGTTGTTGTTAAAGATATATATAAAAACCAGAGAGAAGATAAGATGATGAATATATATACATTTAATAGAAAATACATAGAGATTATCCATATGGGAGAAAATTGAAAAAAATAAGAGAGGAGAATAAGTGATTGTGTGCATGTTTTGTTCATACAAAGTGGATAAATGATTTTCTACTGTTCAAGAAAAAAGAAGAATAATAATGAACCACAATCAATAAATTTCTAGCTATCCAATTAGTGATATTTTCAACACTCATATGGGGGTGAATCAATATTGATTACTTTTTATCCAATTGAAAACATTTTAATCCCTATCCTTCTATCTCTTCACCTATTAAAGTGAACAGTTCTCTCGTACTATCTTCTTAACATCATCTTTTCTAACAAAAAATTTAAACACCCACCAACATAAGTGTCACAACAAATTTACAAGGCTAACCTCTCAAAATGAGAAGGACAATCCTTTGTGTGACATGGATTCCTCCAATATTATACAACCCACTAGTATCAACCTATAGGTACAAGTGAGAAATTTTTATCCTTGAACTTGTATTATATTCTTCTCGGCTATGTTTTAGTGCATCCCGAACTCTTTAAACATATCACTAGGTCTTTATACTACCATCCTAATAGTTTAAAATATAGTTTTATAATAATAATAAATCTTTCACTAGTATAGACTATGTCTTTCCATTGATGTTCCAAATTCTTATTTTCCTTATATACTTTCAAAATAGAAAGAAACTTATGCACTTATTATGAAAAACACATGAACAAAAATTCTTCTTCTTTTTATTCTTAACAAAAAAAATGGAAGGGTTTATATAATCACTTATTCTTCTTATGTTCTTTTAAAAATTCAAGATTCTGCTTTTTGTAAAAATTGAACTACAAAACCTATTTCTTCCTCTTCCTTCCATTAAACACAAAGTTTCCTCAAATAATCCCATAATAATATCATTTTTATTCCCACTATGGTCTCTATATCATTGAAACTTTAAAATAAAATACCTTATTCTTATTAATCTTACACATTAGTAGCAACACCTTCTTCTCAATTGAATTTTAATTTAGAATTCAAATTCAAGATTCCAAATTCTTTCAATAATTTCTCAACTTATATTGATTATTTTCAAATAATTATCTCATATTATACCTCATAGTCGCCATTGATGATGTTAAATGACTTCATATATCTATTATGAAAGGACTTTGAGTCAAAAAACAGATAAATGTTATTAGATCCACTCAAAATTGGAATTATCCTTTTGAACACAGCTGGAACTGTGATGTGTTGGAACTTGTTTTGGTACATCTTCATTAAACCATGATTGGATTTTTTTTTCCTTGAAAAAGTTGTTAAATGGAATAGATAAATTTAATTTGGTTGTTTTTAAATGTTTTTTATGCATTTTACATGTTTTCTAAAATTCCAAGGGTGGGTTTCATTAAGAAAAATGCTTATTCGTTGGGTTTTAAGCCAAATATGGTTTTAATAACAGGTCTAACTTTTTATGTGTTTTATTTGTTTTAGAGGCATGGTGTGGTTTTATAATGTGAAATATAATTTCCCTTGACATATTTAGTTATGATTAGATTTTATTTGTGCAAACCTTGGGTTATATGTTCTCTACATATGTTTTTTTTCAGGGTACTGGGGCTGTAGAATCTGCAGTCGGTTTTTATTTATAAATCAATATATAGGGGCAGTTTAAACTAATTTTATATTTTGATAGTTTTTTATTATCGGTGGTTAAAACCTCTTCTAAAAAATTATATATTTTTATTTAGAGGCAGTTTTATTGGTTTTAGTGGTGGTGTCCATGCAAGAAAAGGAAAATATTTAGCGACGGTTTTAACCGCCGCTAAATCCTTACCATATTTTCCCATTGAAAACCGCCACTAAAACAAATAAAACCACATATAAATATGGTGTCTATGAAACTTCCCAAAAACTTCCACTAAATGGAATAAACCACCACGTATTGGATGCTGACACCAGTTTTAGTAGCGATTTTATAAAACTGTTGCAGAACCATATCGTGGCGGTTTAAACTGCTTCCATATTAAAAAAACCACCACTATGGGGTGATTTTCTTGTAGTGTGCATTATTTTCTTCATGTTATTCTATTTTTATTCCCTTATTGGGATTTATAGCTCAACCCTTTCTTATTTATGTCCCCATTTTATATCATGCGATTTTTAGTACGAAGGAATATTATGAACATATTAAAGAGTTTTTCAATAAATAGATGTATTCCTTATTTTAAGTTGTTATGTAATGTACCTAATTCCAAAATACATTATACTTCTCAATATTACAAGTTATATTAAGTGTATTATTATTTAATAAATTATGTATTAATGGGAAATAATCAGTAGGGTTATTATAGTTGATATCAAAGGAAAAGTCTAGTTATTTTTGGGATTAGGGTTAGAAAAATCTAGAGAAAGCCTTGGGGATAAGACTAAGTATAATAAAACATCCCTAAATTTTGGTAAGTTTGGATAAAGTGGTTTATCAATAAAATTCATCCCTGTCTAGATACTATAATTGGATGTGGATCTAGAACAGATCTACATAGGGGTAAAACCCAAAAACGCCATGTTGAGCTAGAATCGACCGGGAAATAGTGCACAAAAATGGGCTTAATGCACACCTAATTTGACACTCCGGGGGGATATTATTTGTTAAATTAATAATATCATTATGAACCATTATTAAGGGTACAAAAAAAATCCCATAATAGTATATGTTAGGACATAGATCATGCATAACATAGATTAAAGCCTATAAATTCATAAGTTAAGGAAATACATGCAATTTATAATTTATCTATTTAATGTCATTGTATTCCCATTTATGTGTTTAATAGTTTAAAAATAATCATCCCTAATTTTCCCATTATTCTACCCAATGGATGGAAATAGGAGGAATTAGGTAAACAATCAATACGACGAGCTATGTGATAACTACCTCAATGAGATGCCCAACCCGATGAGAGCAGAAATCAAAAAATTTGTGATGTTACTCTCTTAGATGACTCAAGTTATGAATATAAACTTGGATTAGGATGAGAAAAAAAATACCCCTAAGAAAGAACAAGCTATAATTGAGTTCTTTATGTGACAAAGGGATCTTACATTCAATGGATCATCTGATCCCTTAATCGCAGAACAATGGATTAAATCCATTAAGAATATCTTCTTCATCCTTCAATTTTCTGAGAAAGAGAAATTTCTACTAGATTTTTATCATAAGGAGGGATAATTTGATCAGTGGTGTACATTTATAAAGAATATGAAACATGAGGAAGAGATCAAATCGATGTGGTGGAAGGAATTCTAGAAAAAAAATCAATAAATATTTTCCGCACACACTTCTACTTAAAATGGAAAGGTATTTCATTGTTCTCGAGAAAAAAGAGGATGAATTTATCAGGGAATATGGGAAAAACTTCACAAGACTTCCATTATATTCCTTAATATTTTTTTGTTATCCCCAAATCCAAGGTTGACCACTTCTTTGGTGGGATAAAACCTAGTCTACAAAAAGACCTGGTGATCCATGACTTTGATAACTATGAGAAAATTGTCTGATGTGTCCTAAAATTTGAAATAGAGATTGGAGAGTCTCAAGGGTATCATGGGGATAAGAATAATAAAGTGTATTTTAATTATTTTGGTTCAATGGAGAAATATAATAGTTCTAAGAAATTTCAACATACCATTTGTAAAAGGCATGGAAAGAAGAACCCCATAAATTGCCTAAGTGGGGAAGAGGAAATGCTTTAGGTGTTGGAAGAAAGGACACCTAGCTAGTGATTTCTGATAGGAGAAACCCATAATGCATTGAAGGAGATAAATGCTTCAGTCAACCCTTAATTTATTGTTCATTTCTTCAATTGTAATGAACTAGGGCACTTTGAAAACCAATGCATTAAGCTAAGGGTTTTTGGAGACAACCAACAACCTCCAAGGTAGCAAGGGTGAGCTTTTTCTATCACAACCACTGAGGTGGATCCCAAAAACAAAGTGGTGACAGGTACACTAGTTATTAATTTAAGAATAGAAAACATAATTTTTTATTCTATTTCTATGTATTCCTTTATATCATGCAAGTTTAGTATAACTATTCAAAAATTACCACAAATCATGGAAGTTGAGTTATCGGTGAAAATGGAAAATGGGAAGATTATTGCATCCCAAGTATATAACTCCTCCCCTATCAAAATTTTTTGGATAAAATTCATATTTAACCTTGTCATACTTCCTTTGGTGTAATTTTATGTAATTATAGGCATGGATTTTATTTCCCTGTATAGAGCCAATATAAATTTCCATGAGAAGGAAATCAGCTTTTTTGTATCGAGAATCTGCCCATGATTCTGTACAAGTGCAAGGAGGAGGATAAATATTATTTAGCACAAATATCTCAAGAATGGATATTATTTCCCTATGAGGAAGTTTATCTAGATCAAATGATTGAGTCTAAGTAAATTATCATCCTTGAAGACATTCCCATTGTGAGGGAATACGTTGATGTGTTTCCTAATGAATTTTCTGGTCTTCCTCTTGGCCAAGAGGTTGAATATTCAATTGATCTTATACCTGGGTCATTACCATTATCTAAGACTCTATACATAATGGATTTTGTGGAGCATAAGGTGCTGGAGAAACAAATATAGGAGAATATTGATAAAGGGTTCATATTACCAAGTGCTTTACCTTGGGGTGCAAGAGTCCTCTTCATCAAAAATAAGGATGGATCAATGAACCTTTTCATTGATTATCATGATCTCACAGGATCATGATAAATAACTAGTATCCTCTACCACATATTTATGACTTGTTCAATCAGCTACCTGGAGCATAGTATTTCTCCAAGGTGGATCTTTGATCGGGGTATTATCAAGTAAGGGTGAAGAAGGAGGGTATACCCAAGACTACTTTTCATACAAGGTACGATCACTATGATTTCATAGTAATTTAATTAGGAATCACTAATGCTCAATCAATATTCATGTACTTGATGAATAGAGTCTTTATGGATTACCTTGACAAATTTTTGGTAGTATTTATAGATAATATTCTAATATTCTCCAAAACTAAGGAGGATCATGAGGAGAATCTAAGCACTGCACTAAAGACCTTGTGAAAGGGGACTCTTTTTTAAAAGTAAATAAAATGTGAGTTTTGGTTGAAGGAAGTATCATTCTTGGGTTATATCATCACAAGTAGTGGGATATATATGGACCCTTCAAAAATAGAAGCAATTGAAGGATGTATGGGGCCAACATATATGATAGATATCCATATTTTCCTTAGATTAAGTAGTTACTATTGTCTATTTGTGAGAAATTTCTCAAGATTTTCAAGTCTTACAACCAAGCTAACTCATAAGGGAGTCAATTTTTCATAGAATGAGGAATGTGAAGAGGTATTCAAGGATTTGACAAGGAGTATTATCACTACACATGTGATCACACTACCCACAAGTGGAGAAATTTTCATGGTATTTAGTGATGCTTCAAATAAGGGATTGGGTTGTGTATTAATATATAATGACAAAGTGATAGACTATGATTCAAGGAATTTGAAAGTTCATGAAAATAACTACCCAACACAAGATCTGGAGTTGGTTGTAGTGATCTCAACTTTGAAAATATATCATCATTATCTATTTGGGGAGAAGTGTGAAATATATATAGATCAAAAAATCCTCAAGTATATATTCACACAGAAAGAGATGAATATGCGCCAATGAAGATGGTTAGAGGTGATCAAAGACTATGACTACTCAATTCAATAACATCCTGGGAAAGCGAATAAAGTGTAAGATAATCTAAGTAAAAAGGATCCAACAATTCTATCATTGATTAGAATTGAGAGGAATCTGGTCTTCTTATATTTAGAAAGGATGGACATGGGAATCATAAAGGAAGGAACATAATTAATCCTTTCACAAATTATTGCTCAACCATCCCCCTGGATAAGATAAAGGATGCTCAAAGAGATGATGTGGGAATTCAAAAAAAAGTGGATACTATAAAGAAAGGGAAATCCTCAAAGTTCAATGTTAATGAATAAGGATTTTTAATATTTGGGTCACGACTATGTGTGCCATCAAATCCTGAGTTAAAGGATTTATTGGATGATGCACATAGTTTGAACTTATCCAAAATGTCACTAAGGCCTTCTTTTTTATTATGGATAATCCCCCTTTTAAGGGTTGAAGTAGAACCTTTACATGACCCGTAGGCCTAAGGCACAAGGCCCGACATGACATGAAATATATTGCCCGAAGGCCCAGAGGCATATTATGCCCAATACATGACCCATAGGCCCAACCCACTAGAACTGCCCCTCCCTAGCTTCTACATTATTAGTCACCAAGCTCCCCACCTTGCATTGCCGATAAGCTAGCATTTTCTCGTACAAAGTTGCATGGTGCCTGGTTCTAATGGCGGTTTCCATACCCTCTCATTCTTTCAATCCAGTTAGCTCTAATTTTGGTGACTGCTTTTTATTGCTCTTATCCTCTTCTGGGGCATGCTCTGTGTGAACTGGGATACTCCATGGTCTCTGTGACCCAAAGGCCATGTGGCCTGAAGGTATTTGATGGCCTGAAGTCCCTTGAGACCCGTAGGCCCAAACTGGTGGCCCGAAGGCCCAAATTGGGTGAATAGTTCCGGCAGCTATAGTACCAAACAGTACCTGCTACAGTAACTGCTACTGTAACTTCTACAGCTCCTTCTATAGTAACTTCTACAGTTCATTCACAAAGATATATCAAGATCCCCAAGAGAATTATTGATGGGACAATATAAATAAGGAGATCATGGAATATAAATTAAGATGCCTTGTCTGTCAGAAATTGAAGGTGAAAAGGAAAAAATCCATGGGGATGATGCAACTATTACCCATACCTATATAAAAATTGGAAAATATCTCCATGGAATTTATCACTGGTATTCTGAAGACATCAAGAGGAAATGATGTTATATGGGTTGTTGTGGATCGTATTATGAAGACTACTCACTTCATTGCAATTCGATAGGACTTCTCACTCAATAAACTTTCAATAATATGAATTAGAGAAGTTGTAAGGCTATATTAAACACCAATATTGATTTTATATGATCAAGACACAAGATTTACCTTCTTGTTTTGGAAGAGTCTCCAAAACATGCTCTGAATACTGAGTTGAACTTCAGCATGAATTATCACCCTCAAACTGATGTCCAATCTGAACAGACTATCCATACACTTGAGAATATGTTGAGATCATTCTCAATTGACTTCAAATGAGGTTGGCATCAAAAAATTCCTTTGGTTGAGTTCTCATACAATAATAGTTTCTACTCAAGCATCCAAAATTAATCCCTATAAAGCCCTTTATATGAAGAGGTGTAGAACACCTGCATGTCGGGATAAAGTTGGGGAACAAAAATTTCTAGGTCATGGAATGGTTGAAAAAATGGTGGAAAAGGTTAAGACCATTCAGAATCATATCAAGGCTGCTCAGAGTCGACAGAAGAGCTATGATGACAATCATTGATGAGACCTAGATTTTGATGTTGGAAACATCATCTTTCTCTAAATATCTCCATGGAATAAATTCATTATATTTGGGAATAAAGGAAATCTTATTCTAAGTTACATCGGCCCCTTTGAGATCCTTGATCGCATCAAAACAATATCCTATTAACTAGCACTCCCACCAAACCTATCTCAAGTACATGATGTATTCCATGTATCCATATTGAGTAAGTACATACCAGACCTTTCATGTGTACTCAATCTAGAGGTGGTACTGTTGGATAATGAGCTTTCCTATGAGGAGCATCTAGTGAATATCTTAGAGAAAAAGTTTTACAAAATAAGACAATTCACCTGGTCAAAGTGTTGTGGAGAAACCACAAGTTTGAAGAAGAAATGTGGGAAATGGAGGAAATGATGAAAAAAAATTACCTTCATCTATTTTAGTGTGTGAAATAAAAAATTTTAGGGTAAAATTTTTGAAGTGGGGGAAGATTGTAATGACCCAAACTATTATAAATAAAATTCCCCTTGTGTTTTAATTAAATGTCTTATTATGTATTATGGTTATAGAAAATACATGCACTTCTTTGGTTTTATTATATCCTATCAGATTTAAAAGACCGTTAACAATCATTACCATTGATAATATAGCCATTGAAAAGTGAACACATGATTATTATAAATATACGGTTTTAACAAATCCAATTAACACAAACAAAGGAAGTGATGACCTCAACCAGTAGGATCGTACCCTATGAAGCTCATTTATCAAAGCTTCTGAGGGAGATAACATCACTAGTATTTTCTCTAGACCAATCCCAAGTTGAGATCCAACAAATTCAGTATAAGAGAAATCATTTATGGGAGAATTTCAAGCTTGTTGAGATCGCGTCCCAAACCATGTACGCCGAACCACCCCATGAAAGTCTCACCATCACGCACCTTACCCTTAGGGAATTTTTTGGTGTATTAAAGGAATATGTAACAAGAACATGGTAATTTGAATATTTATATTGTATTTTCAATAGAATAATGTTCATATTTTATTATTATTATTACTTTATAAATGATTTTGATTTTTATACAACAACACACAAATTGTATTTTGGGTAATATTCAAATTCAATTAAGGAATTTATTTTAATTAATTAATATATTTTTGAAATAAATAATATTATAATAAAATATTATTATTAAATAATGTTTATTAAATATAAATTATCATATAATTTTTATGAAGTCAAATGTAATTTTTATAATGGTTCAAAATCTGTTATTTTCGAAAAACCAAACATTTCTCAATAAATGACGATTATTATTTTGAAGGTGAAAATGCACATATTTATAAAATTATTTTGATAAAATGAATATTATTTTTTTAATTTTAAAGTCTAAATTATCCAATGATTAATTTTTCATAATTTTCTAAGCCATTCGAATTTTTGGGTAAAAATTAAATACCATATAAATATAAAGTGTGTATTATGACATCATAATGAACCAAAAGTGATGAAATAAATACTGTAAAGGTTATACACAACCAAATATATTTTTTCAATTTAAAATAATGTTATTTTAAGTTTATTTTATTTATTTTATAAATCCATTATGAATCCTTAAAAACTTATAATATATCTTAAGGTTTTAAAACCATTTCTTTAAGAGTATGACTCACCTCCACTCACCAAGGGTAATATTTTAATAATTTAGGCCCTTGGACTTATAAAATAATTAAAACCACGCCTCCTTTTAAGTAAACATGTTCAAAAAACAATTTAAGGTTTGTGGTTTTGGTTATTTTATTATATAGTGTCCAAAACCTAAGTTTGATAAATGATTAAGAATTCCCCACTATTTTCCTATATAAACACACCCAAGCTCCCATTTATCTTCACTAAAAATCATTGGAGAACATCCTTAATCTTTCCTTCACTCCCTAGACACATGTCAAGGTTCCCCCAAGCTCTCAAGAATCCCTTCCCAAGCATTTGGATTCACACTCTCAGAGTAAGGGATCCTCACCTTCTCTTCTTTATTCAAATTCTTTTATTATATTATGCCTTCTATTTCCAATTAATAATGTCAGGATATGTCTTTAAATATCCCTATTATTGATAATTTTATTTCCAAATGATGCGATACTTCTTTATCTCTCATCAACCCTTTTTATGAATTTTTAAGTGAAGTCGTTATGCTGTCGAATTTTCACCGCTATTTTCCATGCCAAAAAAATTGTGTAGTGAATACCATACCCATTTCCTATCAAGGGTGTTCTACTCTATACACTTATACTTATTTGACTTGGTACTTACATGTATTTATTCCACACTCCTTGATCATGGAATAAAATATTATGATGGATGAATTCATTTTGTATGATCTACGTGGAACACTTAAGCATGAGAATGAATTTAATGTGACGGGTGCGCCTGAAATTATATATCACTCCAATACATTGGGTAATGTTTAGTCTCAAGAGACATAATTTTGGGATAAGGAGTAAACTTGAACCCTTTATGGTAATTTTTCTATCATGATGTCTTGGTGATTATCTTTGACCAATGTTTATGATGTAGTGTTTTAAGTTGTTGACACATTTCCCATATTGCCTTTATGATTATAATACTATATCATGTATCATTGTTCATGTTTATGTTTATCACTCATTTTATTCCCCATTGATATGTTTATTGTATAACATGTATTATTTTCTTCATGTTATGTCATGTTTATTCCCCTTACTAGGCTTTATAGCTTATCCATTTCAATAAAGATGACGTATTCCTTATTTTAAGTTGTTATGTAATGTACCTAATTTGCAAAAATACTATACTTCTCGATCTTTAAAGTTGTATTAAGTGTAATATTATGTAATAAATCACGTATTAATGCGAAATAATTAGTAGGGTTGTTATAATATCAATAACCTTTTTCAAAACTCTTTAGTTTATGATTTTTTGATTTTTTTTTATTATCACATGATCATTAACTTTCTTGTGATAAATGATCTTTTTCACTCTCCATAATTATTTGGAAATTACTCTTTTCTTCCATGCCTAAATCTTCACTTTCCATCTGTATTATTATATTTGTAAACCTAGTATGTTGTTATTCTAGGTGACTATCACACATCCCTTTTTATATTTTCAGGGGGAAGTTTTATTAAACCTTTTTAATATGTGGGTTTTCCACAAAGTGATTTTTAAAGGTTAAACCCTTGTTTACCAAGCATAAGTTCAAATTTTGATGACACAATTTATTTAAGGGGGTAGAATATACCACACTGATATTTTGTAAATTATTTTTTTCAAATAAATTTAATCTTTTTTAATGTATTTAATTACACATAACACCATGTTTATCTTGAATTACATGAAACACTGATTTTAGTTTACATTACATGCAATAATAAGTGTAGCTTGCGTTACAGGAAATTCTGAGTTTAAACGAAACGTGACATACTATTAAAATATTATTATTTAATATGACAGTTATCACTTAATCATTGGAATGACTAGTATGAATAGTTTTAACTAAATTATTAAAATATATGGTTTACACATTGTGGACACTGCAAAATGCATTTCATGCACTTTTCCATAGAATTCATGATGTGACCCTCACTTTGAAATCAAATGTCGAGTTTGAGTAGAGATATGTATTTATTCGAGAAGAATATACAAGCTAGAATTTTGTGTGCTGATATTATACTCCATAATGAGAGATAAGTGTAACCCCCCCCCCCCACCCTCTAGGAGTAGGTTGTGGATTTCTGAGATCGATGATATAAAGGAATCGAAAAATTTAAATGAAATTTCTAAGTTTATTATAAGAATATCTTTATATTCACCATATAAATAAGCTTATATTTATTCGAGAGATTCAATTTGACTGGTCGCGAAGCTAAAACAGATATACGGATCAAGGTTTATGGCACTCAGAAGATGGAAATTTTTTATAAAGGAATGTGTGTCACCACGCAGGCTATAACATCCTGACTTTTTAAAACCCCACTGTTCATTACATTTTACAAACAGAGGATCTTTAAAGTCTAGTGTCTTGGAAATCAGGATCACAATACATGAAAACAACATAAAAATTCTTCTAAACCACTTTTAAGGCTTCTTCAAAGGTTCATCCTATGTACATCTACTGCATCTCATATCCTGGAGATAGACATCAAAGGAAAGGGTGAGAAGAAGGCCCAGTAATGGTAAACAAGGGAATCAATGTAATTATGATATCAATAAGAACATTAATAGAGACATAAAGACATGATAAATGAAATAATAGGCATATCATAATGAAAAGAACATAAATCATAACTTGAATATGTGGATAAAACATTTCATATAGACATTCCTGAACATATCACCAAGGTCCATCCCCAAGGTGTCATAAAAATTACCCAGGTTATTCACCAAGGTATCGTAAAACATGTCATCTCTAGAGACTAATTATTTACCCAATGCATTTAAGCGCTATCAGGGAGAACCCTTAATATTTCATTAATTTCATATGATCCACGTATATCATAATCAAACATTTCATAAATAACCCAAATGGAATCAAAGAAATGGGTTTCATGTCAAAATTGTGACGTTTAAAAAGAGCTTAAAAATAAGATCATTGTGTCATTTATAACCCATGGAAAGTGAGTGAGGGTTATATGTGTGTCAATTACAGAATCAAATATATAATCTTTATATATTTATGAACACCCATCGAAACTAAATAAGTCTAGGTATTCCCATAAATAAACAATAGAATTTCTTGAGAGAAAGAGATAGAAATTTTGAGACGAAATTTATGCAGCATAACAGCTATATAACATGGTTTTAGAAAACATTGAAAAGAGAGGGTAAAAGGGTCAACCACTCATAAATAACTCATAATATAGTGTGGTTACTGAATAAGATCATGTTATTTATATTTTAATGACATACCACATAAAAAAGGAAACATGAAAGAAAAGAGAAGATGCGATTTCTTTTACGAAAAATTCGGCAACCTAACGGCGTCACTTAAAAATTCAGAAAACAAATTTATGAGAGTAGATAAGGTCTATAAATAATTATAAATGAAATGGAAAGAAATGAGAACATATAATAACATACCATCAACATAAATAGATGGAAATTTTAAGACACAACATAAAAGAAGTCATGACTTAAAAGAGGAGGGTGAAAGGATTCCTTACCTTGAAGAGTAACTTCGAAAGCTTGAAGCTCGGGACCTTGGGAGACTTGAGGGAACCTTGGGAGGACTCCTTGGGAGGTAAAGAGACTAGAACTTTGTTGGGGAGGATTTGGAAATGAAATTAATTAAGGAAATTTTTGGTATTTATAGGAGAAGTGAGGGGACAAAGCATTAATTGCCAAGGGACACCTCATCGGTGGTATTGGAAAAACCATGGGCTTTCCCACGGTATTTTCCCATGGTATTGGTCACTTGGGACACCTCATACCTTATCTTACTATTCATAAGTCTACCAGAATTATTTCATAATTATTACATCCTTAATGATGTCATTAAACACCCGAAACTCAAAAACTGTAGTTTCACTATTCACTGAAAATTCAACTTTCTCAGAAAAATCCCAAAATTTTACCTTAACCAAATATCAATGCTATGATTTCAAAAATGAACTCCATTTCATGAAAAAAAAATTCTAAATATTTTTAATTTAATTTTTAAATAAAAACACTATTCTCTAAAAATGCAACTGTTCCAGAAAAATCCCAAAAAATCACCTTAACCAAAAATTGATGCTTTGATTTCAAAAATGAACTCCATTTTATGAAAATAATTTTCTAAATATTTTTAATTTAATTTTTAAATAAAAAACACTATTCACCCGAAAAAACTAATACTTAACCAATAATTTCTGGAACAGTTATTTACCTATTTTATTGAATCACATTATTTAATCAAGGTGCCTAGATTATATTAATACTTTCTTAAGTTAGGTTACTCAATCCATTTGATCACATTACTAATAATAAGCATAAAATCACTATTCATAATTTATTATTCAGAAAAAATTATGTTGATCTTGTTAAACTCTAAATTTCTTACTGAACATAACTGTAGAAGACCATTTTTTGAAAATCATTACACATTATTAATCATTTAAAGTTTACATAAATATTTTTAAAATATAATTTTTCTAAAATTCATCAATAATATGAATACTATATTTATCCAAACATTTGAAAATTCACAAACTTCACCATAAGAAGAAATCACAATTTTTATTTAAAACAAAGGATTACACAAGGCAGTTATGGTCTCATTACAAAACCCCTTATAACACTAGCATAGGACCTAAGAGTAAGGTGTGTTAGGGTGATAGAATATTGGGGCGGCTCGGCCAACATTTTCCGAGTAGTTATTTCTATCAGCTTGAACTTCTCGTTAAGGCGATTCTGTTCCAGCTTCACATGACAAAGTTCGGCTTGGGTTTGGTCCAGAGCAAAGCCCAAAGGTGCTACCTCCTTCCCGAGTTCCATCAGATGGGCTTTGATCGGCCCAAGACTACTGGATGGGGCCATTGAATCTTCTTTCTATATTAATTAATCAACATCACTTGTATTTATTGACAATAATCACAAAATTTAGTTTCCAATGGTCATATTGATCAATGGTCATATAACAGTCAAACCCAATGGTCATATTTTAATTATACTCATTTTATTAAATAATATAGTTTTGTTGAGTATAAAATAAAATAACACACAAAGTTTGGGAACAAAATTTATTCAAAATTTTGGGTCGTTACAATCTTCCCCCTTAAGAAATTGCATCCTCGTAATTTTAAAATTGGGCTTGGAATTTTTGTTGAAAGTCCCACATCGGAAAACGAGTCATTAAAACTATTACTTTAAAAGAAAGAAAGGTAAGTACAAAGGTCACCCAAGTTAACCCATAATAGGATTCCATATAGTAAAACATGGATATGGAAGAAAAAACAAAGGGACAAGTTCTGATAGAGAGTGATAGAAAACATCATTAGGAGAAAATTAACCACAAGAAGATCACAAACTTAAGATGTGTTAAACAGTCTTTGATTACCCAGTAGGAAACGTAAACCAACAACGTTTTTATTTTATGTTCCTTTTCATAATTTTGAGAAATTAATTTACTACATAGAATAAAAACATGAGGAAATATACTTACCTTCAAGTAGAGTTTCGTCCCTTAATAAGTTTCCACCAAGACTAATCTTTTCTCCAAACAATGAGCATTCAAAAAGACTTGGTCTCATCAAAAGCACAAGAATCATCTTCTAGATAATCACATAATCCACAAAAGAATAACTATATTTTCCCTTGTCTTTAGTCATCAACTAAAACTAAAAATGTTAGTATGAGATCATATAATCCCCAAAAAGGATAATCCTTTATAAAAATAAAAATGCCTATTAATCTCCAAAATTCAACAAAAGTACCCAAAGTTATAGAAAGACCATTCAATACACAATCATCCTTAAAATTATTCAGAATAATCCAATATAAGATTGGAACCCAAAACTCAGAAGGATTTAATCACATAGTCTTCCCCAATAAATCTTAACATTTATCTCCAAATAATATCAACTACAATTAAAGTCTTATACTAAAGTGTAATTAACCTATTCACATATTCTCTATGCTAGGTTCATCATTTCCCAAAAATAACCCAAATCACCATATGTCCATAATAAATACATTAAAAAAATAAACTATTCCTCCTCAATTTAAATCCTGTAGTATTTTATTTCCCTTAGGCATATAGTACTCCAAAAGAGAAAACATCATCCAAAATAACCTTTATCATTTAATCACCAAACCATTTTCCTATACAAAGGATATCCATTTGATAAAACTTAAGTTTCCAAAATCAACTTATTCTTGAACCATAAAAATCTCAGGTGTATTAGTCAGTCTGAAGGTCATAACAACAAACTCATAACTCCTATATCTTTATTAGAAGGAAATTTTTGGAATATCATCATTCTTCACCCTCAATTGATGATAACCAGAACGAAGATCAATCTTAGAGAAGAATTGAGTCCCATGAAGTTGGTCAAATAATTCATCAATTATTGGAATAGAGTATTTTTTCTTCACTGTGATCCCATTCAATTCTCTATAATCAATGCATAGTTGCATCGATCCATCCTTCTTCTTTACAAAGAGAACTGGTGCTCCCCAAGGAGACACACCTGGTCGGATAAATCCATTATCCAAAAGATCTCAGAGTTGTTTGTTTAATTCCTCTAGCTCCACATTTTCCATCCTATAGGGGGTATTTGACATCGGATGAGATCTAGGTATGAGTTCAATAGAGAACTCTACCTCTCTTTCTGGGGGAGGTCCGGGTAACTCCTCAGGAAATATGTCAATGTATTCCTAGATGATGGGGACATTTTCTAAAAGAATAAATCCTTCATGAGAAACTTATTTCATTTACGAATCTCTTAACTAAAAAGGATTTTATGTCTTAAAACTTCATGCTTAGATAATTATATTTTTCTATAATTCCATCATAATGATTCATAAAAATCTTGAGATTAACCAAACTTATCCCCCGGGAGCGTCGTAACCAAGAGTGCAGCAAAGCCCGTTGTCGTGTACCAATTCTCGTTCGAGTCTAGCTCAAAGTGGTGTTTTCGGGTTTTACCCCTATATACATCTGTGCCAGAGCCACCTCTACCTGCTCATATCTAAACAAGGATGTATTTTCTTGATAAACCACTTACTCAATACTCACAAAAATACAAGGAATATTTCCTATATTTAAACTTTTATATAGGGTTCTTCCTAAAGTTTTCATATCCTAATTTACATAAATAACTAAACTACCCTTTGATACCAACTATAACATCCCACCTTTTTAAAACATAATTGTTCATTACATTTTACAAACAGAGGATCTTTAAAGTCTAGTGTCTTGGAAATCAGGATCATAATACATGAAAACAACATAAACATTCTTCTAAACCACTTGTAAGGATTCATCAAAGGTTCATCCTATGTACATCTACTGCATCTCATATCCTAGAGATAGACATCAAAGGAAAGGGTGAGAAGAAGGCCCAGTAACGGTAAACAAGGGAATCAATGTACTTGTGATATCAATAAGAAATCGAATAAAAATATAAATACATGAGTAATGAATGAATAGTAATATCATAATGAAAAAAAATGAATCATAACTTGAATATGTGGTTACAACATTTCATTTAGAAATTCATGAACATATCACCAAGGTCCATCCCCAAGGTGTCATAAAAATTACCAAGGTTATTCACCAAGGTATCGTAAAACTTGTCATCTCTAGAGATTAATTCTTTACCCAATGTATTGGAGCACTATCAGGTCGCACCCTTAATATTTATTTACTTTCATGTGATCTACATAGATCATAATCAAACATTGCATAAATAACCCAAATGGAATCAAAGAAATGGGTTTCATGTCAAAATCGTGATGTTTAAAAAGAGCTTAAAAATACGATCATTATGTCATTTATAACCCATAGAAAGGGAGTGAGGATTATATGTGTGTCAATTAAAAAATAAAATATATCATCTTTATATATTTATGAACACCCATGGAAACGAAATAAGTCTGGGTATACACATAAATAAACAATATAATTTCTTGAGAGAAAGAGATAGAAATTTTTAGACGAAATTTCTACAGCATAACGGCTATATAACATGGTTTTATAAAACATTGAAAAGAGAGGGGACAAGGTTCCCCCACTCATAAATAACTCATAATATAGTATGGTTACTGAATAAGATCATGGTATAGATATTTGAATGACATACCACATAAAAAAAAGGAAACATGAAAGAAAAGAGAAGATGTGATTTCTTTTACGAAAAATTCGGCAGCCTACCAGCGTCACTTAAAAATTCAGAAAATAAATTAATGAGAGATAAGAAGGTATCTCAATAATTAGACTTGAAATGGAAATAAATTAGAACATATAAAAACATAACCTCAACATAAATAGATCGAAATTTTAAGACACAACATAAAGGAAGTCATGACTTAAAAGAGGAGGGTGAAAGGATCCCTTACCTTGAAAAGTAACATCAAAATCTTGAAGGTCAGTTCCTTGGGAGCCTTGAGGGAACCTTGGGAGGACTAATTGAGAGTTAAAAAGACAAGAACTTCTTTGGGGAGGATTTGGAAATGAAATTAATGAGGGAAAGGCTTGGTATTTATAGGAGAAATGAGGGGACAAAGCATTAATTGCCAAGGGACACCTCATCGGTGGTATTGGAAAAACCATGGGCTTTCCCATGGTATTTTCCCATGGTATTGGCCACTTGGGACACCTCATACCTTATATTACTATTCATAAGTCTACCAGAATTATTTCATAATTATTACATCCTTAATGATGTCATTAAACACCCGAAACTCAAAAACTGTATTTTCACTATTCAACAAAAATTCAATTTTCTCAGAAAAATCCCAAAATTTCACCTTAACCAAATATCGATTATCTGATTTCAAAAATGAACTCCATTTTATGAAAAAAAATCTAACTTTTTTAATTTAATTTTTAAATAAAAACACTATTCACTAAAAATTCAACTGTTTCAGAAAAATCCCAAAAAATCACCTTAACCAAAAATCGATGCTCTGATTTCAAAAATGAACTCCATTTTATGAAAATAATTTTCTAATTTTTTTTAATTTAATTTATAAATAAAAACACTATTCACCCAAAAAAACTAATACTTAACCAATACTTTCTAGAACAGTTATTTACCTATTTTATTGAATCACATTACTTAATCAAGGTGCCTAAATTATATTAATACTTTCTTAAGTGATATTACTCAATCCATTTTATCACATTAATAATAATAAGCGTAAAATCACTATTCATAATTTACTATTCATCAAAAATTATGTTGATCTTATTAGACTCTAAATTTCTTACTGAATATAACTGTAGAAGACCATTTTTTGAAAATCATTACACATTATTAATCATTTAAGGTTTACATAAATATTTTTAAAATATCCTTTTTCTAAAATTCATCAATAATATGCATACTATATTTATCCGGACATTTGAAAATTCAAAAACTTCACCATAAGAATAAATCACTATTTTTATTTAAAACAAAGGATTACACAAGGTAGTTACAGTCTCGTTACATAACCCCTTATAACACCATCATAGGACCTAAGAGTAAGGTGTGCTAGGGTGATAGAATCTTAGGGAGGCTCGGCCAACATTGCCCGATTAGTGATTTTTATCATCTTGAACTTATTGTGAAGGAGATTCCGTTCCAGCTTCACACGATGAAGTTCGGCTTGGGTTTGGTCCAGAGCAAATCCCAAAGGTGTTACCTCCTTCCCGAGTTCCGTCAGATGGGCTTTGATCGGCCCGAGACTACTGGATGGGGCCATCAAATCTTCTTTATATATTAATTAATCAAGATCACTTGTATTTATAGACAATAATCGCAACATTTAGTTTCCAACGGTCATATTCGCCAACGGTCATATAATAGTTGAAACCCAATGGTCTTGTTTTAATTATACTCATTTTATTAAATGAAATAGTTTTTGCTGAGTATAAAATAAAATAACACACAAAGTTATGGAACAAAATTTATTCAAAATTTTGGGTCGTTACACAGGCCATCCATGTTGGCCCTTCTATGCAGGCCCTTCTGCATAGGCCCATCCATGTAGGCCCCTCCACATATTCCCCTCCGCATAGGCCCCTCTACATAGGTCCATCCGTACAGTCCCCTCCACACATGTCCATTCACATAGGCACACTAGCACGTCTATAAATAGACACCTCCACCTCAAATTTTTGAACGACGGCTGAACTTCCAGACGACGAACCAAGGGGAGGGCTCTGGATGCATAGCTCCTTCACCCAAGTAGTTCATCCCTACTTGGGAAAACTATTATGGCCCACCCTGACTAGGGAAATTCCCCTAGCCTAGCACCTGGGCAACCCATACTTGGGTGACCCATACCAAGGTGACCCACCCAAGTGACCCATACCTAGGTAACTCATACCTAGGAGACCCACCTACACGAACCACCTGCATGATCCACCTAGGAAACCCACTTAGGTGATCCCGTTGGTCTGTACTATCGGGGATACACCCCTGCACCCCCACTCGATACCAGTACTGAGCTTTGGTCCTAGCTCTCTGGTCTCTTCACTATCATCACTGAACCCTATGAAAAATAGAGAGTCGCACCATGAACCTTTCAGACCTGGTCGAGGACATTATGGGTTGTGCCTTATACAACCATAACATCCACCCCCAGGAATACCATGATTTGAGATACTCTTTCACACTCCCTAAAATGCCTTGAGTTGACATACTTCCCTTGGTTCCTTTCCTATGTTTCAAGTTGGGATTCTATTCTTGGATTTCTTGAGTGACTTGAGTCGATAAACTCCTCGATAAACTCTTAAAACCTCATCACCTTACTCATATTCCAGGTTAAACCACTACAAGGGCATCCTTTTTAGGAATAACCCCTAACTGGTAAATTTGAATCCTCCTTAGGAGTAATCTCCAACCAAACCTCAAATGAGCATCCTCCTTAGGAGTAATCCCCAACCAAACCTCAAATAAGCATCCTCCTTAGGAGTAATCCCCAACCAAACCTCACATGGGAATCCTCCTTAAGAGTAATCCCCAACCAAACCTCACATGGGAATCCTCCTTAGGAGTAATACCCAACCAAACCTCAAATAAGAATCCTCCTTAGGAGTAAGCCCCAACCAAACCTCAAATGGGAATCCTCCTTAGGAATAAGCCCCAACCAAACCTCAAATGAGAATCCTATTTAAGAATAATCCCTAACCAAAATAATTGAATCATCCTTAGAAGTAAGACCCAACCAGTATAATGGAATCCTCCTTAGAAGTAATCCCCTATATTTATCAACATGCCCACCTACGGGCAGAAGCAGATTGTGTGGTATCTCGTATTTTCCATGGCCCCTTGTTTGTCACACTGAGCATAACTCATGTGGCCTTAGAGGTTAATGGTGATCATGACATCTACACGATCCATGACCTATATTGAATTATGAGAAATCTAATTCCTACTATAACCAGGATACATAGGATTCCTATCTAAGGCCCGAGATTAATGGGCATCCTCCTTAGGAGTAATCCTCAATCATAATTTCCTTAAACCAGGCATCCTCCTCAGGAGTAGGCCCCAAAGTAAAACTCCAAACCACCATTAGTTGATACATTCCTCATAGTTACTTTACTAGTGAATACTCTCCTATAGTAATCCCCAAATTAATCCTCTCAAAGGTCCATACTCCCCTTTGATACAAACCTTTGAGGAACTCCATAAGCATAGTTCCACAATACCGAACTACATGGGCTTTCATTCCCATCCAAATGGGATACTGAGGAATCCTCCATGAGGTTCAAACCCAAAACCCCAAATAATCCATGTTATCTTTGGGATACATTCCAAATAGGGTCTAATTCAACTTGAAAATACATATCCCTTCCAAGTTCCCTAGTTTGCTTCAACATAAGTCCCACAATAAACATTTATTAGGCACCTTCTTCCTAGATGTCTTTGCCACTAGACATTAAACTATACGGTTAGGTCCTTATCACAAGAATTTAAAAGGTATGATATGTCCCATTAAGTGACACTAAACTACATGGGTTTTGATCCCTATAAAGAAGATGAATAGGAAACCTATTTATGGGTCTGATACCAACATCAAAATAACTCATGTCTCCATGGATGATGATGCACTCCAGAGCACCCCACTGAGTAGCTAGAAAACTAGCATCTTCATAATAATGACCAAAGAATATCTAAGTAGTATATAAGGGGATACCATTGATGGATAAAATCAGATACATATATATGTCTCCATTAATGAATAACCTCAGATATATACATATGATTCAAAATTCCATACATGCTAATAATTGATTTCTAATTCAGGTGAAACCCACGTCATACTTTGGAATAAATGAAGGATTCATTAACATGTCTTAAATTTATAAGAGAGTCCCAAAGTAGAAAATAATTCCCTATAAAAGTTTTTGATGAGCATAACCTCCCATCCTCTTGAACAATGTGATTTCTTAAGCATCGTTGGCCAAAATCTCCAACAAGAGTCTGCCTTTGGAAATTAGGTCCCCATGGATATAGAACCATTGGGTGTTTCTGGTTCCATGAAAAAAACCATTGGAAACAGTTTGGAAATAGTGATTCCTAACCTAAACACACATTCTGGAGGGAAACACACATGTATATAAAATTATTTCTTTGATGAATAATTAATTAGAAATGAAATTAAAAATTATTTTAAAATAAAGGAAATATTTTTCTAAAAAACTATTTTTATGCATACAAACATATTCTACTTCAATAAATTAAAAAAATAACTTTTAGTGAATGATTTTAGTGAAATTAATATATTATAAATTCAATAAAATGTTCAGAATTCATATTATGTGTTTTCTATACAAGAGATAATAATTAATCCAATTTTTCTCTTAAAAACTGTTTTATTTCAAAAAAGTAGTTTTGTCATCTTTTACGCAATTATTTTATAATTAATTTTTACCACTTTAAGAAAATTTATTTAAAAAAATTACTTTTATTTTTGAAACCATCATGTAAAAAATATCTTATAGTGAATTGTTTTATAATTTTTTGAAAAGATAGAGTTTTTGATGAATAGTGAAAATACTGGTTTTTATTAAGAATTGTCATTTCTTTTAAAGCATTGAAAAACATAATAATTAATTTAATATGGTTTTAAATGTAAAATTGGTTCAAATATATATATATATATTAATATATTTTAGGTCATTTTAATCAATTTAATATTGAATTTTTATATAAAAACTTTTTAAACTTTTGAACATTTTCTCTTTAGAAAACTACTTTCTCGTCACGTATGCGGGATTAATTTTAAATTAATTTTTTTCACTTATATGAATATAATTTGGAAAAATAGCTTCCATTTTTTTAGTAAACATGATTTATATTATCTAATAATGTAAAATTACTTTTTTACCATAAATAATTGTAAAATCAATAAAATTATTTACCATTGTTATGGTAAAAATGGGTTTACTGGGGGTTAAACTAAAAATATAAAGGTTACAAATGAACCAAAACTCTTACAAAACCAATTTTATTGGAATATTTATACCTAATATCTTCTAGGTTCTATAATTTAGAATTATTTATCCTTTTGAAATGTAAAAAAATGTGGGTATAACGTTTTCTTTTCAAAAATTACAAGTGTGCCACTCACCTCACTTATAAAAGACCACCCCCTATCCTATCCTCTTCACACTTAAAAAACCATTTTATTTAGAAAATACCTACCAAAATAACTTTATTAATTTCAAAATATCATCCTATAATCATTTTTTTTATAAATACATCCTAAGAATCCTTTTGGTGCAAACCAAAAGAAGTTGTCTGAAGAAGAGGTAACAACCCTAACTGAGCGTTTAATTTTATTTCTTCCTCCACCTACTTCAATTATTATTAAAAAATTCTGATATAATATACTCATTATATTAAATATACTTATATGTTATTATTTTAATTTCATAACCTAAATCCTTCTCTTATTCCTTCAAATGGGTTACGAAATTGTCATTCATGTGTACGGCGGACTACCGCCTCGCAAACCGATGTTATTTGTTTTCCATCACCAACTCTCATGGATGAATATAAGTGTGGATTTAATGTTTATATATTATATTAATTATATTATTATACCTATTTAATTATAATACCACATCTACCTTCTTACCAAAAAACCCGTTGGAAAACAATAACGTCGCTCGTGTGTACGACGGACTACCGCCTCATGAACCGATGTGATGTATATTTCATTTATGTTTTACTTGGATGGTAATAATTATATATTAAATGAACATATATAATGTTTTTAAAATAATTATAATTATTTAATTATTATACCACATATACCTTATTACTTCCCATTCCATGGGGGATATAATAACATGGTTTGTGTGTACGGCGGACTACTGCCACACGATGTGATGTGATTCATTTTTCACAAATGATTTTAATTGAATGTAAGTAGAGTAATTTTAATAAATATATTTGATATATATGACCTAAAAATGATTCTATAATGGTAATATATTATTTACCTTTCTTTCATTTCATATGTTGAGAAAATGGAAACAATGTTCATGCATACCCACACATACCGTCTCCATGAACAATGTATTTTATTTTCTATCTCAAACTTTTATAGATTACTATAAGTAATTATATAATGAATATATATAATATTTATAAAATGTTTAAAATTATTTATATTATGGAACCATGATCAAAATAATAGGACTGAAAATACCAAATCAAAACATTTGTGAAAAACAAAGCAGTTATTACCCAAAATGTAATTTTAATAAGGAATTGTTAATAAATGGGTAATAAAAGGTTATAATTAAATAATATATGGTATTATATATATAATTATGGTTCTATAACATATTTATAATAAACTTATAGTTATTATACAATAGTTTCTAATGTGTATGAAGGAAGTCAAGACTCAAGGTAAGGGATTTCTATCTCACTTTTTACTTATATGAAACACATGCCATATTCACCACCTATTTCTTTTATGTGGTGTACATAATTCGCATAAATTTATTTTATTATGATTATACTGAGAATTATTGGTATTTACATATCCATTTTAGGATCACTCTTTCATGAGGCTTATTGTTCAAAAGTTTCCAAAGTGGTAAGGGATTTTTGTCTCAATTTGTCTTCTTTGGGACATACATTACACACCTATCTTCTTTTATGAGGTGTATATAAATCACATTTAACATTTAACATCATGAATTTATTTATTCTCATGATATTATATGTTTTATTTAATGTTATTATTTCACAGGGGCTTATGATTCAATATTACCAAAGTGGTTATGGTTTTATGATTCAATCTCATCGTTCATTGAGATTGTTTATGATTATGCTTATAATGATGAAATATTATGATATATATCTAAAAAACATATGAATTTTCTTATCCTCTGGTTATTTTAGGATAAAAAATGTTTTCTCTTCATTTTACTTGCTTTATGTACTCAAGAGTTCAAAATAATGTTTTTATGAGAAATCTTCATTATTTATCTCTTATGATGAAAACCCTTTTTCTTACAAAACCATGTTTTCTAAAAAAATAAAAATGTTTTTAAAATTATTTAAATTATTTATTAAATACATTTTTAACAATGTTTTAATTTTTTAAAAATGTTTTGAAAGGACTATTCATGTCTTTTTTCTAGATAATTTTTGTTTGGATTTTACTGAAAATGTGAAAGGAATCTTGGTTTTAATATGTATAGAATGAATGGAATTTCCTTCCATCATGACCATTATTTTCTTTGAAGCTTCCATTATAAGTTTTCAATGTTTTTCAAAGAAAATTATTTTAAAAGTTTTTTATGTTTTAAAACGTGTTCTTAAAAGTGGAAATGTTATTTTCCTCAAGAAATTGAATTTTTTTTAAAGATTCCTTTATAATTTTTCAAGGTTGTTTTAAAAGAAAAGAATTTAGAAAAAATTTTATGTTTTAAAAATTTATTTTCAAAGAGGAGAGGATATTTTCATCAAGAAAATTTTAAATTATATTTAAATATTCTTTTATAAGTTTCAAAGTTTATTTTCAAAGTGAAGTAATTAAAAAGTATTTTATGATTTTTTAGTGATTTTAAAAATGGAAATAATATTTTTCTGAAGAATCATTTTAAAAACTTTTAAATATTCCTTTGTAAGTTTCCAAGTTTTTTTTCAAATAAAAGGATTTCCAAAATATTTTATGAATTTTTATTAATTTTCAAAATAGATAGGATATTTTTCTTAAGAAATGTTTTAATTATTTTTAAATATTATTTTATATGTTTCCAAATTTATTTTAAAATAAAATGATTTTGAAAATGTTTAATTCTTTTAAAAAAAAAATTTCAAAGTGGAAAGGAAATTTTCCTTACAAAAATTTCCAAGTGATCTTTCAAAATAGTTTTCCATATAAGATGAAATCCTTTGAATGGTTTACTGGGGATATGATCCAAGGATTCCATTCATATTATTTATCTGAATGGTTTATGTTTATGATGATAAGATATTTATGAAACCTGTTTCACTTCCATGGGTTATACCATGATAAAATGATTATGAAACCCACTTCTTTTTTCCACAAGTTATGCTATGATAAAATGATGAAATGATTATGAAACCTATTTCTTTTCCATAGGTCATGCTATAATTAAATATTTATGAAACCCATTTATTTTCATAGGTTATGATATGATGAATGTTTTATGATCTTGGGTCACACATAAATATTATTTTCATTATGTGATGGGTGGGACCTATATCTCCCTCCAATGCATTGCGTAAATATTTATATCTCAAGAGATAAATTGGAATGGAATGGGGAGTGAACCCAGTTCAGTAAGGGAATTTGTACACTATGATAGTCTTGGGATTGAACCTTAACTACTATGATGGTTTGGGGAGTGAACCCATTCCACTATAATAGTTTTGGAAATGTTCTTTTACTATTAATGAAATGGTTTTCTATGCTTATGTGTATGCCAAAATTCCATGTCATATGCCAATGTTATGCTCTCATGGCTCATGTTATTTGATTTCCTTATGATTTATATCTTATTAAATGCCCAATATTTATGTCATGACTCAATATTTTGATCATTTATACGTAGGGTATGGTTTTCATATGTTATGATCATGTTATCATTCCTTTATTATCATGTTATGTTTATGTATTTTATTTGTTTACCCTTACTGAGAATCTAATCTCACCCTTTCTTATATTTATTTTACTCATGTTATAATGATAGGAATTACATGTGATATGTCTAATAAGGGTGTTAGATAAGAGAAACTAAGTGGGAGACAATGTAGAACACTTATTAACCAGTTGTTTATGTTTTCAAGTTTCCAAAGTCATTATACCTTTACGATCTATAGGCGTGTGTTTTTCTAATGTAATGAATATTCATATAAAATATGTAATATCTATGTATGAGAAGTTTGGTTCTCTGCACATTTGATAAAGATCAGTGAGAGGAAACTAACAGACTCCTTACTATGTGATATATCCAAGATCTAATGAATCACCCAATTCATGGGTGAGATCCTCTATATCTCCCACAATATGATATTACTTCTCAATAACTAAGGGAAAAGGATTAAGATAGCTCCAGGAATTTGGTATGAATATTTGGTGAAGAACACATGGAATACTCTCATGGTTTTTATCTCCTCTATATAGCCCTTGGAGATTCTTCTCAAGTAATCATGCATTTACTAGTCCATTCACAACATATGAGTAAATGGAATGTTGGTTACAACTGACTATAACTCCTCAACCATGCTAAATCCCTCAAACATTTCATATTATGAAACATTATGATGACAACTTATGTAGATAGGATATTTTAATGTTAATGTTTATTTTTCTACTACCCATGTTAATCATACAATATGATTAACTAATATTATAACCCTTATGGTATTTTTATATCATACACTATGATACAGATAAAGGTAGTTGTGTAATATATTTATACCACACCATACAATATCCCCAATTAAGGTATAAAATATGCCTTAGTCCCTTCCATGTCATATACTATGACATATAGACATCGTATATTATGATATCAGCCTGAATACATCAAATATGTATAGGATTCATAGAATAACTCCCTAATTTTTTATGCATGAAACATTTATCTTTGGATGTTGTCTTAAGAATCAATGCTCTTTGAGTTGGGTACAAAAAAGCATGCATTGGGTTCCTTATATTTTTATGCAATTGGTGTTGGATTTCATCACCCTCATGAGGACTATTACTTCACAACATTGCATTCAGATGTTATCCTATAAGTTAGCACACACTGAGTCCTTAAATCGTTCATCTTGTGAAGACGATGCTAGGAAGTTTTGAAATGAATTTACCATTTTAGGTTGTAATTTAGGACAATGTTGGAACAATTTTGTTATCATAATATTGGACATACAGTACCATTGTCTTTTTCACTCTTATTAGGGATATACCAGGCTACGTTAACATTATGGAACTTCCTAGGGATTAAATGCATATATCATCAGCCTTTCAATTCAGTCTCCTAGATAATGGATGAAGATAACAAACATGTGGGTTTTCTTGATGAGGAATTTATATAAACAACATCCCAGTGTTGTATTCATTTTTGTTTCTCATAGATTTAATAAAAAATCATTTTATTCATTTTAATATTATAAAACCCAACTTCCCTCCACAAATTATCATCAATATTCAGTGAATTTCCCTAAATTAATCATGTTACACAATATATGTTTAATGAATGTATTTTCTATCATGAATTTCTCACATTTAATTATTTTTCCGAGGATATACTAAAACCTATAAATTATTGTTTAAATAATATTTTTAATAAAAAAACACAAAAAACATAGTTTAAAAACAAATTTAAAATAATGAAAATTTTGTTCTAATCACATTCCCCCACACATGAGTGATTACTTGGTATTGAGCAATTACTCGTAACAATTTTCACTAAAATTTAACTTTTTATCAATTTTGAATCTCAGGTTAGTAAATGTTAAATTAATATGGATTATTTAAATCATTATCTTAACATATAACATCTTTTTTTATCCTTCTCCCTTAAGTTACTCATTTATGTATGGTTTTGTTAAGTATCCTTAAAAGAGTTTAAGAATATTAAAAAATGTGTCATGTTATGCACAAGGAATATTCTCTCTATTATTTGTTCATGTTGGCTACATCGACATGTGAAGTGAATAATAATTAACCTCTCAAAGTATGACTTTGATTTATCTCTAACCTATGTTTGTCATGGATTATCCTAGGTTGTGATAAAATGTTAAGGTTATTCTGAGAATGATTTCATATCGATATACAAAATAAGATCACAAGACACAAAACATATATTGTTTGCTAGATGACCTGTGAAATATACCACCTGAAGTGTTATACACTATACCTTAGGTATACTAGGGATGCATGTTTTATATTTGGATTTATATATTACCCAAGGTTAGACAAGATACCTAGTATGAGAACCTTAATACTTTGATACCTTTCTCATGCCAACCTTGAGGTTGAGCTAATCATGGAGTGGTTGAGTATGTTGCAAATCATGTAATCAGCTGAGTTTAATCAAGATGGGATTTTTCCTCTCATATGATAAGTATAACATTTGAGACCTTGATTGAAATAGTTTGAAGGAGTGTATAACTATACCTAGATAAGTGACATGTGATGTGATTATCTTTTGGATGAGGGGCATGTGATGTACTTATACATCAATATATATGAAATATGATGTGTTCTCCCACATATTTAGTCTATGCTCAAAGAATCAAGAATGTATGAGTAGATATATGTGATTGATATACTCCATTTACCATGTTTGCTTGATTTATTGGAAAGAGATATCATATTAAAAATGTACTCTTACGTATGATACAACTAGTGGAAACAAGTATTGTGATACATGTGTTTTATGAGGATCACACTAAATCCCTTCGTAGCTTAAGTATCACTAATTCTTTATTAAAGGCCACTATTTTATTTTATTTATGAATTTAGGAATTAATATTTTTTTCAATACTAAAATGACCATGGGTCCACACTTTATGGTTTAATTAATGGGTATTAACTTTTACTAAACTTATAGAGATACACTAAAAGTGTTTTAGAGTTTAACCAAAATGTGTTTTAGTTGGATATTCACAGTGTATTTCATGTGATGTGATACATGGTGGAGATGATGATAACTTTAAAAAATTATTATGAAAGATATAAAAAAGTTATTTTGGATATAATTTCTCAAGTTTTTATATATGATAAAATATAAGGTGAAGTGGCATGAAGTCTTTAAGGCTTCATTGCAGGTGCGATATTGATGGAGATGTTTCCTAAATCCTAGAAACATATGGTGTTTTGGCCTATATTTTAGTGTATGATATATATATATATTTCATATTGTATGAAATATAGGAATCCAAGGAATATAATATGGAATTAGTGTGATTATATCTTAGGAATTATATAGATATATCATGTTACTGCCTAAGCATATCGTATTGTATGATATAACTATATCGTAAGACCATATCATATGTTTTGTGATATAATAAATCATATTGTATGATTCACATGAATGTTTTTTATTTTTTATATTAAAATAATGTTAAGTGTTAATGTTTGGTTTCTATTCCATGTATAATATCATTAATAATATACATTTCATATGATGAAATGTATGGGAGAATTTATAATTCATTTATATGATAAATGAATGCATCGACCAATGGTTACAAAATGTTTATAACCTAATGAATTTACTCAAAAATTTCATAGCATTTTATTAAATGTATGGAAGGCTCAGGGAGTACCCCAAGGCTCATATAATAATTTCAAATCATGAAAATGGTGTTCCATATGGACTTGTATGGTTCATGTTGATTCTTATGAATTTATCTTCTCCTTCTTCCTTTGCATTGAGAGTCACTGACATACTGTGGTTTCAAGGAGGATCTCACACAAATGTTTGGTGATTCTTTAACCTATGGATACACCTAAGAGGAATGATTCATTTAGACTCTTCTCAATGTTCTTTATCAAACATTGTTATTTAAGACATTATCTATGACCACTGACGATGTCAAGTACATATATTCTTCATTTTACAGATTATATGGTTTTGGTTTCAATTCATGGTGATCTTGGTTTAATGGTTTATTTTTTTATTTTATTTCTTGAATAATATTTATTTTATCTTAAGAAACCTAATAATGGAAAATCATATGCCTTGGATAGACATGTCATAATGTGCGATATAATGATATCGTATTACCTCTGTAATATCCAATCATAGTATATGGTAAGACTATATTATAAAGAAGTGATATATGTTAGTCTTAATATATGATTAACATGGTTATTTATGATTAATGAATGGAATTAAAATATTAAATGTTAACATTCATGAATCTTCTATATATGACTATCATTGATTATAACCATTTCATATGATGAAACATCATGGAGAATCAAATGAATGCATTTAAGTGTTAAATTCATGGTTGGTTAGGGGGGTTAAAAATCATTTGCAACTACATTCCATTTACGAATACATTGTGAACATATGAGTAAATGAATTGAGGATTAGGGAGTATCATTGAGGCCTATATAAAGAGGTCAAAGGATATTAAAATGGGTTTTAGGACTTATATCTATTATCCTTGAAAATATCTTTTTTCTTTATTCCTTTTCCACCCACTAGCATATTGCGGTTATAAGGAGGATCATTCCTAAATTTTTTGTGACTCTTTAGCCCATGGATACACATAGGTGGAAGGATTACTTTAGCTATTTCTCAGTTATCTTCATAAAGCTTGTGATATGAGATGTGAGATTCAACCATCCATGGTCTAAGGTACACATGTTATTAATTTTACAGTTTATATGGTTTTAGTTTCAGTGCATGGAGATATTGGTTTGGGTTTCTTTAAGTTTTTCGCTTCTAGAATAATCATTATTCAATCTTATAAACCCTAATAATGGTATCAGAGTAGTGACATGCAGTTTGATTCCTGAAATAATGTTTAAAATAATGAAATAAAGGATATTGTATTTGATATAATAATTTTAAATATAGATTATCCCTTGAAGAAATAGATATCATAATCGACATCATTAAATATAATATAGTTTTTTGAACTATGGAATGTCTTACTATATAAGATATCCTAATACAAAATTAGACCGCATCATATGATATACGATATCATAACAGGAAATCAAGTATAAATCCTTTGGTTTTTTTTGTTATATCATAATGTATGATGTTGGGGATTCATATCATATAGTGGTTTTGATTTTAATCTTATGCAAGCTGTAAAATATAGCATTTTATCATATGAGTAATATAAGATATATCATTTATAGCAACCCTACTTTACTTACATTACTTTTACATAATTTTAATGATAGAAAACATAAAAACATTACACAACGAGGATCCAAAGGTGTAGTGTCTTGGAAAAACTAGGATCATACATAACATTTAAAACATAAAGTATAAACATTTATTTAATTCCTTCTTCTCTAGATTCTTATTGGACCTTGTGTACTCCTTAGTAAATGTAGTCACCTGAGGATATACATCAAAGAGGGATGAGTTAAATCCCAGTAAGAGGATAGATAATAACATGAAATAATATAACATGGGGTGATCATAGTCATAACATCATCATCATAATCATCAGAGGAAGCATTAGATAATATCATGGAATGTGGAAATGCATAAAAATGAAACATCATGTATTAGTGGTCTACTACCACACATAGTTGTGAACAAATATAGCATCATGTTCATGCATATTTCACTTTACTCATGTGGTTATTCACATTACCCAATTCATTTGAGAAATATATAAATCTTGGTACACCCATCACATCATAACATCTTCATTGAGTTATATAATCCCGGGCACACCTGTCACATCATAACATTTACATTATCATGCATGCCGCATAGAAAATATATCAATCTTGAACATAAAACAAACCATGTAAAGTAATTTTTTCCCTTCATAAATCATAATTTCATAAACTTTGGGTTCCCAAGTGAAACAGGGGATAACATACTTGATACAAGCACCATCAACCTTGAGTGAGAAGTAAAAGGTTAGTTTTTGAAAGAATAATTCTTTTGGAAAACACTGTGTTCGACATAAACTCTAGAGAAAAACATTTATATCCCATAAAAGGTTATATAATGATTAATAAATGATTTTTAAGGAATAAAAATACTGAAAATGGAGTGAAATATGGAAAACCTGAAGAAAGAAAGTTGGGTTCGAGAATTCCCCTTACCTTGTATCTGAACGCTTTATTCACTTTAATGTCCTGTATAATGACATTAGATTAATTAATTAACAATTACAGAACATTTTATACATGAATATGGTTTATTATGGTTTCATTAAGTTATTTTATTGGCCTTTGGATTTGTTATAGAGTTTAAATTCATTGTCTAGGAGTGTTCTTTTTCTTAGTTTTCATGAACGGTTCACTTGTACACATGAATGGAAGTTCGTATAGAACATGGATAAATATCCAGAATTTATATTACATGTTATTAATGATATTAAAAGATTTTAAATGATCTTATAATGAATTTGGTTATATATCATGTGGACGAATCATTAGATAAAATTTAATGACGATCATTTTAGGTTAATTAGGGCGGTTTTTGGATCACAACGAACATGTTTTGTTTTATCATTTAGTATTATATATAAAAGTTTTTTAAAAAACATAAAAGGGGTTAAAACATAAATATTAAAATCTATTTTCAACCATTAATGGTTTTATTGACATCTTTTAAGGTGTTGAAGGAAAATGGAAGTTCATCACCCACGATGTAGGTAAATTAACACATCACGGGCAACGATTTCATTTTTATAAACAAAGAGAGAGGGGAGGAGTACAATGAATAATCTTACATTAACATGATAGAATACCATTATATCAATAATAATATATTTATCATGATATTTGGATAAGATAATGTAAGGATAAGAGAAGAAATGAAATAAAATTTGAAATGAAATTGAAAGAAAAGAGGGATAGAAATTACCTCTTGAATATATCTTCCTTGAGTGCCTCTTTAGGGGAGAGGTTTTGGTATTTTTATGAGACTAAGGGGTGCTGGAAATGGGGGGGATCTTGGAAAGTTATTTTAGCAGAATTTAGAGTAGGAATAATTCTTGATAGGTGTGAGGAAATGAGGTTGTGATAGGTGGTATTTATAGTGGAGGGGGAGAGGTATTTTCTCAATATTATATTCATTAATTTATTATTTCTCTAAAAGATAAGAAATAGTGACGATTCCATGACTAAATAAAATAAATTGATCATCTGAGTTCAAAACAATGGTGCTTACATAATCATAACATCACCCATGACTCTATAATTCATGTCTTTATCATTTATCATAAATTATCGTATATTACTATTCACCTAAAATTCAAGTATTTCAGAAAAATCCCAAAAAATCACCCTAACCATTTTTCGACATGTAGAATCCAAAATTAAACTCCATTTTATGAAAATAATTTTATAAATATTATTAATTTAATTTTTAATTAAAATCCTAATTTACTTAAAAACTACAAATTTTAAAATTAAAACTACTTTTCTAACATTTTGAAAAAATAATTAAGGTCACATAAAATTATCATATAATCATAAGAAATCTAAATACTAGTTTATGAGTACATTTTATGAAAATAAGTTTTCTTTTAAATTATTAAATTAATCATTAAATATTCATGAATTACAAAAATACCAACACTATAATATAATTATATCATATTGTCACTTATAGGATGGATAAATTTTATTTATACTATCATTAGTAAGGTCACTATTCATTTGGTAGATTTACTATTCATAAGGGTCATATTACTATTCATAATGGTAACATTACTATTAATTAGGTTAAGTTACTATTCACCAAAAAATTAATTTTGTCCTATCAGACTCCAAACATCTTACTGATCGCAACCATGTATGTCATATTTTCAAGATTCAAATCACAAAAGTGAAAAAATTGTGTTTAAAGGTCATATAGAATTTAGTAGTTCATTTAAGCATGATGTGGCATTGTGTTTCCTAATGTGATTTTATGTGTTTATAATAATTGAATTCCATTGATAAAACTTTGGGATGTTACATTCTTCCCCCCTTTTGAAATTTACACCCTCGAAATTTCATTTTACATAAACAGGTGAGGGTATTTATCCTTCATCGCCTCCTCTAGTTCCCAAGTTACTTCTTCATACTTATGGTTTCTCCACAACACTCTGACAAGGTGGGTCGTCTTGTTGCATAGAACCTTATCTCTCTGGTCCAAAATCTTTACTGGTTGCTCCTCATAAGAGAGATCATCTTCCAACTATACCACCTCTGAGTTCAGTACATGAGAGGGATCTGGTATTAACTTCCTCAGGAGTGATACATGAAACAAATCATGAACTTGAGACATATTCATTGAAAGTGAAAGTCGATAGTCCATGGCTCCTATGCGTTCAAGGATAAAAAAGGGGGCCAATGTAACTTGGGATTAGCTTCCCTTTCTTTCCAACCTGCATGATTCTCTTTCGTGGTGAAATTTGAAGGAAGAATTTATCTCCAACGTCGAACTCCAAGTCCCTTCAACGGTTTTTAGCATAGTTCTTTTTACGACTCTGAGTAGCTTTGATACGTTGTTGGATGACTTGAACCTTCTCGATAATCACTTGTACAAGATCAGGTTTAAGGAGCTTTCTTTCTATAACTACATCCCAACATGTTGGATTTCTATATTGCTTTCCATATAAAGCTTCATATGGAGCCATATGAATACTCGAGTGGAAGCTATTATTTTATGATAACTCAACCAATAGGATACACTGATCCCATCCACCTTTTAATTCTAGAGATAAATATCTTAGCATATCTTTAAGCATCTGAATAGTCCTTTCAGGTTGACCATTAGTTTGGGGTGATAGGTCGTGCTGAAATTCAATTCAGTACTCAAGGAATATTGAAGACTCCTCCAGAATTTGGATGTGAACATGGTATCATGATCAGAGACAATCGAGAGTGGAACCCCTTGCAGTCTCACCACTTCCTTCACATATATCCTTGCAATTTTTTCAAACGAGAGATCTTCCTAAATAGTGATAAAGTGGGTAGTTTTGGTGAGTCGGTCCACTACAACCCATATCGCATTATTTCTCTTGGCTGTCTTTGGGAGACCCATGACAAAGTCCATAGTGATATTCTCCCATTTCCACATGGGTATAGGAATTGGTTGCATCATCCCTTTGGACTTTTGTTGCTATACTTTAACTTGCTAACTTGTCAAGCACCTTGAGATATACTCAGCAATCTCCTTCTTCATGTTATCCTACCAAAAGTGTTCTCAGAGATCACGATGCATCTTGGTGATACCAGGATGGATAGAGAAAGTTGAGCTATGTGCATTTTTTAATAGCTCCTTATTTATCCCAAGTGATGAAGGCACACAGAGCCTTGTTCCAAAACAAATTACACCATCATCATTGATATTGAACTCTTGCAGCTTCCCTTACTTTAATGTATTAACCCTATTTTGAAACTCCAGATCATCCCTTTGTGCCTCCTTAATATTATCTTTGATATATGGTTGGTAAATAATTTGGGAAAGGTAGGATGTATTCCTTCCCATTATGATTTCCAAATCTATCCTTTTCATTTCCATGAAGAAAGGGTCTTTCTAAACCTACAACATAGATAAAGTAGTAGATTCTTTTTGGCTTAGAGCATCATCTACCTTGTTTTTCTTTCCATGATGATAGTGAATAGAGCAATCGTAGTCTTTGATTAGATCTAACCACATCCTTTGATGCATGTTGAGCTCTTTTTTTGTCAATATATACTTTAGGCTCCTGTGATCATTATATATATCACACTTCTCACCATAGAGGTAATGCTGCCATATTTTCAAGGAAAAAATCACAACTGCTAGCTCTAGATCACGCGTAGGGTAGTTCTGCTCATGGATCTTCAATTACCATGAGGCATAGGCTATCACATTATCATTTTTCATGAGTACAAAATCCATGACTTTCTTGGAAGCATCATTGTATACCACAAAACATTCTCCAATTTTCGGTAATGGGAGTACAGGTGCAGTGATCATCCTTCTCTTTAGCTCCTTGAAGATTCACTAGTGCAGAAAACGTTTTTTACGTCGGTTATTTTTAATTTTTTACGTCGGTTTCTAGCCGACGTTAATACGTGCGACGTTATAAATAAGGTTTTTGATGTCGGTTATTTAAAAACCGACGTAAAAAAACATAAAATCGCGATGTTTATCACATCGGTTATCGAAGAACCGACGTTATAAACTGGGGTTAGGGTGGTTTATCACGTCCGTTCTATAAGAACCGACGTGATAAACCGGGCTGAGCGTGGTTTATCACGTCGGTTCATATAAAACCGACGTGAAAAACTGGGGGAGGGGTGTTTATCACGTCGGTTATTGACTAACCGACGTGATAAACCGGTGGGAGGGGGTTTATCACGTCGGTTAGTCAATAACCGACGTGATAAACCCTTGTGCAGGCCGTTTAGCACGTCCGTTATTCAATAACCGATGTGCTAAACCATTCTCTAGGCCCTTTATCATGTCGGTTATTAAATAACCGACGTGATAAACCATTCTCCAGGCCTTTTATCGCGTCGGTTGTTAAATAACCGACGTGATAAACTAGTTTACAGGCCTTTTATAACGTCGGTTATGAAATAACCGACGTGATAAACTATTTTCCAGGCATTTTATCACGTCGATTATTAAATAACCGACGTGATAAATCCAATTTTTTTTTTAAACAGAATGCAGTGATCTTCTCTCCACCAGAATCAACCAGAAAATAAATCAAGAAATCATACCACAAAAACAGAAGTACATCAAAAATAAGCATGTAAATAGATAACATATAAAACTTACCCACTAGACAGAATCCACCCTCATTTATACCCCATGGACAGCCCTCCCCCACCCCGTTGGAGCCCTCACCCTCATGTATACCCCCTGGACAGCCCTCCCCCACCCCGTTGGAGCCCTCACCCTCATGTATACCCCCTGGACAGCCCTCCCCCACCCCGTTGGAGCCCTCACCCTCATGTATACCCCCAGGACAGCCCTCCCCCACCCCATTGGAGCTCCCACCCTCATGTATACCCCTTGGACAACCCTCCCCCACCCCATTGGAGCCCCCACCACACTCCTGGACTGCCCCCCGACCCCCGGACACCCCCAAACACCCCTCGACAACCCCCCACCCGCCTGAACAGCACCTCCTCACCCCCTCACCCCACTTGACAGCCCCCACCACACCCCTGGACAACCCCCCCACCCCTGGACAGTACTCCCACACCCCTGGACCGGCTTCCCACACCCCTGGACATCCCTGCCACCCCTCCCCCACAGACCCAAATCCATACCAGAAGAACCATCAAAAGTAGACCAAAACAAGAAGTAGAGCAAAATTAAACATTCACTTATATAACATTCAAAACTTACACTGTCAACTTCAAAAAAACTAAATCAAACCTAAACAACTACCAAATAGAAAATTAAAACGACAATATTCAAAATTACATTTTACATTACAAACAACTAAAATTCAATCAAACCTGTAAAATAATTTGACCACTCCACTTGTACGTGTTTGATGTCTTCAGCAGTATAGGGTTGAAGGTCATCAAAAAGCTACAAATGAAAAAGAAGATAGTTTACGTGTATAATGAATAAATCAAATTGAAATATGATGGCAAAGTTTAAGAGGAAATCGTACCAGGTCAAAATTCACAATTGTCCCAGTTGTTATTATTTCATACATAAATCTTAACATATAATATCCGCATTCGATGAGGCCTTGTTGTTCATGACAATTCTATTTTGAATGAGTGTAAATTCAATATATTATTTTTATGTAATAAATCAAAAAGTACAAATTATAAATGGAAATTTACCTTCGCCTTTACATATTTGATCTTTTCATTTCTTTTCTTTGTGTTTTTTCGAAAGTAGGCCCATGCACTGTTAGAAAAATAATACGAATGGGGTAAATTTAAAATTTATTATAATATATAAAACTATTGAGAAATTGAAACTTACTTTTCCAATATATTCTTAAAACTTGCCCGCACATCACCATGAACAGAGCATATCCAATAAAGAGCTTTCTCCCTTGGGCAAAAAATCCCTAACATCCAATGATTACTGATAAAAGGAAATTTAATGTTAGTGGTTTTTTATGTTAAAATATAATTAACTATTCGAGAGAAATGTGTTTCATACCTCTCACAAAAAGGCATCATCCAACATTGTTGGATTATATTCTTTTCAAATCTTTCAGCAATATAAACCATTATTTGTTCCTCAGTCAATGCACATGCTTTAGGGGAAATCAATTGCGGGTCCATGAATCCATATACTTCTTTCAGTTCATTCCTCTCACAAATTTTATAAAGATACCTAATACAAAACATATATAAGTATACATTTTTAATAAATATAACGCAGGGAAAAGGTGTTAAGACTTACATGGAAAAAATTTGCACCACGTTGATGCCCAACTTATCTCCAGTAACAAGCTCCATGATATCAGATTTTGTAATCCCCACAGTTATTTCACATCCACAAACATGAGATTCCATTGGAAACTCATAAAAACCCAACAACAAATGTGAATATCTTGACAATCTGTCAAGACCACTGGAATCTGTATCTGATGTCATAGCCTGTTGTCTTTGTTGTTGTCTATACAGTATTTCTTTACCTTTGAAGTATTCCTGTGAAAAAAAAATTGAGAATTATAGTAGTTTTCAAATGATAAAACAACTTTAATAAAAAAATAAAATAAAAGATATAACTTTCATACCTCTATGGTAATGAGTCGAAGAAGTCTGGATGGCCAAACTAAAAAATGGCCGATACTCTGTCCAACTGTCGCCACCTCATCTGTAGGTATTGGTACCCTAGCTGATCTATCTATAATATCCTATACAGTGACCCTCTGATTCTCTACCTCTAATTGTTGATGATGAACTGTATCTCCTATACAATATACCAACCCGTATGCTACTATATGATGTTGAGAATCATCAACATATAACTCGCAATATGTAGGAAGCTGCGGCGGAGACGTAGGATAAAAAATGGGGTCCGCAGGCTGAGGTGGGGGAGTGGGAGCTACTGGCGGAGGTGGAGGATAAATAATGGGGTCTGCAAGGGGAGGTGGAGGAGTGGGAGCTGCAGTCTGAAATTGTCTTTGCATTTCTGCAAACATAGATTGCACCGAATCTCTAATCTTGTCTTCCATCGTCGCATTAATATTTTGAACTTCAGCCTCCAAGGATTATATTTTTTTTTTATAAACCCCCTCAATGTTAGAAGTTGAAGAACGTGGAAACACTTTTCTTACCGATACACCTGTCGGATATCCTCTTACACGACCAGGATGTTCGGGCCTTCCCAATGCTGCAAATAAAATATCTTCCCTCCCAGTAGCTGTAAATGTCCCCTCTGAACTTTGCTCCTCAAGAGAGTCCTGTATTAATTAATTGAACATTTCTGTAATGATTGAAACTTATATGAAGAAAAAAGTTAACTTAAATAAATTAAATAGATATCTTACAATCCTCTCAGCTACGATTCTCGATTCTTCCGAAAGATATTTCCCTTTTTTTCCCTTCCGAGCTCTCTTCCATTTTTCATGTCTAGATGGAGGGGATGGAGGGGCCACCTCTCCAGAGCTTGAAGACTCAGCTCTTAGTTGTTGAAATTTTTCCGCTATCATTTTTTCTTCCAATAATGTATACCCTCCCCGAGATAAACTATGAGGGTATACATTTTTAGATTGGATCTCCTGATGAGCTTTCCTTGTTTGCTATAATTTAAGAATAAGAAATCATTAACAAAACATTAATAAAATCATTTATATAAGAAAGTATATAAAAGTTTACATTGCCCTTACCAAAAATGACTCTTTTTTTCTACTTTCAAAAAACTGTCTCCATGTGTCTTCATCTATAAAAGGATATATACGACATGGATTGTCATGACTCCTATGACCATAAATGAAATCAGATGTGAGGGTTGATTTGAAATCCCTCCATCTCCTGGCAGCCAACGATAAGCATTTCTTCCTGACTCCTCCAGTGTCAGGAATATCAAATTTCATCTGATAAAGAAGAGGTTAAACATATTATATATACCAGAAACATTAAAAGAATGGTCAAACAATGACAAAAGATCTTACCAAAATCGTCTCCCACAACTGAGAGATAACCGCTTTATCCACACCTCTCCAATCATCATACAGAATGCTTACTTTGGTCTTAGCCTAAGTTGCAACAAAACTCTTAAAATCTTTGGCATTCGGACCTCTAGGAATATCATCATCATCAAACTCAACTACTATCCTCTGATCATGCGTACGGGCAAGTGATAATTTTGGTAAACGTGTGCAACCACGTTTACCAACCTTTGAACTCTTTGTCGTAATAGGAGCATGTGAATGTTCATCCCCAGAGGTATGACCAGCAATATGCTCCTCCCCAGAATCATGTGGTTGATCATCTGAATGATCTGTCATTATCCTTCAAATCAAAAAAACAAACGTCAGTTCACAAATATACAAATTCAAATATTTTAATACTACTGTAATCAGAAAATAGAAAAGTGTACTGGGTTACATAATATTAAACATTGGTAATATGGTAAGCATGTTAAACAATGGTAAAGATGGCAAAGATGGTCAAGATGGTCAAAATGGTCAAGATGGTAAAAAATGGAAAAAATGGTAAACCTGGTAAACATTGTAAACATGGTAAAGTAAATGTCATTGAACAAAAATAAGCATTTTAAAAATCATGTAATGGTTATAAACTGTTGGGTCGTAGAGCATTTCCTTCTGTCTGGGTTCCACCGGCTGACCGGTGGTCATCCACCGGTTGGCCGGTGTCACCAGGCAGTGGGCAAGCCTACGGCCTGGGTCCTCCGGCTGGCCGGTGGGCAAGAACCGGTTGGCCGGTGCCCATACCGGCTGGCCGGTGCGCTAACACCGGCTGACCGGTGGCTCCGGCAGAAAGCAATGCTTCTTCCAGAGACCACCGGCTGGCCGGTGCCACCAGGCAGTGGGAAAGCCTACTGCCTTGCCCTCCGGATGGCCGGTGGGCAAGAACCGGTTGGCCGGTGCCCATACCGGCTGGCCGGTGCCCATACCGGCTGGCCGGTGCGCTAACACCGGCTGACCGGTGGCTCTGGCAGAAAGCAATGCTTCTGCCAGAGACCACCGGCTGGCCGGTGGGAGTCCACCGGTTGGTCGGTAGACTCAGAGAGTCAATATCATCCTTCTTGGGCCAACTCCTGGGCAACCTTTTTCCTAGCATCAAAACACTTGAAAACAAGTTATAACACGATGAGAGTGATTGTGATCATTAAAATCCAAGAGAGAGGGGTACAACAATAAACATGATAAAGTAAACTAAACAAACTTAAAACAAACAATAACATATACTTATTTTATTTTAAAACATGTTTTAATAAATAAAAAACTTACAATATTTAACATTTATGGAAAAAATAAATGTAAACAATAAATAAACATATGTTACCTGTAATTTTAGGAATGTACAGATGGATTGTTTTCCCAAATTCCTTCGTCGTGATCGTTCCTTATGGCACAAACTATGTCTTTAACATGATCGTCATTATGTTCTGTTAATATTTCCATTGAAGTAGGGATCTCACATAAATCAGCATATTCATCAAGTTCATCCTCACCAACATATTGTTTTTTTCCTTGTAAAACAACAGCCCACTGCATATCTAATTGATCTACTACATAAAAAATTTGTTTTGCATGTGTTGCCATTATAAAAGAATCAGCTGTGTCTTCCAATCTATTCAGATTAACAAGTGTCATTCCAAATTCATCGTTTCTGACACTGTTGTTACCGTTAAACCATTTACAGTTAAAAACGGGAACTTTAATTTTAAAGTAATCAACCTCCCATATGTCTTCAATCACTCCATAATATGCATTTGATGCAGAAATTGGGTTTTTGTCCTTAGCACTCGAAAAATGCATTGCTTCTGCAAACACCAATACACCACTATTCTGAACCGCACTTCTGTTGTCCTGAGCTTTTGTATGAAATGTATAACCATTAATGTCATAACCAGACCATGTTATCACATTTAAACATGGACCACCCACTATCCATTTTAATATCTCTGATACATCTGATCTACCAAGCAAAGTCTTTTTAATCCATGACAAAAAAGTTTTGTTGTGCTCATTCAAAATCCACATTTCTTTCTTCTTTGGATGACATTGTTTCAACTCATTAATGTGCAATGTGATATATGGTTGAGCATCAGCTATGTTCTTCAAGATGTATGATTCTAACTTCTTCATCTGTTCAGCTGACAATGATTTGACTTTCAAGCCACGAATCCCCTTTCCCTCATTATTAACTCGTTCATGGCGAGATGGAGGCAAACCTATGTGTTGCGCCGCAGCCAAGTAGCTAGTACAAAACTCTGCTACCTCCTCAGAAATATACTTTTCAATAATGGAGGCTTCAGGTCGATATAGATTTTTAACATACCCCTTTAATATTTTCATATACCTTTCAAAAGGATACATCCAACGAAGATATACAGGTCCACAAAGCTTTATTTCTCGAACCAGATGAATCATTAAATGCACCATTATATCAAAAAAAGTTGGAGGAAAATACATTTCCAATTGACAAAGTATTAAAATTGCATCCTTTTCCAAAATGTTCAAAGCATTCACATCAATCGCCTTGTTACAAATTGAATTGAAAAAATAACACAACTTCATTATAGTCTTTCTGACACGAATGGGAAATATTCCACGCAATGCAACTGGTAGAATTTGTTGCATCATGATGTGACAATCATGTGATTTCATACCTATTAACTTCAAGTCCTTCATTGAGACAAAAAATTTTACATTAGAAGAATAACCTTGAGGCACTTTGGTATCATGAAGACACTGACAGAAGCTAATTTTCTCCCTCTTCGATAATGTATGACAAGCCGGGGGAAGAAATGTTCGTCTTCCTTTAGGAGTGGGAGCTAACTCCAAACGTATTCCCATTGATAGTAAGTCTAATCTTGCATTCAACCCATCTTTAGTCTTTCCTTTAATATCTAACAATGTTCCAATCAAAGAATCACAGATATTCTTCTCCACGTGCATGACATCAATATTATGTTTAACTTCATGATACCTCCAATATGGTAGCTCAAAAAATATTGACCTTTTCTTCCAAATATGTCTATCATTACCAGATTTCTGTGTCTTTCCCAATGTCACGTCAAGGTTTTTCACCCTCTCAAAATACTGATCATGGGATAAAGGTTTTGGAGTAGTATCAAATTCTTGTGAGCCATTAAATGCCTTTTTTAGTCTTCTATAAGGGTGTTCCATAGGCAAAAACTTTCGATGACCCATGTACACTGTTTTCCTCCCATGATGCAATTGACAATAGGACGTCTGTTGTTCGCAAATTGGACATGCTTTATGCCCTTTAACACTGTATCCAAACAAATTTCCATACGCTAGGAAGTCATTTATAGTGAACAGAAGCACTGCATGCAGTTGAAAATATTCCATTTTATAAGAATCATACACCCTAATACCATCAGCCCATAACAGTTTCAAATCATCAATCAACGGTGACAAGTAAACATCAATATCATTACTGGGTTGCTTTGGACCAGAGATCATTGTACTCAAAATGACATATTTGCGCTTCATACAAACTTCAGGAGAGAGGTTGTAAATTACCAATAAAACAGGCCATGAACTATGTGTGCTACTGAGTGTTCGGTATGGATTCATTTTATCTATGCACAACCCTAGTCTGAGATTTCTTATTTCATTTCCAAATGTAGAATACTACACATCAATTTTCTTCCATTGTGGACAATCAGCTGGATGACGTATTTTTCCATCACATACCCGCTCTTCAGCATGCCATCTTAACCTTTTTGCATCATGTGAATTAGCAAATAAACGTTTGAAACGATTAATTATAGGAAGATACCAAAATACCTTTGAAGGGAGCTTTGTAATATCTACATCACCCTGTGATTTTTCTTTCACCTTATACCGTGATGTCCCACATTTTGGACACTCTGACATAAATTCATATTCCTTCCTATATATAATGCAGTCATTCGGACAGGCATGTATTTTCTTGTATCCCAATCCCATCGGGCATAATATTTTCTTGGCTTTGTAATGTGAATCTGAAAGATCGTTATCTTTTGGAAGAATGTCTTTCATCAATTGTAGCAGCTCTGTAAAACTTCTGTCACTCCATCCATGCTTCGCCTTTAGGTTAATCAATCTTAACACCGCCGATAGAACCGTAAAATCTGTACAACCGGGATATAATGGTTTTTCAGCATCACCATATAGACGTGCAACTGTCGGTTCTATCTCAATTTGTTCTGCTACAATATCGCGAATCATTTCTTCAATTCCATCGGAGTTACCATCTTGCGAATCATCATCATCAGTGACATTTCGTCCAGTTTCACCATGCCAAATCCAAGGGCTGTAACTCGGATTAAAACCATGACATATCAGATGATCTTTTATCTATCTACTTTTCAACTTCTTCATATTCAAACATTTCAGGCATGGATAGAAAAAAATTTCACTACTTGGAACATTTCGTTTTGCAAATTCCAAAAAGGCATCAACACCTTCCTCAAATTCATTGCTCATTCGATGTGCCGTAATCCAACTTCGACTCATTATTACCTATAACAAATATCAACAAAAAATATATATTTTTAAGATAAGACAAAACATGTTTATATAAAAAAAATCATAATTTGAATGTAAAACAATTTAAAATATAAAACAAATCTTGAAAGTAGTAGTAGTTTTCATAAGTACCCAACACCAAATAGATATACATCGTAAGTGTCATGTTAAAAATATGAATATAGACCATTTTTTTTATGTTTAATAATATTGTCATATTATCTGATCATTCTGATTATATATTAGAATTACTATATCCTTTTGATCCGATATATAATCTAAGGACATTAATATTTCTTTAGAAAAAGTAATGTTAATATCATAGTAATGTAAAAAAAAGTATATGTCGAACTATATATATGTAATACCAATAAAAAAATACATATGTGTTTGGCCTGGGTTTCACACATAAATCAACTCATCTCACAGATTAAATTTTTGAATCATCCTACATAATACTTATTTTTATAACTTAGGGAATGAAAATAATAATGTTGCTGGAAGAATGGAACGTTACAGTACCACCCATTATTTTTCAGATTTTGCTGAAGCTAATCCACAATGTTTTAATAATCATTTTCGAGTTGAATGTTGCGAGTTGAATGAACATAATAACCATTTGCAATAAAAAAAATTCCACGAGATTCAAAAACGAACGAAAAGAACATCAAGAATCAAAACGAAAACGAACGAAATAAATTCGTGGAAGGCTTACTTGAATGTCGCGAGTTGAGATGATAGATCCGAGAGCAGTGAAGAAGATAAACAATGAAGCCAAAATGAGTGTAATGCAGGCGATCAACGAGCCGATTAGAGTTTACCGCGCGAGAGAGAGACGAGCCGGCGACTGTCAATCGAAAAAATCGTAAATGACAGAACGCGGGTTTTAATTTTTTTAAATGCTTTATAACGTCAGTTATTATATAACTGACGTTATAAACTATTTTTAAGCTTTTTTACGTCGGTTATTTTATAACCGACATTATAAACCCAGGGTGCTTTGGTTTTTTACGTCGGTTATTTGATAACCGACGTAAAAAACACATAGATATCGGGTTTTTTTACGTCGGTTTCCACATAACCGACGTAAAAAAACCCGATATCTACGCGTTTTTTACGTCGGTTATCCAATAACCGACGTAAAAAACCAAAGCACCCTGGGTTTATAACGTCGGTTATAAAACAACCGACGTAAAAAACACCGCGCTTTGGTTTTTTACGTCAGTTATTTTATAACCGATGTAAAAACCGCGGTTTTTTTACGTCGGTTACAAAATAACCGACGTAAAAAACTCCCGCGCATTGATTTGTTACGTCGGTTATCAGATAACCGACGTAAAAACCCAACAGGCGTGATTTTTAACGTCGGTTATTAAAATAACCGACGTGAAAAATCTACTCGCCGCATTGTTACGCCAGTTATATATAACCGACGTAAAAAATGGTGACGTAAAAAATGATTTTTGCACTAGTGATTTCCTCACATTCTTCTGTCCATACACACTTAACCCCTTTCCTTGTTAACTTAGTTAGCGGGCTTGACAATCATGAGAAATTTCTCAAAAAACGTATATTGTACCCTATTAATCCAAGAAAACTACGTATTTCTGTGACACTAGAGGGTCTGAGTCATTCCTCAATTGCCTTTATTTTTGAAGGGTCCATAAAAATTACCTCACTTCTGATCAAATGTCCGAAGAATGTGACTTATTGTATCCAAAAATCACACTTTTTAAACTTTGCGTACAACTTCTGCTTCCTCAATGTTTCCAACACAAGTCTAGGATGTTCTTCATGTTTCTCCTTACTTTTGGAGTACATGAGAATGTCATCGATAAACACTACCACAAATTTTTCTAAGTAATGTATAAATATTATATTCATCAAATCCATGAAGATTTTAGGGGAATTAGTAAGTCTGAAGGGAATCACCAGAAACTCATAGTGACCATACCTTGTACAGAAGGCAGTCTTCTGAATATCTTTATTCTTCACCTTTAACTGATGATATTCAGAATGAAGATCCACCTTTGAGAAGTATTGAGATCCTCACAACTGATTGAACAAGTCATCATACTAGAGCTATAATGACATTTTTATAATAGAAGGTGATGATAAGAGAAGAAATGAAATGAAATTTGAAATGAAATTGAAAGAAAAGAGAGAGATAAATTACCTCTTGAATATATCTTTCTTGAGAGCCTCTTGAGGGGAGAGGTTTTGATATTTTTATGAGACCAAGGGATGCTGGATGTCAGGGATGATATTGGGAAGATATTTTATCATAATTTGGAGTAGGCACAAGGATTGAGAGGTGTGAGGAAATGAGGTTGTGAGGGTGATATTTATAGTGGAGGGGAGAGGGGGTTTTCTCAATATTATATTCATTAATTTATGATTTCTCTACAAGACAAGAAATAGTGATGATTCCATGACTAAATATAGTAAATTGAGAATGTTAATTCTAACCAATGGTACTTATATAATCAAAACATAATCTATGACTCTATAATTCATGTATTTAGCATTTATCGTAAGTTATCGTATTTTACTATTCATCAAAAATTTAACTATTTCAAAAAAATCCCAAAAATTCACCCAAACCATTTTTTTATGTGTAGAATCCAAAAATGAACTCCATTTTATGACTTCATTTTCATGATCCACTTCCATAGTAGTGATAACATAAGTCTTACCTTGTTCCTTTGGCTTTAGTGGTTGTTAACGCTGATTACCCTCTAGGACTCAAGGTTTAGTGCACTAACTTGCATAGTTCCCTTTCTCCCCACAAATTCAGCATTGTACCATGGGTGGTCCTCTCCTTTCCTCCACCACATTCTCCTACCTTCTCATGTCTTTTCGACATTCAAGAGCTTGGTGGACTTCTTTCCCACATTTGAATCATTACCTTGTCCCTTTGAGGCAATTCTCATGATTCGTATTCCCACATTTTTTACATGAGGGTGGTTGAGTTTTCTTTCCACAATTATCATTAGATCCTATGGCATGAAACTCCATCATTCATTTCGTATCACCATATCCATGGGTCCATTCTCCAAACTCCATTTCCACTTTGAGAGCACATATAAAAACTTCTTCATAACTCCCAAAGTCTTGAATTGCAAGAGCCTTTAGAAGGTGTTGTTTTAATCTACTAAATAATATTTCAATTTTTTTATCATTGTTGATAAAAAACCCGAAGCATACCTTGCAATCCTTGTAAAATTTTCTTCATAGGTAGTGATAGATTATTCTTCCTTTTGATTGAGATCTATGAATTCTCTCTCCATATTTTTATGAAGATTTTTTGGGAAATACTTGTTAAGAAACATTATCTTAAAGTCTTCCCACTCCATCTCTTCAGTTTCATCCCTTGGCTTGGTGTTCTTACTCAATGCCCACCATTGGTCAGCCTCTCCATCTAGAAGATAAGCGGTCAGATTCACCTTCTCCATCTCAGAACAGTGAAGCATGGAAAATATCTTCTCCATCAAGTTGTCCCACTATTCCACAACTATTGTATAAGAATATCCGCTAAACATTAGTGGTCGTTTCTGCATAAAACACTCTATAGCTAGTTGCTCCCTCTTAGGTGAAGGAGGATGTCCCACAATATTCAGGTTATTGTTAATAACCTGATATAGTTGAGTAAGCATCACCATGAAGTTTTGAACTCCACCTCCCAAAGCATTGGGGATGTCATTCGTGCAATCATTGCATGCCCCTCGCATGGGTTGTTGGCATGGTTTCTCCTGGTTCGCACCATTTTCTAAAATAGAAAAGGTTAGAAAAAAACATAATTCAACAAGTCATAAATAATTCATTCCTTTGTGAAACTAAGTCTAAAGGCATATATTATGGGATACCTATGTTTATCAAAGATTCTTTCATTCTTACTTATACTTAGTCTCATACTAAAGGTTTTTTCTAAGGGTTACTAATCCGAATTCCAAAATTAACTAAACCGTCCTATGATACCAACTATAGAGACCCTAATTTTCTTACATTAATTTTAAATCATTTTAATGATAAATAACATAAAAACATTACACAATGAGGATCCAAAGGTTTAGAATCTTTGGAAAACGAGAACCATACATAACATTTACAACATAAATCATAAACATTTATTTAATTTCTTCTTCTCTAAATTCTTATTGGCCCTTGTATACTTCTTAATACATGTAGTCACCTGACGATATACATCAAAAATGGGTGAGGTAAAATATTATTAAGACGATAGATAATAACATTAAACAATATAAAACGGGGTGAGCATATTCATAGAATCGTCATCATAATCATGAGAGGAAGCATTAGATAATAACATAGAATGTGGCAATGCATAAAAATGAAACATCATGTCTTAGTGATCCACTACCACACATAGTTGTAAACAAAGATAGCATCACGTTCATGCATATTTCACTTTACTCGTGATGTTATTCACATTACACAATGTATTGGAGTGTTATATAATTCCAGGTGCACTCGTCACATCATAACATTTTCATTACGCTATATAATTTTGGGTGCACCCGTCACATCATAACATTTACATTATCATGCAAGAAACATGGAACATATATCAATATTGAACTTAAAACAACCCATGGAAAGGAATATGTTTCACTTCATAAACCATACATTCATAAACTTTGGGTTCCCAAATGAAATAGGGAATAACATACTTGATACAAGCATTATCAACCTTGAGTGGGAAGTAAAAGGTGTGTTTTTGAAAGAAGAGTTCTTTTGGAATACATTGTGTTTCGCATAAACTTCAGTGGAAAACATGTATATCCCAGAAAAGGTAATATAATGAGGAAGAAATTATTTTTATGGAATAACCATACTAAAAATGGAGTGAAAGAGGGAAAACCTAAAGAAATAAATTTGGGTTCGAGAATTCCTCTTACCTTGTATCTGAATGATTTATTCACTTTAATGTCCTTTATAATGACATTATATTAATTAATTAACAATTATATAACCTTTTATACATGAATATGGTTCATTATGGTTTCATTAAGTTCTTTTATGGGCCTTTGGATGAGTTATATAGTTTAAATTCAATGTATAGGAGTGTTCTTTTTCTTAGTTTTCATGAACGGTTCACTTGTACACATGAATAGAAGTTCGTGTATAACATGGATAAACATAAATAATTTCTATTATGTGTTATTAATGATCTTAAAAGAGTTTAAATGGTCTTATAATGAATATTTTTATATACCATGTGGATGAATCATTAAATAAAATTTAATGATGATCGTTTTAGGTTGATTTGGGTGGTTTTTGGATCACAACGAACATGTTTTATTTTATCATTTAGTATTATATATAAAAGTTGTTTCCAGAACATAAAAGGGGTTAAAATACACATATTAAAATATTTTTTCAATCATTTAATGGTTTTATTGACAGCCTTGAAGGTGTTTAAGGAAAATTGAAGTGCATCGCCCATGATGTAGGTAAATTAACACATCACGGATGACGATTTCATTTTTATAAAAAAAGTGAGAGAGGGGAGAGTATACTGAATTATCTTCCATTAACATAATATAATACTAGTATATCAATCATACTAGAGCTATAATTACATTTTTATAATATAATGTGATGATAAGAGAAGAAATGAAATGAAATTTGAAATGAAATTGAAAGAAAAGAGACAGATAAATTACCTCTTGAATATATCTTTCTTGAGAGCCTCTTTAGGGGAGAGGTTTTGGTCTTTTTATGAGACCAAGGGATGATGGATGTCAGGGATGAGATTGGGAAGATATTTTATCATAATTTGGAGTAGGCACAATGCTTGAGAGGTGTGAGGAAATGAGGTTGTGGGGGTGATATTTATAGTGGAGGGAAGAGGGGGTTTTCTCAATATTATATTCATTAATTTATGATTTCTCTACAAGACAAGAAATAGTGATGATTCCATGACTAAATGTAGTAAATTGAGCATCTAAATTCTAACCAATGGTACTTATATAATCAAAACATAATCTATGACTCTATAATTCATGTATTTATCATTTATCGTAAGTTATCATATTTTGCTATTCATCAAAAATTCAAGTATTTCAAAAAAATCCCAAAAATTCACCCAAACAATTTTTTTATGTCTAGAATCCAAAAATGAACTCCATTGTATGACTTCATTTTCATGCTCCACTTTGATAGTAGTGATAACATAAGTCTTACCTTGTTCCTTTGGCTTTAGTGGTTGTTAACGCTGATTACCCTCTAGGACTCGAGGTTTAGTGCACTAACTTGCATAGTTCCCTTTCTCCCCACAAATTCAGCATTGGACCATGGGTGGTGCTCTCCTTTCCTCCACCACATTCTCCAACCTTCTCATGTATTTTCAACATTCAAGAGCTTGGTGGCCTTCTTTCCCACATTTGAAGCATTACCTTGTCCCTTTGAGGCAATTCTCATGATTCTTATTCCCACATTTTTTACATGAGGGTGGTTGAGTTTTCTTTCCACCATTATCATTAGATCCTATGGCATGAAACTCCATCGTTCATTTCGTATCACCATAGCCATGGGTCCATTCTCCAAACTCCATTTCCACTTTGAGAGCACATATAACAACTTCTTCATAACTCCCAAAGTCTTGAATTGCAAGAGCCTTTAGAAGGTGTGGTTTTAATCTACTAAATAATATTTCAATTTTTTTATAATTGTTGATAAAAAAACCTGAAGCATACCTTGCAATCCTTGTAAAATTTTCTTCATAGGTAGTGATAGATTATTCTTCCTTTTGATTGAGATCTATGAATTCTCTCTCCATATTTTTATGAATATTTTTTGGGAAATACTTGTTAAGAAACATTATCTTAAAGTCTTCCCACTCCATCTCTTCAGTTTCATCCCTTGGCTTGGTGTTCTTACTCAACGCCCACCATTGGTCAGCCTCTCCATCTAGAAGATAAGCGGTCAGAGTCACCTTCTCTATCTCAGAACAGTGAAGCATGGAAAATATCTTCTCCATCAATTTGTCCCACTATTCCACAACTATTGGATAAGAAGATCCGCTAAACATTAGTGGTCGTTTCTGCATAAAACATTCTATAGCTAGTTGTTCCCTCTTAGGTGAAGGAAGACGTTCCACAATATTCAGGTTATTGTTCATAACCTGATATAGTTGAGTAAGCATCACCATGAATTTTTGAACTCCACCTCCCAAAGCATTGGGGATGTCATTCGTGCAATCATTGCATGCCCCTCGCATGGGTTGTTGGCATGGTTTCTCCTGGTTCGCACCATTTTCTAAAATAGAAAAGGTTAGAACAAAACATAATTCAACAAGTCATAAATAATTCATTCCTTTGTGAAACTAAGTCTAAAGGAATATATTATGGGATACCTATGTTTATCAAAGATTCTTTCATTCTTACTTATACTTAGTCTCATACTAAAGGTTTTTTCTAAGGTTTACTAATCCGAATTCCAAAATTAACTAAACCGTCCTATGATACCAACTATAGAGACCCTAATTTTCTTACATTACTTTTAAATCATTTTAATGATAAATAACATAAAAACATTACACAATGAGGATCCAAAGGTTTAGAATCTTTGGAAAACTAGAACCATACATAACATTTACAACATAAATCATAAACATTTATTTAATTTCTTCTTCTCTAAATTCTTATTGTCCCTTGTATACTTCTTAATACATGTAGTCACCTGAGGATATACATCAAAAATGGGTGAGGTAAAATATTAGTAAGACGATAGATAATAACATTAAACAATATAAAACGGGGTGAGCATATTCATAGAATCATCATCATAATCATGAGAGGAAGCATTAGATAATAACATAGAATGTGGCAATGCATAAAAATGAAACATCATGTCTTAGTGATCTACTACCACACATAGTTGTAAACAAAGATAGCATCACGTTCATGCATATTTCACTTTACTCATGATGTTATTCACATTACACAATGTATTGTAGTGTTATATAATTCCAGGTGCACTCGTCACATCATAACATTTTGATTACGCTATATAATTTTGGGTGCACCCGTCACATCATAACATTTACATTATCATGCAAGAAACATGGAACATATATCAATATTGAACTTAAAACAACCCATGGAAAGGAATATGTTTCACTTAATAAACCATACATTCATAAACTTTGGGTTCCCAATTGAAATAGGGAATAACATACTTGATACAAGCATTATCAACCTTGAGTGGGAAGTAAAAGGTGTGTTTTTGAAAGAAGAGTTCTTTTGGAATACATTGTGTTTCGCATAAACTTCAGTGGAAAACATCTATATCCCAGAAAAGGTAGGATAATGAGGAAGAAATTATTTTTATGGAATAACCATACTAAAAATGGAGTGAAAGAGGGAAAACCTGAAGAAATAAAGTTGGGTTCGAGAATTCCTCTTACCTTGTATCTGAATGATTTATTCACTTTAATGTCCTTTATAATGACATTATATTAATTAAATAACAATTAAATAACCTTTTATACATGAATATGGTTCATTATGGTTTCATTAAGTTCTTTTATGGGCCTTTGGATGAGTTATAGAGTTTAAATTCAATGTATAGGAGTGTTCTTTTTCTTAGTTTTCATGAACGGTTCACTTGTACACATGAATAGAAGTTCGTGTATAACATGGATAAACATAAATAATTTCTATTATGTGTTATTAATGATCTTAAAAGAGTTTAAATGGTCTTATAATGAATTTTTTTATATACCATATGGATGAATCATTAAATAAAATTTAATGATGATCGTTTTAGGTTGATTTGGGTGGTTTTTGGATCACAACGAACATGTTTTATTTTATCATTTAGTATTATATATAAAAGTTGTTTCCAGAAAATAAAAGGGGTTAAAATACACATATTATAATATTTTTTCAATAATTTAATGGTTTTATTGATAGCCTTGAAGGTGTTTAAGGAAAATGGAAGTGCATCGCCCATGATGTAGGTAAATTAACACATCACGGATGACGATTTCATTTTTATAAAAAAAGTGAGAGAGGGGAGAGTATAATGAATTATCTTCCATTAACATAATATAATACTAGTATATCAATCATAATAGAGCTATAATGACATTTTTATAATATAAGGTGATGATAAGAGAAGAAATGAAATGAAATTTGAAATGAAATTGAAAGAAAAGAGAGAGATAAATTACCTCTTGAATATATCTTTCTTGAGAGCCTCTTTAGGTGAGAGGTTTTGGTCTTTTTATGAGACCAAGGGATGCTGGATGTCAGGGATGAGATTGGGAAGATATTTTATCAGAATTTGGAGTAGGAACAAGGCTTGATAGGTGTGAGGAAATGAGGTTGTGAGGGTGATATTTATAGTGGAGGGGAGAGGGGGTTTTCTCAATATTATATTCATTAATTTATGATTTCTCTACAAGACAAGAAATAGTGATGATTCCATGACTAAATATAGTAAATTGAGCATGTTAATTCTAACCAATGGTACTTATATAATCAAAACATAATCTATGACTCTATAATTCATGTATTTAGCATTTATCGTAAGTTATCGTATTTTACTATTCATCAAAAATTCAAGTATTTCAAAAAAATCCCAAAAATTCACCCAAACCATTTTTTTATGTGTAGAATCCAAAAATGAACTCCATTGTATGACTTCATTTTCATGCTCCACTTCCATAGTAGTGATAACATAAGTCTTACCTTGTTCCTTTGGCTTTAGTGGTTGTTAACGCTGATTACCCTCTAGGACTCGAGGTTTAGTGCACTAACTTGCATAGTTCCCTTTCTCCCCACAAATTCAGCATTGGACCATGGGTGGTGCTCTCCTTTCCTCCACCACATCCTCCTACCTTCTCATGTCTTTTCGACATTCAAGAGCTTGGTGGCCTTCTTTCCCACATTTGAAGCATTACCTTGTCCCTTTGAGGCAATTCTCATGATTCTTATTCCCACATTTTTTACATGAGGGTGGTTGAGTTTTCTTTCCACCATTATCATTAGATCCTATGGCATGAAACTCCATCATTCATTTCGTATCACCATAGCCATGGGTCCATTCTCCAAACTCCATTTCCACTTTGAGAGCACATATAACAACTTCTTCATAACTCCCAAAGTCTTGAATTTCAAGAGCCTTTAGAAGGTGTGGTTTTAATCTACTAAATTGTTGATAAAAAAACCCAAAGCATACCTTGAAATCCTTGTAAAATTTTCTTCATAGGTAGTGATAGATTATTCTTCCTTTTGATTGAGATCTATGAATTCTCTATCCATATTTTTATGAAGATTTTTTGGGAAATACTTGTTAAGAAACATTATCTTAAAGTCTTCCCACTCCATCTCTTCAGTTTCATCCCTTGGCTTGGTGTTCTTACTCAACGCCCACCATTGGTCAGCCTCTCCATCTAGAAGATAAGCGGTCAGAGTCACCTTCTCCATCTCAGAACAGTGAAGTATGGAAAATATCTTCTCCATCAAGTTGTCCCACTATTCCACAACTATTGGATAAGAATATCCGCTAAACATTAGTGGTCATTTCTGCATAAAACACTCTATAGCTAGTTGCTCCCTCTTAGGTGAAGGAGGACGTTCCACAATATTCAGGTTATTGTTCATAACCTAACATAGTTGAGTAAGCATCACCATGAAGTTTTGAACTCCACCTCCCAAAGCATTGGGGATGTCATTCGTGCAATCATTGCATGCCCCTCGCATGGGTTGTTGGCATGGTTTCTCCTGGTTCGCACCATTTTCTAAAATAGAAAAGGTTAGAACAAAACATAATTCAACAAGTCATAAAAAATTCATTCCTTTGTGAAACTAAGTCTAAAGGCATATATTATGGGATAACTATGTTTATCAAAGATTCTTTAATTCTTACTTATACTTAGTCTCATACTAAAGGTTTTTTCTAAGGTTTACTAATCCGAATTCCAAAATTAACTAAACCATCATATGATACCAACTATAGAGACCCTAATTTTCTTACATTACTTTTAAATCATTTTAATGATAAATAACATAAAAACATTACACAATGAGGATCCAAAGGTTTATAATCTTTGGAAAACTAGAACCATACATAACATTTACAACATAAATCATAAACATTTATTTAATTTCTTCTTCTCTAAATTCTTATTGGCCCTTGTATACTTCTTAATACATGTAGTCACCTGAGGATATACATCAAAAATGGGTGAGGTAAAATATTAGTAAGACGATAGATAATAAAATTAAACAATATAAAATGGGGTGAGCATATTCATAGAATCATCATCATAATCATGAGAGGAAGCATTAGATAATAACATAGAATGTGGCAATGCATAAAAATGAAACATCATGTCTTAGTGATCTACTACCACACATAGTTGTAAAAAAGATAGCATCACGTTCATGCATATTTCACTTTACTCGTGATGTTATTCACATTACACAATGTATTGGAGTGTTATATAATTCCAGGTGCACTCGTCACATCATTACATTTTCATTACGCTATATAATTTTGGGTGCACCCGTCACATCATAACATTTACATTATGATTCAAGAAACATGGAACATATATCAATATTGAACTTAAAACAACCCATGGAAAGGAATATGTTTCACTTAATAAACCATACATTCATAAACTTTGGGTTCCCAAATGAAATAGGGAATAACATACTTGATACAAGCATTATCAACCTTGAGTGGGAAGTAAAAGGTGTGTTTTTGAAAGAAGAGTTCTTTTGGAATACATTGTGTTTCGCATAAACTTGAGTGGAAAACATCTATATCCCAGAAAAGGTAAGATAATGAGGAAGAAATTATTTTTATGGAATAACCATACTAAAAATTGAGTGAAAGAGGGAAAACCTGAAGAAATAAATTTGGGTTCGAGAATTCCTCTTACCTTGTATCTGAATGATTTATTCACTTTAATGTCCTTTATAATGATATTATATTAATTAATTAACAATTAAATAACATTTTATACATGAATATGGTTCATTATGGTTTCATTAAGTTCTTTTATGGGCCTTTGGATGAGTTATAGAGTTTAAATTCAATGTATAGGAGTGTTCTTTTTCTTAGTTTTCATGAACGGTTCACTTGTACACATGAATAGAAGTTCGTGTATAACATGGATAAACATAAAGAATTTCTATTATGTGTTATTAATGATCTTAAAAGAGTTTAAATGGTCTTATAATGAATTTGTTTATATACCATGTGGATGAATCATTAAATAAAATTTAATGATGATCGTTTTAGGTTAATTTGGGTGGTTTTTGGATCACAGCGAACATGTTTTATTTTATCATCTAGTATTATATATAAAAGTTGTTTCCAGAACTTAAAAGGGGTTAAAATACACATATTACAATATTTTTTCAATCATTTAATGGTTTTATTGAAAGCCTTGAAGGTGTTTAAGGAAAATGGAAGTGCATCGCCCATGATGTAGGTAAATTAACACATCACGGATGACGATTTCATTTTTATAAAAAAAGTGAGAGAGGGGAGAGCATAATGAATTATCTTCCATTAACATAATATAATACTAGTATATCAATCATACTAGATCTATAATGACATTTTTATAATATAAGGTGATGATAAGAGAAGAAATGAAATGAAATTTGAAATGAAATTGAAAGAAAAGAGAGAGATAAATTACCTCTTGAATATATTTTTCTTGAGAGCCTCTTTAGGGGAGAGGTTTTGGTCTTTTTATGAGACCAAGGGATGCTGGATATCAGGGATGAGATTGGGAAGATATTTTATTAGAATTTGGAGTAGGCACAAGGCTTGAGAGGTGTGAGGAAATGAGGTTGTGAGGGTGATATTTATAGTGGAGGGGAGAGGGGGTTTTCTCAATATTATATTCATTAATTTATGATTTCTCTACTAGACAAGAAATAGTGATGATTCCATGACTAAATATAGTAAATTGAGCATGTTAATTCTAACCAATGGTACTTATATAATCAAAACATACTCTATGACTCTATAATTCATGTATTTAGCATTTATCGTAAGTTATCGTATTTTACTATTCATCAAAAATTCAAGTATTTCAAAAAAATCCCAAAAATTCACCCAAACCATTTTTTTATGTGTAGAATCCAAAAATGAACTCCATTGTATGACTTCATTTTCATGCTCCACTTCCATAGTAGTGATAACATAAGTCTTACCTTGTTACTTTGGCTTTAGTGGTTGTTAACGCTGATTACCCTCTAGGACTCGAGGTTTAGTGCACTAACTTGCATAGTTCCCTTTCTCCCCACAAATTCAGCATTGGACCATGGGTGGTGCTCTCCTTTCCTCCACCACATTCTCCTACCTTCTCATGTCTTTTCGACATTCAAGAGCTTGGTTGCCTTCTTTCCCACATTTGAAGCATTACCTTGTCCCTTTGAGGCAATTCTCATGATTCTTATTCCCACATTTTTTACATGAGGGTGGTTGAGTTTTCTTCCCACCATTATCATTAGATCCTATGGCATGAAACTCCATCATTCATTTCGTATCACCATAGCCATGGGTCCATTCTCCAAACTCCATTTCCACTTTGAGAGAACATATAACAACTTCTTCATAACTCCCAAAGTCTTGAATTTCAAGAGCCTTTAGAAGGTGTGGTTTTAATCTACTAAATAATATTTCAATTTTTTTATCATTGTTGATAAAAAAACCCGAAGCATACCTTGCAATCCTTGTAAAATTTTCTTCATAGGTAGTGATAGATTATTATTCATTTTGATTGAGATCTATGAATTCTCTCTCCATATTTTTATGAATATTTTTTGGGAAATACTTTTTAAGAAACATTATCTTAAAGTCTTACCACTCCATCTCTTTAGTTTCATCCCTTGGCTTGGTGTTCTTACTCAACGCCCACCATTGGTCAGCCTCTCCATCTAGAAGATAAGCGGTCAGAGTCACCTTCTCCATCTCAGAACAGTGAATCATGGAAAATATCTTCTCCATCAAGTTGTCCCACTATTCCACAACTATTGGATAAGAAGATCCGCTAAACATTAGTGGTCGTTTCTGCATAAAACACTCTATAGCTAGTTTCTCCCTCTTAGGTGAAGGAGGACGTTCCACAATATTCAGGTTATTGTTCATAACCTGACATAGTTGAGTAAGCATCACCATGAAGTTTTGAACTCCACCTCCCAAAGCATTGGGGATGTCATTCGTGCAATCATTGCATGCCCCTCGCATGGGTTGTTGGCATGGTTTCTCCTGGTTCGCACCATTTTCTAAAATAGAAAAGGTTAGAACAAAACATAATTCAACAAGTCATAAATAATTCATTCCTTTGTGAAACTAAGTCTAAAGGCATATATTATGGGATACCTATGTTTATCAAAGATTCTTTCATTCTTACTTATACTTAGTCTCATACTAAAGGTTTTTTCTAAGGTTTACTAATCCGAATTCCAAAATTAACTAAACCGTCATATGATACCAACTATAGAGACCCTAATTTTCTTACATTACTTTTAAATCATTTTAATGATAAATAACATAAAAACATTACACAATGAGGATCCAAAGGTTTAGAATCTTTAGAAAACTAGAACCATACATAACATTTACAACATAAATCATAAACATTTATTTAATTTCTTCTTCTCTAAATTCTTATTGGCCCTTGTATACTTCTTAATACATGTAGTCACCTGAGGATATACATCAAAAATGGGTGAGGTAAAATATTAGTAAGACGATAGATAATAACATTAAACAATATAAAATGGGATGAGCATATTCATAGAATCATCATCATTATCATGAGAGGAAGCATTAGATAATAACATAGAATGTGGCAATGCATAAAAATGAAACATCATGTCTTAGTGATCTACTACCACACATAGTTGTAAACAAAGATAGCATCACGTTCATGCACATTTCACTTTACTCATGATGTTATTCACATTACACAATGTATTGGAGTGTTATATAATTCCAGGTGCACTCGTCACATCATAACATTTTCATTATGCTATATAATTTTGGGTGCACCCGTCACATCATAACATTTACATTATCATGCAAGAAACATGGAACATATATCAATATTGAACTTAAAACAACCCATGGAAAGGAATATGTTTCACTTAATAAACCATACATTCATAAACTTTGGGTTCCCAGATGAAATAGGTAATAACATACTTGATACAAGCATTATCAACCTTGAGTGGGAAGTAAAAGGTGTGTTTTTGAAAGAAGAGTTCTTTTGGAATACATTGTGTTTCACATAAACTTCAGTGGAAAACATGTATATCCCAGAAAAGGTAAGATAATGAGGAAGAAATTATTTTTATGAAATAACCATACTAAAAATGTAGTGAAAGAGGGAAAACCTGAAGAAATAAAGTTGGGTTCGAGAATTCCTCTTACCTTGTATCTGAATGATTTATTCACTTTAATGTCCTTTATAATGACATTATATTAATTAATTAATAATTAAATAACCTTTTATATATGAATATGGTTCATTATGGTTTCATTAAGTTCTTTTATGGGCCTTTGGATGAGTTATAGAGTTTAAATTCAATGTATAGGAGTGTTCTTTTTCTTAGTTTTCATGAACGGTTCACTTGTACACATGAATAGAAGTTCGTGTATAACATGGATAAACATAAAGAATTTCTATTATGTGTTATTAATGATCTTAAAAGAGTTTAAATGGTCTTATAATGAATTTGTTTATATACCATGTGGATGAATCATTAAATAAAATTTAATGATGATCGTTTTAGGTTGATTTGGGTGGTTTTTAGATCACAACGAACATGTTTTATTTTATCATTTAGTATTATATATAAAAGTTGTTTCCAGAACATAAAAGGGGTTAATATACACATATTACAATATTTTTTCAATAATTTAGTGGTTTTATTGATATCCTTGAAGGTGTTTAAGGAAAATGGAAGTGCATCGCCCATGATGTAGGTAAATTAACACATCACGGATGACGATTTCATTTTTATAAAAAAAGTGAGAGAGGGGAGAGTATAATGAATTATCTTCCATTAACATAATATAATACTAGTATATCAATCATACTAGATATATAATGACATTTTTATAATAGAAGGTGATGATAAGATAAGAAATGAAATGAAATTTGAAATGAAATTGAAAGAAAAGAGAGAGATAAATTACCTCTTGAATATATCTTTCTTGAGAGCCTCTTTAGGGGAGAGGTTTTGGTCTTTTTATGAGACCAAGGGATGCTGGATGTCAGTGATGAGATTGGGAAGATATTTTATCAGAATTTGTAGTAGGCACAAGGCTTGAGAGGTGTTAGTAAATGAGGTTGTGAGGGTGATATTTATAGTGGAGGGGAGAGGGGGTTTTCTCAATATTATATTCATTAATTTATGATTTCTCTACAAGACAAGAAATAGTGATGATTCCATGACTAAATATAGTAAATTGAGCATGTTAATTCTAACCAATTGTACTTATATAATCAAAACATAATCTATGACTCTATAATTCATGTATTTAGCATTTATCGTAAGTTATCGTATTTTACTATTCATCAAAAATTCAAGTATTTCAAAAAAATCCCAAAAATTCACCCAAACCATTTTTTTATGTGTAGAATACAAAAATGAACTCCATTGTATGACTTCATTTTCATGCTCCACTTCCATAGTAGTGATAACATAAGTCATACCTTTTTCCTTTGGCTTTAGTGGTTGTTAACGCTGATTACCCTCTAGGACTCGAGGTTTAGTGCACTAACTTGCATAGTTCCCTTTCTCCCCACAAATTCAGCATTGGACCATGGGTGGTGCTCTCCTTTCCTCCACCACATTCTCCTACCTTCTCATGTCTTTTCGACATTCAAGAGCTTGGTGGCCTTATTTCCCACATTTGAAGCATTACCTTATCCCTTTGAGGCAATTCTCATGATTCTTATTCCCACATTTTTTACATGAGGGTGGTTGAGTTTTCTTTCCACCATTATCATTAGATCCTATGGCATCAAACTCCATCATTCATTTCGTATCACCATAGCCATGGGTCCATTATCCAAACTCCATTTCCACTTTGATAGCACATATAACAACTTCTTCATAACTCCCAAAGTCTTGAATTTCAAGAGCCTTTAGAAGGTGTGGTTTTAATCTACTAAATAATATTTCAATTTTTTTATCATTGTTGATAAAAAAACCTGAAGCATACCTTGAAATCCTTGTAAAATTTTCTTCATAGGTAGTGATAGATTATTCTTCCTTTTGATTGAGATCTATGAATTCTCTCTCCATATTTTTATGAAGATTTTTTGGGAAATACTTGTTAAGAAACATTATCTTAAAGTCTTCCCACTCCATCTCTTCAGTTTCATCCCTTGGCTTGGTGTTCTTACTCAACGCCCACCATTGGTCAGCCTCTCCATCTAGAAGATAAGCAGTCAGAGTCACCTTCTCCATCTCAGAACAGTGAAGCATGGAAAATATCTTCTCCATCAAGTTGTCCCACTATTCCACAACTATTGGATAAGAAGATCCGCTAAACATTAGTGGTCGTTTCTGCATAAAACACTCTATAGCTAGTTGCTCCCTCTTAGGTGAAGGAGGACGTTCCACAATATTCTGGTTATTGTTCATAAACTGACATAGTTGAGTAAGCATCACCATGAAGTTTTGAACTCCACCTCCCAAAGCATTGGGGATGTCATTCGTGCAATCATTGCATGCCCCTCGCATGGGTTGTTGGCATGGTTTCTCCTGGTTCGCACCATTTTCTAAAATAGAAAAGGTTAGAAAAAAACATAATTCAACAAGTCATAAATTATTCATTCCTTTGTGAAACTAAGTCTAAAGGCATATATTATGGGATACCTATGTTTATCAAAGATTCTTTCATTCTTACTTATACTTAGTCTCATACTAAAGGTTTTTTCTAAGGGTTACTAATCCGAATTCCAAAATTAACTAAACCGTCCTATGATACCAACTATAGAGACCCTAATTTTCTTACATTAATTTTAAATCATTTTAATGATAAATAACATAAAAACATTACACAATGAGGATCCAAAGGTTTAGAATCTTTGGAAAACGAGAACCATACATAACATTTACAACATAAATCATAAACATTTATTTAATTTCTTCTTCTCTAAATTCTTATTGGCCCTTGTATACTTCTTAATACATGTAGTCACCTGACGATATACATCAAAAATGGGTGAGGTAAAATATTAGTAAGATGATAGATAATAACATTAAACAATATAAAACGGGGTGAGCATATTCATAGAATCGTCATCATAATCATGAGAGGAAGCATTAGATAATAACATAGAATGTGGCAATGCATAAAAATGAAACATCATGTCTTAGTGATCCACTACCACACATAGTTGTAAACAAAGATAGCATCACGTTCATGCATATTTCACTTTACTCATGATGTTATTCACATTACACAATGTATTGGAGTGTTATATAATTCCAGGTGCACTCGTCACATCATAACATTTTCATTACGCTATATAATTTTGGGTGCACCCGTCACATCATAACATTTACATTATCATGCAAGAAACATGGAACATATATCAATATTGAACTTAAAACAACCCATGGAAAGGAATATGTTTCACTTCATAAACCATACATTCATAAACTTTGGGTTCCCAAATGAAATAGGGAATAACATACTTGATACAAGCATTATCAACCTTGAGTGGGAAGTAAAAGGTGTGTTTTTGAAAGAAGAGTTCTTTTGGAATACATTGTGTTTCGCATAAACTTCAGTGGAAAACATGTATATCCCAGAAAAGGTAATATAATGAGGAAGAAATTATTTTTATGGAATAACCATACTAAAAATGGAGTGAAAGAGGGAAAACCTAAAGAAATAAATTTGGGTTCGAGAATTCCTCTTACCTTGTATCTGAATGATTTATTCACTTTAATGTCCTTTATAATGACATTATATTAATTAATTAACAATTATATAACCTTTTATACATGAATATGGTTCATTATGGTTTCATTAAGTTCTTTTATGGGCCTTTTGATGAGTTATAGAGTTTAAATTCAATGTATAGGAGTGTTCTTTTTCTTAGTTTTCATGAACGGTTCACTTGTACACATGAATAGAAGTTCGTGTATAACATGGATAAACATAAATAATTTCTATTATGTGTTATTAATGATCTTAAAAGAGTTTAAATGGTCTTATAATGAATTTGTTTATATACCATGTGGATGAATCATTAAATAAAATTTAATGATGATCGTTTTAGGTTGATTTGGGTGGTTTTTGGATCACAACGAACATGTTTTATTTTATCATTTAGTATTATATATAAAAGTTGTTTCCATAACATAAAAGGGGTTAAAATACACATATTACGATATTTTTTCAATCATTTAATGGTTTTATTGACAGCCTTGAAGGTTTTTAAGGAAAATGGAAGTGCATCGCCCATGATGTAGGTAAATTAACACATCACGGATGACGATTTCATTTTTATAAAAAAAGTGAGAGAGGGGAGAGTATAATGAATTATCTTCCATTAACATAATATAATACTAGTATATCAATCATACTAGAGCTATAATGACATTTTTATAATAGAATGTGATGATAAGAGAAGAAATGAAATGAAATTTGAAATGAAATTGAAAGAAAAGAGAGAGATAAATTACCTCTTGAATATATCTTTCTTGAGAGCCTCTTTAGGGGAGAGGTTTTGGTCTTTTTATGAGACCAAGGGATGCTGGATGTCAGGGATGATATTGGGAAGATAGTTTATCAGAATTTGGAGTAGGAACAAGGCTTGAGAGGTGTGAGTAAATGAGGTTGTGAGGTTGATATTTATAGTGGAGGGGAGAGGGGGTTTTCTCAATATTATATTCATTAATTTATGATTTCTCTACAAGACAAGAAATAGTGATGATTCCATGACTAAATATAGTAAATTGAGCATGTTAATTCTAACCAATGGTACTTATATAATCAAAACATGATCTATGACTCTATAATTCATGTATTTATCATTTATCGTAAGTTATCGTATTTTACTATTCATAAAAAATTCAAGTATTTCAAAAAAATCCCAAAAATTCACCCAAACCATTTTTTATGTGTAGAATCCAAAAATGAACTCCATTGTATGACTTCATTTTCATGCTCCACTTCCATAGTAGTGATAACATAAGTCTTACCTTGTTCCTTTGGCTTTAGTGGTTGTTAACGCTGATTACCCTCTAGGACTCGAGGTTTGGTGCACTAACTTGCATAGTTCCCTTTCTCCCCACAAATTCAGCATTGGACCATGGGTGGTGCTCTCCTTTCCTCCACCACATTCTCCTACCTTCTCATGTCTTTTCGACATTCAAGAGCTTGGTGGCCTTCTTTCCCACATTTGAAGCATTACCTTGTCCCTTTGAGGCAATTCTCATGATTCTTATTCCCACATTTTTTACATGAGGGTGGTTGAGTTTTCTTTCCACCATTATCATTAGATCCTATGGCATGAAACTCCATCATTCATTTCGTATCACCATAGCCATGGGTCCATTATCCAAACTCCATTTCCACTTTGAGAGCACATATAACAACTTCTTCATAACTCCCAAAGTCTTGAATTGCAAGAGCCTTTAGAAGGTGTGGTTTTAATCTACTAAATAATATTTCAATTTTTTTATCATTGTTGATAAAAAAACCCGAAGCATACCTTGCAATCCTTGTAAAATTTTCTTCATAGGTAGTGATAGATTATTCTTCCTTTTGATTGAGATCTATGAATTCTCTCTCCATATTTTTATGAAGATTTTTTGGCAATACTTGTTAAGAAACATTATCTTAAAGTCTTCCCACTCCATCTCTTCAGTTTCATCCCTTGGCTTGGTGTTCTTACTCAACGCCCACCATTGGTCAGCCTCTCCATCTAGAAGATAAGCGGTCAGAGTCACCTTCTCCATCTCAGAACAGTGAATCATGGAAAATATCTTCTCCATAAAGTTGTCCCACTATTCCACAACTATTGGATAAGAAGATCCGCTAAACATTAGTGGTCGTTTCTGCATAAAACACTCTATAGCTAGTTGCTCCCTCTTAGGTGAAGGAGGACGTTCCACAATATTCAGGTTATTGTTCATAACCTGACATAGTTGCGTAAGCATCACCATGAAGTTTTGAACTCCACCTCCCAAAGCATTGGGGATGTCATTAGTGCAATCATTGCATGCCCCTCGCATGGGTTGTTGGCATGGTTTCTCCTGGTTCGCACCATTTTCTAAAATAGAAAAGGTTAGAACAAAACATAATTCAACAAGTCATAAATAATTCATTCCTTTGTGAAACTAAGTCTAAAGGCATATATTTTGGGATACCTATGTTTATCAAAGATTCTTTCATTCTTACTTATACTTAGTCTCATACTAAAGGTTTTTTCTAAGGTTTACTAATCCGAATTCCAAAATTAACTAAACCGTCCTATGATACCAACTATAGAGACCCTAATTTTCGTACATTACTTTTAAATCATTTTAATGATAAATAACATAAAAACATTACACAATGAGGATCCAAAGGTTTAGAATCTTTGGAAAACAAGAACCATACATAACATTTACAACATAAATCATAAACATTTATTTAATTTCTTCTTCTCTAAATTCTTATTGGACCTTGTATACTTCTTAATACATGTAGTCACCTGAGGATATACATCAAAAATGGGTGAGGTAAAATATTAGTAAGACGATAGATAATAACATTAAACAATATAAAATGAGGTGAGCATATTCATAGAATCATCATCATAATCATGATAGGAAGCATTAGATGATAACATAGAATGTGGCAATGCATAAAAATGAAACATCATGTCTTAGTGATCTACTACCACACATAATTATAAACAAAGATAGCATCACGTTCATGCATATTTCACTTTACTCATGATGTTATTCACATTACACAATGTATTGGAGTGTTATATAATTCCAGGTGCACTCGTCACATCATAACATTTTCATTACGCTATATAATTTTGGGTGCACCCGTCACATCATAACATTTACATTATCATGCAAGAAACATGGAACATATATCAATATTGAACTTAAAACAACCCATGGAAAGGAATATGTTTCACTTAATAAACCATACATTCATAAACTTTGGGTTCCCAAATGAAATAGGGAATAACATACTTGATACAAGCATTGTCAACCTTGAGTGGGAAGTAAAAGGTGTGTTTTTGAAAGAAGAGTTCTTTTGGAATACATTGTGTTTCGCATAAACTTCATTGGAAAACATGTATATCCCAGAAAAGGTAAGATAATGAGGAAGAAATTATTTTTATGGAATAACCATACTAAAAATGGAGTGAAAGAGGGAAAACCTAAAGAAATAAAGTTGGGTTCGAGAATTCCTCTTACCTTGTATCTGAATGATTTATTCACTTTAATGTCCTTTATAATGACATTATATTAATTAATTAACAATTAAATAACCTTTTATACATGAATATGGTCCATTATGGTTTCATTAAGTTCTTTTATGGGCCTTTGGATGAGTTATAGAGTTTAAATTCAATGTATAGGAGTGTTCTTTTTCTTAGTTTTCATGAACGGTTCACTTGTACACATGAATAGAAGTTCGTGTATAACATGGATAAACATAAAGAATTTCTATTATGTGTTATTAATGATCTTAAAAGAGTTTAAATGGTCTTATAATGAATTTGTTTATATACCATGTGGATGAATCATTAAATAAAATTTAATGATGATCGTTTTAGGTTGATTTGGGTGGTTTTTGGATCACAACGAACATGTTTTATTTTATCATTTAGTATTATATATAAAAGTTGTTTCCAGAACATAAAAGGGGTTAAAATAAACATATTACAATATTTTTTCAATCATTTAATGGTTTTATTGACATCCTTGAAGGTGTTTAAGGGAAATGGAAGTGCATCGCCCATGATGTAGGTAAATTAACACATCACGGATGACGATTTCATTTTTATAAAAAAAGTGAGAGAGGGGAGAGTATAATTAATTATCTTCCATTAACATAATATAATACTAGTATATCAATCATACTAGAGCTATAATGACATTTTTATAATAGAAGGTGATGATAAGAGAAGAAATGAAATGAAATTTGAAATGAAATTGAAAGAAAAGAGAGAGATAAATTACCTCTTGAATATATCTTTCTTGAGAGCCTCTTTAGGGGAGAGTTTTTGGTCTTTTTATGAGACCAAGGGATGCTGGATGTCAGGGATGAGATTGGGAAGATATTTTATCAGAATTTGGAGTAGGCACAAGGCTTGAGAGGTGTGAGGAAATGAGGTTGTGAGGGTGATATTTATAGTGGAGGGGAGAGGGGGTTTTCTCAATATTATATTCATTAATTTATGATTTCTCTACAAGACAAGAAATAGTGATGATTCCATGACTAAATATAGTAAATTGAGCATGTTAATTCTAACCAATGGTACTTATATAATCAAAACATAATCTATGACTCTATAATTCATGTATTTAGCATTTATCGTAAGTTATCGTATTTTGCTATTCATCAAAAATTCAAGTATTTCAAAAAAATCCCAAAAATTCACCCAAACCATTTTTTTATGTGTAGATTACAAAAATGAACTCCATTTTATGAAAATAATTTTCTAAATAGAAGTAATTTAATTTTTAATTAAAATCATAATTTACTTAAAAAGTACAAATTTTAAAATTAAAAATGTTTTTCTAACACTTTGAAAAGTTAATTAAGGTCACATAAAATTATCATATAATCATAAGACATCTAAATACTAGTTTATGAATACATTTTATGAAAATAAGTTTTCTTTTAAATTATTAAATTAATCATTAAATATTCATGACTTACAAAAATACCAACACTATAATATAATTATATTATATTGTCACTTATGGGATGGATAAATTTTATTTATACTATCATTAGTAAGGTTCCAATTCACTTAGTCAATTTACTATTCATAAGGGTCATATTACTACTCATAAGGGTAAAATTAATATTAATAAGGGTATGATACTATTCACCAAAAAATATGTTTTTCTTATAGGACTCCAAACATCTTACTGATCGCAACCGTGTATGTCAGATTTTTGAAATTCAAATCACAGAAGTGACAAAATTATGTTTAAAGGTCGCATAGAATTTAGTATTTAATTTAAGGTTGATGTGAAATTGTGTTTCCTAATGTGATTTTATGGGGTTATGAGAAGGGAATTCCATTGATAAAACTTTTAGCCATTACATCGTTAAAAATGATTCCCTAGTGTCGAAGGAAGAAATCGCAAGCCACCAAGCACCCATCATAAAGCACGATAATAGTTATGAACAATATCTTGGATTATGATTGATAACTCAATCATAAAATTCAATTGATAGTTCCAAAAGGAGTATTGTGTGATGTGATTTGACAAATACAAAATATGATACAGGAAAATGACCAAACTATAGCCTATGATATAATGTGTGTTATAAAATAAGACATAATAAAAAATATGACTTCAATTTTGCAATTATGAACTGAATTTGATAGTTTATAAAATGTTTATAAATTATGGGGAAATGTATTTTGGGATATTTGTTTAATTTATAAAATTTATATACATTAATTAACTATAAAATTTTTATAATTAATTAATAAATTTTTGGGAACATTTATTAAACAAATATCCACAATATTAATTGTTGATATTAAAATGCCATTGATTTATATGGAATGACTTATAATTTTGGTATAAAGTTTTTATATTGAAATTATAAGGTGATTTATTAAATTTTTATATATTACAAAAATAAGGATAAATACAAAGAAGTTTATATTGAATTATGAATTGTTCATAATTGTTAATTTAAAAAATTGAAATTAAAGGCCTCATTTGTTAAATTATTTGAATCATATAAAAATGAATTTTGATAATTGATATGATCAATATTTAAATAATATTAAATATGTGATATTTTGATTATGTCAAATGTTTACATAATAGGCATGAAATATAAAAATGTATATATTTCAAATATCATATATTTATGTAAATGTCATGTAAAGGATAATATGAAGGAGTTCGTATTAGAAATAAATTTAAAGTGTTTGTATTTATTTGATTGTGAAATTTCCATAATTCATGGCTTAATTCTAAATTATTTATAATTTATTTATTTATGAATTATTCATAAATGTTTATATCATTTTGAAATTTATGAAATGTTCATTTATTTAGTTTTATCCACTTATTGATTCGTAGATATAAATTTTTTATATTATAAATGGTCATATTCATTTAAGGAGTTATATGTTAGGTGTGATAATTGATTTAATATTCTTCTAGCCTAACTTTCGCTTGTATTTAACTATTATCTTGAATTAAGAAATTAATTATATTTTATATATATTAGGTGTTTGAATTGTGATGGAATTTTAGTCTCTCATGAGTAAAGAACCGTGGGTAGAGAGACTTTGGGTTGGACTACTCACTGGCCTGAGAGTTTAGATACTATCTAAAAAAGTGGGGGTTGACTACTTGTCGCTCCATGCTTGTTCTTATAGGGATTATTGATTTCGTATGATTTTAAGCCTTTACATTGAATGGTTTCAGGCACCATATACATGGGATGTATCTGAATATGTATAAATATAAGTTATATTTTAATTTGGGTTAATAAGACAAGTTATCATTTGAACATAATGATTTAGAAGAAAGAATAAGGATTCAAAATCATTAGAAACATGCATACATGTAAAAGGACACTACCACAAAACGGGCCAAGGCCAGCGCCACCCTTTATCAGCGCTAACGAAAAAGCACTTATAAAGGGGGTACCTTTATCAGCGCTAAAAAAGCGATGATAAAAGTACCCCTTTATCAGCGCTTTTTTTAGCGTTGTTAAAGGGTACCCCTTTATCATCGCTTTTTTTTAGTAGCGTTGATAAATGGGGGTCTTTATTAGTGTTTTTTTAAAAGCGCTGATAAAGGGTCGACTTCCAAAAAAATCATTAAAAAAATATATTAATATTTAATTATAAATATATAGTTATATTGATATAAATCTAATATATATTTTTTAAATATAATTTTAAATATATTTTAGATAAGTATAAATATACAGTAACACTTAATATATAAGATATTTCGTGAAAATGGCATATAAAAAAAATTAAAAAAATAGTTTTAATTAATAATTTTCAAATTATTATGGAGTAATAGTCATTTGATAACAATTTGAATACTAAAAAAATTAAAAAAAATTAAAAAAAGTTCCAAAATATGTTGAAAATGCAACTCGAACTTCAAACGGCCATAACTTTTGATCCGGGTGTCTGTTTGATCTCTAACATATATCAAATCGAAGCCAGCGACGAGTTCTACACCCTTATAAATTGGGGAAACCCAGGTCAAGGTTTTTTCGAGGCCAAAAAAGACCCAAAAGGCCTCCAAAACTGAGTGTTTAGTCATGATACCCCGATTTTTTAACATTTTGTGGATTTTCAGCCTCGTTTAAGGGGGTATTATTGGCTTTTTTGTGGGGACTGAATTTATTCCAAGGTATTACATTCATATTGATATTATTTCTTTGAAATTTTATCATTTTTTATAATTCACTTCTATTTATAATCAAATATATAACAATATATACATATTTTTTATATATTCACACATAAAAATTTAATTATAAATATAAATAATAAAATATATTTACATATAAAATATATTAGCTCTATATAAATAATAACTAATATCCATTTTATTTAAAATACAAATATATGAATATTTATATACCTATATATTAATCTAACTATATATATATATATATATTAATATAACTATATATATATATATCAATATAACTATAAATATATATATTAATATCACTATAAATATATATATTAATATAACTATATATATATTAATATAACTATATATTACTATATGAATAAATATAACTAAATATATATATATATATATATAAATAGTTATGTCATTAACTGGAGAAAAAATCAATATGGCAGAGTGGTAAAGGATTTAGGCGCGCAAGGGGGGAGGTCTCGAGATCAAATCTTGGTGGAGGTAAGGGCGTGCATGGGGGTGGATTTGGGGGGCTAGCGCTGATAAAGGGGGTGGGTGTAGCACTGATATAGGGTGGAGGGGGTGCGTGCGGGCGCTGGAAATACCCCTTTATTAGCGCTAAAAATGGCCTTTAACAGCACCCATGAGCGCGCCCTTGCCTCCAGCAAGATTTGATCTCGAGACCTCCCCCCTTGCGCACCTAAAGCATTTACCACTCTGCCATATTGATTTGTTCTCCAGTTAATGACATATCTATTTATTTATATATATATATTTAGTTATATTTATTCATATAGTAATATATAGTTATATTAATATATATATATATATATATATAGTTATATTAATATATATATATTTATAGTGATATTAATATATATATTTATAGTTATATTAATATATATATGTAGTTATATAAATAAATATATATAGTTAGATTAATATATAGGTATATAAATATTCATATATTTGTATTTTAAATAAAATGGATATTAGTTATTATTTATATAAAGATAATATATTTTGTATGTAAATATATTTTATTATTTATATTTATAATTAATTTTTTATGTGTGAATATATAAAAAATATGTATATATTGTTATGTATTTGATTATAAATAGCAGTACATTATAAAAAATGATAAAATTTCAAAGACATAATATCAATATAAATTTAATACCTTGGAATAAATTCAGTCCCCACCAAAAAAATCCAATAATACCCCCTTAAACGAGGCTGAAAATCAACAAAATGTTCAAAAATCAGGGTATCCCGACTAAAAAAATAAGTTTTGGAGACCTTTTGGGTCTTTTTTGGCCTCGAAAAAACTTTGGCTGAGGTTTTCCTAAGTTATAGGGGTATAGAGCTCGTCGCTGGCTTCGATTTGATATACGGTAGAGCTCAAACGGACACCCGTATCAAAAGGTATGGTCGTTTGAAATTTGAGTTGCGTTTTCAACATATTTTGAATCTTTTTTAAATTTCTATTTTATTTTTTTAGTCTTCGAATTGTTATTAAATGACTATTACACAATAATAATTAGCAAATTATTAATTAATAATATTTTTTTAATTTTTTTATAAGCCATTTTCACTAAATATCTTATATATTAAGTGTAACTGTATATTTATACTCATCTAAAATATATTTAAAATTATATTTAAAAAATATATATTATATTTATATCAATATAACTATATCTATATATTTAAATATTAATATATTTTTTGTAATGATTTTTTTTGCAAGTAGACCCTTTATCAGCGCTTTTAAAAAAAGTACTGATAAAGACCCATCTTTATCAGTGCTACTAAAAAAGCGATGATAAAGGGATACTCTTTAGCAACGCTAAAAAAAGCTTTGTTAAAGGGGTACCTTTATCAGCGCTAAAAAAAACACTGATAAATGTGTATTTTTATCAGTGCTTTTTTTAGCACTGATAAAGGTACCCTTTTATCAACACCTTTTCGTTAGAATTGATAAATGGTGGCGCTGGCCTTGGCCCGTTTTGTGGTAGTGATAATGGTACTGATTCTTGAAAAGGTGACACGTTCTCCTTCAGATCTCCCCCTCATTCTAAACATCCCGATTTCTTTGAAGTCTCTCGAGGTGGCTGAGGGTTATTTGGCGTTCTCCCTCTCGTATAGAGAATTTCATACGGTAGTTGGTCATCATAATTAAAATTTGGTGGCCAAGTTTAGGTCAGAATGACCGCTCCTTCCAGTCTTTGAACACTTCGCCGGGTCATTGAATTTCTAATGGTTGACGGTGGTTTCGATCCTCAACCGGAGTTCCTTTAGCATCCATTGTTTTTCTGAAGCATATTTTTCTACGGCGTAAGCTCACGAGCTTTGAGCATGTGGAAGACATCGTTTTATGCTCTGCCGTTGGACCATAGATCTGCACAGGGGGCGCGATCTTAAGATGACAACTATTGGGGTTTACTTTATAGGGCTGCCGGTTCCCTTTCACAATCCCTCAGTTCTGAAAGTAATTGGTGACTCATTTAGCTGCTCTCTCTATGTTGATGCTGGTACATTAACCCTAAAGCACACGATGGTGGCTTTTTTTTTCCATGGATATGGATCAGTTGGTTCATTTTCCGAAGCATTTTTTCTTATGTGGTGTCATCCATATCCTTATGGAAACCCATATTTTATTTCATCAAGGCCAGTTTATGTTCATAATGTGAGCTTCAAGGTAATTCTTCCTCTACTTGCAGAAGACGCCCCCCCCCCTTAGGCTCGGTGCCTTATGTTGGCACTCTTAGTGTGGTTTGGAGTGAAAATATTGGCTTGTTATCTGGTGGGTTTTCTACTACCATATCTCCTATCCCGAGTTCCTCTTCCAACAAGGAGAAGATCCTAGACGTGGTTTATGTTTGTGCCTCCTCTGATGACATTCTGGTGGGGCTTACTATGGTCAAGGTACCTATTTATCCTCTAGTTTTTCAGGACTCCATGGTGCTACCACTTTCCATCCATATGTTTTCTATTTAGACGAGTCCCTTAGTTAACCTGGCTCTGAATATCCCCCTCCTCTCAGAGGTAACGTTTTCGAATGGTAGTAAGGAAGGTGAAGGCTCTAGTATTCTTTGCTTGTTTGTTCCAGATGGTTTTGATTCTACGGTTGCGTTTTCTTTTCTTTTTAGGGATTCAGAGGTCTCCCCTTCACTAGATCGTCCTTCATTTTTGACTATCAAAGAGCCCTCTACTTCTCTAACCCCTTCAGATGAGGTCTCTCCCTCTTTACTAGTTCCAGTGGCCATCTCCGTCAACACCCTGGTCTCTGAAGACTTATCTTTACCCTTTCTAACTAATTTCAGTTTCAAACCATCGAATAAAGGAAAGGAAGCATCCCTGTATTCGAGTATTATGTCAAACAGAACTAGGTTTAAAACCAAAGGTGAATGTGATTTTTCTTTCTCAGCTAAAATGGATTCCAAGGACCTTAAGGGGCTCTCCATCCTATAGTTATGTTTCTCTATCCTTATTTGGAATGTTAGGGGTTTAGGTCCCTAGGCTAAATACAAGTTCATATCTTCTAAAGCCTCCCACTCTAAGCTGCCTATTCTAGATATCTTGGAACCTAAACATGTTTCTTCCTCCATCCAAGATTTTTCTAAGAAGATCCACTTTAGGAACTTCCTTCATGATAGTACAAACAATATTATTATTTGGGTTTTTTAAAAGGACACCTTGATGGTGGATTTGGTGAATTCACCCTCCCAACATTTGTCAGTCAAGGTAACCCAACCCTCCCATTTCTTCTAAATTTCTTTTGGTTATGCTAAACATAATGTGAAAGAATGGGAACTGCTCTAGCAATCCCTATCTCCTTTCAAATTGGGTCTCATTGACCAGTTTATTGGAGGGGACATTAACACCACTCTTGATCAATCTAAGAAGAGGGGTGGCTAAATTTACTCGAGGAAATCCATGAGGGATTTCAATGATTTTATTTTTTCTAATAGTCTTCTTGATTTGCTGTACTAAGGGGACCCTTATACCTAGTGTAATAATAGTAGAGGGAGTCAAAGGATTTGGAGCCATTTTGATAGGCTCCTAGAAAACCCATATTATTTAACCATATTTCCAAATACTACTGTGAAATACTTGTCTCAATCTCTATTAAACCATGTTCCTCTCCTAATCAAGCCGGAAGGTGAGGCTGGCGAATCCAACTGGTTTTACTTCTCCAAGTTGTGGCTCCAAATAGAAGACTTTATAAGGGTGGTGAAAAAATCTTGTGTAGCCTTAGTGCATGTCCAACTTTGGGTTTACTTCAACGCAAACTCAGATGCCTGAGGGTGGAGCTTAGTAGTTGGGAAAAACATTTTGATAATCAATAATCCTGTGCAGCAAACATAGAAGATGAGATCACGTAGTTTGATAGTTCGCTTTATGATCATTGGGATAAAAAAATCTTCTCTATCAGCTTGGCTAAGAAAAGGGAGATTTCAGATAACTTATTTAAGAGGAGATCATTTCTTGGGAAAGGGGTGGAAGTCGATGGATTAAGGAGGGTGATCGTAACACTGCATACTTTCATGCCTATATTAAAGAGAGAAAATTCACAGGTGACCTCAACCTATGACTAGAGGATGGATCTTTTACTACTGATATCAATATTGTAGGTCCTAAAGCAACAAATCACTTCTCCAAGATCCTTTCTGGCTCTTAGAATGACACAGGATGGAATGACTATCCAATGATGTCAAAGGAGAAAGCGTTTTATGAAGAGAGATAGTATCTCATTGATGGTCAAACTAATTTGGGACTGGAAGAAGTTCCCTAAGAGGAGAAAATCCTTGAGGCTATCAAATCCTTGAATCTATATATCGCCTCGGGACTATATGGTTTTCTTGGAGCTTTCTATATTTCTACATGGGATGTTATCAAGAGGGACCTCATTTCTACAATCTAGGACTATTTTATTAGAGGTTTACTCTTAGAGCCACTTGTGCTATGAACCTTGTCCTAATTCTAAAAATGTAGCACCCAAAATTTTTTAAACACTACAGACCCATAAACATTGAAAAATGTTCTTATAATATTTTGGTGAAGATCATCAATGATAGGATTTCTCCTCTCCTTCCTCAGTTGGTTACAGATGAGCACAACTTTATTAAAGGAAGGAGTATTTAGGGTAGAATCATAATTTCCTAAGATATGATTCACAATATCAATAGGAAGGTATTAGATTCTAATATCATGGTGAAGATCTATATGGAGAATTCTTATGAAAAGTTGGAATGAGTCTTTATTTTTTAGAGACTTGCATCACTTCAATTTCTCAAAAAGATTTTACGACATCCCTTTCTTTTTTACTCCTCTCCATGATTCTCAATCTCACTGATGGGGAGGAAGTATGGCCTTGTCAAGTCCCCCAATGGTCTTTGAAAATGCAACCCAATTTCTCCCACTTGGTTTGTGCTTGCTCAAGATGTGCTTAACAGGAAGCTTCTCCGAGCCTTAGACACCGGTCTTATTTATCCTTTTAAGGGTAAGCATGGGATTCCAGATATTTCTCATTTATTATTTACTGATGACATGCTGTGTTTTTTAAATTGCAGTTGAAAATCGAAGTTTTAAAGAGATAATTAATTCCTACTACAATTGGAGTAGGAAACACGTGAGTTTGGATAAGTGTAGTGTTTACATCTCCAAGAGTTTTCTGGTCAGGAGGGCTCTTCAGATTAAGGAGTTTCTTGGCTTCTCTAGAGGAAGCTTCCCTACGGTGTATCTATGAGCTCCCTTATCCACTGGGAGAATTTGGACCAGTTCTTTGATGCACTGGACAACAGGATCATGAGGTGTAAAACCAACCGAAAAAGTTATCTTCTCTCATTTTTTGGTAGAATGTCTCTCATTAACCATGTTCTTGCTTCAGTCCTCATGCGTATACTGGTGATTATGTGACTTCTTAAAAGCTTCCTAAAGAACATTGAATCCATGCTTAACACATTCTTATGGTACCTTCGATTCAATGGAAAGATTCACTGGGCTAGTTATAGGTGTTTAGCTAAACCGATTAGGGAAGGGGGGATTGATTTACGTAACATGCATGAAGACATGAAAGAAATGCATGATAAATTGGCCTGGGATATCATTACATGTGACTCTTTATTGGGCGGGGAAGATGCTTTTCGTTTCCCACTACCCTACTCTTGATTTGAGCTTCAAGGATTCGACTCACCATCCTAATTTCATCACTACCATTCTCAACAACGACCAAAATAATATTTTTTTAACTCTATCCACTTGGTGGATAAACTTGATAGATGCTTCTACACTGACACTAGCTCCGGTCTGTTCCACTCTAAAGCATATCGGATTTCCAAGCACAGCCAGCAAGGTGTTGATGCCTAGGATAATGTTATTTGGGAAATTTGTATTCCTATAAAATATAGCTTTCTGGTTTGGCATGCTCACAACCACATTATTCCCACGAATAATTTGATTCAATATAAAGACATTCACTTTGCTTCCTGTTGCTCCTGTTTTGTCCATCCTTAGATGGAATCTATGGAGCACCTATTAGAAGGGGATTGGGTGATCTTTGTGTGGCATTTGTTAGTGGAGCACTTTGGGTTTTACACCATAATGGGTATCTTTTGATTAGTTACTGTCTGGTTAGTTTCACGAGGTGGATCCTACTTTTGAGAGAGGGAAGGTTCCTAAAATAGGTCTTGTGATTTTCCTCCATCCATTCTTCACGTTCTTTATCGTTGGATCTCGGGGTCACGATTCGATATTGTCAGAGAGAGTTCGATACTGTTGGGTTCGGGTCTATTTGGGAGCTTCGTAATCTCTTATGGAATAACGACTTTCGTAATTGCATTTAGTTTCTAAAATGTTGGAAGTTTTCTTTAATCCATGATATAACTTTTCTTTTAGTTATTTCCAATATATGGGATTTACAACTGGATGGCTCGGTTCTGCGAGCTCACTGTGGCTGAAGAAATGCAAGGCGTTGGGTCTAATGGAATCCACCAACTTTTGAATAGAAACTCAATACAGACAGGTCTTATTTCAATGGAATTATGTGATATGGAGGCATTATAAGGGATGAAAATGACTCAGTAATCTTTTCCTTTAATGCTTTCTACGACATCATAAGTCATTTGAAAGCGGAAGCTCAGACCCTTCATAACAGCCGCTCTTTTAGCATGGCTAAAGAGCTCACCTTTTTTGGTACTGAAGCTGACTTAGAACTGCTTGTTAATTACATGAGATGCAATGCTTTGCCTCACTAGTCTATTTCTTATCTTACTGTATGAGGATGATTACTCAAAATTCAATGCTTCAACACACATAGTTGATGGGAAACAAAGCTGCAACTATTCAAGATTATAAAGGAGATAAGCACTCATGATTTATTCTTATTTAGGATCCTTTCCCTTTGATTGTAATTGTAAGCACATAAAAATTCCATATATTAGTAAAAGAACTCTCGTTTCAGTATGACCATTTTATTATGTTTTATAATAAATTCACATAGAAAGACCTACATTTCACTTGAACATTATACATTATGAGGATGATTACTCAAAATTCAATGCTTCAACACACATAGTTGATGGGAAACAAAGCTGCAACTATTCAAGATTATAAAGGAGATAAGCACTCATGATTTATTCTTATTTAGGATCCTTTCCCTTTGATTGTAATTGTAAGCACATAAAAATTCCATATATTAGTAAAAGAACTCTCGTTTTAGTATGACCATTTTATTATGTTTTATAATAAATTCACATAGAAAGACCTACATTTCACTTGAACATTATACATTATGAAATAATATTTCCAATAACATCTAAGAACAGTAAAGGGAGCTAAACACTAAAGAATAGTGCAAACACTAAGGAAAACTCTATATGTTCTAATTTTTCCATGAAGATCACTACTGTTATAAAGATTGTAAAAGGAAAGATAAGCATTAGGAATACAATAGATATTATCAAAGAAAATATAAGAACTTTTGGAAGTGAAGTAGTGAATGATGAAGTATGAGAATGGTGGTGTATATATAGGGTTTAAAGGGTAATGTGACCGTTAGGATATGACCATTACATGACCATTACCCGACCACTAGAATAATAATCTGACCGTATGAAATAGTAGACTTACCACTGAAATAGTAAATTAATATTTGGTAAATAATATAATGAGTGTATCCTAATTTAATTAGATAAAAGTGTTAAATATGATAAAATAAATGTTTGACACAATAAAATCACAATTATATTTTTGAAATTATATATATGATTAATTTCATTTTAATAAAATGGTTTCATGAAACAATATATATTCATATAAATATGATCATCTAATTTTATGAAACCATAAATAATTTTTCTAAGTGCTAAAAATTTGATCGTTTCATAAAAACTGATTTATCAATAAATAAGGATTTTATTTAAATATTAAATTTTCCTATTTAGAAAATTATTTTGATAAAATTGATGTAATTTTTGGAATCAACACATTGAAATTATTTTGAGTGAATTTTTTGTACTATTCTAAAAAAGTTGAATTCTTGTTAAATAGTAGTATACAACAAAATGCGGTATTTTACATTATAAATTAAATACATGATTAATTGCATAGAGATTGATGTAATAAACCATTATCTCAACCTCACATGCACCAATTACTATATATAGTCATAATAATCATCACTATTGGTAGTCTTGATAAAAAATAATAAATTGATGAATATTATACTAAAAAACACTCTTCTCCTCTTATAAATATCACCCTTCCTCGCCCCTCTTATCATCATGCTCTAAGTTCCTTACTTTGCCAAAGATCTGCCCAAATCTCTCCTCAACCATATTTCCTATATCCAAGGAGTTCTGGTCTTATCAAAAGGCCAAATTAAGGAGCCTTAAGGTGTAACCTAAGAGTGAACATCCAAAGGAAGAACTAACATTCACAACCCAACTCTTTAAATTCATTTTTCCTTCCACCACCTCTAGATTTCTTCCATCCATTTTTACATAATGAATTCAACATGATAAATATAATGAAGTGTTATTATGTTAATGTAATATCCAATACCCAACCTCCTCTCTCTTTATTCTAAAATGAAAGCATTGTTTATATTATGATCGGTTCATCGTCCCCATGAACAACACATTTATCTTTCCATAAACGCCTTTTATGGATGGTTTTTTAAAAAGAATTCAATCAATAAATACATTATTTATGATACTATTAACATTTTGGAAATATCATTTTATAATTACATCAATGATATTAAGAACAAATGATCATGGTAATTTTAACCATTAAAAAATGAGTCAATTGGGACACATTTCAAAAGTTGGAACTATTTTGGATCATATATTGAACTATAATACTCGGATGCTAATGGAATGATAAATAGTCCACAACTATGAAATTATATATATTTTTGAACAATTTTATAACACTTTGAACCACGATCAACTCATTAAAGTGGTTTGGAAGAATTCGACCAAACAACTCCAAGCAGCCAGTGTAAACAACAAATACATAATAAATGATTAACATATAATAAAAAAATAGACTTTTAAAAAATTAATTTACTTGAAAAAGGTTTTGAATAAAGTAATTAATAAGTTTAGTTTGATTATTCAGGAGGCTAAACACACTCACCAAATGAGTCAAAGACCCGAGGTAATGGATCTTCCAAACCACCCTCATTACTTTTGGGTTACACATGATCTTTATTTTTTTCATTTTCCCTTTATCTTATTCTTATATTTTTATTATATATTATGTATATATATTCCTTACATATATACCTCTCCTACTTTACCTTTCATTATTGAGGGTAATACATTGTCTTCAAGTTCCCTTCTTAATTTCATCTTTTAAGTAAACTCAATAAAATGGAACTAGTATGATTCTTATTTCTTTTTCAAGTACCACTTCATCCAATGTTTATAACAATCTATGGTTTCTAAAAACAATCTTTATTTCATGGATAAACATTTGGGTTCATTTATTGTTTTAAGGAAATATTATTCTCTTACATTCTTTAAAGAGTCTTTACCCTTTTCTTAAAACCTCGCTTAGGTGGTTCATTTCCAAACACACTTATCCACTCTTTTTTATGTATTCACTTCAATTGAACCTCATTTTCATGAACTATGCTTATTATTTCATTTATGAACATCCAAGAATTCCTTAATTCCTTCTTGAATGGTAATCTTTATGATATTTCATTTAGTTACTCTCTAAGACAAAATTATGCCACCCATTTCCTTTTCATGGGTTTTACTTATGCTTATGTCTTGTGATTGATTTCCTTATGTGGCACACATATGGATGTACATGTTATGAATAAGAAGGGTGGGACCATAATTATGCATCTTCTAATTCATTTGGTAATGTTTTCATCTCACGAGATACTATGTATAGTGCACAGACGATTAGTCGAGCATACTATGTTATGTTGTCTTGGCGGCAAGCCTTGACTTATGCCTATGATTTCATGTTTTATGTTGTTTCCACATTCCAATAATGCAATGATCTTATGATATCATCTTATTCATGTCATGCTTTCATGTGACCATATGTGATCCTTCTCTTTTATGTTATCATTATTGGTCCTAGTGGACAACTCCAAAAGGGGGTGAATTGAGTTTCTAATAACATTTCTGTTTCAAAAACAATTTAAAACTTAAATCCCCCAATTTAATAAAATTTACCAGTTAACAAAAATAGTAGGATTATATAATTTGATCTTTTGAAAAGCTTCTCAAAATTTTGATCACATCTTAGTAAAAAAACTTTTGAAAAAACTTTAACTTTTGAAACTAAACTACTCGCATCAAACACAATATATAAAACACTAATTTAAGTTAACTATCAGAGAGTAAGGTTTTGTTTAATAAGCTACAAATAGAAACTAATTTGATTTGAATATAAAGAAAACAACTGATAAATCACAGTAGTATATAACAAGGGGTACGGTCTCAAGTCGAGAATTAATCCGCTCTACTTGGAAATCAATTATTGCCAAGCAGTTTATTATTAAATAAAGTGATCCACAACTTGGATCAAGTTTTACAAACAACAACACACAAGACTGTCCAAGCATAGATCCTCTTCTATAGTTATATGTGGGATAAAACATGATACCAGGTTATACATGACCTCTTCCATAGTTTTTCATGGGAATACAAATGAGAAGATTCGAGAGGGTATCAAGTACTCTCTGGTTTAGTTCAAGAGACTGTGTTTTACAAATAAACAGAGAAATACAAAACAAAACTCAAATGTAAAGCATAAACAGAAAGAGCATGATATGTGATATAAGAGAAATGTGATGCATCTCTATCTAAATTGATTCAGTTTTCCAAAAGTCCTTTTAATTTGTCTTTATAAGGATCTTGAACAAGTTTCATGGCAAGTTCAGGAAAACAGAGTGTTGTATAGATTTATGAACGAGTTTTATTTTTAACACTGGTGCACATATAAGATCCTCTGTTATTATCTATAAAAGAAAATTTCCACTCAAATGATTAGTTTTTCTTCTTAAAAAAATATTCATCCAAAAGTAGCCATTAGAAAACAATCAATCCAGTCTTAAATGCATTGGTGCTTCAATTAATGCTCAAAAAACTAGTCATTGGAGATTTGAAATGCTCCATTTCTAAGTTAGACATGACAAGCTATCTTTACTTAAAGTATGGTTAGTTTTCACGATAACTTGACACGGTCAGTTAGAATTGAAGGTCCTGGGCATAGTGGAAGCTCGTGGGTGGATGTTCCCACTTGGATTTTTTTCATTAGAAATGATCAATCCGGGATCAATACGATGATAAACGTCAGATTCCATAGATTGAATCACAGAAATAGACAAAGAAGAAGAATAGTCCCGGAACCACAAACGAGGATCGTCATAGGTTGATTATAATTAATTTAATTAATTGACAAGAAGTACCTTTTACGGTGTTCTTTCTTCGTTGATATTTCTGATCACGTTCCAATGTTATTCATCGTTGCGTCATAGAAGCCAAGTGTAGACTTCCTCTAGCGGTGATCCACACGTGCACCGTGTATCTTTGGATGTCGCCAAAGGAGTCTTTGGGTGCTAGCGTGGAGAAACCTTTTCTTGCGTTGTCCGCCTTAGATCACGTTGATCTGGTGGAGGAGTATCTCTCTCAGTCTTAAGAGCGTTCTTGGAGGAATGAATTTTTTTGGCCTTGAGAGAATTCTCCAGAATTGTTGTGCACAACGATTAAGGAAAAGTGTTGGGGTTGTGAGGATATTTATAATCGGGTTTGAGGTTATAGAGTTATGATAATAAATAAACACGTTACACGTTTTATTTATCTCATTAACTCTTATTGAAAACCCCCATGTCGAATCATTAATTCCTTGACATGCGCCCACACTGATTATAATAAATATCATTTAATAAAACAATATTATTTCCTCAAAATCCCGACTAGAAAAACTACACAACGTGTAATCATTAATACACAACGTGTACTTGTTTTTCATAAAACTACACGATGTGTAATCATTAATACATTATGTGTACTTGTTTTTCATTTCCTTTCCAAAATGAAAACTACACGGCGTGTAATCATTAATACACGACGTGTATATGTTGTCTTCATTTTATTCTTCCTCCATCATTAAAATGATTTAGGATTCCTTGAATAATTATTAAACCATATACATGAATAATCTTTATTCTACTTGAGATACTTGGATACAATTAGTGTGTGACCCTCTAGGCCTCTTTCTCGTTGGCATTAAGCGGGCTTGCCTAAAGTCCAAGATTACTGTCTAGCAACGGGTCAAGGCACCCAAGAGAAAGAAGTTGACCCCACATTGGCATTTCACCTCATACGAACACTTACCGTGTAATTTAATCCCTTTGTCTCAATATCTCATCAAGTATGTTTCATGGCAGTGTTATAAACCTATATGCTTGATCTGTCATTCTTTGAATTTCAAAAATAAACTTGTCGTTACACCATGGCCATGAAATTTGGGCGATAGTTCTATTTCAATCAAAGAGCCCGAGATATCTACTTCCATAAATATGGAAGGGAAAAATCCTTCCTCAACTTACCCATTAAAAACATGTCATTCGTGACTCACCCAACGTACCCTACTTCCCGCCAACTATCTTCGTGATGGTTTTCGTCAGCAAATCTAAGTGCGCGAGTCATGACATGAGTTAATGATAATCTTCCAGTATAAGGACCATTACACATGCTCGTAGATATTAATGTATGATGACACCAAGACATGCATAATTACTACTGGAGGGTATGTTCTCATAATCTCTCATCTTGGAGATTACCAAGTGCAAACTCCATGAGATAGAGTCTCGTCTTCTTACGAGTACTCACACATGACAATCTGTATACTATGTGTCCTATCATAGTATGTCATCCAACCATAGAACTTTATTTAAGAATATTTTTATAGCATTTCAAGGTTCTCATCATAGTGGGGATCTTCCATGACCTTATTAATGAAACACATATTCCAGGACAATATTATATTCATTCAAAACAATGAAAAATATATAATAAGTGTACATTCATGTAATGAAAGTATAAACAGTTGGTTCTCAGGACACCAACTCTAACAAACTCCCACATGGACTAGAGCCAACTGCCTATGAATTTTAGTCTGCTAGACCTCACATGATGATCATGTTTATACTGAGTCAAGGCTTTAGTCAAGGGGTCCGCCACGTTGTCTTCTGTGGAAATACTTCTCACTACAACTTCACCTCTCTGCAAAACATCCCTCAAGAGATGATACTTCCGAAGTATGTGCTTTTTCCGCTGATGTGACCTTGGCTCTTTTGAAAGTTCCACCGTTGTAGTATTATCACAACAGAGTGTGATAGGATCTTTACTGCTATGTACTACATCCAAATCTTGGACAAAGATTCACATCCATATTTCTTCTTTAGCAGCCTTAGAAGCTGTGATATACTCGGACTCTGCTATAGAATCTGCGACCACACCTTGCTTTGAGCTCTTCCAGCTCACTGCACCTCCATTCAAACTGAAGATATATCCAGTCTGCGACTTCATGTCATCTTGATCAGTATGGAACTAGCATCTACATTTCCTCTGATGACTATTTCCTCATATCCTCCATAAACGAGGAACATATCCTTAGTACGCCTCAGATACTTAAGGATAGGCTTGACTGCCATCCAATGGCGGTCTCCTGGATCAGCTTGATATCTATCTACCACACTTAATGCATAAGCAACATCTAGCCTTGTACATAGCATAGCATACATGATTGACCTAATCGCAGATGCTTAATGGATCCTTGCCATTTTATTTCTTTACTCATGTGTCTAAGGACACATTTTCTTGGAAAGATGAATTCCATGTGACACTAGCAACAATCCCCTCTTGGACTGTTCCATACTGAATCTCTTCAGTATCTTGTCAATGTATGTACTCTGACTCATGCCCAACATTCTCTTGAAACTATCACGATAGATCTTGATCCCAAGAATATATGTTGTCTCACCCAAGTCTTTCATAGAGAAGCATTTATCCAACCATGCCTTAACTGACTGTAAGACAGGTACTTCGTTTCTAATTAGTAATATGTCATCAACATATACTATTAGAAAAATTAATGCACTTACACTAAACCTTTTGTAGACACAAGGCTCACATTCATTCTTAACAAAGCTGAATTCCGTTACAGCTTCATCAAAACGAATGTTCCATGACCTTGATTCTTTCTTTAATCCATAAATGGATTTATGCAACTTGAATACCTTGTTGGAATCCTTTGGAGTCACAAACCCTTCAGGTTGTGTCATGTAGACATCTTCCTGGAGGTTCCCATTAAGGAATGTTGTTTTGACATCCATTTGCCAAATTTTATAGTCATGGTAAGCAGAAATGGCCAATAGGATTCTGATGGATTTCAACATCGCAACCGGTGAAAAGGTTTCATCATAGTCAATTCCTTGACACTGTCTAAAACCTTTTACAACCAGTCATGCCTTATAGGTGCTGACTTGTCCCTCCATGTCCAGTTTCTTCTTGAATACCCATTTATTACCAATAGGCTTTACATCAACTAGAGGATCTACCAAAATCCAGACTTGGTTTTGGTACATGGAATCCATTTCAGAATTCATGGCTTCTTGCCACTTGGCAACATTTGTGCCTTCAACTGCTTACTTGTATGTAAGAGGATCATAATTATCAACCAATAATGAGTCACCATCCTCGGTGAAAAGAAAACCATAACATTATGGTTCTCTCACCTCTCTCATGCTCCTATACAATTTTTGTGTCTCTGGAACAGATTGTTCTTCAACGGGACTTTGTGGAATCTATTCTTGTACCAACTCCTGTGTATCTTGAGTCTCGACTTCATCAAAGTCTATCTCACTCCCACTATCTCTTTTGGAGATGTGATCCCTCTCAAGGAATATGGCATGTCTTTCCACTGTAACCTTTTTATATGAGGGGTTGTATAGGTAATATCCCCTTGTTTCCTTGGGATATCCTATAAAGATACACTTTGTGCATCGGGGTGCAAGTTTGTTACCTAAAGAGGCCTTAACAAATGATTCTCTACCCCACACATGTAAATTTGATAACATGGATTTGCGTCCACTCTATAACTCATATGGAATACCATTTATCGATTTAGTTGGTACTTGGTTTAGTATATGTGTTGTTGTTTGTAATGCATATCCCTAAAAGGATAATGGAAAACTCGCATGAATCATCATTGATCTCACCATGTCCAACATGGTTTTGTTCCTCATTTCACTTACACCATTCTACTGAGGCGTGTAAGGAGGAGTGAGTTGAGATAGAATCCCAAAATCCCGTAAGAAATCAATGAAGTCTTGATTAAGATATTCTCCTACTTTGTCTGAGTAGAGTTTCTTAATCTTCTTACCAAGCGGGTTCTCAACTTCATTCTTGTATTCTTTTAACCGATCAAAAGAATCTGACTTATACCTCATTAAGTAAATATGTCCATATCTACTAAAATCATCAGTAAAAGTTATGAAGCACAAGAACCCACCCCTTTCTTCAATTGGAAATGGTCCGCACACATCTGTGTAAACTAATTATAAAATCTCTTTAGCTCTTTCACCTTTCCCACTAAATGGGGCTTTGGTCATTTTGCCTTGTAGACACGCATGACATACACCAAGTGGTTTTAGTTCGAAAGAATCTAAATACCCATCTTGATGTAATTTTGTCAAACGTTTATCATTGACATGACCTAGCCCGTGATGCCAAAGTTGGGTGTGGTATGAGTCATGTGAATTAACTTTGTCATCGATTTCCATTACTTGGTTTGTGTAGTCTAACACAAAAAGGCCGTTATATAAATGTGCCCTAGAAAAACAAATGTTATCTTTATAAAAGTAGCAACATTCATTTCAAAACTTGAAGATGAATCCATCAATATATAATCTGGATACTAAAATAATGTTTTTGGTTACAGAGGGTACATAATAGCATCATTTTAATACCAAGACCATCCCAGTAGGCAATGTGAGGTGGTAGTCTCTGACAGCCACATCAATGAGTCTGGCTCTGTTGGCTGCTCGCAGATCCACCTCACCTCGGTCAATCTTTCTGAATCTAATTGGTTCCTATATTTGGATACATATGTGATCAACACAAGTAGTAACTAATACCCAATTGGTAGAAACAGATAGATTGCATTCGATAACAAACGCACCTGAAGCTTCCCCTTACTTCCTTGGTTGGGTGCAGTTTTCCTTCCAGTGGCCCTTCTTGCCAAATGAAAAACAAACAACCTCCTATTCTCTTACCTCCCCTTTGATATTCATTTTCATGGAAGGCCTTGAAGAAGCTTTGGGGATTAAATATCTTCGCCTTCCCTTTCCTTTTATTCACCATAAGTACAGAAGACTTTTCACGCTTCATATCATTGTCCACTTGGCGAATGAGGATAAGAATATCAGATAGAGACTTCTCAATGTTGTTCATGTTGAAATTTATAACAAAGTTAGAGAAGCTATGGGGGAGTGATGCAAGAATGAGATTGGTACCCAGTTCTTCAGGGAGTTTAAACCCTAGAACCTCCAAGCGCTCAATTTAGCCAATGAGCTTAACTACATGAGGCCCAACTGGAGCACCATCTCTAAGCTTGCTCTGAAATAGAGACTTGGAGATCTCAAAATTTTCCTGTCTTTCCCTCTCCTGGTATAGACCAAGGAGGTGCTCAAGCATGCTATAGACATCCATGTCTTCATGAGACTTCATGAGCTTAATATACATTTATGACAACATCAAACATTGAACGTCGAGTGCATAGCTCAAATTTTGATCATATACCAGGAAATCTTCATCACTCACCCCTTGGGCAGGCGAATCAGGAAGTGAGGACTCCAGCACGTAAAAATTTCATTCATGGTGTAGGATAGCCTGAAGGCACCTAAAACATTCCTTAATGTTACTACCAGTGAGGATATTGTCTTTATCCAGAATTGATCGCAGAGAAAATGTGGTTGACGAGTTTGTCATATTGATTCTACAAATTAAAAGAGTAGATTTATCAGTACTTTCTTAATTACATTTTATGAGAAATAATAAATTTTATTAAGTCTCCCACTATTTTATCAAGTCCCAATAGCCCTCACCATTGAACTCAGAATGTCTAGTTTCCATGATATTTTAGTGGAAAAGATCCATATTCCCCTTCGCATAACCCCAACAAGGGTTGGTCAAGCTATTTAAAGGTATATAGGTAGGCAGGTCTTTGCCAACTGTGAGCTTACAATTCCTTGATCTGTTGAGTGGACTCTCCAATCCTGAAATCCTAACTTGGATTTTCTCAACACTTGGATCCATTTTACAACAAGTCTAGCAAGGGCTACTCCTCTTGATGTAAAATGTTTAAGTCAACCCGAATCTTTCATAAGAGCTTCCTTTATAAAAGTATGTGTCCCAACTAGGGTTGGTCAAACACATAGTTTTTTCGATTCTTTCCCTTAATCAAATAATGGAAGGCTTGGTCTGACTTAATATGTTATTTGAGGGATTTTATTCTTTATGTAAAGTTTATCATTATCACATGCTTGTTAATATTAAGTGATGCTTGCTTAAGTGATTAACCATGTTCTGATAATGTTTACACATAGTCCAGTTTTTATTTTATTCCATCTTTGCATGCTTGTTTATTTCATTAATTATGTGATCGCGACAACACATACATAATAAATAAACCATGCAATCAGACATAAATAAAATAAGATGGCAATATCATGAGCTTCTATTGGATAGCTTATCTAGCGGTTTTGATAAGCTAACCCTGACCTAGGGAAAAACACCTTGAACCTGATGGTTCGTATTTTGCAGCTCCCCCCTGTCCACCTTTTGTATCTTCTTGTGTTGGTTTCGTCTCAGCTTTAGATTATGAACCGTCTCATTTGGCTTGGGAGATCCTTCATTACATGGGGTTTACATTAAAGAAACCATGGGCACACAAGACCTACATTTTATTGGAAGAAGGCTCACAGGCCAATGAATTTAAATTAAATAAATTTAAATGAAACCATACACACACAAAGGGTCTTTGGTCTAACTCATGATCATCCATAGCATGCAACGACATTTACACATATTTAGTATTCAAATTCTTTTAATCTTTCTTTTATTTAAGATAATTCGCGCTTGAATTCAATTAATTATAATCTTATAATTAATCAATTATTTATATTAAATTCTTTTCTAAATGTCCATGATATTCTTCTCATCCATATTCCTTGTACGGGTCTTTGTACTTTGGAGGAAACCTAGTGAAATTCCATTTTTGGAAAGTACACGGCGTGTAGGCTATATTACACAACGTGTATTTGTTTTCACCCTTTATCCAAAGTACACGCCAGGGATTTGGTGTGTTTTCGGTACTTTGTAGATTTCGGAGTACACGGCGTGTACTTCCTTGTTACGTGGTTACCAGCCTGTCAATCCCATGTATGCGGTACGCGGATTCTCCTTGTACACAGTTTCACCTGGGCCGGATCGGACTACACGGCGTGTTGATTCAACATACACGCTGTGTATTCCGGTTTCCACACGCCGTTCAGTTCTGTTCAACATGGTGTAATAAATACCTAGGTATACTGAATTCACACGATGTGGTTTGGCGGACCAGTACCGGTTTGTTGAACCTAAGTACACGACTTGTAGTTTTCACTACACGCCGTGTATTCTTGTGTTGTACAGATAGAAAGAGAGGCTCCTCCGAATGAGTTCCTCATTTTTATTTTAATCAAAATTAAAATTAAAAGGTTATTTCTGTGATGTGAATCGAGAAACGAAGGAGGAAGAACAGATCTCATTCATTTAGATTTATAGAATGATTTATCTTTAATTGAATCAAATATAAATGTGTAAATTATCAACAAAAATTAAATAACTATAATATACATTGTAACCTCCCTATGATACTAATTGAAGGTCCTAGGCGCAGCGAAAGCTCATGGGTGGATGTTCCCACTTGGATTTTTTTCATTAGCAATGATCAATCTGGGATCAATACGACGATAAACTCCAGACTCCACGGATCGAATCACAAAAATGGACAAAGAAGAAGAATAGTCCCAGAACCACAAAAGAGGATCATCACAAGTTGATTAAAATTAATTTAATTAATTGACAATAATTACCTTTTACGGCGTTCTTTCTTCATTGATATTTATGATCACGTTTCGATGTGATTCGTCGTTGCATCACAGAAGCCAAGTGTAGACTTCCTCTTGTCTTCTTACGAGTACTCGCACATGACAGTCTGTATACTATGTGTCCTATCATAGTATGTCATCCAACCATAGAACTTTATTTAAGAATATTGTTATATCATTTCAAGGTTCTCATCATAGCGGGGATCTTCCATGACCTTATTAATGCAACAAATATTCCAGGACAATATTATAGTCATGCAGAACAATGAACAATATATAATAAGTATACATTCATGTAATCAAAGTATAAACAGTTGGTTCTCAGGACACCAACTCTAACAAGAATGAAAAGTTGTCACGGTTGGTTCATTTCTTCATATGATTGGTTCATTTGATCTTGTAGTATAAATTCCTCTTCATGCGGTTACTATAATAACATACGTGATCAAAATATTACTTAATGAAAATTTTACATACCTTGGCACAATAACATGATTACTTCATGTGGAAGGTAGTTTTCTTTTATGCGGTCACTTCACTGATTCGCACAATCAGGTTGTTTGTACTCATGATAGGTACATCTTCTTCACATGGTCGGTTGATTGTACATATGGTAATGTGATTCTCAATGCATGGTAAACTCAACTTCAATGAACAGTCAGTTCATGACTGACAAAATTTGTCTATTTGACATAGGGTAGGTAATGTGTACATGCATTTGGGTGAAGTATAACGTACAGTAGGTTCTTCACGATAACTTGACCTTTACAAGGTCACTTCAAATTTTTCACACGATAAACACATTACACATGTGGTAGATTATCATGGTAAGTTCCAGAGTTAGCCATTTTTTTAGTTTTGTCCAGAAAATCATTTACCAATAGAAAACATGAAATTCATTAATAAAATTGTAAACATGATTTGAGATCATTAAAATAAGTAGGTTCTGGTCTAAGACAATAATCTCCCCCCTTTTGAACATCCCAAATCATGAAATTTAAGTGGAATGAATTGAATGCTTTAGAAATGTATTTGTAGAGGATTAAATCAAAAACTTCCTAATTAATTGTACACACACTTACTCCCACTTTTGGGATTATCAAAAAGTGAGGAAAAAGAAAAGTACATGCAATAAGTGAGAAGAAAAATGAGAATAAAATAATATATTCCATTAATATATCAAAATAGAGTTACAAAAAGGATTACAAAAAGTCCCTTTCAAAGATTCTAATCAGAATCTAAGTATGATATCCCTCTTATCCAAAGGAAGGATTGGTCCTTTCCTTTGGAAGTAGAAGTAGGGGTAGAGGTAGACTAAGGTGAAGAGGTGGAATATGGGTCACCAATAAATACACACTTAGACATTGGAACAATGTGCTGAAGAGCTTCTCGAGGAGTTAAGTAAAAAAGGATTAATTATAAAAGAGGCAGTGGTTGGAGATACGGACATAGGGATAACTATAGGAACTAACACAAAAATATGATAAGTGTATAAGAAATGTTCCATCAACCTAGTAAAGTCACTCACGGCGTGATAAAAAAGCTCTAAATCCTGAAGAAAACCATCTCTATTCTTCATGAAGGCTTCCAAAAACTAGAGTCAAATCAGTGAGACTTTCCACTCGTGACTTGAAATCCTAAGTCAATGAAGGAATCTTTAGATCCAAGGAAAGAGTTCTAAATATCCCATTTAAGTCTGACTTAGTAAAAATTTGGTTGAGGAAGTAATCTTTAACCTTCTTAATTGTATCTCTATCTTGAATAACTTACTTGGAATTCTCTTTAACCATTGCTGAGGTTTTGGTAGGATGTGTTTGAAAACTATCAAACACATCCTCTCGAGTCTTTATAAAATCATCAAACATTATCTTTAACTCATCCCTAATGAGTTTCCTGGTATATTCTTTATCAAAGACTGACTGAACAGGAGGAGATGGAGAGGGAGAAGGAAAGAATGAACTCATAAATCTATGGTCTTGTTGTATCATTATATCATACATGTTATCTTAGAGGGAACCCAATCTAGCTTTGAGATCATTGATATTATTTTTCAAAAAATTCTTCTCAAGATAAAATTTTGTCCAAAGATGATAAATCACAAGCATCACAATCCTTTTGATGACTTCTTCTCTAGCGGGCTCCATAGAATTCCCAAAACCTAGAAAGGATTCTTTAAAAACACTCATAAGATCAGATTTTAATTCATTAAAATCATCCCTATTAACATATGATATAGAAGGGATAGATGTAGATGGATTATAAGCATGTTTTATAACATCTATCTCTGGAACATCCTCCATTGATTCAGCTCTATCTGGGTGATCTAAAATTCTATCATCAACATCCACTTCTTCCTCATGAATAGCAGGAGCACCATACTTAATGTCTTCACCATGAGAACTTCCTTTATTAGCTTCTTCACATTCTTTAGTTGGAGTAGGACCAAAGATATCGTGGAGAGTTTAATCAATTGAAGGTCTCATATGAGATACCTAAAACCTCTATTCAGTATCTATAACAACAATAAGAGATCCCTCCAGAACTCTCTAATTAGAATGGACGATAGGTCCAACAAGTTTAGGTGAAATTTACCTATCATCATCAGAATCTGGATAATCTAGCCTCAAAACTATAGATCCAGAGGACTTATCCCCCTTAGAAGGTGCTGCTAGTACAAGTTGCATAGGTGTAATTTTAATCACATGTGATCCACCTGAACCACTTTCATCAGTATCATCAGACTCATCCAACTCTAGCTTATAGTCACTAATAGATACATCTATATCATCCAGATCCTAATATTTAATCTCTTCTTCATATGATGGAAAAGTAAAGAGAGATTTGGGAGGTCCAAATGATATAGAAAGAGAGGATTCCCTTCTATCCTCATGAGATACTCTTGCTTCCTCTTCTAAATCAACAATTTCATCATCTTATTTTTCATCTTTCTCACCAACAACCATCTCATCTTTTCAATATTAAAAAATTTCATCAAGTTAAAGACCTAGATCCATAAGATACTTAGGTCTAATTGGGTATTTTACTGGATCAATTTTTTTTAAATCTTCTCTAGGTCACCCACCCATTATCTTTTCCAAGGGTTCTAGTTTACCTAGATTTTCTTAAAAATATTATGTGTAAGGCAGAGTCCATCTGATGAGGTAATTCTACCCATCCAAGGAACTAAGCCTTTATACTATAACAAGGTTGAAATAAGCTTAGGGAAGGGAAGATAACTAAACTTTTGAGGCAAGCTAACACATATCAACCATATGTATCATGATATATCTTTATAGATTAATCTAAAAACCATTATTCATAAGAAATAACAAGATTAGATCCTAATGCCTCAAAATACTAAAATCTCATTTTCTTGGAAAAATTAGGTTATGGATAAACTTGACTAGTGGCCTAATTTCACCACTCAAAACAACATCCATTGGTCTTCAGATAGTTCCATTCCTATTTAACTCTTCAAAATCACTTTGAAACTCAAATAGAATATGATTGATTAGATATGAACTTGGGTAATCCTCATATTCTCCTTTGTGCGACACTTTCAAGAACTTTTACCATCCCTTTAAGGAAAAATACAAAACTTACCCATTAAACATTATCTTAACAATATCCCTTTTTTCTCTAAGAACCAATTCCAAGTGTGCCTAAAATTCCTTGAAGAGATTTAGGTAGAATCACTTACCATTCCCTTTAAACTAACTAGTCCAACCCTAACACTGAATGACATACTAAATAATGATTTAATAGATTGAAACCACTTCATATAAACTTCCTTTTTGATAGATACTAGATGATCTACGAGGTGAAAATTTCTTAGATACACCACTTTTCTTATGTTGGATTTTGATTTCTTCAACTTCTTCAAAGGAGGGAACTGAACAATAAAAGTGGTTTCCAACACTTTCTTCATCATTAATCTTTTTGGTTCAATTTGATTTCTCGAAAGATTTAGGTCCATGAGATAAGTTCAAAGTAGGAATATTTGGGTCAAAGAGAGAGAGAGAGAGTTCAAAATAGCTAGATCTTGATTGAAGGTAAGGATTAAAAAGAAATAAGATTTTGGGAAAAGGCAGGAATTGATTCAGATTTTGATTCGAAATTAAGTTTAATCATTTATGGAATAAAATAGTAATATACTTAAGTGAAATCCCACCAAAATATTTTGATGAAAAATTCTAAGAATGGTAGACACGTACTAACCGTGACCTTACAGTAGGTATGCTAACCACACGGATAAAATGTTCATGGTAAGTACGGACCATGTGAGAAAATATTCATAGTCAACATAGTGATAGTGTGAGTTAATACTCATAATAAGTATGTTAATCGTGTGAGTAAGTGTTCACAGTAGGTATACTAACCGCATGAACTACTTGTGACAGTAGGTATACTAACTGTATGAAAAAAAATTCACGGTCAACATACTAACTGTGTGAATCATACTACATAGTTACTTCTAAAAATCCCCCAAAACAAAAAAAAATTAAATAACCACTTAGGCTCAAATAAAATTGAAACAATTAGGCATAATTTATCATACCCAATTCATGTATGATATAATTGATTCTCTCAACATTCAAAGACTTTGTAAATATATCATCAAGCTAATGTTTAGTACCAATTAATTCAAGAGTTATATCACCTTTTTTAAAATGATCACTCAAAAAGTGATGTCTTATATCAATGTGTTTTGTTCTATAATGTGATACATGATTCTTAGAAATATTTATCACACTTTTATTATCACATTTTATAGGGACATGTCAGAATTGATATCTATAGTCTAGTAATATATATTTCATCCACATAATATGTGCACAACAATTTCCTGAAGCTATGTACTCATCTTCAGTAATGGATAATGCAATAAAATTCTATTTCTCACTACACCATGATACTAGAGACTTGCCCAAAAAGTGTCATATTGCATAAATTATTTTTTCTATCTAAATGATAACCACCAAAATCAAAATTTGAATAACTAAATAAATCAAATGCTTGTCATTTGGAATAAAACAATCCTAATTTAGTTGTATTTTTAAGGTATTTGAAAATTCTTTCTATAGAAAGTAAATGTGATTCTTTTGGATTTACTTGAAAATGAGTACACATACACACACTAAACATTATATCAGGTCGACTAGAATTTAAGTATAGTAAACTTTCAATCATACCTCTGTAAGTGGTTTGATCAACCAGTTTACCAATTTCATCAAGATCTAGTTTATAGATTATACTAATAGGAGTATCACTACCTTTAGTACTATTCATACAAAAATGTTTTACAATATATTTTTTGTACTCTATTTCATATAAAATTATTCCTTATTTTTTTTTAAAAATCCAAGAACCATGAAAGAATTTAAGTTCACCCATCAAACTCATTTCAAATTCACTTTGATTTTTTTTTGAAAACTCAGTACACAAAAAAATTTTGGACGATAAAAAAATAATACCATCAACATATATTTATACTACTAATTTTTTTTGAGATTCTCTTAATAAATAGAGTATGGTCATATATTCCTTTATTAAAAACTTTTGAAATTAAAAATGAGTTGATCCTATCATACCAAGCTCTAGGAGCTTGTTTTAAACCATATAATTCTTTCATTAATTTAAAAACATGATTTTGAATGTGGGTATTTTGAAACTTAGGGGGTTGATCGACAAAAATATCCTCTACTATATAATAATTTAAGAATTCACTCTTGAAATCCATTTGATATAGTATGAAATCCAAATGTGATGCATAGTAAAGCAACATTATTATGTCTTTAAGTATAGTTATTGGTGCAAAGGTTTATTCATAGTTAATACCTTCTTCCTGAATATATACTTATGCAACCAATATATCTTTATTTCTAAATATTGTGCCTGACTCATCAAACTTGTTTCCAAACACCCATTTAGTTCTAATAGTTAGTTAGTCCTTGGGTCTTTCAACTAGTTCCATTTTTTTATTTCAAACTAATTTAACTATTCTTACATTTCCATTACCCAGAAATCATCATTAATTTCATCTATGAAGTTCTTAGGTTCAAGATGTGATAAGAAATATTGATGTTTAACTTGGATTCTAAGAGAATCCCTAGTATGAGCTACTTTATCTAGGTCTCCTACAACAACATCCATGAGATGATATCTATGAGTTCTATAATCTCTTCATTTTTAACTATAGGTTTGGGTTTAGGTTTTTTATTATAACTTGGAGATTTATTTACAGGAGGTATGGCAGAATTGATGTCAAGATTGAAAAGATCATCCTCCAAATTTTCTAAAGGGATCTTCAGCTCATGTGGATCTGTCTCATGAAACTTGACATGTACATATTCTTCCAAAATATTATTCCTTATATTAAATACCCTATATTATTTATTGGTTGTATAATATAAAAGGAAAATTATTTCATCACTTTTATAAGAAAACTTGTTTAAATTATCTTTTGTGTTGAGTATGAAGATATTACAACCAAAAACTCTAAAGTAATTAACTTTTGGTTTTCTACCATTCCATAATTCATAAGGGGTATTTTTTAAAATTGTTCTAATTAAAACTATATTAATTATATAGCAAGATGTATTCACAAATTCTACCCAAAAATAAATAGGTAAATCATACTCATTGAGAATGGTCCAAGAAATTTCTTGAAGGGTTCTATTTCTCATTTATACTACACTATTCTATTGTGGGGTCCTAGGAGCAAAAACGTTATGACTATATCCATGTTGTGAGCATTGAGATTCAAAATCTTGATTTTTAAACTCATGACCATGATCACTTCTTAAGGTATTTATTCTAAGTCCACTAATATTTTATACAGATCAAGCATATTTAGAAAAATTGGAAATAGATTCACTCTTATGATCAAGGAAAAGCACCCTTATATATCTTGAATAATCATTCACTATAACATAGGTATAATATTTTACTGCTAAAATAGAAACTTTAGAAAGTCCAAATAAGTCCATGTGAACCAACTCTAAAGGCTGAGAAGTCGAGACTTCTTTATTTGGTTTGAAAGAGATTTTGTGCTTCTTTCCCTTTTGACAAGGATTATAAACATTGTCTATTGGAAATTCTAGTTTGATTAGATCCTTGACTAAACCTTTCCTAGTAGTATTTCCAAGAGAGTGAATATCACAATGGCATAGTCTCATATGCCAAAGACAATATTATTTGTAAAAGTCACTTAAACGTGAAACATTCTAAGAAAATAAAGAATTTAAATCTTCAACATAAACATTTTCCTTTCTCATAATAGTAAAAACTAAAGTATGCTTTTCATAAAAAACTTTGCAATAATTATTTTCAAACTTGACATAAAGACCATCAGTACACAATTATGAAATGCAAAGTAGATTATATTTCAATACTTCTACAAATAAAACTTTAGAAATTAAAACTATACTAGAGTTACCGATTTGGCCGAGTCCTATGATCTTCCCTTTGTAATTGTCACCAAAAGTGATATATCCATCATAAAATTTGATTAGGTTCTTGAAGCTTGAGTAGTCCCCATTCATATGTCTGTAGAATCCACTTTCAAGATACTATAATTTCTTATTGGAACACTTCGAGAAGATTTCCTATAAAATATATTCGAATCGAAATGATTTTGGTACCCATGTTTTCTTGGGTCTAGTGATGTTAGTAATAAATGATTTAGGAATCCATAATTTTCTTACTAGTTTCCTATAAGAATACCTTATACTTTCAAAAATAAATAATTTTTTGTTCTAGTAGAATAATAAATAATAGTAAAACTAGAAAAAAATGAAACTTTGAACAAATATTTGTTTATAGATTTTCCAATATCCGACACTACAGGAAAACGACCGTTTTGCGGTGGTTTTTTCGCAGCGGTTTAAAAACCACCGTGAAATGTCTTTATTTTTTTGTAATTTTTTTTAATTTTTTTTTTAATTTTTTCAAGGATTAGCGGCGATTTTTTAAAAAACTGCCGCGAAATGAAAGGAAAAAAATAAAAATAAACAGGAGAAACCCCAAAATCACTAAAACGACCATAACTTTTGATCCGGGTGTCCGTTGGAGCACCATGACCAGTCAAATCAAAGCTCATGAAGAGATCTAGAGGAATGTATAATCAAAACCGTGAGACAGTCTAAGGTGTGGAAGATAAGATAGTTATAAGAAAGTTGAAAAAAGTTCTCCAACTTCAAACGACCATAACTTTCACTCCGGGTGTCCGTTTGTGATCTACCACATATCAAATCAAAGCCAATAAATAGAGCTACGCACCAGTTCACCAGAAAAAGATTTTGTTGTGTTTTTGACCCCAAAGACCTCTCTGAAGGCCTCCAAAACCCCATTTCCGTCACTGGTGTCCCGTCGAACTTGTCTTCAAACGAACCTAACTTTCGATCCATGAGTCAGTTCAGAATCCTCCACCTGCCAGATCATAGTTCGTTCCATGAGCTTCAGTTTGACTAGTCGCGGTGCCCACATGAACTCCTGGATCATAAGTTATGGCCTTTTTAGAGGGTATCAGGTTTGTTATGTTTTTCGATGCCTCATTTCTAGCACCCGTTCCCCGTTAGTGTTTTTTTAAATGGTCGTAACTTCCGATCCGCTGGTCCATTCGATCTCTTTCACCTATCAGCTCAAAGATCGTTTTAGGATCTTTGATTTGACTGGTCACAGATCTGGAACGGACTCTCGGATCATAAGTTATCTCCGTTAATACGAGTCCAATGTTTTTGTCACTTTATGACCATTTTGACGGGTTTTAACGGTTGCTCCATTTATTACTGTTTATTTGGGTTTCCATGACTTGTTATCTTTATCAATGGTTTTTTGTGGGTTATTAAAATGATTATGTTGAATTCTTAAGGGGTTTTCCAGAGTTTTCATGAGTTTTCATGCGTTCTCATGCTTTCTAATGCTTCCTTCTTCATGCTTCTCCATCTGTTTTCATGCATTTTCATAAATTTTCATCCCTTATCACGACTTTTCGTACTTTTTCATGTGTTTCATTTATTATTTATTATTTATTATTTATAATATACTTTAATTTATTTATTATCTATTATTTGTTACTGGTTATTTATTATTTATTATTTATATTTATTTATTATTTATATTTATTTATTATTTATTATTTATTATTTATTATTTATTATTTATTATTTATTATTTATTGTTTATTATTTATAATTTATTATTATTATTATTATTATTAATATTTGTTACTGGTTATTTATTATTTATGATATATTATTTATGATATATTATTTATTATTATTAATAATAATATTTTATTTATTATATATTATATATTATATATTATATATTATATATTATATATTATATATTATATATTATATATTATTTATTATATATTATTATTTATTTTTTATTATTTATTGTTTATTATTTATTATTTATTAATTATTATTTATTTATTTAAAATTATTAATTATGTGTTATTTATTATTATTAATATTTATTTTTTATTTTTTATTATTTATTGTTTATTATTATTATTTATTATTATTATTTATTATTTATTATTTATTAGTTATTAGTTATTATTTATTATTTATTATTTATTATTTATTATTTATTTATTTATAATTATTAATTATGTGTTATTTATTATTATTGATATTTATTGTTTATTATTTATTATTTATTATTTATTATTATTATTTATTATTATTATTTATTATTATTATTTATTATTTATTATTTATTATTTATTATTTATTATTTATTATTTATTATTAATTATTAATTATTAATTATTAATTATTAATTATTAATTATTAATTATTAATTATTAATTATTAATTATTTTTATTTATTATTTATTATTATTTATTATTTATTATTTCTTATTTCTTATTTGTTATTTGTTATTTATTATTTATTATTTATTATTATTTATTATAAATTATTTATTATTATTTATTATTTATTATTTATTATTATTTATTATTATTTATTATTTATTATTTATTATTATTTTTTATTTGTTATTTATTATTATTTATAGTTTGTTATTTATTATTTGTTATTATTTATTATTATTTATTAATTATTATTATTTATTATTATTTATTAATTATTATTAATTATTATTATTTATTGTTATTTATTGTTTCTTATTTATTATTTATTACTATTTATTATTTATTATTTATTATTTATTCTTTATTATTTATTATTTATTATTTGTTTTTTATTATTTATTATTATTTATTATTTATTATTTATTATTTATTATTTATTATTTATTATTTATCGTTTATTGTTTGTTATTTATTGTTTTTTATTTATTATATATTATATATTATATATTATTTTATTATTATTTTTTTTATTTTGTAATTTTATTATTTTATTATTTTATTTTCATAATTTTATAATTTATGTAAATATTATTATAATTTATTTTTTTATTTATTATAGTAAATAGTAAATAATAACAAATAACTCAATAAATAACTAATAAATCAATAATTATTAATTATTAATTATTGGTTATTAATTATTGATTATTACTTATTGTTTAATTATTATTGAGTTTATATCTATTAGTTATGTATTATTTGTTTCTTCAATTAGTATATATAAGTATATTAAATTCTATTTATTAACCACATGACGAGCTTGCTGGAGTGGTAAAGTCTTCGGAAAAAATTCAAGAGGTTAGGGGTTCAAATCTCACCAAACGCAGTATTTCTTTATATTGCATGGACATTTGCATGAGAATGTGCATGGACATGAGCATGCATGCACGGATAAAGTAAATAAAGTAATACGAATTAAATGAAATAAATAAAATAAATATGAAATAAATAAAATAAATACGAAATAAATAAATAAAATAAATACGAATAAATAAATAAAATACGAAATAAATAAATAGAATAAATATGAACTAAATAAAATAAATAAAATAAATAAATAAAATACGAAATAAAATTAATAAAATAAATAAAATAAATAAAATAAATAAAATAAATAAAATAAATAAAATAAATAAATAAATAAATAAATAAATAAATAAATTAAAAAATAAATAAATTAAAAAATAAAAAAAAATATTTAAAAAAAATAAAAAAAATTCAAAAAACCGCCGCTAAAAAACCGCCGCAAAATTTTCTACAATGGTTTTGAAAACTGCCACGAATAGTTTTCCGACGCACAATTTAGCGGTGGTTTTTCAAAACCGCCGCCAATCGATTTAGCGGCGGTTTAAACCGCCGTGAAACGGAAAAAAAAATCACCGCTAAATCCGCATTTTGCCGTAGTGCAGGTTGGTAGCCAATTCCTATAGTATATTTAAGTATTGTCTATTTAACAAGAATCTAGGTAAGAGTTTTTATTCCATTAGTAAATCTCTCCATCTCTTTTTTTAATTTTTAATTAGATAATTTCTCCAAATTATTTTCTTTTAATAGTTGAGCATTCTTATCCTATTCTATCGTAAGATCAATTTTAAAGTGAGAAAACATAGCATTCTACTGCTTTAAACTTTTATATTTATCTTTTAACTCATTAAATGTGTCTTCCAACATGTTACAATATTCAAATAATTCATCATTAGACATATTTTCATCATTATTTTTAGTTTCATATGAAATAGAAATATGTATAAGAGATTCTGTAAAAACATTTAATACCTAAGATGTGCTTGTTATAAAACACATATTGACCCTGTTATTTTTTCCTTCTCTACTAGAATCTGATTCACTTGAACTGCCTCAGAGGCACTCCAAGTGGCTTTCACTACCTTTTTATATTTGTTTCTTTTATACTCATATGTTTTCTTATATTGTAACTTGGGATAGTATTCCTTGATTCATTAGTTTATTTTATATTCATAGAAGGTCACTTCATTGGCAGTATCACCCTTTTTCCATTCTTTTCTCTAATTCTCTCTATTATCATATTTACCTTTATAGTTTGTTTTCTTGAAAAACTTCTTCTAGAATTTTTTGAAACATCTGGCTAGGTGATCCATTTCTTCATCACTATTTAATGGTGATTCATCATTATTTGGTCTTTCAGCTCTGACCTTCTCTTTTTTTAGAGTTAGAAGTATTAAAGGCTACCAAATTCCTTTTGGATTCATCCACTTCCTCTTTGTTCACTTGTAATTATTCTTCATACATCATGATATTTATAATTAACTATTTTTATGGTAGTGTACTAATGTCACTTGACTCTTTGATGGACACAAATGTTTCTCAACATCTTTCCGGTAAGCATCTAAGGAGTCTCATGACTTGATCATTGTCGGTAATCTATTTTCTAAGTGAATGCATCATGTTAAAAATATCATTGAACATGAGATACACGTTAGAGATAGATCCATCAGAATTCATCTTAAAAGTATCATATTTAATAGAATAATTATTTAAATTCAACCCTTTAATATTAGAAGTTTGTTCATGAGATATAGGAAGAGTATCCCAAAACTAAAAAGGAGTAGCACAAGTAGATATTTTGTTAAATTTTTCTATTCCTAAAGCATAGTGTAAATCATTCATATCTTTACAATTACAATCACATTTTTCATTAGTGGTATCACTCCAAGTAGCTCTAGTAGCTTGAGGTTTTTCATATTTATCTTTAATAACAGTCCATATATCAAATCACATACTTTATAAATGAATTTTCATCTTAATTTTCCATTTAGCATAATTTGTTCCATTAAAATAATGAGGCCGATTAGTGGTAGTTCCTTATTGTCTATGATTATCCTTAAAGAATTAAATTTAGATATAATAGAAATTTAAGATCTTCAAATACGACTAAATCACAATAAAATGTATTTTAAAAGAGCTCTAATACAACATGTTGGTCCCAGTGGATAATTCAAGAGAGGGGTGAATTGAGTTTCCAATAAAAAATTTATTTCAAAAGCAATTTAAAACTTAAATCCCCCAATTTGATAAAATCACCCAGTTAAAAAAACAATAGGATTATATAATTTGATCTTTTGAAAAGCTTCTCAATAGATCGATCATAGCTCAGTTAAAATACTTTTAAAAATAATAACTTCTAAAACTAAACTACTCATATCAAATATAGTATATAAAATACTAATTTAAGTTAACTATCAGAGTAAGATTTTGTTTAATAAACTAAAAACAGAAACTAATTTCATTTGAATATAAATAAAATAATAGATAAAGAATAATGAAATTTAACAAGGGGTTCAATTTCAAGTTGAAACTTAATCCCTCCACTTGGAAATCATCTACTTCCAAGAAGTTTATTATTAAATAAACTAATCCACAACATAGATAGGGTTTTACAAACAACAACATACAAGACGTTCTAGGAACATAGACTCTTCTATAGTAATATGTGGGATAAAACAAGACACAAGGTCACACAGGACCTATTCCACAATTTTTCATGGGAATAAGAATCAAAATATTCAAGAGATTATCATGTACTCTCCAGTTTAGATTAGGAGACTTTGTTTTACAAATAAATAGGGCAATACATAAAACAGCTCAGATGTAAAGCATAAATAGAAAGAGCATGTGATGTGAGATAATAAAATTTTGGTGTAGCTCTATCCAAATAGATTCAGTTGTCCAAAAATTCTTTGAATTTTCCATTGTAAGGAGATTAGACAAGTTTCACACCATGTTCATGAAAATAGAGTGTCATAGATATTTCAAAACGAGTCTTCTTTTTAGCAATGGTGCATGTATAAGATCATTTTTAAAAGAATATGTCCACCCTTTCTTCACACAATCTATTTTTATTTTTAAAAAGATCTTAATCCAAATGTAGCCATCAGAGAATAATCAATGCTGTCTTAAATGAACTGACGCTTCAATTAATGCTCCAAAAAGTAGTCGTTGGAGATTTAAAATGACCCCTATTAAGTTAGACATGAAATTTTTTCTTTAATTAAAGCATGGTTAGTTGGCATGATAACTTAACAAGGTCGTTTAACATGGTTGGTTTTCATGAAAAATTGTCACGGTCTATTCATTCCTTTATATGGCCAATTCATTTTATCTTGCGGTAGACATTACTCTTCATGTAATTACTACAATAATAGATGTGGCCAGTATATTACTTAATAAAAATTTTACTTACCTTAGCATGATAACTTTATTTCTTCATGAAGTAGGTAGTTTCATTTATGTTGTCACTTCATTGATTCGCACAATCATATCATTTTTACTCACAATAGGTACATTTCTATCACACAATAGGTTGGTTGTACATGTGGTAAAGCGATTCTCAATGAAAGATAAGCTCAAATTCAATGCATGGTCAGTACATGGATGATTTTTTTTTACATATAACACATGGTATGTAGTGTGTATACAATGACCAAGCCTTATTTCATGTATTAGGCTTCAAATATCATTCTATCACCCTCACCCTCTCATAATTTAACCATTTAAATAATAATTAAAACGATTAAGATAAAAAAACATGATTAAAACTAAATCCAGGTTTCTTAATGTATAAAACATAATAATTAATCACATCTTCCTCACACGCACTTAACTAGACTAACAAAACATACTATAAAACAATAAAAGCATAGGCATAAAGATGACCCCCCTTATGGATGTAGCTTGGGCTCCCCTACTCCTTGGAATTCTACAGTAACTCCACTGGCTATGTGGATAGTCTAGAATGGTAGAAATGAATGGATGGATATATAGGTAGATGTCTTGGGTAATTAATAATGATAAGAGATCAAGAATTGAATATACATGGGAATGTAATAGGATTGGAAGTGAATCAAATCCCCTAGATGAATGGGTGAAAGGGATTATATATATAGGATAAGTTGGATGGAGTGATGACGATATGGATGGTTTAGTGGGTTCAATCTGGATAGATGTATGTAAATGAATGGAATGGAGGGTTGAGGATAGTGGAAACAAGGATTTAGTTTAGTTTGTCCAACCTATAGTGGAATCCACCTTTCAATTGATGTTCCATAATCATTCCAATGGGTATTCTCATAACCAATTTTTCAATTTGGGTAAAAAAATTATATTAAATTTACCCCTTTTCATGTTTACTATATGTAAAAATATATTTAATCCATGAATGAAATGATCTCAATTTCCCCCATCACTGAAGCAGTTTTGATCACCTATATCAAGTGCAATGGGTTTAGTTTACGTGTAGTTGGACACCTTAGAATCTATTGATCAGGCCCAAGACACCATTTATGTAATGAACCAAACTTTTATAAATGAAATTCCATTAATAAATGAATAAATTCATTAAAAAGTAATGTAGTTATAGAAAACCAATGCACTATTTTGGTTATTGTGTACTATTATATGGTCTTTCCAATTTAAAATACCATTAAGAATTATAAACATTGATAATTTATCCATTTTACAGTGACCATTAACCTCCTCAATCATTTTTTTTTGTGTTTTTGAAAGTCACTTTTGGTTTAGTGGGAACCTTAAAAAAGCACCATAATCTCACATACCCACCATAACAACAAATTTCACATTTCAAATTTCAAATTTCAATATTCCAAATTCAAAAATCAAATAGATCCATCATCACAAACTTGATCCACGGACCTCCTCACATCACACACCCTGATAGAAAAAGAAACCATCATCGCCACCAATCCGCCGACTAAAACCAACCACCAGAATCCATCATCAACATCAAAACTACAACACAACAGAACATGAAGACAACCCACTAGTTGAAGTAGCTCCACTATTACCACAAATATCATACCCACCAGGGACCCAAAGTCAGGGATGAAGCCACCATGAGCGACGCCTCCTAGAATTCCATCAATCGCTCAAACTACACATCCCAAAACACCATGAAAAATAACACTCAATTAAGATTGGGAGAAGAGTGTTGGGATCAAGTCTGACCAGGAGAAGAGTGTTGGGATCTTGGTTCCAGAGCAGAGTAAAATCATCAATAGTGAGCTGTAATCATTGTCATGTCGTGATCTTCTTCGTGTCGCGAGTGGGATGATTGAGGCACCTGGGAATCATGGAGAAAAGTGTCATAGAGCACCACTTCATTGCCTCAGGAGCTTGTGAAGCCATACCACCAGAGAACTTTCCCTCACCGGTGATGATAGCACCCAACACCATCTACTAACATCATATTTGCACATAACTGATTCACCAATGATGACCAAAACCAAAAATAGATCAAACCACTGTCATTAAACACCACCTAGAAGAAACTCACCAACATTAAAGTGAAGGATTAGGAAACCATCATCAAGTATAGATCCAGACATCCCATTACCATTAAGATTAGTCTATTAAGGGATATAATAAATTCTAATTGATATAGACCGGTAGGATTGTACTCTATGAATCCCATTTATCAGAGATTTCAAGGGAGATAACATCTTTGAGATTTTCCCTTAACTAATACCAAGATGAGATTCAAAAACTAAAACACTAATGAAACCATTTATGGGAGAAGTTCAAGCTCAGTGAGATCATGACCCAAACCACGTTCACCAAACTACCCTAAGAAAATATCAGTATTGCACACCTTAACCTTAGGGAATTCAATGTGTAATAAAGGAATATGTATCTAAGCCCAAACAATATAAATTTGTATAATTTTTATATTAATTAATAATTATATTTATCTTTTATTATTACTTTATAAGGATTAAATAATAAGTTGGATAAAAATTACATTTTGACATGAAGAAACACAAATTGTATTTTTGGGATATGCATAGTTTCAATCAAGGCACTTTTTTTGATGAATTCGTGAAAATTTTAAAATAAATGATATTTAAATAAAATATTATTATTAAAAAATATTTATTAAATATATATTATAATATAATTTTATGAAAAACCCTAGTATTTTCCAATAAATGGGAATTTTTTATTTAAAATTATAAATTGTCATATTTAGAGAATTTTTTTGATAAAATAAATATTATTTTTGAAATTAACACATAAAAATTATCCAATGGTGATTTTTTCATAATTTTCTAAGAGTTTATTTTTTAGGTAGAAATTAAATACGGTATAGTTATGCAGTATGTATCATGACATCATAAAATCCAAAAAGTGATGTAATAAATACTATAAAGAGTATCCAAAACCAAAATTATGTTTCCCCCTTAAAATAATGTATTTTTGAGGTTATTTTATTAATTTTATAATCCCTTAATGAATCCTCCAAAACCTATATTATATTTTAAGGTTTTAAATCAATTCTTTATAAAAATAACTCACTTCCACATCACCAAGGGTATTATTTTAATGTGTTCGGTTATTATCCTTACAAAATAATGAAAATAGGTCCTATTTTTAGAAATCATTGGAAAAAACCATGGTAATGTTTTTTTATTACTTTATCATATTGATTTCAAAACCTAAGTTTAGAAATTAATAAAGAATTCTCCTCACTTTTGCTATAAAACCCACCCAACCTCCCATTTCTCTTCATTAAAAACCCTTAGATCATGAAGTTACTCTACCCTTACCTCTCTATACCCCTCCCAAGGTTCCAAAATCTCTTAATAATCTCCTACAAATCTTTAAGAATCATCCTCTCAATGTAAGGGATTCCCTCCTTCTCCTATTTATTCAAGCACCATCTTTAAATTATGACTTTTATTTTCCAATTATTCATGTTGGTAAATGTTTTAAAACGTACCTATTAATGTAATTATGGTGTAAAAATTATGATAGATCCCATTTACTATCATTTAAACCTTCTATAAATCCATATGTACCCCCATTATGCTTCTGAAATCATCCTGTGATTTTCCATGCAAAACATTTTATAATGAATACCCATTACCATTTCCACTCAAAGGTATTCACCTAGTTGTATCTACACTTAATTGATATATCACTCCCATTTATGTAACTAAAAATTTTTAATCACGGGGTTAAAAGTGATTTAAGACATCCTTATGTTGTATGATCTATGTGACACACTTATGCATGTACATGATATGAAAGTGATGGCTGGGCCCAAAATTATATAGCCCTATAATACATTGGGTAATATTTTTATCTCATGAGATTCCATGTATGGTGCACAATACATTATACCAAGCACACTATGTTATGATATATTTATGATTAGGATTGACTTATGTTTATTATGTAGTGTCTTATATCATTTCCATATTCCCATGTTGCCTTTATGATATCATCTTATATCATGATTCAATGTTCGAGTTTATGATTCTCATCCCTTTTATGTATTTTGGATATTTGTATTGAATCAAATGTATTACTTTCATCATGTTATGATTTGATTACTAATTTACTAGGCTTTATATCTCACCCCTTTCTTATGTACATCCCCAGGTTATCCCATACAGTTTTAGAAGATCTAAGAAATATAAGGGCATGTTTTAGAGTTTTTAAATAATGATGTTGTAATCATGTTTTAAGTTATTATGTTATGCACATGCATCATGATCTTATGGGTATGTATTAATTGTATATTTATGTAATAAATCATGAAATAAAGTGTATTAAAGATATGGGTTATCATAGTTGGTATCAAATAAAATCCTAGTTATTTTTGGGAATTATGATTAGAAAAATCTAGTGAAATCCTTAGCGATAAGACTAAACATATGAAAACATAACAATTTTTTTTAAAGTATAGATAAATTGTTTTCCAAGAAAACACATCCCTTTCTGGATATTACAAGTGGATATGGATCTAGAAGTATTTTACTTAGGGGTAATAACTCTGAAAAGGCTGCATTGAGATGGACCTGATTGTCATTTAGTGCATGAAAATGATCATGGCTTCACCCCTAGTTTGACACTCCTAATTAATATGATTTGGTAAATTCAAAATTTATTTACAAACCCTTGGAAAGGAAAAAAATGCCTATAGGATTTTATGTTAGGAAATTGATTGTGGATAACTTTGATTGAAACCTAGAAATTTATAAGTTAAGGAATATATACCACTTATGAGTTATCCATTCAATGTTCATGGTTTTTCATTTATGTGTTTAATAATTTAAAAATAATCATCCCTAATTTTACCTTTATTTTTAATCAATGGAAGGAAATAGAAGAAACCGAGTAAAAAACCGATGCGATGAGCAATGTGTCGACTGCCCAAATGAGATTCCCAACATGATGGGAGCAGGAGTTGAGAACTTCATGACAATTATTTCTCAATCAACTCAAGTTATGAATAAAAACATGAATCAGGGGGAAAACTCGTATCCCCTCATGAAATAGCAAGTTTCAATTGAGACCTTTATGTGAAAAAGGCCTTGGACTTTCAATGGATCTTCCAATCCTTTAACCAGAGAACAATGGATTAACTCTATTGAAAATATCTTCTCTATCCTTCAATAATATGATAAGAGAAAGTCACGCTGGCTCTTTATCATATGGAAGGATAATGTTATTAATAGTGGAATTTTTTCAAGAATATAAATTTTGAGGAAGAGATCAAAACAAATGGAATGGAAGGAATTCTGGAAAAAAAATATCGACAAATATTTTCCTTTCACTTTCGACTTAAAATAAAAAGATATCTACTTAAACTCAAGAAAAAGGATGATGAATCAATCAATGCATACAAAGATAACTTCACAAGACTTTCATGATATGCCTTTAGATTTTTTATTACCCCCAAAAGTAAATTTTACCACTTCTTTGATGGGATAAAGCTAAATCTATGAAAAGCCTTATCCATTTGTGACTTCAACATCTACGATGAAATTATCCGATGTAACCTCAAAGTCAAGATTGATATCATAAAAGATAAAGGTTCTCATGATGATAATAATAAATAAATGGAGTTTAATTCTAGTGATATAAATCAAAAATATTACTATGGTATAGAATTACAACATCCCACTTTTCAAAAGTGTGGGAAGAAAATCCTATAAATTACCTGAAGGTGACAAGGAAATGCTTTAGGTGCAGGAAGAAAGGGTACCTAGCTAGTGATTTTCAATGAGAGAAACCCACCATGTGATGTAAGAAAGTAATGCTCCAGTAAAACCTCAGCCTATTGTCCAATTTTTCAATTTTAAGGAACAAAGACACTATGTGAATCAATTCACTAATCCAGGGGTTGTCTATGATAACCGATGCCAACAACCTCCAAGGCCTAGAGGAAAATGGTGAAATTATGTCATCATAACTTCTAAAGTGGATCTTTATAATGAAGTGGTGACATATATGCCTTTTATTCATTCAAGGATAGAAAACATACTATTTGATTCCAGTTCTACAAATTCTTTCATATCACACAAGTTTAGTAGAACTATTAAAACACCACATCAAAACATGGAAGTTGAGTTATTGGTGAAGACGTCGAATGGGTAAATTATTTTATCCCAAGCATATAAATCTTCCTCTATCTAAATTATTGGGATTAATTTCATAGTGAACATTATGATACTCCCCTTAATAGAATTCTAGTCATATATTGGATTTACTTATATAGAGACAATATAAATTTCCAAGAGAAGGAAATCACCCTATGTATCACAAATCACCCTCTGATTCTATAAAAGTTCAAGGAGGAGGATGAATCTATTTTGGTATCATCATCTAAAGTATAGATAATATTACTATATGAGTAAGTGTATCTAGCTCAAATGATTGAGACTAATGAAAAGATCATCCTTGAAGACATTCCCATTGTGAGAGAATTCGCTTACGTGTTTCTTAAAGAATTTCCTGTTCTTCCTCCAGATTGAGAGGTTGAGTTCTTAATTGAGTTTATACGTAGATATTTTCCAATATCCAAAAATCAATATATAATTTACACTATTTAACTTCATGATCTAAAGAAGAAACTACAAGAGAATCTGAATAAAGGGTTTATATGCCCAAGTGATTCACCATGGGGTGTACTGGTCCTCTTCATCAAGGATAAGGATGGATCAATGTGCCTCTACATTGATTATCATGATCTCAACAAGATATTTATACCACACCATACAATATGGTTAAATAATATTATAACCCTAATTATATTTCTATATCGTACACAATGATATATATAAAGATAGTGGTGCAGTATCTTTATACCACACCATACAATCTCCCCAATTAAAGAAAACGATATGCCTTAGTTCCTTCTATGTCATATGATGCCACACATAGACATCATACATTATGATATCATCTTGAATAAATAAAATATTTATAGGCTTCATAGCATATTTGCATAATTTTTTATGTATGAAGTACTAAGATTTGGATGTTTTCTTAATAATCAATACTCTTGGAGTTGGGTACAACAAAGTATGCATCGAATTCCTTAAATTTTTATGCACTTGGTGTTGGATTTCAATACCCTCATGAGGATTTTTACTGCAAAAAATTACATTTATTTTTTGTCTTATAAGTTGACACACACCTTGAACTAACCCTATTGTGAAGACAATGTTAGGAAGTGTTGAAATGACTTTACCATTTTAGGTGGTAATGTAGGGAAATGCTGGAACAATTTCTTCATATTTATATTGGGAATAGAGTAGCATTAGCTTTATCACTCTTATTAGATATAGAACAAGCTATGTTAATTTTGTATAACTTCCTTGGGATTAAATTCATATATCATCATTATCCCAAAACCGTCTCCTAGATAATGGATGCATACAACAAACTTGTGGATTTTCTTGATAAGGAATTCATGTAAACGTCATCCTAATGTTGTCTATATTTGCGTTTCTCATCAATTTCATACAAAAAAATTTGATTCATTTATTGAATCTTATGAAACCCAACTCCCCTCCATGAATTATCATTAATATTTAGTGAATTTTCACAAATAAATAATGTTTCACAATATATATTGAATGAATGGATTTTCTATCATTAATGTTTTATTTAATTATTTTTCCTAAAATATCCTAATACTTATAAAATATTTTAACTACTATTTTTAAAAATAAAACATATAAAAAATAGTAGAAAATATAATTAAAAACAATGAAAAATTTGTGTTAATCACATTCCCCTACACATGAGCGATTACTTGTCCCCAAGTAATTACTCTTAACAAGTTTCACTAAAATTACACTTCTTCTCAAGTTTGAATCACGGGTCAGTGAATGTTAAATTAATAAGGATTATTTAAATAATTATCCTACCATATAACACCTTTTTAAAACCCTCTCTCTTTAGTTCTTCATTTATTTATGGTTTTGTTAATTATCCTTAAATGAGTTTAAGAATATTAAAAAATGTATCATGTTATACACAAGTCATCTTCACTTTATTATTTGTTCATGTTGGGTGCATCAATACATAAATTAAATAATAATTAACCTCTCAAAGTAAGAATTTGAGTTATCTCTAACTGATGTTTGTCATGGATTATCCTAGGTTATGATGAAATGTTAAAGTTAGTCTAAGGATGATTTCATATCGAGATACAAAATATGCTCATTAGAGATAAAATATGTTTTTTTGTGCTGGATGAACCATGAAATATACAACATAGAGTGTCATACACTATAATTTTGGAATACCATGGGTTCATGTTTCATATATGAATTTATATATTACCCAAGGCTATAAAAGATACCCATTATGAGAAACTTTATACTTTGATACCTTTCTCATGACAACCTTGAGGCTGGGCTAATCAAGGAGTGTTTGAGCATATTGAAAATCATGTCATCGGTTGATTTTAATCAGGATGAGATTTTTCATCTCATATGATAAGTATAACATTTGGGCCTTGGATTGAAATAGTCTGAAGGAGTGTACAACTATACCTAGATAAGTGACATGTGATGTGATTATCTATTAGATGAGGGGCATGTGATGTAATTATCCAACAAGATATATTAAATATGATGCATTTACCCATTTTTTAGTTTATACTCAGAGAATCAAGAATATATGAGTAGATATACAGGATTGATATAATCCATGTCCCATGGTTACTTGATTTCTGGGACAAAGAGATCATAAAAAAATGTATACTTGCATATGATATAGCTAGTGGACACAAGTATTGAGATACATATGTTTGATGAAGATCACACTGGATCCCTTTGTAGCTTAAGTAGCATTGATGCTTTCTTAAATGCCACTCTTTTCTTATATTTTTGAATTTAGGAATTCATGTTTTTTTTCAATACTAAAAATGGCCATGGGGTCACACTTTATGGTTGAATTAATGAGTATTAACTTTTACTAAACACAGAGAGTTTCACTAAAAGTGTTTTAAAGTTTAACCAAAATGCGTATTAGTTTTATATTCACAAATTATTACATATGATGTGATACATGGTGAAGATGATGATAACTTTACAAAAGCATTATAAAAGATATCCAAAAGGTATTTTGGAAATAGTTCCACTAGTTGTTATATATGATAAAATGTACGGTGAAGTGGCACAATGTATTTAATACTTTGATGCAAACACAAGATTGGTGGAGATATTTCCTAGGTCATACAAACATACATTGTTTTGGCCTATATTTTAGTGTATGATATATATATGTCATATGGTATGAAATATAGGACACCAAGGAATATCTTATTACATTAGTGTGAGTATATATTAAGGAATGATATAGATATATCATGTTACTACCTAAGCCTATTGTATTGTATGATATAACTGTATCGTATTACTATATCGTAAGTGCTATGATATAATGGATCATATTAAATTATCCGCATGGATGTTTTTTATTGTTTATGTTAAAATAATGTTAAGTATTAATGTTTGGTTTCTCTTCTATGTAATCTATCATTAATAATATACATTTCATATGATGAAATATATGTGAGAATTTAGAATTCATTTATATGATAAATGAATGCATTGAACAATGATTACAATATGTTTATAACCTAATGCATTTACTCAAACATTTCATAGAATTTGAGTAAATGTATCAAAGGTTCAGGGAGAATACCCATTTATTATATAAGAATTTCAATCCATGAAAATGGTGTTCCATATAAACTTGTATGGTTCCTATTGATTCTTATGAATCTCTCTTCTCCTTCTTCCTTACATCGAGAGGCACTGAAATACTTCGGTTTCAAGGAGGATCTCATAAAAATGTTTAGTGATTATTCAAACTATGGATACACCTAAGAGGAAGGATTATTTTAGCCTCTTTTTAGTTATCTTTATAAAATAGTGTAATTGAAGACAATATTTGTGACCATCGATGGTGTTAAGTAAACATGTTATTTATTTTATAGCTTATATGGTTTCAGTTCCAATGCATGGTGATCTTGGTTTGAGGGTTTATTTTTTTATTCTATTTCTAGAATAATATTTATTTTATCCTAAGAAACTTAACAACGGAAAATCACATACCCTGTATAGACACATCTTAATGTGTGATATAGTGATATTGCATTACCTATGTCATATCCAATCATAGTATATGGTATGACTATATTATAAATAAGTGGTCTATGTTAATCATAATCTATAATTAACATGGATATTTATGATTAATGAATGGAATTTGAATGTTAAATATTAACATTTAGGAATATTCTATATAAGACTATCATTGATTATAAACATTTTATATGGTGAAACATCAAGTAGAATCAAATGAATGCATTTAAGTGTTAAATTCATGGTTGGTCAGGGGGATAAAAATAATTTTCAACTTCATTATGTTTACTCATACATTTTTAACATATGAGTAAATGAATTGAGTCTTAGAGAGTATCCTTGAGGCCTATATAAAGAGGTCTAAGGCCATTAAAGTGGTATGTGGTCCATATATCGATTCTCCTTGAAAATATATCCTGTCTTTATTCCTTTCCCACCCAATAGAATGTTGTAGTCATAAGGAGGATATTTCCTAAATGTTTGGTGACTCATCATCCCATGGATATGCATAAGAGGAAGGATTACTTTAGCTATTTTTTTAAAGGTTGGGGTTGAAGCCTCAATTTAATATTTAAAGCAAATACCTCTTTAGACTGGATAGAGGGAGACCCATTACATATCCCGGAGGCCCAAGGCCAAGTAGCCTGAATACAAGGCTTGAAAGCCCATTTTTTTGGCCCAAAGGACCTCTCGGTGAACAGTACTAATACAGTACCCACGCTGCTACAATACCTGCTACAGTACAGTCACCGCTACAGTACTGCTACAGTGCCCTGCAACAGGAGATTCCACCATCTATGGTCGAAGGTATAAAAGTTCTTCGTTTTACAGTTTAAATGGTTTCAGTTTCAATGCATGGAGATATTGGTTTGGGGTTTATTTAAGTCTATCACTTATATAATATTCATTATTTGATCTTAAAAAATATAATAATGGTATAGAAGTAGTGAAATGTAGTTTGATTCTTGAAATCATGTATAAAATAAAAAAATAAAGGATATCATAAGTTTCAATATATATTTTCCCTAGAAAAAATAGATATCATAATCGATGTCATTAAATATGATATAGTTTTTTAGACTATGTAATGTATTACTATATAAGATGTCCTAATATGAAATTGGACCGCACCATGTGATATACGATATCATAATAGGCAATCAAGTATAACTACTTTGGTTTTTTTTATATCATAACGTATGCTGTGGAATTCATATCATACAATGGTTTTAATTTTAATCTTATACAAGCCATAAAATAGAGAATTGTATCTTAGGAGTAGTATAAGATATATCGTTAAAAAATATTTCCAAGTGTTGAAGGAATATATCGCAAGCCACCAAGAACCCATCATAAATCATGATAATAGTTAAAAACAATATCATGTCTTTTGATTGATAGTTCTAAAAGAAGTATCGTGTGTTGCAATTTGGATAACACAAAATATGATATAGGAAAATGAATGAACCATAGCCTATAGTATAATGTGTATTATAAAATACGACATAATAAAAAATATGACTTCAATTTTAGAATTATGAATTGAATTTATTAATTTATAAAAAAATTATAAATAATCGGAAAATATATTTTTCATTTTTTTTAATTTATAAAATGATTATAAATTAATTGATTATAAAGTGTTTATAATTAATTATTAAATGTTTGGGAAAAATTTAATAAAAAAATATCCACAATATTAATTTTTAATATTAAAAATCCATGATTTATATGGAATAACTTATAATTTTGATATAAAGTTTTTATATAGAAACTATAAGGTGATTTATAAAAATTTTATAAATCACAAAAATAAGGATAAATACAAATAATTTTATGTTGAATTATGAATTGTTCATAATTATTAGTTTAAAATATTCAAATTAAAGGTATTATTTGTGAAATTATATGAATTACATCAAAATGAATATGAATAATTGATATGATCAATATTTAAATAATATTAAATATGTGATATTTTGATTATGTAAAATGTTTACATTAGGGGCATGAAATATAAAATTGTTTATATTTCAAATAACATATATTTAAGTAAATGTCATGTAAAGGATAATATGAAGGAGTTCATATTAGAAATAAATTTAAAGTGTTTATTTATATTTAATTATGAAATTTTTATAATTTATGGCTTAATTCTAAAATACTTATAATTTATTTATTTATGAATTATTCATAAATGTTTATATAATTTCTAAATTAATGAAATGTTTATTTATTTAGTTTTATCCACTTATTTATTCTTAGATATAAACTGTTTATTTTATAAATGGTTTTGTTCATTTACTTAGTCTCTAAGACAAAATTATGCAAATCATTTACTTTTCATGATTTTTACTTATGCTTATGCCTTATGATTGATTAACTTATGTGGTTCACATATGGATGTACATGCTATGAATATTAAGGGTGGGCCTATAATTATACATCCACCAATTAATTGGGTAATGTTTTCATCTCATGAGATACCATGTATGGTGCATGGGTGGTTGTATGAGCTTACTATGTTATGTTATCTTGGGGGAAAGCCTTGACTTGTGATTATGATTTCATATTTTATGTTATTTCCATGTTCCTATGATGCAATGATCTGATGATATCATCTTCTTCATGTCATTATTTCATGTAACCATATGTGGCCCTTCTCTTTTATGTTATTATTATTAGACCCAGTTGACAACTCAAGAGGGGGTGAATTGAGTTTCCAATAAAAATTTTGTTTCAAAAACAATTTAAAACTCAAATTCTCCAATTTGATAAAAGAAACCGGTAAAAAACTAGTATGATTATATAATTTTATCTTTTGAAAAGATTCTCAAAATCTCTATCATAGCTCAGTTAAAATAATTTTTAAAATACTCTAACTTTTGAAACTAATCTACTTGTATGAAACATGGTATATAAAACACTAATCAAGTTAACTATGAGAGTAAGGTTTTGTTTAATAAAATACAAACAGAAACTAACTTGGTTTGAATATAAAGAAAATAACTGATAAAGTATAGTGGTATTTAACAAGGGGTTTAGTATCAAGTCGATACTTAATCCCCTATACTTGGAAATAAACCTCTACCAAGAAGTTTATTATTAAATAAACTGATCAATAACCTAGATCAAGTTTTACAAACAAAATAACACAAGACTATTTAGGCACGAGACCTCTTCTATAGTTATACATGGGATAAAACAAGATAATAGGTTACACAAGACCTCTTCCACAATTTTATCATGGGAATAAAAATGAAAATATTCGATAGAGTATCAAGTACTCTCCAGTTTATCCAAGGATACTATGTTTTACAAATAAACAGGGAAATACAAAACATAACTCAAATTTAAAGCATAAATAGAAATATAATGAGATGTGAGATAAGATAAATGTGGTGTAGCTCTATCTAAATAGATTCAATTATCCAAAAGTCATTTTAATTTTTATTTATAAGGAGCATGGACAAATGTCATAGCAGGTTAAATAAAACAGAGTGTTGTAGATAATTTTGAATGAGTCTTCTTTTTAATAATGGTACATGTATAGGATACTCTGTTATTCTCTATAAAATAATATGTACACCCTCTCTTCACATGATCAATTTTTCTTATTAAAATTATATTCAACTAAAATTATTCATAATAGAATAATCAATGTAGACATAAATACCTTGGTGCTTTAATTAATGATAAAAAACTATCTATTGTAGATTTGAAATACTCCTCTACTAAGTTAGACATGAAAAACTATATTTACTAAAATAATGGATAGTTGGCATGATAACTTAACATGGTTGGTTGGAATAGTTGGTTGGTACAACAAGTTGTCATAGCTGGTTCATTCCTTCATAGGGTAATTTCATTTGATCATGTAGTAAGAATTCCTCTTCACACAGTTACTACAATAACAGATGTGGTCAGTATATTACTTAATGAAAATTTCACATACCTTAGCACGAAAACATGATTTATTCATGCGGTAGGTAGTTCAATTTATGAAGCCACTTCACTGATTCTCATGGTTAGGTCATTTTTACTCACAGTAGGTAAATCTATGTTTCATGGTAGGTTGATTGTATATACAGTAAGGTGATTATCAATTCATAGTAAGCTCAACATCAATGCACGATTAGTTCATGATTGAAAAAATTTATGCATCTGACACAAGGTAAGTAGTGTGTACATGTGGTTAGGTGAATTATAACATATGGTATGTTATGAATAATCACTTAACCTTCATGTTTAGTTAAAATTATTCACATGGTAAACACATTACACATGCGGTAGGTAGTCATGATATATTCCAGACTTGGACATTTTTTCGATTTTGGATAGAAAATCATTAACTAACAGAAAACATAGAATTCATTAATAACATTGTAAACATGATTTGAGATCATTAAAATAAGGAAGTGTTGGTCTAAGACATCAATCTGCCCCTTTTTGATGACAAAAAATCACGATATTTAAGTGAAATGAAATGAATGCTTTATAAATACATTTTCATTATATTGAATCAAAAATTGCCTAATTAATTGCACACATACTTACCCCTTATTTTGGGTTTATCAAAAATTTAGTAAAAAGAAAAGTACAATAAATAAGTGAAAATAAACATGATAATGAAAGAATATATTACATTATTATATCAAAAGATAGTTACAAAAAGGATTACAAAAAGTCTCTATCAGAGATGATAACTAGAATCTGATTCTGGTATATCCCTCATATCTATAGTAAGGATAGGATCCTTTCATTTGAAAATAGAAGTAGGGGTATAGGTAGTCTGAGGGGTAGAGGTGTAAATTGGGTTCCCAATAACTACACACTTAGACATTGGAACAATGCGATGGAGAGCTTCTTGAGGTAGTAATCTATAGACTTCTTAATTGTTTCTTTATCTCGACCATATTTCTTGAAATCATATCTAAAAACTACCATGGTTTTGGTAGGATGTGTTTGAAAACCATCAAACATAGCTTCTTGTGTCTTTCTAAACTCATCAAACATAATCTTTAACTCATCCCTAATGAGTTTCCTGATTTTTTCTTCATAAAATACTAACCGAACATGAGGAGATGGAGAGGGGGAATACAATAATGAACTCATAAATCTATGGTATGATTATATCATCATATCAAATAGGTTATCTTGTATGGAACCCAACTGAGCTTTGAGATCATTGATCTCATTTTTCAAAAAACTCATCTTAAGATAAAATTTTGGATGAAGATGATAAATCATAAGCATCACAGTCATTTTTATGTATTCTTATCTACCAGGCTCCATAGAATTACCAAAACCTAGAATGAATTCCTTGAAACGACTCATAATATTATATTTTAATTCATTCAAATAATCCCTGGTAACATATGATATAGAAGGGATAGAGGTAGATCGATCATAATCCTTTTGCCTACTATCTACCTCAGGAACATCCGCCACTGATTCATCTATATCTATTTTAACTAAAACTATAGCATCAACATCTACTTCATCCTCATGAACATCAAGAGAACCATCCTCAATATATTCACCATGATAACTACCTTTCTCATCTTCTTCACCTTATTTTGTTGGAGTAGGACTAAAGATATCATGGAGAGTCTAATAAATTGAATTTCTCACATGAGATACCTTAAGCCTCTATTGAGTACCTATAATAAAAATAAGATACCACTACATAACTCTCTGATAAGAAGGGATGGTAGGTTCACCATGTACAAGTGAACTTCCCCTATCATTATTAGAATCTGGATAATCTAGTCCCAAAACTAGAGATCTAGGGAACTTCTCCCCTTTATAAGGTGTTTATAGTAGAGGTTTCCTAGCTGTACTTCCAATCATAGGTGATCCATCTAAACAACTTTCATCAACATCATTATAATCATCTAAATATAGATTATATCCATTTACAGATACATCTGTATCAGTTAGAACCTCATATTGAATCTCCTATTCATATGATGGAAAAGATAATAGAGATTTAGTAGGTCCAAATGATATGTTAGGAGAGGTTTCCCTGCTATCCACATCATCAACTCTTACTTTATATTCTAAATTAACCATTTCACCATCATATTCTTCATCTATATCACCGACATCCATCACATCATATGAATATTAAAAATTTTCATCATGTTCAAGACATGGATCTGTATGATCCTTAGGTTTAATTGGGTATTTTATTAGATGAAACTTTTTATAAATATTCTCTAGGTTAGCCACCCATTCTCTTTTAAAAGGGTTTTAGTTTACCTTCCTTTGATTACAAATATTTTTTGTAAGGAAGAGGCCTTATGATGAGGTAATTCTTTCCTCCCATAAGGAACTAAAACTTTGTACATTAATAAGGATAAAATAAGCTAGAGTAGGGAAGATAACTAAACTTTGAGGTAGTCTTACACAACTCAACCATATGTATCATGAAATATATGCACAAATTAATCTAAAAATAATTATTTATAAGAAATAACAAGAAAAAATACTAATTCCTTAGAATACTAAAATCAATTTTTATTAAAAAAATTATGTGCTGGATAAAGTCGACTAGTAGCCTAAATTCACCACTCAACTCAACAACCAGTGGTCTTCAGAGAGTTCCATTCCTAGTGAACTCTTATAAATCACATTTAAACTCAAAGAGATTATGATTAATTGGATATAAACTATGATAATCCTCATATTATCTTTTTTGAGAAACTTCAAAGCACTTTTCCCATCACTTCACAGGAAAATATAGAACTTCAACATTAACCATTGTCTTAACAATATCCATTTTCTCTCCAAGAATAAATTCCAAGCATGCATAAAATTCATTAAAAAGATTCAGGCATAATGGATTTCCATTCTATTTAATCTAACTAATCCAACCTTTTCATTGAATCACATCCCATACTAATGATTTACTAGATTAAAACCACTACACATCAACTTCCTTTTCAGAAAATACTAGATGATCAAATAGGTGAGGATTTTTCGACTTCACCACTTCGCTTGAGTTGGATTTTGATTTCTTTAACTTCTTCAAAGGAGGAGACCGAACAGGAAAATCAGTTTCCAACACTTACTTCATCCTCAACATTTTTGGTTTAGATTGATTCCTCAAAATATTTAGGTTCACGAGATAAGTTCAAAGAAGGAAAGTTTTGGTTAAAGAGATAGAGAGAGATTTAAATAGTTGGATCTTTATTGATGGTAAGGATTCAAAAGAAAGAATAAGATTTTGGGAAAAGACAGGAATTGATTAACATTTCAATTTGAAATTAGGTTTAATCATATAGGGAATAAAATAAAAATATACTTAAGTGAAGTATCGCCAAAATATTTTGATGAAAATTTATAATAATGGAAACAGACACATTAGGCATACTAACCGTGACCTCACAGTAGGTATGCTAACCGCACATATAAAAGGTTCACGATAAGTAAGTATTGACTGTGTTAGAAAATTTTCATAGTAATCTTAGTGATCATGTGAGTTAATAATCACAATAAGTATGGTGAAAATGTGAGTAATTATTCATGGTAGGTATACTAATCGCTTGACCTACTAATCATGGTAGGTATACTGACCATATGAACAAAAAATCCTGGTTGTCATACTGACTATGTGAACCATACTACACAATTACTTCCATAAAATTCTAGAAAACACAATAATTAAATAACTAATTAGGCTCAAATAAAATAGAAACAATTACTTGTGATTTATCATGCCCAATTCACGTCTGATATAATTTATTCTCTCAAAATTAAATGGATTTTTAAATATATCAGCAAGATGATGTTCAGTACCAATGAATTCAAGAGTTATATCAATTTTTGAAAATGATCTCTCAAAAAAAGATTTCTTATATCAATGTGTTTTTTTCTATAATGTGATACAATATTCTTATAAATATTTATCACACTTATATTATCACATTTTATAGGGACATGTCAGAATTGATATCTATAGTCTAGTAATGTATCTTCCATCCATAGAATCTGTGCACAACAACTAACTATAGCTATGTACTTTACTTTAGTAGTGGATAATGCAAAAAAAATCAATTTCATACTACACCATGATACTATAGAATTTCCCAAAAAGTGATAGGTTCCAAAATTTATTTTTCTATCTAACTTACAACCACTAAAATCAACATCTGAATTGCTAACTAAATCAAATGATAATCCTCTAGAATAAAAAAAATCCTAAGTTGGTTATATTTTTTTGGTATTTGAAAATTATTTTCATAGTAAGTAAATATAACCCTTTTGGATTTTCTTGAAAACAAGCACACATACACACAATAAACATTATATTAGGCCAACTAGCAGTTAAGTGTAGTAAACTTGCAATAATACCTCTGTAAGTGGTTTGATCATCTGGTTTCCTAGTTTTGTTAAGATCTAGTTTATAACCTATAATCATGAGAGTATACCTAAATTTAGTACTATTCATAAAAAATGTTTTAAAATATATTTAGCGTACTTTCTTTGATTTAAAATTATTACTTATTTATTTTGAAAAATTTGAAAACCAAGAAAGAATTTAAGTTCACCCTTCAAACTCATTTCAAATTTACTTTTCATAATTTTTGAAAACTCATTACACAAAGAATTTTTTTAAGATCTAAAAATAATATCATCATCATATATTTGTATTACAAAAACATATTTTTAAATTATCTTAATAAATAGAGTAAAGTCAACTATTACTTCAATAAAACCTTTTGAAATTAAAAATGATCTAATCCTATCATACCAAGCTCTAGGAGCTTATTTTAAACCTTATAAACATTTTGTTAATTTTAAAACATTATTTTTAAAGTGGGGATTTTTAAATCTAGGGGGGTTTTCAATAAAAACATTATCTACTATATGAAAATTTATGAATGCAATCTTAACATCCATTTGATATAGTTTGAAATTAAAATTCACTACATAATCAAGAAACATTCTGATATCTTCAAGTCTAGTTACTTGTTCAAAGGTTTCTTCATAGCCAATAACTTCTTCTTAACTATATCCTTGTGCAACCAATATAGATTTATTTATAAATATTATTCCAGACTCATCAACCTTGTTTCTAAACACCCATTTAGTGATAATAGTTATGAATTCCTAGGGTATTTCAATTAGTTCCCAAGATTTATTTATTTCAAACTAATTTAACTCTTCTAGCATTTCCATTACCCAGAATTCATCATTAATTGAATCAGTGATGTTCTTAAGTTCAAGTGGTGATAAGAAAGATTGATGTTCAACTTGGTTTCTAAAAGAATCCCTAGTATGAGTTCCTTTATTTAGGTCTCCTAAAATAGTATATAAGGGATAATATTAATGATTTCTAACAACTCTATGAATATAAGGGTTTGACACCTCATTTTCATCTATAGGTTAAAGTTCAACCTATTCATTAGAACTGGGATATTTCCTTATAGGATCTATAGAAGAATTGATATCCATATTATAAAGATCATATTACAAATTTTCTAAAGGGTTCTTAGGCTCATGTTGATCTATCTCATCAAACTTGACATGTATATATTCATCCAAAATCTTACTCCTTTTATTAAATACCCTATATGATTTACTGGTTGTATAACATCCACGCAAAATTAATTCATTTCTTTTAGAAGAAAACTTGTATAAATTCTCTTTTATGTTGAGTATAAATACCTTACAACCAAAAACTATAAAGTAATTAACTTTTGGTTTTCTAACATTCCATAATTCATAAGGTGTATTTTTTAAAAGAGGTCTAATTTAAGATCTATTAACTATATATCAAGATGTATTCACAACATCTACCGGAAAACAAATAGGTAGATTATACTCATTGTGCATGGCCCAAGAAATTTCTTGAAGGGTTCTATTTCTCATTTCTACTACACCATTCCATTGTAGGGTCTTAGGAGAAGAAAATTTATGACTATAGCCATGTTATGAGCATAAAGATTCAAACTCATGTTCATGATCACTTCGTAAGGTCTTTATTCTAAGTTCACTAAAATTTTATATAGATCTATCATATTTAGAAAAATAGTAAAGATCTTCACTCTTATGGGAAAGGAAAAAAACCCCATGTATATCTTGAATAATAATTCACTATAATGTATCCATAATGTTTTCCTGGTAAACTAGAAACTCTATATAGTCCAAATAAGTCCATGTGAACCAAATTTAAAGGTTGAGAAGTTGAGACTTATTTCTTTGGTTTAAAATAGATTTTGTGCTTCTTTCCCTTTTGACAGGATTTAGAGACTTTTCCTGTTGGAAATTCTATTTTTTTTAGATCATTGACTAAACCTTTCCTAGTTATATTTCTAAGAGAGTAAATATTTCAATGTCCTAGTATCATATTTCAAATCTAAGATTCCTTGTAAAAGGAACTTAAACATGAAAAATTATAGGAAAATAAAGAATTTAAATCTAGAACATTAACATTTTCATTTCTCATAGTAGTAAAATCTAAAGCATGCTTGGCATAAAAAACTATGAAATCATTATTTTCAAACTTGACATGAAAACCATCATCACCCAATTTTTAAATACTAAGAAGATTATATTTCAATCCATCTAAAAATAAAACTTCAGAAATTAAAACTATACTAGAGTTACCGATTTGGCCAAGTCCTATGATCTTTGAATTGGCATTATCACCAAAATTGATATATCCACCATCAACTTTGATTAAGTTCTTGAATATTTAGTAGTCCCTAGTCATATGTCTCGAGCATCCACTATCTAGGTACCATAATATTTTACTGGAACTCTTCAATCAGGTTTCTTATAAAATTGATTCAAACTCGAAATGATTTTGGTACCCATATTTTTTTAGGTCCAGGGATGTTAGTAATAAATGATTTAGGAATCCATAATTGTCTTACTAGTTTCCTATAAGTAGACATTAGACTTTCAGAAATAAAGACTTTATTAGGTCCAATAAAATAATAAATACCAGCAGAACCATTAGAAATGGAACTTGGAATGAATGTTTTTTTATATTTTCCTCTATAAAGGTTGGTAACCAATTATTGTAGTATATTTAAGTGTTTTCTATTTACCAAAAATCTGGGTAAGAGTTTTTATTCCATTATTAAACCTATTTAGTTCTTTATTTAATTTTTCATTAGATAATTTCATCTCATTATTTTATTTTAATAGTTGAGCATTCTTATCTAGTTCTATTGTAATATTAATTTTAAAGTGAGCATACATAGAATGCCTCTTATTTAAACTTTTATATTTATCTTTTAATTCATTAAATGTGTCTTCCATCATGATACAATATTCAAATAATTCATCACTATACATATTTTCATTATTATTTTCAGTTTCATTTTGGGTTCATCCACTTCCTCTTTGTTCACTTCTAATTATTATTCGTACATCAAGAGATTTCTAATTATATTTTTTATTAGTAGTGTACTAATGTCACATGAATCTCTAATGGACACATATGTTCATCTTTATCTATCTGGTAAGCATATAATGAGTTGCATGACTTAATCATTGTTTATAATCTATTTTCCCAGTGCATGCCTGAATGGACTTCAATTTTTATTTATTTATGATAATCCCCCATTTTCCCAGTGCATGAAATGTGTTAGAAATCTCATTGAACATCACATACATTTTATATATATATTTATCATGATTCATCTTAAAATTATCATATTTAATTTCATTTCATTAACATTAGAAGTTCCTTCATGAGATATATCAACAGTATCTGAAATCTCAAAATTTGTAGCACATGCAGATATTCTGTTAAATTAATCTTCTCTTAAAGCACAGTACAAAGCATTCATATCTTTGCAATTACAATCAAACTCTTCCTTGGTGAAATAAATCCAAACAGATCTAGCAGTTTGATATTTTTCATATTTATCTTCAATAACAACCCATATATCAAATCCCATGCTTTCTAAATGAGTTTTCATCTTAATTTTCCATTGATCATAATTTGTTCCATTAAAATAAGGATTCCAATTAGTAGTAGTTCCTTCTTGTCTATGATAATCAATAAAGAATTAAATTTATATCTAATATAAATTTAAGATCTTTAAATACAACTAAATCACTGAAAAAAGTATTTTGAAAGATCTCTAATACCGAATGTTAGTCCCAGTGGATAACTCAAGAGGGGGGGGGGGGGGGGCTGAATTGAGTTTCCAATAAATTTTTTGTTTCAAAAAAAATTTAAAACTTAAATCCCCCAATTTGATAAAATCACATAGTTAACAAAAACATCAGTATTATATAATTTGATCATTGGAAAATATTCTCAAGATCTCAATCACAGTTTTGTTAAAATAATTTTGAAAATAATATAAATTTCAAAACTAAACTAATCATATCAAACATAATATATAAAATACTAATTTTAGTTAACTGTCATAGTAAGGTTTTGTTTAATAAATTACAAATAGAAACTAATTTAATTTGAATATAAATAAAAAAACTGAAAAGGAATAGTGGAATTTAATAAGGGGTTTGGTATTAATTTAAAACTTAATTTCCTCCACTTGGAAATCACCCACTTCCAAGAAGTTTATTATTCAAAAAACAAATCCAAAACCCTGATCAGGTTTTACAAACAACAACATACAAGACTGTCCAAGCATAGAGCCTATTCTATAGTAATACGTGGGTAAACCAAGATACCAGGTCACACATGACCTCTTATATAGTTTTTCATGGGAATAAAAATGAAAATATTTGAGAGAGTATTAAGTGGTTATCAATTTATCTTAGGAGACCGTGTTTTAGAAATAAAAAGGGAAATACAATACACAACTCAAATGTAAATCATAAATAGAAAGATCATGAGATGTGAGATAAAAGAAATGTAGTGTAGATATATCTAAATAGCTTCAGTTATCCAAAAATACTTTGGATTTTTCTTTTGAAGGATCTTGGACAAGTTTTACACTAGGTTAAGGAAAACATAGTATCATAGATATTTCTGAATGAGTCTTATTTTTATCACTAGTTCATGTATAGGATCCTATGTTATTCTCTGTAAAAGAATATGTCCAACCTTTATTCACATGATCATTTGTTCTTCTTAAAAAAAATTTATCCAAAATTAGTCTTTAAAGAATAATCAATTCAGTCTTAAATGAACTCATTCTTTAATTGATTCTCTAAAAACTAGTCGTTGGAGATTTGAAATTCTCCACTGCTAAGTTTGACATGAAAATATATCTTTACTTAAATCATGGTTAGTTGGAATGGTAACTTGACATGGTCGGTTGGTATAATCGGTTGGCATGGAAAGTTTTCACGGTCAGTTAATTCCTTCATACATTTAGTTCATTTTATCTTGTGGTAGGCATTCCTCTATGCAGTTACTAAAATAAAAAACATGGTCAATATATTAATTAATGAAAATTTTACATACCTTATCATGGTAACCTGATTTTTTTCATATAGTATATAGTTTCCTTTACATGGTCAATCCACTTATTCACATAGTCGGGTCATTTTTACTCATGGTAGGTACATATCTGTCACATGGTAGGTTGATTTTACATGTGGTAAGGTGATTTTCAAAGTATGGAAAGCTTAACTTCAATGCATTTTCAGTTCATGGCTAACAAAATTTGTCCATCCAACACATGGTAGGTAGTGTGTACATGAGATCAGGTCAATTATAATGTATGGTAGGTTCTACATGGTCACTTTACCTTCACGATAGTTCAAATTATTCACACATTAAGAACATTACACATGTGGTAGGTTGTCATGGTAAGTTCTAGACTTATCCATTTTTTCAGTTTTGGCTATAAAATCATTCACTAACAAAAAACATGAAATTCATTAATAAAATTGTAAACATTATTTAGGATCATTAAAATAAGTAGGTTTTGGTATAATCCAATAATAATGATGTGTATTTTTTATCATATGTATTAATTTTAATTATGCTTTACACAGATTATTCCCTTATCAAGCTTTATGAATCACCCTTTTCCTTTATTTATTTCCCCAGTGTATCCTATGTAATATTAGAGGTTCAAAGGGATCAATGATCACATTATGCGTATTAAAATAAATATGATGAATCTTATTTTTAAGTTGATTTATTTCATAAATATTCTTATAAGGACACTAAACGTCAAGATCTTATGGGTTGGATTTTTTGGTTTTTTATATTGGAAATCAGGTAATAATATATATAAGAGACTTCAGTTTCTATAATAATGATATCATTTGTGGGGGTTCCTTTGGTCTCCATCACTTTATACATCCATAGACTTTCATTGTAGTTGTTTTTTTTAAACTTTATAAAAATATAATTTTCATTTATCCAAGTGAATTACCCATAGAAATTCATTAGTAACATCACTTTCTCCCAAAATGCCAATCTCATTATTATAAGAGAAATACTCATGAAGTCAAGAATACCTATGAGGTTTCTTTCACCCCTTATGAGTATTGATTATAGTTCACTTTTTTTGATTGAGTTTCCACTATATCCCTTGAGTCCCTACTCCTTAGTATACAATGATCAAGCCTCGTTGCATGACTTGGGCTTCAACTCTCATTCCATCACCCTCACTATCACATCATTTAACCATTGAAATAATAATTAAAATTATTAATATAAAAAATATGATTAATACAAAATCCATAGTTCTTAAGGCATAAAACATAAGAATTAATCACATCTCCCACACCCCCACTTAAATATATTAACCAAGCATACTAGAAAAAAAGAAAAGAATAGGTAAAAAGATGACCCCCTTAGGGATTTATATAGAGGGAGATGGCTTGGGTATGAAAGAATGAGAGGATATGAATAATGGAATATACATGGGAATGGAATGGGAGTGGAAGCGAATCTAATCCCTTGGATGAATGGTTGAAAGGGATTATATGTAAATGATGATTTGGATGGAGTGATGAAGGTATGGATGGTTTAGTGGGTTTAACCTGGATAGATGTATGTAAATGAAAGGAATTGAGAGTTGAAAATAGTGGAAATATGGAGTTGGTTTAGTTTGGCCAACATGTAGTGGAATTCACCTTTCTAGGGATGTTCCATAATAATTCCACTGGGCATTACCATGAAATTTTTTCCAATTTGGGTAAACAAACTTATACTAAATTTCCCCCCTTTTCATGTTTCCTTTATGTAAAATAGATTTAATCCATTCCCGAAATGTTCTCAATGGCCCCCCATCACTAAAATAGTTTTGATCACCTATATCAAGTGAAATGGGTTCAATTTATGTGCATATGGACACCTAATAATCCATTGAGTAGGCCCAACAAACCATTGATCTAACAAACCAAACTTTTATAAATAAAATTCCCTTTTTAAATGAATAAATTCATTGATAAGTAATATAGTTATAGAAAACACATGCACTAATTTGGTTATTTTGGACTTCTATATGGTTTGTTGGATTTAAAATACCATTAAGCATAAAAAACATCGATAATATATTCATTGTATAGTTTACATTAAGATTAGTATATTAAGGGTTATGATAAAGTCTGATTGACATAGAAAGAAGGAGTGACGACCTCGACCAGTAGGATCTTACTCTATGAAACCCATTTATCGGAACTCTCAAGGGAGATGAAATCACTGAGCTTTTCCCTTGACTAAGACCAATATGAGATTCAACAACTAAAGCATGAGAAAAAATATTTTTGGGAGAAGTTTAATCTCATCGATATCACGACCCAAACCACTGAACCACCCCAAGAAAATCTCACCATCACACACCTTACCCTTAGGGAATTCACGAGTGTAATAAAGGGCCATGTATCTAGGACCCAATAGTATTAATTTGTATAATTTTTATATAAATTAATGATTATATTTATCTTTTATTATTACTTTAAAAGGATTAAATAATAAGTTTTATAAAAATTTAATTTTGATATGAAGAAACACAAATTGCATTTTTGGGATATGTATAGTTTCAATTAAGATGCTCTTTTTGATTAATTCATGAAATTTTGAAATAAATGATATTTTAATAAAATATTATTATTAAATAATATAAATTATAATATAATTTTATGAAGTCAAATATAATTTTTATAAGGGTCAGAAAACTATTGTTGTAAAAAACCCAGTATTTTTCAATAAATGGGGATTTTTGATTTAAAAGTGTAAATTCTCATATTTAAAGAATTATTTTGATAAAATAAATATTATTTTATAAATTAGTGCTTCAAAATTATCCAATGGGGAATTTTTCATAATTTTCCGAGACAGCTAATTTTTCTAGTAAAAATTAAATACGATATAATTATATTGTATGTATTATGACATCATAAAAGGCCAAAAGTGATGTAATAAATACTATAAAGAGTATCCAAAACCAAAATTATGTTTCCCTTTTAAAATAATGTGTTTTTAAAATTATTGGATTAATTTTATAAACCCTTAATGAATCCTCCAAAACCTATATTATATTTTATGGTTTTAAAATCAATTCTTTATAAACATGAATCACTTCAACATCACCAAGGGTATTATTATAATGAGTTTGGATCTTAGAATTATAAAACAATGAAATAAACTCCTCTTTGATAGAAACCATGGACGAAAACCATGGTAATGTTTTTGGTTTTGATTACTTTATCATATAGATTCTACAACCTATGTTTAGAAATTAATAATGAATTCCAATCACATTTTCTACAAAAACACACCCAACCTCCCATTCCTCTTTACTAAAATCCCTTATATCCCAAATTTACTGATCCATTCCCTCTCTAGAGCTCTCCCAAGGTTCCCCCAATCTCTTAAGAATCTCCTCCCAAGCTATAAGAACCGTCCTCTCAAGGTAAGGGGTCCTCTCCTTCTCCTCTGTATTTAAGCTCCTTCTTTAAATTATGCCTTTTTTCAATTGTTCATGTTGAGATATGTTTTCACACATACCTCTTACTATCCATATTATTTCCAAGTGACAAGAGACCCCTTTCACTATCATTTAACACTTCTATAAATCTTTATGTACTCCCATTATGCTGCTGAAATCATCCTGCAATTTTCCATGACAAACATTTTTATAGTGAATACTCATTCCTATTTCCACTCAAAGGTATTCACCTAGTTGTATATAACCTTCATTGATCGAGTATTCCCATGTGTGTAACCCACACTCCTTAATCATGGGGGTTAAAAGTGATGTAATACATCCTTGTGTTGTATGATCTATGTGGAACACTTATGCATGTACATGATATGAAAGTGATGGATGGAACTAGAATTATATAACACTCCAATAAATTGGGTAATGTTTTTATCTAATGAGATTCCATGTACGGTGCACAAGATGTTATCCCAAGAACACTATGTTATAATGTCTTGGATTTTATCCTTGAATTATGTTTATTATGTAATGTTTTACATTGTGGACACATTCCCATGATGCCTTTATGATATCATCTTATATCATGATTCAATGTTCAAGTTTATGATTCTCATCTATTTTATGTATTTTGGATATTTCTATTCACTCACATGTATTAATTTCATCATGTTATGCTTGATTATTTCCTTACTAGGCTTTATAGCTCACCCCTTTCTTGTATACATCTCCAGGTTATCCCATATAGTTTTAAAAGATACAATGAATATAAGGGAATGTTTTGGAGTTTTTAAATAATGATGTTTTACTCATGTTTTAAGTTATTATTTTATGCACCTAATTTCCCTAATACACTAGGCCTCACGATCTTCTAGGGTTGTATTAAGTGTATATTTAAGTAATAAATCATAAAATAAAGTGTATTAAAGATACAATTTTTCATAGTTAGTATCAGAGAAAATTATATTTATTTTTGGGTAATAGGATTAGAAAACTCCAGTGAAAACCTTAGGGATAATATTAAACATAATAAAGCATACCTAAATCTTGGTAAAGTATAGAGAAAGTGGTTTCCAAGAAAATATATCTCTATCTGGATACTACAAGTGGATGTGGCTCTGACATAGTTGTGACTAGTGGTAATAACCCCAAAAAGGTAATATTGAGATGGAATTGATTATCAGCTAGTTCATGACAATGAGCCTTATTGCACACCTATTTTGAAACTTCTGGGGTATATGCTTTGGTAAATTTAAAATTTCATTACAAACCCTTATGTAGGAAAACTGCCTATAAGATTTTATATTAGGAAAACCTTATGGAAGCAGGAGTCATGAACTTTTTGAAAAAAAATTCTCAATCAACTCAAGTTAAGAATAAAAACTTGAATCAGGGAGAAAACCCACACCCCCATAAGAAAGATCAAGTTTCAATTGATAACTTTATGTGAAAAAGGCCTTCAACTTTCATTAGATCTTATGATCCTTTAATCACAGAACTATGGATAAACTCTATTAAAAAGATCTTCTCTATCCTTCAATGCTATGAGCAAAAGAAGGTTGTGTTGAATTTTTATCGTATGGAATGAGAAGATGATCAATGGTGGGAGCTGGTTAAGAATATGAAGATCAAAGAGGAGATCAAAGTTGTGAAGTGGAAGGAATTATGAAAAAAAATTGAAAAATATTTTCCTCACACTTTGCGCCTTAAAATAGAGAGGTATTCTCTTAGCCTCATGCAAAATGATGAAAAAACCATCAAGGAATATGAAGTGAACTTCACAAGAATTTCACGATACACCTTCTACTTTTTCATTACCCCCAAAAGTAAAGATGACCACTTCTTTGATGGTCTAAATCTGAGTTTATGAAAATCCTTATCTATTTGGGACTTCAACAAATATGAGGAAATTGTTCGATGTGCCCTCAAAGTCAAAATAAATATCAGCAAATATCAAGGTTCTCAAGGGGATAAGAAGTAGAAAATGGAGTTTAATTCTGGAATTATGATGGAAAAATATAACTATGGAAAGAAAGTACAACATCCCACTTTTCAAAATCATGGGAAGAAACATCTTGAGATTGACGAGAGAAATCCACCAATGTGATGGAAGAAAGGAATGATCCATTCAACCCTCAACCTATTGTCTAATATTTTAACTGCAAGGAAAAAAGGCACTATGTGAATCAATGCACTAAGATAAGGTTTGTCTATGATAATCAATACCAATGATCTCCAAGGCCTAGAGTGCAAGGGTGGTCTTATTCCCTCACAACTGTTGAGGTGGATCTAGACAATGAAGTGGTGATATGTATGCTAGTTATTTATTCAAGGATAGAAAACTTACTATTTGATTCTGGTTTTACACATTCTTTTGCATCACACAAGGTTAGTATAACTATTCAAATACCACCTCAAAATATGGAAGTTGAGTTATCAGTGAAGATGATGAATGGATCAATTATTTCATCCCAAGCATATAACTCATCCTCTGTCCAAATTTTCATGATGACTTTACCAGTGAACCTTATGATACCCCCTTTAATATAATTCAATGTTATTCTAGGAATGGATTGACTTTCCATATATATATCCAACATATATTACCAAGATAAGTAAATAACCCTTTGTATAAAAAATCACCCTCTGATTATATACAAGTACAATGGTGAGGATGAATCTCTTTTGGTATCATCATCTAAAGAATAAATATTATTTCCCTATGAGAAATCATATCTAGTTCAAATTATTGAGAGTAAGTACAAGATTATCCTTAAATACATTCCAATTGTGAAGGAATTCGTTGATGTGTTTCTCAAAGAATTATCCGGTCTTCCTCCTAGCTAAGAGGTTGAGTTCTCAATCAAGATTATAGCCATATATTTTCTAATATCCAAGAATACATATTGAATGGCCACTATTTAAATTTATGAGCTAAAGAAGAAACTACAAGAGAATATGGATAAATGGTTTATAATCCCACATTATTCACCGTGGGATGTACCGGTCCTCTTCATCAAGAAAAAGGATAGTTCAATGCGTCTCTACATTGATTATCGTGATCTCAATAAGATCATGATAAATAAAAAGTATCATCTACCATAGATTGATGGATTTTTCTATTAGTTACTTGGAGCATAATACTTCTCTAAGGTGGATCTTTGGTTGGGATATTACCATGTAAAGGTGAAGAAGGAGGATATTCCCAAGACTGGTTTTCGTACAAGGTGTGTGCACTATGAGTTCATAGTGATTCCATTTGGACTCAATAATGCTCCAAAAATCTTGATAAAATTGACAAATATAATCTTTAGGGATTACCTTGAAATTTTTTTGGTATCCCTAACAAATGATATTCTTATCTACTCTAAAAGCAAGGAGAAATATGAGGAGCATTTGAATTCTATAATGAAGACTTTTCAAAAGTAAAATTTATTTGTGAAGTATTGTAAATGTGAGTTTTTGATGAAGAAATAAACATTATTGGGGAATGTTATCACCAGTAAAGTGATATTTGTAGATCCTTCAAAAACTGAGGCAATTAAAGGATGAACAAGACCAATATATGTGATGGAAATTCGTAGTTTCCTTGGATTAGCTGGGTACTATCATCGATTTTTGAGAAACTTCTCATGATTATCAAGCCCACTAAAAAAGCTAACTCAAAAGAGTGTTAGGTTTATCGGTACTGATGAATGAAAAGAGAGATTTAAAGAGTTTAATAAGAGGCTAATCACTACACCTGTAATCACATTACCCACCAGCGGGGAAGGATTTGTGATCTATAATGATTCATCTAAAAAAGGAATAGGTTGTGTACTCATGCAAGATGAGAAAGTGATATTCTATGCCTCTCTCCAATTAAATATTCATGGATAGAACTAACTAAATCATTATCTAGACTTTTATATAGAAATCTTCACATTGAAGATTTTGAGACATTACCTCTATAGAGAAAAGTGTGACATATATATAGATCATAAAATACTCAAGTATATATTTACATAAAAATAACTTAATATGTTCCAATGAAGGTAGTTATAACAGATCAAGGATTATGATTGTTCAATCCATTACCATCCTGGGAATGTAAACAAAGTGACAGATGCTCTAAGTAGAAAGGATCCCACACCCTATCCATGATGAGGATTGAAAGGGATCCAATCTTCTTGGAAATACAAAGGATGGATATGGGAATAATAAAAGGATCTTCATCTTACCTTTCTCAAATAACTACCCAACCATCCATTCTTAAGAGGATCAAGGAGGCCTAAAAAGATGATGAGGTGATATAAAAAAGGTAGTGAATATTTTGGAGTTCAACTTTTCTAAAGGTGGAATTATAAGGTTTGGAACTCGGATATGTGTCCCATTAAAACCAGAACTGAAGAGGGAACTTCTGGATGGTGTGCATAGCTCATCCATATTTTTAGCCCAACTAGGTTAAATCCCCTTAGAGGGGGGATGTGAATCAGGGTATGATAGATTAAAACAACTACCCCTTTGGATCTTGTTTCGTCATTAAACAAACCACTCTTATCTACCTTTCCCATAGTAATGTATGAACATAAATGAAATCATGCATGAGACACAACGATTTTACTTGGTTTACTCTCACTAGACTACATATAAGAAGCATACAACAAGAATGTGCTGATGTACCAAATCCACTAAGGTTCACTACCAAAATAAGGTTTGAGCTAGATCACTTCTATGCACAGGATCAATGCCTTCAAAATTTTTAGGGACAACTTACTGCTTCCCAAGGGTAACTTCCTCAATATTTCCTTTTATGGATCACTTTTGATAGAAAATATTACCTTCTTCCACTTCCTTTTCTCACTACTCTGGAAAGGAATCACACATAGTTTATGGACATGTAGGTCTGTTCATTAACAATAATGAATGAATCCTCAATTGTAGGTAGATACTCTATTGAATTCCCACTTTCACACACTTGATGAATATCATGTTGCCATAGTTTTTCTGGGAAAGCCTTTCTAAACACTTTTGTGATGATCACTATCTTCACGAAGCACACATAGCCTTCAAGAAACTTCCCAATTCTTCACAAGTATATTTTTCCTTCTTGAAACCCACCACTTTCGTGAAGCTCGCTTCTTTTGCAAATCTCAAATATCCTTCGCGAAGAAAACTCTATTCACGAATCTCAAACACTTTTGTGAATCTCACTAAGCCTTTGCTAAGCTCGCAAATTTCGGTTGGATTTTTATAGAATTCGTGAACATCAATACTTCCATGATGCTTACAACATGGTTAGATTTCATACCTTCAAGAACTTCTTTTCTTCATGAACTTTTTCACAAGAACAACCTTTGTGAATCACCTTCGTGAATTTAGATCCTTTGAATTTTCATTAATTATTGCTCTTCTTTTCTGAGGTGGTAGAGGCCTATTTATAGGCATTGCCACCCATTCCAGAGTCTTCCATCCTCATCATCATCTTTTTTCAAAGCTCTCCAATCTCATTCACAAAGATCCCATTTTTTGTGAAGCACTAGGGAAATTTCCCAATTCACAAAGCTACTTGTATTAATAGAGAGTTACTATCTTTCCATCATGCGTTCATGATGATCCAAACCATCGTGAAAATATACCTTTACAACACCAAATGCCTTTACAAAGATCCATTCCTTTATAAAAATCCAACCTTCATGAAATCCATGCATTTTCCAAATTTTCATGAGGCATTTATAGAAATCCAAATTTCGTGATGACTGGGACATCCTCCAAATTTTTGACCCCCAAAATTTGATAAGCACTGGGAAACGATGCCACCTTATATACGCAATTTCCTATACCAATTTCAGGGCATCCATTCCTTTGTCTTAGATATTTTTCAACATATTGTGTCAAAAATCTCTCTGGAACTCCACAATTGACCTTGGAAACTTTCTTTATCAACAAAGAAAATCGACCCAAAAATAATGTAATGATACCTTGAGGGATTTTTACCCAACAATATCCCATTTTGGGTTTTTTTAAAACTCTTTAAATTTTGATACCTCATTAAAACTTCTTCCATCTTCTTCTATAATTCACTTCTTGCGATTTAGATAAAGATCAAAGATTTACTTGACACAAACTCTAAGTCAACATGAGGCATGATAGACATGATAAAAAAGAGTAGAATGAAAAATTCATCAATGAATCACTTCATTCCAAAACCACTTAACTACTTTCATCATGAACCCCATCTATCATGATATATATAACCTCTGATCAATCATCTTTAACATAATCAGATTTAAAACTCCCCCTACTTCATTGCTCCCCTTATCAGCACTGCTCCCCTTATCAGCTTCCCTCTGTCTTAATTAAGACATTCCCCCATTTTAGAGCCACAACTTCTCCCCCTTTGTCAACAAACCTAAAGGTCACTCTATTGTGGTCTGCAATAGGGTAAAAAACACAGATGAACACATTAGGGAAAACACATCATACCTCAAGGAGAGGGGTCCCACATTCAATTTTTTCAAGTGCGGGGAGTCTACTAAAATCTAAGAGATGGTCGGTGATGTTGAAATGCTTCTTTGGGTACAACCTTTATCAGAATGTCCACAACCTATAGTTTTATAGGCATGTAATCTAACTTCACAAGCCCTTTCTCCACATCCTCCTTGATAAAATGATACTTGATTTCAATGTTCTTTTTCATTAAGTGATGGACTATATTTTTTCTAAGATTTATAAAAAAATAATTATCACAATGGATTCTGATTGGAGAATTCACTAGAACTCTCATATCATCAAGTTGTTTCTTCATCCACAATAACTATGTGCAAGATTGAGTGGCCACAAAATATTCAGCTTTCGTGGTTCTCAATGAAATGAAATATTGTTTCTTGGTTATACAAGAAATACACAATCCATTAAGATTAAATGAACCACCCAATATTGATTTTCTATCATCTTTTGAACTGAACCAATCTACATCTGTATAACCCAGTAACTCTTCTTGAGATTTTTCATTGTACATCAAACCAAAATCCATCATCCCCTCAATACACCGAAGTATTATTTTTTACTATAAGTAAGTGGTTTATTTTGGATTTATTTGATATCTTACTGCTTTTCATGTGACAAAAACAATATCAGGTGTTATTTCTATCAAGTACAAAAGATTTCCAATGATTTTCCTATATTATGTGACATTAACTACATTGCATTCATTATCTCATGACAGTTTCATCCATGTAGCCACCAGAGTCATCATCTCCTTGTAATTATCCATTCCAAATATTCTCAAAACTTCCTTGGAATATTTATATTGAGAAATAAACGTTACTTTCTTTATATGTGTCACCTGTAAACTAAGGAAAAACATCAGTTCATCAATCATTGACATTTCAAATTCATTGTTCATGAATTTTTCAAACTGTTTGCATTATGCTTCATATTATCCACCAAATATTATGTCATAAAAATACACCAACAACATAATACTTCGATTATTTTCATTGTGGACATAGAGATTGTAATCAAATCTACCAAGATAAAAACCGAGCTTCTTCAAAAATAGATCTAGTCTTGAATATCATGCTCTTGGTTCTTGATTTAACCCATATAGCGCATTCTTCAGCTAACAAAATCTGTTCTCATCTTCAGGAATGATAAAACCATATGGATACTCAATATAAACTTCTTCTTCCAGAACCCCATTCAGAAACGTGGATTTTACATCTATCTAGAAAAATTTGAACCTTGTTTGCACTATTATGGAAAAGAATATTCAGATTGTCTCTAGCCTCATAATAGGTGAAAATGTTTCATCAACATCAATACCCTCTATCTAAGAGTAACCTTTGCACACTAATCATTCTTTCTTTTGAATCATTGTGTCGTATTCATTCATCTTATTGTGAAATAAACATTTTCTCTCAATGACATTCTTATTTGTTGGTATTGAAACAATCTCTCATGTATGATTATTCTCAATTTGGTCAAGATCTTCATTTATATCCCGATCCTAGTTCTCATCTCTAGTTGCTTCATTAAAAAATTTAGGCTCTACCTGAGATAGGAAGGATGCCTGTTGTAATGACTTCATTCTTCGTGTTTGAATTGGTGCTGCCTGATCACCAATGATGTCTTATCTGTCAATTTCAGCTTGAATCTTCAGTTTTTGTGAAGATATATATTTTAATTCCTCCAACTCATCATTAGTATATTCTTTTGAATCACCATTTTCCACTTAAACTCCCCTTTAGGTTCTTACCTCCTCATCACTTTCATTAGGGAACTATTCACTATGTTGCTAAAGATTATGTTCATTATCTACTATAGTGACATCATTTCTTTCAACTACCTTTCCAAGACTCTTGTTAAAACATTTATATGATTTGATTTTTCCTGAATATCCAAGAAATATCCCATCATCTCCTCACGATACAAATTTCATATGTTTCTCCTTATTGAGAATAAAACATTTACTTCTAATGATTCGAAATTATTTCAATGCTGAATTCTTCCCATACCACATCTCATATGAAGTATTTTCTTCCTTCTGACATAACAGAACCCTGTTGAATATGTAGACTGATGTCAATATTTCTTCCTTTTAGAATTTATTTGGTAGTTCCTTTTAAATAAGCATTATTATTGACATGTTATTTATGATATGATTTCTCCTCTCAACCACTTAATTTTGTTGAGGAGTTATCAATACTAAAACCTAATTCCTTATCCCATGTTTCTCAAAATAATATTCCATTGGACTATTTTTGAATTCCATACCATTATCAGTATGAAACTTCAAAATATTATGTTTAAGTTTCCTTTCAGATTCCCTCCAATACTATTTTATGAAACTAAACACATCGAAATTGTGAGCAGTGAAAAATACCCATGCCATCCTACTAAAACCATCAATGAAAAGAACATAATACATCTACTTGCAATGGATCTTGGTTAGATAGGTCCACATATATCTTCACTCACTAATTCAAGCACTCTGGTTGACTTTTATTCATTTTCCTTGTAAGAATTTATGATGATTTCCCTTGTTGACAAGCATCACACGTATGATTAAAATCATGTGATAGCTTAGAGAGATCTCAAGCTGCATCATATTTGACCATATATTCTAGGGATGGTTGGAATATATGACCAAGTCATTTATGCCACAACCTGTTTTCTTCCTTTTTGGATAAAAGGCACGTATCTTCTTCTCCACTTATAAGGTAGAGATTCCCCTTCGTTCTTTTTTACCTATAGAACAACTGCACCATCTCTTCCTTTGACGATACATATATTTTTAGTAAATCTTATATCATTCCCTGAGTCACATAGTTGAATGACACTAAGACATCAACACATCTCATCTCTTTTCCCCAAATTTGGATTTTCCCAAGCCAATAATATTTAAGCCTTCATCATTTCCAAATTTTACAACACCATACTTGTTATATTTTACGCATGTAACAAGATCCTTATTACCATCATATGGGATGTGCATCCACTATCAAATATCCATACATCAGAACAATCTGATGCTTTAAGGGAAATCTACGCAACCACTACCTGCTCAACTCTTTTCTCTCTGATCCATGTTTTTAACTTCATACCCGGTATGGATTGATAATATTGATCTTCCTCAGAGTATGACGGACTAACATCATCTTGTAGAGATACAAATCAATTTTTAATTTTCATCTCATTTGATGATACATTGAGCTACTACTTATGAACATATTCAGTCTGCTTCGACACATTCCTCTGCATTATTGATGAGCAAAATCTTTCCATGTGTCTGAATCCTTCACACCCAAAATAGTAACCATCAAATGATATCCTAGAATATTTAGCTCTGTATTGTTTCCTATATTAGTCTTGTTCCCTTCGATACCTATTGGATATAGAACATACATTTTTTGAGTGTCCCATCTTTCCAAAACAATAACATCTAATGTGAGGTGCATTCCTGTGTGTCACTACTACACTATTGGTTTTCCCTTGGGTTATCTAAATCTTCTAGTTATAATTCATGCCCAAATCAATCTTCAATCTCAGAGTGGGTGCTCGTGGTCTGAATTCAACCATTACTACTTTCTATTTTCGATCAAGCCCAATACCAGTTGTATCATTCATATCTATCATTCTCTTCTCCTGGAATTACTTTGTTTGTTTCATTAGAACTTTGTACTCTACTTTCCAATTTTATACTGAATTCACGACCTACTTTGCTGGGGTCAAGAGTTTATCCTGATCTTTCACATTCCTTTATAGGTTGACAACCTCCTCCTTAATATTTTTTATGATTTTTTCTTGATCATTCACTGTATTATTCAAACTAGTAATCACCCTTTTCTATTCTTCAACTTTGAGATTTTAATCACTAATCGTTTTTGCGTTCTTTGGCATTTAAGAATTAATCTTTTCAATTTATTCCATTAACTCAAACTTCTCTTCTTTCTTTTACTGTATAAAGAGTTTGGTATCATGAACCACTTTGTTGGATTTCTTCATTTTGGCTCTCCAAACATTCATCTCTTCAAGATAGACTTCTAATTCTTCTTGAAGATCAACTCTTCCTTCGACTTATTCTTCATCATTTTCACTCTCTTCTTTTTTTTGGGAGAAAACAATAACTTCCACCATAGAATTTTCTCCATGATCTTTTCAATTTTCCATCCCTTTAACCTCAGATTCTTCTGAACTTTCATTTTCTTATGAAAGGATATTCCTCCTTTTAAATAAATTTTTCTTACCTTTCATATAGCCTAAATAATTCTTTAGGGGAATTTCAACTTCATCCACATCATCACCTTTAAACTTCTTGAGTCATCTCGCTACAATATGTCCAACCTTTCTGCATTGAAATCATGTAAGTGGAAGTTTCCTTTTGAAATTTCCTTTTTATCTTTGTAAATTTTATGAAAGGAACGACATGAATTTATCTATATCTTCTTCTTACTACCCATATTCAATAGTGATATTCTTCATGGACTTGAATAACACTTCTTTAGACTTCCCTTTTTTCACATACTCATTATCATCATTTCTAATCTTGTATACAACAAGAGTATTGTTCAAGCTATCCAATATCAACTCATTTAGATCTTTATCTTCCAAAATAGAAACTTTTAGATTGAACTGAGGTGGAAGGATTCTTAAGATTCACTTGAAAATCTTTACATATTTAATAATTTCTCTGAGACCACGCATGTATTATACAAAAACATTCACCCGGTAAAATAATGCATCAACAGACTCATTAAGTTGAATTATGAGATCTTCATACTTGTTCCATAGAACTTGTATCTTTTCTTCTCTGACTTCTGAGTCACCCTCATAAATATTTAGCAACTTTTCCCACATAGCGTGTGATGACATACATGGCATCACCTTCATATAGATTTCATTTGATAGGGCTCCCCCAAAATTAGTGATTCCTTTGGAATCATCATCCAATTCCCTTTAGTAAGATTTTGATAAAGCACCACTGTCGATATTGGCTAAAATTACTTGCATCATTACTATAAAGACATTCATTCATAAATATCAAAAGTAGTGCTACATCTGATTCTTCCATAATTGAAAATTGTTTCCATCGAAGATCAAAATCCCTTTATGATTGAAAAACTACATTAAAACCCTTGAGAGAGAAACACTAATATTAAAATTTCTTTTTGATACCAATTGTTAGCCCAATTAGTCTAAATACCCTGATGGGGGGTGAACTAGGGTATGACATATTAAAACAACTACCCCTTCAGATATTGTTTCTTCATTAAACAAACCACTCTTATCTCCCTTTCCCGTAACAATGTATGAACAAAAATGAAATCAAGCATGAGACACAACAATTTTACTTGGTTTACTCTCACTGGGCAACGTCCAAGGAGCATACAACGACAATGTGCCAATGTACCAAATACACTAAGTCTCACTACCAAAATAAGGTTCAGTTTAGATCACTTCTATTCCCATGATCACTCCCTTTACAATGTTTAGGGATATCTCACTACTTCCAAAGGGTCACTCCCTCAATATTTTCTTCTATGGATCACTACTGGTGGAAAGGATCTCCTTTTTTCTATTCCTTTTATCACTGCTCTATAAAGGATTCACACACAGTTTATGGACATGTAGTTCCCTTCATTAAAAATAATTAATTCATTATCAATTTTAGGTAGATGCTCTGTTGAAGTTCCACTTTAATCCACTTGATGAATATTACATTAACTCAATTTTACTGGGAAATCCTTTCTGAACACTTTTGTGAGGCTCCCCCCCCCTTCGTGAAGCTCAAACATATTCATGAAACTGCCTAATTTTTCACAAGTATCAACTAACATTGTGAACCCCACCAATTTCTTGAAGTTCAAATAGCCTTCACGAAGAAACCTCCTTTCGTGAAGCTCAATTTTTTTTTGCGAATCTCACTTAGCCTTCACGAAGATTATAACTTTCAATTGACTTTTTATAGATTTCATGGACATCAATACTTTTGTGATTCTTATAACCTTCGATTAGATTTTATAGCCTTCACAAACTTCCTTTCTTCATAAACTTTTTCACACAAACAACCTTTGTGAATCACCTTCGTGAATTTATATCCTTTAATTTTTTGTTAAGTCTTTCTCTTCTTTTCTGAGGGGGGTAGATGCCTATTTATTGGCATTAACTCATGTTCCAGAATCTTCCATACTCATCATCACCTTTTCATGAAGCTCTCCAATCTCATTCATCAAGCTCCCTATTTTCATGAAGCACTAGGGAAATTTCCCCATTCACGAAGCTTCTTATAGCTGTAGAGAGTTATCGTCTTTCCATCACATGTTCGCGATGCTCCACACCTATGAGAAACCTAGCCTTTGTGACAATGATTTCCTTCACAAAGCTCCATTCCTTCATGAAACTCCAATATTCATGAAATCCATGACTTTTCCATATTTTTATGAGTCATTCATGGAAATCCAACATTCATGATGACTACGTCATCCTCTAAATTTTGTATCCCAAAAATTTGGAAAATGTTGGGAAACAATGCCACCTTGTATACACACATTCCTATACTGATTCCAGGGAATCCATTCCTTTTTCTTGGATATTGTTCAACATACCATGTCAACAATATCTCTAAAACTCCAAAATTGACCTTGGAGACCATCTTTTTCAACAAAAACAACCAACCCAAAAATAGTGAAATGATACCTTGAGGGATTTTTTCCCAACACATATCTATTCATCCCAAAAGCACTAAAATGTATAGATATTTGATGCAAAACATTTGGTGGGATAACAAGAAGAGGGAGATTTTGGATTTTGTATCTCGATGCTTGGTATGACAACAATTCAAGTTAGAATGAAAAATTTCTAAGGGTATGATGCAACCATTTACCGGACTAGTGTGAAAATGGGAAAACATAACCATGAATTTCATCATAGGAATCCCCAAAACCTAGAAAAAATGTCATCTGGGTGGTAGCTGGTCACTTTAAAAGGTTGTAAAATTTCATTTCTATTAAGGAAGATTTATCTCTCAACCAACTCGCTAAGATATACATAAGAGAAGTGGTAAGACTATCTGGAGTGCCACTGTAACACCCCGAGATTTCATAAGATATATTATTTTTAATTTCTTTCATATCTTATGCAGTACGCTACACCAATATTATCTTGCGCTATACGCAACACCGTATTAGCATGCAGTATACGCAACACTAATCTTGGATTGTGTTAAACACAATTTCAAGTTTGTTTGATAGTAGTTATTCAACACAACATTGAGTGTGTATATATATATATATTCAATGTATAAATGAAATATGGTTGGATTTTGTTATACGCAACAACAAAGGAGTCTTGCACTACACGCAACCCTGACTTGGCTTGCATTACATGCAATCGCAACCTTCCTCGATAGCGTGTGTTGTACGCAATACCAGGTTTCACTAAACAACGATATATTGTTATAATATTATTATGGACTAGACGTTATGAATAGTATTAACTACATTTTGAATTTTATAACATTATTATTCATCTTACACATTTTCTAGAACATGGTATGAAAACAAAATAAAATTTTCAGGTAAAATAAGTATTTTTCAAAAAATGTAGTTTTGCCGCCTTTTGATGGCGCACCCACTTTAAATATAGTTTTTGACATGTTTATAAGTTTAATTTGAAAAAATAAAATTCTTATTTGGAATCAGGATATAAAAATTTACTTTGGATAAAATTTTCATATTATCCTGATAACTTTCATATTTTAATGAATAGTAAAAACACGATATATTTTAATTAAAAACAAATTTTTTTTCATCATAATAATTTATATGGTTAAATTATAATATTGAATGGTTTTAAAGTATAAATAGAATATATTTTTACCATTTAATATAACTTATGTCATTAGCATTGATTTTACATTGAATTCACAGGTAAAATCATTTCAATCTTTTGCAATGTTTTAACTTTTAAAACTCGTTTTCTTAACAACGAGATTAATTTTAAATTAATTTCTGCAACTTCTGTGATTTGAATTAAGAAAAATGGATTCCATATTTGGAATAAGTAGGTCCAAATTTTGTTAATAGGCTACTTTTTTATTTTTGGGCACTATGAATAGTAACTACGGTAAATTTTATTTACCATAGTTAAAGTTAAATCGGGTAATTGAGGGTAAATATAATATTATAAAATTACCCTAACACTTGTCTTAATATAATTTGATGGTTATATTTAATCCTATGACATATTTTGGTCTAAATGGAATCTATTGGAGCCCACTTGGATGTGATTAATACCTTTAATTTATTTTATTTAAAAGAACGTGAAATATGTCTCACTCAAACTTTAATAATTAAACTATTTTTAATACAAGCTTATATAGAATATAAATTCGGTTATAAATACTCATTTGAAAGATAAAACGTTTTTCTTTATCATGGTAATTTATTTTTAATTTTTAAGAATTATTTATTTACCTTATTAGCTTATACATTAATAATGCATAAATTATTTATTTAGTGAAAAATCAATAATATAGTTTTTATTGAAATAATAATACACATAAAAAGGCCCGAAAAACTGACCAAGACTTATTGGTAGTGTATATATAAACCCTAATCATCCAATGGCCGAATTGGCGACCATTTGGATCCTTATAAAGAAGATTATGACACTTATATTATTTTATTTTAAATGATTCCAAAGTTGTCACTTTCATAATTTAATAAATATAACAATTTACATGTTGTGGTTTTAAGATGATAAATTCTATTAAAAGTATTATTATAAAATCTATGAGATTTATCTTCATCATAGGATTTTAATTTTAATTTTTATGCAACAAATAAGTATATTAAATAATTATACAAAAATGTTGTATGAATTATTTTATTAAGAGATATACCAAATAAATGGTTTTAAAAATATTAAAATAAATATTATATGAACTATTTAATGTGATCCACGAATTTTCTAGAAAAACTTGACATTTTAGGAATCTATTAAATATTTTTTTAGAATATATCCTCTGTGTGGATTTTATTTAAATTAAAATAAATGAATAATGTCAAAATTGACACTATTGTTATTTTATAAAAATAACATATTATAAAATTGTTTAAAAATCACAAAAATATTTAAAAATTATAAATTGAAATTTATATGGTCTAAAATGTCATACGTTATCCAATTATGGACAATTCACAACACATAAGTAATTATTTATAGCAATTTAAAAATTAGAATCTTATTACCACAAATAAAATAAAATAGATTAAATAAGGATAAATCAAGTTGATAATGTTTAAAATAAATTCCCAACATGTCTAAATTTTATTAGTTAATTATATTACAACCCTATATCATCTAATATTCTGATTTGAGTCATTTTTGGAGGTTTTTAAGTGAGTTTGAATTTATTATAAATTATTATTTCTTATGTTACCAAAGGTGCCCCTCTCCTCCCTTATAAAAGGGCACCCCTTCCCTCTTCTCTTCACACCCTTTTGAGCCTTGAAGCTCGACCAACCCATACCAATTACTCTTATAAACCTCTCCAGTTATATCATAGAGATTATGGTCTTCTCAAAAGACCAACTCTAGTGCCCTAAGAAGAATTTTAAAGGAGGTGCGTCGGGGAAGAGGTAATATCTTCTACCGACTCTTTCAAGTTTATTTCTTCTTGTACTTCCTCTTATTTAGTTGTTTCATTATAAAGTAATAAAATAAGTATTTATTATATATTTATATATTATTATAAATATGAAACAACCCTATTTCACCTTCTATCCATCCTACGGAAAACGAAATCACCGTGCGTGCGTACGTACGGAACACCGTCTCCACGCTGTGGTGTAATCTGTTTTCCACCACCACCATACTTGGATGGGTATAATGGTGTAAAAAATAACTATATATAATTATTATAATATCATACTGATTCTAATATATTATATAATCCACTCCAATTCCATTCAATAAATATGAGAATGATATCATCGCTCGTGCGTACGTACGGATTACTGTCTCCACGACGCGATGAGATTCATTTTCCATGTTAACAATTCAAGAATGATTATAAAGTATATATAATAAGTAATCATGAAATATATGACATATTAATGATACTGGATTTATGTATATGTTATTTACTTACATCTATTAAATTTAATAAGGAAACGAAAACAGCGTTCATGCGTACGTACGTCCTACCGTCTCCATGAACGGTGTATTTATTTCCATTTATAGATCTATTATATATATGTATATTCTGAATATATATTATATATAAATCATGTTTTATATTCTGGAATTAAGTAATCATGATCTAAGTAATCATATGAATAATTACAAGTGAAAACACGGACGATAAATGAAACGATTTTACCTAAAACGCTGTTTTAACATGGAATTGACAAATGAACGGATAATATAAATTCGTAAGTGAATAATATATGATATAATAAATATTATTATGGTTATTTTAAAAGTTAATAATATGTTTAAACCCACTATATAGGAGTCTCGGACACATACAAAAAAAAATTGGACAAAAGGTAAGGGATAACTTTTCCAATCTCGTTTTTATCCGAGATTGTTTATTCGTAAGTATTTACTAGGGTTATATTTATCATCCATGTCCCTGTTTTCTAAAAATGGTTTCATGTATGTTTAAAGTCCTTTTTACCCATTTTTGACTTTTACTACATGGTATGTAAGGAATCTTTCTTTTGTTTACGTAACGAGGTACTTTTTGACTTTTCCAGCAAAAGTACAAGAAGAATGTTTTTTTAACTTATATGGCATGAACTGATTTTTACGATTTCATAATGCCTTATTTTCATGAAGCTTACTCTAAAATATTTCATGACGATTTTCAACAAAATCCTTTTCTTTTAAAATTTCATGGCATTTTGTGAAAAGAAAATGATTTTGAATAAAAAAGGATATTTTCCTCAAGAATTCATTTCAAGTGTTTTATAAAAACCATTTTCCATATAAGATGTCATTATTTCATATGTGTATGTTTCAAGTATAATGTCTCTATGATTTACATGGTTTCACTTTTCTTATGATGAAATGATATCCATTTTTTTGTATGGATTATGTTATTATGGGATGATGTTTATGAAACCCATTTTATACTTTGGGTAATGATGAATGATTTATGTTCATGTTGTGGCACAAGTAAGAATGATTTCATTATGAGATGGGTGGGACCTATATCTCCCTCAAATTCATTGGGTAAAGATTTATATCTCATGAGATAGACATGGCTGGAACGGTAAGTTAATCCGGTTCAGTGTTACAGGACTGGAACGAGGAGTGAACTCGATTCAGAAAGGGACTTTGTCCACTAAGATGGTCTCTGCAGCAATGCCTTGGCTACTATGGAAATCATATCATGTGCTTAATGGTTTTCCACAATTACATGATTTATTCCCATTCTATTTTATGATGATTTATGTTCCATTATGATCTATGCCTTACGTACTGCTATGTTTTATGTCATTGCTCAAGATTTTGATGTTTAAACATTATGTTCATGTTTTTAAGTTCAAATGTATATGGTTTGTTTTATTTTCTCCATACTTACCCTTACTGAGCATTTGAGCTCACCCTTTATATGTTTTATTTTCCCCATGATATAAATAAAGGTTGTAGGTAAGAAAACAAAAGGGGAAGATCTTTATGGGAGATGTTGAAGATCTTTCACCATGATTAGAAGATTATGTTCCGAGTTTCCAAAGACAATAAACTATTACTGTCCTTGAGTGTTGGTTTTTGTTATGTATTAAGTATTCCACAAAAGTAATTTAAAGTCCATGTACGTCAAGTTTGGGGTCTCTACATCCACTCGCCATTGTATCTGTTCAAGACATGAGGTTTACCTTGAAGTTTTGGAGAGGCCTTTATCAAGCGTTGGATATAGAGCTGAGTTTTAGTGATTCTTATCACCCTCAGATAGATAGTCAGTCTGGGAGGACCATTAAAACACTAGAATATATGCTGAGATCATGTTCAATGGATTTCCAAGGATGTTGGGATCAACATCTTCCCCTAGTGAAGTTCTCATATAAAAACAATTTTCATTCTAACATTCAAATGGAACCCTATGAGGATCTGTATGGGAAGAGGTTTTAGACTTCAACATGCTGGGATGAAGTTGGAGAGAAGAAGCTGATGAAACCTGATCTTATCCAAGAAATGACAAAGAAGGTCCAAACCATTCAGTTTCATATGAAATCAACACAAAATCTATAGAAAATCTATATAGATAGTCGTTGATGAGACCTAGAGTTTGTGGTCAGAGACAAAGTGACCCTTTGAATATCGCAATGGAAGAAGGTCATGAGGTTTGGGAAGAAGGGAAATCTTAGTCCAAGATACATCATCCCCTTTGAGATCCTTGATCACATTAGAGTGGTGGAATATCGACTAGCACTCCCACCTAACCCATCTAAAGTACATGATGTACTCGATGTATCCCTCTTGAAGAAGTACATACTAGACCCCTCACATATATTGAATCCAAATGTGGTATTGTTGGATAATGATCTTTCATACAAGGAAAAATTGGTGAAGATATTAGATCATAGAGACAAAGTTCTACAAAACAATACAACTCACCTGATCAAAATGTTGTGGTGGAACCAAAAGTTTGAGGAAGCAACATAGGAACCGGAAGAGGCGATGAAATGGAAGTACCCTAATCTATTTTATTGTATGAAATGAAAAGTTCAAGGGTGAAATATCTGGAGGGAAGAATGTAATGACCCAAAATTTTATAAGTGAAATATCCCTTTTGAATGAATAAATGCATTTTTAAATAATTTAGTTACAGAAAACACATGCACTACTTTAGTTATTTTGTATCGTTATATGGTATGTCAGATTTAAAAGATCATTAATAATCATAACTGTTGATAATATAGCCATTGTAAAGTGACCATTTCGATTAATATATTAATGGTTATGATAAAGTCTAATTGACATTGAAGGAAGAAGTGATGACCTCGACCAGTAGGATCGTACCCTATGAAACCCATTTATCGGATCTTCCAAGGGAAATAACATCACTAAGATCTTTCCATTACCAAGAAAAAACTAAGATTCAATGACTAAAGTATGAGTGAAACCATTTATAGAAGAAGTTTAAGCTCATCGAGATCACAACCCAAACCATGTTCGTCGAACCACCCCAACAAAATCATGTCATCGCATACCTTACCCTTAGGAAATTCACTTGTGTAATAAAAGGATATGTATCTAAGACCTAACAGTACAAATTTTCATATTTTTAATATAAATTAATGATTATATTTATCTTTTATTATTACTTTATAAAGATTAAGTAATAAGTTTGATAAAAATTACATTTTGATACGATGAAACACAAATTATTTTTTTGGGATATGTATAGTTTCAATAAAAAACTCTTGGATGAATTCATGAAATTTTGAAATAATTATTTTAATAAAATATTATTATTAAATAATATTTATTAAATATAAATGATAATATAATTTTAAGAAGTTAAATATATTTTTTATAAGGTCCAAAAAATTATTATTGTCAAAAAAATCTGTATTTTTCAATAAACAGGGATTTTTGATTTAAAAGGGTAAATTATCATATTTAGAGAATTATTTTGAAAAAATAAATATTTTTTTTGAAATAAAAACGTTGAAATTATCCATCGGTGAATTTTTAATAATTTTCTGAGATTCGATTTTTTGGGTAAAAATTAAATACAATATAATTATACGGTGTGTATTATGACATCATAAAAGCCCAATGTGATGTAATAAACACTATAAAGAACATCATGTTAGGTACCGGGACGCAGTAGAAGAAGAAGGTGGGCCGGGAATTTAAAATTTTCTGCATCACCAAAGCGACATAACTCTGTCAACTCCGGTGATCTTGTCCCGATTCGGTCTGAGGATCACGCAAGGTTTAAACAGAGCACAAATAAATTGAACATGTACCTAGTTAGGATCAGATGTGTGCAAGTCTGCCACAAGACGTCGATGATCATTGCTCGAAGAATCTGATGTCGAAGCCCTCTAGATCATCCACACACACCTCTCAAATCTTCTCATGCGCCGTTCATCCAGATCCGGGTGCTAGCGCGGATCTTCAACGCTCACTTCAGCACAGCGACGATCACCGCAAGGCAAGAAACTTCAATCTGAGATGGATTAACTTGAAGATCATCCTTCCCTTGAGAGACTCTCTCTCTAGATTCCAGGAGGAGATAGAATCTCTCAATCCCAACACATGAAAATGTTCCATGGGAAGAGCCTCTCTCTTACTTATATAGGGAATGTTTAAAACACGCGGTGTGTGCTCCCGGCCCCCGGGTAATAAATGTCTGCTATATAAGTGTTATAAATAATTATTTATGACAAATAAAAATATGCCATAAATAATATTTATAATTTATCACTTAAATTTATTACATGATAAACTTGAGTCTTTAACTCGACTCACACCTCCTGTTAATATTAAACGAACCTAGGATATTAACATCCATTTGAATAATATTAATACTTCTATTTACTAATCACTTGTAAATACATGTTATAAATAAATTCAACATATTATTCTAGGCTTGAATAATTAAAGAATTTATTTATTACTTGGTGATCCATAAAACTTGAATAGTACTCAGACCCTTTGGCGGGGCCCACCAAGTTCTATAGTCCTATTCATAGAATAGGGCAGATTCTCAAAGAGCTATTGTGTGTGACCCTTTAGGTCCTTATATCAATAGTAGTGAATAATATCCACCGATCAAGAGCGGGGTCTAGCAACCCATTGAGTCCCCTATTGAGACAAGGTAAAGTTAGTGCAATGACTACCTTCCTACGAACACTGTATGTGTAATATAATCTCTTCGTCATCGATATCTCAATAAAGCAGAATGCACACTAGTGTCATCATCCTTTATCTTTCTTTATTTTATTTGTTGATTTTTCCGGACGGTCTTACCTTTCACTACCATGGACATGGATTTAATGAAGGTGAAACCAACCTAATCAACCAGGCCTGAGATATCTCTTCCTGAACTCGGAAGCGACATATCCTTTCTCGATCATTCAATCAATGCCATGACATTAATGACATACTCGATACAAACTACCTTGCCACGACTTTGTATCCATGTTTTTCACCTTGCATAAAATGTACGCAATTAAATGACATTCATTGATAATGATCTCAAGTATGGAGACCATTACACATGTCTGTAGATAGGAATGACCAATGACACCTAAAACATGTGGTGTTCCTATTATGAGGGTCTATCCTCATGATCTCAACTACTAGAGATCATCAAGTGTGAACTTCATGAGGTGAAGTTTCAATGCTTATGATCCCCCAACACCTGATGGTCACACATCATCTGTGTCCTTTCAGAATGATGTAACTGGACCATAGGACATTACTTTAAGATTACTGTCATGGTATCTCAGGTTTCTCATTATAGCCTAGGATCTACTATACTCCCTTGATACGACATGTAATCTAAGGACATTTCCATAAACAAAGTGAATGCAGAAGTATCTACACTATTATGGAAAGATAAACACATGTATTATAAAAAACTGCATACATGTAGTGTTAATCAAAGTACAATACAATTTGGGTCTAGGGAACCCACTTTCAACACTCCCACTTACACTAGAGTCAACTACTAACAGGTTTCAATTCGCTAGCTCGCACATGAGAATCATGCTTCTGCTAAGAAATGCCTTTAGTTAGGGGGTCTACCACGTTGTCCTCTATGGATACTCTGTTAACTGTGACTTCACCACTTTGAGTAAAATCCATCAAGAGATGAAACTTCTTAAGAATATGCTTTTTCCTCTGGTGAGACCTGGGCTCCTTGGCAAGCACAACTACAGCAATATTATCGCAATATACTAGAACAGGGTCTGCACTGTTAGGCACAACACCAATGTCTGAGATAAAACTGTGTATCCAGACTGCTTCCTTTGCTACATCAGAAGTTGTAATATATTCAAACTCTACTATAGAATCGGAAACCACAACTTACTTCGAGCTTCTCCAGCTCACTACACCACCATTCAGGAAAAATATGTAGCCTGAATGTGATTTCATGTCATCGTGATCTTTCTAGAAACTAGCATCAGTGTATCCCCTCACAACTAGTTCCTCATCTCCTCCATACACGAGGAATATATCCTTAGTATGCCTCAAGTACTTTAAGATAATTTTAACAGCTATCCAATGCAGCTCTCCGGGATTGTCTTGATATCTACCCACCATGCTTAAAGCAAAGGCGACATCAAACCTAGTACATAGCATGACATACATGATAGAACCCACTACTGAGGCATAAGGGGCTCTACTTATTCTGTCAATTTCCTCCTGTGTTTGTGGACACATTTTCTTGGAGAGATTTATATCATGTGACATAGGCAAAAATCCACACTTGGATTGTTACATATTTTACCTTTTAAGTACCTTGTCAATATATGTACTTTGACTTAGCCCAAGCAACCTTTGAGATCTATCTTGATAGATCTTGATCGCTGCTTCACCTAAGTCTTTCATGGAGAAGCACTCATTTAACCAAGTCTTAACTGACTGTAAGACTTGTACCTCGTTTCCCATAATTATTATGTCATCAACATATAACACTAGGAAAACTATGACATTCCCTTCAACATTTTTATAGACACAAGGCTCACTTTCATTTTTGACAAAACCAAAATCTCTTATGGCCTCATCAAAATGAACATTCCATGATCTTGATGCCTGCTTCAATACATAAATGGATCTCTACAGCTTGCACACTTTATTGTAATTATTTGAATTGACAAACCCTTCAAGTTGAGTCATATAGACATCTTCAACCAACTTCCCATTTAGAAAAGCAGTTTTGACATCTATTTTCCAAATTTCATAGTCATGAAAGGTTGCTATTGCAAGAAATATTATGATGGATTTAAGCATTGCTACTAGTGAGAAGGTTTCATCATAGTCAATTCCTTGACGTTTCCTGAAACCCTTTGCAACCAGTCTTGCTTTAAAGGTATTAACCTCACCATCCATGTCCAGCTTCTTCTTGAACACCCATTTGCTTCCAATGGGCTTTACATTAGCTAGAAGATCTACCAAAATCCAAACTTTATTTTGGTACATGGACTCCATCTCATAATTCATGTATTCTTTCCATTTAGATGCTTTTTGACTTCTACTGCTTCCTTGTAGGTTAGAGGTTCATCATCCTCAAGGAATAATGTGTCACTTAACTCGGTGACAAGAAAACCATAACTCTCTAGTTCTATAACCTCTCGCGTAGACCTACGCGGTGTCTGTGTCTCAGGAACAACTTCTTCTTCCACTTTTTCTTGTGGAGATTGTTCCTCTACCGAATCTTGTGCATCTGGAGTATTAACTTCATCAAAGTCAATCTTTCTCCCACTATTTCCAATAGAAATGGGTTCCCTTTCTAGAAATGTGGTGTATCTTGCTACAATAACTTTTCTATCTAAAGGGTTATATAGGTAATATCCTCTACTTTCCTTTGGATATCCTATAAAGATGCACTTAGTACTTCTGGATGCTAATTTGTCACTTGGTAAAGTCTTGAAAAATGATTTGAACCCCCACACACATATGTGTGTCAGACTGGGTTTCTTTCCATACCATAACTGATATGGAATCCCATCTGTAGCTTTAGTTGGTACTCGGTTTAGGGTATATGTTGCTGTCTGCAAGGCGTATCCCCAAAAGGATAAAGGAAGAGTTGCATAACTCATCATTGATATGACCATGTCAATCAAGGTCTTATTCCTCCTTTCACTAACACCATTCTATTGTGGTGTATAAGGATGAGTGAGTTGGGATACTATCCCACACTCCTTCAAGTGATCAATGAAATCTTGGTTAAGATATTCTCTGCCTTGGTCTGAGCGAAGTGCTTTTATCTTCTTACCAAGTTGGTTTTCTACTTCATTTTGGTATTCCTTAAAAAACGAACAGAATCTGACTTATACCACATTAAGTAGATATATCCATACCTACTATAGTCATCAGTAAAAGTAATGAAGTATAAAAAACCACCCCTTGCCTCTATTGGAAATGGACCGCATACATCAGTATGTATTAATTCCAGTACTGCATTGGCTCTTTCTCCCTTTCCTGAGAAAGGTTCTCTGGTCATCTTTCCTTATAAACAAGCTTGACATACATCTAAGGGTTATAACTATATCGAGTCTAGATACCCTTCTTGATGTAATCTTTGTAATCACTTCTTGTTTACATGACCAATCCTGAAGTGCCATAGGCAGGTGATATTTGAGTCATGTTGGTTGTTTTTTTTCATTGATTACCATTACTGAGTTCTCTAGTTCCAGCATATATAAACCATTGTTAAGATGTTCCATACTATAACATATGTTATCCCTATAAAAGAGACACCATTTATTTCCAAACTTGAAATAAAAACCCATAGTATCTAGACTCGACATAGAGATAATGTTTTTGGTAATATAAGGTTCATAATATCAATTGTTTAAAAATAAAACCAAACTAGTTGGCAAGGTTAAGTGATAGTCTCCTACTTCCAAGGCTGTCATACTTGCACCATTTGCAGCTTGGAGATCCACTTGACCTTTTGAAATCTTCTTGAACCTACTTGGTTCCTGTATATGAATACAAATGTGTGAGCCACATGCTGTATCCAATACCCAACTTGTAGATAAAGATAGATTGCATTCAATGAAAAAAATACCTGAAGTAGAAGCATCAGTTTGCTTCTTTTTCCCAGCTCTGCAATTCTTCTTCTAGTGGCCTTTCTTGCCACATCCAAAGCAGACAGCTTCCTGCTCATTACTTTGCCTTTGAATCTTTGGCTTCTTTGCAGGATGATGCATTGGTGTCTTTGGCCTTGACTTGGCCTTAGACCCCTTTGCCTTGATCTTGTTTTTCTTGTTCACCATAAGGATAGATGAATTGGTATTTTTCATATCCTTGTTAGCTTGGCGAACTAAATCCAAAAGGTTTGGGAGTGACTTTGTCATATCATTCATATTATAATTGACAAAAAAAGTTGAGAAGTTTGACGGTAAAGAGGCAAGAATGAGATCCACTGCTAGTTCTTGGTTCAGTTTGAACCTAAGGGCTTCAAGCCTCTCAATATACCCAATCATCTTGAGTATGTGAGGACCGTCTTGGTTCCCTTCTGCTAGCCTTCACTTATAAAGATCACTTGAAATCTCATATCTTTCCTGCTTGGCCCTCTCCTGATACAATTCTTGGAGCTGTGAAAGCATCTTGTAGGTGTCCCCATCCTCATGCATTTTTTTCAATTGGCTAGACATGGATGACAACATGATGCATTGTACATAAAGCACATCGTCTACATGCTTTCTCCATTTATCTTTTTCCGCCTTGCTTGATCCCTGAGGAGGATCAACAGGAATTGGGGATTCCAGCACATATAAATTCCTTTCTTGATGTAGTACTATGCGCAAGTTCCTATACCACTCCTAGAAGTTATGGCTGGTTGGGATATTTTCTTTATCCAAAATTGAAAGCAGTGATAAAGTAATTGTGGTGTTGGTGATTTCCATTTTTAATCTACATCAGATAAATATTTAGCAGTTAGTACTTTGTCTTGATTACTTTTTTCCATTTATGATTAATAAATTATTATATCATTTTAATGTATCCCACTATTTTAGCGAACCTTAATAGCCCTCACTATTAGATTCAGAATACTCTGTCGCTTGAGTATTCTATTGGCAAGGATCCTCGAAACCTCTCTCGTAGTCTACAAGCTATGACTACACCACTACTTGGAGGGTTTCAAGGTATGCACTAGGTTGGCCAACCACTTGGATTGTGGTTCCTTGTGTTGTTGAGTAAAGTCCCAGATTTTGGAATCTAAACTTGATTCCCTCAACATATTGCCTCTAAAGTGATAGCAAGTTAGCTAAGGCTAATCCTTGACTACTCACTTTAGTTAAGTCAACCCAGTTCTCTCATGAAAACGCCATGGTAGTAAGAGGCACTCTCAATTATGGGTGATGAGCACCCTAAACAGTCGATTTTGTTTAGATGTGAGAAATGGAAGGCATTCTTTGGACTTAATATATCTTTGAGGTATTTTTAATATTTATTGACAAATAATCATTTTCTATCCATATGTTCAAACTATATTGTCGCGCTCAAAAATAGAACAAGCAATAGAAATATATTCCTCAATTCCTTATGCATTTTTATCTTGTTTACTATTCTATATGATCAAGTAATAATCATGCATTCGCATAAAATAATAAACTATGCATAAAGTAAATCATGCAATTTGATTGGTCTTGAGCATTTATATAATGATCGATCCATAATGGATCAATCATCACCTAGGGGCATCCATACCTGAGTTGAAACATGACTCACGTTGCTGCTGGCCCTAGTACAAAGCGATTAACTCTTGTCTGGACTACCTCCTCGACATGGCGGGGTCTGCATCTCAGATCATCACTGAATAATTACAAATATACTCGCACGCAGGTGAGGGGGTCTGGGGTAAAAAATACAACTAGTGCAATGGACGCGTAGACCCTTATACATATTTGAATTAAAAGACGATTTACAGACCGTCATTTATCTAATTAAATATTACAACCATCGCATGCATTGAATAAATAATTAAATAAATAAATCCAGACAGGCACGGGTCAGTCGCTAGCTCAAGACCAGTCGGTGTAAATTATGTGCAATAAAATTAAATTGTAATAAATTTAAATAGTGCGAGGGTGTTTTAATAAATTAAATTAATTTGATTAAATTAAAATAATTTATTTATTGGTTCCAATAGTTTAATTTAATTTCAATTCCAAAATTAAATTAAACCATCAATTTAATTTAACTATAAAATTAAATTAAACTATTAATTTAATTTTAATTCTAAAAATAAATTAAACTATTAATTTAATTTTAATTCTAATTAAATTAATGTTTTGAATTAAAATAAATTTAAACCCCCAAACTAATTCTAATTAATTTAATTTAAAAAACTAAATTAATTAATATTGATTTAAGACGAGGTTACCTCTAGCCATGGAGGAGTTCGGCAGGACAACGAACCGCCGTGAGTATCTTACTGGAGCAGTGCCAAATCGTGGCACGACCGCGGTGTGACTGCGGTGTGACCGCGACGTTATCACGGCGTGACCGCAGCGTGTCTGCCCGGTCCAGTAGAACTCCCGACGACAACGTTTTCCAGCCAGCAGCGAAGGGAGCGGGGAGGTGGCTGTGCAACTCTCTGTCCATTCGCAAAGGTGGTAGCTTGCTACTCTGACCAGCCGTAGGGGCGGCGGCCCGGTTCGGCGCGCCCTGGACCGACGGTGGCATGGTCCGGCGCGGCGAGGTCCGTCGGCTGGCGAGCCGGAGGTGGTCCGGTCGAGGCGCGACAGGGAGCAGCGCAGGGCGAGGTCTGAGCGAGGTGGAAAGAGGAGGCAGGGTGACGATCTATACGGGGCTCAGCATGTGCGAGACAGAGGGGCGGCCGGAGTGGGAGCAGCGCGGGGCGGCGGTCCGGCGGCAGGGGAGAAGGTCGGTCCGGCTGGAGAAGGGGGCCGCTAGGGTTTTTTCCCCAAGGTGGTGGTGCGTTGTGTGAAGAAGGAGAAGACCCATTTTGGGTCTTCTATTCCCTTTTTTTATATTTATAATAAAATTTGTCTTTTGACAAAAATACCCCAAAAATAAAAAAGAAAGACCCATTTGGGTCTTGGTCTTTCCCTTTGTTTTTTTAAACAAACTTTGTGGAAAATATTTTTCCACACCCCTTTACTTTGTGGAAAATATTTTTCCACACCCCTTTAAAATATTCAAAAGGGTAAAACTTTATAATAGAATATTATATTATATTTTATAATAATAAAATATTACATTTAATTTTATCTCAATAACAATTGAGATTAACATCGGATGAATGAAAAAAAACTACGACGTCGATCCGATTAAATTTTTCAAATGATCATAGCTTGATCATTCGAAAACGAAATGACGTGCGGTTGGATCCAAATGAACCGTTTTAACACCCCGCACTTAAATTTAATGCATATTAATTTTGTTGACTCAGAAAAACCTTGTGATCGCTCTGATACCACTATTAGGTACCGGGATGCCACACTGGAAGCAGGTGGGCCGGGAATTTAAAAATTTCTGCATCACCGAAGCGACATAACTCTGTCAACTCCGATGATCTTGTCCCGGTTCGGTCTGAGGATCACGAAAGGTTTAAACAAATCACAAATAAATTGAACATGTACCTAGTTCGGATCCGATGTGTGCAATTCCGCCGCAGGACGCCGACGATCGTTGCTCGAAGACTCCGACGTCGAAGCCCTCTAGATCATCCACACACACCTCTCAAATCTGCTCGCACGCCGTTCGTCAAGATCTGGGCGCTAGCGCAGATCTTTAATGCTCACTTCAGCACAGCGAAGATCACCGCAATGCAAGAAACTTCAATCCGAGATGGATGAACTTGAAGATCTTCCTTCGCTTGAGAGACTCTCTCTCTAGATTCCAAGAGGAGAGAGAAACTCTCAATCCTAACACATGAAAAAGTTCCATGGGAAGAGCCTCTCTCTTACTTATATAGGGAATGTTTAAAACACGCGGTGTGTGCTCCCGACCCCCGTGTAATAAATATCTACTATATAAGTGTTATAAATAATTATTTATGAAAAATAAAAATATTCCATAAATAATATTTATAATTTATCACTTAAATTTATTACGTGTTAAACTTGAGTCTTTAACTCGACTCACACCACCTGTTAATATTAAACGAACCTAGGATATTAACATCCATTCGAATAATATTAATACTTGTATTTACTAATCACTTGTAAATACATGTTATAAATAAATTCAACATATTATTCCAGGCTTGAATAATTAAAGAATTTATTTATTATTTGGTGATCCATAGAACTAGAATAGTACTCGGACCCTTTTGCGGGGCCCACCAAGTTCTATATTCCTATTCACAAAATAGGGAAGATTCTCAAAGCGCTATTGTGTGTGACCCTCTAGGTCCTTATCTCAATAGTAGTGAATAATATCCACCGACCAAGAGCGGGGTCTAGCAACCCATCGAGGCCCCTATTGAGACAAGGTAAAGTCAGAGCAACGACTACCTTCCTACGAACACGGTCTATGTAATATAATCTCTTTGTCATCGATATCTCAATAAAGCAAAATGCACACTAGTGTCATCATCCTTTATCTTGCTTTATTTTATTTGTTGATTTGTCCGGACGGTCCTACCTTCCACTACCATGACCATTGATTTAATGAAGGTGCAACAATCCTAATCAACTAGGCCCGAGATATCTTTTCCTGAACTCGGAAGCAACAAATCTTTTCTCAATCATTCAATCAATGTCATGCGATTAATGACGTACCTGATACAAACTACCTCACCACGACTTTGTCACCATGGTTTTCGCCTTGCATCAAATGTACGTAATTAAATGACATTCATTGATAATGATCTCAAGTCTGGAGACCATTACACATGTCCGTAGATAGGAACGACCAATGACACCTGAAATATGTGGTGTTCCTATTATGCGGGTTTGTCCTCATGATCTCAACTAATAGAGATCATCAAGTGGGAACTTCATGAGATGAAGTCTCAATGCTTATGAGCCCCCAACACTTGATGGTCACACATCATCTGTGTCCTTTTAGAATGATGTAATTGGACCATAAGACATTACTTTAGGATTACTGTCATGGTATCTCAGGGTTCTCATTATAGCATGAGATCTTCTATACCCCCTCGATACGACATGTACTCTACGGACATTGCTATAAACAAAGTGGATGCATAAGTATCTACACTATTATGGAAAGATAAACACATGTATTATAACAAACTGCATACATGTAGTGGTAATCAAAGTACAATACAAGTTGGGTCTAGGGCACCCACTTTCAACACATCCATGACCAAAATTATATTTCCCCTTTGAAATAATGTGTTTTTGAAGTTATTTGATTAATTTTATAAACCCTTAATGAATCCTCCAAAACCTATATTATATTTTAAGGTTTTAATATCAATTATTTATAAACATGACTCACTTCCACATCACCAAGGGTATTAATTTAATGATTTCTTCTCTTATCCTTATAGTGTAATGAAAATCACACCTCTTTGTCATAAACCATGGGCAAAACCATGAGAAGGTTTGTGGTTTTGATTACTTTATCATATAGTGTCCAAAACCTAAATTTAGAAATTAATAACGAATTCTCCTCACTTTTGCTATATAAACTCACCCAACCTCTCATCAAACTTCACTCAAAACCCTTGGAGCATGAAGTTACTCTTCCATTCCCTCTATGGAGGCCTCTCAAGGAACCCCTAAGCTCTTAAGAATCTCCTCCCAAGCTTTAAGAAGTACCCTCTTAAGGTAAGAGAGCATCTCTTCCTCCTATTCAAGCACCTTCTTTAAATTATGCCTTTTTCCCAATTGTTCATGTTGGGATATGTTTTTACACATCCCTCTTGTTTTCCTTATAATGTCCAAGTGATGAGTGACTCCTTTCACTCTCATTTAACCCTTCCATGAATCTTTATATACCCTTCTTATGTTGATTATATCATCCTGTAATTTCTCATGCCAAACATTTTTGTAGTGAATACTCATTATCATTTCCACTCAAAGGTATTCACCTATTTGTATCTACCTTTCATTGATCGGGGGTTCACATGTATGTAACTCACACTCAATCGTGGGGTTACAATTGATGTAAGACATCCTTATGTTGTATGATCTGTGTGCCACATTTATACATGTACATGGTATGAATGTGACAGGTGAACCCGAAATTATATAGTCATCTATTACATTGGATAATGTTTTTATCTCATGAGATGCCATGTATGGTGCACAGGAGGTTATCCTAAACACATTATGTTATGATGTTTTGACTGTTAGCCTTGACTTATGTTTTTTATGCCATGTTTTATATTATTGTCACATTCCCATGTTGTCTTTATGATATCACCTAATATCATGCTTTGATGCTCAAGTTTATGATTCTAAACCCTTTTATGTCTCATGGATATGTCTATTGATTCACATGTACTACTTTCATCATGTTATGCTTTGATTATTCCCTGACTGGGATTTATAACTCACCTCTTTCTTATGTACGTTCTCAGGTTATCTCATACAGTTTTAGAAGATCCAAGGAATATAAGGGCTTGTTTTGGAGTTTTTAAATAATGATGTTGTACTCATGTTTTAATTTATTATGTCATGTACCTAATTTCCCAAAGACATTAGGCCTCACGATCTTCTGGAATTGTATTAAGTGTATCTTTATGTAATAAATCATGAAATAAAGTGTATTAAAGATATGAATTGTCATAATTGAACCTTGAGAGTGTCGAGAAAGCTTGAGACAATGTCAAATCATGTGGGGCCATTAGTGATGGTTGAGTATATGTTGGGATGAAAGTTTCCATTGTTCAAGGCCGAGATAATGCTGGCCTGTGCAAGCATGGCTATATCAAAATGAAGATCTTCATCCTCCTGGTAATGATTTGAGATGAATTTTGCATCATGAAATCTTTGATCGACCATAGATCGAGTCATAAGTGATGGTGAGGTTCGACCGAGGCCCAATTTTGGTAGAGGGGTTTTAGATTGTAGTGGCGATGAATCTCGATCAATGAAGATGAATGGGGAGGTAGGTGGATGGGTGAGATAAGGTAGATATTTGATCCCAAGGTGAGGAATGTCCCAAGAAAGTCGCACACTCCCAACGCTTCATGCACTACAATGCATGAATAAGGGGACCCCACATTGACTTTTCAATAGGAAAGTCACATTCTTTATTATTTTGGATGCATGGCTCATTCAATAAGGGTGTGCATTGAGCTTGTGTATGTGTCTCCCCTTATGTCTAGTGCAACACTACTCCATGCTATGCCCAAAGTGCTTACGAGCCAACCTTCGTGTGGGCTTTGCACCTTAAACGTGTTCGTAGTCTAGCTATCTTCCCATGGGATTCCATGTTCTCCCTTGGTTTTGGTTAGGCAAGTATTGATTCCTTCTAGTGTCCACTTGCTTGAGTTGATTGTCAAAGGTTGAACTTTTTTTCCTTCTTCAAATATTTTATTTTTCACAAAAATCCAATTCCGGAATGCCTATGACCACCAAATATCCTTTTTTAATGTAAAATAAAATAACATAATACCCTCACTTTTGGTGGTGTAAAACCAAATTAGATAAAATAAAAAATCAAGTAAAAATATAAATAGAAGCTAAAGAACCCATGATATTCCCAAAGTTGATAGTTTTGAGGATCAAAAAAGAACCTACTAGGAATATTAGCAATCAGTTCTTCATCCAAAATATTTGTCTTGAATTTAATTTTCCTTCTAGTTTATCCTGCCTCTTTCCATGGAGTTTCTTGTTTCTCGGGTCGGTATTAGCCTCAAGACTTTAATTTAAAACATAAAAAGATTATCTCTAAGTTTTTTGAGTGTTAACATGACCGGTGAATTGGTCAAACATGATTTCATTTTCTTCATCCCCATGGATCACCACCGCCAAAGCTTGAGAGATTCTAATAGACCTCATATTAATAGTTCTAGAATTATTAAAATAGTCCATTCGTGATTGAGATTTCTTCTACTTAACAAGCTTGAAGCCCCATCATCATTGGGTTGTTTACCTTTATCAACTGCAGATTTAGTACCTTGGGAATCAGCAGTCCCAGATCCATTACAAAGTCATGATGCATATTCAATTGTCCCATAGAAGGTGATTCAACACGAGCCTTCACACCAGGATAAACTGGCAGATTCATCACTGTAGCAGCTTCGACTTCCCTAGGAGCTACTCCAGGAGCAATTATTTGGCCCGAATTTTCTTAAGAAGATCACTGCAAATGAAACTTTGGTAGCTGCATAAAAATTCCTCATGCCAATCATCAGATCACTGCAATTTAAATTTTATTTCCTTGCAGATACTGTAGTATCCCTATGTCCCTCCAGTGAATCTCTCAGAACTAGGGAGGAACGTCCAGCATCTCAAATATTAATAAAAGTCACCCCCTTCCTAATCTGCTCATGCATATTCTCTTCAACCTCTAGTGGAATGATTACGTGATCAACAGTGTTCTGACATCTATTCCAATGCATGTGATATCCGTTATTAAACCACCAAAGGGGACTATCACAAAGCTGGAAAATGTTATGGCTGTCTTCCGATGGGATGCAAACCAATCCAGTCGATGTCATTGGGCTTCGTGGGAAACGAATGGCAAAGCCAATTGATGAAGGTGGCATTGGGTTACGTAATGTGGAGGAGACAATGAGAGCTATGCAAGTGAGGTTGGCGTGGGAAATTTTTGAAGGGAAATCGCTATGAGCAAAGATCATTAAAAACAGGTACGGAGAAGATTGGAGAGTGTGGTCTGTGAGAAATAGAAGGTTGTCAAGTTTGGCAAGGTGCATGGTTGATCGGATGGAGGAGATGCAGGGGGGAGTTTGCTGGATTGTGGGGCGCGGTGACATCAACCTATGGAAGGGGAACTGGTCTGGAGAAACCTTATATTTTCCTGGCTGTCCCGCTCCAACCATCACGTTCCGGGAGGCTAGCCTGTACAGCCATTCCTGGGAGCCATTCTGAATCATGACCAGAAGGACATTTTTTACAGTATCAGTTTAGTTGATGAACTGGACAGGTGTGTTTTTGCGGGCTCCAAGTCCGGCAGGTTCTGTGGTCGAGCTTTCAGGGAATTAATTCAACTGGCATGGATGAATGGACCTTGAAACTATGGTGCAAGGATATCCCAGGTAAAATGAATTTCTTAGTTTGGAGACTGAAAAATCAAGCTTTATCAACTGATGATAATATCCAGAAGACACGTGGCTTTGGCCTCACGCTGTCACTGCTGTATACGCCCCCAACAGGATACAGCATGACATTTCTTTCAGGGAGATTGGGCGAAGAGGGCCTAGGAGCTCATGCAACAGGGGATGAATTTATCCATCAGTGGAGACTCTATGCAGGAGATGGTTGTGGCCTGGTTCTGTGGCTCTGGTCAGCAGGGAACATAGGTGTATGACATTTGCAGCTATTTGTTGGATCCTCTAGGAGCCTCGAAACAAGGCCAGAGAAGGTTTTAGGCTTTCCAACATTTCTTTCCAGGTTCAGGTGAAGTTGCTTGTGGCGGATCTTTCGGCCTTGATTAATGGTACAACGCACTCTGTCTCCCTTGGTGATTTTTCCATGACTCTGCATGCAGTGGGATACTGGAAGTGGATATCTTGGCAGGTGGGTTAAATGAAAACCACCCAGACTGGGGTTAAAATTGGACGTCAACAGATCTTGCTTGGAAGGAAAGATGAGAGAGGGCAGTCTGGTTCGGGACAACAGGGGTTCTATGCTCCTGGGCTTTAGTTCCTTTTTTGGTGTAGGCAATTCTATTAGTGTGGAGGCTAGAGCCATGGCAACAGATCTCGCTTTGTGTAGGCGCTTCAACCTCCAAATTGCGGAAGTGGAAACCGACCCTACTGTTTTGGTTAACATTATACAGAAGAGGGGTGAGCTACCTTGGGAGCTGGGTTACATTGTCAGGTACTGTCAAAGTTTGTTCAGTCAGAACACCTGTATTAGTCATATATGGAGAGAAGAGAATTATACAGTTAGCCATCAAAGTGGGGCCTAGAGAGAGGTTTATTCTTTACACCAGTCTGGGGTCCATACCCCATGATTGCAAGATCATTATTAGGAACTATGCTCTTGGTCTCATTACATCCGTCCTCCTTGAGTTCGGGAAACTTTGTATAATGTTACTTATATGCTTCCTGAATAAAAAGTTAATTTTCAGTCAAATACCTTTGGGGAACTCTGATTAAATGTCAACCACTATACACACACGAGCAACAGAGGGTCTTGAAAGAGTAAGAGTAGCAGAATCAAACCTGATAGGGTTACCGATAAACCTTTCAATCGCTGAGAGGGCATCTGGATGAAATAGGTGAAGGGTAAGACCAACAAAGCCAATCCAAATTTGAAGAACCGGGGATGTACAACCCTGTAGAACGAACAAATACCACATGTAGATAACCATTCTATTTCCAATGATCTTCCATGATTCGTGATACTAGAATAGATAATATTCATCAACATTTTCAAATTGGAGAGTAATTCAGAGATCATCAAAGAGACCAATCTTTACCCTCGAAAAACTGATAGCCTTTATCGTCTTTCGAATCATACCCAGATTAGTGTGAAATAACTAAAAGGATCCAACCAGGGAATATTGAAATTTATTAGACAAAATCTTAATCTCATCATCAGAAAAAGTTATTGTAGGATCGCCTTTGAATCGGAATATGGGGAGAGAAGGAATTGGGGAGGAATCCACTTCAGGGGGTTTGATGGGGGGATTCGCTCCAATTGTTCTTGCTTTGAGGTTAGAGAAGGGAGTGAGCCGACTTCCTTGATGGCCTGAGCGTACTCCTTCAGCGTGATCTCCATGGATGAGGACTCGGTCGGGCGGATAACCATTTGGAGAGAGGCCATTTATCATCTCTTCATTTTTTACCTTCAAATATCAACAAATAATCCACATTAGTGTCACAAATAAAAATTCTAATTTTTTTTAAGAATGGTATTATTCAATGGTTTTAAGGTATAAAATCTGTGGAAATGAATTCTTATTCCCAAATTAAGTAAAAACTCTAAAATCCAATGAATTTATGCATAAAACCTCTGAAACTAAATAGAATATAGTAAAATTATCATAGAAAAACAATGATAAAAACCAGCACAATGACAAAATTTGGAAAATTACATTCCCCCACCCTTATCATTATTTGTCCTCCGATATTTCTTGCCAAAAAAAGATTACACCAAGAATCCATATCCTCTCAAGCTTAAGCCTTAATCATTGAATTTTAATTTCTAAAGAATTATTTGAATCCTAATGTTGACATGAAACACCCTTTTAATCCCCCTTCACTCAAGATAATCATCTCACTTCACAATTTCACCTAGTCAATGACTCATCACTATGTAACAACCGGTTAACTTTTTCCCCTCTTATTCAAATGAATTCAAAATTTATCTTTTTATTTATGCTTATGATGCACGTCTATCGTGGGGCATGACAAAACAATTATTACCTAGTATAATATAATAGTTAACCCTATGTTGTTTCCCGTAGAGGAATGAACACAGAACACTTTGTCACTTTTGATTGATTTTTAGAAAATTGATTTTTGATTGGGTTGAGAAATTGAAAACAGAAAGAAGCTTTAATTGATGGATTTTAAAAAAAATGATGAATCATGGGATTGAAACGGGTTTGACTACACCTAGTTCTATGCTATCGTTGTTTTCAATTTTTACCAATTATACTTTTGTTGGCTGGTAAGAGAAAGATTCCTCTATTGATTCATCTCTCCCCCTTGGTCAAATGATGATGGTAAGGACATCCCTAATCAAGTCTCAATCGGTTTACCATCCTTCATGTGTGTGTGTCACTGTAATGGGACCTTTTGATAAATTAAGACAATTCTCAATTGAGAATTGTTCTTCTCTAATTAACATTAGTCTCTGTCACAAGTTCTCACATGTGCTGGCGACCGCTGAACACTCACCACCCAACCCTAACATGTTCTGTAGAAAACAAATAGAAATTGGGTGGAGGGTGATATGGATCATTGACCAAGGCAATTGAAATAAAATGTATCTAACCTTGGCGCTGATGTATTCAAAATTAAAAACTAAATTCACAATTGAAACCAGTTGGAAGAAGAAAGAGAAATGGGTTTATTCCATCAAATACAGAAATTCAAAAATATTAGTTGGTAAAGCCTTCCCCTTTCCTGACCACTCACAAGAGCTACCCCTCCATGGATGTGGAAGTTGAGTTGATTTGGGAGAGGGGAGACATCACATAATGAAGAAAAGAAAAGAAAAGAAAAGTAGTGAAATAAACCTACAACAGGTCGTCGTCCACAGCTTCCCTCGCCGATCAATCCCTTTCCCATCCCCTCCTAGGCCTCTATTTATAAGCTTCCATCACACCCATGTGGTGTATCAACCCAATCTTCCATGGTACGCTTCCTTCTAAATAATTCAATAGCTTGCTCAACACAAAATATCGAGTTCGAGCGCACCACGACCTTTCAAACTAGCCATTTAAAAAGAAGTTATGAATTGTATTAACCAAATTATGAATTTTTTTTTTCAAAATATACTTTATTTTTGAATTCAGAATATCAAAATTATCTTAGGGTGAAATTTTGGTAATTTTCTGAAAAGTTTTAATTTTTGATGAATAGTGAAAAATATTGCATTATTGTTAAAAACCGACATTTTCATTTAAATAATTATTTTAATTTAAATTTATTTTAATGTCACAATAGATACATTATATATATATATATATATATTAGTCCAATTTAGTTCATTGGAATCATTTTTAAAATAGAATTAGAGATAAAAATGTATTAAACTTTTGAACGTCTATTTTACCTGCCTTCTAGCCACATCTACGAGATTTGCATTAATTAAACGTAATTTTACCGGTTATGTGAATTGAATTTTGAGAAATGGACATAAATTTTTGTAATCAGTATAAAAAATGTGGCCTAATAAGATAAAAATATTTTTTCATGAATAGTAACTTTTGGATTTTATTTACCACGGTTAAAGGTAAATAAGGTAATTAAAGGCAAGATTAATATTCTAATTATAAAATATTACCCTAACACTTGTCCTAATTTCATTGTATAAGTGTGTTTGAACCAAAATCAATCATAGGTCTAAATTATGATCTTTTTAAGCCACTTTTGTTAGATTAAGACATTTATTATATTTTATTTAAAGAAGAGTTAAAAATGTCATATTCAAATTTTAATAACTAAACCATTTTTAATATAGGGTTATAAATAATATAAATTCAACTATAAATAGTATTTATAAAGATAAAATTATTATCCACATAAAATTATTTTTTTACAGTTTTAGGAAATAAATAATTAAATTAAATGGTGACATAATAATGATGCAATAATTGACTTATTAAAGGAAGAATCAATTAAATGATATTTAAAATATTAAAATAAATATAATTTGACTTAATTAATGACATAAAATAATTTTATAGATAACATAGACATGTTAGTGACATATTAGAAGTATTGGTTCGAAGTTATCATGTAGGTTTGATATTTTTAAAAATGAAAATTCTGAATAGTATCAAAATTGACATAAATGACACTTTAAAATAAATAATATTTGATTAAATGATATAAAATTAATAAAAATATCCGATTCATCCAAATAACTATGATAGTGTTAAATATTTCATAAATGATTCAATTGGGGTTCGTTTGGCATTTTATAGTAACTATATTAACCATATAGTGTAAAAATTAAAGAAGGCACTGTAAGAGTTAAACTGTTTAACTAAGTGTTAAACCCAAAAGATAAGGTTAATTTCATGACCTAAACTTGTCTAAAAATAATTTTATGAGACTATTTTGAACCATACTCATATTAGGCTCAAAATAAATCACTTTGGAGCTATTTGAAACAGAAAATCAATTTATAATAAATTAATATTTTAAGATCTTCCAAAAGTGGCCCTCACCTCTCTTATAAAAGGGCAATACTCCTTCTCTTTAATTCACACCTCCAAAGCTATTTTTCTTGGACAAAACCTACCCAATTCTTCTCCAAAATTCCCTCAATTAATCTTAGAGGCCACACTTTGGGAAGAAATCCATCCTAAGGAGTCCTTTTATGAAAACCAAAAGAAGACACCCGAAAAAGAGGTAATTGTTTTATCACCTCTTTCAAAGTTATTTTCTTCTTATACTTACTCTTTATATGTTGTTTCCATATAAAAATAATAAATCCAGTATCATCCATATACTTAGATGTTCTTATAATCACAGGACAACCATATTACTCATTTATCCATCATATGAATAACAATATCACCATACGTACGTACATACGACTTACCTTCTCCACACTGTAGTGAAATTTATTATTCAACACTACTTTATTTGGATGAGTATAATGATGAGAATAATGGATATAAATAATGAATATAATATGATAATTATTCTGTATAATTAATATTTCATCCAATTCCAAACCATTTAACCACTAAGGGAACGATACCATCGCACGTGCGTACGTACGACCTACCGTCTCCATGACGCGATGAGATTTATTCTCTAAGTTAACCATTCAAGAATGATTATAAACTTTATATACGATGAGTAAAAATAATATTTATGAACTTAATTTCTTTCTGGATATGAATAAAATATATTCTATGCATAACCAACATGACTGACATGACAAAACAGAAATGGGAAAACGAAGCAGTTAACAACTAAAACAACAGTAACACATAAATATTATTACCAAAGTGATATAAGAGGATAGTATATGATATCATAAATATTAATATGGTTCTATAATAATTTAATAACATTTTTTAACCATTATACAGGAGCCTAACTCACCCTCGACTAAAGGAAAGTATAAGGTAAGAGTTAATTTCATAATCTCTTTATTATCCGAGATTACTTATATGTAATTATCTATCGAGACATTCATATCATCCATGTCCATGTTTCTTAAAATGTAATTCAAAATATTATCGAAAATTTCTTAAAGTCATTTTTACCCATGTTTGAATGTTTACAAAACATTTTGAAAGGGATCTTTCTATCATTTTCCAAACGAGGTACTTTATAATCATTTTGACAAATTTAAGGAAAAATGTTTTTTTAAATTATACGACACAAATAGCTATTTTATGCTGTTATGATGCCTTAAAATTTTGAAGCTTTACTTACAAAATAATAAGTTTATTTTCAAAAGAAATATTTTCTTTTATAATTTTTCAGCTTCTAAATGATTTCAAAGTAAACAAGGGATATTTCCCTCAAAGAGTTTTAATGAATTTATTAAATTATTTTTATCTATGTCAACATCCTTTATTGGATTTTATGCTTATTTGAGGTTAACTTATTATGATACAGTCTTCCATATTGTATTGAATTTTTTATGATATATTTGATTATGGATGTGATATGTTTATACCATTCATGGATTATGTTTAAAGTATTAACATTTCGTATTCTAGTTTTAATACAAATTTTTATGTTATGATTAATCCTTTTCATAAGAGGAATGCATTAAACTTAGTAAGTAACGGGTAGGGCTGCTATAGACCCTCGATGCATCAGTAGGTCTCATGAGACAAACTAGTGTCTTGGCACAAGGCCTTGATGATATGGTAATGGTCTTGGCATGATGCCTTGACGGTATGGTTATGATGTCTGATATTATGCATTTACTCATTATGAGACTAGTTATTGATATTGCATGTGATTATTCGACTAGTAGAATATATATGTGATATTTTAAATGGAATTATTTGATTTATTATTTCCATATTGTATTGAAGATTATGTTTAAAATTCTTGTGTTTTATTTTTATACATTGCCTTAAAAGTTTGAGCTATTTATGATAGTTTACACTATATTGTTTATCCTTACTAAGCATCTGAGCCCACCCCTTTATTATGTTTCATTTTTCCCCAGGATGTGAAGAATTATATTATGATTAAACTATAGGGATATTGTAAGGGATATGAGATTTTTCAAAGGGAATAATATGTTATTTTTCAATTCAAGTTGTAATGTAAAACTTATGATTGTATCTAGTATTTCCAAGGCAGCTAAACTAATCGGTCCTTTGAGATTTAATTTTCTTGTGATCATGCCAATATAATAAAATAATGCACCAACTCTGGGAAACTAAGGTCGGTGCGTTACAGTTGGTATCAAATCAAGTTTAGTAAAAACCTTGAAAACTAGATTTAGAAAACAACCTTGATTAGGGAACATTACTCTAGGATAAACTTTGAGGATAATTATATAAGAACATCCTAGAATTTTGGTAATATAGAGATTATGTGGGTATTCCTAGAAAATACATCCCTGTCTGGATACTACAAGTGGACGTGGTTCTAGTACAGATGTACTTAGGGGTGAAAACTCTGACAAGGTGTTCCTAGCTTGACTTAGGGTAAACTGGTACACGATAATGAGCCTTACTACGCACCTGGTTTGACACCCCCAGGGGATATGCTTAGGATAATTCATATTTTCTTTACAAACCATTATGAAGGATTTGTGATTAAGTACATCCTCAAAGAAACATGTTTATGATTATGGATTTGATATACAAAAAATATTCAATTTATATTAAGTATTTTACTAGTTTGGAATTATACATTATGATTCATAAACTAATCTAGTATATGTCATTGTTTAGAAATGATGCCTAGTGGAGGAAATGGAAATTGTATCAATGCATGTAATCCATGTAGGGATTTACCTCCTATGAAAGATAATGACAGTGGAGCTGGTGATACAACTGGTGTTAAACATCTTATAACCATACTAAGACAACTGACTCATGTTATGAATAATAACCTTACCCATATGGAGCACCCTGATCCACCATGTGGAGGATAAATGTTAGACTGATTCATGAGACAACAACCTCTAACATTCAATGGGACTACAAATACATTTGTAGCTGAACAATGGATAAGTTCCTTAGAGAACATATTTATTTATTTGGGGTTTAACAAAAAGGAAAAGGTTTTCATGGAAGTTTATCGTCTCTCATGAGATACAGATCAATGGTGTTAATTAATACAGAACACAAAGGATGATGAAGAAGTAGAAAATATGGAATAGAGGGAGTTTAAATAACTTTTCCTAGAAAAATACTTTCCCCGTGAATAGAAAGTTGATATGGAAAGGAAATTTCTAAACCTAAGTCAAAAAGAGGATGAGAATGATTCAAATTACGAGGCCAACTTCACAAGGTTATCAAGGCATGCTTCAGACTATATACATAACCCAAGAAGTATGTTTAATCGATTATTTAATGGGTTAAAACCATTCCTCCGATGAGTATTGGTCTCACAATCTTTCTTATCATATGAATATATAGTCACATGTGCTATCAAGACAGAAAATGAATTATCTAAGTCTTATGACTTTAAAGGGAATCAAGAGAAGAAGAGGTCCACTAAACACTATGGGAAAGGAAGTAAGGGGAATAAGGGAAAAGATGACTTTCCACCCTGCAGAAATTGTGGGAAGAAACTCCTCAGTACTTGCCTAAAGGGGATGAGAGTTTGTTATAAGTGTGGATAAAAAGGACACGAAGCTCGTGATTGTATGGGGAAGAAATAAGTTTTCAATGTTTGATTCTAAAATTGTAAAGAAACGGCACATTATAAAAATGATTTTCCTAAGCATCAAGGAAACTTACCTCGGAAAAGGCCAAGGGAGAAAGGCCAACATTTTTCAATCACAACTGTAGAGGTTGAAACTCCTAATGATATTGTGACAGGTATTATAATCCTCTCCTCAAATTTAGGCAAAGATTTATTTTATTCTTGATCCTCAAATTCCTTTATATCTTCCCAGTTTTCTTTAAAAATTAGATATTTTTAATTCACTTTAAAAAGGGAGTTGTCAGTCAAAACCCCTAAGAGAAGTCTCATTGCAATAAAGATGTGTCAGACAGTTCCCATTATGTCATATAAACATGCATTATCTGTTGAATTTATTATCATACCTATGGTTTAATTTTATATAATCCTTGGTATGGATTGGATATCAAAATATGATGTGAAAATTTATTGTAATAAGAAGGAAGTTATGATTTGTGAGGATGGTGTAAAATCTATTATCTTTAGAGAAAAAACTTCATCACTTGATTCTTATCAAAATCCACCCCCAGTAGCTTTATTGAATGAGATTCTTGGGATGTAAGAGGAAATAATATATAGGGATAAAGAAATAAATATTCAAATTGAGGATGTAACTATTGTAAAGAAATACATTGATGTTTTTCCTGAAGATTTGCATGGACACCCCAGAGCATGAAGTTGAGTTTTCTATTGATTTAATCCCTGATGCAAGAACAACATCAATGACTCCTTATAGAATGTACACTGTGGAATTAGTAGAGTTGAAGAAAAAACTAGAGGAGTTGAGTAATAAAATATTTATTGTCCCTATTGTTTCTCCATGGGGAGCCCCAGTTCTTTTTGTTAAGAAGAAAGATGGATCAACGAGGCTATGAATTAACTATAGATAATTCAATACTATTACAATAATGAAAACGTATCCCCTACCTCACATTGATGATTTATTTGATCAAATTCATGGAGCTCAATATTTTTTGAAAATTGACCTTCGTTCTAGATATCATCAATTGTGTGTAGAAAAGGAAGATATTCCAAAGACAACATTCCAAACGAGGAATGTCCATTAAAAATTTAAGGTAATTCCATTTGGATTGACTAATGCACCCTCTATTTTCATGGATCTAATGAATAGACTGTTCAATAAATATCTTGATGATTTTTTTATTGTATTTATTGATGATATCTTGGTATACTATAAAAGCTACAAATATGATGAGAACCACTTATAGATTGTTCCGAACACTCTTAAAATAATTGAAATATATGGGATGTTTAGAAAGTGTGAATTCTGGATTCATGAAATTTATTTTCTTGGACATATTGTCTCAAAGGATGGAATATCTATTGATACTGAAAAGAAAAAAGCAATCCAAGAATGTCCAGCACTGTTGAGTATAACTGAGGTATGCAGTTTTATTGGTTTAGCAAGTTACTATTGGCGTTTCGTCCAAAATTTTGCCCGATTGGAAAACCCATTAACCAAACTCACACGTAAAGGGGTTAAATTAATTTGAAAAAAAGAGTGTAAATAATATTTTGAAGAATTTAAGAGAATATTAGTCAATGATCCTATATTGAATCTACTATTTTGGAATGATGGATTTGTGATTTATAGTGATAAATCAAGTAAATGACTCAGTTGTGTCCTTATAATGAATGATAGGGTTATTGTTTATGCATCAAGGCAATTAAAAATTCATGAACAAAACTACCCAACCTGATATTGAATTAGCAACATTAATATTTGATATGAATACATGGAGACACTATATCTATGGCGAAATATGTGAGATATATACTAATCATAAGAGTTTGAAATATATTTTCTCACAGAAAGAACTCAACATGAGACAAAGGAGATGGATTGAACTACTCAAAGATTATTATTGCACAATACACTATCACCCAGGGAAGAAAAATAAGGTGGAAGATGATTTAAGTATAAAATACCATAGAGTTCTAAAAAAATGAGAGTTGAAAGGGATCTTATGTTTAGGGATATAGTAAATATGGATATGGGAATTATCATAGAAGTTAAAACATCACTACTTTTTCAAATGATTGCTAAACCTTATTTACTAGAAAGGATAAAAAGTCCTTAGTTTGAGGATGAAGAGTTTAATAAGAAAATTAAAGCTGTGAATGATGGGAAACTAATTGAATTTGTATATGAATATGCTATTTTGAAATTTGGGAAGAGGCTTTGAGTTCCTTCTATACCTGATCTAAAAAGGGAATTATTTAATGATTCTCATAGCTCAAATTTCACTATACACCCTAGTGGCACTAAGATGTATAGATATTTGAAGGAACATTTTTGGTGGGATAACATGAAGCGGAAGATTGCTGATTATGTGTCGAGGTGTTTGGTTTGTCAACAGGTGAAGGTTGGAAGAAAACATCCTAGAGGAGTCATGAAATCTCTTCCTATACCTTTGTGCAAATGGGATAGTATTATGATGGAAGTTTTTATGGGGCTACCAAATACTCCCATAAGAAATGATTCAATATGGGTTATTGTTGAAAATCAACACATTTTCTGGATATACGATAAGAATTACCATTTGAACGATTAGAAAGACTATATATTAATGAAGTTGTAAGACTTCATGGTGTAACCCTATTGATTGTTTCTAACCGTGATCCCCATTTCAAACCACAATTCTGGAAAAGCCTTTAGAAGGACTAAGATACTGAGCTTTGTTTGAGCACTTCATTACCACCCTTAGATTGATGGACAATCAGAAATAACTATTAAAACCATAGAAGACATGTTGAGATCTTGATTTCTTGACTTTCAAGGTATGTGGGATCAGTATTTACCTCTGGTTGAATTTTTCTATAACAATAGCTTCTATTCAAGTATACAGATGGTGCCATATGAAGCGTTATATGGAAAGAGATGTCGTACACCAACTTTTTGGGATGATGTTAGTGAAATAAAATTCATAGGCCTAAAAATTGTTGAGGAAATTACGAAAAAGGTAAAAACTATTCAGACCCATATCAAAATAGCTCAAAATAGGCAAAAGATAAATGCTGATAACTGAAGGATATGAAATTTCAAGTGGGAGATCATGTCTTCTTGAAGGTATCACAATGGAACGGTGTTATACAATTTTGTAAGAAGAGTAAATTAAGTCCCAGGTACATCATACTTTTTGAAATTATGGAATGAATTGGAGTAGTATCTTACCATTTGGAAATGTCACCAAGTCTCTCCAAAGTTCATGACGTGTTCCACATATCAATGTTAAGGAAATACATGCCAAACCCAACACATGTACTCACCTATGAATAAATAGAACTAGAACCCGATCTATCTTATTGTGAAGATCCTATCAATATTCTTGATATTAGGTAACAAGTGTTGAGAATTCAGATGACTCGTCTGGTAAAGGTTCTTTGGAGTAACTATAAAATGAAAGAGGTGACGTGGGAACCTGAATAAACTATGATGAAGAACCACTCGAATCTTTTTATGAAGTGATATTCTAGAAATTTCGAGGACAAAATTATTTGAATGAGGGAAGAATATAACACCTCAAGCTTCCATGGTACGCTTCCTTCTAAATAATTCAATAGCTTGCGCTACACACAATAATGAGTTTGAGCAAACCATGACCTTTCAAACTAGCCGTTTAAAAAGTAGTTATGAATAGTATTAACCAAATTATGAAACTTATAAATTATATTTTTCAAAATAGACTCCATTTTTGAATTCATAATGTCAAAATTATCTTAGGGTAAAATTTTGGTAATTTTCTGAAAAGTTTTAATTTTTGATGAATAGTAAAAAATACAACATTATTGTCAAAAGATGAATTTTTCATTTAAATAACTATTTTAATTTTAATTTATTTTAATTTTACAATAGATACATTACACATATGTTATTTCAATTTAGTTCATTGGAATCATTCATAAAATAGAATTAGAGATAAAATGTATTAAACATTTGAACGACTCTTTTGCTCGCATTCTAGCCACATCTTCGAGATTTTCATTAAACATAATTTTACCACTTCTGTGAATTTAATTTCAAAAAACAGAAATACATGGTTGTAATCAGTGTGAAAAGTGTGGTCTAATAAGTTAAAAATAATTTTTGGTGTATAGTAACTTTTGGATTTTATTTACCACAGTTAAAGGTAAATAGGGTAATTAAAGGTAAGATTAATATTATAATAATATAATATTACCCTAAAACTTTTCTTAATTTCATTAGATAAGTGTTTTTATACCAAAATAAACCTTAGGTCAAAATTATGATGATTTTTAATCCACTTTTGTAAGATTAAGACATTTATTATATTTTATTTAAAGAAGAGTTAAAAATATCATATTCAACTTTTAATAACTAAAACATTTTTAATATTGGGTTATAAGTAAGATAATTTCAACTATAAATATTATTAGGAAACCTAAAACTATTATATACATAATGGTATTTTTTTATAATTCTAGGAAATAAATAATTACATTAAATGGCGACACAATAATAATGCAGTAATTGACTTATTAAAGGAAGAATCAATTAAGTGATATTTAAAATATTAAAATAAATATAATTTAACTTAATTAATGACATACACTAATTTTATAGATAACATAGACTTGTTATTAACATATTAAAATTATTTTTTCTAATTTATCATGTTGGTTTAATATTTTTAAAAAGGAAAATTTTGAATAGTATCAAAATTAACATAAATGATACTTTAAAATAAATAATATTTTATTAAATGTTATAAAATTCATGAAAAACTAAGGTTTATCCAAATAATTATTATAGAGTTAAATATTTCTTAAATTATCCAATTGGAATTCGTTTGAATTTTATATTAAATATATTAACCCTATAGTGTAAAAATACAAGAAGACACAGTAAGAGTTAAACTGTTTAACTAAGGGTTAAACCCAAAAGATAAGGTTAATTTCATGACCTAAACTTGCCTAAAAATCATTATCTGAGAGTATTTTGACCCATAATCATATTATCCTCTAAATAAATCTATTTTTAGTTATTTTAAACTGAAATCAATTTATAATAAATTAATATTTTAAGATCTTCCAAAAGTGTCTCTCACCACTCTTATAAAAAGGGAACTTCCCCTTCTCTTTAATTCACACTTCCAAATCCATTTGGATCGGCCAAACCCTGCCCACTTCTTCTACCAAATTTCCTCACTTCATCTTAGTGGACACACTTTGGGCAGAAAGCCATCCTAAGGAGTCCTTTTATGCAAACTAAAAGAAGACACCCGAAAAAGAGGTAATTGTTTTATGACCTCTTTCAAAGTTCTTTTCTTATTCCACTTCCTATTTATATGTTGTTTCCACATCAAAATAATAACTCTAGTATCATACATATACTGATATGTTATTATAATCAAGGGATAACCATATTACTCAATTTATCCATCATATAGATAACAATATGACCATGCGTGCGTACATACGACTTACCATCTCCATGCTGTGATGTAATTTATTATTCAACACTACTTTATTTGGATTGGTATAATTATGAGTATAAAGGATATAAATAATGAATATAATATTATAATTATTATTTATAATTAATATACCATCCAATTCCATACTATTTAACCACTAAGGGAACAATACCGTCACTCGTGCGTACGTACGACCTACCATCTCCACGATGCGATGAGATTCATTCTCTACGTTAACCATTCAAGAATTATTATAAAATTTATATATCATGAGTAAAAATAATAATTATGAACTTAATTTCTTTTTGGATATGAATAAAGTATATTCTATTCATAACCAACATGACTTACATGAAAAAAGGAATGAGAAAATGAAGTAGTTAACTCCGAAACAACGGTAATACTAAAATATTATTACCAAAATGTTATAAGAGGACAATATATGATATAATAAATATGAATATGTTCCTTTTATAATTTAATAACATGTTTTAACCATTATACAAGTGGATAAATCACTCTCAACTAAAGGAAAGTATAAGGTGAGGGTTAATTTCACAATCTCTTTATTATCCAAGATTGCTTATATGTAATTATCTACTGAGACATCCATATCATCCATGTGCATGTTTCTTAAAATATAATTCAAAATATTATTGAAAATTTCTTAAAGTCATTTTTACCCATGTTTGAATTTTTATAAAATGTTTTGAAAGGAATCTTTCTGTCATTTCCCAAATGAGGTACTTTATAATCATTTTGACAAATTTAAGGAAAGAATGTTTTTTAACTTATATAGTGTGAGAATCTATTTTATGCCTTTATGATTCCTTAACATTTTGACTCTTTCTTTACAATATTATAAGTTTATTTTCAAAAGAAATGTTTTATTTTACAATTTTCCAGCTTCTAAATGATTTCAAAGTAAACAAGGGATATTTCCCCCAAAGAGTTTTAATGAATTTATTAAATTATTTTTATCTATGTCAACATCCTTTATCGGATTTTATGCTGATTTTTGGTTGAATTATTATGTTAAAATCTTCCATATTATATTGAATAGTTTATGATATATTTTACTGCAAATGTGCTATGTTTATACCATTCATGGTAAATGGTTAAAGTATTAACATTTCATATGCTAGTTTTAATACTAATGTTTATGTTATGTTTCACTATTTTTATAAGAGGAATGCATTGGAATTAGTAAGTAACATGCATGACCCGCTATAGCCCCTCGATGTATCGATATATCTCATGAGAAAAACTAATTTATTGGAATATGTCCTTGATGGTATGTTAATGGTCTTGGCACGAGGCCTTGAAGGTATGGTTATGATGTCCGGGATTATGCATTTCCTTGTTATGAGATTAGTTATTGATATTGCATGTGATTATTCGACTAGTAGAATATCCATGTGAAAGTTTAAATGGAATTAATTGATTTATTCTTTCGATATTTTGCTGAAGATTATGTTCAAAAGGGTTGTGTTTCGATTTTATACCTTACCTTAAAAGTTTATGCTTATTTATGATAGCTTCTGCTATCTTGTTTACCCTTACCGAGCATCTGATATCACCCCTTTCTTATGTTTTATTTTCCCCCAGGATGTGAAGAAGTATATTATGATTGACCTGTAGGGATATTCTAAGGGATATGAGAGTTTTCAAATGGGGTAATATGTTGTTTTTCATTTCAAGTTGCAATGTAAAAATTATGATTGAATCTAGTATTTCTAAGGCTACTAAACTTATTGGTCCTTCAAGATTTGATTTTATTGTAATCATATCAATGTAATAAAATAATGCTGACTCTAGGAAAATGGGGTTAGGGTGTTACTTGTGGCATCATAATGGCATCATAAATGGTATAGGGTTAATTACTAGGGGGTTCTTAGTTCATAAATAAGCAGTGGCCATATTAAGCCTCATCAAACTGTCATTTCTGCATTAATGCTGAGGGTTTCACATATGTAAATGTTACATGACATCATGTGGGACCATGAGTATTTTTCATGTTGTGTATTCTTCAATATTTCACTTCACATATTGTGGATTCATGACATATAATGTGAGGGTCCAAAATTTTCATGGCTTCTTTTCACACCCTATATTTTTTAGAATCACGTCATGAATGTCATTTACATGATGTGTAATGTTATTTTTCTTTCTGGTTTCACTCAGTTCAGTTCAGTTCTTTATTTCTAAGCTCCATATTCGATCTTTGATATGGCTTTGATTATGAAGCATCTTCAATCTAACTTAAAAAATATGATGTCGTATCGCACCACGAAGTGTTTTTGGCTTACTATATTAGTATCTTTTTGTTCATTTTTGTTCAAACTTCATATCCTTTCACAAAAACATAAAAGAAATAAAATTTTGACAAGTTCAATCATTTAATTTATACAAACAACCCATTTTATATCCATAAATACATGCATAAAATAGTTTTTTTCACCCTTTCAACAAATGAAAATATTCCATTTTTCTAGACATGAGATATGAAATGCACTTATTCAAGAATGAAGTTGGAAAAATATGGAACTAAATAATCAATCCCAAGAAGTAGGCATCCCTTGGAACTAACTGTAATAGCTCAGGCATGGAAGCAAGACCAAACAATCATATCTTATATTGTTCTTTAATCTTATTGATGGATTTTATTTTTCATACACACACACACCCTTCCACCAAGCTATTTCAAGATAATTTGGTTTGGATCCCAATTGATCACACTAATCCAATTCAAATGGATTATCTAGATGTTATTTAGGGTGACCCATTGAAATGCTTCTCAAGTTTAGAAAAAATAAATTCCTTAAGTTTAAGTTTATTAATGCAATCCAGACATATCAAATTTGGATGCACGTAAGTATAATATTATTAAACCTGAATGATTAAGTGATAAAAACAAGATTTTTCATGTTTATAAGGTGAATTTTTGTCATTAAGTTTTGATGGAAATTTTTTACTCAATGCGTTTATTCTTAATTACACAACACACTTCCACTTTTCTCTCCTCCCCCATGCTTTCTTTTGTGTGTGTTATTAATGAGTGATTATGTGTGGAGATACAATTCATAATTCTTATAATTATTTTATCATGATGGAACTAATATCAAGGGAAAGTATAAAACTATCGTTTCCATTATGTCTCTTTTCCTTGGTAGTGTTTATGTCTCTTCTTTTTAATATTCTTCGGGATTTCTTTTCTATTGAAGATCCTAAAAAATGTTAAGAAATAACTCAGTGAGGTGGTTATGCATTTATTAAAAAAAAAGAAACAAAAAAAAAGAAAGAAAGAAAATAATTGGTGTTATTGTTGGGTTACCTTCTAACAAGTTCTTAGTTTATGGTGTGAACCCGAATTTTTTTCTCTTGATCAACCATAATCCCATGGAAAACAATGATTCTTCAATGGGAACCTAAGCAATTCTTTAATTCCTAATTTTCCTTCTACATCCTGGGTGTCCAAATCTGTTATATTCTTCTTTAATCTATCCTCAAGTGATTCCACTTTAATATTGTAATTGTTCTCTTCAATTTGTCCATTTATACATCATTAGCTTCATTGGATTGACATCCTTAAAATTTTATTTTATTTCTCTAGTATGTTCCATGATTCCATCATGAAAACAATTATCTTTCACCACTAAATTTTTTACCTCTGAAGTAGTGCTTTTCTCCTATTTATCTTACTCATTGGGGAATAAATTTATCATTATACACATCAGTGATAGCTTCTTTTGAGGCTAGAAACATTCTCTCAAGATCAGTGATAAATCTTTAAGTACCTTCTAAATATTTTTAGTGGTCAGGACAACTGGTCCATGGCTTTACAATTCTCTCTTAAAATTTTACACTTGTTCAAAATTTCTTTTCCTTTTGAATTTAGTTTTTTCTTCAGTTTTGTTGAAAAAAATCCCTCAAGGTAAGATTGTAGTATATTTGGATTGATTGTGTTTTTTGAAAAAGTGGGCTTCCAAGGTATTTTGGGGAATCCAGAGAGATTATTGATTGATTATATTGAAAAATATCCAAGATGAAGGAATGGATGCCCTAGAATCGATACAGAAAATTGCGTACAGAAGATGATGCCATTTCTCAGTGTTTGCTAAATTTTTGGGGTTCAAAATTTGGAGTTTGGCTAGCATCATGAATATTGTATTTCCTTGAAGATGGGATTCACAAGTGGTGTTTCCCAAAGTATCAAAGAAATATGATGGTGATCTATAAAATAGTGATGAGCATCACAATTACGATAATTAGATCATCACAAATGGTGACAGAAAGCTCCATGATTATGATAAGAGTCAAGAAGGGTTTTGATGGAATGATCCCCAATTACAATGAGCATCACAAATGATTAATAGTTCCAGAGAATCACGAAACAGAGAGGGATGTGAAGGAAAATCATCTCCAAATGGAGATGACATGGACAATAGCTTCTAGAATCATTGGAAACACCTATAAATAGGCCTCTATCCCCTTTAGAAAAGGCATAGAGAATCAACGTGAATTATAAGTCTCTAAGTTTGTGAAGGTAGTTCGCAAAGGTGGTTCTGGAGAGAAACTTCTTGAAGGATATAACATCCAACCAAATTTTTTGAGCATCATGAAAGTAAGGAATTCACGAAGGCTATAAAAATATGATCGAAAATTGTGAGATTCACAAAGACTAGTTGAGATTCTTGAAATAAGCGAGCTTCACGAAAGAAGTATCTTCACAAATGCTATTTGAGATTCACAAAATAAAGAGATTTGTGAAGGATTTGAGCATCACAAAAGTGTTAAAGAGGGGATTTCCAAGTAAACCTTTTTTAAAGTGGTATTCATTAGTTTGATGAAAGTGGAACTTAATAATACACTAAATAAGGTGTAAAACACATTAATTAAAGTGATCAAAAGAGAATATTATGAAGAATCAGTGATCATACTTCAGTTGAGAGTGCAGTGAGTATTCAAATTGTGATTGGTTGTAAAAAAAGAGGGACAATGATTATGGTCTGAACTTCATGAAAAATAGTGTACTTTTAGTGGATTTGGTACATCGGCACATTCTAGTTGTATGTTCCTTGGACGTAGCCCAGTGAGGGTGAACCAAGTAAAAATTTATGTGTCTTGTGTATGACTTAATTTCTACTCATACATCACTATGAGAAAGAGAGATAAGATAGTTTTGTTTAACAACAAAACCTGATCCAAAGGGGAAGTGTTTTTAATCTTCCATACCCTAATTCACCCCCTATCTCAGGGTATTTAACCTAGTTGGGATAATAATTTTGGATCTCAAATTTTGCAGGTTTTTCCAGATCTATTTTTTAATTATTTATCATTTCATTACTTATTTAAGGTCAGATTACTTCTCACTAGAACTTTAGTTGGTTCTTAAACTTTTGAAAACCCATTATTAGTTTTTGGTAGGCTACCATCTTTGTGATTATTATATTCCATTATTATGATTGGCATAACACACTCCACTAAGGAATACTCATACCTAATTGCCCCCATTTTTATTCCTCCTTATAAATTTTCCTTGATAACAAATCTATTTGAATTTCAAATTTATTGATCCATGCTTGAGTGATCTTGGAGTGCTTTTCAATCATTCCATCAACAATTAGGAAGTTGAATTGAGTTTCTTTGATAGAAACATTCCGTTTCCGATGAATATTTCCACTCTTTCCTCATTCCTTGAAGGCTTGTATTGAATATTACTAAGGTGTTAAAGTATCATCTCAGTTCCTTTTTCTCATCTATATGATGTTAAGTGTTGTTGCATAGGCCACTCTTGTCAAATTACCTCTTATAGAATAGGTTGAAAGAACCACTAATTTTATGACTTTTTAGGTATCTGTAGGTTTCATTTCCCTCTCAATGTGTATTGAATTGATTTATCAATACTATCTACATAAACCCTTATTGTGTGGTTTGAAAATCCCCATTTATCCATGAAGTTCAAGAACCTTTAAAGCTATTTTTATCTATCAATGGTAAATAAAATTGGTCCCTCAAATTTGGATGGTATGAGCTTGATAATGCACCATTATTCTAATATTCCCCATTCCAGATAGCCCTGAAATACCCCTGAATGATTGAATTTTATCTCATATATGTTTTTTTAATCCTTACTAGAAGTGTTAAAAGGATTCCTCCAATCATGGTATTTTGGACTTTGGTGTGATTTTTTATTCACAAACCAATTTTCAAAATTTTCCATGCATTTTTCTCCTTTAAAGATTGAGTAATGTGATGGAATTTAATATTTTTAATATTGGGTTGAGTTATGCTCAGGCTCTTCAAGATAATAGAATTTCATTTTCTTCTCCTGTGTTTTTGAAACCAACTCTTACAACTGATCACTTTCTTATGATCAATGACCTCTATAGCTCTCTATAATTATTTATTCTTTTTTCCACATACATATCTTCACTATCCACTAATTTTATCATATGTAGAAGCCTATTTATGTGTTATTCCACATGATCTTTGTACTTCCTTTTTTCTCTTATTAAGAGAATGTTTTATTAACCCTTTTACGATGTGGGTTTTTCAACAATGGTATTTTCAAATGTCAAACCCTTGGTTACTAAGATCAAGTTTAAATTTTGAGGATTAAATATAATCAAGGTGGAGAAAATGTAACACCCCAATACTTTACAATATATTTCTTTTAGAATAAATTGAATTTCATCAATAGTTTGTGATGCACTCAACACCAGATTTAAACCAAACACGGTTTAATTATGCTTTGAGCATTCAATTTAAAATATTTTTTTTTTTAAAATTTTAAGATATTTATTTTAAAAAATATGCTTAAATTTTTAAATCATAATATAAAAATTATCTTAGGGTGAATTTTTGTTATTTTTCTAAAAAGTTTCATTTTTTGATGAATTGTGAAAAATAATGAATTTTAATTGAAAACTACATTTTTTTAAAATAATTTATAATGTTAAATTATATTTTCAAATGGTTTTAAATTAAAATTAGTTCAATTTTATATCAATTAATCCAATTTAGGTACTTGTAATAATTTTCATATTGAATTTTGATATAAATACTTTGTAAAGTTTTAAACATTTTATTTTTAAAACATGCTTTCTTGTCACATCTCTGAGATTAAATATAAATTAAAAATTTTCAATTCAGTGAATTGAATTTAGAAAAATGGATTAAATATTTGTAATAATAATAATTTATAATTTCTAATGAGTTCGACTTAATTTTTTACCAAAATGAATAGTGAAAATAGTAAAAATTAATTACTATGGTTAAGGTAAAAATGATTTTACCGAGGGGTTAACCAAATAATATTAGGGTTATAAATGACATAAAAAATTTTATAGCACCCATTGGATAGACATATTTCAACCCTCATGACCTTAGGCTATATTTTTCTGATTTTTTGGGAAACTTTTCACTGAAGGTGACCCATATAATAAGTTGAGTAAAAAAAAGACACAAAGAAACATTTATTCCTTTTAATATCTATAAAGCTTTTTTATATAGAGAAAAAAATAACATGGGTTCAATTATAGATATTATTTTGAAATATAAATTATTTTTTGTTTTCATGATAATTTATCTTTAATTTTTAGATATGAAATAATTACTTAAAATTCTTAAGAAATTCCAATACAATAATTATTTAGGTAACAATAAAATAAAATAAATGATACTAAAAATATTAAAAGTGAAGTAAATTTAATGAATCATAGGGTTAAATTATCTATTAGTTGAATATATAATCTTAAACATATGTGAAAAATTTATTTTAATTCCATCATTATCTTGATATTTTTAAATTAATTTTAAATGAATAATGTCAAAATTAACATTAATGACATTTTATGATAAATTATATTTTATTAAATGATTTAAAATTAATAAAAATCATATATTCTGAAAAGTTATTTTTAAATGATAATAAATATCAACTATGTTTAATTCATCGAAAAATCATTCTTTTATAATGAATATATTGACTGTTAAATGTTCCATTCATCAACCAATTATCTTGATATTTTCTCATGTTACATGCACTTATGTTAGCATTAATTTCAAACACAATAAAATTTAAAATATTTTTAAATTAGATATTATATTTATAATCAGTGGGCCCAAATTATATAATAATTATCACTTTAATTTAGTCCTAAAGGTAAATTTCCTAGTTTACATAACTGGTTACATAGTGAAAAACCCAAATGTTAAAAGTAGGGAAACTTAGATGTTAAGGAAAAAAATGTTTAAAACATGTGTTTTAATGTGTTTTAGAGGTGTTTCTCAACAATATAATCCCTAAAACCATTTAATTATTAATTTTTTGATCCACTTGGCATAATACTGACATCCCAGTATTGACCTCTTTTAGGTATTTACAAAAATGCCACTCCTCCTCAACTATAAAAGGGAACTCACTCCTCTCACTTCTTCACACCATCAAACCTATTTTATTTAGACAATAAATACCCAAATTACTTATAAACTTACATAAAATCACCCTATAAGCTTTATTTTTATATAAATATAACCTAGTAAGGCATTAGTGCAAACTTAAGGAGGATACCCAAAGAAGAGTTAACGTTCTTCAATGAGCATTTTTATTTTATTTCGTCCTTCACCTCATTAATTTCTTACCAAAAATTGAAGATATAATAACATAGATATATTAAATATATTGAGATGTTTTATGATAATTTAATGACCTACAAAAATCTCCACTTCCACAAAATGGTTTACGAAATCAACATTCGTGTGTATAATGGTTTACCACCTCATGAATTGATGTCGTTCATTTTTCCATTACCACCTATAAAAGATGAATAATATGATGGATATAAAGTAAATATATGATATTTATAACATAATTATACCTATTAATTCATTTTATCATATATAACTTATTACCTTACATTCCGTAGGATACACAATAACTTCGCTCGCGTGCACGGTGGACTACCACCTCGTGAAGCGATGCGATTCGTCATTCACTGAAACTTTACATGTAATGTTATAAGGGTAAAGTTAATGATTATATATGATATAAATTAAATAATTAGGATATTAATGACATATTTATCATTATATAAATATAATATGTATCGTTTTCTTTCTTATCTTTTCACTAAATGAAATATGATAATGTTGTTTGTGTACATGTTGACTACTGCCTTCACAAAACGATGTGGCTCTCTTTTATTCACCACACCACATGGATGATATATATAAGTATAATTAAATAAAGAATATTCTATTCATGATATTTTTATTATTATGTAAACATAAAATATTACTTACATCTTTTCCATAATGATCATTGAAAAAAGGAAACATTACTCATGCATACGTACGACCTACCATGACTATGATCGTAACATACTTAATTTCTCCAAACCATCATTCATGATTTGTCATAAAATTATAATATATGTATAAATATGATAATTTTTTTCATGATTATTATTATATATCTGGTGAAACTATATAATATGTGAAAAAACTGGATCTTTCATGACAAACCACGAATGAGAAAATAAGACAATCAACACCCGAAACCATGAAAATAAAAAATATTATTAAAGAATAGGTGATAAGATGTTATAAAATGATAATATATGATATTATAAATATTTATATAGTTCTATTATAAGTTAATAAAATGTTTAAAACCACTATATATGAGGTTAAATAATGCTAAACTAAAATAATTCATGATGTAAGGGATTTTGTTTCATTTAACATTCCATTGATAATTATTTCTTATTATGCAACAATTCACTTTTAGGCATTGTATATACTACCTCTTTGACATGTAATATCATGAATAATTAATTATTAATGATATTTTAAGTTTCAATTTGAATTATTTCATCCATTGGTATTTTAATTGAAAATTACCAAGTGGAAAAAGTTATTTTTCAATCTATTTTTTTTGTGATTGTTAGCTTTCTCTTGAAACAATCACTTTCTTGTGTTCATTTTTTATTGGAAATTATATTTATCTTAAATATCTATATTTTTTTTATGGATATGATTATTTCATAAACTGTATATGTCACACCCTAACCATGTTTTTTATTTTATTTTATTCTTTACTTGATGTTGGATCTTTTGGTTGAGGTTTGAGTCAAGTTCTTGGTGGGAATTTTTGCGTTTTGGAGTTTTCGGGTGATTTTTTGGATTTTTCATGGATTGTGGGAAAATATTGAATCTTTTCAAGTTTAAGGATATTTTCAATTAATTTTCTTATTACATGGTTTTCTGGGCATATATTGAGCATTGTTTTGGAAAACCATGTGATGGCTAGGAGAAACTGCGCGACTCCTGGTTGAAGTCAGGGTCAGGCACATTGCTTGCGCACACAGTTAGAAGAAATTATGCGATAATAATTATAGGGGTTCTAAAATATTTTATATAACCATGGTTCATAGTTGGAACACATTTTCCCAAACCATGCAGTCAAACCATATGGGGTATCATCCTCCTTTAGTAGGGTGCACATGGTTGGCAAACAGTTTGCAAAACCATTCGGCTAAACCGTGCAACTTTCCCGGATCTTTAAAAAGGTGAGTATCCAATTTTAACACTCTTAATTTTTAACCTCAATCATCATCCCTCCCCTATTTTTAAACCTAGGTGCACGAAGGGGGATCCCAAGCTCCTCCCCCTTAGTTCTTAATTCTCTCTTGGTGCTTGTTCAAGGATCCTAGGTGAGTTTCCTTTGGATTTTTGGTTGATTCCCTCATCTACTCTTCTTTCTCTCTTGGTTATTAGTTTTATTTTGGTGGTTTATCTCTTTTACAAACCTTAGAGGCTAGGTTTGATGTGTGTATTGTGTTTCTTTGGTTCTATGGTATGAGGATTCTCCCTTGGGGTGTGTTCTTCCTTCTCCTGGTGTTTCGTCGCATCTGAAAGTCATTGAGGTCGGTGTTTCCATTATTTTACTTTATGACACATTACATTTATACTTGAGATTTCATAATTGTTTCTTAAATGTTAAATCCTTTATTTTGGTGTGTTAGTGTAATTTGTTTTGGCATTTCTATGGTGTCAATTTGAAGAAAATGAGTTTTTAAAGGATTTCCATCATTATGCCTATGTGTATATGTATATAAAGTGTTTGATAAAATGACTAATGGTATCTTAAATGGATTTTTTGTGTTTTAAAATAAATTTGTTTTAATTTGGTTTTTTGTTAAATTCGGATTTGTATGGAATTGTGAAATTTAGCTTGGTGTGTAGGTTTTAGAGTTTAAAATGGTTTAAACCTTATGAGTAAGTGATTTAATGTATGATCCTAGTGATTCTTAAATTGAGACCCTTGGCATTTTTATGTTTTACCAAAGTTGTTCTGTTGGATGTGGGAATATCCATATATACACGAGGTTCACATATGGATAGGCACACAAATGACAACATCTTTAATGAGAATGTCCACCTTGAACCCAGATTTTCAAAACATTTTTCCTTCTTTCTTCCTATCTTCCTTGGTCCCTTCCTCTTAAATGGTTCATCCAAAACCCCAATGATGTCTAAATGTTTATTTGGTTTCATAATGATTTTAAATTTGGTTTCTCAAATGTGTTTCCTAAGGATTTTACATTTGACATCTTGAAGTGTGGTTTGGTTTCTAAATGAGATAAAGGCCTGTTTGGCATCCTTATATCACATTGTATGTTTTTGAATAAGTTTTGGAAATAGTTTGTAAATGGATTTTATTTGGAAATTTCATAGGTCTAATTTACAATTCTTGGTATTTTGGAAAATAGCTTTCAAAGTGACATGATGTGTAGGCCTGGTTAGCAATTTTGTATGACTTGATGTGTGATGGGTACCTCTATGGTGGAACTTTCTAGGAGATGGTCATCACATAGGCTGTGTTGGCATTTGGGATAGGAAAACATAGTGAATTGTGGGTTATTGGTTTATGCCATGTGTGTGAGGACCTCCTAATTCACCGTGTACTCTTATAATGTGATACTTGGGAATTATATAGAGGTTCTAGTGATGGTTTCTTATCGACCCTAATTATATGGGTTGGTAAACCCTGGACTTGTGGTTAGGTTAGGTGGGATGTGCCACTAGTGAGGATAGTTAGGGTTTCTAGTTGGTTATTTACTAAGGATATGCACGATACACTGATAGCTAAGTTAGAACTGACTATGTTCAGGGATTGCTACTAGATATGTTTAGAAAATTCCCATGATTACATATTTATTTTTGGTTTCTTTCTACGATAATTTTATTGTTTTGACCTACTCATTCTTTCCTACCTATTCCATTTCCTTTATTTCCAGCATATCCCCTTTTTGTTATCTAGTGTGGGTTTTTATTTGGAATTGGGTTTTATGAGATGGGTTTTGAAATGGAAAGATATTTTAAAAAGGAAAGTTTTGTGTATTGTTTCTAAAGGTGGATTTTTTTGGAAATATGTATTTTAATTTTGAAATGATAAAACCAATTTTATAAATTTATTTTAAAATAGTATTTATAGACTATCTTGGGAAAGGGGATGAATGGATTCTATGGTGATTACCTATTGAACCGTTTATGCTCACACCCTACTTGTGCCACTCGACACCGATATACTTGAGCTGTTTTGCAGGTTCAGGTTTCTGGTTCAGGTTTTACCTTTGGATCCAGTTGGTATTGTAGTTGGTGGTGAATCAAAGGTCACATGGAGATCTAGTTAGGTTCCAGTTGGTTTTATTTTTTTTATTTTATGTTATGTTCTTTATCTTCTGTATCTAGATCAGTTGTAAATTTGTTGATGCCAAATCTTTAGTGGTTTTTCTATGTGTTCTATTTTGATTATTTGATGCTAGTTGATTATTGGATTAAATCATTCCCATTTAGTTTATCTTTGATTCCCAACAATAGTCACCGACCCGGGAGGATCAGGAATGACTCTTGAGCCTTGTCTCAAATCAGGTTGGGTACCGGGTTGGATGGAATCCCAGCCTGCTTCGTGAAGAAATGGTATTAAAGAAACACTTTGTTATTTGGGGTGTTAGGTAGACTGGAGATAAGACTGCCAGATCTCAAGAGATAGGTATGGGAAGGAAATAATGAGCCCTTTCTCACTCTGAACCTTGAGTTTCCAGGGGCAATCTCAGATTTGAGACTTTTTTTGGTTTTTGGGTGTGTGGATGGGGAATGACAATGGAGGTGAACCAGTGATGTGCAGTGGGATCAAATGATGTAGTGACCCATGTGGAGTCTGAGTACATGTTTCGTGGTCCTCATAGTGGCTGGTTCTATCTTGGGGAATGGTTGACTAAACCATGTCACCTGGTTGTGAGTATTCACTATTTACCCATTCCAGGTGTTTGGTGTGTTTTGTTTTCTTGGTTTGATTTTGGTTGGTGTGGGTTGATTTTGAAATTGAAAAATGGTTTTTGGGAAAAGATGTTTTCAAAGGAAAAATTAATTTAGGTGTGGTTTTGTTTAAAAATGGGGCTTCAGTGTTTTAATTGAATATGGAAAATGGGTTTTGGTTTTGAAAAGTGACCATGGTGCAAAATGGTTTTGGATTTTTGGAATGGGAGCAGTGGATTTTGAAAGAAGATTTTGGTTTTGTTTGTGACATATGATTTGTGAGTTTATTCTAGGGTGTGTAATGTTTCTTTTGGGTTGATATTGTTTTTTTGTTTTTGTTTTATGTGATTTAGAGTATGCCACTCAGAAAAGTCCTAAGGGTCTCTAGTGAGTTTCCTCCATTTGTTGGCCCCACCTAGACTCCTAAAAGGATGGTGGAGTTGAGTTCTTTTTTAGCTGTTTCCTATTTTCCATGGTGATCGAGGGTTTTTAGGAGCTTTAGAGTGGATCGAGAAGGTTGAAGGTGTATTTAGTTCATTGGGAACTCCTGAACCTATGAGAGTGCATGTTATTTTGGGTTCATTTGGAGGTCTATATTTAAATCAGTAGAAGGTGATCACTCCATCATCGTTTCAAGTTTGGATTTTGTGGGAATTGTTTACAACCAACTTTATTCAATGGTTCATCCCTAAAGAGGTGAAGGTGATGAAATTGGAAGAGCTACTAGGTGTTTAACAAGGTTATCGGATGGTGAAGTCCTATATTAATTAGTTTAAGGAGTTGGTTTCATTTTATTTATAGGTAGCATCGAAGGATCAGTTGAAAACTCTTCTATTTTCATGGTTTCTTCATCTAAAGATCAAGCATAGAGTTCTTTCATCCGGTAAAGCTCTCTTTGGGAAATTAGTGGATGAGACATTTTTGGAAGATTTGGTTTCTAGGGTGAATTCAGTGGCAGTTTTCACTAATTAAGGTTCCCCATCTAGTGAGATGTGTATGCTCGAGAAATCTATTCCTAAGTAGTATTATTTTTTGGTTCCATTTTCTCACTCTATGGACCATTCTCTCATATTCTTCCAGTGTGTTAAGTTCATGAATTCAAATAGATCTTATTATAATACTCTAAAGGCATATAATTTTTATGGCTGTTAGGGTCACCTGGAGAAGTTATGCAACCATAGTTTCTATAAGAATAAGTCTCAGTTATAGGCTATCAACTTCTGATTGCAAGGTAGTAGATGCTTCAAACATCAGGGATCTAGCCACAGGCCTCAGAGTGAAGCTCTTCACGTAGTTAGGAATCATCAGAGGTTGTGGAGAACCTTTTCACCACTTTTTACTCCACTATTATAGTGGATACTTTTGAATTTTCTTTGTTTAGTTTTCACAACTATTGTAAGTTCATTCTTTCATTGTAAAATCTTGGTGGTGGTGTTTTTCTTGTGGCTTGGTGGTCTTGTTCTTGAGTAATTCCAGGGTTGTGATTTCAGTTGAATAATATTCATGGTTAGTCTATTGAATCATCTTTAGTTTTCAAATATGCCCATTTGGAGATATTTTTTATTGAGGAAATGAAGAATTGTGGTTTGGTTCATTATTGGTTTGAGTTCCTTCTGTGGGTTTTCCTTGTTGTCAGGTCTTTTAGTTTGGGTCAACAGTTCCCGGTGGTTGTGCAGGTAGGTTTCGTATAGTGGGGTGGTCCATAATGGATTTATTTATTGTGTTTTTCCCTAGATATAGTTGGGTGTGACTGGTGGAGTTGAAGGGTCACCCCTAGGTTCATGGTTTTTCTTAGCTTCATTCTGTCTTGAGTTTGAGTTTTTGGTTCTCATTTGACTAAGTGAATTTATAGGGGTATAATGTTTTTGTAGTGGGGAGAGTTATCATAAAACGACCATAGTTTTTCTTTTATATTGTTATTTTCTTGATTTTGGATCTTTTAGTTGAGTTTTGGTTCGAGTTCCCTATGGGATTTTTTGAGTTTTGGAGTTCTCGGGTGGTTTTTTGGACTGGTCACAGTTTGTGTGCACATTTTGAGGGAAAACATGTGGCTTGTCAAGGATAAGGATGTTTTTAGTAAATTTTATTATTTCATGGTTTTTTTGGAATGACTTGAGCACATTTTTGGTAAACCATGCGAGGCATAGGATAAACCATCCGACTCATGGTTGAAGTCAGGGTTAGGTACACAACTTACGCAAGATTAGGAGAAACCGTGTGGAAAGTATGTGAGAGGTTATATAATTTTTGACAGAAACATATAACATAGTTGAACCACTATTTTCCAAACCATGTTTCTAAACTATGCAAGGTTTCCTCCTCCTTCAGTAGGGTGTGAATGGTTGGCACACGATTTAGAAAACCGTGTAACCAAACCGTGCGACTTTCCTAGATCTTTGAAAAGTTGAGTTTCTAATTTTACCCTTATTAATTTTTAACCCCAATCATCTTACCTAACCTCTTTTTCAAACAAGTATCATGAAGGTATCTCCCATGATCCTCCCCATTGGTTCATCCTCCTCTCATGGTGATTATTCAAGGATCCTATGTGGGTTTACTTTGGATTTTTGGTTGATTCCCTCATGTTCTCTTATATCACTCTTAGTTCTTAATTTTATTTTGGTGGGTTCTCTCTTGGACAAACCCTAGAGGCTAGGGTTTATGTGTGGCTTGTGTTTCTCTGGTTCTAGGGTGTGCAGATTATTCCTTGGGCTGTGATCTTCCTTCTCTAGGTGTTTCATCACATCCACATGTTGTTGAGGTAGGATTTTCCATTATTTTCCATTCCCACACATTCCAATGATGATTGAGATTTCCTAATTGCTTCTTAAATGTGAATTCCTTTATTGTGGTGTGATAGTGTAATTTTTTTTGGAATTTCAATGGTTTCAATCTGGTGAAAATGATTTTTAAAGTATTTCCATCATTATGCCTATGTGTATATGTATATGAAGTGTTTGATAAAATTACTAGTGGTCTATCAAATGTATTTTTAATGTTTCAAAAGATGTACAATGTAATATGGGTTTTGATTAAATTTAAATGTTTTTTGGAATTGTGAAATTGATCTTGGTGTGTAGTTTTTAGTGTTTAAAATGGTTTAAAGCTTGTGTGTAAGTACTTTGATGTATGCTCCTAGTGATTCTTAAATTGAAACCTTTGGTGTTCTTATGGATTACCAAAGGTGTTCCATTATATATTGTCATATCCATATGTGCATGAGGTGCACATATGGATAGGCACAAAAATGATAATTACTTTAATGATAAAGTCTACCTCGAACCCATATTTTCAAAAAAACCCCCTATTTCTTCCTCTCTTCCTTGGGCCCTTCCTTTAAAATGGTTCTTCTAAAACCCCAATGGTGTCTAAATGGATATTTTTTTTCAAAATTATTTTAAATGTGGTTCCCCAAATGTGTCTCCTAAATCTTGTCCATTTGGAATCTTGAAGTGTGGTTTGGTTTCTAAATGAGATAAAGGCCTATTTGGAACCATTTGAGCACATTTTATGTTTTTTGAAGAAGTTTTGGAAATGGTTTATAAACGGTCTACAAATGGATTTTATTTGGAAATTTCAATGGCCCAATTGGTACTTTTTGGTATTTTAGAAGATAGTTTTCAATGTAAAATGATATATAGGCTCAGTTAATACTTCTATATGACTTGATGTGTGATGGGCACCTCTACGGTGGACCTTCCGAGGAGAGGGTGATCACATAGGTGGTGTTAGTGTTCGGGCTAGGAAAGAACAATGGATTTTGGGTTATTGGTTTATTACATGTGTGTGAGGGCCTCCTCATTCACCATGTACTAATATCATGGGATTTCTGGGTGTTATCTGAAGGATTGAGTAATGATTGCTTATAGACCTTGATTAGATGTGTTGGTACCCCCTAGATTTGCTGTGAAGTCAGGTAGGACATGCCACTAGTAAGGCTAGTTTAGATTAGCCAGTTGGTTATTGACAATGGAGCTACACCATATGCCGAAAAGTGAGTCGAAACCAAGTACATAAAAGGATTGATTCTAGTGATGTTTATAAAATGTCCATGATTACATATGTATTTTATATTTCTTCCTACTACACTTTGTTTAGCCCTTATAGTTCTTACATGCCTATTCTATTTCCTTTATTTTCAGCATAACCCCTTTTTATTATCTAGTGTGGGTTCTTATATAGAATTGGGTTTTGTGAGCTGGGTTTTGAAATGGAAAGATGTTTTAAAAAGGAAAGTTGTGTGTGTTGTTTCTAAAGGTGGATTTTTTCTAGAAAGATGTGTTTGAATTTTCAAATGATAAATCTAATTTTCTAAATTTATTTAAAACTAGTGTTTATGGACTATCTCAAGAAAGAAAATGTATGGATTCAATAGTGATTACCTAATGATTTTTTATACTCACACCCTACTTGTGCCACTCAACATCGGTAGACCCGAGTTATTTTGATGGTTCAGGTTTTGAGTTTGGGTTTAAACTTTGGAGTAGGTTGGTGTTGTGGTTGGTGGTGAATTGGAGGTTACATGGAGATCTATTTGGTTTCTGGTTAGTTTTAGTTTTGTTTTTAGTTTTAGTTCTATCCTTCTTCTATTGCATCTGGATCAATTGTAAACTTATTGATTATTAGTCTTTAGTGGTTTTGCTACGTGTTTTTTTTGATTATTTGATCCTTGTTGTTTATTGGGTGAAATCATTCCCACTTGGTTTATCTTTGATGCCTAGTGCTAGTCATCAGCCTAATAGGATCAAGAATACCTCGCAGTCCTTGTGCACAAGGTGTGTATATGGATAGGTAGACAAATGATAACAGCTTCAATGAGAATGTCCACATTGAACCCAAATTTTCAAGAAAAAAATTCCCTCTTACTTCCTCTCTTCCTTAGACCCTTCCTTTCAAATGGTTATTCTAAAAATATAATGGTTTTTAAATGGATATTTGGTTTCAAAATGAATTTAAATTTGGTTTCTCAAATGAGTTTCATAAATCTTGACCGTTTGGAATCTTGAAGCGTGGTTTGGATTCTAAATGATATTAAGGCCCATTTGGAACCCTTCGATCACATTGAATGTTTTTGACTAAGCTTTTAAAATAGTTTATAAATGTTTTAAAAATGGATTTTATTTGGAAATTTCATTGACCCGATTGGTACATTGTGGTTTTTTGGAATATAGTTTTCAAAGTGACATGATGTGTAGTCCCGTTTAGTACTTGTGTATGAATTGATGTGTGATGGGAACCTCTATGGTGGACCTTATGAGGAGGGGGTAATTTCATAGGTGGTGTTAGTGTTTGGGATAGGAAATTATAGTGGATTGTGGTTTATTGGTTTATTCCATGTGTGTGAGGATCTCATCATTCACCATGTACTATTATCATGGGATTTTTGGGTGTTATCTGTAGGTTCAATTGATAATTTCTTATCGATCCCAATTAGATGGGTTGGTACCCCCTGGATTTGTTGTGAGGCTAGGTGGGACATTCCACTGGTGAGGCTAGTTTAGGGTAACCAGTTGGTTATTGAATATGGAGTTGCATCATATGCTGATAAGTGAGTCCAAATCAAGTACATCTATGGATTAATTCAAGTGATGTTTAGGAAATTTACATGATTACATATTTATTTTCTGTTTCTTCCTACAACACTTTGATTGTTTAACCCTACTAGTTCTTGCAAGCCTATTCTGTTTCATTTTTTTAGAATAACCCCTTTTTATTATCTAGTATGGGTTCTTATTTGGAATTGGGTTTTGTGAACAGGGTTTTGAAATAGAAATTTGTTTTAAAAAGGAAATTTTTGTGTGTTGTTTCTAAAGGTGGATTTTTCTAGAAAGATGTGTTTGAATTTTGAAATGATAAAACCTATTTTCTAAATGTATTTCAAACTGGTATTTATGAAATCTACTAAGAAAGAAAATTCATGGATTCTATAGTGATTACATTCTGATTTTTTATCCTCAAACTCTACTTGTTCCACTCAGCATCGACAGACCCGAGCTATTTTGAAGCTTCAGGTTTTTGGTTTGGGATTTATCTTTAGAGTAGGTTGGTCTTGTGGTTAGTGGTGACTCGAAGGTCACATGGATATCCAGTTGGGTTTTGGTTAGTTTTAGTTTTTTGTGTTTCACTTATATTATTCTTATATTATATCTGGATCAATTGTAAATTTATTGATGATCAGACTTTAGTGGTCTTACTGCGTATTCTATTTTGATTATTTGATCCTGGTTGTTTATTGGGAGAAATAATTCCCACTTGGTTTATCTTTGATTCCCGATGATAGTATCCATACTAGGAGGATCGAGAATTCCTCTTAGGCCTTGTGCATGAGATTTACATATGGATAGGAACACAAATGATAATTGATTCAATGATAATGTCCAACTTGAACCTATATTTTCAAAAAAATCCCTCTTTATTCCTCTATTCCTTGGCGCCTTCCTTTCAAATGGTTCTTATAAAACCCCAATGGTGTCTAAATAGCTCTTTGGAATCAAAATGATTTTAAATTTGGGTTCTCAAATGTGTTACCTAAATCTTGACCATTTTAAATCTTGATGTGTAGTTTGGTTTCTAAATGAGATAAAGGCCCGTTTGGCACCGTTCGAGCATGTTGTATTTTTTTGACTACATTTTGGAAATGATTTATAAATAGTTTACAAATGGATTTGATTTTTATATTTCATTGGCCTGATTGGTACTTTTTGGTATTTTGGAATATAGTTTCCAATGTGACATGATGTGTAGGCCCAATTAGTACTTGTGTATGACTTGATGTGTGATGGGAACCTCTATGGTGGACCTTCTGTGGAGAGGGTGATCACATAGGTGGTGTCTGTGTTTGATATAGAACATCATAGTGGATTGTGGGTTATTGGTTTATACCATGTGTGTGATGACCTCCTCATTCACCATCTACTGTTATCATGGTATTTCTAGGTGTTATATAGAGGTTCGAGTGATTATTTCTTATCAACCCCAATTAGATTGGCTGGTACCCTTGGATTTGTTGTGGGGCTAGGTGGGACATGCCACTGGTGAAGCTAGTTTTGGGTAGACAATTAGTTATTGACTATGGAGCTACACAATACACCGAAAAGTGAGTCCAAACTGAGTATATCCAAGTATTTATTCTAGTGATGTTTAGGAAATGTCCATCATTACATATGTATTTTCTATTTCTTCCTACTGCACTTTGATTTTATATCCCTGCTAGTTCTTACATTCCTGTTTTGTTTACTTTATTTTTAGTATAACCCATTTTTATTATCTAGTGTGGGTTTTTATTTGGAATTGGGGTTTTTTGAGATGGTTTTTGAAATGGAAAGCTATTTTAAAAAGGAAATTTGTGTGTGTTGATTTTAAAGGTTTATTTTTCTGAAAATATGTGTTTGAATTTTGAAATGATAAAACCTATTTTTAAATGTATTTCAAACTAGTGTTTATGGACTATCTCAAGAATGAAAATTCATGGATTATATGGTGATTACCTATTGATTTTTTATCCTCACACCCTACATGTGCCACTCGACATCGGTAGAACCAAGCTATTTTGAAGATTCGGTTTTCTGGTTTGGGTTTTACTTTGGAGTAGGTTAGTCTTGTGGTTGGTGGTGACTCAAAGGTTACATGGAGATCTAGTCAGGTTCTAGTTCATTTTTGTTTTGTTTTTTGTTTCAGTTTTATTCTTCTATATTGTATCAGGATCAATTGTAAATTTATTAATGATAAGTCTTTAGTGGTTTTTCTGCATGATCTATTTTGATTATTTGATCCTAGTAGTTTATTGGGTGAAATAATTCCCACATGGTCTATCTTTAATGACGGGTGCTAGTAACCTACCTAGGGGGATTGGGAATGCCTCTTAGGCATTGTCTCAGACTAGGTCAGGCATTGGGTCTAATGGAAACCCAACCTCATTTGTGATAGTATACAATTTTTACATATGGTGTTTACTTTGAAATATATTTGATTAACTGGGGAAATATTGATATATACATATCCTTTAATCAATATGTATACTTTATGATAAGTCACATTATTTATGAATTAAATCGATTATTCAATATATGAGGAATGCCTTGGAGATGAATGACATGGGTTGGGGACCATTTATTGAAATCCCATTGATGCATCAGTAGTCTCATGAGGTGAATCAGTTGTCCAAATCAGATGGGGTTTTACCTAGTATGTTTTAAACTATCTTTTGAAAGGCCTTGATTGTAAATGTATCAGGCATCTGAGAAACATGAAGTCTGATAATTAATCATTACCTTCATTTTGAATCCAGTTATTATTATCCACGATATTTTCACAATGATATTTTATCTGTATTCATTTCATTCTCAGTTTATTGATCAAATGATATGTGTTTTTAATTATTTACCTTTCCATATTGATTATGCCTTATCCGATTTTTTAAGTGGCATGTGTGTTTAGTTATTTACCTTGCCATATTTATTATAATAATTGATTCATGATAGCTTCTGATGTACTTAACCCTTATGGATTATTTGAGTTCACCATTATTTTGTTTCCTTTCCCCAAGTTATGAAGATAAATCCTTTGAATGAGTTTCAAGGATTCTGAGCATTTTATTTTTTTATGATTTATTTTTTATTCCAGATGAAAAATTGTAAATGCATGTATCTAGTTCTCCAAAACTACTAAAATATTCATTCATTCAGGATGTGATTCCTTATATCTATGCTAATGTAATAAATTAAGGCACTGAATCTAGGATATTAGATTTAGGGTCATTACACTTTGACCCCCCTTCATGCATATAGGAAAAAATATAAAATAAATCTCATGTTTAGTCAATCCCCTAAGAGGTAATGAATTCAATTTTGTAATTAATTATATAATTAAAATATAGGATTCCTCCTTGGTAACACCATTGAAATATGGTAGCAAGTCCACTTAGTGGTGCTTAAGTTCATATTCCTCTTCTCTTGGTGATAACCACATATTTTAATGACCCCCTCACTTGAGGTATCTCTAAGTAATTCAATATACTAGAGTTGGTTATCTAAAACCAACTGAATTTGTACTTTTAATTACAAGCATATTAATAAATATTATGTCACATAATCATTGTTTTTAGGACCTTAGAGTATTTGTTGTGTGGAAGGGTTATAATAGTTCCCCACTATTATGAGAAGCTAGATATGCTATGGAATTATTCTTAAAAGCATGTAATATGGTCTAGATAATATCTATATAATGGGGAATATATAATGTTTGGATATTATGTGTTGTGATCTTATAATATATTGAGAATTATTCTCATAAAGTTGGAACTTAGTGATCACCAATAAAGGGAGGTCATGAGGGAACATTCACCAAAAGTAATTTCATATGTTTATATTTCATTGGATATTACTATATGTGAATGTGTTTATTAGTCCTTATACATGAAATTATTATTAATCTATATTATTAATCATATAATTCAATGTATGTATGAAATATAAGACGACATATTCTCACGATGAGGTAACATATATTGGGTGCATCATAAGTGACATGACATTAATTAAATAATTAAAGAAGAAAATTTTCCATTCCATAATAATGGAAGAAGATATCTTTAGACATTTTAAAGAAATAAAACTATTTGGTTAAATGCATAGATGTGGTAGTTTATAGAAGAGTCCATTTCAAAAAGTCAAATAAATATATATCAAGCATATATGGTGATGACACTAGTATTCATCTTTTCTTGATGACATATTGATATAAAAAGGAATTATATTACACAATAGAGTTCATAGTAAGGTTGTTAACATTGCGAAATTAAATTCTTTCTATATGAGTGCCTAAATATAACACTCGAAAATTTTGTTAAATATTTTTTTCAAATAAATTTAATCTTTTCAATATTTTTCATTACATGAAACACCTAGTTTAGCTTTCATTACACATAACAATGTGTTTAGATTTCATTACACCCAACATTCATTTTAAATGAAACATGACATACTATTAAAATAATATTATTTAAAATGATATTTATCTCACAACCATTAGAATGGAAGTTATGAATATGATTAACTAAATTATGAAAATATATGGTTTACATATGTATAAAAGATTAACTATTTTTCAACCAATTATTTATAATGAAAATAAAAACTATTTGAAAATAAAGGAAATATTTTTCTGAAAAAACTATTTTAATGAAAAAAACGATTTTCACCTCAATAGAATAAACAAACTGTTGGTTTGAGTGAGTAACTCAAGATGGGGGGTGAATTGGGTTCCCAATAAAAATTTATATTAAAACACTTTAAAACAAAGCTTCATTCCTTCTAAAAACTTTTATCTTTGAAAAATCCATGCCTTTTCCATATTTTTAGGAGGCATTCATGGAAATCCAACTTCCGTGATGATTGAGACATAATCCAAATTTTGGACCCCAAAAATTTGGCAAACACTTGGAAATGGTGCCACCTTATATACACAATTTCCTATAATACTTCCAGGGTGTCCATTTTACCTATCTCTTATCTACTTAAATATATCCTTTGTAAATTTTTATAGATATGAATTTATTTGGTAATCATCATTGGAAATTTTCCAATAATATGAGTGAATTATACCATACTTTTAAATATTTTTATAATATATGAACTATTTCAGGAGGTTTTTAGGTTTAGATGTCTTATCAATAGTACAAGTGGGTAAATTTTCAAAGTGGAAGATGAAAAGTTAGTTTTAGAATAAAACAACCTTTCTTTGAGATCCCAATCAAGGTCATTAAAATGTAATTGCTGTGTTAGGAAGAAAATGCACTATTTATATAAGATGAAATTGTTCTGGATACCTAAAGGGGTTTGTGAAACTTCATATAGAGTCCAATTTAGGTATCAATGTTGTAGAATTCAAATATTAGATATTTAAGGGTTTATGATAAAAAAGGATATTTTAAAAATATTTCAATTATACTAAAGTTCAAAATCAAGGTAAGGATTGATGGATCTTGTAGTTTTCATTTAAATGATGAATTAAAGGGTTTATAAATCATGGTGTTGAAGAATAAGGAATATATCAAGCGTATATAGTTTTAAATAAATGATGTTTATTTTCATGCTATTTATCTTATATGATAAGAGAAGTTTTTTTGTAAACAATGAGTTATTATGAACAATATGAGATGATAGTTTTAATACACATGGTTTATGATTCATCAAACTCTATAACATTTTTGAGAAGAAGATAAGGATAAAAAAATTATCTATAATAAAGGTTTTTATCTAAGATACTTTCTAAAATATGAGGGAGAGAGTTCATACCACCCAACTAAGGCATATTTTAATGAATAAAATTTTATTTTCAGAATAAATCTATAAACACCTAGAATACTATATAAGATCTGGTTGTAAAGTAGTTTATTTTTTAAATATCCCCACTAAAATAAATAAGTATTATTTTCTAAAATAGTAGAGATTTTGTATCATAGAATGATATTATGAAGAGAAAATAGTTTCTAAGAAACAAGTGGGAGTATATTTAGACTTGAATAAGTTCAAGTGAAACAAATGAAAGGCTAAAAAATTATAATTCAAAGTGATTGTAACTTATATCCTAAAAGATTTTATGGTATATTGGTAAAGATAAATATAAATAGTTACATTTAGTTTCTATAGAGAAGTGAATATTAATAAATATCCTAAAATCTTTTAGGATGTCTTGGTAAATGAAAAAAGTAAAGAGTTATATATTTTTACCAAAATGATATCAAGAAAGAAATTTTGATGGAAAAGATTAAAATAATAATGATGATGATGAGAATATAAAGATTTTTAAGTAGATTACAGAAGTTATTAACTTCATAACATTAGATATTTTGAAGTAAAGTATATTTAATACTTGTTCAAATAGTTGAACATTAGGAATATGATTCCTAAATCTTGTTATTATTCAAATTGTATTTCTTCATTGATATTTCTCACTAAAATATTTTAATGGGAGGGTTTTATAAGATGGTCACATAGATATGTGGAAAATATTACCTAGATATTTATTGAATTTAACAAAAAACCATAAAAGTGTAGCAAACATAAGGCCAATATGGTGTTTTATCATATGGGATATGATGAGACAAGCACTTATGTGTGGTTTTATCAGTATCATTAAAAGAGATTGAGAATATAAAATGAATTCCATTATACAAAATTCAGTCTCCACTTTATCATTCTTTCATGATGGTTTCATATACTCATAAAGTGAAATGATAATTAACCAATCAATGTATGGATTTGAGTAATCCCAAGTGATGTTCATCATGTATCATTATAGTTTGTGAAGAAATTTTAAGGTTATCTTGGGTATTATTTCATATAGAGATATATAATATACTCATGAGGCATAAAATGAGTTTTTTGTGCTAAATAGACCATCAAGTATACCACAAAGTGTCATACATTATGTATTTGGTATATTAAAGTTGTGTGTTTCATATTTTTATTTCCTTATACTAGAGATTAGACATGATAACTATCATGAGAAACTTCATACATTGATACCTTTATTATACCATCCTTAAGGCTGAGCTAATTAGGAGTTGGTTGGGTATATTTTTTTTTTCATTTCATTGGTTGATTTTAATCAAGATTGTATTTTTCATCTTGCATGATGAGTACAACATTTAAGTCCTTGATTAAGATAGACTAAATTAGTGTATGTTCATACCTAGATATGGCATGTGATGTGATTTTCTATTATATATGGGAAATTTCATGTTCTTATCCATAAGAATGCATGACATGTGAAGTATTCATCAATTTGGTCTGTTTATACTCAGAGAATCAAGAATGTATGAGTAACCATATAGGATTGACATACTATATGTCCCATGGTTACGTGATATCATAAATAAAAGGATAATATGAAAATTAAGGCTTCTATAAGATACAAATGTTAGATAAAAGTATAGAGATACATGTGTTTGTTGGACATCATGTCAAGTACCTTTGTAGCTTGAGTAGCATTGATGATTTTCTAGAGGTCTCTCTTTGCAAGAATTTATGAATTTATGAATTCATATTCATTTAAAAAAAAAAAATTCCCATGAGGTCAAACTTTATTGTTTTCTAAATATGGATTGAGTTTTATGAAATGAATGAAGATTCTATAAAAATGTTTTAGATTTTATCTTAAAGAATTTTTGGAAGGATATTCAAGGTTGATGTATGTATCACCCCCAGTTTCATGTAAGTGACCCTTACTTTATGATTTTTAAGTGTGTAAGGTGTTTCAGTGAAGTTTTGGAGGGTTTGGAATAATTTTGGTATGTTTTTGGGGCTTTTATAAAGGATAAAAGTTGGTTAACATTTAGTAAAAACTATGTATCTCCTATAAGAAACCATGAAAGTTGAAACAAGGGCTTTTAGGTAGGTACATAGGTAGAGCACACAGTTTGGAAAAACCATTAAGCCACCCAGTAGAAATCATGAAAAGTGGTACAATGATCTTTTTGATGGTTTTTATAACTGTTTAGGCTAACCATGTGAGGTCCTCATTGAGGCAGAGGCTATAACACGATTAGAGCACAATTTTCTTGACCATGTGACTAATTGTGTACAGTTTAAAAGTGAGATCCTAAAATTGTGAATCTCACTAGTTTTCGCCTTTTAGCCTCTCTTTTTTCATTATTTTCATCCCTAACCCAATATTTCTCCCTCCCAAAGGCTGTGGAACCTCTCCCTATTGAATTTGACGGGATCTGGAAGCATTTAGTGGTGCGTTGAAGCCTAATTCCCTTGTTAAGTCTTCTTTTTGTGGTGGTTTTTGGTGGGTTTTTCTTAGATATAATATACTCTCTCTCCCTCTCTCAGTTTCTTATATCTAGTATGCTATGGATAGATATAAGGTATTTTATGCCAATAATGGTTATATTTGTCCTTGTTTTTGATAGGTGAAGAGATCTAAAGTGAGTTTTGAGACATTTTACTCGGTTTTGTTGGCGTTTTAGTGTCGTTATTTGCTTTCTCTATAAGTCCCAAGGTAGATGGATTCACTCTTGAATCCTATTCCTATTAATAGAAGTCTTGATTTAAAATTGGTCATTTTTCTTGATTTTTTTCGTGAAATTGTTGTTCAATTGATTTAGGGAAACATTCTTTGGTGACAGTTTATGAAATTGTGCAAATTGGGTGATTTTGGAAAAAGTGGATTTGGTAACTTTATTTAGAAATGATGATTTTAAAATGGTTATTTGATTTTGATGCATGGAAAAATGTTTAAAAAAATTATTTTATTGAAATGGTTTGACAAAGATTTATTGACATGTGGTTGGATTAAATGGTTAAGTATGTGTGGAATGAGATAGATATTGGTCGTGAGGTGACACCATCAAAGGGATGGGTTATGGGCGTGAAGTTCCACCATCAAAGGAAACACCAAGATTGATTGTGTGGGTGTGTGTGGATATACAATTTATTGGGTTATGCTAACATGGAAATTGAGAAAAAGGATAAATGACTTGTTTGGGTGCTTTCCTTGGAACTTGGTGTTGTTTTGAGAAAACTGTTTTACTTTGGAAATTATTTTAGAAATCGCTTCCAATTATTTTATATAATTTTTTTATATAAATTTACTAATGTGTTCTATACTAGTGGGATGAGTAGAGAAATAATTTGGGGAAAGACTACTGAGTTTCATTACTCACCCCTGCATTGAAACTTTGGTGCTTTTGTAGATATTTTTTATTAGGACACAGGTAAAGGTAAAGAATCACAATTATTTAGTGGTGATTCATGATACTTGGGTTGTTTTGTGGAGTTAGAGTAGGGAGCATGTTTGGAGCTATGGAGTTACGTATTTGGAGTCTTGATTTTTGTTAGTTTTTTCTTCTGATACGTACTTTGACATTGATAGTCGTTCGCTGTGGTACCTTGTTGTAATTGGTTTTGATATCAGTGGTATTACTTGATTTTTTTCATTGTTATCATGAATCATGTAGTGTTCTTTTGTTACGACATGTTTGGTTGGGTTGTATTAATTTATTTAAGGAAAAATTCCCCCCCACTTGTATTGAATCCCTTGGATTTATTGCCAGCCTCTCGCGCCTTGGGGTTGTCACTTAAGGATAAGTAATTTTCATTCTCCTTATCAAGACAATTAGGAGGGGTGGGATCTTACAATTTGTATTAGTCATGGTCCATCCAAATATCTTTGTGGAATAAGTGGTATCATCTTGTTTGGTCATTGACTTGTAAGTGATATTACTCTTGGTCAGTCTCTGACTAAGTTATCTTTTCTTGGCTTCAGAGTTGAAATTCATCCTGGTATATTACTTATGTTAGGTTGGTGGAAAGGAGTAGGATCATCAGAACTTGAAATGTATAACATTAAAATACATATCAATCCTTTTTATGCTAAACTTCAAGTTATGAGGGAGTTGGGTAGATAAGTGTTTTTGAGACACTAATAGGAATTGTAATTACATTGTCATGGGTTTAGCCAAGGTTATGATCCTAACACGAATTGTATAAATGAATTCCAACTAGGAGTGCTAATTTCATTTTGAGTAATGATTTATAAGTTGGTGAAAAAGTGTTTATTTTTGAAAATTGTTAAAATTTTCAAATGTGCAATTTTGAAAAGGCAGGAATTGTGGTATTTTGAAAATGGTTTTATTTTCAAAAGAACGTTGAAAATTTTCAAAAATGGTTGAACATGAAAAGGTTGAATTTTGGAAAGAAATGATATGATAGTATGATGCGGTAAAATTTGATATTGTTAAGCCTTCAGTTTCCAGAGAGTGAGACTTATGGAGTTTGTTGTGTTCTAGAAAAAGGCACCTGGTAGGGCATTGTAGAAACCAACTAGAGGAAGTTGATGAGAATGTGGTTGCACCTGATACACAGGTGAAACAACAGCTAGTTTAGAGTATAGTATAATATTTTCAAGCTATGGATATAGGGAATAGAAGGGATGAACCATGTTAAGTGGATCATTCTATTAAATCCTAGAAGCAGAATCCACCCACCTTTCATGGTGATTTAGAATAAGAGAAGGTAGTAGTGTGGCTGAATTGGATGAATCGTACCATCGATTTTCTTAGCACTCCAGTATATTTGAAAGTCTATATGGTGATTTATATGTTGGAGGCTCTTGTATTCCAGTGATTGGATTTTTCATTTCAGGATAAATTAGACCAAGGCCTTGCATGAAGAGATTTTGAAGAATTTTTCAACAAACAATTCTATCCTCATACGTTCAGAATTTCAAGAATGACAAACTTATTTAGTTTGAAGCAAGAGACCCTCACAATAATAGAGTATGTGAATAAATTCATAAATTTAGTCTGCTTTTCACCTAAAGTTTCTTCTAGTGCGTCCTTGAATGAACGCATATTTGAATCAGGTTTGAGGTAGGAACTCTAATGCTAGGAGAAAATGGATTAGGGAAACCTATTTACAAGGTGGGATTATTTCTTAGAATCAGACAACTGGATCGATAAATCTTTTTCATCCAAGACCCAAGTGCAAGTTAGGAGTTTCTAATGTGGTTATTTGGACCACTTGAAGCGATAGTGTTTGATATAACCTAGATAATTCCTCAATTGCAACCAAATGGGGGAATCATCAGTGCTATTGTTGTAGTTCTCCATGGTCAAGTGTTCAGGACACTTCTCAGGTGTCATGGGCATTGTATGCTTTAATGGGATGAGGGAAACATAATACCTCTCATCAGTAGAATAGAGCTATCCACAATGATTCCAGGAATACCATGACTCCTTAATAAGGTAAATCTAAATAGGGAAATAAGAAACAAAGTGTAACAAATAATAAATTACATGGAGCTGAGCAGGTTATTGTGGATGATCAATATGGACTATCGATGGTGAGAGGTATGATTATTTTGAATCCTACCCTTATGCAAGATTTTTTTGATATGGGTGATTTCCATTACTTTATTTATTATCATTCTATTGATTTTATTTGTTTAAAAGTTGATATGATTCCTTCTGTGTTAAAAATACAAACTCCTCTGTGCCAAATAGAATGTCAATCCTTTATATGTATATCATGTTCTATAACTATTGATGGAGTTGAGTTGATTTGGGATTTCCCTATTCTTGATTTGGATGTCTATGATATAATCCTGGGTATGGATTGGCTGACACCGTTCATGGATCACATTGACTGTTATACTTGATGGTTTAATTTTATGACTGATGATAGAATCAAGTATCTATTTATAGGAGACTAGAATGTAAAGGCAGGTGTAAAAATCTTATTGGAACTAGTAGTTGGAATGATCTTGTACTAATTGGAAGAATTGAATTTGGCATCAATGGAAGAGATTGAGGATATCCGTTTTCTAATGGTCTTTGATCAGTATCTCAATGCCTTTCTCTAGAATTTATTTGGGTTTCCACCCACAAGAGAAGTTGAGTTTATGATTGATCTCATTCTGGGGAATAATCATATCTCCCTTCTGTCTTATTAGATGGAAACAAAATAATTAAAAGAACTAAAATTGTATTTGGAGGAGTTGGAAAGTAAATGTTTCATTTAGCCTAGGATATCCCTGTGGGCAACACCAGTCTTGTTTGTCAAAAAGGTGTATGAAACTCTTCAGTTGTGTGTGGATTATTATAAGCTTAACCAAGTTATGATAAATAATCGGGATCAACTTCCATGCATTTATGATATATTTGATAAATTGAGAGGAGCTCAGTGGTTCTCAAAAATTGACTTGCAATCAGGATATCACCAATTGTGGGTTCAAAAGGAGGATATTCAAATGATATATTTTAGAAGTATATATGACCATTATGAATATTTGGTAATGCCTTTCAGTTTTATGAATACACTAGAGGTATTTATGGAATTTATGAATCAGATATTTTAAAGATATCTAGATTCTTTTTTGGTGGTGTTTGTAGATGACATATTGATGTATTCAAGGACGAGGCCTGGGCATGAGAAAAACTTGTATTCAGTGTTGGGAATATTGAGGGATCATCGGTTGTATGAAAAAATATCAAATTTTGATTTTTGGATACAGGATGTACGTTTCCTTGGCCATTTAATCACTGAAATAGGTATTTTTGTGGATCCAGAATTGATAGAAGCTGTTATCTCTTGAAAACTATCAAGGAATGTCTTCAAGATACGTAGTTTCCTTGGTCTAGCTGGTTATTACCATTTTTTGTTCATGATTTATCATGACTGGCCTTACACATGAAAAATTTGACAAGGAATAATGTTCCATTACAATGGATCAAAGAATGTCAAAAGCCTTTTCAAGAGCTTAATGTTCACCTTACATCAACACCAATATTGATTTTTTAGGAATTCAAAAAAGGGTAGATGGTGTATTATGACACTCCAAGATCAGGGTTGGGGTGTGATCTCATGTAGAGAGATAATGTTGTTTCTTATGGCTCAAGGTGGTTACAATTTCATGAGAAGAACTACCCAAAACATAATTTGGAGTCAGCTTCCATAGTTTATTCTTTAAATACATGGAGTCATTACCTATTTGGTGAGAAATTTATAGTGTTTACGGATCATAAGAGCTTAAAATATATTTTACCATAATGGGAATTGAATCTGAAGAAATGAAAATAGATGAAGTATCATCAAATTTTTGACTTTGACTTGATGTATACACAGGGTAAAGGTAATTTGGTGAAAGATTCATTAAGTATAAAGTCACATGCTCAATTGGGAAAATAATCTTCAAAAGGTTGGCAGTTGATGTCTATCCCAACTGACATGCACTTATAATGTGAAGAATGAGGGGAAGTTGTAGCTTTATTTCTAGTTTTGTTTGTTCCTAATTTGGTGTAGATGGTTAAAGAGGCATATAAATCATTCATAATGTGTTCCTATGAGTAAAAAACTCAACGGTTGGGAGACCATTGAGGGATGTAATCTAGATGGGAGTTCATTATTATAGTTTAGAAATTAGATGGTCATACCTATGGTTTTCCATGAACAACTTCATTCTTACCACCATTCAAGATGGACTGTTCATCTAGGAATAAAGAAGATGTATAAGGAATTTAAAGCACAGTTTTGGTGGGTTGGTATGAAAAGAAAGGTGGATGAGATTTTTTTAGATTCTTAACTTTTCAGTAGGTTAAGGCATAACATCAGTGACCAGCATGTATGTTGCAGTATTTATCTATTCTTGTTTTAAAATGGGATCAGATAGCCTTGGATTTTGTAACATGTCTCCCAAGAATGGTTTAGAAAAACGATGCCATATGAGTGATAGTGGATCAACTCACAAAGTTAGAACATTTCATCCATATCCATTAATATCATATGGTGGAGGAATTGTCAAAAATCTATATCCAAGAAGTGGTAAAGAGGCATGGCATACTAGTTTCGATAGTATCAGACAGAAATTTGAGGTTTACGTCATGTTTCTAGAAATACTTATAGAATTACCTTGGGACTTAGTTGACTATGAGTATATTGTATCATCCTCAGATGGATGGACAATCTAAAAGAATAATACAACTGTTGGAAGACATGTTTTGGTCTTGTGTAATGGATTTTGGTGGCTCATGGGAGGAGCACATACTATTAGTGGAGTTCTCGTATAACAACAGTTATCAGACCTCAATACATATGGATCCTTTTGAATAATTGTATGGGCATACTTTTCATTCTCCACTTTGTTGGGTGGAAATTGATGATACTTCACTAGTTGGGATGATCCTTGTCCAAGAACAACAGAGAAGATTCATTTGATCAGGAAAAGGATGGAGACGACACCGAGTCATTAGAAATTGTACAGAGATCATCATAGACAACTGTTGTAATTCATAGTGAGTGATCATTTGTTCTTGAAAATATCTCCAAGGCCTGTACATCATCATTTTGAGAAGCATGTAATGTTATATCCTCAATACATTGGCACCTTTGTGATACTAAAAGGGTTTGTAAAGGTGGAGTATCGGTTGACATTGCCACTAAGGCCCTGTGCAGCACATAATGTGTTCCATGTATCTTAGTTGAAAAAGTATCAGTCTGATACTAACCATGTGATTCGATGGGATCATGTTAAGCTAGAGTCTAATGCTTTGTTGGTATATGTTCTGATATGGATTGTGGATAGTCAAGAGAAATTATTGCATGGGAATATAATTGATCTAGTGTAGGTTTTGTGGTAACATGTTCAAATTTTGGAAGAGACTTGGGAATGGGATAAGGAAATGGTCAAGCAATGGCCTAAAATCTTTCAAGGAAAAGTTGGTTTTGTACTTTCCAAGGATGTAAAGCCTAATGGCAGGGTGAATTTAGCACCCCCGGTTTCAAGTAAATAAATATTACTTTATGATTTTTAAGTATGTAAAGTGTTTGTGTGAAGTTTGGGAGGGTTTGAAATAATTTTGGTTTTTTTGGTCTTTTTCAGGATTTGTGCACAATTAGTGAAAATTGTGTAACTCCTATAGGAAACTGTGAAAGGTTAAACATGGTATTCTAGGTAGGTTCACGCTTTGGCCAAACCATGTGGTCACATAGTAGAAACCATAGAAAGTGGGACAATGAGATTTTACATAGTTGGTGTACAGTTTGACTAACGGTGTGGGCCAACCGTGCGAGGTCCTCCTTGAGGTAGAAGCCGGACATGGTTAGTGCAATGTTAGCCTCACCGTGCAACTAACCATGCATGATCTCAGATTGAGATCTGAAAATTGTGGATCTAACTCTTCACATTTCAGCATCTTTTTTCACTATTTTTGGCCCTAACTCAAGATTTCTCACTCCCAAAGGTTGTGGAATGTCTCCCCATAGAATTGGATGTGATCTATAGGTGTTTCTTAATGCTTGGAATCTTGATTCCATTGGTAATTCTTTTTTATGGTGGGGTTTTTGTGGTTTTTTCTTAGATCTACTTTCCTCTCTATTACTATCTCTCTCAGTTTCATAGATCTAGTTCATTGTGGATGCATATAAGGTGTTTCATGCCAATCACGGTTATATTTGGCCTTTTTTTTGATAGGGGAAGAGATCTAAGGAGGGTTTTTTAGATTCAACCTGGTTTCATTGGTATTTTAGTGTCGTTATTTGTTTTCACCATAAATCCTAAGGTAGGTGGATTCACTTTCAACTCCTCCTGCAAGAACTAGAAGTCTTGATTTAAAAATGATTGTTTTGATTGAAATTTATTTTTAAATTGTTATGAAATCAATTAAAGGAAACATAATTTGGTGATAGTTTATGGAATTATTCAAATTGGGTGTTTTTGAAAAAGTGGATTTGGAAACTTTATTTAAAAATGGTGATTTTAAAATGTTTATTTGGTTCTGATGCATGGAAAATGGTTTTCAATAAAAATATGGTTTTATTGAAATAGTTTTACAAAGATTCATTGGAATGTGGTTGGATTAAATAGTTAAGCATGTGTGGAATGGGATAGATATTGGTTGTGAATTACCACTATCAAAGGGATGAGATATGGATGTGAAGTTTCATTATCAAAGGTAACATTAAGATTGTGTGTGAGGGTGTGTGTGACTGTGAAATTGAATGAGTTATGACAACATGGAAATTGAGAAAAATGATAAATGGCTTGTTTCAGTGCTTTCTGTGGGACTTAGTGTTGTTTTGAGAAAACTAATTTACTTTGGAAATTTTTTTATAAACTATTTCCAATTGTTTTATATAAATTGTTTGCAAAAATTTGATAATGTGTTCTATTTTAGTGGCATGAGTTGGGAAGTCATTTGGAGAAATCCTAATGAGTTTCATTACTCACCCCTTCCTTGGTACTATGGTGCTTTTGCAGATGTTGTGTTTTGGGACATAGGTAAAGGTAAAGCATCATAATTCTTTAGTGGTGCTTCTTGATCCTTGGGCTATTTTGTGGAGTTGGACCAGGGATAATGTTTGGAGCTATGGAGTTATTTATTTGGAGTCTTCAGTTTTGTTAGTTTTTTCTTTCGCTGTGTACTTTGATATTGGTAGTCTTATACTATTTTACCTTATTTTAGTCGGTTTTGATATTAATGATATTATATGAGTTGTTATACATTGTTATCATGCATCATATAGTGGTAGTTTGTTATAGTATGTTTGGTTGGGTTGTTTTAATTTCTTATGAGGGAAATTGTTCCCCACTTATATTGAAGCCCTTGGCATTTATTTCCAGCCTTTGGCACCTAGGGATGTCACTTAAGGCCAAGTCATTTCCTTTCACTTTATAAAGCTAATGAGGAGGGTTAAGATGTTACAATGTCTAAATATTCTTTGGGAAGGATAGATATAGGCGCACCCTCACTTGGAGATTAAAAATTAAGCTCAAGGTGATAAAGAGATGATCAACCACTTCAAGATGTGAAAACATAATTATTTAAAATATACCATAGGATAGATCAATGATTTTTGGTTAAAAATATCTATAATAAATAATTTAAACGAGCATTTTAGAATCCTTTAGAGTTTGGAAATTTCAACACAAGATGATTTAATAATGGTTAAAAAATTAGGTCCACAAATGTTGGAAAGTAAAAATTTAGGGACCCGTACTTGATTAAATTTTTGAGATAGATTAGAAGAAAGATGATTTGATTTTGGACTTCCATATATATCATTTTTTAAATTACACTCCTATATAACATGAACATATTTATGGTAATACTTAAAAAAATTTATTTTGAGAAATACCTTTTACAGAAGAAGTATTTTTTGAAGAAGTTTCATTTTCTTTTGAAAATCCAAAACCATGATTTTTTTCTTTTAACGCATTAAGAACCAAATATCATATTAATATATTGTTCACCTTGATTTTATTTTTAAATAAATCTTTTGATATACTTGATTTTATTTTTGAAAACATCAATATTGGGTTGATTTGTTAATTTCAAAATTAAATCATCCTTTTCCTTTAAAAGTTAATATTTTTCATTTTAAAGAATATTTTTCTCATTAAGATCACATTTATATTTCTTTAAAATATTTTTTATATTTTTAAATAGGTTCTATATTTTTTTCAATTTCATTATGTGAAGAAGAGGATGAGTCAGAGGAGGAAGAGTAATGATGAGGAGAATGGTTAATAACCTCTTCACCTACCTTGATATGATCCATGATGAATTTAGGAGTTGAGTTTATTGTTTCATAAGTTGACATTGAATCTCTAATAGCTCTCCATATTGATACTTTTATATCTTTATTACCTTACTTATTGTATTTATAATTTTTTTTCAAGGTAAAACCTGGATTGATGTGGCCCTTTTTTTTCAACCAAATAATGCCACATGAGGAACATCAAATTGATCTTTCTTTTTAGATTTTTAGAATTATTTCTTATTTTTATTTATTTTTTATAGTTCTTTCAATATTATCATTAAGAGTTCAATTTCACTTTCATTGTTAGAATCACTTTAAGACTAATTATCATCAATGTTTTCCTTGAAAGAAATAGTACTTTTAGTTTCCTTGACATCATTAGACTCATTTTTGTCTTGTATCTTCATGGTTATCTCATATTTCATGAGAGAACCTATGAGTTCCTCAACCACCATATTTAAAAAAAATTATCTTCTTGGATTGTGGTGAATTTATGTGACCAGCTATTTGGTAAAACCCAAAAGATTTTCTTGACCAATTTTTTTGTGGAAAGAGAATCACTAATAGATTTTCAGTTATTATAAATACCAGTGAATCTAGTAAACATAACAATGTTAGAATCATTAATGTTTATATAGAAACTCTCAAAGTCTTGCCTATATATATCAATCCATATATATTTTTAATTATTTTTACCTTCATTCATAACTAATACTAATTTCCATATTTGGTGAGAATTTTCATATGAAGAAACTATGTTAAACTCATTAAAATCTAAACTACAATTTAATGTATTCATATATTTACCATCTAATTAAAATGTAGAAATATCATCAGGGGCCCATTTTTCTTCTTTATCAAATAAAAGAGTATAACCATGCATAACAATTTTATAAACAAGATATACAATAGATATAATAAAAGTAAAAATTCTATATTTCCCATAAGCATAATTATTAGTATAAAAAATAAAGCATGACCCAATGATTTTCCTTTGGGACCACCATGGGTGTTTGAAAAAACCATTTTAAAAAAGAGATCTTTATTTTAAAAATTATTGAAAGATTATGAAAATAAAAACATTGAAATAATTTTAAAATAAATCAATTTTAAAAAAATAAAATATTCTTTAATACTAAATGTTGGTCGAAGATAGGTAAAATGATAGGGGTGATCTTCCCTTTAAAAAATTAATATAAATCAATTTAATTTTAAAAAAATATTTATAAAATAATGAATAAATTAAAACAAAGAATCAAATTTGAAATCACAACAATATATTTAATATAATTAAATAAGGGGAAGAATAAAATGAAGATAAAATTTGAGAATAAATTGATTAATCATGTTATTTTATAGTTTAAAAAATTTGAATAAAAGAATAAAAAAAGTGATAAATAATTGAAAATGAGTAAACTATATGAGTCATGTTATTTGATAATGAAGTTAATTAATAGTACCTAAAGTTACCCTTGCGTCTACCACCTCAATCACTCAAGGATTTAATGTATTAGTCCCTTTGATTTAATGGTAGCCAAGATACCAAAACTATCCCATTCTTTTTAGGTTATAGAAAGAAACAGGATATAATAGACACTAGATCTTTAATGTTGAAGCTATAAAACTAAAAATAATAGTCCCTTTCCTTTTTAATGAAAATGGAAAGAAAACAAAACTCTCTCACTTTAATGGTAGTGGGAACCAAAATTAGGAGAAGGGAGAATAAGGGAGATATTTATTAGGAGATATCACTTTTTAGATTTGTCTTGATTATCTAAAAGAATATTATGAAACACTAAGATAGAATGAGAAAATAGTGAGAATGGGAAAGATATACAATTTTGGAATGCACTCTTGAAAGATAAAATATTTAGAGATAAAAAATATCAAAGATTAATTGAGCATGTTAGCGATTGGACAAGTGAGTCAATGTAGATTTCCAAGGCCGCTAAAGTTCTCAATTTATAGGCTCTAAAAACTTCATAAATGTTCTAGAATATTCCAATGGTCTTTATGGAAAATATTTAAAAGTTTGATGTATTTTGACCATCATTTTTTCAATCCTTTTTGATCTATTTAAGTAGAATAGGGTCAACACAACCATGGAAATAATAGGCAATTCAAATTCAAAATAGTAATACTAATGTTCTAGAATTATCAAGGATAGATAGAGAAAAATAGATAAAAATTATCAATAATACTATAATTTGAATTTAAAACCATTCAAAAAATTCAAACTGATATAAAATTACTTATTAGAAAATTCAAAACAACACTAAAAAATAGGTCAAAGATATCTCATAAATATCACCAAGATTCAAAATATTACATTCGAAATTTGAAATTCACATTTCATTCCATATTTAAGCATACGATAACATCAACCATTAAATATTATGCATTAAAAACATTGAAATAAGTTTTTTTGAGTTTGTTTATACTAAAACATTAATTTAGAAACGTTAAAATCAAATAAATCAACCAAAAAATTGAAATATTTGAAACATTTTTTGAAATTTCATGTGTAAATGAAGAAAAATATTAATATTATTATACATTTGTTTAAACCACTATAAAAACACCTTTCATAGGTTCTATACCATTTATAATAATTTATATAATTATTAAAACAATTCTATCATTTGTTAAAAATAAGAAATAGAACAATATATCATGAAAATTGTGAAATAGAGTAAACTGGAAAACCAAATTTATATAAGGGTAAGTTACATTCATTATTATGGGTAACATATACATGCATAATAGTAACATTTATTTTCTAAAGGTTGCGTAAGGGTAAAATAAAAATTAAATAGCATGCGTAAAGGTAAAGCATATATGTATAATGATATTTGTAAAGGTAAAAGTAATTTTCCATACCTTATATAAGGGTAAACATGTGCTATGTAAGGGTAGAATTGAAATTCAAAACATTGTGTAAAGGTAACACATATTTTATATACATTTCATAAGGGTATAATTCAATTTCATAAGAGTAACAAGTATATTAAATACCGTGCGTAAGGGTATATCTCATTGTGTAAAGGTAAACTGAATAACATATAAAGGTAAAAAAAAATCTATGTAAGGGTAACATATAATTTATAAGTTAGGTAATGGTAAAATAAGAGTATCATATGGGTATAACAAAGTTTATATGGCTTTCCTATGGGTAATATAAAAGTTTCAAAACATACGTAAGGGTAAAAAAATCTTTAGATTTTTTTTTTCTTATAATAAGAATAATAATAAAATGATGAAAATTTAAAGAATAATTAAGGAATAATATTATTTTTAATAAAATTTAATAAAAAATAAAATAAAAATTATCTAAAAAATGAAATTATGAAATATAGTATATTTTAATTATAAAAAAATAAACTAATTAAAGTGGAAGGAGGCACTACAATGCTTTAGTCTTACCAAATCCTTTGCACACTCAATCACATTTAGTATATGAGTTGTGACTTTATTTGGTTATCTTATCAGGACAATAGTGGAATTTTGTGAGAGATACCCTAGGGGAGGGTTAATCATGGTATGGAAATAATTATAGGTTACAAAATTAATACGTAATCTCTCACCACCCTAACTGATCTTGACCTCATATTTTGTAGGGTCACATTTAAGTTTTTCAATTTAAGATTATCCTATTGTTACCTCTCTTAACTTTATCCCTTAATAGATATAATCAATGATTAATTTAACCCACTTCTATAAATTTATTTTATTAGTTATATAAATAATCCCACACATAGGAAACATGGATCTTACTTGGTTTATTTGGACTCAACTAATCCAAGGAGCATGCAATTGGTAATGTGTTGATGCACAAAAATTCACTTAACTCTCTATTTTTTGGTGATTTTAATCTATTATTAGGGACACCCCACTATATGATTTTGAGATATATCACTACTTCCCACAGAACTCTACCTTCACTCCAAACCCTTACTCAGTTCTTCAAGAAAGGAAAACTTCTTTAGCATATAGGCCCATACAAAACAACTTCCCTATTATCACTGTACCAAGTTTGGATGAGTGACTTTAAACTCCATGCTGCTTCTTCATAGATCTACTATGAAAATCACCATAGAAAATAACACTATATTTCCATGAGTGTCAAGGAAAATCCTTTCTTCTTATCTGGAAATATCTTCAAGGAGTGACAATTCTTTCATCACTTATTTAAAATATAAATAAATAATTCCATCTTTTCTTACTATTTCTAGAATACATCTCTCATAGGGTTAGATATATCTATAAATATATTGTTGGAATCACATATTTTGATAATCTCAAATCATGTTTCCATTCCTTGATAATAATATGTAAATTATATGATAATGTTTTTATAGTTTTTATCGTGTACAAAGTATGTATCTTCAAGCTCATAACTTTACTGGAATTAGTTTATAGTATAAAATATTCTAAGTAAAAGGTCACTGTTGAGAGTTACTGTTAAGATCCTTCTGTCGAAAGGTCACTAGTATAGGTTACTATCAAGGTTACCATTAAGGAAATAACTGATAGAGGTCACTGCTAGAAACGTCACCGTTGTAGACCCTACTATTGAAGGTTACTGCAAGTTCACTACTGCAAGCCTATCACTCAAGAGCTTCTATTATGGAGTTACTATTGATCATTATCAGTGCAAGGTTACTATTATAAAGCCTACCGTTGAAATACTTGTCGAAGTACATAGATGCAGAGTTACTATCATAAGGTCACTGTTGTCAACCTATCGTAACAAGGTTACTGTTATAAAGATTTTCTGTTGGAAGTCTTCTGTTGAAATACTTACCGTTGAGTGTCTACCACTGAAAGACTTACCGCTGGAAGTCTTCTGGTGTAGAGATACCGCTAGCTGCTTACTAATACAGGGTCACTAATGGAATTCTACCATTGTAAGTCTACAACTGATAAGTTCACCGTTGGATAAGTCTACAGCTGATACAAGTCTACCATTGAGAAGGCTACTGCTACGGGTCTACCGTTACCAGTCTACCGATGCTTACTCTTCCATACTTTGTCAAAATTCTTGATAGTATTCTAATGGTCACATTTGATAAATTAAATTATTCTGATATTAATTAATGATAATTGTAGACATTTTAGGAGACTGTATCTGGTGACAGTACGAGGTACGAGAAATACCGCACATGATCTACTCATTCCTATTGTCGGACCTCAAGTTTAAAAGGGTGTGTGGTTGATACAAAATAACGTCTGTACATGTTAAGGAGCTTACTTTATGGATAAAATAAGAACTCTCCAGTGCTTACTCTGATAATCCAAGAGCTTCACTAAGATCATATTAAAGAACACAATCAAGGTTGTCCTGTTGTGCTGCATCAACTCCCTAAACCAAGATGTTAAACATCTCAATACCTGGACCTTGAGTCACGACACTCTGTTTTGGAGGAAACTTGCAGAAAAGGACTAAAACTTCTCTTTCCTCATCACAAGAAGTCCATATCTGATCTACAAACACATAGTGCATTCTAAACTAGACCTTAATATATTTAGCTCTATTGTGTTATCCTTTTACATTTCTGAGCAGAGTGTGCTTGTTACACACACAGTGTCTCTTGTACTTAATTTTGGGGATACTAAAAATATTCACTCCAATCTCTCTTTACCTGTTGTTTCCCACACATAACTGTGAAATAATCATGGTGTGGCTTGGTTAGTTGTTTTCCCATGAAGAACTATTGCAGAGGTTAGAAAACCTGGACAGTTTGTTAAAACTATTGTAAAGCCCGATACAAAGTATGTATAAAATTTTAATAAAAAATTCTTGGTGGAAGGTGATCACCAAGTGGAGAGTATTAAGTCTTATCTTGATACTTAACCTCTTGTTTAAATTGTTGTGTGCTTTACTTTCAAGTGCTCTGTTTTTCAATTATCCACTGCTTATCTTTTCAAAGACAGAAAACTGTTTTTTCATTCACTCTGATAGTTAGTTTTGGTTAGTGTATATATATGATTAATTTAGTAAATCTATTTCAAAAGATGAATAAGTGTTTGCACTAATTCAACTGAGGACTAATCAACCTTTGATAAACTCATTGAGCAATTAAACCTTTACATCTCTACTGACTTAATTAATTGGGTTGTTTTTATTTGTGGTTTTTAATCTTTAAGTTTTTAACAGAAATTTTAAGTAGGAACTCAATTCACCCCCCCTCTTGAGATTCCAATCCAACCAACATTTGGTATCAGAGGTGATTTATTTTCAAGTTTTCAAATTCTTTTCAACTATGATTTTAGTTGTATCTTAAAGATCTTAAAATTTCTGTCATATCTAAATTTCGAGTTCTTTAAATTCTAATTAACTATGGATAATAGAGTTGAGGGTGCTACTACTAACAAGACACCTTTATTTAATGATAATAACTATGATCAGTGGAAATTAAAAATGAAAATATATCTAGAGAGCATTGGACCTGAAATATGGGACACAATTGAATAACAACATATATTGCCTGCTACTAATAGGGACACATGGTCTCAGTTGACTAAAGCCACATATAACAGTAACTATAAAGAAATGAATTCATTGTACTGTTCTTTAAGTGATGATGAATTCAATAGAATATTTTCTTGTAAAACTACATATGAAATTTGGGATAATTTAGCTGTTTCTCATGAGGGAACAACTAATGTTAAAGAAACGAGATTAAATAAATATACTATTAAATATGATAATTTTAAAATGTGTCCTGATGAACCTATTTCTGAAATGTATCTCAGGTTCAATGAAATAGTGATTACCATGAGTCTACTTGGGAAACCAGTGGATAGAAAAGATCAGATTATGGGACTGTTTTGATGCTTACCTGACAAATAGAGAGGAACCACTGTTTCTATTCGAGAATCTTGTGATATAGGCAAGCTACAAGTAAAGGAATTAATTGGAAAGATTATGATGTATGAAATAAAACTTAAGGTGAATCAAGAAGTAGATTAAGAACCAATGAATAAATCTATAACATTCAATACTGCTACCTCAAATAACAAAGAAAAATAAAAAGTTCAAGCTCCTATAGACACTTCCACAAGTGAAGACTCAAACTCTGGCAGTGATGATGAGATGGTTCATATTGAAAAGATATTAAAGAAGTTCTACTGAAATAAAAATTTCTTTATAAAATCAAACTACAAAGAAAGTTATGATAATAAAGGAAAATTGAAAAAGGAAAGAAAATTGAATGATAATACAACTAATATAGTCTGTTATGAGTGTAAACAAAAATGCCATGTGAAGGCTGATTTCACCAAGATTAAGTTTAAGAAGAAGTATGAAGACAAGGGCAAGGGTTATAAAAAGGATATGAAGGCCACCTGGAGTGCCTCATAAGATAGCTCAAGTGGATCTGACACTTCTGATGCTGACAAGATCGAACATGCAAATCTGTGTTTCTTGACAGAATCATCCCAGGTAACACCCAATTCCCCTATACCTAATGATTATTATTCTAGGAATGAAAGTGACTAAAACAATGATAAAAATATGACTAAGGATGAACTATTTGAATAATATGGAATTATTGAGGATACCTTTAATGAGCTCAAGGATAAATATAAACTATTGAAAAATAAATATGCTTTAAATGCTAATTACAAATCTAATTTGGATATTGAGAAAGAAAAATGTGCTCAGATATTAAAAGAAAATACTAAACTCAAATTATCAAATGAGTAATTAAAAAGGGATTTGTAAAAGTTTACTGTTGGTAGAGAGACCTTGACTCAGTTTGTAGGAAAACAAATTTCCTCGAAATACACAACTGATCTAGGATATCAACTAGGACATAGAAGAATTATTAAAACTAAATTTATTTCAAAATCTGGACAGTTCACTACTAGTTCCAGTTATAGACCATCCTTTGAAAGATAATTTTACAAAGGACCTAAAAAATTCCTTATGTCTTAAAATATATCTGTTTATTATAGGAAATCTTTAAAACAAATATGGGTTCCTAAAGTTCTACTTGCTAAGATCTCTGGACCCAAGAAAATCCAGGTACCAAAGTTACCCCATTCTTAATATGTCTTGAAAGAAAATTGCTTAAAGTGTTCCTATAAAACCTTATGGTACTTGGACAGTGGATATTAAATACATATGACAGGAGACCATTCTTTCTTTAAGATATTAATCAAAGTTGATGGTGGACATGTCTCCTTTGGTTACAATGATAAAGTAATTTTTTTTTGGCTTAGGCCAGATTGGTAACCCTAATACAATATTAATTTCCAAAGTACTTTTTGTTGATGGATTAAAGTAAAATTTTCTTATTATCTCTTAGTTCTGTGATGATGGTTTTAATGCCAAGTTTGAAAATGATGCATGCAATGTTTTTGATTCTAAAAATTATTTAGTTTTCACTGCCTGTAGAAATGAAAATGTGTATGCTGTTGATTTTAATTCCTTAGTCAAGAAAAATGTTGCTTACTTAAATTCTTTTCATAAGGAATCTTGGTTATGGCACATAAGATTAGGACACTGAAATTTTCACTCTCTTAGGAAACTATCTAAGAAAGGTTTAGTTAGAGACTTACCTAAATTGGAATTCCCACTTGACAAATTGTGTAATCCTTGTCAAAAGGGAAAAACACAAAGTTTCCTTCAAACCAAAGAAATAAGTCTCTACTTCTCAACCACTTGAGTTGGTTCACATGGATTTGTTTGGACAATTAAGAGTTTCAAGTTTAAATGGGAATCACTATGTTTATGTTCTTATAGATTATTTTTCTAGGTACACTTGGGTATACTTTCTGGATCACAAAAGTGAAGCTTGTTCTTATTTTATCAAGTACTCCAAGTCTATAGAAAATCTTAGTGGACTTAGAATTAATACCTTGAGAAGTGATCATGGTCTTGAGTTTGAAAATCAAGAGTTTGAATCTTATTTCTCACACAATGGCTATAGTAACAATTTATCTTCTCCTAGAACACCTCAATAGAATAGAGTTGTGGAAAGAATAAATAGGACCCTTCAAGATATTTCTTGGAAAATGCTCAATGAATATGATTTTCCAATTTATTTTGGGGATAAGGCTGTAAATAAAGCTTGTTATATCATTAATAGAGTTTTAATTTGACCTCTTCTTAAGAAAACCCCTTCTGAGCTATGGAATAATAAAAATCCTATGGTTAATTACTTTAGAGTCTTTGGTTGCAAATTCTTTATTCTCAACACTAAAGATAATCTTGAAAAGTTTTATCCCAAAAGTGATGAGGGAATTTTGCTAGGTTACTCAATCTTGAGTAAAGCCTAAAGAGTATTCAATAAGAAATCCAAATGTATGGAAGAATCGGTTCATGTCAAATTTGATGAGAATGATCCACATGAACCTAGAACCTCTCTTGAATATATTGAGGAAGATATGTCAGTTATGGACCTTAATGATAAAGATAGGGAACCCCCTATAAAAGTAACCAGTTCTGGGAATCTTCCAGAATCCAGACCTGTTGAGTCTGAACCAACATACAACCTTGAGGAATATAGTTAGAACCTTTCTAGAGGCATTGGGATTCTTAAGAATCATCCTTTAGATGTGGTTGTAGGTGATCTAAATAGGGGAACACAAAATAGAGCTTCTATGAGAAACCAGGTTGAACATCAAGTTTTTCTTTCACAGATTGAACCCAAAAATATTAATGATGCTATCAATGATGAATTTTGGATGATGGCTATGTAAGAAGAATTAAATTAGTTTGAAAGAAACAAAGTCTGGGAATTAGTGTAAAGACTTAAGGACACTTTGACCATAGGCACTAAATGGGTATTTGGGAAAAAATTTTATGAGTATGGAAATATAGTTAGAAACAACACTAGGTTACTTGCACAAGGGTATAATCAAGAGGAATAAATAGACTATGAGGATACCTTTTCACCTGTAGCAAGGTTAGAGGCCAATATGATATTACTTGCTTATGCAGCTCATATGAATTTTAAACTTTATCAAATGGATGTTAAAAGTGATTTTCTAAATGGGTATATAGTTGAGGATGTGTTTTTGGAAAAACCCCCTAGCTTTACAAATCCCCATTTTTTAAATCATGTTTTTAAACTTTCTAAAGCCTTATATGGGTTAAAATAAGCTCCTAGAGCTTGGTATGATAAGATCAACTCTTTTCTTAATTAAAAATATTTTACAAAAGGGATAGCTGATCCTAATATTTTTATTAAAAGAATTTCCAAATATGTTTTAATAGTATAAATTTATGTAGATGACATTATTTTTGGATCCTCTAAAAATTATTTATGTACTGATTTTTTAAAGATAATGCAAAATGAATTTAAAATGAGTTTAATGGGGGAACTTAAATTTTTCCTTGGATTTCATATTTTTCAAAATAAAAATGGCATTTTTCTGAATCAAAGTAAATAAATTAAGGATCTCTTAAAACGTTTTGGTTTGGATAGTAGTAAAGGTAGTGATACACCTATGAGTACCAATTTTAAGTTAGATGCTGATGAAATTGGTGAACTAGTGGATCAAACCAACTACAGAGGTATGATAGGGAGTCTGCTCTACCTTACAGCTAGCAGACCTGATATTATGTTCAGTGTATGCATGTGTGCTCGTTTTCAAGCTAATCCCAAAGAATCTCATTTAACTGTTGTTAAAAGGATTTTTAAATATCTTAAGTATACTCACAACTTATGACTTTTTTTTCCAAAAGATCAATAATTTGATCTGATAAGTTATTCTCATGCTAACTTTTCTGGTTGCAAGTAAGACAGAAAAAGCACCTCTAGAACATGTCAAATTTTAGGCAAGTCACTAGTATCATGGTGTAGTAAGAAATAGAATTCTGTTTCCTTATCCACTGCTGAAGCTGAATATATATCTGTTGGTAGTTTTTGTGCTCAAATTATGTCGATGAAACACACTTTTCTAGATTATGGATATCAATTCAAACATGTATCTATAAAATGTGATAATACAAGTGCTATTAACACCTCTAAAAATCTATTATCTCATGCTAGGAAAAAACACATTGATGTGAGGCATCAATTTTTGAGAGATCATTATCAAAAGGGTGATATAACTCTTGAATTCATTGGAACCGAACATCAATTGGCTGATATATTCACAAATCCTTTGAATTCCAAAAGGTTAAATTTCATCAAACATGAGTTATGTATGATTAATTTCAGTTTAGAACACCTCAATGTTAGACCTCACTATTAGGACACCTCACTGTTAGACCTCACTATTATAACACCTCACTGTTAGACATCACTGTTAGAACACCTCACTATTAGAACACCTCATTATTAGACCTCACTGTTAGAACACCTCATTGTTAGACCTCACTATTAGAACACCTCACCATTAGAACTCACTGTTAAAAATCCTTACCGTTAGACCTCACTGTTGGAATTTACCATTAATTTACTTCATGTTTTCTGCAAAATCTGAACCATTTTGTTTATTTCTTTTATAGATTTTTTTTTTCGTTTCGATCCCTAAATGATAAAATCAGAATACAATCACATTTCAATCCACTCCTTTCTTTACTCTCAAACCTTTTCTCTAAAAATCCTTAAACCCTAACTCTCCACTAAACCCTCGAACCGCGTTATATCGCAAATGGAAAGAGTAAAATGACCGATGGTTGGTGATAGAGATGCACCAAACCCCAAGAGATCTCGAGTCGAGTCCGGTGGTGGAAGAAATACTGCAAAGAAGTTGGTTAATCCGCATCTGTCAAAGAGGGAGATCGTTCCAGAAAAGGAATTTAGCAAGGACTGGTTGCTTTCGAGCAAATGTTTGGTGCTAGAAGCGCTAAAAACTCAGGGTTGGGTGAAGTGTTTCACAAACAACAATGGAACTTATTATCTGAAGTTAGTTAAATAATTTTATGAGTTTTTGTGTTTTGAGAAGTTTGATTAAGAGAACTGAATGCTATCTAGAGTAAATGGGATTGAAGTAAGCTTCTCATTTGTAGAATGGGTTTAATGTCTGAGAGTCCCACATGAGGTAATCTTTGATTACTACTCTGGAGTAGCTCCTCTATATAGTGACTTCTTTTGCTATAAAGAATATTTGAATGAACTAACTGGAAATGGAGTCTCTAGGAAGGTGATTGGTGATGAAATTAATGGGGAGGATAAATTTCTATTTAAATTTATCCAGCATGCTGTGAGTCCCAGGAGAGAAGACTTTGCTATACTGAAGTGTCAGGATGTTTTTCTAATGCATCTAATGAAACATGGGCATAAGATCAATCTGTGCAGACTGCTGATGGTTCAGTTAGAAGATATGACCAATCCAAGTTCTATGTCAAATGCTCTGTTCCATGCAAAGCTGATTTCTGTGACGCTAAAGGTAAAGGGTATTGTTGGAGATAAAGAGGAAACCATAGTGGCAAAGAATATCTTCTACATCTCAAAGATAATTTGTAAGTACATGAAGATAATCTAGAATCCCTGGAAAATATAATGGGTGAATGATGAGGGAAAGCTTTATGGGGATTTTAACCTTGTTACCCATCCTTCTAGGCCAAAGGATAAGAGGGATCCAGGTCTGAAACCTGACGAGGAAGAGCCCGAGTATTCTGATGAAGAAATAGAGGAGGTTGTGGTACATGGGAGAGAGGATACCCCTATAGATGATAGGAGTGATCCTGATCTACCAACTAATCCTCCAAAAGATTTTCCCAAAAGAGAATATGTCCTAAGGGATGATGAGGGTGAATAAACTAGTGATGAAGAGTATGATGAGGCTCATATCACTTTAAGAGATTCTTCAGAAGAGAAGGATGTTGCTGAGTCTGGTCATTCTGACCATGAGGAATATGAGAGTGCTGTTGATGAGGACAGTGAAGGAGAGAAACTCAGTTTGAGTCTTCTTATAAGAGTCACTGAAAGGGTAGTAAGTGAACAGGAAGAAGAAGTTGTATCTACTGCCCTTGTTATGGAAATTGTGGATGACTCAGTAGAAGTAGTGGATCACTCCACTTATGAGTCAGTTGATCAAGTAGGATCAGCAGCTGAGGGTGCAAGACTGGAAGAGGCAGATATAGTTTTCTAGGAGGTATCTCCACATGAGGGGGAGCATCCTTTTTCCCAAGGATCAGTATCTGTTATGCATGACATTGAAGGCTGGGCTGAGGACCCTGGGTTTCTAGTGTTGGGTCTAGATTATGATGACTCAGAAGATGAAATTCCCGACAGAAAACCTTTAGTGCCTTCTATTTCAGACTTCATTTTCATACCTCCAGTAATCTCTCTCCCTCAAGACTATGTCAGAAAGTCTGACATTGAATCCTTTAAATTTGACTTTCATAAAATGTATAAGGATATGTCCTCTGAGATGGAAAATGCTGTTTCTCTAGTTCAGGAGAATTCAACATCTGAGTTGGATAAAATACACTCTAGTATTCAATCTAACCTGGTTCAGGAAGTAAAGAAGTGTCAGAGTCAAATGAGTGAGCTGACATAGTCTATGGAGCTTCTGAAACAATCTGTTGTCATCCTGAATTATCTCATGGCCATGAGATCTCAGATGGACAAGGATGTTCGGTTTACTAGAAGTGTAGTGAAATAAATGGTTATAGTATTTGAGGAATTTAAGAAGTCCATGGAAGCCCATGTGCAGAGCCAAGATGATGATGTGAAGAGACTAATTAGTGGACTAACCAAGTCCTTTAAGGAAATAATAGCTTTCACTATATCACCTCTCAGTGCTTCTGCCTCATCTTCAGCCTCACCTCTAATTGACCTCTCAACCTTCAAGTATATGGTTAGTGAAGAAGTGTCCAAGGTTTCTGGTGAAAGTGCACCTGATCCTCAATCCCTGACCTAGGTTATTACCATCACCAAAGACATTCAGAATGTTGTAAGTAATTTCATGAAGGAGGCTGACCAAGACCAGAATACCATCAAAGAGAAAATTGATTTTTATTACAAAAGGGTTTATACCAAGCATCAGATGGATGGGCACTTCAAGTTTATCTTGGAAAACCTAAGGATCACTCCTATCACCATAGCTTTTAAGGATCAGGTCAGCAGACTAGGACAATTGACTCCTACCTTGGAGAAATTTATTGAGAATAAAGATGACTTTATCTTAGCCATGGAAAGAGGTGGCAGCATAATCATGGACTTCAGGAACCTTCTCCTACCTTTCCTCCATGTGGATTGCACCCTATTGATGATCCTTTCCGTCACAGAGTCTAAACGACTGAAAAAAGGGAATACCTTAGTCCAAGGTGATTCATCCTTTGAAGAAACAAAAAAAAATCGACAAAGGCATGAAAAATGATTTCTTTCCACTTGGCTCGTGCAAGTTTCATCATGGTCGTGCAAGTATACTTGCGCGCTGACTAGTGGTCGCGCAGGTGACTTGCGCGCCCTCTTTGATTTTCACCCAAGGTATTCCTTGGCCTATAAATACCCCATGTGGGCCCCCCATTTGAGGAGGAAAAATTACAAAAGTCATATTTAAGCTCTGGTCACCCTAGTCTCTGCTTGAAGTCTTCCGGTCACTTATAAGGTAATTTCTTACCTAGAATGGAAGATCTAAATAGGGGAAACAAGGCCTAAATGTTGAAATTCATCAACACCTACACGCCTAAGTGTCTAAACCCTTACGGGAAATGAAGACACCTACGCGCCGCTTTATCCCTTCAACAGAACTTGCATGCCATTATTTTGGAAGTCCCTAGGGATAATACTAAGGGCTTGAGCTAAACCTCACCCAAGTTTTACCTTTTTGGTCAACCGTTTTGTAGGTACACCTTTACTGCGCAGGTATACCTACGCAACCAAGACCTACGCGTCCATGCAGGACCTACGCGCCTACTTATTTTTGGGTGCCCCTCCTACCTATTCATTTTCTTTCCTGGAAATCCACCTCTCCTATTCAAGATCCAGCCTTCAAAACCTTCTTCAAAGCCATTTATGGCATGGTTCCTTTGTTGGTTTCTTTATCTAAAAGGAATTTTGTGGAACATCTCTTAAAACCTAGTGATTTACATCTCTTCATGTCACTAAGGTGACAGATTTCATTCATTAAACCTCATCCTTTAAGATGAGAGGATCTTTAACTTGGGCCTCCTTCTCAAGAATAAGCCCCAATAATAATTTCCCAAATTTGGGAATCCTCCTTAGGAGTAAGACTGAGTCTTAATTCCATTAGTTTGGGAATCCTCTTTAGGAGTAAGCCCCAAGCATAAGCTTCTTTAATTTTGGGCATCCTCCTTAGGAGTAAGCCCAAAGTCCCCTAATCTAGGCTTCCTTTTCAGGAATAATCCCCAGTCTTTAAGTTCCCTTAATATTGGGCATACTCTTTAAGAGTAAGACCCAAGTTCCCAAATATGGGCATCCTCCTTAGAAGTAAGCCCCAAATTCAAATTTCCCTTAACCTGGGAATCCTCCTTAGAAGTAATCCCCAGTTATAATTCCCCCAACCTGGGCATCCTCCTTAAGAGTAAGCCACATTTCTCAAGTCCCTTTAACCTGGCCCCCCTTCTCAGGAATAAGCCCCGGTCCTAATTTCTCTTAAGTAGTATTAATTTACTTTTGATTTGGGCTTCCTTCTCAGGAATAAAACCCAATCATAAGTCCCCTCTAATTTGGGAATCTTCTTCAGGAGTAAGCCCCAAGTTAGAGTATCCAAATCTCCATAAAGTACATATAACTTTATAGACCTTGTTCCCAGGTTTTCTTCTCTAAAGTAAATCACAATATTCATCTATCTGGGCAGTCATGCATACATAATCCCCATATTATTGCATCTTTCATGGCACAATTGTCTGGTTTAACCAATACCTCTTGTTTCTCACACCGAGAATGACTCACGTGATCTTAGAGTGTAAAAGTAACTATGACATATTTTCTTTGAGCCATCAATCATGCATAAACCTCATTCTTCTTTACTCGAACTACGTGGGTTCTGATTCCTTTTCTAAAAAAAAGGATATGTAGGTAGTCCATCTGTAGGTACGATCCCAACTCTAAAATAATCCATGTCCTTCTGAATGGAAATAAACTTCAAGTGCCCCGCTGAGTGGCTTTAAAACCAGTATGGTTATCATAATGAACAAGAGATTTCGATATAATGTATCGAAGGATACCATTTACTAAGAATCTCTAACAAATACAGATGATTATCTATCTATGAAGAACCTCGAATACATATGAAAGATTCTCTAAATTTCATACATATTAATCATTGATTTTCAGATCTAAATGAAAGCTCATTTTCATACTTGGTAATGTAATAAGGATTCACGAACATAACTTAAATCTATAAAGAGAGTCATGGAGTAGACAATAATTCCCCTAAAAAAGGTGTGATGAGTCCGACCTCCCATCCTCTCGACCAATGCAAATTCTTAAGCCTTATCAGTTCACAACTAATGAGCACCCACCTTTGGAAAGTATGTCCAAATGTATATAGAATCATTAGATGCTTTCGGTTCTACGAACAAACCCATTAGAAACCGCTTGGAATGTTTGAACCTTAAACAAATGAGGTCATCTGCATTTCTAGAGGAAACAAAAATTGGTGAACCCGATGTGAATCCTTAACCAAGTTAAAGTAATGTTTTACTTATTTGTTAGGCCCCTATTTAAACTCAATTAGAGGTCCAACAAAACAATCAAAAACATATGTGCTCATCCAAAAGATTTAGTGGACGAACTTATCTTGATTACATATGTTATATCAAACAGGCACTCTTTTCCAAGATCTTATGTGTTACAGAAATGTCATCTCTTAAGTTCACACCTGTGAATGCCTCTACTGTGAATACCTCTGCTGCTACTCCTGCTGGATCGTCGTCCGCTCTGAGGATGACATCACCTACTTAGTGTCTTAAACACTGGGTATCAAATGCATTGGTTAAGTAATACCGTCAAAACAGTACTATTCTGACTCTAGAGGCCGCTCGACAAGCCCTACAAGTCAATAATTCACCCTGGTTGTCCGGATAGCGACGACCAGTGATTAAGAAGCAGGTGGTTCCAACCACCCTTTCCAACCGTTTCAAGTCATTATCCCCGGAACACAATCACCATTCCCTCCCATATTCTGGGGAGGTGAATGGGCAGGTCCCTCAGGGCCTTAATTCAAGGAGACAGGAGTCCTTACCAAAGGCTCCCACCAACAATCGCCGCCAGACTCATGCGGCAGTGCACCCTCAACATGACGAGGGTATCATCTCCAGGAATTCAACTCAGGTTCCTCAAACCTGAGCCGGAAATATGAACTGCCAGAGGAGAAATCCAGTCCTTAGTGAGCAGGTTCTTATCTCTGCCATTTCCGGAGAAGTCCACCAACCTAACTTGGTGGCAAGAAACGAGCAGGCACACACACCCGTCCGTTTTAATTCCACTGTCCAGCAAACTCTTCTGGAAGCAGCACGCCAATCCCGCCAGGCAATTCCGGAGGAGTACTATAGACAAGAACATACACCTATTTATAAATCATCAGCTAGTCAGCAGGCTCGTCTGACTACATACGATGAAGCCCGCCAACCCAATGTGTTGACAACTGGTAAACATGCACATACACCTGCTTACACTCATTAATCCTTCCAGCAGCCCCGTTTGTCAGTATTGAAGGAATTTCATCAACCATGTTCATCGGAGTGCAATAAGAAGACACATACACCTGCTAGTATTGATCAATCCTACCAACAGTCTCGTTTGGTAGCACCCGGAGAAGTCAATTGGAAAGCCCCAATAACAAACAGAAGGCAGACTCAACTCTCTACCCCCACACATGAGTACTGTCAGAATTCAATGATAGGAAAAGGAAGACAGGATTAGGAATACACACCTACTCCAAGAATAGAATGGACGTATATCCCCGTTCCGGCAGCTGAAGTCACCAAGCATATTCTGTCTATGGTAAAAGAGAAGAAGAAAATCCCTTCTCATATTCTGGATGCCTGTTAGGATATTATAACAGCTTCAGCAGCATCTCAGGGAAAGACACATAAATCTATCCCTACCAGTAGAGTGACACATCAACAGTTCACTCTGGAACAGACACACACCTCTGTTCCAGTCCAAGAGGGTTGTGGGGCATACTCCCGCATGTCATAAGAACAACCAAGTCAGACACATACACCTGATTTGAGTGGAGATAATCAGCCTAACCTAATCCTTTCTCCTGAGTAGGCACATAAACCTGCCCATAATAACCACTTTCGTCAACAAGTGGTTCCTAAAGTGAGTAAGAAGGCATCTAAGAAAAAGACCCATCCATCACAGTCAAGAAATCAAGAGACAATTTGTAATAAGGCCTTACTCTATGCTGGAGTCCTTGAAGCCCTCAGATAATTATCTGTTGGAATTCAAGATTCTACTCTCTCATTTCCCAATAGTGGGAACATTAATTCCGAAGGTCTTCCTCAAACACATCCTCATGAAGGATTGCTTCATGAAAATTCGGTCAATCTCAAAGTTTTATCTTCAGATGAGAGCCACAAGAACCCTCTGTGTGGATAGAAGACCAAGGAGCAAAATGTTTCATCTTTTGCTGTAACCCACCATGGTGGTCCTCCCCATTGATGATGAATTTAGCTGTGAAATTCCTCTCTACAGTAGTAATTCACATTGCCTAAAAAATTATCCAATGGAAAATGTAGTGACGAGAAAGACCTCTTATCTTGAGGCACTTTCAAATGTGAGGCCAATCATGTCTGATGCTTTACCACTAGTAGGTGAAATAATTTCTAAATCAGAAGATAACCTAGGGTGTAAGTCATTCTCCGAACCACCCCTGGGTCGTTCATCTTCTAGTTTGATCACTGAATTATCTACTAATCTTATTGCATCCGATGAAACAACAAGGAAGCACCATCTCTAGTCTAATCAGGTAGAATAATCTTCATCAAATGATAAAGAGGAAATGTTGAATATGAGAAAACAACTGGTGAAAGTTGAATTTCTAGTTATGTTTTGGCCTTTGGATGACTCTCAGTATGACATTCCAGAGATGTTGATGGAAGATGGAATTCATGATATTCATCTCAACATATGGAAAACTCTTTGTCAGTTGAAAAAGAAAATATTATCTTATGATGAATATGAAAATCATGTCAAGATAATTGAAGGGTTACAATGCCAAATTGACTTGGCATCTCTCTCAGTTTCTCGATATCTAAAGGCTGAAAAGCAGCAGAGAGCCCTTCATCGTTCATGCCTTGGCGCACTAAGAAGATTGCGCCAGTTAATTGCCAATGCCCCATCTGGTATTCATATCAGGGGATGGGGTGTTCATGGAGCACTACATTTCACTGTAATCTCCATCCAAAAAAGACCACTGAAAATGGTCTCATGCAATGTTATTGCCCATGGCCAGCCACAACCAATTGGGTTTGTTTATAATCAAAGGATCGCTCAAGAATAGGCCTCAACTAGTTCTTCCAAAAATCAAGCATACAAAGAACAAGTTGTTGAATTACTCCTGCATCAAGTAAATGAGAATTTTGAACAGTATTTTCGTTTAGAGCGTGCACATCATCAAGTGACAGAAGTGTCAGAAATCATCCAATGGTCTTTTGAGACGGGTGATAAAAGTGGATGAAGGTTGATGCATCCAACCAATTTCTGGACTAAAGTCCACAAGATCAGGAGAGATTTTAAGAAATTCACAGATATAGCATGTCAAAAACCACCCCAACTCGCCAGACTGGGGACTCTTTTAACCCAACCATCAGAATCAACAAATAGGATTCGAGGAGTTGAGCAGGAACAGCAGGAATAGCTCCAGTTCACCGGACTAGGGACTTTTTCAAATCCTCAATCTCTTCCTCAGAGAAAGTTAGTCTTCTCTTGATTAAGGAAGAAGCCATAAGAGGAACGAAGAGCCAAATCATCAAGAGATTCCCTCCAAATAAGGTTCGTCAAGAAGTTCCTGAGAGATAAAATCAACAAAAGGAAACGTCTCATCAGGGACATGGAAGAAGAAAATATCCCAGAAATGTTGATAAAAGGGATGCAATGCATTATGAATCAATTAATGTCATCAATGACATTGTTTCTGATCCACATGATGAGGTTCACTCAGAGGGATCATATGAAGAGGTTCCCACTCAAGAAGTTGTACGCACAGACACAAATGAAGAAGGTGTGCATACACGAAATCAAAGGCTTACCCAGAATCTGGGTTTTCCTTCAAACAACCCACTTCCGCCTCTCTAAAATGGATCTAAAAAGGGGAAATGAAAGAATTAGGTTACATACCCTTCCTCTGGAGAAGTTTAATTGCTCTCATTTGAGAAAAGATTTTCACAACAGGAGGAAGAAATGAAGGAGTTGAGGAGGTCGAATGCATAATATTTTAGGGTAGTCTTCCTCCTAATCATGCTGGAGTTAGTCAGCCAAAGGAATTTGTTGCAGCTACTAAGATGGATCAAGAATATCCTCCTTTATTAGTACACCCTCATAGGTCTAATCCTACAGGTCAGGTGCAACAAAAATCAGCGATGCTACCATCAGTTGCAGTACCAGCCACCACATCTGTCCAAGCTCCAGTCAGTGCACCTACTCAAGTCCAAGCTCAGATAGATGTTTATCAAAATTTAATTACTACTATTGAGTCATTAAAAGCTCGGTTGGAAGCTATGGAGGAAAAAAGATCTCAAATTCAACTAGAAAAGAGAGCTTACCCTGAATGGGTTGATTCGATTCCTCCCCCATCAAATTTTGCAAGTACCATATTCCCAATATTTAACGGTTCGGGAGACCCAGAGAAAAACTTAATACATTTTGTTTTTCATTAAGATCCTATGATGGGAACCCCTCAGCAACAAGAGGCAGTTAAGCTCAGGTGTTTTGTACAGTCATTACAAGGACCTGCCTTTTTCTGGTATACAATCTTGCAATCTCGGTTAATTACCGGGTGGGTGGATCTCCGTCAATGATTCATTCTTAAATTCAGATCAACTTTGCCAAAGACAACGGTTTTTGATCTTACAAATTGTAACAAAGGGAGAATTAAAGGGTTTCATATTTCATTACTCTCTGGAAGGGATTAACATATTCCCTAAGATTAGCACTCCCTCAAGAGGAATTGTTGCCAATCTGTGTGGCAAATCTGCGTGGCGAATTACCCATGCTGTTGATCCCAGTGAAATACACAGGAGGGTTTTGAGACCTTACTTCTATCACTCAACAGATTGAAGACTCTCTTATAAAGACTAAGGATAAAGCTTGTGTAATTCCATCAGCTTCAGGAAGGAGAATGGGTAAAGAAGAGACTGCTACAGTTACGCTTATACAAGCACCTGTACCTGCTTTCACTTCAAAACCTTCATCTTCCCAAAGGGATCCACCTCCTAAGCGTCAACAACAGAGGCTGTTTCATCAAGATGATCAAATAGATCAGATACAGAAGCAATTTGAGGATCTGAAGAGTAAAGTTTATTCTTTCCAAAATGAACAAGTTCCTGGTTACTTCATTTCATCTCTTGAAAATAATTTGGTTCAATTACCAATGCCCAAAAGGCCGAACAAGGAAGGAGATGAAGACCTTCCCAACTATTTCTCATTTCATCAAATGATGGGGAATCCCATTCAAGAGTGTTTTGTCTTCAAGGACCTCCTTCAAAAAATGGTGGACTCGGGACAAGTCAAACTGAAAGGTTCTTCAGCTCAGGTAGCATGTGTTACTGCTACAAATCCAGAGGAATAAGGTGAGTGACAAGAAGTCAAAAACAAAAATGTTCAGAAATATGATGATTGGATGGTCAGAAAAATGATCATTCGAACTCATGCCATTTTGCGAACGCAATTGAAGAAACCATTTGTGTATTATGCTATGAATGCCACATCAAAACCCTCTTCATCAGAGGGAAAGTCCTAGAAGAAACAACATAATTCAAAGAAAGAGGAATAATCAGAAGAAGATGAGATCGTGTCAAAGCCCAAGTTGTCTTTGACTCTGGTAGATTTTATGCCATCTACTTCAAAGCCACGAGCACCGCCCCACCAAACGACATAGCCTGAAGAGGTTCATTAGGCAGAATCTTCATCAAGTGGGAAGGACCTTACTCAATACATAAGGTCTAATCCAATGGAGCTTATTCTTTAATCTCAATGGATGGAGAACTCATCACGGCTCCAACCAATGCCAGATTTATGAAGAAGTATTTTTTGTAACACAAATACTTACACGTCCAACAAGACGTTAAACTGAATAGTCGTTGGTCCATGCATATGACCTTAAAATGTTCACACTATCATCCAACATGATGTTAAACTGTGATATCCTAGCTACATGACACTAAACTGTACAGAAGACACTCATGTACAACATGACATTAAATTGTGTCATCATCCAACATGACATTAAACTGTGAAAAATTTCATAATGCATCCAACATGACGTTAAACTGTGTCCTCTTTTGTCCTTACTATATGAAATTAAACTGCACAGTCCCCCTTTCGTCCAACATGATGTTAAACTATATTGTCCCCATCATCTTAGCTACATGACGCTAAACTGTACAACACCCTTATTGCCCAACATGACAAAAAACTGTGTTCATGTCCAACATGATGTTAAACTGTGTCCCTATATTTCTCTTACATGACGTTAAACTGTACTGCTCATTCATCCTATATGATGTAAAACTGAACAAAGTCCCTTAATACGTCCTACATGACGTTAAACTGTATTTTGTCTCTGCTACATGACATTAAACTGTGCAGGACCAATAGTCCTCACTGCAAGACTTTAAACTGCATAGTCCCTTCATATGTCCTACATGAAATTAAACCGTGCATCGTTAAGGCTGTTTCTACCTCTTGTTTCTTACACAGAGTATGACTCACATGAGCTTAGAGTAAACTTCAACCATGACACCTTCTCTGGGCTTCTAACCATGTGTAAGTCCCAACACTTTCTTTTTAGATCGTTGTCCTCAAAAATAACTTGATCACCAATTCATTCATTAATTGAACGACACTGAATTTGATCCTTGTCTTCTAGACTAGGTACGTAGGCAACCTCTCAAGGTTCAATCCCAAAATCAATCTCTTCACATCGTTTCACCTCCGTCTCATACGACGTTGATTCGTGAAACTGCCCCCAGAACCAATATTTTTCTTTTTTACATCGGTTCACCATCATCCTTGCTATATGATGTTAAACTATTCTCACTTTTGTCCTGTATGACAATAAAATACAACATTCTTTGACACCATCACCTGAGATGAAATCATTATTTACATTAATCTCTAATCACGTTATATTATAAATACTACGTGAATACATGGAAATTTCCGAACCTTTTATCTTGGGTCAAACCATCATTGCACTAAAGTACCCTTTCATCCTTCACTTGTACAAACCAAATCTGTACAGATGGTATTTCAAGAACTACGTGCGACCTGATTCCCATCCTTATGGGATACGTAGGAACGTTTGAGAGTCCCTTGAATCTAGCCCCAAGTCTTTGGGCCTAACCCGAAATTCCACTTTCAGTCCCTTGGCTGAAAAGCCCCCCCTTGGTCTGAGCTCTATGACCTTAAACTAAGATTTCCTATACTCTCATCCCACATGAAGTTAAACTTTATTTCAAGAACTACGTATAGCTTGATTCCCATCCTTGTGGGATACGTAGTGAAGTCTAGCATCTCAATTCAGGACCCAGCCATAACATGATTTATGGTTAGCATTGGTCTATGTATCTCTTTCATGCATTGAACAATACCAATTTTCATGTTTCATACTCCTAAACTTAAATAATTTCAGATCTCCATAACCCTTTTCTTGATTTTTTCTCACAAAATGTCCAATTTTTTAGAGTTCTTTCGCTTGACTATGCATCACGTGCCATTAGGAGGCCTTGCATAATTAGTCTACATAACAGACTTTTCAGCCAAAAGATACTATTATTTGATTATGCAGCCAATTCCCTTAGGTGGCCTTGCATAATTCAACCCCCTAACGGGTTTTTAAAATAATGGTAACTTCATTCTTGGGAGGAAAACCTCTTTTTTCCTTATTTGTCTTAATGAAAATATGTAGGGATCTGCAAAAAATGACCATCCTTAACATATTTGTCCCATACTCTTTTTCATGATCTGAAAGTATTCAAGTCTATGGTTTATATTTCCCTTCCCTATATTTGGGTCAGACCTTCGTAGGAGTGATATTCATCTAGTTCTTAGACAATCTTGTTTGGAAATATCTTCTCCATATTCAAGTACCTCTCTCCATACAACAAACTCTATGATTTTGAAAATTTGAATCTCTATAAACTTCCACTGGCTTTTTAGCAGTAGAAAATTAAATTTTTGAGAGTTCTTTTGCCTGACTATGCAGCACGTGCCCTTAGGCGGCCTTGTATAAGTAGTCTACATAACAAACCTGTCAGCGAAAAGATGCTATTATTTGACTATGCAGCCAATTCCCTTAGGTGGCCCTGCATAATTCAACCCCCTAACTGGTTTGTTAAATAATGGCAACTTCATTATTGGTAAATACTTATTCTAATGAATTTTAGCCCTTTTTCGTATCATTCCTGAGATTCAAAATTTCTTAAGTTATAGTTTACATGTTTTCCCCCATACTTGAGTGTGGTAATATGTTTTCAGATAAATTTTCAAGGAATTGAGTCAATTTTTATCCATTTTGGTCAAGGATATTTTGACCTTAAACATTAGTCTTTTTAGTCCAACATACATGACTTTAAATTACCAAAATTCCCTGGTTATTTCTCCTTTACCTCAGAGTCAAATCCTCTTTTCTCTCCGGATCCAACTCTGATGAGGGACCTTTGTTGACGCTCCTTTCCGTCACAGAGTCTAAACGACTGAAAAAAGGGAATACCTTAGTCCAAGGTGATTCATCCTTTGAAGAAACATAAAAAAATATACGAAGGCATGAAAAAGGATTTCTTCCCACTTGGGTCGTGTAAGTTTCATCATGGTCGCACATGTATACTTGTGCACCGACTAGTGGTCGTGCAGGTGACTTGTACACCCTCTTTTATTTTCGCCCAAGGTCTTCCCTGGCCTATAAATACCCCTTGTGGGCCCCCCCATTTGAGGAGGAAAAATTCCAAAAGTCAGATTTAAGCTATGTTCGCCCTAGTCTCTGCTTGAAGTCTTCCGGTCACTTCTAAGGTAATTTCTTACCTAGAATGGAAGATCTAAATAGGGGAAACACGACCTAAATGTTTAAATTCATCAACACCTGCGCGCCTAAGTGTCTAAACCCTTACTGGAAATGAAGACACCTACGCGCCGCTTTATCCCTTCAATAGAACTTGCGCTCCATTCTTTTGGAATTCCCTAGGGATAATACTAAGGGCTTGAGCTAAACCTCGCCCAAGTTTTACCCTTTTGGTCAACTATCGTGCAGGTACACCTTTGCTGCACAAGTATACCTACGCGACCAAGACCTATGCGCCCACGCAGGACCTGCGCGCCTACTTCTTTTTGGGTGCCCCTCCTGCCTATTCATTTGCTTTCCTACCAATCCACCTATCCTATTCAAGATTCAGCCTTCAGAACCTTCTTCAAAGCCATTTATGGAATGGTTCCTTTGTTGGTTTTCTTATCTGAAAGGAATTATGTGGAACATCTCTTAAAACCTAGTGATTTACATCTCTTCATGTCACTAAGGTGAGAGATTTCATTCATTCAACCTCATCCTTTAAGATGAGGGGATCTTTATCTTGGGCCTCCTTCTTAGGAGTAAGACCAAATCATAATTTCCCAAATTTGGGAATCCTGATTAGGAGTAAGCCCCAGTCTTAATTCCCTTAGTTTTGGAATCCTATTTAGGAGTAAGCCCCAAGCATAAGCTTCTTTAATTTTGGGCTTCCTCCATAAGAGTAATCCCAAAGTCCCCTAACTTGGGATTCCTTTTCAGGAATAATCCCCAGTCTTTAAGTTCCCTTAATATTGGGAATCCTCTTCAAGAGTAAGCCCCAAGTTCCCAAATATGGGCATCCTCCTTAGGATTAATCCCCAAATTATAATTTACCTTAACCTGGGCATCCTCCTTAGGAGTAATCCCCAGTCATAATTCCCCTAACATGGGAATCCTCCTTAGGAGTAAGCCCCAGTTCTCAAGTCCCTTTAACATGGGCCTCCTTCTCAGGAATTAGCCACATTCCTAATTTCTCTTAACCAGTCTTAATTTACTTTTGATTTGGGCTTCCTTCTCAGGAATAAAACCCAATCATAAGTCCCCTATAATTTGGGCATCTTCCTCACGAGTAAGCCCCAAGTTAGAGTATCCAAATATCCATAAAGTACATATACCTTTATGGACCTTATTCCCGGGTTTTCTTCTCTGAAGTAAATCCCAATCCTCATCTATCTAGGAAGTCATACATACATAAGCCCCACATTATTGCATCTTTCATGGTAAAATTGTCTGGTTTTACCAATACCTCTTGTTTCTCACACCGAGCATGACTCACATGAGCTTAGAGTGTAAAAGTAACCATGACATCTTTTCTTTGAGCCATCAATCATGAATAAACCTCATTCTTCTTTACTCGAACTATGCGGGTTATGATTCTTTTTCTAAAACAAAGGATACGTAGGTAGCCCATCTATGGGTACGATCCCAACTCTGAAATAATCCATGTCCTTCTAAATGACAATAAACTTCAAGTGCCCCACTGAGTGCCTTTAAAACTAGTATGGTTATCATAATGACCAAGATATTTCTATATAATGTATCGAAAGATACCATTGACTAAGAATCTATAACAAATACAGATGATTCTCTATCGATGAAGAACCTTGAATACATATAAAAGATTATCTAAATTTAATACATATTAATCATTTATTTTCAGATCTAAAGGAAATCTCATTTTCATACTTGGTAATGTAATAAGGATTCACGAACATAACTTAAGTCTATAAAGAGAGTCCTGGAGTAGACAATAATTCCCCTAAAAAAGGTGTGATGAGTCCGACCTCCCATCCTCTCGAGCAATGAAAATTATTAAGCCTTATCAGTTCACAACTAATGACAACCTAACTTTGGAGAGTAGGTCCAAATGTATATAGAATCATTGGATGTTTCCAATTTTACGAAAAAACCTGTTAGAAATCGCTTAGAATTTTTGCACCTTAAACAAACGAGGTCATCCCATTTCCAGAGGAAACACACCCCCATCATTGTTCCTCCAGCATTACCTTCTGCCTCCACTACTTCAGCCTCGACTAGTGATGCTACTGTGATGTCTCCTACTCAAGCCATCAGAAGCTTGACTCTAATGATTCCTCAGCAAGTCACTCACTATAGAGCCCATGAAGCTTTTGTTGCAGCTCCTCCTACCATCCTTGCTGGTATTCCTAGGCCTACACCTCCACCTACAGACCCTATCCCTTCTTCTTCCAAATTCACAGACTCTTTGAATTTTTTTGATGTGTATTGAGTGTGGATATATCATTTGATAGGGATTTTGACTTTCCTTTTGTCTATTGTACTCTTGTTTCATTAATACAAACACACACTCTTTTGTCTCTTATTTTCATTCTTTTTTTGTTAATCACAAAGGGAGAGAACATACACCAAAAATGTTTTATTGTCCATGTTATGTGATACCATGTGCTTATTTCTCCAACAATATTTACTTTCCTAAGTTATCTCTGAGCTTTATTATCTCTAACAAAGTTGTAATTGTTCTTACTTTTAGTGACATAATTTGTGATTATCATAAAGGGGGAGATTGTTGGACTCACATGTTTTGATAATACCAAATCATGTTTCCATTCCTTGATAATAATATGTAAATTATATGATAATGTTTTTATAGTTTTTATCATGTACAAAGTATGTATCTTCAATCTCATAACTTTACTGGAATCAGTTTACAGTATAAAATATTCTATGTAAAAGGTTAGTGTTGAGAGTTACTGTTAAGATCATTCTGTCGAAAGGTCACTGGTATAGGTTATTGTCAAGGTTACCATTAAGGAACTCACTGATAGAGGTCACTGCTAGGAACGTCACCATTGTAGACCCTACTATTTAAGGTTACTGAAAGTTCACTACTGCAAGCCTATCACTCAAGAGATTCTGTTATGGAGTTACTGTTGAATGTTATCAGTATAAGGTTATTGTTATAAAGCCTACTGTTGAAATACTTGTCGAATTTCATAGATGCATAGTTACTATCAGAAGGTCATTGGTGTCAACCTACTGTAACAAGGTTACTTTTATAAAGAGTTTCTATTGAAAGACTTATCGTTGAGTGTCTACTGCTGAAAGACATACCACTGGAAGTCTGATGGTGTAGAGCTACCGCTAGCTGCTTGCTGATATAGGGTCACTGATGGAAGTCTACTGCTAGAAGTCTATAGATGATAAGTTCACCGTTGGAGAAGTCTATAGCTGATACAAGTCTACCGTTGAGAAGGATACTGCTATGGGTCTACCGTTACCTGTCTACCGATTCTTACTCTTCCATACCTTTTCAAAATTCTTGATATTATTCTAACGGTCACATTTTATAAATTAAATGCTTCTGAAATTAATTAATTCTGATTGTATACATTTTAGGAGACTGTATCTGGGGAGAGTATGAGGTATGAGAAAGACTTCACTTGATCCACTCATTGCTATTGTCAGACCTCAAGTATAATTGGGTGTGTGGTTGATACCAAAGAATGTCTGTACATGTTAAGGAGCTTACTTTCTGGATAAAATAAGAACTCTCTAGTGCTTACTCTGATAATCCAAGAGCTTCAGGAAGATCATATTGAAGAACATACTCAAGGATGTCCTGCTGTGCTGCATCAACTCCCTAAACCAAGAAGTTGAACATCTCAGTACCTGGACCTCGAGTTACGATACTCTGTTTTGGAGGCAACTTGAAGAAAATGACTAAAACTTCTCTTTCCTCATCAGAAGAAGTATAGAGCTGATCTGAAAACACATACCACATTCTAAAATAAAACTTAATATATTTATCTCTATTGTGTTCTCCTTTTACATTTCTGAGAAGAGTGTGCTTGTTACACACACACTGTCTCCTGTACTTAATTTGGGGGATACTGAAAATATTCAGTCTAAGCTCTCTTTACCTGTTTTGGTTCCCACACATAACTATGGAAGAATCCTAGTGTGTATTGGTTAGTTGTTTTCCCATGAAATAACTATGTCAGAGGTTGGAAAACATGGCCAATTTATTAAAACAGTTGTAAAGCCTGATACAGGTTGTGTATCAACTTTTAATATAAACTGCTTGGTGGCAGGTGATCACCAAGTGGAGAGGATTAATTATCATCTTGATATTGAACCTCTTGTTTAAATTTTAGTGTGCTTTACTTTAAATTTATCTGTTTTTCAATTATCCGTTGCTCATCTTTTAAAAGATAGAAAACTGTTTTTTCATTCACTCTGATAGTTAGTTTTGGTTAGTGTATGTATATGCTTAATTTAGTAAATCTGTTTCAAAATCTGAATAAGTGTTCTAACTGATTCAACTGAGGACTAATTAACCTTTGAGAAACTCGTTGAGAAATTAAACCTTTACATATATACTACCTTAATTAATTGGGCTGTTTTTATTTGGGGTTTTTAATCATTATTTTTTTAACAAAAATTTTAATTAGGAACTCAATTCACCCCCCTCTTGAGATTCCACTCCTACCAACAACTATATTTCCTCTTTTTTTACAATAAAATTATTTTTTATTTATGGAGATATAAATCTCTACAAATATATCCTTTTAGAAATCATCCTCTCTAAATCAATATATATTCTCCAAATTTCCCTCTACGATTATATTCAAGTCTTCATGAGAATGATGTGAAAATACATCCTCTAAATCTCTTTTAAATCCAAGTCAAACTCATAAAAATACATCCTCTAATTCAGAGTCAATTTATCTATTTTAATCCACTTAATTAACTCCTAAAATATAGGAAATATAAATCTAAAGGTATGCTAACTCGACAATTTCATAACATGAGAACCATCACCATGACATGAACTTCAACTCCCTCTGAAGCTTTAAACATAACCACTAACATCTACATGGCATAGAACTCTTCAAACACCACATGTAATCCTTCATCTATAAATTTCACAATTCACATCCAAAAAACAAATCATGGTAATTACTTCAAGATTCTTCTTTGACTCACACGCCATGATGATACTTACCCCTTAATGGTATGGTCTTGTATACTCTATAAATACCAATACATACACATTGAGTTTATATTGTGTGATGTCTCACTATGGTGTGGACACCTTTAAACTACCTGAATCACAAAATTATGTTTTAGCCACATCATGGAATGGCCATGTTTTTTAAATAAATATGACAAGAGGGGGGGGGGTGAATTTACCTTTTTAAAAAATTAAAAGATAAAGTAAAATGAAAATATATAATTAAAGAAATTAAATGATAAATTGATTGATCTATAGTTGATAAATTCGATCCAAGTTATCAATATAATATCAAAGTAAATTAATCTTGAAAATTATCAAATCAAATTTATGAAAGTATGCGAATCAATGATAAATTATTCAACATGATAAAGTAAATAGAGAGAAAACATAATTGATAAGGATCTAAAAAATATCACACAAGGTATCCCTATGTCTCCACCCCTCAATTAGAGAGACATGTCATATTAAGATAGTTCATTGGTATTATCAAAAACCCAAGAACCAACATTCTTTGGTATTAATGGAGACCCAAGAACCAATCTTCCCTTGGTTTTAATAGAAACCCAAAAACCAAATTTTCCTTAGTTTTAACAAAAAACCAAGAACCAGTGTTCCCTTGGTTTTAAAAGAAACCTAAGAACCAAAATTTCCTTGGTTTTAATAGATAACTAAGAACCTAAAATTTACTTAGTTTTAATGGAGAACAAAGAACCAGAGTTAGAAATGTTGGATGAGAATAGATGATTTTCAAGGCACAAATTACTTACAATTTCAGTCATAAATCTCTCTTGAAGGATGGATAAAATTGAGAGAGAGAGAAAAAAAGGTTATAGAATTTATGATTTGAAAATTAAGGTTGTCTCTTTGATAGGTGGTCTTGGATAATTATAGTTATTCAACATTGATTCGATGAGAATATTTTTTTTACCAGTTGATTATTTCATTTTTTCTGATAAGCCTCCAAGAGGTCTCTATTTATAGCCTTCTAATATTTCAGAAAACTTATGGAATTTACAGGATAGTAATGAAGTCATTTAAGGATGAAATAATGAATATTTTACTAACAATAAATGTATTCTGAACTCATCAAATCCTGATAGGGATTTAACCATGCCTTGGTGCACAAAACCTGATCGTTTTAACCTTCAAAATGCCCTGAACCATGGGCATGATCACTAGTCTTCGTTTGTTTTGACTTTCTAATCCACCTTTACACCATAAATTCACCTACCATGGTATAGAACTAGATGTATTTAACTATAAATCCTTACACTACACCCTATTGTAGGTTACTTTTCTATAGCTTCAACAAGTGGCTCTTATACTTCTATAAAATTCCTTCTAAGGATATGGGTACTTCATTGAGACTTTAATAAGTATATTAATACTTATTCAATGATATTTTAAGGTTATTTAAATATTCTAACAAGATATCATCTAGAATAACTTCTAATCACTTAAATGAAATATTTATATACATAGGTGAGTATTTGTGATCATTAAAACTTCATGATAGAGAGAGGTACAATGGTCAATATAACCCATGTAAGGACCCCTAGATTTATCTTTTGTGATATATGATAAAAACTTACATATGATTTTCACCTCTGTAACATAAATCTTATGTATTTAAGGAATTTTACATAATTTATATTTGGAAAACTATTCTCTAAGTGACATAAACTACCATGAAATATCCTAAAAGTCAACTCCAAAATAGCATGGAGCACAAACATAATGACATCCTATCATAGTGAATTCCTTCACCCCATTTCACCTAGCTTCTCTTCCTTAGCTGGGTCACGACATGACAGGAGTTATTGAAAAATGACTATTATACTTCTTCCATATACAAAGTGTAAAACCACATGCATGTATTCAAATATTATTACATGTCAAATTAAATAATCTTATATAGATAGGTAACCTATTTACTTTTTCATTTATAATGAACCTTGTTCACGACATGACCAAGAATTACATGGTGTGACTTCAATCCAATAGACAGAACTATTGTAACTCCTTAAATCTTCTTCCAAACTCCTTTATCATTTCTTCCTGACTATTTAAACTCCTTTGGAAACTCTTCATAAATTATGGATCACCTATATAACAATGAAAACATACAAACATTCTTTTTATCAGTGATAAATAACCCCCACACCAGTACCAAAAAGTTTTGAAAATAGCTTCCGGAACTTCAATACCTATAAAAAACTAGTTTCCATTCAAAATTTCCATAGAAGCACTTCTATATAACCTTAGGTTATCCTTTTAAAATAATTTTTTGAATAAATATGTCCCCAAAATATCCAACACAACTATATTACATTGGTTTCTAATAAATCCACCAATGTGTTTCTAATAAATCCAACACATCAACTTCAACATTGGGATTCTAATAGGAAACATCATGAATCCATGAATCTTATTACTCCTCAAAAAGGGAATAGTAAGGGAGAGTAGGGAACATCATGGTGACATAAAGATGCTTTGGATTCATGATAAAGGGTGAGATTATTAGCATACCAATGTTGAAGTTAAAGTTTTGGATTTATTAGAAAAACATTTGTGGATTTATTAGAAATCAAAGTAATATAGTTGGGATGGTTTTATTGGTTCTGTAATTATTTTAGATATTCTTTTGGAAGGAGAAAGTAAGGTTATATAAAAGTGGTTCAATGGAAGTTTGGAAGAGAATCTGGTGTTCTGGAGGTACTTAAGTTCCAGAAGCTGTTGTATATACTTTTTGGTATTGGTTTTGTGGTTATTGGTACTAATGGAAAGAAGTTTCAAACTATGTTCTACTTATGGAGGTGATCTGGTAGTTGTGAAGGATTTCTAAAAGTTCTTACATAGTTATAAATAATGGATAATGGAGTTTTTAAATATGATTGAAGGAGTTGAAATAGTTTATTTCTATAGGAAAGACATCACACCAAGGCATTCTTAGTCACATTGTGAACAAGGTTCTCAAGAAATGACAAAGAAATACCACGTATAAATAAGTTTATTTAATATAGTACATAAGAATATTTGAATACATGAGTTTGATTTTAAAATTAGCCTCTAAACTAATTATAACAATCATACCACAACACCATTAGTTATTTCATGGCCCAAATACGGTAGATAAGCCATACATCATGGGGGATAGAATGCACCGTGAGAATAGATCATGAGTTTTGGGCTTTAAGCAATTTTTGAAGTGATTTTTAGGTTATTCCATATGATTCTGTGTCATTCCATGAATGGTAATTTAGATAGGAATTGTTTAAACGTCCATTAATATATAATATTTCTATTATAGAGGTGTGAATCCTACATAAGATTAGTTCCTTTGTCATAAAAGAGAAGTTAATGAGTCATGTTGTGGGGGATATAAAAACACTTTGAATGGACATAGGTATAATTCAAATGTTCTACTTATTTTAAGGTGTGTAAAACATAGTGATGTATGTCACCATGGAATCTCAATATTCAAGTGTTAGTATTTTTAGATTTTCAGTGACCACACCATGTAGGGGTAAGTCACACCATATTATGTGGGTCAAAGAATAATCCTAAAGTAATCACCATGAAATGTTTTGAAGATGTGAGTTGAGAAATTCAGAGATGAAGGATTGCATGCCATGTTGAAGAAATATATTCCATAGAGATTATTGAGCTCAGTTTCAAGTCTTTAATGGGATATGAAGGTTGCAATGTGGTAGTGATGGCCACGCTGTGACAATATTGAGTTAGTAGACCTACACATTTATCTTTCCTATATTTCATGGGGTAATTAAAAGGATTAACTAGGAGATATTGAATTATAATTAAAGGATACCTTTAGATGAATTCGAATTAGATTTGAAGAATATTTAAAGGATGGATTTTATCATCATACTCATGATGGCTTGAAGATCTTGATGGAGTAAAACATAAATAATTTCTCTTTAATTGGAGAGAAGGATTTTTAGATGGATAGATTTGCAGAGATATCTATATATATAAATAATGAAGACTACTAATATATAGAAAGGATAAATAAAAATTTTCTAATATAGAAAAACCTGTGAGAGTGGTATTTTAGAATGAAGGAGAAAATAGATAATTCCATATCTATGCTAGAAAGACGTAAAGATATAATTGGTACTCCTTGAAGATATTTATAATGAAGAATTAGGAGTTTCCATGAAACTCATAGAAATATGGTGTTGTAGTTTTTGGTAACATTCATAGATGATCTATGAATAAGTGATCTAGAGTTCAAAAACATCCATCCATAGCTTGTGCAATAATAATAGTGAAGTTGTTTTATATGGACTTGCATGCCAAATGAGTTTTCCTTTCTTAAAGAAGTGAGAAAAAGAGAGAGGTAAAGGGAGACTTCACTTGGAAGAAATGATCTATCCTGGAATATTCTAAGGAGAGTGACCCTATAAATAACCTAAACCTACCACCAAAGAGTGTGTTTAGTGGATTCCAATGCATCAGTGCATGGTCCATTATATGCTCCTTTGATTAGCCGAGTGTGGGTGAACCAAGTAAAACATTCATGTCTTATGTGAATAAATATTTATATTATTCTTGACATATATTGTTGAAAGTGGGTTAAAGTGATAATTAGTTATATTTGGTAAGATCTAATGGTAATGAATGTGACAATTAGATCATAAAATTAAGTGTTACCCCACTATCTATGAGGTTAATATTAGTTAGTGTAATGCATGTTTATGGAATAAGTGTGTAAGTTGGAATGAGTTACATACCCTGATTTATCCACCTCAGGGTATCTCTCACCAAATTCCCTTACAAACTTAATAAGTGGTATAAGAGAATAAGTTCCTTTTGTTAGATATATTTTTTAATTTATTTTATTAGTTTTCAAATTTAAATTCTTTTCTTCACTTGAATTTTGTTGGTTCTAGAGAAAAAGTAAAGAATTTGATGAAGAAATCACACGCCAAAATAATTCCATATAATCAAACCATTTGTGGAAAATGTGTTATTCAAATCACTACTAAAAAACTGGTGTTTAACAGTGATTGTATTTATCAACACTAGAAAAAAGCCCTGATAAATGGCATATTCATCGGCGTTAAAGAAAACACTGATAAATTTAACCCTTTATCAGTACTTTTTTTAGCACTGATAAAGGGTACACTTTATCAATGCTTTATTTTTATTGTTGATAAAGGGTACCCTTTATCACTGTTTTATTGTAAGCACTGATAAAGGGTACCCTTTATCAGCGCTATATTTGTGGCTCTCATAAAAAAGTCCTTTATCAGCCCCTTTTAAGCGCTGATAATGGTCCGAATAAATAAAATTAAATAATTAAATAAATAAAAAATAAAAAACTATTTTATTAAAAAAATATTACAAATTTTATTAATTAAACAATTATTGATAAAAATGAATAAATTTATTATAATATATATATATTATAAATACTAATAAATAACATGTAATGAATATAAAGATTTTCAAAATGAAAATTAAACAAATTAAAATTAAAAATAAGTAATTTGGGAAAAATATTAAACATTTTATTAAGAGGTGATTATTGATAATGTTAATAAATAGTATATATTAAATATATAGATATATATTAATGTATATAAATTTGATTTATATATTACAAAATATTTATGTGCTATATTTAGTGAATAGCGATTTATAATTAAAAATTAATATGAATTAAAAATAACGACTAATTGCATAGAGTAATGCAGATATAATTGAATGTCATTTGATTTTTCAATTTAACATAGATCAAATGTGTGTTATATTGATTTCACATATACGTAATTAATATAGTTTTATATACAATGTACACACAAAAAATTTATCCATTTTTCAATATTATTAAAGTGTACTTATTTTTAATTTATTCAATTTCACTTATTTTTAACACGCATGCACTTAAAATTAGATATTCATTAATAATGTTAAAAAAATATTTGTAAAAAAATATTAATTTTTTTTAAATAAATATATTTGAAAATTTACATACTATATTTATAAAATTATATATTTATAATTATAAATAAATAAATAATTGTATAAAATTATTTATATATTTATAATTAAATAATTATATATATTTAAATAATTATTAAATTTATAATAAATTTACTTAAATAATGAATACATTTACAATATTTATATTTATATATATTTATTATATATATATAATTAGAAAAATATATATAATGATATAAATATTATTTTTTTCAAATATTTATATAATTATAAATAAATAATTATATATTTAAATAATTATAAAATTATAATAAATATATTTAAATTAGGAACATATTTACTATATTTATATTTATATATATTTATTAAGTATATATATATCTTTACAAATTTTTTATTTATAATTATAATTATAAATCCTTTATCCGCACTGAATTAATAAGCGCTGATATGAGGCTTTATCTATACTTTTTTAGTGCTAATAAATATAGATTTTATCAGTTCTTTTTTAGTGATGGTAAAGACCTACCTTTATTAGTGCTAAAAAAGCACTGATAAATATTCCTTTTATCAATGCTTAAATAATAAGTGCTGATAAAAGTGTCCCAACCTAAGTAAAAAATCTTGACCTGTTATGAACCCGTTTTGATATGAGAAGCTTTTCACAGAATCCACCCTTTTCCAGCTCTCCTCCTCGGTGAATTGAAGCTCAAATCACACAAACCCACTCGAATCACACAAACCCACTACTTTTAGTTGCTCAAACATCATCCAGAATCTGGTGTTCATTTACAGTTATGGTTTCTGAAGAAAACATTGAGATCTAGATTCTAGGGTCTTAGATTTTCTTCAACAAAGCGAGGTAGGCCTTTGTTTTCCTTTATAGGTTCTGATTTTCTTTCTGTATTTGTTGTTTCAAGATATGGATCTGAGGGTTTCCGATTTTCCTTTATAGGTTTTGATTTTGTTTTTGTATCTATGCTTAGGTTTTTGTATATTATTTTTCTTTTTTTATGATCCATTTTTTGCTTGATAACTATTTTTGATATTTTGTTTTGGTCATTTTAAATTGTTTTTTTGAATCAATTTACTTCTTTGTCTATATCTATACCCCAGCTTGCTCTGCAATCTTAATTTTATCGTGGTTTTGAAATCTTAGTGAGTCACCTTTGGTCTGCATAAAAACCAATTAAATATATAGTGGGTGCTTTGGATATAAAAACATTAAACGAATGAGAAAATTGATTTAAAAAACTAATTCTCAGTCTGATGATGGTGTGAATTAGTAGTAAAAGATGATTTTATGCCATTCATGTAAGTGAATATATTTATTTAAATTATTTATCAATATTCTGGTGTAAGGTTTTTTTCATGAAAATTTATTTTCTCTGAATTGTGTTGTTTTATTTTAAAAGAAATCTTAGTAAGGGAGATACAATGTTTATTTATTTTTAGTGACTCTCTATTTTCCAAATTAGTACGAGGTTGTATTTATTTTTTAGATATTCATCATTTAAGGTCTATATATACATTTTAGGTCTATATATACTTTTAATTAATAGAAATATAATTTATACTTAAATAACCAATAAAATATTGTAAACTAATTTTAATTTCAAAATAATAAAACTAGGTAACTATATATACATTTTTTGAAATAATTAAACTTTACAAAATTTAAATAATTATATTTTATAAAAAATTACCAAAAATAATAATTATTTATAATGAAGATAATTTTAAAATTATTATTAATATTATTTTTTAGTTTCATTAGAAAAAAATAGCATTACACACACACACACAAACATCGAATAATATATTGTATATTGAAATAAATTTATATATGATAAATAATATATACATATATATAATTATATTCAAATAAAGTTATATAATATATATATATATAATATTTAGGTAGATTCACTTTATTTATCTATGTATCGAGTGAGGAGTGACCTCCATTTTATAGTTTTCGATGATGGAAGGTGTGAACCTTGTTCAGGTTTATTGCCTGTCATGGTAAGTGTGAATGAAGTACATGCCTCCATCGACCGATTTTTACAATCATATAAAACCCTATAATTTTTTAAATAAAATAAAACCTATTAAAAAACCTTGTTCTATAAAAAAACATTATAAAAAAAATCCTCAACCAGTTATTTTATTAAAGTTTTATTCATATCCTTGTAGATAAATTCAAGGATAAAAATAAAATTACTTCATTATTAAATTATCATCCACATCAAAAAAATAAATTAATTTCAATAACATACACTTTTCAGCTGAAATTACACTATAGAAACCTAAGACCCCTAGGATGTGCTACACTGCAATTGTGTATTCTGATTCTTCTGTCTCCACCATATCCATTTCATTCCCCCCATTAACTCTATCATTTCTTTGGTTGTGTGGATATTTTATCTAGATTGATTTATTGGAAATGGAGGCATCAAGTTAATAACTAGTTCCAATGGTGTAATTCTGAAAAATGGAAGGCATTTCCCCTTTTAGAGAATACAATGATGTACAATTGTCATCCTCATCAACTTCATATCCTGAATTATTATTATTTCATTTTTTTCCTTGAGACTCATTCCCTATCTCTTCTATTTTTCTTATACTACTCTAAGCATTAGTCACCCCATGGATGACTACTACTTAGAGTATTTCAAGCAACATAGGTGCATGTCCACAGGAGAAGGAGGATGTGTGTCAAAAAAAATGAAATGATAAATATTTGGGAGATGAGTTGATGAGGTTGAAAATTGTACTTTATTTTGTTCTATAAAAGGGGAAATGCCTCCCATTTTTTATAATTAAACCATTGACACTAGTTATTAACTTGATGCCTCTATTTCCACCAACTCCTTCTAGAGAAAAACTACACACAACTAGAGAAACGATAGAGTGATGGGAAGGAAATAAATAGAGAGGGTGGGGATAGAAGAATCATAATAAATAATGATCCACAAGTCATTTTTTATGTGTAAGAATCACCCTCACCTTAATCTGATACATGATGTGCCTAGTATGCCTTAAAGTGTCAGTTATCATTTTAAAATCAAGATTTAACTTTAAAAAGTGTATCTCACTAAAAACCAATAAAATTATCTTGGATTTTATTAATAATTTGTAGAATTGATTCATAAATCATTTTTATGTATAGGAATCAGTCTCATGTTAAACTGATACACAATGTGATCCATATGAGTCAAAGTGTGTATTTCAAGTTTAAAATGACATTTTAGTGAAAAAGGAACGTGACGTACTCAAAACCATGAAAACACTTTCATATTGTTTTTATACTTTAGGAAAACAATCCATATGTGATTTGGAATATGTAGGAGTCATCCTCACCTCAATCTGATGCACGGTGTGACAGGTATGACTCTAAGTGCGTCTTTATTTAAAATTGACATCAATTTTAGTAAAAAAACAAATTGAACTACTAAAAATAAAAAAAACACATTCATATTTTTTTGATACTTTAGAATAATGATCCATAAGTTATTTGAGATGTTCATGAATCAGCCGCACCACAATCCAATGCACGGTGTGACTGAAATGACTCCAAGTGCGTGTTTTTATTTAAAATTGACATCAATTTTAGTAAAAAGGCCAATAGACCTACTAAAAACCAATAAAAGGCATTCAAATTGTTTAAATACTTTAGGAAAAATATTCATAAGTCATTTTTGATGTGTAGGAATTAGTATCACCTCAATCTGATACACAATGTGATCTGTATGAGTCAAAGTGCATGTTTCAATTTTAAAAATACATTTTAGTAGAAAAGAAAAGTGACATACTCAAAACCAAGAAAACACATTCAAATTGTTTTTATACTTTAGGAAAATTATCCATAAGACATTTGGGATGTATAAGATTCATCCTCACCTCAATCTGATGCACGGTGTGACCTGTATGACTCCAAGTGTGTATTTTTATTCAAAATTGTGATCAGTTTTAATAAAATGGACAACTTTCCTACTCAAAACCTAGAAAACAGATTTGGATTATTTTGATACTTTATGAAAATGATACATAAGTCATTTGTGACATGTAGAAATTAGCCACACCTTAATTAAATATATGATATTCCCAGTATAACTCAAAGTGTCCGTTATCAGTTTAAAATCTTCATTTTAGTTCAAAAAGTGTCACTCACTGAAAACGGATCAAACACACTCATATTTTCTTAATAAATTATGAAAATGATTCATAAGTAATTTTTTATGTGTAGGAATCAGTTTCACATCAAAGTAATACATGACATGATCATAATGAGTCAAAAGTTCATGTTTCCTGTTTAAAATGACATTTTAGTAAAAAAGACAATTGACGTACTCGAAACTGAGAAAACAAATTCAGATTATTTTGATACTTTAGTAAAATGATCCAAAAGACATTTGAGACATGTTGGAATTAGTCTCACCTCAGTCTGATGCATAGTGTAACCAATATGACTCAAAGTGCATATTTTTATTTAAAATTGACATCAATTTTAGTAAAATTAACACTTTCTGTTAATTCATTTATTTTTATTATTACTAACATAATAATTTTTTTCTTATATAGGTGAGTTAGTTTTCTCGATCAGAGGTGGTTTGTTTGTCAATATCATGAGTTATGTCAGGATTAAAATATAAATTAACATTGATGTTTTAGAATGTATATAATAATTCATATTTTTGTAATTGTATAAAACAATGTTTAAAATGTATATAATATAGTGTTTTTTCCTGTGTTTGTGTTGTAAATTCCAATTAATTTAAATCATATATTGGGACTTATTTTTGTTTATATATGGCATGTTTTTGGTGATGCAGTGTGCTATTACAGTGCACAACATAATGACCCTTTATCAGTGCTTTTAAAAGCGCTGATAAAGACCACATTTATTAGCCCTTTTTGAAAATTATGATTACAGTCTACTTTATTAGTTCTCATAGAAGCACTAATAAAAGGTCCTTTATCATCATTTTTATAAGCATAAATAATGGTATACTTTATCAGCACTTCTATAAGTGTTGATAAAAGACCATTTATCAGTGCTTTTATAAGTGCTAATAAATGGTTCCTTTAGTGGTGCTAAGTTAAAGCGATGATAAATGGTTCCTTTATTAGTGCTTTTAAAATCGATGATAAAGGTCCCTTTTATCAGTGATTTTTAGGGCCGATAAAGGAACCCTTTATTAGCGCTTTTTCAATGCTAGTAAAAGACCAAGGCTTTTAACCTCACTCATGTAGTCACTAATTTTCTAGCACTGATAAAGGCCATTTCTAGCGCTGTTAAATGCCTATTTTGTAGTAGTGAATGGATTATTTGAGAATATTTCAAAAAATAGGTAAGAATTTTTTCTGATTGTGAATCTATTAATTTTTTCAATGGTTTTATAGAATTATATGAGGAACCTGATATCCCAAACAATATTGTACCTACTTATGATGACCAGATATCAAAATGATTAAAGGTGTATATTCTCTACTTATTAGAGGGCCTAGATCAAAGGATAGAAGAGAATGGTACAATGTTGAAATATGAGATTAGTTCTTAATAGTTCTAGGTTGGAGGAGTAAAGATTGGTTTTCAAAAGTTGAAAAGCATGAACATGTTTTGAATTAAAGTGTTCACTTATCTAAGGGAAAATAATGATACCAATGATGAGAAATTAAATGTTATATCTTCAAAAGTAAGAAAATATTAAATTAGGTTTCAAGGATAAGGGACTTGATTCAAAATAATTTCAAAACCTATAGTCTATGAAGGATTAACTTGCTTTACACCTAGAAGAACACGTAAAGGAGGATCTAATGATATAACAAGACATGGTAATACTTAAGGGTTCCATTTATCAGATGAATACCAAAATAAAGGAGAAAATAAACATTCTCAATAAAATTTATAATTCACTAGAGTAATAGATGACTAGTTGGAATAAAATCAAGGAATATAAGAATGATCAATGTGATAAAAATAATAAAAATGATTCAGTAATTGGAAAAATAGTTAACCTCGATCAAGAAGTAAGTGGAATAAGAAAAGGAAAAAGGGTAAGTCTAATATAAAATATTTTTTTCACTTTTTTGTTCAATTATCCTTGTAGGTAATAGTGAGATGATGAACAATCATGTCATATCATAGGAGAATCATGGAATTTCATAACCCCTACCCCAAAGTGTAACCCTCTTGGGCTGGCAATGAGGTACGAGAGATGGAGATTGCCTAAGTCACACCTCCAGTAGGCCCTGGTTTGGAGACTAGCACAAAAGGTATAATAAACATGCATATGGGAGACATTACCCACTAAGAGAACATTCTGAAGATAGAGAGAGATAAGACAGATAAACCAGTCAAAACCTATTTAGACATATATATAATGAAGTTTAAAGTGAATACATGCAGTTTCATACAGTACAAAAATAAATGAAAGGAAATTACAAGTACCAAAGAGGTAAGGACAATAGTGACCACAGAGCCCAAAAAACTCCTACAAAACCACAATATAGTAATATCTAGGATGATATCTAACCTACTCTAGATGACCTTAAAATAATTTTATATATACATAGGTTGAGAATAATATTATACTCAGTAGGATCCTCTCTATACCCTCTTGGAAAAAAGATAATGAAATCATGATAAAGCACAGTGGACAATAGTGAAATTAACTTGTCACCTAAAAATGTATACTAAGTTCAAAAACTCACCAGGGATAACTCCCACCAAGTAACACATTGGTCTTGCTTGTCGTTGATTGAAGTTATATGTATCCCAAATTAATTACCCGTTCTTAGAACTTTAGTATAGCATAAGTTTGGGGTCGATCCACAGGGAACCGTGGTGTGCATGAATTTAATTGAGTTAATACTTAATTAGGTGAAGTATGCAAAATTTAGAAATGATTGGGTTGATTTTGGGTTTTTATTGAAACTAAATTGATTTACTTTGAAGAATGGATACAGTTTAAAAGAAAACAATGGGTAAATTTAAAGAGTTTTTAGAAATGGGAAGAAAAGACATGTCGGGGATGTGGTGAATAAAGAGTTCTTATGCAGATTGTTTAAATGGTTGTGTTGTTCATAATAATTCTATCATTCATGATTTCATTTTGTCACAAGATTTCCTTGGTCCGGTTCCTCTTGTTTGGAATTAGAGTAGCTGACTCCTTGGTCCGACAGTCAATGTCCTTAATTCTTTATTACGTCCAATCCATTATTTGAATCGGTGAAAACCTTCCAATGTTCATGGATGTTTTCACCATTACTTTTCTTTTGTATCCCTGAGAATCCTTCCCCTAGTCCGGCTAAGAATTCTCAGTTATATTAGACAGTGGTTTAAGAAGAGTAAGATGAATTTCAACGATTAAAAAACAACTATATACAACAATATACAAATTATGATCCCATCGTCCACAACCCCATCACGAGGGGTTTAGTTACACATAGAATTTAAGAGAGAAATGACACACGTGATACCTGACGGATTCATCGTGTAGGTGTTGAGGTAGAGTATCAGAAGGTGGAATGGCGGAGTGAAGATAGTAGCTTCGGGAATGGTGATAGCAGAGCTTCTCTTTCCTCTCAATGGTTTTGAACTCCCAAATTTGTAGGCCAAGGTTTCTTTTTATAGAAAAATAAAGTACATGGCGTGTATAGAAAGTACACGCCGTGTACTTTTCTTCAATGCGCTTTGGCGCCAATTTATCCACGGGTAGGTGGCCTAACACGCAGTTGTTGACTTTTGAACATGGCGCCGCCTGATGGTTGGGTGTACACGGCGTGTAACGCCTCTATACATGGCATGTAGTGCATAAGTTTGGCTGCCATCCCCTTCTAGAATAGCAGACACGGCGTGTAAAAGTTCAAACACACCGTGTCTTCATCAACGACCACATGGGAGTGTGGACTTTTCTTCGGCAACTACTGCTTCTAGAAAGTAGTATATGGCGTGTAGCACCGCCACACATGGCGTGTATATTCTACCTGGTGACATGGGCGTGTACTCCCTCCTTCGGTCTGTGTCCCTGCCTAGATGTACACGACGTGTATAAAAGTACACACCATGTAGTTTCAAAATTTTCACAGACTTCCCTTGGTCCGTGTCTTTAGCCAGAAATCTCCTGAAAGTAAATAGATTCACCAAAATCAAATAATATGTTCATAAAACCACAGATATTTGCTGAAAACTTGTTTTTATCTTCAATTATATATATGGAAATGTATACACAAATTGGGTGCATCAAATTCCCCCACACTTAGTCTTTTGCTTGCCCTCAAGGAAAATCTCAACATCTAATTAAGAGAGCCTATACTTTAAAAGGAAGGCTTTTAATTAATCAAACGTATAACTGATAAAGTTACTAAGGGAAAATTCTGAAAGGCACAAACAAATTCAATTCATAAGATATTAAAATAATTCCTCATATATAATGTAATTAACTACTCTCATCCTCTTTCAACACATTTTTCAACCTTTCAAAAATAAACACGCCACTTGATGATTTACCTTACCAGTTAAAATAACACTCCACACTCAAGATGTTTTTGATCAAAGTTATGCTCAATCCAAAGCATATACACTCTGTCCATAGGTTTTCAAGATATCTTGTTCTATACTTCAGAAAAAATTGAATTAAAAAAATCATGAGGGCTTTATCAATAAGGTTCAGATGTTTCTGTGGCTAAGGGTTGGTAGGTTCAGATGTGAAAATAAATTCTGAGGCTTGAAAAAGGATGGCTAATTCCTTTAAACAACATTTCATGATATTCAAAGTAAATCTCACTGAAAATACATCCTTCAAAAAATCAGTCAAATGATTTTTTAATCGTCACCAACTTCCTTAGGCAAGTAGGGTTTATGGGAAAATAAGCATAAGGTCCCCTTCCTGTTTGTTTATTGTTGTTTTTTTAACAACAAAACACAAGGGAATCCCTTATGAATACAATGAGTAGATGTTTGGAACCCATTCTGCCCCAAATAATCAAGAGGCACTCCCCCACACTTTATTTCATGGCTATACACAAAAATATGGCATGTATTTCCAACTCCCTCTTTAAATCTTAAATGAATAATCATGCAAAGTTTAAAAAGAAATAGGGTAGGAAGGGAAATAGGCTTGTAATGTGGCTTCCTGTAAAGGCTGTTCATGGCTTCTATGGGCTTAACGAAGATTAAATGTAGGGTAGGTATCAAGATAAAGGGGTTGAAACAATCTAATGCCTCAATCATGTTAAAGTAATTCAAAAATTTCTTCATGTTTCGAAAAGAAAAACTTGCAAATTCTGGTAGCGATGCATATCCTAAGAATCTCTCAAGAAAGAGGGTATTAGAAAAGAAATACGAAAAATGGTTTAGAATACCTCTCAGGAGTGGAAAAATAATAAAGGGATAATCAAGTCATGACATGCATATAAATGATTATCCTAATTAATGTAATTTAATCAAGGATTAAAGGTTGCAATTGAAATTATATCAGCAATCATTTTAAAATACTTAAAAACTAAAAAGCATGTAACCTTTCCAAAAGTTCCTACTGATAATTATAGCATTTATAAGACTGATTAACCAAAATTGATTTACATTTTCAAATATAGAGTCTAATAATGATGTCTCCTAGGTTAGTTTAAGGGAAAAATACTAAGGTGAAATATATCGATGCTCCCCCACACTTAATACTACACATGGTCCACCAAGTGCAACAACAAGGTAAAGGGTGGGCAACGGGGAGAAATGGGGGACAAAATGAGGGAAAACAGTGGAAGAAGTAAATCCAAAAAGAAAGAAAATAGAAATAGAAAAATACTCCCCTCATGAAAAGTGATGCCCAAGGCGCTCCATGTCCGTAACTGTGACTGGCGAGAAAAAAGAAAAATACAAACATGCATAACATCACAACACAGAAAATGACAGAAGAGATATATAAGATAAAGGAAAATGTCACTATCATGGGGTCGCCTCAGGGGAGGCATCATTCGGTACAGAATCGGCCGGTAGAGATGGCACAGGAGGCGTGGAAGGGTGAGGCTCTGTCTCGGCATTGGGAAGGGTATCTAAAGAAGTAGGAGCCGCAGGTTCTAGACTCGGGATCGAAAGCTCAGCAGTAGGCCCTGGCTCGACAGAAGTGGCAGTATCAGAGCTCACCGTAGTCATCAGAACGGAATCGGTGGCCGGTGCAGGAGACGGCGGTGGAGCAGCATTAGAAGGGCCAGGAACGGAGGCAGAGGCTGGTGGCTGAGGTAGTGGAACACTAAGATGCTGAGCAATATGAACCAACAGATTCTCCATCCGGTCCTGGAGGCAGTCCAGATGAATCAAATGGTGTGCAATGGTGTCCTGGCGGCTGATGATACAGGCTAACTTCTGCTCCATCGTGGATAGGCGTAGGGAAAGGGTCGGATCGACCGAGGGTGTGAGGGTAGGTGGGATGGGGGATGGGACAGAAGAAGGAAGGTCAGAAGAAGTGGGGTCAGTATGAGGTGGGTGAGGTGGAGAAGCTGGAGGGGGTGGGGAAGGAGGAGCGGGGTCAGTAGCTGGGGCAGGGTCAGCAGGTGAGGCAAGGTCAGCAGGTGGTGGGGCTCGAGCCTGAGCAAGTATGTAGGCACCCCCATGCTTCTGGACTAATCCCATGCGAATTAGCATGAGGAAGTCCATCCACTGGGGTGAACCTATCAAGTCATGAGGTAATGAGGGCTTGAATACCCCCAAGTGGTGGGCAAGATGGGTGGTGTAAAACCCGCCGTTCAGGTTGCCCTAACGGCTGGTAAACATGGAGTGGAAATAGGAGGCGGCAAGATAGGGGAGGTCTGGCTAGGCGTTCCAGATGACACAAGTAAGAAGCTCCATGTCACGACTAGTCATGACCCCCATATCCTCATGTAAGGGAAAAAGAATGGCGCTGAAGCACCGGTGGGTGAAGCGAAGGACAGGGTCGGCTATAAGAGTGATATTCTGGGAAATGGGGGAGTACCGGTGGCCAGGCCCAACGATCTCTCTCCACATGGAAATAAGGTCAGAGCATTCGGGCCGGGTCAAGTCAGAAACGGGGGGTGGTGTGAAAGGATGGGGGTAAAAGCCTCACCCTCGGCCAAACTCTCTCATCGTCAGAGAAAAACGCCAGCCGCCTAGCCGGAATCGAACTACTGGCACCGCATCGCCATGTGTCTCCCGGTACTCCGCTCCATCGAACTCAAAGGAGGCTGCAAACTCAAAAAATAAATCTCAGAACACAAGAGTGATGCCATGGAAAATCTCGAGGAGTGCGGTGTGCCTAAGAAGTACCTGCAACTCCTCCCAAATACCGAACCGCTGCGGAATGCTGCTGTCAAGGTACCAGCCACTCAATGGTATCGACCGACAAGAGAAGCGTCGGATCCTGTCGTATGCGAGGTCGGTGACCGGGAATACCGTGCAGGGATAGGGAGCACCTGCAGGTCTCGGCCCAGGTGCCAGTGCAGCAGCAACATCTGGCTCTGGAGGTGGATCTGCCGAAGAAGAAGGTGGCTTAGTGGAAGGTGTGCTCGAAGAGGGACCAGCTGCTGAGGATGAGGGTACAGGGAAAGTGGTAGCTGGTGCAGCAGAAGTAGGCCCAGCCTCATCGAAAGGAGTGAGTGACGACAGAATGGCCAATGGAGGGAGCTCAAAGAACAGAGTGTCGGGGTCCGACTGCGTAAGTGGTCGGAGTCAGATCTGACGATAGCTGGGCCTCTCGCCCTTGGTGGCGGAGGCTGACCGCTTCCCACAGGAAGGATCATGATCTGCCATATCCTGAAATAGAAAGAAAAAGAAAAAAAAAACAAAAGAAAAAGAAAAAGGAATAAAATAAAACAAAGAAAATGTGAGAAAACTGGAAAATAAAAGTACACGGCGTGTACTCCAGAGTACACAACATGTAGTCAGAAATGGAGAGCATATCATGTTCTCTGGAAAGACATGCCGAGGGTGGAAAGAGACCATGTAATAGGACACAACGTGTACCGAACATACACGTCGTGTTCACATCAAAGTGCAGGTGGTCGTGCAATAAAAAGGACACGACCATGTTACTATCAGTTCTAAGAAAACAATACACGCCGTGTAAGTACAGGCCACGATGTGTATTTCACATGAAGAACATGGCCGTGTAGAGGGGGAGACATGGGGAAACTATAGATATAAAGGACACAGCATGTACTGAACATACACGCCGTGTTCTGGAACATGGGGTGACAGGCCGTGTTATGCGCCACACACGAAGGGGCCAAAGGAAATGGTCTACATGGTGTGTACCGAACATACACACCGTGTACATTCAAATTTCAAAATATTTTTTGTGTGGCCATGTACAGATGTACACAACGTGTGTTCTTCATATCGTGGCCGTGTACAGGCGGAAGCCGAATGGTCAGCCGATCTGATTAACACCCTAAACGATTCTAAAAACTTGAAATAGAGGGTGCAGAATGGCGTACCTGGACTGAGGATCACAATGTGAGATGAATCAGAATGTGAAATGCCCCAAATCGACAGATCTGGCAAAGGGGGTTCAGATGGAGTTCGGGAGAAGAAATGGGAATAAGGGGAAGAAGGGGGCGGCTGTGCGACATGGGCTCAAGCTGGGTGGCCCGCGGCTTATATAGCCGCGGTACACGGCATGTATTTTTGGTACACTCCATGTATCCCAATTTTTTTAGTAAATATAATTATTATAGTAAACTATATAATAATTATCATGAATAATTAAAAATAGATATATCGAAAAATTCTATTATACATAAATCTATACGTGACGTATATCGGGAAATACACACCGTGTATTTTAAAATAAGAAAAAGAGTAGTACAACCTCTGGTCCGGTGCATGGGGCGGGATTCGAACCAGCGATCAGCTGATTTGAATGGACGCCCTCATCCACTGGAGCAAAGGTTGTTCGTCTGTTCATATTTATTTTATATATATATTTATTCTATACGGCCTATACACATGGAAATAAAGAAAAGAATGACGTGTGGTTTTTATTTAGGAAATGATGGGGGTGAAGTGGGGAGATTAGCGCGATTCGAAACCGGGACTTGTGAACCTGGTGTCGAGACTTTTCCAATCTGCCAACTTCACCCGCATGCAATTTCTTATTTTTAAAACGATTTTCATTTATAGTTGAAAAATCATGGTGCACACGGCGTATATCGGAGTACACATCGTGTGGTTTTATTAAAATAACAAATGATGGAAATGGGATGGTTGTCTGGATTCGAACCCGGGTCTTTTGAAACCGGATTATGATTCTAGCCAACCGGCCTATCCCCACCATGGGTTTTATTAAACACATTTATATATATATAGATTGAAAATACCACACACATTGTGTAATTAAAAGGAGGAACCCCATGCTGAAGGTAGGTCAGGAGGATTCGAACCGAGGATGGCTCGAATAAACTCCAGTGACTTTGCCATCGGCATCGACATCATCCCTGGTTATTTATTTGTTACTATTAAGATTACAATTTAAAAAGATAAGTATATGCCATGTAAATAAGTGGGACACGGCGTGTAACCTCTGGGTTTCCTCCTAGGAAGTGTCTTTGTTTTAGGTCGTTGGCTCGACCTACTTACCTTGCTTACCTGAGGAGTATGTTGGATAACATTCCCACCATGTTATCTGTAGGATGGTAAGCTTTCAAGCACTGCCCGTTTACCTTGAATGGTTGACCATATTCTCCAGAAATTTCTACCGCTCCGTGATGGAATACGCAGATAACATGGAATGGTCCCAACCAGCGTGACTTTAACTTCCCTGGAAATAAGAGAAGATGAGAATTAAAGAGAAGTACCTGATCACCGGGTTGGAATGATTTTAGTGATATCATCCGATCGTGAATGGCTCTTGTCTTCTCCTTGTACAACTTGGCGTTCTCGTATGCCTCTAATCGGATCTCATCTAGTTCCGACAGTTGGAACTTCTGTTTCTCATCAGCTGCCTTTAGATCAAAATTCAGGGCTTTGACGACCCAGTAGGCTTTGTGTTCCAATTCTACTAGAAAATGGAAGGGATTTCCATAGACGAGGCAGAATGGGGACATTCCCTGTGGTGTTTTGAAAGTAGTCCGATATGCCCACAAGGCATCATCTAACTTCATGGACCAGTCCTTCCGTGAAGTGTTCACTGTTTTTTCTAGGATCTGCTTGAGCTCATGATTGGAGAGCTCTACGTGTCCACTGGACTGGGGATGATATGGTGTCCCCATCTAATGCTTTACTCCATACTTTGACAGTATTCCTCTCATCAGTGTGTTATCGAAGTGGGTCCCTTTATCGCAGATCGGTACTCGTGGAACTCCAAACCTGCTAAAAATATTTTTCTTCAAGAAATTTATGACTACCTTGGCTATGTCGTGAGCTATAGCAGTAGCTTTCACCCATTTGGAGACGTAGTCGACGCAGACCAGGATGTAAGTGTTCCAAAAGATGAGGGAAAAGGACCCATGAAATCTATTCCCCAGACATCGAAAATCTCGACCTCCTGGATGGGTTGCTAAGGAATCTCAGCTCTACGTCCCACATTACCTGTCCTCTAGCACCGATCACAACAGGAAACAAAGGCCCGAGCATCTCTATGCATTGTGGGCCAGAAAAATACAGACTGCATGATCTTAGCTATGGTACGGTCTGGCCCATGATGTCCTCCTACTGGTGAGGCGTGAAAAAACTCCAGGACACCGTGAACTTCATTCTCCGAGATGCAACAATGGATCACTCCATCTGCACAGGATCAGAATAGCAGAGGATCCTCCCAGAAGTACCTTTTCACATCAGATAAAAATCTTTTCCTTTGCTAGAAGTAGAGGTCGGGGTGAATGACACCTGTAACCAAAAAATTAGCGATATCAACATACCATGGTTGAGGTGTTTCACTGATCAAAAAGAGGTTCTCATCAGGAAAATCCTCCCTGATCTCCCGATCTTCTTCCTTCTCCAAGTGAGGTAGCTCGAGGAGGGAGAGATGGTCAGCAATGAAGTTCTCACTCCCTTTCTTATCCTGGATCTCAAGATCAAATTCTTGTAGGAGGAGTACCCAGCGGATCAATCGGGGCTTTGCGTCTTTCTTATTGAGTACGTACTTTAGTGCTGCATGGTCAGTATAAACAATAACTTTAGACAACACTAAGTAAGAACTAAACCTGTCAAATGAAAAAACCACTGCGAGCATCTCCTTTTCTGTGGTGGTGTAGTTAATCTATGCCTCGTTGAGCGTCCTGCTGGCATAATAGATAGGTTGGAAAATCCGGTCAAGTCACTGGCCCAAGACTGCTCCCACTGCGTAGTCGCTCGCATCGCACATCACCTCAAATTGTTCCTCCCAGTTGGTAGAAATCATAACTGGAGCTTCCACAAGGCGCTACTTTAGATGCTCAAAAGATCTGACACAGTGGTCATTGAACTCAAATATGGCATCCTTGGTTAGAAGATTGGTGAGGGGTTGGGCTATTTTTGAGAAGTCGCAGACAAACCGCCTGTAAAATCCTGCATGCCCTAGGAAGCTGCGGATGGTGCGGACAGAAGTCGGTATTGGTAGTCGTGAAATGACTTAAATATTCACCGGGTCCACCTCTATCTCCTTTGCTAAAATTCTGTGGCCAAGGACTATTCCACTTTGCACCATGAAATGGCACTTTTCCTAGTTCAAGACTAGGTTAGTGTGCTCACATATTTCCAAAACAAGCTCTAGATGTCATAAAAAAATGGTAAATGATTTTCCATAAATAGAAAAATCATCCATGAATACCTCCAGGATTCGTTCCGCCATGTCGTGGAAGATGGCCAGCATACAGCGCTGGAAGGTGGTGGGGGCATTACACATGCCGAAAGACATCCTTTGATAAGAAAATGTGCCGTAGGGGCAAGTGAATGTTCTCTTTTCCTGATCCTCTAGAGTAATGGAGAATTGGTTGTAACCGGAAAAACCGTCGAGGAAGCAATAAAAGTTGTGCCCTGCTAGCCTCTCTAGAATTTGATCCATGAATGGAAAGGGAAAGTGATCCTTTCTTGTTGCATCATTTAACTTCTAGTAATCCACAAAGACTCGCCATCCCATGATAGTGCGTGTAGGGATGAGCTCGTTCTTTTCATTTTAAATCACAGTGATACCCCCTTTTTGGGTACCACTTGGAGAGGACTCACCCATGGACTATCCGAGATGGGATAGATGATGCCTGCATCCAATAATTTGATCACCTCCTTCTTTACAACTTCCTTCATGGGAGGATTCAAGTGCCGTTGTGGTTTCCGAGATTGCTTGGCACCCTCTTCAAGTAGTACCCTGTGAGTGCAAATGGTAGGGCTGATTCCCTTCAGATCAGCGACTGTCCACCCAATAGCATGCTTCCGCTGTTTGAGAACCTGCAGAAGTGCATCTTCCTGCTCCTGTGATAGTTCTTCATTAATTATAACAGGAAACGTTTGATTGGGTCCTAAATACCCATACTTGAGAGAAGATGGAAGAGGATTCAGTTCGAGTTTAGGTGCCTTTAAAATCGAAGGCACGAGTGGCTGCACCTTGTCTCGTTCCAAACTATCAGGAACAACTGCACGCTGCCAATAGTGGCCACCCTGGCCTTCTATGAATTGCAAGTCTTCTGGCACTTCTTCTAATAGAATATCTGGATCAGTTAAAGTATTCAAAATAAAAGAATATACCAGTTCATCCCCTTTGTCGCTAAAATGATTAACCATGGTGGACACTGCATAACAGTTCTCATGCTCCGACAAGGAAGCATGTTTGACGACTTTGAGGATGTTATAGGAAACTCTTTCATTACCTACCCGAAAAATAATCTCCCCTTGGTGCACATCGATCAGTACCCTCCTAGTTTCCAAGAAAGGTCTTCCAAGTATAAGAGGTGCTTTCTGGTCATCCCCCATGTCGAGGATGATGAAATCAGCAGGGAGAATCAGCCTACCCACCATGACGAGTACGTCCTCTAGTAGTCCCTTCGGGTGCTTGATGGATCGATCAGCAAGTTGAAGGGCGACGCGGGTAATCTTGAGCTCGTGGAGTCCTAGCTTCTTGAAAAATCCGAGGGGCATGAGGTTCACGCTGGCCCCTAAGTCGCAGAGGGCCTTCCCAAACTCGCAGGATCCAATAGTACAAGGAATGGTGAAACTACCTGGATCTTAGAGTTTGGGAGGAATGGAATGTTGAACCACCGCGGAGCACTCCTTCGTTAGTGAAATAACGCCCAAATCCCCCATCTTCCTCTTATTTGAGAGGATTTCCTTCATGAATTTGGCGTATGTTTGCATTTGTGTCAGGACCCCCGCAAATGGAATGTTGATATGTAGCTTCTTGAAAACATCCATGAATTTGCTGAATTGATGTTCCAGCTTCCTCTGCTTCAATCTTTCCAGAAAGGGTAAGGTAGGCTTGAATGGTTGGATTACTTCATTTTCTTTATTTTGTAAAGCCTCCTTCTACGAGCTTTTAGATGAGGAGGGGTTGGTATTGGTACCTTTTTCATCAACAATGGGTGTGGATGCACCTTGCTGTGCTGATTAGTTCTGGTGGAGCTCTTTTCCACTCTAGAGCATGATAGCATTGTCCTCCTCCCTTGGGTTCTTTTTGGTGTTCCCCGACAGTGTACCGGGCTGCCTCCCTGAGAGTTGATTTTCTAACTGGCTGATTCTCCAAGCCTCGAATCGAAGCTTCCTGAATCTGGAACCGAGTATCAGCAGTAGATATGAATTTAGTCATCAAATCCTCTAACCTTGAGGTGTTCTCCTGCTGAGGTGGTTGTTGAGCCGGTGGAGGAGGTGGCTGCCGTGGCTGCTGTGGACGGGGGTTTTGATACCCTTGTTACTGATAAGGACCCTGCTGGGGTTGTTGCGGCCTTTTGAATTGGTTATGATATGGAGGCTGGTTGTAGTTGGGTGGTCGCTGGGGCGGAGGATTCTGCTGTTGTTGGCCCCAGCCTGTGTTCTGTTGATCTCACCATGCCGGGTTCTAGTACTGCTGGTACTGGTTGGGCCCTTGATTTTGGGCAACATAACTCACCTCGCTCGTCGAGGGGCCTCCAGCCGAACCTGGGCATTCTCCCATGATGTGGTTATCACCACAGTCGCCACATGCTGGATGGTTTGCCGCATGAACTTGAGATGCTCCTTTGAGGTTCAATGCGTCGATTTTATTGGAAACAACGTCCAAATGAGCAGCTAACATAGTGGTAGCGTCAATTTTGTTCATACCTCGCTTTTGAGTCCCCCGCTCGGAGTGCCACTGGAAGCTATTGGCTGACATGTCTTCCAGTAGTTCGAATAGTTCTTCGGGGGACTTCCGCATCACCGTACCTCCAGCAACAGCGTCCACCATGGATTTGGTATTCGTGGTAAGTCCTCCATAGAAGGTCTGGACTTGCATCCAGAGTGGGAGTCTGTGATGGGGGCATTTTCGTAACATCTCCTTGAAGCGTTCCCAGGACTCATACAACGACTCGGAGTCGTGCTGCTGGAAGTTATGAATCTCATTCTGGAGTTTCGCCATCTTGGATGGTGGGAAGTACTTGGACATGAACGCCTGGGCTAGCTCCTCCCAGGTGAGGATAGATTGTTGTGGAAACCCCTTGATCCAGTCCTTCACCTTATCCCATATAGAAAAGGGGAATAGGCGAAGACGGATGGTGTCCTCGGACATTCCATGGTACCAAAAGGTGTCGCATATCTCTAGATAGTTGGAGAGATGGGCGTTCGGGTCCTCACTGGCTAGGCCTTCAAATTTGACTATGTTCTGGATCAGCTTCATGATAGCAGGCTTGATCTCGAAGTGCTGGGCCTAGACCGGAGGACGAACGATGTTTGTATCAGCTCCGTGAATCGATGGAAGTCCGTACTCCATAAGGGTACGTCTTGGAGGTTGTTGTTGATGGGGTGGAGCTTGCATAAACTGCTCCTGAGGGGAAAAGTATGGCCGTGGGAAGAGTTGTTGCGGCGGCCGTTGGTAATCCCTTGGGAGGAATTCCATGAAGGCTCCAGGAGGTTGCTCTGGTAGACTAGCAGTGGGAGGCTGCTGATCCTGGTACTGATTCTCAGTCGCAGCATCTACGGCTGGTGCTCCCTCTTCCTTGTTCGCCATGGATTGTGGTTGATGGTTGTGAGTTTCTATCCATGTACGCCGATGATGAAGCATGGTCCGTTCGATTTCAGGGTCAAGCGGAAGTAATTCCGAAGACTCAACACTTCTGGATCGTGTAAAACATCTAAACATACACTTTAAGCTCTGTATAACACAAAAACGAAAACCAGGCGTAAAAGGGAAAAAAGAAAAAAAGAAAATTTGAAATGGGATTAGAAGAGAGATTTTTTATAATTTTTGATTTTTTTACTTAAATCAATTATTAACACAATTTAATTATTAGCACTAAAACCATCCATCTTCCCCGACAACGAAGCCAAAATTCGGTCTCGCTTGTCGTTGATTGAATTTATATGCGTCCCAAATTAATTACCCATTCTTAGAACTTTAGTATAGTATATGTTTGGGGTTGATCCACAGGGAACCATGGCGTGCATGAATTCAATTGAGTTAATTCTTAATTAGGCGAAGTATACAAAATTTAGAAACGATTGGGTTGATTTTGGGTTTTGATTGAAACTAAATTGATTAACTTTGAAGAATGGATATATTTTGAAAGAAAACAACGAGTAAATTTAAAGAGTTTTTAGAAATGGTAAGAAAAGACGTGTCAGGGATATAGTGAATAAGGAGTTCTTATGCAGATTGTTTAAATGGTTGTGTTGTTCATAATAATTCAACCATCCAGGATTTCATTTTGTTACAAGATTTCCTTGGTCTGGTTTCTCTTGTTTGGAATTAAAGCAGCTGACTCCTTGGTCCGGTAGTCAATGTCCTTAATTCTTTATTACGTCCAGTCCATTATTTGAATCAGTGAAAACCTTCCAATGGTTATGGATGTTTTCACCGTTACTTTTCTTTTGTATCACTGAGAATCCTTCCCCTGGCCCGACTAAGAATTCTCAGTTATATTAGACAGTGGTTTAAGAAGAGTAAGATGAATTACAATGATTCAAACACAACTATATAAAACAATATAAAAATTATGATCCCATCGTCCATAGCCCCAACATGAGGGGTTTAGTTACACATAGAATTTAGGAGAGAAATGAAACACGTGATACCTGATGGATTCATCATGTAGGCGTTGAGGTAGAGTATCAGAAGGTGGAATGACAGAGTGACGATAGTAGCTTCGAGAATGGTGATAGCAGAGCTTCTCTTTCCTCTCAATGGTTCTGAACTCCCAAATTCGTAGGCCAAGGATTCTTTTTATAGAAAAATAAATTACATGGCGTGTATAGAAAGTACACGCCGTGTACTTTTCTTCAACGCGCTTTGGCGCCAATTTCTCCATGGGTAGGCGGCCTAAAACGCCGTCTTTGACTTTTGAACACGGCGCCGCCTGGTGGTTGGGTGTACATGGCGTGTAGCGCCTCCATACACAGCGTGTAGTGCATAAGTTTGGCCGCCAGCCCCTTCTAGAATAGCAGACACGACGTGTAAAAGTTCAAACACGTCGTGTCTTCATCAACAACCACATGGGCGTGTGGACTTTTCTTCAGCAAATACTGCTTCTAGAAAGTAGTACACGGCGTGTAGCACCACCACACACGGCGTGTATCTTCTGCCTGGTGACATGGGTGTGTACTCCCTCCTTTGGTCCGTGTCCCTACCTGGATGTACACGGCGTGTATAAAAGTACATGCCGTGTAGTTTCAAAATTTTCACAGACTTCCCTTGGTCCGTGTATTTAGCCAGAAAGCTCCTTAAAGTAAACAGATTCACCAAAATCAAACAATATGTTCATAAAACCACAGATATTTGCTGAAAACTTGTTTTTATCTTCAATTATATATATGGAAATGTATACACAAATTGGGTGCATCACACATAAAAGAGAGAATATAATATAATAATGAAACATCAAGGGGACCATGCTCCTGGTTCCCAACTAGTTTTCCACTCCGCCCAAACTTCTCACTTTCTGAACAATCTCTCTCCAAAATAAACTAGCCCGAAGACACTTGGGAAAGGCATCACAATATAAACCTCATGCATCACATAATGACATCATCCCATCCGTATATCCATATATAGTGACCTAGTAGTTTCCAAAATCCACCACAACCCATATGAAGCATATCATATATAAGTTATTATACAACAATCCATGACAACCCATACACTAGGTAAGTACCTCAAGCCTTCACAACCTATACATGTCATACCTATAACAATCATCTGGATACTATATCCAGATATGCATGTGTGTGAATGACCACACGCCATAAAAAAACTATACACACATATATGGGGAAACTAACCACCATGCATACTAGAATAAGTAACTATCAAGAGAAGAGAGAAGGACCAGAGGGGGTAGTCAACCATCTATCCTCCCATTAGGATATTGGAGAAAAACACCCTACCAATGTCCACAAGGTGTTAGTCTCCCTAACCGACATGTGTGGGGTAGTGTATGAAATCACAAAACATACATGATATAATATATCTCACAACCACACTATAGGAATAATCTAGTCTTATACTCAACTGCATCTAACAATGCCCGGACTCCCAAGAGCCACTATTATGACCTGATATCCTATAAGAAAACAAGCATTTAAAATAGTTACATTAAATTCATTATTTTCTTTTTATAATTAAATTACCTTAATTAACTCATTAAACATTAATTAACCATGATCATTATTCCACATTACATTACATTAATAATCAGATTAAAGTGCATGCCTTCCAGGCATAATCCAAACCAAGTCCATGGTTTATCAAGATTAACATCTTTTTAGAATTTGAATTAAAAAAACACCAACCCATGGGTTAATCATTATTTATTCATTATTATCATCATTATATAATACATTTACTATATAAAAACTATCCTAAGCTACCACAAAGAGGAAACATGTAACCACGCACACTTAACCACCTCAAGCTGTGGGGAAAGGAATGCATATAAAACAAGAAACCCAACCATCAGTAATTAAAAAAATTCATAAGTGAGCATCCCAAATCTAGGCATCATATCAATGGGTAAGAAAAAATTCAACCGATTCTATCATATCTGGTTCCATCCCTGACACCCACATGCACATCCCTATGTATCTCGCCATCATAGGCGTCAAATACTACCACATCACCCAGGCCTCCCTGCCCATATCACGTCATCTATCATAGGATTAGCCATACCTGGATCATATCACTTATGATCCTCCCCTCTCTATATCACATCACAAAGAGGAGATAAAAAACTAGAGAACATCACTAGAAAATAAGAAAAACATAGTCAATAGGAATATTTTGGCCCTAAAATAAGGCATCCAACCTTTACACATAAACGAGATCTCATGGATCCAAAATCAATGCACTTGACCGTCTCATGATGATGGGAAACTAAAAATATATAAATTATCTTTATCACACAACTAGTTATTATTCCATCATGAATTAACTTATTCATTATTCCCATGTGTCATGACCCATCCTAGTGGGGGCCGTGCTGTGACACCCCAAAACCTCCTCCAATAGATCAGGGGCTGGCGTCTAGTGATGAGAAGTCATATCATTAACATAGGAGGCCTTAGCCTAAGTACTTGTATATACACACACATATCCAAGCCTAAAAATTTTGAAATGTAAAAGAAAATGGGCAAACATGCATTCATACATAAAATACTATAACTAGTGTACAACAGTACGTAAAAGAAAGTAATCAGGGCCAAATAAAATCCCGCCATAAAGAGTCTGTAATGCAAGTCTGGCCTAAAAGTAAAGGTACTGGGACTGCTATCTGAAATCCAAAGGAACAAACCTCGGTTTGTCTAGTCTCACTAAACACCGCCTAGTCCTGGTCCGTCTAAGAATCTGTCAAAAGAATGATTGTCTGCACAAGGCACAAAATGTGTGGGAAAATACTGTGTAGGGGTGAGTATAAAAATACTCAGTAGGGCAACCTGAAACCAGAAAGTATACAACAAATGAAAATAAAATCATATTTACACAGGTATATGTCTACAACACATATAATAATAACATCCAGATACACTTAACAAGACACAAAATCTAGAGGTAATATACAACCATAGTATACTTTCCCTAGGATTCCAACTTGAAGATCCATAAAGCACTCATATGGGAGAACACACTCCTGAGTCTAATAGAACTACTGACATTCATCTGAGATGTTTTTCTCATCAGGTCTCATCATGAGAAAGAAAACATTCATGTCCTAAGAGATATGATACATAGATGAGGATCACTTCTATGTCCATGGGGTGATACCAAAAAACTCACTTTGTATTAACTCACTAAGTAGGGATTCAACTCCCATATAGTCTTGGTCACATCGATACTAAGTACTCCACCTATGGAATGAAGATGAATATAGGATCTCATTCCGGGCCTCTCGGAGGGATTCCAATGACTCTATCCAAGAAGCCCTACTGAAGGGATTGTTATCCTAGGAATAAGAAATGATTGTATACTAACCTTTAGGTAAAGGATAAGGGGAATGAATGCTAAAAAAAACTTATCCAAGATAAATAGGAAAAGAGGATTAAGCCATGCATAAAAGAGTACACAATGTGTGGTAAGGGTCACATGCGATGTCCCTTGAATCTGGGTCATGTCCATGTAAATAGACCATGTCATCAAACTATGTACGTGTAGTAGAGTAAACTCTATATAGGCAACCCGTGTACTCTACTAGTGTGCTAGTACACAGCTCATCCCATGAACTAGTCCAACACATGTCAGTGTAGGGGACTACATGTCGTGTAGGTAGTCTGTGTACTTCACCCTATGTCAGTTTACTTCCCAAGTTAAATATCGAGTTACTCGGGAGATCCCACATGCCGTATGACAAGGGTCACATGCCATTTGATACTTAACTTTCTCCCAAAACCCTAGCCACCTCTCAAGGGGACCCATAAGTTATGTAATCTGATAGTACACACCATGTGGATTAGAATTTTATAGATCACTAGTTCTTCCTCTGCACATCTCGGCTGATGCTCTAGACTTCGATCCGGTGGTCACCTTACCTAGAAATTGTAGATCGAGACTCATCGAGTCATTCCATCACTGAATCTACAATATTTGGGCCTTAAATGAAATTATAAAACAAGATCATTTTTTTTTATTTTCTGCACATCATAGAACACGAAATTAGGTATCAATAGTCATATAATTCATCTCCACTTCCATCATTGCACCGTAATCATGCCGTGCTGATCCTAGATCTAAAATATTGGATCGTTGAACCAAGAAATAAGTGTGAAATGATCGATTGGTTAGGATTTTTCTATTCATTGGCCAAATAAAAAACACTCATGATGAATGATGAATAGGGGATAAAATCACATGAATAGATTTTAGGAAAAAACCTCAATAGATTTCCATGTTGACCTTATTCCATTTCCATTATAATGAAAAATGAAGGAATCAATAAAAATAATTAATTTTCTCGAAAAAATATTGAAATTATACCCATACCTCAAGACAATCGAATCACATATCAATAAGTTCATTGATTGGTCTATGTTCATTGCAGAAATCAAGAATGGATAATAAATCCAAATAAAACATATGCCCTACCTTGATTTGGATTGATCACAGATGAAGAAAAATTGTGGAGTCATTGTCACAGGGAAGATCTGTCGAATCTAAATTGTGTTGATCATGAATCCAAGTTCTCTTCATCATTCACCTAAGAGAAAATTCTTAAGCTCTCTCCAATAGTTTTCTAGAGTTTCTAGGGTTATGCAGCTAACCCTATAATTCTTACATAATATCCTTCTTAAAGGCTAACACATCACTGCATCCAAAATTGGAAATAAAATAATTTTATGTTATAATTTTATTCATTTACATTCCCTTGATGAATTTTCTACAAATGAACCATGCTAAATAATGTTAAGTCATTCCTAGGGTAAACCTCACATTTTGAACTCAACGGTACCCTCATATTTATGACCAGAGAATATGTTTAGAATTTATTCCACTTTTTCACGTAAACTATGCGCAAATGCTATTTAATATATTTAATATTTTTCAAACATTTATTCCGGGCACATCAAGTCTTGGAATCACACATTTTCTTAGCGCCTAGTCTCAAAAATAATCCATATAATATCCAAAAAATAATACACGGAAAATATGAGATATTATATTTTCCCACCATGGGGTTTTATGTACTAAAAAGTATAAATAAGGGCTAATTAAAAATATGTGGGTACTGAGCATGAATCCAAGACTCCCTCTTCCATGTGCTCTCTGGAAGATTCCTATGATACCACCAGACACACACTAAAGGAATCGATCACCCATGGAGAATCCTTAACTGCCAATACTCAATCTCCACCCAGTACTCAGAAAAGGTAGCTCCATCCTCGATGTCTAGCTCTCCCCAGTCTAAAACGTGTGATGGGTTATGCACATATCTCCTCAGCTATGAAATTTGAAAGATTTCATATACCCAATCTAACTACAGAGGTAGATATAAGTGGTGCACCATCTCACTAACTCTACACAGTATCTGGAAAGGGATGATGAATCTCAGAGATAACTTGTTTCCCTGACCAAATATCTATAATCCACATCGAGGTGAAACCCATAGGAACATATGTTCTTCTTACTCAACTCCAAGGGCCCACTTCTCCTATATGCGTAAAACTTATAGAGGCTCTATGCAGTATTCATTAACTCCTGGATGATTTTCACCTTCCCTATTGTAGCTCGTAATAATTCCAGACCCATAAGTGCTGAATCTCTAGGGTCATTCCAACAAAGTGGTGACTTGTAGGGTCGCCCATACAAAACCTCAAATGGTGTAATACCAATGGTGGAATGTTAGTTGTCGTTTTATAAAAACTAAAACTGTGGTAGGTGATCATACCAACTACAACCAAAGTATAAAATACAAGATTGTAATATTTCCTCTAAAACCTGAATGGTCCTCTCAGTAGGCAATCAGTTTGGGGGTGAAACACTATGCTAAAGCGTAACTAATTCCCAAACACCTTCTTTAATCCCTTCCACAACCAGGATGTGAATTGAGAATCATAGTATGAAATTATTTTCCATGTAACTCCATGTATTTGGACTATCTATTGCATGTAGAGTCTTCCAAAGCTCTCTACTAATTTTTTCCCGAATAGATATGAAGTAGGATGACTTGTCGAGTTGGTCTATGATCACCCAGATGGTATCATTTCCCCTGTACGTACATGGTAAGCCTGTTACAAAGTCCATGGATATCCTATCCCACTTCCACTCTGGCACCTCAAGGGGTTAAGATAAACCTACTAGAACTTGGTTCTCATCCTTCACTTTCTGACAAGTAAGACATCAAGAGAAAAACTCTGTAAATCCTTTCTTCATCCATAGACACCAAAACTGATGTCAGAGGTCCTGGTACATCTTTTCCACACCTAGATATACCTCCAAAAAATATGCGTGAAACTCTCTCAGAACCTCCTCTCGCAACTCCAATGTTACCATCGTGTGTCCTTTCAAAAGAACAACATGCTCCCCACCTTTAGAAAATCCATTAGGAGAATTCCCTATGGATATCTGAGCATGTAGTGTCTCACAGTTGGTAGCCCCAAGATATACCTCCTTGACTCAATATAAGAGTGGAGGGAGACAACCAATGACTAGAGGTAGGCTACTCCATCTCCATCCAAAAAAGAATAACCACAACAAGGCCAACTACTCAGATGCTTCATTCAGTAACTATAAATAAGATCTCCTACTAATAGAATCTACTATCATGTTTCCCTTCCCAAGAGTATAGAAAATATTGAAGTCATAATACTATAGGAAATTTATCCACTAACTCTATCTCCAGTTAAAATAATTCTGAGAGAAGATGTAATTGAGACTCTTGTGATCATAATAGATGAAAAATAACACAAAGATAGGGATAAAATGATTTGAGGTCAACCTTCGAGAACCATAAATCTCCTATCAAATAATCAAATATGTCATCGATCCTCAGTAGTGGGTACTTGTTCTTCATGGTCATATGGTTCAAGCACCAGTAGTCCACACACAACCTCAAGCTCCCATATTCTTTCTTTAAAGACAAAACTTGGGCTTCCGAAGGTGAAAATCTAGGTCTAACAAATCCATTCCTCTACCAGTCTTCCAACTTCACCCTCATCTTAAGAAGCTCGGTGGGAGCCATCTACTATGCTAGAGCAGATATTGATGCTTTACTAGGGTGTAGATCAATGCAAAATTCAATCTCTCAGTGGAGAGGTAAGACTAAAGCATCCTCAGAGAAGACATCCTCATAATCCACCACCACTATAAAAAAACTAGAAACTCATATAATCTAATCCAACAAGGTTCATGCTAGCCAAATGATGAGTAATCGGCTGCACCCTCCCATGAATGAGTCCATCCTTCACTGCCTAGGTTTCCTTTTCATCAACAAAGGAGAACCTAGTTCCATAACTACAGACACATTTTACCCTTCCCCTAAAATATTCAATCTGTTCATGAACTATAGATAACTAATCCATAGAAAGAATGAAGTTTTAAGGCCTAAATGGTGCTACCAATAGATTACAACAAAAAAATTTCACCTCAAGGATTCAACTCACACTGTCATCAAAATTGTGTTATTATTGAATCATCTTGAGAAAGAGTCTCTAAGTTCAAGGGTTGAGTAAAGGGATCCAATTGAATCTCTAAGTGTCAAATAAGATATGTGGTGAGAAGGAATGAATAGAAAATATGTCTATCAATACTACAGTTAAGGAAGAAAATACTTATATTGTACCACAAATCATCCACAGAGCCTCTAGGTCATAAGCATCAACCACTTGTATTTGTCCCCTCCCCTATCCTCTAACTCCCTAAGCCTAGAGTGGACCACCTGGGGGTGGTGGTGGTGACATGTAGAAATGTTTACCATCTCCTGCTACTCTTCCAAATCCACTTCCACATCTACCACCCTACAACCCTTCTTGATTCTACCATTGTATCTACCTTAGTGGTACATCCACAGTCTCTCTATCAAATGTACAGCGGGTCACTCAATATCAATAGAGATGTCCCATTCCATCACAAAAGTAGCACCACTTCTCTATGGGATGATTGAACCCACCTTGTGAGCTCTATACAAAAGATCCTATTTCATGGGACCTCCTCCAAAAAAGTATTATGTGTTTACATCCCTAGGACTGATGTTGGATCCCTACTATTAAGGTATCTATTACTGCTTTCCCACTACTAATAATCTTCGGCTGTAACTACTCATCCAAGAAACTCTCAACCACCAAAGCTCACTCTATCACCCCATCATAGTTAAGAATGCATAGAAGGATAAAACTAGATCATATGTCTCTATATATACCCCACTAAACTATAACACCCCGACCCCAGTTACCAAGAGTCAGTGCATTATTTTAATACATTGGCATGATTACAAGAAATCAAATCCCGAAGGACCGATCGGTTTAGCAGTCTTGGAAAATAGATTACATACATGAATGTTACATTAAATTTTATAACATAAAAAACAACATAAATAATCTTTTATGAATGCTATTATTCCCTTGGATTAACCCTGCATATAAATCACAATACACTTCTTGGAATCTTGGGAAAAATAAAACATAGAAAGGGGTGAGCTCAGATGCTCAGTAAGGATAACAATATAGCAGAAGCTTTCATAGATAAGAATAAATATTTAAGGCAATGTATAACTAAAACAAAATCCTTTTAAACTTGAACTTCAGCATAATATGGAAAATATAAAATGAAATAATTCCATTTACTTATTCACATAGATATTCTACTAGTCGAATAATCGCATGCATTATCAATAACCACTTTCATAATGATGGAATGCATAATGCCAGACTATGATAACCACGTAGCCAAGGCCTCGTGCCAAGAATAAAAATAAGATTTTGTCAAGGCCTTGTGCCAAGACACTAGTTTGTCTCATGAGACCTAACGATGCATTGAAGAGCTATAGCGGGCTCCACCCGTCACTTACTAAGTCCAATGCATTCCTCATATGAACAGATTTAAGCATAACATAAACATTCATAATAAAACTAGCATACGAAATGTCAATACGTTCTCCATAAACCATGAATGGTATAAAAATAACACATCCACAGTCAAACATATCACAAAACCTTCAATACAATAAGGATGTTTTGTATCATAATAAATCAACTTCAAAAAAGCTTAAAATCTATCAAAGGATGTTGACATAGATGAAATCAAAGCTATTTGAGAGAAATATCTATTTTTTTGAAATCATTTAGAAGTCACACATTTATTAAGGAAGTAAGTTAAATGAGTTTTTTGAATAAAAGTGTCCCATACCACTTTGAAACTTTTGAAAAGAAATATCATTTCAAAACATTAATTTCCATATAAATAAATCCTTTAAACCCATTTTGAAAACATGGACATTAATGAGAATGATTTAGAAGAATAAATATTTGAAACATTTAAAATAATGTTTTAGTAAAAATTACATTAAAAATATCCCTTTGAAAACTCATTTATGAAACATGGACATGGGTAATAAATATGTCCCAGTAGATACTTATGCAAAAACAATCTCGGATAATAATTTGATTGTAAAATAAACCCTTACCAATTTGGTATCTTACAAAACATACACCCCATGAAAGAGGTATCATACAATGAATATGTAAATACACATAAATTAAAGTTTATTACAGAAATAATACAATTATGGGCAGTACACACACCACACAAAAGGTAATAGTGTCAATATGGCACGAATCTCACGGGAATAAGGAGTGAGATGAAAACCCCTTACCTTGCACTTTCCTTTAGTCGAGGGTACATTTAACCTTCTGTATGAAGACTATAGTATCTTATTAAATTATAACAGAACCATATTAATATTTATGATATCATAAATTATTCATTTATTACTTTATACTATCCATTTAATAATAATTTCCATGTTATATTAATATTTCGTGCAATAATCGCTTTCTTTATCATACGCGTTTTAACTTGTTAATCTTGATTGTATCACTTAGATCGTGATTTAAATACTTCCAGAATATAAAACATGATTTATATATCATATATATTTAGAATATAAATATGTATAATAGACGTATATATGAAATGGAAAACACCGTTTATAGAGACGGTAGTCTATACGTACGCATAAACGCTGTTTCCGTTTTCATATAGTATTGAACGAAAGTAAGTGAATAAGATATATGTAAGTACATAAATACTTATATATATAAAAATATATATCTCCAGTATCATTATTATGTCATATATTACATACTTATTAGTAATATATATTTTTATAATCGTCGATTAATGGTGAACTTGGGAATGAATCTCATCTCGTCGTGGAGACGGTAATCCGTACGTACGCACGAGCGAAAATATCATTCTTTTGATATTAAAATAAAATATAATTGGATGTTATATCATATATACATAATAATTATAATGTTATATTTATTATTTACATCAAATACACATCATTATTATACCCATCCAAATAATAATGTATTGAATAACAATTACACCACGACGTGGAGACGGTAAGTCGTACATACGCACGTATGGTGACATGTCATTCAAAGGGTGGATAGAATATTGAATTTGGTTGTACCATAATTATAATAACATCACAGTATATAGAATATACTGGATTTATTATTTTATAATGGAAACAACAAAGAAAAAGGAAGTGGAAGAAGAAAGGAACTTGAAAGAGGGTGGTGAAATCATTACCTCTTCTTCGGGTTCTCCCTTTTGATTTGATCTAAAGGGCCCCTTAGGTTGTCTTTCTGAATAAATTAATGCCTCTAGGTTGAAGGTATGATAGTTTAGAGGGTATTTGGGTAGGTTTTGGTCGAACCAAAATGCTTTTAAGGTATTAAGAATTGGTTAGAAGTGGTGTCCTTTTATAAGGGGGAGGAGGGGCTCTTTAGGAAAACTTAATGTATTATTATATAATAAATTCATATTCAGTTTATAATGGCTAAAAAGTGGATTATTAAAATTATAAGGTGGGTATGGGTCTAAATAATTTCAATAAATATATTTTAGATAGGTTTGGGTCATTATATTAACCTTATCTTTTAGTTTTAACTCTTAGTTAATTAGTTTGACACTTACCATGTCACTTTGTATTTTTAAATTATATAGTTAATAAACTTACAATATACATACAAGAGACCCCCCAAGTGGTACATTAATGATACACCTATCATGTTATAAGTCTTTTGGCTGAACATTAGATTTTTAGGAATAGAATATCAATTAATAATATAATATTTTTTTTAAAAACTCATTTATGTCAATTTTAACAATATTTAATAATTGATTTTTTTTAAAGTCTTAACAGCTTTATTAATTCGAAAAAAATTCATTTAAGAAATAATAACATGTCATATTAACCAATTAAATTCGTGTATGGCATAAAAACTTTCAAATTATATTTATTTTAACATTTATAATACTAATTATTTGATTCTTTTATTAATAAGGAAAGTACTTCATCCTTATTGTATCATAAATAAATTTAATTATTCAATGTATAAAAATTATAAATAAAATACCATTATGTAGGAAATATTTTTATATTTATAATTAATATTTATCGTCTAAAATATAATACATATAACACTATATAATTTTTTTTCTAAATGATATATGCTTATGTCATTTTTGTATTTACTTTAACTTAATTAATATAAAGTGTCATCATCACTTTCAAGTGGATCCATGGGGTCCCAAAATCGACCCAAAGATGCCCATAGTCGGACATGTATCAACCAATAGGGTTATTACACGTTTTAGAGTAATTTATTATTATTATAATATTAGTTTTTTATCCTTATTTACAGGATTTACCCTTTAACCATAGTAAGAAAATATTTACTGAGTTAATTTTTCAAAATGTATTAAAATAAAAGTTACCTATTTACACAATTTGGACCTCCTAATTCTAAATATGGAATCCATTTTTCTAAATTCAAAACAAAAAATTGGCAGAAATTAATTTAAAATTAATTCCTGCTGTCAAAACAAAAAGCGTGTTTTTAAGAAATAATAAGTATCAAAAGATTGACACTTGTTTATGTTCGGTTTAAATGTGAAATTACGTCCAATGACCAAAATTATATTAAATGGTAATAATATATTATAAATATACTTTAAAACCACTCAAATTCATAATTTATCACTATTAATTATTTCGATTAAAAAAGTTGTTTTTAATTAAAATTTGGTAATTTCTACTATTCATGAAAATATAAAAGTTATCCGAAAAGTACCAAAATTTCACCCTAAGCTAATTTCGATATTCCAAAACCAAAAATGAAGTCCATTTTACAAAATTAAAAACCTATAAGTTTCATTTATTAATTTAAAATTAATTCCCGTTGTCAAAACCAAAAGGCATATTTTTAAGAAACAATATCTATCAAAATATTAACAGTTGTTTATGTCCAATCTCAAAGTGAAATTTACTTAAAATGACCATAATTGGATTAAATTGTAAAAATATAATATATTTATACTTCAAAACCATTAAAATGTATAATTTAACACTATAAATTATTTTGATTAAAAAAGTTGTTTTCAGTTAAAATATAATATTTTTCACTATTCACCCAAATATGAAAGTTATCAGAAAAACACCAAAAATTTATTGAAACTAAATTATTATTTCCTGATTCTAAATAAGAAGTTTATTTTGTCAAATTGAAAATATAAAAGTTTCAAATATTGGATTTAAAAAGGGTTTACCATTAAAAGGTGGTAAAAGTAATTTTTTTAAAAAATACATCTTTTATCTGAAAAAAATGAATTAGTTCTTACATTATTTCTAAGAAACTCATAATATGGATTCTAAAATTATAAGTATTATATATAGTTCAAAAATTTGGTTAATACTATTCATAATCGCTTTTGAATGGCTAGTTTGGTAAGTTGTGGTGAACTTGAACTCGGTGTTGTGTGTAATGCAAGTTATTGAATTACTTTGAAGAAATAACATACTGGGAAATCTTGGGGTGTTACATTCTTCTCTCCTTCAATAAATTGCATCCTCACAATTTGAAATTGTTCTTTGAAAATAAAATGTCGAAAATAGAAAATACCTTTGTGGGAAAACCCACATCATAAATTTGGTTAATAAAATTTAGTCTTAATAAGAGGAAAAGGGAAATGAAAGGGTCACCACCAAATTATGATCTCGATTAGGAGAATATTGGTGGTAATTAGAGACATATAATTGGAGGAAAAAAGTAAATATTTATAGTTAGTGATTGAGGCCATCAATCACAAACAAGTATAAAATTGAGGGCCTTAAATTCATCAATCTATGATAATTTAAAATACCATCGGTTCAACAAAACATATGGTATTAGGATAACACATTTTTGGTTTTAAGATCCCTTCACTAAAGTATAAGAATTAATTTCTTTATATAATTAGAGAAGAAGAAATATATATATTTGACAAGTAGAGTCCCATCCTTTAACTAATTTCTACCAAAAACTCATCTTTCACTCTAAAAGATAATAGAACTTAAAAATAATATTCTATTTATCCTATTCTTATAGGGTTAAAAAAATGAATTTATAATTCATCTACCAATTTTTTTAAAAAAGACTACATTATTCAATACAGGAAATCACGTGGGCCAGTGGTAGGTGATACACCCTTGTCACCCTTCGGTTGTGGGTTCAAGTCTCGCGGCCTTGCCGGATGCGACGGGTTGCCGTCCGACCTCCAGGTTGTCCTTTTATGGAATCCAAAAATAATCTCAAACTAGAATTATCCAAAATACTTATGTCCAAACTCACAGTCCAAAATTTATATGGAAGGTAAACATAATGAAGATCCTTTTTTCTGAGTAATAACATGTAAACACCTTCATCATGTATTCTTTTAAAACACTACAACATCCTGAATTACCATAAAACCTTATTGATTACATTCATGATCCATTATTACTTATAGAATACTGGATATACTCCTTCTATCCAAAAATGTTGTAAACTCTAACATTGATAGAGTATACAAATCATTAATTAGTTTCAATGTAGTCAATAATATCCAATATAATTTATCCAAATCAATCATGTATTATTCCAAAATCACTACCTCGATATCAGAACCATATTATGGTATATCATTCTCTCAACCATATATTTTCCAAAAATTTAACCTTCTATTGAGTAACTTTTCTTGGTTCTACACAATCTCAAGTCCTTAATGAAATAGTACTGCAGTACAATCTTTATTTATCTCCATAATTCATATAACCAGTACATCATTGATACAACACTCACATGAAATAATTCTTTAATAACAACATAAGAACAATAGTAATTCCTCTTCATCTGTGGTAGTATCACAACTTTATTATTATCCAATAGCATCATTCGAGGCATACTCTAATTATTTGAACATTGATTCGTGTAGTGTCCCCACTCCTTGCAGATGAAGCATTGTACATTTGAAAACTTTTTCTTACCCTCGCAATCACGAACGTGGTGTCCTTTTTATCCACACTTATAACATAATCCCATTCCCTTCAAGCATTTTCCAAGGTGATTCTTTCCACAATTATCACATATGGGAAAATCCTTCTATACCTTCTTCTATTTATCTGTCTTTCTCTCTACCATAATTTTTTTCTATGGATTCTCTTCAAATCCATAGGACTCCGATAACTCTTTACTTATCTTATCAACACATGATACTATTTCTTAGTATGATGATAATACATGGGAGACTATTTCCCTTCTAAATTCTGTCTTAAGACCATGATAGATATGATCCTTCTTACTCTTTGGATCTTGCGTATTGCTGGAGTTCTCATTCCTTCTACTGGACACCATTTCTAAACAATGGCATACAGTAGATTATTTTATAAATAACAATACCTAATCCCAAACTCGTAAAACACTTAACATAAATTAAACAGTTTATGGATATAATCCATAATCATAAAAATGTTTTCTTTGAGGAAGTATATACTCATAAAACCTTCATAATGGTTTGTAAAGAAAATCAGAATTATCCTAAGCATATCCCCCGAGAGTGTCATAACCAAGAGTGAAGCAAAGCCCGTTGTCATGCCCCGGTTCCCGTTCGAGTCTAGCTCAAAGAGGTGTGTTCGGGTTTTACCCCTAGGTACATCTGTTCCAGAGCTGCCTCTACCTTCTCGTATTAAGACAGGGATGTATTGCTCAGAAAACTCACAAAATCTCTACAATACCAAAATTCTAGGAAGTTCTTCTATACTAATCTTCAAAGTCCATCTTAGGAATACAAGCTCTAATCAGAGTTTATCTAAATCTATCTTCCAAGGTTATTTCTAAACTTCCTCTGATACCAACTATAACACCCCGACCCCAGTTACCCAGAGTCGGAGCATTATTTTAATACATTGGCATGATTACAAGTAATAAAATCCTGAAGGACCAATCAGTTTAGCTGTCTTGGAAAATATATTACATACATGAATGTTAAATTACATTTTATAACATACAAAACAACATAAATAATCCTTTTTGAACGCTATTATTCCCTTGTCTTAACCCTGTATATCAATCAAAATACACTTCTTGGAATCTGGGGAAAAATAAAACATAGAAAGGGGTGAGCTCAGATGCTCAGTAAGGATAACAATATAGCGGAAGCATTCATAGATAAGAATAAAAATTTAAGACAATGTATAACTAAAACAAAAGCCTTTTAAACTTGAACTTCAGCATAACATGGCAAAGATAAAATGAAATAATGCCATTTAATTATTCACATGGATATTATACTAGTCAAATAATCACATGAAATATCAATAACCACTTTCATAATGATGGAATTCATAATGCCAGACTATCATAACCACATAGCCAGGGCCTCATGCTAAGACTAAAAATAAGATTTTGTCAAGGCCTCATGCAAAGACACTAGTTTGTCTCATGAGACCTACTGATGCATCGAGGAGCTATAGCGGGCTCCACCCATCACTTACTAAGTCCAATGCATTCCTAATATGAATAGGTTTAAACATAACATAAACATTCATATTAAAACTAGCATACGAAATGTCAATATGTTCTCCATAAACCATGAATGGTATAAAAATAACACATCCACAGTCAAACATATCACAAAACCTTCAATACAATAAGGAAGTTTTGTATCATAATAAATCAACTTCAAATAAGATTAAAATCCATCAAAGGATGTTGACATAGATGAAATCAAAGCTATTTGAGAGAAATATCTATTTTTTTGAAATCATTTAAAAGTCACACATTTATTAAGGAAGTAATTTAAAAGAGATATTTGAATAAAAGTTTCCCATACCACTTTGAAACTTTTTAAAATAAATATCATTTCAAAACATTCATGTCCATATAAATAAATTCTTAAAACCCATTTTGAAAACATGGACATTAAGGAGAATGATTTAGAAGAATAAATATTTGAAAATTTTAAAATAATGTTTTAGTAAAAAGTAACTTAAAAAAATCCCTTCTAAAACTCGTTTATGAAACATGGACATGGATAATAAATATGTCTCAGTAGATACTTACGTAAAAACAATCTCGGATAATAATGAAATTGTAAAATAAACCCTTACCAATTTGGTATCTCACGAAACATACACCCCATGAAAGATGTATCATACAATGAATATGTAAATACACATAAATTAAAGTTTATTACACAAAGAATACAATTATTGGGAGTACACACACCACACAAAAGGTAATAGTGGCAATATGACACGAATCTCACAGGAATAAGGAGTGAGATGAAAACCCCTTACCTTGCACTTTCCTTTAGTCGAGGGTACGTTTAAACTCCTGTATGAAGACTATAGTATGTTATTAAATTATAACAGAACCATATTAATATTTATGATATCATAAATTATTCATTTATGACTTTATACTACCCATTTAATAATAATTTCCATGTTATATTAATATTTCGGGTAATAATCGCTTTCTTTATCATACGTGTTTTAACTTGTTAATATTGATTGTATCACTTAGATCATGATTTAAATAATTCCAGAATATAAAAAATGATTTATATATCATATATTTAGAATATAAATATGTATAATAGACGTATATATGAAATGAAAAACACCATTTATGGAGACGGTAGTCCGTACGTACGCATAAACGCGGTTTCCGTTTTCATATAGTATTGAACGGAAGTAAGTGAATAAGATATATGTAAGTACATAATTACTTATATATATAAATATATATATATCTAAAGTAGCATTAATATGTCATATATTACATACTTATTAGTAATATATATTTTTATAATCGTCGATGAATTGTGAACTTGGGAATGAATCTCATCGCATCGTGGAGATGGTAATCCGTACGTACGCACGAGCGAAAATATCATTCTTTTGATATTAAAATAATATATAATTGGATGTTATATCATATATACATAATACTTATAATGTTATATTTATTATTTACATCAAATAAACATCATTATGATACCCATACAAATAATAATGTATTGAATAACAATTACACCACGACGTGGAGACGGTAAGTCGTATGTACGCACGTATGGTGAGATGTCATTCAAAGGGTGGATAGAATAATGAATTTGGTTGTACCATAATTATAATAACATCAAAGTATATAGAATATACTAGATTTATTATTTTATAATGTAAATAATAAAGAAAAAGGAAGTGGAAGAAGAAAGGAACTTGAAAGAGGGTGGTGAAATCATTACCTCTTCTTCGGGTTCTCCCTTTTGATTTGATCTAAAGGGCTCCTTAGGTTGGATTTATGAATAAAGTAAGGCCTCTAGGTTAAATTTAGGATAGTTAAGAGGGTATTTGGGCAGGTTTTGGCCGAACCAAAAGGCTTTGAAGGTATGGAGAATTGGTTAGAATTGGTGTCGTTTTATAAGGGGGAGGATGGGCTCTTTAGGAAAACTTAAAGTATTATTATATAATAAATTCATATTCGGTTTATAATGGCTAAAAAGTAGATTATTCAAAGTATAAGGTGGTTATGGGTCGAAATAATTTCAACCAATAGATTTTAGATAGGTTTGGGTCATTATATTAACCTTATCTTTTATTTTTAACTCTTAGTTAATTAGTTTGACACTTACCATGTCACTTTGTATTTTTAAATTATATAGTTAATAAACTTACTATATATATCCAATCTACCCCCAAGTGGTCCATTAATTATACACCTATCATTTTATAAGTCCTTTTTCCGAACCTCAGATTTTTAGGAATAGAATATCAATTAATAATATAATATTTGTTTTAAAAACTCATTTATGTCAATTTTGACAATATTTAATAATTGATTTTTGTTAAAGTCTTAACAGATTTATTAATTCGAATTAAATTCATTTAACCAATCCTAACATGTCATATTAACCAATTAAATTATTTTATGGCATCAAAACTTTCAAATTATATTTATTTTAACATTTATAATACTAATTATTTTATTCTTTCATTAATAAGGAAAGTACTCTATCCTTATTGTATCATAAATAAATTTAATTATTAAATGTCTAAAAATTATAAATAAAATACCATTATGTAGGAAAACCTTTTATCTTTCTAGTAAATATTTATAGTCGAAAATATAATACATATAACCCTATCTAAAAATTGTGTTTCTAAAGGATATATGCTTATGTCATTTTTGTATTTACCTTAACTTAATTAATATAAAGTGTCATTATCACTTTCAAGTGGATCCATGGGGTCCCAAAATCGACCCAAAGATGACCATGGTCGTACATGTATCAAAAAATAGGGTTAGGACACGTTTTAGAGTAATTTATTATTATTATAATATTATTTGTTTACCCTTATTTACCGGATTTACCCTTTAACCATGGTAAAAAAATATTTACTGAAGTAATTATTCAAAATGTCTAAAAATAAAAGTTACCTATTTAAACAATATAGAACTCATGATTCTAAATATGGAATCCATTTTTCTAAATTCAAAACATAGAAGTGGAAGAAATTAATTTAAAATTAATTCTTGCTGTCAATACAAAAAGCGTGTTTTTAAGAAATAATAAGTATCAAAAGATTGACACTTGTTTATGTCCGGTTTAAATGTGAAATTATGTCCAATGACCAAAATTGTATTAAATGGTAAAAATATATTCTAAATATACTTTAAAACCACACAAATTCATAATTTATCAATTTTAATTATTTCAATTAAAAAAGTTGTTTTTAATTAAAATTTAGTAATTTCAACTATTCATCAAAATATAAAAGTTATCCGAAAAGTACCAAAATTTCACCCTAAGATAATTTCAATATTAAAAAACAAAAAATGAAGTCCATTTTACCAAATTAAAAACCTATAAGTTTCATTTATTAATTTAAAATTAATTCCCGTTGTCAAAACCAAAAGGCGTATTTTTAAGAAACAATATCTATCAAAATATTAACACTTGTTTATGTCCAATCTCAAAGTGAAATTACTTAAAATGACCAGAATTAGATTAAATTGTAAAAATATAATATATTTATACTTCAAAACCATTAAAATGTATAATTTAACACTATAAATTATTTTGATTAAAAAATTTGTTTTCAGTTAAAATATAAAATTTTTCACTATTCACCCAAATTTGAAAGTTATCAGAAAAACACCAAAAATTTATTGAAACTAAATTCTTATTTCCTGATTCTAAATAAGAAGTTTATTTTGTCAAATTTAATATATAAAAGTTTCAAATATTGGATTTAAAAAGGGTTTACCATTAAAATGTGGTAAAAGTGCATTTTTTTAAAAATACTGCTTTTAACTGAAAAAAATGAATTAGTTCTTACATTATGTCTAAGAAACTCATAATATGGATTCTAAAATTATAAGTATTATATATAGTTCAAAAATTCGGTTAATACTATTCATAACTGCTTTTGAATGGCTAGTTTGGTAAGTTGTGGTGCACTTGAACTCAGTGTTGTGTGTAATGCAAGTTATTGAATTACTTTGAAGAAAATTACATATTAGGAAAATTTGGGGTGTTACATCAATGGTCTGATACCTGAAGAATTTATCACAAACCAGGATCATAAAGTACATAGAAAGGTTGGTAAAACTCAATGAATACTCAGCTATTATCATACTACCCAACTGGAGCTGTAGAAGCTCCTGTATATACACAACCATCAGTTTAGCAGGACATAAATCGTCTTTGAAAAGGCACTCAATCTCTATCCATGAAAGATTCACCTTTTTGTAAGATTAGGTAACAAAACCTCACAATTTTCCTACTGATCTAGAAAGAAGGATATCTGTGAGGACCACTTTATGATATGCTGGTTTCCTAAAAAGATGAAAAACTCTAGTTCCCACCTCAAGCCAGTGACCAGATTCTTATGGGCTGGTATTTCCTTGGACCTGATGGGTCTCTATCTCTGAAACATTTAAAGCACACTCAGCCTGCACACCTCATCCGTTGGTAATATGGGTACCAAATTATGCTATATAGGTGGTATGGATGGTGCACCACCTAGAGGTAACATCTCAAGAACTTGTCCCTATATTGATGCCTCATCACTAAGGGGAAAATCCTTGTGATCATCATGCTAAATCCTAGATGGTATATGCAGTGGAGTCATCCTGAAATAAACAAGATGTACCGCATTTAATGAGTATATCTGGAGAGCTGACTTAAGAAGGACATGGAACCACAACCCATTCATATATGATGCATATACCATTATTTTCCCCACAACCAATGTTCTCATGTACCAAGTCAAAAAGCAGGTGATTAGAGTCCTGGTATATGGATACATTGGCTACCACACTAACACTCAATTCCTTATCCAAAAATCCAAACTCAAAACACTTAAAACCACATCCCTAAACCAACATCACATACTCTTAGTCCTGAAGTAGAACCAAATAGTTTGATACCACTCTATCACGACCTGTCCCATTGGGGCCCATGCTACGCCTCCCCAACCACACCTCGAATATGACAGGGGATGGATACTAGTGTTGAGAAGGCATATCACTGACATGGGAGGCCTTAGACCAAGTATCTACACACACAAACACATCTCCAAGCCTACAAATGCTGAAATGTAAAAACAAATAAACAAACATGAATGCATACATGTAATACCATAACCAGAGTACGACATGAAGTAAAAGAAAGTAAATAGGGGAAAAAATACAATCCCACCACAAAGATTCTATAACAAAATTCCAACATAAAAGTAAATGTACTGGGACTACTGTCTAAAATCCATAGAAACACACCTTGGTATATCCGGTCTCACTAAGTACCACTTGGTCCTGGTCCATCTAGGGCTCTGTCAAAAGGTCGATCATATGCACAAGACAAAACATGTGTGGGAGAATTCCATGTAGAGGCGAGTATAAAAATACTTAGTAGGACACCTTGAAACCACAAAGCATAAAAAAAATGAAAATACAATCATCTCTACTCATGTATATGTCTACAACAACACACATAATAAGAATATCTAGATATACTCAGCAAGACACACAATATAGAGGTAAGATACAACCTTTGTATACCATCCTTAGGATTCCAGATCGAAGATCCACAAAGAAATTATCTCGGAGAACACACTCCTGAGTCTGATAGCACTAATGACATCTACATGAGAGGTGTTTCTTATATGGTCTCCTCATCAGAAATAACATGTTGAAGTCTGAAGATATACGATACGTAGATGAGGATCACTTCTAGGTCCATGGGGTGGTACCAACAACTTAATCTAGATTAAAACTCTAAGTTTAGGATCTATAACCATGTATTGGTGGTCATGTCGATACCAAGAAGTCCATCTAGAGCACGGATATTAATAGAGGATCTCACTCTAGGCCTCTTAGAGGGATTCCAACGACTATATCCATGAAGTCCTTCTGAAGGGATCTATGTCTTAGGAGTAGGAAATGATTCAATAGTAACATTCAGGGAAAGGAGAAGGGGAAAAACCCTAATGAACATTCCCAAGATATGGAGGACAAAAGGTATAAGCCATGTATAATAGAGTACACAGTGTGTAGAAAGGGTCACACATCATGTCTCTTAACTCCGTGTCCTGCCTATGTAAACAGACCGTGTCATCAAACCATGTCTGTGTAGTGGATTAAACACCATGTAGGAAACCTATGTACTCTACCCCTATTCCAGCACATGTATTAGACTATGTACTAGTCCAACCTGTGTCTGTTTGGGTGAGTATACACTGTGTAGGCAGTTCGTGTACTCCACCCTACGTCTGTGTACATCCCAAGGTTCACACTGAGTTACTCGGGAGATCCCACACACTAGGTGAAAAGGGTCACATGTTTTGTGATACTTAAATTTCTCTTGAAACCCTATTCTTCTCTTAGGGTCTCCACATTCCATGTAATCCTGGATTACATGCCATGTGTTTGAAGATTTTCCAAAACCCTTGGTTCTTCCTACGCTCATCCCAACTAATGATCTGACCTTCCATCTAGTGTTCTCCTTGATATAAAACTGCATATAAAGACTCTTCGATTCATTCCATCATATAATCAACAAGATTCATGCCTTTGATCCACTTAGAAAACAAGATCGTCATCGTTCTTCACTACATGATGAGAAACACAAAATCGTGTATCAATCATCATCTAATTCGTCGCTACTTCCATCGTCACACCACTGTCATTTTTTTCTGATCACAAATCTATGAAATTGGATCATTTCACCATGAAAAGGGTGAGAAACAAATGATTGATTGAGATTTATTGAGTTGTGGGATAAATGAGGAATGCTTGTGAAGAACGATTAACAGGGGAAGAAAAGCACATGAAAAAATTAAAGGAATGAACCTCGATTGATGTTCACGTTGACCTTGATCTATTTCCATTAGAACAAAAAATGAAAAAAATAAATAAACATAACTAATTCTCCTAAATAAATCCCACAATTTCACCCATCCCACAAGATGACCGAACCAAGGATCAATCTATTCATTGATTGGTTTGATTTCATCGTAGAAATCAAGAATAGAGAAGAAATACAAATAAAACACAAGTCCTACCTTGATTTGGATAGATCACTAATGAAGAACGATTACTACATTATTTTTGTAGTCATGATTCATTGAATCAAAGGTATGTTGATCATAAACCCATGACATCATCATCATTCTCCTGAGAGAAAATCCTTTAGATCTCTCAAATGGTTCTCCAGAGGATCCAAGGTTATATGGAAAACCCGAGAATTCTAACTTAATATCTTTCTTAAAGTATAACCCTTTACTATTTAAAAAATTTGAAATAAATAATTTTATGTAATTATTTTATTCATTTCCATGCCCATGATGAATATTCTACAAATGACCAGTGTCGACTAATGTTAAGTCATGCCTAGGGCAAACTTTTCATTCTAAACTCAACAGTTCCCTCATATTTCTGATTCAAGCATCCTCTTAGAAGTTAATCCACTTTTTCAAGAAAATTGTGTGTGTGTGCTATTTAATATATTTAATAAATTTCAAACATATATTTTGGGCACACCGGGCCTAGGAATCGCATGCCGTCTCATCACCTGGTCTAAAAAATAATCCATATAATATCCTAAAATAATACATGGAAAATAATAGAATTTACACCAGGTTATAACTATGAAAAACCTAAGGCATCAAGGTATAACAAGATACTAAATTAATTAAACAATTAATTTAAACATGCTTCCCATCATACATTCCAATTTCAACAAACTTGGAAATTTCAACTCAGTAACCAAACTTCAATTATTTTCATCAATAAGAATTTACATTCTTAACATATTTAACCTTTTCATTAATCTCATGGAAGATAATTTTCAATTATACATACACATTGAACCAAGTTGATCATCATCAAATTATAAGAAACACCAGATTCAAACATTCCTCTTATTTAATTATTAAGATAATTAATTATAAATTAATTTTATATTTACATTATTTACCATTTTTCATCAAGGAAAACATTCTAATCAATATCATCACAAGACATTCTAACAAGCATAGCATAGATATCACTCTATCTAGAAAATCAAGAGGAAAACCTCTATCACAGTATAAATCACATCAATATGTGATCCCTAACCAATTTTTTATTAATATGGTTCAATAATTATTAGGTTAATTCCATTTCCATCCAAAGAGATAAACCATGATCAATTTATGATTGCATGATTATAAATAGAGAAGCAAAAAATATCCTTCCTTAAAGGCTTCAATGTTCTTCAAATAATAATGGACCAATATAATAGATCTCAATCACCTCTCCCATAAGAAGCTACATCCCTCCAAGGATTATATAGAACAATTTCCCCATCAAGAACCAAGAAAAACACCATTAGAAAATATAGATGATCCTCCATCACATGGAAAGAAGAAATAAGAGAAACCAAATTGAAGAACCAAGAGAGAAGAGGTATAACATACCTCAAATCACTACAAATCAATTATGGGAATCAAAGAATCAATTTGTGTTAAAGGGATCCCAAAGTCCCTGAATAGAGGGTCATTGGATCACCTATAAGTTAAGAGAAATGTAGGGTTTGAGAAAAAACCTGAGGCACTATAACCTTTATAGGGGTGCTAAATAGAGGATTTACATGGCATGGAACCCTTTCATGCTGTGTAAATTTAACGCTTCAAATATCATTGAAAAACAAATTGCCTCAAAGTAATTAATCTTGAATATTTAAAAATCATGTAAAGCCCCGTGATCCGACCTCAACAAGACATGAACGGATTTCAGGCCAGGAATAAGATCTCACCAAATCCATGAATTGAGAATACATGATGTGAAACATTCACACACCATGTATTCTCCCTGTTTCTATCATTTAGCATCCAAACTTCTTTGAACCTAATCTAGGCCTCCTATGAGAACCAAGAGATTTGGAAACACACAAAGGGTTTGAATACATAGATCTGGGCCCTTACATTAGATACAACTCAAACAATTCTTGTCCTTAAGAATCCAAAACCCAACCTAGAGATAAAACCAAAAGGGTTTATTCGAACATCCACCACAAAAGATACCTATCAGTGATCTCACAATTATAAGATCTCAACCACATTTTCAAAGGAACAATGGAAAACCACACAATAGAATCAATGAGCTTTTAAACACTCTCTCATGGGAGATACCTCTAAAAAAAGAGTAAATACACAACAAGAAACAAGAGGAAACTTTCACCTAAACCAAAGAGGTCAACATCCATAGTAGAACAACAATATAAGAAAAGTGATAAAAATCAAACATCTCAGGGTAATGAGTTAAAAAATGTGACGCACATTCCTAGGTACTCTCCTCCAAGAAAACATGCCTCCACAAGACACAGACCAATGTAATGACACACCCACACAACACCTTATCCTGGCGGTCCTAGATCTCCATATGCCTCTCCTAAAAGGTCACATCATCATTAACATCGATCTCACCCCAATTCATGGCATGAGATTTATCATGAAGATAATGATAGAGGTATGATACATGAAAAAAATCATGTATCCAGATCATCTACAAGGGAAGTTTTATCCAATATACCACAACTCCAACATGATCCAACACCTCAAAAGTTCTAACAAACCAGGGAAAAAGCTTACTCCCATGATCAAACCATTACTTCCCATGATGAGGACTCACCTTAAAAAAATGATATCTCCAACATCAAACTACATAGCTACCCTCCTATGATTGAAATATGATTTATGATGATCCTGTTCTACCTTCATCCTCTAGCAAATTACCTGAACCATTACTATCATATTCTGTTCCAGTTCTATCCCAATAATTTTTTCCTCTCTAAACTTAGTCCAATATAATGAATAATGAAAATTTTATTTGCAAAAAGCTTAAAACAACGCCATACCAATGGTGGAGTGGAAAATATTATTGTAAGAAAAATCAACCAACGGTATGTGACTTATCCATGAACCTCCAAAATCTAAGACACAAGAGCACAACATGTCTTTAATTGTCTTGATAGTCTTCTTTGTCTACCCATATATATGTAGATGAAAAGCAGTGATAAAGCATAAATGAGAGACATAAGTTTTTTCTAGACCCCTCCTTAACCTGGAGGTAAAACAAGGATCATGATCAGATATGATATTCCTTGGGACTCCATGGAGTCTCACTACCTCCTCTAGACACTGCCTTGATAAAACCACCACTGAGCTCAATACTCTGATTGCTATAAAGTGGGATGATTCTATCAAATGATCCAATAACACCCTTATAGAATTATAACCTCCCTAATATTGAGGTAAACTATTAAATAATACCATCAATATTTCCTACCACTTCAACTAGGTAAAATTTAATGGCTTGAGAAAACCACTGGGAACATGGTGCTTGACCTTTACTTTCTGGCAGACCAAACATCGAGAAACAAACTCTGAAACTATAAACTTCAACCTAGACCATCACAACTAACATATAAAATATTAGTACATCTTTTTCATGATGAGATGTACTACCAAATTTGTTCTATGGAACTCATGGAGAACCATATCACACATTACTAAAGGAATTAAATCATTCCTTGGAACAACACTTGGTGTGGTCCATCCTCAGACCAACCATCCATGGAATTTCCAAAAACAACTTGGTCCCTCTAGACATCTACCACATAATCCCCTAATTATGACTCATACACTTTATTCACCACAGATGACTACATCATCATCTGGAAAAGGCAATCTCTAACTTCAACCTATCCCATATCTAGATGCGTCATTGATAGTTCTTCCATCACTCTCCAGAAATCTCTAGATTTCTGCATGATATCACTATGGGAATTACTGCTTAGTGAATTAGATATAACATTTTCATTTCCTAGAATATATGAAATCTTGAAGTCATAATCCTACAATAATTCCATCCACTGATGGTGACTCAAGTTCAAGTCACACTGGGAGAATACATACCTTAAGATCTTATGGTCATTAAAAACCACAAAATGATCACCAATGGGTAATGTCAGTACAAATTTAAAGAAAAAATAGCTACTTCCAATTCAAGACCGTGGGTGGGATAATTATAGTAATGGGGAAATAACTGTTGAGACCCATAATAAACAACCGATCTCATCTACATAAAAACACATCCCAACCTAATATGCATAGCATTATTGAAAACCCCAAAATAAACTCATTCTTATGAAAAACAAAGAACTAGAACATTGGCCAAATTCTACTTTAAGTAATCAAAAGATACCTAAAACTAGTCAATCCAAAAGAATACCTAATCCTTACTGGTCAAGGCTATCAGAGGATTCACAACCTAAGATAAATCAGCTATAAACCTCATATAATATCCTATAAGAACAAGGAAACTCTATGCCCCTGCCACTATATTTGGGGCTAAACAAGAAACAATTTCCTTTATCTTAAAAGGATACACAACTACTCATTACTGGGACATGTAATTTCCTAATAAACAAACTTTACGAACCTAGAAAGCACACTTAGAAAAATTACCAAACAATTGATCATGATGAATAACTCCCAAAAAGCATATAGATGATCTGTATTCCCCTCTTCAGATGTGGATTACACAAGTATGTCACCGATGAAAACCACCCTGAACATATCCAAGAATTCTCTGAAAACTGTATTTATCAACCCTATGAACATGTCTAGAGCATTCATTAAACCATACTACATCTCAACAAAATCATAATTTCCAAGACAACAACATGAATTAGTTTTTTAAATATCCTCATAATTCAACCACATATGATGATACCATAACTGTAGGTCAATCATTGAGAACCAAATGTCTCCCTTTAGTTAAGAAAATAAATTATCAATCTGTGGAAGAGGATTGTGGTTCTTCACTATCAATTGGTTCAAGATAAGATAATCGATATAAAGATGCAAACTACCATCCGCCTTCTTCACGAAAAAAACTTATACACCCCAAGGTGAAACACTTGGCTAAAAAAACCTCACTACAATAGATCATCGAGATATAATTGCATCTCTCAAAACTCAAAAGGATCCATCCTATATAGAGTCATTGATATAGGAAAACACTTGGTCGTAGCTCGATCAGAAAATCGATTTCCCATCAAAGGGGTAATGTTATGTGTAATCTTCTATAATCTTGGGAAACACTGACTACTAAACGTCCAAAGAGCTTAGTATCAGCTAGTACATCAATTAAGATAAGTAAGGTAAATGCCTTTGACCCATCTAACGGTCCTGATCACAAAAAAAAAACACTTTTGTCTCTCCATCATCATCATAAAACACAACCCGCCTCCAGAAGAAATCCATGATATCCTGCACTAAATATAAACAATCTATGACAAATATTATTTCATATGGATATATCTGTAAACATAGGAAATCAATCCAAGAGTGGTGCTACCATAACACTAGATCATAGTCTCTACATACTTCATACAAGTCCGATCAACCTCCAACCAGTGTAGTCCACACTAAGGGCAATGAAATCCTCTCTACCACAAAAACCAAAGCATGTAAAATGGTAGGTTATATAAAGGAGTGTGTCTCTCCTGAATAAAATGAAGCCTCCAACCATATAGAAAATGAGAAAATGGTACCACAAATGATATATGGCTCACTCGGTGATAACAAATCAAAATCATGAAGTTGACCACGACCTACTCCATGGCCTCACTAACATTGCTGCTGACCACCTCCATAACTGCGCTATACTCTATGAGAATGAGGAGTGTCTCAGGGTTATACTCTTCCTACCCTATCTCCTATCTGCTGATCCCAAACTGAATCACCTTGCAAATAATTCACTTAAGGGGAACAATTGGAGTATGATAACTGCTCAAAAAGGTTGGGAACTCTCTCTATTGATGACCTCGACCTCCATAAGAAAAACATGTGTCTAATCCCTTATCAGAGTTCTGAGAGTCACCGCCCTTAGAGAAGCAAGATAATGAGGGATGGAACCTACCCCCGACTGACTGAAATCTCTTATTTCTAAGAAACTAAGACACCCAAACTATAACTCTATTTCTGAGGAATCCTGAAGACTCCCCTATTGTGATGATATGGTTCTAGAAAATGTCCTCTCAAGAACCTATGCTTTCACTGGAATATTTAGATACATATTTAGCATAAATGGAGTGACTTGGAGCTAGATATCTGGACACAAATCCTCCTTGAAATATAGTACCCAAGCCTCCTAATATGGAAACAAGTCTGAAGTATATCATAGAAGGGTCCTGAAATGGATCATAAACTCTTGCATATTAAAACTCTCTTATTAAAGGGTTAACAGCTCATGGAGACTGGTCACCTTCATGGTTGAAGAAAGAAACTCTCTTTAGAACTGGTCTTAGAACTTCTCCCATGAGACTATCGACTCCTATCAATCCCTAAGGAACAAGAAACACCACTACCTCACTGCTCCACTCAGCATCACCACAACCAATGAAACCTATTAATCCCTCAAAAATGGATCAAATTGAAAGCTATCTCAACATCCTCCAACTAGAATTATATGACTAAATCTAAAATGGCCCCCTAATAATTCTGTAGAATTTGGTGATACAAATCTTAGAGTTTCCTCCTCCAAGTGACACCTTCGTTGAACTCCACTCTGTATAAATTAGCTGGCACATCCTGTTGAACATATTCAATGTGAACTTGAAGAGGGAATTGACCTGGAGCCATTCTTGAAAATATAATAAATTTCTAGACTCATAAACCTAAAATATAGAATACATAACATAACATTAATTAATTTTTATCTTTTTAATGTTTTAACCTATACCAAGGTCTACCCATTTCAAAAATAGGCGTAACAAAGAATGATGCATGATCCTTTCCTAGGTCTCTACTCTTCAAACAATATCAATTCATTTAGTTGGATCAATAAACTTAAAGGTCCATGAATTAGATCTCTAGGGGCCTAAATATCCATGTATTATCCGATCTCATGTGTTTACATAACTCAATAAACATTGTTGACACCATTTACATATAAATCCATGAAATTTCACCTATGACTAACTCCAAACTCCATCATATATTTCAACTTGATCCTATGATACCACTCTATCAAGACCCACCCCCAAAAGTGTACCCCTCCCTGGCTGACAATGAGGTAAGTGAGATGGTGACCACCCAATTCCCACCTCCAGTAAACCCTAGTTTGGAGACTAGCACCAAGGGTATAATAAAAATGTATACGAGATGCATTACCATCTAAGAAAACATGCACAAGAGAGAGATAAGATAGATATACCAATATAAATGTGCTTACACACACAAAGAGATATATATAAAGAATTAAAAAGTGAATAAATGATATTTCATACAATACTAAAACAACTAAAATGAAACTACAAGTAATAAAAAGGTAAGGATAAAAATGACCATGAAACCCAAATAGCTCCTGCAAAACTATGAGCTAGTAATATCCAACCTGTTCTCCAACCTACCCCAGATGACCTGAAATACTTTTTATATATATGTAGGGTGATAATGGAAATATTATCAGTAGGGTCATCCCTAGATACTATTGTGAAAAAGATAAATAAATCATGATAAATCACAATGGACAACAATGAAAATAAATTTTCACCTAAATAGGTATACTAAGTTCCCTACCACACAATGGCTAAATCTCACTAACTATCTCATACAAGAGAGAATATAATATAATAATGAAACATTTAGGTCACCTTATTCCCACTTCCCCACTAGTTTTCCATTATTCCCCAACATCATATGTCATGAGCCATCTCTCTCCAAAATAATTCGGCCCGAAGACACTTGGGAAAGGAATCAAAACATGCACCCTGTGCATCACATCATTACATCATCCCATCAACATATTTGTATATAGTAACCAAGTAGTTTTAGAATCCACTACATCCCATATTATGTGTATCATACATCAAGTATTATACCTCAATCCATCACATCCCATACACTGAGTGAGTACCTCAAGACATCATAGCTTATACATGTCATACCTATAATAATCCTTTGGATACTATATCTAGATATACATGTGTGTGAATAACCACATGACATCACATACCTCTATACACATATATGTGAAAACTAACCTCTATGCATACCATAATAATAACTAACTAAATAAGAGAGAAGGGCCAAATGGGGTATTCAGCCATCCATCTTCCACTGTGATATTGGGGAAAACACCCACCCATAGCCCACTAGGAGTCAGTCTCCCTAACTGACATGGGTAGGCTAGAATATGAAATCAAAGAATATACATGATATAATATAGATCACAACTACAATATGGGTATAACCTAGTCTTATAATCAACCACAATGAACACTGCTCGGACTCCCGACTACCACTACTAAGACCATATATCCTATAAGCACACAAGTATTTAAAAGAGATAAATTAGATTCATTATTTTATTTTTACCATTATATTAAATTAATTAAATCATTAAACATTAATTAAAAATTAAATTTATTTAGAATTACATTATATTAATCATTAGACTAAAGTCCATTCCCTCCAGACATAATCTAAACTGAGTTCATGGTTTATCAATATTAATATGTTTTTAGCGTTTGAATTCCAACAACACAAAACCCCTGGGTTAAGAATTATATATTCATTATTAGAATTATTTAATAATCCATAAAATCTAGGAAAACCATCCTAATATACCACCAAGAGGGAAAATGCAACCAAATACACCCACCTGCCTCATGTAGTGGGGAAAGGAATGCATATAAAACAAGAAACCTGACCATCGGGCCTTAAATAGATTCCAAAGTGAGAATCCCATCTCTCAACGTTACATCAATGGGTAAGAATAAATCAAACCCATTATATCATAAATGGTGCCATCCCCAACACCCATATGCATATCTCAATGCATCTTTCCATCACAGACATCAACTATTTCCACATCATCTGTGCCTCACCACCTACATCACATCTTCCACCCTAGGCTTAGCCATCCTAGTTTCATATCACATATCGGCCTCCCCACCCTATATAAAATAACAAAATAGATCTCACAAATAGATCACATTACATGGTAGTAATAATAAATATATTCAACAGGTCAATATAGTCCCTAAAATAAGGAATCCAGCCTTCACATACAAATGATCTCTCATGACTCCAAACTCAAGGCACTCAACCTTATTATAAATACAAGAAACTTAGGCCACAACATTTATATTTTTTATACAATCAATTATTAATATATATTGAATTAATCAATTCATTAGTCATAGGTTCCAACTATGGGAAACCATGACGTCATTCTATAACAAGCTACTAAATTAATTAAATAATTAATTTAAACATGCTTCCCAACATACATTCCAATTTCAAGAAACATTGAAATTACAACTCATTAACATGACTTAAATTATTTTAATCAATAATAATTAACATGATTCACATATTTAATAATTCTATTTATCACATGGAAGATAGTTTTTAATTATACATGCACATTGCATCAATTTTATTATCATCAAATTATAAGAAACACAAGATTCAAACATGCCTATTCTTTAATTCTTAGTCCAATTAATTATAAATTAATTATGGATTTATGTTAATTACCATTTTCCATCAAGAAAAAATTTGAATCCATAGCATCACAAGACATGATAACAAGTATATCATAAATATCAAACTATTTAGTAAACCAAGAGAAAAACCGCTATCACAGTATAAAGCCCATAAACATTTAATCTCTAACCAATTATTTATTAATATGGTTTAATAATTATTTGGATAATTCCATTTCCATAAAAAGGGATAAATCATCATCAATTTACTATGGAACATAAATAAAAAGAGGAGAAAAAAAAATCTCCTACCACAAAGGCATCAATATTCTTTTTATAAGAATAGACCAATATCATAGATCCCAATCACCTCTCCAATAAGAAGCCACATCCCTCCAAGGATTTTGTGACACAACCACACAAAAAAAACTAAGAAATACTCCATTATAAACATGGATATGATCTACCATCACATGTAAAGAAGATATGGGAGGAACTAGATTGAAAAACCATGAGAGAAGATGTAGAAAATACCTCATATCACCACAGATTGTAGATGGGAAGCCAATAATTGATCCCTGTTGAATTAATTCTAAAATGCTTGAAGACTGGTCCATTAGAGCACCTAAAATTCAATAGATTCATTGGGTTTGAGAAAAACCGGAGGTGTTATAGCCTTTATAGGTGTGCTGCATAGGGGATTTACAAAGTGTGAAACCCTTTCAAATTGTGTAAATGTTGGGCTTCAAATGTCACCGAAAAATGCATCACCTAAAATAAATTAATCATGAATATTTACACATCATGTAACATCCTGTAAACCAGCCTCAATAGGTTAGGAATGAATTTCAGGCCATGAAAAGGCTGCCACCCAAGCTGTGAACCAAGAATACATGATGTGAGACACTTACACACTATTTATCCTCCTTGATTCCATCTATTAGTATCATAACCCCTCAAGACCTGCTCTATGACACCTCCTAGAACCACAAGCATTAAAAACACGTAAAGGGTTGGAATTCATGGATTTGGGCCCTTACATGGAAGAAATATCTTTTCAAAAGGCTAAGTTTTATGGGAAAACCCAACTTTGGACATGATAAAACCTAAAAAAAACATGATAAGAAGTGGATTGTGAGTATTATCACGAAAAGGGAAGATATTAGAAGTAATGAAAACATAATAAAAAATATCCCTATAAAAAGTATGGACAACTGAATGAGTTCTAAAGGAAGGTACAAAAATATGTTATTTTATTACATAATGTATGGGAACATTTACACCTTTTTCTATGAAGTATTTGAGTACATATATTATTATGAATTTGATGAAAAGATTTAAATAAACAGTTAAAAACTAAAACTAAAGTTGTGTGTATATTATTCTAATAATTATCACATTGTTAACTGTGTCGATAACAGAGATTTTAAGAAAATTTCAGCTATAAGTAAAGGAGAAGACCAATTAACATTGAATGAAAAATATATCCCTTTGAGAAATATATTTCATGGGATAGTGGAATAATATCACTATGATGCCCCAGACCTACACTCCCATATCTAGTGCCATAACACATACTTTACATATTGACTTCAATACCAACTATAAATTTTTAGATATAACTGTCCCATACTTTTATGAATTAAAAAAAATATTGCATTATATACATTCCCAAGAACTTTTAGGTATAGAGATATAGATAACTAAGAAAAAATATAAACTAAAAAAACCCATGTATTTGTCAACTAATGGATATTTTTCCCACTATATAAGAAACTACTTAATTCAAAAGGAGTATTAAACATCTCCCATAAATTCCTCCAATATATCCTATTATACATATCATGTGTAATGATTTTATTGATAACTTGGGGAAATAAAAATAAAATAAGGTGTGAGATAAAATTAACAATAAAGGAAACATATAAATGCGGTAATCATGGAAAAACATGGAAAACATATTATGGAAATAATAAGTAAAACACATGAAGCCATAATCAACTTGAACTGAGAGCATGTTATATCTATAAAAATAAATTAAAACATAGATGTCAATAATACTTATCTCATAATAATGTAATGAATAATTCTGTACATAAAAAATACTATCAAGTCCATGTGCTAATATAATATACTATTATGGGAATACATATACCCCAAAACCCAACTTGTTTTGTCTCATGAAACCATTCAATTCATCGAGGGGCTAAATAATTTCGGGGCCCACTCATCACTTTATTAATCCCAATGCATTCAACATAAGATTCAACAAGGATTTTCAAACCATTCCCTAAGGAACCACTTCCTAAATAAAAACATGGATATCCATATAATTAATGATATAAAATGTCAATACATAATCAACCCGTGTTAACAATAAATAATCATCAAGAATATAAATACTTTTCCCATTTCAATAAAAGGGATGAAATAATAATAACCCATCCAGATAAATAAGGTGAATTGTCAAACAATACATAGTCATCTTGTTAGCATTCATCCGTATTGGAATAAAAATATATGAAATTCCAATACATTTCTCTATACTAATAGAATAAAGTTATTTCTAGTTCAACACCATCCAATATGGATTATGTAAAATTTAATGTTCACAACGTATAAAGAAATGAGTATATGAATAAGTCAATATTGGAATAACATGATTATAATCCATCCATATAAATGGGGATGGTTTCATAAGAATATATCCCTACTGTAACAAAGGAAACCTAGAAGGATATTGACATAGATGAAAAATATTTTTGCAAAAGAATTATTGAACGATACTACCTAAGAAGGGATCAAGACTTGGATTGTTTGGTACCATGGGTTCATTCCCCTAAATGATAATATATATATATATATATATATATATATATATATATTAGAGGGTAAATCATGAAAAATAAAACCCATTAGGGTAAATCCATTTGAAAATGATAAGGAAAATAGAATCAAAAACTTAAAAGAGCTTTTAGAAAATATTTTTAACCTTGACATAAAATAAAAATTTACATTTTTCTTAGAAAGGAAACTTTTTCAAATTTTACATGAAATATTTTGAAAGAAAATAAACATTTTATTATCAAAAAACTTTTGAGGAAAAATGAGAAAATATATATTCCATCCGATAATAAAACCATAAAATGACATGACATAATCATTGAAGATAAGTTTGAGCCTATTGGAGACTTTTTCGCTAAATAATTTCTAGGAGAAAGAACATACCTGTGTTCCTAGATCTTCCCTTATAATGTCTTAAAAGTGATCCACCATCTTCACCCAAGTTTGGATGTACTCCTCACAATATATCTTCCCTTAATTTAATCCCCTTATCAATATACAGTCCTACTTTTTAATCCATGAAATATGCTAACAATTGGTGTCCACCTGGAGTACTCTTTCCATCATTATGTCTACTTTCTCTTTTGTGTCATTGAGAATAAGATATTTCTACATCATGGCCTCCCCCAAATGAGCTAAGAGCTCTAGTGGGTTCATGTTGTTGATATTCTACACCACTATATCCTATTGCTGACCATCCCCAACACTTTAAAACATAGCATCACCCAAGCCAAAACTCTTTTCTTTAAGATTTCACTGCACTTTATCATAATTAACAATCAAGTAGGCCATCTCTTTTGGTTTAGTTTTTTTTACTTGACCTGGTATCCATCAATTTTTGTAGGAAAAAATAGTCCTTACGCCCTTTTTATGACCTTTATCCAAATTTCAGTTCCTTGAATCCATCATATTCTTCTTCCCCCTCTTCTTTCTCAAACTATACAGACCATGGTTATGACTCCCACCTGCAGTGTTCTCAAAGTAGTAACAAGGAGATTAATCTCCCGATGATGTTCCATAAAATTATTTCCCCTCAATGTCATTCTACACATGTGTGAACCCTTCCTAATCTTATACCATCCCCTCAGGATACAAGACTTTAAATTGGTTTCTTATTGGGATGCTAATCTAGTTCTACCTCACGGTGGATTCATTCTTCCGACACAATAAATCATCAAGAGTACCCAGATTTGAAAATATTTTCTTTTAAAAATAATCTCAAATAATAGAGCCTTGAAAAGTAATTTATTTTACATTTTAGAAATAATTATAGGATTAAAAAATATATTAAATTTAATGGGAAAAAACCATTTTTAGTATTTTTGAAATACCTTTGTTCAAAACTCACATTGTAAGAAGGGTAACAAAACATTAATTTGTATTAAAAAATAATTTTCCCAAATTGGATTATAAAATACCTTATAATAAAATATTTTGGTGGGAGAGAACAAGAACGGAAGAAATATGTTCATGATGAAATAATATAACCCAAGGAAAAGATACTTGATCTATCAATATCCCTTACGTGCAATATACTCCAAGAAGAATGAAACATTTGAAAAGGAGAATATGTGGTAAAAATGAAAAAATGATATAATAAAACAAATTAAAATAAAAGGGAATAATTTACCCAAATTATATGAAATAATTTAAAGTGAACTATCATAACTCAATGAACAAATATTGAGTTACTATAAACTCTTACAAACGGGTAACCCTTGGGTCAAAAGACGTATGAAGAAATGAATTTAATTTGTCTTAGTTTATCCCATGAATTAAAAGGAAATAATTTATAGATAATTCATGGGATATTAAATCATTATAAAACCATATAAAAGAAACAGGGTGTATAACATGTATCTTATCTAAAATAATTAGAACCAAGACCAAGAAAACCCTTATAGATTGAGTAACACTTTAATCAAAACCCATTGAAAAGTGGACATGTAATTGAACTTAAAATACCATTAATAAAATATAATTCATGATATGATATCTCATATAGTAAATATATAAAATATATAAATGAAATTAATTTCATAATACTAAACATGTCTCAAAGAGATGAATTTGAGAAAAAACCCTTACTTAATACCTGATTTGTTTTTCACTTACACCAAACATCCTGAATAATTAAATTAAGTTAATTAAATACAAAATCAAGAACCTTATTCATAACTATAGTAATATATAATACTCATTTATAATAATTCATTACATACATACATACATACATACATACATAAATATATAAATATATATATTACTTAGTTTTTACCTATTTTCAACACTGAGTGTAAGTCATCTTTATCACTTTGAACTAGTTTTGTAAAAAAGGTCTTGGTATTCATTTTTTTTATAAATTTCATCATTATAATATAATTAAAGGTACTATAATAGATGTTCTATTATATTTATAGAGGTTATAATTTCATTACATGGTAGTTTTGGTTTCAAACCATGAAGATGAAATTAGTGACGATCATGCTTTGGTGATTCTTAATGAATGAAAGTTGTTTTTATTAATTAATGAGTTAAATATTGATATAAACTTACTGAAACAAAAAAATATATTTAAAAATTTATATCATATTATATTAGTAAATATTTTCTCATATTCAATCCTAATATAAATTTATAGTATTGTTCATGTAGGTGGTTAAACTAACCCAAACATGAACCTACCATGATTAATGGATGATTATGAGGTGGTTTATTTTTGATATCATTAAAAAAATAATAATGATATTATATAGTGTTTTTTAGTGTGATATATCATAGTTTAAAGGATTATAAAGAGAATATAATTTATATAAGTTCATTACTTATAAAGAAGAGATCATTCTCCTCTTAGTTTGGTCGTTTTAAACGATTGAATTAATGAAAATCCATTATTGATAATATCATTAATAGGTACTAAATTTTAAAATAAAAAAAATAAATGATATAATAAATATAATATTTATCCTTTAATCATATCATTGAGTCCAACAATGTAAGGTGTTGACGAAAATAAAAAAATAAAATTGATCATTCCATAGAGGCGGTAGTCCACACGTACACATGGTTGAAAATTTTATTTTCCATAGAAATGGAGAAAGGATTAATATGGTTTAAGTTTTAAGAATAATAAAAAAGATATAAATAACATAATTATTTATTAAATTTACCTTTTATACTATCCTTTTAATCCAGTGAAGGATAACAAACTATGTTGCGTCGTGGAGGTGGTAGTCTGCACAACGAATGAATAACGATTTTGTTTTTCTTAATAGAAAATGGAAAAGGAGATAATTATTATTACCATGGAATAATTAAATTTAGTATATAACCAATAAAATTTCAATACATATGGATTTTAATATTATAATTTTCAAAGAAAAATTTAAAATTAATAAATTACGTAAAAATTATTACTCACGTTGAGCACTTTGTGATTTCATTGGAAGATCCCTTATTAATGGATGACATAGGCTAATATATTGTGTCCATAAAAGAAATATAGTGAAATAGTATTAAAGGTTAAGGAAAAAGGGAATGTTTCTTGGAGAAAACCAATTTTTTAGGAGTACATTGGAGGGGTAGTGAGAGGCCCCTTTCATAAGTGGCGAGAATGATATTTTTGTAAATATTTAAACTTAATATAAAGGGAGAACATGTTAAACATGTCATGAGGCTCAAAAATTGAGATTTAATTGAGTGGGGAAGATATAAGGTCGAGATAAACCTCATAAAATCAATTATATACATGTTTTATCTTATTTCAACCCCTTTACCCCTCGAATTACTACTTTTACCCTTCCATTTTTTACTATGGTGACTAGATTTTACCTAAGACAACTTAATGTTTATGCCTAAATATAAAGTGTTTCTTATTAGATAATTTGGACCCAATTATTATAAATTTGAAAACTATTTTATTTTATTGAATTTATAAAATTGATAAAATTTAAATTTAAAATAAAAATATTTAATGTATTAAAAATAATTTTCAAGAAAATATTACTTATTTTATAAAATATAAAATTTGTGTTTTTAAATTAAAAACAAGATTTATAAATTTATAAATTCACTTATATAATATATATTTAGTCTTATAAAAATGTTTCATGATTTTCAAATATATACTTATATACTAATAATGTCATAAAACTCATGTTATTTGTAAAAATAACATGTTCACTTTAAAATAATTATTTTTTAGAAATAAATCCTAAAAATTAATATTATGAAAATATTACAATGATGAATCCAAAAATAAAGTTTTTTTTAACCTTAAAATTCTAAATTCAGAAATTTACCTGTTAAATAAAAAGGTGAGATATGATGAAAAACTATTTTATAGAAAAATAGATTTTTAAGAATATTATCCATTATCATTCACATTTCCAATCATTTTATATTTAAATTAGTATTAAAAAATTATTCATATCAAATATATTTTATCATAATTAATAATAATTTTCTTGAAATAGAATGCATATCGCATAAAAAGGTAATATTTAATAAAATACATTTTAAGCATAAAATGAATTTATTAGTCATTTTAGCTATGCCAATTGGATTTCATTTATATTAAAATTTGACTTTATTTTCTTTCCATATACATTTAGTAACCTAGTTACTCCTATTCATTCCCACTAATTTAACTACTAGGTTTTAATAGTTCAAAAATATCCCAATTTCATTTTAGTTTAGTGTTGCATGTGGAGAAAGCTATCGAACACATAAACCTATTTAAAGGTTTTCATATATTAAAATTTCAAGTTGTTACATTCTCCCCCATTAAATAAATTTCATCCTCAAAATTTGACACTTATAATCACATTAATTTTTATAGGGAACTCATAATTAACTTACACCCATATATGTTCATGGGATTATTTAGAATGTGGAATGAGGTTTATCTGTATGAAAAAATTAATATAATCACTTTATAAGGAGAGATAACTCATTACTAATTTCACATAGAATTCAAATGTGGGATAAAGATCTAGATCCCAAAGGAATAACTTCCCATAAATCTTGAAAATGATTTATATGATAATAATACCTATAAGGATTTTTAATTATAACTCAATAACTAGTCGTAGGTCAAAACTTACATGACATAGAAAACTAGAAAATATAGAGTAAAAACATACCATCTGATACATAAGTAGCATTTTCATAGGTTTTTACTTTTTCACATGGTTATTGGTGACTATTTCCCTCATCGACCCTTGGATTGGGGCAATGAGTTTCATAATTCTCAACTCTCTTTCAATTGAAGAAATAGATTTTTGTAGCTTCTTTATTTACCATACACTTATGAATTTGATGACCTTCATCTCCACACTTATAACATTTACCCATACCCTTAAGGAAAATTACCCCATGATTCTTTCCATAGTTTTGGTTTTTAGTATATTGAATATTCTTCACTTTATCACCTTGGTCACACAAATTTCTATGGGATTCCATCCTTCTCTTATTTGGTATTTTTTGAATTTCAACTATGTTCACATTGTTATTTATAATTCTTGATAGCTAGTTTGTAATAATCATAAGATTTATTACTCCATCACATATCCCGTTAGGTTATTTATTTTGAAAATTTTCACATTTTCTATAGAATAAATTGTAACTTGGTTCATTCAGGTTATATACATTACCAAAACAAAAAATAGTTAACATGAGTAACGATCATTATTAGAGAATTATCATAAATAACCACAAGTAAATTTAACCTCAAGATATATCACTTTATATCCCTATCATGATAGAATATTGTTATTACAAATCAAGTTTCATTAGACTTGGTTCAACCTATATCACTCTTAGATTTATATATATAATTATTGGTTCAACCTAGGTTACTTTGAGTTTGGTTCCCTCAGAGTTATTAACCTAATAATTAAAATATAAACCCTAATTTATCATGAAATTTCTTAAAATATTATAAACTCAATAATCATTAAAATCAATGCTCTAAAATCCAACTTATCATTTATCTTGTAAAGAACATATTGATTAATATGTAACTTAACTTATGATTCTATACATTTAAATATATGTTATCCATGGTACCATTACTATTATGTTATATAACTTAAACATATTCAAATATATCATAATGGTTCATAAAGAGAATGAGAATTTACCAAAGTATATCATCATTAGTGTAAAAACAGGTGTACAGTTGAGCATTTTTATTGTGCACTAGGTGAAAATAGAGTCAATACACAATCCAACTTGTTTTGGGTTATTAACCCTAGGTACATCTGTGTTAGAGTATGCATCCACTAATAGACCCAGACATGGTTGCAATTTCCAGGAGAATGATACAATCTCTATTTTACCAAAACATATAGATGTTATCCAATACTTAGAATCATTACTATGGTTCTCACTACTAGTACATAAATAAAATGTTCATTATTATGGTATCCCACCTTTTTACTATGTAACTTTTCATTACAAGGTATAAATAAAAGATCTTTTATAGTTTAATTTCTTGGAAATCAGGAACATAATACATTTAAAACATAAAAAATTATACTAAAACACTTTATGGACTTCTTTATGTGTTAATAATAAGTAAACCTACTTAATATAATAACCTAGGGACATATATCATAAGAAATGGGTGATCACGAGGCCCAATAAGGGAGTACACAAGTGAAATAGTTTACATGTGATCATGAGGAATATCAATAAAAACATGAGGAATATCATTAAGGAATGAGAAAAGGAAAATAAGGCATATAATAATTAAAATAAAAATAATCATAACATATAAATGTGGATAAAACATTTAATTTAAACATTATTAATCATATCACCAAGGTTAATCACCAAGGCATTGTAAATGAAAATTACAAAGGTTATTCACCAAGGTATTATAAAACATATCATCTATATAGATTAAATTCTTTACCCAATGCACTAGAGTGCTATTTGGGAACACCCATAATATGTATTAATTAATTTTATACATATATATCATAATAAAACATTTCATAAATAACTCATGGAGAATAAAAAAATGGGTTTCATATCAAAATCATGGTGTTTCAAAAGTGCTTAAAAACATGATCATTATGTCATTTTCAACCCATGGAAAGAGAATTAAGGTTTCATGTATGTTAATACCAAAATAAAATAATTCTATTTTACATTTAAGTGAATAATATCATAAAATAAAGAGTCTTGGGTATTCATAATAAAAAAATAAAAGGGAATTTCTTGAGGAGAAGAGGGAAATTTTGGGAAGTAAATTCGGCAGCATAATGGGTATAAAATTTGGTTTTAGAAAAGGGTAAAATGAGAAGGGAAAAGGGTATTTTATTCATTAAATAATATTATTATCGTAATGGTATTAAATAAAGTGAAAAAATAACTTATTTTGGAAATTACAAGACATATCACATGAAAAGGGAACTTGAATGGAAAAGAGAAGTGAAGATTTCCCTTACCGTGAAGAGTTACTTCTAGATCTTGAGGAATGGAACATTGGGGGATAAAGGAAACCTTGGGGGAATAATTGGGAGGAAAAAATACTAGATATTTGTATAGGATTTATTTTTAGTGAAATTAAATAGATAAATGGGAGGATATTTATAGAAAAAGTGGAGGATTTGTTTAATAATTTCTAAATATTGGCCTTGGAAATCTAGGTTGTGGAAAATGAAAAAAGAGCTTGCCCATGGGTTTTACCCATGGTTTTAGAAATTTGGGATATATTTTAGATTATTATAACCTAAAATAACTTAGAATAATTTTATATTAATTTTTTTCATTGAAAAGTAAAGTTTCCACAAAGTAATATTTTTAATGTTAAAGTTTCTATTTTAGTCTTTGGAAAGTAACTTATAGGTTTGGAAATTGAATAAAATATATTAAAATACTTTATATTAATAAAATAACACATTTGAGGTCTTTTAATGTGGTTAATTAATTATTACATCATTATGAAATAATTATGTAGTCATTAAACATACCAAAAACCTCAAACTGTATTTTTACTATTTACTAAAAAATAATGTATTTTAGAAAATTATCATAAATTCACCTTAACCTAATTTTGATGTTATGATATCAAAAATGATGTTTGTTTTATCATAGTAATTTTCTAAATATGAGAGTTTTAACTTTTAAATATAATAATCCCTATTTATTAAAAAAAAGCGTGTTGAAAATGCATAGTAAAATTTCTGACACTTATAAATTTTCAATGAAATAATAAATTTATTTTATTATTTATATTTAAATAAGCGTTTTTTTATCATAATATTTAATTAAAATATATATCATTCATAATAACTTATCTTATTATAAAAAATTTACATCATTTTTGAAAAGTACAATTTTTTTTCCAAAAACCAGTTTATAAAATTCGTCAAATTTTTTATTAAGAAAAAATATTATTGTAATAGAATTGGTGGAATAAAAAATTTATTTATTCAATGTAATTAAACTTAAAGTAACTAAGGCCTAAACATGTAACCCCTCATATCAATCACATACGACCTAAGGGTAAGGTGTGCGATAATGATATATTCATGTGGTGGATCGACTAACATAACCCGAGTGGTAATTTCCACTTACTTGAACACACCCCGTAGATAATTTAATTCAAGATTCACTAGTTGAAGATCATATTGGGCTTGGTCAAGAAAAAACTTAAGTGATGCTACCTCTCTCCCATGTTATTACAAATGGGATTCATACGACATGACTATACTGGTTAAGGCAATCACTTCTCATTTCTGTATTAATTATCCTTTATCATTTCTATTTATAAACACTAATTATAAAATTAAAATTATTAGAAAAAATATAGTTTCTAATGGTCATATTTGACCAAAAATCATATAACGATCAAATCTCAATAGTCACATTTACCTTTATAATCTATAAATATCACTTCATTATTAAAGAGATATGGGTTTTTTGTGTAATATAATATAAAAAAATTTGAGGAAAAAATATCATTTAAAAAGATTGGGTCATTACATTCTTCTACCCTTAAGAAATTTCATCCCTGAAATTTTCAAATCATTCTCATAGTTGAGGAAAGGTGTAGGTACTTCAATCTCACTATTTTCTTTGGTTCCCATGCCACTTCTTCATATTTATGGTTCCTCCATAATAATTATATGAGGTGGGTAGTATTTTGCATAGAAACGTTTCTCTATGGTCTAAGAACTCCACTAGATGCTCCTCGTAAGAGAGTTCATGCTCCAGTTGTACCACCTCTGGATTCTGTACATGTAAAGGGTTAGGTATGTACTTACTAAAGAGATATACATGGAATATGTCATGAACTTGAGCAAGATTTGGTGAAAGAGAAATATGGGAGGCCACTACTCCTATGTGATAAAGGATTTCATAGAGGCCAATGTACTTAGGGATAAGCTTACCTTTCTTCCCAAATAGCATGACTCGCTTCCATAGTGATATTTGAAGGAAAAAATTGTTTCCAACATCAAACTCCAAGTCCCTTTGATGGTTGTCAGCATAGCTCTTCTGTTGACTCTGAGAATCTTTTATGAATTATTGAATGGAATGAACCTTTTTTTATCATCTATTTCACAAGATCAGTCCCACAAAGCTTTCTCTCACTAACTTCATACCAACATGTAGGAGTTTCACATAGCTTCACATATAGATATTCATGGGGTGATATTTGAATACTCGAGTGAAATATGTTGTCATATGAGTACTCAACTAATGGGAGGTGTTGATCCCATCCACCTTTAAATTCTATTGAGCATGTTCTCAGAATTTCCTCGAGTGTAGGAGTAGTCCTTTCAGATTGACCATTAGATTGGGGGTGATATACTGTACTAAAATCCAATTTAGTATTTAGTACATGTTGAATACTTCTCTATAATTTTTATGTGAACCTTGGATCATGATCAGAAACAAAATAAAGTGGCACACCATGCAACCTCACCACTTCCTTTACATAAATCATAGCAAGTTGGTCAAGAGAAAAATCTTCCCAAATAGAGATAAAATGGGAAGTTTTAGTGATTCAATCCACTATAAACCATATCTCATTGTTTCCTTAAGATGTTCTTAGGAGACCATTGACAAAGCCCATAGTGATATTATCTCACTTCCATGATGGTATGAGTAGTGGTTGTAATACCCCTTTAGCAATTTGTCGCTCCGCATTCACTTGTCAACACACTAAGCACCTTTTTGTGTAGTCACCAATCTCTCTTATCATATTATCCCACCAATAATGATCATGAAGGGCCCTATACATTTTAGTGCTTCTAGGATGTATAGAAAATGTAGATCTATGATATTTATCCATCATTTCTTTTTTTTATCTCAAAAATAGATAGAGCACATACCCTTGTAAAAAATTTCAATACATCTTCTTGATCAATATTGAACTTATGAAACATTCCATTCTTTATATCCTTTATCTTCTTTTATAATAATGGGTCTTATATTTGATATTTCTTGATCTTCTCTATTAATGATGGATGAGAAATCATTTGGGATAATGTTGATTATTTCCCTTCCCTTACAATTCCCATGTCTAGGTTTTTTAGGTCTTTGATCAAAGGATCTCATTGAATCCTCATCATTTCCATCATAATAGGGTCTTTCAAACTTAATGCATAAGAATCTTTTTTTTCTCTTTTGGGGTGATAATGAATTAAGTAGTTATAGTCTCTATGAAGTTATAACCATATCCTTTGTCTCATGTTCAATTTATTTTTTTATGAATATATAATTCAAACATTGGTGGTCTGTGTATATATTACATTTCTCCACATACAGTTAGTGCCTTCACATCTTCATATCAACAATAACCGCAACTATCTCTATGTCATGTGTAGAATAATTCTACTCATGACGATTTAACTATCTAGATATAGAAGAAATCACCTTGTCATTTTGTATAAAGACGAACCCAATCCCTTTTAGATATGCATCAATAAAAATAATGAATCCTTCTTTAATAGAGGGTAGAGTTAACATAGGTGAAGTAACCAATATATTCTTAAGTTATTTGAAATTTTATTTACACTCTTTATTATAGAAGAACATATACCCTTTTTGAGTTAACTTGGTTAGTGGATTAGAAAGTTTTGAAATTTTTTCATAAACCTCTTATAATATCCTGCTAAACCAATTAAACTATGCATCTTAGTTACTATTTTAGGATGAGGCCAGCCCTCCAAAACATTTTTCTTGGTAGGATAAACTGATATTCCTTAATTGGTTACAATGTTACCCAAGGAATCAACTCATTGTAACCAAAATTCACATTTTTTGAACTTTCCAAATAGCCTCTCCTTCCTCCGAGTTTTCAAAATAACCCTTAGATGATCCTCATGCTCCTCACAAATTTTAGAATATATCAAAATATCATCAATAAAAACTATGGGAAATTTATCAAGGTAGTCCTTAAAAACTTTATTCACTAAATCTATAAATATAGCAGGATAATTAGTCAAGCTAAAGAGAATAACAATAAACTCATAATTCACATATCTTGATCATAAGGTAGTATTTGGAATATATTCTTTATTCACCCTAAATTGATGATAACCCGATCGATGATTAATCTTGGAGAATAATTGATCCTCACAAAGTTAGTAAAATTAATCATCAATCCTTGGGAGTGGGTAATTTTTCTTTACTGTGATCCCATTAAGTTCTCTATAATCAATGCATAGTCGTATTGATCCATCCTTCTTCTTCACAAAGATAACATGCACTCCCTAATGAGACACACTTGGTCAGAAAAATCCCTTCTCTAAAAGACCTTGAAGTTTTTTCTTTAATTCATCTAGATCAACATTTTCCATTCTATATTGGGTCTTTGATATCATCCTGGATCAACATATGAGTTCAATGGATAACCCTACCTCTATTTTTGGGGGAGGTCCATGTAACTCCTTATGAAATTAGTCAATGAATTCCTGAATTATGGGGCCATTTTATATTATTATACTTTAATTTTCCTTTTCTTATTCTTCTATAATCTCCATAAATAAGGATACGAGAGGTGCTTCTTGAAAAATCTCAGGTTGCAATATATCTCCTTTGAAAATGACTATAGGTTTTTTACTCAATATCATATGAATTTTATTTCTTATGTTGTTGATTTTAGCATTATACTTTGAGATCTAGTCTATCCCTAGTATAATGTCAAATTCCACCTTGGAAATGACTACTAGATTTGCAATGATATTGTTATCTCCAAAGACAATACTAGAGTTTCTATACACTATTGATGATTGTATAATCCCTCTAAGAATCCTGAATGATAGCTTTACTTTTAGAAGTCCAGAGATTGATTCTATATTCTATGCAAACATAGAGTAAATAAAGGAATGTATAGAACTAGAATCAGAGAAAGTACATGCTAGCTTTGAGAGAAAAACGAGTGTACCTGATACCACATCATTTGGATATTCTACTACAACTATCATGATATAAAATTCACATCCTTTCCATATTGGATTATGATGAGGTTGATGGTGATTTTCATATATTATCTTATAACTTGGATAGTGGTTGGAAAAGTGCTGAAGCTATCCACACTTGAATAATTAAACCCCAGGATGGTCCTACACTATATTCCCTTTTTTCTTCAGTGTTGATAAGTTAAGGCTTAACCTCACCATGACAGTTTTGAGCTGTATGGCCATCTCTTACACAAATATAACATTTTACACTCCTAAGTAAGCAGTTCCCTAAATTCTTCTTCCTGCATTTTTTGTATGTGGAATGCTTCACTTTCTTTCATCCTCTTCCATGATCAAAGTTCCTCCCTAATTTTGGATCCAAATATCTATTTTTTTCATTTTATTTATGCAACCATTTCATCTCTATGAACTCCAGTTCAAACTTCACAACACTCCTCACTATCTCCTCATAGCTATCATATTATCTATTGGCTAGATTCATCCACAAATGGGGTCTTAGTCCACCAATGAATCTATCAACCTTTCCATTAGTATCTATAAAAAATCTAGAGGTTTAATGAGAAAGTATTTTAAAGTTCATCTCATAACTTTCCACTGATTAATTTTCCTTATACTTTAGATCTAATAATTTCATATACATTTTCTTTTTCATCAAACGAGGGAAATATTTATTAAAAAATGTTCCCTTAAACTCTTCCCACTCCATAGCATCAATATCCCTTCTTGTATTTGTGTTTTTAATCAGTTTCCACCACTGATCAACTTCTCCCTATAAGCTATATACAACCAAGGTGAATTTCTATTATTCCAGAGAACGTATTATAGAAAAGAACTTTTATATAGAGCGTATCCATTGTTCAGAAATCAATGGGCCAGTAGATCCATTGAAAGAAGGTGGTCATTGATGTTTAAAGGACTCAATAGAAAGTTGTTTCCCTCGAGGTGAATACATTCTATCATCTTGATTCAAGGTATTTTTCATAACTTCAATGACTTTATTCATCATTCCCAAGAAGTTTTCCATTCTAGATTTCCTCAGAGGGCTGTTAGAGTATGGTCCGTTGCACTCATCATTTACATGATTCCTCATATTTCCCTCAATTTTCTAAAAGAATAAAACCTTCATGAGAAATTTGTTTCTTTTAAGAATATTATAATTCTATAATAATTTTATGTCCTAAAACATCGTGCTTAAATATGTTATTCTTAACAGAAAAATCATTTTATATAATTACCTCATAATGGTTTATAAAAAACTTGTGATTGAACAAACATATCCCCCATGAGTTTCAAACTAGGAGTGTTTCTAAGGCCTGTTGTCATGCACCGGTTCTCATCTGAGTCTAGCTCAAAGTGTTTTTGGGGTGTTACCCCTAGATACATCTATGTTAGGGCCACATCTAATTGTTCGTATCTAGACATGGATTTCATTTTTCGGAAACCACTTACTTATTTCACTAAAATACCAGGATTTTTCTCTATATTTAAACATTTTTATGGGTTCTATAAGAAGAATTCATATTTCTAATTCCCACAAATAATGGAATCCTACCTTTTTTACTACATAAATTTTCATTATAAGGTACAAACATAGGATCTTTTAAAGTTTAGTTTCATGGAAATAAGGAACATAATACAATAAAAAATAAAAAATTACTCAAATAAACATGAAAATATTATTTTTGGGTTCATCCAAAGTATACTTACTATATATCATAACCTGGGGACATAAATCAAAGGAAAGGGGTGATCATGAGGTCCAGTACATGAATATTCAAGGGAAACCATTTACATGTGATCATGAGGAATATCAATATGAACATGAGGAATATCATTATGGAATGATAAAAAGAAAATAAGTCATATCATAATAAAAAAACATTAATAAAAACATGGAAATGTGTCTTCAACATTTAATTTATATATTATTAAGAATATCACCAAGTTTAATCACCAAAGTGTCGTAAATGAAAATTACTAAGGTTATTCACCCAGGCATCGTAAAACATGTCATCTAAAGAGATTAAATTCTTTACCCAATGCATTGGAGAGCTATAGGGGAACACCATTAAAATGTATTATTTAATGTTATCCACAAATATCATAATAAAAAATTTCATAAATAATCTATGGAGAATAAAAAAATAGGTTTCATATCAAAACCATGGCATTTAAAAAGTGCTCAAAACATGGTCATTATTTTATTTTCAACCCATGTAATGGGAATGCGGGTTTCATATATGTTAATACCATAATAAAATATATTTTTTTAAATTTATTTGAATACCCTTGAAAAATAAATAGGCTTGGGTATTCACAAGAATAAAATAAAAGGGAATTTCTTGATGAGAAGAGGGAAATTTTGGAAAGTAAATTCGGTGGAATAACAGGTATAAAATGTTGTTTTAAAAAAATGATAAAATGAGAGGGTTAAAAGGTATCCCATTAATAAAATAATCTTATTATAGTAATCGGATAAAATAAAAAGTACAAAAGAACTTAGTTTGGAAATTAGTAGACACACCACATGAAAAAGGAACTTGAATGGAAAAGAGAAGTGAAGATTTCCATTACATTGAAGACTTACCCCTAGATCTTGAGGAATGGAACCTTGGAGAATTGAGGACACACTGAGGGGGAATGATTGGGAGGAAAAATTTCAAATATTTATGTAGGATGTATTTTAAGTGAAAGGAAATAGAGAAATGGGTGAGTATTTATAACAAAAGTGGAGGATTTGTTTAATAATTTCCAAATACAGGCTTTGGAAATCTAGGTTATGGAAAATAAAAAACCATGGTCTTGACCATGGTTTTTGCCTATGGTTTTGGAAATTTGGGACATATTTTATGTTATTTTTTCCCACAATAACCAATCATCATTTTATATTAGTTCTTTTGGTGTAGAAAAGTAAAGTTTCCACAAAATAATATTTTTAATGTTAATGTATCCATTTTAGACTTTGGAAAGTAAATTATAGGTTTGGAAATTGATTAAAATCTATTAAAATACTTGATATTAATAAAATAAAAAAAATTTAGGTCATGGATTGTGATTAATTATTTATTAAATCATTATGACATAATTTTGAAGTCATTAAACATGCTAAAAACCTCAAACTGTATTTTTACTATTCATAGATTTATAAAGTATTTTAGAAAATTCTCATAAATTCACCCAAACCTAATTTTGATGTTATGATTTAAAAAATTATTTTTATTTTACAAAAATAATTCTATAAATATGATAATTTTAACTTTTAAATATAAAATCCTTATTTATTAAAAAATTGCGGGTTGAAAATGCATAGTAAAATTTCTAACACTTAAAAAAATTTCGATGACATAATAAAATTATTTTATCATTTATATTGAAATATGAGTGTTTTATCATAATATTTCAATAAAATAGATATTATTCACAATATCTTAGGTTACTATAAAAAATTTAAATCCTTTCTGAAAGCTATAATTTTTTTTTCCGAAAATCAATTTATGAAATTCGTCATATTTTTTATTAAGAAAAACTATTCTTAAAACAAAATGGATGGTATAAAAATTTAATTTAAACAATGGAATTTCAATTTAAGTAACTAAGTCCTAGAAATGTACCCCCTTATAACACTGATATAATACGTAAGGGTAAGGTGTACGATAGTGATATATTCATGGGGTGGCTTAGCTAACATCGCCTGAGTAGTAATTTACACTAACTTGAACTTCTCCCATAGAAATTTTCATTCAAGCTTCACTTTTTGAAGCTCATATTAGGATTGTTCAAGAGCATACCCCAGTGAAAATACCTCCCTCTCAAGTTCTAACAAATGGGATTCATACGAAATGACTCTACTAGTTGAGGCCATCTATTCTCCTTTCGACATTAATTATCCTTTTTCATTTCTACTTATAAACACTAATTATAATATTAAAATTATTACCAAGAGTATAGTTTCCAATGGGAATATTTACCAACAATCATATTTTACCAACGATCATATTTGACTAGTGGTTATATAATGGTTGAATCATGATGGTTATATTTCCATTTATAATCAATAAATACCACTTCATTATAAAAGAGATATGGGTATGTTGGGTAATATAATATAACACACATTTTTAGGAAAAAAAATATCATTTAAAAGTCTAGTTCATTACAATTATTACCTTAATGTTAAATCATATACTATCATAATGGTTATCTATACCTTTTAAATTATAATCACCCTTAACGTATGGACCCTTAAATTACCATTAATAAACAACCTAATATCCAAAGTAATCTAATACCTAATTTGATAAAAACTATGATTCCTCAAACCTGCACTCCCAAATTTGGTTCCATAACACATACATTATATAATTGTATTGATACCAACTATAAATTCTCAGACATAGTTATCCCATAATTACATGGATTAAAGAAAATATTGTATTAAATAAATTCCCAAGACGTTTTAGATTTTTGGATATATAGAATTACTAAAAAACATAAACTATAAAAACCCATTTCTTTCTCAATTAATGGATATTTTCATCCACTATATAAGAAACCACTTAATTTATAAGGAATCTTCAACATCTCGTATAAATTCTCTAGACAAGCTATCCTATTAAACATATAATGTGTAATTCTTTCATTCATTACTTGGTGAAATGGAAAAATAATAAGGGGTGAACTCAAAATCTCAGTAAGGGAAACATAAAACTGAGGTAATCATGGCATAAACATATAATAAATATTATGGTAGGAATAAGTATACAACATGAATCCATAATCAACTAAAACTGAGAGCAGTCTATATCCATGAAAATAAATGAAAACATATATATTAATAATACCGATCTCATAATGATCGAATGCATAATTATGGACATTAAAAACATGCTTTAAAAGACTTGTGATAATACACTATCATATTATTGTAAGAGGTATAAAACAAAACTAAACCTATTTTTTATCATGATACATGTCGATGCATCGAGGGGATATATAATTCTGAGGCCCACCCATCACCTGATTAAGTCCAATACATTAAAAATAAGATTAAAAATAATTCTAATACCATTCCCTAATAAAAAAATTCCTGAAAAAAAACATGTAAATCCATATAATGAAAGATATGAAATGTTAATACATAATCAACCTGCATTAACAATCAATAATCATACAGAATATCAATACTTTTCCTCATGTTAATAAAAGGTATGACATGATCACAACCCATCTAGAGAAATAATATAGATAATAAAACAATTAATTATCAAATCTCCAATAATCATACTTATTGGAATAACAACTAATGTAACACCAATAATTTTCCCCATATCAATAGAATGAAATTGTTTCTAGGCGAACATCATCCAATCTAAATTATGTATAATGTGATGTTCACACCGTATAGGTCAATGAGTATATGGATAAGTCAATATGAGAATAACATGATAATAATACATCAATAGAAAAATGTGGATGGTTTCAAAAGAAAATATCACCAACGTAATAAAGGAAATATAGAAGGAAATTGACATAGATGAAAAATATCATTACAATAGAATACTTGAATGATACCACCCATGAAGGGATCAAGAATTGGACTATTTGGTACCATGAGTTTATTACACTAAATGATAATATAAATATAAATATAAATATTGTATGATAAATCATGAAACATAAACCCAATTAGTTTAAATCCTTTTTAAATTGATAAGGTAAATGGAAGTGAAACTTAAAAGTTATTTTAGAAAACATTTTTAACATTGATGTAAAATAAAAAATTACATGTCATGTTCAAAGGTGTCTTTTGAAAAGGTGATATAAAATATTTTGAAAATATTTACTTTTAAAAATTATCTCAAACAATGGATCCTTGAAAATATATAATTTTTATGATTGATAAACGAGGAGAGGAAGACAAGACATATGAATGTGAAAGGGGAAAAACCTATATTATTATTATTTTTGAAATAATTTTGTTAAGAACTCACATTGTAAGAAGAGTAACAAAAATTCATTTATATTAAAACTTAATTTTCCCAAATAGGATTATAAAATAATTTATAATAAAAAAATATGGGTGTTATAACCTAATCATGGAAGAAATAAGTTCTTGATGAAACAATATAACACAAAGAAAATAAATGAGAGTTATTAATATCCCTTATGGGAAACATACTCCATGAAGCATGAAAAATTTGAAAAGGAATTTATGTGGAAAATTTTTAAACAATTAGAGAAGAATACAAAATAAAATCAAAGGTAATAATGTACCAGGATTATATAAAATAACTTCAAGTGAATGATCATAACTCAATGAGTGGAAATTGAGTTACAAAAGCTCTTATGAATGAGGTAACACTTGAGTCAAAAAATGTTTGAAGAAAAGAATTTGATTTGGAATAGTTTATACCAAAGGAAATACTTTATATAAAATTAATGGTATAGTAAATCAATAGAACACTATACAAAGAAAACATTGTGCATAACATGTATAAATTCTCAAAGAATCAGAATTAAGATCAATAAAACCCTTGCAGATTGAGTAACACTTGAATAAAAAACCGTTGAAAGAGAGGGATCATAATTGAACATAAAATAACATTATTAAAATATAATTCATGATATGATATCAAATATTGGTATTATATACACCATATAAATTAAATTAGGTGCATAATACAAAACATGTCTCAAAGAGAGGACTTTGAGATGAAAACCCTTACCTCAGTCCTATTTCATTATGAATTTGGACCAAACATCCTGAATAATTAAATTGAGTTCATTAAATACGTACTCAAGGAATTTATTTTTAACTATAACCATTTATACTCATCATTTATAATTATTCTTTCTCTCTATATATAAGTCAGTTTTTAACTATTTTCAACACTATGTGTGAGTAATCTTTATGGCATGAAACTAGTTTTGTAAAACATAGTGTTGGTATTCATTATTTTAATAAATTTAATAATCCCAATATAATTAAATGTATTTTAATATATGTTCTATGATATTTTTAAAGGGTATAATTTCATTTTGTGATAGTTTTGGTTATAAACCTAGAGGATAAAATTGATGATGATCATGGTTCAGTGATTATTAACTAACGAAATGTGTTTTATTAATTAAAGAGTTAAATGTTGATATAAAATCACTGGAAAAAAATTATTTACATATCTATAAAATATTTTACCATTAAATATGTTCTCATAGTCATTCATGATATAAATGCGTAATATTGTTTATATGGGTGGTTAAATTGATCAAAACATGAACCTACCATGATTAATGGATGATTATGAGGTGGGTTATTTGTAATATCATTATAAAATAAGTTTAATGATCTTATTTAACGTTTAATAGTTTCATGAATGAGATTTAAAAGAAAATAAATAGAAGATAATTTATATAAATTCATTACTTAGAAAGAAGATAATATTATCCTCTTTGTTTTGTCATTTTAAACAATAAAATTGATAATAACTATTTACTGACCATATCATTAATAGGTTCTAAATTTTTCCATAAAAAAATAAATTATATCATAAAAATTATATTTATAATTTAATCCAATCCTCATGATCAGCCATGTATGGTAGTGATGAAAAAAAACAAAAATCAATCATTCTATGGAGGCGGTAGCCCACACATATGCATGGTTAAAGATTTCATTTTAAATATAATTGAATAAAAGAGTAATATGGTTTATTTTTTTCAAAATAACAAAAATTATATAAATATAATAATTATTTATGAAATTACTATTTTAGACTAACCATTTAAGGGGGTGAAAGAAAATAAAATATGTTGCATCGTGGATGCGATATTCCACACAATTCATGAATACAAGTTTCATTTTTCTTAATAGAAATGGGAAATTGTGATTAATGATAATTAAAATAGAATAATGAAAATCAATATAAACCCAATAATAATTTAATTACATATTTATGTAGAAATTATATATTTAAAATAAAATTAGTAAATAAAGAATCTATGTAAAAATGATTACCCACATTGAACAGTTTGAGATTTCCTTAGAAGATCCATTAGAAAAGGATGAAATATGCTAATATCTTGTGAGTACAAGCCCAAGAGAGTGAAATATTATTATAGGTTAATTAAAAGGGTATATTTTCATGAGTAAAACTAATTTTTATGATATCCTTGAATGGGATGTGAGAGGCCCCTTTATAAGTGGTGAGAATTAAATTTTTGTAAATATTTCAACTTAATATAAAGGGGGAACATGTTAAACAAGTCATGTGGCTTCAAAATTGATAAATATATTAGTGGGGTAAGAGATATGGTTTAGAAAAAACTCATATAATCAATTATAGACATATATTTGTTCATGTTTCAATCCCTTTGCCTGTTGAATTATTACTTTTACTCACCTAGCTTTTACTGCGGTAACAAGTTGTTTCCTTTGTTAATTTAATATTTATTACTAAAAATAATTTTGTACTTATTAGATAATTCTTACCCATTTATTATAAAATTTAAATCCAATTTGTTTGATTCATTTTATAAAGGTGATAAAAAATTAATTTTAATATAAAGCTATATAATGTATTAAAAAAACTTTTGAAAAAAATATTAACTATGTTCTAAAATATAAAATATGGTATTTTGAATTAAATATAATATTTTTAAAATAATAAATTCAAATATAAAATACCTATTTTGTATTATAAAAATTATTCATGAATTTTAAATACACACTTATATACTAATAATGTCATAAAAGTCATGTTATTTGTAAAACCAATATTTTCACCTTAAAATCATTCTTTTAAAAAACAAAAATACCAAAAAATAATATTAAGAATATATTACTATAATGAATCTAAAAATAATTATCATTTTTTCATATTCAAATTATATATTTAAAATTTTATCTTTTAAATAAAAATGTGTGATACAGTGAAAAACAATATTTATAGTAAAATTACTTTTTAAGAATAGTATCTATTCTCATTCATATTTATTATAATTTAATAATTAAATTAGTATTAACAAATTATGCATATAAAATTTATTTTATCTTCATTAGTCAATATTTTCTTGAAATAGAATTCTTATCATATAGAAATGTAATATTTAGAAAGTACATCTCTAAGCATAAAATGAATTTATTGGTCATTTTAGCTATTCCAATTGTATTTCATTTATATTAAAAGCATCCTTTATTTCCCTTCCATAAATATTTCATAAATCAGTTACTTATATCTATTCCTAATAATTCAATGACTAGATTTTAATAGTTCAAACATATCATGGTTCTGTTTTAGTTCAGTGTTTCTTATGGAGGAAGATATTGAACATAATGAATTATTTTATGGTATTCATATATTAAAATTGTAGGGGTATTTAATTTACCCTAATAAATGAGGTTTTAAGAAGTTTCCCAAATATTCCTCAAACAAAGAGAGTCCTGGAAAGGCAAGGAACATATTTAGAAAAGAGAAATAAATTAACATGGTACTAAAACTGATATAAAACTTATAAAAGAAGTATCTCAAGTCAATGTATATGATGAAGATTATAATAAATCTTATAGGGATAAATAAGGAAACACAAAGGTTTGAAAAAGGAGAGTCCAAATAGTGACATGTCAATATATCCTTATCAGTAAGAGTACCCAAGGAATGATATATTTTGAATTGGGTCATGAAGAAAATTACATCACAAGGAATTTGAGGAGAAATTGGATTTTATCAAAAATTTTATGAACTAATGATATATTCCAATGTAAAAAAATAAAGGAAAAGTAGTTGTCTAGAGTGACTCACCATATTATATAACTTGAGAAAATTGGAAGATCCCCTCATACTATATAATTAAATGTTATAACTATTATTATTGTGTTGCAGGTTCTGGGTAAGATATGATCCATTGGGAAGTTACATTAAAATATTCAAGTGATATTGTGAAATCCTCCAAATTTCCAATTGATTATTGGAATAAGTGAAAGTAATATATGGTTAAAGTTAGAATTTAAAGTTCATGAATTTAACTAACCATCCCGAGTCGATCAAAAACATCACTCGAGATGGGTCATCATAATGGAGTATCATAAAAACAACAAAAAAGTCTCATGTATAAATGAAGAACCAACAAAGTACTTAGCGGAAGAAAAAGTACATATCCTGGATACATAAAACATCAATTCAAATGGTTAAACCCAAAAGTAAAACAAGGAAATCCAAAGTTGAAACTCTATATGACCATCCATAATCACCAAACCATACCACTATGAAGATGATGAAACTTAAGAGAAGCTGATGAACAACATTCCACCCTTACCATTAGCCGTTTCCTATAAAACCACATCTACAAATGGCCAAAAGAAAAATTAGGGTGTGGGTATAAATATAATTAGTATTTAACCAAAGAATCTATAAAGTTTTTAATACCAAAAAAATGTTAGATCTATCTTTAAAAAGAATCCAATTTATAGATCATTTATAGAAGATAAAACATTTTGTAAAACATACTTTGGTTTTTTATAAAATCATTTTATACTCACATAAAAAGGAATATGTCAAGAGTATATAAAAAAATGTATGTATAAACAAAGCCATCCATGGATACACTATAAGATAAAAAAGTGAGAAATAAACCATGAAATATATCATCATGTGAAAAAATAAGCATAAATGATAAAGAAAAATATTAATCTCTAACCTATAGAAATATATACTGAGACATAAAATAAATTACTAAGGTAGGCATCATGTGAATCTAACTAATCTCAAGTCCCATCACAGTCTTTCGATATCAAAACTCCAGTGATATAAAAAACTAAGAGCAAAAAGTCTATTTTGGGATGCACCCAAGGTTCCCAATGTGCTAAGTTATCCAAAATAATTTATAAATCATGCTCACATTTAATAAATCATTTTCATATTGAATAGTTCCCACTTTCATGCTTGAAAACCCATTTTTCAATAAAAAACACCCTTAAGACATTTTATCAACACATAGTGATTCAAAAATAATTCTTAAATAAAAAACCACTTAAAAACATTGATATAATTAATAAAATACACATTTATATCAAATCCAACCTTTTCATAACACAAAAAAAAGTAATTGAATAAGAAAATAAAGTTATTCAAAAATATGAGGGCCTTTTTATAGAGATACCTACCTCAAGAATGGATATAAACCACTATGATTTGACCTCTTAAATCCTTGGGTTTAATCCAATAAAGAAGGGCTTAAAAGGCCTTAAAATATCTCTCTTGGGAACCTAAGGTTTGAGAGTGAATATCAGAAGAAGAGTTGGTATTTAAGGGTGTCAGGGTATTTATAGCTGAGATGTAAAATAAAATACCATGACACAACCTTCCCGACCACATTGTATCCTTCTACACTATGGTTCCAGCTTCCCTCACCACAACATAGGATGGATTGACATGGGAGTGTGACATCTCAGACTTGATTTGCACTGAATGTTGCCCTGTTCCCGGATAAACACATGGTCTCAAGTGCACCTCCCCATATGTGAGAAGCTACCGACTAGTATCATTGGATAAGGTTGTGTCCATAGGAAGACTATACCCTTATGTTAGAGTGGAGAATAGAAAATATAGAATCAATTCCAAAAAATAGAGGAAACATACCAATAATGGAAAATATAGAGGAAACAAACACTATAATGATGTGACTAGTAACCCACTATAGTGGAAGTAGATATAAACAATTAGAAATTGAAAATAATAATCAAAAGAGTTCAACTAAATCATATACAACCGATGATGATGAGATATCTCTACAAAATAAGGAAAACATGTATACATGGAAGAAAAAAGTTAATATAGTACATGATATACAAAAAGTACAAAAAGGCCAAAATATATCCAAGAATCCAAAGCTCCATCATGGTCATCTACTCCCAATATTCATCCTAAGTCATCCCATAAATACACATATCCATAAGAGGAAACTTCCCCTTATTTACACCTACAAGCATATAGTCTGCTCGAGTACCATCGGTGGCCTGGAGGTGTGAGATTAAATCAGTAGGCCACCACCAAAAGTTTCTATAAATATACAGTCTATGTATACAATATGAAAGTGTACAAATATAATAATGAAAGGTAGTAGTAACATTTGTAAATGGGTTGTCTCTGGTTCTTGAAGGAAACTAGGATGACACTACCTGCTTCCGCCCATGCTGGTATATCTATGAATAATTAAGAAGGGAAACAATGCCTAGTATCACATTTATAAGGGAAACCATGCCCATTATCATAGTAGTAAAGGGGACTTAATTCCTGGTATCACATTTATAAGGGTCTCCATTCCCATTAACATTTATATAAGGGTTGCTTGCCCATTCATATTTATATAAGGGTCTCCATGCTCGTATAGTATCACAAGGGACTTCATGCCCATATAGCATCACAATGGACTTCATTCCCATATAGCACAAGGGAATTCATGCCCATATAGTATCAATTAATAGGGTTTCCATGACTATATAGTATCACAAGGGATTTAATGCCCGTATAGTATCACAAGCGATGTCCTATCTGTATAGTATCACAAGGGATGTCATGCCCATATAAAATCACAAGGGATGTCATGCCCGTATCACATTTATATAAGGGTCTCCATCCCCATTCACATTTATATAAGGGTCTCCATTCCCATTCATATTTATGTAAGGGTGTCCATGCTCATTCATTATATTAGTGATTAATAACCATTACCTTTAATATGAGCCAATTCATATTTCACAATCCATTAACATTTGATAATAACAAGGGTGTGACAATTGTCCATTTAAAAGGGTGATGTGATCTTACCACTTACATTAAATTCAATTCATTATAATTAATAAGGTCTCTAGCCATAGTATGACACTACATCCATCCACCATCAACATGGTATCATCATATTAAATAAATCCAGACACACCATTAGGTATTTTGGGGGTAAGAGATTGGATTCCAAATAAGAGTAAGGAGGGAAAAACCAAAGGGATGGATCACTCTATGTTTTACAATATAAAAAGTATTTGGGTTCTAAAAAGTCATTTGGTTCCAAGTATGACTACCAACTCAATGAAGATACAAATTAGGGTCAACACATGGTGGAAAAAATGTTTAAAACATATCACATATTATAAAACATCAATACTTGAAGGGATAATTATTAGACCACCAAAATCATTATCATGAAATTCTCCTTGTCCAATATCGACCCTTGATTTGGTCCATATCAAGAGAAAATAAAATAATGGATGAATTCCTAGAAAATAGGGAATATGAACCTGCACCTTGATACTCCATTGAGAGTAAGACAAACAAAGAATGCCGTAAAAGTAATAGAGAACGTACCAAGATGAATCAAATGAGACCAACAATTCATGATTTCGAGCTTGGACGATGAATCTAGATCAAAACCTATGAAATATATATTTGGGAGAAAAAAATAGGAGAGGGGGAACCCTCCTATCTACTGGAATGAGAAAGGGAGGAAGTATTTTATGTTTAAAATCATTAATGGTGTTTTGGTCTTTTTACCCAAAAAATAGGGGCGCATAGTTTGGCCACATGGTTGGGAAAACCGTGCACTAACCATGCTTGGATCACTACCTTGGAAGGGGAATCACATGGTTAAGCCTCACAGTTATGGAAATCACGCACCAACCATGTGAAATGGAACTTATAAAAACTGCAGACATCCTGCATGGTTGTGTGGCCCAATATTCATAGTTTTTTTAAACCATGTATCCCATTGCTACTGACTGTCATGCCCCACACGATTAAGATTAACCATGAGTCTTGCCTCGTATAGTTTCTCCTAACCGTGTGGCTGGTCTGTTTCTCCAAAAAAAACTAGGTTTCGATATCTGAATAAGCCCCAAACACCCCTAAAACACTTATGACATCATTAAGCATCCTTATTGGGTTCAAAACAAAGGATTGGAATGAAATTAAAAGTATTAATACAGAGAAAAAGGCCGGGTTCTTAAAGTATTCCCCCCTTAAAAGAATCTTGTCCCCGAGTTCACCTTCCAAGGGTGAAAAAACTTTATCTCAGAACAATTCTGGCCACTAAACACACACATCAGCCTCTCGATCTGAAGTCTCATTCTGTACCCAGTCATGATACTATAACACCTATACTAAAAGGGACAAACCAACCTTATAGAGACTTTATTATCCTGTCAACGATGCATATAGGATAATCCTCAAAAGAAAAATCAACATCGACCTCAACATCCTTGGAAAAAAAAGTATGAGACAGGTCGTCATGATAATGGAAAAGCTGTGAAATGTTGATGAAATAATGCATGAAACAATACCCGTGAGGTAATAAAAACTGATAGGATACTAACCTAACTCTATCCAAGATCTCAAATAGTCCTAAAAAGAATGGTTATATCTTCTCTTACCTCTATACCCATTATTCCCAATCCTGAGTGATACCCATAGGAAAACATGATCCCCAAACTCAAAATCCAAAAGTCATTGGTAGTGATCAACATAAGATTTCTATCTAGATTGAGTAGTATAAATACTCTTCCTAATCAGTTGAACCTACTTCAAAGTCTCCTAAACAACATGATTACCCAATAGTATTACCTCTCCTACCTCTAACTTTCATAGGGGTGAATGGTATGACCTACCGTATATGGCCTCATAAAAATCCATCTGAATCATCTCCTGATAACTATTATTGTAGGAAAGATCGATGAGAGGGATATGATTCTCCCAAGAACTGTTGAAATCAAGAACGTATGCTTGCAGCATGTCCTCTAACACCCGTATAGTCCGCTACAACTGTTCATCGGTCTGAGGGTGAAAGGTTGTGCTCAGCAGCACTTGTGTTCCCATATCCTTATGCAAACCCTGCAAAAACCTAGATGTGAAATGAGTTCCCCATCAAAAATTATATTAAGACGGACCCCAGGTAGTCATATGATCTCATAGACAAAAAATATTCCCATCTCATCAACTGAGAAAGTCTCTTGAATAGGAAGGAAGTGGGATACTTTCATTAGTTGATCCACGACTACCCAAATTACATATCTACCTCAAGGAGACCTCAAAAAACTGACTACAAAATCAATCCCAACATCCTATAATATTCTTTCTTGTTTTGGTAACATTTGAAACAATCCTACAGGTCATTGGTGCTTTACCTTCACCTGCTTATAGGTGGAACACCTGGTGATAAATCTTGCAATCTGATGCTTCATCCTTGGCCACCAGTATTGTTGGCGTATATCATGATACATTTTAGAGATACCCATGTGAACATCCTACTATGAAGTATGTGACTCATGCATCAATTACTTTATCTTGTATGTGGGATCCCGGATATTCCCATGAATACATATAATGTCTTCATCATCAATTGACCAATCTAGAGGTGGGTCCTCATCAAAAATACCCTCTCATAGGACCAAACCCTCGGGATCAAAAAAATGCCTCATCCTCACCTTATCTAGAAGTAAAGAGGCCATTGATAATAATGCAAGTACAGAATATACATGACTATCCAGAACCTCAATGTGCATATTAGAAAACAAATCCATAAGCTTCCATTCACTACAAGACTCCTAAACTGTCTGTGTTTGAGTTCTCCTACTCAGAGCATTGACAACAACATTGAATTCCCTAGGAATATAGGCTAGCTTGAAGTCAAAGTATTATAGATATTTAACCCAAATTATCTACCTACTATTAAATTCCCACTGCATGAAAATATACCTAAGGCTCTTGTGGTCCGTAAACACCACAAAACACTATCCAAGCAGGAAATGCCACCAACATCGCAAGGTGTGTAAAATAGATACCAAATCGAGATCATGTGTTGGGTAATTCTACTCATGAGTACTAAAAAATGGTGAACCACATGCAATGGCTATATCTTACTACATTAGAACTTCTCCCAGCCTGATATCGGATGCATCACAATAAACTGGATAGCTTCTTCCCAGCACTAGAAGAATCAGGATCAATGCTAAATTCAATCTCTCTTTCAGCTCTTGAATGGCTGTCGCATATGATTTAGACTATATAAACTGCACACCCTTCAGAATCAATCCTATAGGAGGTGTTTCTAAGTGATATAGGTACTATATAAAATACGTGTAGTAACCATCTATCCCAAAGAAACTCTATATATCAAATACATTATTGGGATGATCTTAGGTAACCACAGATCTCACCTTCTTTAGTTTAACTAAAAATCTTGACTCTGAGACAATATAACTCAAGATGTGAACCTTTTTGATCTAGAAATGACATTTACTAAGATTAGAATACAGATGGTTCTCAATCAGGGTATTCAAAATGATCTCAAGATGAGTGGCTTGGTTGCTTTGAGTGTGAGAATACACCAAGATGTCATCTATGAAGAATGTGAAAAAGGAATCCAGATAGGGATAGAAAACTCTATTCATAAAATTCATTAATATGGAAGGTGTGTTCATAATTCCAAATGGAATAATGATACACTCATATAATATATACCATCTATGAAATATCGTACATGCAATATCTGAAGGGCTGAATCGAAATTGATGATAACCCGATATCGGGTCGATATTCAATAATACCCTTGATCCTCTGAGTTGGTAAAAAAGATCATCTATGAAAGGTAAGGGATACCAGTTTATCACTATAAGATGATTCAACTTCTGGTAATCCACATAAAGTCTGAGGGATCTATCCACCTTCTAGGAAAAAAGGATTGGTGAACCCCATGGCGAAGTACTGGGATGTATAAAACCCATGGCCTCTAAATCTTATAGCTACCTATTGAGCTCCTATAACTCATTAGTATCCATACTATAAGGACTAATATATATCCATGAATCTCTAGGTACTATTTTGATATTAAAATATACATCTCTTTTAGGAGGTAGTCTAAAAATGTCATCAAATAAAATGTTCCAAAATCAATCTACTACCAGAGGAAACTCAGTTAGATTTAGTCCCTAATCCTCTATGTAAAGGACATAAATATGGGTGGTTAATCCATCTATCCCAAGATTCTCTACTCTATCTATACCTTCCAAGACATACCAATTTCCATTGTGAATATAAGTGCCACCCTCTGGTGATGTTAACAACACAGTCCAGTGATAACAAGCCCCATAGGCAGGATAATTAACCAACCTGTCGATTCTATTAGTGATATCAAAACCTGTCATCTTGAGGATAAAGAGGTTTCATAAGAAAAAAATGACTTCCTTGATCAATATTATAGTCCTTTCACTAGCGTATACTCTCTGAATATATACGCAAAGGTGTATCAAGTCTCATAACACCACTAGAAAACTGAATATGAAGCCCATGACTCTACACAATAGGAAAAAATATAAAGGAATGTGATGCACCTATGTCAAATAAGGATGAAATGATAGTAGATTCTACTAGAATTTTACCTCAAATATGAGATGTCCTGGTATCACGCTCCTCTAGTGTAGGATGCACTGAATAGACCCTATAATACAACCTGACTACTTGGAGCACTCTACTGGAACTGAAAATCTAAAGCCTGGATACCATGACCAAGACCTTTTCCTCTATCTATATGGATAGTATTAATCCATCTAACTACCTAACTAGGTGCTACTAAACCTACTCTTAAAGGTGGATCTAGAATGAATCATCTCCCACTTGAAACAGATGGGAAGGTCCTACAAAATCACTATAGATGCCCCAATATACTACATCCTCAGCACTCGAATGGGTCTCTAGGACATTGGGGTTTCTTATTAACATGATTCCAACACAGTTTACATACAATGTAACTTTATGTGGGTGTCAGCTAGATACTTCTACTCATGTGTGTAGTCTCAAAGCTTTGCTTCTGACCACTAGTCGAACCACTACCCTATCATGGTTTTGAAACACCCTGGATCACGCCATCAGCTTCCCTTAAGATTCGTTCAGTGATAAGGGAATGGTTTAATATATCATATATGGTAGTCAAATGAAAAATATTTACTTGAGAATGAATAGGATTCCTTATTACATCCTCAAATCATCTTGCTTTCATTGGCTCATCAGCAGTATAGATAGGTGTGAAGTACTGAAGCACAATAAAATGAGCTAAATAGTCCATGATGGTCATAGAATCCTGCTGAATGTTCATGAATTCCTTATCACAATCGAACCTCAGGGTTTATGGGAATAAATATTCAATGAATCTCGACTAGAAATCCCTCTATGTTTCTTTTTGATACTAAACAACCTAATTTAGAATATTCCACCAGCATTTAGAGAATCCTCGAAGAATATAAGTAGAATGTTTCACTCTCATATCAGGAGGTTTATCCAGATGATTGAATATATAAATAACCATCTCAATCCATAACATCAAAGCCTATGGTCCTCCATCCCCCAAAAATGTGGGTGGATGCTGCTGCTATAACACTCGAGTCAACTCTCCCATGGAAGGGGTAGAGAGTGGAGCTCTCTATATCATCTGTAAAAGTCGCAGGAAATATCCTTAAAACTAGGAATCATTTCCCACATTTGGAATAAGAAGAGGTTTCAGTGGTGGCACTACAATAGGTATAATTGGTGGCTCTAGGCCCACCATCTCTTGATCATGGTCATCACCTCCCTCCTGCTATATGACTTGAAGATGTCTTGGTGGAATTTCTCTACATATGACAAAAAAACATCCGATAAAAATTAAATAGTGATAAAATCACATATACATTAATTGGATATGTATAATCCTTCATATGTAATATTCACACCCCTATTCCAGCTCAAAGAGTCAAGTCTGGGTGATTAGATCATTTTAAAGAACACACGAGATACTACCTACTACCCACTACTAAGGCCAGGACTGGGTCAAGTTTTGTTTTTTTGTATTACATTATTTTTTAATGGTTAAAACAAATGGTTCACCACATTCGATCCATAAGTTCCCCTACACCTTATGAAACAAAATATGTCATCTAGTTAATACATACCATAACACGTTCCATTCCATGTGACCAATGGTCTATGACTCAACATTCCATAGTTGACTGCATAGGGTTTCTTCTATAGCCTAATAAAGAAATCACTATTTAGGTTATGACAGATACTCTAAGTACTAACTATGTTTTATCAATCCCCAACATAAATCCTTATCCAAGGAAAATTCTATTTATAATATCTATGTACTCAGGGAAATCATAGAAAATGAAAACACACAATTCTCCTATATGGCATGCCATGTGAATTTTCTATAAGGTGTATAAAATGATGCATGATCAATATTTTACCTCATCTCATATAGCCAAGGATAATGGATAAACCTCAATTAATCAATAACAATATCACAATTCAAGTGCATCACCCAATGGTGGAGTCAAATCAATTATAATAAGAATAATACATAAAAAATACTTATTCTAGGAAGCTTGGTATTACCCCATACGTAGGTTAGATAATCCCAATCATGGATTATAACCATGTTTTAAGGTGATCCTAATCTCTTATATATTGTCTCAAAATAGTAAATCTAGAAAAGGAAAGCTCTAATACCACTTGGTGAAATCCTGGACCTGGTTGCCACTGAATGGTTCCCCAATCGCGATTTTCCACATGGACTTAAGCATGAAACCCCATATTCAAGAGGATACTAACTAAAAATGAGGGCATAGGGTGTGTCCATGGAGAGAATATTCCCTTGTTCCAGAGTGGATCACAACAGATATTGAATCAATAGATAAATTGTGGAAGCATATCAATAATGGAAAAGATAGTGAAAACAAATACTATAATGATGAGACTAGTAACCTTCCATATCAAAAGCATATATAAATATTTAGAAACTAACAATGACAATAAAAATTAGTAAAATTAATCATATACAACTGATGATGATGACATGTATATAAAAAATAGGGAAAAATGTATACATGGCAGCAGACAATCAATATAGTACATGATATAAAAAATATACAAAATGGTTAAAATATATCCAAGCATCCCAAGCTTCAGCCTAGTCATCTACTACCATGATCCACCCTAACTCATTCCATAAATACACGCATATTTAAGGGGATTCTTCCCATTATCTACACCTAAAAGCATCTAGTCTTCCTGGGTACCATCAGTGACATGGACAAGGTGTGAGATAAACTCAGTAGACCACCAAAAACGAAATCTATAAATATCCAGTCTATTTATAAAATATGACAATGTGAATATATATTAATGAAAATAATTAGTAACAACTATAAATGGGTCAGATCTAGTTCCTGAAGAAAACCAGAATGACACTACCTTCTTCGTCTCATGCTAATATATCTCCGAATATGTATCAAGGGATGCAATTCCTAATATCATATTTATAAGGGATTCCATGCCCATTATTACAGTAGTAAAGGTGATTCCATTCCTAGTATCACATTGATAAGGGTCACCATTCCCATTCACATTTATATAAGGGTAACCATGCCCATTCATATTTATATAAGGGTCACCTTTCCCATATAGTATCACAAGGGACATCATGATCGTATAGTATCATAAGGGGTGTCATGCTCGTATAGTATCATAGAATAGGGTCACCATGCCTATATAGTATCACAAGGGACATCATGCCTATATAGTATCATAAGGGATGCCATGACCATATAGTATCATAAGGGACATCATGCCTCTATCACATTTATATAAGGGCTGCATGCCCATTCAAATTTATATAAGGGTCACCATGCTCATTAATATTTATATAAGGGTCACCATTCCCATTCATCATATCAATGATTAATAACCATCGGATTTAGTATGATCCAATTCATAGTTCATAATCCATTAACATTTTATAATAACAAGGGCATGACAATTGTTCCATTTAAAAGGATGATGTGGTCTTACCACTAACATTTAATTCAATTCATTTAATTGACAAGGGCGCTAGCCATGCTATACCACTAAATCCATCCACCATCAACATGGTTTCATATTATTAAATAAATCCAAACACACCATTAGGTGTTTTGTCTATATGATATTGAATTCCATATAGGCATTAGGAGGGCACACCCAAAGGGATGGATCACTCTAAGTTTGACAATATGAAATAGTATTTGGGTTAAAAAAAGTCATTTAGTTCCATGTATGAAAACCAACTCAAGGAAGATAAAAATTAGGGAAACACATGGTGAACTCAGCATGTGGAACATATCACATATTATAAAACATCAAGACTTGAAGGGATAATTAGTTGAACACTTACCTTAAGCTCATGAAACTCTCATCATCTAGTATCGAACCTTGATTTGGTCTATATCAAGGGAAAATAGAAGAATGGTCAAACACTATAAAAATAAAGCATATGAACCTACACCTCGATAACTAAGTTGAGATGCATACAAACAAATAATGACACAAAATGAATTGATAACACATCGAGATGAATCCAATGAGACCAATGGTTCTTGATTTCAAGATCAGAAGATGAATATGGATCAAAACCTATGAAAGAGGGATTTGGGAGCTCAAAATGGGAGAGGGAGATCTCTACTATCCACTAGAATGAGTAAGGGAGGAATAAGGTTATGTTTAAAATCATTAAGGGTGTTCTAGTCTTTTTACCCAAAAAAGGGACACATGGTTTGGCCGCATGATTTTCCAAACCATGCATCAATCATTTTTATCTCACTTACTTGGAATGGGACCCGCATAGTTAGGCCATCAGTTAATGAAACCATTTTCCAACCACATGATATGGATCTGCTAAAAAATACAGACATCTTTCACGATCGTGCAACCCAATCTACACAGTTTCCTCAAACTGTGCATCCATCTTATACTGACTATCAAGCCCCACATAGTGTAGAGTAACTGTGTGGACTACCCCACATGGTTTCTCTTAATTGTGAGGCCAGTCTATTTCTCTCAAAAATCTAGGCCCTAGGCTCTGAACAAGCCTCTTCACAAGAGCCTCAACCCAGTTGGTGAGGACTCGCTAAGTGCATCCAAGAGACCCGAGATCAAATCTGGGTGGAAGAATATTTCTGGGTTACTGTAGCAGTGTTGTATCAGGCACTGTAGTAGTACTATAGAAGTACTGTAGTAGGAACTGTATCAGGTACTGTTCGGTACTGTAGCAGCTAGAGCTATTCATCCATCTGGGCCTTCGGGCCATCGGTTTGGTCCTCGGGTCCTGCAAGGCTTTCGGGCCACCCAAGGCCTTTGGGACAGTTGATTCTCAAGGCCTTCGGGCCACCTTAAGGCCTTAGGGACACCCCAAGGCCTTCAGGCCATATGAATGCAGGCCCCATACACACTACATAAAAGGAGCAGCCCTAGAAGAGGATTCAGAGTAGGTGAACTTACCAGAGCAGAGCCAAATGGATTATCAGAATGAGAGAGTATGGCTATGCCATCGGTACTAGCCTGTGCTTGCATGGGAAGCCTATCCAGATGGTCATGAAAAGGTGGAGAGCTACTATCAGGATGCAGATGCTGGGGAGGGGCAGTTCCTTATAGATAGTCTGATTGAATTCCCTAAGACCTTCGGGTCATGTAATCTCCTAAGCCTACGGGCCATGTAATCTCTGAGCCTACGGGCCTTGTAAGGGTTCCCCCTCATCCCTTGAAAGGGTGGTTATCAAAAAATCAATAAAAATGAAGGCCTTCAGGCCATTCAGGCTCTGAACTAGCCTCAGACACCCCCAAAACACTTTTGACCTCATTAAGAATCCTTATTTTTTTCAAAATAAAGGATTAGACTGAAATTAAAAGGATTAATACATCAAATAACGATCGAGTTCTTATAGTGAGGGACTAAGATACAAGTATTGGAATCATTCCACAACCCTTATGGTTAAAACAATGTCTGAGATCCATGACTCTTATTCCTTATATATCAAATTTTTCAGAATAGGGGGCTAATACATAGCTGAAAACACAATGCTGAAAATCCTCACAACCAATGAGGGATACTCCATAGCCTACTCCCCATAGCGTAACTACCAAATTTGTAGAAGAACCAATAAAATATCCTCCACAATTCATCATTCCATAGCCTCCACCACCACGGTGTGACCCGACTGAAATTGGCATTGGCCCCAATATTCCTCCTCTAGGACACTACACCATCACCAACTGGTCCATGTTGCAGTGAGGCCACTCCATTCCATAATCGACACCCTCTATGGATAAGTCCCATAAAAAAAAATATAAAAGTTCTAGAAAACTCAAACTCACCTCCAAAAGCCTAGGAACTGAAACTACAAACTCTTAAACATTAAATTAGAGCATACCTAAACTTTAAGGGCATCACAATTCCCCCAATCATGAAAGATTTATATCCCTAGGAAGTTCTAAATACTACAGACATTCAAAAATAAAAGGCCACTACTACCTCACTAATGATTCCCATTCCAACATCTCCCAACTATCCTGTCTGCACTACCTCAATACAACAACTATGGGGATTCTTTACTGCATAATACATTTTCTCGGTGATCCATAATATGAACTGGTTTTTCAACCACAGTGATTCCAGGCTCAATATCAATGTCCTCAAATTTTATCAATGGGGAGGGTCTTATTTATAACTCCTCAGTTGGGAATTATGAAACACATCATGAATCAATGTCAAGTGAGAAAATAAATCCAACCGATACATCTCATGATTTCAAAGGGGACAAAAAATGTCGGTGCCAACTTACCTTGATTACCCATTTTATGGTGTCCCAAGTGAGGTGAAACTCATATAAAGGCATTTTCACCAACCTAATACTCCATCAGCTGAAAAAGGTAGTCTGAATATGATTTTCATTAACCCTATTATGTGACCAACCTCTTCCATTTCAACTAAAAATTCTCCGTCATCTTTTGAATAAGGTTCGGTCCAACCAAGAAGTGTTATCCTAAATCGTCTAATCATAAGGGATATCTACATATCCATCCATACAATTATTCAAAAGGAAATAAATTAATTAAAATCTGATAACTTTTGTTATAGAAAAAATGACCAGAGTAAGATGCCTTTCCCAAGAACCACCAAAATCAAGCACACATGCTCAGGGCATATCCTCAAGAACCTGAATAGCCCTCTCTATCCCCATCCATTCATGGATGATATTATGCTATTAATTTCAACTAGTAACCCATCACCTATTGAAAACCATTCCAATACATAAATTTAAACCTCAGGTCCCTATAAAAAACAATTGTAAAGGGAACCCCATGAAGTCTCAAAACCTATCATACATACAAGTGCTCAATCCACTCCACTTTCATTGTCTCCTTGATAGGAAATAAATGATATGATTTTTTTAAGTCAATTAATGATCACCCAAATTTCATCTTTCCCACTAGTATTTCATGAAAAAATGAAGATGATGTCCATGAAAATATCATCCCACCTTCATACTGAAATGGTAAAAGGTTGTAACAAACTACAAGGTATCTGATGCTCCATCTTATTCCTTTGACAAGTAAGGCACAATGACCCCATGTTTGCAATAAAACATCTCATACCTAACCACTAATATCGAAATCTACAGTTTTGATACATCTTGGTAGTCTTAAGGTTCAAAAAACAATAATATTGTTCTCCACTATCCATCAACTCACAAATTATAGAAATCAAAATGACCAACCTACCTTGGAAAGAAAAATCTCTAATAGGAGACCAAAACCACTCACTTGAGGTCTCCACAACATTTAAGATTTTACTAAATCACTATAAATTATTTTTTGACACTTTATCATACTGAACATTCTCAAAAAATGATGAATCATTATTTACGAAGCTAAGAACACATAACCACCAGCCTCTTTCACTCCCAATATAATATCAGTGAAAAAACTCACCAAAGAACACTCCTATAATAATTCCTTTAAGGCTTGAGTTGGTAATTTCCTTCTCAATGCATTAGATAGCACATTATCTTTCTCAGGAGTATAAGAAGTATCAAAATAAAATGTTTGAAGATACTCAACCCAACATATCTATCATAAATTCAAGTCCGTTTAAGTAAAAATATACTTCAGGATCATATGATTAAAATATAACTTAAAAAACTCCCCAAATATATTATGAAATAAAATTTTGAGGGAATTCATAACCAATTACAACTTAAGATCATGGGTATGTTAGTTATTTTCATTAGGGAATAATTGGTGAGATCCATAGTCCACCATCTTCTTTCCTTGTATCAAGACACACCCCAATCCCATAACTGAAGCATTTCAGAACACATTATATCCCAAATACAGTTATGGAAGAATTAAAACTAGTGTTTAAGTAAACCTCACCTTCAATTACTCAAAATATCTCTAATAATTTTCATTCCACTAAAACCTTACACACTTCTGATTAAAAGAAATCATTGTAGATGCAATCTTGGAAAAGTCCTGAACAAACTACCTACAGTAACCAGAAAAACCCAAGAAACTACGGGTCTCTCACACATTTATAGGATGATCCCATGAAATTACCACCAAAATCTTTTTGGGATCCACTTCGGTGCCCATTTCATATATAAAATTACCTAGAAATCTCACTTTCTAGATCCAAAATTCGCATTTAGAAAGATTACCATACAAACACTGTTATTCTGAGATTCCAAGGAAGATATGAATGTGATACCAGTGATCCTCCTCTGATTTGTATAACACTAAAATTTCATCAAAAAATGACTAAAAATGAGTCTAAGAACTGATGTAATGTTTTGTTCATTAATTCAATAAATACCTTATGAGTGTTAGTGAGTCCAAATGGCATAAACAGAAACTTAAAATGCCCATAATGTGTCCTAATTTTTTTCTAAGGTATATCCTTTTCTAGGAATCTTAACTGATTGTATCCTTAATCTTTTAAAACCAATGATCCCCTATAAGTCGATCAAATAGATCATCAATTTTTGGAAAGGGTTACTTATTATTAATGGTTACCTAATTTAGATTTCAATAATTAATACAAAGTATGAGGCTCCCATATGCCTTATTATAAAAGATGATGGACAAAGACTAAGGTGGAACAATAAAAAGAATAAATCCCTTATCCTCAAGGTCTACAAATGATAATTTAGATTCCATTAACTTATCTGGTTCCATGCAATAAGATGGTATAGAAATGGGCATCATACTAGGAAGCACATCAATCGTTAAATCGACCTCTCTCTATGGTGGTAACCCAGAAAAATCACTAGGAAATACCTTGGGGTATGCACTCACAACTGTGGGGAGTGGAATTATCAATTGGGAGTCTATAACATCAAGGAACCTATCTAATAATTGGAATGATATCACCCTAGGATAAGGAACAACAGAACCCTCTCTCCCAAATCTAGAGTCCCACTCACCTTGAAAGACACGAAAGACCCCATTGGGATATAAGAACCGAACAAAATGATGACAATAGTCAATATGTTCCTTTACGATGACCATCTAATCCATTCTAATAATCAGGTCTAAGATGTTAAGATCAAGAACCAAAAAATCGCACACCACTTCAAATTTGGCTATCATCACCCATCAACCAGGAGATTTAAAACTTTTTTAGACCTCTTTCCCAAATATGTGGGAATATACCACAATAATGAAATAATATTGAAATATAAAACCAATATACTTACTGAATTTAATGATATAAAAGATTGAGTAGCACCCATATCAAACAAATCCAACACCATAGAGAAACACCATACCTATAACAGTAGCTATCCTTGCCTAATATTCCTATGGTGCATACTCCACTACTCCACTACATAAATATGTTTAGTCTTAGATCCTCCTTGATCCCTCTTAGTAGCACGAACACCCCCCTTGGCCTGAAGGTAAGACTCAACGCCCTTGGAAGCATCAGAATGAACCTGAAATCACTTGTTGAGAGTGAATCTAGCCTTAATAGCTTGGGACATCCTTCCACAGGAACTTCTGAGATGACCATATTTTCCAAAATGATGAAAAGTTCGGGGTGATTGTACACAATCAATCTTGGTATGAATGGGCCTTCCTCACCGATAGAAAAAACCCTACTGCTATCTTGTTGAATCCCCTAAAACCAATCTGGAAGAAAATTGGGCACCCTTTAATTTTTTTTTTGCTATAAGATACACCTTGGATAACAACTACACCAACCAATGTTCAATCCAAAACTGTTCTCTTAGTTATGCCTACCTCCACCATATCTGTTTTTTTACCAACTAAAAAAAGGTTGGAAGGAATAAGAAGATCAAAATTGACTAAATATCATCCCTTAGACCCATATCAAACCTTTTATCCTTACGGTAATAATTTTTAAGAATCTTAGGTTCTAGGTTTACTAATTTAGTGAAACGAGTGGAATAATCTAAAACAAAAAGCTCCCCTTTCTATAAGGTTATAAATTATTAGGTATTCACCACAGACAATGTTTCAAGATAAAATAAATATTTGAATATTTTACTAAAAGAAGTCTTGTTGAGGTCCTCATGAAACTTAGATTGCATGATAAAGTCCCACCATCTCCTTCTTGGTCCCTCTAGTTTGTATGTGCTGAAACCCACCTTAGATTCCTCAAGATGTTTCAGAGAATTGAAGATCCCTTCAATCTGTTTAAGTCATTCCTCAGATTCCTGGTGTCCCTTTTCACCCTATAGGATGGGTGGATTCGTTTTAGTAAATTTCAATCAATGATCCATCACTCATCCATGATTTTAAATGCCCACCTAATCTAGATTTTGAATAGTTCTGATTACAACTTCCACCAAAGAAGGGTTCACTATAGGATACATCTGCAGAACCTATATCATATATTTATCTCTTATATTTTGAAGAGATCATCTAGGGGTAATTATTTAAGTAGAAAGACAATAAACAATCATCTTATGATCAAATTTCAAATCAAAGGACCAACTACATGAATCCTTATCAAGTCCTTTAAATAACAAGAATTGAAGGTAATAATGGATTTAATGAATAGAAGAGAAATATTAAAAAGGAATAGGTTTATTCATATAAAATCCAAATATATTCCATTAAAAAAACCTCAAACAACAAGTCTCAAGTTTGGTAGAAACCCCCAACCAACCATGGTTACTGTGGTTCAGACACAGACGTGATATGGTCAGGCACCATTCAGTACTTACAATTAGAATTCTTCTGGTCCTATCTTCTATCTACCAATTACTTTGAACTAAACCTAGGTAGTTTCATAACACTTTGAGTTGAGTATTCCCTTTGATACCATTTTGTAATGAACTATCTCGGGTTGAGAAAGAAAATAACCCATTTTGGATCACCACATGGAATTATCATAAAAACATCAAAAAAAGTCTCATGTATAACTAAATAACCATCAATGTACACAGTATAATAAAGAGTACATACCCATGAGGCATAAAACTTCAATAAAAAAGGATAAAACCAAAAGTGAAAAAAGTTAAGAAAATGTTGAAACTCCATGTGACCATCCATCGCCATGAAACCATCCCACTATGAAGACAATGACACTTAAGAGAATAGAGAGAACTAAATGAAGCCCTTCCCTTAACCATGTCCTAGAAAACTACATTTAAAAATGAAAAAATAAAAAAATTAGGGTGTGATCAAAAATACCTATAGGACTTCACCAAATAATCTATACAATGTATAATACTAGTAAAACATTGTCTCTACATTTTGAAAAACTAGTTTATAAAGTATTTACAGATAATAAAACATTTTGTATAATATCCTTGGATTTTTTATAAAATAATTTCATACTCACACAATAAAAAACATGACAAGATTATATAATAAAATAAGTGTGTATAAGAAAAAATATCCATGGATACACCATAAGAAAAACAAGTGACCAAACTACCATGAAATATTCCATCATGTGAAAAAGTAAGAATATATGATGAAGAAAAATACTGGGATCTAACCTATGGTAATATGTACTCATACATAAAAGAAAGCACTGAGCCAAAAATCATGTGAATCTAACTAATATCGAGTCTTGTCACAGTTTGTAAATATCAAACCTGTAGTGGTATAACACACTAAGAGTCAAATGTCCATTTCACAATGCACCCAAGGTTCCTGATGTACTATATCTTCCAAAAATAATTTAAAAAGAATCATCACAATTTATAAATGATTTTTCATAGGGAATCATACCCACTTCATTCATTTAAACCAATTTTTTAATCGAAACCACCCTTAATGAATATCATCTACAAAAAGTTTTTTAAAAACAATTTTTAAATAAAAACCAATTTAAAAAATTTATCTCATGGTGAAAATCCACCTTGATATCAAATATAACATTTTCATAACACAAACCAATTAATTGAACAAGAACATAATGTTATTCAACTATTAGGATGTTCATATAGAGATACCTACCTTAATAATGAAGAGAAACCACCAATATTTGTCCTATGAAAGCCCGAGGTTGAATCTAATCAAGAAGGGATTCAAAGGAATTTAAAGAGATCTCTTTGGAACCTAAGGTTAGAGAGAGAATGTTAGAAGAAGATGCGGTCCATAGGGGTTTCTAGATATTTATAGTTGAATTGTAAAATAAAAGACTACGGTGCAGCCTACCAGACCACACCACAACCTTCCACACTATGGTGCAGGATTCCCCAACCATGGTGCATGATGTAATAAAAAAGGAGGGGCTATGATGCAATGATTGGGACCATGATGAAACCCTTATGTTCAAAACCCTATGTGAAATCCATTCCCCCTTACACACCACTGATTCAATTTTATTTAGAGAGAGGACTACCATCACAAACCATCCCAGATACCCTGGTGCACTGATACTTTATTTAGTCCTCACATGGACCAAATGGAAATCTCAATCCACATGGTTTGGAAACTAGAACCTAGCTTTAAAATAGAATAAAAAAGGAATGATTTTCCCACAAAAAGTGGAAGATAAATAATACAAGTTCGTATTCCAATACTCTTTAAAAAGGATGCTGGACTCCTCATGTATTAATCACGTTTTAATGATCACAAATCATATTCAGTCTATAAACCTTGTTAATCCCATGTAATATATCTCACATTAAATGAATAGTTGTTTAGTAAAGCTATCCAAAGATCTTAAGTGCTATACATTCTGTTTGATTACTATACATTATCTTTGATTTAAATTATAATGGTTTATTTGATAAATGATTAAGTCTAATCCATTTTATGAATATCATTTCTGAAGTCTGAATACAGATTTTTGGCTAAGTCTAAGACACTGTGAACCAGACACCGTGAACCAGACACATTGAACCAGATATCGTGAACCAGACCGTGTGAACCAGACAATGTGAACTAGATAGCATGAACCAGACACTATGACTAGACACCGTGACCAACTAGACATTGTGACCAATCTAGACACCATTTCAAGGAGACACCGGTTCACAGAGACACCATTTACAGAGAAACTATGGCACTGTTTCTTAATCCGTTTTGTTGTTTTTCAATTTAATCTCTAACGGTCATATTTGAAGATTTTAAATGCACTGACATAATTAATGTTTCTTTATAGACATTTCACCTAACAGTATAAGGTATGAGGTGCAGAATACATGAAACCTGTCCGCTCCAACACATGCACTCCAAGATAAAAGAGTAATGCGACCCAGAAACAACCAAGTGCATGAAATTGGAATAACCTGAAGCAAGTTTGTGAGCAAGACAATGAAGAAAACAATTAGAGAATTTTTTGAAGAGAGAATTGTCACATACAACTCGACACTACTAAAGAACACACAAAGCATACTTGAATCCCATAATGGACAACATCTACACCATGAAGAACACCCACAAAATTTGAATTGCGATACTCTGTTTTCCATAAGAGGACTTGATTTCTGCATATGCTTTACCCTAGAAGTCCAGAGCTGCATAAAAAACCACTCAGAGCACTTCTAAACTTTATCGCATCATTTCTTATCTATTGTGTATCATTTTATTAGCATTTGTGAAGTGTGTGTATCTGTATAAAAATACACTCTGTCTCTTGCATTAAACTAAAGGATACAAGATATCCTTTCTCAAACATCTTTTTACACTTGTGTATACCCATAGATAAGTGCAGAAGAGGTCTCTATGTGGCCTGGTAGTTTGTACCCACGTAGAACTATGAAAGAGGTCATGTGGCCTGGTCAGTCCTATGTACTACTGTGAACCCCGATCTAGGGTGTGGATCAAGTTTATTTATATAAACTTCTAGGTGGTAGGTGATCACCAAGTGGAGTGGATTCAGTCTTAGCTTGAGACTGAACCACTTGTTTTATATCTTCTGTGCTGTTTAGATTTAGTTTTCTCTATTTTACCATTTAATTCAAAATTCCCTAAATTCATTTTGATAGTTAATCTTGTAAAGAAGTTATAATTGTCTTTCCTTACTAGAATAGCTTCAAAATTAATATTAATAACAACTATTAACATTACTGAGAATTAATCAATCTTATAAGAAGTTATTTGAATGGTCAAACTTTCATAACATTATAACCTTGATTAATTGGGATGCATTTAAATTTATTGTTGAAACATTTTAAGAATACTTTTTGAACAAAAATATTTATAGACACTCAATTCACCCCTCCTTGAGTGATATACTCTGACCAACATTTGGTATCATAGGATGTTTATTAAGACTATGTTTTTAACCTTATTCAACTGTGATTGTAGTTTTACTTTAATGATATGTAAATTTATGTTAATTATAAATTTCTAGCTCTTTCAAAGTATTTCTTTATTATAGATAATATATTGGAAGGTGATACAACCAACAAACCACCATTATTTAATGGAACCAATTATGCTCAATGGAAAATTAAAATGAAAATTCATTTAGAGAGTATGGGTTTTGAAATTTATCTTCAAATATAGATGAATATAAGATTCATGCTACTGATAAAACCACTTGGGATGAACCTACCAAAACTGCCTATAATAACAATTGTAAAGCTATAAATGATTTATATTTCTCTTTAGGAGATGAATAATTTAATAGAATTTCTACTTGTAAAACTGCCCATGAAATTTGGGATACCTTGTCTTTTTTCACATGAAGGAACTTCCAGTGCGAATGAAATGAGACTTAATAATTATACTATTAAATACAAAAACATTAAAATGAAACTTGATGAGCTTATTTTTGACATGTATCTTAGGTTCAATGAAATTTTCAACATAATTATTTCTCTTTGAAGAGAATTCACTACCAAGAAATAGATCATGATAATTCTCAGATGTCTACCTAAAATATGGAGAGGAACCTATGTCTCTATTAGAGAATCATGCGATATCAGCAAGATACCTGTAAAAGAACTCATTGGAAAACTGATGGTGTATGGAGAGGAGTTGAATGTCAACATGGAAGAGGAGGATGAACCAAAAAGGAAATCTGTGGAATTCAAAACCACCACCACTAAACACAAAGACAAAGGGAAATTGGAAGCTTCTGTAGAGTGTTCTAGTAGTGAAAAATCATCACCTGATAGTGACGAGGAGATGAATCAATTAGCTAGAATATTCAAAAGATTTTACAAAGAGAAGAACTTTTTCGGAAAGCCTAACTTCAAGGGAATATATGATCAAAAAGGAAGTTGGAAGAAAGACTGGAAAAGAAGTGACAAGACTGATGATATTGTCTTTTATGAATGTAATTTCAAAGGACATATCAAGGGTGACTATTCAAAGTTCAAGTATAAAAATAGATATGAAGATAAAGACAGAAAGTATAAAAAAGAAATGAAAGCAACCTAGAGTGATTTTGAGGATAATTCAAGTGACTCAGAAACATCACATGATGAACATGATAATAAATCCAATATATGTTTTATGAAAAACACATCTTAGGTAACACTGGACTCTTCTGTACATGATTCATACTATTCTGGAGATGAGAGTGACATTGAAAATATATCTAATGAAGAAATGTTTGAATAATGTAATATTCTTGAAGAAAAATGAAATTAACTAAAAGATAAATATAAATATTTGAAGAAACAATATGCTCTTACTGTGACTGTTAAATCTGAACTCACAACTTAAAAAGAGAAAAATGCTCAACTGCTCAAGGAGAACAATGAATTAAAAATGTCTAATGAGAAATTGAAGAATGAATTATAAAGGTTTACCAAAGGGAAAAATAATCTTACTTAAATTCTAGGTAAAACAATTGTCCCTAAATAGAATACTGGCATTGGTTATCAACCTAGAAAAATAAATCTTGGTATAAAAAACTTTGTTTATAAATCTAGGACATACAGCTTTACTCCCAGTTCTGGACACAAATCAACTATTTCAAGTTATGATACACTTTCTACTGTTTCATGTTTTCTCTGGACCCAATAGAGTTTATTTTTCAAATACTTTACATAATTCTTATAGGAAACCTATGCGGAAGATATGGGTTCCTAAAGTACTTATCACTAATGTTACTAGACCCAAACAAGTATGGGTACCAAAATATGTTTTCGCTTAATCATTTTTTAGGAAAGCTTCTTAAAGAGTTTGTAACGCCCCGACCCCAGTTATCCAGAGTCGGTGCATTATTACATAACATTGGCATGATCACAAGAAAGATCAAATCTCGAAAGACCGATTGGTTTAGTAGCCTTGGAAACACTAGATATATTCATAAGTTTTACATTACATCATAAAATGAAAAACTACTACAACAACATAATGTTTCCACAATCCACACTATTAACCCCTCATAAAATCCCGGCAGGTCATTCATAACTTACTTCTTCAAATCCTGGGAAAAATAAAACATAGAAAAGGGGTGAGCTCAAATGCCCAGTAAGGATAACAATATAGTGGAAACTTTCATAAATAAGAATAAACATTTAAGGTAATGTATAACTAAAACAAAAGCCTTTTAAATATTAACTTTCAACATGGTATGGCATAAATAAAATGAAATAATGCCATTTACTTATTCACATGGATATTCTACTAATCGAATAATCACATGCAAAAATCAATAACCACTTTCATAATGTTGGAATGCATAATGCCAGACTATCATAACCACATAGCCAAGGCCTCGTGCCAAGACTACAAATAAGATTTTGTCAAGGCCTTGTGCCAAGACACTAGTTTGTCTCATGAGACCTACCGATGCATCGAGGAGCTATAGCGGGCTCCACCCGTCACTTACTAAGTCCAATGCATTCCCATATGAAAAGTTTTAAACATAACATAAAAATTCGTATTAAAACTAGCATACAAAATGTCAATAATTTCACCATAAACTATGAATGGTATAAAAATAGCACATCCACAGTCAAACATATCACAAAACCTTCAATACAATATAGAAGTTTTGTATCATAATAAATCAACTTCAAATAATCTTAAAATCCATCAAAGGATGTTGACATAGATAAAATCAAAACACTTTTTAGAGAAATATCTCTTTCTATTTTTGAAATCATTTAAGAGACATATAAAATAAAACATTTTCTTGAAAATATTCTTATAAGCTTGTAAGGGAAGCTTTGAAGATTTTATAACGGCGGAAAATAGCCGCACCCGCCGTATAAGTTAAAAAAACATTCTTACCTTAATTCTGTCGAAAAGGTTAAAAAGGACCTTGTTTTAAAAAAGACCGAAAGATTCCTTTATAAACCACTTATAAAAGTCAAAAAGGGTATAAATGACTTTAACTCATATTCTAGTAAATAGTAAAAATGTTTTGAAATGCATTTTTAAGAAACATGGATGTGGATGATAAAGAGATCCCAGTAGATTATTACGTATAAACAACCTTGGATAATGAAGAGGTTGTAAAGTAAACCCTTACCTTGTACTTTTCCTTGGTTGGGGTAGGTTAACCTCCTGTATAATGGTGAAATAGTTGTTATTAAATTATACAAGAATCATATATAATAATATGATATCATATATGATCTTTGAACATTGATTTGTTAATAATATCTTAGAATTATCGTCGTTTCGGGAGTTAACTTACTCATTTTCTTTTATATGTTTTGTTACATAAGCCATGGTTGTTGTATCTTATTCATATACAGAATTATATCTAGTCATTAAACATCATTTTTAAATCATCAAATGATAATTATACTTGAATGGATACGGTGGAGAATGAATCTCATCGCGTTCATGGAGACGGTAGTCCGTACGTACGCACGAGCGACAATATCATTCTTTTGATATTAAAATAATATATAAATGGATGGTATATCATATATAAAGAATCATTAACATGTTATATTTATTATTTACATGAGTTACACATCATTATTATACCCATCCAAATAATATTATATTGAATAACAATTACACCACGACGTGGAGACGGTAGTCCGTACGTACGCACGTATGGTGACATGTTATTCAAAGGGTGGATAGAATACTGAATATGGTTGTACCATATTTATAATAACATCACATTATATGTGAGATACTGGAGTTATTATTTTATAATGGTAAGAACAAAGGAAGAAGAAGTGGAAGAAGAAATGAACTTGGAGAAGGGTGGTGAAATCATTACCTCTTCTTCGGGTTCTTCCTTTTGATTTGATCAAAAGGGCTCCTTAGGTTGGCTTTCTGATCAAACTAAGGCCTCTAGGTTGTATTGAGGGATGTTGGGAGAGTATTTGGGCAGAGTTTGGCTGAACCAAAAGGCTTTGAAGGTGTGAAGAAATGAGAAGGAGGAGTGTCCTTTTATAAGAGGGGTGAGGGGCACCTTTGGAAAAGCTAGAAATATTAATTTATAATAAATTCATATTCGGTTTCTAATGGCTCCAAAGCTTATTATTCAAAGGTTAAGGTGGGGATAGGTCGAAAACCACTCAACCAATAGAATTTAGACAGGTTTGGGTACTTATATTAACCTTATCTTTAAGTATTAACTCTAAGTTAATTAGTTTCACTTTTACAATGTCTCTTTGTATTTTTATATAATATGGTTAATAAACTTACTATATACATCCAAGCGACCCCCAAGTGGTACATTAATGATGAACCTATCATGATATAAGTCTCTTGGCCGAACCTTAGATTTTTAGGAATTTAATATCAATTAATAATATAATATTTGTTTTAAGAACTCTTTTATGTCAATTTTGACACTATTCAATTGTTGATTTTTTTTAAACTCATAACAGATTGATTACTTCGAACAAAGTCAATTAAATCAATCCTAATATATCATATTATCCTAGAAAATTAGTTTAATTCATTAAAAGTTTCATATTATATTTATTTGGGTATTTATAATATCACTTATTTTAATTTTTCACTATTATAGTAATTACTGCATCATCGTTGTGTCATAAATAAAATAAATTATTTAATGTCTAAAAATGATAAATAAAAAATCATTATGTAGGAAATCCTTTTATCTTTCTAATGAATATTTATAATCTAAAATCCAACATATATAACCCTATGTAACAATTGTTTTTCTAAAAGATATATGCTTGTGTCATTTTTGTATTCATTTTAACTTAATTAAAATAAAGTGTCATTATCACTTACAAGTGAATCCATGGGGTCCCAAAATAGACCCAAAGATTCCCATGGTCGACCATGTATCAACCAATAGGGTTAAGACACGTTTTAGGGTAATTTAGTATTATTATAATATTATTTTTTTACCCTTATTTACCGGATTTACCCTTAACCATGGTAAATAAAATATTTACCGCAGTAATTATTCAAAATGTCTAAAAATAAAAGTTACCTATTTACACAATTTGAAAATCCTGATTCCAAATATGGAATCCATTTTCCTAAATTCAAAACATAGAAGTGGCAGAAATTAATTTAAAATTAATTCCCGCTGTCAAAACAAAAAGCATGTTTTTAAGAGATAATAACTATCAAAAGATTGACACTCGTTTATGTTCGGTTTAATTGTAAAATTATGTCCAATGACCAACATTATATTAAATGGTAAAAATATATTCTAAATATACTTTAAAACCACTAAAATTCATAATTTATCACTATTAATTATTTTGATTAAAAAAGTTGTTTTTAATTAAAACTTAGTAATTTTCACTATTCATCAAAATATGAAAGTTATCCGAAATGTACCAAAATTTCACCTTAGGCTAAATTCGATATTCCGAATCCAAAAATGAAGTCCATTTTCAAATATAAAATATATATAATTTCAAAAAGTAGGTATTATAACGGCTAGTTTGATTAGTTATGGTGTGTTAGAACTCGGTGTTGCGTACAACACACGCTATCACATTATTCAAAGAGAAGCGTACCGTAGAAGCTTGGGGTGTTACATTCTCCCCTCCTTCGAATAATTGCGTCCTCACAATTTCTAGGGTATTACTGCATAAAAAGACTCGGGTGGTTCTTCATCATAAGTTCCTCGGGTTCCCACGTTGCCTCTTCCATCTTATGGTTTCTCCACAAAACTTTTACCAGACACGTCGTCCGGTTTCTCAGCACTTGTTCTCTCGTATCAAGAATCATGACGGGCTCTTCGCAATAAGACAGATCGGGTTCCAGTTCTAATTCTTCATAGGTGAGTACATGCGTCGGATCAGGCATGTATTTCCTCAATAGAGATACGTGGAACACATCGTGAACTTTGGAGAGACTTGGCGGCATTGCCAATCGGTAAGCTACAACCCCAATTCGTTCTAGAATTTCGAAAGGTCCGATGTACCTGGGACTCAATTTACCTTTCTTACCAAAACGTATGACTCCCTTCCACAGAGATACCTTCAGAAAAACATGATCATCGACTTGAAATTCCAAATCCTTCCTTCGATTATCGGCATAGCTCTTCTGCCTACTTTGAGCTGCTTTGATGTGATTTTGGATTACTTTCACCTTTTCCACCGTTTCCTCCACCAGTTCTGGGCCTACAAGTTTTCTTTCACCAACATCATCCCAACAGGTTGGTGTACGACATCTCTTTCCGTATAACGCTTCATATGGTGCCATCTGAATACTCGAATGGAAGCTATTGTTATAGGAAAATTCTACCAAAGGTAAATATTGATCCCACATACCCTGAAAGTCAAGTGAGCAAGATCTCAACATGTCTTCTAAGGTTTGAATAGTCCGTTCTGATTGTCCGTCTGTCTGAGGGTGGTAAGCAGTGCTCAAATGAAGTTCAGTATCCAGGGATTTCTGAAGACTTTTCCAGAATCTTGAAGTAAAACGGGGATCACGATCAGAAACAATCGATAGGGGTACTCCATGAAGTCTCACAACTTCATTAATATATAGTCTTGCTAGACGTTCCAGGGGTAGATCTTCTCTTATAGCAAGAAAATGTGCTGTCTTGGTAAGACGATCAACAATAACCCATATTGCATCGTTCCTTCTAGGAGTCTTTGGTAGCCCCATGACAAAGTCCATCGTAACATTGTCCCATTTCCACTCCGGTATGGGAAGAGTTTGCATGACTCCTCCAGGCTGTTGCCTTCCAGCTTTCACTTGTTGACAAACCATACATCTTGACACAAAATCAGCAATCTCCCTCTTCATGTTGTCCCACCAAAAATGTTCCTTCAAATCTCTATACATTTTGGTGCTCCCAGGGTGTATAGAGAAATTGGAACTATGAGCATCATCCAGCAATTCCCTTTTTAGATCAGGTATATTGGGAACACAAAGTATCTTCCCGAATTTCAAAATTCCATCTTCATACACAAAGTCTCTCAATCTCCCATCATTCACAGCTTTAATCTTCTTTTGGAATTCTTCATCATCGGTCTGAGAACTCTTAATCCTTTCTAGTAAAGATGGTTTGGCAACCATTTGAAAAAGCATTGATGTTTCACCTTCCCTGGTTATTCCCATGTCCATCTTCACTAGATCCATGAAAATTGGATCCCTTTCAATTCTCATATTCTTCAAAACTCCATGGTCTTTTCTACTCAAAGCATCTGCCACCTTGTTTTCCTTCCCTGGGTGGTAGTGTATCGTACAATCATAATCCTTGAGTAATTCAAGCCATCTCCTTTGCCTCATGTTGAGTTCTTTTTGTGAGAAAATATACTTCAAACTCTTCTGATCAGTATAAATCTCACATTTTTCACCATAGAGGTAGTGCCTCTATATCTTCAAAGCAAAGATCACTGCTGCTAACTCGAGATCATGAGTAGAATAGTTTTGTTCATGAATTTTCAACTGTCATGATGCATAGGCAATAACTCTATCATTCTTCATAAGGACACAGCCAAGTCCTTTCTTCGATGAATCACTATAAATAACAAACCCATCATTCCCCGATGGTAGAGTCAATATATGAGCATTGACTAATCTTCTCTTCAGTTCTTCGAAACATTCTTCACACTCTTTTTTACAAACAAATTTAACCCCTTTACGTGTGAGCTTCGTTAATGGGTTAGCCAATCGGGCAAAATTCTAGACGAAACGTCGATAATAACCTGCCAAACCAATAAAACTACGTACCTCAGTTATACTCGTAGGTGCTGGACATTCTTGGATTGCCTTGGTCTTAGAAGGATCAACAGAGATTCCATCTTTAGAGACAATATGGCCAAGAAAAGAAATCTCCTGAAGCCAGAATTCACACTTGCTAAACTTCCCATATAATTCATGCCTCCTCAGAGTCTTCAAGATAATGCGCAAGTGATTTTCATGATCTTCGTAGGTTTTGGAGTATACCAAGATATAATCAATAAATACCACCACAAATTCATCGAGATACTCCTTGAAAACTCTATTCATTAGATCCATGAATACAGAGGGTGCATTAGTCAATCCAAACGGCATTACAGTAAACTCGTAATGCCCGTACCTGGTTCGAAATGCTGTTTTCGGAATGTCTTCCTTCTTCACACACAACTGATGGTATCCAGATCGAAGGTCAATCTTTGAAAAGTATTGAGTTCCATGCAGTTGGTCAAATAAATCATCAATACGAGGTAGGGGATACTTGTTCTTTATCGTTATAGCATTGATCTCCCTGTAGTCGATACATAACCTCATAGATCCATCTTTCTTTTTAACAAAAAGAACAGGGGCTCCCCATGGAGAAACACTAGGGCGAATAAATCCCTTATTACTCAATTCCTCTAGTTGTTTCTTTAGTTCGACTAACTCTACAGTGGCCATTCTATAAGGGGTCTTCGATATAGGCCTTGATCCAGGAATCAAATCAATAGAAAACTCAACTTCTCGTTCTGGAGGATGTCCAGGTAAATCTTCCGGAAATACATCTACAAATTCTTTCACAACAGGTACATCCTCTATTTGAACATTCCTTTCCTCACCGACAGTTATTTCATTCTCTTCCTCCCCAATAATTGAATTAAGTTGAGCTACTGGGGGTGGATCTAAATAAGAATTAGGTGGTGACGATTCTGCTCTAAAAATAAGGTGCTCCTTATAATTATCATCAAGAATCGTAACCTCTTTCTTCTTACAATAAATCTTCGGATCATAGTCCGAAAGCCAGTCCATACCGAGGATTATATCAAACTCAATCATAGGTATGATGATGAAATTAGCAGATAAAGAAAATTTATGTGCTCTAATGGGGACTGATTCACAAAACTTTGTTGCAACAATACTTCCCTTATGAGTTTTAACTGACAACTCCCTTATTAAATCAAATTGGAAATATCTAATTTTCTTAGCAAACTGGGAAGATATGAAACAATGCGATGATCCAGAATCAAATAATGCATTTGCTAAACTTGAGGAAACCATTAAATTACCTGCCACCACGTCTTTCGGAGCTTCTACCTCAGCAGTAGTGATAGCATAAGCCTGGCCTTGATCCCTTGGCCTTTTCTGAGGTAAGTTATCCTGACGCTTAGGACATGAATTTGCATAATTCCCCATCTCCCTGCAATTGTAGCACTGAACGTTGGTAGCTTCCTTCTTCCCTTTGCAATCATGAGCTTGGTGGCCTTTTTCACCACACTTGTAACAGACTCCCATTCCCTTCAAGCAAGTACCGGGATGTTTCTTCCCACATTTACCACAAGATGGATATTCAACCTTTCCCTTCTTCCCCTTATTTCCATTCCCAGATTGATCAGCAGGTCTCTTCTTCTCTTGCTTTCCTTTAAAGTCATAAGACTTAGAGAATTCCTTTTCGGTCTTGATAGCACATGAGACAATGTCTTCGTACGATGAAAAGGATTGTGAGACTAACGCTCGACGGAGAAATGGTTTTAACCCATCAAAGAAACGATCAATCTTACTTCTTGGGTTACGAATATAATCACCAGCGTACCTCGCTAACCTTGTAAAGTTAGCCTCATACTTTGTGACATTCTCATCCTCCTTTTGTCTCAGACTCAGAAATTGCCTTTCCATATCTGCTCGATGGTCGCGAGGGAAGTATTTTTCTAAAAACAGATCTTTGAACTCCATCCATTCCATATTTGATACTTCATCATCTTCCTTCGTATTTTGAATCAATGACCACCATTGATCAGCATCTCCAGTGAGGTGGTAAACTGCCATGATAACTTTTTCCCTTTCACTGCTCCCCAAAGCCTAAAATATTTTCTCTAGGGAAAATATCCATTGCTCAGCTACTAAGGGATTTGTATTCCCATTGAACATTGGTGGTTGTTTCCTCATGAATCGATCTAACATTGATCCTCCACGCTGCGGATCAGGGTGCTCCATACGGGTAAGGTTATTATTCATAACCTGAGTAAGTTGTCCCAGTATGGTGATTAGCTGATCAGCACCAGTTGCATCACCAGCCCCACTATAATTATCTTGAGCAGGAGGGCAATCCCTACATGGAGTGCGTGCATTGATACGGTTTCCATTTCTTCCACTAGGCGCCATTTCTAAACAATGGAATAAACTAGATCAGTTTATGAATCAAAATACATAATCCCATACTTATAAAACACTTAACATAAATTGAACTATTTATGGATATAATCCATAATCATAAGAATGTTTTCTTTGAGGAAGTATATACTCATAATCCCTTCAAAATGATTTTTAAAGAAAATGAGAGTTATCCTAAGCATATCCCCCGGGAGTGTCGTAACCAAGAGTGCAGCAAGGCCCGTTGTCGTGCACCAGTTCCCATTCGAGTCTAGCTCAAAGCGGTGTTTTCGGGTTTTACCCCTAGGTACATCTGTGCCAGAGCCGCCTCTACCTGCTCGTATCCAGACAGGGATGTATTGCTTGGAAAACTCACAAAATCTCTACAATACCAAAATTCTAGGAAGTTCTTCTATACTAATCCTCAAAGTTCATCTTAGGTCTACGTGCTCTAATCAGAGTTTATCTAAATCTAGCTTCTAAGGTTTGTACTAAACTTCCTCTGATACCAACTGTAACGCCCTGACCCCAGTTATCCAGAGTCGGTGCATTATTACATAACATTGGCATGATCACAAGAAAGATCAAATCTCGAAAGACCGATTGGTTTAGTAGCCTTGGAAACACTAGATATATTCATATGTTTTACATTACATCATAAAATGAAAAAATACTACAACAACATAATGTTTCCACAATCCACACTATTAACCCCTCATAAAATCCCTACAGGTCATTCATAACTTACTTCTTCACATCCTGGGAAAAATAAAACATAGAAAAGGGGTGAGCTCAAATGCCCAGTAAGGATAACAATATAGCGGAAACTTTCATAAATAAGAATAAACATTTAAGGCAATGTATAACTAAAACAAAAGCCTTTTAAATATTAACTTTCAACATGGTATGGCATAAATAAAATGAAATAATTCCATTTACTTATTCACATGGATATTCTACTAATCGAATAATCACATGCAAAAATCAATAACCACTTTCATAATGTTGGAATGCATAATGCCAGACTATCATAACCACATATCCAAGGCCTCGTTCCAAGACTACAAATAAGATTTTGTCAAGGCCTTGTGCCAAGACACTAGTTTGTCTCATGAGACCTACCGATGCATCGAGGAGCTATAGAGGGCTCCACCCGTCACTTACTAAGTCCAATGCATTCCCATATGAAAAGGTTTAAACATAACATAAACATTCGTATTAAAACTAGCATACGAAATGTCAATAATTTCACCATAAACTATGAATGGTATAAAAATAGCACATCCACAGTCAAACATATCACAAAACCTTCAATACAATATAGAATTTTTGTATCATAATAAATCAACTTCAAATAATCTTAAAATCCATCAAAGGATGTTGACATAGATAAAATCAAAACACTTTTTAGAGAAATATCTCTTTCTATTTTTGAAATCATTTAAGAGACATATAAAATAAAACATTTTCTTGAAAATATTCTTATAAGCTTGTAAGGGAAGATTTGAAGATTTTATAACGGCGGAAAATAGCCGCACCCGCCGTATAAGTTAAAAAAACATTCTTACCTTAATTCTGTCGAAAAGGTTAAAAAGGACCTTGTTTCGAAAACGACCGAAATATTCCTTTATAAACCACTTATAAAAGTCAAAAAGGGTATAAATGACTTTAACTCATATTCTAGTAAATAGTAAAAATGTTTTGAAATGCATTTTTAAGAAACATGGATGTGGATGATAAAGAGATCCCAGTAGATTATTACGTATAAACAACCTTGGATAATGAAGAGGTTGTAAAGTAAACCCTTACCTTGTACTTTTACTTGGTTGGGGTAGGTTAACCTCCTGTATAATGGTGAAATAGTTGTTATTAAATTATACAAGAATCATATATAATAATATGATATCATATATGATCTTTGAACATTGATTTGTTAATAATATCTTAGAATTATCGTCGTTTCGGGAGTTAACTTACTCATTTTCTTTTATATGTTTTGTTACATAAGCCATGGTTGTTGTATCTTATTCATATCCAGAATGATATCTAGTCATTAAACATCATTTTTAAATCATCAAATGATAATTATACTTGAATGGATACGATGGAGAATGAATCTCATCGCGTTCGTGGAGACGGTAGTCCGTACGTACGCACGAGCGACAATATCATTCTTTTGATATTAAAATAATATATAAATGGATGGTATATCATATATACAGAATCATTAACATGTTATATTTATTATTTACATGAGTTACACATCATTATTATACCCATCCAAATAATATTATATTGAATAACAATTACACCACGACGTGGAGACGGTAGTCCGTACGTACGCACGTATGGTGACATGTTATTCAAAGGGTGGATAGAATACTGAATATGGTTGTACCATATTTATAATAACATCACAGTATATGTGAGATACTGGAGTTATTATTTTATAATGGTAAGAACAAAGGAAGAAGAAGTGGAAGAAGAAATGAACTTGGAGAAGGGTGGTGAAATCATTACCTCTTCTTCGGGTTCTTCCTTTTGATTTGATCAAAAGGGATCCTTAGGTTGGCTTTCTGATCAAACTAAGGCCTCTAGGTTGTAGTGAGGGATGTTGGGAGAGTATTTGGGCAGAGTTTGGCCGAACCAAAAGGCTTTGAAGGTGTGAAGAAATGAGAAGGAGGAGTGCCCTTTTATAAGAGGGGTGAGGGGCACCTTTGGAAAAGCTAGAAATATTAATTTATAATAAATTCATATTCGGTTTCTAATGGCTCCAAAGCTTATTATTCAAAGGTTAAGGTGGGGATAGGTCGAAAACCACTCAACCAATAGAATTTAGACAGGTTTGGGTACTTATATTAACCTTATCTTTAAGTATTAACTCTAAGTTAATTAGTTTCACTTTTACAATGTCTCTTTGTATTTTTATATAATATGGTTAATAAACTTACTATATACATCCAAGAGACCCCCAAGTGGTACATTAATGATGAACCTATCATGATATAAGTTTCTTGGCCGAACCTTAGATTTTTAGGAATTTAATATCAATTAATAATATAATATTTGTTTTAAGAACTCTTTTATGTCAATTTTGACACTATTCAATAGTTGATTTTTGTGAAACTCATAACAGATTGATTACTTAAAACAAAGTCAATTAAATCAATCCTAATATATCATATTATCCTATAAAATTAGTTTAATTCATTAAAAGTTTCATATTATATTTATTTGGGTATTTATAATATCAATTATTTTAATTTTTCACTATTATAGTAATTACTGCATCATCATTGTGTCATAAATAAAATAAATCATTTAATGTCTAAAAATTATAAATAAAATATCATTATGTAGGAAATAGTTTTAGATTACTAATGAATATTTATAATCTAAAATCCAACATATATAACCCTATGTAACAATTGTTTTTCTAAACGATATATGCTTGTGTCATTTTTGTATTCATTTTAACTTAATTAAAATAAAGTGTCATTATCACTTAAAAGTGGATCCATGGGGTCCTAAAATAGACCCAAAGATTCCCATGGTCGACCATGTATCAACCAATAGGGTTAAGACACGTTTTAGGGTAATTTAGTATTATTATAATATTATTGTTTTACCCTTATTTACCGGATTTACCCTTAACCATGGTAAATAAAATATTTACCGCAGTAATTATTCAAAATGTCTAAAAATAAAAGTTACCTATTTACACAATTTGAACATCCTGATTCCAAATATGGAATCCATTTTCCTAAATTCAAAACACAGAAGTGGCAGAAATTAATTTAAAATTAATTCCCGCTGTCAAAACAAAAAGCGTGTTTTTAAGAGATAATAACTATCAAAAGATTGACACTCGTTTATGTTCGGTTTAATTGTAAAATTATGTCCAATGACCAAACTTATATTAAATGGTAAAAATATATTCTAAATATACTTTAAAACCACTCAAATTCATAATTTATCACTATTAATTATTTTGATTAAAAAAGTTGTTTTTAATTAAAACTTAGTAATTTTCACTATTCATCAAAATATGAAAGTTATCCGAAATGTACCAAAATTTCACCTTAGGCTAAATTCGATATTCCAAATCCAAAAATGAAGTCCATTTTCAAATATAATATATATATAATTTCAAAAAGTAGGTATTATAACGACTAGTTTGATTAGTTATGGTGTGTTAGAACTCGGTGTTGCGTACAACACACCCTATCACATTATTCAAAGAGAAGCGTACCGTAGAAGCTTGGGGTGTTACAGAGTTCCTGTAAAATTTTATGGTACTTGGATAGTGGGTGTTAAATGCACATAATAGGAGACTACTCATGCTTCAAGAATCTAATAAAAATTTATGGAGGAGATGTCACATTTGGTGACAATGGCAAAGGAAAAATCATTTTCCTTGGCCAAATCTGTAACTCCAACTCAGTTTTGATTTCTAAAGTACTGTTTGTTGATGGATTTAAATATAATATTCTTAGTATCTCACAATTATGTGATGATGGATTTCATGTTAAATTTGATAATGATGATTTCAATGTCTTTAATTCTAAAAATGAATTAGTGTTTTCTGCATTAAGAAATGAAAATGTATATTGTGTTGACTTAGATTCTTTAGTTTCTCAAAATGCTTCATGCTTTTGTGTATTTCATAAAGAGTATTAGATTTGGCATAGGAGACTAGGACACTATAATATTCAATCCCTTAGAAAGATAACTAGAAAAGACTTATTCAAAGACCTACCCAAACTTGAGTTTCCAAATGATAAAGTGTATAATCCCTATCAAAAGGGAAAACAACACAAAATTTACTTCAGACTAAAGAAATAAGTGTCAACTTATCAACCTCTCGAACTTGTTCACATGGATTTTTATGGAAAATCTAGAGTTTCTAGTTTAAATGGGAAGCACTATGTTTATGTTCTTGTAGATGACTTCTCTATATATACTTGGACATTCTTTTTGGATTACAAAAGTGAAACCTTCTCTTAATTTTCCAAATATGACAAGTCTATAGAGAATCTTAGTGGAATTAAAATTAAATCCTTGAGAAGTGATCATTAACGTGAGTTTGAAAATAAAGAGTTTGAATCCTTTTTCTCACAAAATGGCTATAATCACAGTTTCTTTGCCCCTAGAACACCTCAACAGAATGGAGTTGTAGAAAGAAGAAATAGAACCCTGCAAGAGATTTCTAGAACAATGCTTAGTGAATATGACCTACCTATTTATTTTTGGGATGAAGATGTAAATACATCATGCTACATAATCAATAGAGTATTTTCTAGACCAATTCTTAAAATGACTCTTTATGAGTTATGTAACAATTGAAAACCCAAAGTCAGCTACTTCAAAGTTTTTGGTTGCAAAGTTTATATCCTTAATACTAAGGACAATATTGAAAAATTTGCATCCAAGAGTGATGAAGGAATCTTTTTTGGATATTCAATTTCCAGTAAGGCCTATAGAGTGTTAAATAAAAGAACTAAATGTGTTGAAGAATCTATCCAGGTCAAATTTGATGAAACAGATCCACATGAGACTAAAACCATTCTAGAGAACCTGGATGATGATGTATCAATTGTAGACAATAATCCAAAATCCTTAAACCATTTTTTGAAAGGATCTGTGAAAACTTCCAGTTAGGGAAATTCCTTAGACTTAAGTCACAATGAACCTGAACATGTTGATGAACCTAAAATCACTAGTCCTTCCTTTTCAAGAGATATCAGAACTCTTAATAACCATCCCTTAGATGTTGTGGCAGGAGACTTAGACAAAGGAACTCAAACTAGAGATTCTATTAGAAATCAGGTTGAACATCAAGTCTTCTTGTCACAACATGAACCTAAAAACATTAATGATGCTGTCAATAATGAATTTTGGGTGATGGATATGCCATAAGAAATTAATCAATTTGAAAGGAACAAATTTTGGAAACTTTATGAAAGACCCAAGGACACATTCAACGCATGAACTAAATGGGTGTTTAGAAATAAAGTAGATGAAGCTGGTAACATAGTTAGAAACAAGGATAGGTTAGTTGCACAAGTCTATAGACAAGAAGAAGGAATTGACTATGAGGAGACTTTTGCACCAGTAGCTAGACTTGAAGCCATCATAATTTTTTTTTGCTTATGCCGCACATCTGAATTTCAACCTATATCAAATGGATGTTAAGAGTTCATTCCTAAATGGGTATATTGCTGAAGATGTATTTATTGAGAAACCTCCTGGTTTTACAAATCCTCATTTTCCAAATCATATTTTTAAATTATCAAAAGATTTATATGGTTTAAAATAAGCTCCAAGATCCTAGTATGATAAGCTGAGTACTTTTCTTATTTCCAAAGGTTTTACAAATGGAATAGCTGACCCAACTATTTTTATAAAGTGAATTTACAATGATGTTTTAGTTTTTCAAATCTATGTAGACGAAATTAACTTTATATCTTCAAGAAATTATTTATATATTGTTTTTTCTAAAATGATGAAAAATTAATTTGAAATGAGTTTAATGGGTGAACTAAAATTTTTTCTTGGATTTAAAATATTTCAAAATAATGATGGTATTATTTTAAATCAAATTATTTACACTAGATATCTTATAAAACGTTTTGAATTGGATAACACTAAAGGTAGTGACACTCCAATGAGTACCACTTGTAAGTTAGATCTTAATGAATATGGAAAATATGTTGATCAAACCACTTATAGAGGAACGATTGGAGGTTTACTCTACTTAACTACTAGTCGACCTGACATTATGTTTAGTGTATGTATGTGTTCCCATTATCAAGAAAATACTAAGGAATATCATTTAAATTCTGTAAAGAGAATTTTTAAATACCTCTAGCATACACCCAATCTAGGACTATTCTATCCTAAAGGAAAACCATTTGATCAAGTTAGTTATTCTGATGCTGACTTCAGTGGATGGAATTTAGATAGAAAAATCACCTCTAGAACAAGTCACTTTTTAGGAAAGTCTCTAGTATCATGGTTTTGTAAGAAACAAAATTCTGTTGCATTATCTATTACATAATATGAATACATAGCTGCTGGTAGTTATTGCACACAATTTTTTTGGATGAAACACACATTAATAGACTATGGATATCAATTCAGGCATGTACCTATAAATTGTGACAATACAAGTGATATTAATATCTCAAAAATTACTATTTCACGCTCTAGGACAAATCATATTGATGTAAGACATCAATTTTTGAGATATCATTATCAAAAGGGTGATATCACTTTGGAATTCATTGGAACTAAATATCAGCTTGCTGATATATTCACCAAACCATTAAATTATGAAAGAATATACTACATCATGCATGAATTAGGTATGATAAACCTTAAGTAAATATCTTACTATTTTATATCTAACTGTTTAATATTTTACTATCTTAAGACTTACTGTTTCATGTTTATTATCTCACCATAAACACTAGTTACTATCTCACTATAAACATTTGTTACTATCTCATCATAAACACTTGTTACTGTCTCACCATAAAAACTTGTTACTATCTCACCATGAGAGTCAGTTACTATCTCACCATGAGAATGCTTTGTTATTTTATTTATAAATTAGAACTCGTATCGCGGTAATTACTTATTTTACCTTTTTTCTTTCCTTCTCTTTTTTTTGTGATGATTGGTATTACTAAATGATAAAATAAAAGAAGTTTTCACTCGTCCTTCACTCAAGCACCCTTCTATTATCTCAAAATGTAACCCTTCTTCAATCCTTCAACCCTTCTTTCTCTTGAACCTTTGGTGAATGCCCAAGATGAAACATCCTTCGTTGTTGACTCCTGAGAAATGCAGTTAAAAGAAGAAGAAGATCGCGCCTAAGTTAGCACCTGAGGATCCTCTGAATCCAAATCTAGTGAACCGAATAGTTTTACCTGAGAAAAGGATATGCCCTAAGAGACTTCAGTCGAGTAAGTATCTGGTTTAAAAGTACTGAATGAGAAAGGTTAGTTAGATTTGTTTGTAAAGGAAGATAGACCTATCTACCCGAAGCTAGTTACACAATTTTATCAGTATGTACAGTTTTCGTTTGATTGAAAAAGTGGCTATGTTTTAAGAAGTTGGATAAATGGCAAGAGATACATGTTTTCTTTGAGGTTATGGGATGCATGCTATAGGATACCACATGAATGTATTTGTGAAGATTACCAGAGAGGTCCTCCACCTCCTAGTTAATTCTTTGTTTTAGAAGATTCCTTGAAAAGTTTAACGGGAAATGGAACCAAGAGGAGAGTTATCACTGCTGAACTGGATGGAGAATCTATACTTATATTTAAGTTTATTCAGAACTTGATTAGCCCCAGAAAATGCGATTTCACTATACTTAAATATCAGGATATATTTTTGATTCATCTCATGAAAAATGGACATAAGATTAATATTTTTAAGTTTGTCATACACCACATGTGTGAATTGATCAAGACCACATCCAATTCAACCTCCATATTCTATTCTCGGCTTATCTTATCCATGATACATTCCAAAGGATTGGTTGGACCAAATGAAGAAGTTATAAAGGATTATGAGTTCTGTCTCTCAAAAGTTATTATAAAGAGGATGAAAAGCAATTGTAATCCTTGGAGAAAGGCATGGGTGGAAGAAAATGATAGGATATTTGAAAAATTCAATCCAGTGAAACATCCCTCAAGAAAAAAAGTTATTTCTGATCCTAGTTTGGAACCAGATGAAGTTGTTGAGTATTATAAAGATGAATAAGTAGAAGAAGAGTCTTCTGTGCCTGCCAGAGAAACTATTCTTGATTAGGAAGATAGTACTCCTACTCCTCAAGTAGTAATTGAGAAAGATGTCCCTTATCCTAAAGATATTGTTAATATAGAAGACCAACCCAATGTTTATAAAGAATCTGTTTCTAAATAATCCAAAAAGGATGTTGTGGAAGAAGACATAGAAGAATAAATTCTTATTATGCAAGAAGTTTCCCTTGAGGAACTCCTAGAGGAACAAGATGTTCCTGAATTCATTCTTTCTGATGATGAGAGAATGGAAAAAGTCTTTCAATTGGATAGAAAGGAAATGATTGAGGAATAAAGGGATGAATTTTTGGAAATAAATTAAGGTTCTAAGTCTTTGAGTCCTGAGAAGGATGAAACTGTTGAGGGGGAGCATATCCTCATTATGGAATCTTTTATAGTTCCAAATTCGATTGATCCAAGCTCAGTGGACACATGGTATAAGTTTTCAAGCTATTTAGATGTGAATGACTCATAGGAAGTCTCAGTCAAAGGTCTTGACCTTTCCACTATATTTTAGTTGAAAATGGAATCTACTCCTAAAACTATCTCTTCCACAGAACCTGAGCCTGTCTTAGCTTTTATTTCTAAGAATTCACCAGAACCTCCAAACTTGGTGAGTAAATATGACCGGAATGAATTTGGAGCATCCCTTTTGGATGGGGTTGAAAAACTCCTGAATACCCAACCAGATCCTGTAACAAATCTAATTGAGAGAGATGCTTCATTGTTATTAAAAAAATTCATTTGGAAAATTCAACCCAAAATGCTTCATGTGATTCAGGAAGTCAGAGTTGAGAACAAACTTCTTAGTGATGAAGTCAAGACTCTAAGAGGTATTGTTGAGGAAATGCATAAAGATCTGAATTTGAGATCAGAGCTTGATTCTCATCTTGTTGATACTGTTGTTGCTCAAACCTCACAGGATATTGCCTCTCTAATTCAACATCATTTAGCTTCATTATCTAAAAAGGTAGCTGAAAGAAACAAAAAAATAGTGAAAGAGATGGATGATATTATTGTTGGTCTTAACAAGATAATTGATGAGTATAAGGGGTGCCTTCATAAAGTGCTCAATCAATTGAAATCACATACCTCAGGTATCACTGCTTCTAATTCCTCTGGTAAATCTTCTCAACCTTCCTCAGACGGTGATATGTTTCTAACAATGGTCAAAGAGGAACTTCAGGCTGTGCTTAGTGGTTTTAATAAATAATATCTATTTTAAGTTATCATTAATAGTGATAGAGTTTATAATTTGGTTCAAATCCATTCTAAGATTGCTAATGATGCTCATCAAGAAATTTCCAAGAAAGTGGACTTCCATTTCAACTGAATATTCTCTTAGAATGATATGACCAATAATTTCAAGTACCTTGTGGAAAATGTGGGGATTCCTCCTAATACTCAAGCCTTCAAGACTCAAGTTGAAAATCTCACAGAGTTCACTTGTCTGTTGGATAAGTTTATGAAAAACAAGGATGACGATGAAAAAGCCATGCAATATGGTGGGGGGATCATTACCGACTTTATCATGATTTTAAGGCCCTATCTTCATGTATAGAGTACTACCATAGTTTCTCCTGCGGCTGCCCCTCTGAGATCTGGTCTTCCTACCTTCACCTCTATCCTAGCCTCCAATTATATTTCTGTCGGTCAGGCCCTGAGTCTGATCAGGCCTATAATCCTTGATCAACATTTTCCTCGGAATTCTACTAAACCTACATTGGTGCCTTCTATCTTTGAAGGTCTTCCTTTACCTTCTTTGACAACCATATCACTCCCTTATTCTACCTACACCTCTACTTCTATGGATTCTTATTTTGAGCCTTCTACTAAGGACAAAGAGAAGACCATCCAGTGATGAAGACCAGTGACTACTCTCTTTTGATAGGACTGCTATTGCATTTGTTTTTATGTCTATTGTTTGTACTGAAACTCTTTTTCTCTAATGCATTATGAACTTTTCTTATCTTTTCATATTCACCCTTTTTGATAATCCCATAAGGGGGATAAATCTATATATGTTATATGATCAATTATCTATATATTTTATATGCACATTGGGAAAAAATATACACTCTAAATACACATGATTTGCGATCATCAAAAAGGGGGAGATTGTTGGACTTCTCATGTATTAATCATGTTTTAATGATGAAAAATCCTATTTAGTCTATAAACCTTGTTAATACCATGTAATATATCTAAAATTAAATGTACAGTTGTTTAGTAAAGCTATCCAAAGATCTTAAGTTATATACATTAAGTTTGATTACTGTACACTATCTTTGATTTAATTTATAATGATTTCTTTGATAAATGGTTAAGTCTAATCCATTTTATGAATATCACTGCTTAAGTATGAATACATATTTTTGGCTAAGTCTGAGACACCATGAACCAGACACCGTGAACTAGACACCGTGAACTAGACATCGTGAACCAGACAGCGTGAACCAGACATCGTGAACTAGAAAACGTGAACTAGACACCGTGAACCAGACACTATGAACCAGACACCGTGAACCAGACACTATGAACTAGACACCATGACTAGACACCGTGACCAACCAGACACCGTTTCCAACTAGACACTGTGAACCAGACACCGTGAACTAGACACCATGAACTAGACACCATGAACCAGACAACGTGAACCAGACACCATGAACCAGACACAGTGAACCAGACACGGTGAACCAGACACTGTGAACTAGACACCATGAACTAGATCAGGAATAAACTACCTTAGATCCAATACCCCCAACATGATTCATAGAGGAAACGATGAAGGTAGCAGTGCGATGGAAATCATTGAAACTTACCAGGGTTTCTTTAGAAAAAAAATAACTACATGACATGTAGTCTAGGAACACACACCATGTGGCCCTCATTTACGGAGGCTAGGGTTTTATTAAAGATGACGATCACACACTGTGTATGAACAATACACACCAAGTGATCCTATGTTGGAGGCCTAATGTGTAATCTAGAAGTACACTCAAATGGGCATGTCCAGGAACATGGACATGACAAGTAGTAGACATGAATAACCCGATACTCAAACATGACCATATACATGGGCACATGCCAAGGTACATGGGCACGATATGAGGTACATGGGTATAGGATGGATGTAAATGACCAAGATCTGAGTGGTGAGGACACGCTATGTTTCTTCTGTACATTTCATGTATACCCACATGGTATTCTAGGACATGTTTCGGTGGGGACATGACTAGGTGACCAGGCATGGTCAAACACCATGTTACCCCTGGTACACACTGTGTACGTTTATTGGGAGTTTCCACTTCGTGTATCTCCTCCTTCTAGACTAGAATTTTTACCCATGAGTAGCCTATCCTGAGTGTTTTTACACATAGAATGTGATAGTGTCCATTATTGTGGAATATGAGATACAATGTGAGGTGTTCCAAGAATGAAACTTATTTATTTAAATCTTGACCGATAATAGTGATCAGGTGGGATAATTTGAGAGATTCTTGGGTTGGAAACCCCCAATCACCCTAGGGAATAGGTCCCCCATATTCCACTCTATCTACTGAGTGGTACCCAAAAATGCACTAGGGTGAATATCCTCTATTCACTAAGTGTCTCCCCCTAACGAACTCAGGTCCGAGTCCTCTACCTAGAAAGTGGAATGACCTGACACACTAGGGTGTAGGTAATTCATTTACTGAGTGAAACAGCCTAATGAACTAGGGTTTGGGCCCTCTACCAATTAAGTGGAACCACCCTAATTCACTAGGGAATGAGTCCTCCATTCACTGAGTGACACCACTATTGCATAAGGTTGAAAGTCCTCTATCTATTTATCTATCTACTAAGTGGTATCCCCTATCATACTATGGAATGAGTCCTCTATTAATTGAGTGTTACCCCTATCAAACCATGGTGTGGGTCCTCTACCGATCAAGTAGCACCCCCTAGTGTATCAGGGTGTGAGTCATATATTTATTTAGTGGAACCCCTTTTTGTACTAAGGTTTGGTTCCACTATTGTATATTGTGATCCTTAGACTATGTAGAAGTGGTGAGGTGTGGGTTCTCCACATGTATTTCTCAAATAGATATGGGAGATTATAGACATCAATGATAGACCTTTAGATCTGTATGTAGACTCATAATCCTTAGGTGGTCTATGGAGATAAGAGATATACTTTCTATATAATATGGGTTTTTTTTGAGAAGATATATATGATGGGTTTCATTTACCTCTTATTATGGGTTGAGTTTACCTTTTTTGTGACTCTCTATTTCTCTCTTTGTAGATTTCGGTGTGTCATACTAGGTATTTATATATTCACCCTTGTATGTGATATTCTAGGACATGTCATTTATTATGAATATGACATACAGTTCAGAGGTGACATCGGTTGAGCATAGTGATACTTGGGTGCATTAACCATGTATAGTAGTTGAACTTAGAGATCAAGAGTTAGACTCTTTTAATTTTCCTTCCAGTTTTTGTTAGGTTGAGACTTCTTTCTGGTTGGGAATTTATTTTTCCCCTTTATGCTTTGGATTAATTTTTTTGTACTCTAATTCATTCCCTAGAGTTTATTTCATGCTTGGTTTTACTCAATATGTTAAAAGATTTATTTTATTACTACGTACTTTTTCATGGAGATGGTTGGGTGCATCCTTATAAGTACATTAGGAAAAGGCGTTCCATTTCATTTATTCTTTCTTGGGGATTGTCATCAGTCCCTAGCCAATTAGACACAGGCTTAGGGTTTTGACGACTCAACTTTCCACCAACCAAATAGGCCCGAGTAGGTTGGGTTATTACAGAGTGGTGTGAGAGTCTTTCATCCTTGGGATGGTGTTTGGTGTTTTCCCCTTATGGGGAATTGGTTAGGATATAGGGAAACTATATCAAATAATATCAAGTATGGATTTTAGGCCAAGGAATCTAGTGTTTGTGTGATGACTGACATATCTATATACTAGGACTCTAACTACCTTATTTTCACCTTAGAATACCATGTAATTTGTTATAGGTAACTGATGGTACATGCACCATATAAGATTGATTCCTTTGACTTTCCTTCTTGAGTCAACCCCCATATATATATATGAAATTTGACTATGGTATGTCTTTATAATTTCAAATATGTCTCCATGATGATAGAAAACTATGATTTTGAGATAGTGTCATGATGATGACCAGTTGAACGATGCGGACTTAGTTCAAGGACCCATGCTTGAGGTGTTTCTTCTAGGTGAGCACTGAGTAGTGTTACCACTAATTGAGAAGTGCATAGCCCCTACTCTAGTGGTATAGGTAGATAAATTTCCATATGTTGATTAGTGGATGGATCAAATAGTACATTATGATGGTATGCAGAGGATTAAAACTTTTTTCAAGTTTCAGAGATAGGGACAACTAGGGTTTTCTGGTGATACAGACCCTCAGGAACTGGAGGATTGGCTCAAGGTGGTGGTCCCGATTTTCTAGCTTATGTAGACCCTGATTGACTAGATGGTCACACTGGAAACAAATATTCTTAAAAGAGAATCAATTGGCTCTAGTGGCACTAGTGAATGAAACACCTATGCTCTATGTGCTTTTTGAGTTATAGATTTAGAGATATACTAGGTTTTATGGTGGGCCAAACCCACTTCTTAGGTAGTAGAGGACTGGAACAAACTTTTGATTTGAGGGTTATGCTTTGTTAGGAACCCTCTTAATGGTGGTCCTTGTGGACAGAACTCTCTAGGGAGACACTAGGTATTGGTAGAGATTTTTTTTGGTAATTTTTTATGTGGCTTTGAGCATGAAAAAAAGATAGAAACTTTCCCCACTGAGACATGTTCTTGTGCTGCAATCCAAAAGAATACATATGAGTCATTACTACCCAAATAATATAGTTTTAAGGTGTGGTGGATGAGTTAATTTGACTTGTTTGTTTAAGGTATTTTCAATTTGATAAAGTTGTTAGAGAAATCACTGGTTATAGAGGACCGATGGTCAAGGGGAGTGGCTTCAAGCAGTAGGGGATTGTGACCCCAAGACTCTAGGTGTGATTGAGGTACAACCTTTGTCTTCTCTTCTATAGTTATAGTTTTGGTATGCGATATTCAGCCACTTTACATGGACATAGCCACTATCTAATTCCAATAAACACTAGTAGATACTTTTAGATCGTATCATGTGTTCGAAGGCTCCGGTAGAGAGGATTAGTGATCACACACTTTCACTGAGCGTGTGACTTGACTCTAGGGGAGAGAGAGAGAGACTTTCTTGGAATCTTTCCATAGCTGACAATGATACCCTTTGATATTTTCATTGATACGAACTATCAGTTTACTATACTTTCCAAGATTATTATTAGTAATGAGGGTTATAGTGTACCTAATTCAGTGGTATGTAATTTTACTTCTCGGGTAAGAAGGAATCTTAGGTAATGTAAGATGAACTCATGTGTATGAGGATACAACTGATTCCTTATCAGTTAGCTAGTATGTTCCTTGGATCAATGTATTTTATGAGATTTTAGTTTCCTATGATGGTATAGGGGTATTTTTTATTTCTTTATAAGGATGTTTAAGGTTTACATCCCATCAAGAGTTTTTTTCCTACAATGACATGCACCTTGGGAAAACACTAATACCTTTTGTAATTTGTCGAATAACCCCTACTAAGCTCTAGGATATGAGGGTGTAGTTTGAGGACCTTCAAGAGAATGGATTTGGAAGACCTAGTGTGTCCTCCTAGGTAGCCCTGATTTTTTCCTTGAAAAAGTTATGTGGGAGATTGAGGCTTTTTGTTGATTATCATTACCTAAATTAGGTAATGATAAAGAAGAAGTAGCCATGACCAATTATGGATGAAATATTCAATCAGTTGAGAGGTGTGATATGGTTCTCGAATAATGATATCAAGTTAGGATATAACCAGTTGAGGGTTCTTGAGGATTATACTCCAAAGATGGAATTATGATGTCTTTATAAACTCTATGAGTTCCTGGGGATTCTTTTCAATGTGATGAATTCCCCCACTATGTTTATAGATCTTATGAATTAGATCTTCTATACATACTTGTACTCGTATCTGATTATCTTCATTGATGGCATACTCATTTAATTTTCATCATAAGAGGAGTATAGAGAGTATCCCAGGATATTCTGAGACTTACCTTGAGAGAACTAGCTTTATATTAAGATCTCAAAGTATCATTTTTGGATCTGAAATGTTCACTTTATGGGGCTTGAAATTTATGAACATAGTTTATATTTATACTCAGAAAATATTGATGTATTGACTGCTTGAGATCCATCCAAGAGATTTTTAGAGGTGAAAAGTTTTATTGGATTGTAGGGTACTATAGGAGGTTCATGGTAGACTTACCTAAGATTGAATACCCTTTGACAACCATGATGCATAAAGGGTATTCATTTACCTAGACATAGTAGTGTTAGAGATCCTTTGAGAATTTGAGGCTAAGGATAACCCGTTATCCTCTTTTAAGACTACATGAGGGTGGCATGGAGTACATAGTGTTTTATGATTCCATTGTAGATGGTCTTGGATGCATGTTGATGTTGAATAAAGTAGTAATCACATATGGGTTTAGGAAGTTGAGACCCCATGAGTATTACTACACTACTCATGGCCTAGAGTTAGTAGTGGTAGTCTTCACATAGAATATGTGGAGGAACCATCTTCTAGGAGAGTGCTTTGTTATATATTTAGACCACCAGAGTCTCAGACATATCTTCACTCAAAGAGAAATTTACCTGATACAGAGGTTTTGTTTGGAGTTCTTATAGGACTATGACCTTGAGATAGTTTATAATTATGGGAAGGGTAACGTAGTGGAAGATACCCTTAGCAGGAATTCCCATTTTCTATTGGTGGAGGAGGCATCTAAGTAGTTGTCTTACTTATATCTATACCTAGTGAAGGATAGGGGCGAACCTTTTCTTTAGTCTATGGTGGTGAATCATCCACTTCTTCAGTGTGTGAGAGAGTCTCAGTTTAAAGACATCGACTGTGAGTTTTTTCATGACTAGATATCCTCAGGATATCCATTGGGTGGATTTTACAAAGGAGGGTAGAACATCATAGTTTTTCTATGGATGAATAGTGGTTCAAGTCATGATATGTGAGGAGGTGATGAGAGAGTTTGAAACTACCCCCATGACTATACATCCCAATGTGGAAAATATGTACAAGGACCTTTAGTGGAATTCTTGGTGGACTAGCATGAGGTAGAGTGTAGCCGAGCTCATCTCTATCACGTTTTTGATGGTATAAGATGATAACTAGGTTTTGATAGGGTTGGTTCAACATATTGAGATACCGAAGTGGTAATGGGTTGACATATCCATGGAATTCATGATGAGGATTATATAAGAAGAAATAGGCCATGATTCCATATGGGTGATTGTTGAACGACTAACCAAGTAATTATACTTCATTTTCATCAGGGAGAAGAGATCAGTGGAGAGTCTAGGGCTGTTGTATGTGTGGGAGATCTTCCAATTTCATGGGGTAGCCTCAATAAATCTCTCTAACTACGATTCTCGGTTCACATCATAGTTGTGTAGGGGATTACTAGAGGCCTTCATGACCTAGTTTAGGATGAGTAAAATATTTCACCCCTAGATGGATGGGAAGACCAAGAGGACTACCCAAGTGTTGGTGGATATGCTAAGGTCCAATGTGTTGGACTTCATCCAGAGTTGGTATGATCACTTCCCATTGGTAGAGTTATCTTTTAATACGAGCTATCACTATACTATCATCATAACACATTCTGAGGCCCTATAAATGATACTTTTAGGTCACCATTATACTATTGGAGATCAGTGAGACATCTCTAATTGGGTCAGAGATGGTATAGTTGATGATAGAGAAGGTTGAGGTGATCTGTGAGAATATTAGGACATCCCATATAAGACATAAATCTTACACAAATCAACATCACAGTTCTTCATAGTTTGATTAGGTAGTCCATGTTTTCCTGAGAGTCCCCCTATGATGAGAATTTTGGAGGCTTATCTTGGGAGGCAAGCTATCCCTGATGTTTTTTAATACATTTGGGATCCTACATAGGGTTGTTGAGGTTTCTTACCACGTAGTATTACCCCCATAGTTATACTAGGAGCATGAAATCTTCCATGTATCACAATTGAGGAGATACATGTGTGACCCTATGCATGTTATTGACTGGGGAGCGAAGTGATGATTGAAGATTGAAAAGACAGGATTCTATGAGGATGGAATATTTCTTTGGTTTGTGTGCTTTGGAAGTAAGAGAGCATTCAAGAGATCTCCTAGGAGTGAGAGAGTTAGATTCCACTTAGTACCCCCACATTTTTATTAGATTGTGATTTTAGAGCAAAAGGCCTTGAATGAGGGGAGAATGCAATGACTCTTTTATTATTGGATTTGTACTTAAAATATTTATTTTTATATATATGGATTTATCATCAGAGTCGACATAATGTTTGGTTGTCTAGGGATCCTAGAATTAATGTATTTAAAATATTAATATATTTTAATGAATTCACAGGTATCATTTAAATATTTTTGGTTTTTTCATTATTCATGACTAGATATGGGAACTCTGAGATCATGGTTGAATCTGGAACATGGGGTTTACCCTAGGCATGACCTATTGTTGGTCAGAACCAGAAATTTGGTTGAGGCAACCATTTCTAAGTGCATTTAATTAAAATAAATAAATAAATTATTTATTTTATTTTATTTTAAATTAACATGACCTAAATTACACTTTAATTATATTTTTATAGAAAATACCAAAGGTTAGTTGTATAACCCTGAGATATAATGAGAATAGGTTTGAATATTCTTCATTGGAAGATCAGAATCAAGGTACGATGAATGATCGAATTGAGGTTGATCGAGAGGCTACAACCATAGTAGGTATTATACATCACTCACAAATTAATTCTTCACCAATGATAGGTCTTTTTTAGGAAGGAATCATAATTCATGCTTTCCACCCCTTTGATTAAAATATTGTGTATGTATTATTGTCTGTTTTTATTGATTAGTTATTTCACACCCTTCAAATTATCTTGTCAATATAAATTAAATTATTAAATAGATTTATATTTGTTTTTCCTTGATAAAACCCATGGTTTTCATGATGATGTGATCATTGGATGTGAGGTTTTGTCCAATGATGGTTATACTTTTGTTCATGTTCATTTCTCCCCACCATTCTTTTCATTTTTCTTTATTGGACTATTGGGTTGTGGTTCAACATTTTCGGGAAGGTTCAAACATGATCGAACCCATAGATTCATAGTAGATTGAAAAATGATAATTAGGATGGTGATTTATGGATGGATCAAGATGATTTTGTGGAAATTATTTGTGGATCTTGGATTTTAAGAGGCTACGAAAGAGTAGTGGTGTGACGAGTGAAGTCGTGCAAAGTCTGAGTGGCAAGAATCCAACCACCATCATCTGATCATGCACAGATGACCCTAGATCTAATAGCCCTGATGTGATTCATGGCCGAAATTGCGGTGGAATAAGTGTGATGGTGATGTGCGATGCTTCCTAAGGATTTTATGGAATACCTGAATACATGATGTGTAGTCCAGTAGAACACCATGTAGTCCCCCAACTAAAATTACAATGGTTTCATTAAAGAGAAGAACCACATTCTATGTATGACACATACATTCCATCTGTCCCTATGATTGAAGATCGATGTGTAATCAGGGAGTACACAATAATGATCATCTCCATACACATGATCATTTCTTGTAGTACACAATCATGGCCTAGTACTCAAACACAACCAGATACATGAGAACAAACAGAGGAATATGGATTTGAGATGAGGTGCATGAGCACATTTCGTATAGACACAACCAAGCCCCTAGCGGTGAGGACACACCATGTTAGTTATTTATATTATTTGTATACCCACATGTCTATCTAGGCCATGTGGATTTGGGGACATTACTAGGTGAACAGGTATGGTCACAAACTGTGTGACCCCTGATACACACTGTATACTTTTCTAAAAAGTTTCCACCTTCCTTATCTCATAATTATAGACTCATACTTTACCTCAAAGGAATCCTATCCTATGTTTTTCCATGTAGAACAAGATGGTGGCTTTCATTGTGGAATATGAGATATGATGTGATGTCTTCCAAGAGTGATGCTTCTTCAGGTGATGCTTGATCGATAGCGGTGATTGGGAAAGATTATCTGAGAGTTTCTAGGGTTTGAAACCCCCTATTTCACCATAGTGTGGGTACCCGATAATTTTTTTTCTATTTTCTGAGTGTTACCCCTAAAACATTAGGTTGAGGGTCTTCCATTCACTTAGTCCACCCCACTCCCACCCCCTGAGGGACTAGGGTGCAGGTCCTCTACCTATCGAGTGGAACCCCCGAATTCACTAGGGTTGGTTCCAACATTCCCTAAGTTGAACCCCTTGACAAATCAGGTTGTGAGTCCTCTACCAATAGATTGGACCCCCATAACACACTAAGGTACAAGTCCTCCATTGAATGAGTGGAACCCCCTATCACACTAGGGTATATGTCCTTTATGTATCAATCAATCAATCAATCAATCTATCTATCTATATATCTGTCTATCTATCCACTTATTGGTACCCCACTATCATGCTTAGATGTGGGTCCTCTTTTCACTGAGTGGTACCCCCTATAGGACTAGTTTTCAGGTCCTCTACTTACTAAGTATCACCCCCTTGGAACACTAGAGAGGATGACCTATATCTATCAAGTGGCACCCCTTATCATAATAAGGTGTGGGTCCTCTATTGGATATTGTTCCCCCATTGGGTTGTGGAGTAGTGAAAAAGTGTGGTTCCTCCATATGGATTTCTTAGAAAAACACATGAGATGATGGACATTAGTGATAGACATTTGATGATACAAGTACACTCATCATCCTTGGATATGATGTGGAGATAGAGATCATGTTTCTCCCTAATCTAGGGTTTTTTGAGCATATATCTATTATTGGTTTTGTTTCTCTATTTTTATGGGTTGATCTAACCTTTGTTGTATCTTTTCACCACTCCGTTTTTAGATTTCAGGGTGTCCTACTTGGTATTCATATACTTGCCCCTTCATGGGATTTTCACACATGTGTCATGTCTTATATAGATTATAGACAGTTTGGTTGTGATATTTGTGGAATATAGTGATACCTGGGTGCATTGAACATGTATGGTGGTTGAACTTTGAGACCAGAATTTAGGATCTCTCAGTTTTCCTTTTTTCCATTTATTGTTAAGTTGGGACTTATTTCTGGTTGGGTGTATGTTTTTTCCCTTTACACTTTAGATTAATTTATCATACTTTAATGTATTCCCTATATTTTATTACATGCATGGTTTTAATCTAGATATTACAATATTTCTTTTATTCCTATGTACTTTTTCATGGAGATGGTTGGGTGCATACATACATGAAAATTATTCAAAGGCTTTCCATTTCATTTATTCCTTATTGGAACTTGTCACTAGCCCCATAGCCTATTAGATGTGGTCCTGGGGTTGTAATAGCTCAGCTTTCCATTGGACGGGCTAACCCTGATGGTCTGGGTCATTACAAAATCAACCAGCTGGGTTTTTTAACTCTTTAAATTTAGTTGGTTCCATATGGTAAGAATGATTAAAGATGGGGTGGATACCTGATACCAAGTCAATAGAGTACTCTAGTTACCTGATTGGTGAAAATTCATAAAATTCAAAAAGAAAAATGTTGGGAAAATCGACAATTATTAGAGGGAGATCACCACTTAAAGATTCCTGGTTCAAGTCAAAAGAAAAAACATGTATTACCCTACACAACTCCAGAAAAGGAGTTTTGACTCTACTCAACCTTAGGTCCCATTCTTCTTGAAAAACATGGAACACCCCATCAGGAATAGAAAAGGATACCCTCCAATGATAACATTTAATCCAATTATTATAGCCTATTAACAAATCCATCCTAAAAATTACATCAAGAGGTTTGATGTTAATAATCATAATATTCAAATTGATCTCAATCTCTGATATAGATAAAACACATGAGGGGCATCAGAGGCCTTTCTCTATATTCATTTGGAGGGGTGTAGTAATATCCATCATACAAGACAAAATATCGATAGGAAGATTAAACATGTTTAAAATAAGAGTCTATATAAATGAGTGAGATGCAACAATATCAAATAAAGTAGTAACTAAAGATAAATCTATAGTGATGGTATCTCTCATTGTCAATGGACCAACATCATGTTTCTCTGGATAATCTTCCACTACATGAATAAGTTGCATGAATAAGCTTCATTCTGGATGCTCGTAGATAAAAACCCTTAGTTCTTATACAATCTAATTTCACCGTACTACTTTTTGGCACTGATGATCCCTCTGAATTGTATAGATCAAAAAAGACATGAAAAAACTTTTGTAGGTGACCCGAGAATCTACATGAACTATATATGATGGGTGCCTCATTGTAAACCCATTTCAAATTCCCAAACTTTACACACTGAAACCAAGTCATAGAGCCTCTTCTAGGCACCATAGGAGGTCTGGATGTCACTTTATATGAAAATCCACCACAAGACTCATCACACTTTCACATTTCTTTAAAGGAATTAACAAAACTATCATTGGGTGTTAACCCTAACTTACCAACCAGGACAAGCTTAGTCATCAACACTCTATCTGGTATGTTAGCATAAGAAGTGAGCTTCAACATAAAGACCTAGTATTGAATATTTGATCAAAGACCCATTACAAATATTATACCCTTTATTTTCTCAATTGTCATTACCATAGGAGAAATCATAAAATGTTCAGAAAAGAGGTTCACATATTGAGTTATAGTCCTATCACCCTATGGGAGGATGATAAAATCAATGGATTTATCTATGAACATAGATTATGGATCAAACTAATCAGTGAAAAAACTCTAAATTATTTCTACTCCAATAAAATATAATCAATTTCCACTACTATTGAATCCCACCATCTCTTTCTAAGACCCTCAAACTTAAAGGTAAAACACTTCACTTTAATCAAATTAGGCATTTCCAAGAAGTCAAAAATAATATCTATCTTTTTTACCAAACCATATACTCTTGAGGATCATTAGAGGCCTGGAGATTTGGTGAATTTTGGTGAAGAAAATCATGAGCATGATTCTAAGATTCATCCCTTCAAGGTTCCACTACTGGAGCCTGAATGAGAATAGTTGTAGGTACCTATCCCAGAGCTTGGATAGCATGCATCACTATCTCAATAAGATTCTAGTCCACTAGAAGATTCTCCTACCATGGTTATCTAGATGTTTACTCTTATGGCCTATTTAAATATCTTCTCATAGGAATTATGCAACACAATATCAATAGACAATAATGAAACATAAGTAAGTATACAAAGATCAAAAAATAAAAAAAAATGATTTAGAAGAATCAATTACTTCAATAGGATTCATGATTTTCATTTTAACAAACTCAAATAAAATATAAGAAAAATACTACAATTAGACTAAATTATTCCTTAAAGAAAATTTTTCTAAACACCCATGGTGAGTTAAGGCTCTTTATGAAGAGATATAGCCAGGAACTCTCTTGGAACTACAACATAAGTCTTGAAAATCATACCTCCTCTCTACCAGGACATCTAGAAACTACATAATAACATCAAGGAAAGATACACAACCTCTCATTTGATACCACTTTATCAAAAAATATCCTAGATACCCTGGTGCAATGATACTCGATCCAGTACTAACATGATCCAAAGGGCATTCCTGATCCCCATGGGTTGACGACTAGCACCTATAATCAAACAAGAATAAAAAAGAAATTATTTTTCCAAAAAATGGAAGATAAAGGATACAAGTCAGTATGCCAACACTCCTCAAGAAAAACATATTAGAATAAAAAAACAAAACAATTCCCAAATATTAGATCATCAAAAGACACAACATCTAACTAAGAAAGGACCAGAAAACCCATGTAATAGGTGAATCACATTTCCACCAGTCTCCTCCATCAATCTAGGTCCCATGAATCAAGTACACCTACCCCCTTTAGAAGATGATTTCACTTTTTCTTGAATATAGAATAATATAATATAACAATTCCTGAAGTAAAAGCTAGGGTGTGATGAAAAGATCATATTAAGATACCTATAAAGATTCTATAAGAAATTACATATTAGTAAACTATTACAGCTTTCAATTAGAAAAAAACATGACATGGAAAGGAATTTACATATTAAAAAAAACATTCTTTCAACTCAAAATATGGAAGATATGTCAATAAATATTAAATACTAATTTAATATAAAACATTTATATAAAATAGTTGGCATGTAATGAACCATATATATTAAACTAAACAAGTCTCCTGAGATAGACCACCAAATAGAGTGGTGAAACCAAGGAAACAAAAAACTAGTCTCATGTGTAAAGAAGTTATAAAACTAGAGTATAATGTGAAATAAAGATAAACATCTATAAGACCAAAAAAGTCAAGACAAACAGGAAAAACTAGAAAGATAAAATATAGTAGAAAAAAATGTCCTTATGTGACCATCCATCACCACTGAACCATATTGCTAAGAAAATGAATACCATTAATAAAAACCAACATAATACACAAATCCCTTACATTTACCTATGAACTTCAAGAAAACATTTACAACATCCAAATGAAAAAAGTAGAATATGAGAACAAATACCAGAAGGATACCACCAAATAATCTATACAAGTTCAAATATCAAGATCACATAAGCTCTAACTTTAATAAAATCTATTTTATTAAGCATTTGTATAAAAATAAATCCATTTTTTAAAAAAATATTTTTGTTTTAAAAGAAACATTGTATATTCATCAAATCCCAGAATATGTCATGAATAAAAGAAAGTTGGTAAGCATAGAAAAACCAACCATGGATACACCCTAAGATAAGCATGTGAGTGAATAACCATAAAAAATACCATCATGTGATAAACCAATAATAAATGAAAAATAACACCATTTCGGCTCTAACATATGGTTATACATGCTAAACATGAAAGAAAATACCCAATATATTTCTATAGTGGATAGAACCAATATAACATATAGTAGTATCGCACACACTAAAGTGATATAAATCCTCTTGTGGAATTACACACACATAGAGTGACAAGTCTATTTCCTGACACACCCAAGGTTACCCAACATGCTATGTTTGTCAAAATCCACTTTTAAAACCATGATCACATTTAATAAAATATTTTTATATAAAATAAAATCCACTTCCTGGATAAAAAACAAGTTTTGAAATAAAAACCATTATTTAAGGATTTCATCAGACACTTGGTGTTCAAAAATCCATTTTTATTGAAAAACCTATATAAAAACATTCATCATTTCCAAAAAAATCCATTCCAATGTCAAATCATGAATTTTAATTGAATAAACCCTAGGTAATTAATAAGATCATAAATAAATTAAATAATTTACCCCTTTTATAGAGATACATACCTCAAGAATGGAGGAAACCTAGTTTACTTTAACAATGAAGATGGGTAACTAGAAGAATAGCCTCTAAAAGACAAGGCTTGAGGAGAAATAGGGAGAAGTGACACAACCAACATGGGGATAAAAAACTGAATGGAGAAATATGGAAGGAGGTAGATCACCCAAAATCTTCCCCAATCACCCTAATATTTGATAGGGAAGACTACAAATCAAATGGAAAATAGTTCTAGTTTGCATCATAATAAAAACCACTAGACCTAAAGCATTCATGTTGTGGATACCATGATTTTACAAATATACCAAAAAAGGCACCACCTCATGTTGATTTAATCCAGATCGTCCTATTCACAACTTGAAAATATTTCAAGGAATGTAGTTTTTAAAAATCTAAAAATGACTCATGGTATTTAACTATAAAAATATCCACCATATGTAACTAGTTCATGATGTGAATATATCTAATAATATCTCCATTATATATATTTTGGAGAAAAATCATGAACCATCTTCAAAGATTTCCAAAATTAAGGAGAACTCCCTAAAAACCATTGACACTTTTATACCTAGAATTAATAAATATAGAAAAACCTACATCCCTAGAATTTAGGTCATTTTCCATGAAAAAATATCTCCATCCCCGTAGGGCCTGAAACGCACCCAAACAAAAAGTGAATAAAGACTAGAGTAAAGATGTTCCTAAAGAAAGACAATGGAATGTTTCAATATTCCTACTATAAATAATTTATGTCCCTAGAAAGTATTAAATATATTCGACTCAAAAAAAGTAAGGATACCAATTCCTCATAAAAAATTCCATCTCCCATGTCTCATAGATATCCTGTCCACACTGCCGTAATAAATGGACCAAGGGAATTGTTTTACTACACAATACCTTATCTCAGTTATCCATAATTTGAACTCGTTTCTCAACCAAAGTGGTGTTAGGATAAAGATAAAAATCCTCCCATTTAATCACATGGAAAGGATTCAGTTGATACATCCTCTACTTGGAAACATGAAACACATCATGGATTTAAGTTAAACGAGACAGTAAGTAAAATCGATATTCAACATTTCCAAGATGCTCCTCAATATCAAAGGGGACAAAAAAACTAAATGCCAGCTTAAACATTCTACCCAACCAATGATGTCCCAAGTGAGGTGAAACTATGAGAACAACTTGATCACTAACCTGAAACTCCAGTGTATGACAATTATGATCCATATATAATTTTTGATGACTCTATGCGATGATCAACCTCTTCAAGATCAGCTATACCTTTTTTGTCATATCTTAAACAAGGCTCGACACAACCAAGGACCACTCTCTCAACTATTCCAAACATAAGGGAGATCTACATGTCCTCCCATATAAACCATCAAATGGTTCCATCATAATTGAGGCCTGATAAGTATTATTATAGGAAAACTCGACTAGAGATGAATGATTTCTAAATAACACAAGCCTAGAGTATATCCTTAAGAACTTGGATATATCTCTATATCTTTCCATCCATCTATGGATGATATTCCATGCTCAATTTAAACTTGGAACCCATCACCTCTTTCAAACCTTTCCAAAACCTATATTTAAACCTAGTTTATATATATAAAAAAATCATAGACCAAACCCCATAATGTATCATAACCTCTCAGACATATAAGTCCCTAAGATTCTCCACTTTCATGATACGGAGGAAAATAATTGATTTCATAAGTCAATAAATGATCACCAAAATTTTATCCTTCTCAGAATTAGTACATGGTAAACCAATCATGAAGTCCATGGAAATATCATCCCACTTCCATATCAAAATGGGTAAGGGCTATAATAAACTACCAGGTCTCTGGTTCCCTGGCTTAATTTTAAGAAACGTGATACATTGTAACAAACAAAAATGTAATTGAGCATCTCATCCCTAGACATCAATACCGACGTCACAAATCATGATACATCTTGGTAGTATCAGGGTGCATGGACCAATAAGAATGGTGTCATTTTTTCATCAAATCTTGGCTCATAGAAAAAGGAACAACCAACTTGATTCAAAAATATAAAGCAACATCTAGAGAATAAGACCACTCTCTAGAGGTCTCCCCACCATTTAGGATTTTATTAAATCATAGTTACTCGGTGTCAGATTCCTTCTCATGTTAAACTCGCTCATTAAATGATGAGTTATCCTTTATCAAATCTAAGTACACCATTCTACTAGATCCATCCACTCACAATCTCATATCAACAAAAAATAAATTAGAGGCTACCCTTCCACTATTTATTCACTGTTTGAGTCGGTAATTTACTTCTCAATGCATCAATGAACAAATTCACTTTTCTATAAGTATAATAAATATAAAAATGCAAAGTACAAAGATACTCAACCCAGTGTATCTGTTGAAAGTTCAAACACAACTGGATGAAAATATACTTCAGGATCTTATGATCATAATATACCATAAAGTTCTCCCTAAAGAGGCAGTGACACCATGTTTTGAGTGCATACTTAATAGCTACAAACTCAACATTTCTGGTTAGGTATTTTTTATCATGAGGAAATAACTGGAAAGAGACATAGGCCACCACCTATTTCCCCTCCATTAAGAAACAACCCAAACCCATTCTAGAAGCACTGGAGAAAACATCATAACTTAAACTTGATTTTGGAATAATCAAAATAGGATATGATGTTGATATCTTATTTAGTTCCTCAAAATATCTCTAACATTTTTCATTCCACTCAAAATTTACACCCTTACAGGTTAAATATTCTATCAAAGGTAAAATATTGGAGAAGTCCTGAATAAATCATTTGTAATAACCATCCATCCCTAAGAAACTCTAGATCTAAAACACATTTCTAGGATGATCATTGTTTCGCGCGGAATCCGGGGATGACCTCCTGGACGGGAGATTCAAACGTTCCGATCGGTTTCTAACGGGTTTGTTCGTAGAACCGGAAACATCCAATGATTCCACATCCGTTTGGACCTACTTTCCAAAGGCAGGCGCTCATTAGCTTGTGGGCTAATGAGGCTTAGGAATTTGCATTGGTCGAGAGGATGGGAGGTCGGACTCATCACACCTTTTTGAGGGGAATTATTGTCTACTCCGGGACTCTCTTTATAGATTTAAGTTAAGTTCGTGAATCCTTATTACATTACCAAGTATAAAATGAGCTTTCCTTTAGTTTTAACAATCAATGATTAAATATGCAAGAAATTTAGAGAATCTTTTATATGTATTCGAGGTTCTTCATCAATATAGAATCATCTATATTTGTTTAGAGATTCTTGGTCAATGGTATCCTTCAAAACATTTATCAAAAAGTCTCTTGGTCATTTTGATGACCAGGCTGGTTTTAAAGCCACTCAGTGGGGCACTTGAAGTTTATCGTCATTCAGAAGGACAGAGATTATTTCAATGTTGGGATCGAACCCATGAATGGGCTACCTACGTATCCTTTGTTTTGAAAAAGGAATCAGAACCCACGTAGTTCGAGGAATGGGATATGATGTTTTATGATTGATGGATCAAAGATGAATGTCATAATTACTTTTACACTCTAAGCTCACGTGAGTCATGCTCGGTGTGAGAAACAAGAGGTATTGGTAAAATTCAGACAATTGTGCCATAAAAGATGCAATCATAAGAATTTGTTTTGGGGCTTATGTATAGATGACTGCCCAGATAGATGAAAGTTTAGGATTTACTTTTAGGGAGAAAATCCAAGAACAGGGTCCACAAAGTTATATGTGCTTCATGGAGATTTGAATACTCTAATCTTGGGGCTTATTCCTAAGGAGGATGCCCGAGTTAGGAGGGGACTTATGATTGGGTTTTATTCCTGAAAAGGAAACCCAAATCAAAGGTAATTTATGACTGGTTAAGAGAAATTTTAAGAGACTTGGGGCTTACTCTTAAGAAGGATGCCCAAGATTTATGACTAGGACTTATTCCTGAGAAGGAAGCCTAGGTTTAGGGGACTTGGGGCTTACTCCTGAAAAGGAAGCCCAAGGTTATGACTGAGTCTTATTCCTGAAAAGGAGACCCAGGTTAGGGGACTTGGGGCTTACTCCTGAAAAGGAAGCCCAAGGTTATGACTGAGTCTTATTCCTGAAAAGGAGACCCAGGTTAGGGATTAAGGTTTGGGGCTTACTCCTGAGGAGGATGCCCAAGTTTGGGAACTTTTAAGAATTTGGGGCTTACTCCTGAGGAGGATGCCCAAAGTTGGGGTTGAGGCTTACTCTTAAGAAAGATGCTCAAGATTTAGAGGACTTGATTGGGGCTTACTCCTGAGGAAGATGCCCAAGTTAGGATTCTCTCATCTTTAAAGGATGAGGTTGAATGAATGAACTCTCAATTTTTGGTGACATAAAGATGTTTAAATCACTAGGTTTTGAGAGATATTTCACAGAATTCCTTTCAGACAAGGATGTCAAATCAAGAAATCATGCCATAAATCGCTTTGAAGAGTATCTTGAAGGCTGAATCTTGAATAGGAAAGGTGAAATGGCTTAAGAGGGGTAAAATGGGCAAGATGGGCACCCAAAAAGATAGGGGCGCGCAAGTATTAAAAGTCGCGCAAGTCCTGCGGCGGCGCGCAAGTATTGGTCGCGCAAGTATACTTGCGCGACATGAGGGATACTTGCGCGATTTACAACCAGAGTTGAAATACTTGAGAGATTCTTTATTAAACCCTTTATAATCCTCTTGAGGTTTTTCCAGAGAGGGGACGCGCAAGTTATATTGAAGGAATTAAGTCAGCGCGCAAGTGTTTGATAAGTTTCAACACTTGGCCTTCCTTCTTCCCTTTAGATCTTCCATTCTAGGTAAGAAATTACCTTAGAAGTGTTCTGGAAGCTTTGAGAAGAGACTTGGGCGTCGGGAGCTTCAATCCGAGTTTCTGGAAAAAGATCCTCTTGAATGGGGGGCCCACAGGGTCTATTTATAGGCAAAAGAAGACCCCGGGCGGTTACTGGGCGGTTACCAGGCGGTTACCACATATGTCGCGCAAGTCCCTTGCACGAACATGAGGAGTCGCGCAAGTATTGAGGCGGCGCGCAAGTGTACTTGCGCGACCAAGAGGTAACTTGCGCGACCTATGGGAAATGTTCTCCTTGTGTATCCCTTTGTCGATTTTTGATGTTTCTTCAAAGGATTAATCACTTTGAGCTCAGATATTCCCTTTTCCGATCTTTAGATTCTGTGACGAAAGGAGCGTCAACAAAAGTCCCCCCTCAGAGTTGGATCCGGAGAGAAAATGAGGATTTGACTCTGAGGAAATTGAATTCCTCAAAAGGAAAAGGGAGGCGCACAAGTTTTCAGTACGCACAGGGCGGCGCGCAAGTGTGCGTCGCGCAGGCCTTAATTGCTCTGGGTACGGCGCGCAGGTAGGCTTCCGAGCCTATAAATACACGGCCTCACCCCCGTACAAGTATCCGGATTTCCGGACATCATCCCTTCTCGAGCTCTCGCCGCGCAGGTCACCCTGACCGCGCAAGTTGCTCTGTTTTCTAGGGTTTCCTCGATGTCGCGCCACTGTAAAGGTATTTGTACTTGCGCGGTTTATACTTGCGCGTCAAAAACTAGCGCGGTACACAAGACACTTGCGCGACATCTCCATACTTGCGCGCTTTAATGCCTTATCCATTTTTTCCGAATTCTTTCACAAATTTTATGAAAAATAAACCCATTTAAGAGTTTAATTTGTTCAACTTTTGTGCAGATTCATTGGTTCCCAAGGGAATTGGAACGGCTGATGAACTGGCTAGCAAGCGGATTGATGACATGATGAACATTATTGGCCATGATTATTATGATATCTGCGACAGCACTCTCCCAGATTTGGCTAAGTACTTGAAGAAATATCATCCTATTTTTCCACAGAGCATCCATCTGCTTCTGTGTGGTCATGGTCATCTGCAAGGAGTCAATGTTCCAAATGCAAACAATTATACACCTGAGATGCAGCTGCACTGCTACTTCTCTATTTCGGTTATACTGTGCATTAAGAGTAACAACAATGGTGTGAACTTTCAAATTCTTCCTCCATGTCATTCCCTTGCAGATATGAAAATGGCAAACCCATGGGCTGAAATGTTTTCCACTGCCGGTTGGTGGAGAGAAGACAAACATGGTATTAGAGCAATATCTGAAAAGAGTACTCTCTCCAAATGGCTCTTTACTTCCAATGCTCCATTCTCAAATCCACGTATCCATCTTCCAAGTCTCTTGGACAGAAACAGAGTCACTGTTTGATCAGCAGAAAATTTTCTCAAACCGCACTCAAGAACATCCTTTTACAATTGTTCCAAGAAGAGCTGGTATCACTGCATCTCTTATTGTATCCAGTTGAATGAATGAATTCTAGGTGGTTGCTAATGAAGATCGGGATGCCGTAAATCAAATGAAGTGTTATGTTGAAAGCCTCTTGTAATTCTTGAAAGAAAAGAAGAGACTCCAGTCTGTGGATGTCCTTCTAACTCTTGTGTATCAATGAAAAACACTTTTGTCTTCAATCATTTGTACCTGCATTCTTCCATTACCTGTTTCAAATTTACTTAAGCCAATGGGCTTAGTAATCATAGTTTGATTTTTTACTAGGATTATTACAAATAATCCTACAAACTTTGAACCTTTTAACTGCTCAATATTACCTAAATCATACAAAAAATGTATATTTAGTGAGCTGGAACTTGACTTTTATTCAGAGTTCCTTTGTCTTTTGTGTGGGCAGTTTAAAGTCATGCAAGCCGGACATAAAGGGGCTAATGTTTAAGGTCGAAATAGCTTTGACCGGAAATTAAAAAAAATGGATTCAATTCCTTGACAATTTATCTGAAAACATATTACCATACTCAAGTATGAGGGAAAAAATGTAAACTATGGCTTAAGAATATTTGAATCTGAGGAATGACATGAAAAAGAGCTAAAAGGCATTAGAAGAAGTAGTTTCCAAGAATGAAGTTACTATTATTTAACAAAACCCGTTAGGGGGTTGAAATATGCAGGGCCACCTATGGGCATTGGCTGCATAGTCAAATAAAATAGCATCTTTTGGCTGACAAGTCTGTTATGTGGACTGTTTATGCAAGGCCACCTATGGGCACGTGCTGCATAGTCAGGCAAAAGAACTCCCAGAAATTTTACTTTCCTAGTGCTAAAAGCTAGTGAAAGTTTATGGAGATTCAAATTTTCTAAAGCATAGAGTTTGTTGTATGGAAAGAGGTACTTGAATATGGAGAAGATATTTCCAAACAAGAATATCAAAGAACTGGATGAATATCACTCCTACGAAGGTCTGACCCAAACGTAGGGAAGAAGAATAAACCATAGACTTGAATACTTTTAGATCATGAAAAAGGATATGGGACAAATACGTTAAGGATGGCTATTTTTGCGGATCCCTACATACTGTCGTTTAAGACAAATAAGGACAAAAGAGGCATTCTTCCCAAGAATGAAGTTACTATTATTTAACAAACCCGTTAGGGGGTTGAAAACATGCAGGGCCACCTATGGGCATTGGCTGCATGGTCAAATAAATAGCATCTCTTGGCTGACAAGTCTGTTATGTGGACTGTTTATGCAAGGCCACCTATGGGCACGTGCTGCATAGTCAGGCAAAATAATTCTCAGAAGTTTGACATTTTTGTGACTATAAGTCATGAAAAGGGTTATGAAGATCTGAAAATATTTAAGGTTAGGATTATAATACATAAAGATGGGTATTTTCCAATGTATATAGAGATACATAGGTCAATGAAAACCATAATCATGTTGTGGCTGGGTCCTGAATTGAAACTTGGACTTCACTACGTATCTCATAAGAATGAGAATCAAGCCATACGTAGTTCTTGAAATGCAGTTTAACGTCGTGCATGACGAAAGTATGAGTGATCTTAGTTTAGGGTCATAGAATTCGGACCATAATAATGAATACACAGTGTGTGTTTTCATGAAGACTTTTCAGCCAAGGGACTGAAAGTGAAATTTGGGGTTAGGCCCAAAAGACTTGGGACTGGATTCGAGGGACACTCGAATGTTCCTACGTATCCCATAAGGATGGGAATCAAGTCCACGTAGTTCTAGATCTACCCTTTGTACAAATTTGGTTCGTACATGTGAAGGGTGAAAAGGGGACTTTAGTGCAATGATGGTTTTAACCTAAGATAAAAAGTTTAGGCATTACCATGTATGTACGTAGTCTTTTGAAAAAATGAAAACCATGATTGAAAAAAGAATCAATGTTAATAATGGTTCCTTCTCAAATGAGGAAATCAAAGAATATTGTAGTTTATTGTCGTACCGGACAAAAGTGTTGTATAGTTTAATGTCATATAACAAGGACGAAAGTGAATCAATGTAAAGATATTGATTCCAGGGGTGGTTTCACAAATCATCATCATATGAGATGGTGGTGAACCAATGTGAAGAGATTGTTTTTGGGCTTGAACCTTTGGGAGGTTGCCTACATACCCAGCCTGGAGGGCAAGGATCAAAGTCCGTGTAGTTCAATTAAAGAATGAATTAATGATCAAGTTGTTCTTGTGGACAATGATCTAAAAAATGTTGTTGGGACTTACACATGGTTAGTGGCCCAAAGGGAGTGTTATGGTTGATGTTCGCTCTAAGCTCACGTGAGTCATACTCGGTGTGAGAAACAAGAGGTAATAACAACCTTAACGATGCACAGTTTAATGTCATGTAGGACATATCAAGGACTTTCTGTACAGTTTAGCGTCATGTAGTTAGGACGATGGGGACAATACAGTTTAACGTCATATTGGACGAAAGGGGGATTGTGCAGTTTTAATGTCATGCTGGACTTTTGATGATTATATAGTTTAACGTCTTTCCGGACGTGAGGGACTTTTATACAGTTTAGCGTCATGTAGTTAGGACGTCACAGTTTAACGTCTTGCTGGACATATTTGCAAATAGTTTATGGTCGTATACATGGACCAGGAATGATGCAGTTTAAAGTCATACGGGACCATTGTTGTATAGTTTAACGTCATATAGCAAGGACGAACTGGTGCTGTACAGTTTAAAGTCATGTAGCTAGGACTAAGGTGAACCAATATGAGGATATCAGTTCTGGGGATTTTTTACAGTTTAATGTCATGCTGGACGATGAAAGCGCCACACAGTTTTAATGTCATGTTGCTAGGACAAAATATAGTTTAATGTCATCTCGGACATATACAGTTTAGTGTCATGTAGGACATATTAATAACCAATGTGACATTTTAACGTCATGTTGGACGATAAGGGAACTGACACAGTTTAACGTCATGTTGGACGATGAAAGTGCTACACAGTTTAATGTTATGTTTCTAAGACACAATATAATTAAATGTCATCTCAGACAAAATATAGGAACTTCTATACAGTTTATTGTCATGTAAGACAAAATCAGGGACTATGCAGTTTAAAGTCTTGTAGTTAGGACTATTGGTGCTGCACAGTTTAGTGTCATGTTGCAGGGACATAAGTGCGAATAGTTTAAGGTCATATGCATGGACCATACAGTTTATCGTCATGCTGGACGTATTATAGTTTAATGTCATCTCGGACAGAATACGTGACACAGTCTAATGTCATGTTGGACGAAGTTGTAGTTTAAGGTCATACTGGACCATGGTGTAGTTTAAGGTCATACCGGACCTTGGTGTATGAACCAATTGTAAGTCTTGGTTCTGGGAACAATATTTTGTGTTTATACAAAATACTTCTTCAGAAATCTGGCATTAGTGGGAGTCGTGATGTGTTCTCCATCCATTGAAATCAGAGAATACGCTCCATTGGAGTAGACCTTATGTACTGAATAAGGTCCTTCCCATTTTGGTTCAAGCTTGGGAGGTTTCTTTCCTGGTATCATTGGTGTTCTGAGAACCAATACCAATTCTCCCTGAATGAATGAACGAAGACGAACCTTTTTGTTAAAAGCTCGTGCTCTTCGATTCTGATAGATTTCCAAGTGGTGCAAAGTGCACAATCTTTTCTCATCTAACTGTTCCAATTCATTCAACTGCTTTTGGGATTGCTCATCTGTTGATAACTGATCACAAATGGCTATTCTGAGTGAGGGCAATTGAACTTCAATTGGCAAGACTGCTTCTGTTCCATATACCAATGAATATGGAGTAGACCGCGTTGCATTGCGAGTGGTAGTCCGATAAGCCCATAAAGCATGATAGAGTTTATCAGGCCATGACCTCTTATCTTTATCCACCATCTTTTGCAGTATATTTGAAAGAGTCTTGTTGAAGGCCTCTATCTGGCCATTAGCCGCTGCATGATATCGAGATGAATGGTTGGACTTAATGTTGTATTCTTGATACAATCTCTTTACCTCAGAAGAACAGAAGTTGGTGCCGTTGTCTGTCAATATGGTATGAGGGACACCAAATCTAGTAATGATGTTAGACTTGATGAAGCTAACAATGCATTTAGAACTGACTTCTTTGAGAGGTACTGCCTCTGCCCATTTGGAAAAGAAATCAGTAGCAGTAAGAATGTACTTAAACTGCTTGGCCGTAGCTGAAGGGTAAGGTCCTACCACATCCATTCCCCATGTGGAAAATGGCCATGAGTATTTAGCTGTATGAAGCAACTCTGGAGGTTGATGAATGAAATTGTCATATACTTGGCATGAATGACACTTCTTTGTGAAATTAACACAATCTTGTATCATTGAAGGCCAGAAGTATCCAAGTCTTCGAATTTGATCAGACAATCTATGTCCAGACTGGCGGGCACCACAGACTCCTGCATGCACTTCTTTTATGACAGCCATTGTCTCTTCACCATCAATACATCTGAAGAGAACTCCATCAAAACCACGTTTGTAGAGAATTTTCTCGAGGTGGTTTGGACCATCATAAAGAGTAAAATTGACCACACGTCGCCGAATTTGTTCTCTCTCGGCTCTATCAGGTGGAAGTGTTCCATTTTGAAGGTATTCCCTGATAGGTGACATCCATCCTGTAGTATGACCATATGGTTCAGGAATGGGACTAATTTCATTAATTTCCTCTGTTCTGACTTGAACATAAGGTGAAATTTCACGACGGTGGGCAATACCAATGGTTGTCTCGTCCCGATTTGGATCTGCTAAAGCTGTGGCTATATTAGCCAGTGCATCAGCTTGAGCATTTTGTGATCTTGGGACATAAGAAAATGTCGGTTCTGAAGGGAATTCCGACATTAAATCTCTGACGTAATCATACAAAGGGATTAATTCTTCTTTTCTGATGGCATAATCCCCATTGACTTGTTTGATTACCAGGTCTGAATCACCTTTTACCTTTAAGTGATTCACTTGTGCTTGAAGAGCTAACTCCAAGCCTGCAATGAGAGCTTGGTATTCAGCTTCATTATTGGTACCACCTTCCCACAACAAAAAGGAATAAGGTAACACTGCCTTATCTGGAGAAATGAGCACAATTCCTAAACCAACTTTGTTGAATTTAGGATTTTCCATTTTCTTCCCTGTTGGACTTCTAGAAGCACCATCAAAATACATTTCCCATGTTTGAGGATTCTCTTGAATAGAAAAAACTTCCTCATCAGGGAGTTCGATATCTGAATACGTGTCTTCCACTGAAGGGTGTTCAGCCAGGAAATCAGCCAGAGCTTGGCCCTTAATTGCCTTTTGAGACACATACTGGATGTCGAACTGCTGTAAAATAACCGCCCACCTTGCCAGACGTCCTGTAAGCATTGGACGACTAAGGATGAATTTGAGTGGATTATTACGAGATACCAATTGGACCTCGTGATGTTGCAGGTAGTGTCTCAGTTTCTGAACTGCAAAGATTAATGCTAGGCAGCATTTTTCAATACTCGAATACCGGGTTTCTGCTTCAAGCATAGTTCTACTGAGATAGTAGAGACTATTTTCATTCCCAGCATCATTATTTTGAGCGAGAAAGGCATCCAATGATCACTCTAAAGCTGTCACATAGAGGATAAGAGGTCTACCCTCAACAGGTGGCATGAGTACTGGTGGACTTAAGAGGTATTTCTTGAGAACATCAAATGCTTCTTGACATTCTTTAGTCCACTGGTAAGTGACTCCTTTCTTCAATAATTTGGTAAAAGGTAAACTTTTGCCTGCCAAATTGGCGATGAAACGCCGAATATAGGCTAAGTGTCCTTGAAGTCCTCTTAATTCTTTCAAATTCTGAGGAGGTGACATACCAAGGATTGATTTGGTCTTCTCAGGATCGACTTCAATACCACGATGGCGTACAACAAAGCCGAGGAATTTTCCTGAGGTTACCCCAAAAGCACATTTTAAGGGGTTCATCTTCAAATTATGTTGTCGAAGCTTGTGGAATATGATTTCCAAATCAGCCAAGTGATCAAAACGTTGTTTGGATTTAACCACCAAATCATCTACATAGCATTCAACAAATTTCCCTAGAAAAGGTTTGAAGATACGATGCATGGCGCGTTGATATGTTGCACCTGCATTCTTTAAACCAAAGGGCATCACCCGGTAACAAAACACACCTTGAGGAGCTCTGAAGGCTGTATATTCCTCATCTTCTGGGGCCATTCGGATCTGATTATATCCAGAATATCCATCCATAAAAGAATGTACTTCATAGCCATCCGTCGCATCAATTAAGAGTTCTGTAATCGGAACTGGAAAATCATCTTTGGGACAATACCGATTAAGATCTTTGAAATCGATGCAAACCCTAATTTGTCCGTTCTTTTTCTTTACTGGGACAATATTAGCCAACCACTTGGGATATTGAACTTCTCTGACGAAGTTAGCTTTGATAAGCTTATCCACTTCAGTCTCGATTTTGGAAGCATAGGTTGGGTGTGTTCTTCTCGCGGCTTGCTTGAATCCTCGATGTTCTTTTGGCAAACCCAAATGATGGGTGGCAACATCAGGATCAAGGCCAGGCATCTCTGTATAATTCCAAGCAAATATATCTTTATTTTGCTTTAGAAAAGAAATATACATCTCTTGTTCTTCAATGGTCATGGCCGCACTAATTAAAGTGGGGCGTGGATCTTTCTCTGTACCCAGATTTACTTCTCTGAGTTCATCCACAGTGGTAGAGATACCCTCTTCAAATGCTGGAGGAGCATCTCTAAGATCTTCCTCTTCCTCTTCATCATGTGTTATATCTTCCGTTTCTACTTGCAAAGTAGATGAAAAAACGAAATTCTCATGATCATAAGAGATGTCAAAATTTTCACATTTTGAAGAAGAAGCTTCCATTTCCGACCCTATTGATGAAAAAGGGTCTTCTTTGGGAAATAAAGAGGAGATGATGGATTGAGAATCGACATCAACATTCACCTCTGGTGTTGCTATAACTTCTTCTGGCCTGATTAGCGAAGTATAGACTTGTTGGATTTCAGCAGACAAAATGAAAACGTCACCACTTATGCTTTCATCACTGCTTGGTAAGTTACCAATTTCTCCCATGTTGTCTGGCTCGATTGCCGTAATTGACATTATGGATCTTTCCATAAGAGTATTTTGATTTGGGCCTATTTTGTCAATTTGACTGATAGGTAACACATAATCTGTACTCACATGTGAAAATGGATTTATTGGAATTTTTTCCAAACCATATGGAGCATTAACTTTGGTAATTTCCTTCATTGTAGATTTTTCTCTTCCCTTCATGTGATAAAATTCCGCCTCAATGTATTGAGACTCACATGTTTTGAACGGGGCCTTATCACCATACAATGTTCCAACTTGACCATCGAAACAGTATTTGAGACATTGATGGTATGATGACGGAATAGCTGCATGCTGATGTAACCAGGGTCTTCCAAGCAAGATATTGAAAGCTGAGTCTTGATCAACAATCATGAAATCTGAATTGGAAACAAGATCTCCAAACTGAGTTCTGAGCGTAACTTCTCCCAGTGGTTCTTGTTCATTTTTATCATATCCTTGCAACATCATGGTAGAAGGAGATAAATCAGATTCCGTGAGGCCCAATCGACGAAGTGTGCGAATGGGCATGAGGTTGACTCCTGAACCATTGTCAATAAAAGCTCTTCGAACATCTATACCATTGACTTTGCCAGATAGGTACAAAGGTTTTATGTGCCCATGTACAACATCATCTTCATCTTTATCAGTAAAAGATATCACTGCATGGCATTCTGTAGGATTATTCTCTATGTGATAAATTTCAGCTGCAGCAATTTCAGCTTCAAACTCCTGAGGACTTGACAAAGCTTCGATGAGTGCTTCCCGAAGATCTTTTGATAGATTCAAAGCATCCAAAATTGATAATTTGGCTGGTACTTGGGCCAAGTGTTTCAATATATCATACTTTTGATCTAGAGGCCTGCGTTTCCCAATAGGAATATGCGGTTTAGCAGGTACCTTGGAAGCAGATGCTTTGGAAGCTGATGCCTCTTGTATTGAAGTTGGCAACATCTTTGGTTTTGGAAAATTAGATTGATTAGATCCATTTACTTGCTGAGATAAAGAAGATGGAAAATTTAATCGGTCTTCCAAAATAACTGTGCCGAAGCTGAGTTGGCCATTGGCAGAAGAACTTGCTTGTTCATTTTGAGCTCGCTGAAGGGCTCTACCACGAGTTTCTGCTGCATATACAGTGCTAGCAGGGGTAGAATTAGAGTAGTGGCTTCGGAAAGATCCACGTCTTCCCCTATATCCTGAACCTCTAGAACTTCCTCGGGTTCCTTTATTTGATACAGGGAATTCAGGCTCATCAAGACTGGAATATGAATCTGTTAATTGAATCATATTAACCGAACCAAAGATCAATTCTTCGTCTGATAAAGACTCTGCCAAGTTAGCCTGTTTAGGCTGTGCCGTTTGGTGGGACGGTGCCCGTGACTTTGAAGTAGATGGCATGAAATCTGCCAGAGTCAAAGACAATTTAGGCTTTGATACATACTCATCTTCTCCTGATTCCTCTTTCTTCTTTGAATTGCGCTGCTCTTTTGAGGATTTGTCCTTTGATGGAGGCTTTACTGCAGCTTTTGTAGGAGACACAATTGGCTTCTTCAATTGTGTTCGCAAAATGGAATGGGTCCGATTGATTGTCTTTCTGACCATCCAATCATCATATTTTTTCGCAGTTTTGCTTTTGACTTCCTGCCACTCGCCTCCTTCCTCTGGATCTGTAGCGGTAATACACGCTACATGAGCTGAAGAACCCTTCAATTTGACTTGTCCCAAGTCAACCATCTTTTGTAGGAGGTCTTTAAAGACAAAACACTCCTGGATGGGATGTCCCAACATTTGATGAAAGGGACAATAATTGGGACGGTCTTCATCTCCTTCCTTGTTTGGTCTCTTCGGCACTGGTAATTGAACCAAATTATTTTCCAGAGCTGAAATGAAGTAACCAGGAACTTGCTCACTTCGGAAAGAGTATGTTTTACTCTTCATATCCTCAAATTGTTTTCATCGTTGATCTTTTTGATCATTTGGACGAAACAGCCTTTGTTGTTGGCGTTCAGGAGGTGGAGCCCTTCGAGAAGATGAAGGTTTTGAAGTAGAAATAGGTACAGGTGCCTGTTTAAGCATAAATGTAGCAGTTTCTGCTTTACCCATTCTTCTTCCTGGAGATGATGGAATTACACGAGATTTAACCTTAGCCTGCATAAGGGAATCTTCAATCTGTTGAGCGATTGAAGTAAGGTCTCGAAACCCTCCTGTGTATTTCACAGGGATCAATGGCGTGCGTAATTCGTCACGCAAATTTGCCACACAGATTGGCAACAATTCCTCCTGAGGGAGTGATAAACTCAAGGAATACGTTAATCCCTTCCAACGAGCAATGAAATCAGAGACTCTTTCATTCTCCCTTTGCTTGCAGTTTGTAAGATCGAAAACTGTCGTTTTTGGCAAAGTTGAGCTGAACTGAAGAAGGAATTTTTGACGAAGATCCTCCCATCCGATGACTGACCGGGATTTCAAGCTTGTATACCAGACAAAAGCTGGTCCTTGCAAGGTTCGCACGAAGCATCTGAGTTTCACTGCTTCTTGTTGCTCTGGAGTTCCCATCATAGGATCACAACAAGACACGTAATGCGTCAAATGTTGTTCAGGGTCACCTGATCCATTGGAAGTAGGGAAAATAGGGTTTCCAAAACTGGATGGAGGAGAAATTGAATCTACCCATTCAGGGTAAACTTTCTTTTCAGGTTGAACTTGCGCCCGTTTCCCTTCCATAGTTTCTAACCGAGCTGTTAATGACTCAATAGTAGTTATTAACTCTTGAGAAACGTCAGGTTGAACTTGGTTTTGGGTAGGTGCAATGAATGGAGCTTGGACAGCCGTGGAGGTTGGTGCTGCAACTAATGGTAGTGCTGCCAACCGTTGTTGCATTTGACCCGTAGGATTAGACCTCTGTGGGTGTACTGACAAAGGAGGATATTCCTGATCCATCTCAGTAGTTACAACAAATTCCTTCGGCTGTCGGACTTCAGCATTCTTAAGAAGAAGACTACTCTGAAGTAGTTCTGCATTCAACCTTCTTAATTCTTTCATTCCTTCCTCCTGTTGTGCAAGCCTTTGCTCTAATGAGAGCGATTGACCTCCTTCAGAGGAAGGGTGATAAGTAACCTGATTCTTTCCTTTCCCCTTATTGGATCCTTTTCGGAGAGGGGGAAGTGGGTTACTTGAAGGAATACCCAGATTTTGGGTAAGCCTTTGATTACGTGTGCGCACACCTTCTTCATTTAGGTCTGTGTGCGCAACTTCTTGAGCAGGAACCTCTTCATCTGATCCCTCTGATTGAGCCTCATCTGGTGAATCAGCAGCAACGACAGTGATGACATTAATGGATGCATATTTCATGGAATCCTTTCTATCAGCATTTCTGTGATATTGTCTCCTTTTATGTCCATGATAAGGCATGGCATTCCGTTGACTTGATCCCTCAGGAATTTCTTGGAGAACCGTCACTTGGAGAGAATCTCCTGACATCTTGGCTCTTCGTTCCTCTTGAGGATTATTCCCTAATCGAGAGAATACTGACTTTCTCTGAGGGAGGGATTGAAGATTTGAAAAAGTCCCCAGTCCGGTGGACTGGGGGTGTTCCTGTTGCTTCTGCTCAACTTCCGAATCCCATTCGTTGATTCTAAGGGTTGGGTTAGAGAAGTCCCCAGTCTGGCAAGTTAGGGTGTCTCTTGACATGCTATGTCTGAGATCTTTTTAAAATCTCTCTTGATCTTGCGAATCTTAGTTCGGAAATTAGCTGGATGCATTAACCTGTATCCACTTTTATCACCTGGTTCAACAGACCGTTGGATGATTTCCGAAACTTCTGTCATTTGATGACGTGTTTTCTCCAGACGAGAGGCTTGTGCAATATTCTCGCCTGCTTGGTGTAGGAGCAATTCAACAACCTGTTCTCTATATACTTGATTTTGAGAGGAACTAGTTGAAGCTTGATCTCGAGCAAGATTTTGATTATGAACAAAGCCCATTGACTGTGGCCGGCCATGGGCAATAACATTGCATGAGACCATTTTCGGCGGGCTTTGCTGACCGGAAAGCACTGTGAAATGTAGTGCTCCGTGAACACCCCATCCTCTGATATGAACATTAGATGGAGCATTGGAAATTAACTGACGCAACCTTCTTAGTGCGCCAAGGCATGAACGTTGAAGGGTTCTCTGTTGCTTTTCAGCCTTCGGATACCGAGAGACTGATAGAGATGCCAAATCAATCTGGCGTTGTAACCCTTCTATTATCTTAAGATGATTTTCAAATTCATCGTAAGATAATACCTTCTTCTTTAATTGACAAAGAGTTTTCCATATGTTAAGACGAATATCATGGATTCCATCATCCGTCAACATCTTTGGAATGTCATACTGTGAATCAGCCAAAGGCCAAAACATGACTGGTACTTCACCTTTTGCCAGTTTTTTCCTCATGTTCAGAATTTCCTCTTTATCATTAAATGAAGATTCTTCTACCTGTTTGGACCAGATTTGGTGTTTCCTTGTTGCTTCATTGGATTCAACAAGATTGGTAGAGGAATCACTATTCATGCTGGAAGATGAATGACCCAGGGAAGGTTCGGAGAATAACCTGAACCCCAGGCTATCTTCTGATGGAGAAAGAGTTTCACCTGCCGATAGTAAAGCATCAGACATGACTGGTTTTACGTTTGCAAGTGCCTCGAGATAGGAGGGATTTCTCATCACTACATTGCCTTCTGAAGAATTTTCGAGACAACGTGAATCACTACTGCGGAGAGGACTTTCGCAGCGAAGTTCATCACCATGAGGAGGACCATCATGATGGGTTACAGCAAAAGATGAAATCTCTTGCTCCTTGGCCTTCTGACCACATAGAGGGTTCCTGTGGCTCTCATCTGAAGAAGAAACTTCAAGATTGACCGAATTTTCATGAAGCAAGTCTTCATGAGGAAGTGTCTGTTGAAGACCTTCGGGATTAATGTTCCTGTTATTGGGAACTGAGGGAGTAGAATCTTGAATTCCGACAGATAAATGTCTGAGGGCTTCAAGAACTCCAGCATCGAGCAAGGCCTTGTTGTAGATTGGCCTTTGATCTCCTGACTGTGCTGGGCGGATCTTTTTCTTAGATGCCTTCTTACTCGCTTTAGAAATCACTTGATGACGAAAGTGATTGCTCTGAGCAGGTGTATGTGCCTGATCAGGAAAGATGGTCAGGTTAGGCTGACGATCATCGCTCAAATCAGGTGTATGTGCCTGACTTGGTTGTCCATATGATATGGGGGAGTAGGCCCCACAACCCTCTTGGACTGGAACAGATGTGTGTGTCTGTTCCGGAGTGAATTGTTGATGTGTCACTCCACTGTTAGGGATAGATTTATGTGTCTGTCCCTGAGATGATGCTGAAGCTGTTATGATATCCTGGCAAGCATCCAGAATATGAGCAGGAATTTGCTTCTGCTCTTTCACCATTGACAAAATATGTTTGGTGACTTCAGCCGCCGGAACATGGATATACGTCCATTCCGGGCTTGGAGTAGGTGTATGTGCCTGCTCCTGTCCTCCTTTTCCTGTCAGTGAATCCTGACAGTACTCAAGTGTGGAGGCAGAGAGTTTAGTCTGTCTCCTGTTTGTCGTCGGGGCTTTCCGACTGACTTCTCCGTGCGCTACCAAACGAGACTGTTGGTAGGCTTGATTAGTATTAGCAGGTGTATGTGCCTGCTGATTACACTTCGCCAAACGTGGTTGACGAGATCCACCATATGTAGTCAGACGAGCCTGCTGACTAACTGCTGATGTATAAGAAGGTGTATGTTCCTGCCTATGGTACTCCGCCGGAATTGCCTGGCGAGATCGGCTTGATGCTGCCAGACGAGTCTGCTGGACAGTGGGATTAAAACGGACAGGTGTGTATGCCTGCTCGTTATTTGCCACCAAGTTAGGTTGGTGGACTTCTCCGGAGATGACAGGGATGACAACCTGCCTATTGTTAACCGGATTCCGTCTCTGGCGATTCATCTTGCCTGCTCGGGTTCGAGGAACCTGAGCTGAACGCCTGGAGTCGGTACCCTCATCATGTTGAGGGCGCACTACCGCACGAGTCTGGTGGCGATTGTTGATGGGAGCCCTTGAGAAGGACTCCTGTCTCTTTGAATTAAGGTCCTGCGGGACCTGCTCATTCACTTCCTCGGAGTAAGGGAGTGAATGGAAATTGCGTTCCGGGGATAACGACCCGAAACGGTTGGAGACGGTAGTCAGCACCGTCTGCTTCTTGATTGCTGGTCGCCGTTGTCCGGACGACCAGGTAGAATTGTTAACTTGGAGGGATTGACGAGTGGCCTCCAGAGTTGGGATAGTACCGTTGCGACTGTACTCCTTAACCAGTGCATTAGAAACACAGCGTTGAAGACGCTGAGTTGGTGATGTCATCCTCAGAGCGGATGACGTTCCAGCAGGAGTAGCAGCATTGGTTTTCACAGCAGCAGACCTCACAATAGAGGTGTTCCCAGCAGCAGTATTCACAGGGGTGAATTTAAGGAAAGCCATTTTTTGTAGAAGATCTTGAAAAAAGAGTGCCTGTTCCATGTAACAGACATAATCAAGATGAATCCGGCTACTGCATCTTTTGGATGATCATATGTCAATGATTGCCTTGTTGGCCCAAAGGGACTAACAGATAAGAAGAACATCACTTTAACTTGGTTAAGGATTCACGTCGGGTTCACCATTTTTGTTTCGCGCGGAATCCGGGGATGACCTCCTGGACGGGAGATTCAAACGTTCCGATCGGTTTCTAACGGGTTTGTTCGTAGAACCGGAAACATCCAATGATTCCACATCCGTTTGGACCTACTTTCCAAAGGCAGGCGCTCATTAGCTTGTGGGCTAATGAGGCTTAGGAATTTGCATTGGTCGAGAGGATGGGAGGTCGGACTCATCACACCTTTTTGAGGGGAATTATTGTCTACTCCGGGACTCTCTTTATAGATTTAAGTTAAGTTCGTGAATCCTTATTACATTACCAAGTATAAAATGAGCTTTCCTTTAGTTTTAACAATCAATGATTAAATATGCAAGAAATTTAGAGAATCTTTTATATGTATTCGAGGTTCTTCATCAATATAGAATCATCTATATTTGTTTAGAGATTCTTGGTCAATGGTATCCTTCAAAACATTTATAAAAAAGTCTCTTGGTCATTTTGATGACCAGGCTGGTTTTAAAGCCACTCAGTGGGGCACTTGAAGTTTATCGTCATTCAGAAGGACAGAGATTATTTCAATGTTGGGATCGAACCCATGAATGGGCTACCTACGTATCCTTTGTTTTGAAAAAGGAATCAGAACCCACGTAGTTCGAGGAATGGGATATGATGTTTTATGATTGATGGCTCAAAGATGAATGTCATAATTACTTTTACACTCTAAGCTCACGTGAGTCATGCTCGGTGTGAGAAACAAGAGGTATTGGTAAAATTCAGACAATTGTGCCATAAAAGATGCAATCATAAGAATTTGTTTTGGGGCTTATGTATAGATGACTGCCCAGATAGACGAAAGTTTAGGATTTACTTTTAGGGAGAAAATCCAAGAACAGGGTCCACAAAGTTATATGTGCTTCATGGAGATTTGAATACTCTAATCTTGGGGCTTTTTCCAAAGGAGGATGCCCGAGTTAGGAGGGGACTTATGATTGGGTTTTATTCCTGAAAAGGAAACCCAAATCAAAGGTAATTTATGACTGGTTAAGAGAAATTTTAAGAGACTTGGGGCTTACTCTTAAGAAGGATGCCCAAGATTTATGACTAGGACTTATTCCTGAGAAGGAAGCCTAGGTTTAGGGGACTTGGGGCTTACTCCTGAAAATGAAGCCCAAGGTTATGACTGAGTCTTATTCCTGAAAAGGAGACCCAGGTTAGGGGACTTGGGGCTTACTCCTGAAAAGGAAGCCCAAGGTTATGACTGAGTCTTATTCCTGAAAAGGAGACCCAGGTTAGGGATTAAGGTTTGGGGCTTACTCCTGAGGAGGATGCCCAAGTTTGGGAACTTTTAAGAATTTGGGGCTTACTCCTGAGGAGGATGCCCAAAGTTGGGGTTGAGGCTTACTCTTAAGAAAGATGCTCAAGATTTAGAGGACTTGATTGGGGCTTACTCCTGAGGAAGATGCCCAAGTTAGGATTCTCTCATCTTTAAAGGATGAGGTTGAATGAATGAACTCTCAATTTTTGGTGACATAAAGATGTTTAAATCACTAGGTTTTGAGAGATATTTCACAGAATTCCTTTCAGACAAGGATGTCAAATCAAGAAATCATGCCATAAATGGCTTTGAAGAGTATCTTGAAGGCTGAATCTTGAATAGGAAAGGTGAAATGGCTTAAGAGGGGTAAAATGGGCAAGATGGGCACCCAAAAAGATAGGGGCGCGCAAGTATTAAAAGTCGCGCAAGTCCTGCGGCGGCGCGCAAGTATTGGTCGCGCAAGTATACTTGCGCGACATGAGGTATACTTGCGCGATTTACAACCAGAGTTGAAATACTTGAGCGATTCTTTATTAAACCCTTTATAATCCTCTTGAGGTTTTTCCAGAGAGGGGACGCGCAAGTTATATTGAAGGAATTAAGTCGGCGCGCAAGTGTTTGATAAGTTTCAACACTTGGCCTTCCTTCTTCCCTTTAGATCTTCCATTATAGGTAAGAAATTACCTTAGAAGTGTTCTGGAAGCTTTGAGAAGAGACTTGGGCATCGGGAGCTTCAATCCGAGTTTCTGGAAAAAGATCCTCTTGAATGGGGGGCCCACAGGGTCTATTTATAGGCAAAAGAAGACCCCGGGCGGTTACTGGGCGGTTACCAGGCGGTTACCACATATGTCGCGCAAGTCCCTTGCACGAACATGAGGAGTCGCGCAAGTATTGAGGCGGCGCGCAAGTGTACTTGCGCGACCAAGAGGGAACTTGCGCGACCTATGGGAAATGTTCTCCTTGTGTATCCCTTTGTCGATTTTTGATGTTTCTTCAAAGGATTAATCACTTTGAGCTCAGATATTCCCTTTTCCGATCTTTAGATTCTGTGACGAAAGGAGCGTCAACAATCATATAAAAAACATCATGTATATTTTCAGGATCCACTGAGACACCCCTATCATATATTTCAGGCCCTAGAAACTTCACTTATTTAATACATAATTCAAAATTGAAAATATTACCATACAAACAATGTTCTATCAATGTTATAAGAATGATATCCAAATGGTCTATGTGATCCTCCTCTAACTTAGAGTAAAAAAATATCATATATGAACACACAAACAAAAAAAATAAAATAACTGATGAAATATATGGTTCCTAAAATCTATAGACATTTCCAGAGAATTAGTGAGATCGAATAGCATAACTAGAAAATCTAAATGACCATACCAACTCATAAATACCATATTAGGTATACCCCCTTCTCAAAATATCAATTGGTTGTAACCTGACTGAAATTCAATCTTTGAAAACTAATGTTCACCCCATATTTGAAAAACAAAGATCATAAATCCCAAGAAAGAGATATTTTTTCATAATTATCACTTGATTTAAGTTTTAATAACCCAAAAAAAGTTCAAGGTTCCAATATTACTTCTTATCAAAGAGGATAGGTGAAGCCTATATTGATACACTAGAATGAAAAAATCCCTTAGACTCAAGGTCTATAAGTTGGACCTTAAGTTACACCAACATAGAAGGTTCTATATGATAGGATGACATCGAAATGGGAATAATACTAGGTAGCATGTCAATAGAAAACTCGACTTCAATCTATGGTGTTAAACTAGAAAATTCAACTTGAAAGACCTCAGGGTACACACACACCACTGTAGGAAGTGGAATGCTCAATCAAGGGTCAACTACATCAAGAAACATCTCCAACAACAAACATGAGATAAATATAGAGCATAGAACAACATGCCACACTCTCTTAGAGCGAGAGTCCCACTCTCCCTAGAAGACATGAGTGACTCCCTTTGGAGATAAAAGTTAAAATTGATGATTATAAAATTTGGTCTAGGATATAAAACGTATCATCCAATCCATTCTAATAATCAGGCTTAAGACATCATGTTCAAGAACCAAAAAACCCCACACCACATCAAAGTCAGCTATCATTTTCCGACACCCAGGACATTTGAAGCCTTTTTCAAACCCCTTTCTCAAAGGCATGGAAAGATTCAACAATAATTTAATAAGATCTAAACAAAAGACCAACACATCAACTAACTTGGATGATATAAAATAATTAATATCGCCAGTATCAAAAAAAATTCATACTATAAAAGATGAAATAAACATTGTACCTTTAAAAGAATTTATCCCTATTTCTAATTCCACTTGTACACTCTCTACCACATAAATTCATCGGGTCTCAACTCCTCCCAGAGATTTCTTTTCCACATGAACATACCCCTTGGAATGATGATAATACCCACCACCCTTGGATGTTTCAGAATAAACCTATGGACCCTTAGTGATAGTGGATCCAACCTTACTTCCTTGGGGAATCCTTTCACAAAACATCTAATATGGATAGATTTACCACAAATATGACTTGTCTTGGTAGATTATGTACAATTACTATTGGTATGACTAATACTTCCACATTTATAGAAGACAATATACTATTTTCATAATGAATCTCCTGAGACTGGTCTGGAAGAAAACTAGCTACCTTTGTGCTTCCTTTTCTGGCCAGAAGACACACCCTAACTAACAATTGCACCAACCAAAGCTCTACCCAAACCTATTTTCCCTACTATGTCTACCTCAGCCAAAGTTCTTTATTAACCACCTCCAAAACAATCTTAATGCACATGAAAACCAAAATTGATAGAATATTGGCCCTCAAACCTATATCATATCTCTATGATTTCATGTAATAATTTATAAAAAGATTTTATCCCAAGTGAAAAATCTTAGCAAAGTGAGTGGAAGACTCCAGAACTATATGCTCCCCTTACTCTAAGGTCAAAAAATCCTTGTTAATTTCCATTCATAATTTCTCAGGACAAAACTGATGGTTGAATATCTTCATGAAGGATTCCAAGGTAAGATACTTATGAAACATAGCTTACAGAATTGTGCCCCACCATTACCTTCTTGCCTCTAATCATATACTAGAAAAAACCCACCTTAGATTCGTCAGGAGTCTTCAGAAAGTTAAAGATCTTCTTGATCAGTGTAATCTACTCCTCTGATTCTTGGGGTCCTTTTTCAACATGAAAGATATGTGGATTCTTCTTAGTAAATTATGATCCATGATCCACTACTTGTCCAGAGTTTTCGATACCTTCTTGACCTAAAGTATAGATAGTGTAGATTATGGATTCCACTAAAGAAGGGTCCACTAGAGGCCTCACTGAGGAAACCTGTCTCATAGATTCCTCACTTGGATTCAGAAGAGCTCTTCTTGGAGGAATTTTCTATTAAACAAAATATAATCACTAGTTAGTTTTAGAGAGAATTATAAATTCATAATACCAAATTAGAAAAATCCATATTAATTCCTTTAAACAATATGAATTAAATAATTTATTAATTCTAAAAATTAAATAAAAAACTTAATAATTAAATAGGTTCATTTAAATAAACTCCCATATCTAATTTATTCAAAAAACCTCGACCACCGAGTAACAATCTTAGAAAAAACTCTAGAATACCTATGGTGACTCAGATTCAATCACAGAAGTGGGTTGTACATGCCCTATTTTGACACATACTATATGAATTCCAATTATCATAACTTCCATCTACCAAAAAACCAACCCACACCTAGGTAGTGTCAGCACAATTCCAGCTGGGTGTTCCCTTTGATACCAATTTGTAAGAAACTAGCCCGAGTCAGCTAAAAAAGTCTCCTAAGATGGCCCACCACATAGAAAGGTGCAAAAAAGGAACAAAAAACTAGTCTCATGTGTAAAAAAGGTATAAAACTATATTAAAACACATAATAAAGATAAAATCAATGAGAAAAATAAAATTAAGTCCAATAGACCAAACTAGACTGATAAAATAGACTAGACAAAACATGTCCCCATGTTACCAACTATCACCAACAAACCATCCTACTATTAAGATGAAGACCAACAATATAAAAAAATATCCTATATAATGACCTTCCCATTACCTGAGTCCTATAAGATAAAATCTATAACATACCAAAGGTAAAATTAGGGTTTTATCACAAAACCCAGTAGGATACCACTAAAGAATCTATACACATTCAAATATCAAGAATTCATCATTTTTTCTTTAAAAAAAATTTTATTTACAAATCATTTTTATAAAACTAAATCAATTTTATAGAACATTCCTATGGTTTTCATAAAAATATTCCATCTTAACAAAATCCAAAAATATGTCATGAATAAAATAAAGCAGAAAAGCATAGGAAAACCAAACAAGGATACACCATAAGATAATAATTTGAGAAAATAAATATAAAAAATACCATCATGTGTTGAACCAATCATAAATGTCAAAGAAAATCATTTGGTATCTAACCTATGGGTATATATTCTATACATGAAATAAAATCCCCAATCAAGGCATAAGGTGAATCCAACCAATATACACTCTATTGTAATTACACACACTAATGTGATATAAAATCTCTTGTAGCACTACACACACAGAGAGAAAAGTCTATTTTTTGACACACCAATGGTTACCAAACATTCTATGTTTTTCAAAATCCAATTTCAAAACCACGATCACATTTAATAAAACCTTTTTATATCAAATAAAATATTTTTTGGGCTTGAAAACCCATATTTAAAATCCAAACCACCTTTTAATCATTTTATCAAATACTTGGTGTGAAAAAAAATCCTTTTTTAAAGTATACCCCCTTTAAAAACATGAATCATTTCCAAAAAATCCATTCCAATGTCAAATCATGCATTTTAATTGAATAACCCTAAGGGAATTAATAATAAAATAAAATAATTCAATAATTAAACAATTTTATAGAGACACCTACCCTAATAATGGAAGAAATATAGCCACCTTATACAATAGAAATAGGTAACTAGAAAATTGGACTTTGAATGAAAAGGCTTGTGGGTAAACATGGAGAAGTGACACAACCACCATAAGGATCTAACACCAAATGGAGAGATCTGGAAGGAGTGAGATCACCCAAAATTGACCAAAATCACCACAATATTCAAGAGGGAATCCTACACATCAAATGGATAATAGGTTAAGTGTAGAGTGTAATAAAAACTAATGCACCTAAAGCATTCATACCATGAACCTCTTTCACACCATGAATTCCATGATTTTAAAAATATGCTGAAAAAGGCATCACATCCTATTTATTTAATCCCAACCAACCCATTCATGATGTGAAAATATTTCATGAATTTTGGTTTTTCATGCTTTAAATATGACTCATAGTATATGACTTGTAACAGATTCACATTGTGTAACTAGTTCATGTTGTGAATATGTCCAGTAGGTAGTCTGCAGTTCATATTCTATAGAACAATCCCATACTATCTCCAAATCTCTCCATACCCAATGATAATTCCCTTAAAACATTGACACATTCATACCTAGTATCCAAAAATTCAAACAAAAATAAATCCATGGAATCTTGGACATTTTCCATGATAAAAGCTCTCTATTCCTATAGGGATTGAAACACACCCAAACAAAAGGGAGTAAAGAATAGAGTCAAGAAGTACCTGAAGTAAGGTAAAAAAAGTTTCATATAATGAATAAAATATTTCTATAATCAATGGAATATATAATTAAGTAAAAAAATCACCATGCTCCTAAGCCCTAAGTCACATTTGTTTCTTTCATTAGAATCCAAAAACTTCTCAATCATCATAACAACACAAGATAAGTGGGCACAACCAAATCAACAACCCAATTAGGAAAATAATGTTGAAATGGGTTTAATTAGTTTTGGTATCATTAAAAAATTATAGGGAGTCAGAGTACTAACAAGCTTAGCCTAATCACCCACCAACTACCTAGGCTCACATGTGACTCAAACAATAAATCAATAAAACATAAGAAAATCAATCATTTCAAATGATTTCATCATTCACAATTCAGTTTCCCAATTTTAGTTTTGACATGCCTTTTCATTTCAAAAACCAATCATAGGTTTTCATGAAATTCATATCTTTTTCAAATCATCTTTCTTTTTAAGATAATTTTCTCAATAATTAACATCAACTCATTTCATCAAACCCAATTTCAATTCAAGCCATTATGTTTTCAAAATCTACAAAATCCATTGAAATTAGGGGGGGGGGGTCACAATTCCATGCCCTTTTAAAATGAAAAATCAAATTGTCTAAAATATAGGTTTTTAAAACCAATTAAAAACTCATTTAAAATACATCAAGAAACACATGGTTTAAATTGTAGGGTAAATGATTACATAACCAAATACCCTTTAATCAATTGATAAAATAAACACCCACACGAGAAACACCAATGAAAAATGAAGGATAAGGATATCATTGACACAAACATAGAATCAAGATACATTAAATTAAAGATTAGATCTGTTGATAACATGATGATTTATCACTCTATAATAATGATAGAATATAAGATCAAGAAAAAACAAATTAGATGAGATCCACTTAATATAAGGATATAAAAATCAATCACTGATGCTTCGAACCACAAAGAGAAGAGGCTGGAGGTGTCAATTTCACCTCTTGAGAGCCTTTAAATGACAAAAAGTTGAATAAGGTTATAAAGGAAGTTGAATGATATAATAAATAGGGTTCTATAATTTAAATTCTAGAAAACATATACCACACCATGACACCACATGTACATGATACCAAAGGGTGAAAATACCCTAGACCATGGTGTAACCACCCCTAGTGAAGCCACAACCCCTCTTAGTCAAATGACCTCTTGGAAACATGCTGCAAACTTCACAAGATCCAATTAACCCAAAGTAAGACAATGGTGCATCCCAATAATCACACTGTAGTTGTCACAACATGGACAATAGAACCTAACTTTCTCACTCGAGCCTCCACGCCACAACCAACCATCCACACCCTAAGTCCAAACTTCCATGAAAGGATTACGGTGTATCCCATTATCCATGGTGTAGCTATGATAAAATTGATTGTAGATTTGAAATATTGTATTTAGGGATCTATGGAGTATACAACTACCTTAATTGTAGCCCTGCTCAACCTTAAACTCTCCTACACTACTACTTGATGGTCCATGGTGCAACATACTACAAACAACCTGCATATTTTTTGTTTTCAAAAACACCAAACACATCTGCCCGAATGGCCCGAAGGCCTTCATTTTTATTGATTTTTGAAAACCCCTCTTTCAAGGGATGAGGGGGAACCCATACAAGGCCCATAGGCTTAGATATTACATGGACCATAGGCTTAGGAGATTAAATGACCCGAAGGTCTTAGGGAATTTAACTAGACTATCTTCAAGGAACTGTCCCTCCCCAACAACTGCATCATGATAGTAGCTCTCCACCTTCACATGGTCGTCTAGCTAGGATTTCCATGCAAGTATAATCTGGTCCTGATGGCATATCCATACCCTCTCATTCTGAAAAATCCATTTGGCTATTCTCTTGTGAGTGAACTTTCTTTGAATCCTCTTCTAAGGGTGCTCCTTTTTTTGTAGTGTGTCTGGGGCAACTGCATGTGGCCCGAAGGCCTTGAGGCGGCCTGAAGGCCTTAAAGGTGGCCTGAAAGCCCTACTGACCCGAAGGCTTGGGTGGCCCGAAATCCTTAAGTACTCCATGCCCAAACCGGTGGCCTAAGGTGAATAGTTCCAGCTACTACAGTACCGAACAGTACCTGCTACAGTAACTGCTACAGTGCCTTCTATAGTACCGCACAATGTACAGTTCTACTACAGAACCCGCACAATGTAAAATTATATTATAGAACTGCTACAATACCTTCTACAGTGCCATAAATATTCCTCTACCTAGTTTTAAACCTAGGTCTTATGGATGCACTTAAGGATACCTCACCAATTGGGCTGAGGCTCATGTGCACCAAACACTTCTGAATGACTCAAAACATGTCCAAACAAAAATGGAAACAAAATGAGGGAGATAAGTAGTACCTAAAAGCTATAATTGAAAGTTATAGCTAAAGTGTAGTTGAGACCACTATGTCATAGATCCCCACTTCAAAATAGGGCTATAAAGAATCCTACTTCAAATGGTGTAGCTACCCCATTTTTGGAAGAATAGACCAAACCTCCTCTGTTGGGCTCCACACCACAACCTCTAGCTCCACATTGTGTCCTAGTTAAAATTTTTATTGGAACCAAAATTTCACAATTAGGATACCACACCAGTTCCAAATAGTCCATGTTGCAATGTGTCCACTCCACGCTGTAAGTAGAACCCTCCACGATACAGTCCCCTAAAAAAATCTAGAAATGTAGAAAAAAACTCAAGCTCCCCTCCAAAATCCAAGGAACTCAAATTACCAACTTTTAAACATTAAATGAGAGTGTATTAGAACTTGGAGGGAATTATAATGGGTGAAACAAGAAGAATTAGATAAATTACAATTGGTATCACAATATGTATCATGGTCTAATTAAGGTGTTGGTGTCAACATTAAAAATTAACCACTATAATTAGACCTTGAATATGGGAGAATATACCTTGATGAATAAGTAACATAAAAAATATTTTTTTGATCTAATAAGTTGTTTAACATGTGATATTAGTTAATGGGTTTTAGGCCATCAAATAAACTTGTAGGTGGATGAATTTTATAATTTATATTATTTCTATGTTCAGTAATGATGATGAAAAAATTAGGGTGAGCTTATAGATATATATACAAATGTGGTATACCCATCAACTATGGAAATACACCCAATGGATAAAAGTACAACTCTATTTAGACAAAGTGGTATTCATTTTGACATTTGGTATCAATGTTAGTGTCTAAAGCTAATATGTAAAGATAAAATCTGATACGAGTCACACACTTTTTAATTCATGGTTTATTAATTAATTGTTTTTGTGAATGTTTGGTTGAGTATATAAGAAGAGTCCCTTTCTAGAATCTAAAAAGTGTGACTGCATATAGCTTATGGAAATGAGTGAAGCATAATGGAAATTAGTGGTATTATTAGATTAATCTCTTATTTCCTACACTAACTTTTGACTCAAAAGATTTATTGGTTTTTATGGATTATTTTAAATTGGTAAGATCAACCACTAAAATTATTTCAGAATGAAACCCTAGCAGAATAACTTTCGTGATCTTGGAAGTAAAATATGAATTTGTATTGAATAAGTGGTATGTTTGAAAAGTGAAGACTAGATTTAGAAATTATACGAGTCTTAAAGTATGTTGAAACATGGTTAGATTAGTCATTCTAATTTGATTAAAGGTATATGATGAAAAAGGGGATATGATTAATTTATGATCCCCTTATGCCTATCATAGATGAAGGAGAAGACTAGCATGAAAATATTGGTATTGAACCTAATTAGACATTGTAGGAATAATTGAAACATATTTCATTTAATGATTTTATAAACATAATTGATTTTTTATATGATTATCACAAGTTCATGGATACACTTATTGAACAAATTCAACATTAGGTTACCCAGGAAGGTAATGCAATTACACATAGAAATTTATCAATGATCCTTAAAATTCCATACCGGTATAATAAATTTCTAACATTAATCTTCCCCATTATCTAGGATTGATATCAAAGTTAATCTCAAAGATGTTTATGATGACATTATGTCTATAATATAATATTTTTTAGATGATTATCATATTTTACATTTATTTAATAAGTAATTTTTTTGAATGTTCTCCCATAAAAAAATGTGACCCGTTTTAAAACCCATCATATCCATTAGTGATCCAAGATCTAAATTTCACTAAGAAATGATCCAAATTTAGTGTTCATATCAACACTTATCTATTCAGATAGTCTATAATTCTAATCATATCATGTATTACTCTTGGATAGTTGAGTGGAAAACTCTTTACCTAATCCATCATATGGACAAAATCAACACTATTCCTATAGTATCTTTCTGAATGGATTTCTAGCTAAGTGAAAAAAAATAAAATGAAAAAATTTTCACATAATCTTATGAGGTTCACCGATTAATTTCTTTTCTTATAAAATATAATACATGGAAACATAACATTAGAATGAAACTACCTGGATAGATGATCAAGGTTTTTAAAAGCGCATTCTTTCTAAGGAATCTATCACTTAGTATTTTAAAGGGATTTAATCTCACCATAGTATCTAATATATTCTATTTTAATGTATTAATTGTTCTAATTATTTAGTTTTGAATCATTATTTCTTATAATAAAAAAATAAATTTAAACCATATTTATGTGTAACTCTTTACAAAACACATAACTTGGGTTACCTACGCAATTTAAAATCTAAATGTATTCACACATAACCAAATGAACCTAATGCATAAGGTATATACAAACCTTTCATTTCAAGGCTTCGAATCAGATTAAAATAATAATCCATACAAGAGTAAGCAAGTTTTGATAGATAAAAAATGATCACTTTTCTAGATAAGGAGAATAACTCAAGGCCAGTGAGTAGTCCAACCCAAAGTCCCTCTATCCATAGATATTTACCCAAGATAGACATCGATTTCATCACAATTCTAATACCTAATATGTATACACTTTAATTAATTTCTTAATTCAATCTCATAACCTATTATAATCCAAAGTCAAGGTATAATAAAACTAAATGAATTATCATACATAGCATGTAACTCCTAATATTCATGAATGATAATTTATAGAAGTTTAAAACATTAAACTAAAGCATATATACATTCAAAATATTAAAATTATATTCACGAATAAATTAGTGAATGAACTAAATAAATTAAAAATTCATAAATTTATACATGAGATATACATTAATGGACTATTAAAAAATAAAGCAATTATAAACACTTCATGGTTTATCCATGCATTCTAAACATTACATAATTGAACAAATATATAAAATTAAATTTATTTCTAATATGTACTCCTACATATTAAATATTATATGGTTTTTACTTAAATATATGATAAATTAAATATAAACATTATATATATGAACAATTCATTTATTATATAGATATTTAGAATCTAGTATAATTAAAATTATTAAAACCCTTTTCATATCAGTTTTAAAAACTTATTTCAATATGATTTAAATAATATATCAAATAATGCCTATAAATTTAAATAATTTAGATAAAAAATCATGAATATTTCATAATTTTAAATATAAAATTATTTATAAATTTCCATATTTTTTAAATTTATAAACACTTTATAAATTACTCTTAAAATTTTTATGTAAACCTTTATATCAAAATTATAATTCATTACATATAAATCAAAAAGGTAATTAATATTAACATTTAATATTATGGATATTAATTTATTTAAAGTTTCAAAACATATATTAATTAATTATAATTTTTTTTATCAATTAATTTAAAAAAACTCTATAAATTAAATAAATATCATAAAATACACCTTTTCAATAATTTATAAACAATTTATAAATTATACAATTCAATTTTGAATTGAAAATATGAAATATATTTTTTCTAGTATGTTGACATCCCTATGTCATGATCCTTGTAACACCCTGACCCCACCTACCCAGAGTCGGTGCATTATTACATAACTTTGGAATGATACAAGGAATCATGTCCCGAAAGACCGATCAGTTTAGTAGCCTTGGAAGTACTAGATACATTCATAATTTTTACATTACATCATGAAATAAAAACATCAAAAACATTTTTTCCCCTTTTAACACACTTATATCCTTAGCTTATCCCTACAGGTCAACCATTAAATACTTCTTCACATCTTGGGAAAAATAAAACATAGAAAGGGGTGAGCTCATATGCTCAGTAAGGATAACAATATAGAAGAAACTTTCATAAATAAGAACAAACATTTAAGGCAATGTATAAAACTAAAACAAAAGCCTTTTAATCTTAAAATTCATCATAATATGGAAAAGATAAAATCAAATAATTCCATTTTCTTATTCACATGGATATTCTACTAGTTGGAATAATCACATGCAATTTCAATATCCCATTTCATAATGATGGAATGCACAATGCCAGACTATATAACCACATAGTCAAGGCCTTGTTCCAAGACTACAAATAAGATTTTGTCAAGGCCTTGTTCCAAGACACTATTTTGTCTCATGAGACCTACTGATGCATTGAGGAGCTATAGCAAGCACCACCCATCACATATAGTAGGCACCACCCATCACTTACCTTGTACTTCTATTTGGTCTAGGGTATGTTAAAATCCTATATAATAGTTAAATAATTATTATTAAATTATACAAGAACCATATACATTAATATGATTTCATATATGATCTTCTAATATTGCTTTGTTAATGATGTTTCAGCAGTATCATCGTTTCAGGTGTTAACTGATTCATTTTCCTTTATATGATTTGTTATGTAAGTAATGTTTGGTATGGATGGGATGTATCTTATTCATATTAATAATGATATTATGTCTTTAAACATTATTTTTAATCATGAAATGAAAATTATTCTTGAATGGATACGATGGGGAATGAATCTCATCGCGTTCGTGGAGACGGTAACCCGTATATACACACGAGCGACAATATCATTATTTTGATATTAAAATATTATATAATTGGATGGTATATCTTATATACTGAATAATTAATATGTTATATTTATTATTTAAATCAATTATACATAATTATTATACCCATCCAAATAGTTAAGTGTTGAATGACAAATTACACCACGATGTGGAGATGGTAAGCCGTACGCACGCACGTATGGTGACTTTATCATTTATTGGATAGATAGAATAACGAATATGGTTATACCATTTTTATAATAACATCACAGTATATATAAGATATTGGAGTTATTATTTTAGAATGGAAACAACAAATAAATAGGACGTGGAAGAAGAAAAGAACTTGAAAGAGGTGATGAAATATTTATCTCTTCTTCTGGTTCTTCCTTTTGATTTGATCAAAAGGGATCTTTATGTTGGCTTTATGACTGATATAAGGAATCTAGGATGAAGGGGGGATATTTGGGAGGATATTTGGGCAGGGGTTGGCCGATCCAAATGGCTTTGGAGGTGTGAATTTGAGAGAAGAGGAAGTGCCCTTTTATAAGAGGGGTGAGGGGAACCTTAGGAAAAGATTGAAATAATATTTTATAATAAATTCATATTAGGATTATAATGGCTCAAAAATAATTTATTTATAGGATAATGTGGGGATGGTTCGAAATAATCTCAACCAATGGGTCTTAGAAAAGTTTATATCACCATATTAACCTTATCATTTAGATTTAACTCTTAGTTAAATAGTTTTACATTTACCATGTCTCTTTGTATTTTTATATTATATGGTTAATAAATTTACTATAAACTTCCAATAGAACCTAAATTGGTTCATTAATAACATATATAATATTATTTAAGCCCTTTGGCCGAACCTAATATTTTTAGGAATATAATATTAATTAATAATATAATATTTGTTTTAAAAACTCTTTTATGTCAATTTTGACACTATTTGGTATTTTGTTTTTGTTAAATTCATAACATCATTATTACTTAGAAAAGAATTCATTTAATTAACCCTAACATGTCATATTAACCTATAATAATAGTTCAATTCATTAAAAGTCTCAAATTACATTTATTTGGATATTTATAATATCAATTATTTCAAACTTTCATTAATAAGGTAATTACTGCATTATCATTGTGTCATAAATAGATTTAACTACTTAATGTATAAAAATTATAAATAAAATAACATTATCTAGGAATTATTTTTATATTTGTAATTAATATTTATATTTGAATTTATCTTATGTATGACCCTATATTAGACATGGTTTAGTTATTAAATGTAGAATTTCACACTTTTAACTCTTCTTTAAATAAAATAATAATAAATGTACTAATCTAATCCAAGTGGACCTAAAGGATCATATTTTATTCCTAAGGTTGTTTTTGGTTAAAATAAACTTATCCAATAGAATTAGGACATGTGTTAGGGTAATAATAATATCATTTTTACCTTTAACTACCCTATTTACTTTTAACCGTGGTAAATAAAGGTCAAAAGTTAATATTCACCAAAAATTGTTTTCTTCTCATTAAACCAAATTTTACTTACTAATATTAACCGTGTCTCTGAGATTTTTTAAATTCAACACACAAAAGCAGTAAAATTAAGTTTTATGCAAATTTGCAAAAGCTCCTAGGAGGTGGGTAAAAGAAGGTAAAAAGTTCAATACAATTTTATATGTCTAATTTTATTATAAAAATGACTCCAATGAATTACATTGAACTAATATTGGTATTATGTATCTATTTTGACTTAAAATAAATTTAAATAAAATAAATAATTATTTAAATAAAAATTCGGTTTTAACCAATAACATAGTGTTTTTCACTATTCATCAAAAATCGAAATTTTTCAGAAAAATACCAAAATTCACCCTAAGATAATTTTGATATTCTGAATCAAAAAATGAAGTCCATTTTGAAAAATAAAATTTATAAAATTTAAAAAAGTGGGTATTACTATTCATAACGGCTATTTTGATTGGTCGTGGTGTGTTAAAACTCCAAGTTGCGTACAACACAAGCTACTGCATTATTCAAAGGGAAATATACCGTGGAAGCTTGGGGTATTACATTCTCCCCTCCTTAAAATCATTTCATCCTCGAAATTTATAGAATATTACTAAATAAAAATATTCGGGTGGTTCTTCATCATAAGTTCCTCGTGTACCCAAATTTCCTCTTCCATCTTATTATTTCTCCAAAGAACATTTACCAGACGAGTCGTCCTGCTTCTCAACACTTGTTCTCTAGAATCAAGAAATCTGATTGGCTCTTCACAATACGACAGATCGGGTTCCAATTCTAATTCTTCATAGGTGAGTACATGCATTGGGTTAGGCATGTATTTTTGTAACAGTGATACGTAGAACACATCATGAAATTTGGAGAGACTTAGAGGCATTACCAAACGATAAGCTACAACTCCAATTCATTCTAGAATTTCAAAAGGTCCGATGTACCTGGGACTCAATTTACCCTTATTCCCGAAACATATAACATCATTCCATGAAGATACTTTCAGGAAAACATGGTCTCCTACTTGATGTTCCAAATACTTCCTTCAGTTATCGACATAGCTCTTTTACCTACTTTGTGCTTCTTTGATGTGGGTTTGGATAACCTTCACTTTTTCCATTGTTTCCTCAACAAGTTCTGGGCCTACGAGTTTTCTCTCACCAACATCATCTCAACCAGTTGGTGTGCGATATCTCTTTCTATATAATGCTTTATATGATGACATTTGAATACTTGAATGGAAGCTATTATTATAGGAAAATTCTACCAGAGGTAAATATTAATCCCACATACCTTGAAAGTCAAGTGAGAAAGATCTAAACCTGTTTTCTAAGGTTTGAATAGTCCGTTCTGATTTTCCACCAGTTTGAGGGTGGTAGGCAGTGCTTAAATAAAGTTCAGTATCTAGGGTCTTTTGAAGACTTTTCTATAATCTTGATGTAAAAAAGGGATCCCGATCAGAAATAATCGATAGGGGTACTCCATGAAGTCTTACAACTTCATTAATATATAGTCTTGCTAGAAATTCAAGTGGTAAATCTTCTCTCATATCAAGAAAATGTGCTAACTTGGAAAGACGATCAACAATGACCCATATTGCATCATTCCTTCTAGGAGTATTTGGTAGACCTATGAAAAAGTCCATCATAATATTATCCCATTTCCACTCAGGTATGAGAAGAGGTTGCATGACTCCTCCAGGATGTTGTCTTCCAGCTTTCACTTGTTGACAAATCATACACCTCGACACAAAATTAGCAATCTCTCTCTTCATGTTGTCCCACCAAAAATGTTCTTTCAAATCTTTATACATCTTAGTGCTACCAGTGTGTATAGATAAATTAGAGCTATGAGCATCATGCAACAATTCTCTTTTTAGATCAGGTATGTTAGGAACAAAAAGTATCTTCCCAAATTTCAAAATTCCATCTTCATATATGAAGTCACTCAATCTCCCATCATTTACAACTTTAATCTTCTTTTGAAACTCCTCATCATCTGTTTGAGAAATCTTTATCCTTTCTAGTAAAGATGATTTGGAAACCATTTGAAAAAGTATTGATGTTTCACCTTCCATGGTTATTCCCATATCCATATTTACTAGATACATGAAAATAGGATCCCTTTCAACTCTCATCTTGTTTAAAACTCCATGATTCTTTCTAATCAAAGAATCTTCCACCTTCTTTTCCTTCCCCGGGTGGTAGTGTATAGTGAAATAATAATCCTTGAGTAGTTCAATCCATCATCTTTACCTTATATTGAGTTCTTTCTATGAGAAAATATATACTTCAAACTCTTGTGATCAGTAAAAATCTCACATTTTTCACCATAGAGATAGTGTCTCCATATTTTCAGAGAAACGATTACAGCTGCTAACTCAAAACCATGAGTAGGATAGTTTTTTTCATGAATTTTTAGTTGTTGTGATGCATAGGCAATAACTTTATCATTCTGCATAAGGATACAACCAAGTCCTTTCTTTAAAGAATCACTATAAATAACAAGCCCATCTTTCCCTGATGGTAGAGTCAAGATAAGAGCATTGACTAATCTTCTCTTTGGCTCTTCAAAACATTCTTCACACTCTTTTTTCCAAACAAATTTAACCCCTTTACATGTGAGTTTGGTTAATGGGTTAGCCAATCAGGCAAAATTATGGACACAACATCAATAATAACCTGCCAAACCAATAAAACTGCGTACCTCAGTTGTACTTGTTGGTGCTGTCCATTCTTGGGTTGCCTTTGTCTTAGAAGGATCAACAGATATTCCCTCATTAGAGACAATATGGCCAAGAAAATAAATCTCCTGAATCCAAAATTCACATTTACTAAACTTATCATATAATACATTTCTACTAAGAGTCCTTAGGATAATGCACAAGTTGTTTTCATGATCTTCATAGCTTTTGGAGTATACCAAGATATCATCAATAAATACCACTACAAAGTCATAAAGATATTACTTGAAAACTTTATTCATTAGATCCATGAAAATAGAGGGTGCATTAGTCAACCCAAAAGGCATTACTGTGAACTCTTAATGCCCATACCTAGTTCAAAATGCAGTTTCTGGAATTTCTTCCTTCTTCACACACAACTGGTACTATTCAGATCGAAGGTAAATCTTTGAAAAATATTGAGCTCCATGAATTTGATCAAATAAATCATCAATGCGAGGTAAGGGATACTTGTTCTTTATTCTTATACATTTATCTCCCTGTAGTCAATGCACAACCTCATAGATCCATCTTTCATCTTAAAAAAAAGAACAGGGGCTCCCCATGGAGAAATACTAGGGTGAATAAATCCCTCATTATTCAATTCCTCTAGTTGTTTCTTTAGTTCCACTAATTAAACAATGGCCATTCTATAAGGGGTCTTCAATATGGGCCTTAAATCAGGAATTAAATCAATGGAAAACTCAATTTCTCATTCTGGAGGATGTCCAGGTAAATCCTATGGAAACACATCAACATATTCTTGCACAATAATTACATCCTCTATTTGAACATTAATTTACTCGCCCATAGTTATTTAATTCTCTTCCTCCTCAATAATTGAATTTAGTTGAGCTACTGGGGGTGGATCTAGATAAGAATCAAGTGGTGGCGTTTCTGCTTTAAAGACAAGGTACTCCTTATCATCATCGAAAATTGTAACCAACTTCTTCTTACAATATATTTTCACATCATGGTCCAAAAGACAATCCATTTTAAGGATTATATCAAATTCAATCATGGGTATGATGATGAGATCATCAAATAAAGATCATTTATATGTCATAATGGGAATTGATTCAGAAAACTTTATTGCAATGATACTTAGCTTAATATTTTTGACTGACAACTCCCATGTTAAGTCAAATTAAAAAGATCTAATTTTATTTGAAAACTGGGAAGAGATGAAACAATGCGATGATCCAGAATCAAATAAATCATTGTCTAAACTTGAGAAAACCATTAAATTACCTTCCACCATATCTTTAGGAGCTTCAACCTCAGCAGTAGTGATCACATAAGCTTGGACTTTATCCCTTGTCCTTAACTAAGGTAAGTTCCCCTGGATATTAGGATATTCATTTTCATAATTCCCCTTTTCTCTATAATTGTAGCATTCAACAATGACAACCTCTTTCTTCCCCTTTCAATGACGAGCTTGGTTGCCTTTTTCACCACACTTGTAATAGACTCCCATTCCCTTCATGAAAGTACCAGGGTGTTTATTCCCATATTTACCGCAAGATAGATATTCAACTTTTCCCTTCTTCCCCTTATTTCCATTTACAGAGTGTTCAACAGATCACTTTTTCTATTTCTTTGCTTTAAATTTATAAGACTTAGAGAATTTCTTTTCTATATTGATAGCACATGAGGCAATATCTTCATATGATAAGAAGGATTGTGAGACTAATTATTACTAGAGAAATGGTATTAACTCATCAAAGAATCGATCAATATTACTATTTGGGTTACGTATATAATCTGCAGAATGCCTTGCTAACCTTGTAAAGTTAGCCTCATATTTTGTGACATTCTCATCCTCCTTTTGTCTCAGACCCAAAAATTGCCTTTACATTTCCACTCGAGGGTCACGAGTAAAGTATTTTTCTAAGAAAATATCTTTGAAACTCCCTCCATTCCATATCTGATACTTCATCATCTTCCTCTGTGTTTTGAATCAATGACCATCATTGATCTGCATCTCCTGTGATGTAATAAACTGCCATGACAAATTTTCCCTTTTTTTACTCTGCAAAGCATGAGATATTTTCTCTAAATAACTTATCCATTGCTCAGCTACAAATGGATTTGTAGTCCCATTTAATTTTGGTGGTTGTTGCCTCATGAATAGGTCTAACATTTATCCTCCACGTTGTGGATCAGGGTGCTCCATACGGGTAAGGTTATTATTCATAAGCTTAGTGAGTTGTCCCAGTATGGTGATAAACTGATCAACACCAATTACATCACCAGCTCCACTATAATTATCTTGAGTAGGAGGGAAATCCCTACATAAATTACATTCATTGATACAGTTTCCATTCCATACACTAGGCACCATTTCTAAACAATGGCATACAATAGATTAGTTTATGAATCATAATACATTATTCCGAACTTGTAAAAAACTTAACATAAATTGAACAGTTTATGGATGTAATTCATAATCATAAAAATGTTTTCTTTGAAGAGTTATATACTCATAAATCCTTCATAAAGGTTTGTAAATAAAATGAGAATTATCCTAAGCATATCACCCAGGAGTTTCATAACCAAGAGTGCAGCAATGCCCGTTGTTGTGCACCAGTTCCTGTTCGAGTCTAGATCAAAGCGGTGTTTTTGGGTTTTACCCCTAGGTACATCTGTTCCAGATCCACCTCTACCTGCTCATATCTAGACATGGATGTATTTCTTTGAAAACTCACAAAATCTCTACAATACCAAAATTCTAAGAAGTTCTTCTATACTAATCCCCAAAGTCTCTCTCAGGGTAGTGTTCTCTAATCAGAGTTTTTCTAAATCTAGTTTCCAAGGTTTGTACTAAACTTCCTCTGATACCACCTGTAATTCCCATACCCCAGTTACCTAGATTCACTGTATTATTACATAAAATTGGCATGATACAAGGAATAATGTCCTGAAAGACCGATCAATTTAGTTTCCTTGGAAGTACTAGATTCATTCATAAGTTTTACATTACATCATGAAATAAAAACATAAACAACATTTTATCCTCTTTGAACACAATTATATTCTTAGACTCTCCCTATAGTTCAACCATTAAATACTTCTTCACATTATGGAAAAATTAAAACATAGAAAGGGGTGAGCTCAGATGCTCAGTAAGGATAACAATATATTAGAAAGTTTCATAAACAAGAATAAACATTTAAGGCAGTGTATAAGACTAAAACAAAATCCTTTTAAACTTAAGCTTCAATATAATATGACAAAAATAAAATCAAATAATCCCATTTACTTATTCACATGGATATTCTACTAGTCGAATAATCACATGAAATTTCAATATCCAATTTCAAAATGATGGAATGCATAATTTCAGACTTCATAACCACATAGTCCAGGCCTTGTGCCAATACTACAAATAAGAATTTTCCAAGGCCTTGTTCCAAGACACTAGTTTGTATCATGAGACCTACCGATGCATCGAGGAGCTATATCAAGCTCCACCCGTCACTTACTAAGTCCAATGCATTCCTCATACGAAAAGGTTTAAACATAAAATAAACATTCGTATTAAAACTAGAATAAGAAATGTCAATAATTTATCCATAAACCATGAATGGTAAAAAAATAAAACATCCATAGTCAAACATATCACAAAACCTTCAATACAATATGTAAGACTTGTATCATAATAAATCAACTTCAAACAAGTTTAGAATCCATCAAAGGATGTTGATATAGATAAAATGATTTTTTTTAAAGAAATGGATCATTATATTTTTAAACCATTTAAAAGTAACATAATTATAAAAGAAAACATTTATTTTTAAAATATTCTTATAAGCTTGTATGAGGAGTTTTGATGATGCTATAATGGCGGAAAATAGCCGCACCCGCTGTATTAGTTAAAAAAAGACATTTTTACCTTAATTTTGTTGAAAAGGTCATAAAGTACCTTGTTTGGAAAATGACAGAAAGATTACTTTCAAAAAATATATGGTCTAATAATAGTATAAATTACTTTAAACCATAGTATAGTAAATAGTAAAAATGTTTTGAATTATATTTTTAAGAAAACACAGATGTGGATGGTAAAGAGGTCCCAGTAGATACTTACGTATTAACAACCGCAAATAAGTAAAGAGATTGTAGAATTAACCCTTACCTTGTACTTATCTTTAGTCGAGGGAAATTTAACCTCCTGTATAATAGTTAAATAATTGTTATTAAATCATACAAGAACCATATACATAAACATGATATCATATATGATCTTCTAATATTACTTTGTTAATAATATTTAGTATTATCATCGTTTCACGTTTTAATTGATTTGTTTTACTTTATATGTTTTGTTACGTAAGACGTGTTTGTTATAGTTAGTATGTCTTTGATTAATATACAGAATGATATTAACTTCTTAAAAATTATTTTTAATCATCAAATGAAAAATATTCTTGAATGATTACGATGGGGAATGAATCTCATAATGTTCGTGGAGACGATAATCCATACGTACGCAAGAGCGACAATATCATTCAATTGAAGGTGAAATCATATATAATTGAATTTTATATCATATATAAATAATCATTAACATGTTATATTTATTATTTAAATCAATTATACATCATTATTATACCCATCCAAAAAAATAATGCATTGAATAACAACTACACCACGACGTGGAGTAGGTAAGCCGTACGTACGCACGTATGGTGACTTTGTCATTCATATGATGGATATAATAATGAATATGGTTGTACCTTTTTTATAATAACATCACAATATGTAGAATATACTATATTTATTATTTTATAATGGAAACAACAAAGAAAGAGGAAGTGGAAGAAGAAAAGAACTTGAAAGAGGTGATGAAATATTTACCTGTTCTTCAGGTTCTTCCTTTTAATTTGATCAAAAGGGATCCATAGGTGGGCTTTTTGACCAAATGAAGGCCTCTAGGATGAATTTAGGGAAGTTGGGAGGATATTTGGGTAGGTTAAGGTCTATCCAAATGGATTTGGTGGTGTAAAATTAAGAGAAGGAGACGTACCCTTTTATAAGAGAGGTGAGGGTCACTTTAGGAAAAGCTTGAAATATTATTTTATAATAAAACCATTTTCAGTTTCTAATGGCTCCAAAATGATATATTTCTAGGATAAGGTGGAAATAGGTCGAAAAAATCTCAACCAATAGGTTTTATACAGGTTTAGGTCACCATATTAACCTTATCTTTTGGATTTAACTCTTAGTTAAATAGTTTTACATTTACCATGTTTCTTTGTATTTTTATATTATATGGTTAATAAACTTACTATAAACTACCAAGAGAACCCCAAGTGGTTCATTATTTATATATATAACCTTATCTAAGCAGAAATTTAGATTTTTAGGAATATTATATCAATTAATAATATAGTATTTATTTTAAAAACTCAATTATGTCAATTTTGATACTATTTAGTATTTTATTTTTTTGAATGCCATAAAAACTTTATCACTTAGAATAAAATTTATTTAACCAACCTAACATGTAATATTAACCTATAAAATTAGTTTAATTCATCATAACTCTCAATTTACATTTATTTGGATATTTATGTTATCAATTATTTTAATATTTCATTAATAAGGTAATTATTGCATCATCATTGTGTCATAAATAAATTAAATTATTTAATGTATAAAAATTATAAACAAAATACTATTATTTAGGAAATAATTTTAGCTTTGTAATGAATATTTATTGTCGAATTTATATTGTGTATAACCCTATATTAAAAATGGTTTAGTTATTAAACTTTGAATTTAACTCTTTTAACTCTTCTTTAAATAAAATAATAATAAATGTCCTAATATAATCAAAGTGGATAAAAGAGGATCATATTTTATTCCTAAGGTTTTTTTGGTCAAATTATACTTATACAATAGAATCAGGACTTGTGTTAGGGTAATTATGATATCATTTTTACCCTTAATCACCCTATTTACTTTTAACAGTGGTAAATAAAGGTCAAAAGTAACTATTCACCACAAATTATTTCCATCTTATTGAACCACATTTTAATTATTGATATGAACTGTATCTCTCATATTTTTGAAATTAAACTCACAAAAGTGGTAAAATTAAGTTTTATGCAAATTTGCAAATGCTCCTAGGAGGTGGGTAAAAGTCGGTAAAAAGTTTGATAAAATTATATATATCTAAAATTATTATAAAATAACTCCAATTAATTATATTGAACATATATAGGAATTATTTATCTATTTTGACCTAAAATTAATTAAAATAAAATAACTAATTATTTAAATAAAAAGACAGTTTTTAAACAATAACGCAATGTTTTTCAATATTAATCAAAAATTGAAAGTTTTCAGAAAAATACAAAAAATTCACCCTAAGCTAATTTTGATATTCCGAATCCAAAAATGAAGTCCATTTTGAAAAAATAAAAATTATAAATTTTCAAAAATTGGGTATTACTATTCATAACGGCTAGTTTGATTGGTCGTGGTGTGTTAAAACTCCAAGTTGCGTACAACGCAAGATACTAAATTATTAAAAGGGAAATGTATCATGGAATCTTGGGGTGTTAAAATCCTTAACATACCCTATTATCTATAATATTTAATGGTAGATTATCCTCTATTTAAAAAAATCCTACAGTGTTTGGGAAATCGTATTCTTTGATATTGCCTATATTAAAACAATGATATGATACTCTATTTTGCATGTGTGTATCATCACTATCACCAAATATGACTTCCCATATCTTATGTTATGATATGTGAAAAACTAAATAATTTACAATAGATCATAGCCTAAGATATCTTATATCAGATACTATTATCCTATCATATAAAATGGCATCCAATGTTGTAAGTCCAATCATAGTTCCATTTCTCTAACGTATTTGAAGATATCCAATACAATTATAATAAAATATAAAATTTCATCATTTTTAAAACATGATTTTGAGAAACAAGAATCATGCTAAGGATTTGATACCACTTTAGGGGTTTTAGGGATTGAATAATATATATTCAATTTAGTTGATGAAAATGTAAACTACAATTCCAAGATAACCATGGTATAAAAAGTTGAAACCATACATAAAACAAAAGAAGAACAACTACCTTTCATTGAAATCAGATGCCACTACTATCCTCAATCATAACGTTTAATGGTGATCCTTGAGGAATAACCAAAGGTATCTTCGCTCTGAGGTTTATCCCTAAATCGACTAAATCACCTAACCGTTGGGTAATATCATCCTCATAACCATGATAAACAATTATATCTTGGAATACAAGGAAGGAGAAGGAAGAGAGCTTCAAGGAAAATTGGATAGAGGATTTTGAAAGCTCAAACAGACCATCAAAATGGATATTTACTCCTTTATATAGTCCTTGTAGTCAATCTTTGAACCATAAATTAGTAATCTATGAGTAAATTAAATGTGTTTAGAACAATTTTAACCAAAAAATAATATAACATTTATACGCTTCATCTAAGAAATCATTTTACTATTAATGATAACCGACATGGAAGATTCCTGAAAATTAACTATTAACATTCAAATTCCATTCTTAATCATAGTTCTATTTGTGTGTCTTATAACATGATCCAGTGAAATAAAATATTCTCTTATCATGAAAACGATTTGACTATGGTAGTTTCTATATGATATCTATATATTGTTTGAAAAGATATACCAAAATTCATAAAACATTCCTTTTAAAAAATTCTTATCATACTCTATGACACACCCATATCATACCAAATGATATATCATAAATACATAATATGTGTCTATGGATTTAGGATATATCTGCATCAATATAATCCCTTGAGTTCTCACTCCTTAGGATATAATGATCAAGTCATATTACATGATTTATGATTCAAATTTTATCCAAACACCCTCACCCAATCACCATTTAACCATTGATATAGTAATTAAAATAATTAAGATGAAAAAATCATTAATAATAAATATAGGTTTCTTAAGGCATATAAAATATTAATTGATCAAATACCCCTCACTCAACACTTAACTAAACTATTCAACCATAAAAAAGAATAGGGTGATATATGATCCACCATATAGATGTAGCTCAACCTCCCATGCTCCTTAGATTAATAATATAACTCTATTGCCTATGTGGATGGTCTTTAATGGTAGATTATAATGAATGAATATAGAGGGATATATATGAGGTAAGTAAGTATGAGAGAATATGGGGAATGGAATATATATGGTAATTAAATGGTAGTCTAGAAGGTAATTTAGTCCCCTAGATAAATTAGTGAAATGAATTATATAGAGAGGATGAGGGGGATGGAGTTATAAAGACATAGATGGGAAAATAGGTTAGGATTGGATTGATGCATGTAAATGAATGGTATGGAGGATTGAGGGTATTGAAAACATGAAGTTGGTTCAGATTGGAAAACCCAAAGTGGAAATACCGTTTACCTAAATGATATATGATCATTCCACCTATAATTATCATAACTAATTACCGAATTTGGGAAAACAAAATGATACTAAATATTCCCTTTTTTATGTTTCCCATATGTAAATTAGATGAAATACATAGTGGTAATGAGCTCAATTACCACCACTAAAATAGTTTTGATCACATGTATTGAATGCATTAGGTTTGGTTTTTTTGAATCAAGGAACTTAATATTCCACTAAGTAGGACCGAGACATAGTTGAACCATGAGAGCATGTTGGGAAATATTGAGGTTATTTCAAATCACATGGTGTCATTGGTGAAGGCCAAGTATCCTTTGGGATATGAAGATCATAAAGGCATAGATTCATCGATATAAGAATACATGGAAGGATTGAGTTTTTTGTATTCATACTCTTGATAATGATATGAGATGATGTATGCATCCTAATATCACTAAGAAACTATGGATTGAGATATGGGTGAAGGTGAGGTTCTATAGATAATCTGGCTTTAGTGAAGTGGAGTTTCAAATTACAATGGTAATGAATCTTAATTTATGAAGATGAATGGGGAGGTTAATGGATGACTAATATAAGCAAGATATTTGATCCAATGGTGAGATGTGTCCCAGGAAAGTCTCATGATACTAGTTCTTCATGCACAACAATGCATAAATAAGGATACCCCACATCAAATTTTTAATAGGAAATTCACTTTATTTATTAGCCTCGATGGGTGGTTCATTTGAGAAGAGTGTGTCTAGGGATTGTATATGTGTGCCTACCTATGTCTGGTGAAAATAGTGTTGTCCTATGTTGAACTTTGTGTACTTGTGAGCTGACCATCTCATGTGATTTTATCATTAAATGTTTCTATGGACCATCTATATTCTTGCGGGCCTCCATGTTCGCCTTTGGTTTTTCCTTGGGAAAGTGTTGATGCCTTATGGGTGTCCATTGGACTGGGTTGAATATAAAGGGTTAAACAACTATTTTCTTTAAATATTTTTCTATTACACACAAATATTATTCAAGAGTGAATATTTCCACCAAATATCCCTTTTTTACCATAAATAATCAATAAATAATCCACAATAGTGCACAAATAAAAATATGAAAAAGTGCATTTCCAATAATGATAATATTTTTTTGATATTAAGGTATAAAATGTGTGAAAATTGATTATTAATCTATAATTAACTAAAAACTATAATTCTTGAGTATTTATATACAAAAACACTAAAAAATGAACCTAATATATTCAAAATTTTAAATGAAAAATGATAATAAATTTGAAAACCAAAACAATAATAGGATTAGGGTACCATAGGATTAATACCAAGTGAATTCATAGGTTGGGTTAAAATAATTTATGTTCTTCTCAACTATACAAAATTCACATATAAAAATATTGATATAATTTTCTACCTATATAGTTAAGAGATGGAAAAAATGCTAAAATGGACCAAATATTAGTGATTTATGGATCTTGACCTCCTAATGGATATGATGTAAAACACGGGTCATCATTTTAATTAGAGAACATTAAATAAAAGTTATTATTAAATTATTATAAAAAATACTCATATTATAAAAGCTTTTAATATAGATAAATGACCCCATCATCAACATTATCACCAAACATGACTCTGAAATTAATCATTTTGAAAAAATATCTTAATCAAAGAAACCCCTTCCCGAGTAATCAAACGTTGAGATTTTTCAACAAGTGGATATAAATGATTATGAGAAGTATAAATGGATTAAATTAAGGTTTAAATGGGTTTTTTAGATTATAAATTATCTAAGAAACTACAGTCTCCACTCAGGAGCTCAAAATGATTGGGTATGACATAGAGAGAATATAGTTTTTCTTTTAAGGATTGATTTGGATAAAGAATCCATTCAATAGTTATTATTTGAATTTTTCTAGAAGTTTATTGTAAAAAAACATATGAATTATTTTAGTAAATTTTTACCCAATTTCATCAAAGTATTGGGGATATATTAGTATGAAATGAGATGTCTATAATCTGGAATTGTGCTGATAATATAATTTGGTAAATGATTAAACCTTAAAAAGAATATAGGATACTATAATTGTCATCCTAGGTCATTGAAACCAAAAAAAATGTATAAGGTAGGGTCAATTATTCCATTGTATGAAATTATCTTGGATACCTAAAAAGGTTTGAGAAACTTTATGGAGAGTCCCATTAGACATTGATGTTATAGAAATAAATTATTTAGCTTTGAAGGTTATATAATACCAAGTGTATTATTTAAAAATATTATAAATACACAGGAGTTGAAAATAATGTTAAGAATTTATGGAGCCTGTAGTTTACATTCATGAATAATAGAAAACGTTTCCTTTTATGAATATTTATAATACAAATAAAATTTCAATCTCAAATGGATCTAAATAAAGGATGTTTCTTCTCATATAATTTATCTTATATTATGAGAGAAGTTATTTATTAATAAAGAGTTGTTATTAATAAAATTTTATTTTTTATATATATATAGTTATGAATCATTAAACTCTACAACATGGTTTTAAAATAATACAAGGATAATAATGTTATATCTAGATAAAATGAGTTTAACCATGATATTTTTTATTATTAAAGAAGAGATCTCATTACCCATCAGTGATATATTTTAATGAATAAAATAATATTTTTTTAATATAACTCTAAATGTATATAATATCATATATGATATAGTTAGTAATAATTTTTTATTATATATTCTCACTAAAAGTAAATAAGAGTTATCTTCTATCAAAAATGAGTTTTTGTAACTTATGATGATATTCTAGAAAGAATATTGTTCTAGGAGAAAAGAGGGAGTGTTTTTGGAATTAGAGAAGTTAAAAGTACAAAAAATAAATATTATACCAGGAAAAATTCAAATTTAATGTCACTTTATATTCTAAATAAGTTTAGGTTATGATGGTAAAGATAAAATCTTATAAAGAGTTAATTTTTTTACAATAATTATCTCATTGGAATGTTTTATAAGGAATGGTTCTAAGATAATAATGATGAACTTTGAAGTGTTATAAGTTGATAAAAGGTGTTATTAACATTGTAACATTTCATAATATATCATAAAATAGTTTGAATACATATTCAAAGGACTGGACATTAGGACTATAATTCCTATTATCACCATTATTCAAAATAGCTGTCTTTATAGATGTTACCCATTAAAGATTTTTATGAGATGGTTTTATTAGATTATCAAATAAATATTTGACCAAATTTACATAAAAATATAATGAGTTTAAGAAAACATAAAATGTATCAAACATAAGTCATTCTGGTAGTATTTGATATGATATATTAAAGGAGATATGACCTAAAACCTTAATCACATATGATGTGATTAGGATATATCATTCTGGATGATTTGGGTATATCGTATAAAAAAATATTTTGATATCATTTTACACTATCGTTTTATGTTATTCCTTATATGGAATGGTATGTGATATTATTTCATTATATACTTAATGTTAAATATTAACATTAGTACTATCTTCCAATGGCTATCATTAAATGTGAACTATTTCATATGATGAAACACATAGGGATGTCTTGGAAAAAGGTAACATCTAATATAACCACATCAATTAACTTATAACATACGATTTAATTCATATTCACATGAATATCATCTTCGATGACCCTATATAAAGATTCAATACCCATTCAATGGGGTACGGCTCTTGTAAGAAACCACTACTGATTCTCCATCTCCCAAAAGCTATCTTTTCTCATCTCCTTACTGTTGGAACCATGGGTGTCTTTGCATGAATTGGAGTATGTTTTGTGTTTTTTGTCAATCCTCAGTGGATGCTCAGAATATGTGCCAGCGAAGCAATCTTACAGTTCAAGTAGATAACAGTATTAAAGGAGGCACCGTTTTCCAGTGTTTTCCAAATTTCTAGACCTCAAAATTGACAAATGGAGAAAAGTGTTTTTGGAAAAGCGACTTGCACTCCGACTACTTGGAGGCTTATAAACTTGTGCACCATATGTTTTTAAATATAAGAACATCAAAATATGGAAAAGGAAGAAGTGTTTCCCAAGTTTTGGGTTTAGTCGCACAAGTGACTTGCGCGACAGAGACTTGCGCGCCAAAACATGCGCGCTAAGGGGAGACTTGTGCGCCATCATGCAGGGTTTCCAAATTCCTATAAATAGAGTTTGTCCTCTCCTCATTTTATATGAAGTTCAAGACTTTAAAAAATTCAGAGCTCCCGTCACGCAGGTGTAGTGGTTGCACAAGTTGTCGTGTGGTCGCGCAAGTAGAAGTTTTGTGACAGTTGTTTGCTGCGCATCCAATGTGGTTTAGGCGAGAAAGGGTGTGAGTCACTGAAGTTTGGAGTTGAAGAAGAAGGTGTCGCACAAGTGGTTTGGTGACACTTGCGTGCCAAGTTTTGAAGAAGCGTTATAGTTGGTGGTTGTGTGCCAATATTGGTTTGGGCGTAAAAGGGTGTGAGTCATACAAGTTTGGAGTTGCGGAATCTTGTGTCACGCAAGTGGTTGAGGTGGAATTGCGCGCCAGTTTTAACTTGCATGCTGAGACTTGCATGCCAAATTAGAGAAGGGCGCCAGGTATGGTTGATGGACGACAGTGATTTAGGGCTACGTGGAAGCTGGAAGATTTCCTGATACCTTCGGTGCAAAGTGAGATTCATCCATGGGTGGTAGTTAGACTTCAACAGAGCATCTACATACAACAGAGGATGTATTCATTAGTGATAATGAAGATAACTTCACGTCGATAAACTGAGTGGGACTTAACCAAAGGCAGTGAGCTAGGGGGAGTCAATGGGAGTGACCTGAGGGACGCAGTGAGCTATCCCTGAACTTTTGTAAAGGCAGTGATCCTGGGATAGAGTGACTATGCCCAAACCTTTGTAATCCATAGCTAGTGAAGAATAGTAGAATTTGGTACGACCGAAAACTTTTCTGCATATTCTCCTTGGACATAGCCCTTAGTGGTGAACCAAGTAAAAAGTGTTGTGTTGTCTCTTTGCATGTGAATGTTTGATTGATTTTCATATCCATCATACAGGTTAAACTAGTTCCTACCAATGTGGGAACAAGATCCACAACTTTTAAAAGAAAAACTTGACACCATTATTTACCCATCCCATATTAGGGTGTCCCGGGGTCCTTAAAGTGGTATCAGAGGGAATTTGCTGGTGTTTGATCTGTCTTTTACCACCATGGAAAATTCATCCAATGTTAGGGGAGTTACCCTCTTTGATGGAAGTAATTTTCAGATTTGGAAGAACAGAATGAGATCTCATCTAAGATCCCTTGGAATGGATGTTATTTTTTCCACTATGCAAGGTATACATGTTAATGATCCAATAGGGCTGGCTATGACTGATGCAGATAGGGAAATTCTTAATGTAGATGCTGAAGCACATAATGCTCTCACCGCAACCCTTTCTGATCAGATCTATCTTAAAGTGATGAGTTTCACCTTAGTAAAGCCCATGTGGGATAAAATTGAAAATATTTATGAAGGAGATATCAAATTGAAGGAGGCGAAACTACAAGTCCTGCACAATAGGTTCGATTATCTAAAGATGCATCCTGATGAGAATGCAGACTCCTTAAATTGTATTACTGAAGTGGTTGGAGCAATTCAGGGTCTAGGTGAAGAAATCAAAGACATTGACATTGTGAAGAAAATATTGAGAATACTTCCACCCCTATACGATGAAAAGGTTTCAGACCTTGAGGAAATAGATCTTTCCAAAATTTCTATGGATGATCTACAGAGCAGATTGGTGGTATATGAAATGAGAGTCAAACCAGAAGATGCTACGACTCGAGTGAGCAAAGAAATGGCGTTCAAATCCATTGAGAAACTGAAAATCTCAAAAGGTATTAGTGGTGAAGATGATGAGGAAAAAGAAATTATTTCTCTCATTGCAAATAAGTTCCAAAAGGGAAAAGGGAAATTCAAAGGGAAGTTACCTCTAGCTTGCTTTAGTTGTGGAAAAGTTGGTCACATTGCCTCTCAGTGTTCAAGAAAGATCGATGATGAGAATAGAGATTCTGAAAACATTGAGAAGCCTCAGAAAAGGTTTTTCAAAAGTGGATACTTCAAATAAAGAAAGAAAGTACCAAAGAAGAGTTTTGTCTGTGAAGAGGAAGAAGATGATAATGAATTCTGTGATGAAGAAGAACCAGAATTTAAAACTGGGAACCATGCTTCCATGATGGCCACTGTTAAAAAATCAGAAGCTAATGGTGGAGAAAATCAGTTGACAACTAGTTCCAATCATGAGTTTCAACTTAAGGATGCTGTTAGAAATCTTAATATTAAATGTACGAGTTTCAATAAGTGGAAGTCAATTGTAAAAGAATCAACTGAATATATTGATCAACTTGAAGCTGAAATTGAATGACTGGAAGAATTGGTGAAAGTACAATCTAGAATACTTGAAAGCAATGTTGATGTAGTGGATCTAAAACTGAGAATTGAAGAGTAGGAAAATGTCATCAATGAACTCACCTCCAGATTAGAGGAAAAGTCCAAGAATACTGAGTGTCTTGGGGAGGAAGTTGTTACCATTAGAAGTAAACTTGAAAAAGATTCAATTTCAAAAGAATCAAGGAAGAAAATACAGTTTGGAAGGTTCTCATATGCTGAGCTGTTGGAGAGAGAAAAACGTGGATCTAATGGAGTTGAAAAGATTTTAAATGATCACATGGGAAATAGTGGAATTGGTTGTGAGGCAGAGTCATCATATGCTGCAAATAAAGATAACCAAAATAAAGGCAAGATGAAAGTGAGTAATGTTGAAAAGTCATATGAACTGCTGAAACAGAAACCCCCAATTCAATCTAAAATAAGAAAAGAATATTATCCTTGATCCTCCTTGAAAAAGGGTCCCTTAAACTATTTTCCCGCTGAAGATGGAATGAGGATAAACAGAAGTGAGAGGAAATTTTCTCTCATGAAGTATCAAATCTGTGGATATTTAGGCCATACCATGTCTTATTGTGAAGAGGCAAGAGTCCATCTGAATGGAGAAGACATGGGAGTTCAACAGAGGAGAAAATATTCATATCCTAATTCATTTAGAAGAAACAAATTTCTATGTATATTGTTTTCGTTGTTCTAAATTTGGTCATAAGCCTGTTAATTGCAGGTAGGGAAGAGACATGGACACCTCATACCGGGGTTCCAGGAAAGTCAAATCATGTCAACAAGATAGTGCTGCTCTTACAAACAGGTTTTCTCCTCTCGAAGAAGACTTTGACTATGAAGAACCAATGTACACAGATGAGATAATTGAAAGGCCACCAGTGCTCTATACTCAATCCAATGTCTCATGGAAGGAAAGGAAGAAAATTGAGAGATCCAAACTTGAAGAGTTGGCCCTCAAAGCTACAAAAAGCAACATTACTTGGATTCTGGATAGAGGCTGTTCATCTCATATGATAGGTAATGCTGGCATGTCAACATATATCAAAAGGAAGGTTGATGGTATAGTATGATTTGCTAATGACGAAGCTCTGAAAATTAAAGGCAGTGGATGTACTAAATTAGCTAATGGAGAGCAAAAGAAGACTAAAGTTCTTTATGTAGATGGCCTACGTCATAATCTACTCAGCGTGAGTCAAATCTGTGACTCGGGACTTATATTTAATTTTAATCAGAAAGGATACACTATCAAGGGAAAGACAAGCAATTCACTTATGAAGGGATGCATAATAGAAGGCAACTTGTATCAGGTTGATAGTAAAGAAAATGTTTGTTACATGACTGTTGAAGAAGAAAACAATTTGTGGCATCAGAGACTGGGAAAAATAAATCAACAAGACATGTAGAAAAAATCAAAATTGAGGATTGTCATGGAAATTCCCAACCTAAAGCGTGAGCATGAAAAGTATTGTGATGATTGCATTCGTGGGAAGCTGGTCTGCAATTCGTATCGGCCAAAGAAGAAAAGGGTATCTCATCTTCTTGATCTAATTCATACAGATGTATGCGGGCTGATAAATGTTGCCGGAACTCATGGAGAAAGGTACTTTTTCCTTTTGATAGATGATTATAGTAGAATGGCATGTGTAATGGTCATTCACAGGAAACGACATGTGCTTGACTACATGAAAACATATCGGGGAATTGCCGAGAATGATACTGGACGAATGATCAAAGTATTGCAATCTGAAAATGGAGGGGAATACACATCCATTGAATTTGAAAATTATCTAGAGAAGCATGGGATACAACATGAGGTAGCTGCTCTAATAACTCCACAAAAAAATAGAGTTGTTGAACATAGGAATCGACAGGTGAAAAACATGGCACGAAATATGCTGATTGAGTGTCGTATTCCACGATATTACTGGAAAGAGGCTGTTCAAGCTGCAGTGTATATTCAAAATCAAACAGGACTTTATATGGGTGAGACGAAGACACCATATTAATTTTGTCATGGAAGGAATCCCTCCTTGAAATACTTTTGTGTTTTTGGAAGTAAATGCTTCATCAGGAACAAGGAATTAAATCAAGTGATGTATGGTGACAATGTAGATGAAGGAATTTTCCTTGGATACTCAATGAACAGCAAATCCCACAAGGGTTTCAACAAGAAATTAAGAAGGATCATGGAAAGTAGTGATGTTAAGATCATTGAAGAGAAACCCACAAATGATTCACATATTTCATATGCTGATGTGATAGAAAGTGAGGACGGAAATCAACAAGGAGTAAATATAAATACAGGAATAGAGGAAGGTGGAAAAAACACTCAGCAGTCACATCATGATGTTGACTCAGAAGAACAATCTGAAGAGGAAACCTTGGTAAGAGAGAATGTAACTAAACCTCACAGAAGAAATCGAAGAGATGAGATTGAACCATCTAACATAATTGGGGACATGAGTGCACCCACACAAATAAGGAGGATGAGGAATAATATGTAATCTGCATTTCTATCAGTTGTGGAGCCATCCTCATTTGAAGAAGCTGCCAAGGATGAATCATGGGTGAAAGCCATGAATGAAGAGTTAGATCAGATTGACAAGAATCAGACATGGGATCTTGTCCAGAGACCCGAAGGTAACAATGTGATTGGTACAATATGGATCTTCAAGAACAATTTTGATGAGCATGAAAGTGTTGTTAGAAACAAGGAACGACTCATATGTAAAGGATATTCCTAGATTGAAGGTGTTCATGTTGAATAAACCTTTGCTCCAGTGGCTAGACTGGATTACATCAGGATTTTCCTTTCCATGGAACTCCAAAGAGGATATAAAATATATCAAATGGATGTCAAGACAACATTCTTGAATGGTGTACTTGAAGAAGAAGTCTACATTGAAGAACCGGTGGGTTTTCTTCTGGGTACTGATGAAACTAAGGTTTGAAAACTAAATAAGGCTCTATATGGGTTGAAACAGGCTCCACGAGCATGGTATTCCCGGCTGGACTCTTATCTCAAGAATCTGGAATTCAAAATAAGAGTAGATCACAATCTATATGTGAATAATTATCCAAAATATCAGTTCATGGTTCTAGTCTATGTCGATGATATTATATTTGGTGGAAGCAGGCAGAAATTAGTGGGTGAATTTTCTAATCACATGAAATCAGAATTTGAAATGTATATGATTGGGGAGCTCACATATTTCCTGGGGCTGCAAGTGATTCAAAAGAAGGATTGCACTTTCATTTCTCAAGAAAAGTATGCAAGAGATCTACTGAAGAAGTTTAATATGCAAGACTCCAAACCAATGTGAACTCCGATTCTAGTTGGAACCAAACTTGGAAAGAATGACGATGGGACATCTGTAGACCCCACCATGTACAAGAGGATAATTGGGAGCCTATTGTATCTGACAGCGACACAGACAGATATTGTCTTTGCAATATGTCTAGTGGCCTGCTTTCAGACTAATCCAAAGGAGGAACATATGGCAGCAGTGAAAAGAATCATGAGGTATATTCAAGGTACTCGAACTTGTGTCTTATACTTTGCTGCAGGAAGGGAAAACGAACTATCTTCATTTTATGATGCTGACTGGGCTGGCGATGTAGTGAACAGAAAGTCCACCAGTGGTGGAGTATTCTAAATTGAGAATAAATGTGTTGGATGGTTGAGCAAGAAACAAGAAAGTAATTCTCTTAGTACTGCTGAAGATGAGTATATATTCGCTACAAAGGCATGAACTCAACTGCTATGGATGAAGAAACAATTGACAGATATTGGTGATGAGGGGAAACACCCAATGGTGATTTACTGTGATAACAAGAGTGAAATTGATCTTATGAAGAATCATATTTAGCATTCTCTTACAAAACATACTGAAATAAGGTATCACTTTATCAAAGAGAAAGTTGAGCAAGGTGTGATTAGAATGGATCATGGTGGAACGAATGAGCAAGGGCTGATATCCTGACTAAGCCACTGTCAGCGGCTATATTTGAGAAGCATCGGTAGGACCTCGGTGTTCATCCACCTCCTGGTGCATAAGGAGGTTACGAAATACCCCCTCTCCCCAGTTATGTTAATGGATTTTTATCTGTTTATGGATGTGTTGCAGGTTTGTGGGGGAGATACTATCCAGGGGGTGAGTTTTGAGCTGAACAATGAACAATTGGTGGTCTTTGGGTTTGTTGAAAATGGGGGAGAAAGGAATAAATTCATGCATGTCATTGACATGTAATTCTTCTGTGACTTGATGATAATTCAGCGTCGGTGATAGGATGAGAAGGAATGCATTGGACATGTAATGCTTCTGTGACACTGAAAGAAAATTTCTTGGGCATCATTGAGAATTCCAAAACACGGGAACCCAATTCAAGCTTCATCTCTTGTTTTATACATCAAGCATTTCTCACGTAGACTTAGAGTGTTGGCTGAGTTGATTCTTGCGTTTTTTGGTTTGCATGTGGCTGGTATTCTATTGAATTTATTTACTAATTGCCAACAAACCCAAAGAGGGATATTGTTGGAACCATGATTGTCTTTCCATGAATTGGAGTATGTTTTGTGTTTGTTGTCAATCCTCAGTTGATGCTCAGAATATGTTCCAGTGAAGTGATCTTACAGTTCAAGTAGATAACAGTATTTAAGGAGGCACCATTTTCCATTGTTTCCCAAATTTCTAGACCTCAAAATTGACAAATGGAGAAAAGTGTTTTTGGAAAAGGGACATGCGCGCCGACTACTTGGAGGCTTGGAAACTTGTGCGCCATATGTTTTTAAAGTTCAGAACATTAAAATATGGCAAAGGAAGTAGGGGCACCCAAGTTTTGGGTTTGGTCGCGCAAGTGACTTGCGTGGAAGAGACTTGCGCGCTGAAGCTTGCGTACTGAGGGGAGACTTGCGCGCCATCGCGTAGGGTTTCCAAATGCCTATAAATAGAGGTCGACCCCTCCTCATTCTTTATGAAGTTCAGGACTTTAAAAAATTAAGAGCTCCCGTCACACAGGTGTAGTGGTCGCGCAAGTGGTTGTGTGGTCGCGCAAGTAGAAGTTGCACGACAATTTTTTGCTGCGCGTCCAAGGTGGTTTAGGTGAGAAAGGGTGTGAGTCACCCAAATTTGGAGTTGAAGAAGAAGGTGTTGTGCAAGTGGTTTGGTGACACTTGTGTTCCATGTTTTGAAAAAGCGCGATAGTTGGTGGTTGCACGCCAATATTGGTTTGGGCGTAAAAGGGTGTGAGTCGCGCAAGTTTGGAGTTGCAGAAACTTGTGTCGTGCAAGTGGTTGAGGTGGACTTGCGCACCAGTTTTAACTTGTGCGCCGAGACTTGCGCACCGGCTTAGAGAAGGGCGCCAGTTATGGTTGATGCACGACAATGATTTAGGGCTACATGGAAGCTGGAATATTGCCTGATACCTTCGGTGCAAAGTGAGATTCATCCACGGGTGGAAGTTATACTTCAACAGAGCATCTATATACAACAGAGGATGTTTTCATTAGAGATGATGAAGAGACCTTCACGTCTATAAACTGAGTGGGACTTCACCAAAGTTAGTGATCCAGGGGGAGTCAACGGGAGTGACCTGAGGGACACAATGAGCTATCCCTGAACTTTTGTAAAGGCAGCGAGCCTGGGATATAGTGACTGTGCCTGAACCTTTGTAATCCACAGCTAGTGAAGAATAGTAGAATTTGGTACAACCAAAAACCTATCGGCGCATTCTCTTTGAACGTATCCCTTAGTGGTGGACCATGTAAAAAGTGTTGTGTTGTCTCTTTTCATGTAAATGTTTGATTGCTTTTCATATCCATCATAAAGGTTAAACTAGTTCCTACCAACATGGGAACAAGATCCACAACTTTTAAAAGAAAAAGTTGACACCTTGATTCACCCCTCCCCTATCAAGGTGTCATGGGGTCCTTTAAGTGGTATCAGAGGGAAGTTGTTGGTGTTTTATCTGTCTTTTACTGCCATGGAAAATTCAGCCAGTGTTAGGCGAGTTCCCCTCTTTAACGGAAGTAATTTTCATATTTGGAAGAACAGAATGAGATCTCATCTAAGATCCCATGGAATGGATGTTCTTTTTTCCACTATGAAAGGATACACATTACTGATCCAATAGGGATGGCTATGACTGATGCAGATAGGAAAATTCTTGATGTAGATACTAAAGCACAGAATGCTCTCACCACAGCCCTTTCTGATCAGATCTATCTTAAAGTGATGAGTTTCACCTCAAAAAAGTCCATGTGGGATAAAATTGAAAATATTTATGAAGGAGATAACAAAGTGAAGGAGGAGAAACTACAAGTCCTACACAATAGGTTCGATGATATGAAGATGCATCCTGATGAGAATGCAGACTCCTTCAATTGAATTACTGAAGTGGTTGGAGCAATTAGGGGTCTAGGTGAAGAAATCAAAGACGTTGACATTATTAAGAAAATATTGAGAATACTTCCACCCCTGTACAATGAAAAGGTTTCATCCCTTGAGGAAATAAATCTTTCCAAACTTTCTCTAGATGATCTACTGAGCATCTTGGTGGCATATGAAATGAGAGTCAAACCAGAAGATGCTATGACTCGAGTGAGCAAAGAAATGGCGTTCAAATCCATTGAGAAACTGAAAATCTCAAAAGATAGTAGTGGTGAAGATAATGTGGAAAAATAAATTCTTTCTCTCATTTAAAAGAAGTTACATAAAGGAAAAGGGAAATTCAAATGGATGTTACCTCTAGATTGCTTTCATTGTGGCAAAGTTAGTCACATTTCCTCTCAGTGTTCAAGAACGATTGATGATGAGAATAACGATTCTGAAAACATTGAGAAACCTCAGAAAAGGTTTTTCAAAAGGGGAGACTTCAAATCATAAAAGAAAGCACCAAAGATGAGTTTTGTCTTTGAAGAGGAAGAAGATAATAATGAATTCTGTGATGAAGAAGAACCAGAATTTAAAACTGAGAACCATGCTTCCATGATGACCACTGTTGAAAAATCATAAGATAATGGTGGAGAAAATTAGTTGACAACTAGTGCCAATCCCGAGTTGAAACTTAAGGATTCTTTTAGTAAGCTTAAGATTAAATTTAAGAGTATCAATAAGTTGAAATCAATTGTAAAAAATATGATGATAAACTTGAAGTTGAAATTGAATGACTGGAAGAATTAGTGAAAGTAAAGTCTAAAATACTTGAAATAAATGTTGATGTAGTGGATCTGAAGCTAAGAATTGAAGAGCAGGTAAAGATCATCAATGACCTGACCTCCATATTAGGGGAAAAGTCCAAGACTGCTGAGTGTCTGGAGGAGGAAGTTTTTACCATTAGGAGTAAACTTGAAAAAGATTAAATTTCAAAAGAATCAAGGAAGAAAATACAGTTTGGAAGGTTCTCAGATACTGAGATGTTGGAGAGATAAAAACGTGGCTCTAATGGTGTTGAAAATATTTTAAATGATCAGAGACCTGCCTTCATGGGAAATAGTGGAATCAGTTGTGAGGCAGAGTCGTCGTATGCTGCAAATAAAGATAACCAATATAAAGACAAGCTGAAAGTGAGTGATGTAGAAAAGTCATCTGAACTGCAGAAACAAAAACCACCAATTCAATCTGAAAGAAGAAAATAAGATTATCCTCAAGACTCCTTGAAAAAGGGGCCCTCAAACTATTTTCCCACCGAAGAAGGAATGAGGATAAACAAAAGTGAGAGGAAATTTCCTCTCATGAAGTGTCAGTTCTTTGGATATTTAGGCCATACCATGTCTTCTTGTGAAGAGGCAATAAGCTATCTAAATGGAGAAGATATGGGAGTTCAACAGAGGAAAAAAAATTCATATCCTAATTATTTTAGAAGAAACAATTTCTATTTATATTGTTTTCATTGTTCTAACTTTGGTCATAAGGCTGTTAGTTGTAGGCAGGGAAGAGACATGGACACCTCATACCGAAGTTTGAGGCAAGTCAATTCTCATCAACCAGATAGTGTTTCTCTTACAAATAGGTTTTCTCCTCTCGAAAAAGAATTTGACTATGAAGAACCATTGTACACATATGATATAATTGAAAGGCCATCAGTGCTCTATACTCAATTCAATGTATCATGGAAATAAAGTAATAAAATTGAGAGATCTAACATTTCATAGGTGGACCTCAAAGCTACAAAAAGCAATAGTACCTAGACTCTGGATAGTGGCTACTCATATCATATGACAGGTAATGCTGGCCTGTTAACAGATATCAAAAGGAAGTTTGATGGTACAATACGATTTGGTAATGACGGAGCTATGAAAATCAAAGGCAGTGAAAGTACTGAATTAGCTAATGGAGAGCTAAAGAAGACTGAAGTCCTTTATGTGTATGGCCTACACCATTATCTACTCATCATGAGTCAACTCTGTGAATCAGGACTTATAGTCACTTTTAATCAAAAAGGTTGCACTATCAAGGGAAAGACATGCAATTCACTTATGAAGGGATGCAGAACAGAAGGTAACTTGTATCAGGTTGATAGTAATGAAAATGTTTGTTACATGACTGTTGAAGAAGAACAAAATTTGCGGAATCAGAGAATGGGACACATAAATCAACAAGACATGGAGAAAATATCAAAATTGAGGAATGTCAGGGACATTCCCAACCTAAAGCATGAGAGTGAAAAGTCTTGTGATGCTTGAATTCATGGGAAGATGGTTTGTAGTTCATATCGGCCAGAGAAGAAAAGGTCATCTTATCTTCTTGATCTAATTCACACAGATGTATGCGGGCCGATAAATGTTGTCGGAACTCATGTAGAAAGGTAATTTTTCCTTTTCATAGATGATTATAGTATAATGGCATGTGTAATGGTCATTCACAGGAAAAAAAGTGCATGACTTCATGAAAACATATCAGCGAATCGTCGAGAATGATACTGGGAAAACAATCAAAGTGTTGCGATCTGACAATGGAGGGGAATACACATCCATTGAATTCGAAAATTACCTGGAGAATCATGGGATACAGCATGAGGTAGCTGATGTGAGAACTCCACAACAAAATGGAGTTGTTGAATGTAGGAATCGACTGGTGAACAACGTGGCACAAACTATGCTGATTGAGAGTCGTATTCCATGACATTACTGGAAATAGGTTATTCAATATGTAGTGTATATTCAAAATCTAATAGGACTTTATATGGGTGAGACGAAGACACCATATGAATTGTGGCATGGAAGGAAGCCCTCATTGAAATACTTTCATGATTTTGGAAGTAAATGCTTCATTAAGAACAAAGAAGGAAATCAAGGGAAGTATGGTGATAATGCATATGAAGGAATTTTCCTTGGAAACTCAATAAACATAATAGCTTAAAAGTGTTTCAACATGTGATTAGGAAGGATCGTGGAAGCAGTGATGTTAATATCATTAAAGAGAAATCCACAAACTCTTCACGGATTTCATATGCTGATGTGATAGAAAGTGAGGAAGAAAATGAACATGGAGTAAATATAAATACAGTAATAGAGGAAGGTGGACAAAACACTTAGCAGTCACATCATGATGTAGACTCTGAAGAAGAATCTGATGAGGAAACCTTGGCTGGAGAGAATGCAACTGAACCTCACAGAAGAAATCGAAGAGCTGAGATTGATCCATCTAACATAATTGGGGACAGGAGTGAACCCACACAAACAAGGAGGATGAGGAATAATATAAAATATTCATTTCTATTAGTTGTGGAGCCATCCTCATTTAAGGAAGCTACAAAGGATGAATCCGGGGTGAAAGCCATGAATGAAGAGTTAGATCAGATTGACAAGAATCATACGTGGGATCTTGTTCAGAGACCCGAAGGTCACAATGTGATCGGTACAAAATGGATCTTCAAGAACAAGTTTGATGAGCATGGAAGTGTTGTTAGAAACAAGGCATGACTGTTATGTAAAAGATATTCCCAGATTAAAGGTGTTGATGTTGAAGAAACCTTTTCTCTAGTGGCTAGACTGGAGTCAATCGGGCTTTTCCTTTCCATGACACTCCAAAGTGGATATAAAGTATATCAAATGGACATCATGAAAACATTTTTGAATGGTGTACTCGAATAAGAAGTCTACATTGAACAACCCGTGGGTTTTCTTCTGGGTACTGATGAAACAAAGGCTTGCAAACTAAAGAAGGCTCTATATGGGTTCAAACAGGCTCCACGAGCGTGGTATTCCCAGCTAGACTCTTATCTCAAGAATCAGGAATTCAATAGAGGAGGAGTATATCACAATCTATATGTGAAGAATTATCCAAAACATCAGTTCATGGTTCTAGTCTACGTCAATGATATTATATTTAGTGGCAGTAGGAAGAAATCAGTGGATGAATTTCCTAATCACATGAAATCAGAATTTGAAATGTCTATGATTTGGGAGCTCACATATTTCCTGGGGCTACAAGTGATTCAAAACAAGGATTACACATTCATTTCTTAGGAAAAGTATTCAAGAGAGCTGCTGAAGAAGTTTAATATGCAAGACTCCAAACCAATGTCAACTCCGATTGCAGTTAGAACCAAACTTGGAAAGCATGAGGATGGGACATCTGCAGACCCCACCATATACAGAAGGATAATTGGGAGCCTATTGTATCTAACAGCGACACAACCATATATTGTCTTTGAAACATGTCTACCAGCCCTCTTTCAGAGTAATCCAAAGGAGGAACATATGGAAGTAGTGAAAATAACCATGAGGTATATTCAAGGTACTCACAGTTATAGCTTATAATTTTTTACAGGAAGGGACAACGAACTATCATCATTTTCTGATACTGACTGGGCTGGTGATGTAGTGGGAAGAAATTCCAGAAGTGGTGGAGTATTCTATATTGGGATTAAATGTGTTAGATGGTTGAACAAGAAACAAGAAAGTACTTCTCTAAGTACTGCTAAAGCTGAGTATATATCTGCTACAAAGGCATGCACCCAAATGCTATGGATGAAGAAACAATTGAAAGGTATTGGTGATGAGGTGAAACAACCAATGGTGATTTACTGGGATAAAAAGAGTGCAATTGATCTTACGAAGAATCCTGTTCAGCATTCTCTTACAAAACATATTGAAATAATGTGTCACTTTATCAAAGAGAAAGTTTAGAAAGGCATGATTAGAATGGATCATGTGGGAACAGATGAGAAAGTGGCTGATATCCTGACCAAGCCACTGTCAGCGGCTATATTTGAGAAGCATCGGTTCAACCTCAGTGTTCAACCACCTCCTAGTGCATAAGGAGGTCACGAAATACACCATCTCCTCAGTTATGTTAACTACTTTTTATCTAATTATGGCTGTGATGTAGGTTTTTGGGGGAGATACTATCCAGGGGGTGAGTTTTGAGCTGAACAATGAACAGTTAGCAGTATTTGGGTTTATTTCCATTGGGGGAGAAAGGAATAAATTCAGGCATGTCATTGACATGTAATGCTTCTGTGACATGATGAGAATTCAACATCGGTGATAGGATGAAAAGGAATTCATTGGACATGTAATGCTTCTGTGAAATTGTAAGAAACTTTCTTGGGTGTCATTGAGAATTCGAAAACATGGGAACCCAATTCAAGTTTCATCTCTTGTTTTCTACATCGAGAATTTCTCATGTAGACTTAGAGTGTTGGTTGAGTTGATTTTTGCATTTTTGGTTTGCATGTGGATGGTATTCTATTGAATTTATTTACTGATTGCCAACAAACCCAAAGGAGGATATTGTTTAAACCATGATTGTGTTTTCATGAATTGGAGTACGTTTTGTGTTTGTTGTCAATCCTCAGTGGATGCTCAGAATATATGCCAGGGAAGTGATCTTACAGTTCAAGCAAATAATAGTATTGAAGGAGGCACCATTTTCCAGTGTTTGCCAAATTTCAGGACCTCAAAATTGACCAATGGAGAAAAGTGTTTTTGGAAAAGGGACATGTGCGCCGACTACTTGGAGGCTTGGAAACTTGTGCACCATATGTTTTTAAAGATCAGAACATCAAAATATGGCAAAGAAAGCAGGGGTTCCCATGTTTTGGGTTTGGTCGTTCAAGTGACTTGGACGACAGAGACTTGCGCGCCAAAACTTGCACACTGAGGGAAGACTTACGTGCCATCACACAGGGTGTCCAAATTCCTATAAATAGAGGTTGACCCCTCCTCATTTTGTACAAAGTTCAGGATTTTGAAAAATTCAGAGCTCCCGTAGCACAGGTGTAGTGGTCACGCAAGTGGTTGTGTGGTCGCGTAATTAGAAGTTGCGTGACAGTTGTTTGCTGCGTGTCCAAGGTGGTTTAGGAGAGAAAGGGTGTGAGTCGCCCAAGTTTGGAGTTGAAGAAGAAGGTGTCACGCAAGTGGTTTTGTGACACTTGCGTGCCATGTTTTGAAGAAGTGCGATAGTTGGTGGTTGCACGCCAATATTGGTTTGGGTGTAAAAGGGTGTGAGTCGCGCAAGTTTGGAGTTGTGGAAGTTTGTGTCACACAAGTGGTTGAGGTGGACTTGCGCACCATTTTTAACTTGCATGATGAGACTTGTGCAATAGCTTAGAGAAGGGATCCAGGTATGGTTGATGCACGACAGTGATTCAGGGCTGCGTGGAAGCTAGAAGATTGCCCGATACCTTCGGTGCAAAGTGAGATTCATCCACGGGTGGAAGTTAGACTTCAACAGAGTATCTACATACAACTGAGGATGTATTCATTAGCGATGATGAAGAGACCTTCATGTCTATAAACTGAGTGGGACTTCACCAAAGGCAGTGATCCAGGGGGAGTCAACGGGAGTGACCCAAGGGACGTAGTGAGCTATCCCTGAACTTTTGTAAAGGCAGTGAGCTTGGGACAGAGTGACTGTGCCCGAAACTTTATAATCCATAGCTAGTGAAGAATAGTGGAATTTGGTATGAGCATAAACCTATCAGTGTATGCTCCTTGGACGTAGCCCTTAGTAGTTAACCAAGTAAAAAGTGCTATGTTGTCTCTTTGCATGTGAATGTTTGATTGCTTTTCATATCCATAATATAGTTTAAACTAGTTCCTACCAATGTGGGAACAAGATCCACAACTTTTAAAAGAAAAAGTTGACACCCTGATTCAGCCCTCCCCTCTCAGGGTGTCCCGGGGTCCTTCACTTACACTATGAGACACTAGCATATCATGAGTAAAGAAGAGTCCCGATCATATGATGTGTTATTTAGTATGACCCATGGATAAACTATGGAAGAGGGATGTTATTAAACTTTCACTTATGTGATCTTTATTAACCAAAAATGACAAAGATGGTTGAAATAGTGATTTGGTGAAAGGTATATTGAGGGTTTTCATTTATAGTTTGCATGATTAAATTTTCAAGAATTGTGTTCTTGGATTTTTATTTCTAATTTTTTTCTAGTACCTTGTATAAATGTTATATGGTCCCATGAATACTAAGATTTGTATCAAAGATTTATCATGCATGAGATACCAGAAATAGTGTTTTTAAATTGAATAACTATGGTCAATATTACATTATGAGACAATGTAATTTCAACTGATAGAATGACATTACATTATAGGATATTGTAATGTAAGTTGCTTCTATTTAAAATTAAATTATATAATAACATAGTGAGTGATACTTAGTTATAGGGTATGACTGATGTGTATCATAGTGTATGATACATTAAACCACTAGATTGTTTATGTGTTGTCATCTCTGATATTTGAGATATCATAGGCTATGACTGAAATCCGGGTTTCATGAAAACATAGTATCATATTTTCAAGAATTGTGTTCTTAAATTTTTATTTTTAATTTGTTTCTACTACCTTGTCTAAGTGTTCTATGGTCCCATGAAACCTAACAATGGTATGAAAGCTTAATCATGCATGAGATACTTGGAATAGTGTTTGTAAAATGAATATCTATGGTTAATATTAAATTATGTGACAATGTAATTTCAACTGAGAGACTGAAATTACATTATAGGATATTGTAATGTGAGTTTATTTTTCTTGAAATTAAATTATAGGATAACATAATGAGTGATACTTAGTTATAGGGTATGACTGATGTGTATCATAGTGTATGATACATCAAATCCCTAGTTTGTTTATATATTTTAATCAATGATATAGGAGATATCATAGGCTATGACTGAAATACGGGTTTCATGAAAACATAGTATCGTATTGTAATAATGATATAGTATATATCATTAAATAGAACAAGACCGTATGTAAGAATTTATTTTCCCATGCATAAGAGTCTATAATCCCCATGTGTAAGAGTTTTTCCTTTATTGTAGAAGTGAAAAAAAGATATGTAAGGTTTAATAGATACATAAGGGTTATATGTAAGTGTTACACTTCAATACATAAGGATTCAGTATGTAAGGGTTATACGTAAAGGTAAGAGTCTATGATATGTAAAGGTTACTCACAATATACATAAGGGATATACCATTGGAGATTTAAATATGTAAAAGTCTTTTCCTTTTCCTTTGAAGTGAAAACTCTAATACATAAGGGTCTTGGTACAAAAGGGTTACACCACTATAAACCTAAATACATAAGAGTTTTTATCTTTGATGCATGAGTGAAAGTTGTTTTTCATAAGTGTTAATAGGGTTATCAATCATAAAATATGAATTATAGTGCTTAAATGGTTTAAGCATTTTTATCTTATTAATAATATTTTATGATCCCTATATATCATTACAAATAATTTATTAATGGAAAAATTATTTTTCTTTAAAAATTCAAGTATGAATTGAATTATATAATTTATAAATTTATTATAAATTATAATAAAAGGTATTTTGGGATATTTATTAGTTTATTAATTTAATTATTAATTAATTAATTATAAAATGTTTATAACTAATTAATTAAACGTTTATAAAAAATTTATTAATAAATATTTCATAATATTAAATTTTAATATTAAAAAAACATTTTAATTATATGCAATAAATTATAATTTAGAAATAAAATTTTTATTTAGAAATTATAATAAAAATTTATAAAGTGTTTACAAATTATAAAAAAGTGGAAAATATATAAAATATCTAATATTAATATTATGAATTGTCTATTATTAATTAATTCAAAATGTTAAAATTAAAAGCCTTATTTTGGAAAATATTTTAAATTATATCAAAATTTGTTTTGATGGTTTATATTTTTTTTAGAAGGTGGTTCCTCAGTCAAAGACCGGGGCAAAATTTATTTTATAAAAAGAATGGAAGATAAAAATGTCTGAAAGATGGAATCTTATTACAATCCTTATCATAAAGAGGGAGAAAATCACCCGGAAAATCATCAAGCCTGGTAATATCTTGGTTGACTCCCTTGTTGGCAGGACTGTGAACAACCATGTTCACTTCACGGTAAGAATGTGTGGCAATGTAGCTGAGGTCTGAGAGCGAAGCATGGCATTGCATCCAAAGAGGAGTGAGCAGCCAGGCAAGTTGCACCACCCCCTTCCAAATAGCTTGCACCACAGTGGTTGAGTCACTTTCAATCCACAGCTTGTTCCAACCCTTTTGTTTGGAAAAGTCCACCACATGAATCACACCCAGCATTTCTGCTTCCAGATCTGAGGTCGTACCACAACCACCAATGAAGCAGCCCTGACACCTTCCAAGATGGTCTCTAAAAATGGCACCACAACCTGCCGGACCCAGGTTTCCTTGCGAGGCGCCGTCGACATTCACTTTGATCCATCCTGGAAGCGGGGATTGCTAGAATACTTCAAAAGTGCACCGAGGATGTCTGTAAGATCCCGCAATCCTAAGACGACAAAGGATCATAAAATCACAAATATAATTGTCACAGTGACCCTTCTGAAGAGAGGAAGCATCCTTGATGTCCATGAGAATACGCGTTTTACCTGCAGTGAGACTGAATGAACAATTGTTATGAAGTAAATTATTTCTGTCATACCAGATCACATGCAAGAGTTCCACCACTATAGTCAGAAAAAGATTCTTTATTTTCATGGAGCAAGCCCCATTAACAAAACATTGTAATTGGGAGATGACAGAGTCAAGAAGTGACCATCTACAACCAAAAATGTCAAAAGTGTAATTCCAAAGAGCTGCAGCTGTAGCACAAGACAAAAACAAATGATTAGCATCCTCTCGGTGTCGATTACACATAAGACATATAGAGCAAAGAGTAATCTCAAAGGATTGAAGGCACATATCAGTGGGAACCCTATTATGGGAAATACGCCAGATAAGAGTAAATCTTGAGGGTTTGATCCAAGGTTTGTTAAAAGTTTTCAACGAGGCCAAGCTAGAACCAGAATTGCTAAAATTGTTTTTTTAAAACATTTAGAATCAAGGACACCATTAAAAGCAGGTTCCCAAATGAGGAAATCATCATTGTTGGAGAAATGATAATTGTCAATGATATGACCAATGTCATCAGGAAGAGTGATGTCTTGGGAGTAAAGAACATCCCTAATAGAAGAATTGGTATTGCTAGGAGGAGTGGTGGACGTGAGCATTGAGATTAAGGGGACACTGGTCCAATTATCTAGCCAGAAATTCATAGTGGAATTAGCACTAAATATCCATCTAGATTTGTTCATGATATTAAAGAAAGAGCGTTTAATGGATGGCCAGATGGAAGAAGTGATGTAACTCAGATTACCCTTTTTAAGCTTGGTGATGAATTTAGACTTGAGAAAGGCAGTGGAATCAGAATTGCTATGAATCAGATTCCAAGTCATCCTGGCTTGAAGAGATTCGTTGAAAAGCTTAAGGTTTTTGATGCAAATACCACCCTTATCAAGAGGTTTACAAAAAGTGGCCCAAGGTATGGTCACAAGTTTTCTTTCAATTGTACTACCAGTCCAAACAAATTTTTTTATGTAAACATTGATTTTCTTAAGAAGACAAGCAAGCCAAGTGTAGACCATCATTGAGTAAACCAGTTTGGAGACAATGGTAGATTTGACAAGACAAATTCTTCCAAACAAGGAAAGAGATTTACCCTTCTAGGAAGAGAGTTTATTGGTAATTTGATCAACGATACTGTGAAAGTAGATGGATTTTGGTCTTCCCCAAAAGATAGGAACCCCATGATAAGTAAAGGGGAAGGAGCCTTATTTAATGCCTAAATAATTAATAATAAAGCCTTTTCTGTTGGGGGTAAAACTTTTTCCAAAGAAAACAAAAGATTTGCTCAAAATTATCGCTTAGCCCGAGACATCTTCAAAATGAGCCAGGGAACTTTTGAGGTTTTGGATGTTCCTTTTATCACCCTTTAAAAACAAAATAATGTAATCAGCATATAAGAGGTGGGTAGGGACATTTAAGTTTCTAGAATCCTGGATGTGGTTAATCTTGTTTTGATTCACAAGGCTCATGATAAGTCTACTTAAGTAATCCTCGGAAATAGCAAAAAGGACGGCAGAGAGAGGGCCACCTTTCCGAACCCCCTTGGTGCATTTAAAGAATCCTTTAGGAGTCCCATTAACCAACACAGATATAGAAGCCGAATTGAATAGGGAGCGAATCATAGTGGTAAAAGAGTCATTAAACCCAAATATTTTCAGAACCCTTAAAATAAAACTCCAATCCATGGTGTCAAATGCCTTCCTAATTTCATGTTTGATGGCAAAACTACCTCCTCTGGTGACTTTATTCAGCATATTAGTACATTCTGAGGCAAGACATATACAATCTTTAATAGATCTACCTCGGATGAAGCCAAATTGATTCCATGAAACAATTTTGTAACATATGGGGGACAATCTATTGGCAAGGAGTTTAGTAATAATTTTAAACATGGTGTTGATGAGGGAAATAGGCCGAAAAAGATGAATTCCTGCAGCATTTTCCACTTTAGGAATCAAAGTAAGAAATTGAGCATTTATCCCATGTGTAAGAAAACCAGTGGAGAAAAAGGATTTGACCAGTTTACACACGTCCACATGAATGATTTCCCAGTATTGTTGGAAAAACCCATTGTTGAAACCATCAGGTCCCATAGCACTATCAGGGTTGAGGCTGAAGATAGTGTCCTTTATTTCATGATCCAGGGGCATGTTTAAAAGATGGTCATTGTCCTCAATAGTGACCTTATTTGGAATGATGTTAGGGAGAAGATCTTTGCAAACCTCTTGACCATTGAACATGTTATGGAAGTAATTGAAAACATGATTAGAAATGGAATCCTCAGTGTCAAGAAGAGTGTCATCAACTCTGAGAAAGGCAAGGGGCATATAGGCTTTCTGGGCCCGTTGGAGAGAAATGTAGAACTTAGTATTCCTGTCACCATCCGAAAGCCATTTGGTTTTGAAGATTTTCTTTCTCAAGTTATCTTTGAGATTTAGTTGGGAGTTGAGCTTCAACGACGTAGTAATTTCAGATTGAGGATCAATAGAAAAATTAGAGCTGGTGTTGGAGCGTTGAATGCGAATAAGGTCACTCTCCAAGGTGGATATGTCCTTGTCAAGCTATTTTGTTTTAGAGATGCACCATCCCTTAAGGCATTTCTTCAAGAGATTTAATTTAGTAATGTAAGAAAAAGCATTATTTTGAAGTTGCATGTCGACCCAAAAATCTTTTATCTTATTGGAGCATTATGGGTCCGCAGCCCAGACATTGTTAAATTTAAATGGGAAAGGAGATTTGGAACCCTTGGAGAAAAAACTGACAAGAATGGGATGATGGTCTTGATGGTTTATTTGATCATGTTTTACATAATGATAAATATATGATATTTATATTATATAAGTAGTTTACATAATATAATTTTGAATATAAAATGTTTATATTTCATTTAATATCATATGTTTAAATTAAATTCCATATAATGAATAACATAAAAGCGTTCATATTAGTGAATGAATATAAAGTGTTTATATTCAGAATTATGGAATGTCTATAATGGTTATCTAAAAGTATAAAGCGTTTATAATAAGTTTTATTTATAAATGGTTCATAAATTTCTATATCATGTTTAAATACTTGATTTGTTCATTTATTTTTTATTCCATGATTTATTCGTAAATATAATTATTATACTATGAATTTTTATGTGTATGATATAGTTAAATGTTGTTAATATCATTCTAAAGATTGTTATATATGAATCTAAAAAGTCACATAGTTTAACCTCTTTTACCAAGTGAACCATAATGTGGATGATTATATCAAAGAATTTTAGTGGGAAGAACATCTCTAAATCACTTAATATGACTATAACCTCCTTATTCATGATAGGAAACTTCACTGGGACTATAACTTTACTAAATATGGATTTCAAAAATAAGAATAATCTAATTAATTTATTCTCATATTTTGATTCAAAGTTCAATGGAATGAAACTTGCATGAATTCTTGCATCAAAACATGACAGTCATGTGATTTTAGTCCTTGTAACTTCAAATTAGACATTGTCACAAGATTATTGATATTTGATTAATACCGCTGTGGAACTTATACACTATTTAGGAAAAAACAAATTCCAAATTTTATTGTCTAGATAGTATGTAAGCTACTGTAGGAAGAAATGTCCACCTTTTACCCTTCACTGATTCCAAACTCCCCCTTATCCCGATTTCAATCAAGTCCAACCTAGCCATGTTTCCATCTTTTGTTTTTCCATGAATATTTTGTAACGTTCCAATAACACTATAATATACATTTTTTCTACATGCATGACATGGATAAAATACATGACATCCAAACAATTTCAATATATCAATTCAAGGAAAATTGATATCTTCATCGAACCTAATTTTGTATGGATTTTGGAAAATTGTTTACCCAAAATAGTGTTAATATCTTTTACTTTATTGTAAAGTAGATTGAAAATTATTGGAGATGGTGTTTTACATAGAGTATTTAGTATAATCAGTATACACAGGTTTTTTGGCACATCTATTTAACTACTCAAACAACTATGGACAATCATGATGGTCATTTTTAATGCTCATTGGAATTTCTTCCATGTGATCTCTATCATCATTTACACCAATATTCATATCAAGTGATCTACAAACCATAATATCATACTAATTGGTGTCCACATTATGTTTGACCATGTTTAGTTCAACATTTATAGGTATGATCTATTCCATGAAAAATAAATTTTTATACCAACTATAACGAATAAATATGTCTTGAATAACAACAAAATTTATAGGTATGATTTATTCATATTCTGATGGTCCTTCAATTTTGATTTGAGGTATGATCGAATGATGGATCCAATCTGGGTAAGTTTCCCTGATCATCCACTTATGATCCAAAACATCGCTATCCATTAGATGCTTGGTATTATGGTGGGTTGGTTCTTATGTTTTGATGACCGGTCTGAAGGTTCCAGGCGTAGCGAAAGCGTGTGGGTGGATGTTCCCACTTGGCTTTTTGTCATTAACAATGATCAATCCTGGATCTATAAGATGATAAATGCCAGTCTCCATAGATCAAATCATAGAAATGGACAAAGAAAAGGAAAGTCCCAGAACCACAAAGTAGAATCATTACAGGTTGATTATAATTAATTTAATCAATTGAAAAGAAATACCTTTTGGGTGTTCTTTCTTCATTGATTTTCTTGATCACGTTCCGATGTGATTTTTCATTTCATCACAGAATCCAAGTGTAGACATCCTCTATCGGTGATCCACATGTGTACCTCATATCTTGGGATGTCGCCAAAGGAGTCTCTAGGTGCTAGCATGGATAAACCTTCGCTTGCGTTGTCCGCCTTACGTTGTCTTGATCCGATGGAAGAGGATATCTTTCTGTCTTGAGAGCGTTCTTGGAGGAAGAGTTTCTTTCAGACTTGAAAGAATTTTCCAGAATTGTTGTGCACAATGATTCTCTTGTGTTAGGAAAAGATTTGGGGGTTGTGAGGATATTTATAATCTGGTTTGAGGTTGTAGAGTTATGAAAATAAATAAACACGCTACGCGTTTTATTTATTTCATTAACTCCCATTTGAAAACCCCATGTCGAGTCATTAATTACTTAACATGCGCCCACACTAATTATAACAAATATCATTTAATAAAATGATATTTCCTCAAAATCCCTACTGGAAAAACTACACGGCATGTATTAATAAATACATGGTATGTACTTGTTTTTCATTGAAAACTACACGGCGTGTACATTCAATGTACATGGAATGTATATCTTGTTTTCATTTATTCATTTCCATTCCAAAATGAAAACTACATGGTGTATATATTTAATAATACATGGCGTGTACTTGATTTCAAAATAAAACTACACGGCGTGTAATCCTTGATACACGGCGTGTACTTGTTTTATTTTATTCTTCCTCTAACATTAAAATAATTAATGCTTCCTGGAATAATTATTAAACCACGTATGAGAATAATCTTTATTCTACTTAAGATACTTGAATACACATAGTGTGTGACCCTATATGCCTCTTTCTCATTGACATTAGGGGAGCTTGCCTAAAGTCCAAGATTACTGTCTAGCAACGGGTCAAGGCACCCAAGAGAAAGAAGTTGACGCCGCATTGACGTATCACCTTATACGAACACTTACTGTGTAATTTAATCCCATTGTATCAATATCTCATCAAGCAGGTTTCATGGTAGTGTCAAAAACCTATATTCTTGATCCATCGTTCTTCGACTACCTGAAATAAACTCGTCACGTACACCATGTCCATGAAATTTAATGTGACAATTCTATTTTAATCAAAGGGTCGAGATATCAAATTCCATAAATGGAAGGTACAAATCCTTTCTCGAATTATCCATTAACAATATGTCATTCGTGACGCACCCAACGTACCATACTTCCCACCAACTGTCTATGTGACGGTTTTTGTTAGTAAATCTAAGTGCGTGAGTCATGACACGAGTTAATGATAATCTTCTAGTCTAAGGACCATTACACACGCTCGTAGATAGAAATGTCCGATGAATCCAATACATGCGGAATTGCAACTGGCAGGTAAGTTATTATAATATCCCATCTTTGAGATTACCAAGTGCGAACTCCATGAGAGAGAGTCTCGTCTTCTTACGAGTACTCACACTTGACGGTGTGTATACAATGTGTCCTATCATAGTATGTCATCCAACTGTGGAACTTTATTTAAGAATATTGTTATAGCATTTCATGGATATCATCATAGCGGGGATCTTCCATGAACTTATCAATGAAACAAATATTATAGGACATTATTATATTATAGCCAGGAAGAAAAATGAACAATATATAATAAGAGTACATTCATGTAATAAAAGTGCATTCCAGTTGGTTCTCAGGACACCAACCCTTACAAACCCCCACTTGGACTAGAGCTAACTGCCTAAGACTTTTAGTCTGATAGACCTCACATGATGATCATGTTTTTGCTGAGTCAATTCTTTAGTCAAGGGGTCCACCACAATGTCTTTCGTAGAAATAATGCTTACTTCAACTTCACCTCTCTGAGAAAAATCCCTCAAAATATGATACTTCTGAAGTATGTTCTTTGTCTACTGATGTAACCTAGGCTCTTTTTCAAGTGCCACCGATGTAGTATAATCACAATAAAGTGTGATAGGATCTTTAAAGCTCTGTACTACATCTAGCTCTGGGACGAAGCTTCGCATCCATACGGCTTCTTTAGCTACCTCAGAAGCTGTGATATACTTAGACTCCACTGTAGAATCTTCCACCACACTTTTCTTTGAGCTCTTCCCGCTCATTGCACCTCCATTCAAACTGAAGATGTATCCAGTCTGAGATTTCATGTCATCTTGATTAGTCTGGAAACTAGCATATATATGTCCTCTGATGACTAGTTCCTCATCTCCTCCATAAACTAGGAACCTATCCTTAGTACGCCTCAGATACTTAAGGATAGTCTTGACTGCCATCCAATGGCGGTCTCCTGGATCATCTTGATATCTTCCTACCACACTTAATGCATAAGCAACATCTAGCCTTGTACATAGCATAACATACATGACTGAACCAATCATGGATGCGTAAGGGATCCTTGCCATTTTCTTTCTTTCCTCATGTGTCTGAGGACACATTTTCTTGGAAAGATGAATTCCATGTGATACTGGCAACAATCCCCTCTTGGATTGTTCCATAATGAATCTCTTCAGTATCTTGTCAATGTATGTACTTTGACACAGGACCAACATTCTCTTAGATCTATCACGATGAATCTTGATCCCAAGAACATATGCTGCCTCTCCCAAGTCTTTCATGGAGAAGCATTTATTCAACCATGCCTTAACTGACTGTAAGATTGGTACTTCATTTCCAATTAGTAATATGTCATCAACATATACAATTAGGAAAACGACTGCACTTCCACTAAAACTTTGGTAGACACAAGGATCACATTTGTTCTTAACAAAGCCAAATTCCATTACAGCTTCATCAAAACGAATGTTCCATGACCTTGATGCTTTCTTTAATCCATAAATAGATTTCTGCAACTTGCATACCTTGTTGGAATCCTTTGGAGTCACAAACCCTTTAGGTTGTGTCATGTAGACATCTTCCTAGAGGTTCCCATTAAGGAAAGCTGTTTTGATATCCATTTTCCAAATTTCATAGTCATGGTAAGCAACAATGGACAATAGGATTATGATGGATTTCAACATCACAACTGTTGAAAAGGTTTCATCATAATAAATTCCATGACACTCACTAAAACATTTTGTAACCATTCGTGCCTTATAGGTGTTGGCTTGCCCCTCCATGTCCAGTTTCTTCTTGATTACCCATTTATTACCAATAGGCTTTACATCAACTGGAGGATCTACCAAAATCCAGGCTTGGTTTTGGTACATGGAATCCATTTCAGAATTCATGGATTATTGCCACTTGGCAATGTCTGTGCCTTCAAATTCTTCCTTGTAGGTAAGAGGATCATCATTGTCAACCAATAATGAGTCACCATCCTTGGTGACAAGAAAACCATATCGTTCTAGTTTTATCACCTCTCTCGTGATCTTACGCAGTTCTTGTGTCTCTGAAATAGATTGTTCTTCCATGGGGATTTGTGAAATCTGTTCTCGTACCAACTCCTGTGCATCTTGAGCCTCGACATCATCGAAGTCTATCTCGCTCCCACTATCTCTTTTGGAGATGTTCTCCCTCTCAAGGAATATGGCATGTCTTGCCACTGTAACCTTTTTGTCTGAGGGGTTGTATAGCTAATATCCCTTTGTTTCCTTGGGATATCCTATAAAGACACACTTTGTGCCTCAGGGTACAATTTTGTTACCTGAATAGGCCTTAACAAATGCTTTGCTACCCTACATGTGTAAATTCGATAACATGGCTTTGCATCCACTCCATTACTCGAATGGAATACCATTTATTGATTTAGTTTGTACTTGGTTTAGTATGCGTGCTTCTGTTTGTAAGGCATATCTCCAAAAGGATAATGGAATACTTGAATGACTCATCATTGGTCTCACTATGTCCAACAGGGTGCGGTTCCTCCTTTCACTTACACCATTCCACTGAGGTGTGTAAGGAGGAGTGAGTTGAGATAGAATCCCAAACTCCCGTAAGAAATCAATGAAGTCCTGATTAAGATATTCTCCTCCTCTGTCTGAGTGGTGTTTCTTAATCTTCTTACCAAGCTAGTTCTCAAATTCATTATTGTATTCTTTGAAATGATCAAAAGAATATGACTTATACCTCATTAAGAAAATATATCCATCTCTACTAAAATCATCCGTAAAAGTTATGAAGTACGGGAAACCACCCCTTGCTTCAACTGGAAATGTCCCACACACATCCATGTGAACTAATTCTAGAATCTATTTATCCCTTTCACCTTTCCCACAAAATGGTGCTTTGGTCATTTTTCCTTGTAGACATGCATGACATACACCAAGTGGATTTAGTTTGAAAGAATCTATATACCCATCTTGATGTAATTTTTTCAAACGTATCTCATTGACATGACCTAGCTGGTGATGCCAAATTTGGGTGTGGTATGAGTAATGTGAATTAACTTTTTCATCTATTTCCATTACTTGGTTTGTGTAGTCTAACACATAAAGGCCGTTATATAAATGTGCCCTACCAAAACAAATGTTATCTTTATAAAAGTAGCAACATCCACTTCCAAACATGAAGATGAATCCATTAGTATATAATCTGGATACTGAAATAATGTTTTTGGTTACATAGGGTACATAATAAAATCTATTCAAAACCAAGACCATCCTAGTAGGAAATGTGAGGTGGTAGTCCCCGATAACTATAATAGCAAGTCTGGCTCCGTTGGATGCTCGTAGATATACCTCCCCTCGATCAATCTTCTTAAATCAACATGGTTCCTGTATTTGGATACATATGTGAGCACTAAAAGCTGTATCTAATACCCAATTTTTAGAAACAGATAGATTTCATTCGATGAAAAACGCACCTGAAGCTTCCCCTTGCTTCCTTGGCTGGGAGCAGTTTTTCTTCCCGTGGCCCTTCTTGCCACATGCGAAACAAACATCATCCTGTTCCCTTGCCTCCCCTTTTATCTTCCTTTTCTTGGAAGGCCTTGATGAAGCTTTGGGATTAAAGCTCTTCGCCTTCCCTTTCCTTTTATTCACCATAAGAACATAAGGTTTTTCACGCTTTATGTCATTATCCACTTGGAGAATGAGGAGAAGAAGATCAGACAGAGACTTCTCAATGCTGTTCATGTTGAAGTTCACAACAAATATTGAGAAGCTCTGGGGGAGTGATGCAAGAATGAGATCAATACCCAGTTATTCAGGGAGTTTAAACCCTAGAAACTCCAAGCACTCAATGTATCCAATGATCTTGACTACATGATGCCCAACTGGGGCACCCTCTCCAAGCTTTCTCTAGAATAGAGCCTTGGAGATCTCAAACCTTTCCTGTATTGCTCTCTCCTGTTATAGACCACAAATGTGCTCGATCATGCTGTAGGCATCCATGTCCTCATGAGACTTCATGAGCTCACTAGACATTGATGACAACATCAAACATTTAATGTTGAGTGCATCACTCAAATGTTGATCATAGAACAGGAAATATTCATCACTCACCCCTTGGGCAGGCAGAACAGGAAGTGAGGACTCCAGCACGTAAAACATTCATTCATGGTGTAGGATAACCCAAAGGCGCCTAAAACATTCCTGAATGTTACTACCAATGAGGGTATTGAATTTATCTAGAATTGATCGCAGATAAAATGTGGTTGACGAGTTTTTCATTTCGATTCTACAAATTAAAAGAGCAGATTTATCAATACCTTTTGATTACATTTTATGAAAAATAATAAATTAATTCTCCCACTAGTTTATCAAGTCCCAATGGCCCTCACCATTGAACTCAGAATGTATAGTTTCTTTGAAATTCTAGTGGAAAGGATCCATATTCCCCTTCTCATAACCCCAACAAGGGTTGGTCAATCTATTTGAAGGTATTTAGGTAGGCAGGTCTTTGCCAACTGTGAGCTTACAGTTCCTTGATCTGTTGAGTGCTCTCCCCAATACTGATATCATGACTTGGATTTTCTCAACTCTTGCCTCCAATATTACATCAAGTCTAGCAAGGATACTCCTCTTGATGTAATATGGTTAAGTTAACTAGAAATATTTCATAAGGGCTTCCTTTATAAAAGTAAGTGTCCCAACAAGGGTTGGTCAAACACATAGTTTTATTGAGTCTTGCCCTTAATCAAGTAAAGGAAGGCTTGGTATGACTTAATATTGTATTTGAGGGATTTTATTCTTTATGCATAGTTTTGCATTATCACATGCTTGTTGATATTATGTGATGCTTGCTTAAGTGATTAACCATGTTCTAATAATGTATACGCATAGTTCAGTTTTTATTTTATTCCATATTTGCATGCTTGTTCATTTCATTAACTATGTGATCACGACAACACATACATAATATATAAACCATGAAGTCAGACAGAAATAAAATAAGATGGCATGATCATGAGCTTCTATTGGTTAGCTTATCTAGTGGTTTTGATAAGCTAACCCTGACCCAGGGAAAACACCTTGAACCTGATGGTTCGTGTTTTGCAACTCCCACCTATCCACATTTGTATCTCCTTTGGTTGGTTTCGCCTCAGCATCGGATTTCGAACCGTCTCCTCTGGCTTGGGAGATCCTCTATTACATGGGGTTTACATTAAAGAAACTATGGGCATGCATGCCCAATATTTTATTGGAAGAAGGCTCACAGGCCAACGAATTTAAATTAAACAAATTTAAATTAATCCATATACACATACAAATGGTCTTTGGTCTAGCTCATGATCATCCATAGCATGAAATGAAATTTACTCATATTTAGAATTCAAATTCTTTTAATCATTCTTTCATTTAAGATAAGTCATGCTCTAATTCAATTAATTATAATCATTATAATTAATCAATTCATTATCTTAAATTCCTTTATGAATTTCCTTGAGATTATTCTCATCCATATCCCTTGTACAGGTCTTTGTACTTTTGGAGGAAACCTGGTAAAATTCCATTTCTGGAAAGTACACAGCATGTAGTTTATATTTACATGGCGTGTATTTCTTTTCACCCTTTATCCAAAGTCCACACAGGGGAATTTGGCGTGTTTTATCTATTTTGGAAATTTTGGAGTACACGGAGTATAGATTAATCTAAAACAACATGTACTTCCTTGTTACATGGTTACTGGCCTGGAAATCCCGTGTATGCAGAACAAGGCTTCTCCATGTACATGGTTTCACCTAGACCGGATCGGACTACACGGTGTGTTGCTCCAACATACACGCCGTGTATTACTGTTCCCATGTGCCATTCATTTCTGGTCAACATAGGGCAATAAATACTTAGGTGTAATCAATTCACATGACATGGTTTGGTGGACCAGCACCGGTTCGTTGAACCTATGTACACAACGTGTAATTTTAATTACACGCCATGTATTCCAGTGTTATACAGACAGAAAGAGCGGCTCCTCCGGATGAGTTCCACATTTTTATTTTAATCAAAATTTAAAATTAAAAGGTCGTTTCGATGATATGAATCTAGAAACGAAGGAGGAAGAATATATCTTGTTTATTCAGATTAGAGAATGATTTATCTTGAATTGAATCAAATATAAATGGATAAATTATCAACAAAAATTAAATAACTATAATCAAGGTTGTAACCTCCCTCAGATACCATTTGAAGGTTCCAAGAGCAGTGGAAGCACATGGGTGGATGTGCCCACTCGGCTTTTTGTCATTAACAATGATCAATCTAGGATCAATACGACGATAAACACCATTATCTACGGATCGAATCACATAAATAGACAAAGAAAAGGAATGTCCCAGAACCACAAAGTAGGATCGTTACAGGTTGATTATAATTAATTTAATCGATTGAAAAGAAATACCTTTTGGGTGTTCTTTATTAGTTGGTGTTCCTGATCACATTCCGATTTGATTCATCATTGCGTCGCTGAAGCCAAGTGTAGACTTCCTCTATTGGTGATCCACACATGTTCCTCATATCTCAGGATGTCGCCAAAGGAGTCTCCGGGTGCTAGCATGGAGAAACCTTTTCTTGTGTTGTCCACCTTAGATCATCATGATCCAATGGAAGAGGATATCTCTCAGTCTTGAGAGCGTTCTTGGAGGAAGAGGTTCTTTTGGCCTTGAAAGATTTCTCCAGAATTGTTGTGCACAACAATTCTCTTGTGTTAGGAAAAGAGTTGTGGTTATGAGGATATTTATAATCTGGTTTGAGGTTGTAGAGTTATGAAAATAAATAAACGCGTTACACATTTTATTTATTTCATTAACTCCCTTTTGAAAACCCCATGTCGAGTCATTAATTCTTTGATATGTGCCCACACTGATTGTAATAAATATCATTTAATAAAATGATATTTCCTCAAAATCCCGACTAGAAAAACTACACAGCGTGTATTAATAAATTCACGGCGTGTACTTTTATTTCATTGAAAACTACACGGTGTGTGCATTCAATGTACACAACGTGTATATCTTGTTTTCATTTATTCATTTCCTTTCCAAAATGAAAACTACACGGCATGTATATTTAATAATACACGGCGCGTACTTGTTTTCAAAATAAAACTACGCGGCGTTTAATCATTGATACATGGAATGTACTTGTTTTATTTTATTATTCCTCTAACATTAAAACGATTTAGGCTTCCTTGAATAATTATTAAACCACGTATGTGAATAATCTTTATTCTACTTGAGATACTTGAATACACTTACTGTGTGACCCTCTAGGCCTCTTTATCATTGGCGTTAGGTGAGCTTGACTAAAGTCCAAGATTACTGTCTAGAAATAGGTCAAGGCACCCAAGAGAAAGAAGTTGATGTCGCATTGATGTATCACCTCATATGAACGCTTACTGTGTAACTTAATCCCTTTGACTCAATATCTCATAAAGCAGGTTTCATGGCTGTGTCATAAACCTATATGCTTGATCTGTCTTTCTTGGACTACCTGAAATAAACTCATCATTTACACCATGGACATGTAATTTAATGCGACAGTTCTATTTCAATCAAAGGGCTGAGATATCAACTTCCATAAATAGAAGGGACAAATTTTTATTTGACTTATCCAATAACAACATGCCATTCATGATGCACCCAACATACGCTACTTCCCGCCAACTGTCTGTGTGATGGTTTTCGTCAGTAAATCTAAGTGTGTGATTCATGACACGAGTTAGTGATAATCTTCCAGTCTAAGGACCATTACACACACTCGTAGATATCAATGTCTGATGACACAAAGACATGCAGAATTACTACTGGCAGGTCTATTCTCATAATCTCCCATCTTGGAGATTATCAAGTGCGAACTCCATGACAGAGAGTCTCGTCTTCTTATGAGTACTCGCACATGATGGTCTGTATACTATGTGTCCTATCATAGTATGTCATCTGCCCGTAGAACTTTATTTAAGAATATTGATATAGAATTTCAAAGTTCTCATCATAGCGGGGAACTTCCATGACCTTATAAATGCAACAAATATTCTAGGACATTATTATATTATAGTCATATAGAACAATGAACAATATATCATAAGATTACATTCATGTAATCAAAGTGCAATCCAGTTGGTTCTCTGGACAACAACCCTTACACGGTCATGATCCCTCTACAACCCAATTTTCCGCGAATCTGTGTGGAGGTCGATGATTCTAAATTTAAAGTTGATTTTGTGAGGATTGATATTGAAAATGAGTGTCGAAACAAATAGTGGAATGGTTTTTATTATTGGATCAATTTCTATTATTTCTGTGGTCATCTGGGATATATTCAATAGGCTAGAAGGCATGGGGAAAGAGGTGATACCACAAGCATAGTCAGCAAATGTGGGGAAATGGGTACTACTTATGTGAAATCTCATGCGGCTGCATTATATCCACCTTGAGTAGTAGTTTGGGTGTGGTTGATGCTAATGGTGTCCATACCATCTCATCCCCAATTCGTGGGAATAGATCCTTAGGGTCTAATCCAGGATTTTCTATCAGTTTCTCTAAGGCCTCAAGGAAGCTCTCTCTTGCAGTCATTCAACCATTGTTTGACCCATGGTGTGGACGAGGCTATGGAAACAGGGTGATGGACCAAGGTGAATCACCATAAGGCCAAGAATAGGAGTCCATCCCCTGGTGATCAGCATTCAGGTAAAGAAGAACCCTTAAATAAGACCCCCCTAGTTTCCCCTGGAGTCTGACGATGATGATAAACTCAAGAGACTCTCACATGATAGGTTGTACAAAGGAAAGATAATTATCATTCATGTTGGGGACTGTTTGGATTATACTAGGGTGGGAGAACAAGGCTCAGAGAGATTACTCGTACATTCCAAGACTGATGACTACCCAATCAATAGGAAAGGGTGTAAATATTAAGGAGCCTGACCAAGCCTCATTCCATGACAAGGTTGTGGAGTCCATAAGTGACAAGCTAGATGATCCAAACTGGTCGATGGATATGGTGGAATCAGATGATGTCCAGAAGAAGGAAAGGAAGGAGAATGATGACCTGAAGCTTATATGACATTCTAAGTAAGAGATAGTGTATAATCATTTTATTGTCCATGTTTCAAAGGAAGAAGTTGATAGAATGTACACTTGATCCTTGAAAGTTGACTTTAATGAAGAGAAAGCTATGTGGATCGGCAAGCCAGCCAGTATTTTGGATCATGGAATCAATGAGAAGAAAATAAACATGGATGAAAACATTTAGACTTGGGATTTTATGGATTACCACTTTGAGGATCTCATCAAAGACGAGTCGGATACAAAGGTAACATTTATCTCATGGAGCTTAGATAGGGTGTTTAATTCAAAACATTTAATGTTTTTTAAAGAGATCTATAACCTCTTATGAGGATTTACTTGAGTGCGGCTTGTAATATATTTGGTTTTATAATTTTACCTCATAGTGATCTCTTTAAAAAAAATTAAATTTGATGAAAGGGTAAACACTGACAGAGGATTTGAGAAGGTTTGTGTGCATGATCTCTTGTAAACATGATGAACTCTTTATATCCATTTTCATGCTCTTTTTTCAAATGATTATCATGAATATATTTTAAATTCATATCCATAATATTGGATTCATAAAAGAATAATTTTTTACAATAAATGTATTAATACATATAAGATATTCATTATCAAAGGTGAAAGTTATAGAAAATTCTAATAAGGGAAACTCAACATTTGATTATTTCAAAGAATTTTTGCATGTTCAAGAAAATGGGGAATTGAATTTAAGAAAATAATTAAATAAAAATGGTAGGTTTTATCCTATGAATTCAATCATATGTCAAATTTATAGACAACTCATCATCATCAACTAAACTCCATGGAATTTATTATTTCAATTATCTTGTTCAACACATCCTTCATCTCTTGTGGAATGCACCTATGTTTCTTGAAATACTCTATGTAGTAGTCATCCTTGAGATGAATAATTCCATGATTTGTAAAAGAAACATAATTGATATGTGTGATGAGTTTCAAGAAATAAATTTTAATAATAACTATTCAGAAGATGATGTTGATGAGGATGACACTTTTCTATAAAAGTGATAGGGGACGAGTCTCAATAAACAAATTGCAATAATAACTATTTTTTGACAAACATCAAATCTTTCTTAAATCCCATTAAAATATGAAAATATAATACATTAAATTGAGGAGTAATATGAAACCATAATATGTTAAAAATACTAATAAACTCGCATTCAATCAACTATAAGGCATAAAAATGTATTGATAAAACATTTTAATAAATAAATAGTTATTTTATATAATTGGAGAATAAGTAGATATTCCTAGTGGTAGAACCAATACATGTAGACCTAAATTTATGAATACATAAAAAATTTCTAATTTATATAATTTTATGATGCCCATTATATTTTTTAGAACTAATTATGTTGAAACCTATTGAATTATTACATTTAAAATTAATGGTATATCAAATATTTGAAAAACTCTTAAGACTCTTAGGACTTCATATCACCACACTAACCCATCCCATGGATAATAGGTAAGACATCAAATTAGATATACCCAAATAAAGGATTCTAGGGAGTCCATCTAATATACATTGACCCATCCATGAGATTCTAGGGAGGTCCATAAAGGAGTTTTCATAAAGTAATAATAAAAATCATTGGCATATATCAAAAATAAGGGAGAAAAACACACCAAACCTTGAAATGTCTATCCCATACACATTTAAACACACACACACACACACATATATATATATATAACATGGGAATTTATAATACACATAATTGCAAAAAATGAACTTTTAAACATAATTTTTGAATGAAAATCAATATAATCCATTCATAATTTTCAAATCTAGAGCCATAATTTGTGAATAAAAAATTATAAATCCTCCTCGCATTATAAGTTCTGAAAACAAAAACAAAAATATATAAATATATATACATACGCACACACACAAATATATATATATATATATATATCTTTATAAAACAAACTTAAATTGATAAAAATATATGTAACCCTTATAATAGAATATCAAAACATACTAAAATAAATACAACCTATTACTAATTTTGAAAATACATATCCATAGAAAATAAATAAACATGTTATCAGCCTTAATAAGATTACTCTTAAAATAAAACAACACAATTTTATAAAAATAAAATTTTAAGGAAATAACCTTACAATAGAATATTAAAATAGAATTTGTATAAATAAATCCCCGGACATGAATTGGATAAAATCAGCCTCTGTAACAGATTCGCACCATCACCAGAGAAAGAATTGGTTTTCTAAATAATTTTTCTTTATTTTTATGGTTTTTATTACCAAAACATCCACATTTTTTACAATGGAATTAATATTTATTTAATTGGTTTATCTGCAGACCAGAGGTGATTCTCTATGATTTAAAAACCGAGATAAAATTATGCTTGCAGATCAAGGTGGGGTGTAGATATTGGAAAAAAATAAAATCGATTAAAAAAAAATTTAAAAAGACCAAAATTGGATAATGAAATTAGTATTCATGGAAACAAGGAATCATAAACAACATGCTCTATTGATAATCTAAATGAAAGACAATGTACAATGACCGGAACAAAAATAACTGATGACATCATTGAAGAAGAAATAAAAAATGAAATTACATATATAGAAATAAAATTGAAACCTATAATGGAAAACATTGGCCTACCTTCTAGGTTGAAGAAAATTTGAGACCCTCATATCCAGATGTTGATGTTTTCTTTATAAACCTGAATACAAGAGAACACAAGTTTCCAGATGATGTTTGAGAAACTAGAGGTAGTTGAGTGGGTTTGTGTGATTCGAGGTTCAATTAACTAAGGAGGAGCAACAGAAGTGGGTGGAATTTGTATACGACTTCTGATATCGCAATGGGTTCGTAACTCGTTAGATTTTTTTTAAATAAACCAAGACACTTATATCGGTGCATCAAAAAAGCACTGATAAAGAGTCATTTTTTTCAGCGCATAAGTAATCGGTGCTAATAAAAAGGCATATTTATCATCACATTTCCAGTGCCAATAATGGTTAGTATTTCTCAGTGCTAATGTTTTACCGTTGAGGAATATTTATTTTATTAACACATTTTTGAGCACAAATAAAGGGCTTATAATTATAATTATAAATAAATAAAAAATTAAATATATATATATATACATAATAAATATATATAAATATAAATATATTAAATATATTCCTTATTTAAATATATTTATTATAATTTTATAATTATTTAAATATATAAATATATATTTATAATTATATAAACATTTAAAATAATAATAATATTTATATCATTATATTAACTAATATAATTATATATATATATATATGTATATTTCATAAATATATATTAATATAAATATAGAATATATATTCCTTATTCAAATAAATTTTTTATATATTTAATAATTATTTAAACATATATAATTATTTATTTATAATTATATAAATACTTTTAGAAAAAGGATTATTTATTTATAATTTTAAATATATAATTGTATTAATATTGTAAATGTACACACACACACACACATATATATATTTATAAATATTTTTTACAAATATATTTGTAAAATTATTAATAAATATATAATTTTAAGTGCATGCAAGTTAAAAATGTGTGAAATTGAAAAACTAAAAATAAGTACAATTTAATAATATTGAAAAAGTTGATATGTTTTGTGTGTGTGAATTGTATATAAATTTTAATTGATTACGTATATGTGAAATCAATATAACACACATTTGATATATGTTAAATTGAAAAATATAACGAAATTAAATTATATGACCAATACACTTTACAATTAGTTAGTATTTTTAATTCATATTAATTTTTAATTATAAACCATTATTAACTAAATATATGAATATTTAATATAAAAATAAATAAATATTCTATAATTTAAAAATCATATTTATATACATTAATATATATCAATATATTTAATTTATAATATTTATTAATATTATTAATAATTATCTATTTAATAAACTGTTAATTATTTTTCTCAATGAAATTACTTTTAATTTTAATTTGATTAATTTTAATTTTTCTTATATAAATATATTTAATACATATTATTTATTAGTATTTATAATTTATATTTATTATAATAAATTTATTCATTTTTTGAATAATTATTTAATTAATAAAAATTGAAATATTTTTTCAGTAAAATCATTTTATATTTTTTATTTGATTAATTATTTAATTCTAATTATTCACACCTTTTCAGTTCTAAAAAAGTGTGGATAAATGATTCCTTGACGAGGGACAAAAAATATAATGCTAATAAGGGGTTAAATTTATCTGTTTTTTCTTTAGCACTACTAAAGATTCCATTTATTAGGTCTTTTTTCTACTGATGATAAATACCGGAAAATTTAAACGCAATTTTTAGAGTGCCTATCAGGTCCACATGGAAAGATACCCTAAGAGGGGGGGGGGGGGGGGTTGAATCAGGGTATGACAGATTAAAACAATAGCCCCTTTTGATCTTATTTTGCTATTAGAAAAAACCCTCTTCTCTCTATCCTTCCCATTGTAGAGTATGAATAAACCATAAAGCATGCACAAGACATATAATGTTTTACTTGGTTCACCCTCACTGGGATACGTCCAAGGAGCATACACTAACAGTGTGCCGATGTACCAATTCCACTATAAGCACACTGATGTTTACAAGTTCAAAGCGGGCTCACTGTCCCTCCTAGTTTACAATCACCCACAATTTGAGAACTCACTGCTCTCTCAACTGAATAGAGATCAATACTTCTTCAAAAGATTAACTCACAGTTTATAAACCTTTAGGAATCTTCATTACCACTATTTAATGCATCCTCCACTGTATGTAGATGCTTTATTGAAGTCAAAATTTCATCCAATGATGAATACCCATTTCCCCCTGACCACTGGGAAATAACCTTTTGGAATACATTTACAAACCACTCTTCTCATAATTATTCTATGTACTTTAATATCTCTCTGAATCTCCTTCCATCATCACCCAGCCTTCGCCTCTTGCGATTCAGATAGTGACCAAAGATTCACTCACCACATACTCTAAGCCCACATGAGCAATGCTCGGCATGAGAAACAAGAGTAGTATGAAAAGTTCATCAATGAATCACTTCATTTCAGACACCAATTTTCGATACCAACTTAATACCAATTTCCATACTGATACGAATTGTTGATCACTGAAAACCCACAAACTTCATTCTAATGTCAACACCACTCTTTTACTTTTATCACAATCCTTAAATATCACGATATCTATGATTTTGTTGATAACTTCTTGCATCGTCAGATTTAAAACTCTCCCCATATTTCATTGCTCCCCCTATCTCACTGCTCCACCAGTCAGCTTCTCCCAATGTCTTTGACTAAGATATTTCCTCCCCCTTGAGGTGTCACTATTTCTCCCCCTTTATCAATGAACCCAAATGTCACTCTTATGTGGGCTGAGACAGTGGAAGGAACACATATGAGCACAGTGGAGAAAAACACACAAGACCTTGAGGAGAGGGGAGGGGGTCCCATAGCAACACTTTTTCATGTGTATGGAGTTGACTGAACACCTAGAGCTAGTCAATGCCTGTAAAAAGCTTCCTTGGGTAAGGCCCTTGTTAGGATGTCTACAACCTGTAGCTTTATAGGCACATACTCCAACTTCTCGATTCCCTGCTCGACCTTCTCCTTGATAAAATGATACTTTATCTCAATGTGCTTTGTCCTAGGGTGATGGATGGGATTTTTGCTAAGATTTATAGAGCTTGAGTTATCACACTGGATTCCGATTGGAGATTTCACATCAACACCCATATCATCAATCTGCTACTTCATCCACAATAATTGTGTGCATGCTTGAGTGGAAGCAATATACTCTGCTTCTATGGTGATTAAGGAAATGAAATATTTATTCTTTCTTATCCAAGAAATACAAAATACACCAAGATTGAAAGCACCTTATGAAGTTGTTTTTTTGTCATCCGCTGAACCAGCCCAATCTGCATCTGTATATCCCAAAAGCTCTTGCTGAGATTTGTCATTATACATCAAACTGAAATCCATAGTTCCGTTTATTTACCGAAGTATTATTTTAACTTCAATAATGTGGCTTTCCTTAGGATTACTTTGATATCTCGCTACTTGACATGTGGGAAAAAACAATATCAGGTTACATTGTTGTCAAGTTTAATAAACTCCCAAAAATCTACCTGTATTCTATGATATTAACTACCTTTCCATTATCATCTTTTGATAATTTCATCTGGGTAGCAACCAGAGTCCTCATCTCCATGGAATTTTCCATTCCAAATCGTCTCAGAACCAAATTGGTATATTTGGATTGGGAAATGAATGATCTATTCCTTCCTTATATCACATTTAAACCAAATAAAAAATTCAGCTCACCAATCATAGACATTTCGAACTCATGTTTCATGTATTCAGAAACCCGTCTGCACTATGCTTCATCTGATCCACCAAAGATTATGTCATCGACATAAACTAGTACCATCATCCATTGATAACTGTTGTTTTTTAAATATAGATTATAATCAACTCCACCACACTAGAAACCATTTTTCTTCAAATAGTGATCAAGCCTTGAGTACCATGCTCTTGGTTCTTGTTTCAGCCAATATAACGCCTTCTTCAACCAAAAAACCTTGTTCTCATCCTCATTAATGAGAAAACCATCTGGCTGCTTGATATAAACTTCTTCCTCCAGAATCCCATTCAAGAATGTAGATTTGACATCCATATGGAACACTTTGAACTTCCGTTTCACTACAATGGCTGGAAATAATCTGATTTTCTCCAACCTTGCAACCGGTACAAATGTCTTATCGACACCAATTCCCTCTATCTAGGTGTATCCTTTGCACACTAGTCGTGATTTATTTCGAATCACTATTCCATCTTCATTCATTTTTTTGTGAAGGACCCATTTAGTCCCGATGAGATTTTTATCAGCTAGCCTCGAAACAATCTCCCATATCAGATTCTTCTCAATCTGATCTAGCTCTTCATTCATGGAATGAACCCATTTTTCATCTTTAGCTACATCAACAATGAATTTTGGATCTACCTTAGATAATAATGATGTATTCTATAGTGACTTCATTTTTCTTGTCTGAATGGGAGCTGATTGTCCGTCAATGATATTTTTCCTATCAATTTCAGCTCGACTCCTTTGCTTCTGTGCAGACACAGATTTTTCTTCTTCATGCTCATCATCAGTATCTTCTTCTGAATCAACATCAGCCACTTCTGCTCCTCCTACGTTACTTTCCTCCTCATCTCATTCATATGGAAATTAGTCACTGTTCTCATGAATACTCTCTTCATTCTCTACAACAGTGACATAATTGCTCTCAACTACTTTTCCCAGCCATATTTTAAAGAATTTGTATGCTTTTCTTTTTCCTGAGTATCCATGGAATATCTCTTCATCTCTATGTGACTCAAATTTATTATGTTTCTTTTTGTTAAGGATGAATCACTTACTTCCAAATATTCAAAAGTATTTCACTACTGGTGTCATTCCATACCACATCTCATACAGAGTCTTTCCTTCCTTCAGACACAACATAGCCCTGTTAGAAATGTAGACTGATGTCAATACTGCCTCATTCCAAAATGTCTCAAGTATGTCTTTTTTCTATGATCATTGTTCTTTCAATGTTGTTTATTATTTTATTTCTCCTTTCAACCACTCCATTCTGTTGGGGTGTTCTCACCGAGGAAACTAGATACCTTATCCCGTATTTCTTGAGATAGTCCTCCACATGACTTTTTTGTGAATTCCATACCATTATCAGTACGAAACCTTAGAATTTTCTATCCAAGAATCATTTCGCACTCTCTTTGTTACTGTTTTAAATGGCTGAACACATCAGAAATATGGGAAAAAACAAATACCCCTACCATTCTACTATAGTCATCAATAAAAAGGATTTAGTACCTCCTTCCGTCAATTGATCGTGGTGTGATAGGCCCACAAACATGAGCATGTTCCAATTTGATAAATCTTGTTGAATTCTTTTCCATTGACTTTATGTATTTCTGATGATATTCCCTTGTTGGCATGCATCACACATGTGAGTACAATCACATGATAGCTTAGGGAGGTCTCTTTCTCCATCACACTTTACCAGATCTTCCAGGGATGGTTGAAATATAAAAACAATTCGTTTAGGCCACAACTTATTTTCTTCTTCTCTGGATAGAAATTACATATCTTCTTCTCCAATTACTAGGTAGAGATTTCCCTTTGTTGTTTTCCCCTATAGAACCACTGCCCCATATCTGGTTTGATGATACACATCTTCTTACACTACTGGAAAAAGGCCTATACCCACGGTTCAAAACCGTGGGTATAGCCCCCAAAACCGTGGGTATAGGCTATACCCACGGTTTTGGGAACCGTGGGCTGGAACGCCGTCAGTATAGGTCTCTAGCCTATACCCACGGTTTTCCAAAACCGTGGGTATAGGTGTTCTGCCACCGTGTCAAAAAAACATTCCCAATTGCCACGGTGTCAATGGCTTTTACCCACGGTTTCAAAACCGTGGGTATAGATCCTAAAATAAAGCTGCAGGCGGGTTTCGATCCCACGACCTCTTCGCTGCAAAGTACCGCGTCTACCACTACCCTACTATCAATTATGTGTATATATATATATATTTAGTTAAATATAGTTATATAAACTGTGGGTATAGAGGGAAGAACTGTAGGTATAGGACTCCCGCCAAAAAAAAAATCTTTCCCGCGGAAAAAAAAAATTTCCCGCGCACACATGGGAAACCTATACCCACGGTTTTTCAAAACCGTGGGTATAGGTTTTTTTACCTATACCTATCCCCACGGTTCTCCTCAAAACCGTGGGGATAGGTACCCCTATACCCACGGTTCTTGAAAACCGTGGGTATAGGTCAATTTTCAAGACCTATCCCCACGGTTTTGGAAAACCGTGGGGAAAGACCCCCCTATTCCCACGGTTTTTGAAAACCGTGGGGACAGGTCTTGAAAATTGACCTATACCCACGGTTTTCCAAAACCGTGGGTATAGGGGGTACCTATCCCCACGGTTTTGAGGAAAACCGTGGGGATAGGTCCATTTTCCAGTAGTGTTAGTAAAACTCATAGAATGTCCTAAGTCAAATAGTTGACTAACGCTGAGAAAATTATGACCGAGGCCTTCTACTACAATGACATAAGCACGTCTCATATCTTTCCCCCCAAACTTGGCCATTCCTGAGCCAATAATCTTCAGGCCTTCATCGTTTCCAAACTTGACAAATCTTTCTTTGTCATATTTTATACCTGTAACAAGATACTCATTTTCTGTCATGTGAGATGTGAAACCGCTCGAATGGATCCATATAACAACCCATACTCTACATAAATTGTTATTAATTCATAATTGAAGCATACTTATTACAACATATAACAAAACCATGAAAGGACCGTATAGGTATAGTGTCTTTAGAAACTGGGAAACATAAACAACTAGTTCTTAAATCATCTAAGTTGTCTCCCATTTATTTCATCATATTTAGAGTCCCTTTTTGGAATATCCTACTTAATAGCCCTCTTCCTGACCTGGGAAAAAGAAAACATACAAAATGGTGAGCTAAAATGCTTAGTAAGGGTAAATAAAATAAATATCAATCATATCATATTCATAAGAACATAACATTTTGAATATCTTAACCTGCACAAGTGATTATAATATCAAAACATGGGATAAATCATAGTGGTGAAATGTAATCCCAATAATAATAAATTAAAACATGAAACTTTGTGGCATACACACATAATCATAGAAAATCATTTCATTTTAGTCAAGTCTCATTTCCAGGACTATCATATCGGACAAAGTCCATTACTAAACCGAGTTTACTCCTCGTTCCAGTCCTGTATCACTGAACCAGATTAACTTTTCGTTCTAGCCATGTCTAACTCATGAGATATAAATCTTTACCCAATGCACTGGAGAGAGATATAGGTCCCACCCATCACATAATGAAACCATTCTTATGTGTGCCACAAAATCATAAATCATACATCATAACATAACTCATGTAATTAAAATGGGATTCTTAAACATCATGACATCATATCCATATAAGATAAAAGGACATCATAAAATTAATTCCATCATAACATAATCAAATCAATGTAAAAATAGGGATAGAAAAAGAACCCTATATTATCTTAGATGGAAAATAATTTTTATAAAACACTTTAACTTCATTCTTGAGTAAAATATCCTTTCTATTTCAAAAACATTTTCACTTTCTTAATATGTCATACAATCTTAAACTAAAAGAAGTTGATTAATAATAAACATGAAAACTTGTAAAGGAAGCGTCATGGAAATATTGTTCTATGAAATCATAAATATACATTCATGCCGTATAGGTTAAAAAAACATTCTTCTCTTACTTTGGCCGGAAAAGTCAAAAAGTACCTCGTACTAAAAATGAAAAAATATTCTGTTCATATCTTTTACTAAAAACTCACCAAAGGGTAAAATTTTATTTAAAAAATTGTAGGAGGATAGAAATAATATTACATATTGAGGAAACATGGATGTGGATGATAAATATTCCCATGTAAATTCTGAAGTATAAACAATCCTGGATAAAAATGGGATTGAGAGATTTTCCCTTACCTTAGGCCCGATATGCTTTGTACGTGTCCGGACCTCCTATATAATGATTTAAATAATGCCATTGACTTATTACAGAATCATAATCATTGTTATGATATCATATATTTTCATATTCTTAGCTTCTTATTAGTAATATTTCATTGCTACTTGTTATTCGTGTGTTTATTGCTTTATGTTCGTATGCAAGTTTTGTCGAATAAATTCTTATTCTTCTTTTTAGGTTATAGATAACTCATTTCCATAATGGTATTAGTGTAATATATATCATATTTACTCATTAAATTCATTTATATAATCATTTTTCAATGAAGATCATGTAGAACGAGTCGCATCACATCGTAGAGACGGTAGGGCGTACGTACGCACGAGCGATGATATCGTTCTCATGATCGTGGAATTGTATTGAAGTGTATGTATAATTCTTCAGAATCAATATAATTTTACAATACTCATATATAGTTATTATTTACACCATTATACCCATCCAAGTAAGGTGGTGGTGGAAAACAGATTACACCACGGTGTGGAGATGATATTTCGTACGTACGCACGCGCGATGATTTCATTTTCCGTAGGATGGATAGAAGGTGAAATTGGGTTGTTTCATATTTATAATAAAATATCAGTATATTAGTGATACTGATGTTATTACTTCATAATGAAACAACTATAGAAGAATAAGTATAAGAAGAAATAAATTTGAAAGAATCAGTAACGGATATTACCTCTTCTTCTACACGCCTCTTTGAAACCTCCTCTTATGGCACTAAGATTGGTCTTTGAAGAATACGAGGACCTATAGGATGTTTCTAGGGAAGTGTAGAAGATAAATAGGCCGGGTTTGGCCAAGATTTAAGGCTCAATGTGGTGTGAGGAGGAGAGGGAGGAGGTGCCCTTTTATAAGGTAGGAGAGGGGAACCTTTGGAATTATAAGAAATATTAATTTATAATAAATTCCAACACCACTTAAAAACCCCCAAAAATGACTCAAATCTTAATCTTATATGAGATAGGGTTGTAATCTCATCAACCAATAAAAATTATACAAGTTGGGAATTTATTTTAAACATTATCGACATGATTTATCCTTATATAATCTATTTAATTTTATTTGTGGTAATAATATTCTAAATTTTAAATCATTATAAATAATTACTTATATGTTGTGAATTGTCCATAATTGTGTACTTTATTACATTTTAGACCATATAAATTTTAATTTACAATTTTTAAATATTTTTGTGATTTTTAAACAATTTTATAATATGTAAGTTTTAAAAAATAACAATAGTGTCAATTTTGAGACTATTTATTTATTTGAATTTAAATAAAATATACACATAAGATATGTTCGAAATAAAAGATTTAATAGATTCATAACATTTCATATTTATCTAGAAAATTAGTGGAGCACATTAAATAGTTCATATAAAATTTATTTTAATATTTTTAAAATCATTTATTTGATAATTCAATCAATAAAATAATTTCAACATCACTATTGTGTCATAACTAATGATAATTATTTAATCCCTAAAAATTATAAATAAATTCATATGATGTAGATAATTTTATTAGATTTCTGGGGACTATTTATATCCAATGTTTTATGATGTTTATCACTAAAGTAAAATTATTACACTTATAATATTTAAGAGAGTGGCATGTTGTCACTTTCTTTGGTTTTAATAATAATTATATTATTTAATTGTCAAAAGTCCATGAAATGGATCTAGTATGACCCTTAAGTGATATGGGTCAACTTTTATTCATCCAATAAGATTTTGGAAAGTGTTAGGGTAATTTTATAATCTTATATTTACCCTTAATTACCCGATTTACCCTTAACCACAATAAATAAAAATTACCATAGTTACTATTCATAATATAAAAAAAATAAAAGTAACCTATTAACATAATTTGGATCCACTAAATCCAAATACAAAATCCATTTTTCAAAATTCAAAACATAGAAGTTTTAGTAATTAATTTAAAATTAATCCCATTGTTAAGAAAACAGGTTTTAAAAGTTAAAACATTGCCAAAGATTGAAATGTTTTTACCTATATTCAATGTAAAATTAATGATAATGACATACATTATATTAAATGGTAAACATATATTCAATTTATACTTTAAAACCATTCAATATTATAATTAAACCATATAAATTATTGCGATGAAAAAAGTTGTTTTTAATTAAAATATAGCGTGTTTTTACTATTCATGAAAATATGTAGTTGGGGTTTTGCTTAGTGGTAAGCACCCCATAAATCTACATAAAAAATGGGGGTTCAAAATCGATGGGGTGCAGGTACTATAGAAGAATTTGTAGCACGACTGTAGCTGCCGAGATACTGTTGCAATGGAAGCACTGTAGCAGCAGCAGGGGGACTATAGCGGCAGTAGGTACTGTGCGGTACTGTAGCAGCACAACTACTGTAGCAGTACTATTCACAGAATGGGTCTTGGGCCTAAAATTTGGGCCTACGGGCTATGTAATAGGCTAAATGCCCATTGGGCCTATGAGCTATGTAATGGGTCTCCCTCTACCTAGTTAAAGAGGTCTTTGCTTTACTTTAATAATAAAAATGAGGCTTCGACCCCAACATTTTAAAAAAAAACTTTTCATTAAAATATGAAAGTTATCATAATAATATGAAAATTTTATCCAAAGTAAATTTTTATATCCTGATTACAAAGAAGAATTTTATTTTGTCAAATTGAACTTATAAACTTGTCAAAAAATAGATTTAAAGTTGGTGAACCATCAAAAGGCGGCAAAACTGCATTTTTTGAAAAATAATTATTTTACCCAAAAAATAAATTTTGTTCTCATACCATGTTATAGAAAATATGTAAGATGAATAATAATGTTATAAAATTTAAAATTCAGTTAATACTATACATAATGGCTAGTTTATAATATTATAATAATATATCATTGTCTGGTGAAACTCAGTATTGCGTACTACACACGCTATCGAGGAAGGTCACGATTGTGTGTAATGCAAGCCAAGCTAGTGTTGTGTACAATGAATGATTCCTTTGCATATAACATAAGATATTAAAAAAAATATTTATCATAAAATCTTAGGGTGTTACAATCCACACACCAGAGCGATTTGATGCTTTAAGGGAAATTTCATCCACCACTTCCTTCTCATCCTTTTCTTCTTGGTCCATATTTTTTCCTTCACACATGGCATATATTGAGACTTCTGATATTTCTCAGATTATGATGGACCGGCTTTATCTTGAAAAGCATCAAATCTATTTATCATTTTTAACTCACCTTTTTGTTCATTGATCTGCTACATGCAAACATTTTCATTCTCCTTTGGCACATTACTCTATATGGTCGATGTACAATAACTAGCCAAGTGCCCAAATTCTCCACACCAAAAACATTTTCCTAAGAAATATATTATAGAGAACCGATCTCTGTTTGGATTCCACCTCTCTTCTTGTGCCCTTCGATATCTGTTGGCTCTGGAACACACATACTGTGAAAGTACCATCTTTCCACAACAATATAACCTAATATAAAGTGCATTCCTTCATGTCACTTCTGCACATCTAGTTTCCTCGTGGGATCTTTGAATATTCTAAATCTGCTTTATGCCCAAATAAACCTTCAATCGTGGAATGGGTGCTTATGGTCTAACTTCAATTTTCACAGCATTTTGTTTTCGATCAAGTCCCCCATCATCCTTATCATCTGAAAATAATTTATTCTTCATTTCTTATAAACCACTATTCTCCACTTTTAGAAACTCGGTTTTCTGAGTGATATACTTTCCTGATGTCCCAGCGTGAGTCCAGAGTTTTTCGTGATCCTTAACTTGTTTTCGCAAACAGAAAACTTCTCCATAATGTTCATCAATATGCTTGATTTGATTTTCTTTATGTTATTAAAGATATTGATATCCCTTTTCTATTCTTTATTTTTTATTTTATACTCACTAACTGATTCGGAGACCTCGGGTGTTGATGAATTGAGTTTCTCAATTTCTTCCAACAACTCAGACTTCTCTTCTTCCTACTGCTTCATATAGAGTTTGAAGTCACAAACAACTTTGTTGGATTTCTTTGTTTTGGATCTCCATACATTTATCTCCTCATGAGAAAACTCTAACTCAGATTGCATATCAACTCTTCCTTCAACTTATTCATCTTCTTTATCAGCTTCAGTTTCATTCTTATTCTGAGAACTACCGATAACTTCAACTATAGCATTTTCTCCATGATATCTGCAGTTCTCTATCTCTTTAACCTTCTCAATCTCAGACTCATCTGAATTGTCATATTATTTTGAAATATGTTTATTCTTATTAATGAAATTTCTCTTGAACATCTTCTTGCCTTTCCCATTGGCTGGAGACTTCTTCTTTGGAATTTAGATTTCATCGACATCATCATCCTCTTGGAACATTTTGGGGAACCTTGCTATAAGATGTCCATCCTTTCCACATCGAAAACTAGAAAGTGGAAACATCCCTTTAAACATTCTTTTTCATCATTGAAGGTTTTATGAGAGGAATGGCATCACCACATCTCTCTCTTCTTCTTCTTGGGAATCTTCAATGGTGAGCTTCTTTATGGCCTCGAATTCCAAATCTTTGGATTTCCCTTTTCCACACAATCGTTATCATCATTTCTCATTTTATATGCAACAAGGGTGTTGTGCAGGTTATCCAATGCCACCTCTTTCAGGTCATTATATTCAAAATTTAAACTCTAGGATAGAACCAAGGTGTAAGTTTCCTCAAGATGCACTTCACAATATTTATGTCTTAAATAACTTCTCCAAGACCTCTAATTTTTTCCACTACAACATTTACCCGGTTAAATAATGCATCAACAAACTCATTCGGGTTCATTATCAGATCTTCATACTTGTTCCACAACACTTGCAGCTTTTCCTCTCTAACCTTTAAATCTCTTTCATATATAATCAATATCTTTTCCCACATGGCATGTGATTTTTTTATGACATCACATTTGTATAGATTTCATTGGATTAGTCTCCCCCTAAGGAATTAATTCCTTTGGCATCAACATCTAATTCTCTACGCTCAGCTTCTGATAATGCATCACTATTAATATTGATTGTTATACCATGCATTGGTTCTATGAACACATCCATTCCTAATGATAGGAAGTGGTGTTGCATCAAATTCTTCCATAGTTGTAAATTGTTCATGTCTAAGATCAGAATCCCTTTGTGATTTGGGACCTCCATTTGAGAGAGAAACACCGATATCAACCATTCCCTCTGATACCAATTGTTAGGTCCACAAGGCAAGATACCTTGAGAGGGGGGGTGAATCAAGGTATGAAAGATTAAAACAAATTACCCATTTGATCTTGTTTTTTTGTTTTCTATTATACAAAACCATCATTTCTCTCTCCTTCTTGTTACAGAGTATGAATAACCCTTAAAGCATGCACATGAAACAAAAATTTTTACTTGGTTCACCTTCAGTGGGCTATGTCAAAGGATCATACACTGTTAGTGTTCAAATATACCAATTCAACTATAAGTGCACTACTATTTAAAAGTTCTAAGAGTATTGTCCCTCCTGGTTTACATCCACTCATAATTTGAGAACTCACTGATCTCTCAACTGAAGTGAGCTCACTGATTCTTCAAAATATTCACTCACAGTATATAGACCTGTAGGTATCTTCATTACCACTAATTAATGGATCCTCTAGTGTATGTAGATGCTCTATTGAAGTCCAAATTTTATCAACTGATGAATAACCCTTTTCCCATGAACACTGGGCAATAACCTTTTGGAAGTACCTTTTGTAAAGCACCATACTTTGCGAAGCTCCAAATTTTGCAAAGCTTAAACAAGCCTTCGCAAAGTCCCTGACTTTTCACAAAGCTCACGCCTTCACAGAGCTCAGGTCATCATAGAGCTTAAGTTGTCGCAGATTGAATTCCTTTGTGAATATTATAGAGTTAATACAGAGCATGAAACTTTCACGGAGCTAGATTAGCAATCGCGAAGTTCTTTCCTTTCAAGAAGCACACTGCCTTCAAGAACCACTTTCGTGGGCCGAGAGAAAAATATTTTATTTTCAAAAACTCTCATCTTCTCTCGAGGGGGTTGAGGCCTATTTATAGAAATTTCTCCTGACCCTCAAACAATCCACTCGATTTAAACTCCATGTCATATCAAATCGCGAAGCTCTGAAATTTCCACCAATATTATATCAAAATTGTGAAGCACCTTGACAAATTTCTAACCGTGAAGCTCGTCGTAATCACGGAGCGTTCAGTCAATTACTTCGTTCCTTCTCCGTGAAGCTCCACTCATAATTCCCTTCACTTCCGGAACATAATAAAACTCCCATATTTTTGGAACTCAGCAATTTACCATGGATTGTCAACAACATATTTGGAACTCGACAATTCACCATGGAAACCTGCATTGTCAACAAACACAAGAAACCCAAAAATACTACAATGATACCTTGATGGATTTTTTCCAAATAGTACCATATGTCCCAACACCCCTATTTTTACTTGGGGAGTTTTTTCCATTGACCTGATGATGAGGATGGATGGATGGATACCCGGTCATTCCCAATCTCTCTTCTGGGTGAGTAGATATGCACCGTTTGGGATGACCAAAAGTCTATTTGTACACTAGGTGATGGACCAGGTGTCTTCAAACAGGGAGTGACATGACAATGATGTGTGGTGGTGGTCTAGGTTTCCTTGGGAGGGATGTGATATGACCATGTTTTGGGGTGGATTATGGAGGGTTCATTCATAGTAGGAGGAAGAAACAAGGTTGACATCCTTTAAGTTTAGGATACCCTACTACTATGGTTATGGAAGTGTATGTGATGTGTTAGACCAAGTGTCTTCTAGAATGATGAGATGTGACCGTGCTATGGGGTGGATTCCCAAGTGTCTTTAGGTGTGATGTGATGTTATCCTTCTTGTGGGGTGGTGGTATATGTTTTTCATAAGATATGGGAGCACTATAACATACACCATTGGGGTGTGAGTTGGGAAAATCATTAGGAAAGTGGTGTGGGGTAAAATTTATTGGTATGATTATTTTTATTTTACTATACTTGGAATTCTTTATTTGTTGAGTGTGCCTCAGTGTGGTTGGTATTGATAGTTGACAAGTTTTTGAGTTGTTGGATAAGTTGTTTACTAATAGGTTTTTTAGTATGCTTCTTCCACATGTGCATAATAGACTTTGAATTTCCTATGAAGTATACTTGTATGATTACCCTCTATATATAAAATGATTTTTATATTTTCCTAAAGTATTACATGGATAATGATATATAGTAATAGCTCAGAACTTTTTAGATAGTTGTTATGTCACATCTTTAGCTTTTCTTTTGGGTATTTACTTTGGAGACTTTTATCTATATTAGTTTCTTTTATATATGCATTGTGGGATGTTTTTTGTATCTTTTTACATTATGTCGTGGAGTTTCCTATGGATGATTCATCTTATCTTTTGATCATATATTATTATAGATGGTAATTAATATCATTTCATTATATTTTTACACACTTAGTGACAGAGAGGTATCAGAGGTGATGGTGGAGTTATAGGATGGAATTTGGAGTGAGGAAGAGTGATGATTTCATGGGTTGGTATGTAAATAGTTTCATTTGACTTTTTTGTGTCACATAGTCTAGGGAGACCGGGTAGGACATAGAATTTTATCCCCTCCCCCCATGATCCAGTGAAAAGACTATGTGCTTATTGAATGACCAAGTGAGGTGGACCTGTTTGTAAGGTAGATACCTAGGAGAGGATTAAGCATCCTGATAACATGTGTTATTATTTGAGTTGGGATGTTTTGGGGTAGTAAAAAATGAATAAAGTTAATTAAAATAGATGTAAATAATATTCCATAATGAAAAGATTAGAAATTTTTTGATTTTGTTTCAGTTGTGGCTCTAGGACATTGTCTTTTTTGGCTCCTGAAGTTGAGGCTCAGAAGGCTGATCTAATTAATCACTATAATCTTTATCTAACAGAGAATAATGAAACTTAGTAGAGTGAATTTAATGTGTTTTAGGGGTTGAATTTGGGGAAGTATGAGGGTAGTGTTTAATATGTAGAGTCATAGTGCTGACTCGAGGAACTTTAGATCACTTCTAGTTTGATATAGGCCTGGGTTTGATACTAGGTCACTTTGGAAGTTGGTTATATGTAGGGAGATATGTGTCTATAGAGGATGTTGTATATGTGTGATTATAAAAAGGAATATGTAAAATGGGTTGAATTTCAGAATGAGTTTTATGTATAGTTTCTTTCATTAACAATGGGGGAAGTAAAGAGGTAGGGACATCATTCTCCTCAACATGGGTATATGTTAGTACGAGAGTTGGTAATGATGTTCAAGGGCATTCCATTCATTTCCCTAGTTCTTTTACTATATGAGTAGTCTTGTATGAGACTTCTTGAGTAGGCAATCCATCATTCTATCTCATATGTTGTTACTCCTTTTCCATTTCCAACATATCTGGTGGTTCAGAAGAAGTTGGAGGTGATCGAGAAGATGCACTCGAGAGGAGTTTTACTATGAGAGGAGAATAAAAAGGTGTATTTGAGGTGTAATATTTTCAGTGGAATTTTTCAAACATCTGGACCTTCATGTTTTCAACCATCATAGGGGAGACTTCAACAACTTCCCTTACAACCTTTTAGGGATAGTGGTTTCCACAATTTTTCTAGATATATTAGGATAATGTGTTTTCACCATGGGGATCTTGGCTATCACCCAAATTAGTGCCTAGTAGTTTTTCAATCTCAGTTTGGTTGAGGAAGATAGGTTCAGTGCCACCTTAATAGTAGTTTCTTATGAGATAGTTTCAGTGGAAGGGATATAGAATTATACTCCCTTGAGGGGAGATGGAGAAGGTAGAGGCTGACCTCATGATGTGTATTGTGTTTAGGGACCTCGAACTGATCATGGTTGTAGAGGTGGTCATCAGCATAGAGTTAGAGGAGCTAGGTATAGTCAGTTGAACACAATGGAGGATGTAATGTTACAGGGGCCATAGAACATTCAGAGTATTCTCAGTTTTTGGTATAGACTTGTTTGTGACTTTTTTGATCTAGGAGCATCACCCTTATTACTTTCACATTCTATAGTCCTTGTTGTGAGTTAGATAGTGTTTTTTGAACCCATAAGTTGGAATTGTATGTGTCTATTTTTATATAAATATATATTTCTTGTGATTTATATATTAACCCCATCCGTGTGAAGCACTATAATTCCATCACCTGAATTTTGACAGTAGTTTTTTTCAAATATCATGATGATGAGGATGGGTGGATGTTTACCTTCTCATTCCTACTATCTCTTCTAGATGAGTAGATATGTATACACTCTAATGATTGAAATGTTTGTAGTGCACTAGATTATAGACCGAGTTTGTTCATGTGGGGTTTAGTATGACTATTCTATGTGGAAGTGGACCAAGTGTCCTTGGGATGGATGTGATATAATCATGATGTGGGTTAGCTTATGGTAGGGGTTGTTTATGGTATGTGGGGAGAAAGAGGTTGGTTTACTACACATTCTTGATGCCCTACTACTATGGTAATGGAATCATATGTGATCTGATGACCTAGGTGTATTCGAGAGAGATGATATGTGACTGCGTTGTGGGACAATTTCCTAGGTATTTGTGGGAATGATATGATGTGACCATGCCTATGGGATGGGTAAATTGTTATTTAGAAGATATGGGAGTGTTAGGAAGTGTGGAATTGGGGAGTGAGAGTGGATAATCATTGGGAAAGTAGTGTTGGGAAATTTTTTTAATATTCTTCTAATTATGTTATTATACTTGGCTTGTATTATTTAGTCTGAATTCCTTTGTGAGGTTGGGATAGATAGTTTTCCAATTTAGGTGATGCTGTTTATTTTGTTTTCTCATAGGATCATTAATATGCTTATTTCACATGTTCATGAGAGACCTCGGTTTTTCTACTCTGTATACTTGTATTGTTACCCAAAACATATAAACTGGTATTTTAGGTTTCCAAGTGGATTATGTAGATTATGATGGACAATACTGAATCAGAAATTTTTGGATAGTTGTTGTGTAACATATTTTTATTTTATTTTTGGTATTTTCTTTTGGATACTTTTATCTCTATCAATTTAATTTATACATGCATTGTGTGATAGATTTACTTTATTTTTATATTATTTCATTGTAACACCCTGAGAGTTTGTTAATTTAATTTTTTGAATCAATTTAATATTTTTCCAATATTTTCCATTTCACACAACAATCTAGTTTTTATATAAAAGCACTATGTTTGGATTGAGTTATACTCAACACAATATTAAGAATGTGCTACACCCAACACCAAGTGTGCAAATAAATATCATATCGAGAGACATTACACGATATTTACTATTTTATGTATATTCGATATATTCTATATAGATTTCAATGCATGTGATACCGAGTTAACATTCTTTACATGCAACAAAGAGTTTATTCAATAAGTTGCATTACACACATTACCGAGTTTTACCGAATAATGAAACATTATTAAAATATTATTATCTAATATAATAATATATAGCCTAGTTGTTAAATTAATTTTTTTATAAAGGCCTTTTTACTTCCTTTTACAGGAAACCCTCTTTTAAATCCAATTTTTGTATCATTTATTAATATTATATTTCTAAAACATTATATTTGAAATATAAACATAAAAATTATATTCATGTGAATTTGAGGTATTTTTATGTTAAGTTTTTTTAAAAATGAATAATGAAAAATGATGAATTTTAATTCAAAATTTTTTTTTCTTATAATTTATTTGTATTGTTAAATTAAAATTTAATTTGTTTTTATAGTCACATTACATAAATTATATATATTTAAGTTAAATTTAGGCCATTTGAATTAAATTCACAATGAAATTGAAAATAAAATCATATCAGATTTTTGAATGTTTATACTTTTAAAATCTACATTACTATCCTATATGGAGGATTAGATTTAAATTAATTGTATACAATTATTTGAATATAATTTAGAAAAATGGATTCCTTATTTTTAATCAGAATAATTCATAATTTTTACTATGTTCAACTTGGTTTTTGAAAAAATATTAGTGAAAGTAATTAAAATTAATTAAAATGATTAAAGTGAAATTAAGCATAATAAGGGAATAAATCCAAATCTTAAGGTCCTAAAGGACGAAAATGTTTTTACAAAATCAATTATCTATCCATATTTCAAAATAAAACACAGTTTTATAAAATGTTGTCTATTTTGGGAGCCAATTTCAATGGAAAAAACGTGGTTGGAATTCCCTTTTCCAAAATTTACAAGAGTACCAATCCTCCACTATAAGAAGGACTCCTCTCCTCCCACATGCCCTCACATCTCAAGACACTTTTTATTGAAAAATAGCATCCCCTATATATTCTAAAAATAATTAACCTCATCCTAGAATCATTCCCTTGGGTGTAAATCCATCCAACGAATCCCTTTGGTGCAATCCAAATGAAGTTACCCAAAGAAGAGGTAATATCTTCCCTCAAGATCTTTAGCTTTATTTCCATTATCCTCCACCTAAAATATCATTATTACATGAATATACGGCAAAAAATTATCCTAAATATAATTTAATGTTTTTATCCTAATTTTTAGGCATATACTTACACACACTATTTTCTAATGGGTAATAAATAATCTATTTATGTGTACTGTGATCTACCACCTCACAAAATGACGATTGTTCATTTTTCTTTAAAACATTTCATGGATTTGAATTATGATGGAAATGATACTTATATACGATATATATTATATTTATTATGTATTTATACTTCTTTAATTCTTTTATAATATATAAACTTATACTTTCCATCTTGCGTAAATTCGATAAATTGTTTGTGGACTTGTGGACATCCATCTCCTCAGAACGATGACATTCATTCACTCATTACATGGAATGTGTTAAAGATGGTTTTAGTTAATATATATGATTTATATAATATATTAATTCTAATTTATTTATATTACATACATATATATATATGTCAATTAAATACATTCTTTCAATACGATAACAAAACCTAAACAATGTTCATGTGTGTATATGACCTACCGTCTCCATGAATGGTGTTTTAGATTTTATCTTCTATATGTTATAGATTTTTATAAATATATATATAATGAATATATATGATTTTTTTTATAATTTTTTACATTTTTGATGTATGTAAATCATGATATATGTAATAAAATACAAAAATATAGATTGTGGTGGTGTAAGAAAATTATGAATAATAAGTCAAAACAAGTACGAAGAAAAAAGCAAACATTACCTGAAGTGAAACCTTAACATAGAATTGTTACTAAGAGGATAATTTAATTCGAAATAAAACAACATATTTTATTACATATAATAATATTTTTCTTTTATAGATGTATAATAAAATTATATTTATTACATAGGAGGTATGAATGTGTACGATGACAGTCACGACCCAAGGTAGTGGAATCTCATCTCACTTATTATTTTAGTGAGATACATGTCTTATTCAACACTCATTTCTTTTGTGTAGTGTAAATACTAATTGTGAATTTATTTTATGATTCTGATTAATAAATTTATTGGTATTTACATATACATTTGATTATATTTCATTTATGGGTTATATGGTTCAAAAGTTACCAAATCAGTGAAGTAATTTTGTCTCAATTTTCCTTTATTGAGAAACTTGTTTCTATTATGAAACTATTTTCTTTAACGAAGTATATATGATTATATTAAAAATGTTATATCATGATTATAATTATTTCTCATGATATTTTAGGCTCCATTTAATTTCATTTTCTTACATGGTGAGTATGATTTGATGTTACAAAGTGGTAAGAGTATAATAAAATAGTCTCATCATTTATCGAGGTTGTTTATGATTATGATTTAATTGATGACATATTATTATAAATCTCTCAAGAAAACTAATGAATTTTTTCTAAACCTCTAGATATTTATGTTATATCCTTGGAATGGTATAATTTTTTCACTCTTTATAACTTGTGATAATTAATAAAATGTTTTTATGAAAATGTGGCTATATCATTCATTTCAGTCAAAAATATTTATTGTTTTCAAACCATGTTTTCTAAATGGTTTTCAAAAATTTTATGCTATTATACTATAAATTTTAAAAGATATTTGTATCAATGTTTTATATTTTTACAAAATGGTTTTAGAATGAATATTCTTATCGTTTTTCAGTCAAGGAACTTTTCTAAACTTCAATTAAATATATATATATATATATATAATTTTTGGCATGTACGGACTTACTCGCCGTTATGTATGTCATTTCCATGAATCTTAATTTAAAATTATACAAAGTTATTTTTAAATAATTTGTTTACCTAATATAATGGGAATTTTTTAATTAAAAGTGGTTTTCAAATAAAATAATTTTCAATAATGATTTATGTCAAAAAACAATTTTATGTGATTTTAAAAGATCCACTTTTATGTTTTCAAAATGTTATTTTCAAATAAAATAATTAAAATTATTTCAAGATTTATTTAAAAATATTTGAAGACATTTTCTATAAAAGGGTTTTTAAAATTCTTTAAGATACCTTTATATGTTTTCAAAGAGTTTTCAAAGAAATATTTTTTCATAATTGTTTTAAGATTTTTTATAAGATTTCATGGAAAGAAATTTTTAAATGTTTTCTACACATCATTATATGTTTTCAAGTTTATTTTCAAAGAAAATTGTTTAAAAAAAATATATTTTATAAAACTTATTTTTCCTAGAATAAAAGATATTTTTTGAAAGAAATAGGTTTAAATGATTTTTATAAACTACTTTCTATCTAAGATAACCTCTATTGATGTTACAAATTCCTTTCTAGGAAATGATCCAAAGGTTACATTCATATTATTTCAATGAATGGTTTACAGATTATGAATGGTTTTTTATGAAATATATTATACGTCATGGGTTATGTGTTTATGAAATCTATTTCTCTTTCACAGGTTATATATTTGTGAAACATGCTTCTTTTCATGGGAAATTCTTGGATAAAATGATTATGAAACCTATATTTTTCTAGAGGTTAAGATATTATTACATTTTTATGACACCCATTTCATTTTATAGGTTATGGTATGATTGTTTATGATATTGTGGAACATGAATGTATGTTGTCATTATGAAGTTGGTGATACATATATCTCCAATGCATTGCATTGGGTAAATATTTATATCTCATGAGATAGACCAAGGTGGTATGAGTAATGGTTATATTGTGGATAATGATGAGACTACATATGAAATGTTAAAGGAAAGTGTTATTAATTAATATTATGGGGTAGATTTATTATGTCTTATGGATGAATTGGAATAATCGATGTTTTTATATATTTAGATTCAAGAATTATGGTGAAATATAAATGGATCGTTTAGTTGGAATTTTTCTCTATGTATTTAAAAGAATATGTTGAATGTTTCTAATGGACCCAGAATTTTATTTAATCATAAAGAGAAATTTTGAAAAATGGAGGAAAATCCATAATATTGTTTTTATGTTAGGATAACGATTTTTCGATAAAGACATGTTGTATATCAATAAGTAAATTATATGGTATTGATTACCTTGGAACAAATTAATGAATTGTTGACATGTGGTTTTTCTATCATTGATTAGGGTTACATAATTTTGGGATTTATGGAATATATCCAATATACTTTTGACTAAGGAAACACACATTATTTCAATAAGGTATTGTGGTAATTCAGGTTATTACCATGTTTCAAGTGAATATAAGATGAGGGTATTCACATGTTTGGAATTTTACAACAATGATTTATTTTTTGATTTATGAGGGTTCAATTATAAGCTTATTCTATTAAATTATTTCTAAAGGATTGGTTTTTTCATTTTTCATAAGGGTTTTATGGTTAAAAATTTATGTAATGATTAAGTTAAACTTCTGTTGAACTATTTATGTATTGATGTTGTATTGAAAACCTTTGTTTGAAGGGATATTTAATGATTAACCATATTTCTAGGATTCTAATATATTTATTTTGGAAATTATATCAATGTTGTTTTAGAAATGGAAAACCTGTATGTTGGGTGACAACCCATAATGTCAAAAAATGTCAGGAGTCTTGAAACCATGACCAAAGAATGGCATGGGTTTCACAATTTTCACATGCCTAAATTATATCCTGGTTAATATGTAATTGTTTTTTAGTTGAACAATAAATGAATAAATATTAATGATAAACTGGTGGTGTTACATTTTTGAATTATAGAATAATTTATTAACTATATTGAATTCGGAAAATAGTTAGAAACAAATATTTAGACTTTTCACACATTTATGGGCCATAAGAATCATATTTTAGAGCTTTAAGATTCAATGTTTATACTTTATATCCATTTGGTTAAGTAATGGATGAATTAGAAAGTGATTGAATCACAAAAAGGATTAAATTGTCTTTTTAGAAATATTACAACTAACTATACTTTTTTATATTATTGGTCAATAAAATAATAACTCAACATTATAACATTGATTAAAAAACTTTTTGTCATAATACCTTAATTTCTATTGAACCAAGGGAATTTTATATAATCATTGATTTTTGACATTGAGGCCCTCAAATTTCCATTTATCATTCATTTATTTTTTATTTATGACCTCAATCACAACTGATAAATATTTATGATTTTTCTCCATGACCAATGTTCACATCCAACCTATATTCTTCAATGCGGAAATATAAAAATATGTTACCTTGGGTGACAACCATGTTTCATAATTTATTTTTTAAAGGGATTTTTTAGTATTAATGTTTTACAATGTCATTTTCTATTAAAGGAACTTTCAAGTATTATACCATTAATAACATATATCATATTTGAAGGTCAAATTTATTTTAATGGGTGGGGGTATAATTTAACACCCTGATGTTTTGTGAAATATCTTTTTGGAAATAATTTATTTTTCTTTAATTTTTTTTTTCTTGTAGAAATTTATATTTTTTATACAAAATCACTATTTTTAAATTGCATTATATGTAACTCCATGTTAATCTTGCACTACATGTAACACCAAGAGAAGAAGGGAATATAATATTTTATGATTTTAAAATGTATTTACTATTTTAAATATATTAAATATAATATATATATATTGAAATTAAGGAGATACTGAGTTAGCATGCTTTGAACATAACAAGGAGTTTCTTCAATGACATTTGTTGCCCACATTACCATGTTTTACTAAAAAAATATTATTAACATAATATTATTTAATATAATCAGATATAAACTTTCTATTAAATTAATAGTTATTAAAATCATTAAATAAATTATGAAAATATTTTTTTTATAGAAAATATAACATGAATTATGTGATTACAAATTAATTAGAAATGGATTTAATAACCAATTGAATATAAAGGAAATACTTTAATAGAAAACATTTTTTATACCCACAAAGAAATTTTATACTAATAATTTAAATTAATTTAAATTAAATAATTATATTAATGAAATATATATGATATATATTCAATAAAATATATTAGATTTTCATCCAAAATATTTTAGAAGAATAAGATAAAAACAAACCCAATATTTCTCATAAAAATTAATATTTAAATAACAACACTTTTACATAATTTTAATAGAGAACCTATTTTAAATAAATTTTTTAGAAATTTCATAAATATTATATGTCTAAATAAACTTTATTTTTGAAATGGAAGCATAAATATTAGTTTATGGTGAATTGTTTCTATATTTTGTGATGTTTCATTTTTAAATGAATAGTGAACAATTCTGAATATTAATTTAAAACTCATTTTTCATCTGACTTATTTATAGTGTAAAATTATATTCCAATTTGGTTTTAAATTAAAATTATATCCATTATGATTAAATTAATCCAATTTCGGTCATTCTAATCAATATTAAATAGAAATTTAATATAAAAACATAGCAAACATTGGAACATTTTTACTTTAAAAACTCGCATTGTTGTCCCATCTACGAGATAAATTTAACTTAATTTCATCAACTTATGTGAATGGAATTTGAAAAAATTGATTCCGTATTGTGAATAAAAATAATTTATAATATAGAATAATTTCAACATGGTTTTTGATAAAAAATACAGGTGAAAGTAATTAAAAATAATTACAATGATTAAAGTGAAATTAAGCTTAACAAGAGAATAAAACTAAAACCTAAAGGACCAAATAACCGATAAACTTTTCAAGAATCTATTTTATGTCCATATTTATACTATATAATCCATTTTATATAATTTTTTCCATTATTGGATCCACTCTCAATGGGAAAACTATGGGTTGAATTCCCTTTTCCAAAATTTACATGAGTGCCACTCGTCCTCCACTATAAAAGACCTCCTCTCCTTCTAATTCCTCCAACCTCTCAATCCACTTTTGATCAACCAATATGTATCCCAATATATCATAATAATCCATCCCCTAATTCTATAATAATCCCCTTAGAATGAAATCTATCCAAGGTAGCCCATTGGTGCAAACCAAAAGAAGTTACCCAAAGAAGAGGTAACATCTTTCCTCGATCTTTTTAATTTTATTTCTATTATACACCCCCTAAAATATCCTTATGCCATTATTATAAATAAAAAAGTGTCCTAAATATACTTATATTTGTTAATGTTAATGTTTTATCTATAATTACATATATATATATATCAATCTAATGGGTAACAAACTTAATATTTATGTGTACGATAAAATAATGCATCAAGAAACAATATTGTACATTTTTTCTTTACCACCATTCATGGTTTCAAATTATGATCAAAAGGATGTTTATATATGAAATATATTATATTTATAATGTTTTTATTTATATTTAATTATTTTATAAAAAATAAATTTATACTTTACATCTTCTATAAATATGATAACATCATTTGTGGATGTGTGGACTACCACCTCCTCAATGTGACGTGATTCACTCAAAATTTAAATGAAATGATTTAAATATGGTTTTAATGAACATATAATATATATATATATATAACATAATAATTATACTTTAAAGATATTATATATATATATATCATTTACTTACCTTCTATTAATATGATAACAAAACGAAAAGAACATCCATGCAAACCTATGACCTACCGTCTCTATGAACGGTGTATTGAATTTCATCATTTTATTTTTTTATATTATTATAAATAAATATATAATGAATATATATTGTATTTATAAATTTTTATACATTAAGTATGTATGTAAATTCGGATCTAAGTAAGGTGATCAAGAATAAAAAAGATAACAAGTACTAAGAACAAAGTAGATATTACCCGATGTGAAAACTTAACATAGAATTATTATTAAGTGGGTAATATGAAGTCATAAGAAAACAATATATGGTATTATATATAATAATATGGTTTGATTGTATATTTTTAATTAACTTATATTTATTATACACTTGGTTTGAATGAGTTTTATGAGATTGAAGAAAAAATTTAAGAGAATTTCATCTAACTTTTTATTTCTTTGAGATACATGCCTTATTCACCTATCATTTATTTTGCCTAGTTAATGTACTGACCATGAATTTATTATTTTATTATTATAAATAAATTTATATTTATTTACACATCCATTTTATGATCATTATTTCATGGGTTTTAGGGATCAAAACATACCAAATTAGTAAAGTAATTTTGTCTTAATTTTTATTCCTTGAGACAGATGTTTTGTTATGAAACAATGTTCTTTGAAAAAGTGTATGTGCTTAAAAATGAAATTTTATTTCTTTAATATCCCTATTTTTCATGATATTTTAGGCTATAGGTAATTTCATTTTATTAAATTGGGATTATGGTTCAATGTTACCTCATGTTAAGAGTTTATTGAAAAATTCTAATTGTTTATTAAGATTGATTAAAATTGTGTTTTATTGATGAAATATTATGATCCATATCCCAAGAACTATCATAAAGATTATTTCCCTCTTTATATTCATGTTATATCCATTTAATGGTACCATTTCTCACTCTTTGGTACTTAATATAATTAATAAAATATTTTTAGGAAAACATAGCTATATCTTTCCATTCTAATAGAAATCTGTGTTCTATCAAAACCAGGTTTTCTAAATGGTTTTTAAAAATATTTTACTATTATCCTATGATGTTTAAAGTGAAATTTTAAAAATTATTTATATTTAAAAAAAATGGTTTTAAAATGAATCTTGTTTTCATTTTTTAGTAATGTAATGTTTTTAAACATTTAAGATTAAAAAATAATGTATGATATGTACAAACTTACTGACTGTCATTATTATAATTTCCTTGAGGCTTTCTTCATAAGTTTACATGGTTATTTTTTAGAACATATTTACCTAATATTATGGATATTAATTTAATTTAAATTTGTTTTCAAATAAAATGGTTTTAAAAAAAAAAATTTTGTTCAAAAATTATTTTAAGTGACTTTGAAAGATTCCCTTATATGTTTTGAAAGGTTATTTGCAAAGAAAACTATTTTTGTGATTCCAAGATTTCATTATAAATTTCAAAATCCTTTATCTATAAAAAGGTGTTTCAAAATGTTTCTTGATTCACTTGTAATTTTTCAATATGTTTTCAATGAAATATGTTTTCAAAAATGTTTTCAATATTATTTTATAATATTTCAATGAAAAATGTTTTTAAACGTTTTCTATATTTATTTTCAACTTTTCATGTTTATTTTATATTATAATTATTTTAAAAATGTTTTATGTTTTAAAAATTATTTCTCTAATAATAAAGGATAGTTTCCTGAAGAAAAGGGTTTTAATGGATCTTTCAAAATTACTTTCATTCTAAAAAGACATCTTTTATTGTTAGTCATGTATTTATAGTAAATGATCCAAAGGTTCCATTCATGTCCTTTCTATAAATGGATTACAAATTATAGAATTATTTTTATGAAATCCATTATCTTTCATGGGTTATATTTTTATGAAATCTGTTTTTCTTTCACTAGTTATATGTTTATGAAATATACTTCTTTTCATGGGTTATTCTTTGATTAAATGATTATGAAACCTATATTTTTCTAGAGGTTAAGATATGGATACATATTTATGACACCCATTTCATTTCATGGGTTCTGATATGATTATTTATGATCTTTATGTACAGGTGTGTATATTTTTATTATGAGATGGATGGGTCTTATATCTCCCTCCAATGCATTGAGAATAGATTTATATTTGATGCGATAAACAATGATGGTATTGGGAGTGAAACATGACTACGAAGATGGACATGGGATTGAATCATGACTACCATGATGCTATGGGGAATGAACTCATACGACTAATATGTCTATGTGAGTGAAATATTACTACCAATATGGTATGGGGAGTGAACCCATATTATAAATATGACCTTGGAAGCAATTCCTAGACTACTATGGAATGCATTTTATATTCTTATGTGTCTACCATAATTTCATATATTATTCCTATGTTTTTCTCTCATGGATTATATTCTTTATGTCCTTGTGATTCATATCTAATTAACTACCAAGATTTACGACATGATACATGTTTAAGATATAATGATATGTCAGGTATGATCTTATAATATTATGATCCTTATCTCATACCTCGATTCTCACGTTTATGTTTACGTGTCTCCATTGTTTATGCTTACTGAGCATATGATCTCACCCCTTTCTATGTTTCTGTTCCATTATGTTATGAATATATGTATTATATTTTGTGTGTGTAATAAATGTTCCAGTCAAGATGAACCTAGTGGGAGGCAATGTTACTCACTTGTGTACTAGTGTTTACGTTTACAAGTTTACCATGGAACTAAACTAGGACTATCTTTGGCCATCCCTTATGTATAATATTTTAAGTAATCTAAAATTTTTATGTAAATTTAATATATGAAAATAGAGTGTCACTACTATCATGGAGTTTCTTGTATATTATTCATCTTGTATTTTAATCCCATATTATTATAGTGGTAATTTCCCCAATTTCTTGATATTTTCATTCCCATGGTGCTAGTTACCAACTCGAGGCCTACTAGAGGTAGGACTCAGGGGTTATTATCTCTCTCCACTCATTATGGTGTCTTTTATGGGTGGGTTTCATGGAAATGATTTTCTAATTACTTATAGTTTTTTCTGTTGTCTGTGAATTTTTTTAATCAATTCTTATTACCGCTAATTACCGCTAATTTATATTATTTATTGTTAAATTTTTAATATTTATATCTAATTTCAACTAATTTCCACTGTTTTTTTCTAATTAACACTAAAAATTTATGATTAACACAATATTTTACTAATTACAACTAATTATTTCAAATTACCCTAATTATTTATAATTACATTTAATTATTTCGAATTACCACTATTTTTTTCTAATTATATATATATATTTTTTCTAATTATGACTATTTTTTTTTCTAATTTCTTCTAATTTTTTCTAATTACAGTTATTTTTCTAATTGAAATTATATATTGTAAATTATCTCTAATTATTACTAATTAATTCTCATTATTGTAAACATTTACTAATTATCAATAATTATTTACTAATTATTTATCAATTATCTATAATTAATATCAATTAAAATGGATTACAATTAATTATTGAAAATAATTAATAATATAAAATAATATAAATAAATTAGTAATTAAAAATATAAAAGTAATTAAAAAAACTGACTCTTTAATGGAGTTAAATCAACTTTGGGTTACTCATTATATCAGATATATAGAAAGAAAAAAAATAAGAGAAGGAAAACAGAGAGGGATAGAGAAAATGAGCTGAAGGTATAGATTGAAGGAAGGGTGCTAAAAACTTTGGTCAAGGGTCAATTATATAGGTTAGATTAGTTGAGAAAAAAATTTTAATGGAACATATATTTCAAAAACATCAATTTTTTATGGGTTCTGTAAAAAAGAGTACCTATCATAAATACATAAGGCGGCGATATAAAACTATTTGTGACTAGAACTATCAAAATTAAATCATGCCGACATATGATTCATGTTAGGCTGATCTCCAATAAATAGTTATTTTCAACATTCCCTATCAAGAGTAGAAAATATCTGTTTGAGGACCCGTTGACAATACCCATAACATTAATAAATATATTAGATACATAATTAAATATTTGTTATGGGGAATCACCACCATCACAAATAACCCTTCTTGCGTTATGGGGGAAATTCACTCCAATAGTATTTGCAACATATATCCATCCAATATATATATGATTCCATTTTTGATATTCATATTTATAACCCATGTGATTAAAATAGAGGGGAGAGACATCCAAGAATAAACAATCAATGGATAATGTGTGAGAGAGATTTGTGTTCCTTAAAATATATTTGGATTAATATAATTGACTTAGGAGAAATATCTGATTTAGGGAGGGGGATACACCATCAATAACGTCCACTGAGTACTATGGGGTTTTCTAAGTCATATAATATATGTTTATATAGTTTTAATACTGGTCAATATAAGAACATCATGTTTTTTTGAAAAAAATTATTATATTTTCCATGAATACATTAATTAAATGCAGGGTTATATAACCATGTATTAATGAATTCCTTATAGCCTCATATTTTTGAAAAAATCATGTTAATAATTCATGGTAATTTAAATATCCACCTAACCATGAATCATAAAATATCCCCTAAAAAACTCCATGCATGGTGATTTAATTATAAACAAACCACATATTCTCTAAGAATTTATCATGACGTATATTTCAACCCAAAATTAACCAAAACTGAAGTTAATTTCATATATTAATTTTAGGGTGTCATAATCCCCCCCACCATAAGAATTTCTACCCCAAATTAATTCCATAGGATTTATATTTATGAAATATTTACAACCATTATTACTACATTTGATACTCTCTTTCACAGGTCTCTTCTAAACACCCTCCCCATACATCCACAACACTTTCACAAATGGAATTCTCTATCCCCTCAATATATTATCAAATCTATCAATAATATGAATTATCCCTTTTAAAATATGTATCTTGAGCTGTAAATAAATTATTTACCACTGAATAAATTTTGATTGGTTTGGTTGGTACTTCATCAGTTTAGATGTATGGAATTTATCATTAATATCATCATACTTCCGAAAAAACTTCAAATGATATATTAATTTCATCAAACTCTCAATGATATTAAAGATCATGTATAATGAGATAATATCTTCCCATATTTACTAAGTCCCCAGTGTCCTATTCATGGTAACACTCTCAACAATAATATATCATCCACTTTAAAATCCAATTGGGGTCAATGATAATCCATATAGGATGTTTGGTGAGTATGGGATATAGGCATCCACATCTTGATTAACTTAGCTCAATTAGGAGTCTATTACACATACATAGGTCCCAAGGGAGTGTTATATTCTATCTCAAACCAAAATAATGGTTGATGGTATGACATAGAATATAATTGTTCAAAATTGCCCCACTAATTTAATGCTTTATTGCTATTATTATAGTTAAATAATGAAAAAGAAACATGATCCTCCTAATTTCTACTAAATTCTAATACAAAATATTTGTGTATATCCTATAAGATATTTATGTATTATTCTAATTATCTATCATTCTAGGGATGTTAAGTCACAAATTTTTTTATTTTGGTTCTTATAGAATTCTAAACCCCCTTTGTAAAATCTCAATGGAACACCCTATGATTTTATAGTATGTTGTCACTTCAATGCAATTCAATAACATGCAGTACACGAAACACAGAGTTCGAGCGCACAATGAATTACTATTCAAAAAGAGGGTGTGAATAGTATTAACTTACTGTTGAATTTTATATACTCCATATAATTTTAGGATCCATATTATGTGTTTCGTAGACATAATATAAGAACAAATTTATTATTTTCAGATAAAAGAAGTATATTTCAAAAAATGAAATTTCACCACCTTTTAATGAAGAAATCATTTTAAAACCAATATTTGACAATTTTATAATTTCAATTTAATGAAATTAAATTATTATTTAGAAGAGGTACATAACAATTTCGTTTGGGTAAATTTTTGGTACTTTTCTGATAACTTGCATATTTTGATAAATAGTGAAAAATACTAAATTTTAATAGAAACAAACTTTTTAATCGAAATAATTTATAGTGTTAAATTATGAATTTGAGTGGTTTTAAAGTATAATTAGATTATATATTTATCATTTAATATAATTTTGGTCATTGGATGTAATTTAACATAAAAAATGTACATAAACACATGACAATCTTTTGCTGGTTTTTTACTTCTTAAAAACACGCTTTCTGGTTTTGAAAATGAGAATTAATTTTCAATTAATTAATTAAACTCATATGTTTTGAATTTGGTAAAATAGATATCATTTTTGGATTTTTAATATCAAAATTATCTTAGGTTTAAGTTTTGGTATTTTTCATAAAACTTTTAATTTTTGATGAATAGTGAAAAACACTCCATTATTTTTTAAAACTGAAATTTATTTAAATAATCATTAATTTTTTCTTAAATTAATTTTAAAGTAAATATATATATAATAACTATATTAGTTCAATTTTAATTGATTAGAGTCATTTTAGTATAAGATTCTATGTATAAAATTGGTTGAACGTTTTACCATCTCTTACCCACCTTTTAGCTACAACTGCAAATTTGCATAAAATGCAATTTTTCAACTTACGTGAATTGAATTTAAAAAATAAGAGAGACAAAGTTTAAATCAGTAAGTAAAATGTGGTCCAATAGGATGAAAATATATATTTTTTAATAATAAATTTTGAATTTTATTTATCACATTTAAAAGTAAATTGGGTAATTAAAGGTAAAAAAGATATTATAATTAACCTAAAACATGTCCTAATTCTATTGGATAAGTGTATTTCGACTAAAACCAACCAAAGGAATAACATTTGATTCTCTTGGTCCACTTGTATTAGATGAAGACATTTACTATTATTTTATTTAAATAAGAGTTAAAGTGTCAAATTTAATGTTTAATAAATAATCCATTTTCAATATTTTGTTATACATAAGATAAATTTGACTATAATATTAATTAGAAACATAAAAATATTTCCTACATAATGGTATTTTATTCATAATTTTTAGATAATAAATAATTCAATTTATTTATGACACAATTATGATGAAGTAATTACATTATCAATGAAAGATTAAAATAATTGATATTATAAATATAAAAATAAATGTAAATTGAGGCCTTATATTCCATCCAGAAAATTTATAGGCTAATATGACCTTATTTGGTTTATTAAATAATTTTTTTTGAATTAATAAAGCTTATATGACTTTAACAAAAACTAAATAAAAAATAGTGTCCAAATTGACATAAATGAGTTTTTAAAACAAATACTATTTTATTAAATTATAAAATACTCTTAAAAATATATTGTTTATCCATAAGAATTATATAAGATTATATATGTCCATAATTAACCACTTGGGGTTCTATTATTTTTTATAGTAATTTTATTAACCAATTATTATAATAATACAAGAGGACATGGTAAAAGTTAAACTATTTAACTAAGAGTTAAATATAAAAGATAGAGTAAAAATTGTGACCTAAACTTTTAAAAAACCTATCGGTTAAGAGGATTTCGATCCATAACCACCATAGCTTTGAAATAAATAAATTTAGAGCCATTATAAACCGAAAATGGTTTTATAATAAAAAAATATTTGAAACTTTTCCTAAAGTTACCCTCACCTCTCTTATAAAAGAGTACTTCCCCTTCTCTTAAAATCACTCCTCCAAAGACATTTGGCTCAGCCATCCCCCTCCCAAATCTCCTCCCAACTTCCATTAATTCAACCTAGAGGACTTCCCTATAGCATAAAGTCAACCTAAGGAGCCCTTTTGTTCAAATCAAAAGGAAACACCCAAAGAAAAGGTAATTATATTATCATCTCTTTCAATGTTCTTTTATTCTTCCACTTTCTTTTTCTTTGTTATTTATATACCAAAATAATAAATCCAATACCTTATATATATTGTGATGTTATTATTAATATTGTACAACTATGTTCATTATTCTATCCATCCTTTGAATGATAATTTCACCATGCGTGCGTACATACGGATTACCGTCTCCATGCCGGGGTGTAATTTGTTATTCAACATTATGTTATTAGGTTGGATATAGTGATGAGTAATATGTATATAAATAATGAAAATAACATGCTAATTTATCTGAATAATTAATATACCATCCAATTCCACACATTTTAATTTATGACATAATAATTCTATTGGAGATATATATATATATGTATGTATATATGTATGTACTTACATATATCATATTCACTTACTTTTGTTTAATACGAAATGAAAACTGAAACATCGTTTATGCGTACGTACGACCTACCGTATCCATAAACGGTTTTTTTCATTTCATATATCTATATATTATACATATTTATATTCTAAAAATATATTATATACAAATCTTGTTTTATATTCTGGAAGTATTTAAAACATGATATAATGATACGATCGACAATTACAAGTTAAAACACGTAAAATAAAGAAATAAATTATTACCTAAAATGTTAATTTAACATGGAAATAATTATTAAATGGGTAGTATAAAGTCCTAAATGAATCATGTATGATATAATAAATATGAATATGGTTCTGGTATAATTTAATAACATACTGTGGTCATTATACATGAGGATAAACTTACCCTTGAACAAAGGAAAGTGCAAGGTAAGGGTTAATTCCTCAATATCATTATTATCCGAGATTGTTTATGTGTATATATTTTTTGGGAAAGATTTATTATCTATGCCCATGTTTCATAAAATAAATTTCAAAATGATTCTTTTAAAGTAATCTTTAACTAAAACATCATTTTATATGTTTTAAATATTTATTCTCCCAAATCATTTTCATTAATGTCCATGTTTTCAAAATGGGTTTTAAGGGTCTATTTAAATGGAAATGATTGTTTTAAAATGATAATTCCTTTCAAAACATTCATTTTTGTATGGGAAACATTTATTTAAACATATATTTTAAATGACTTCCTTTACAAATGTGTGTCTTTTAAATGATTTCACAAAAACGAATATTTCTCTCAAAAAGATTTACTAATAATTTTCATCTATGTCAACATCCTTTAATTGATATTATTCTTGATTAAGGTTGATTTAGTATAATAAAATATTCTATATTTTTTATAATGAGTTATGATATGTTTTACTCTGGATGTGCTATTTTTAAACCATTCATGGTTAAGGGTTAATGTATTGACATTTCATATGCTAGTTTTAATACCAAAGTTTATCTTATGTTTAAACATTTTCATATGAGAAATGCAGTGGACTTAGTAAGTGACGGTTGGATCCCGATATAGCCCCTCGATGAATCAATAAGTCTCATGAGATACATTATTTTCTTGTAACAAGGCCCTGACTAAAATTTTATTTGTATTCTTGGAAAGAGGTCTTGTCTATGTGGCAATGATGTCTGGTGTTAGGCATTCCCTCATTAGGAAATTAATTATTACATGTAATTATTCAACTAGTAGAATATCCATGTGCATGTTTATATAGAAATGTATGATTTATTTTTTTTCCAATATTATGTTCATTTTTATGTTTCAAAGGTTTTTGTTTTTATTACACATCTTTCCTCAAAAGTTTATAGCTTCCACTAATTTATTTACCCTTATTGAGCATCTGAGCTCACCCCTTTCTTATGTTTTATTTTCCTTGGATCCCAATAAGTGTTTTATGATTTATATGAAGGGTTAAGATAGGGGAAAAATTTCATTCTTAAAGGATTATTTATGCTATATTTTATGTTAAAATGTGTAATGTAATGTTCATGTATGTAATCAATATTCCCAGACTGCTAAACTAATCGGTCCTTTGGGATACGATTACTTATAATCATGCCAATGTATTAAAATAATTCACTGGCTCCAGGATTCTGGGGTCGGGGTTTTATAATGTGTATCATAGAAATATTAGTACAAACCATGGAAACTGGATTTAGAAAAAATCTAATTAGAGATCATTACCTTAAGATAGACATTGAGGATTATTATTGAAGAACATCATAAAATTTTGGTAATGTTGATATTTTGTGTATTTTCCAAGCAATACATCCCTGTATGGATACGAGAAGGTAGAGGTGGCTCTGGAACAAATGTACCTATGAGTGAAAACTCTGACAAGGAGTTTCAGGTTTGACTTGTGGTTTCCTGATACACAACAATGGGCCTTGTTGCACTATTGGTTACGACACTCTCGGGGGATATGCTTGGGATAATTCACATTTTCATTACAAGTCATTATGAAGGATTTATGAGTAAATATTTCCTCAAAGAAAACATTTTTTATGATTATAGATTATATTCATGAACTGTTCAATTTATGTTAGGTATTTTATAAGTTTGGAATTATCCATTTCAATTTATAAACTAACCTAGTGTATGCCATTCTTTCGAAATGGTGGCTAGTAGAGGGAATGAGAACTCCGAAAATACATGTGATCCAAAGATTAAGAAGGATCACATATTTCATGGTATTAAGACAACATTTATAAGAGAAATAGTTTTCCACATATTATCATCATATGAAGAAATAGTATCATGTGTTAATAAGATAAGTAAATAATTTTCTGAGTCCTATGGCTTTGAATGGAATCCTAAAAAGAAAAGGATGGTAGAGAGAAAGATGGATATAGGGAATAAGGGAAAGAAGGATTTTCCCATATGTGATAACCGTGGAAGGAATCACCTTGGTAAATGCTTCAAGGGAATGTGAGTTTTTTATAAGTGTGGAAAAAAAAGGACACCAAGTACATGATTTCAAGGGTAAGAAAAAGGTTCCAAATGTACAATTCTTCATCTGCAAGGAGTTGGTACACTACAAGAATCAATGTCCAAATCATTAGAGTATTCCCCAAATTAATCTATTGGATAATAATCAAGTTATGATACTACTATAGATGAAGAGGAATGACTAGTGTTCTTATGTTGTTATTAAAGAATTATTTTATTTGAGTGTTGTATCAACAATGTACATGTTATATGATTTATGGAAATAAAAAAGGATTCTACTACAGTACTAGTTCATTGAAGATTTGATATTATATGGTTATAAGAATAGTGACTCAATAGGTAGTTAATATTTTTAAAAAATACATGGTTGAAGGAATGATAAACCTTAACGTGGTTCTGATACCGAGGTAATGATTTTGAAATAATATATGATTGATTTGGATAAATTATATTTGATATTTTTGACTACTTTGAAACTAATTAATTGTTTGTTTATTCCATTATTGTTGGAGATTATAACATTTTTTGGATATAATGAGTATATCTAGTATTCTATAAGGAATAAGGGAGAATGAATGTAATAAATATGGTTTTATGGTAATTCAGGGTGTTACCATGTTTAAAAAAAAATACATGATGAAGGTATTCACATGTTATTATGTGGAAAAACAAATTTCATTGTGTTTACCTTGCTTATAAATTTTCGACTATGAGTTTAGACATATCTATTTTGGATAAGTATAAATGATTGAATGGATTATGTTTGACCTTGGATACTATTGTTAAGGTTAAATCACTTTTTAATAATATTTTTGGATTGTTATTAAAAGGACAACCCAGAGGTCGGGAACAACACGTCGCGTCTAGCAAGGCCGCGAGACTTGATCCCACAACTAAAAGGCGACAAGTGTGCATCACCTACCACTGGCCTAAGTGATGTATGGGTATGTTTAATATAGTTTTTTTAAATTTTCTAATAGATGAATTAAACATTCATTATTTTTGGAACCCTATACGATTAGGATAAATAGAATTATTTTGAATTATATTATCTTTTTCGTGAAAGACGATTTTGTGGTAGGAATTAGTTGAAGGATCAAACCCTATATGTCAAGTAAATTTCTTTCCACTTATTCTATGAATAAAGTAATACTTAAAAATTAGGTAAGGGATATTAATACAAAAAATGTGTTATCAATGTACCTTATGTTTTGTTGAACCGATGATATTTTAAATCATCATAGATTGATGGATTTGAGGCCTCCAATTTTGCACTTGTTTGTGATTGATGAACACAATAACTCCCCAGAAATATTTATGTTCTTAATCTAATTATGTGTCTATAATTTCCAAAAATGTTCTTTTAATTGAGATCATATTTTGGTGGTGACTTGTTTTGTTTATTTTTCCCTCTTATTAAGACTAAATTTTATTAACCCAATTTCTGATGTGGGTTTTCCTCAAAAGTATTTTTCTATTTTTAATATTTTATTTTTGAAGAATAATTTAAAATTGAGATGAAACCATTTATTGAAGTAGGATAGAATGTAACACCCTAATATTTCATAGTATGTCATCTCTTCAATGTAATTCAATAACATGAGCTACATGCAACACCGAGTTTGAGCGCACCACGACATACCATTTAAAAAACAATTATGAATAGTATTAATAGAAATTTATATTTTATGTACTCCATATAATTTTAGAATCCATAAAATGTGTCTCTTAGGCATAATATAATAACAAATTCATTTGTTTCATATAAAAGAAGTATTTGTCAAAAAATGAAATTTTACCGCCTTTTAATGGTGAATCCTTTTTAAAATAAATAGTTTAAACTTTTATGTATTCAATTTAATGAAATTAGATTCTTCTTTATAAGCGGGACATAAAAATTTTGTTTAAATAAATACTCGGTACTTTTCTGATAACTTTCATATTTTGATGAATAGTAGAAAATACTAAATTTTAATTGAAAACAACTTTTTTAATTGAAATAATTTATTGTGTTAAATTATACATTTGAGTGGTTCTAAAGTATAATTAGATTATATTTTTATCGTTTAATATAATTTAGGTCATTGGATGTAATTTATCATTTAAATATTACATAAACACATGACAATCTTTGGATAGTTTTTACTTATTAAAAACCTGCTTTCTAGGTTTAAAAACGGGAATTAATTTTAAATTTATTAATAAAACTCATATGTTTTTAATTTGGTAAAATATCCATCAATTTTGGATTCATAATATAAAAATTATCTTAGGGTGAATTTTTGGTATTTTTTTGAAAACATTCAATTTTTGATGGATAGTGAAAAACACTACGATATTGTTTAAAATCAAATATTATTTAAATAATTTTTATTATTTACATAAATTAATTTTAAATTAAAAATAGATACATAATAACTATATTAGTTCAATTTAAAGTGGAGTTATTTTATAATAATATTAGAAGTTTAAAATTTTATTGAACTTTTTACCGTCTTTTACCCACCTTCTTGGCACATTTGAAAATTTTCATCTAACGTAATTTGACCGCTTATCTGAATTGAATTTAAAAAATAAGAGAGACATGGTTGAAATTATTATGTAATATGTGGTTCAATATGATGAAAATATTTTTTTGTGAATAGTATCTTTTGAGTTTTATTTACCATAATTAAAAGTAAATAGGGTAATTAAAGGTAAAAATGATATTATAATTACCCTAACTCATGTCCTAATTCTATTGGATAAGTGTATTTCAAACAAAAACAACCTTAGGAATAAAATATGATCCTTCTGGTCCACTTGGATAGATTTGGACATTTATTATTATTTTATTTAAAGAAGAGTTAAATGTGTTAAATTCAATTTTTAATAACTAAACCATTTTTAATATAGGGTAATACATAAAATAAATTCGACTAAAAATATTTATTAGAAAGATAAAAAGATTTCCTATATAATTTTATTATATTTATAATTTTTAGAGATTAAATAATCATATTTATTAATGACACAATGATGAGGAAGTAATTACATTATCAATGAAATACTATAATAATTGATATTATAAATATAAAAATAAATATAAATTGAGAATTTTTATGACATCCAAGAATTTACTTGGTTAATATGACATTTTAGGGTTGATTAAATATTTTTTTCTTGATATGATAAATTTGTTATGACTTTTTCAAAAACAAAATACCAACTAGTGTCAAAATTGACATAAATGAGTTTGTAAAATAAATACTATTTTTATTAAATTATAAAATACTCCTAAATATCAAAAGTTTGGCCAAAGGACATATATAATATTAAATATGTCAATAATGAACCACTAGGGGGTCGATTGACATTTTATAGTATGTTTATTAACCATTTATTATAATAATAAAATAGAGCATGGTAAAAGTTAAGCTATTTAACTAAGAGTTAAATAAAGAATGATAGGGTTTATATGGTGCCCTAAACTTGTCTAAAACCTATTGGTTGACAGGATTTAGACCCATACCTACCTTATCTTTTAAATAAATCAATTTGGAGCCATTAGAAACTGAAAAGAGATTTATAATAAAATAATATTTCAAACTTTTTCAAAAGTGAGCCTCAACACTCTTATAAAAGAGTACATCCACTTCTCTTAAAATCACACCTCCAATGCCATTTATCTCGGCAAATACCTATAAGGCCCCAGCCTTAAACCTTACTTAATATTGAATTAAATGAATAATTCACATTGAGGATCTTTTCAGGTTTAGAGTTTTAGAGAATTAGAACATAACTATTACATCTTAAAAGATTACAAAGTAGACACTTCTACTAAGTCTCCATAAAAAAAACTCTTAAAAAGAAAGATGTCTAGATTCCATGTTTTAGATAGCATGACATTCCCTTGATCCCATCCTTGAGCTTATTCCACTTTAAGTCCTGTGAAAAACATTTCGAAAAACTTGGGGTGAGCATAAAAAGCTAAGTAAGGGATACAAAAAGAATGAAAACTTTTAGTTTTTCAAACATCAAGTAAACCATGTATACTATATCAAAGTAATACCTTCAACTTCATGAAGTATTAAAAAAAAATCTTCACTGAATAAAGTATCATTACATACCTTTTTTGTAACCAAAGGATTACCATAAAACCCATATAAAGAACACATAGAATATATAAAGGTAACTTGGGACATAAACATACTTAAGTGGAATAACCATACGGTCGACTTCCACACATATCACTTAATGGAATAGCCATACGGCCAATTTCCATACATACTTAATGGAATAGCCATACGGCCGACTTCCATACCCAATGCATTGGAGGTTATAACGTAACCACCCGTCCTGGTATTCACGGCACTACCCGTCATATGGTTTATAACGTAACCACCCGTTAAAATGTCCAAGTACCAGTATAAAATCATAAAACATAAAACCAATATAAAAGAATGATAACATTTCCAAATTTCAATCATGATATAACATAAATATATTGACATAATAGAATCCTTTATCAAAACCATTTTCAATACCAAAATACATAAAAGAGTATATGTTATTTATTTTATTCTAAAAACAATACGGCTTGTTGAGGAAGCCAAAGACCAAATAATACTCGCGGCGGCGGAAAAAGTCGTTGTCACCGCGTACGTTGAAAAAACATTCATTTTTGTCGTTTAGTAAAACGCTTCGTAGAAAAAGATTCCTTTTTTATAAAAGTAAAAGTCAAAGGGTTTATACACCGTATAAAAGAAAGTTGTGTATAAAACGAAATATGCCTCAATGAAAGGAGATTGAGACGAAGTCCCTTACCTTGGGTCTGACTTGACTCGATCGTTCTTTAACGTCTTGAATAATAAACTTGAGTTAATTTATACTTGATTAAGAACCTTTTTAAAGTTCATTATTCTTTTTATATCACTTATTGCCATGTTATAAACATTATGTAACCATTTATGTTAATAATGTTTGTTTTGTCAATATTTGGTTCTTAAGTCGAAAGTTGACTTCTTACAATTACATGTTGTTCGTGTGGTCAAAAGTTCTTTATATCCAGAATGAAATTCCTGATTTGGATATCATATATATCATATATATCCAGAATGTACATGTATTTATAATATTACATAATCATTTAGAGGTAAGAAATGAAATGCACCGTTCATGGAGACAGTAAGCCGTACGTACGCATGAACGCTACTTTCATTTCTTTGTCATATTAGTGGAATTAAAACTAAATGAGAGGTATGTATATTTTAATTCCAGAATTATATTCATCATTTAGATATATCATTAATTATATATATACATTATATACATGTAATTTTAATAGTACATTACATTTGGGGATAAGAAATGAAATGCACCGTTCATGGAGACGGTAAGCCGTATGTACGCATGAACGCTACTTTCATTTCTATCTCATACTTTAATGGAAAGAAATAATAATGATATAGAGGTATATTATAATTCCAGTATAACATCATATATAATAACTTTAAATCCATCCTTTACACGTCTCACATATGGCATTAACGAATCACATCACTTTTAGGGGGCGGTAGTCCGCACTTCCTTAAATGAAGATATCATGTTTACCCATAATGGAAACCATAAAGGTATGCCAAAAATGAAAAATAAAGAAGCTTAAAGAAAACATAAAAATATTATATATCATATATAAAAATAGTGACATCATAATGTCCACCCTTGAAGGTGTTAAATGAGTATTGAACAATCATCGTTTCGGGAGGCAGAATTTCGCCATCCACGGAAACCATATGTTCTTTAACCATTTGATGTAGTTGTGTGAGAGTGTAGCTCAAATAAATATTATAACAACATCCTAGTATATTTAAGATACTGGTGTTGTTACAAAAGAAGTAAATAAAAAGAGTTTAGAGGGTTGGATAAGCAAAATAAAACAAATGAACAAGAGAGAATGAATTACCTTTAAAAGTGTAACTCCCTTTTGATTTGAGTCTAAAGGCTTCCTTTGAAAGGATTATGCCCAAAGGGAATCCTCTAGGATGAGGAGAGGGATGTTTAGAGAGTAATTGGGCAGGGTTTGGCCGATCCAAAGGCTTGAGAAGTGTGTGAAATGGGGTAGAGGTGGGGGCCTTTTATAAGAGGAGAGGAGGGGCACTTTTGGAAAGTAAAGAAATATTACTTTATTTGAAAATGTGTTTCGGTTTTAAAAGGTCCCACATTGATATAATTCGTGGATAAGGTGATAAGGGTTTGAAATAAACTCATCCAATTGGTTTTGGACATGTTTAGGTTTTATATTTGTCATTATCTTTCCATTTTATTTAAATCGTCAAATAATGATGTCATCGCTGCATCATTATTATGTCATATATAATTTAATTTATTTAATGTCTAAAAATTATAAAAAAAATACCATGATGTAGGAAATAGTTTTATCTTTCCAATGACTATTTATAATCAAAATTTGGACTTGTATAACCCCACTCAAAAAGTATTTTAGTAAAACAATTTATGTTAGTGTCATTTTCACTTTAACATTAAATAAAAATATATTAATGTCATTTTCCAACTAAAGTGGATCCATGGGGTCCCCAAGTTTACCCATGGCATGTCATGGTCGGCCATGACACAACCAATGAGGTTGGGACATGTGTCTAGGTCATTTCATTTTATTAAAGTATTATTTATACCTTAAACTACCCTAATTACCACTAATCGTGATTACGAACTTAATAAGTTACTATTCACCAAAAAATTATTATAATCTTATTGAACCACATTTTACTTCTTAATGACAACCATGTATGTCAGATTTTCAAAATTCAATACACATTAGTGGTAAACTTTCATTTAACTGAAAAATCAGTTTGCTTGATTACCACTTAGTGGTTTCACTATTCATCAAAAATTGAAGTTTTTCAGAAAATTACCAAAAATTCACCCTAAGCTATATTTGATATTCCGAATTCAAAAATGAAGTCCATTTTACAAAATTCAAAACATATAAGTCAAATTAATTAATTTAATAATTAATTTCCACTGTCATGACAAATAGCGTGTTTTTATGAAACAATAAGTATCAAAAGATTGACACTAGTTTAAGTCCGATTTCAAAGTGAAATTAATTCCAACGAACACTATTGGATTTAATGGTAAAAATATTTTCTAATTTCACTTTAAAACCAATTCAAAAGATAATCTAATCATATTAAAAATTAGATTAGAAAGAGGTTTTGAATTAAAATACAACAATTTTCACTATTCATAAAAAAATGAACTTTATCAGAAAGGTACCAAAAATTTACACAAAGTAAATTTTGATGTCCCGATTCTAAAGAAGAGTTATATTTGGTCCAAAATAAATTATAAGAGTGATAAAAACTATATTTAATGACGGTTCACCATTAAAAGGTGATAAGTGAACCTTTAGTGGAAATTAGGGTATAAATGCCTAAAATTGAACTCTTTTCGTATTTTAAGCCTTTATCTTTTATTGGGTAAATGTATAAACATTTAAAAACATATCTAATCATATTTTAGTTATTTCTATCCATTCCCGCCAGTACAACGACTACTTGTTAACTAACATTTAAAATAATATTATTTAATTACCAGTGTGCTACGTAAGTTTCAAAGAAACTCATCGTTGCGTATCGGGTACGCTATCGAACATAGCAACCCCTTTAAAATAAAATTAATATTTAATTCGTAAATATTAATAAATATGAAAATTCTTTATTCTTTATTTACCTGGGATGTTACATCCTTCCCCCCTTTTGGGAATTGCGTCCTCGCAATTTTATTCACTTATCAAAATAAGTGGGGGTATTTATCCCTCATAGCATTTTCAGATTCCCACGTTGCCTCTTCAATCACATGGTTTTTCCACAAAACCTTTACCTGATGAATCACCTTATTCCGTAACACCTGCTCCCCGTGGTCAAGAATCTGGACCGGTTGTTCCTCATAAGATAGGTTCTCTTCCAGCTGAACTACCTCTGGACTCAAAACATGAGATGGATCTGGCATATACTTCCTCAACATTGAAACATGAAAAACATTTTGTACCTGAGATAAACTCGGAGGTAAAGCCACTCGGTATGCAACTGATCCAACTCTTTCCAGAATTTCGTATGGTCCAACCAACCATGGACTCAACTTTCATTTCTTACCAAATCTCATCACACTTTTCCAAGGAGAAACCTTGAGAAAAGCATGATCACCTACCTCAAAAGATAGATCCTTCCTTCGGTTATCCGCATAACTCTTCTGCCTGCTCTGAGCTGTTCTCATGTGTTTTCTGAATCAACTGAACTTTTTCTGCCATCTCTTCTACCAATTCTGGTCCCATCAGCTTCCTTTCACCAACTTCATCCCGGAAAGCTGGAGTTCGACACCGCTTCCCATACAATGCCTAAAATGGTGCCATCTGTATACTGGAATGAAAACTGTTATTATAAGAAAACTCAACCAAAGAAATATGTTGGTCCCAACTTCCCTGATAATCCATAGAACAAGCTCGTAGCATATCCTCCAATGTCTGGATTGTTCGTTCTGACTGCCCATCTGATTGAGGATGAAAAGCTGTACTAAAATTTAATTCAGCACCCAATGACTTCTGAAGGCCTTTCCAAAAGTTAGATGTGAACCTGGGATCACGATCCGATACAATGGAGAGAGGAACTCCATGTAACCTGACTATATCTTTAAGATACAAACGGGAAAGTTGATCAAGAGAGAATGTATCTCGTATAGAAAGGAAATGAGCAGATTTGGTCAAGCGATCAACAGTAACCCAGATTGCATTATTACCTCGAGATGTCCTCGGTAATCCCACAAAAAAGTCCATGGATATGTTTTCCCATTTCCACTCTGTCACTGGTAAAGGCTAAAGCATCCCTGCCTCTTTGCTTTAACCTGTTGACATGTCAAACACTTCACAGTAAAATCAGCAATGTCTCTTTTCATTCCATCCCACTAGTAATACTCCCGCAGATCTCTGTACATCTTAGTACTGCCAGGATGAACTGAAAACAGGGAACTATGAGCCTCACATAACAACTCATTCTTCAACTGTGAATCACAAGGCACACATAACCTCTTCACAAACCTCAAAACACAAACTCAAACTTATCCAAGAACTCATGGAAAATTTTATTCATAAGGTCCATGAATACAGCAAGTGCATTGGTTAACCCAAAAGGCATAACTACAAATTCATAATGGCCATATCTAGTACGGAACGCAGTCTTCGGAACGTCTGCTTCTTTTACTTTCAACTGATGGTACCCCGACCTCAAGTCAATCTTCGAAAAATACTGAGCTCCCTGGAGCTGATACCACTTCATTCGATGGACCAACATCTGCTGAAGTTGTTGCAAAGGATTTTACGACCCCTTTCTGCTTGTAGTCTAACTGCTTTCCCCCAGTTGAGCTCTTCGTTGGACACTCGTTTGCATAATGACCCATTTCATTACACTTAAAACATCTTACCATTGGCTTTTCATTTCCTGCTTGATCATCTTCCTTACAGTTACGAGCAATATGACCAGACTTACCACACCGAAAGCACTTACCAGACTTGGATAAACATTCTCCAGGATGCATTTTACTACACTTCTCACAGGATGGATATTTGGTTTTTCTTACCTCCTTGCTTCTTTGATGAATTCTTCCCCTTTTCCTGCCAACTAGATCTCTTATTCTGTTGTTTGTCATAGAACACCTGATCATCGGAAAACTCCATTTCCACCTTCTCCGTACATCGAACAAGTTTTTCATAACTTTTGAACTCACGAGAAGCTAAAGCCCTTCGATATTTTGGCTTTAACCCTGAGTAAAAATGGTTTATTTTACTATCAAGATCTCGTATGAAGTTTGGAGCATACCTTGCAAATCGAGTGAACTTTTCTTCATAAGTAGCCACTGAATCATCCTCCTACCTCAATTCTAGGAACTGTTTTTCCATCCTAAGACGAACCACCTTAGGAAAATATTTCTCAAGAAACATACCTTTGAATTCGTCCCAGTGAATATGCTCAATCTCATCACTATCCCTTATATTTTTCACCATCGACCACCACTGATCAGCTTCACCTTCAAAACGGTAAACAGCAAGACTAACCTTTTGATGTTCTGAACACCCCATGACATCAAAAATCTTCTCCAGTGCTTTAATCCACCCTTCAGCTTGCACAGGGTCAGATGATCCTCTGAATGATGGGGGATGTTGCCTCATGAAATGTTCCACCACTGACATGTTCCTCTGCGGTTGATCTGGCTGATCTCGTGCATGGATACCACCACCATTTATAGCCTGAGTCAACTGTGCCATCACTGCAACAAACTGTTCAGTTCCGATTCCGACCATCTCAGGGTGCTGATTTGGAAGGTTATATTCCTCCTGATGTCGTCCCAACATAGCTGCTTTGTTTCCTCTGAACACAGAAATATCTTAGGCGAAGCAACATGGTAATCCGTAAATGCTATATCATTTCAATCATATTATAATTTAACACTTTTCTAACTCCTAAAGTTGTCTAAACCGACCTTTGATACCAACTATAAGGCCCCAGCCTTAAACCTTACTTAATATTGAATTAAATGAATAATTCACATTGAGGATCTTTTCAGGTTTAGAGTTTTAGAGAATTAGAACATAACTATTACATCTGAAAAGATTACAAAGTAGACACTTCTACTAAGTCTCCATAAAAAAAACTCTTAAAAAGAAAGATGTCTAGATTCCATGTTTTAGATAGCATGACATTCCCTTGATCCCATCCTTGACCTTATTCCACTTTAAGTCCTGTGAAAAACATTTCGAAAAACTTGGGGTGAGCATAAACAGCTCAGTAAGGGATACAAAAAGAATGAAAACTTTTAGTTTTTCAAACATCAAGTAAACCATGTATACTATATCAAAGTAATACATTCACCTTCATGAAGTAGTAAAAAAAAAATCTTCACTGAATAAAGTATCATTACATACCTTTTTGTAACCAAAGGATTACCATAAAACCCATATAAAGAACACATAGAATATATAAAGGTAACTTGGGACATAAACATACTTAAGTGGAATAACCATACGGTCGACTTCCACACATATCACTTAATGGAATAGCCATACGGCCAATTTCCATACATACTTAATGGAATAGCCATACGGCCGACTTCCATACCCAATGCATTGGAGGTTATAACGTAACCACCCGTCCTGGTATTCACGGCACCACCCGTCATATGGTTTATAACGTAACCACCCGTTAAAATGTCCAAGTACCAGTATAAAATCATAAAACATAAAACCAATATAAAGGAATGATAACATTTCCACATTTCAATCATGATATAACATAAATATATTGACATAATATAATCCTTTATCAAAACCATTTTGAATACCAATATACATAAAAGAGTATATGGTATTTATTTTATTCTAAAAACAATACGGCTTGTTGAGGAAGCCAAAGACCAAATAATACTCGCGGCGGTGGAAAAAGTCGTTGTCACCGCGTACGTTAAAAAAACATTCATTTTTGTCGTTTAGTAAAACGCTTCGTAGAAAAAGATTCCTTTTGTATAAAAGTAAAAGTTAAAGGGTTTATACACCGTATAAAAGAAATTTGTGTATAAAACGAAATATGCCTCAATGAAAGGAGATTGAGATGAAGTCCCTTACCTTGGGCCCGACTTGACTCGATCGTTCTTTAACGTCCTGAACAATAAACTTGAGTTAATTTTTACTTGATTAAGAACCTTTTTAAAGTTAATTATTCTTTTTATATCACTTATTTCCATGTTATAAACATTATGTAACCATTTATGTTAATAATGTTTGTTTTGTCAATATTTGGTTCTTAAGTCGAAAGTTGACTTCTTACAATTACATGTTGTTCGTGTGGTCAAAAGTTCTTTATATCCAGAATGAAATTCCTGATTTGGATATCATATATATCATATATATCCAGCATGTACATGTATTTATAATATTACATAATCATTTAGAGGTAAGAAATGAAATGCACCGTTCATGGAGACGGTAAGCCGTACGTACGCATGAACGCTACTTTCATTTCTTTGTCATATTAGTGGAATTAAAACTAAATGAGAGGTATGTATATTTTAATTCCAGAATTATATTCATCATTTAGATATATCATTAATTATATATATACATTATATACATGTAATTTTAATAGTACATTACATTTGGGGATAAGAAATGAAATGCACCGTTCATGGAGACGGTAAGCTGTATGTACGCATGAACGCTACTTTCATTTCTATCTCATACTTTAATGGAAAGAAATAATAATGATATAGAGTTATATTATAATTCCAGTATAACATCATATATAATAACTTTAAATCCATCCTTTACACGTCTCACATATGGCATTAACGAATCACATCACTTTTAGGGGGCGGTAGTCCGCACTTCCTTAAATGAAGATATCGTGTTTACCCATAATGGAAACCATAAAGGTATGCCAAAAATGAAAAATACATAAGCTTAAAGAAAACATAAAAATATTATATATCATATATAAAAATAGTGACATCATAATGGCCACCCTTGAAGGTGTTAAATGAGTATTGAACAATCATCGTTTCGGGAGGCAAAATTTCGCCATCCACGGAAGCCGTATGTTCTTTAACCATTTGATGTAGTTGTGTGAGAGTGTAGCTCAAATAAATATTATAACAACATCATAGTATATTTAAGATACTGGTGTTGTTACAAAAGAAGTAAATAAAAAGAGTTTAGAGGGTTGGATAAGAAAAATAAAACAAATGAACAAGAGAGAATGAATTACCTTTAAAAGTGTAACTCCCTTTTGATTTGAGCCTAAAGGCTTCCTTTGAAAGGATTCTGCCCAAAGGGAATCCTATAGGATGAGGAGAGGGATGTGGAGAGAGTAATTGGGCAGGGGTTGGCCGATCCAAAGGCTTGAGAAGTGTGTGAAATGGGGTAGAGGTGGGGGCCTTTTATAAGAGGAGAGGAGGGGCACTTTTGGAAAGTAAAGAAATATTACTTTATTTGAAAATGTGTTTCGTTTTTAAAAGGTCCCAAATTGATATAATTAGTGGATAAGGTGATAAGGGTTCGAAATCCACTCATACAATTGGTTTTGGACATGTGTAGATTTTATATTTGTCATTATCTTTCCATTTTATTTAAATCGTCAAATAATGATGTCATCGCTGCATCATTATTATGTCATATATAATTTAATTTATTTAATGTCTAAAAATTATAAAAAAAATACTATGATGTAGGAAATAGTTTTATCTTTCCAATGACTATTTATAATCAAAATTTGGACTTGTATAACCCCACTCAAAAAGTATTTTAGTAAACCAATTTATGTTAGTGTCATTTTCACTTTAACATTAAATAAAAATATATTAATGTCATTTTCCAACTAAAGTGGATCCATGGGGTCCCCAAGTTGACCCATGGCATGTCATGGTCGGCCATGACACAACCAATGAGGTTGGGACATGTGTCTATGTCATTTCATTTTATTAAAGTATTATTTATACCTTAAACTACCCTAATTACCACTAATCGTGATTAAGAACTTAATAAGTTACTATTCACCAAAAAATTATTATAATCTCATTGAACCACATTTTACTTCTTAATGACAACCATGTCTGTCGGATTTTCAAAATTCAATACACATTAGTGGTAAACTTTCATTTAACTGAAAAATCAGTTTGCTTGATTACCACTTAGTGGTTTCACTATTCATCAAAAATTGAAGTTTTTCAGAAAATTACCAAAAATTCACCCTAAGCTATATTTGATATTCCGAATTCAAAAATGAAGTCCATTTTAAAAAATTCAAAACATATAAGCCAAATTAATTAATTTAATAATTAATTTCCGCTGTCATGACAAATAGCGTGTTTTTATGAAACAATAAGTATCAAAAGATTGACACTAGTTTAAGTCCGATTTCAAAGTGAAATTAATTCCAAAGACCACTATTGGATTTAATGGTAAAAATATTTTCTAATTTCACTTTAAAACCAATTCAAAAGATAATCTAATCATATTAAAAATTAGATTAGAAAGAGGTTTTGAATTAAAATACAACAATTTTCACTATTCATAAAAAAATGAACTTTATCAGAAAGGTACCAAAAATTTACACAAAGTAAATTTTGATGTCCCGATTCTAAAGAAGAGTTATATTTGGTCCAAAATAAAGTATAAGAGTGATAAAAACTATATTTAATGACGGTTCACCATTAAAAGGTGATAAGTTAACCTTTAGTGAAAATTAGGGTATAAATGCCTAAAATTGAACTCTTTTCGTATTTTAAGCCTTTATCTTTTATTGGGTAAATGTATAAACATTTAAAAACATATCTAATCATATTTTAGTTATTTATATCCATTCCCGCCAGTACAACGGCTACTTGTTAACTAACATTTAAAATAATATTATTTTATTACTAGTGTGCTACGTAAGTTTCAAAGAAACTCATCGTTGCGTATCGGGTACGCTATCGAACATAGCAACCCCTTTAAAATAAAATTAATATTTAATTCGTAAATATTAATAAATATGAAAATTATTTATTCTTTATTTACCTGGGATGTTACAATACCTGCCCAAATATCCTCCCAAATTCACTCACTTCAACCTAGAGTCCACCCCTCGAGCACAAAGCCAACCTAAGATGCCCTTTTCTTCAAATTAAAAGGAAACACCCAAATAAAAGGTAATTATTTTATCACCTCTTTCAAAGTTATTTTCTTCTTCAACTTTCTTTTTCATTCTTTTTTCTATACCAAAATAATAACTCCAGTACCTTATACATACTGTGATGTTATTATAAATATGTTACAAACATATTCATAATTTTTTCAACCTATGAATGATAATGTCACCATGCATGCGTACATACAGCTTACCGTCACCACGTCGTGGTGTAATTTGTTATTCAACACTATGTTATTTGGATGAATATAATGATGAGTAATATATATATAAATAATTAAAATAAAATAATAATTTATCTGTACAATTAATATACCATACAATTCGACACCTATTAATCATTAAGTAAATGAGATCGTCGCTCGTGTGTACGTACAACTTGCCGTCTCCATGGCGTGATGAGATTCATTTCGAGGTTCCCAATTCAACAATGATTATAAAAATATATATTATTAATAAGTATGTAATATATTACATAATACTACTACTAGATATATATATGTATGTATGTACTTACATATATCTTCTTTACTTACTTCCGTTCAATACGATATGAAAACAGAAACAACGTTCATGAGTACGTACGACCTATAGTATCCATAAACAGTGTCTTCCATTTCATATATCTATCTTTTATACATATTTATATTCTAAATATATAATATATATAAATCAAGTTTTATATTCTAGAATTATTTAAATCATGATCTAAATGATATGATTAAGAATAACATGTTAAAAAACGTACGAAAAAGAAAGTGATTATTACCCGAAATGTTAATTTAACATGGAAATAATTATAAAATGGGTAGTATAAACTCATAAATTAATCATGTATGATATAATAAATGTGAATATGGTTCTGGTATAATTTAATAACGTACTATGGTCATTATACAGGAATTTAAACGTACCATCGACCAATGAAATGTGCATAGTAAGGGTTAATTCCTCAATCTCATTATTAACCGAGATTGTTTATGTGTTTGAATTTTATGGGACATATTTATTATCCATGTCCTTGTTTAACAAAAGACATTTAAAAATGATTCTTTTAAGGAACTCTTTAACCAAATTATCATTTTAAATGTTTTAAATATTTATTCTTAAAAATCATTCTCATTAATGTCCAAGTTTACAAAATGGTTTTAAGGATATATTTATATGGACATGATTTTTTTTAAAATGTCAATTCCATTGAAAAGTTTCAAAGTGGTATGAGACACTTTGATTCAAAAATCTCCTTCAAATGAATTCTTTAATAAATGTGTGACTTCTAAATTATTTCACAAAAAGAGATATTTCTATCAAAAAATATTTCTGGTCATTTTGAACTATGTCAACATCCATTACTGGATATTATTATTGATTAAGGTTGATTTATTATAATACAATATTACATATATTATTTAATGATTTGTGATATTTTTAACTGTGGATGTTCTATTTTTATACCATTCATGGTTTATGGTTAATGTATTGATATTTCGTATGATAGTTTTAATAAGAATGTTTATGTTATATTTCAACATTATCATATGAGGAATTTAGTGGACATAGTAAGTGATGAGTGTATACCAATATAGATTCTCGATGCATCGGTAGGTCTCATGAGAAAAATTAGTGTCTTGGAAGAAGGCCTTGAAAAAAAATTATTTGTAGTCTTTGCACGAGGCATTGACTATGTGGTAATGATGTCTGGTGTTAGGCATTTCCTCATTATGAAATTAATTATTACACGTGATTATTCTACTAGTAGAATATCCATGTGCATGTTTATATAGTAATTTTTGATTTATTTTTTACACATTATGTTCAAGTTTATGTTTAAAAGCCTATTGTTTTCATTACACATCTTGCCTTAAAAGTTTATAGGTTCTGCTAAATTATTTACCTTTACTGAGCATCCGAGCTCACCTCTTTCTTATGTTTTATTTTACCTAGATCCCAAGATCTGTCTTATAATTGATATGAAGGGTTAAGCTTAGAGAAAAATGTAGTCCTCGAAGGTTTATTTATGTTTTGATCTATGTCATAAAGTGTAATGTAACATTCTTGTATGTAATCTATTTTCCAAGACTTCTAAATTGATCGGTCCTGAAATACATGATTCCAAATAATCATGACAATGTATTAAAATAATGCATTGGATATGGTCTTCTGGGGTCAGGGGGTTACAGTTGGTATCAGAATAAGTTTAGTACAATCCTTGGAAACTAGATTTATAAAAATTCTAATTATATAACTTTATCATAAGAAAGACTTTGTAGATTTTTATAGAAGAACTTCCTTGAATTTTAGAAATGAAGAGATTTTGTGTATTTTACAATAAATACATCCCTGTCTGGATACAAGAAGGTTGAGGTGGTTCTAGAATAGATTTACCTAAGAGTGAAATCTCCGACAAGGAGTTTCGGGCTCAACCAGGGGTATCTAGGGTCACGACAACAGGCCTTGCTGCACTCTTGGTTACGACACTACCGAGGGATATGCTTAGGATAATTCACATTTTCTTTACATGACATTACGAAGGGTTTAGGAGTAAATATTTTCTGAAAGAAAATATTTTTTTTATGATTATAGATTATATGAATAACCTATTAAATTTATGTTAGGTATTTTAATATTCTTGAATTATGCATTGAGATTCATAAACTAACATAGTGTATTCATTGTTTTGAAATGGTGCCTAGTAGTCAAAATGAGAACTCTAGCAATACACATGATCCAAAGTGTATGAAGGATCATATCTTTCATGGTCTTAAGAAAACATTTAGAAGGGAAATGGTCTCCCATGTATTCTCATCATATGAAGAAATAATATCATGTGTTAATAAGATAAATATAGAATTATCTAAGTCCTATGGCTTTAAAGGGATGCCCGAGAAGAAAAGGATGGTTTAGAGAATGATGGATAAAGGAAAGAATGGAAAGAAAGATATTCACATATGTGATAAATATTGAAAGAATCCCCTTGATAAATTCTTGAAGGTAATGGGAGTTTGTTATAATTGTAGAGGAAAAGGACACCATGTAAAAGATTTCAAGGGTAATAAAAAGGTTTCAAATGTACAATGCTTCATCTTCATGGACTTGGGACACTATGTGAATCAATGTTAAAATCATTAGAGTATGCCCCAAATGATGCTATTGGATAAAAATAAAGTTATGATACTACCACAGATGAAGAGGAATGACTAGTGTTCTAATTTTTTTATTATTGAAATATTTCATTTGAGTGTGGTATAAACGATGTACTAGTTATATGAATTATTGAAATAATTATGGATTGTAGTGGATTACAATTTAATCGATGATTTGAGATTATATGGTTCAAACATAAGTGACACAATATCATGTTAAATTTTTTGGAAAATATATAGACAAAGGAATGATAAACCTTAATAGGGTTATGATACTGAGGTAGTGATTTTGGAATAAGATATGATTTATTTGGATAAATTAAATTTGATATTCTTGACTACATTGAAACTAATTAATTGTTTGTTTATTACATTATTGTTGGATTTTACAAAAATTTGGGATATAAGGTGTATATCCATTATTTTATAAAGAATAAGGGAGAGTGGATGTTATCAATAAGGTTTTATGGTAATTCAGGGTGTTACCGGGTTCTAAAATAATACATGATGATGGTATTCACATGTTATTACATGGAAGAAAATATCTCCATTGTGTTTAACTTCCTTATAAAGTTTGGATTTTGAGTTTGGACATAAGTATTTTCGATAAGTATAAAGGTTGTAATTGATTAATTTGGGCATTGGATACTATTGTTAAGGTTAAATAATTTCTTAAGATTGTTTTTGTATTGTTATAAAAAGGAAAACCCGGAGGTCGGGTGATAACCTATCACATCTGGTAAGGCCGTGAGACCTGAACCTGCAACCGAAGGGCGACAAGGGTGAATCACTTACTAATGGCCTACGTGAAGTCCTGGTTTGTATAATGTAGTTTTTTTTAAATAGTCTGACAAATGAATTATAAATTCATTATTTTTGGAATGCTATACGATTTGGATAAAAATAATATTTTTGAATTCTATTATCTTTTTGAGTGAAATATGAGTTTGTGGTAGGATTTATTTGAAGGATGAAACTCTACTTCTCAAGTATTTTTTTCCGCTTAATATATGAATAAATTAATTCTTTAACTTTGGGGAAGGGATCTTCAAACCAAAAATGTGTTATCCTAATACCTTATGTTTTGTTGAACTGATGATATTTTAAATCATCCTAGATTGATGGATTTGAGGCCCTAAATTTTACACTTGTTTGTGTTTTATTACCTTAATCACTGCCTATTAATATTTACATTTTCCTCCAATTATGTGTCTTTAATAGGCACCAATTTTCTTTAAATTGAGATCATAATTTGGGGGTGACTTTTTCATTTCACTTTCCCTCTTATTAAGACTAAATTTTATTATGCCAATTTATGATGTGGGTTTTCCACAAAGGTATATTTCTATTTTTAGCGTTTTATTTTCGAAGAACAATTTCAAATTATGAGGTCACAATTTATTGATGTAGGGGAGAATGTAACACCCCATGATTTCATAGTACGTTATCTCTTCAAAGTAATTCAATAACATGCGCTACACGCAACACCGAGTTCGAGCGCACCAAGACATACAGTTCAAAAAAAGGTTATGAATAGTTTTAACAACATTTTGAATTTTATACACTCAATATAATTTTAGAATCCATATTATGTGTTTCTTAGACAAAATATAAGAACAAATTCATTTTTTTTCATATAAAAGATGTATTTGTTTAAAAAATGAAATTTTAATGGATTTTAATTGGGAACCTTTTTTAAACCAAATATTTGACACTTTTATATATTCAATTTAATTAAATAATATTATTATTTAGAATAGGGACATAAAAATTCTGTTTGGATAAATTTTTGGTACTTTTCTAATAACTTTCATATTTTATGAATAGTAAAAAATACTAAATTTTAATTGAAAACATCATTTTTAATCAAAATAATTTATTATGTTAAATTATGCATTTTATTGGTTTTAAATTATAATTAGATTTAATTTTTATCATTTAATATAATTTAATTCATTGGATGTGATTTCATATTTAAATTGTACATAAACACATGATAATCTTATGATGGTTTTTACATCTTGAAAACCTACTTTCTGGTTTTGACAACAGGAATTAATTTAAAATTAATTAATTCAACTCATATTTTCTGAATTTGGTAAAATATAAATCATTTTTGGATCAGTAATATCAAAATTTTCTTAGGGTGAATGTATGGTATTTTTTTGAAAACAATCAAATTTTGATGTATAGTGAAAAACACTACGTTATTGTTTAAAACTAACTTTTATTTAAATAATTATTATATTTTATTTAAATTTATTTTAAACAAAAAATAGAAACATAATACCTATATTAGTTCAATGTAATTAATTGGAGTCATTTTATAATAAGATTAGATGAATAAAATTTTATTGAACTTTTTACCGACTTTTACCCTCCTTTTAGGAACATTTGGAAATTTGAATAATACATAATTTTACCACTTCAGTGAATTGAATTTAAAAAATCCAAGAGAAATGGTTGAAATCAGTAAGTAAAAATTTGTTCAATAGGATGAAAATTATTTTTGGTGAATAGTATATTTTAAATTTTATTTACCATGGTTAAAAGTAAATAGTTTAATTAAAGTTAAAAAATGATATTATAATTATCATAAAACATGTCCTAGTTCTATTGGATCAGTGTATTTCGACCAAAACCAACCTTAGGAATAAAATATGATCCTTTTGGTCCACTTGGATTAGATTAGGACATTTATTATTTTTTATTTAAAGAAGAGTTAAAAGTGTTAAATTAAAATTTTAATAACTACCATTTTTAATATAGTTTTATAAATAAGATAAATTCAAATATAAATGATCATTAGAAAAAAAATATTTCCTACATAATGGTATTTTATTCATAATTTTTAGAGATTAAATAATTAAATTTATTTATGACACATTGATGAGGAAGTAATTACATTATTAATGAATGATTAAAATAGTTGATATTATAAATATATATATAAATGTAAATTGTGGCTTATTATGACAACCACAAATTTTCTTGGTTAATATGACATTTTAGGATTTATTAAATAAATTTCTTTTTAAGTGATAAAGTTGTTATGACTTTAACAAAAACTAAATACCAAATAGGTTCGAAATTGAGATAAATGAGTTTTTAAAACAAATACTATTTTATTAAATGATAAATTACTCATAAAAATATAAATTTTGGCCAAAGGTCTTATATAAGATTATATATGTCAATAATTAACCACATGGGGTTCTCTGGGCTTTTCATAGCCAGTTAATTAACAATTTATTATAATAATAAAAGAGGACATGGTAAAAGTTAAACTATTTAACTAAGAGTTAAATATAATAGATAAGGTTAATATGGTGACATAAACTTGTATAAAACCTATTTTTTTAAAGGATTTCGACCGATCCCCAAATTATCTTCTAAATAAATAAATATGGAGCCATTAGAAACTGAAAATTATTTCATAATAAAATAATATTTCAAACATTTCATAAAGCGACCCTCACCTCTCTTATAAAAGGGTACTAACCATTCTCTTAAAATCACACCTCCAAAGACTTTTGGATCTACCAAACCCTAACTATATCACCTCACAACTTCCCTCAATTCAACCTAGAATCCTTAACTTGAACATAAATACAACATAAGGAGCCCTTTTGTTCAAATCAAAAGGAAACACCCAAAGAAGTGGTAATTATTTCATCACCTCTTTCAAAGTACGTTTCTTCATCCACTTTATTTTTCTATGTTATTTCCATACCAAAATAATAACTCTAGTAAATTATACATAATTTTATGTTATTATAAATATTCTACAACCAGATTTATTATTTTATCCATCCTATGAATGATAATGTCACCATACGGGCGTAAGTACAGCTTACCGTCTCCACGCCGTGCTAATTTTTTTTATTCCAAACTATTTTATTTGGATGGATATAATGATGAGTAATATGTTTATAAATAATGAAAATAACATGATAATTTCATTGTATTATTGATATACCATCCAATTACACACCTTTTAATCATTAAAGAAATGGTATCGTCGCTCGTGAGTACGCACGACATACCGTCTCTACGACACGATGAGATTCATTTCCAGGTTCTCCATTCAATGATGATTATAAAAATATATATTATTAATAAGTATGTAATATATGACATAATAAGGCTAATGTAGATATATATAAATATATATATATATATGTATGTACTTACATATATCTTTTTCACTTACTTCCGTTCAATACGATATGAAAACAGAAACAACGTTTATGCGTGCGTACGACCTACCGTCTCCATAAACAGTGTTTTCCATTTCATATATCTATCTATTATTCATATTTATATTCTAAATAAATATTATATTCAAATCATGATTTATATTCTAGAATTATTTAAATCATGATCTAAATGATACGGTCAAGAATGAAAAGTTAAAACACGTACGATAAAGAAAGCGATTATTACCCGAAATGTTAATTTAACATGAAAATAATTATTAAATGGGAAGTATAAAGTCATAAACGAATCATGTATGATATAAGAAATTTGAATATAGTTCTGGTATAATTTTATAACATACTATGGTCATTATACAAGAGGTTAAATGTACCCTCGACCAAAGGAAAGTGTAAGGTAATGGTTAATTCCTAAATCTCATTATTATATGAGATTGTTTATGGGTATTTATTTTTTGGGCCATATTTTTTATCCATGTACATGATTCATAAAATAAATTTAGAAATGATTCTTTTAAGGTACTCTTTAACTAAAACATCATTTTAAATGTTTTAAATATTTATTATTCTAAATCTTTCTCATTATTGTCCATGTTCTCAAATTGGTGTTGAGGATTTATTTATATAGACATGATTGAATTAAAATGTTAATTACATTAAAAATTTTCAAAGTGGTATGTGACACTTTGGTTCAAAAATCTCTTTTAAATGAATTTCTTAAAAAATGGGTTACTTTAAAATTATTTCACAAAAGGGATATTTCCCTCAAAAAGTTTTACTAATCATTTTCAATTATGTCAACATTCTTTACGGGATATTATTCTCAATTATGGTTGATTTATTATAATAAAATCTTCCATATTGTATTGAATGTGTTATGATATGTTTTACTGTGGATGTGCTATTTTTATACCATTCATGTTTTATGGTTAATTTATTGACATTTCGTATGCTAGATTTAATACGAATGATTATGTTATGTTTCAACATTTTCATGTGAGGAATGCAATGGACATAGTATCTGACATTTGGAGCCCACTATAGCTCCTCGACGCATTGGTGGGTCTCAAGAGGAAAATTAGTGTCTTTGAACAAGGCCTTGAAAAAAAAATTATTTTTAGTCTTGGCATGAGGCCTTGACTATTTGGTAATGATGTCGGGCATTAGGCATTCCCTTATTATGAAATTAATTATTAAATGTGATTATTTGACAAGTAGGATTTTTATGTGCATGTTTATATGGTATTGTTTGATTTATTTTTTCCATATTATGTTCATTTTAATGTTTAAACGGCTATTGTTTTTATTACACATCCTTCTTTAAATGTTTATAGCTTCTACTAAATTATTTACCCTTATTGTGAAAATGAGCTCACCCCTTTCTTATGTTTTATTTGCCAAGGATCCCAAGAAGTGTTTTATGATTGATATGTAGGGATAAGATAAGGTAAAAATTTCTTTCTCAGAGTATTATTCATGCTATATTGTTCGTTAGAAATTGTAATGTAATGTTTATGTATGTAATCTATTTTCTGAGACTGCTAAACTGATCAGTCCTTTAGGACTTGATTCCTAGTTATCATGCTAATGTATTAAAATAATGCACAGGATTTGGGCTTCTGGGGTCGGGGCGTTACACTCAATATAAATTTAAGATCTAGAGATTATTAATGTATTAAGGAACACTGTAAATATTGAAAACTTGTTTCACATATAATTTCCCAAGATATCATATGGTGAACATATATCAAAAAGTTAATAAAAGAGTTTAATTCATTAATTTATCTACTAAAACCTATATAACATCATATTTTCTTAGTAATCAAGGAAACCCAACAACAATATTCTTCAGAATATTCTCTCTGATCCATGTTAGAATAATATGAGGTTACAAGAACCCGGTAGGTCATCGATGATTTGTATTTAAATATTTACTAGTAATACATTAAGAAAAAAAATATTAACATTATTTTCATATTAGGCCACTAAAACTAATATCTTACATCATGGTTCATCTTAATTTATTTGGGATAAACTAAATATATTGAATGATGAAATAATATCATTGTATATTTCTTTAGTCCTGATAAAATAACCATTCCATATCTAAAAATATGAGTAGAATAAGAATCTTGAGTATACCCTAAAATTGTCTACCTCCCATTTAGTGGTTCTTAAGTATTTTAAATTTATAATTGGATAATTTTCCCTTGATTAAAATATCCACAATCATTAATGTGACATAAATAAAATAAAAAACCACATTGTCTCCCACTTTCAGAGCCTCTAGATGTAGTTTTATATCATGATAATCAGTCTTAATTCCTCCTTCGTCACAATTAAAACGTGGTATTGTGAATTTGGACTCAGTTAATTTACCAATAAAATACCTTTTCCTATTGTATATAATAATTTAAAATTTATATTCTAAAGGTTCGCCACCCATCTTTAATAAATCAAATTAAAATCCCACAGTTTGAATAAATAATTTAACCTTTGTTATCAGAATATACTAGAAACAATTGTTTAATAAATATTATGTCTAATTTATTAAATCATTAAATGTTGTATCTAGATAGAAGTCATATGTATGGTAAATACTCTCATGTCTCCATAATTTTATATATCCATACGTCACCAAATTACTCTTCTATATAATGACCCATCCCACACCAACTATAAATGAATAACCGTATAAAAATTATACCGTACCACTTTTAGGAAATAATAATAATTTATTTTTGGTCAATGTCTTATTTTTATATCAAAATACTATTATTACATCTTCTCCAATGTAAAAATCACACTTTTTAGGTCAATATTTTGATTAGTAAAGCCAATATTGAAATGTATTGGATGATGAATCAATAATATCTACCAAAACCAAGGATACCCTAGATCTAAAAATTTATCATGGGATACTCCCAAGATATAATCACCCTAACATTAACAGGGTCAACTAATGTACCACCCAAAAAGATGAAATTACCCCATGAACATCACCATTTGTATCAATAACCATAATTTAAATAGTGGTGTATAAACGTTTAATCCTAAAACATATCTATTATTTTTTACAATACCTTATGTGATCACCATCTACCATGAAATAAACCAAACCATTATACAAAAATAGCATAACAAACAATTAAAGTTATTAATAGAAGATATGATTATTCAATGACATGAAAATCATGATAGCATTGAGTTCTAGATAATCCTTGTGTTCTATTTAGGATCCTACATATCCAAACATTTTATGCTCATAAAATCTATTTATTAATGAATATTATTTAAGTGAGTGAGGGGTTATTTATTATGTATTATGAGTTTCTCAACGAATATAATTCTTATAATTATAGTGATTGTAATTATTTTTTAAATTTTGAGAACTAATATATATTATATAAATAAATGGATAATGTTATCTAATTTTTTAGCATTTGATTTACTCTGACATGATCAATTATTTTAAGTAAAAAGCCTTATGTGGTTTAATGTTTTTTTTACCTTGAGAAAAATGATCCTGTATAAAATATTATATTATAAATATGATTCTTTTATAAGTACTTCTAGCTTGGATATATTAAAATATAAAATTTTAAATTCATTATTTATTCTTACATAGAGTATTTTTTGATGTAAAATATTTTATGTAGTTGTTTTTTTATTCTAGAGATGTTCAAGATATAGTTTATTTATATATGATAGCCTATCTAAAAAAATGAAAAACCTTACTCAACTTGTTATATTCATAGTTTAATATTAAAATAGGAATGATTTGTCTTTAAATGAGCTCAAAGATCAATTTATTTACACATTAACTTTATAAATAGGAATTTATTCTTATGAAATTCATTTAATTCAAGTTTAATTTTATGTAAAAGAAAAAAGATAAGTTTATTTATTAAAATTCAAAATTTATAATACATTTACATGGATATTTGGTTTCTTATTTACAAAAAAAAAGTATTTACTCCACATTGAGATGGTTCATTAACAAATGAATGAATTTTAGGAAGGTTTATCAAGTTATTATCAAATTTATTTTTGAGGGATACTATAAAATATCTAATGGGTAAATAGTTACCATATTTTGAGCAGAAATTCAAGGAAAGTTGTTTTATATAATTTATTTAAATTATTATCATCATAATAAATAAATATTCATAATATTGAATATTTTTATAAGAAATAATAAAAATTTCTACCAAGCCAAACTTATTTGAACTATGGGAATTCATTTACTCTTGTTCTTTACGTTTCAATTCTAAGAAAGATAAAGAAAATGATGAATATATAAAGCATAATTCCATTCCAATTATGTGTTATTGAATATTAAAATATGGTTTTAGATATTATTAAAATGTGTTAAACTATGAAGATATATAATTTGAAGATGATAATATACAATCAATTATGCTTCTACACCATTATGTGCGACTTATTTGAATAAATAAAACTCATTTTATTTTTACTGATTTCATAAGTCTTGTGATATATTTGGTAATGTGGTGTTGAGGAAATAGTATTTCAAGGTGGTATAATTCATGAGGTTTAACATTACTGAAGGTAACATACAATTTTAGGGGTCCTTACTAAGGCCTTATATTTGGTATTTTTCTTAGGTTTTAGTTGGTCATGTTTAATGGGTGTTTTTTTATTATTGAACCTAGTTTCCCAATCATCCATTTAAAAGTGTGATTTTTAAAATCATAATAAAGGGTTATATATGGAGTTTAAGGGAAGGTATTATTATAAATAACCTTGTGAAAATATCATTATATTGTAAAAAAAACTAACTACCAATTACCTATACTTAAATAAAACGACACCTAAAAAATAAAATGAATAAACTAAACCTATATTTGGTGTTAGTAGTTTAGAGTAAGTGGTCATCTTGGAAAACCTAATCCACTATAAAAATCATTTTATTTTATTTCCTATAATATTCTTAATTTTAAACTATTAATATTATTTAATTAATAATATCGATTAAATAGTTTAGTTAAATAAAAGATTAATAGATTTCTGATGGGTGAAATTCAATAACACAATTCACACCCCTCTTGTGTCATTGAAGGTGATATAACCAAGAAAAAGTTTAGTATATGTGTGAATATTTTCAATTATTTGCAGTTAATTTTTTATGTTTAAATATTTATCTACCATTTTTTCATTGGTTTAACATAAAGAAGGAATGTCTACGATTAGATAATCTTACATTAATATAAATAACTATAGATGTTGGAAAACAAGTAAAAAAATATAACATTAAATTTTAGGCTTATAGTATTATATGAAAATGGTAAAACCTTACATAATTCTTACTAGTGAAACTAGATTATATTATATTAATTAGGATATTGAATTTTATTTTTATTCTACACTTTTGAATGTTATTATCTTTGTTTTGATCCAGATAAATTTAATAGAGTTTGTTAATATGATACAACTTATGAAATGTGGGAAACCACCTATATTCACTATAAAGAAGTTTAAACTGTTTTAAAGTAAAAGTTAATCCCTTCTATGTTGAAATTTTAAAACTAAAGATTGTTTAAAAGAGAAATAATTACTTATATGAATAGGAGACTCATTAAAACTATTGATGATGAAATGAAATTTACAAATGAGAATCATAAATTAATTAATAAGGATAGTTATACTATTTAGGTGACTACTTCAAAGGATAAAAAATGATAAATAAATATTTTCATACTCATTTTATAAAGGGAATTTTATTATTTCAAATTTTGATTATGAACTTTTTTATCGGAATAAAAAATTTAAAAAATTCCAAAATAAATGAAAATGATTCAAAATATTCTTTAATAAATTCAAGAAAAATTATAAATATTGTAATGAATATTGGTTTTTTGAAGTAAAAAAATCATGGGCATATCAAACTAGAATTTCTACATTTAAAATATAATTAGAAATTATAAAATAAATATCATATAATATCATAATATAAAAATAGATGAAATAATGATATTAATTTTTCTTGGAGTCCCTATGAAGAATCTAGTGATATATATAATTCTAAATTTGAGGTTAAGAAATCAAATTACCAAGCTAACATGCATTTTGTAGATCATATTGAATAAGAGAGATATTATGGGTCACTTATACATCAAATAGACGACTGTTCATTTGATAAAACAGATGAATATTATTGCATACTTAATGATAATTTTGACTCTTTAAATAATTATAATAATAATCCTAGAAAATATTAGTATAGTGTTTTTCAAAAAATGATCACATGTATAATAATATTTTATATCTTAAAACTATTTTTTTGAAGTTAAATATTTATATTATGAGCGTTATTATTGAATTCGTGGATTTTTATCTGAAATTTATACATTAAATTTGGCTGATAGAAATTTTACCCAAGCATGGAATGTCATAAACTTCCCCATATAGCGTGCATATATGGTACCAAAAATAGTACTTAAATGGTTCAAAATAAATTAATGATCCATACGGGCAAGCGACCAGTGTCTTGGAATCAAAAAAAAATCAAGAAGAAATGATTTCTCTATAAGAACAACTCATCATGACGATTTGGTTGATATAAAATATTGAGTAGTTGGTTTGCCAAACACTCTACAAGAGAGAAAATACAGCATGCATACAGATAAATGTATGAAAATGGTACATCAAAAAAATTATCAATTAATACCAACATAAAATTATCCTAGAAACAGAATGAAATAAATTTATCACATGCTCCACTAGTAACAACCAACTCTCAAGTCCACCTAATCAAGAAAAAACACTACCTTTAAGCAATTAATTCTATGTCCATGGACCTAGAAAAATAAAACATACAATCTTACTACGATAGAGGTAGGGTTTGAGTAATAATTCCTAGTAGTATCTCACAAGTTATATGATAAAAAAATTATAATAAATAAAACAATTTTTTATCAATTTTAAAAAAATAGTTGAAAGTAAATAATTTCATTGATTATATCTAAACATGATTAAAAACATTTAAATGGATAATATAAAATAGGTTTCAATGTGAATATCCATAAAATCATAAATTTTTTAATATCTTTATCAAAAACTAGCACGAATAATCATTAATATAAATTTATACATTAATAAACATTTTAATTAAAAATTGGAATGCGTAAATTGTTTAAAACCATAACAACATGGTTAAGTGACCTAAGGTAAGATTAGTATAACTATTCTCACACATATTAGTGAAATATGTATCAATTTATTTCCTTATATTAATAAACCTAGATAGAGTAAGAGAACACCCTGAAGAATGAATTCCCTACCATCATCTTAATTTAGTAAGTGTTTCTTCATCAATCCTTTTCCAGGTTGAGAAAATACCCACCAAGTGTGTTTTCAACCCACCTAACTACCCAGGATACTATTTTATTCATTGAATGAATCAATTATAATATGGTCTATAAAAAATTTCATTTGAACTCAAATCATACTATCAATCATTTCAAATAGGCCCCATGCTCAAATTCTAAAACAAGTCATTTCATTTCGAAAACAAAAAGTCAATGGTTTTTATGAAGAATCATAATTTTTTTTCAAATCATAACATTTCAAACCATAAAACATTTCATTCCTTTTTTTCTCATTAAAATCATTTTGTGAACCCTCCATTTCAAATAAATATCATTTTCAAGAAATCAACACTTAATTTTTAAAATCCATTATTATGAGATTTCATTACGCATATCATGTAACTTCAAATCATTTATCAATAGAATATTCTAAGATTTATAAATCAATTGGAAAACAAATTTAAATTAAACAAGCATAAAAGGGTTCAATTAAAATATATTTCCCTATGAAACCACATACCTCAAACATGATAAAAAAACACCCATACTAGATCAACTAGTACATGGTTGATAGATATAATGATCAGTGGAGAATTATAGAATCACAATTCAACAATTAATGATATAGATCCTTAAATTAGATGAGTATTCACCACTATAAACATGGTAGCGATATGAATAAAAGTGAATCCATTATCAAATTGAGATTAAAACTACTAACCAATAACCAACCCATCGACTGAAACATTGATCAGTGAAGAATCAAGATTAAAGATCTAAATTCATCCATAGAGAGTCACCAAGGTTTTTATGGTCAAATTAAATTCAAGGGAGGTGTTATAGATTTCAAAAAACGAAGTTAAACAAAGTTGAATTATGATTTTGCACTACCAAAATCTAGCCCCTTCAGCATCTCTAAATACCTGATGCCACCTGACATAATGTTAGTGATATTGGAGGTCACACAAGCTATCTAGAGAGCTTCTTATAGCTAGCGAGTAATAGTTTTATAGGAATACACTATTGCTAGCCTCCCAAAAGATGGATGGTGGCCCTCACTATCTAGTTAGTGGACATCCTATAGATTTTCTTGGTACAAGAGCATTCCCACTCCTCTACTAAATTCCCCAGCCAACTCCCAAACACTAAACCCTGAGTCCAAATCCCCCCACCCCTCTAAAATCATAAACAAAGGGAAACAATCTCATAATCTATATGTATAACCAAGAAGTTATGAAAAAACTAGGGATCATCACTAGTGTAAAATTTACCTACACCCATAGTTTGAAACTCGTTGTATAGACATTGAAACTATGGGAAATCGAGGGGTTGGTACAACCTCGAGCTAGTACCATGTTTTTCAAAACTATAGTTATAGGTTTAGTCCATCGTGTAATTAACCTATACCCACATTTTGTAAATCCATCGGTATAGGATTGACAAAATAAGATGCTGTAGGATTAGATCCCTAGATCGCCCCTTTAATCTTATGGTTCCTTACCACTACCCAGTTTAGCTTATTGGTAAATATATATATAGTTATATATATTTATGTAAACCCTAGCTATATGTAGAAAACTGTGGGAATACGGGTTCCCACAATTTTTTTTGTTTCCCACAAAATGTTTCCCCTCCATAACATAGGAATGATAACCCATGGTTTTGGAAAATTATGGGTATATGTCCTTAAAAAAACCCTATACAAACAGTTTTATAAAAACTGTGGGTATAGGTCTCAAAAACCAACCATATACCCACATTTTAGACAAAACCGTGGGAATGAGTCTTAAAAAAAGAACATATACCCACATTTCTCTTAGAACCGTTGGTATAGGGGGACTATACCCACATTTCTGAAAAATAGTTGGTATTGGATCCCATACTATACCTATACCCATGGTTTTGGGAAAATTATGGGCATATGGATTCCTATACCCATGGTATTTCCCAAAATCATGGGTATAAGGAATTTTTCAGTAGTGAAATTTTAAAACAATGATAACCAATAACAAAACAAGGTCCATACCTAAAAGTTGTTAATATGACATTAAAAGTAAGGCCTAAATAAAATTTATATAATTTAAGAATATAATAAAAATTAACATGGGATTAGAAGAAATTGTAATATATCATTATCAAAATTATTTTATTTATTCTTCTAATAGAAAAATAATTTTAAATGTATCATTTTTTCATTATGGTATTACTGGACATTTTGATAATTATTACTATTTAATAATTCTTTAATTTTTTGTTCTTAGGTTTGATTATGTTTGAAAATATTTATCTACCATAAAAGAAGAAAAATCATCTCAAAGTAGGTATATTTTAATTCTTAAATCAATGATTTCTAACAAAACTATTCCAAACATTTTTTGGGAACCTAGATATATATATATATATATATTTGATATTTTTATATGGAATGGGTTATAAAAAACTATTCTAGGTGGTGTATATTCTACAACACATGATGGTATATTAGTGGATATTTTTTAAATTTTTAAACCAATCATATATAGGAAGTGTTAATGTCACTTTAAAAGATAATATAAAAAAATTATTAGAGTTGAATCGATTGGTAATATAGAATATGTAATAATTTAAAAAATTCTATATGTTAAAAGGATAAATATGATACATATTCTTAAACATTGTAATGATAGACATGCTATTTATTTTCTTCATAATAGTTTTTTTATGTTTAAATAAAAAATTACTAGATTTAAATAACCTATAATTTAATTTTTTGTTCAATACCATGATTCTTTATGGGGCAATAATATAAAATGCTGAATAATAAAATTAATTAATCATGGATTTATAACAAAATAAATAGTGATTTTAATTTTTATTTTTGGAAAATATTATTTTATAAAAACATGATTTTAGATCTTCCAAAACAATGATGTAACGATTGGAGATTAAGTGATCCATTTCAAATGGTAAAGAAACATATTTTTTAATTAAATTAATGAGGATTATTATGCGCCGTTGTTACTAATTCATGTGTATTTTTTTAGTCATACTATAAATGAATACCTTGGTAGAAAGTCCTTTTTTACGAATTTTTTATATTTTCATTGGTTTCTTTTTTAAGACATAAAAGAGAAGCTTTTTTTATCTTCATGAATTTAGGTAAACTAATTCACAATGACAAATGTTCCAAAATTATTTCATTTAAATGTTACCATGGGGAAGAATTTGAATGTTATGCTTTTAAATTGTTTTTTACTAACCATTTTATTAAACACAAATTTTATGCTCCCGATACACCACAATATAACTTTTTTGAAAGCTTTTGTATACCTTTTACAAAAAAATCAATAACTATTATGTGAATATAACCTAACTACTCAATGTTAGAATACATTTATTAACATATATTTTTTTCTTATAAATATATTTTTAGTGAGATATATTTTGAAGAAAAATACTTATGAGTTATGGAATAGATGAAAAACTAAAAATAAATACGATATTTTTTTGGATTTATGATTTATATGAAAAATAATGAGGATAATCATGATAAATTTGATCCAAAGGCTGGTTAAATAATATTTAATTTTTATTCCACTGCATCTAAAACAGATAAAGTTTTAAATGAAAAATCATGGATAATCATAGAATTTGGTCTTGTGAATTTTATTTAAGGTGATCCTTTTAATCATAAGATTAATTTCATTGATGATTTTGATGATTTACTAATAACTTGGTACTTGATACTACCATCAACACAAAAAGGGATTATGACTAGGAACATGCTAAAGAATAATCAATTTCTTAAGAGTTAGAATTTGAAAAATATGAGAGTGTACTACTTAAATGTACTAAAACCTTAAAATATGTTCCATTATGTTATATTTTTACTAGTTTAGTTAAAAAAATTATAACTATAAGAAGTGTGGGAAACATAAAAATATTTTCAACATTTATCTCAGAGATTAAACGTAAAATCGTTGATGAATACATACATGAAACAATTTTAATTTTAGATATGTAATAAGAGGTGAATTATTTTGAAAAGAATACATTTTGAGACAAAATTGTGCTACCCTAAACCTATTTAATTATAGGAATAAAATGGGTGTCTTAAAAATAAGCATGATGATCAATGTGAAAATAATAGAAATATGGATAGAGTAATGGGAAAATATTTTTATCAGATGGAATAAATAGAATATAAAGAAATATTTTTTCTTATTTATAGATTATAATCCATTAGAATAATTCATGATTACACATAATATATAAATTTTAAACTTTTTTATAATGGCGAAAAATCTTATTTATTTAATGGTTTTCTTATGGAGGAATTTTATGTCGAAAAACCCATTTGTTTTAAAAAATCCCCCGTTTCTATATTATGTTTTTAAAAATACCAATATTTATAGGGTCTAAAAAATAAACCTAGATATTTTTATAAATTTCTTAAGTCATTTATTTATTCATATTTTTATATTATAGGGAAGGAATAACATAATTTTTTTAGAAATATTCATTTACAGATATATTACTTATTTAAATATATATTGATTATGTTGTTTTTGGATAAAAACTAGAAGTTGTATAATGAATTTTATAAAGTCTTGTAATAAGAGTTTCAAATGAGCATGATGTATGAGTTTAATTTGATTAATATTTTTAAAATAATTTATAATTAATTTTTTAATAAATTAAATTAAATAAAAAAAACATTTTATTTGTTAAATTTGTGTGGACTTGAAAAAATTTAAGCACATGCTTATTCAATGAGTTTTAATACTAATATTGACATGGATAAAGAAGTGAAACTATTTTATATTAAGTTATATTGTGGAATAATGCAGAGGTTCTCATATATTTATACCAGTAGACAAGATATAAAGTTTGTTTTGTGTCTTTGTGCTAGATTTCAATCTAATTATAAGTAATTTAATCTGAAATATTCAAAAAGGATTTATAGGTATCTTAATAGCTATATTAATATTACTTTATTATTTCATTAAAATGATTTAATTAATTTTAATTCATATTATGATGTTTTATTTAAAGGCTTTATACTAGATAGAAAAAGTTCCTTTGGGGCCAATTATTTATAAGGAAGATAAATAGTTTTTCTTCTTTTAGAAAAAAATATATCATTTTTCTACAATATGTAGTTACAAATTAATATATAATAGGTGGTATTTATTTATCCTATGTTTTGTAATGGAAAATCACTTTTAATGAATTTGGATTTAATTTTGAGTATGTGTTAATGAGTTGTGAAAACAATAGTGTGATAAATATTTATAAAAATCTTATAAGTTATTATATAATAATGAACATAGATATTAGGATTCATATCATGAGTAAAAATACTAAAAAATTGTAAATTTCATTTAATTGAAAGAAAATTTTGTATTCAAACGGAAATGTGAAATCCTCTAATACAGGAGTTCACATGGGACTAAAGAGGTAGAGACCAGAAATATCCACACTCAAAATAATCTTATAATACATTCTTAGGGATTAAATGTATAATTTTTTTAAGTTAGATAGATTAATCATCATTATACACCATTATTTTCACCACCTTATTCCCATTGATTTAAGTATGTTGAATAAGATCTTTCTGATGAAGAAATATTCTACATTCTTGAATAAGATAAATAGTACATCATCAAGTTGAATCGATTCCTTGCATATATTATATGACCAATGATGACTTTGATATCACCATATACAAAAAAATGTTCATATCCTTGGAAATAGAACGACAACTAAACAAGTTCCTAGCCTCTACTCCAAGAGGGATACCTTCAATACATAATACACTAGAATAAAATCTACTTTGATACAACCATAAAAAATAACCCCCTCCTCACATAATGACATTAGAGTGGGATACATTAGTGTTGGGTTTGTACCCTGATAGTACATGATGCCAATTTACCCAATTGTTTACAACCATTATAAATAGTATTATTAGAAATTAGGATGTCAAAGTAACGATTCCAAAAGGAAGAAAATAAGAAATGGAAACTTGTGTCTTTCACCAGATCATAGATCATCAATAGAATCCCAATTTTTAGATGATAGAAGCTAGAAAATATGTCATACTATTTTCAATGGTTTTTATTTTCTTGTATATAACTACACCCTATAGTAAAATAGACCGTAAAAATATTACTATCACTCGAAAGATCACAATACAATAGAACCATGTATACATGAATTGATTATATTATTGAGGTATTGGGTTGACATATATATTAATCCTAATTATATTCTAGATGAAATTATACCAATCCCCATTGAGGATAATATTTTCATCTTTGTATATTTTTGGGTGAGATAAATAGTGGTATTTGGATTCTAAGTGGACAACTAATTGATTTTTTTTGTTCATGGGTTCAAAAAAGTTATAGGATTTCAACAATAAGAAGCTAAACCTAGTAGGTGTACAACTTCCTTATCTTTAATTACCCTATTCATCAATCACTTGTTGAATATGTCTATGATTGCTATGACATTTGATGTCCATTGAAGTCGAGCTAGCCTAGATAAACCACCCGTGATATTGATCCTCAATCTGGTGGATTCTATTTTAAAAACCTCACTAGGAATTATTAAGGGTTGTGTTGATTAATTTAGGATGATCCGTCTACATTTTAATACTTATTTATGGGATTGGACATCTATGAAAGAATATTGTGTTCCAATTTCAATTATTTTTCTATAAAAAACACGCCTCATCCAATAATACATTGTGAATGTTCAAGAAGGATATAAAAGACGCCATGAAGAATCTCCTACAATAAGGAAGAGAAAAAAGGAATGAGGGAAATTGAATTATATGCTTTAATATATTTTTCCCTAATGTACCTCACCCAAAAAATTCACTTTTTGTGACATATTTATTGATATTTTCATTCTTAAACTTTATGGATTCTTCATTCCTCCTCAAACTGATTTCTATTTCTTTGAAATCTTCACTAAGAAACTATATCGAACATCCTGACACTTGCCTTCATAATGGGGGTCCCAAAAGAATATGTTATGAGTATTGTTTATACCCCTTTTGATGACATTGATTATTCTGATAACTAATAAAATATTTATGTTAATTGATGAAAGAATAATGGTTATAAGGGTGTTTATATTTCCTAATGATAGAAGTTGACTTTTCTAATTTGTAGTATTCCCCATGTTTCTATGAACCAATTTATAAAAATGATGTATTTGAAGAAATACTAATTATAATGAAAATCCAAGATACTCTATGGGAATAGTCTCAAGAAAATATAATCAATTTGTTTTTGAACCTGCCTCGAGAAATAAGAAAATGAAATGTACCCACATATTTCTGGTAGGTAAACCTATTTCACACTCTATTTGTAGTATTTCTCCTAGATGTAATTTAAAAATATAATCCATTTAAATATTTTAGTAATAAAATAAATCATATCATCTATAAAAAATAAATTAGAGATACTTTGAGATCCATACATTCTTTTAAAGTGGGGAAAAGACAAGAGTAAATAGTTTTTTAGTGATTTTTACTAAGTTCTTAATATACATAGATAAATAATCTTGGAGAAATATGATTTCATTAACAAGGATATATGATTATATTTATATGGATTTTATTACTATTGTAAATTAAATTGTAGATATATTCACAAATCATCTTACCTAGAATAGATTAAATTTTATCAAGAATGATTTCTATTTGTTTGAGTTTAAGGTAATTTATACTCATTATGAAGTTTTCTTAAAAAATTATTCAAATAATTTTATGTTTATTTATTTAATTATTTTTTCATATTCATACTATAATTAATTATAATTATTTGTAAAATAATAGTAATATTTTAATTTTACTCATATATAATGTAGTTTTTTATCTTATCTACACTTTAATTTTCATTGTTTAATCTTTTGTAAGTTCATATGTTTGAGTAATTTTAGTTTTCGGATAAAATAATTTTTGTTTTTGAACTAGTTAAATAATATTAAAATTTTCTTTCATATTATTAATCATATTTTTTATTTTAAAATATATGATTTATAAATTTAAACCTATTTTTGTGTCTCTATTTTCATTAACTGTAGGTTTCTATTAAATTTAATTCAACATTTATTTTTAAATCAATAACATTGTGGATTGATGTTAAACCAAATTAAAACTTTGATACTAACCTCTGTTTTTTAAAAAAATACCATAATTTTCTCACCTCTAATTATATTTTAAAATTGGAAAGATTAGGATAATAGAGTCTAGTGATCTTATACCTTCTTTTAAAAATGAAAAAATATATTAATAAAATAAAATTTTCCCTAGTGATGTTATTTATTTATAGTTGACAAATAGAATGAATCATTTTTTTGAATATGGGTTAATGTTTTTGATATAGTAAAATATGTCATATGTGATGATGAAAAATTCTATTTATGATTATAATATTAAAGAGTTCTCTAATAAAATAGAGTTTATTTTTGGATGTATAGATAATTTCATGAAGCATACAGTCAACTGTGAGGAGATTTTTCTTACTTATGTGAATTGTGTCCATATTTTTAATTTTCATATAATGGAATATTTTTGGATAAAAAATATTTGGTTAATGATGTAGAAATTATATTAATAGATATTGTGTTTTATCCTTTTGGATAATAAACATGATAATGGATAAGTTCATGATATAAGAACATAAGTATAATATTTCAGGTTAATTCATTAAAACTAGAATTTATCAAAGAAAATGTGATTTTGATAATGTTATATTTCAATATTTGTATCTCATGTACATGATTATAAATGATAAAAAACTATAACATTGTATATTTATTAGAATCTTTATGGACAATTATAGTTATGTAAAAAATGGGCTAAACTACAGTCCATCAAGAATGATCCAAACAATAATTTTTTTGAATATAGAAATTTTTTAAAAGAATGAGAACAAAAAGGTAATACATCATAATAATACTCCTTCTATTGGAGAATTAAGGGAAATTGATTTCACATTAAATTTATCTTAAAATAATCTAGTCTTTATGATGGGGAATAATGATGATGATGATGATACTAAAGAAGAAGATGTCCCTGTTAGTATTTTGGGGAATCCTGTTAATATCAATGTAGGGTATTTTATTATTGAATATGAAGTGAATATATTAGAAAATATTGATAATGGAGTTACTAGGATAAAAATTGTTCAGACACTTGATGTTCCACCTAAGGTAATAGCTATTGAGAATGATCATACTACTACAAAGAAGAACTATTTATCTAGAGACAGTGAAAATTAAAATAGGAATAAGATTAATTTATATGTTTAAAATGTAATAATTAATGATATTACTTATAAAATGTTCATGACTATATTTCTTATTTTTATATAACTATTTGTTCTATTCATTTTGATATCTAAATAAGTGAGGTTTCTACTTATGTAGTTATATTTGGAGCTATTGAAAGGTTTGTTGAGGATGATAATCAAGTTAATGATGAATTTGTTAGGGATATTGAGAAGTGTATTAAATAATCCAATAAATTTTTTAATGTTGAATTGGAAACCAAAAAGTATGATATTTATACTGAAATTGTAGATGTTAATATTAAGGATGAGGTTGATAATTAAACGTACGGTAATGATATGGATCTAGAGGATGATGTTGAAGATGGAATTGGTGATAAACCTATGAAAGGATCCAGAATGGTGTAGGTTGAAGATAATTTATCTCTTATTAAGGATTATCTTGTTTCCAATGAATAATTTCATCAATAAAATATTAGGATATATTTAGAGTTTTAAAAATAAAAAGGAGATATAATATATTTAAAGACCAACTTAATAGAAGATAAAAATAAGTTTTAGGAAAAGAAATTAATCTTTTTATTCAAGATGTAATTTGATGAGATAAAATATAATGTGGTTATAAAACTAGATTTTGATGTGTTTAAGGAAATAATTATATCTCAAATATATTTATTAATGATTAGTAGAACTTTTAAAATAGTTGTTTAAAAATAAATGATGGAATAATTAAAGGAATTATAGAATCAAATATCTAGTCCTATATATATGCTATTTTTGATTTTAATGGAATTTTAAACATAATTCAATTTGATATTGTGATCTTTGATAATTTATCATACTCTTAAAATCACACATCCTGGTATTTATTTCAGGCATGAAATGTTTTTCAATTTTTCTCTATATATTATTTTTTAAATTCATCATTTGGGTATTTTATCCATTAAAGATCTGCATCACTATTGAAGTAGTGGTTCATGGGTGAATATGTCAATAACTTCTAGAATATTTGTTATTATGAGAAGATTTTAATATGACTATATTTTATAAAATGAACTAAACGTTATGGATACAAACATATCCAGCTGAAAAGACACATGGCGAAAATCTTATTTCTTGTCCTGAACCCATCAGTACAGTTTTCAAAAGTTTTAATTTTCAAATTTTCTCTTGGTTTTATTTAACCTAATCTATCTTTTTTCTTTCTATAATAGAACATAGAAACATCTCTCTCATCCATACCACATCCACTTATTTCCCATAGGGATATTTTATTGGCATTTCACCCAAAATAATCATGTATTATCATGGAAAGTTTTTTTCATCATTGTTTTTATCTTTACCTCTACTTTATTATGGTTATTACTTCTCCCATGTGCTATGAAAATGTATTGGTTTTTGGATTTAGAGTTATTGAATAGTATTTGTGGCCTAGGGTTCTCTCTAAAATCTTATGACCCTCCTCTCCCATTGGAATGTTAGTTAAATATATTTGTTTCCATTATGAAGAGTTTGAGGTGGAAGGTTTCATAAAAACTATTTTTCATATGAATCTTACTTAATTTATTGTTTTTAAAAGTTGTTTATTTTTTTAAATACAATAAAATAATTTCCTGGAATCTATTTTTGAATTTTAAAAATAAGATATTATTAAAATGATTAGTTTGAATCTTTAGGCCCAATTTTGTGTATTTTTGTATTGATTTGATATAACAAGATTTTGATTGATGAAAATATCTATAGAAATGATTTTAACTATAAATATTGCGCCTCCTGGAGTGTGTTACATCCCATAGGAGCTTGGATATTAGGTGGGTAGCATTAGATGAGCACGACTTGGTATGTATGTACTCTCTATGATTTTCACTATATGACAACACTGACTAAACATTGGTACAGTAGGGAGACACATTATGGTAATATCTTATCTATAGGACCAATTTTTATGTATGTGAATTCACAGTTGGTTATTTTTTCTTATTCATCTAAGGTGTGAATATTCTAGATAGGCCTAACATGATATACCTTATAATTTCTAGAATGTTTTATTTTTAGATTATTTATTGATTCTTTTTTATTTAATGGTTTTAATATATATGTATTTAAAAATATTATGAAGTATATTGATTTCTATGATATTTTAGATCGTAAAAATCTATTTATATTCCATAACATTAAATCTATCCCAAAATTGTTCACCAATTTGTTTTGTATAAGTTATATGAAAATAATGGTCCTTCCTATTTTATGAAATATTATGAAAAGATTATCTTATACAATTTTATTCTTTTAAATATAGAATAATAGTTTTATTTAATCAATTCTTCTTTTGAAACACTGGATATGAGCATATTGAGTTGTTGAGCTCATACCCGAAAAACTCCCAATGGGTGTATATAAATGTGGTTATGTACGATACATGATAGAATAAGGATCCACTTGGAGGCGATGGATTCTCATGATAATAGAGTTCAAGTTATGGTGGTGGGATATGGGGGTTTCACCCAACATGTCAAGAAGATATGTGTTTATTATTGTTTCTTATTTGCATTATCCCGAGACTAATTCTTGTATAGTCATTGCAATTTTTTTTAATTTTTTCATCAAAATATATATTTTTATGTCATATACTTGTTTAGAGTTTCTTTTATTTATGATATGTGATGGGATGTTTTTTACTTCCATTATTCTTTATAGATCCAGGTTTTTACAAATTTGAAGTGAAAATAATTACCAAAAGAAATTATTCAATGTCCATGTTCTTATCACTAGGAAATAAGGATCAGGAGTTCCCTTTAGGACTTTCCACATGTCATCTCAGGTATCCTGTTTGGGAATTACAAGGTGTTTTCATGAAAAATTGGTGTTAAAGGACGTTTTTATTGTTTGTTACGTAATTTTAGTAGATATGATGTAGGATTTTAAGATATCTTAAGTAAATCCATAGTAAGTTCCTTATCACTATTTTTTATAATGATACCTATGAATAAAGGGTTCTTTTAAAAGTTTCTATCATGTGATAGAGCACATTTCTTGATTGTTTACGAATTTTCTTCTTTAATTTTAGGTTATTTATGAGTTTTAATAGAAACATGGAGGATCTCATGGGTATGCTTGGCCTATTAAGGGTTTGGAAAACCATTTTTTGATCATGTGGACCAAGTGACTTATGTTGGTATTTATATGGTTATCATATGTTTGGACATACAATGTAGTAAACCCTTATCATCCAGGTGTCTATACAATCTTTGAATTTTTTAATTTCTTGAGTTTTTTATTTAATTCAATTTTCATTATGTTTTATTTTTGATTAATTATGGTTTTTCAAGAGTGACATTATTGATTGGGGTACAATTGAAATCGAAATTTTAAATAGAAATGTTTGAAAATTATTTTTAGAAAAGGTGTTTGTTTATTAAAAAAAATTGAAAATACTTTCAACATGATATTTTTTTTGAAACTGTGGATACAATTTTTCATATTTAAAATTATTTTTGTTTTTAGATATTTTCAAAGAATAGTTTAGATTTGAGATGATGATTGGTTTTTGTAAAACTTGTCAATTCCATGGGAAACATGACAATTTTATCTAATTTAAAAGTTTTCATGTAATTCTAAGTAAATGAAATTACAATATTTAAAAGGGTTTATGTTATAAATTAATTTAAGCTTTATGGTTTTTAAAATATTTTTATGTTAAGAGTGTTTTATGAAATACTAAAAAATGCATTTAATATTTGTGTTTAATGAATAGAAGTTCTTTTTGAAATGCGCCTTGATATAATCCTCCTGAATTAAAGAGGATAATTTTTATTTATATAGTATTGTTTTTTTATGTGTGAATTTATAAATTTATATATTTGGGGTTTATTTGAAAGGTCTTTTTTACCATTTTTTGAGTTTTTTTCATATTTATTAGGATTGAGTTCTAGAGTCCATTTTGATGCAGATAGTGTTTATTGTTTTTAGAGTATATTAAAATTAATATTTAATAGATTTTTGGGTTGATAAAAGTTATTTGGGATAGTTGTTTCATCCTTTCCAGTATCATATCATGGTTTTCTTCTTCTCTATCCCCAATGTGATGATTTATTTTGAAATTTTCAAAACTGGAATATTCCTCTCTTCTTCAGAAAACACGATTCTCCGGAAGAGGAAGTATGTATACTGAGGGTTGTGGATTTTTTTATCCATAATTATATTCTTTATTCCCTTAATTTAGTGTTTGTAACTTTCATGATATAGGGTCTGGGTTGGAATCTATGGAAGACTATTGTTTCGGTTTTAGCCAATTAAGACCATTTTTTGGGAGGTTTTATGTCACAGTTCTTTCAATGATAATGTTATGATATGATAAATGTATTGAAGGCTATAGAATTTTAAAAACTACAATATAAATATAAAATATATATAGGGAAAAGAAATCATTTTATCTAGTTGGTTTTTAATCTTCCTGGTTTTTATTTGAATGAATTTTAATGTCTTGGTGTGTTAAAGAAGGTATTCGACTTGACTAACAACTAGAAGCGTCTCCCCTCATCCTCGAATCCTATAAAGAAATGGTGAATCATGCTATTAAAGTTGAATGGGGAATGAAAAGAGAACATATGGTGCTGGATGATGCTCTTATTCTTAGGTGTGGTAGAGGAGATACCACTCCTGGAATATGGATGTTTTCCAAGATAGACGTTGTGAAAAGTAACATCAGAAGACCATCTTGTTTCTTCCCGTCAATTTATTATATAAATAAAAACATTTTATACTATAATTTTGGAAATATGGGATATAAGAATAGTTATTTTATGAAATTTCATAATGACTAATTTTTGTAATCATTTGGGTCATTAGAAAAGGTTCAAAATTAGAGTTGTTTCTAAGAGAGGTGGAGTTAAATCTACCCAATATGAAGATACTCAGATTCAACCCATTGATCCAAATATTTATGTAAATACTATTTCATTTTCTTATGTATAATTTTTCTCTTGTTGTTTCTTCTCATCGATTTATTCTATAAATAAGAACATTGTATACTATCATTGTGGAAATATGGGACATAAGAATACTTATTTTCTTTTGATACAGTTTTTAATTACTACATTTTGGTGATTTTATTAGAAGAGAATGAATCTTAGGGAAATACTATTTTGTTGAGGGGGACACCATCAGTGAGTTTTTAATGTTGAGTGGTCATTTCTTTCTCATTCTCAAGGATCAATGAGTACGTCCTTATAGACCTTGAATCAAATTGTGGTTCCCTTAACCTTCATAATTAATTCTTGTTCAGAAGTCATGTAAGAATTATATTTCCTATATTAGTATTAGGCTTCTCTAACCATTTTCTCCCACAATCTGGTATAATCTCTTTGGATATTGGCTAGACCTCAGCTATTTAGAGAGTGAGACATCCTCTGTTGGTTTCTTCATGTATTGAGGAATCTTGTGGTTTGCGATGCCTAGTTATATGAATTAATTATCATTTATTTCCATATTGGAAATTATTATCTTCTAGACTTGGTTTTTACTTAATATAGTCCAAAAACTATTTTATATTCTATTAGTGGATAAATGAATTCTTAGATATTTTTTTTGGAATGTGGATTGATGTGGGGTTTTTGTTTTTCATTTTGATAATAAAATAAGAGATTAATGTGTTTGTTGAAATAATAGAGATGATACTTATGTTATTTGTTTTTTTATATTGGATATTTTTTTGGGGCGCTGGTTGAATCAGAATTTCTCAGACCTTTATTTTAGTTATTTTTTTATTTCTATAATGTGGGGTTTGTGAATGGCCTTAGATGTTGAACAGTTGTGCATAGGAAATCACAGGTAGTTGTTATGGAGGTTGGGAGCTTACCATATTGTTGTGAAATTTCAAATTTATTATAATCTTAATATGATTTTATTTTCTAGGTTGGACCCTAGGTCATATATAAAGGATCATTGATTTGTTTAGAGTGTTATTTTTTAATAAAATGACTAAAATAGGGTGTGGGGTTGAAAATAGTTTAAAAACCAAATTAATTAATTTAAAGAGTTTAACAGTTTAAAAATAAGTATATTTGGATGAATATATGATAATTATGTGATCCTTGGTAAGATAATACCCCACTTGAAGAGTCCCTTTTTATTAATTGATTATTAAGTTTTAGTTTAGTCCTTTGGTTAAAGGATAACCGAAATCATGGGTACTCAAAAGCCTCCTAAAATGATGTAAATAGAACAAAACCTTGACATAAAAACCATGTAGTCAAGTTCCTTCCCCTTATCATTCTTTAATATTTGTAAAGAAATAGTGAAATCTCAATTTATTTTGGGAAATTAAGATTATTCATATGTTTTCCAAACATAACAACACAAGTCACACACTTCAAATTGAAGACTGTTCTATTATGAAATAAAAATTGTTTCAATTAAATTCATAGAAAATTTAATATACACATTAAAAAACATTTCCAAACAACAATATAGTCCAACTAGTATAATATTATATGTTTAAACCTTCTCTTAATGTGTGTAGCTCCTTCACAATTACCACCCAATAATTAGCTCGAAATTGGGAGGAGGATGAAGCTCGGTTGGATCTTCTTCTTCATTTCATATCTCTCTATAATGATAAGGTGCTTATAAAAAACCAAGATGATGAGGGAACTCCTATGGAACTCCAAATTACAATCACTTCAATCCCTTGGTCTAAAATTCTAACTTGTTCCCTATGGTTCCCTTTTTAAACTAAAATGTGAAGTGGTTTTGGGCACCCATATTTTGAGATTCCACTTGTGTCTAATTTTTGGATTGGATAATGTAATTATCTTGACATGGAAAAAATAAAATAGTTGTTCTCTTGAATCTTTAATATAACCATGTCAAACTTTCTAGCCATTGGACATCTATAATTGGAGATATAGTCTAAATATTGAACCAAACTTCTGACTTCATGTAGATTCAGTTTCTTAGATAGATGGGTTTGGATGGTCCAAAAGATGGATGAATTAGAATTTTGATTCTTGATATGAATTTTCTATGATGGAGTTAGGGATCAGATCCAAAAATTTCATCTCATTTGGGGGATATTATTTGGTGCAAGTTGTGAAGAAGTGGATAGTTTTCTTTGGGATTCCATGCAGTTTGGCCCAGTTTCCTTCTGGACCATCTCCAAGGCATCGAAATCACCTTATCCTACATTGAAATCATCCAAAAAAGTATAATTTCCCATTTTAACTATGAAAATTATTAAATAATTGAATTAAAAATTAAGTTCAAATTTTTTATATTTGTAATTTATGATAGAAAATTCATTTAATACAATAGTGTAGTGGTGAAATAAAACTGTAAATTATGGTGTGACCAAACCCCCACAGATAAACATTTTTACTCATAGGCAAAGTCACATTCCCAAATATTATGAATGATGATATTACCTTCTCTATAAATATTTAACATTTAAGGAAAATTTAATCCATAATGGAAATTTTCTAAAAGAAAAAATCACCCCATGAATTTATTCTCAGTGATCATGAAAAAAGATGTCTCATAAATTCTAACAAAACAATATTTTAAGATATGAATGATACCAATCAGATAAAATAATTCAGAAGTTAACCCTATCAATAATTCCTTATGTGTTTTCATGAAAATAATATCATGCTATTCTTTCCACTTTCTATCTAGTAAATATATGTTATTTTTGAATTTTATCCTTAAAATGATTCTATCCACCAAACCTTCCCTAATTTTTTGGCAGTTAACTTTAAATGCCCACTAACTTAAGCATTCTCATAATTCAAACCTTAAGATCCTGACCTAAAAATCCCTATATTTTTTACATTTCATCACTCCCCTCATTTATTATTTTTTTTGTATTTTTAAAGTTGAACTTGGAAAAAATATCACACTTTTCTCTCAACCCTTGATTGATATCCTCACGAAATTAATTGTAACAGGTAAAATAAGATCAAAGGTATAGGAATGGTGGGTTTTGAACTTCCCAAGAACCAACCCATATATTTTTTGTTTTTTTTTATTTTTTTATTTTTTAAGGGGTCTACAACTACAGGATGATGGATACGGACACATAGGCCAATATGGTACAGTAATGAAACATATAAAATAAAGAAACAATCATATGGAAGAATAATTGTGTACATTAGAGAAAAATTAACCTAAATTATATCTACCTACTATTAATTAAAAAATATTCAAACATCAGTGTTTGGTGAAAAATGAGTGGATAAATTATGTGGCATAATTTTCTCACAAACAACTTACACAAATGGTGCCATTATTCTCAAAAATTTTAGACCGATACAACCATTCATATCATAAAAAACCAAATTTCAATAAAAATCTACACCTTAATGTTGAATTCATTCTAACACACACATTTCACCTTTGAAATAATTTTTAAACAAAAGATTAAAAAACCTCAAATAGGTAAGTTCTTCATGATTTTTTAATAAATCCTATGATTAAGTGGGAATCAGTTTCCAAGATAAGTGGGTATAAAAAATGAATATTCCAGTAAAAAAGTTGGCGCTTGGGGGATGAGTGTTGGGGAAGTAAAAATACTATTCAGCAAGAAAAAAATGATAAAAATAAATAAAGAAGATGAAAATTCCTAAATTACCCCAGAATGTAGCAATCCCCTACTCCAAGAGTTTTTAGTGTACTCATTGTAATAAAAGATAATGTGGGAAGGAATTATAAAACCTAATGAGTTCCATTGGTAGGTTACTTCTTAAATATGGAGTTCCTCCATCATGGACTCTAGAATGGATTCATGAGAGTTCTTTAGCCGCTTCCCAATAACATTGAATATTTTTTTCAGTTTCTTCATTTGTGACCTGAAAAACCCCAAATGTATAAACATTAGTAAAATTTTATAGACCAAACCAATGGGAACAAAGCTAACCAGGATACAACTTCAGCCTTTTATTGTAAAGTAGTACCTTCTTCCCAATGTGCAATTGATAGTGAAGGGTGAGATGAACCTGGTAAGCCATGGTTTTCTCTTTATATATCCGAGAGTTCTCAAATGATTCTCTATGTATTTCCTCTAACTCCAGAATCTATAGATTCCTTTTAGAACCTATACAACAATGATTAAAATTACTTTGTTTAATGGACCATTAAGAATAGTGCACTATATCAATATGAAGGTGAAAACTCTTTCCAAAAACTATCTAATATGGTGACATGCCAATGAAGGATTTGAATGTAGTATTGTAATCCCATAATGAATCATCAAGTCTAAGACTCCGATATTTTCTATTAGCTTGAACAATTTTTTTTAAGAATTTGTTTTACCTATTTATTTGATACATAGGCTTGATAGTTTTATTGTGGTTGATAAGTTGTAGACACTCGATGCCCGACCCCATACCAAAAAAAAGTCATTTCATTGTTCGGTTATAGAAACGGGAACCGTGGTAACTGATAATGAACCTAGGTAATCCAAACCTATAAAAAAATTTGGTTTATAAAATTTCTATAATATTCTTGGAATCATTAATCATTTTGGTGCATGCCTCTACCAATTTTGATACATAATCCACTTCCAGAATAAGGTCAAGGTTCCAAAATAAGTTGGGGAATGGTCCCATAAATTCAATTTCCCAAACATATAAAATGTCATGGAAGAGAAATGGTTTTTATTACATTTAATTTCTTTTAAATACATTCCCCAATCATTAAAATTGAGGGTAAAATTTATTGAAATCATGGGCAACCGAAAAAAATGAATTCCAAGAGAGACTAGAATCAAGGACCTTGTGAGTAATCCGTTGGGGACCAATGTGGCTCCCACAAGAAAGAGTGTGGTGGAACCTAAATATTGACTGAAACTCACTATTGGGAACACATAGACTAAGGATATATTTAATACATGTGTGTTATAGATAAGGGTCATGCCACATGTACCAACATGACTCATTTTTTAGATTCTCAACATTGTTTTTGTTGAAATCATCTGGAATTCATGATGCTTCAAAATAATGTACAGTTTCATCATACCAAGGAATAACATCTCACACTCAGTATAGTTTCTCATCATGAAGGATATCATATAAGGGTTTACATGGGGACGATTCAATGTCATAAGATGGTATAATCCAACTAATATATTCATTCATCATATTTTATTCTCCCTTTTTATCCTTAATTTCTAGATTGAACTCATGAGTTGTTATTCTTCAAGTTTTCTAAGGAGATACAAGATGGATGTGTGGTCTCGGAACAAAAATGTTTTACCCTAAAAGGTGTGACTTATATTTATCCAAGGAAAATAGAATGGAAAGTAATTTTTTTCAATCATGGTGTAATTTTTTTGGGAAGGGTCAATGTTTGTGATGCATAGTCTATGACATGTGGAGCTCGATTGACTCTTTGAAATAAGGCTTCCCATACTACATAGTTATAGGTGTCACACATGATCTCAAATGGTAAATCCCACTGAGGTGGTTGTATTATTATGGGTGACACCAGACTCCATTTCAGTTTATAAAAATCATCTTCACATTATTTATCAAAAAATATTTCCTTTTATTTTTTGGAGTAAGAATGATAGGGGTAGTGAAGTCATACCGATTTCCTAAATGAAACAATGATAAAATCCAGCATGACCATAGAAAGACCACACATCCCACACATTTTTTAGGAAAGGTAGGAAATAAATGATATCTAATTTATACCTGGATACTATCCCCATAAATGAAATGTCTCAATACTTTACCTTTTCAAACCATGAAATGGAATTTATCAATATTTATTATGAGATTATTTTCAATACAATGCATCGAACTGAACCAAGACAACTCAAACATGTATCAAAGGAAGATCCATGAATAGTGAACTCATATATGAATACTTAGATGAAATGATCCACTTAATCCTAAAAAATAAAAACCATGGATCATTGGAATGTACCTGGAGCATTGCACACACCATGTAGAATCCTCCATTATGAAAGTGTGATAAATGGTCAATTAATGGTTTTCTTTTCCCGATGCTATTTGCAAATATGGATTTGAAAATATCTAGAATACCCATAAGCGAAATTGTAGTGGTAATTCCCTAATATCTTATCTAGTATCTGGTAAATTAATGGTACTAGGAAATCGTCCTTTATAGTGTGTTTCTATAGTCAGCGAGGGTCTAAATAGACATGCCAAATATTTTGAACATGGGTTGGAACAAATTCAAAATGCTTATTTTTAATTACTGCTAGACTAGATTTTTTAAGAACCACTTGAACTAGAATGACCTAGTGGCTATCGAAGATGGGTTAAATGATTTTAGACTCCAATAATTTTGTAACCTACTATTTAAAAACTTATAGGAGGATTGTCTTCAGTCTATATTGTTCTTTCCTCACTGGTTTAGCATCATCATTTAACAGAATATGATTTGTGAAAAGTTATTGGATAATACCAGGAATGTGAGAAAGTTTCCATCACAAAGTGTGGTTATACTCTTTCAAAAGTTCAAGAAGTCACAATTCATAGTCTTGAGGTTGTGAACTAGAAATAATGATAGGAAACATGTTTCCATTACCAGGATATGAATAATTTAAATCATGAGATCGTTGTTTTAGTTCAATTTAAGGTGGATTTTGTATCAGTGCAAGTTAATGTGATAGTGGTAGTTCAATGATCTCATCAAACTACACAATGGTGACATCCCTTAGATGATGAATGATATTTTAAAAGCTTAGCAGTATCATCGATGGTCATGGGATCCTCAGTGTTAAATAAATTATCAATTAACAATCATGCATGACATTTTTATAGACCGATAGAACATTATATACATGATTCATTTCCTAGCATTTCAATAATTTATGAAAAATTAGAAATGGGATTGGGGTAATGAAAAGAAGTTTTTTTTTTCATAAGGGGGTACATTTATAGAGTAAAAATGTCATGCAAGATTGTTAATTGATAATTTATTTCAGGGGGTACATTTATAAAGTAAATAGAGAGAGGGGAATGTTCTTTTAAGGGGTAATTCATTGCATCAATGATTTCATAGTACACAATTTCACCACCAAATTTCATAGATAACTTACCATTATAGACATTAATTATGGTTTTGTTAGTTTTTAGGAATGGTCTTCGCAATATAATAGAGGTATGTCCATTCATCCCATCACCACCAATTTTAATCACATAAAAATCTGCAGTTATGATTAAAATTTTCACCCTCACAATAATATTATCTAACACACTAGAGGGGTGTGTAGTACTATAGTTTTCTAGTAGAAAAATGATTTCGATGGGCTTCAATTCATTGACCTACAATGAAGATTAAATGGAGTGAGGCATCACATTTATAAAATCACCCAAATCTATCATAACATTGGAAATGGAATACTCCCCAATGGTAAATACAATTGAAATGTTCTAGGATCATTTCTTTTGGTGGGACGTGATGGTTATATTAATTCTGAGATGTTATTCTCTAATCTCACCTTCCCATTACCTCAATGTCACCTTCGGTGTGTACACATATCCTTCAAAAATTTGGGGTATCTTGGAATTTTCTTTATGACATCAATCAAGGAGATGTTAACCTACACTTTTATAAAAGATTTCAAAATTTCATTATCACGTTCATTTTTTTTCTTGATGATGTGTCACTTTGAGGAAATGTAAGAGTAGTGGTTGGTATTGGTGAGTCACCAATAGAAACACTCTTTCTTTTGCAAGGTCTTATCTTAGGACAAGGTTTTTCAAAATTTTGACTTATTTCAACAGATGGGATAGTGTTTTATATGAAAAGGGATGACTCTAATGAAGGTAACATTTTAATTTTTAGTTGATTTTCACTCCTAAGAGTGATGAAACTAACATTTCTATCATCCTTAGGGTTGAATAGTGGTTGAGAGGGTAGTTTACACGACCAATGACATTGGATTTCCCCTACTATGTTGGCTAGTGGTCATAATGGGTTTTTTTGTCTCGTATTGTAACTTGGGTGGTTTTTTAGAATTAGATATTGTTTCCATCCATTTGTTTCATCATTTATGCAAGGGATGTCTCTGGTTTAATAGGGGGTTGTTGGAATGTTTTTTTGGTGATCGAGGATTTCTAGGTGGTGGGGGTGGATGAATACTTTGTCCTGGTTGGTTCCATGGTTATTGTGGTTGGTTTGAACACACCCTTTCCTATAAGATTATTTTTCTCTCTACCTAGGAATGGATGGAGTGTAAGGTAATTTCCTAAAGTTTTGGTTATAGGGGAATCTTGGAATCATTGTCTCACAACTCTCAGAATGTTCTCTTAGTTGGGGGAATGGGCCAGAATAGTCAGTTTTAGAAGAACATATACCATAGTGGATGGGAGGAGGAGATTGGTATTTACCGTGGGAAAGATAAATTTGTTGAATAAGGGTACTTTCCTCTTCGATGTTTTTTTCTAATTCTTCTCAAACCCAGTACATTGCACCTCATGGACACCTCGAATGGGTAAACTAGACCATGAACCAAATATTCACGTATTCTGGGCCATGTTCCCAATTAGGGTTCTTTCACAAATTCAGGCATTATCAAGTAGTGAACCACCTAAACAAGTATCAGCCATATTTTTAACAATAATAATTAATCCTTCATAAAAACACTATATTAAATGCTAAATACTTATTTCGTGGTGTGGGAAACCTGAGAAAAGCCTTTTATATATTTCCAAATATTCATGAATTCTTTCCACTAGAGATTATCATATCCCAAAAATTTCATTCCTTATTGTTGTAGTGTAAGAGGCTTGGAAATAGATTTCCAGAAAAAGGTGTTTCAAGTCTACCTAGTCTCTAAATGGTTAATTAACATAGTATTGCCAATATTCTGTTGTATCTTCTAATGAAAAAATGAATACCCTAATATTTACCTATTCTTTATGCACATTATAATGTTTTAATATAGAACACACAATAGTAAATTCCTTTATATTATTATGTGTATATTCTCCCATGAGTCCATGGAATCTTGAAAATAAATATATTAAACAAGATTTATGTTCAAAATTGGGTTCCTCGTCATGTAATTGAATGTAAATGGTTTGATATCGATAATAGGTGAGGTTAGTTATTTTAGTTTTAAGTAATTTCCATCCTTGTAATATATGTTAATTTCAGTTTTAGCATTGGTTATAAAAGAATAAAAAGGATCTCAATGAGTTTCAATGTTTTCTGTGTCCTCATTCAATAGATAGTTTGATGCTTCTTGGTTTTGATGACGCAATATCCTCTCCAGTTTTTGTTCAAAAGGAATTATTCCATTATGTGAATATCAAGTCATTCCCAATTCCTAAACAATTAATATTTTATAAATCAACTAGAAAAGAATGAAAGAAAATAAGTGAACAAATAATTAAAAAATATATAATATTTATATAAATAACACACAGTAAAAAAAAATCACACCCAGGCAATGAAACCAAAATTCGACCGCGTTGTCATAAACTGTTAAATTGATTTGGATTAAAAGATGAGTTTATAGTCTTGGTTGGACCATAGGTCATCTCTCAAGAAGGATTTATGGATTTAGAGAGTAAATTTAAAATAAAAATGACTAATAACGGGGTTGTTTTGAAAATAGTTTTAAAAAGAATTAATTAATTTTAAGAGTTTAGTAGTTGAAAAGAAAGTGAATTTTGAGAGATATATGATTAGTATGTGATATTTTATAAGTTACTACATCACATGAATGGTTACTTGTTCTTAATTTATTATTAGGTTTTAGTGTAATCCTTTGGTTGAATGTAATTAAGATCATGGGTACCCACAAACCTCTTAAAAGGATACAAATAGTAGTAAAATGTGACGTGAAAATCATGTAGTCAAGTTCAAACCCATTAGAATAATTTTAGGATTGTATAGGAACACTAAAATCTCAAATTTCTATGAATTAATAGGATCCATATGTCTTACAATTAGAATAACACAAGTTTCACACATAAACCAACACACTGATTGGTTATGAAATAAAATGTTTTTTAATTGAATTCACAAAAAAGCTTTATATACATTTGAAAGAATAGTTCCAAACTAAAATGTACAACAAACTAGAATATAATTTTTTTTCCATAACTCCATCTTCAAGTTTCTAGCTCTTTTATAGTGATCACCCACTATTTAGCACAATATCAAGAAGAGGAGGAAGCTTGGGTGGATCTACTTATTCATTTCATCTCTCCCTACGAGGATAGGGTTCTCCAGAACCTCCAATATGATGAGATGAATCCTTTAGAACTACAAATTGGAATTAGTTATGATCCTTGGTTTAACATTCAAATGAGGTTCCCATTGTACCCTTTTATAACCATAATAGGATGTGGTTTTGGGAACCCAAAATTTGACATACTATATGTGTCTCAGTTGTGGGTTGGTAAATGGAATTATCTCGACTTTGAAAAAAGATAAGAGTTGTTTCCTGGAATCTTGAATATAACCATGTTACATTTTTTTCCATTGGACAAATAGAATTAGAGATATTGTAACAATACTAAACCAAACATATGACTTCTAGAAGTTTTGGTTCTCTTGATTTATTAGTTTGGATGGTCCAATTGATGGATGAATTGGGATTATTGAGTTAAGTTGTAGAAAATTGAGTTATGGATATGCTCACAAATTTTTTTCCCATTTGGAGGCATGGATTTAGTGCAATAAGAAAATCAGTTGATATGTATCCTTGGGATTCAATGCAGTTTGTACCATTTTCCTTCTGCATCTTCTCTTGCGCCGCCAAATCACCTCCTCATACAATGATTTCATCAAAAAAAATTATAATTTACCCTTATAACAATAAAACCTATTAAAAAATGGAATAAAATATTAAGTAAAATTTGTAATTATATTTTCAATTTACAATACTAAATCATTTTTATACAATGGTGTTAGTGTGAAATAACACACTGAATCATGGTGTGATCATGCGAAATTGTTAGTTTTTCCCTGATGTTTTTTTGGATTCACCCAGAGATGGTGTTTTTGGAGAATGGTCCTAGTTTAACATCGCATTACCTAAGATTATACAATGTAGTTTTTATTGAAGTATTATTATATTTAAGGAAATTTAAGTCCCATTTTATTTGTCTCTATTTTTAGATCTATATTGATTTTTTATAAAAGTGATTATTATTCTAGTTAATTCATTCTATTGTATTATCTAGTTGATATAGTGTAGAATTTTAGGATATCATTGATCCTTCATCCCCTATGTTTATCATCGATTATTTAACTAATGAACCACAATATATATCATAAGTAAATGCTTGTTAGTAAAATAATGATACTTTCATTCATGGGATGTGTTTAGAGTTTCTTGGTTTTTAATATTGTCTCTGAGTTTCAGAAGTCTGGATTTGGGTTCATTTTTCTTCTTGTGATGAAATATTCTTCTTTATCTTGATCAAATATTTAACTTTCTAATGTATTATGAAAAAAACTACATGGTGGGGGGGAATTATCACATCATAGTATTTCTTTTAAGTATTAAATGTTCATTTTATTTGTTTCCCAAACTCTTATGGATTTCATCTATCATTTTTGTGTTTTAGTTATTTAATGGAGCAAAATCACCGCCACTATAGTTTTTTGTGCTATGAATATGTCATTTGCATCATGAATAGTCCTAAATATGGGCACAATTTTATGTATCTATGGTTCATGGAATGAACCACATGTTCTTGTTGTGAACCAATCGATTTGAAATGACTCACAATATGAATCTCATTTCACACCATGAACCAGTCAAGCCTTATTTTAAAGGGTTTACTTTCCCAATTTTTCCGTGGTTTGATTTAAACTAATATATTATCATTTTATCTAGACTTAAACATAGAATCATCTCTCTCACACAGACTGTATCCCCCCTTTGTTCATGATACAATGTTTGTAGTATTTTACCCTAAATCATTGAGGATCAACATGGTAATTGGTTCTCTTCATATATATTTTTATATTTATTCTTTTTTTCTTTAGTTCTTATTTAACCCAAAGTGTATGGAAGTATAGGTTTTGTAATATCCATATGTATTTATAATGATTTTTGATTTAGGGTTTATAATAATCCTTTTAAAGCCTCCTCTCCTTATAACATGTGGGTCTGTTATGGTTATTTTTTGTTTCAAGTGTTTGAGGTAGGATGTTTCATTAAAATTATTTTTATATATGAATTTGTCTTGTATGATATTTTAAAGGGGATTTAAATTGTTTAAATTAATTGGGTTGATTTCAAGAAATCTATTTTGAAAGTGGAAAACAAATTTATGTTGAAAATAGTTTGAAGGCAAGTTTTTTTTCCACAATTCTGAGGATAGTTATATTTCTTGTATAAGGAGGGATTTTTATGGTTGAAAGTCCCTAGTTAAATTATATTAATTATGAATGTGGTTACTCATATAGATGGTGACAACCTATGGGTTTTTGGTAATATGTGGATATTATTGGATAAGAATTGATAGGTAAAGTTATCCTCCTTAAATTTGGATATATATGACAATAATATCTAAATATTGGTAAGTTAGGGAGGCACATGATTGTAATATAAAATACCTAGGCCTATGTTTTAGGGATGACAATGTGTACTAGATCATTTTTCCTTTTTGATTTTATGTCTAAGGATCCTAATAGACCTAACCTAATAAACCATCGAAATCCTTTCCTTAGAGTTATCATGTTTTATTTTAATATTAGTTATCAATTAAGGATTATGAAATAGTTTTTATATATATACATATAATTTTTTTTTCAAAGTATTATTGGGTGATTAATTTCCATTATTTGTTTTAAACTATAAAAAATTCATTAAATGTATTTACATTAAAACCACTAAAAAGTGGTTCACCACCTGTTTTATATAAATGAATATCAATATCCTAACTCCTCAATTATATACATGATTTTGAAAAGATGATATCATAATATTTTTTCTTATTCATAATAATTGATTTATTTAATAAATTAATGAAATGGCAAATTTTGTGGGTCCCTACTATGTTATTGGGATTATATATCGTATACACAGAATTGGTGTATGTAGAAGTTGTTATTTTAGATATAGGAAAGGGTAAAGTGCCTATAGATGGTGGTGGATTCTTATTTTATTCATGGTTGTGTTATGCTGGTGGCATGGTAGGATGAAAATCCACTTGTCAGGTAGATATATATAGTAGTTTTTTATTATATGTTTCACCACCACACATGTTCTTGTATTGATGGGTTGTTACATCTATGTTTCCCTTTTTTATATTGAGATATATTTTTTCATACCATCACATATTAATATTTTATTTTATTTTTGTTATGTATTAAGGTGTTATTTATTTCCCTTCTACATGATAGATCCTTTTTTTTATTATGGGAGAATTTTTTCTCAATTGTTATTCTTTGACAACCAGGTTTTTGTTTCTAGCCTGTGTGGATCCAAAGTTCCATTCGGGCATTACAAAAAGTAGTCTTGAGTTTTTTGTGTGATGGAAAAATTCAGTTCGTGACAATAAAAGAAATCGTTTGAGAAATATTATAATCAATTATTCAAATAAAACTAATTATTTATCTGATAGATTATTTACTATAAAAATATGTGAATTTTATAATTTTGGGAGTTTATTGGATAATTGACATATTTATATAACATTTTTTAAAATTAATCTGAGATATTAATAATTTTTTTATAATATCTATGATTCTGAATCACAAAAATATTATTCTAAATAAGAATATGAGTAGGTTGATAATGTGGATGTTGATAAAGATACAGAGTTGTTCAAGAATATTGTTAAAGATCATTAGAATTATTATAATGTAATAAAATAATTTGATGAAATTTTGAAATCCCCAAGGTATTTATTTAATTTATTTGATAGAATATTAATAGAATATCAGGATAAAAAATATGAATAATTAAATAATATTTTTGATAAATCGAAGAGAAAATTCATCACTTTAATATTAATTTTTTGGATAGAAAAAAGGAAGAGCCTATAATGCTTTATATTATATTCTTTGATACATGGTAATTTGAAAATTCTAAATTTTATTTATGATAGTTTTTAAAAATGGTTAGATATGAATTTAAGATATTTATATGAATATAAGTGGAATGTAAATCATGTTTTTTGTGTTTCAAGATACTATTGTTGAATCAAAAGGTAAATTATAAAAAACAATAGGTCCTTAAAGGTCATTCTATGAGTAGGAAATGAGAGATCCTTCTTAAAACTGGGCTAAATATGTTTTTATTGTTTAGAGTCGACCAAATAATTCTCCTATGTAATCCATGATTATTCATATGTCTAAACCTAATAAAAGAACCTTTACTAAACCAAAGTATCCTAAAACTAAAACTATATAACCTTAGAATTTAAACCTAAAACATCTGAAATAAATGATAAATGAGTATTTTTAGGTCATTTATTTACTTATGTTCGGGAGTTTATTTTTAAATAAAATATTTTTATATATCTATTGATTATTTTATAATACACGTGACTATGAAATTATTTTTAATTTCAATATTACATTCTTACAATTTATATTCAGCCTGAGAATTCAATATGTTATAAATTTATATCTACATTTTGATATCGTGAAAATGGGAAGAATTTTAGGGATTACTAAATATTTTACATTAATTTATATATATATTTATTTTATTTAATCTGAATTAGTTAATTAGTATAATTATATTCATTATAAATTATGAAACTCTATAAAATATTATGTTTAAATTGTATTGGTTTATTATCATAAAAAAGGGAATATTTTTGGGTGTTATTTATGATATATTTGTAATGAAATATATCCTATGTTTTTAGGCTCAGAAAGTAATTTTTTTATTCCAAGGAATTTATATTAAGTGTGTGATAGGTAATTTATTATATTTACTAATTATTTCTCAATATTTTTTCTTAACTAATTTTAAATTGTCAAAATACTTTTATAATTCTTGATAATTAATATATATTAAATAAAAAAGGATTATTCTTATATAATTGGTTTAACTCTAAATTTACACTTATTTGAAGGATCTTTATAAGTCGGAAACATTATGGGTATAAATAATATTCTTACATTGAGACAATTAATCAATGTATAAATTATTATATAATTATAAATTAGTCATATGTAAGTATTCCAAGTTTATAATTATTTATATAAAAGATATTAAAGTTTATATTTCATATAATATTGATATTTCTTCTTTGTAAAATATCTTAAGTACTCATAGTTTATTTATATATGATTTATTCAAGAATTGTTTTATTAGCATTTGCCTATTTTTTGCAATGTAAGAAATCTTATGCAACTAGTTATATTTTCATTTTAATATAACATGAAAATTGGTTTATTCATACATGAGCTTACAAATTACTTTATTAATAAATGAACTTCTAAAAAGTAATTATATTCTTAGAAAAGTCATTATTATCATGATTTATGTTATGTTAAGGAAGGAGATGGGTTTATTCTTGTGATTCTTGGATTTCTAGTATATTTTCATAGAGATTATGATTTCATATTTATGAGAAAGTATTTAATAAAATTTGAAATGGATTATTAAAAAATGATTGATTTTTTGGAAAGTTGGATGAGTTATCATAAATGTTATTTTTTAGGGATACCATACCATATATAACGGGTTAATAGTTACATAATTTTATGAATAAGATAAAACAATATTTTAAATTGGATTTATTAAAATATCTATCTTCCTGATAGTGAAATATATATTTATATGTATGTATTTGTTTATTTTTACAAGAAATAAAAAGAATATTTTTCAAACAAGGCTACTAAAAACTGTAAAAAATCTTATTCTCTTAATCATCATGCTTCAAAATAGAGAAATAGAAATAAAATAAAAAAGTGAAAAAATATTATTCTACATAAAAGATGTGTTCTTGAAGACTTAAGTACAACATTGATACAAATTTGTTACTTTTAAAACTATGATGGGATATTTTCAAAAGAAGATCATTCACTCTCATTTTTTAATCATCATAATTCTATGCAACTTCTGTAACCAAATCAAACACTTTCGATTTTTATTGAGTTCACACTTGTTATACTAGGTGTGGTGTTGTGAGGATAAGGGAAGGTATTATTGAAAATAGAACAATTGAATGTTATTATTTTTGTAAATACACTACGTGTCATGTGGATTTACTCAAATTTAATGATCCCAAATAAAAGGACACTAATAAAGTCAATAATATTATATTAGGTATATGTGGAGTGAAGAATGGAATTATCTAGGAGTCCATGAACCAATATTGATACCATTATTGACTTTATTTCCATTAATTTTTTTATTTTATCATATAGATTGGATTTTAAAAGGTGGATATATTAAAGGGATTAATTTAAGAGGGACGATAATAAAATTAATATGTGAAATTAAAAAATTAAATTCATCCTCTGCTTGATTTATTATAAAATATTAAGTTAGGAAAACATTAATAACTGCAAATGTATTTAGTATAAAATTAAAAATTGTATTCCCATTAAGGAAGTTTGTATTTATAATCTTTACCTCTTTCACTCTCATTTGGTGATAACTAAATAATATGTTACTCATTAATAAAAAATATAAACCTTTCAATTGATTTAATAGATCATCCATGAATGGAATAATTTATTTATTCTTCATTATCAAGAGGTTCAATTTCCTCTATTTTATAAACAACTATATGATACCATTATAATTCTTAAAAAATAAAACTAATTTCACACATAGTAAAACACTCAACCAAATAAATCACTTTCCTTGTAAGTCATCGAACTAAATCATTATCTCTAAAAATGATATAAAAACTATATTAAGCTAAGGAAATGTTTTTATTATTATCCTAGGGAACATATTCAAAGAGAAATTTACATATCTCATTGGTCGATGTTTTTCAAAGTCACCAAAAAACAAATAGTTGTATTAATTTACCTTCTCAAGAAAAAGAGGTTGCTCCTTAAGTTTTATTAAATAAAGGGAAAAACAATTAATTAATAATATATAAATTAATCTACATAAAAATAGTTATTTCATAGATAGAATTGAATTATCACTCTCCTCAGTTTGTGTAGATTCTCCCATCATGTGAAGTTAAAGAGACACTATGACTATAACAGTCAACATAGTACCTAGACTTACCTAAAATAATTATTATATCTTATGTATTCAACTCTATTACTATGAAATTTCATAAGATTCTCTAGTCTCACATTGTAATTTAATAAAATACATATTTAATCACCTATTAAACCATTTCTTCATAGGATATTAATATTCACAAGAAAAAGGTTAGTTCTATAAGAAAACTAAATTGATCCACCATTCCTTCTGATGATTGAATGTGATCCCCCAATACTAAATAATATACATATAAAGGTTGATGTGTTGAGAATAGTTCTATAGATCATTGATGTTTAATATTATTACTCTTTTTATGTTTTCATCCAAAAAATAATTTGCATTACTTCTTCTATTGTGGTCCATATAATGAGTAACTGATCATCCCTCACTATGACCCAATCCCAACCATATTATGCCTCTAAATTTTATCCCTAAATTTGGTTAGAAAACCTTGTGATAGATCCTCAATTATTGAATGTGAAAAATATATTCTTGAATGGATGAAATTATTTGGCACATAAAGGAAAATATTTCTTCAAGTGGTGGATTTTGACATATTATTAGTTTCTATACATTGTACTCCCTTATTATGTGAAATATATTTCTAATTTCTTCTAGTTACCTCAATGTATGAAGTCCTCTCTATTATCTTTCTTGACACAGAATGAATTCCTCTATCTGTCTCCACAAGTGAGGAAATTTATTATGCTCAAAAACTATTTTAGGTTATCCATTTCCACTACCACTTTTTTACTACCACTATATTAGTGGGACAGTTTAAAAAAGATAAATTTTTAAATAATTTTGGATTAAATCCATATCATATATATATTTTGAAAACATATTTTTATTTATGAAAGGCTCTGATGTGAAGAAAACTAACTTAGATAAATAAGAGACATAACAATATTCTTTCATGGTCACTTAATATTGATATCAGAATACACAATCTATATTGATTTTCAATATACCTAGGTAAAAATACTAATTTATTAATAAGAATAATCCTATTGAAGTATTATCTTCATGAAGTCTATTGATTTAATTTCTACTCCCATAAATAATAATTTTATTACTCCACCTTGTATATAGAAAATAGTATCTTTGAAATGTTTTGGGTATGAAAGAACTAGAATATTTCTACTAACCATCAACTTATTTTACCCAGTTATTTCCCCAAAATATGAGAGGATGTTTACTACAAAACTATAAGGATTGGTCTATATCCTATGCAATATCTTGATAGAAAATCAATTTAACGGTATGTATTGATTTGACAAGTGTATTTAAAAATTATGGGACAACAATTTCATCCTTAATATATCTTTAACCTATCCAATAAGCATTATTTTAATGGAATTAGATTTTATATTATCCAAGAACCCTATTTTCAGCTAAACAATTTATCTAAAAAACATTTTTGATCCTGAATCATTCTATATAACACATGATTACGACTATAACATAAAACAAATAATAATATACCAGAACAATTTATCTATTTTCATAATATGACTAAGTGTATTCGGAATTTTCCTTTGATTATTCTGTCATTATTAATTCATAAAATATAGTTCTGGAATTTCCTCTCCCAAAAATTTTAAAAAACCCTTCAAAAAATTAAATCATTTGAGTTATTAAAAAAACATTTCATTTTGTAAAAAAAATTCAAAACAAATCTCATTTCTATACCCAATAATGTTTATAAAAATATATAAAAACTTATTATATCAACCCCTTATTATTTAAGAAAACAAAACGGTCAAAAAAAGTACTCAACAACAAACTGACTAATTTTTTATCTTATTTGAACTCTTTGGTTAATAAATTTTTTTATAAAGAATTAGATATTACATTCTAGAGGTTTTATTTAAATATTAACCTTTATAATATTCATGACCACTAAAAACATCCTAAATTCTACCCAAAACCCTACTTTGATACAATTTTGTAATATCCTCACCATGATACCAATATTCTTAGACTTAATCTACGGAACCATAAGATCTTAGTTTCATACCCCTATAAATAATGAATAATAACTATTGTTGAAGAAAACAAAAAACTTTGAAAATATACAGGATAAACAATTTATAAGTAATATTTTCATTAATAATATCTACACATTAAAAACAAAAAATATGAAAATATCTCAAATTATAGAATTTTCAAATCAACCAATCTGTGGTCATAATATTAAATTAAAATTACAATTCTACATGAAATTAATCATAATCATTTTTTCAAAAATAAAACATGAATCTATCATGAGAAACTAGAGAGGAAATACATCTTTATTTTAACTATATCAGGAGTAATTCTTTATACATACACACTGAGTTCCATGTTTGTGGGTGAGTACAAGACTCAATAGGATATCTAAAAATTAATCCTATTAAACCCCCATATATGATCAATAAAATATTTATAAAAATAATAATTATATTTTATAAAGGAATAAAATTAATTTCAAAATATATTTTCATAATAAAACCATTTTTATGTCAATTAAAAGTACACCATTTTTCACCCATAGTTAAATATTTATTATATGTGATAAAAATGTACCAAATTAAAAGGTAACATGTCTAAAATAGATGAACATAAAAATTTATATGAAAAATATTAAAAAAACTAGCACTATTTAACAAAATACATATTTCAATATTTCATTGAACAATTAGAAAAGTTATATAAACAATAAATAATAATACCAAAAAATCATATAATAAGGTAAATAACTATGATCATCACTCATCAATAACGAATCTCTAATCACCCAAATTATTCCCCTTAAGATTTTTAACACCCGCAGTTGTTATTTATAACCACACCACATGGTTCCTTTTATCCTTGTCTCATTAATATTTCCTATAACATACCATGGTTCTTTATGACCATAAAACTTCATTTATTATCCTTTAAAACATTGTTTCTAAAACAACTTTATTTCCAAAATATTTTTTCAAAAAACATAATTTCAATCACATGATCCAATAAGAACATGAAATTTTTTATTTTTAATATAATGTGATTTAAAAAATTATAATATTTACTAAGGAAACTGAATTTTGGGATAAACAAAAAATTCAAAAAATTCAAACTATTGATATTTGTTTTTTAACTCAAATTAATTTTAAAAAATATTCTATGATTATTAAAACACCAATAATTCATAAAATAAAATTAAAAACATAGTTTTATGAGAGTATAAATCATATATTCCACATAAATCATGATTAAAATATATAAACCAGAAATATCAACATCAATATATTGTAATCACAATAGGTACATATCAAATCCACTTATTTAGAAAAATATTTCTAAAAAACATATATCAAGATATGAATGTTCTGATGCTTTAAAAAATTATCCCCAAATCCTATATTTCAATTAAAAATAAATAAATATTTTTAAGATCTTGAAGATTTTAGAGACAATATTCCCATTTACATCTCACAAGATAATAAGTAAAATAAAAAATATCTGAAAACACCATTCAGAGAGATATTAGGGTTTATTACCATTGATTTGGTTTGATCCAATCGATTTAAGATCAAGATATCATTATCGATGGGTGAAACACCATCAATAATATATCATATAATTTACCTATGGTTTATCATTGGAAAGTAATATGTGTTTAGATAGGATTAATAGTGGAAAAATAAAGAGATCAATATTTTTGAGACAAATTCTTGAACTTTTCACAGAATTCATAATTTAGATGCATTGTTATTTAATTAAACCCAATGTAAAGGTAACATAAAAGTTATATAGTTTTATAGGTTCAATTATTATTGTATTCAATTTAATAATTTTTTATTTCATTTTATTTTGTGTTTTTTTATGGATGGTATTTATTTGAATTTCAATTAATATTATAATTATTGTTTTATTTTTATAAGAATTTAATGTAGCATAAATCATCATTAGAAGTTTTGTGTAAAGTTTATGTTTTTTTATTGTAATTTAAGTGTTTTAGAGAACCATATCATGACCATTGGTAGTGGAAATGACCTATATAATATCATAATTTATCATGAGGATTCAAATGTTTATATAAATGAATAACACCACAAGCTTAAGTATAACTATATTTAAGTCTAACCCATATTTTATAATTAGATATACATTAGATCAAGATCACCTAAGTAGAATTTTTTTTTCTTCCTCTAATGTGGTACACAAGACTTTGGATCCTGGAATATATTATGAGGATTCCCACAAACTAAGATGGATGATAACACCTTCACTATTCATGAGGAAAGAATCAATGGGAATGAAGAGATCATTATAATGATTTCTATAGAATTGATAATCAACATAATATGTGGTAACACATTCCATTACATATCCATCCTTAATAATATTCATTTAATAATGATCATTGACCATATTTAATGTATCGGGTTCCATGTCATGGAACCCATGCATTACTTCCTATTGGAGAATTCATTAAACTCGTTTAATAAATATGAAATCCACAAATGAACCAACAAATAGTTTTTAATGGATGAAAACCATATAAGAATAAATTCATAGTTCCACACACTTAGTACATGTAACACCCCAAGATTTTAAAAGATAAATTCGTTTTAATTTCTTTGATGTCTTGTGTTGTACTCTACCCCAAAGATTATCTTGCACTATACGCAACAGTATACATGGCTTGTGTTAAAGAAACTTTCAAGTTCTTATAATATAATTTATTTCACACAGCATTGAGTATAGATTTTTTTTAATGCATAAAAGAACTATGTTTGGATTATGTTATATGAAACACCACTAAACACAACAATGACTTGGCTTAAATTACATGAAAGAGCGAACTACCTCGATAGCTTGTGTGGTACGCGATACCAAGTTACAATAAACAATGATATATTTATTAAAATGTTATTAGTTAATGGGATATTAACTAGATTTTATGATATGTATTAACCAAATTTTTAATTTTACGTAACATTAAAATCTACCTTATGTATTTTCTATACATGATATAGGAACAAATTCAATTGTTTTGGAAAAAAAGAAGTAATTAAAAAAACAGTTTCTCTACCTTTTAATGGCCCAACAATTTTAAATCTAGTTTTAGAAATTTTATATATTCTATTTGAAAAAATAGACAAGTTCTTTGGCAGTGTGACATCAAAATTTCTTTGGTTGAATTTTTGATATTTTTCTGATAAAATTCATATTTTAATGAATAGTGAAAAATACTGCACGTTAATTAAAAACTATCTTTTAATCTAATCTATTTATATTGTTAGATTATATTTTAAATTAATTTTAATGTTAAATTGGAATATTTTTTTATCATATAATACAATTTCTTTCATAGGATGAAATTTCACATTTAAATTGGATATAAACACATGTTAATCATTTGATAGTTTTTATTTATAAAAAACATGCATTCTTGTTTTTGAAATGAGAATTAATTTTAAATTAATTAATGAAACTTATGTGTTTTGAATTTTAAAATTGGATTATATATTTGGAATTAGTGGGTTAAAAATATGTTATTACATTACTTCTATTTTTTGAATATTAATAATAGTAACTATGGTAATTTTTATTTATCAAAGTAAAAGGTAAATCAGGAAAATTAGGGTAATAAACAATATGATAAAGTTAATAAAATTAACCCAACACATGCAAAAATCATATTGTATGAATTACATTTGACCAATATCACATATGGGTTAGAATTGATTCATTTAATTGACTTTTGTCAATTAAAGTGATGTAATTATAATTAAAAGAAAAAAAGTGAAAAAATGTCACTCTCATATATCTTATAAGTATAATAATTTTAATGTAGTGCAAAACATGGTAAAACTTAGAAAATAAATAGTACACAAGAATCTAATGTAATTATCTACATTATGTGATTTTATTTTGAATTATGAGAGATTAAATAATTCCCATTAATGATGACACAATAGTGATGTTAAAATTATTTTATTAATAGAAATATCAAATACAATGTGCTCCAAGAATTTTATAGGTTCCTATGACATTTTAGGATTATATTAATTTTTTTCTAATTTAGATTCTGTTTGGATTTTATATAAAGTAAAATAAATGAATTGTGTCAAAATTGACACTGTTGATATTTTATAAAAATAAAAATAATAATAAATAATTTAAAAATAAAAAAATTATAAAAAATTTACAAATTGAAAATTATATTGTCTAAAATTTTATTAAGTATCCAATTATATAAAATTTATAACAAATAAGTAAATTTTTATAACATTTTAATATTAATAATATTATTACCACAAATAAAATTAAACAGATTAAATAAGGATAAATCAAAAAGATAAAGTGTAAAAAAGAATCAAAACATGTCCAAATATTATTAGTTGAGAGTATTTAGACCCTTACTCATCTTATCTTCTAAATAAATGATTTTTGGATCATTATCAAGAAAAAATATATTTATAATAAATTATTATTTCAAGACTTTCCAAAAGTTCCACTCCCCCTTGTTATAAAAGGCCACCACCTCTACCTAAATAATCACACCATTAAATCCCTTTGGATCATCAAAACTCTACTCAAATAAACTCTCTAAATACATCAATTCCTCCTAGGGGCCATACATTGTGCATAAATCCAACATAGGGATACCTTTCGTGCAAATCAAAATGAGATACTCAAAAAAGAGGTAATTGTTTTATCTCCTCTTTCAAAATTCTATTATTATTATACTTCCTATTATTATTATGTTATTATAATATAGTTATAAATAATGTATCTTCTATATTCATAGATTTAATTAAGGTTTTGGTACAACCTTATACCTCTTTTTAGCCATCCTACATATAATAATTTCACCATGTGTGTGTACGTATGACATATTGTCTCCACGCCGTGATGGAATTTGTTATTCAACAATACATAATTTGGATTGGTATAATGATGATTTTTATGGATTTAAATAATTAATATTACATGATAATTATTCTTTATAATTAATATTCCATCCAATTCCATACAATTTAACTATTAAGTGAATGATATCATCACTTGTGCATACGTACGACCTACCGTCTCCCTGACACGATGAGATTCATTATCTGTGTTAACTATTAAAGAATTATTATGAAGTATATATAAAAAATAATCCTTAAATATATGAAATAATAATGAAACTATATATATATATATCATTTACATTCTTCCATTAAATTCAATAAGGAAATAGAAAGAGCGTTCATGCGTACGTACGACCGACCATCTCCATGAATGTTATATTCCATTTAATTTATATATATATTATAAGTATTTATATACCTAATATATATGATATATAAATCATGTTTTAAATTATTTATGTAATTAAACCATGATATATGTAATAATATCAAGAATTACAAGTCAAATCATGTAGGATAAATAAAACAATTATTGCACAAAATGTTGCTTTAACATGGAATTGATAAATGAACGAGTAATATAAAGTCATAAATGAATAATATATGTTATTATAAATATTATTATGATTCTGTTACATGTTAATAATATATTTAAACCCACTAAACAATATTTTTGAATACATACGAAGTATATTGGACATACGGTAAGGGATGATTTTGCAATCTCATTTTTATCCGAGATTATTTATAAGTAAGTATTTACTGGGGGTGTATTTTTCATCCATGTACATGTTTTCTAAAAATGGTTTCATAAAATTTTATTATTCTTATTTGTATGTTTAAATTCAGTTATGTCCATTTTTTACATTTACTACATTTTTTGGATGGAATCTTTCTTTTTTACCATATGAGGTACTTTTTGACTTCTCTGACAAGAGTACGAGAAGAATGTTTTTCTAACTTATGAAGCATGAACATATTTTTATGCCTTCATAATTCCTTATTTCCATGAATCTTACTCTATATGATTTCAAGTTTATTTTTAAATAATTTTATTTCTTTTAAAATTTAATGTCATTTTCATAATAGAAAACTTTTTTTAAAGAAGAAAGGTTATTTACTTAAGAAAGTAAGTTCAAGTGTATTGTCAAAATTATTTTCCATTTAATATGACTCACTTTAAAAAAGTTATGTTTTTATACCTATTATTATGATGATTTGATATTTTTAATGATGGATTGATATTTTATATGGATTATGTTATGATGTAGTGATGTTTAAGAAGACCATTTTATTTCTTGGGTTATGCTACAATAAAAGATTTATGTTTTTGTGGAATATGTAAGAATGATTTCACTATTAGTTGGGTGGGACCTTTATATCCCTCCAATGCATTGGGTAATGATTTATATCTCATGAGATAAAAATTACTAGAACTGAAATTAAATCAGGATCAGTAATACAGGGCAGTAATGGAAAGAAAATCTAGTTTAGTAATACATGGCTAGAACAGAAATGTAAACCTGATTTAGTAATGCATGCAATTCATTTTTTTCCATTTCTAGAAGTCAGTTTATGGGTTACCGGTACCCAAAATTACAACCACAGACAAGTCAGATAGCATAAAATAACATATACTTACACATCATAATAACTAGATTCATCTCCGCATCCCAAGTAGGAGTCCTCCTCACTGGTAGCTGATTCCCATTACGGGTGCCTCCAAAAACTTCCACTTTGAACCCAAATACTAAGTTTTTCAATAATAGATTGATCTGGGTATGCCTTCTTGATCTTTCTAACCTTTTTAAAAGCCAAAGTCACCTCATTCTTCCACTTTGATGAAGATCTAGTCCACATCATCCTCAGGAGAAATGATTAGTCCTTCCTTGGTCTTCTTCTTGGTGTAGCAGACAAGGGTCCGTTAGCTGTAGCCGTCAACAGGTTCCCACTTTTGAAAACATCACTAAATGAGCAACCAATTGGACTGCTCACATTCTCTTTCCCAACCCTCGAATCCTCCCTTCCAATTCCAGCTCGCTCCCTTAAAGCAGCAGTAGTAAACTCTGAGTTGTTCCCAGGATTCTGGACTGGAGTGTTACACACCATCAAAGGGGGGAACCAATCTTCAGTGGTAGCATTTTCCACAAGTGTCTTGACATTATCTCCCAGACTCTGGTTCGTGCTCACCACCAATGGGCCTCACCTTTCCCCATTATGGTTTTTATCCACATTCATGATATCTTCTTCCTGCCCCAAACATTCGACCTGTTGATCCTCCCTGGCCTCTTCACCAACCGAAGATGGATCATGCACCCTATGTTCAACATTCTAGTCATATAAGGTCTCCAGACTAACATCACCTCCTACCATAACAACCTTCTCCAAACCCGTGTCCAACAAGTCTTAAAAAATCCCTTAAATATGTTACTCAAAGCTATAAATGGTTTGGATAGAGGATCAAGTCTTTTAGAAGCCTTAGCACTTGAGGTGAAATCCTCCGTAGTACTGACCACTCTTCTTTCCTCACTCTGCTCTGATCCCAGACCAGCCATAGAAGCAGAAGGTACTCCCAAGTACCTCCTTAACCTTTGGAAAACCTTAGACACCAACAAATTATCCTTTATCGCATTAACACCAGCAGATTTAGGGGACAAGACTTCCTCAAAAGACACTCTACGAGGTCTAGAAGATTGGAAGCCCCCTTAGCACCAGAACCATAGGGACCCCATCCTTTATTGACCATTTCTGCAGCTCTTGAAACCAGACCCTCCTTAACGCTATTACAAGAACCATCCTCAGTGCTCACAGAAGTAGAAATCTCCTTACCACGAGCCTGCATCAACCGAGACTGACGTTCACTTCGTAAAGACTCAACTGAATGGCCCAATCTCTTGCAAGATCCACAAAACTTGGTCCAATTATCATAAACAACTTTCTGTTTGCATCGATATACCTCACCGATAGTGATCCAAACAGAATCAAATGGGGTGCAGGATGCATCCATTTCGACACAAACCTGGGGGTTCACCGGATGGAAAACCACCTTAGTACGACTATCCGAGAAAAGGTATCTACTAATCATATTTCCCAACATGTATATAATCAAAGGATTTTGGAATGGTAAAGGAAGGGAATTGAAACTTACCCAAATCACAATGGAGGGCACGTCGCGGTTCATATGCATATAGAAAGACCAACACAAAAGTAGAAAACGAGAACCATTGAAGCTGCAAGGAGCCCTCGACCAAGCTCTGATGAGGTCTTCCACTTAATCAAACCAAATAATGATTTTCTTGGTTTCCAATAAGCCAACCACCACTCTATCTTGAATATCCCAAGCTCCGAAGACAAAGTAATCAAAATCGTCAATAGATGGCCTCCTATGATTGAACCGAGCCACTAGGGTGAGATTCAACAGGGCCGAGGCTTCCGAAAACTCAGAAGAGGAAATAGGGAGATTCAGCAAACCATCAATTCTATTTCTTCTTATTTTTATGGTTTGTTTTATGTTCTCAATATTTACCCTTAATGAGAATTTGATCTCACTATATTTGTGTTTTCTTTTCCTTAGGATATAAATATGGGTTTTAGTTAGAAAAAAAGGGGAAGACCTTTGTGGGAGATGTTGAAGATCTTTCACCAAGATAGAAGATTATGTTCCATGTTTCCAAACATACTAAATTAATATGTTCTTTGGGAATATATTTTTGTAATGTATTAAGTATTTCGCAAGAAGAAATAGAATTTCCTTGTACGTCAATCGTGGGTCGTTAGAGTTGGTATCAGAGTGAAGGTTTCGTTAAAGTTTGGAAACTAGGATGTGAATCCTTTAGTAGGGTCCCTAGAGATATTTATAAGGAAATTTCTAGGTATTTCATGTGGATAATTCAAGTATATTTTACAATCCTAGTGTTTTCGTGATAATCATGACTGACCTAGGTTTAATCCAAAGATATCATAGTTTGAAACATTATAAGTAATTTACTTTACTTATATGTTTCTAATCTATGATATGTATTTCTCGCACTTTGCTTTATGGTCTTAGTCAGTATGCAGAACTACATAGAAAATAGTTAACCAAAGAATGTTTCATATGAGAAAAGTATGAGAATTATGAAGATTCATTTCCTATGTGGAAACCTCATGAAGAGAATCATGACGATGGTACGAGTACTGGTCATACTACTGAGGATAAAGAGATCGTAAATGACAAGTGAAAGGTATGTGATGTTCTTCCAGTATTGTTTTCAATAAACCTAGGAATCATGAGGTTGAGAAAACCTACGACATGATTCATATTTTAGTAAATACGATGATAATGGATCCTATTTAATGTTCAAAGAATAAAGTTGTATGATTGAGGTGTATATGTTTCTTAATTCATTGATTATGTTATATAAATCATGAAATATAAAAGTGTTTTCAGTTTAAGTTTTTCATTATGTATTGGAAAGGAAATTTTGAATAGATATAAGGAGAATGTAAAGTTATTTAGGTTAAGTTGATTTACTTTTAGAACAAATGATTAATGGGAATATAACCCTTAATATGTACCTTATGTTAAGATAATTATTCTTGGATAAAGATATGTTGGATTTGAATAAGTAAATTGGATAATGATAGTTTCTTCAGATCTAATTATGGAGTTATTTACAAGAGTGTAATGTTATCAAGGAAGAAGTATTTAACATTTTGGGACTTATGTAATATATAAAATAAGTTTTGGGTTAATTAAAAATGCATGTTTTCAATTAGGATATTTGATAATTCTGGTTGTTATCATGACTCAAGAGAATACATGATGAAGGTGTTCACATTTTTAGAATGTGAAAAACTAGATATATCTTTTGAAATAAGAGGGATACATGTTAAACATATTTTGCGAAACATTTTCTATATTTTTTGGATTTTCATCATTTATAAGGATTGTATGTTTATTAAATTTTTTGAAATTTTAATTTAAACATCAGATGAAGTTTTGTTAGAATCAAGTATTATCTCACCATATATGGACTTATGCATGCTTGATAACATGTGATAATAGTTTTTTTTGAAGAAAATGTAATTTCATACCATTATATTTATGGATCTCATTATCTGATAACACTTATAGAATTAAAAATTCAACTTACTTTCCTCTATTCAATTCAATAAGGAAATAGAAACAACGTTCAAGCATACGAACGACCTACCGTCTCTATAAATAGTCTATTCCATTTAATTTATCTATATACTATATATATTTATATACTTAATATATATGATATATAAATCTTGTTCTACATTCTGGACATATGTAAATGACAACCTATGTAATAATATCAAGAATAACAAATCAAACCATGTACGATAAATAATACAATTATTACCCAAAAAGTTTCGTTAACATGTAATTGATAAATGAATGGGTAATATAAATTCATAAATGAATCATGTATGATATAATTAATATTATTATGTTTTTTTACAATATAATAATATGTTTAAACCCAATATATATGAGTCTCAGATACATACGAAGCATATCAGACCTATGGTAAGGGATAATTTTACAATTTAATTTTTATCCAAGAATGTCTAAATGTATGTATTTATTTGTGGTATATTTATCATTCTTGTCCATGTTTTCTAAAAATTCTTTTATAAAATGTTTAATATTATTCTACGTATTTTTAAATTCATTTTTACCCATTTTTGATATTTACTACATGGGATGGAAGGAATCTTTATATTGTTTTCCATACGAGATACCAGTTCACTTTTCTAGCAAGAGTATGAGAAAACTGTTTTTTTCACTTATATGGATTGATTGGATTTTTACATATTCATAATGCCTTATTTCCATGAATCTTCCTCTACATGATTTTATTTTTATTTTCATCTAAATTCTTTTCTGTTAAAATTTCACATCATTTTGGGAATAAAAAACTTTTTTTGAAGAATAAAGGATATTTTCCTTAGGAATTAAGTTCAAGTGTTTTATCAAAAATATTTTCCATCTAAGATGACTCTCTTTAAAAGTGATTATGTTTATATCACAATTATTACTATGATTTGATTATGTTGATTATATAATTATTTTATATATTTCTTAAGTTATGATGTTTAAGAAGCCCGTGTTATTTCTCAGGTTATTCTTTTATGAATGATTTATATTTCTGTGAAACGTGTAAGAATGATTTCTTTATGAGATGGGTGGGACTAATGTCTCACTTCAATTCATTAGGTAAATATTTATATCTCAAGAGATATACATGACTAGAATAGAAATTAAATCTAGTTTAGTAATACAGGGCAGTGAAGGCATGTAAATCATGTTCAGTAATACATGGTTGGAATAAAAAAGAAAACCCGGTTCAGTGATGGAATTTTTCAACTATGATGGTGTTGGAAGCAATTCCTTAAATCCTATAGAAATAGTATTATGTTCTTATTTATTTCCCATAATCCCATCTTTTATGGAAATGATATTTTATCATGGTTAAGGTTCCTTCATGATTTATGCATTACGTACTTCCATGATTTATTTCATTACTAAAGATTTTGATATTTAAACATTATGTTCTTGTTTTTACAATCATATGTTTATGGTTTGTTTTATGTTCTCAATTTGTAACCTTACTGAGCATTTGATATTACACACTTTTTGTTTTTTCCTAGGATGTAATGAAGGATTTTATGTATTAAAAAAAAGTAGAACACCTTTATTGGAGATGTTAACGATCTTTCACAATGTCAGAGGATTATGATCCATGTTTCCAAAGACACTAAACTAATGTTGTATTTGAGAGTATATTTGTGTAATGTATTATTTATTCCACAAAAAGAAATGTAATTTCCATGTATGTTATGGTTGGGTCGTTATATCAAACACTATGTCCATTGAAAGGTTAGGTTAAGTTGCCTCCCATTCACAATGGGCTATCTTGGAACCATGCATGAGGTCCCACCAAAGGATATGTTGTCATTTTTTCATATTTTAGAAACATGATTAAAAATAATATAATTTACATTCACATCCAATAATATAAAACATTCATTAAAATTACAATGGACATTATTAAAAACCATTCCACTCTTTGTGATTCTATCCAAACTCTTTTGGATACAGTATATTAAGGTATCATTATTTTTTTTAAGAAAAACATTTTCCAAAGATCAATCTTTATAAAAAGGAATAATTTTGTTTCCCTATGGTCCCCATTAGAATGGAAAAAAAATATAAAATCCCTAATACATATATGTATTCAAATAGAGAACTCTATAAAACCATTCATGCTACTCAATTTACCAAGGGTTCTAATGTGATCTCAATCAAACATACTCAGATCTACATAAAAACATAGCTTCCAGAAGATATATTTTATTCATAATATAAATTCCAATATAATAAATTTTCTCATGACATCAAGTGACCTCTAGACATGTAACAACACCAATATAGTATAATTTATCTCAATGTTTCTTGATTATCTAAAATATACTGACTAGGTTGATGAGTACATCTCATGTACCACTTCCAAGTAGCTAAAAATATCATATGTGACTCAACTAAGCATGGAAATTCATTTCTTCAAGCCAATTTAATCAAGTTCTATTTTTCTCATATTATTATATGAGTGAAAAAATACCATATTGGACCAATCAATGAAATGATCAATAACATAACCAACAACCACTTTATTAGATAAGTCCCAATGAATTAAATGAGAATATTTTTAATGTTTTTTATTATATTTCAAAGTTTCTTTCCAACATCAGTTAATAAAGGAAATTTTGTAAGCATACACACCAATGTACATCGATGACTGTATAAAATTATATGAGATATACTTTGAGGGTCAGCCCATGTAATAAGTTTTTTACTTACTATATTATTATTATAATCATGGATTATCATATACAACCCATTGTAAAAAATGAAATATTTCATTCATATGAATATTTCACAACCTATACTACTCTATGATGATCATCATGATAACTAAATGATATAGTTCTTGGGGAACATATCATTCAACAATGCATATAAAGTAAATTACATCACACGAGAATGAATGGAAAATGGAAACTTGATTTAACTATATCAACATGATTCATTATTCAAATACTACAAATATATCTTAAGTTTCATATACGAAGATAATATATAAGATCCTCATGCTTCTTTTATGATAATGAATTCAATGATGGTTCTACATCATTTTAATAAATATCCACCCTAGAGATTATAACATCAACCATCAAAATGATATCTAATATATGATGGATGTTTAAAAAGATGTGTTTGGTCCTTCGGTGATATCGATGCTCTTTATCCTGGAAAATATCTCAATTGTTTTCATAGAAAATCTCGATTTATTTCTCAATTCAAGGAAACATATATATCTCAATGTTAAAATTCCCAATACAAATACCTTACTTAATAGCCTCTAATGAACATATTTATTAATCATTTTTTATTTAATCCTCATTGGGATCCAGTTAGGAAAACTTCCAAATGATAATTTCCACTATTAAAGAAAAAAACTGAAACAGTACTGAGATTTTATATCATCTTTATTAGATTGGAAACTAGAATATGTGCAACCATTTAAACCCGCATAATATACTCCCTCAATGATAAAGAAAATATCCTTACATCATCTAAAGTCTTAATAATCATCTTTTAGAATAATCTAATTACACTCACTAGGATTGGATTGATAGGTAGATGTAATATTTGAAACACAGATTTCGTTAGGAATAGTACAAAATATAGAATACCGAATGAAACCTATTGATAATGTATATAAAATTATATCTCAGTTATCTATATCCTTATAGTGATATGAAATATTCTTTAGATTCATACTATAAAAAACTATAAAAGAAACTTTTTTTGAGTTTCCCATGGTAGATTTATTTAGTAATTTACTATTTTAAGTATCCTGGATTAGTCCAAGATACCAATTATATCTATCTTTATATATTTTTATAACTTGTATGTAGGATAATTGTCACATGTATTTCATTTAGAATCACATTCCCGTCCATAACTATGTAGTGAAGAGTTTAGAAATCATTTTCATTAATGTAAATTATCTATATAGAATATTACGAACACTAAAACACTCCCACTAATATTTTTTCATACTCATTAATCATTAACAATTTTGATGAAAAAAAACTCATTGATTATATCAAAAAAAATATTATATTACAAATATAATAAGATTGATTCAATCAATAAATATACCATTGTTTCTTGGATACCATAACAATATCATTTTCCACTTCAAAACCTTTAGGTTTTACCATATAAAAGTACTTGGATAAATTCATATTAAGAGAATTAGTTTTGAAATACATTTGATATATGTCATAATAAAATTAATTGTTCATGGAGAGAAATATCCAAATAGAATTTACAATAAATACATGTCAAAAGGTTTCTTCATAGTAAACATCATGAATTTCCTTGTAATATTTTATAATGAGACATTATTTATAAGTAAACAGTCTACTATTTATATTAGTTTGTTTATAGAAACCCAACATGCACTCTATGGGTCTCACCCCTCTCAGGTGCATCTACAAAGTACCAAAATTGTTTAGTGTACTTGGATTCAATTTCAGATTCCATGGATTTTAACTATTTATCAAATTTACATATCTATATATCATACTGGTTCCTAAAATATTCACCACCTATGAACATTACCTCATCATCAATAGAAATGAGAAATCGATATATTCAGATCTCTTCAAAAATATGACTAGACATTTTCTATTCTTATGTGTCTTAAGATAGTTCTTATTCCGAAACAAATTAAGAACCACTTCCACGACCATCTTAGGAACACTTACATTTTTTGGTTTTAAACATCTCTATGTTCAACTTTACTCCCACGAACACATAAAGTTTTGTGTTCTATATCAAGAAAGATACCATGTTGAACCACAAAAACATTGTATTTAGTAGGATTGTAGTAATAATATCCCCTAGTTTCTTTTTGGATAACCAATAAATAAATTTTATTTATATTTAGATTCATGATTATCCTAATCTAAGCACAATATGAATGATTCACATATCCAAATTTTTATAAAACATGTAATGGGAAATTCTTGAATACCAATATCATATGGTGTCTTCATTTTCTCATTAGATGGAACATGGTTTAAATGAAATATAATAGCAACTAGATATTATCCCCAAAATTAATTAAAAATGTCACTCATACTAATCATTAATAAAACCATGTCCAATAAGGTTCAATTACTTTTATATGACAGACGTTTAGAATCAAACAATTTCCAATGGCATAGTTTACATTTTAGGATTTTGTTTGACTACTCGTGGGGGCCCAAATAGACTTAAAAATCCAAATATATATCTTTTTAATGTTTTATTTAATTTGTAATCAAATAAACCTTTAAAAAGGATAAAATTTAACAAATCAATTTTCTCTAACCGTGTAGCACTTTTCTTTGGCTGCTAATTACTTTTCTCTAACCATGTAGCACTTCTCTTTGGCTGCATAGAACTTTTCTCTAACCATACAAAACATTTTTCAAACCACATAGCTCTTCATGTATTTCAGGAAAAGCTCATCCAAGAAACTAAAGACGTTTTTGGTCAAATGTGGTGAATTTCAGCCTTCTTCGAAGGGAATCTCATTGAGATAATCATTTTCTAAGGCCCCATTGTGGAAACCCCATTGCATATGCCCCTTCGGGAAGGCCCCTTTCTGTAGGCCCCTTTAGGGGTCCCAATTTTTGAATAACCTATGTTTATACCCCTTTTAGAATCCCATTTGTGGAGCCCCTATGTGGACCTCCTATTTGGAATCCTAATGCAAGAAATTATTCATAGCTTTTCTCCAACATGAATTGCAATAAAAGCATGTTATTATATGTCGAAGAACATTTTTGGGAAGTGGTTATTCCCTACTACCTATAAATATCTACATCTTCATCATAAATTGTGGCGAAACATAGACCCAAGGGTGGAATAGGCACAGAGGATGATCATTCATGATCGACCAGCATAAACGCTCCTAGAATCATTCTGGACACAACTAGAAAATTAACATACTGCCACGGTTTCATAAAACCGTTACCACTATCGACATGAACGTAGGTCTTACCAACTTCTATGGGTTTAAATGTGTCTTTATGGGCCTATTTCCATGGTTCTAAGTGTGGTAGTAGGGGCCTATAGCCATGGTTCAACCGTGGAATTAGGAGGACTTTTCCATGGTTAAAACCACGGCATTAGGTGCCTACATCCATGTATAGAACTCTGGAAAATGGACTCCAAATACCATGGTTGAACTGTTTCTCTAGGCCCCTACTGCCACGGTTTGAACCGTGGCACTAGGCCCCTAGAGGCACAGTTAAAACTGTGGTGATATTATTTATATTTTATAAAAAAAATAAATTCATGACCCCCCGGACAGCCCACTTGAACCCCCCAAGACAACCCCCTTGCACCCCCAATATAGCCCCCCTTTACCCCTTGAACTCCCCCTACATCCCCATGCCCCTTTGGATAGCCCCCTTGCACCCTCTTGAACACCCCCATGTGCCCTCATGCCCCCTGGACAACCACCTTGCACTCCCTTAGATAGCCCCCTTGCAACCCATGAACCCCCCTGGACAACCCCCTTTCCCCCTGGATAGACCCCCACCCACCCCACACCCCACTGCACCCCCATACCCCCATGGAAAACCCCTTGTACCCCCTAGACATCCCCCTTGAACACCCCCATGCCCCCCTGGATAGCACCCTGGCACCCCCCCCCCCCCACGGAAAACCCCCTAACACCCCCAGAACATCACCTGCACCCCATGCCCCCCTGGACAGCCCCCTATCACCCCGCTAGACAGCCTCCATGCACCCACATAAACAGCCCCCTTCACCCCACTGTACAACCTGAACATCCCCATTTCACCCCCTTGAACATTCCCATTAACCCCCTTCCCCCTAGAGATCCCCCTTGCACCCCTGGATATCCCCATTTCACCACCTTGAACACCCTCATGAACCCCCTGGACACCCCCTTGCACCCCCCTACACCTCCATTACCCCATGGATAGCCCCATGCACCCCCTTGAACACCCCCTAAGTATAGCCCCCTTTCACCCCCTTAAACACCCCCTTCAACCCCATTACCCATGGACAACCCCCTTACGCCCCTTAAACACCCCTACACCCACATCCACCTTGGATATCCCCCTTGCACCCCCTGGACAGCCCCCCTGCACCCCCTTGATCACCCACCCAGGACAGCCCCTTGGACCACTTGGACAGCCCCCTTGCACCCCCTTGAACACCCCCATACCCCTGCCCCCCCCCCTCCTGGACATCCCCCAACACTCCCATGCCCCTTTAACCCCCCCCCCCCCCTCTTGGATACACCTAATTAATGACACTAGACAACCCCCTTGCACCCCCTTGAACACCCCTATCACCCCCTACAATAGCCCACCCCCTTGACAGCCCCCTTGCACCCCTTATAGTAGCCCCCCCCCCCCACACTACCAGCCCTCGCCCCCCTTCCAGTTATCCCCCCCCCACCAGCGAGTTACCCCTCCTCCCACCAACTAGTTCCCCTCCTCTATTCCCCCACCCAACCTTGTACTCCCACTGCCAGTCCCCCCCTCCCCACACCCCCACCACCCTACCCCTTGCACCCCTCCCAGTCCTCTCCCCCTACTAGTCCCCCCCCTCCCCCTGCCAATTTGTCCTCCCCCCTGTCAGTTCCCCCTAGCAGTCCTACCTCCCCTACTAGTTTCCCCTCCCCTTCCCCTGTCAGTCCTTATCCCCCTACCACTCCCCCCTTGCACCCCATGTTATTCCCCTCCCCCTGCCGATTTCCCCTACCAGTTTTCCCCCTCCCCTGTGTTGGTTTCCCCCTACCAGTTTTCCCCCCTCCCCCACACTTCCCTTGCTAGCCCCCCACCTACTCCGAGACCCCCCCGTCAGTTCCCCCCCCCCCCCCCCACATCCCCTGCCAGTCCCCCTCCACCCTACTCCTACCAATCCCCCTCCCTACCAACATCCCAACCCATTGGCATGTGTCATGTCAGAGGATCAACTAACTATTGGTGAAATTTCCCAGACACTAAATATATTTCATGGGTTTAAAAACAATGTCATAAGATTAGAATGAGTTACTCTATTTATCACATAGAAGATCAACGTGGTACTCACTATCCAAATTAAATTATACACTAAAACTGGTTACATACTATGAATTAAAAAAAACCAAATAAAAAAAACACATAAATGCACTTACATGGGTCTCCTTATAATACCAACAATAAAAGATTTATGGAACCATCTCACAAGTACCTACAACACAAGGTAGAACATTGTAGGGCTCATCTCCTAAAATTATGGTAAAAAAACATATTAGTAAATTCACAAAGAATATAACTCAATAAACAAGAGTAGTGTAGTCATATAACCAACAATAATCGAATTGATGAACCAAGTATAGGAAAACAAAACTGGTCTCCAACTAAACTAATGTGTGATAGATATATAATATTTCATGTGCAATCCGTATATATTTATGTGGTAGGTTCTCATTTGGAGATCTATTGAGATTTTCTATAAATATCTATGATGTAGTCATTCTCCCAATGTTCATCCATGGATCATTGGATAAAGTTATAATTCTGAAAATTACACCTGAAATAATCATCACATTTAAAAAAATCATGATTGGTCAATCATGAAAGAATTTCATACCATAAGAAAGGAAACAGAATAGGGTTTTCCATGGTGAAGATGGAGAAGTAAGCAGGAAGGCCATGCCCATAAAAAAGGGAATTATGATGGTCATGATGCAATGATTATGTTCTTGTGTGGAACAACAAGTCCAATATGGTCATGGTAGTCTATGTAGAGATCATATAGAATACTTGTGTGAAGTATCCTTGGCCAAAATGTCCATAGAATATGACATGGTTAGAGTGGAATAATTCATTTAAGATATATAGTATAGGATGGTTGATATGATAAGTATAAAAAATAATGTTTTTATGCTAGATTTAATTTTTAGCATGTTCTTATTCTAGAATTTCCCTCTATTCATATTTTATATATGTTTATCAATTTTATAAAGTAGCAAAATTTCTTTCTTTTATTCTTACTCAATCCGCTTGGATTTTTCATACCATTTTGCTAATATGATTAGACAATGTTTGGGTTCATGATCTTCCTTAGTATTGATTGTATATTACTTCTTTATAGAAACAATTTTTGAACACCCCCTACTGGACTCCCCCCTCATGGACACCCCCTCCCAAACACCCCACTCCTGGACACCCCCCCCTCCTAGACAAATACCCCCCCCCCACTACCACCCTCAGCCCCTAGACACCCCCAACTGCCTATAGTAGCCCCCACAACCCCCTTCCACCCTCCAACCCCCTCACTGAAGAAGCACCAACACCCCACTAGAGTAGGCCCCACACCCCAATGCAACATCCCCCACAACCCCCCGGCAGTAGGCCCCTCAACCCCCTTCCACCCTCCAACCCCCACCCATTACGGTAGCCCCCACACCCCACTGCATCAGCACCCACACCCAGCTGCCAACCCCAACATCCTACAACGACCCCCACAACCCCCTGGCACCATCCACCCCCACCACCACCACTATTACAGTGCCAAAACCCCACTACAATAGGCCCAGCACCCCACTGCAATAGCCCCCAAAACCCCATTCAACCCCTAACCCCTACCACTGGCCACCCCTTCCACCCCCTACAACATCCCTCCTCCCCTGCCACCCCACCCTGGACACCCCTAACAACCCCCACACACTCACATACATAACACCTGCAACCCCCAACCCCCTACATCTGCTCCCCTACCCCTAGAAAACCCCAATCCTCTATAGTAGCCCACTGCCCCTGCCCCCTGCCCCTTCCCCCCACCACACCCCACTGCAACAGCCCCCACAGTCAGAAAAACGTATACACATCATATATGGATAATGAATTAGATGGAATACATCAATGAATTGGTGAAATATCCAATAATTATTTGATGATTCAATAAAAGTGCTATTGAAATAGAAAACAATCTATTACAACACTCATAAGAAACAAATTGAGATCCACCAAATTTTTTTAGAGGAGAAGGTGCATAATGATGATATACAACTTCAATTTTTTTTAATCAAGATCATGTGTTGTATATCTTCACCAAATCAATGGGTTGTGTTTGTTGAATATTATGATAGATAGGTCTCAAAAAAAAAGAAACACTATCATTAGAAAGGCATGAATGAGTTGGAAATGTTTTACCAGCTTTGTATACCAGGGTGATGTTTTGTTGTGATGCCTATGGTCACTCCACAACCTTACCAAGGTAAATGAGCATATCTACGGTGGATGGACATGAGGAAGCTACTTTTGTGATAGAATCCCTCATGTTTTAGGCGGGTACTATTATTCCATGAATTGGTAATACATGATTAAAAAAGGAATATTCCCCACTTTGTAATGTTAATATGAATTTTCATAAGGGTTACTAAAATTTTTGTACAATTTATTTTGATGGATGGTAGTCAATCCATGACGATAATGACCATGTCATGAAGAGATTGTTGCTAGAATTCATTGTAACTTCCTACAAGAAGCAATATCATGGGATAAAGGTGTTTTTCCATGAAGACTCGATATACACAACGATGATTTTGAGGGATCATAAAGTGACACTATGAAGACACAAGTGATTCCATGAAGTCACACTATGAAGACACATGTGATTCCATCACCCTTCACACCTTTTCCCACCTCACCCCCCTACACACACACCCTGACCACCCCCTCTGCACACTGCAAACACCCCATGCCCACCCCATGCACCCTATACTACCCCTTGAAAAAAACCCAGAACACCCCCTACACACCCCTTGGACACCCATGCACCTCTTTCACCCCCAACACACCCCCATCCCCTCCCCCAGCACACCCCATACCCCCTCACCCTACACACCCCCCTGAATACACCCCCTTCCCACCACCCTTCACACTACACCCCCCCCCATGAACACACCCTTGCACACTACCCTAACCCTTAAAAAACCCATCACGCCCCATACACACCCCTTGGACACCCCCTACACCCCTTGCACCCCCATGCCCCACCCCACCAGCACACCACCTTCCCCCTCACCCTGCACACCCCCAACCCACCCCACCCCTACACACACCCCCTGCCCAACCCTTGCACAATGCACACCACCCCATGTACCCTACCCTACCCCTTTCAAAAACCCCAGAACACCCCCTACACACAACTTAGACCCCCTCCCCCCCGCACACCCCCTGCCACATCACCCCTCCCACCCCCTACAAACTACACCCCCCTCATGCCCACCCCCTACACCCTACCCTACCCTGTATAAAAAACCCATCACACCCCGACACAACCACTGGACCCCCTCCCCCTACCCACCGACTCACCCTTACCCACCACATGCACCCCCTTCCCCTCGCAAAACCCCCCTATGATAGCCTAATATTTTGGTCCCTCACAGGGGTATTGTCAGTGAGGTTTGTTGATAGGACCCATTTGGTTCAGCAGTTGAGTAGTGGTGTATGAGAAGCCATAGAAACCGTGTATGGGAAGCCATAGGGTGGGGAGTGCACAATCATCTCTAAAGTGAATGAAATTTCATTTTCTACTATTGAGTTGGCGGAAACATTATAATAGTCCATGTTGAAGGCTTAGGGAAATCATGTAAAACAGGTAAAAATGTCATTTCAAAGAGCCACAACCAATTTTCATAGAATAAACACATTATATAATAATGAAAAAAAGTTTTTAAAATACTCAAGAAATTATAGAATTCAAATTAAAGAGTTATGTAGAGTGAACTTACCTCAACCTCAAGGCATGCTACTTTTGACGACAATAACTCAAATCATCCTTTTTTCTGTATGCATGCATAATAAACCACCTGTAAGGAAATTGTTTGAAATGAAAAGAGATATAACGACTTATTATATGTATATGTGTGTGTGATCAGTGATGATAAATGATACATGAATCCATTACCGTTATATATTATATTATTCCTTTCTATTATTACTACAATATCATCATTTAGTCACTCCCATTAGACTGATAATTTATGGTGGTCATGTCAACACAAAAAATCCACAAACACACACATTTTTCCTCATAATATCAATAAAATTTTCATCAGTACATGCATAAAAAATAGAAACAAAACATCCATGAAGCATACCTCGTTCTTCTATATTATCATTCCCATTCCATATTCTCTTCATAGCATTTCATTCCAATATATATCTCAATTACCATATGAAATCATATAAAACAAGTTGTGCATGGTTAGTATATAATCAATAAATAGAATAAAAATGAACTCATATTCATATTCTATTTCTCATTCCCTTCCATTTTCCACGTCCTGTTCATTTCCAATACACTTTCCAAATTTGATTTCCATCCACCATGCACCACTCTCCCCAGCCCCTCCCCCCATCCCCCACCCCCACCTGCATTCCCACTACCCCCATCCCCCAGCACCACCCCAGCACTTGTCCCCCCTATAGCACCCCCTCCCCCAATACCCCTCCCGGACAACCCCCTCCCCCTTCCCCTCATCCCCCCTCTTGGACACCCCCTCCACCCCATGCCCCCACGCCCCCTCCCTCCCCCCTTCACCCAACTACCCCATGAACACTTCCCCCTTCACCCCAACTGCCCCTACAACCTTCACCATTGCACACTTGTGACCCTTCCCCCTACACACTACCCCAACCCCCTTTACCCCAACTACCCCCATCCTTCACCCCCCTCGCACAGCCCCCCCCCACCTGCACAGTAACCCCTTCACCCCTGGATACTACCCCATGCCCCATTCACCCCCTACACACTACACACTACCCCTACCCCCTTCACCCCAACATCCCCCAACCTTCATCCCCTACTTCCCCCCACCTGCACCCCCTACTACTCCTTCCCCCCTCCAAGAAACCCCCTCCCCTGCACCCCCACACCGTCTTCTCCCTCCCTTCCCCCTGCACACCCCTTCCCCCTTCACCCCCACTACCCCCTACAAACCCCCATGCTAGAAAATGGGCCTAAAATATCTGGGGGAATGTGAAATTTGGATAATTTTAGTAGACTAAATATAAAGCTATCAGAAATGGGAGAGTGACACACATTATTAGGTATTTTTATTGTATAAAAACATAGAAAAATCCAATATGATTTCTACATGTAAAATGATTTTTTAGAGAGAAACAAAACCAAAAAATAGGAAATATTTTTTCCCATCATAATAATATTATTTTAATGGTTATTGTTCTTTGGTGCGATCGATATAGACACAAGGATGCCTACTATGTGAAACTATGATTCAAAAAAATATTTGGAGATGCTCGTGGTGTCTCAATGTAGAGAAGAAGGGGTAAGGATTAAAATGGAAAACGTCAATTAAATAATATCAATCAAGCTATATAAGCATAAACTACCACTGTGAGTTTTTACAGACATCACACCAAACATGGAAAAAAGTAATAAACTTAACAAAATGTGCTAATGGGTTGATACAAAACAATCATATCATTTAAATGAATTCAAGTCCTTCCAATGGATAAACTTTTATTCTGATTGGTGAACCTTATAAATCATCATGCCTCTTGTGTGTGTGTGTGTGTATTCAGAGGTGTTGTTTGAGCGAAAAAATAACAAGAGAGATAGAGAGAGAACAATAGAAATGTTACCTAATAGTAAATGAGGTAAAATAATGAAGGTATTGAAAAGTGATAAATTGAACACCTACAATGATTAATCATGGAGATAATGTAAATTGAGAAGAAACAAACAATATAGATAATACCAAAAACAATAAAGATGCAAGAGGTAAATAATACATTTTTAGGCAAACAATTATCAAACATTCATTACATATGATGACATATATATAAACTTATATAAAATAATATCCATTATACACATAAATATTCATGATATAAATTATATGAAATTCAAGGTTTGTTCATATGATACAGAGATTAATAATTATTCTCAAGAGAACCACCACCCCTGATAAATTATGACATCTATATTAATAAAAAGTTTATTTATAATACTCACTCATATATATAATCATCAATTTAATAAATTTTTATTTATCCTTAACTTATAATAAATATCTATTAGAAAAATCATTAAATCCAAAATGATTAAATTTTATCCAAATTTTAAATTTCTTAAGAAATAACCTTATAAGAAAAACCCATGGCGGAAAATATTGATTAATGGAATAAGGCACAACATTGTCAACACCGCCAAAACAATAATGATAAATATTTTAATATTTATATTCCAATTTTTTAAATTAATTTATCCAAATAATTAGTTAGAAATTTATATATAAATAAATCTATAAGATTATCAGATGATCTTTTTTTGAATATAAATCTCATCATTTTATTAAATCAGAAGTTCCTAGAAATATGATGTAACATAGAAAAGGGGGTTGAATAAATGATAAATTTTTTAAAATTTCACTTTTTAAATTAAAATATGTGATTTTTTTTATTTTGAATCCCATAAATGCTTAATTCTGACAATCACCCTTATGCAACAAAGATATAAAAAAACCTAAGGCACAAAGGATTTTTACATGGTTCACATACAATATAAATGACTATGTCCTTATTGGGATTATATTAGCTGTGAGACATGAATTTTATCAATAATATGATAAATTCATAAAAAAATGTTTAGATGGTATCATATTTTACCCAACACTATCATATAATGGTTATCACTCTACAATGATTATATATGATCCCTTCAGTTTGCAAAGTTTCCAAACCAGAATGATAAATATTTATTATCTCTTGTTTGATTCTACACTGAATAAATGATATTACTTTATTCCATGAAAATATCTGCCATGAACTCATGCTCACCACTAATAAGAATTTCACCTTTCAGAGTCTAAACTTCGAACTCTCAGTGTCCAAACTCATAATTTTTGGAAGGTAATATTTCTCACTTCTTTAAGAATACAATCATTCATAATATATACCAGTTGTAATAGTTAATTGGACTTTCTAAAATAATTTATGGAACATTATTATACAAAATCACTACTCTTCCTTTCCATCCTTATAAATATTTTGGAATATGAAAGTCAGTCTCCCTCAATATCGTTAGAAACTTCATTAACTCAACACCCCTATATTTATACCAGGATTTCAATGCTGAAACATCCATAAAAAATGAAATGTGAGTTTAAATTTAAATTTTATATTTTATAATGATTCAATATTATCTTTAAAAACATTATCAAAATTCATTATTGATTTTGTAAAACTCAACTTGATTAGAAAATATCTTAATTAATCTTCTCAGTCATCATCATTTAACTCCTCCAACAAATATGGAATGAATCATGGAACTATAATAATGATATTTAAATCATAAATAATAGATCAACATCATCATAATTAATTATTAAATTCTACAATATATTTCTCTACATATTTAGTTCATCTATATTTTCCTTCTTAATAAACCATACAATGATTTCACTCTCAGCCTTCAAAAATATGACCCCATGATCTGGACAACCAAAATGGAACACAGGTGTGGTTATTCACATAACCTCAAGTGAATATCCCTATACACCAAAGGCTGATGACTAGTGGCGAGGGCCTAAAAAATCATGGGGAGTCTATTCTCCCTAAGATAATGCTCGACACTCACGCTCAAATCAGCTGGAAATTTTGCAGGACTAAATCATATAATGAACATTCCAAAAATAACTATAAATATGAAAGCTATCCAATAGAGAACTCATAGTCTAGAATATAAAGTAATAAAACTAGTTTATATTATGCATCAAACATAATAGAGGAGAATCAATATATATCATGTAAAATAATCATCATATTGACAAAACAAATACTGGACAGTACATATGAAATAATAATTCCAAATAAATTGACCTCTAACCCAACTCACATAATTACCCTATTGAATATTTTACCAATATAACCTTATGGATTTATACTATGTACCTATATCAAGTTACTTCCTATGCCCAGATAGAAAAATGAAGTACTAGAAACATATATTAAAACCAATTTCAACCACACGTTTAAGGGTTGCATTAAACTACCTAGTATGAATCCATAATGCATTAACCATACTGATTAGTACTATGATCAAGTGGATGTGTATGAAGTATATAAAAGGAATAGAAGTCATTATTTTGTAACACATCTAACCAGAAACATAAGACACAATTCACATAATATAATACATGTAAAATCACCATGTACTTACCAGGAAACCATAACACTTGACCCTACCTGATTAATCTCTATGATAGATGAAATTAAATCATCTCATGATACACATCCAAACCGATATATAATTATACAATGTAGGTTGTCATTCTAAGTCTAGAACACCACCCAATGGTGTAAGGTAAGGTGTTCTCATGTCCTAAACCAACCTTTTCACTCAAGGTGGTGTCCCGTAAATAAACTCTAGACAACCCTTATCAGTCAAGTGATATCATTCAAGAAGATCATTTCCCAACCATTCACACAAAAGGTATGTCACACAATAAGTTCAATGAACATCCCATCTAACAAAAGGTAATTTTCACACCCAATATCAAGCCACAACTTATATATCAAGGTTTCCCTATAAATACAAATCTTATTGGACCCCATATCTCCCATAGAGGTCCTTTAAATTCCATCTAACTCATGGTGGATCCAAGCCTTGGGATCAACACCCCACATAATGATATTATTCCAATCATAAAAACATTTTTAGTATCTTCATGTTAAAAATAGGGTACATATCTCAACCCCCAAATCACCAACTCGCTGCTAAAGAAATAGTTACTCAAGACCTAGATGTATGTCTTAGACACGTCCAAACACCCACCTCAACCCTTCAATGGTTAACCACAACATCATCTCCAAAACAAGATTTTGATACCAAAATAAACACCATCATCAATTTCACAATATTTAATATCATCATGTAATAATACTCATGAGAAAATATCATAAGGGGTTGAATATACAAAATAATGCATTCTATAAAAAATGTATTAAACTTATGACAAAAAATAGAATAAAATATCATTACAAAACAATTCATATTTTATTTTAAAACCATTCAAATATTTTTTAAAAATTATTTTTAAAATGATACACATTTAATCTTTAACTCACACGATAAGGTTTTATAAAATCCTATAAAAAAATTCTTTTTAAAATCCCAAATTCATTTTTAAATACAATTTCAAAATATATTTCTCCAACCAGAACATTCCTTTAAAATAACTTTCTAGTAAAACCCAATTTAAAATAAAATTTTAATATGGAAACCTCCTTCTCTTTGAAAATAAACTATTTCCACAATTAATATCAAATTTAGGGACACTAAATCTTATTCAAAAAAAGAGAAATAATCAAACCATTTAGTAAGATATATAGTCCATGTTTACTATTAGGATAATAAAATACCATCCAATTTTATGGGTGAGATTATAGAATTAATGAAACATGTAGGTAATAATAATACTGATGGAATATGAACATAAAATCACAAAAATAATAATATTAATTGTAAATAAAAGAAAACCAACCTCATTTATGAAACATAAATAATTCCAAATCTCATATCGACCTCCTGTGAGTCCATAAACACCTATCTCATTAAGAAAAAACATTAAATTAGTTAACCAAACATTTAAACCAAAAACTAAAATAATCACAATTTAATCCAAACTGATCAATATAAATCATGATTGTGAATCAATTAGAAATAGGATTTGGTCCACTCTCGACATGTCGCCAGACATATGTTTTATAAAATAAAAATTTTAAACAACCGAATCAATAGAAAATTACACCTAAAATATCTGAAAAAATATATATGGGGAAATTTACATCAAGTAAAATGATTAATGTAAACATGAATACACCAATTTGGGTCATCCTTTATAGGACACACATTAAATTCCCATCAAGAGGGATTATTTCAACATGCTCTAGTCAAATAATCACTCTGTAACCCAAAACGTGCATCCCAAAATCAGAGGGAAATAAGAAAAGGAATAAGGGTAAGAGGGGGAGAAATGTTAAATTGATTAATTACAAAAAACCAATCCCAAAAAACTCAGATAAAAAAGAGAAAAAAGTGGTGAAATAGAGATCCAAGAGTGATCTCACATCTCGTTTGAGAATCTAAAATTGATTGAGTTTGATGGGGGGTGGGGTCCTAATAGGATCCCCACAAAAATACCAAAATGCCACAAAATGGACTCCCCACACTATGTTTTAGAGTGAACAAGGGGTCATGATATGAAACCCCCTTTTTATCAAATAACTTAGGGAATGACTAGGGATCAAGGTGAGAAGAATTCCTATGTCAGGGAGGATTCACTTCATCCATCCTTCACAAATAAATGCCTCACATCCCTAAGACATGATTTTTTAGATGTATATTGTGTTGTTTTATACTATAATAATAGTAATTCAACAATAATCTTGGGCTATACACTAGTTCCATTTGAATCATTCCAATTCCAACCTTCACTTGTTCCCCATCCAAAAATATATTCTCAATATTTTCTAATATAATTTTTTTTGATTTGATTCCAAATTCACAGAACCAACCAAACATTAAGATAATAATTAAAAATTATTTGGAATATCACAACCTAGAATAAAATAGTTCATTGCATAATCTCCACTATAAAACTTCTCATCATTGAGATTTTTTTATAGTATTGTGACTATAAATCCTCACCTACCATATTTATCAACTCTCCCCAAAATGTTGCATCTCATCAACAAATTCCCACTAGGCCTATTCTATGTAACTCTGAACACTAACCCATTCTTTTCACCAAAAAAATAATATTTCTTATTCATTCTTTGGGGACACCACCTATGTGTTAATGTATGTTGGAATGGTTGTTATCCAACATTCCCACATTCTAAAAGAGGTCAACTTTCATCACTTTCGATGGTGATATTTTCTATTAAATTGAAAAAGATGATGGGATTTTGGTTCCACCTTCCACAGATTCTAACATAGAACTCATTGCCTAATCTGGGTCTCCCTCGTAGAGTTATGTAATGTTTGTTGAACTCATTCCCTATCCATCTTTTTTTGTACATAGGTTAATTACACAGATTATGTGGGGACATTACAATTCTTTGGCAGGGAATAAACCATCTATCAGAAGAGTGGTCACATTGGACATCACTAAAATGTATAGATGTTGGAAAATTATTCACATGTATTATTTCTCTTTTAAGGTAATATCATTGAGGTATATCCAACGTTTAACTGAAGTAATCCTATGGAGATCCTAAGGTATCTAACCCAGAAGGTGTATATCAACCGAGGATTTAACCTCAGGCATTCCATGTTTTTAATGAGGTAAATGACATAGTAGGCACATATCATCCCAGGATTTCACCTCAGGAATCCCATTCATATGCATAGGGTATTCACTTGGGTTCAGGTCTAATGTCTAACATCTTGTGGATATAGATCATGATGTTTGGTTGGGATGGATCGAGGCATGAGTTTAAAATCATGTAGATATGGATCTGATTGATCAAAAACCCCCATGTAGGTCGATTAAGGAGGATCCACCCTAGGAGAGAAGATTTCAAAATAAGAATTTTACCTATGGATACAGAAGAACAATTTATTAAGGTGGATATAGGGGGTGTGTCCCATATATGTAAGATGTCACACCATGATGGTTGACTAGGACACCACTTGGGGTGGATTATGGAGGTTTATCCCTAGGAGGGAGAACCTTGGTTTATTTTTGGTCTATATTGAACCATAGGGAGGCATCATACCTACCATATATAAAATAGATGGATCAAAATCCATATAGTTTGATACTGCAGATTATGTTCATTTGACAAGATAGGTCCAGGAAGTTTAACAACGTACAATAAGAATTATCACATCGTTAAGTGAGAATCGATGTGGGATGGTATGGGGATTACACATGAATTATTCATTTCAAAAGAGGATCACACTGGGTTGATGTTGGTGTGGGGATTACTCATTATGTTTCCTAAGGGACCTGGAGAAGACGCGGTCTCCCAGGTGAGGTGCATGATCTTAATAGTGATGTGGTCCAAAGAAAATCCTGATGGATGTGGATGTTGGAATTGAACCTCGGGGAGGCTTTCTAAGTATCCCATTTAGTTTTGAATTATATACCATGTAGTTTATGATGGAATGGGTGTGACACCCAAGGAGGTTGCTGAAATGAGCATCAAATTGGGGCTTACACATCGATGATTCCCATGGAGGATATGCGATTGTGTATAATACCATAAATATGGACAATAAGGTTGTGGTTTGTTGGATTTAACAATTACTACTATTCCATAATCCCAGATGAGTCATGATCGGTGTGAGAAATAAGAGGTAGTAGTAGACCTGATGATCATGTCATGAAAGAAGTGGCAATGAGATATGGTGTGGGGATTACACGTGGAAGCTACCTGAGGAGGATCTTATTCCAAGTGAGTTGGGATTATAAATTGAAGTTTCCTGATACAAGAGGATAACGTAGGAGTGAGGAAGAAGGTGGAATCCTAAGATGATCATACATGGGGAATCTTGTGTTCATCGTAAAGGTTAAATCCTTATTTTAACATTATGGGTATAATATTTTGGAACTAATATGTTTTAGATCATGCTAATCAGACGTGGAGGTGTGCACTCCCCATCTTATTGGCTTATGCAACCATGGGTCATGAACCTATAGGTAGGGCATGTATTTGTAACTACCAATTTATAAATATGGGAGGAGTTTCGAAACACAAGGTCCATGTTATAGTTCATATGTAGAGATAATAAAGTGTTAGAATATCTACGCTGATAATGAGGAGGTATGTGGGATTCTTAGGCTACACTTCACATGGAGTTGGAAACGGGAATGGGTGGAAGTTGTCATTTAGAAACATGAGGTGTATCTGAACAGATCATGGATGGGTTTGGGAGATCTGAGTATTCAACCATTGTGAAGAGTAGTCAAAATAAGGGATGAAACATGGAGAGGCCTGAGAGATAGGGTTTTTGATGCTTAGGGTCATGCATAGAGGTGATTCAAAGAGGTTAGGGGATTTGCAAAGGAAGATACTTCCCCAAGAAGGGTGACCCTTCCTGAGGATAAAGTCTTGGTTTATGAGAAGAGTTATTTCCAAATGCTGAAATATTTTCAAAGGCTTAGGTTACCCATTGAAAATTATTCCTTCAATATTGGAATAAACCGTCATAGAAAGCATCTCTCTCTGGGTTAGAGGCTTTTATGAACACATGAAAATGGTTTCTCGAATCCCATGTACCTTGGATGATCCATTTTTGGTATGGTTTGTGATGATCTGGAGGTTCATGAATTATAAACAATTAAGAAGCTAAAAGGTTGGGTAAACATCCCTAAAATATTGAAATAAGGGGTTTATTTATAGGAAATCGGTTTTTTATGATTGGATACATTTAGAAAATAACATTTTGTATTTTCGGATGGGAGTGTCTCTATCGGACTCATAAAGTCACCATCAACATTCCACACAGCCATGAAGTGCTCCACTACTCCAAATTTCATTGAGTGGAGAGTTAACATCAAACCTTCATGCGATCACAAAGGGACACCATTTCCATGGATATATTCAAGATCCAACCATTCATGAAGAAATGTGGCTTCATGAAATAGACTCCTTAAGTGGATTTTTGTCCTTTTTGTCTTATATTATCTATGAATATATCATTAAATCCTCGACCATTCACATGGAATGAGTATATTGGTTCCAAGAAAATAGTTCCCTCAGAATGGGAGAGGATATAAAACAGAGGGTCGGATTCTGAGGGAGTAACACGAAAAATTGGCAATTTGACTCCTATTCAAGAAGCTTTAATATGATGTCTATGAATGATGGCATGTGGTGAGAAGGGAATAATGAATACTTAATGGATATATGCCTATATATAGTGTGAGGGGGAGGAGGTTCAAAGGATTCAAACCTTCCTAATAAGAAAATATTTTTCCCCCTTTTTGAAAATCTCTTCATCTCCATGGGCATCCTACATGAACAACAATTTAGCGAACCAAGCTTTAGGACTATGGCTCTATAGAACACTACTTAGTGAAACAGACACCACCAACTGTATCTTCATGAAGTGATTCTTATGAACTTGATCCCCATGAACAAGATTCCAAAACAGCCTTTATGATCCAGAATTAGAAGTCATATAGGTCTTGAATCCAATGGAAACTCAAGAAGTCAATTTAGATACATACAACATCATGATTGGGGAGTGCATGTGAAGTTCCTCAAACAATAATTCACTGCATGAACTACTATAAAAAGATAAAAAGGAATATAGTTTGGGAAAGAGAATTTATTTTTATGGATTTGAAATGATAGATGATGAATTCAACAGAGAAGTTAGCATAGATGAACCATCATACTGTTTTAGAGGCATACAGGGGAAATACTTGTGGTACAAGGCAGATACAAGGCATACTGAGAAAGACCATGCTATACTAATAGAAGAACAGATTTTCAACCACATCAAAAACATTGATGGGTAGAATATCGAGGATGATGTATCCCCTACATAGTATCGTAATATCATAAAGGTGGGTTTGGGGGATCTTCTCAAGGTATGGGAATATAATTGGGATTTATGCTAGGGTGGAAACATCATGGATAAGTGGGCCTGGGACTACTGGGAATGCATGTCATGTGTTGAATTCAAGGAAGATTATATGTATCTTTGAAACTAGGAAGATGCATGAAATTCATATCTACATGTTTTCCAACCATATGAAATCATGCCCAAGAAACTAAGAAGATGGTCACTGGGGAAAAATACATTCCATTTGTATCACAGAGAGATCAAAGATAGCCTCTGGGATATTCAAAAAATAATCATGGTTATGATATTGGGGGTGATGTATGATGGATTCCTCCTCATGGAGAATGTATTGGGGGACCAAGAGTTGTTTCCAGCCTTAGTGAAGGCACTGTTAGATCTGGTGCAGGTCGCTAGTAAAGAGAAATTAGGGGAGAGGGATGTTTACTTTAAGAATTGTTTCAGTTATTTATTTAATGAAAAAGTGATAGAACCCGTTGAAGTAGAGGAGAATGTAGAGGGGTTTCTGACTATGCCATGCAAGTGTCTTGGGGGATAGTAATAGGTAAAGGAGAGGTCCTACTTGAAGATTCTGGAGGGGAGCCAGTGGGAGCTATGTGGATACAATGTTAAGACCGAGGCCCAACCTATAATTCCCCAAACCCCGATTCCCAGAGTTGGTGAATTAATTTATTATATTGGCATATTTACAAGGAATCATAACCCTAAAGAATGAATAGTTTCAAAGTTTTTGAAAATAGATTACATATATGATCCTTAAATTAAAAAAACATAAAATGGAATGTAGAAATTTTTGGAGAATTTCTTTATTCTCCAAACATATCCATACATATCTATCATAATATATATATTTGCGGCAAAGGAAAAAATGTATCATAAGAATGGTGTGAGCTCAGATACTCAGTAAGGGTAATCATACAATAGAAGATATGAGTAATTATGTCATAAACAATTATTTGGAAATGTATATAACTGAAATAAATGACATTTAAATTATCAAATGAGCTAGGAAGCATTACCATGGTTATTATACTAGTTGAATAATCACATGGAATATTAATAAAAAAATATCATAAAGATGGAATAAATAATATTTGGCATCATAAAAATACCATGAGGGACATACCCAAGACATCATACATAAATTGGTAATAACCCAGTCTATTTTGTCTCATGAGACCTTCTGATGAATCAAGGGGAAATAGTGGTCCCCACCCATCTCTTACTAAGTACAATGATATCGTTCAATGAATAGATTAAAACATAAACAACATACAAAATTATACTAAAAATAACATACAAAATGTGAAAACATTTACCATAAAATTTGAATGGTAATAAAATAGCACACCCATAGTAAAATCGAATCATAAAACACTCTATGAAATATAGTAAATGCCAAAAAGGATGTTTGTCATAGAGGATAACATTATGATAAAATAATTAATTATTTTTAGAAAATACCCTTTTTTAAATCATTTATTCAAAAGCAGCGCATTTATAAAATATGACACATAAAAATGTGATTTTTGAATCAAAGTCTCCCATACAATTTTAAAATTTATTACAGAAATTATAAAATTATAAATTTAAAATATTCAAGTACTTATAAACAAATCCATAGAACCATTTTGAAAACATGGACTTTAATTAGAAATATATAGAAGACTAAATCTTATAAACATTTAAAATGATGTTTTTGTTAAATTTTCCTTTACATATAACCTAAAAAAAATTAATTTTGAAAATATTTGAATGAAATTAAAAATAGAAATAAAATTTATTTTAAAATAATTTTATACCCATATAAATAAATTTGTAAAATAATATCAAGAATATTGACATAGAGAACAAGATTTGATAATTAAATATTTAAACATTCATCGTGTCTCGCACCAATTTAGGCATTAAAATATTAAAACCCAGGACAGAGTAAAATTTAACAAAACATGATAATATATTAATTAATGGCATGATAAATGAAAGGGGCTGTATATAAACCTCATAAAAAAGGTGTGGGTATAACGTAAAGTTATTCCTCAATTAAAGGATATTGAGACTGACCCCCATGCCTTATGCTTCTATTAGTAGAATGTGCTTTAACATCCTATATAATGGTTTTAATCATTTTATTAACATATTTAATAACCTTATTCAAATTAATCATAATTTATATGATTTTATTATATTATTTTATCACCAATTGTTTTATAATATTTCATTATTTATATTTGTTATGGTGTTATCTTCCATGTTTTCTTATACTTGTTTCGTATTGAAATCACCTATTATTTTCGATAGGATATAGATCCAAAATATCCATAATCATATTATGTTAATATATATAATATTTAGGAATTATATTCATGTTCATATTCATTCTTGAATGGTTAACATGGAAAATGAATCCCATCATGTCGTGGAAATGACAGGTTGTACGTACGCACGAGGTGATTGGTGTTGCAGGTTCTATTTAAATTTCATTTTTGATTATTGATTTGGATGATGTATCACATCATTTTTAATTTGGTTTGGTGTTGTGTGTTTTTAATTTTGGAATTTGGGGTGTTTTTTTTGGAAATATGAAATGTTCGGTTCTCACTAACCCTCAAAGTGACTTTTTAGAAAATTAAAAAAATGGATTGCAGGAAAATATTTATTATACATAATTAATATCAGGTAATATGTTCTATATATCTATATTCATTATTTCAATCATTATACAAATCAATATAATATGGTGATTAAAAAAAACTATACCACGATGTTGAGATAGTAAGTCATACGTACACACACATGATGATTTTTTTATCATAGGATAGATAAAAAAATAATACGGTTGTACTATAATTATAATAACATCTTAGAATATAAATTATACTGGGTTATTTACTTTTTTATGAAAAAAACTCATGAAGAGGAAATATAATAAGAAACAAACTTGGATGAGTTTTTGAAAATGTTTATCAGTTATTTGGCGCAGTTCCTTCTGGTCTCAACTTAAGGGATCTTGGGATGGTCTTTTTTTGGAATAACATGATCACAAATACAAGTATAAAAATATTTTGAGGAGATATGGTTATGGGATGATCGAGATATAAGGCTTAATGTGGTGTGAGGAAGTGAGGGAGGAGGTGCCCATTTATAATTGAGTTGAGAGACACTTTTGAAATCCTCAAAGTATTAAAATTTAATAAGGGTATTCTAGAGAGAAATACATAAAAATTAGATATAAATGAATGGGTGAAGACATGTTCGGCCATATATTATCCCTTTGTGATTATTTTACACATTTTAATATTTAAATATTAGAAAAATATATTAATTTAATAAAATTTCATTATTATCAAATTTAATACCATTCATTTAATTTGAATTTATATACCTTAAGAAAATCTTGTAATTATAATAAATTTCATTACCAAATCTATAATATATCATATAGATCTATAAAAGATCGTAGAAAATTTAATTCATCCAAAATATATCAAAATTATATTATTAAAATAAATTATTTTATATTTCTATTAATTAACGAAATATTATTTTAACATCAAAGAAGCATATAAGGTTATTTTATAACTCCCAAAAATTAAAAATAAATTACTATAATGATATTAATTTAATTGTGATAAAAATATATATTTATATTCTTTCATAGCATTATTTTTTCTTTTTGTGGACACATAAATGATATTAAATACAAGAGACTGATGGTTTGTAACTATATTTGAATTTAAACAGTATATAAGATATTTTTATTGAAAATTATCTATTAAAAACTCCAATTAAATATTAAGGTGATAAGGTTATAGTATTATTCATCTAAGAATTTATGGAAAAATTATTATTATTTTTATAATCCATTAATTTTTGTTTTAAACCTTATTTTACCCCTATAACATCTATGATGATATCATCTATTTTATATATTAACGGTTATTATAATTACATTCAGAAAATAAACAACCTCTAAATGAATCATTGATGAAATTTTGAGACTTATACAAGTTATTTGGCGAAGTTTTAGTTCTTTAGATATTTTATATCATTTAATAAAATATTATTTATTATAAAATATATGTAATATCAATTTTGACACTATTCATTATTTTATCTGATATAAAAAAATAAGGTAAAATATAACCAATAAAATTGTAACATTAATAACAATCCAATTTCATCCATAAAATATGTGGTTGAAATTTAATCTCTCATATTATATTTATTCTAATATTTTAATAACTTTTATTTGATATTTCCTTTATTTATATAATTACTACATCATCATTGTATAACACTTTAAAGTATTTAATTTATCACTAAAATTTATAAACCAATTATAATTATTTAGTTAAATATTATATATTTCAAATGAATATTTATATTCTAATTTATCTTTTATATAACATTATATTAAAAATAGTCTAGTTATTAAAATATGAGTATGACATTTTTAACGAATCCTTAAATAAAATATAATAAAGGTAAAATTCTCATACAAATGTATTAAAAGGGTTAAAAAAATTCCCCAAATATTAATTTTTTTGATATCAACTCATCAAATAAAATTATGACATGTTTTAGGGTAATTTTAAAATATTATAATATTATTTTTACCTTTAACTACCTAATTTACCCTTAACTATGGTAAATAAAAAATTGTTGTAGACACTATTCATAATATCAAAATTTAAGTTGATTATAATATAATCTAAATATTATACTAATTAAAATAATGGTTTTTTATTTTTTGAAATGGAATTCTTAGAAACAGAAAAATTATGTTTAATGTTAATCCTATATATGCAGTGGGAAGGCAGGTCAAAAGAACGTTCAAAATTTCAATAGTTTTTTATATCTAATTTCAATATAAAAATGACTCAAATGATCAAAATTTTACTAATATATGTATAATATATCTATTGTGACTCTAAATATAAAATTAAAGTATAATAATTACATAAAAATGGTTGTTTTTTAACTACAATGTTGTATTTTCCCTATTAATCCAAAATTGAAACATCACAAACAAATACCAAAAATTCACCGTACAATAATTTTGACATTAAAAATTAAAAAATTTAGTTTATTCTGAAAAATAATATTTATAAATTTTTCAAATTTTAGTTTGAAAATAGGTGCGCCATTAAAAGGCGATAAAACATGATTTTTTGAGTAATGCATTCTAACTAAATGTTGTGTGTAGTGTAAGATTACTAAGGTGTTTCTTATAAAGAATGATATGAAAATAACTTTATTCTAAACGAAAAAATATTGGTGTTACATTCTCCCCACCTTAATTAAACTGTTTCCTCATAATTTAATCATCTTATTCTTAATCTGGGGTTTGATATCTAAAAATACTATTATTAAATATCCCACAACATAAATTTTGTTAATAAAATATCTGCTTAATAATAGATATTGATAATTTAAAAGGTCACATGGAATAACATATAACTAAGAATCTAAGTAGAATAACATTAGTGGAAAGTATAGATACATGCATGTATGAAATGTGTAAATATTTATAGGGAGTGATTATTGTTATCAATAACAAACTAGTGAATGATCAATGGAAATTTGGGGGCCTCAAGGTCATAAATATATTATTAGTAGGAATACAATTGGTTCCAAAAAAATTACATTTGTTTGTTTTTTGATTTTTTTCCTAAAGTAGAAGAATATCTTTACTATCTATATAAGAACATGAGAAAATAAAATCACTCTATTATTGATAATGTCCTATGAATAATCTCATACTTATATTTTTATTCAATCAATTTTCACATCATTTTATTAACTTGGATATGGATATTCAAGATGAATAATTATGCGGGAAGAACTTTTAACAAATCATATAGTCTATAAGAATTTCCTTCATCCATTATATATTTTCTAAAACTATAAAGTTTAGCACTAAATACCCAGTAAATCATAATTTACCCACAACCAATAATATCTAATGTTCAAAATAATCCATTCCAAACATAAGACATATCCAAAATATATCAATCCAAAAATTTATAAGGAATATCAGTAAATTTAAAAAATTAACTTAACATTAGTTTTCCCCGAGAAATATAATGAATATCTTTTTGTCACATACCAAATATATGAATACCCTTATCATCTTAAAACCCTTAATGAATAAATCTAGGAATCAAAATTATTAATGAATAATTAATGTTGTATAATCCATATATATCTCATGTTTATTATAACTACAGAATAATTTATTAAATAATTCATGAATCCAAATATACATGAATATTAATAACTCTACATCATTACTAAGAAATTAATTATTCTTCATCATGTAATTACTCAATACCTCATTTAATCCATTTTTCATTTGTAGTATCTTCATCATTAGTAGTATAACACTTAATTTTATAGTTTCTCTCATTCTAATCATAGGCCAATACCCAAATCCCAAATTGAGAAACAATAATAATCGTGATATAGTCATGAAGAATAATTTATAGGATGTAAAAATTTAGAAACATTATCCATCTTGAACCCATAGGTTCTACCTAGGTTATACATGGTATTAACAAATATATCCAATGATATATTATACCTAGATTTATCCTTAGATTCAGTCAAAGGGTTATATTCCATAATCTATATTTTCCTAAGTCTAGTTCCCATGGTTTCTACTAATCATTCTTTAATACCAACTATAACGCCATGAAACTAGAATCCCATAAATAGTGAATTACTTTATTAAACTTTCATTATTATAAGGTATCAAATCCTAAAGGACGGAATAGTTTGGTAGTTTTGGAAAATAGATAACACACAAGATCCTTTCATTAAAACGTAAAACATAAAATAAGATAGAAAATTCATTGAGAACTCCATTATTATCCTAGATTAACCCTGCATATCAATCATAATATATATATTCACACATTAGGGGAAAATGGAACATAAAAATGGGGTGAGGTCAAATTCTCAGTAAAGGTTAGAATAAAATGGAAGCTATGAGTAGGTATGGCATTAAAAATAATATTTAAATGTAAATAACTGAAACACATTCCATTTAAATAATCACATGATCTAGTAAACATAAAAATAGACATTTTACAAGTTGAATAATCACATTTAATATCAATAAATAATCGTACAATGATAGAATTCATAATAATATACTTCTAAAACATACCATTAAGGCCCTATCCAAGACATCATACCTTCCTAAACATTGTTATTTATATGAAAAATTGAAAGGAAATAAACAACCATCATGGGTGATGGAAATATTGAAAACCAAGTATGTCCCCTTTAACAATCAACATGAAACATTTGGGAAGGGATCCAATATAGAAATAAACAATACTAGGATAATTGGGATCTCCCAATATTTCCAAAGTGTCAGCTGCAAAGTTACCTTCTCTCCATTTGTGCTTCACCTTAGTATCTTGATTCATGATAGTCCTCACATTCCGAATCAGATAATTCAAGCCGCATTGAGGGATGGATCACTCTTATATTAAACTATCTAGGAAACTATAATCATATTACAATTGTTTAATATCGATATTAAATAACCTGCACCACTTTCCACCTCTTAACATGGCCCTTTCTATTGCTTCCATGGAATTTTTAGGGTTGTAACGGTAGCTATAAATGAGAAGGAAATATCATGTTTCATATCTCACCAAACCCCATCCTATAATAACACATAAACTACATGATCCTTCAACATTAAACTTGATGTGTTCCCATGGTGGAATCCATCTTACTCACATCCCACAGTAAATTGCATCACATCCATTGTCCTTCACTACTCTAAGATTGTTGTGCCTCAGGGAAACCGATGCACTTCAATTGGAAATCGGACCTCCTATCTAAGTCACTAATGATTTTAACTGGTTACTCAAAAGTCACTGTGAGAAAAGTTTCCCTTACCTTTGTTTTTGGCCTCCCAAATGATCCAACATAATCATTCTTATTAAAACTAACATACAAAATGTGAAAACATTAACCATAAAATATGAATGGTATCAAAATAGATGATCCAAATTTAGAAAAATCCAAAAAAAATCAATCAAATATAGTAAATGGTTTTATAATATACCAACTTCAACAAAATATAAGATCCGAAAAAGGATATAGATGAAAGTATTCAAATAAAATCATTAAAAATTTCTTGAGAAAAAATCCTTTTACATTGAAATATTTATCTAAAATTTGTGAATTTATGAAAGAAAAAATGTTCAAAAAAATTTAATTAATGTGTCCCATACCACACTGAATGGTTTGAGAGAAATTCAAAAATTAAAATTTTATATTATTCATATCCTTATAAATAAATCCATAAAACCCATTTCAAATTCATGGCTTTGAATGAGAAATACTTAAAATAATAAATCTTAAAAAAAATTAAAATGTTCTTTTAGTTTAAGAGTCCAACACCCCAAGATTTCATAGTAATTTATCTTCTTTAAATTCAATAGCTTGTGTTACACGCAACACCGAGTTCTAGCGCACCACAACTTACCAAACTATCCTTTCAAAAACAGTTATGAATAATATTAACTAGATTTTGAATTTTATATACTCCATATAATTTTAACTTATGTATTATGTGTTTCTTAGATATATTAAAAGAAAAAATTCAATTTTTCATATAAAAATTTATTTTTCAAAAAAAATTAATTTTAACACCTTTTAATGGAAACCACTTTTTAAATCCAATATTTTACCCTTTTACATATTCATTTTGACAAAATAAAATTCTTCTTTAGAATCAGGACATCAAAATTTACTTTGGATAAATTTTGGTATTTTTCTAATAATAATCATTTTTTATGAATAGTGAGAAATAATGTATTTTAATTCAAAACTCCCTTTTAATCTAATTTATTTATATGGGTAGATTATATTTTAAATTTTTTTTAAGTGAAATTAGATTATATTTTTATCCTTTAATATAATATTGATCATTGTAGTTAATATCACTTTGAAATTATACATAAACAAGTGTCAATATTTTGATAGTTATTGTTTCTTAAAAACACGCTACTTGTTTTGACAACGGAAATTAATTTTAAATTAATTAGTCCAACTTATATGATTTTAATTTGGTAAAATAGACATATTTTTCTAATTCGGAATATCAAATATAGCTTAGGCTGAATTTTTGGTATTTTCTAAAAAACATCAATTTTTGATGAATCGTGAAAACACTAAGTAATAGTTAAAAATCCAAATTTTTCATCTAAATGAAATTTTACCACTTATATGAATTGAATTTCTAAAATCTAAGATAAATTGTTGTTATTAGTTCGTAAAATGTTGTTCAATAAGATGAATGTAATTGTTAGAGAATAGTAACTTTTGACATTTATTTACCGCGGGTAAAGGTAAATAGGGTAATTGAAGGTAAAACAAATATTATAATAATACCCAATTACTATAACACTTGTGCTAAACTTATTTAATGAGTCATGGCCAACCATTGGCATCCTTGAGTCGATTTTGGGACCCCATGGAGCCACTTAAGAATGATAATGACACATTATTTTAATTAACTTAAAGTAAAGACAAAAATGGCATTAAGAAATATTTGTTAGTATATAAATTTTTGCATGGGGTTATATAAGTCATATTTTCAACTATAAATAATCATCGGAAATCTAAATAGATTTCATACATTATGGTAATTTTCTTATATTTTTTATACATCAAATAAATTAAATTATTTATGACACAATAATGATGTAGTATTTTCCTCATTAATAAATGATTTAAATAAATATGATTATTAATATTAATATAATATCCAAAACCTGTAAAAGTCTTATTGGATGAATTTATTTTGACCATGAGTCATCTTATATTCGACTTTAATTAGTTTCGGACCTTTAGAAACTGAATATCACTATATAATAAAATACGATTTTCACACTTTCCTGAAGAGCCCCTCCTCCCCCTTATAAAATGACACCACTTCTAACCTATTCTACACACCTCTAAAGCCCCTTGTCTCGTCCAGCCCCTACCAAAATAATCTTTCAAAATCCCCCTCTTCCTCATATAATCCTTACATTAGGCAGAAGTAACATCAAGAATTCCTTTTGGTCCCAACCAATGTAATTTACCAAAATTAAAGGTAACACATTCTCTTAAATAATTTTGTTTTATTTTAATTTTATAATATTTTATTACAACACCAGTATCCTCAATATAATAGGATGTTTTATGAGAAATATTCAAACTACACATACACACACATCCATCTAATGGGTGAAGAACATACTGTTTCTGTGGATGGAAAACTAACGCCTCAAAAAATGATGATTGTTCGATTATCTCCTACCCCCTCTCATGATGTCCATTAATATGGAAGTGTATTTATATATGATATTTTTTTTTATGTTTTCATTATGATTCTATATTTTCCATTTATATCACTATTTTATGGTTTCCATTATGGGTAAAGCACGATAATTTCATTTGAGGAAGTGCGGACTATCGCCCCCTCAAAATGATATGACACGTAAATGCCTTATGTTGTACGTATAAAGGATGTATTTAATGATATTATATATTATTTTATACTGGAATTATAATATACCTATGTATCATTATGTTTTCATTCCATTAAAATACAAAATAAAAATGAAAGTAGCGTTCATGACTACGAACGGCTTACCGTCTCCATGAATGGTACATTTCATTTCTTATCTAAAAATGTTATGTACTATTATAAATACATACATATACTGGATATAAAATATATATATATTTTATCTAAATCATTTATATCATTCTGGATATAATGTAATTTTTACCACATGGAAAAAGTTTAATTATTACAAGTTCATTTTTGACTCTAGTCCCGAACATCAATAAAATATCGAATATGAACTCAAATAATTAACTAATTGTTATATAAAGGTAATAAGTGATATAAAAGGAATAATAAAAATGAAAAATATTCTCAATAAAGTATAAATTAACTTATGTTTATTATTTAGTAAGAACAAGGAACATAGAAGAGAAGTTGGACTTGAGGTAAGGGGTTTCTTATCTCACTTTTAATTCCGTGAGATTTCCATTGTTCACCACATATTTATTGCTTGTGGTGTATTTTGTACTGAAATTTGACATATATTATCATGATTATATTTATATTCATGGTATTCTATGATTTATTTCTTGGTTATTAAATTTTTTTCATACGACTCCATTGATTGCAACGAAGTAAGGGTTTTTCATCTCACTTTTATTCCCATGAGATTCATGCTATATTGGCCTCTATTTCCTTTTTGTGGAGTATGTACTACCCCTGATTGTATTTTTTTGTAATATACTTTAATTTATGGATATTCACATCTTCATTTTATGGTATTTTTTTAATGTGGTGTATGTTCCATAAGTTACCAAATCGGTAAGGGAATTTCAAATTTCAATTTCCACTCATTGGGCTTTATGCATACATCATTGATTATTTTACTCTATGATTATGTTTGGAATCACTATTTATTATATGTGTAGAAATATCCACTCCCCTTTATGTGGATATTAATTTGATACACATAATCACTTTGTTGATAAATTCTAAAGTCATCGATATGAACTTGATAAGAGTAATTTTAACTCAATATTTATTTACTGAGTTAAACATCCAATTCATTGGTACTACTTTTACAAGAATATGTGTGAATGTACTCTGATTGATTTAAACTGAATATCCAATAATATTTAGTTTATTTGTATTTTTTCACACATAATTATGTCATTGATTTTTCCATAACCTAAGGATACGATCTTTATAAGATATTTCATCTCAATTTATATTCCATTGAGACTTCATTGTTTCTATACACAAATTCACTTTTATATGGTGTATATAATGTACTTTGACATAGTATATAATGAATCCCTTTATTCACAAGATATTATAATTTTTTTTCTTACCTCAATTATTTTTATTCAAGTGTCTCTCTTTTGGGTAGGAACTCTAACTAAAATATCATTTTAAATATTTTAATGATTTATTATTCTAAATCTTTCTCATTAATGTCCATTTTTTTAAAATGGTTTTAAGTATTTATATATATGGACATTAATGTTTTAAAATTAAAATTACTTTTAAATTTTTGAAAGTGGTATGGGACACTTTGATTCAAAAAAATCTAATTTTAAATGTCTTCTTCACAAATAGTGTGACTATTAAATGTCATCATGAAAAAGGGGGATATTTCTATCAACTAGTTTTGATGATTATTTTCATCTTTCTCAATATCCTTCATTATTCTCGATTAAGGTTAATCTGTAACAATACAATCATTTATATTGTATTTAATGAGTTATGTTTGACTGTGGATATCCTATTTTTATACCATTCAGGGTTTGTGGATAAATTATTGACATTTCATATGATAGTTTTAATATGAATGTTTATGTTATGTTTCAAAATTTACATATGATGAATGCATTGGACATAGTAAGTGATCAGTGGAGCCTGCTATAGCTCATTGATGCATCGGTAGGTCTCATGAGACAATCTAGTGTCTTCGTATAAGGCCTTGACAAAATCTAATTTGTAGTCTTGGCACAAGGCCTTGACTATTTGGTTATGATGTCCGGCAATATGCATTCCATCATTATGAGATTATCTATTGATATTTCATGTGGTTATTTTACTAGTAGAATACCCATGACTATGTCTTATTATGAAATTATTTACTCAGCTCATATTTCTGCCATAAAGTGTTCATGTTTTTTATTTTTAATGTCTTGTGTTTTCAATTATTCATCGTGCCTAATGATTATGTTATATTCGGCTATATTGCTTACTCTTTCTGAGCATTTTATATCACCCATATCTCATGTTTCATTTTTCCAGGATATGAATAAGTTAGTTATGAGTGACTTTCTGGAATAATTTTGGAAGCTTGGATGTTTTTAATGGAAAAAATTAGTGTTGTTTTTCTTTTCAAGTTGTACTGTTGAACTTATTTATGTATCTTGTTTCCAAGACTACTAAATTGATCGGTCTTTCAGGACATGATTCCTTGTAATCATCCCAATCTTATGTAATAATGCACTAGCTCCTATGTAACTAGGGTCGGGGTGTTACAATTGGTATCAGAGGACGTTTAGTACAATCCATGGGAACTAGATTGAGGTAAACTCTGATTAGAGCACATTACCCTAAGATAGACTTTGAGGATTATTGTAGAACAACATCATAGAATCTTGGTAATGTATAGATTTTGTGTATTTTCCAAGTAGTACATCCCTGTCTAGATACGACCATGTAGAGGCAGCACTAGCACAGATTTACCTTGGAGTGAATACTCCAAAAAGGATTTTCTGGATTGACCTGGTGTATCCTGGTATACAACAATGGGCCTTGATGCACTCTTGGTTACGACACACCCAGGGGATATTCTTAGGATAATTTAAATTATCTTTACAAATATATTTGAAGGATTTTAATATTATATGAGAATAAATGACCTTAGTTAATCCTAAGGTGTTTTAAATTGAAAATAAGGTGTCATGATATTCTCTAATTTATTTTATGACTATTATTACTCACACAATTCATTCTGGTTTTAGTAAATGGCATGATTCTAAGGAAGTAATAGTAACTTTGAGAATGATTTACAAGGTTTGAATGGTGGTGGAAATGAGCAACAAAATGAAATATTGATAGGTATAAAAGATATTGTGTTCATGCTGAATCGGTTTACAAGATATATGATCAACAACATATATATTAACCAACTCCTGGACTCAACAAGGAAGAGAAAAGTGGTGAATGATATGAGCTCCAGCAGTGAAGACCATGGAGAAAAGAAAGCTAATTTTCCATCATACAGGAAATGTGGAATGAGACACCTAGGTAGGTGTCTTAATGGGACAAATAAATGATTTATGTGTGGGAAAGAAGGATATAAAGTAAATAATTGCCAAGGAAAAATGAAGAGTACTATGGAAGAAAATAAAAATGGTCCTAAGAATTCATTTACAACTATTTTTCTTAAATGTAGGGGACCTGGGAATTTCCCGAGTGAATGGCATATTCTATAAGATATCATCTTGGTCAAGGAATAAGCTATGTTGAAATAAATGTATGGAGAAATGTTTAAAAAATATTAGTGCTCTTTGTTGATGAGATTACTTTGGAAGACATTTCCCTTGTATTTGTAACCCTGTAGCTTGTCATGTAAAAATGATATTCGAAGAAGAATTATCTTTTCTCTTGTGAATATAGTTATAAATAAAAATTTGGTTGTATATGATCATTGAGTTTGAGGAAATTACATGTTATTAAATTTTGGAATGAAAATTTGAGGTACGAGATTACATTTGTGATGAAATTATGTTATAGTTATTTTGAGGAACCTATCTCATTTTTGGAATATTATAAAATTATAAAGCTTTTTAAAAATTAAAATTCATAGACCATGTGACAACCCGTCGCGTCGGACAAATCTGCGGGAATTGAACCCACAACCATAGTGCGATTGGGATTTATCACCTACCAAAAGTCTACATGAAGTCCCTAGTTAGTGTGACAAATATTGTTTAGTTAAATGATTTTATTGATCAATAATAAGTTGACTTGAGATCTTATGTCATATCAAATTGATATCCTTAGTATTAAAACATGATTTGGTGATTAAGTGATAAATGTTATTTTAGAAGACATTCACTCTTTTGGGAATACTATGTGCCTAAGGAAAATAGAATACTATGGGAATTCATTTGAATAGTAATGGTTGGTTTTTTATGTATGTTTTTATTTTGGATTTATAGAGATTTGGGTTATTTATGTAAATTATTATCCTATCATAGAGAATATGTGATCCGGTTAATTACTTTTAAGTATGTGACTTTAAGAGTATTCGATATTATTTGGAGATACAATTTAATGTGGAAGACTACGTAAGAAAATTCTTCTGTGTTTTGGGTTTCAATATTAGTTTGGATTATATAAAATGATTATATGGACAATTGGTTATTTAACGGTATTTATTGAACTTTGGGTATTGTTGGTTTAGTTATAAAAATTAAGAGTAGTATTTATTTGTCTAAAGTATTATCCTTTTTGTGGATCATATGATCTTTTACTATCCATTTTGGTTTTTGTTAATCTCTAAAGAAAATGGAAATATATAGTTCATCCATTGTGGATTATGTGATTCTCTATAAGTTGATTCTAGCGCTTTAGGTGTGACCAAGTCATCTTTAATACTCATCATTTAGAGTGAAATATGAGTTTGTGGTAAGAATTAGATGAAGGATGAAACTCTACAAGTCGTGTATATTTTTGTTTTCTTATTCTATGTATAAATTAATTATTAAACTTTAGGTAAGGGGTTTTAAAACCAAAAATGTGTTACCCTAATGCTTTATGTTTTGTTGAACCGATGATATTTTAAATTATCATAGATTGATGGATTTAAGGCCCTCAATTTTACACTTTTTTGTGATTGATGACCTCAATCACTCCCTATATATATTTAAATTTTTCCTCTAATTATGTGTCTCCAATTTCCACCAATTTTCTCCTAATCAAGATCATAATTTGGTGGTGACTTTTTAACCTCATTTTTCCTCTTATTAAGAGAAAATTTTATTAACCCAATTTTCGATGTGGGTATTCCACAAAGGAATTTTTCTATTTTTTTCCTTTTATTTTCAAAGAACAATTTAAAATTGCGAGGATGCAATTTATTGAAGTATTATAGAATGTAAAACCCCCATATTTCATATTAATTTATTTCCATTAAATTTAATAGCTTGCGCTACACTCAACATAGAGTTCGAGCGCACCATGACTTACCAAACTAGATGTTTAAAAGCAGCTATGAATAGTATTAATTGGATTTTGAATTTTATATACTACATATAATTTTAACTTATGTATTATGTGTTTCATAGACATATTATAATAAGAAATTCAATTTTTCAGATAAAAAATGTATTTTTCTAAAAAACTCAATTTTACAACTTTTTAACGGAGAACCCTTTTTAAGTCCAATATTTGACCCTTTTACATATTCATTTTGACAAAATAAAATTCTTCTTTAGAATTGGGATATCAAAATTTACTTTGGAAGAAATTTTTGTACTTTTCTAATAATATTCATTTTTTATGAATAGTGAGAAATAATGTATTTTAATTCAAAACTACCTTTTAATATAATTTATTTATATGGTTAGATTATATTTTAGATTAGATTTGATGCGTAATTAGATTATATTTTTACCCTTTAATGAAATTTTGGTCATTGTAATTAATTTCACTTTCAAATTATACATAAACAAGTGTCAATATTTTGATAGTTATTATTTCTTAAAAACACGCTATTTGTTTTGACAACGATAATTAATTTTAAAATAATTAATCCAAAATCTATGATTTTAATTTGGTAAAATATAAATTATTTTTTAATTTAGAATATCTAATATATCTTAGGTGGAATTTTTGGTATTTTTCTGAAAAAACATCAATTTTCGATGAATAGTGAAACCACTAAATAGTAGTTAAAAATATGACTTTTTCTTTTAGATAAAAATTTACCTCTTCTGTGAATTGAATTTCGAAATTAAGAGATACATGGTTGTTATTAGTAATTAAAATTTAGTTCAATAAGATGAAATTAATTTTTTCTTAATAGTAACATTTGACTTTTATTTACAGTGGTTAAAGGTAAATGGGGTAACTCAAGGTAAAAAGAGTATTATAATAATACAAAATTACCTTAAAACTTGTCCTAACATTATTTTATGAGTCATGGAAAACCATGGGAATCCTTGGTTCGATTTTGGGACCCCATAGAGCCACCTAATAATGATGATGACACTTTATTTTAATTAACTTATTGTAAAGACAAAAATGACATTAACAAATATCTTTTAGTTTATCAATTTTTACATGGGGTTATATAAGTCATATTTTCTACTATAAATAATAATTGGAAATATAAAACAATTTAATACATTATGTTAATTTTTATATAATTTTTAGACATCAAATAAATTAAATTATTTTTGAAACAATAATGATGTAGTATTTACCTCATTAATAAATTATTTAAATAAATATGATTATTAATATTAAAATAATATCCAAAACCTGTCCAATTATTATTGGATGATTTTATTTCAACCATGATTCATCTTATAAGAGATTTAAATTAGTTTTGGGACTTTAGAAACTGAATATCACTATATATTAAAATAATAATTTCAAACTTTCCTACAGAGCCCCTCCGCCACCTTATCTTATAAACGGACACCACTTCTAACCTATTACACACACCTCTCAAACCCTATGTATCATCCATACCCTTCCAAAATAATATCTCAATATCCCCCTATTCCACCTATAAGCCTTACCTTACGCATAATACACTTCAATAAGTCCATTTGTTTCGAACCAAATGAAGTTACCCAAATTAAAGGTAACACTTTCTCTTAAATTCTTTTGTTTTATTTTGTTTTATTTTACTTCTCCAACCCCTAAACACTTTTTATTAATTTCTTTTATAACAACACCAGTATACTCAATATACTAGGATTTTTTATGAGAATTATTCAAACTACACTTACACACACCTCTATCTAATGGGTGAAGAACATACTGCTTATGTTGATGGAAAACTAACACCTCACGAAACGATGATTGCTCGATTATCTCCTACCCACTCTCATGGTGGACATTAAGATGGAACTGTATTAATATATGATATATATATATATATATATTATGACTATGTTTTCTTTATGATTCTTTAATTTTAATTTATATCATTATTTTATGGTTTCCATTATGGGTAAAACACAACAATTTCATTTGGGGAAGTGCGGACTACCACCCCCTCAAAATGATATGACTCGTTAATGCCTTATGTGGGACATATAAATGATGTATTTAATGATATTATATATAATATTATACTGAAATTATAATATAACTATGTATTATTATGATTTAATTCCATTAAAATACAAAATAGAAATGAAAGTAGCTTTCATGCGTACGAACGACTTACCGTCTCCATGAACTGTACATTTCATTTCTTATCTCCAAATGTTATGTACTATTTTAAATAAATTTTTATAATGGATATATAATTTATATATATTATATCAAAATAATGTATATCATTCTAGATATAATGTAATTTTGATCACAAGGAAAAATTGTAATTATAACTAGTTCATTTTTGACACAAGTTACGAACATCAATAAAATATCCAATATGAACTCAAATAATTAACTAATTGTTATATCAATGTAATAAGTGATATAAAAGGAATAATAAACTTGAAAAATTTTCTTAATAAATTATAAATTAACTTATGTTTGTTATTCTTTAAGAACAAGGAACATACAAGACATGTCATACTGGAGGTAAGGGGTTTCTTACCTTACTTTTAATTCCAAGAGATTTCCATTGTTCACCACTTATTTATTTCATGTGGTTTATTGTGTATTTAAATTTGATATATACTATCATTATTCTATTTATATTCATGATATTCTATGGTTCATTTGGTGGTTATTAACTTTTGTTCATATGACTAGATTGATTACAACGAAGTAAGGATTTTTCATCTCACTTTTATTCCCATGAGATTCATGCCATATTGGCCACTATTTACTTATGTGTGGAGTATTTAATTTCTCAGAATTATTTTTGTAATATAATTTTGTGTATGGTTATTTAAATCTTCATTGTATGATACTTATTTAATGGGGTGTATGTTTCATATGTTACCAAATCGGTAAGGGAATTTCAAATTTTAATTTCCACTCATTGGGCTTTACGCATACTTCATTGATTATTTTACTCCATGATTATGTGTTGAATTACTTTTTACTATTTGTATAGTAATTTAAACTCCCCTTTATATGGATATACTTTTGACACAAATAATCACTCCATTCATAAATTCTCAAGTCATCGATATAAACCTTATAGGAGTAATTTTAATTTACTCCCCATTTATTGAGTTAAACATCCAATTCATTGGTGTTGTTTTTTCAAGAATATGTGGTAATGTCCTATGATTTATTTACACTAGAAATCCAATCATATTTAGTGTATTTATATTTTTCACACATAATTATGTAGTTGATTGATCCATAACCTAAGGATATGATCTTTATAAGAGATTTCATCTCAATTTACATTCCATTAAGACTTCTTTGTTGCTATACACAAATTCAATTTTATATGGTGTATATAATGTACTTTGACATTGTATATCATGAATCCCTTTATTCTCATGAAATTATAATGTTTTTATTACCTCAATAATTTATATTCAAGTGTCTCTCTTTTGGTTATGAACTCTAACTAAAATATCATTTTAAATGTTTTAAATATTTATTATTCTAAATCTTTCTCATTAATGTCCATGTTTTAAAAATGGTTTTAAGGATTTATTTATATGGTCATTAATGTTTTAAAATTAAAATTACTTTTAAAAGTTTCTAAATTGGTATGGGACACTTTGATTCAAAATATCTATTTTTAAACGTCTTATTGACAAATACTGTGACTTTTAAATTTTTTCATGAAAAAGGGGGATATTTCTCTCAAATAGTTTTGATGATTATTTTCATCTATGTAAATATCCTTCATTATTCTCGATTGAGGTTAATCTGTTACAATACAATCTTCTATATTATATTGAATGAGTTATGTTTGACTGTGGATGTGCTATTTTTATACCATTCATGGTTTGTGGATAAAGTGTTGACATTTTGTATGCTAGTTTTAATATGAATGTTTATGTTATGATTCAATATTTTCATATGAGGAATTCATTGGACTTAGTAACTGATGGGTGGAGCCTGCTATAGCTCCTTGATGCATCCGTAGGTCTCATGAGACAAACTAGTGTCTTAGCACAAGGCCTTGAATAAATCTTATTTGTAGTCTTGGCACAAGGCCTTGACTATGTGGTTATGATGTCTGGAATTATGCATTCCATCATTATGATATTAGATATTGATATTTCATTTGGTTATTTGACTAGTAGAATACCCATGACTATGTTTTATTTTGACATTATTTACTCAGCTTATATTTCTTCCATAAAGTGTTCGTGTTTGTAATTTTTAAAGGCATGTGTTTTCAATTATTCACCATGCCTGGTGTTTTTGTTATCTTCCCCTATACTTCTTACTCTTACTGAAATTTTGAGCTCACCCCTTTCTCATGTTTTATTTTCCCAGCATATGAAGAAGTTAGGTATGAGTGACTTGCAAGAATAATCTTTAAAGCTCGGATGTTTTTAATGGAATAAATTAGTGTTGTTTTTCTTTTCAAGTTGTAATGTTGAACTTATGTATGTATCTTGTTTCCAAGACTACTAAACTGATCGGTCCTTCGGGACATGATTCCTTGTAATCATTCCAATGTTATGTAATAATGCATCGACTCTTGGATAACTGGGTTCAGGGCGTTACAAAGAGTCATTTTCATAAAAACTTAAAATGATTCCTTTTGAAAACATTAGAATTAAATAAATAATAGACATAAAATTTCATTTAAATTCCATTTATATCCATATAAATAAATATGTAAAATAATATCAAGAATATTGACATGGAGAAAAAGATGTGATAATTAAATATTTAAACATTAAAGGTGTCTCATACCACTTTGAACATTTAAATATTAATCCCCATGATATAATAACATTTATAAAACGTGATTATAATAAAATTAATGACATGGTAAGTGAAATGGGATGTATATACACCTCGTAAAAGAAGGTGGGTGTATAATATCAAATAATTCCTCAATAAACTGAGATTGAGACAAAGTCCCTTACCTTATGATTCTATTAGTCAAATGTGATTTATACTCTTTTATAATGGTTTTAATAATGTTATTAAGTTATATAATAAAGTTATTAATATATTGGGTAATATATATAATCTTCTTATACTATTTTATCATTCGTTTGTTGATATTATTTTGTTATCTCCATTGTTTCATGTGTTAACATCTGTGTTTTATCATGATTATTTTTTATTGAAATCCCTAGTACTTTTTCATTGGATATAGTTCCAAAATATCCACAATTATATTATTTTCATTTATATAACATGTATTCATTATATATATTTTCATAATTATTCTTGAATGGTTAACATGGAAAATGAATCTCACCATGTAGTGTAGACAGTAGGTCGTGCGTACGCACGAGGGACAATATCATTTCTTTATTGGTGAAAATGGTATAGAATTGTCAAGTATATTGATTATTAATAATTAATATTATGTCATATGTATTATATGTATCAATCATTTCCATCATTATACCGATCTAAATAACATGGTGATGAAAAACAAATTACACCATGGAGTGGAGATAGTAAACCGTACGCACGCACACATGGTGCTTTGGTTTTGTATAGGATGGATAAATGGAGGAATATGGTTTCCCCATAATCATAATAACTTCTGATCCTATATATGATAATTAATTTGTTATTTATTCTGGAAAAAACACATAAAGAGAAAGTAGAAGATGAAATGAACACGGATGAATTTGTAAAAATGATTACATCTTCATCAGTACACATCCTTTTGGTATCCTCATAAGAGATATAGGGGTAGACTTTTTAGGAGACCCGAACCTAGAGAAATTGGATAATAACTTTTTTAGGAGATATGGTAAGGGTTTTATTGATCTATAAGGCTCAAATATTTTTGATGAAGTGAGGGAAGTGGTTCCCTTTTATAATTGAGGTGAGTGGAACTTATGGAAATATTCAAAATATTAAAATATAATAAGTCTATTCTAGAAACAAAAAACTAAAAATTGAGGTGTAAATGAATTGAAGAAGACATGTTAGACCATATATTATCCCCTTGTGATTATTTTATAGTTTCTTATTTTAAATTAATTTTATAATCTATAAATTTAATACAATATCATTATTGTTAATTGAAATTCTGTTAAGTTAATATGACATTAAATAACTCAAGAAAAAGTGGGAATTAGAATATAATGACTTCAAAAAACTCATATATATCTTATATATCTAAAACATTCATTAAACACTTTAATTCATCCAAAATATACCAAAATTATTACTATTAAAATCATTTATTTTATTTTTCTTTTAATTAAATAAATATTTTTTTCACAGAAGAAGTATTTAATGTAATTATATAATTTCTACAAATTCAAAATAAAAATCTAGAATTAAATTAATTTTATTATGATCAAAATAGATATTTATATTTATTCATAGGTTTATTTCATCCCTAAGTAGACACATAAAATATTTTAAATATAAGATAGTGATATTTTATAACTATATTTGACATTAAACAATATATGATTTATTTTCATTGACAATGGTCCATTAAACAACTAAAATTCCATATTAAGATGATAAGGGTGGAATACTATTCATCTAATATTTTTTTGAAAATATTTTATAATGTTCTCAATCCTTGAACTTTCGTTTTAACCCTTATTTAACCCCTTTAACTCTTACTATGATATCATGTTTGTTATACGTTAAGGGTTAATATAATTACTATAAAATAAAAAATTACCACTAAATGAGTCATTAATGGAATTTTGAGAACAATAAGAATTATTTGGATGAATTTTTGAATTTTATTTATTTCAAATCATATAATAAAATATTATTTATTTTCAAATATCAATAATGCCTATTTTTACACAATTCATTATTGTTTCTTATATATAAATAAAACAAAAAGAAGATAAATTCAATCCAATAATTCTAAAACATTACTAACATGTAAAATTAATCAATAAAATATATGTATGACATTAAATCTATCATTTTATATTTATTTTAATATTTTTAATATCATTTATTTGATATTTATTTTAATTAAAAAATTAATCCATCATCATTTTATAGGCCTTTGAGGTATTAATTTTATCACTACAAATTACAAATAAATTATCATCATTTAGATAATAATTTTATATTTCAAAATAATATTGATGGTAAAATTTATCTTCTATAAATGCAATATTTAAAATGGTTCAGTTATTAATATATGAGTGTGACGTTTTTAATATATCATTAGATAAAATATACTAAATATCATATTCTCACACAAGCTTCTTAGAATGGTTATAATTTCTAACTACAGATGATTTTGGTTGATATTAACTCCCCCAATAAAATTAGGATAGGTTATGTGTAAATTTTATAATATAAAAATATTATTTTTACCTTTAACTACTTGATTTACCCTTAACTGGGAAAAATAAAAATTTACCAAAGATATTATTCATAATATAAATATTTAATTTGATTCTATAAAACTATAAAAATCATAATTATTATAACCATGTATGTATATTTTTATAAATTCTATTAATTGAATAAGAAAAAATATGTTCGATACTAATCCTAGAGATGTGGTGAGATGGTGGGTAAAAATAATGTATGAAAGATCAATAAGTTTTTACATCTAATTTCAATATAATAATGGTTTCAATGACCTAAATAAGATTAATATATGTATTATATAACTATTTTGGCATTAAAAATCAAAACAAATTATAATATTTTTTTAAATGAAAAGGAAAATTTTTAACTACAATGTAGTATTTTCCATTATTCTTCAAAAAACGAAACTTCTCTGCAAATACCAAAAATTCACCTTACGAATATTTTGAAAATCCAAATTCTGAAATGACGTTTATTTTAAAAAATAAAATATTAAAAATATTAAAATTTTAATTTTAAAATATGTGTTCCATTAAAATGTGGTAAAACGTGATTTTTCATGTATCGCAAGCTAACCCATTATTTTATTTAGTGCATGATTACCAAGGTGTTTCATATAAATAAGTAGGAAAAAATTATTCTAAAAGAAAAATATTGTAAAGTTTTTGGCTATTACCTAACCCATGGTCAGGTTTGTGGGATTCATCATTGCACTAATCTGTTGATGGATTCTCCCAATGAGGGATGCACACATGGGGTGCAACCAAGAACCTTCATTAGGGTAGTGATGCTGGAAATGAGGCATCGTTTCTTCCTTAATGTCCTAATACTAGAAACTTTATATAAGGTATTTCATCATTTTAGTGAAGGGAAGAAACTTATGCTTGTGTGATGGCCTTTTCACTTTCTGTATAGTTGGGTGGCCTAATACATGGGAGGTTATGTATAAATAAACCCTATTTCCCCTCCATTTAAAAACTTCTAATTGGAAATATTGAATATTTTGGGAATTATCCCATTCAATTTGGGTCCAGTGGAAGTTATTAATAAAGTCAGGTTGGTGGAGCATATCATATTTCATCTGTTCCCCCTTCTAATGGGAGTGGTGACTGATGGCGACATAGGGATTGTAGAGTATAGATTGTACCACTTTGCCTATTGAGGTTTGGTACTAAGAGATAAATTTGACTATGAGCTAATTTGTGATTTATACAATCCACATCAGGTTTCAATGTAATTTAGGTGTCTGCAAAGGCTAAAACCGAAGGTGTAATCTAAGGTGAGGCATAAATTCCATCACTCGATGTCGAGGCAGATTTGGTGAATGTTCACGTGTGAGGATGGAGAGATATGAAATGAGATTCAACCATTAACTACTATATAGGGACTTACCCATAACTACACACCGAGTTGGGTCAGTGCATATCATGGAGAAGTACTAAGATGGTGGGCCACCCGAGATAATAATGAAGTGGACCCCCATTGAGAGGTTGAGGACAAATAGTGGCATGAGGGAATTGTGGAGCAAATCTGGTCTAGTGGTAAGGACAATATTAATGGGTCTAGCGGTTCATTAGCTAGGGAAATCAAGATTCCAAGTGAGAGGAACTGAATTACTAGGACCAACATACTCAAACATGGAAACATAAGAAAAAGGGGATCCACATGGGGTGTCCCTAAGCACTTTTTTCCAAGCTACCATGAAGCGGTTACACCATGTGGACAATCCCATCGATGTAGTGTTTCTCAAAGCATGACACAACATGAATGCTTATACACAGAATGTGGAAGAATTTCAATAATTATGATATTCATCTCACCGATATTGGTCATGCTAAGTAAAAATTCCTCATACCATTGGGCGGGGTAGAGAAATATATGCTGGAGCAATCAGACAAAGGGCATCTTCATGTCACTACACGTCTTCTGACCGACCGGGTGAAGGTGTTTCTAGATAAGACCTCTCCCCCACAAATTTCGGCAACTTAACATCCTATTAACTCTCATTTACCCAAGGAATTGTGTGAGTATTGGGGAAGCAATTTTTATTTACTCTCTACTATGGGGGGAATCATTAATATATATTGAGTAAATATCTGAATCTAATATACCTCAAAGATAACATGTTTCTTTGATTAATTGTCTAACTCTTTTATCTACATGTACATAAATAAATCACAGTTGTGGGGGAGGTCTGAGATGTAGATGAGAAGAATGTATAGGGGACCTAAACCCGAATTGGGGGAAATATTGGATCCCTTCTTGATGATGTGGATGTAGGAAATCAACCATGGGTGCCTGTAACTATGGAAGTATTGGAAGAAGCAACCCTACTCAAGGGGATACTTTTGAACCTTTAGAAACTCTTCACTAGTTTATAAAATTTCTGAATTTTCCTTCCTCAATTAAATTTATGAATAATTTATTTTTCATCCTATTCTTGACTAACATATTTTGGAATGGAATTTTAGATGGTGCTCGGGACTCAACCCCCAACACCTACACTCACATTAGTTGTGCCTAAGGCTGAGGTGGAGATAACAGATGATGATCATCCATCAGAAATGGCTAAAGTGTTCTTTGTGGAAGGAACAATTATAGAGGTTCCATTGGAGGGGACTAATGAGACTATGCCTTCAATGGAGGGTGTTGATATGGGACCCAAAATAGGGTTGGCTGAAGGAACTACAATGGATATGCTGGTCATAGAGGTTCCACCAGAGGTGGATTCTAGAGCAAAAATTGTTATAGGGGATATAGTGATAGTGTTAGTGGAAGATGTGACTAGGGTAGCTGTATTGGTTGTGACTACTATAAAAATTTCCACCAGTGGAAGCTGTGAGAAATAAAGATGTGTTTACGCCCCTAAGAGGTTTATCTAAGGAATATAGAATGAGAGAGTCCACCTATGTGATACCACAAGGTGAAATAGAGGATTTCCCCTCAAGTAGAGAGGCTAATGAGGAGTAACATCCAAATATCCTTCTTAAGATGCTTACATATAAAGACCTACACATGGATGATTGTCACACCCCGACCAGCACTTCATCTTAATTTAATTATTTTGGGTCTTTCTTTGAGTTGAGATTTGAATCTATTCTAATTTAAAAGGGATTTGGGATCTTATACGGGTGTACGCCCGTACACGCGACCGTGTGTAGAGACCAATCATAATTGGGTGATGTTTTATTATTAAATGTGTTTTTATTTTGGTGCGTGACCTTGCACGAAACCATGCACATTTCCAAACCTGACTTCAGTTTTTGTGTTTTTAGGGTAAATGAGTGTTTTGGCTTGGTAGTGTCCAGCGCGTGGGCAAGGAGCGAGCGAAGCCGCATGGCTTCCTCAGATGTTCGTGCGACCTACCCGGTTCATGGGTAATCAATTAATTAACAAGTTGAATAATAATTTAAGCACAAAATAAAATATGAAAAATGATTAACTAATTTAAGAGTTGTATTATTATTAGTATTATTATTATTATTGGAGTCTTTTCTTCTTCTTATTATTATTTCGGTAATATTTTAACTAGTTAGATAATATTAAATAATTAAAAAGGATACACAATTTTTAGCATGCCACTTTTTTCATTACTATTATTATTAATTTTTTTAATATTTTAATTAGGTAATAATTATTTTTAAGTTATTGTTAGGCTTTTATTTTACATCATGTTTTTAAGACTAATATTACTATTATTATTATCAATAATAATATTCTAAATTAATTAAGAGTTTTATTTTAGGTTTTATTTTATCCCTATTTTTATTTCTTTTTATTTCATTTTCCATCTTATTCCTCCCCCCTCTTCCTTCTGTCGTGCTACACCCCTCCCCCTTGCCATAGGTCGACAACCCCCCCCCCCTCTCCTTCTACGGACAACAGCACTACGCTTCTCTCCTCTCCCTCTCTAGACAGCACCGTCGCGCCGCCCTCCCCTCCCTCTCCGGACTGTCGCATCGTGCCACCCCTTTCTTCCCTTCCCCTTTTCCTCCACGCTTCACCCGGCTCGGGTTCCCCTTTGCAGGAATCTCCTCCTAAAAAACTCTTCTTGACCGGCTCTCTCTCTGCCCTATCGGCGCCTCCCCGCAGCCTCACTCCTCCATGACAGCACCTGAATTTCCCTTATTTGATCTACTGGCCAACCCTGCCCCCCAACTAGCAAATCCACTTCCGGCGCAGCTCTCCTCCGGTGACCCCCAACGGTTTGCCACACCTTCTCCCTTCGGTATCTTCCACTCTTGGTAAGCCTCCCCGCCAGTAATCTATGGTTTTACTTGGTTTATTTTTGGGTTGTGATTCATATTCATTTGTTTTTCATTTTGGCTTTTGGTTTTTTTGCAGTGTAATTGGTCCAATTGTTTTTTTAGTGTTTAATTGTGTTGTTTGTAGTGCGATTGTTGTGCGGCAGGGGTTTCACATCTAATTTGAAATTTTTTTCTACATTCTAAGTAGGTGGTTCAACACTTAATTATTGATTGATAAATTTATTTCCAAAGTTGGGTTAATTTAGCATATTATTTGATTATTTTGTGTATTGTGAAGTTTCTCTCTTTTGAAGATTGATTTTTATTTGAATGGTTTGGTGGCTTGTTTATTTTATCTGTGTGGTTTCCACTGAAAACCCATATATGGTAGATACCAATTTTTAGATCGCGCGGTTATATGTTTAATCTCTGCAGTTGGTGCGAAGTATGTTTTTGACATGGCGTCGAGGGAATTTGGTCATTAAAGATGGTTCTGTGTGGGTTAAAGGGTGACTCCAAGTTACTTATTTAGAATTGGTTCATAAAATTTTATTTTCCTCTTGATAAATTGTGTAGTTTTTGAAAAGGCATCTGACATGTGGTGTAGGGTTTTTTGTTAGACTCTTTTAGTGGTGCATGTCACACTTTAAAATTGTATTTGAGTGCGTGCAGTGTTGGAATGCGTTTTGGACTTATAAATAGTCACTTTTGTGTGTGTAAAACCATGTGGCTCCCTTTTTCTATTGTTTTATGAATTTATTTTAAATGGTTAATTAGATTATGTCAATGGTGTGAGACATTATTAGAAAATGTTTTAGTGGGCGTTTTTTTAAAATGGGGTTTGTGTGTGCAAATGGTTGTTTTGGCATGTGCAGTGTCTTATTGGGTTTGAGTGTATGATTATCACATGTGACATGAACTCCGAACTACTTGAGCACAAACAGGAAGCATGGGTACTAGGTGGGCGGACTAGGATTAGTGCGCTAGTGATTCAGAAGTGGCATCGTCCCTATTTCACTTAGCTGGATTGACGACTACAACACTAACTAAACTTTTGGATGATGTTTGGAGACCACTAGGTTATGGATGTGATTCCCTACTAGTGGCTCGTGCACAAGAATTTATATTTTTGTGTTCCTGTACCATTTTTCACCGAGACACGATGTTCTAGGGTTCCACTTCTTCCTAGTATCTTTAGGGCCTCTCCCAGGTATTGTTATCCTCTTTTCCTCCGCGCTTCACCCGTCTCGGGTTCCCCTCTGCACGAATCTCCTCCTACCAAAAAACTCTTCCCATCCGGCTCTCTCTCTGCCCTTTCGACGCCACCCCATGGCCTCACTTCTCCAAGCCAATGCCTGAATTTCCCTTGTGCGATCCGCTAGCAAACCCTGCCCCCCAACTAGCAAAGCCAATTCTGGCATAGTTCTCCTCCGACGATCCCCAACGGGTTGCCACACCTTCTCCCTTCGGCGTCCGGCCCTCTCGGTATGCCTCCCCTCCAGCAATCTTTGATTTTACATGTTTTATTTTTGGGTCATGATTCATATTCATTTAGGTTACAGTTTGGATTTTGGTTTTTTTGTAGTGTAATTGGTCCAACTGTTTGTATTTAGGGTTTAATTATGATGTTTGCGGTGCAATTTTTGTGCGGAAGGGGTTTCACATCAAATATGTGAAGTTAATCTACATTTCAGGTAGGTGGTTCCACGCTAAATTATTGCTTGATAAATTGATTTTCAAAGTTGGGTTAATTTAGCATATTAGATGATTATTTTTTGTAGTGTGAAGTGGATCTCTTTTGAAGATTGATTTTCATTTGAATGGTTTGGTGGTTTGTTTATTTTATCTGTGTGCTTTCCGCTGAAAAACCATATTTGTTAGTTACCAATTTTTAGATCGTGTGGTTATCTGTTTAATCTGTGTAGTTGGTGTGAAGTATGTTTTTGACATGGCGTTGAGTGAATTTGGTCATAAAAGATGGTTCTGTGTGGGTTAATGGGTGACGACAAGTTACTTCTTTAGAATTATTTCATAAAATTTTATTTTCATCTTGATAAATTGTGTAGTTTGTGAAAAGGCATCTGACATGTGGTGTAGGGTTTTTCGTCGGACTGTTTGAGTGGTGCAGGTCACACTTTAAAATTTTATTTGAATGTGTGCGCTGTTGGAATGTGTTTTGGACTTATAAATAGTCATATTTGTGTGTGTAAAACCATGTGGCACCCTTTTTATGTTGTTTTATAAACTTACTTTAAATGGTTTATTAGATTATGTCAATGGTGTGAGACGTGATTGAAAATTGTTTTAGTGGGCGTTTTTTTAAATTGTTTTTGTGTGTGAAAGTGGATGTTTTGGAGTGTGCAGTGTCTTATTGGGTTTGAGTGTATGATTTTGACATGTGATATGAACTCTAAACTACTTGAGCAGAAACGAGAAGCCTGGGTACTAGGTGGGCGGACTAGGACTAGTGCGCTAGTGATTCAGAAGTGGCATCGACCCAGTTTCACTTAGCTGGATTGACGACTACAACACTAACTAACCTTTTGGATGATGTTTGGTGACCACTAGGTTATGGATGTGTTTCCCTACTAGTGGCTCATCCACGATAACATATATTGTTGTGTTCCTGTTACATTGTTCACTGAGACATGATGTTCTAGGGTCCCACTTCTCGCTAGTATCTTTAGGGCCTCTCCCAGGTATTGTGATCCTCTTTTTCTCTACGCTCACTATCGGCACACGGTGTGATGTTGGGGTTACCAAGAAAGTGTGTGTGTGTGTTAATTTAAGTTGTTTTCCATTTAGATTAGTTTTCCCTTAAAAATTGTTTTCATTAAAGTTCTTTATGCACTTAATTATTTTTATTCCATTAAATTGCTAATGTATTTATCTTTTAAAAATTATGCGTGGAACCTGTCCTTGGTGGCATATTACTGGGCTTTTATCTCACACCCTACAAACACCATTGGGTGTATGTAGATTCTGTTTCTTTTTTTCTTTCCAGGTTGAGGCATTGAGCACAACATTGGTGGTTCGCATTGTCAGTGTTGTCCTCATGTGGGTTTGGTGATTGTAGCTTGAGGTTGTTGCACCTCATGGTGCTTGGAGGTTTGAGTTAGTATTTTTAGTTTTTCCTTTATTACCACCACTTTTTTTGGGATTTTTTTTCGAGTTGTAAACAAACTTTTGACTGTTGATTAAGGTCAAGTTTGGTTATCTGTTTTTAGTTTTAAATTTTTTTCAGCTTATTGTTTGTTTTGTATTATTTATTTGGGTAAATCGTTCCCATGTTTCATTTTGATACCCAGGCACTTGTGCCGGCCCGTGGGGACTGGGAACGCCCTTCGAGCCATGTCGCGGACCGGGTCGGGAGCCGGGTCGGATGGAGACCCAGCCTGATTCATGAAAAAATTGTATCAAAGGTAGGTTTATTCTTGTTATTTGGGGTGTTAGGTAGATCAGAGATAGGATTGTCGGTACTCAAGGGGTAAGTGTGGGAAGAGCATCGTGAACTCTTTCTCGTTCTGATCCTTGAGTAGCCAGGGGTAGTCCAGTATTTCAGTTTTTTGATTTGTTCTATGTGGATGGAGGATGACAATAGGAGTAAACTGGTACTGCGCGCGGTCTCACATAGAGTAGCAACCCATGTGATACCCGAGAGTATGGTTTGACACTCCTAGTGGTTTGTGCTTGCCTAGGGAATGGTCTGCTAAACCATATAGCTGGGTTTGACACGACCACTAGTCCACCGCATAGGTCCATTAATTTTTGTGATATCTTGTTTCAATTTTGGGATTGGCACGAAATTTTTTTCCTTTAAAAAGGATAGAGGAATTTGGTGCTGCTCTTATTTTATTTTGGTGTGTGGTTGACATGATATTTGGGTTGAGTTTGTCTTGAACCTTGTTTTTTGAATTGGACGTTGATTTTTTGAAGTTGAATTTCTAAAATGATGTCTTGTGTTGTTTTAAATTGGAGTGGGTTGTTTTGTAAATGGAAATCATTTTGGAAATTTTCTTGAGTTTTTGAAATAGTTGGAAAAAGGTATTTTAGAAAATTGGGAATTTATTGTTTTGAATGTGAAAGAGCCTTGTTTGTTTTCCAGTGGTATTCCTATGGGAGATCGCATGTGCATGTGGAAGTGATTAATGGATAGTTGTTGGGTTGTTTGGATTGGTGCTTGGGAGGCATGAAAATGAAAATCTGTGAGGCATCCAGGAATATCAGTGGTGAGTGATTGATTTTGAAAGCTGCATCTTATTTCCTGAAAAGTGGGGTTTTCTCTAAAATGGGTTTTTGTTCTTAAATGGTTTTTGAAATTGGAAAATTGTTTTAAGTCCGGAATGAATGTGGTGAGTTCAACAGAGTTGCTGGGTTTAATGTACTATGATTTTTTTTTCAAGCGAGTGTTTTTCATTAAAAATGAATTGAAGTTTTAAATTGAAATTGTTGGATTTGTGTCCAGTATGTGTATGTTTGTTTTGTGATTTTTTACGATTTTTGGAATGTTGTTTTTTGTTTCTTGTTTGGGATATGCCCCTAGAAGCATTCCATGGATTCTAGCAGGTCTCTCTTAGTTCTTGGCCCAACCCAGACTCTCAGTGGAGTGGCAGAGTTGGGTTATTCTTGGTTGTGTCATCAATTGTGGATGTTGAGGTCGAGTGAGTTTTGTTGATTTCTTTACAAATTTGGGAGTGTCTCCGGTTTTTGAGGAACTCTGAATGTTGTGTTGGTGTAAGTTGTCTTGTGTATGTTAGGAGGAGCGATACTAAACCAGAAAATGCTGATAGTTCTGTTTTCGTTGCGAATAGTGACGTCGTGAACAACCCTCAAGACTAGTGTCATTCCGCGGTTGTACCTAAGTGAAGGAGAAGGAAAGTGGTGGATCTCATAGGTGCTGGACCAGTCAATAGAAGGTGAAGGAGGTATGTTGACCATTCAGATGTGCTAGTTTCTTGTTCCCCAGAGGTTGTGTGAAATGATCAGTTTAAAGCTCGTAATAGTTGTTGGTCCCATTTATATTGTGGTAAGTGAATTTACTTTGTCCAATGAGGATTTTGAACAAATAGGACTTGTTATTGGAGTGCTCCTTCTATCAGTTTGTGTAGCGCATTTGACAGGACGCTCAATCTCTTACCTCTAGTGTGGTCAGTCGGACACCCTAAGTCGTTCGCTGCAATTATTAGTTGGTATGTTGATGGAGTTTCCACTTATGGGATGAGGAGTAGTATGCAGGTTTCTTTTTCAGCAGAGGAAGTTCCAGTCATAGGTGTTCAGCTTATTAATGTGAGGATGTAGATGCTTCTGACATCAGATCCCCAGCCATAGGTCTCGGGGTGAAGCTTTTGCTCAGTCAAAACTCTTCGGACGTGGTGTGAGTTTTGTCTGACTTCAGTCTGTAGTGACTGATGGGGAAAACTTAAATCTTGATATTATAGTATCACCTCTGAAGGTTTCATTCTAGTTGTGATGGGTATGGAGGCCATGTATTCTTGTTGCAGTATTAGTTTGTGGGAGTTCCTCTTAGGCCTTAAAGAGGTTCGGAAAATCCGTATTCCGGTAAAGCTAGTGGGTGTGCTCCGTGAACCTTCTTGTGGTCAGAGATGCTCATGTATTGTGGAATTTTCGTGCACCTGTTTGATTCTCCTCCTGGTTAGGGGTTCTGGCTATAAAAGCTATCTCATGTGGTAGAGTGTTGTCCACGGTAGGAATAAACGGTGCAGGTCGGCTCGTGTGGTGGGTTCACGATGAAGGGTTTAGTCTGTATTGCTCAATGTAAACTAGGAATGCCCGTGCATGTTTCGTGGTGTTATGAAATTTTAAAATGGTGGGGAGACCCTGTGCGGGTCTCTCCGATGTTCCCTATTGTGTTGGGTCAAACATACTAGTGTTAGAGGTTGTATGAGTTGGGAGTTGTTTTGGTTTGAAGAACCAACATATGATGAGAACCCTAATATGGTGGGGAGACCACCATAGGAAGATCTTGTGGAAGACTCTGTTTTCAAAGTGTGCTTGGCGTAGAAACCCCTTGCTTCTGCTCCGCCCGACCTCAACCATGCTAATTGGTTAGCTCAGATAGTGGGTTGCTGGAAATTTGTTCTTGGAGATCTCGAGCTGCCTGGGAAAACCCTAAGTTAGGGGTCGGGGAATTCCATGTTGTAGTTGTGTTTGGAGGTGAGTTCCTTGCTTTTGGTTATTTTTCATACTATTTTGGGCATTGGGTTCTTTGAAGTTTCAGGTCATGGGTGTTTTAAATGTCCGATCATCGGGTGATTGAGGTTTCGTTTTATGTATCTTCAGGGTCTCACTTGGAACCCTTGGTTGACCTTGTCTTTTGGGACTTTTTGGGGGCAGAAAGTGTCATGGTGGGGAGAATTGTCACACCTCGACTGACGCTTCATCTTTATTTAATTATTTTGGGTCTTTCTTTGAGTTGCGGTTTGAATCGATTCAAATTTAAAAGGGATTTGGGATCTTCTATGGGTGTCCGCCCGTACGCGCAACCATTTGTAGCGCCCAATCATAATTGGATGATGTTTTATTATTAAATGTGTTATTATTTTGGTGCGCGACCTTGCACACGACCATGAACGTTTCCAGACCCAACTTGAGTTTTTTCATTTTGAAGGTAAATGAGTGTTTTGGCTTGGTAGTGTCCGGCGCGCGGGAAAGGAATGGGTGAAGCCACATGGATTCGTCAGATGTTCGTCTGACCTACCTGGTGCATGGGTAATCAATTAATTAACAAGTTTAATAATACCTTATGCACAAAATAAAATATCAAAAATTATTAACTAATTTAAGAGTTGTATTATTATTATTATTATTTGTGTTTTTCTTCTTCTTATTATTATTTCGGTAATATTTAAAATAGTAAATTATATTAAATTATTATAAGGGTTATAAAATTTTCTGAAAGTCACTTTTGTTGTTACTATTATTATTAATTTTGTTAAGATTTTAATTAGGTAATAAATATTTTTAAGTTATTGTTATGATTTTATTTTACATCATGTTTTTTTAACACTAATATTACTATTATTATTAGAAATAATAATATTCTAAATTAGTTTAGAGTTTTATTTTATGTTTCATTTTATCTCTATTTTTATTTTTTTTATTTTTATTTTCACTCTTCTTCCTCCCCCTCTCTTCCTTCTGTCGTGCTACACCCCTCCACCTTTCCCTAAGTCGGTTGCCCCCTCTCCTTCAACGAACAGCAACGCTGCGCCACCCTCCTCTCCCTCTCCGGACAGTAGCATCGTGCCACCCTCCTCTCCCTCTCTGGATTTTCTTGTCGCACCGCCCATTTCTTCCTGTCCCGTTTTCCTCCGTGCTTCACCCGTCTCGGGTTCCCCTCTGCACGAATCTCCTACCAAAAAACTCTTCCCAGCCGGCTCTCTCTCTGCCCTTTCGGCACCACCCCATGGCCTCACTTCTCCAACCCAACGCCTGAATTTCCCTTGTGCGATCCGCTAGCCAACCCTGCCCCCCTACCGGCAAAGCCAATTTTGGCATAGTTCTCCTCCGAAGATCCCCAACGGGTTGCCACACCTTCTCCCTTCGGCGTCCGACCCTCTCGGTATGCCTCCCATCCAGCAATCTATGATTTTACTTCTTTTATTTTTGGGTCATGATTCATATTAATTTGGGTTACAGTTTGGATTTTGGTTTGTTTGTAGTGTAATTGGTCCAATTGTTTGTTTTTTAGGGTTTAATTGTGATGTTTGCGGTGCGATTTTTGTGCGGAAGGGGTTTCACATCAAATATGTGAAGTTTTTCTACATTTCAAGTAGGTGGTTCCACGCTTAATTATTGCTTGATAAATTGATTTTCAAAGTTGGGTTAATTTAGCATATTAGATGATTATTTTTTGTAGTGTGAAGTGGCTCTCTTTTGAAGATTGATTTTCATTTGAATGGTTTGGTGGTTTGTTTATTTTATCTGTGTGCCTTCCGCTGAAAAACCATATTTGGTAGTTACCAATTTTTATATCGTGCGGTTATCTATTTAATCTGTGTAGTTGGTGTGAAGTATGTTTTTGACATGGCGTTGAGTAAATTTGGTCATAAAAGATGGTTCTGTGTGGGTTAATGGGTGACGCCAAGTTACTTCTTTAGAATTATTTCATAAAATTTTATTTTCATCTTGATAAATTGTGTAGTTTGTGAAAAAGGCATCTGACATGTGGTGTGGGGTTTTTTGTTGGACTGTTTGAGTGGTGCAGGTCACACTTTAAAATTTTATTTGAGTGCGTGCGGTGTTGGAATGTGTTTTGGACTTATAAATAGTCACTTTTGTGTGTGTGAAACCATGTGGCGCCCTTTTTATGTTGTTTTATAAACTTACTTTAAATGGTTTATTAGATTATGTCAATGGTGTGAGACATGATTGAAAATTGTTTTAGTGGGCGTTTCTTTAAATTGTTTTTGTGTGTGAAAGTGGTTGTTTTGGTGTGTGCAGTGTCTTATTGGGTTTGAGTGTATGATTATGACATGTGACATGAACTCTAAACTACTTGAGTAGAAACGAGAAGCATGGGTACTAGGTGGGCGGACTAGGACTAGTGCACTAGTGATTCAGAAGTGGCATCGACCAAGTTTCACTTAGCTGGATTGACGACTACAACACTAACTAACCTTTTGGATGATGTTTGGTGCCCACTAGGTTATGGATGTGTTTCCCTACTAGTGGCTCGTCCACAAGAACGTATATTGTTGTGTTCCTATTCCATTTTTCACCGAGACGTGATGTTCTAGGGTCCCACTTCTCGCTAGTATCTTTAGGGCCTCTCCCAGGTATTGTGCTCCTCTTTTTCTCTACACTCACTATCGGCACATGGTGTGATGTTGGGGTTATCAAGAAAGTGTGTGTGTGTGTGTGTTTGTGTTAATTTAAGTTTTTTTCCATTTAGAGTAGTTTTCCCTAAAAAACTGTTTTCATTAAAGTTCCTTAAGCACTTATTTATTTTTATTATGTTAAATTGAAAATGTATTTTTCATTTAATAATTATGCGTGGAACGTTTTCTCGGTGACATCTTACTCGGATTTTAGCTCACACCCTACATACATCATTGGGTGTATGTAGATTATGTTTCTTTTTCTTTCCAGGTTGAGCCATCGAGCATAAAATTGGTGGTTCGCGTTGTCAGTGGCATCCTCGTGTTGGTTTGGCAATTGTAGCTTGAGGTTGTTGCACATCATGGTGCTTGGAGGTTTGAGTTAGTTTTTTTTATTTTTCCTTTATTTTAGTCCCATTTTATGGGGATTTTGGTTCGAGTTGTAAACCAAATTTTTGACTGTAGATTAAGGTCATGTTTGGTAATCTGTTTTTTTTTTAAAAATTTTCAGCTTGTTGTTTGTTTTATATTATTTATTCTGGTAAATAATTCCCAAGTTTCATTTTGATTCCCGGGCACTTGTGCTAGCCCGTGGGTATTGGGAACGCCCTTCGGGCCATGTCGCGGACCGGGTCGGTCGCCAGGTCTGATGGCGACCCGACCTGGTTCGTGACAATGATCTTGCTAATAATTTACTGGTATTATTCCCTATTTATGATCCTACAATGCCTAGATATCTTTAAGATTCCAACCTAGACGTCACTAAGTAAAATCAAGTTGTTTGCCACAAGGCATGGAATAATGTATAGAAAGTTTTTAATCATGTCTCGATAGCTAAACTTCCACGATGGGTGGTGTCACTCTATAATTTTTTCTTCAGTATCGGGACCGGTGGGTTGAATTCCATCACTCTTCATGCACTACCCTGGGACTTCCTCATCGAGAGGGCATGCATGGAGAGGCATGAGCATGATCTGTCCTGGAAGAAGCTTAAGGATGAGGGAACCCAAACAATTTAGAAAGATGAATAAGAAAATGACTGTATAGAGGGGATGGTACCAGACAATTCAATGATCCCTAATACTCGGGCTAAGATCATTAGCAATATGTGGGATCAACTAGAAGTTGTTGAGGTCAAATAGGCTGAGTGCTAGGATGAGTACGATTGGAAGTGGATCAGGGTTGATGATCTATGCTAAAAGGTCTCCATGGAGAAATAAGAACTAGTGGCATGACAAAAAATCCTACGGGATAACAAGAAAACATAGGCCATGTTTGACTGATCGATCCCAGAAGAGGACCTGTAAGGGTAAAAAAATTTCATAGGAGAGGCTTAAATATGTGGATAACACTCAAAAACATTAGTTTTCTTAATTTCCATTCATGAATATATTCCCTTACTTTATTTCTTTACTTTGATCATGTTTCTAATAAAACCAAAAACAAATCCCAAACTCACATGAGTTATTTCCATTCTGAGAAATAAGGGACATCTATGTGACTTCTATTCATATGAGAGCAATGGATAATCATCGATAAATCACTATCTTATATTGTTGGATTTCCCCCAAGAGTGTCCAAACTGAGATAGGTTGTAGCTATAGAATGAGGATCTCAAAACAACAGACTTGATTTTCCAATGTGCTATTGTACCTGAATGGGTTAATGATAGGGGTGATAAATTCTACCCAAAGAAATGGGAATGGGGAGTGTGAATAACAATTCCCACGATCCATAACACAAGGAGAGTTTCATGGAAATATATTATAAATGTTGACCATGTTCAAAACATATTATCAATACTATTAGTTGAGAATGGTGACACAATGACAACGATCGACTGCTGACCATGTTCAAAACACAGAACTGCACACAGAATTTCATCCAAAGTCATCATGGTATTTGTAATAGGATGATAGGTGATCCAGGGACATAAACCATATCATTACGTGATCCCTTCAATTCATAGAAGGATGGTGATCTAGATAAGGGGAATGTGATGCATGGAAATGATGTGATGGAATGTTTGAATATATTTCAACACTCTTGAAATTATTCCAAAATGTCTTAGAGAATAATGGTGTAGGTGTATCAGTATGAAAAAGGTCAAAATCATCTTCAAGTGGAGATTCATCTCGAATGCGGAGCGACGACTAAAAATGTGAATGATGTGTTAGATGACTAGAACCAAAGGGGAGGACTTCTCATTAGGTCCTAGGTTACCTTATAGTTTTATGTCATGTAATGAGGAAAATATACACATGTATTTAAAATTTTACACTGAGGATGGTGCATGGTAATGTTTTAAAACATGTAATCATGATTCATTTCATAGTATAATGTCATGTGATTAGGTAGTTTCGAACATTTTAGAGTTGTATGTCATGAACCATGGTAAATAGTTAAATGCTATCTTGCATAGACTAATCTATGTTTAAAGTCAATATGTTTATACCATGGTGGGGTTGATCTAAATGGATATGTGTATGGTATGAAGAAATGATAAACCTAACATAAATGAGGTCCATAGATGCTCAGTTCTATATAGCATATTCTAGGGAGGATTCATATACATTTTAGATTCATGATGATTGGAAATAAAACATGGTGTTGTAGCGGACTGATGCTGAAAAGGTGAACCTCTTTCAAATGAGGGAATAGAATCTTATCACACTTGGACACATGGAATCCCATATTTTAATGGGGGTAATGAAAATGTTTAATATCATGAGATGAGGATGTTCCTTCATCATATAGGTTTGTTATGAATCCTCAGCCTACTGAAAATCCAAGGAAACTAAACGGGGCAAATATCCAAAAGGATGCCTAGAGACGTAACTCATAGACATCACAATATACCAGATGAGGATAAGTATCAAGTGAGACATATGTTTGGGAGATAGAACACATAGTTAAAAGTTGTACGGTCTGAACCAATTGTTCATCTAACATTTACTATGGGAAAACCCATGTTTAGGGCATGGGGTAACATTTTTTAATCATCCCATATATATTGTATGATGAATCCAAATTTAGAACAGGTAAAATGTCATCCCATACTCAAGAGGCTTATTGAAGTTGGCCATAGGAAAGACTCTAATTTATCATCATTCACTAAGGACCATGTGGGAGGTATTATTAAATAGAGGTACATGGTGTGGTAGCTACAAACCAATATAAATAAGGACCAAGAAGGCCTACATTTCACAACACACTCCCATGAAAGATTATCACATAGTTTAAAGTCATGATTCATGGAATTATACTCATAGTTTACGCACAAGAAGATCAGAACACATGGATATTAGAACAAATATATATAGTGTAAAAGATTGACAAGCCCAACTTGAGTGAGGGCCAAGGTGTCCTAATAACACACCATGTACTCTTGAGATGACCTTCATATAGTTTAAAGTCATAATTCATGGACATAAGAACAAAGGATATATGGAAAAAGGGTTTATTAATTTGTAGTTGGGCTCCGAAAAGTGAGGTGTGGGTGTTGTTTTGCATCACATGAGGATGGGAATCAAGCCAATTGTAATTTTGAAACATGGAATGGAAAGATACCAAGGCCGGTCGGGGTTATCCTCATTGGTGAGGGAATCCGAGGCATCAAATAGATATCATGGGGAATCCCATGTTCAGGGAATGGAACAACATTTTTTAACCATCCCATGCATATCGTATGAGTCACCTAATTTAAAAAGGAGTAACATCATCTCTTTTTAAGTGGTATCCCATTTCAAGATGGTGTATAATCATAGTTTATTATTACAAATTTAGAAATTTATGCTTTGTAGTTTAAATTCATAGAAATAAAACTATAGGGTCCTCAAGTATTTTAAGGCCATAATGCTTAGAACTACTATAAATAATTTTATGGACATTTCTCCAAGACTATAGTCTCTCAGTTTATGGTCAAAAAGTCCAAACCAGAGAGTGGGGGGAGTGCCTCAAGTGGATATGTGTAGTGTAGCGTTATGAAAAACTGATGTTATTGAGGTTGAAGGATGCCAAAAAAACACAACGCAGTCTGGAGAGAATACCCTATATAGTTTAAAGTCATGACACTTTGATTGGATGTAAATAGTTTAAGGTCTTATTTCTAGGATTGTACACTCATAGTTTAAGGTCATAGAGTTCAGACCATTGAGGGGAGAATCTCAACCAAAAGGTATATATAGGGCATGGTAATTGTAACTGGATGTGAATGAGAATCAAAGAATCCTGTTGAAAATGAAACATTATGGGTGTGACACATGGGCTGTTTAATGTCATGATGTTTGGACATATACTCTCATTTTAAGGTCATGGATTTCAGACCTCAAAGTAGAATTTATTTAATTACGTATGCGTAATGTAGTGTAGTATCAAACCCGATGTGAATGAGCACCATGTAGGCCAACTACACACAACACATCCCATAGAAATCCCACATACAGTTTAAATTCATGCTTCTTCGACTGATATTCCTAGATTAAGGTCATGGATCTTGGCCCTTGTTCAACCAGTTTAAGGTCATGTTTCAAGAAAAATAGTCTCTTAGTTTAAGGTCATAGTGTTTGGACATAATGCATTGTTTTACATCATATTCCTAGTATGTGGACACATAGTTTAATTTCATATAGTAAATATAATAGTTATTAATTTTAACTTCATGAAACTAGAAAAAAACTTCATGTTTAACATTATAAGAAAATGAAAACAGTTGTTGTGCAGTTTAACATCTTGCAACCAGGATGTGAAAACATAGTTCAACATCATATGGTAAAGATGATAGTTGATATGTAGTTTAACATCATAAAACTATGATTCATGGTTTCTTTATGTGAAGTTCATTTTTAAAATCTCAACAATGGTTGGAGGAGTAATGCACTCTATATTAGTGTTTATCAAAGTGTATGCACCATTGGAACAAACCTTTTGAATGATATAAGGTCATTCACTTTTAGGATCTGACATTGATGAAATCATTGCAGGTATCCTTGGTGTTCTTATGGATAGTACCATGTCACCCTGGAGGAAGGAGTTGAGTTCAAATATTATTTAACGTGCTCTCAATCTTTTTCTTTTTCCTCTCTAGATTGTGCAAGGCCTGTATCTTATTCTCTATAAGGGTTTCGACCTCAAAAAGATGGACTTTTGTGGTTATATCTGGTGTTTTATTTTCAAAGAAAACTATTTAGAGTGATAAAAACTAAATTTCAGTGGGTATGACTTCCTTTATTCGGTATACAGTGGAATATGTAGAAACCTAGGTTGAATTATGAGTCATCATCTGATAGGCCCAAAGGGTGTTGGAGATCTTGTCCTTCTAACACTTATTGTTCTAATCCACCATAATTTCAAAAATGATAGAGTGAATCTTATTAAACACCTTAATTTATCCATTTTCTTATGTGTGAGAGTGAGTAGTATGGTTTGAATCGATATTTTACTTGTCGTTACTTCATTTTAGATGCGTAGCCCAAAAATTGGTGTCACTGTCAGTGAGAACGACATGAGTAACTATAAATTGGTGGATGGTATGAGTGATCATGAATTCAATCATAGACTAGGCCTTGACATTCTTTTTGTGAATCAATCCTACACATTGGGAGAAGAAATCTTTTGTTTTCCGAATGAATCTATATTCATGAATTGTTGCTGGAAGATAGGGATAAGAATACAAGGTGGTTTGGAGGATCTCTGATAGTTTATTAACAAAATTGTCATGGATCTGACACGTATCACACCTCTTGGAATACTTTATTCAATAATGTACCATGGTGTGGTAGAAGTATCCCAACCTCTAAATATGGTGGGTTAATTTCAACACATATTGTTGGGCACCACAAGAACAAGAATTAACTTTCTTCATAACACGAGGAATCTCATCACCATGTATTAAAAAGAGTGAAATTCCCTCAAATTCTTTTATTTCAAGATTATGATCGAGGTTAGGCCCACTATAGAGTGTAAAATGTGTTGCGTGATGATGGGTTCACTCATGTTCAGATCAATACTATTGAAGGATACCATGATAGAGATACTCAATAAAAAGAGATCACCAATTAGAGGTTTCTTTTACTTCCATGGGACATAGAGGTCCTAATGTGGAAGCACCATCAATCAACTGGTTCATTTACTAGTTGTCATCATCATCTAGTGTGATGGGAGAAATTACTCTATAATTAACCACATGAATAAATAGGGAATCCTTGTAAGGCTCTACAAGAGAGTTGGTTATATAGTGTAAGGAATTGACTTGACTATTCTATGATCAGGGAACATGAGTCACCCCTGCCTGAGAATGGAATTAGACTATCACCTATAGAGGGAACTCCAATAGGGGTACAAATTCTGACTTTCTAACTATATAATCAGAAATAATCTATTTTATGGAATACTTAGAGTCCCCCTTCACATGAATGTGGGGGACATCAATCCTGATAGAAAAATCAAGACCAATGAAGAGAGCCTGAAACAATACCCTGTTATTGGTGCAACCTTTTGATAGTAGGAAAGAGTATTGAAAAATAGCCAGTGCATGATGATGGAGATATGGAATCCCACATTTTTATTACATAATTTTTTCAATACATGGTACAAAAAGATAATATTTTAAAGATTGATTTATTGTGAAAAAAGTACATAAAACATGAAAACATAAAATATTCTTCTATTCCACTTGTATGGATTCTTTAAGGATCATCCTAAGTGCATTCTGTTGGACCTGTGACACTCCTAAAATAGACCAGTTACCCCATATCCCACTAACTCGTAGGATTCACTCCACTAGGATACTCAACTAGGACAAGAATCCTAGATATCTCTCCAAGCCATCTTCGGATTTATTTCACCTCCCCAGAGATTCAAAATAGTGGTTGACTAGTATAATAGCCACAAGGGAGCATCTCTAGTACTAGTGCACTGCGTAGTGTAGTGGCACCATAGATGCTACCTGATGGCCGTTATGCTAGTCAGACCCAAGTTCAAATCACTAGGTTGGTAAAATAAATACCTATCTATCTAGGGGAGATATCTGTGATACTCTCCCTAGTTGGGTGGACCATTGGAGTACAGACCATAAATTAGTGGGATGTGGGGTATGTGGTCCATTTTATAAGACCCTTTTTTTGGACCTGTGACGCTCCCGAAACGTACCAGATACCCCACAACCCACTGACTCATGGGATCCACTCCACCGGGACACTCAATATAGACACCTATCATGGATATCTCCCCTAGCTAATTGGGTATTTATTTTTCCACCCAATAGATTTGAACATGGGGCTGACTGGAATAATAAAAACTATGGAGCATCTCTAGTTCCACTACGCTATATATAAATGTGGTACCAAAGATTCTCTCTATGGAGCATCCCATAGATTTGGGTATTTATGCCAGTTGGCCCTAGATTCAAATCTATGGGGTGGGGAAATAAGTCCCTATCTAGATAGGAGAGATATCAAGGATAATCATCCCAATTGAGTGTCCCAGTGGCGAGTAGCCCATGAGTGAGTGGGTTGTGGGGTATCTAGTCCATTTATGGAGTGCAACAGGTCCAACAAAAAGGAACTCTTTAGCAGACATATGCCACAAACTAGGTCATAGGACAGACACACCCCAATTCCTATCATGGGTACTTGTAACACCCTGATATTTCATGAGAAATATATTTTTAATATCTTATGTTATACACAAAAGAATCTTTCACTGCACACAACACTAGCTTGGCTTGCATTACACGCAATCACGACCTTCCTCGATATCATGTGTAGTACGCAATACCGAGTTTCACCAGACAATGATATATTATTATAATATTATAAACTGGCCATTATGAATAGTATTAACTAAATTTTTAATTTTATAACATTCTTATTCATCTTACATATTTTCTAGAACATGGTATGAGAACAAAATATATTTTTCGGGTAAAATAAGTATTTTTAAAAAAATGCAGTTTTGCCGCCTTTTGATGGCGCACCAACATTAAATATAGTTTTTGACAAGTTTATAAGTTTAATTTGACAAAATAAAATTCTTTTTTGGAATCAGGTTATAAAAATTTACTTTGGATAAAATTTTCATATTATTCTGATAACTTTCATATTTTAATGAATAGTAAAAACACGCTATATTTTAATTAAAAACAACTTTTTTCATCGCAATAATTTATATGGTTTAATTATAATATTTAATGGTTTTAAATTATAAATAGAATATATTTTTACCATTTAATATATTTTATTTCATTAGCATTAATTTTACATCGAATTCATAGGTAAAAATATTTCAATATTTGGCAATGTTTTAACTTTTAAAACATGTTTGCTTAACAACAGGATTAATTTTAAATTAATTACTAAAACTTCTATATTTATAATTTTGAAAAATGGATTCCATATTTGGATTTAGTGGGTCCAAATTATGTTAATAGGTTACTTTTATTTTTTTGATATTATGAATAGTAACTACGGTAATTTTTATTTACTGCAGTTAAAGGTAAATCGGGTAATTAAAGGTAAATATAAGATTATAAAATTACCCTAACACTTTCCAAAATCCTATTGGATGAATAAAAGTCGACCCAAATCACCTAAGGGTCAGACTAGATTCATTTCATGGACTTTTGACCATGAAATAATATAATTATTATTAAAACCAAAGAAAGTGACAACATGTCACTCTCTTAAATCTTATAAGTGTAATAATTTTAATTTAGTGATAAACATAATAAAACTTCAGATATAAATAGTCCCCAGAAAGATAATAAAATTTTCTACATCATATAAATTTATTTATAATTTTTAGGGATTAAATAATTATCATTAAGTATGACACAATAGTGATGTTGGAATTATTTTATTGATTGAATTATCAAATAAATGATTTTAAAAGTATTAAAATAAATATTATATGAATTATTTAATGTGATCCACTAATTTTCTAGATAAATATGACATGTTATGAATCTATTAAATCTTTTATTTAGAACATATCTTCGGTGTATATTTTATTTAAATTCAAATAAATAAATAGTGTCAAAATTGACACTATTGTTATTTTATAAAAATTACATATTATAAAATTGTTTAAAAATAAAACAAAATATTTAAAAATTATAAATTAAAAATTATATGGTCTAAAATGTAATAAATTATAAAATCATAGACAATTAACAACATATAAGTAATTATTTATAATGATTTAAAATTTAGAATATTATTACAACAAATAAATTTAAATAGATTATATAAGGATAAATCATGTTGATAATGTTTAAAATAAATTCTCAACTTGTCTAATTTTTATTGGTTGATAAGATTACAACCATATATCATCTATTTATTCGGATTTGAGTCATTTTTGGTGGTTTTTCAGTTGGGTTGGAATTTATTATAAATTAATATTTCTTATAATTCCAAAGGTGCCCCTCTCCTCCCTTATAAAAGGGCACATCCTCCCTCTCCTCCTCACACCAAATTGAGCCTTCAAGCTCGGCCAAACCCTGCCAATTTCATTTTATCCACTTCCCTAGAAACATCCTAGAGGTCCTGGTCTTCTTCAAAGACCAATATTAGTTCCCTAAGAGGAGGTTTCAAAGAGGCGTGTCGAAGAAGAGGTAATATATGTTACCGATTCTTTCAAATTTATTTCTTGTTCTACTTCTTCTATAGTTGTTTCATTATGAAGTAATAACATCAGTATCACTCATATACTGATATGTTTTTATAAATTTTAAAAAACACCATTTCACCTTCTATCCATCCTACGAAAAATGAAATCATCGCGTGTGCGTACATACAGAATATTGTCTCCACGTCGTGGTGTAATCGGTTTTCCACCACCACATTACTTGGATGGGTATAATGGTGTAAAGAATAACTATATATGATTATTGTAAAATGATATTTATTATTAAATATTATACATACACTTAAATACAATTCCACGATCATGGGAATGATACCATCGCTCGTGCGTACGTACGGCCTACCATCTCCACGATGTGATGCGACTCATTCTACATGATCTTCATTGAATAATGATTATATAAATGAATTTAATGAGTAAATATGATATATATTACACTAATACCATTCTGGAAATGGGTTATCTATAACCTAAAAAGAATAATAAGAATTTATTCGACAAAACACGCATAAGAACATAAAGCAATAAACAGACGAATAACAAGTAGCAATGAAATATTAATAATAAGAAGCTAAGAATACGACCATATATGATATAATAAAAATCAGTATGATTTTTTAATAAGTCAATTACATTACTTAAATCATTATACAGAAGGTTTGGACACGTACAAAGCATATCAGACCTAAGGTAAGGGAAAATCTCACAATCTCATTTTTATCCGAGATTATTTATACTTCAGAATTTACTGGGGAATATTTATCATCCGCATCCATTTTTCCTCAATATGTAATATTATTTATATCCTCCTACAATTTTTTAAATCCTATTTTACCCTTTGGTGTGTTTTTAGTTAAAGATCTGAAAGGAATCCTTTGTCTTTTTTAGTACGAGGTACTTTTTGACTTTTCCGGCCAAAGTACGAGAAAAATGTTTTTTTAACTTATACATCATGAATGGATATTTATTATTTCATAGAACAATATTTCCATGAAGCTTCCTTTACATGTTTTCATGTTTATTTTTAATCTACTTCTTTTATTTTAAGATTTAATGACATGTTAAGAAAGGAAAAATGTTTTTGAAATAGAAAGGATATTTTCCTCAAGAATGAAGTTCAGGTGTTTTATCAAAATTATTTTCCATCTTAGATAATATAGGGTTCTGTTTCGATCCCTATTTTTACATTGATTTGATTATGTTATGATGGAGTTAATTTTATGATGTCCTTTTATCTTATATGGATATTATATCATGATGTTTAAGAATCCCATTTTTATTACATGGGTTATGTTATGATGTATGATTTATGATTTTGTGGAACACATAAGAATGGTTTAATTATGAGATGGGTGGGACCTATATCTCCCTCCAATGCATTGGGTAATGATTTATCTCTCTTGAGATAGACATGGATGAAACGACAAGTTAATCTAGTTCAGTGATACATGACTGGAAAGAGGAGTGAACTCGGTTCAGTAATGGACTTTGTCCGCTATGATAGTCTTGGAAATGAGTCTTGACTAAAAAGAACTGATTTTCTAGGATTATGTGTGTATGCCACAAAGTTTCATGTTTTATGTTATTATTATTGGGAATACATTTCACTATTATGATTTATCCCATGTTATGATATTATGATCTCTTTTGCAGGTTAAGATATTCAAAATGTTATGTTCTTATGAATATGATATGATTGATATTTCTTCTGTTTACCCTTACTGAGCATTTTAGCTCACCCTTTTGTATGTTTTCTTTTCCCCAGGCCAGTAAGAAGGGTATTAAGTAGGATATGCCAAAAATGGACTCTAGATATGATGAAATAAATGGGAGACAACGTAGATGATTTATGAACCAGTTGTTTATGTTTCCCAGTTTCTAAAGACACTATACCTATACGGTCCTTTCAGGGTTTTGTTATATGTGGTAATAAGTATGCTTCAATTATGAAGTAATAACAATGTATGTAGAGTATGGGTCATTATAGTTGGTATCCGAGGGAGGTTATAGTAATCCTTTGGAAACCAGGATATGAAAGCCTTAGTAAGAACTCTAAGGATATGTCTAGGCATAGAACACAATACTAGTGTTTTATAAATGGCCTTGAATAACCTATGATAAGACCTAAAGTGTGAAATTTTATTACTTATTATGTTGTATTCCTGTTATAATTAGTGTTTCTCACACTATTATTCTTGGTTTTAGTCAATGTCTAGAACCCAAAAGAACTATTTTAATGCGGAATGTGATGGGCAATGCAATGATTGTCCCCCTGAGCAACCAAACGTTATGGGAGCTGGAATGATAAATCGTGTAGCCATGCTCACACAAATTTCTCAAGATATGAATCATACAGGACTTCCAAACGAGAAAATGAAGGAGAAACATTCTATTGAATCCTTCATGAGGCAGCGTCCACATTCATTCAGCGGGTCTTCTGATCCATTAGTGGCTGAACAATGGATCAGTACCACTGAAAAGATATTTTCAGTTCTACAATGTTCTGAACATGACAAATTCATCTTAGAAGTGTATCATTTGGAAGGTGATGTTGATCAATGGTGAAATCTTATCAAGAATATGAGTAAAAGAGATGAAATTGAGTCCATGGAATGGGACGAGTTCAAGAAATTATTTTTCAATAAGTACTTCCCTCGTATTCTTCGAGCAATGATGGAGAAGGAGTTTCTTGAACTGAATCAAAAAGATGATGAATCTGTTGGTACCTACGAAGAAATTTTTACAAGACTTGCAAGGTACGATTCTGGAATTATTATCAAACCTGAGAGTAAGATCGATCGATTCTTTAGTGGCTTAAAACCAAGTCTTTTAAGGGTGTTATACATAAGGGACTTCAATAGCTACGAGGAAAGTGTTCGTTGTTCTCTCAAGGTTGATATGGAGATTGGAGTAACCCATCAATCATATGGGTTTGATAAGAAGAGGAAAATGGAATTCAAAGGAAAATCTAAAGACCACACTGAAAAGAAGATGAGTTTTCCTTTATGCTCAAATTGTGGAAAGAAACATAGAGGGAATTGTCTTAAAGGGACAAGAAAATGTTTTAAGTGTGGAAAAGAAGGCCATCGGGCAGTTGAATGTCGAAATAATGGGAAGAAGATGTCTAATGATGTGGAAAAAGAAATGGATACACATAATGCACCTCCTACACCTTAATGTTTCAAGTGTAAGGAGGTGAGGCATTATTCCAATCAATGCCCAAATCCAAGGGTTGTTGATGATGATTGACGTCAACAAACTCTTAAGTCCAAAGACAAAGGAAATTCACATGCAATTTCTATCAGTGATGTGGAGTATGATAACAAAGTGGTGAAAGGTACACTTACCATCTACTCTAAAGTAGAAATTTTTTTTTTATTCTAGATCCACTCACTCTTTTATTTCTGAAGAATTTTCTAAGGGTATCGCCGTATTACCTCAATAATTAGATGTTGAGTAAGATGTGACAACCCCTAATGGCATAACGGTCGCATCAAAAGTTTACAATTCTTCTCCAATTGAAGTTTGTGGGAAATTGATTCCTGTAAACCTTGTGATACTTCCTATAGTGGAATTTGATGTGATTCTTGGCATGGATTGTCTTTCTTTATACAGAGCTCATATCACTTTCCAAAGAAGGGAAATCACATTTAATATTCCATATCAATCTATGATCATCTATTGATGCAAGGATGAACATAACCTTCCAGTGGAAATTTCTTCCATCTTATGGGTTTTGATTTCACTAAATGAAGGTTATTTATCTCAAATGGTTGGCGAGAAAATCATGATTAAAAATATTCCCATTGTACGGGAGTTTGATGATGTCTTTCCAGAGGAATTTCCAGGTATTCCACCAAATTGTGAAGTTGAGTTTTCAATAGAACTCATACGAAGTGCTATGCCTATTTCAAAGACACCTTATAGAATGGCCCTAATTGAGTTGCAGGAATTGAAGAAGCAACTCTAAGAGAATCTTGATAAGGGATTCATACGCCCTAGTGCATCACCTTGGGGAGCACCTGTTCTGTTTGTTAAGAAGAAATATGGACCAATGAGACTTTGCATTGATTATCGAGAACTTAACAAGATCACTATGAAGAAAAAATATCCTCTTCCATGCATTGATGACTTATTTGATCAACTACACGGAGCTCAAAACTTTTACAAGATTGATATTCGTTCAGGGTATCATCAATTAAGGGTCAAAAGGGAGGATATACCAAAGATGGCGTTCTATACAAGGTATGGACACTATGAATTTATAGTGATTCCATTTGGTCTTACTAATTCCTCTGCTATCTTCATGGATCTGATGAATAGAGTCTTTAGAGACTATCTTGATCAGTTTTGGGTAGTCTTTATAGACAATATTTTTTTATATTCAAAGAGAAAGGAAAAACATGAAGATCACTTGAGAATTGTATTGAAGACCCTGAGAAAGGAGAAGCATTATGCCAAATTTACCAAGTCTGAATTTTGGTTTCAAAAAGTTTCATTTTTGGGTCACATAATCTCAAAAGAGGGGATATCTGTGGATCTAGGAAAAACAGAGGTTATCGAAAGATGGTTGAGACCCACAAAAGTAACTGAGATCCAGAGTTTTCTTGGTTTGGCTGGATATTATCGACGTTTTGTGAATGATTTTTCATGATTATCTAATCCACTCACCAGGTTGACTTGAAAAGGAGTTAAGTTCGTGTGGACGGAGCAGTGTGAAGATAATTTCATGGAGTTGAAAAGAAGTTTATCCAGTGAACCTGTGCTCACACTGCCTTGTAGTGGAGAAAGGTTTGTGATCTACAGTGATGCATACAAGAAGGGATTGGGGTGTGTTCTCATGAAAAACGATATGGTGATTGCTTATTCCTCACAACAGTTGAAAATACATGAGCAAAATTACCCAACTCATGATTTGGAGTAAGCTATGGTAATCTTTGCATTAAAGATTTGGAGGCATTATCTTTATGGTGAAAGGTGTGATATTTATACTGATCATAAAAGTTTAAAGTATATTTTCACACAAAAGGAGTTAAATATGTTCCAAAGAAGATGGTTGGAGCTGATTAAGGATTACGACTGCTCAATTCATTACCACCCTGGGAAAGAAAACAAGGTGGTAGACGTATTAAGTCGACAAGACCATTCAAGCTTATCCATGATTAGGATCACAAAAGATCCAATATTTATGGATTTACAAATGATGGATCATGGAATTATAATGGAAGGGTAAAAATATTATCTTTCTCAAATGAATGTTCAACCATCTATACATGTGAAGATTAAAGAGGCACAAAAAGAAGATGTAGAGTTACAAAAGAAGGTGAGAAATGTTTCGGAATTCAACCTTAATTGTGATGGGATAATAAGGTTTAGGAATCAGGATTGTGTTCCTCCCATCCCAGAATTAAAGACGGAGCTTCTGGATGAGGGTCATAGTTCTTCATTCTCTATTCATCCTAGAAGTATGAAGATTTATAGGGACCTAAAAGAGTACTTCTGGTGGGATGTCATGAAAAGAGATGTTTCTGAATGTGTCTCTCGATGCTTGGTTTGTCAGAAAATTAAAGCTGAGAGACAGAAGTCTAAAGGGATGTTACAACCATTACCCATACCCGAATGGAAATGGGAAAATATCACTATGGACTTTGTCACTGGACTTCCTAAAACATCCAAAGGCAATAATGCTATCTGGGTTATAGTTGATCATCTTACGAATTCAGCACACTTCATTGCTATTAGATAATATTTCTCTCTGGATCAGCTTTCTAGGATATATGCGAAGGAAGTGGTAAGATTGCATGGAGTACCACTTTACATTATATCTGATCAGGATCCGAGGTTTACCACGAAGTTTTGGCAAAGTCTTCAGCATACTCTAGATACAGAATTGAGTTTCAGTACTGCTTATCATCCTTAGACAGACGGTCAGTCTGAGAGAACAATTCAAACTCTAGAAGACAAGTTAAGAGCTTGCTCTATGGATTTCAAAGGTGGTTGGGAACAACCCCTACCTTTGGTGGAATTTTCTTATAATAATAGCTTTCACTCTAGTATTCAGATGGCTCCTTATGAATCTCTCTACGGAAAGAAATGCCGAACTCCAACTTGATGGGATAAAGTTGGGGAAAGAAATCTATTAGGACCTGATCATGTTGATGAGATGGCAGAAAAGGTATGATCTATTCAACAACACATAAGAGCAGCACAGAGTTGATAAAAAAGTTATGACAACAACCGAAGAAAAGACCTAGAGTTTGAAGTGGGTGATAAAGTGTTCTTAAGAATATCTCCTTGGAATAAAGTAATGAGATTTGGAAAGAAGGGAAAGATGAGCCCTAGGTATATGGGTCCTTTTGAAATACTGGATCATGTTGGGAAGGTAGCTTACAGATTGGAGATTCCACCGAATCTCTCTCAAGTTCACGATGTGTTCCATGTATCTCTCATGAGAAAGTACATATCTGATCCTTCACGTGTACTCAGCTCAGAAGTTGTACCGGTGGAGCAAGATCTTTCTTATGAAGAATAGCCGATAGAGATTCTGGATCATAGCGAAAAAGTTCTACGGAACAAGACCACTCGCTTGTGGAAAGTTTTATAGAGGAACCACCAATTATAAGAAGCTACATGGGAGCTTGAGGATATGACGAGGGAGATGTATCCTCATCTGTTTATTACGAAGTGACAAATTTCGAGGGTGAAATTCATTTTAAGGGGGGTAGAATGTAACACCCTGAGATTTTATGAGAAATATATTTTTTAGTATCTTATGTTATACACAAAGGAACCTTTCACTGCACACAACACTAGCTTTTCTTGCATTACACGCAATCACGACCTTCCTCGATAGCGTGTGAAGTACGCAATACCAAGTTTCACCAGACAATGATATATTATTATAATATTATAAACTAACCGTTATGAATAGTATTAATTGAATTTTGAATTTTATAACATTATTATTCATCTTACATATTTTCTAGAACATGTTATGAGAACAAAATATAATTTTCAGGTAAAATAAGTATTTTTCAAAAAATGTCATTTTTCAACCTTTTGATGGCGCACCAACAATAAATCTATTTTTGACAAGTTTATAAGTTCAATTTGAAAAAATAAAATTCTTCTTTGAAATCAGGATATAAAAATTTACTTTGGATAAATTTTTCATATTATTCTGATAACTTTCATATTTTAATGAATAATAAAAACACGCTATATTTTAATTAAAAACAACTTTTTTCATCGCAATAATTTATATGGTTTAATTATAATATTGAATGGTTTTAAAATATAAATAGAATATATTTTTACCATTTAATATAATGTATGTTATTAAGCATTAATGTTACATTGAATTCATAGGTAAAAACATTTCAATTTTTGGCAATGTTTTAACTTTTAAAACCCGTTTGCTTAACAATGGGATTAATTTTAAATTAATTAATGAAAATTCTGTGTTTTTAATTTTGAAAAATGGATTCCATATTTGGATTAAGTGGGTCCAAATTATGTTAATTTGTTAATTTTATTTTTTTGATATTTTTAATAGTAACTATGATAAGTTTTATTTACTGGAGTTAAAGGTAAATCGGGTAATTAAGGGTAAATATAATATTATAAAATTACCCTAACACTTTCCAAAATCATATTGGATGAATAATAGTCGACCCATATCACCTAAGGGTCGGACTAGATTCATTTCATAGACTTTTGACCATGAAATAATATAATTATTATTAGAACCAAAGAAAGTGACAACATGTCACTCTCTTAAATCATATATGTGTAATAATTTTAATTTAGTGATAAACATCATAAACCTTCGAATATAAATAGTCCCAATAAATATAATAAAATTATATACATCATATGAATTTATTTATAATTTTTAGGGAATCAATAATTATCATTAATTATGACACAATAGTGATGTTGAAATTATTTTATTGATAGAATTATCAAATAAATGATTTTAAAAGTATTAAAATAAATATTATATGAACTATTTAATGTTCTCCACTAATTTTATAGATACATATGACATGTTATTAATCTATTAAATCTTTTATTTGGAACATTTATTCTGTGTATTGTTTATTTAAATTCAAATAAATAAATAGTGTCAACATTGACACTATTGTTATTTTATAAAAATTACATATTATAAAATTGTTTAAAAATCACAAAAATATTTAAAATTTATAAATTAAAATTTATATGGTCTACAATGTAATAAATTATACAATTATGGACAATTCACAACATATAAGTAATTATTTATAATGATTTAAAATTTAGAATATTATTACAACAAATAAAATTAAATAGATTATATAAGTATAAATCATTTTGATAATGTTTAAAATAAATTCATAACTTCTCTAATTTTTATTGGTTAATGTGATTCCAACCCTATCTCATCTAATATTCGGATTTGAGTCATTGTCGGAGGTTTTTAAGTGGGGTTGGAATTTATTATAAATTAATATTTCTTATAATTCCAAAGGTGCCTCTTTCCTCCCTTATAAAAGGGAACCTCCTACCTCTCCTCCTCACACCACTTTGAGCCTTAAACCTCACCCGAACCCTGACCATTTCTTCTCTACACTTCCCTAGAAACATCCTATAGGTCCTTGTCTTCTTCAAAGACCAATATTAGTTCCCTAATAGGAGGTTTCAAAGAGGCGTGTCGAAGAAGAGGTAATATCTGGTACCGATTCTTTCAAATTTATTTTATTCTTATAATTATTATTCTATAGTTGTTTCATTATGAAGTAATAACATAATTATAACTCATAAATTTATATGTTATTATAAATATGAAACAACCCTATTTCACCTTCTATCCATTCTATGGAAAAAGAAATCACCGCGCGTGCATACGTACGGAATACCGTCTCCACGTCGTGGTGTAATCTGTTTTCCAACACCACCATACTTGGATGGGTATAATGGTGTAAATAATAACTATATATAATTATTTTAAAATGATATTGATTCTGAAATAGTATACATACACTTCAATACAATTCCACGATCATGGGAACTATATCATCGCTCGTGCATACGTGCGGCCCACCGTCTCCACGATGTGATGCGACTCGTTCTACATGATCATCATTGAATAATGATTATATAAATGAATTGAATGAGTAAATATGATATATATTACACTAATAAAATTCTGTAAATGAGTTATCTATAACATTAAAAGAAGTATAAGAATTTATTCGACAAAACAAGCATAATAACAGAAAGCAATAAACACACGAATAACAAGTTGCATTGAAATATTACTAATAAGAAGCTAAGAATATGACCATATATGATATCATAACAATGAGTATGATTCTGGAATAAGTAAATGACATTATTTAAATCATTATACAAGAGTTTTAGACATGTATAAAGCATATCAAACCTAAGGTAAGGGAAAATCTCGCAATCTCATTTTTATCCGAGATTATTTATACTTCAGAATTTACTGGGGAATATTTATCATCCACATCCATGTTTCCTCAATATGTAATATTATTTCTATCCTCCTACAATTTTTCAAATCCAATTTTACCCTTTGGTGAGTTTTTAGTAAAAGATATGAAAAGAATATTTTGTCGTTTTAAGTACGAGGTACTTTTTGACTTTTCCGGCCAAAGTACGAGAAGAATGTTTTTTTAACTTATACAACCTGGATGGATATTTATGATTTCATAGAAAAATATTTCTATGAAGCTTCCTTTAAAAGTTTTCATGTTTATTTTTCATCAACTTCTTTTAGTTTAAGATTGAATGACATGTTAAGAAAGGAAAAATTATTTCGAAATAGAAAGGATATTTTCCTCAAGAATGAAGTTCAAGTGTTTTATCAAAATTATTTTCCATATAAGATAATATAGGGTTATCTTTATATCCCTATTTTTACATTGATTTGATTATGTTATGATGGAATTAATTCTATGATTTCCTTTTATCTTATATGGATATAATGGCATGATGTTTAAGAATCCCATTTTTATTACATGGGTTATGTTATGATGTATGATTTATGATTTTGTGGAACACATAAGAATGGTTTCATTATGAGATGGGTGAGACCTATATCTCCCTCCAATTCATTGGGTAAAGATTAATATCTCATGAGATAGACATGGCTGGAACTGCAAGTTAATCAGGTTCAGTGATACAGGACTAGAATGAGGAGTGAACTTGGTTCAGTAATAGACTTTGTCCACTATGATAGTCTTGGCAATGAGTCTTGACTAAAATGAAATGATTTTCTATGATTATGTGTGTTTGACACAAATTTTCATGTTTTAAGTTATGATTATTAGGATAACATTTCACCACTATGATTTATCCCATTTTTTGATATTATGATCTCTTGTGCAGGTTAAGATATTCAAAATGTTATGTTCTTATGAATATGATATGATTGATATTTCTTTTGTTTACCCTTACTGAGCATTTGAGATCACCCTTTTGTATGTTTTCTTTTCCCCAGGTCAGGAAGAAGGGTATTAAGTAGGATATGCCAGAAAGGGACTCTAGATATGATGAAATAAATGGGATACAACATAGATGATTTTTGAACCAGTTGTTTATGTTTCCCCGTTTCTAAAGACATTATACCTATACGGTCCTTTAATGGTTTTGTTTTATGTTGTAATAAGTATGCTTGAATTCTGAAGCAATAACAATGTATGTAGAGTATGGGTCGTTATAGAACTGGAATTATTTGAGCCACTAAACTGGGCAGCATGTCATGAATTATTCCCAGTCCCTATTGGGATTTAATACTCTCCAACAAAATTTTCTCATGGGACCTTAGGCTTAACAACCCTCAGGGAGTATCACGAGGGCCACTATGACATATACTATAATAGTACCAATCATGCTCCCTAGTGGCTACTATTCTAGTAGACCACCCAGTTCAAATTTATGGGGAGGAAAAATAAATCCACAGCTGGCTAGGTGAGATATCCAGGATACTCGACCCTATTTAGTGGCTAGTGTAGTGCATCCCATGAGTTAGTGGGTAGTAGGGTATCTGGTATGTTTTGGGAGTGTCAAAGATCCAAATAATTTACCTTTTTAGATGACATACACCACTAACTATTTCATATTCCGAACGCTCCTCAGTCACTAACTTGGGTATTAGACTCATCTAGGCCACTAAATTGGTTCATACATCAGGAATTTTTCCCAGACCCTACAAGCATTTAATACGCTCTCCCATAACTCTAAACTGGGACTTCAGGCTTAACCGATACTAGGAAGCATCATTTCTACTACTCCTTTATAGAACCTGAGATGCTCCCCATAGGCTATTAAGCTTGTTAACCCAGGGTTTGAATCTCTAGGGAGGTGAAATAAATCCCTTGCTAGCTAATCGTGATATCTAGATACCTAAACCTGTTAAGTATCCCAGTAATGCACAACCCACAATTTGGTTTTCTGAAGGAGTATATGGTCTATTTTTAGGAGCGTCATGGGTCCAACAAAAGGATCATTTTTATTGGACCCATGATGCTCCCAAAAGGGACCAGATACCCCACATCCCACTAACTTGTGTGTTGCGCACTACTGGGCCACTCAATTGGGCTGAGTATCTTGAATATCATCTATCACAAACATGACTTATTTTAATGTTAAATTTCATTTAATTTCCATTCATTATTTGTTTTGGGGGTTTCCCATGCTTTTATGGAGGAATGTGCGAGTTTTCATGAATTGGGCCAAACCGTGAGCCCAATTCAAGATTTAAAAATAAATTTTGATTCCTTTATAACTACTTCTTTTTTCAACATTTTTCATCCATTACAATTCTTTATTGTCATCCACTGACCTATTAACACCACCATATTAATTTGGACCATTTAGGAATCCATAATCATGGTGGATATGCGTTTTTATTTAAGGGATTGGGCATGCCCGAAAGCCCATTTCATGCATTAAAAATATTTTTAAATTATTTAATATCCCCTTCAATATTTATGTTTGTTATGTCATTCTAACTCTCCCCCGAGCCCAAATAACCAAGGCGTGCTCCCATGCTCTCCTCCCCCTCTTTAGAGCTCGGTTGCATCGCGAATGTGGATGAAACCTCTATGAATTTCTCAAATCGCCCAGATTTGAAGAGGTAAATTGATTATTTCATAACTCCTTCATTTCACACTTTTTCCCCCATTAAAGTTCCTAAATTATCTATTCAACCTTTTTAGAATCTCACTTGAATGGTTGGATGTTTTCCAATTCAGATACTAGTGTATTTGGGGTTGATTTCTTCAATATTTATCAAGGTATATGATTACCTCTTGGTTTCTTCCTTTTCCCATTGGGTTTCCTCCCTCTTTCATTATGTTCTAAAATGTCCAGAAGTTAGTGTTGGAAACTAGGGTTTGATTTGGTGTCTTTGTGGTCAAATATTGTGGTCTAGGTTGGTATTTATCTTCCTTGTGGTGTGGTTGTGTTGCGGTTGATGTTTTTCACCATGTTTTAAGGGATTCGTTACTTTCGGTTGGTGGTTCCATGTGTAAACAATTATTTATTAGTTATCTTGCTATATATAATCATTTTTTATATTCCTCATATGTTGGGAGTGGTGATAATATAGTTTATGATTGATTTGGTTAAGCATTTAATTTTATAGTTGTTTTTTAACTTGAAATTGGGTGTTTTCATGTGTAACTCATGGGGTATTATTTTTGTGTATTTCATAACCTATGGAATTGGTTTACTAAATCTTGTTTGGCCAGACAATTCTGGTTTTTTAATGTATTAGTGTCATGTGGGACTTGGAAGGGGGGGTTTTGGAATAGGTTATTTGTGTAAAACATTGTCATACTTCTTGATATCATTTTATGAAAATGGGTGTTTTCATTTGTATCTTTCGTGGTATTATCCATGGTGATTTTATAACACTTGAAAGTGGTTTTATAAATATATATAGGGCTCAAAATTCTACTTTGGTAGTGTTTTGGTGTTGTTTTTCCTTGAAATATGGTTTTGAAATGGGTTTTATGAGCAAAGATTGGGTATACTCTTTGGAATTGTTTTATGAAAGATTTTAATGATTTAATGATTTATGTAAGTGGTGATACCATATCGGAAAAATGTTTTGGAGTGTGTATATTTTGAAATGCTAAATTTTAAATGTGATAGGGGATGTTTTGTTATGTGTTCCATCTTGGAAATGTTTTACAAAAATGTTTGAAGGATTTACTAAACTGTGTAAGAGATGTGAAAGTGGTGTGGGATGTTTTGTGTGAGTGTGATGTGCAAAATGGATTTTGGTTATGAAAAAGGGTATTATGTAACTTTTTAGTGGGATGTTATGTGAGTTTTAATATATTGGAATGGTTTTATAAATTTTTTTAATGGATTTGTGGAAGTGTTAAAGAAATGTGAAAAGTGTTGTGGGGTATTTGGGTGTGAGTCAAATTTCAAATCAATTTGAATGAAAAGTGGACTTTTGTGACATGTGCCATATACATGTGGATAGTTTGGTGAATTTGTTATGAGAAAATGATATTTACATGTGAAAAGTATATTTATTGACTTGTTTAACTTGTTTGGGAACAACAGGAAAACCCGGATATCTAGGTGGGTGGACGTGTAATAGTATGCTATTGAATCCATGGGGTTTGGCCTCAGTTTCACATAGAATGATTGATGCATATAGCTCTAATTAAACTGTGATGATGATTATTGGAGACCACCAGGTTATAGATATGTTCCCTACTAGTGGCTCGTGCACGAGAATGAATATTTGTGATGGTTCCTCTCACCGAGATACAAGGCACATGGGACCGACAACGTGCTAGTGCCCAGTGGTTATTTCCTATTGCTTGTGCTCATTAGATCCTTTATACTTACCATCAGCATATGGTATATTTGGCTGAGAAATTCAGTAGCTTTGGAATTTGTTTTAAAAGTGTTGATTTTATAAATTAGCCCACTTGAAAAATGTTTTTTTTTAAGTTTCATCTTTTAGAAATTGTAACTAGAAATTACATGTTTTTTAAAACATCCTTTCTTTTTGATTTTGAATTTTTTTCACATGGAATCTCTTTATGGTGGAATACTACTGGGAATTGGATCACACCATACTGACACCCTTGGGTGTAAGACTTGATTTTTTTTGTCGCATGTTGGGTACCACATTTAGTGCTAGTGGTTCGAGTTTCTATCATGTTCTGGTTGGTGATGTCTTTTGGAGATGGCTTGAGGGAAGTGCATCATTACATGAGGGTTTATGGGATGTATATTTTTTATTTTTTAACTTTTTATAGTCATTTTGAGTTGTTTCAAAATATTCAATTCAGTTCTGAATTTTTGTAAAAGATTCTTCGGTTTAAAAAATCCATATTCGTTTTATTGAATTCATTTGTTGTTTTCTTTTTATAAACTCGGATAAATCATTCCCAATTCTCATTTTATGATTCCCGAGCACTTGTTCCAGCCCGTGGGGATCGGGAATGCCCTTCAGGCCTGGTCACGGGCTGGGTCGGGTACCAGTTTTGATGGCTACCAGATTCGGCTCGTGACATCATCCCTTGCCTGTTGGATATTTATTTCTCCTCCCCAAATATTTGAACCCGGGGATAACTGGTATAATATAAACAAGGAAGAATATATGGTACAAATAAAATAAACATCATAGTGGTACTCGTGACTCTCTCAGGTGGTTGTTAGTCTTGAGATCCCATGTTCAAATCGCGGGTGAGGCATATTAAATCCCTATAGGGATTGTGGAAAATTATTGACGCATGACCCAATTCAGTGGCCTATATTATTCTAGAACCCTAATTTATTTTCTAGTTCATGTCTATCCTATGTCCTTGTTAGTGGTGTACATTCACTTAAATAAACCTTTTTGATAGACTCGTTATTTTCCCAAAATAGAAAAGATACCCAAAAGCCCACTAACTTGTTGGATACACTCCATTGGGCCACTCAACTAGTTTTTGAATCCTGGATATCTTTTGTATCAAGATGGGGATTTAATTCATCTCCCAAGAGTTTTGCACATGGGGCAAACTGGCATAATAGCCAAATGGGATCATCTCTAGTACCACTGTGCTATATTGGAAAATGGTACGAGAGATGCTCCTAGGTGGTTATTATGCTAGTTATCCCAAGGATCATAGATTTATCTAGGATAATTAAATCCACAACTAGATAGAGGAGATATTACATGATCCTCATCCAAATTCAGTGGCTGAGAGGAGTGTAGCCCACGAGTTACTCGGTTGTGGGGTATTTGGCCCAATTTTGGAGCATCATGGGTCCATCACATTTATTGAATCTCATAACATCGGGGTATACATCCAAGGAAAGAATGATCATATGTCCTAGTAAGTAATCTTCAAAAAAAGTCTTACTAGGTGATAAAAGTGAAATCATTTAATTGTCATCTTTAGGAATATCAATAAGTACATGAGGAAATACATAAAGGCATGATAAAGAGGCATATCATCATATTACTATTATATCGATGTATAGATGTCTTAAAAAAATATACACTAAATGTGCACCCGTAATTTTTCTTAATTATTTTGATCCACGAAGATCATAATAAAATATTTTATAAATAACTATGGAGAATAAAATAAATGGGTTTCATATCAAAACAATGGTGTTTCAAAAAATTACTACAAGATGAGATATTTAAGTCATTATTAACCCCCCAAATGTAAGGTTGTTTTGTGTATTTTAATCCGAAAATAAAATAGATCATTATGGAAACAAGGTAAATAAACCTAAAAAATAAATATATTTGGTTAATCACAAAAAAATAAAGGAAATTCTTGAGAAAATAGATATGCTTTGGGAAAAAATTTGGCAGCATAATTGGTGAGAAACATGGTTTTGGAAAATATTAAAAAGAGAGGGTACATAGGACATATATTAATAAAAAAACTCCAATTATAGTAAAGGGATAGAATATTATTCACATAAGAACAAATCATGTAAATTTAAATGTCAAACCACATAAAAAGGTAACTTGAAAAGGAAAGGGAAGCTGAGATTTCCCTTACCATAAAGAGTAACTCCTAAAACTCGAATATTAGGAACTATGGGGATTGGGGACACCTTGGGAGGACTAAAATGGGGATAAAAATATCATAGACTCATGGAATATGAATTTTATGTGGAGGTAAATGGATAAATGGGTTGATATTTATATAAAAAGTGGATGATTTGTTTATTAATTTAATTAGACACATTGGTAGTGGTAAATTCTATACCATGAGATTCCCAATGGTATTTCCCCAAAGTATTGACCCACTGGGTAACCAATTGTGTTTTTATAATACCCAAGATTCTACAAAAAATTTATATTACATAATACATCATTATGATTTCATTAAACCTATTGAAAAACACAAACTGTTTTTTTACAATTCTTGAAATACTAATGTATTTTAAAAAATTATCATAAATGCACACTATTCTAATTTTGGCGTGATGATTTAAAAATATATATTTATTTTATCATAATAATAATATAAATATGATAATTTTACTTTTTAAATATAAAAAACATCCTTTATTAAAAATAATATAGCATACAAAAGGTATAGTTAAATTGCATAATGAAGTTTCCCACACATGAAATAAATAAAGTTATTTTATCATTTATATTTAAATATGAGTATTTTAATCATACTATTTAATTATAATAAATATTATTCATAATAATCATGCTATTTATAATAATTATATATTTTATATATAGTAAAATTTCTATCTGAAAAATTAATTTATCAAATTTATCATATTATTATGATAAACTATTCTCAAAACGGAATTGACAGATCAAAAATTTTATTTCTAGAAAGGGATTACACATTATCTAACTATATAATCGACACATCACAAAATATAACACTGTTATATGACATATGGGTGATGTGTATGATGGGGATAAACTCATGGGGTGGCTTGACTAACATTTCCTGGGTGATGATCTTCACTAACATGAACTTCTCCCATAGTGATTTCGTCATAGATTAACATGTTCAAGCTCAACATGGGATTGGAAAATAGAGAATACCAAAGATGCTACCTCCCTCTTATATACCTAAAAATGGGCTTACAACCTGAATCAACTAGATGAGGCCATAAAATCTTCTTTCATCATTAGTTTTCCTTTGTCATTTCTACTTGTAAACAATAATTATAACATTAAAATTATTATTTTGAGTATTGTTTCTAATAAACATATCAAATAGTGGTCATAATTAACTAGTGGACATATAATGGTTGAAACCTATTGGTCACATTTAAAATTATACTCACTTTATAAATATTGAGATATAGTCTGGTTACGTATAATATAATATAAATCACAATTCATGAAAAAATTATCATTCAAAAAGTTCGGGTCATTGCATTCTTCCCTAATTAAGAAATTTTCTCTCCAAAATTTCATCTCATTCCCTTGGTTGAGAAAAGGTGTGGTTACATATTCATCATCATATCCACTGGTTCCCACATCCATTCTTCATATTTATGTTCTCTCCAAAACACTTTGATGAGGTGGGTAGTCTTGTTTCATAGAACCTTGTCTCTATGGTCCAAGATCTCCACCAGCTGCTTCTAATAAGATTGGTCAAGTTCCTGTTGAACTAACTCAGGATTAAATTCAAGTGATGGGTTGTATATGTACATCCTCAAGAGAGATGTGTGGAATACATCATGAACCTTAGCAATGTTTGGAGTAAGTGAATATTGATATTCCACTACTCTTATGCGATCAGGTATTTTTTTTGTGGTCAATGTACCTTTGGCTAATCTTCCATTTCTTCCCAAACCGCATCATTTTATTCCATGTTGAAATTAAATGAATTAATTTATCACCAACATAAAACTCCTAGTCCCTTCGATGGTTATCTGAATAGATCTTCTACCAACTCTAAGTATACTTTATATGTCGTTGTATTACATGAACCATTTCTATCATCTCTTTCAAAAGATCAGGCAGAAGAAGATTTATCTCACTATCTTCATCCCAAAAAGTAATAGTTCTACATTTATTTCCATATTGAGCTTCATAGTGAGACATTTAAATACTCAAATGGAAGATTTTGTGTTATTTGAACTCAAAAAATGAGACATGTTGATCCAATCAACATTTATATTTCATTGATTGTGTACTTAACTTGTCCTCAAGTGTTTAAAAAGTCCTTTAAGATTTTGCATTAGTTTGAGGGTGATATACCATATTGAACATCCATTCAGTATTCAGATCATCTTGAATACTTCTCCAAATTTTTGATGTGAACCTTGGGTAATGATTTTAAATGATAGAAAGTTGAACTCCATGTACCCCTACCACTTCCTTTATATATATCTTGGTGAATTGGTCTAGAGATAAATCTTACCAAACAGAGATAAAATGGGCAGTCATGGTGAGACGGTCCACAATAACCCATATCGCATTGTTTCCTTTGGATGTTTTTTGGAGACTATTTAAAATGTCAATAGTGAAATTGTCCCACTTCCATGATGGTATGAGTAATGGTTGTAATACCCCTTTAAAAATTTGTATCTATTTCTTCACTTTTTAACGCACCAAGAACGTTGTAGTGAAGCCAGAAATATCCCCTTTCATATTATCATGACAATAATGACCACGAAGGTCTGTGTACAATTTGTTTCTTCCAGACTGTATAGAGTATATAGAGCTACGATATTCATCCATGTGCACCATCTTTATTTCCTAATATATAGACCACATAGCCTTGTACAAATATTTTTAACTCATGAAACTTCCCATTTATCACAGCCATTATATTCTTCTGTAACCAGGAATATTCTCTTTGATATTTCTTGATCATCTATAGTAATGATGGTTGAGAAATCATTTGGTATTGGGTTGATGATGTCACTTTCCTTATGATACCAATATACAGTTTTACTATGTCTTGGATGAAATTATCTCCTTGAATCCTCATAATTCCTTACACAACATTGTCTCTCCTACTTAATGCATTAGTGACTTTGTTTAATCTTTCTTGTTGATAATAAATTGAACAATAATATTACTTAATAAGTTACAATTATCTCTTATGTCTCCTGTTCAATTCTTTTTACATGAAAATATACTTAAAAATTTTATTGTATGTGTCTATATCAAATTTCACTTCATATAGATAGTGCATCCATATTTTTAGTGTAAAAAAAACCACAACCATCTCCAGATCCGCCCTATGGTAGTTTTATTCAAGAGGATTCAACTATCAAGATGATTAATAAGTCACCATATCATTTTTCTTGAGGATGAACCCAATAAATTTTAGAGATGTGTCACTAAAAATAATGAATCCTTTTCTGAAATAGGGGAGTGTTAACATGGGTGAAGTAATCAATCTCGTCTTCAGCTCTTGGAAAAATTCTTCACACCCCTTTTGCAAGATGAACTTTACCCCTTTTCATGGAAACATTGTTTTTGGATTAGAATGTCACGATTTTTTTAAAAACCACAAAAATATCCTGATAATACGTTGAAACTATGAATCTCAATTACTATTATAGGATGAGGCCACTTCTCCACAATCATTGTCTTTGTAGGGTCAACTGAGATTCCTTCATTGGTTATAATGTTCCCCAATAAAAAAACTTATTTTAACAAAAATCCACATTTTTTGAACATTCTAAATAACCAATACATCCTCAGTGTTTAAAATATAACCCTTAGATTATCGTCATACTCCTTGTGCATTTTGGAATATATCAGAATATCATAAAAAAATACCACAATGTTATCAATGTATTCATTAAAGATTCTATTCATCAAATACATAAATATAGGAGGATCATTTGTCATGCCCAATAAAATAAAAGGAAACCCATAATTCCAATATCATTATTAGAAAGCAGTATTTGGAATATCTTCTTTACTCACCCTCAATTGATGATTACAGAATCGTATATCAATCTTGAAGAAGAATTGAGTCCCCATGAACCTGGTTGAATAAATCATCAATTCTTGGAAGAGGGTACTTATTCTTCACTGTGATCCCATTATGTTATCTAGAATAATTGAATAGCCACATTGATCAATCCTTCTTCTTCATAAAGGGAACAAATTCTCCCCATGGATACAAAAATAATCAGATAAATCCCTTCTCCAAACGATATTGAAAATATTTCTTTAATTCCTCAATATCTTCATTTTACATTCTATACAGGGTCTTTGAAATCATCTTGGAAGCAGGAATGGGCCCAATGTAGAACTTTACCTCTCTTTCTCAAGGAGTTCTAGGTAACTCCTAAGTAATTACATCAATGTATTCCTAAACGATGGTGAATTTCTATATTTTTATACTTTTATTTTATTTTTCATCTTCACTAATGATTTTCATAAAGAAGGATATGGGAGGTGCTTCTAAAAAAAGATCTGATCATGATATATCATCTTTGAAAACTACTGTGTATATTCCATTCAATACCACTGAGACTACCTTTCTTTTTTAGTTGATATTAGTATTATAAATTGAGATCCATATATCCATAGAATTATGCAAAATTATAATATGGGAATGAATACTATATTTTCAATTAGGTTATTCTCACCAATGAAAATGGTAGAGTTTCTATAAACTATTGATTCTTTAATAATCCCTTTAGGAGTCAGGATTGATAGTTCTACTTCTAGATGTTCATGGAATGATTCTGTATTTATATAAAACATGGAGAAAATAAAGGATTGTGTAGAACCAAAATAAAATGGTGCTAACTAGATTTGAGATAAAAATGAGAGCACCTTCCACGACATTATTTGGAGCATAAAATTCAGTTTATGTAATATAAAAAACCCAACCTTTCTCCCTTGGACTATACTGAGGTTTATGGTGATTCTCCTCTGCTAACATCAGATTTGGATAGTGATTGGAAAAGTAAAAATATTTTCCACACTGGGAGAATTGAAAATCAGACTATGCCTCCACCATATTCCATTTTTATTGTGTTGATGTGTTGAGGCCTCACTTCACTAAGACAGTTCCAAAAAAAATTTCAATCTCTTCTACACTTATATCATTTCATTCTCATGAGAAAGTAGTTCCCTAAATTATTATTCCCACATTTGTTGCATGTGGGAAGTTTCACTTTTTTTCCTCCTCTTCCTTGATCAATGCTTCTCCACAAGTTTGGATATAAACATCTATTCTCTTCATTTAATCAATGTGACCACTATGTCTCCCCAAACACTATTTCAACTTTTATATCACTCATTGTGACCTCATCATAGTTGTCATAATCTTGGTTGGATAGATTCTTACATAGATTGTGTCTTAGTCTCCCAAAGAATCAATCATCCTTCCCATTAAGATCCATGACATATATAGAGGTGTAATGGGAAAGTCTTGTGAAATTTTTCTCATATCTTCATATGGATGAATTTTACCTTTTCATCATCTATAGGAAATCATTTTCCATTTTTTTACATTGAACAATGATAATAATTGTTTTAAAAGGATACCCTAAACTCTTCCCACTCTATTGCATCAATCTCAACTCTTGGATTCATTTTTTAACTAGTAACCAGCACTTATTAGCTTCATCCTCTAATTGGTACATAGCTAGGGTTCCATTAACTTATTCATAAAAAATGGTGTACAGAAAAGATCTTTTCTATTGAGAATAGTCATTGTTCCACAATCAATAGGTCAGTATATCCACTGAAATAAGTTGATCATTGATGCATAAAGGACTCAATAGAATTTTGTTTTCTATCAAGGTTAATCTGGCCTCTTATTTTTATTCATGTTATTTCCCATAGATCGAGTATGTTGATTTATCATTCTCTTGATGCCTTCCATTCGAACATCCATTGGAAGACCGTCAGTATCTAGTTTTTTTTCTCACCATTAACATGGTTTCTTCAATTTTCTACCAGTTTCTAATGGAAAATAACCATTTTTGAGAAATGTGTTTCATTTAATAATCCTATAAGTCTATATGAATTTCATATCTTAATGCATTAGGAAAAAATATTTTTTTCTTTATCAACTATTATGTTTTCAATAAATCCTTCATAATGGTTCATAAAATGCTTGTGATTAAACAAACATACCACCTGGGAGTTTCAATATCGGTGCACAATAAGTCATGTTATCATATACCAGGTTACACGGAGTCAAGACCGACACACCTTGTTAGAGTTTTTACCACTAGGTACATCTGTTCTAGAACCACATCCATTAGTTTGTATCCAGACAGGGATTTCTTTGCTCAAAAACCACTTACTTAATATTTCACCAACATACCAGGATGTTTTCCAATATTTTAACTATTCTATAATGTTTCTATAAATGAATTAAAATCCTAATTTTCACAAATAACTAAACATTTATCTTATTCAAACTATTTCATCCTGACATTTTATTACATAAACATCTCATTACTACTGCAAACCATTTTTTTGTCATTTTAAAATAGCCGGTTTTTGGATATCTGGTTCCCATACGCACATCCAAATTTCAAATTCAAACTTCAAATCCAAACATCATCATAAACATCTCATTAAACTATACAAAACAGTATCTTTTAATGTTTATTTTCTTGGAAAAAAGGAACAAAATACATGAAAACATAAATAATTATTCACTCCCACTCAAAAGGATAAATTAAGGTTCAACCTATGTACATTTATTTCATCTCATAACATGGGGATATTAATCAATGTAAAGGGGGAGAATAAGGCCCAACAAGGGAAAACAAGGTAAACCGTTTACTTGTGATATTTATGAATATCAACAACAACTTGATAAAATACATAAATGAATGATAAATAGTAATAGAATAAAATAATATCCTGAATTATAACAATGAAATTTCTATAAAACATTTAATTTAGTAATTTATATTCATATCACCAATTTTTACGATGTCATAAAAATTACCAAGGTTATTCACTAAGGTATCATAAAACATGACATCTCTAGAGATTGAATTCATTACCCAATGAATTAGAGTGATACCAGGCACACACACTTCATATGTATTGAATAATTTGATCCACATATATCATAGTAAAAAAAATTACAAATAACTCATGTAGAATAAAATAAATGGGATTCATATCAAAATCATGACATTTTTAAAAAGTGCATAAAGACAAGATGTTTTTTTCATTATTAACCAATGAAAAAGGAATTTGGGTTTCACATATGTTAATAAAAGAATAAAATATGTAATTTTTAGGTCTTGGTGAATACCCATATAAATTAAAGAGGTTTTGGTATTAAAAAAATAGAAAAAGATAATTTATTGTGAAAAAGAGAGAAATTTTGAGAATAATCTTTGGCAGCATAACGGGTTAGAAACAAGGTTTTAGAAAAAACAAAGATAGGGGAAAAGGGTGACCCATTAATAAAATAATTTAAATAAAAAATATATATAATAAACTTTACAAAAGAATACAGTATTTAAACTCTAAATACATACACCATAAAAAGTGAACATTAAAGGAAAAGAGAAGTTTAGATTTCCCTTACCTTGGAGTGTAACTCCTAAAACTCAATGATTGGGACCTTGGGGGATTTACAAAACCTTGGGAGGACTCATTTTGAGGTAAATATATAATATATTCCTGGGGGATGGAATTTAAGTGAATTTAAATGGAGAAATTTGTGGTTATTTATAGAAAAATGGAGAATTTGTTTATTAATTTCTTTTAACACCTAAGTAGTCGTAAATTAATAACCATGGGATTGTCGATGATATTTTCCAATGGTATTATCCAATTGGAAAAAATATTATTTTATATTAATCCATAATATTCTACCAGAATTTTATATTAAATAATAAATCATTATGATGTCATTAAACATACCAAAAAACTCTAACGGTATTTTTACGATTCCTAAAAACGATATTATTATAGAAAACTATCATAAATTTACCCTAACCTGATTATATTATTCTAATTTCAAAAATGATGTTTATTTTATCATAATAAATCTCTGGATATTATAATTTTATCTTTTAAATATAAGAATCCTTTGTTATTAAAAATAATAGATGATAGAAACTACATAGTGAAAATGCATAGTGAAATTTCTGACACTTGAAAAAAATAAACAAAATTTCATTAATTTTTAAATAGTATTATTTTAATATAACTATTTCATTAAAATTGACATTATTAAAAACAAATTTGTTAATTATAATAATCATATAACTTCCAAAAAGAAAAATTTAAATCATAAAAAATCAATTTATCAAATTCATCAAATTTTTAAAAAAACTAATCACAAAATGGAATTAATGGAATGAAAATATTATTTATAAAAAAATTTAAATATTAATTAACTAATACATAGACACATAGCCCCTTATAAAACTTGCATATGAGCTACGGGTGAGGTGTGCGATGGTGATAGATTCCTGGGGCGACTTTACTGACATCGCCTGAGTGGTAATGTCCACTAACTTGAACTTCTCTCATATGTGATGTCATTATAGACTAACATGTGGAAGCCTTGGTTGGGATTGTCCAATATATAATTCCAATGATTCTAACTCCATCCCAATTTCTGATAAATGGGATTCGTACGACATGACACTACTATATGAGGCCATCAAATCTTTTTTCAACAGTTATTTTCCATTTCCATTAATACATATGAACAATAATTATAATGTTAATATTATTATTTATAGTATTGATTATAATGGTCCTATTGACCAATGGTCATATAACGTTCAAAACATGATGTTCACATTTCAAAATAATCTCACTTCATTATTATAGAGGCATTTTTTTGTTATGTATAATATAATATAACATAATGTTTCAATAAATAATTATCATTCAAAAAGTTCAGTTCATTATAGAAGATGATCCCCATGACTACACTATTGAGATTGGGATCATTGAGCGATCTATCGGTTAAGCTTATAGAGGAACCATTGTAAAATATTTCCTAGAAAGGAATGGAATTATCCACCAAAAGGATAACATCATTTTGGGAAAGTGACATCTATATGAATTCTTTTTGGAGCTATATAAGGCCCCAGCCTTAAACCTTACTTAATCTTGAGTTATCACAAGATTACACGTTGAGGATCTTTTCGGGTTTAGAGTTTTAGAGAATTAGATCATAAAACTTGCATTACATTCCACATATAAAAAAAGTGGTTACATAAAGATAGTATTCTTCATTCCCATCAATGGAAACACATTTAAAATAAAACATGGACTATTTCTTGACACATCCTTGACTCTATCATCTTATCATGTACCTTTCCCTTGACCTGTGAAAAACATTTCAAAAACATGGGATGAGTATAAAAACTCAGTATGGGTTAAAAAAACATGGAAAGGAAACATGAGTTCATATATACATAAGAATGAAATCATACTTTACCCATAAAACATAGGCACTTTAACATACCTCATAAAATCATGAATAAATCATAGAAATCATAATACGTAAAGGTAACTTGAGGCATTCATAACATTCTTACGTAGGGAGTAACCCTCTTGGTTACATTTGGAATACCCATCACAGTATATTCCCTAAAATCTCTTCGGAGAAACCTTAACGTTTCACTCCTTCGCGTTACCCAATGCATTGGAGAGCTATAACGGGCTCACCCGCCCTTAGTTTATCACGGAACCACCCGTCTTCATAATAATGCCCAAGAACCATAACATAATCATATCACATAAAACATGCATAAAGGAAACATAAAATTTCCACATTTCAATCATGAGATATCAATACAAAAAATTGATATAAAAACATTATGAAAACCATTTTCAATACCAAAATAAAACATGGTATTTATTTTTCGTTTAAAAAAAGGTATGGCTTGTAGAGGAAGCCGAAACTCAAATAACGGTCACGACGGCAGAGAAGTTGTTGTCGCCGCATACGTACGACAAAAACATTCCCTTTTTTCGTTTAGTAAACGCTTCGTATAAAAAAGATTCCTTTTGAATAAACGTAAAAGTCAAAGGGGTTTATACACCATATAAAAGAAAGTTGTGTATAAAATAAAATATGCCTCAACGAAAGGAGATTGAGACGAAGTCCCATACCTCGTATCCGACTTGACCCGACCGTTCTTTATTCTCCTGAATAATAAACTTGAGTTAATCTCTACTTGCTTAAGAACCTTTTTCAAGTTCATTATTCCTTTTATACCATGTTATGAACATCATGTAATCTGTTAAGTTAACAATGTTCATTTTTTCGGTATTTGGTTCTTAAGTCAAAAATAGACTTCTTACACTTACATGTTGTTAATTTGGTCAAAGGTTCATTATATCCAGAATGGTATTCATGATGTAGATATCATATATGTCATATATATCCATTACATACATGCATTTATAATATTACATAATCATTTTGAGGTAAGAAATGAAATGCACCGTTCATGGAGACGGTAAGCCGTACGTACGCATGAACGCTACTTCCATTTCTATTTCGTATTTTCTGGAATAAAATCATAATGATATATAGGTATATTATAATTCCAGTATAATAACATATATAATATCATTAACTTTATCCTTTACACATCCCACATATGGTATTAACGAATCAAATCACTTTCAGGGGGCGGTAGTCCGCACTTCCTAAAATGAAGGTATCGTGTTTTACCCATAATGGAAACCATAAAGGTATGCCCAAAATAAAAAAAACAGAAGCTTAAGGAAAACATAAACATATTATATATCATATATAAAAATAGTGACATCATAATGGCCACCTTTGAAGGTGTTAAATGAGTGTTGAACAATCATCGTTTCGGGAGGCAGAATTTCACCATCCACGGAAACCGTATGTTCTTTAACCATTTTATGTAGTTGTGTGAGAGTGTAGCTCAAATAAATATTATAACAACATCCTAGTATATTGATTATACTGGTGTTGTTACAAAAGAAGTAAATAAAAAGAGTTTAGGGGGTTGGAGAAGCAAAATAAAACAAATGAACATGAGAGAATGAATTACCTTTAAAAGTGTAACTCCTTTTGAGTTGAGCCTAAAGGCTTCCTTTGAAAGGATTCTGCCCAAAGGGAATACTCTAGGATGATGAGAGAGATGTGGAGAGAGCAAATGGTCAGGGGTTGGCCGATCCAAAGGCTTGAAGAGTGTGTGAAATGAGGTAGAGGTGGGGGCCTTTTATAAGAGGAGAGGAGGGGCACTTTTGGAAAGTAAAGAAATATTACATTATTTGAAAATGTGTTTCGGTTTTAAAAGGTCCCACATTGATAGAATTCGTGGATAAGGTGATAAGGGTTCGAAATCCACTCATCCAATTGGTTTTGTACATGTGTAGTTCATAGATGTTACATTATCTTTCTATTTTATTTAAATCGTCAAATAATGATGTCATCGCTGCATCATTATTATGTCATAAATAATTAAATTTATTTAATGTATAAAAATTATAAAAAAAATACTATGATATAGGAAATCGTTTTATCTTTCCAATGACTATTTATAATCAAATTTTGGACTTGTATAACCCCACTTAAAAATTGTTTTCGTAAAACATATTATGTTTGTGTCATTTTCACTTTAACATTAAATAAAAAGTAATTTATGTAATTTCCCAACAAAAGTGGATCCATGGGGTCCCCAAGTTGACCCATGGCCTTTCATGGTCGGCCATGACACAACCAATGAGGTTGGGACATGTGTCTAGGTCATTTCACTTTATTAAAGTATTATTTATACCTTAAACTACCCTAATTACCACTAATCGTGATTAAGAACTTAATAAGTTACTATTCACCAAAAAATTATTATAATCTCATTGAACCATATTTTACTTGTTAATGACAACCATGTATGTTGGATTTTTAAAATTTAATACACATTAGTGGTAAACTTTCATTTAACTGAAAAATCAGTTTGCTTGATTACCACTTAGTGGTTTCACTATTCATCAAAAATTGAAGTTTTTCAGAAAATTACCAAAAATTCACCCTAAGCTATATTTGATATTCCGAATTCAAAAATGAGGTCTATTTTAAAAAATTCAAATCATATAAGTCACATTAATTAATTTAATAATTAATTCCCACTGCCAGAGCAAATAGCGTGTTTTTACAAAACAATAAGTATCAAAAGATTGACACCAGTTTAAGTCTAATTTCAAAGTGAAATTGATTCCAATGACCACCATTGGATAAAATGGTAAAAATATATTCTAATTTCACTTCAAAACCAATTCAAAACATAATATTCTCATATAAATAAATTAGATTAAAAAACAGTTTTGATGTAAAATGCAGTATTTTTCACTATTCATTAAAAAATGAACATTGTCAGAAAAATACCAAAAATTCACACAAGGTAAATTTTGATGTCCCAATCATAAAGAATAAGTTTATTTTGACAAACATAGTTTATAAAATTGTCAAAATATAGATTCAAAAATGGTTTGCCATCAAAAGGCAGTAAAACAATCTTTTAAGAATATTAGTGTATTCCATGCATAAGATTGTATTTATTTTCATTTTAAGCCTCTATAACACTATATTAATCATTAATAGACATAGATAAAAATATCTATCATTCATTACTTACTTGGGATGTTACAAGCTATATGGGAAACTATAAATTCAGTTAATTCATGAACTGTGACATTTTTATGTGGAACAGGTTTGATGTTTATCTGCTGAAGGATCATTTTCCAATGCACTAGTTGTTCCATCAACATTGGATTATTTAGGATATAATTTAGTGGGTCTACTGAGGACCGTATCTGTATATAATGATGTTGTAGATAATGTCACAACGTCTGAAAAATAAAAAACACTGCAAAGCAGCCTTTATAAATAGGTGATTATATGACCTTCATGTCTAGAATCATGTGGGTAGAATAATATAAACTATTCTCTATGCCTTCATTGTTTCTCTACAAGTGAAGGGAACTAAGAAATTGTTTCAGGGTGGTCACGTAGAATAAAAAAGGCATCCCAAATATGTGTAACATTAGAATTGGAGGTTATAGTAGATACTAATTTATTTCCTCTAATATAGTCTTGAACACTTCAAACAATTGGTTTATGGTACCTTTCATCTTAATCCTTGATAAGGTATTAAAAATTCCATTAATATTTTCAATGAATCAGAATATATTGGCTATGTGGGCTTGATGGCCTTCAAGATCCCAAATGTTTCTCAGAGGAGGCATCTGGATAATGTCTGTGTTCATATCTAGGTCGAACTCAATTCCTCTATATCAGATTGAGAAATCGAGAATCTTCCTAGAGGTAACCTAGAATGGAAACTTCATGTGGTTCATCTTTAAATGATGGGAGTGGAAGAAGTTGAACAATTTCTCATTATCGTTGAGATAGTCCTAACACTGGTTTTATTTGACCATAAAATTTTTATATATCATTCCACTCTCATTATGAGGATTGTTTTAAAGATTTGGTGTGTGGACCATTGATAAGTGAATCCTAAATTATACATAATGAAAGGATTTACTTGATAGATAAAGGTCCTTTGTGGGTCACTGAAGGTGGTAGATTTCTCATCTTCAGGGGACATTAGATCAGATTTCTTCCAGTGTATCCATCCATGAAGGAGATATCCTTGAAACCAACTATGTCATCGATCGACAACTCCTTCACTAGAAGGGGAAAATCATCCTTTAGATAATGGTGGTTGAGATACTGAAAGTTGATGCAGACTTTGAACTTCCCAGTATTATTTATGATGGAAATTATGTTGCAAATCAACTTGGGTTACTGAACATCCCTGATGAATTTATACTTGATAATCTTATCAACATCAGCCTTGACCATTCCCCCATGGGAAGGGTGGATTTTTCTAGGATGATTTTTGAATCTGTAGTGACTTACTGGGAGACCCTGATGGGGGACAGTGACGTGAGGTTCTCGTCCTAGTAGCCCGTCACAGCTCTAGAAAAAATAGCAAGTTGTTGCTTCAAGAATGGAACATTCTATTTCTTGTCTTATTAGGGAATGGATGTTTTGATTTACATAGGCCATGGATATTATTTTTTACCAAGGTTCACCTAAACCAAATCATCAAAAAATGGTAGAGGAACCCTCTTAAATTGTAGTAGGTGCATCCCTCAAATCTTATTCCACATCTGAGGTAGGATAATCTATGGTAGGAGGTTCTACTAAGCCAACTAGTTTAGGAGTAGTACTACTGGCTGCTTAGATGGATGTAGAGTATCCTATGGTGGACTCTTGATCAATTGAAACCATGTTGAAAGAGTCTGTTGAGCCAATATTATCAGGCCTCAGTCCATGGACCCCATGATTGATGTCAAGGAAATGGTAGTGGATTGAAATCTATTGACTCAACATGACCCTGAAGAGCATGCATTAATGTTATATAGTGGTGGAAGTACGGTGATCCTCTCGATACATCACAGGGGTAGGGTATTCTGGAACCACCAAGGTCTAGCCTGTCCAAGGGTATGAGTTAATCTCATACACTCCTTATACTATGGTACATGGCACCCTTTCATCTTGAAAACTAAAAATAAACTACCCAATTTATGCCTCATGGCTTCCAACTACTGTATTAGGAGGATAAAAGCATTATCCAAGTATTTCCATGGACTGGATGAAATTGTATTGTGCCCAACCTCATTGGTTTGAACATGGATTCCCATTCTCTTGTAATATACTACATATAGGTAGTGGGATTTATTGGAATCAATGGGAGATGAATCACCTTGAAGTATGAATACATTATCATTGAGGGAATACTTATGGAAATGGTGATCCATGTAGGGGACTACAAAATGTAAATAAAACTGATACCAACCCATCAATGTGTTATAGGAGGTACATTGTTAGATAACTATGAATTAAGCCCTCACTACCAAGACTTCAAACCATGTATTAAATTGAATATCTTCTTACTATTTTTTCTTTGAATTTTCATAACACTGAATCCTTAAGTTAGAGGGAAACAAGTATGCTTTAGTGAGTCGCATCTTGTAGAGCATCCGGGCCGGGATGAGATTTTTCCTAGAACTTGTGTCCACCGGGTAGTGATGGGTATCTGTTCCATTTAACTAACCTATGATGTAAATCAGAGGAATGTTCCAGTGCATTAGAAAGCCTTCATCTTATCTAAATAATGAGATGCTGTCTTGGAATTATGATTTCTTGACCTCCCCTGCACTGTATGCTTCTATGGAAGCTACTTCTTCTTCGAACTCGAGGGGGATTTTCAAGGAATATGTGAGGGACTCACATATCTCATCTAAAAAGTGGAAGACTCATGGATTGATATCCTCATATGTGTGCTAGTGAGGTGCATCAACATATCAAACTTCTTTTCCTGATTCATTTTTCTTCCTAAAGGTTGATGCTCTTTGTCAAGATTCATAGAAAGTGTTGTCATCCATTCCAATGAATCATGGATGGTTCTAGAAATATCATGCTTCTCATCATCTAAATCCTCTAAAAACACTATCATCTAAATACAGGTCGGTTGATTTTTGGCTTTAGCTGATTGTTTTTTATCATGAAGCATATACAATGGTTCTTCCTACATACTTAACATAATTAGTTTTAGTAACATGTCTGACATAGTGGGCTGGAAGGACTATGAATACTTAGATATATATAACACATGTTGTTGTGCCTTGATAGCTTCCACTAATTGGTTCATGGCTATGTCTTGAGCATCTTTTCAACTTGCATGTCTTTGACCATTCCTTCGATGGTGTCATCAGGCTGAACTTGGGGGTTCCATGACATTCCTCATTGTAGATTAGTGTGAAGCAGTCTATCAACTCGACTACATTCATAGATGAAAAATCTTACTCATCGCCAGAGGGTTCATCCATGATTGTGAGGACTCCTGGGGTGATTACTAGAAATGTAGGCATGAATCCACGATAGTATATGATGGATATGACATTGATGGTGGAATCTAGTTTCCCTTGTGCCATCAACGCCTACCCAAATGATATTTATATGGTTAAGATTTGGATGAAGAAGAGTCATCAAGGGATGTCATGGAGACATTAGAAGGTTCGAGCCTGTAGAAGTGGGCACAGAAGACACCATGGGTGTGGGAAAATACTCTACAAGCCAACCAGTCATAATACTTCTGATTCCCATGGCTGAAAACTTTCAATTATTCTCCGGAACACTTTCTTTCACTATCATACTCAATGAATCCATGATCCACTTATGCCGGGACATTACTCTATTTTATCACATAGTTATCCACTTGATCTTGAAGAAAATAATTTAACACATTACTGTTCTTGATAGTTTTTTTATTGATCCTATGGTCAACATAATTATAGGGGTAAAAAGTATGCTCAACTTAATGGAGATTTTTTCATTTTTTATACATCAAAATACCCTACTCCATGGAACTAATGAAATACCTGGGTACCTATTCATCCTTAAAGGAATCTGTTTGGTTCCAAATTTATGGGAAGGGTGATCAAGGATCCTAGTCATGATGAGGGGCTGGATCATGACGGGGGGGATAGAGCCACATTATTTCATCTAGTGAGGTTTTCATGGTAGGTTATTTCCTTCCCATTCAATGAAGGGTGAGGCTGATCATGGGGAGGGTTTTACACTCAGCGAGGCTCTGATGGAAAAGGATCCAACCACATTAATTTTTTAGGGACCTCTAAATGTAGTATGTATGTAGTTTATGGTTTGGAATCCCTTCTTGTGGGAGTTGGAGGAGGCAACATGAGAAATTTTTTACTCTATTACAAGGCTTCTCTACGGTTGGGCCATGTTAGGGAAATCCTGGAAACTTCCATGGATGTTTGGAGTGATGGGAGTTAGGACCAACATAGTATTGACGTTCCCCACATACATAATTATAAATGGATCTTGTGTAAGTGGGATGTTGAGTGAATATGTGAGTCCCTTCCACTCAGTGATGAAGTCTACAATGCTCTCATCAGAAATTTTCTTACACTTGATGTGGTCAAAAATGCTTTCCTTGCATGTGATGGAGCTGAACTCATTGAGAAACTTCTTATGAAGATGTTCCCAACCAGTTCCATCCCCAATGGGTAACTTAATGTACCATAAAAATAAAGGTACTTCCAATGTCTGAATGAAAAATCGGATCTTGGAGGCTTCTTACTACTCTAGGGTTCCCTACATGGGGCCACACCTCGAGATGCAGTGGTCAAATTTTGTAGCAGGCTACCCATCCAATTGAAAGGTTAAAATCATGGGTTTCCAAAATCTAGTGGCGCTCACATATCATCCAGCCATTCTGATTATGGCTTTCCATTAGGTGGGATTTCGACCTGTCATGTTTCTAGGTCATCAAAGCTAACTGTTACAGAGGCTATAAAATCATCCGTGAGAGGGTCCTTATCATAACAAGGATCCATAAACACCAATGCATTAAAATGATCATCAACTCAGTAAATAGGCATGGTGGATCATGTAGTGATATGACATAGATCCTAATGGGGATAATCATGTTGGTTGGGTGGATTCGATGACTCATATCTTGGTCGCTTTCCATAAACTCATGCCACTACTCTGTCTCGGTGTGTGGGATCACCAAGATCAATTGGAAAAAAATATCCAAGGATAACATGATATAGCACCAGTGTAGGAGAAATGGGATCCCATAAAGAATAACCATAATATCAGCACCACTCAATAAGTATCTCATCAATGAACCTTTTTCGGTCTGCATCCTGCTGGAGTAATGTAGCAATCTCATGATCAACCTCTTTATTTTGTGCAATTTCAGATCGATCAGAGGGATCAAGTTATCGTTTTCCAATATTGATGTTCTAGCTAGTGAGAAACAATGCAGAGGGTTCTTTGATGTTTACTTTTTTCCTTTATATGAGAGTGAGGACACCAATATGAGGTTCTACATATTACCATGCTGCTCGATAGGGTGGATTTTCTTTATTACGCTCTACATTAAAGCCCCTATCCTTCATGTTTTCTAGGAGGTTGTGGAAGACCATGATTACTGTAACAATAGCCATATAGAATTATGTGATATAAAAAGGTAAGTTAGGCTGTTTTGGGATAAGGATGATGTGAAGAGAAACGTACTGTCCCTAGCATGGGATTTGCTCATGAGGAGACACTTCTTCCATGATTCTGTGGAGAACTGTGAGGCTCTTGAATCATCTATGTTGGATGGTATGGTGGTAACCAAGTGAAAAAGGTTTTTTAGACAATGAGAGTACTTATAATTAAATCATTTATCCTTTTTGATATTTTCATTGAAGTTTTATTGGCTTTCAAGATAGACTAACTGATGATCATGAAGACAGGGAAGCTTCCCCCAGATGGTCTAGTAAAAACATGCAGCTTGGACCCAAATGAGGGGTTTCGGGATATCAAATTTTGAAATTTCATTTGTCCATAACACAAGAGAAATATGATATGAAGCTAGAGTCTCAAATAGGTGTTCTTTCCCATATACATGGCCATGTTCTTGGTCAGCCCAAGATATGATATGTGCCAACCGAGAGATTAGTGGTGATACCAACGTAGATCGGTTTGGTTGTTGGTTGGATGACAGGGGATACACTGTGTGGGATATTTTTTCACTACAAACTAGTAATATCATTCGGGTATATTCAACCACAACATTACGTCATTATAGGACTTGGTGTTCACCACTACCTCAAGTGCAATGACATTGGTACTAATCAGTTTCTTTTTAGGTAACTCACCATTAGAAGGATTCACCTGAGACCATAATTTCTATTTATGGTCTTGGGTGGTGGTAGAGAAAGAGACTGGTGATTACAAAGACAGATGCATCGTGATCCCCTTAAATGGGACCAAATATTCCTCCACCATCAAGTACCAAAAGAGGGATTTAGGGATCCTACATATCTCACCTTCTGGGATGGCGAACCTCAACTGTCAGCTTCATACCCTTTATGTTGATAATGATTAATAGGGTGGAGGATTCCTCATAGTTTTTCAACCCCCATCATAATTCAAGAGTTTGATGGTTTTGATAATGTCTTAGTTCTTCCCAGTATTTTTCCTTTGGTGGTGATAGTTCTCCCTTCATCCCCAAGAGAGTTCTTCAGTGCAGGGTAGTTCTTTAGAACAAGAATGATCTATGCACTAGTTCATGGTATCATAGTGAGGATTTATTCTGTGGTTTGTTTGGATACTAGGAGGGCCTCTATATTGGTTTTTTAGAGTGGGAAGGACTTCCATGTTGACTAGTGAAGGGGGGTGGGATGACCTCCACATTGGTTGTTGATGAAGTGGAGAGGATAGATGCTTTTGTCGGAAAGGAGATAGGGGGAAAATCTATTATGGCTTGTAGTAATGGGATGGGTAGTACCTATGTAATGGTTGGATGAATCATTAAGATGATCTTTACGCTGATCAAAATTTTCAGGTGGATGATCTCTATTTTAAAGAGTGGGTATATAGAAGAGACCGACATTCTGGGTAGGGAAATCCTATGAAGGACCTCCGCTTTGGATGGTGGAAACATTGAGAGGGGCTATATGTTGAAATTTATAAGAATGGGGAGGAACTCCACTTTGATTGGAAATGACATGGGGAGGACCTCTGCACTAGTTTCCAATGATGGATGGAGGACCTTCACTTTGATCGCTGTTGTAATAGAGAGGACCAATACTTATACTATGAACATCATGTGGAGGACATTCACACGGATTGGATGTGAAATAGGCATGGAATTATTTTTGGGAATCATATGTATGAGAAGGAACCCTATACTTATTCTGGATGAATTAGGAATGATCTACACTTTGATTAGTGGGAACATGTGGAGGACATAGATGATGGGTGTGAGAGTGGGGATAACCTCTGCTTTGGTTTTTGATGGTATGAGGAGGACTTCTGAACATAATGTCATAATCATAGACCAACCCGTAGTGGCTACTAGTGGAACTAGCAATTGACAGAGCAAACCCAACCTTCCTATAGGGTGGTTGAGGTCTCGATCCCAATTATGTGATGATGGATACCATGTACATATGTTGGAGGGATCTGTGAAATGCACTAGTGGTAGAAATGGAAATTTTGGCCAGGGAATATGATTCCACTTATCAGGTATTCTACTATTCCTATTCCCGAAATTGGTGTCGGTTCGTTCAGAATGGGGCTAGAAAAGCATGGGTAATGCACACCAGTTCATTAGCTTGAAATAATGGTCATTGTTGGAATAGATGGGGCCTAGTGGTATACCTCCTCGGAGGATCCAATGTGGTAGTCACAACTGTGTATGACTTTGTTGTTCTCTACCTCCTCAGTTTGGTGGATTGAGTTGTAGGATCACTTCAGGGAGAGACTCCCCAAGCGATTCTCTATTGGGAATATGATTTGTTTTTCCTTGTGGGGCCTTTGGGGGCAGTAGTGTCAGTGAGGTGATGAAGCCTCCGAGTCTTTGTGGGCCATTTCCAATCATTGAATGACCCCCTCCATCTCATAATGAGATTTTAGGGTGTTAATAATCCACCTATGGATTATCTCCAAGGGTGATATAGGGTGGTGGAACATGGTTTTTGAGGTCACAATGTTTGTCGTGGTGGAGGTGGTGTCATATGTGATTACCTCATTAACCCTTCTCATGTCCTAGCACCTGGGAGCATTGGTTGGTTGGTTTCCTATGGCTAGGGCCCTACACACAGGTGGATTCAGACACCCGTATATGTGTATGTAAATTTATATCCAGTGCCCCAATGTCATCGAATTTTTTGCAGGTATATATAGTGTTCTGAACTGACAACATCATAGACTAAGGAGTGGAAAACATTTATTTCCCCAATTTCCAGTGAGTTCCATTCCCACCATTTTTATAGTGGTATATGAAATAAGATATCTAAAACTATTGGAATACAAATATCTTGATTCCAAAAAGCTAAATGTCCCTATATTGTGGAGAAGAGTTTCATAATAGGTTCACCATTTCTATTTATGAAGACCAAGGTCAGTAAAATCTAACATCGATATGTGATTTGATTTCCATCCGGACTAATCCCAAAGGATAATATAGAAAATATTCACATTGGGTTCACCATTTTTTTCCCAATGCTTTATTTGAGGCCACTACATGTGTGTTAATGTGTGATGGCATTCTTGTTACCCCTCATTCCCACTTTCCAAAGGTGGGAGTATTTCCTCGCATCATCAGTGATGTTTTCTCCTTGATCGAAATAGGATGATGGGATATCAGTTCTTCCTTCCATGGATTCATCCTCAGAACTTGTTCCCTAATTCAAGACTCCCACATAGAGTTGTGTAATGTTTGGGGAACTTAATCATGCTTACATCCCATTGTGGATGCTAGTTAATTGATATTATTATTTTCAGACATTATAGTTGGTCTTCATAGGGAAAAACCATAGGTCAGGAGGGTAGTCACTTTGGGAATCACTGGCATTTTTGGATGTTGGGAACATTGGTTACCTGTATTCTTCTTCTTTAGAGGGAATCTCATAGAGGTATCTTAGGAACTAAACCAAAGGTATCACATGTAAATCATGAAGTATCTAACTCCAATAAAGTACGTCTTCCAAGGATTTTTCCTACGGTATATGAATTTTCTTCATGAGGTGGATTAAACCATAGTTACATATCTTCTAAGGATATAGCCTCAGGCATCACATTCCTATGCATAGGGTATGCACTTTGGGTCAGGTCACAAGTTTAATATCTTTTGGATATGGATGATGATTACTAGTTGATATAGATTGAGGGACAATTTAATGTCTTTTAAAGACAGAGTTGAATGATCAAAATTACCCATGAAAGAATAAGAAGGAGGTGTATCCCAAGAAGGAAAGATTTCGCACCTAGAAGTTTACAGAAGGATGGATCAGAATGAGCCATATAGGTGTATCTAAAGGGTGTGTCCAATAAAGGGAAGATGTCACACCAAAAAGGTATATTGGATCAACCCTTGGGGTGGATCAGGGATGTACATCCCTAGTAGAGAGAACCTTGGTTTAACATTTTTCTAGATTGAACCTTGGGTATGTATCATATCTACCCTGTTTATATGACATAGATGAACGCTCATGTAGTTCAATGCCAATTTTAAGGCCATGTGATAGGACTGGAATATACAATTTAACGTTGTTTGGTAAGGATGCTTAATCTATGAAGGTATTGTCGATGAGGGATGGTGTGGGGATTACCCATTAAATTTTACCCTCACAAGAGTATCACTCTTGTTTAGAGTTAGCGAGGGGCTTACGTACTGAGCTTCTCGAGGTACCTGGAGGAGATGTGGTATCCTAGGTGAGGGGGATGATCTTACTGGGGATGTGACCTGGAAATAATTATGATGAATGGGGGTGTTGGGTGTGGACCTTAGGGAGGATTCCTACATATCCCATTTAATTGGGAATCAAAACCCTTGTAGTTCGGAATGGGATGAGGCATAAACCTAACAAGGAGGCCTAAAGGAGAATGTGGTTGTAGCTTACACATGGAATCCTCCCATGGAAGAGATGTGATTGTGGATTGTACCATATTGGGGGCCCATATGTTAGTGTTTGGGGGGTGTATTTCATGATTGATACTATCCTCTAAACCCACATGATTCATGCTTGGTGTGAGAAACAAGAGGAACTAGTAGACTATATGCTCATATTGATAAAGATGTGCCAATGAGGAATGGTGTGAGGCTTACACATGGGATCTTCCATAGGAGGATCTCATTCCATTTGAGTGGTTTTTATACATTGAATATTATTGATTCATTAGGATCACTTGACCATGAGGGATAAGTTGGAATCCCCTGATGATCATAAATAGGGAATCATGTGTTCATCACATTGGGTAAATATATAGTTTAATGTCATGTGTTAAGGATATTGGGACTACACAATTTCACATCATGTAGCTCAGACATGGAGGGGATCACTCCCCATCCCATGTGATTATGAAACAATGGCTCACATCCCTCTAGAAGGGGAATGGATTTAGAACTACAAGGTTATAATGACTCGAGGAGTGGCTAATCATGAAGTCTATGTTTGCATGCCTATGATGAGTTTCAATATGAGTTTTCATACATATTATGAGAAGAAAGAGTTTTGTGGGAGTCTCAAGATGCACTTAGAGTGGTGTGGTCCATAAGAGTGGGTGACACAATCTGTATAGGGAATCGAGGTGCAGAAGAACCGATCTTGGATGGATATGGGGACACTAGGCACTCAAACTTCATGATGTATGTCAGTAGAAGGGAGGCAACATGTTGAGGCCTGAGAGAGAGGTATTAAACATTTTAAGGACTCACAAAGGGGTCCTTAGTAAATCTTAGCTGTTTCTTGCAGGTGAGGGGCTTCAGAGAGGAAGATGATTCACGAATTAGGGTTATAATGCCTTAGATGGTGTCCTAGTTTTTTAGGGGAGTTCTTTATAATGTCTGAATTCTTCATGAATACACAAGTGGAACATAGGGAATTCTTCCATTTTGAAGGGATAATCCCATAGAAAAAGGCATATCAACTTGGGTTGAATGATTTTAAGAACACGTGAAAGGGGGTTTCGTGAAGCCCAGGTACCTAGATGATCTATTTTGGGTCTGGATGATGATTCCCAAGAGGTTCATGAATTAGGAGAAATGCAAAACCAGAAAGGGTGAGTAATCACAACTAAAATATCATAGTGAGGGGGTATTTATAGGGAATAGTGTTTATGAATATTGGATAGGTTTCATAAGGAACGTGTGTGATTCGAGAATGGGCGTGGCCCCATCAGACTCGCAAAGACACTGTCAACATTTCATGTGGTCGTGAAGCACTCGAGGACTCTGAATGTCACTGCATGGTGAGTTAGAATCATACCTTCATTTTCTTGTGAAGGGACACTATGGCCAGGGAGCCTTGTCAGCTATGGCCATTCACAAATTATTGGGGCTTCACAAAATAGACTCCATAGAGGGATTTAGGGCCATTTTTTATTGGATTTTCTCTGAAATAATAATGTCCTCCCAAACCATTCCCATGGAATGCATATTTTGGTTCAAAAAGATGATCTACCCACTCTCTGAGCTTCCTAAATCTCTACCCATGATCACCATCATAGCTATGGAATCATTTCTTTTTTCTATATCCTTAACCAATACAATTTCAGTTTCCACCTCAATACATTTGTACTTAAAACAATGCACCAGTCATTGCTACCCATAAAAAAGTTATTCAAAAATAATTGACATCATCTAGTGTTGAATCAATAAAAAACCTCAACTAATGCATCTTTGCATAACATGAACCCAATTACATAACACCCAATGTCATCATTGAACTAACCTAATACCAACACCAAATTTTAAACATGAATTCGTGTGTAATTCACTAGTTAGATCCTAAACCGTTGAATCCAACAATCACTCTCAATTCACAATAACTGATGCACCATTAATCTGAAACACTTTTGGAACACACTACCCATAACACCACATGTTTTTATGAATTAATCTTTTTGATTAAATTAAAATTTCTTTCATGATCACCAAGTTAATCTTGTTTTACATGAAATATCACGTTAATATTGTGCTAAAAACAACATTGAGTTTATCTTGTGGTAAATTCAACACTATTTTTTTTATGTTACACAAAATATGGAGTTTTTCATACATTACAAGAAACATCGAGTTTAAAAATGAAATGTGATATACAATTAAAATGATATTATTTAATATGATAGTTATCACAAAGAAATTGGAATGGGAGATATTAATATGATTAACCAAATTATGAAAATTTTGTTTACATATACACATAAAATGAATTCTTCTGTGACCATTTAATTATAAAATAAAATAAAACCCTTTTAAAATAAATGAAATTCTTTCTCTGAAAAACTATTTTTATGAACAGATACATGTTTTATATTAATAAATTAAAAAAATAAGTTTTAGTTAATTATTTTAATAAAATTTATATATTTTATATTAAAGAAAATTTTTAACATTAATCTTATATTTTTTCTAAACCCATGAAAAGAATAAATCCAATTTTACAAATAAAAATAGTATTTTTCAAAAGAGTTGTTTTGTCACCTTTTTTGGTGCACTTATTTTAAATCTAAATATTTCTAATTTAGAAATATAATTTGATAAAATAAAATTAATTTTTAAAACTTTAGTACAAAAATTATCTTATGATGTGTTTCTAGAATGTTTCAGAGATGTTTTATTTTTTTGATGAAAAGTAAAAATATTATGCATTTTAATAGAAAACATCTGTTTCGTTTAATTTTCATTAAAAAATAAAATAATATTTTTAATTGGTATTAAAGAATATTTTGTTAAATAATGAATAAATTAATTATATACATTCAATTATAATCAATTAAATTTTGAAATTGAAAAAAAACTTTATAAATTTTTTATCATTTATACTCTAAAACCCCACTTTCTCATCACCTTTGTGGGATTTAATTTAAATTAAATTCTTACAAATATGTGAATATAATTTTAATAAATTGATTCCAAAATTTTAATCATAATAATTTTTATTTTCTAGTAAAATTTATTTATAACCATACGGATTAGTGAAAAAAATTGAACTTAAATACCGCGCTAATGGTTAAAATAGTATTGTGCACGTTATATGCCTTTATATAAAATATAATTTTACACCCCATGGGATTTATATTTAATAAATTGGTTTACATATTCAGAATTATTAGATATAAATTATATAACTAATATCTTTTTATTTTTTGTCTAAAGGGGTAAACTACGGACGTAATAAAAATATAGAAGTTACCTTGGTAAAAACTAAAAAAAATTAGTAAACATAATGACTAAGGAATAACTTGATAAAAATGTGTTTTTTCATTTTTGAGGTGTGTATCAACCACATAAACCATCCCATATATTATATATTTGTATATATATATATTATCCACATGATGTATGGTAGACCTCCCAATAGTGAATACTACTGGGTATTTACAAGAATTTTAATCCTCCTCAATTATAAAATTACACTCACTCTCACACTTATTCACACATCTCAAGTTATTTGGATTGACTAAAAACTACTTAAATAACTTTCCCACATCCATAACTTCATCCTCTAATCCATATTTTTGGTACTAAAAATGACCTAAAAAGTCTTTCGTGACTAAAAATTGTCTTTTTAATTTTGCAAACACTTTAAGGAAAAGTGAGAACCGATGAAATAACAAAATACAATGCTTCAAATAAAATAAGATATTGCTAAACCATTGAAATATAATTTAATCCTATTGGACACATTCTTCTTAAATAAATTCCAATGAATTCTATTAAACTCTATTTTTAGATCATTATTGATAAGATCTTCAAAATAATAAGACATCTTATGAAATTTTTTTGATGTACACCTATATTTTAATCTTCCATAAATAAATTCCTCATAAAAAATATGATTTTTATTTTTGATACACTGTGTATGCTCCTTGTTATTTCCCACAAGCAATAGTATCTCAGACATATTATCAACATCCTCTTGTGATGAATTAATAAAGCGTGATACCTCCATCATTTCTTCCTAATAATTGATAATAAGTTTTCATAATTCTCTATTATCTATAGCCCCATCCCTATCTATGATGACTTAACTGAAAGATAAGTTTTCCACCACTGAGCCTTCCCACATCAAATTAAGAGTTTCCAACATTTCTATTTCATTTTCATTTACCTTATAATCATATGAAACATTCAAATTGTTTTCTATGAATTTTTTTATAGTCCATCACTTTTTCCGAATGGCCCCACAGCCTTCTTTTGTATTGATATTTTGATAAACCCACTTTCAAGGGATGTGGGTGAATCCTTACAAGGCATGTAGGTTTAGATATTACATTATTCGTAGGTCCTGAGAGAAAATATCTAGACTATAACTACATGAAACTGCTCCTCCCCAGTATCTTCATCGTGATATCAGCTCTCCACCTTCACATGGTTGTTCGTCTTGGCTTCCCATGCATGCATAGGCTGGTCCATATGGAAACACCATAACATCTTATTCATCCACATCTATTAGCTTCAGCTTTGGTGAATATGCCTACTCTGAATCCTCATCTAGATTTTTCTCCTTGTAGAGATGATTGGGTCAATTTAAGTACAATTTATGGTGGACCGATAGCCTTGAGGTGTCCTGAAGGCCTTGAGGTGGCCCAAAGGCCATGAAGGACCTGAGGACCAAAACCGGTGGCCTGAAAGCCCAAACAGATGAATAGTTCAAACTTCTACAGTACCTTCTATAGTATATACTACATCACTTTCTACGATACTGCTATAGTACCCGGAAATATATCATCCCCAGGTTTTGAATGTGGGACTCTTGGATGCACTTTCCGACTCCTCACCAAATGGGATGAGGCTCTTGTGCCAGCCTATCACCATGGCCTTTGACCTTTTGGTTGATCTTGTCTCCATTGGTTCGGGAAATTCAGAGTAGTCGTTTATCCATTTTGACAACATTATTTTAGTTTGGATACAAATCTACGAATCTATATTTCCCCTTTGACTCTTAATTCACATTGGACTATCTGAACTATTTATTGAAAATCGATTATAAGACTCTTCACTATATTATTCTCCTAAAATTCCCTACTCTTAAATGGTGTCCCCTTCCCAATCAAATTCATTTCCTCGATATGATCGTTCATTATCCAAACATTCAATATGATTTACATGATTAGTAACTGGATAATATCTTCCATGTATTCTCATGATCATTATCCCACCCCCAAAAGGCCTGCAACACATAATCCTTGAAGTATGTTTCACCTCCCACCCTAGAATCATGGGGCCCCACTATACGTTCATGTTGTAATGCATCTAACTCTAATGAACCAATTTTTATCTTTTACCATTTTCAAAATTCACTACATCTACATAGGATGTATCCGTGGTAGAATTGTTTCTTTGGTCAAGTCCTCCTAACATACACACCCCTTTAATAACTGCTGACTTAGATGGGCTGTAAACCACCAAATTATGCTTGACCAGATCTCTCCAGAACCTTCCAATGACATCCATGAATCTAGGATCAGGGTAAGAAGGGATAAATTATTTAAGGGGATAGGACTCCTCAATTGGTAAACAGCCTCCACAAAAGATAACTTCATATTGAGGAAGTTTCAGTCATGTGAACCATAAAACTGTATTTATTGCTTCATGCCATAAGCCCTAGCCTCATCAAGACCTTACATCATAACAACGTCCCTTATCTATTGACTGCTATTGAGACATCAATGACACACTGATGACCGATGGACCAAACTCTGTTATAAAAAACTAAAATCCACCAGTGTTTCAAAATAAAAGGTTGATTATAAATTAACTCTACTCTGACATCAATCCAAAAAAATTAACTGTAATCCTCGAAACATCAACATCTATTCAATAGTGTGGGGAAATAGGGTGAAAAATATAAATATTTATACTATAAAAATAAAGGAAGAAGCTAATAAAGTTCCATAAAATTCAAATTATCAAAGGGTTCTTAAAAATAAGAGAAAAATTAGGTGAACATACCCAAATCCCAATTATTGGGGAATCACACTTCATATATATATTGTAGGACCATTTGAAAAGAATGAATCTAGATGTGTTGAAAAAATGGGGTGCTTTGGACCAAGCCTTGTTCAAATCATAATCCTAAAATAAGTGATCCATATAATAACTATTATTGAGAATTCGTACTATAGCTTGATCTTTTAGTCCCCAATCATAAAAAACAAAACTTATCAAATGAATCCATAGATGGTTGAATATATTTGAAGCGAGCAACCAGATTCTGATCCAGAATTAATGAGAAATCAATGATTTCCACAGTCAGAAGAGAATGTTTTGAGATTTCTACAAATAGGTTTGTGAATTTTTGGAAAATTCAGATTAGAGGAAATGGGGAAAGGGTATCAGGGTCAGATAAGGGAAGGAAATAACGAGGCAAAGTCCCCTCAAATGGTGATTGAGGTCCCTCCCCCTTCGGAAGGGGGGGACTATAGTGATGACCATTGCCTTCAGGACCCACCAAGAGGCGAGTGAAGAATAAGGGTAAAAAATACTCTCTTAGTGAATGGTAGAGGTTATTCACTATTTAGGGATCACTTCTCCCTCTTTAGTGAAATCCTAAGAAGGTACACAATGAATAGGTAACGTTCATCATTGAGTGTGTTTATATTATTTAATTCTCCATCTCATACAATTATTAATATACCATTATTATATTATAAACATAGTATCATACATATAATAATATTTTCTTATGTTAATGGTAAGATATTAAACCAAACAAACTTCCATAAAATGGGTTAAAAAATCATAGTTCATGTCTACGGAGGACTACCGCCTTACGAACCAATGTCATTTGTTTTTTCCATACCACCTCTCACAGTTATAAAAAATGATAGATTTATATTTATATATTATATTTATGATATTTATGATTTTATCACAATTATTTTTTTATTATATCATGAATACATTATTTCTTTCCATTTTTTGGGAATACGATAACATCGTTTATGTTTACAAAGGACTAACTCCTTACGAAGCGATGTGACTTGTTCACACATTACATAGAATGTATTAATGATGATTTTAATAAAAACATGTGATATATATTAGAAAAAATGATATTATAAGTTATATATATATATATATATAATTTTATTTTATTTTATTCAATACTAAAAGAAAATGTAAACAATATTCATGCATATGTATGAACTACCGTCTCCATGAACATTGTGTTTCATTTTCTATCACTAAATTTTATGGATTAATCTATATAAATATATAATGAATATATATTATATATAAATATATATATATATATATATCATTCTTTAAATTTTAGAGATTTTGAATCCCTGGTCTTAGTTCGAGGATAAAAATAACAAGTCAAAACATATAAAAAAAACATTATTATTATTACCTCAAACATGACATTAACATGAAATTGTTAATAAACAAGAAATAACATGTTTTAATAAAATCATATATGATATGATATATATATTATTATTATTATTTAACATATTTATATTACACTTAAATTTTTTATATATGTGGTTTTAATGAGTACGACCGAATTCAAGACTTAAGGTAAGGGATTTCAGTCTCAACTTTATTTTCTATGAGACATAATTCATATTCACCAGCTATTTCTGGGATGTAGTGTATATACATATCATGAATGTATATTATTATGATTCTACTGAACATGATAGAGGATTATATAACACTCTAATGATCACTCTTTCATGGGGTTTATGGTTCAAAAGTTAACAAATCAGTAAGGGGTTTTTTGTCTCAATTTCTATTCTTTTAGTTGTACATTATGTTATGCACATATATTATTCCCTATGTTGTATATAAAAATCATTTGAAATGTAAAATCATGAATTTTTTAATAATGATGATATTTTATATTTCATTTTATGTTATTCCATCATGTGGATTATGATTCAAGGTTAACAGATTTTTACGATTTATGTGTTTCAATTTTAACAGTTTTTGGGATTGTTTATGATTAAATCTCCAATAACAGAATCTAATTTTCTACTTCTCAACAATTCTCATGAATTAAATTATCCTCTTTTTATTCATGATATATTCATGTAATGGTATCATTTTTACAATATATTTTACCTAAAATAATTAATAAAATTTACCTTTATTTTTTTCATTGGTCAGAAATATATTTTCTTCCAAAATCATTTGTTCGAAAAACAATTCAAAAATCGATATTAAATTATAATTTAATAAAATATTTTTTAAAATGTATTTCAAAAATTTTCTATGTTGGAAATATTTTTTTAATCAAATTCAAATATTCATTTGTAGGTTCTCAAAGTTATTTTTAATGAAAAAGGTTTTCAAAATGTCTCATTTTTTAAAAAAAATTTCTCAAAGTGGAAAATTTATTTTCCACAAGAATTTTGGAAATGATCCATTAAAACATATGTTCCAACTATGATGAAATTAATTGGTGTTATCTATGTATTAAATGGGATTGATCCAATGATAACATTTATAGTTTTTCTCTGAATGGGTTATGTTTTGATAGAATGATGTTTATAGAACCGATTTTTTCCATGGGAAAATCATGTCTCAAAGTGATTGTTATCAAACCTATTTATTTTCCATATTTTAATCATGTTTCAAGTATATTAACATGAAACCCATTTATTATCAATGGGTTAATCAGGCTTTGAAATAATAATGAGTTTTTATGAGTTTTTATGATGATATAAAATCTCATTGAAATTTATTAATGCTATTGTTCATGGACAATAAATATATAATGGGGTAGTATAGAGAGTTCTAGTTAATCATAGTACAACTTTTACTATTGGGTGGCCTAAATAACACTAGGTAGTCTTGTTATAACTTATATAATGGGGTTCCCCAGATTTCAATGTGTGATCTCGTTATAGCTTATATGATGGGTGTTCCCAAATAATTCTTTAATGCATTGGGTAATGATAAATGCTATATAATCTCAGAGGGTACATGGGTTCTCAGAACATACTGATAAAGGAGGGTACATAGGTGATTATCCTAAAACTGAAATGGAGGGTACACAACTGGTCATCCCTTGTTTGAAAAGGACGGTACATGGGTGTTCTTCCCAATCCCAAAAGATAGGGCACATGGGTGGTCATCCCAAGCCCAAAGATGTGGGTACATGGTTGGTCAGCTAAAGACTAAAAAGGAGCATGCATTTGTGGTTAGTCCAAGCCCAAAGTAGGTACACAGGTGGATAGTCCAATCCTAGCATGTTATGAATGTCTTAGTGGGTAGCCTTTACATAAGTTTTTATATTCTTATATATGTGCCACAAATTCCATGTCTTATTTATATGGTATTGTATTATGGATCATGTTATTTTATTTTATTAATATTAATGGATTATAAACTAAAAATATTTATGTTATAAATCATTTTTTTGATCTAATAAAGGTTGTGTATGAACATTTCACATTATGATGATTATCATAAACCCTTATTCTTGTAATATTATTTTATATATCACATATTGATATCTCTTATATTTTCCCATACTGAGTATCTAAGTTTAACCTTTTCTATGTCTTCTACCCCATGAAATGAAGATCGATTAATTCAGGGTATACCTAATAAGAGTATTATATGAGAATTTATTTTTGTTGATGTTGATGATCTTCAAAAAATTATGATGTTTGTGCTCCATGTATGAAAGGGAACTAAACTATTATGTTCCTTAAGGGTGGTTTTTTAATTTATTAAATATTCATCTAAAAAATGTCATATTCATTTATGAAAAGCATATTCCTCTATATTAGTTATCAAAGAAAAGGGTTAGTTAACCTTTTGAATCTAAAATTGGAAATTTTTAGTGAGTTCCCTTTGGATATTTATAAGGACATGTCTTGGGATCTCTCTAAGGATAAGTCTAAGGATTAATTAATGCATAGAAAAATGATCTTGAATTTTGGTGAAGGATAAAGATAGTGGTATCCTAGAAACACATACCTATGCATATTTAATAAGTTTTTTATGTCCTAGAACATATTTACCAAGGGGAAACAATGTCAAAAACACCATATAAAGCTAAAATCGATCCGGAACTGGTGCATGGAAACATGCCCTATTGTACACCTGGTTTGACACTCTTGAGGTATATGCCTTGTAAAGTTTAAATCTCTATACAAACCATCGTAAATTATCTAAATAAAAGTGGAAAATGAATAACCAATGATAAAGGTATGGTTTCATAGATTCAAGAATAATCCATCATGATTTAGACATCTTATAAGTGATTTTTTTAAATTTATTTGGTTTCCCACTATGACTAGGGTTTCTCACACTATTTTTTGGTTTTAGTCTATGGATGGAACCTCAAAGAACCACGTTAATGAGAAATTATGGGGACACTAAAATTATTTTCCTCTTGAAAAAAAGAATGTTATGGGAGATAAAATGAAAATACTCATTATTATGATTATATTACATTCACAAGATATGAATCATGGTGAATATACAAAAGAGAAAATGAGGGAACAATGTTGTTTTTAGTCAATTATAAGGAAGAACCAAAATTATTTTAGAGGTTTCAATGATCTGTTAGTTTCTAACTAATTTATAAGTACCATTGAAAATATATTTTCCCTTCTCCAATGTACAGAGCATAAAAAGTCATGTATCACCCCTCATTTTCAACCATGTAACCCTTTAATTTTGTATTATATGTATTAAACGTGTTTGGGTGATGTTTTAGATGTCTTGGAAGACTTTTTGAATGTGTTTGGGGATTTTCTATAGGTTCACTGTTTGATAATGGTTAGTGAAAATCATGTAACACCAATAATAAATCATACAAGTTAAAACAATGTCTATTGGGGAGGTGTATCCTAGGGAGAAAAATTGTTCCAAATCATGAGGCATGCTAGGAGTAACTGATAAATTTTTTTAAAAAGATATTTTTCATGGTTGGTGATGGGTTTTCTAAAAACGTGATCAAACCGTGAATGTTACTCAATGAGACAGAGGTTGGTGCACAGTTAGTGTATAGTTTTCCCCATGTGAGCCAACTGTACATGGTTTAAAATTAGACCATAAAAAAGTAGATCTCACTCATTTAAACCTATAAGAATATATTTTTACTATTTCACCTGAATTATGTTTATAATCCTCTTAATGGATGCCGAGACTCCCCCAATCATGGAGAGATCTATTAAAAATTATTAGATTGTTTAAGACCTGATTTCAAGGTAAGTATTTGTTCTTGGTCATTTTCCATAGATCATATCTTATTCCCTATATTAGATTCATTGATCTGATCCATTTGGAAGAGATATATTATATTTTATTCCAATTAAAATTAGATATGTCTGTGTTGATTTTAGAAAATGAGGTATAAGGTGGGTTTTTGATGATTCAACATAGTTTGGATAAGATATATTGTAATTCTATGTTCTCTCCATAACATACGAGGTAGGTGTATTCACTCTTAACTCTTATTCTAAGAATATTAGGTCTTAATTTCATGTTAATGGAGTTACATGAAATTGGTTGTGAAATTTATGTGCAAAGCAAGGTAGAAACCCTCTTTACTGATGGGTTGTGGTATTATGGAAACTTGTTGTTGTGTAATGTGATTATGCTAATTATTATAAAATGGTGTTTTAAAAAAAGGTTTTGGTTGGATTTATGGAAAATGGATTTCAATAAAAATGTTTTTTTATTTAAATATCTTGAAATAGTTGGGTTTACTAGTTTTTTGCATGCATAGGTTTCTGTGAGTTCATGCTTTCGACGTGGCCCTAATTGTATGGATAAGATACCACTCATGAGTATGTAACTATCACCAAAGTTTGAATTTGTGGTGGTGTGTGGTAATTATAGAATGGGTATTCCAAAAAAGGAGTGTGGAATATATTAATATGTTTAATGGTTTCTTTTCTTGAAAACGTTTTAAGTTGGAATTTTTTTTGGTGTGAAACTTCTTGGCATTGATATAATATATAAAACTATTCTAAGTGGTTCTATGTAATTTTTTATATAGTTTTTTATATAAATCTGAAAACATGATCTAGCCTAGTTACATGAGTAGGGAATTCAATTCTGGAAAACTTAATGAGCTTCATTACTCACCCCTGATTTTTCACATTCATTATTTTACTAATATTGGGTATTAAGACATCATAAAAGGTAAGGAATCAAAATTCTTTAGTATTTATTTTTGATATTTTCATTTCATTGTGGAGTTGGAACATAGAGCAGTTTTAGGGCTATGAATTCGTGTCTTTAGAGTATTTGAGTTCATGTTGATTTTGGGTTCTATTGGGAACATTGATATGGTTGGATTATTTTATTATAAATTGATTTTTCTTACATTATCATCATGAATCATATAGTGATTTTTGGTTATGGTATGTTGTTAGTGTTGTTTTTTACCTTCAAAGAGAAAATTGTCCCCCAATTGTTTTGATACACATAGTATATATTGTCCAACTTTGGTGTCTTGGAGATGTCGCGTAAGTCTAATTATGAATTCTACCCCAACTCAAGAAAATGAGGTGGTGTGGAATGTTATAGGTGGGGGTCATCATTTCTGTTAGTCTTGGAGTTGAAATACATTCTTATCTAGTCAGTGTGTTGGGATAATATGAAGGATTAGGATTATCGGGAGATGAAATTTAGATCACAAAAATATGTAGTTATCCTATATTTGTTGAACATCAGGTTACCATGTAGTTGGGTATATAAGTGTTTTGGAGACACATATAGGAGTTTTAATCTCATCATCATGGGTTCATAGAATGATAAGACCTTGACATTCATTTTAAAAATTAAATCCCACTAGGAGTGAAAATTTCATTTTGAGTAATGATTGATGATTTTCTAATAATGTGTTGACTTTTAAAAAATATTGATATTTATTTTTAAATGTGATATTTTGAAAAAGAAATTGTTGTGGTATCTTGAAAATGGTTTAATTTCATAATCATGGTGGGATTTTTAAAAATATGTTAAAAATAGAAAGTCTAGATATTTGGAATGCATTTTTGTGATAGTTGTGATGTGGTAAGTTTGAAATTACTATAAATTCGGTTTCTAGGGGTTTGGACTTCTGGTGTTTTGTTTTTTCATAGAGAATGGAAGCTAGTAGGCATCGTAGAATCCAAATGGAAGAAGATACTAAGAATGTGGTTGCACCTGAGCCATAGGTGAACTAACAGTTTGTTTAGAGTATAGTTCAAGCCTTTTTAGTCTATGTTTAGAGGGAACCGACGGGATGAACCAATCCTAGTGGATAATTTTATTCCCTTCTGGAAGAAGATTCCACCCATCTTTTGGGGTTATTTAGAACCAGAGAAGGAAGAGGTGTGGCTGAACAGGATGAATTGAATCTTTTTTTCCCATGCAGAATGGTAGAGTTGAAATCCATGTTTTCATTTTATATCCTGTAAGATATTTCATATTATTTATGGGATTTATAAGCTTAGTTATAATTAGACCAAGGAATTGGTACGGAGGATTATGAATAATTTTTCAACAAACAATTCTATCCTCATCAAGAAAGGATTGTAAGGATGGTAGAATTTTTATCCTAAAGAATATGAGCCTCTTTGTGATTGACTGTGTGAAACCTTTCATGAATTTATTCCACATTTCACCTAATTTTACTGCCAATTTATCCTTTAAGGCATACATTTTTGAATTAGGACCGAGATAGGAAATTCAATAAATGATTTATATACTCTAAATAATAGAAAATAGAGAGATGGTTAATAGAGATACATTGGTGAAAATGTACAAATAAGGGGCTATGGGTGGAGGAAGCATGTAGATACCCTTGGGAAATAGTGGAAACTCTACTTCTTAGAATAATATGAAGAGGTGAACATATTTACAAGGTATAGGGTTGACATAGATTATGGTGGATGCATCAGTGAATCTTCCTCCATGGCATATGAGTAAAGTTGTTTGTTTCCAATATTGTTCTTTTGACCACATAATGTGAGATTATATATCAACATCAAGAGTATGCCACAATTTAAATAGGGTGCGGTATCCTCACCACTGTTGTCTCACTTCTCTGAGGCTAGATGTTCAAGACACAACTCATGTTTCATAGTCATCGTATGATTCGATGGGATGAGGGCTACAAAATATCTATCATTACTAGAAACAAGATATCCATGGTGATTACATTAATATGATGAATCCTCCGAAAGAGGATCCTCTATAGGGAAATAAAGAGCAATGTGCAGTGAGTAAGTAATTATATGGAGCTAAGAAAATTATTGTGGATGATCAGTCTAGACAACTGACCATGATAGGTATGATTCTTTTGAATTCTACCATTATAAAAGCATTGTTTGATACATGTACATCCCATTTGTTATTTTTTCTTTTCATGATGTTGATCTTTTAGGATTAAATGTTTAGAAGATACCTTCTTTTTTGAAACTACAAACTTCTATTAGAAAAAAAATGTTGAAGATTTATGTGTAAAGAATGTTCTATAATGATTGATGGATCCAATTTCATATGGGATTTATTGGTTCTAGAGATGGATTTCTAAGAAAAAATCTCAGGAATAGACTGGTTGACTATGTTCAAGGTTCACATAATTAATTATACCAAAAGGGTTAGTTTTAAGACTGATGATGGTGTCAAGCATCTCTTTAGAGGAGATAAAATTTTTAATATAGGTGCAATGGGATAGTTGGAACTAGGAATTGGAATTATCTCATAGCAGTTGGAAGCATTGACTTTGGGACCAATGGAATAGATCGAGAATATTAGATTTACTATGTTTTTTGATCAATTTCTAACTTCCTTTCCTAAGAAGTTTTCATCGATTCCTCTTAAAAGAGAAGTGGGATTTAAGATTGATCTCTTTTCAGTGACCAATCTATTTCCCTTCCATCTTACTGGATGGAACCAATAGAATTAAGGGAATTTTATGTTCAATTGGAAGAGCATGAATGTAAAGGTTTCATTTGTTTTATCACATATCTGTGGACATCATCATTCTTGTTCATGAAACTAGATAGGTGAACTCTATGGCTGTGTCGATTATCATATGATTAACCAAGTTACGTTAAAAAATTGGTATTCACCTCTATGTATTGATGATATGTTCGATAAATTGAGGGGATCCTAGTTGTTCTAAAAAAATTATTAGCGGTCATGATATAAACAATTTAAAGTTTGAATGGATGATATTCCCAATATATCTTTCAAAAGTAGATATGGCCATTATAAATATGGGATGATTCTTGTAGGTCTTATGAATGCATCCAGAATCATTGAAGAATTGATGAATTAGATATTTTAGAGATATCAAGATTATTTTTGTGGTGTTGTTTTTGGATAACATATTGGTGTACTCAAGATCAAGATTAGAGAATGAGAAACACATGGAGAAACTATTGGAAATATTGAGAGATCAAATTATATTTTAATAATTATCAATGTGGTATTTTTGGATAAAAGAGTTATGTTTACATGGCCATGTATTCAATGAAAGAGGTGTTTCTATAGATCAAGAAAATATAGATGTTGTTATATCTTGGAAAGATCCAAATAATGTCATTGAGATATATAGTTTCCATGGTTTAGTTGGTTATTACCGATTATTTTTTCACAAATTTTCACGACTAGATTCACCAATGATATCACAGAAAAGGAAAATGGTCCATTTAAATTTAATGATGAATATCAGAATTCTTTTTTAGAGCTTAGGGGTTTCATTACATCATCACCGATTTATATATTTCAGGAATCAAGATAAGGGAGTGTGGTGTATTGTGATACTTCAAGATATGGGTTGGGATGTGTTCTCATTTAGGAAGATCATGTTGTTTCTTATGGATCAATGAAGTCATATTTTCATGAGAATACATACCCGACACATGATTTGGAGTCATCATATGTAGTCCATTCTTTGATGAAATGGAATCATTACCTCATTGGTGAGAAATTTATAGTGTTCATGGGAATAAGAGCTCGAAACATATTTTATCACAAAAGGATATGAAGCTAAGGAAAAAAGGGGGATGGAGTAACTCTAAATGCGTGGATTTTACATTATGTATTCACTAGGTAAAGAAAATTTAGTGGAAGATTCATTAACTTTAATTTCATATACTTAGTTGGAAATCTAGGCTTTAGAATAGTGGGATTTTATGTTAATGATATCTCACATGAACATGGAAAGAAAATATGAAGGTGATGTTGTTGTTTTCATTCATTTTTTTATGTTATAGGTCTGTTGAAGATTTTTAAAGAGTCACAAATGTCTGATTATGAATTCATTTTTGTGAGGTCAAAACAAAATGATGGGGATACCATTAAGGGATGTAGACTATATAGGAAATCAGTTTTGTTGTAATGAAATTAGATGGTCGTACCTATGACTTTCCTAGAATAACTTTTCATGCTTAAAATCATTCAGTATGGGTTATTCATCTGGGAATATACAAGTCGTATGAGGCAATGATTCCATATTTTTTGTGGGTTTTTAGGAAAATGAAACTGGCTAAGTTGTTTTTATATGCTTAACATGTTGCAGATTAAAGAATAAAATTAGAAACCAGTAGGTATATTGAATTATTTTAGGATTCCTATTTTGAAATGAGAGAAAATATCCATGGATTTTATAATCGTTCTCCCAAGAATGATTCAGAAACATGATGAAATATGGGTAATAGTGGATCAGATCACAAAGTCTTCCCATTTCATCTATATTCATGAATCTCATATGATTGAGGACTTGTCAAAAATATATATCCAGGAAGTCGTAAAGAGAAATAGCATATTAGTTTCAATATTATTGTACTGAGATCCATGGTTTGCATCTTTTTTTGGAAATCTTTATACCAACACCTTGGGAATCGGTTGAGAATGAGTATGACATATCAACCTCAAGTTTATGGATAATCCAATCTGACAATAAAATTTTGGGAAGACTTGTTGCTATCTTATGTAATGGATTTGGTGGCTCATGGGAGGAGAACATACCAGTATTGGAGTTCTCATATAACTAAAATTATCAAACCTCAATACATATAGATCCTTTTTATTCATTGAATGTGTTTCCTTTTCATTGTCCAATTTTTTCAGGTGGAAACATGTGGTACTTCACTAGTTGGGAAGATCCATGTCTAAGACACAATAGAGAAGGTTTAGTTGATTAGGAAAAGAATGGAGATGGCTCAGAGTCATTATAAGTTTCATAAATATCATCATTGATAATTTATTTTGTTCGAGGTTATTGATAATGTGTTCTTGATAATCTCTACAACACATGGGAATCATCATTTTGGGAAGTAGGGAATGATATCACCTCGATACATAGGACCTTTTCAGAAACCATAATTGGTTAGTTTGGTCGAAAATAGGTTGGATTTTCACCCAGGGTTCAGTATAGTCCATAATGTGTTTCATGTATCTCTGTTGAAAAAATATAATCATGACCCAGAATATATGATTTGATGGGATCACGTTGACTGAGAGCTAGATTCTTCATTGTTAAACATGTTAGTGCAAATTGTGGACAGAGAAGAGAATGTCATGTGTGAAAAAGAATTGGACTAGTGTAGATTTTTTGAAAAAAATGGTTGAATTTAGGAAAAATAATGGGAAAAAGAGAAGAAAATGATTAAGAAATTTCCAAAACTCTTTCAAATATATGATGGTTTTCTATTTTCTATGAATGGAATGGCAAATGGATGGGAGAATTTAGCACCCCTGGTATCAAGTATATAAAACATTCATTATATAATTTATGTATGAAAGTTATTGGGTGATGTTTGGGAGTGTTTGGAAAACATTAGAAATGTTTTGGGGGATTTTATGGAGGTTCACAGTTTGATAATCGTTAGTGAAAACAATGAATTTCCTATAAGAAACTATGCTAGGTAAAAGGGGGGCTTCTGGGAAGGCACATGGTTTTTACAAATCATGTGACCATCTTAAAGAAACCATGAAATGTGAGGCAGAGGTTATCTAGAGGGTTTGACCATGGTTTTTCTTACCAAATGAGATAACCATTTGAGGTGATCCTTGAGATAGAGTCTAGTGCATGGTTGGTGAACAATTTCCTTAACTTTGCGATCCAACCATGCATGGTTTAAAATTATATCCTAAAAAAGTGTAACTCACTATCACTCACATCTAAGAATGTAATCATTCACTATTTTGGACCATAACTCAGTTTTATGCCTCCTAATGATAGTGGATACTTTCTCCCTAGATATGGAAGAGATACATTTCCAAATCCTGGTGCGTTGAAGGCCCGAATTCTTTGTAAGTCTTCATTCTTATTCATTTTTCTTAGATCTTATCTTCTTACATATCATAGATTCATAGGTCTGATCCACTTGGGATATATTTATGATAGGGGATTCCAACAATGATGATATATGGCTGTGTTGATGTTTGGGGATGAGATCGAAGTTGGGTTTTTGGAGATTCAACATGGTTTTGTGAATATTTAGTTTGATGCTTCATTTTTTCCAACACATACAGGGTAGGTGGATTCCCTCTTGACTAAACTTTTTTTAACATTATTTCCTAATTTAAAATTCATTGAATTACTTGAAAATTGTAACGCCCTGACCCCAGTTACCCAGAGTCGGTGCATTATTACATAACGTTGGCATGATCACAAGAAAGATCAAAACTCGAAAGACCGATTGGTTTAGTAGCCTTGGAAACACTAGATATATTCATAAGTTTTACATTACATCATAAAATGAAAAACTACTACGACAACATAATGTTTCCACAATCCACACTATTAACCCCTCATAAAATCCCTGCAGGTCATTCATAACTTACTTCTTCACATCCTGGGAAAAATAAAACATAGAAAAGGGGTGAGCTCAAATGCCCAGTAAGGATAACAATATAGCGGAAACTTTCATAAACAAGAATAAACATTTAAGGCAATGTATAACTAAAACAAAAGCCTTTTAAATATGAACTTTCAACATGGTATGGCATAAATAAAATGAAATAATGCCATTTACTTATTCACATGGATATTCTACTAATCGAATAATCACATGCAAAAATCAATAACCACTTTCATAATGTTGGAATGCATAATTCCAGACTATCATAACCACATAGCCAAGGCCTCGTGCCAAGACTACAAATAAGATTTTGTCAAGGCCTTGTGCCAAGACACTAGTTTGTCTCATGAGACCTACCGATGCATCGAGGAGCTATAGCGGGCTCCACCCGTCACATATTAAGTCCAATGCATTCCCATATGAAAAGGTTTAAACATAACATAAACATTCGTATTAAAACTAGAATACGAAATGTCAATACATTCACCATAAACTATGAATGGTATAAAAATAGCACATCCACAGTCAAACATATCAAAAAACCTTCAATACAATATAGAAGTTTTGTATCATAATAAATCAACTTCAAATAATCTTAAAATCCATCAAAGGATGTTGACATAGATAAAATCAAAATTCTTTTTAAAGAAATATCTCCTTTTATTTTGAAATAATTTTAGATCCATATAAAATAAAACATTTTCTTTGAAAATATTCTTATAAGCTTGTAAGGGAAGCTTTGAAGATTTTATAACGGCGGAAAATAGCCGCACCCGCCGTATAAGTTAAAAAAAACATTCTTACCTTAATTCTGTCGAAAAGGTTAAAAAGGACCTTGTTTTGAAAACGACCGAAAGATTTCTTTATAAACCACTTATAAAAGTCAAAAAAGGGTATAAATGACTTTAACTCATATTCTAGTAAATAGTAAAAATGTTTTGAAATGCATTTTTAAGAAACATGGATGTGGATGATAAAGAGATACCAGTAGATTATTACGTATAAACAACCTTGGATAATGAAGAGGTTGTAAAGTAAACCCTTACCTTGTACTTTTCCTTGGTTGGGGTAGGTTAACCTACTGTATAATGGTGAAATAGTTGTTATTAAATTATACAAGAATCATATACATTAATATGATATCATATATGATCTTTTAATATTGATTTGATAATAATATCTTAGTATTATCGTTGTTTTGGGTGTTAACTTACTTGTTTTCTTTCATATGTTTTGTTACGTAAGACATGTTTGTAAAGGATAGGTTGTATATTATTCATATCCAGAATGATATCAAGTCCTTAAACATCATTTTTAAATCATCAAATGATAATTATACTTTAATGGTTACGATGGAGAATGAATCTCATCGCGTTCGTGGAGACGGTAGTCCGTACGTACGCACAAGCGATAATATCATTCTTTTGATATTAAAATAATATATAAATGGATGGTATATAATATATACAGAATAATTAACATGTTATATTTATTATTTACATGAGTTACACATCATTATTATACCCATCCAAATAATATTATATTGAATAACAATTACACCACGACGTGGAGACGGTAAGCCGTACGTACGCACGTATGGTGACATGTTATTCAAGGGTGGATAGAATACTGAATATGGTTGTACCATATTTATAATAACATCACAGTATATGTAAGATACTGGAGTTATTATTTTAGAATGGTAAGAACAAAGAAAGAGGAAGTGGAAGAAGAAAGGAACTTAGAAAAGGGTGGTGAAATCATTACCTCTTCTTCGGGTTCTTCCTTTTGATTTGATCAAACGGGCTCCTTAGGTTGGCTTTCTGATCAAACTAAGGCCTCTAGGTTGTAGTGAGGGATGTTGGGAGAGTATTTGAGCAGAGTTTGTCCGAACCAAAAGGCTTTGATGGTGTGAAGAAATGAGAAGGAGGAGTTCCCTTTTATAAGAGGGGTGAGGGGAACCTTTGGAAAAGCTAGAAATATTAATTTATAATAAATTCATATTCGGTTTCTAATGGCTCCAAAGTTGATTATTCAAAGTTTAAGGTGGGGATAGGTCTAAAACCACTCAACCAATATAATTTAGACAGGTTTGGGTACTTATATTAACCTTATCTTTAAGTATTAACTCTAAGTTAATTAGTTTCACTTTTACAATGTCTCTTTGTATTTTTATATAATATGGTTAATAAACTTACTATATACATCCAAGCGACCCCCAAGTGGTACATTAATGATGAACCTATCATTATATAAGTCTCTTGGCCGAACCTTAGATTTTTAGGAATTTAATATCAATTAATAATATAATATTTGTTTTAAGAACTCTTTTATGTCAATTTTGACACTATTCAATAGTTGATTTTTGTGAAACTCATAACAGATTGATTACTTAGAAAAAAGTCAATTAAATCAATTCTAATATATCATATTATCCTATAAAATTAGTTTAATTCATCAAAAGTGTCATATTATATTTATTTGGGTATTTATAATATCAATTATTTTAATTTTTCACTATTATAGTAATTACTACATCATCATTGTGTCATAAATAAAATAAATTATTTAATGTCTAAAAATTATAAATAAAATATCATTATGTAGTAAATCTTTTTATCTTTCTAATGAATATTTATAATCTAAAATCCAACATATATATCCCTATGTAACAATTGTTTTTCTAAAAGATATATGCTTGTGTCATTTTTGTATTCATTTTAACTTAATTAAAATAAAGTGTCATTATCACTTACAAGTGGATCCATGGGGTCCCAAAATAGACCCAAATATTCCCATGGTCGACCATATATCCACCAATAGGGTTAAGACACGTTTTAGGGTAATTTAGTATTATTATAATATTATTTTTTAACCCTTATTTACCGGATTTACCCTTAACCATGGTAAATAAAATATTTACCGCAGTAATTATTCAAAATGTCTAAAACAAAAGTTACCTATTTACACAATTTGAACATCCTGATTCCAAATATGGAATCCATTTTCCTAAATTCAAAACAGATAAGTGGCAGAAATTAATTTAAAATTAATTCCCGCTGTCAAAACAAAAAGCGTGTTTTTAAGAGATAATAACTATCAAAAGATTGACACTTGTTTATGTTCGGTTTAATTGTAAAATTATGTCCAATGACCAACATTATATTAAATGGTAAAAATATATTCTAAATATACTTTAAAACCACTCAAATTCATAATTTATCCCTATTAATTATTTTGATTAAAAAAGTTGTTTTTAATTAAAACTTAGTAATTTTCACTATTCATCAAAATATGAAAGTTATCCGAAATGTACCAAAATTTCACCTTAGGCTAAATTCGATATTCCGAATCCAAAAATGAAGTCCATTTTCAAATATAAAATATATATAATTTTAAAAAGTAGGTATTACTATTCATAACGGCTAGTTTGATTGGTTGTGGTGTGTGTTAAAACTCAAGGTTGCGTACAACACACGCTACTGTATTATTCAAAGAAAGTGTACCGTGGAAGCTTGGGATGTTTCATTTTAAATTTTTGATGTCCCCATTTAGTCAAAAAGTTTAAAATATTGTATTTAAAAAAGGTTCACTATTAAAAGTTGATAAAAGTGCAATACTGAAAATGAATTTGTTCTTGCATTATATCTAAGAAACTCATAATATGGATTCTAAAATTATAAGGATTATATAAAGTTTAAAATTTAGATAATACTATTCATAAACTCTTTTGAATGGTTTTTTTTTGTAAGTCATGGTGTGATTGAACTCAGTGTTGCGTGTAGTGCAAGTTATTGAATTATTTTGAAGAAATAACACACTATGAAATCTTGGGGTGTTAGATTCTCCCCTCCTTCAATAAATTACGTCCTCGCAATTTGAAATTGTTCTTCGAAAATAAAAGGTTGAAAATAGAAAATATATTTGTGGGAAAACCCACATCGGAAATTGGGTTACTAAAATTTAGTCTAAATATGAGGAAAAGAGAAATGAAAGGGTCACCACCAAATTATGATATTGATTTGGAGAACATTGGTGGCAATTAGAGACATATAATTGGAGGAAAAACGTAAATATTTATAGGTAGTGATTGAGGTCATCAATCACAAACAAGTGTAAAATTGAGGTCCTTAAATTCATCAATCTATGATGATTTGAAATACCATCGGTTCAACAAAACATAGGGTATTAGGATAACACATTTTTGATGTTTCAAAATATCTTAGTTGAAATCCCATATCGAAAAATGAATTAGTGAGGCCTCTATTTAAAATAAAGAGTCGAAAGTATGAAGATTACCGAAAATAACACATAATAGGGTTCCATGTAGGAAAATATGGATATGGAAGAGAAATATAACCATCAATTATCTGATGGACAGTGGTAGAGAACATGACTATGAAAAGGCCAACAATCCCAAAGCCATAAATTAGTTATGGTTTAAGGTACCATCTAGGGAAACATTTTTGTTCTAAGTTTCTATTATTAATGTTGAGGAATTTATTTATGAGATTGGCTAAGATAATAAGGAGATATACTTACTTTATAATTAGAATTTTACCCATTAATAAATTTCTACCACAAACTCATCTTTCACTCTAGAACGTAATTTTTTTTTCTATTTATACTATTCGTACAGGGTTCCAAAATAAATGAATTTATAATTCATCTACCAGATCTTTAAAAAAACTACATTATTTAATTCAGGAAATCTCGTGGAACAGTGGTAGGTGATACACCCTTGTCTCCCTTCGGTTGCGGGTTCAAGTCTCGCAGCCTTGCCGGACGCGACGGGTTGCCGCCCGACCTCTGGGTTTTCCTTTTATCGTAATCCAAAATAATCCAAACTAGAACTATCCAAAATACTTCTGTCCAAACTCACAGTCCAACATTTATAAGGAAGGTAAACATAATATAGATCCTTTTTACCCCGCAATAGCATATGAATACCTTCATCTTGTATTCTTTTAATAAACTGAAACATCTTGAATTACCATATTCCATATTGATTACATTCATGCTCCCTTATTCCATATAGAATTCTGGATATACTTCATTAATCCAAAAATGTTTTAAACCCCAACAATGATGGAATATACAAATCATTAATCAGCTTCAAGGTAGTCAATAATATCCAATATAATTTATCCAAATAAATCTTGTATTATTATAAAATCACCACCTCGGTATCTGAACCATATTATGGTTTATCTTTCTCTCAACCATATATTTTCCAAACATTTAACCTGCTACTGAGTCACTTTTCTTTGTTCCACACCATCTCAAGTCCTTAATGAAATAGTACTGCAGTACAATCCTTATATACTCCATAATTATTATAACAAGTACATTGTTGATACAACACTCAATTGATATAATCAACATAAGAACTCTAATCATTCCTCTTCATCTGTGGTAGTATCATAACTTGATTATTATCCAATAGAATCATTTGCGGCATAGTCTGATGACTGGGGCATAGGTTCGCGTAGTGTCCAAACTCCTTGCAAATGAAGCATTGTACATTTGAAACCATTTTCTTACCCTTGCAGTCATGTATTTTGTGCCCTTTTCCTCCACACTTATAACAAACTCCCATTCCTTTCAGGCAATTTCCAGGGTGTTTCTTTCCACAGTTACCACATATGGGAAAATTCTTCTTTTCCCTCTTCCCTTCATCCATTTTTCTCTCTTCCATTCTTTTCTTCTCTTGCTTCCCTTCAAAGCCATAGGACTCAGTAAACTCTTTACTTATATTATCAGCACATGATATTATTTCTTCATATGATGATAATACATGGGGGACTATTTCTCTTATAAATTCTAGCTTAAGACCATGAAAGATATGATTCTTTCTTCTCTTTGGATCATGTGCATTACTGGAGTTCTCATTCCTTCTACTGGGCACCAATTCTAAACAATGGCATACGCTAGATTAGTTTATGAATAACAATACCTAATCCCAAACTTGTGAAACACATAACATAAATTAAATATTTTATGGATATAATACATAATCAGAAAAATGCCTCCTTTGAGGAAGTATATACTCATAAACCCTTCATAATGATTTGTAAAGAAAATGAGAGTTATCCTAAGCATATCCCCCGGGAGTGTCGTAACCAAGAGTGCAGCAAGGCCCGTTGTCGTGCACCAGTTCCCGTTCGAGTCTAGCTCAAAGCGGTGTTTTCGGGTTTTACCCCTAGGTACATCTGTGCCAGAGCCTCCTCTACCTGCTCGTATCCAGACAGGGATTTATTGCTCGGAAAACTCACAAAATCTCTACAATACCAAAATTCTAGGAAGTTCTTCTATACTAATCCTCAAAGTTCATCTTAGTTCTACGTGCTCTAATCAGAGTTTATCTAAATCTAGCTTCCAAGGTTTGTACTAAACTTCCTCTGATACTAACTGTAACGCCCTGACCCCAGTTACCCAGAGTCGGTGCATTATCACATAACATTGGCATGATCACAAGAAAGATCAAAACTCGAAAGACCGATGGGTTTAGTAGCCTTGGAAACACTAGATATATTCATAAGTTTTACATTACATCATAAAATAAAAAACTACTACGACAACATAATGTTTCCAAAATCCACACTATTAACCCCTCATAAAATCCCTGCAGGTCATTCATAACTTACTTCTTCACATCCTGGGAAAAATAAAACATAGAAAATGGGTGAGCTCAAATGCCCAGTAAGGATAACAATATAGCGGAAACTTTCATAAATAAGAATAAACATTTAAGGCAATGTATAACTAAAACAAAAGCCTTTTAAATATGAAATTTCAACATGGTATGGCATAAATAAAATGAAATAATGCCATTTACTTATTCACATGGATATTCTACTAATCGAATAATCACATGCAAAAATCAATAACCACTTTCATAATGTTGGAATGCATAATGTCAGACTATCATAACCACATAGCCAAGGCCTCGTGCCAAGACTACAAATAAGATTTTGTCAAGGCCTTGTGCCAAGACACTAGTTTGTCTCATGAGACCTACCGATGCATCTAGGAGCTATAGCGGGCTCCACCCGTCACATATTAAGTCCAATGCATTCCCATATGAAAAGGTTTAAACATAACATAAACATTCGTATTAAAACTAGAATACGAAATGTCAATACATTCACCATAAACTATGAATGGTATAAAAATAGCACATCCACAGTCAAACATATCAAAAAACCTTCAATACAATATAGAAGTTTTGTATCATAATAAATCAACTTCAAATAATCTTAAAATCCATCAAAGGATGTTGACATAGATGAAATCAAAATTCTTTTTAAAGAAATATCTCCTTTTATTTTGAAATAATTTAAGATCCATATAAAATAAAACATTTTCTTTGAAAATATTCTTATAAGCTTGTAAGGGAAGCTTTGAAGATTTTATAACGGCGGAAAATAGCCGCACCCGCCGTATAAGTTAAAAAAAACATTCTTACCTTAATTCTGTCGAAAAGGTTAAAAAGGACCTTGTTTTGAAAACGACTGAAAGATTCCTTTATAAACCACTTATAAAAGTCAAAAAAGGGTATAAATGACTTTAACTCATATTCTAGTAAATAGTAAAAATGTTTTGAAATGCATTTTTAAGAAACATGGATGTGGATGATAAAGAGATCCCAGTAGATTATTACGTATAAACAACCTTGGATAATGAAGAGGTTGTAAAGTAAACCCTTACCTTGTACTTTTCCTTGGTTGGGGTAGGTTAACCTCCTTTATAATGGTGAAATAGTTGTTATTAAATTATACAAGAATCATATACATTAAAATGATATCATATATGATCTTTTAATATTGATTTGATAATAATATCTTAGTATTATCGTTGTTTCGGGTGTTAACTTACTTGTTTTCTTTCATATGTTTTGTTACGTAAGACATGTTTGTAAAGGATAGATTGTATATTATTCATATCCAGAATGATATCAAGTCCTTAAACATCATTTTTAAATCATCAAATGATAATTATACTTTAATGGTTACGATGGAGAATGAATCTCATCGCGTTCGTGGAGACGGTAGTCCGTACGTACGCACGAGCGATAATATCATTCTTTTGATATTAAAATAATATATAAATGGATGGTATATAATATATAAATAATCATTAACATGTTATATTTATTATTTACATGAGTTACACATCATTATTATACCCATCCAAATAATATTATATTGAATAACAATTACACCACGACGTGGAGACGGTAAGCCGTACGTACGCACGTATGGTGACATGTTATTCAAGGGTGGATAGAATACTGAATATGGTTGTACCATATTTATAATAACATCACAGTATATGTAAGATACTGGAGTTATTATTTTAGAATGGTAAGAACAAAGAAAGAGGAAGTGGAAGAAGAAAGGAACTTAGAAAAGGGTGGTGAAATCATTACCTCTTCTTCGGGTTCTTCCTTTTGATTTGATCAAAAGGGCTCCTTAGGTTGGCTTTCTGATCAAACTAATGCCTCTAGGTTGTAGTGAGGGATGTTGGGAGAGTATTTGGGCAGAGTTTGGCCGAACCAAAAGGCTTTGATGGTGTGAAGAAATGAGAAGGAGGAGTGCCCTTTTATAAGAGGGGTGAGGGGCACCTTTGGAAAAGCTAGAAATATTAATTTATAATAAATTCATATTCGGCTTCTAATGGCTCAAAAGTTTATTATTCAAAGGTTAAGGTGGGGATAGGTCGAAAACCACTCAACCAATAGAATTTAGACAGGTTTGGGTACTTATATTAACCTTATCTTTAAGTATTAACTCTAAGTTAATTAGTTTCACTTTTACAATGTCTCTTTGTATTTTTATATAATATGGTTAATAAACTTACTATATACATCCAAGAGACCCCCAAGTGGTACATTAATGATGAACCTATCATGATATAAGTCTCTTGGCCGAACCTTAGATTTTTAGGAATTTAATATCAATTAATAATATAATATTTGTTTTAAGAACTCTTTTATGTCAATTTTGACACTATTCAATAGTTGATTTTTTTGAAACTCATAACAGATTGATTACTTCGAAAAAAGTCAATTAAATCAATCCTAATATATCATATTATCCTATAAAATTAGTTTAATTCATCAAAAGATTCATATTATATTTATTTTGGTATTTATAATATCAATTATTTTAATTTTTCACTATTATAGTAATTACTGCATCATCATTGTGTCATAACTAAAATAAATTATTTAATGTCTAAAAATTATAAATAAAATATCATTATGTAGGAAATCCTTTTAGCTTTCTAATTAATATTTATAATCTAAAATCCAACATATATAACCCTATGTAACAATTGTTTGTCTAAAAGATATATGCTTGTGTCATTTTTGTATTCATTTTAACTTAATTAAAATAAAGTGTCATTATCACTTAAAAGTGGATCCATGGGGTCCCCAAATAGACCCAAAGATTCCCATGGTCGACCATTTATCAACCAATAGGGTTAAGACACGTTTTAGGGTAATTTAGTATTATTATAATATTATTTTTTAACCCTTATTTACCGGATTTACCCTTAACCATGGTAAATAAAATATTTACCGCAGTAATTATTCAAAATGTCTAAAAAAAAGTTACCTATTTACACAATTTGAACATCCTGATTCCAAATATGGAATCCATTTTCCTAAATTCAAAACACAGAAGTGGCAGAAATTAATTTAAAATTAATTCCCGCTGTCAAAACAAAAAGCGTGTTTTTAAGAGATAATAACTATCAAAAGATTGACACTTGTTTATGTTCGGTTTAATTGTAAAATTATGTCCAATGAACAACATTATATTAAATGGTAAAAATATATTCTAAATATACTTTAAAACCACTCAAATTCATAATTTATCACTATTAATTATTTTGATTAAAAAAGTTGTTTTTAATTAAAACTTAGTAATTTTCACTATTCATCAAAATATGAAAGTTATCCGAAATGTACCAAAATTTCACCTTAGGCTAAATTCGATATTCCGAATCCAAAAATGAAGTCCATTTTCAAATATAAAATATATATAATTTTAAAAAGTAGGTATTACTATTCATAACGGCTAGTTTGATTGGTTGTGATGTGTGTTAAAACTTAAGGTTGCGTACAACACACGCTACTGTATTATTCAAAGAAAGTGTACCATGGAAGCTTGGGATGTTTCATTTTAAATTTTTGATGTCCCCATTTATTCAAAAAGTTTAAAATATTGTATTTAAAAAGGGTTCACTATTAAAAGTTGATAAAAGTGCAATACTGAAAATGAATTTGTTCTTGCATTATATCTAAGAAACTCATAATATGGATTCTAAAATTATAAGGATTATATAAAGTTTAAAATTTAGATAATACTATTCATAACCTATTTTGAATGGATTTTTTTTGTAAGTCATGGTGTGATTGAACTCAGTGTTGCGTGTAGTGCAAGTTATTGAATTATTTTGAAGAAATAACACACTATGAAATCTTGGGGTGTTACAAAAATGGTTGCGAAACTGATGTGAAAATCATTAATGAAACCATATTTTTTAGTTTGTGGTTTTGTGGAAATGGTTTCTGTGTAAAATTCCAATATTAATGATTTTAAAATGATGTTTTAAAATATGGTTTCAGTTGGATTTATGGATAATGGTTTTCAATAAAAACGTTTATTTATTGTTATATCTTGAAAATCTTAGTTTGAATTGGTTTTTTCACATGCAGGTTTGTGTGAGTTCATGTTTTCAACATAACCCAATATTAGGGGCTGTATAATTAGGATACAAGGTGTGCGACCCTAGATAATGGCCGCTTTATATTAGGGAACAATGAGATTTTCCACTTAGAGATGACTTAGTTAATGGATGAGAGAGCACTCATGATTTTGAATATATCACAGAGGATTTTGATTTTGGGTGTGTGTGTGCATCATGGAATGGGTATGCCCAAAAACGAATGTTAAATAGTTTAATGTATTGTTTGGTTTCATTCCTAGAAAATATTTTTTGTTAGAAAAATGTTTTACTGTGAAACTGTTAAGATTTTATGTAAGCTATTAATCTATTTAAATTTGTTTTATATAATTGGTTTATAAAAATTGGTTTATATAAATAATCTAACATGTTCTATTCTAATGGTTTGAGTAGGGATATCATTTGGGAAAAACATACTAGCTTTCATTACTCACCTATTCTTTGGCATTTTGGTTCTTTTGTAGATATTGTGTATCGAGACACATGAAAATGTAAAGCATTATAAATATTTTGAGTGGATTCATGATATTTCGGTTGTTTGGTGGTGTTGGAGAATTGAGACTATTAGGAGCTGTGAAGTCATTTCTTCAGACTCTTTGAGTTTTTTTTATTTTGGTTTACAATGGGTACTCTGATATGGTTTGTTTGTGTTGTTATATATTTATTTTTCTTACATTATTATCATGAAACATTTAGTTTTCTTTGTTATATTATGTTGGTTGTGGATTTTTTACCTTCAAAGGGGAAATATCCCCCAAATTGTGTTGAAACCCTTGGAATTTATTATAATCCTTTGGCACCTTGGGGATGTCTCTTAAGGATAAGTAGTAATTCCATATTCACTCAATCCAATTAGGTGGGGTGGGAAGTTTCAAGTAACTTCACCTTTCTATCATATTTAAAGTGAGGAATATCAATAGTGGAATCCTATCAAGAATATGTGGTGAAAAGATAAAATTGAAAACATGAATTTGGACATGTTCCAGAACTTATTTTTCAATATGTACTTTCCATGTATTCTACACTAGAATATGGAGAAGGAATCCATTGAGCTTAATCATAAAGATGATAAATCTATTGGTTCATATGAAGAAAATTTCACATGAAATTAAATGTAATCATTTGGTATTATGATTATATATGAATGCAAGGTCGAACAAATATTTAATGGATTTAAACCAAATCATAAAAGGGCATTATCCATAGGGGGTTTGGGATGCTATGATGATATTGTTTGATGTTCTATCAAATTGAGAATAGTGGTTGGAGTGGCATATTAGTCTCTCTCTTTTTGGTATGAAGATAAAAATGTGATTCAAAGTAATATATAAGAACGATAGAGAGAAGAAGATGAATTTTTATTTATTCTATATTCATGTAATGAAACATGAAGGGAATTGTATTTAAAGGGCAGGTAAATGTTTTAATTGTGGAAAGAAAGGACATCAATTGGATGAATTCATATGTGATATAAAAAGGTATTTAATGATGTGAATAATGATAAAATCACATATATGACACCTCCCACACATCAATGTTTCAATTGAATAGAGTTTGGGAATTATTCAAATAAATTCCTAAATATGATGGTTAATAATATAGATCCATTGCAATAACCTGTTAAGATAATGGAAAAAACGAAAAGATTATGAAATTAAAAAAACTGAAGTGAATCATGTTAATTAAGGTAATTCTCCCAGTCTTAATTGGTAATATATTATTTTATTTTGTATGAAGGATACCTGTGAAAATCATATAGTCTATTCATTAGGGATGTTTTATTTGATTATCACTATCTATATGAATTCTGGAATAATGAACTCACATTTGATTTTATATGGATACAATGTTGAACCCTAGATTCTAATGGAAATTTTTTTGTATGATATAAGATATTATTTAAGGAATAAAGGGTGGATTATATTTAGTAATCATATAAGTCTCCATGTATGATTAACTTATGTGTTAAAGATACCATGAAGGGTTTGTGAGTTTAAGGATGATCAAAAGTTTAATGATTTTGACAAACCATTTTTATGTTTAATGTTTACGGAGTTTATTAAGATTAAGTATAATTTAACAGAATTATATGGAAATTATACCATTTTGTATTATATATTGTGAAAAAATTATTTTAGGTGTAATTTCATTACAGCTCATGGACATATGATTCATGGTTGCTCTAAGATCGTATCCTCTATATTTCAAAGGTGGTTGTGGTAAACACCTTTATCATCATGAGTTTTATTACCATGGTAGCTTTCACATAAGCATTATGATGGTACCCTATGAAACCCATTATCAAATAAGTAAGTAAATCTTACATATTAGAATAATGTTTTATAAAGAAATCTATTTTGAATTGAACTATTTAATGATATAGTAGAGAAGTTTAGAGATATTTAGAGGCATATAAGGACTACACAATGTTGAAAAAAATGTCATACTGATAAACATTGATGCGATTTAGAAATTTATTTTGGTGATAGTTCCTTATATAAATTTCACCATGGAATAAATTATGGTGAACTAAGACCAACATATATCAGTCCCATTGGAATACATGATAATATCAAGATAATAGCTTATCTCTTTCTGCATGCACCAAACCCTTATCAAGACCATGATGCATTTCAGATATCTCATCTAGGAATGTACAAACCAGATCTATTAATTTTAATGAACTTAGAGGTCATACCACTAGAGAGTTATCTTTCTGATGAGTAAAAATTGGGGATGATTCTTGATCGTTCCAACAATGTTCTGCGAAACAAGATCACTCACCCAGTCAAAGTTTTTTAGTGGAACGACTATTTTGAGGAAGATACATGTGAACTAAAGGATATTATGAGGCTTAATTATCCACATTTTAACATATAAGAGTGATTAATTTCACTTTGGAAATTAATTTTATGGGGGTACAATATAAAACCTTAAGCTTTTATTTATTAATTTATCTGTATAAATTAAAATTCTTTTATAAAACGCATTAAATGATATAACAAGTAAATATTTCTTTATATAAAAATAAAAAATATGGTTTTGAACATGAATCACTTCTTTTAAATGTCATTATTTCCAAAAAATAATTTTTTTGGGTTACACAAAATATCATGTTTATCTTCTATAACATGAAACATTTAGCTTAAACAAAACATGTCATATTATTATAATATTATTACATAATATGATAGTTATCAACTAGCCATTCTAATGTTAATAATTAATATTATTAAATGAATTACGAAAATATGGTTTAAATATTTAAATAAAATTAATTCTTTTGTGACCAATTAATTACAAATGAAAATAAAAAATTTTCAAATTAAAGGAAATATTTCTCTAAAAAAGTATATTTAGGTGCACATGTGTGTTTTAAATTAATAAATTAAACAAATTACATTTATTTAATGAATTTAATAAAATTTGAATGTCAAAAATCCTATCAATTGTATAAGATTATTCTTATATATTTTCTAGACATTTCATAAAAATAAATCTAATTTTATGCTTAAAACTTTATTTTTATAAAAAGTAGAATTGCAACTTTTTTATAGGGAACATATTTTCAAACCAAATCTTTCCATATTTAGAAAATTAATCTTATAAAATAAAAATAATTTTTTAAATTTGAATACCAAAATTATCTTTGGGTAATTTTTTGGTATTTTTCTAAAAAGTATCATTTTTGATGATTAGTGAAGAACACATAATTTCAATTGAAAATCACCTTTTTTGTTTAATTTATTTATAGAGTAAAATTTTATATTAAATTTATTTTAAAGTAAATTTAGTTCAATTATAAATATATCAAAACAATTTATTTCATTTTAATAAATTTCATGTTGAATTAAGAAATAAATACGTGGTCATCTTTTGGTCATTTTCGCTTTAAAACCCCACTTTCTCAACACATTTGTGAGATATAATTTAAAATAAATTATAGCACATATATTAAAGTAATTTTTCAAAATGGATTATATATTTGGAATCATTACAATATATATTTTACAATATGTTTAATGTAATGTTTTAACATAATTATTTTTGAAAAGTGTTAAAATTATTTGTCGTGATTAAGGTTAAAACATGGTTTTGTGCATTAAATGTGATTGTTTTAAAAAAAATTCATAAAAACATTGTATTTTTGTTTAATAAATTGGATTTAATATTTAGAAGAATTAGTTCTAAATTAATTTATAATCTTGTTTTTAGTTTTTGTCTTAAATGATAAATTACCTAGTTAAATAAAAAGATACAATTTACCTTGGTAATACTATAAGAAAAAAAGTGATTAAACTTAAGGACTAAAGTACAACTTGATAGAAAATAGGTATTTTGTGTGGTAGTGGTTTTTATAGACCAAATAATACCCCACCTACATTATTGATCTATTTTTGAGGTGCATGAAGTAAGGAAGACCTCCCAATATTGAATAATTTTATATATTTAAAATAATTTCACTCCTCTTCAATAATAAAAGAGAACCCAGTTTTTCACCTTAATCACACCACTCAAGACAATTAGAATGACCAAAACCTAAAAAATCACCCAAAAAATTTCCTCCCCAAATTAAATAATCATTTTTTGACAATAATGAAATCCTAGGAATGATTTAGTGAAATCTTAAGGAGGGTACCTGAAGAGGAGGTAATGTTATTAAATGATCATATTTATTTTATTTCTTTCTCCATCTCCAAAAAATATTATTTTACCAAGATTATATAATTAATTCGCTATCTTCCATATAATTATATTTTTTATGTTACATTTATGACCTACCATGTGACACACTTCCATTAAATTGGTCATGAAATCATTGTTTATGTGTACGGTGGACTACCACCTCACAAACTAATGGCATTCACTTTTTCATTAACATCTCTCACTATTGGAAATAATGTTTGATATATATATTTTACATAGTATATTTATGATATTTATGAAGTTATTATTATTATTTAATTATTATATCATGCATACCTTCATGCTTTCCATTTTGTGGGAATATTATAAAGTCGTTCGTGTGTACGGAAGACTACAACCTCACGAAGCGATGTGATTCATTCACAGTTTACGTGGAATGTATTATGGACGGGTTTAATAAATATTTGTGATATATATGACATATAAATGATATTTAATTATAATACATACATATATATATATATATCATTCACTTTTATTTCCATCAATACATCAAGAAAATGGAAACAACGTTCATTTTACTTACAGCCTACCATCTCTATGAACGGTGTGTTTCATATTTATTAGTAACTTTTATGGATTAATATAAATACATATATAACTAATATATATTATATTTATATCATGATTTAAATTCTGGATATTATGAAATCATAATATAAGTAAGATGAACACAAATAAAAAGTGAAAACATGTATGAAAAGCAAAGCTGTTATGATCTAAAACGTGTCTTTAAAATGGAATTATTAATAAAAAGGTAATAAAATGTCATAATAAATTAAAAAATGATATGATATATAAAAGTATTAATTTTTAATATATTTATAATAAAATTATAATTATTTAATTGTAGATCTCAAAGAGTACAATAAAACATAAGACTTAATATAAGGGATTTGTATCACACCATTATTTTCGGTGAGACACGAGCCATATTCAAATCGTATTTCATTGATGTAGTGTATATAATATTATTGAATACATATTATTATGGTTCTCCTAAAAACTATTTGGGTTTACATATCTATTTGAGGATCTATTTTTCATGTGGTTTATGGGTCAAAAGTTCTCAAAATAGTATGGGGTTTTAATCTCAATATTCCTTCTTTGAGGCATCCATTATGTTATACACCTATAATCTTTAATGAGGTTTATATAAAGACACTTTAGAATGTAATATCTTGAATTTATTCATCCCCATAATATATTATGATTCACTTTATGTTATTCCATCATAGGGATAAGGATTCATGTTTACCAAATTAGTATCATTTTTTTAATACAATCTCACCGTTTATCAGAATTATTTATGATTAATTCTTCAATATAGAAATCCCATGATCATAATCTCTATATTTTTAATTATTTTTATTATCCTATGGTTATTGATGATATCTTCAAGTAATGGTACAATTTTCCCACTCTTTGGTACTTATGATAATTAAGAAAATGGGTTTAAGAAAATCCGACTATATTTCTATCTTTCATCAGAAATCTATTTTCTTCCTAAACTATGTTTTCCAAAACGTTTTTCAATCTTTTATGATTTTTATCTCCTTTTCAATTAAATTTATTTTTTATTTTTTTATTTAAAATTTAATTCAACTTAATTTCAAATCTTCAATTATAATTTTTCAAGGTTATGTTCAATGAAAAATGTTGTAAAAATGTTTTATGTTTTGAAAAGAGTATTATGAAGAAAAAGTATATTTTCATTAAGAAATGTTGTAAATGATACTTACAAAATTATTTTACATCTAAGATAAAATCCATTGGTTTTACCTATGCATTATAGGTTATATGATCCAAATACACCATGAATATTCTTTCTCTGATTTTTTAATGTTTTATGGGAATTATTTTCATAGATCTTGTTTATTCTACACATGTAAATCATATTTTAAAGTGATTTATATGAAAATAATTTATTTCCTATAGGGTAAACATTTTTCAAATAAATTTACCTGAAAACAATTTCTTTTCTATAGTTTAATATGGTTAGAAAAGAATAATTATTATTTTTATGAGTTTCTATGATTATATCAAATATCATTGAACTTTATTCATGATGTGGTACATAGACGTCACTTATTTGAAAAAGTGTCCATGATTGGGTCAGGTAAGCCAATTATATCTTATATATGATGGGGTATCCTAGATAGCATTGGGTAATCCCATTCCATAATTATGATGGAATGATCCACATTGTGCGGAGTGAGCCTGTTATAGCTTACATGATGGGTGTGACCAGATAATTACACAATTCATGGGGTAATGATAAATGTGATATGAGATCCGAGGGTACACCACTACTTAGATGAATTCAAAAAAAGAGGGTACATTGGTGATTATCCCAATCTATAAAATGAGAGTACACAGGTGGTCATTCCAATCCCCAAAAGGAGGCTACATGAGTGGTATTCCCTATCCCCAAAAGGTGCGTACACAGGTGGTCATACCAATCCCAAAGATGAGGGTACATGGGTAGTCCTCTAAATCTAAAAAATAATATTACATAGGTGGATAGACCAATCCCGAATAAGTTACATGGGTGGTTATCCCAAGACTAACATGTTATGAACATATTATTGTGTATCCTTGGCATAATATTTTCTTTTTTTATGTGTATGACACAAATTCCATGTCTAATTCCAATATTATGCTCTCATAGCTCATATTCATTGATTAACATAAGATTTACACATTATGAAATCCCAATATCTTTTCCATGACTCTTGTTTATAATATATGACAATTTGTGTATGAATTTCTGAAGTTAAGATCATTATCAAGTACCATTATGCTTATCTTATGCTTTTATATTATCATAGATTGATAACTCTTATATTTACTCTTATTAATCATATGAGCTCACCCTTTCTTATTTTTCCTTCCCCAAGTGATCAAGAATGGTTTAGGTATATTATTCCTAAGAGTATTGTAATGTGATAATATATTTTTGGGGACATTGAAGATATTTTACGAAATTAAAGAGATTGTGATGCATGTTTCCAAATGAACTAATAAATTATGGTCCTCATGCCGATGTTTTTGTAATGTATTTAATATTCATCTATAATGATGTAATATTAATGTATGAGAATACTTTGGAGATATACTACCACCATTGAATTTTTTAATCTAACACATAGACTCAAATTGATAACTCATTATAATTCCATATATAGTGTTCCGAATGAAACTAAATAAATTCATATATAATCGTGAAATGATGTTTTTATGCCATTAAAGTCTTTCACTAAATAATCTAACTTCACACACAACCCTTCTAACATGAGTTTACCTAAACCATGACTCATTTTTTCACCACTATAGGTGCATCCTTATCATATCCTCAAATAACCAAAACAACTAATCTTTGTGGACAATATCATATCCATTAATGAATATAATTACTATATGTTACTACTCAACTCATACTCGAACAATAACCAATAAAACTGATCACAAAACACCAAGGTAATTCTCAACTAAACACATAGACCCCAATAATATAAAATAATGTCACCCAATTTTCTTAAGGATTATGTTCTCCCACACATAAGACTCCAATACCAACAATTAATTATAGTTATGGTTCTCCCTGACATAGGAATCCCTTTCCTGTTGGTGATTATGAATTCCAGTGATATGTCAATATTATTGATGTAGTTTCCACCCCAAAACACACCTTTCTACTCATTCCCATCATCAATCATAAATCTCACAATATATACACAATAATTAGTACTAGAAAAATCATGACATACCAAATGAATACAAAACTCAAAAAAACTGAGGTTATCCCGTGTGACCCATTAGAACCAAGAAAACCTGGTATACATAAATATAAGTTAGTTCGTATGAACTGGACCAAATTAGTCCCACAATGGATGAACACACATAGAATATCCAAATAAACCTTATAATATATTCTACAACATAATACATTATTTTGGGTCACTCCATACTAGAAAACAGAAAATCTCAGTAACCTATTTTACACAATACTAGTTACTTATTTTAAAACCATCTTGAAAAAAATCATATACACCTAAGGATAAAGATGTTATTAAAACATCCATAGGTATCAAAATATTTTAATCCAAATTAATATAAATAAAATCATTAGATTAACTTTTCCTTAACCAAAATAATATTCTCATTTTAATACCGTTTCAAAATTCTACTTCAAAAACCATTATCCTAAGAGTTTCTCAAAAATAAAAAAAAACCCAAAAAATTTCAATAACCTCATTAGATCCTTAATAATTTTCAAATAAACACAAATTTAAAATCTTCATCACAACCACCTCAATCCACCACATGAAATTATTTTTCAAAATCATTGTTTCCTCAAAATTCTAAAATTCCCTCAATTATTTCCCTATAATAGACAACAATCACCAACTCAATCAATCAAACAAGCTCTTTGAGTCAACATTAATATAATCACCAATTATCATATATTCTAGAAAACATTTATTTTATTGTATGATTCCTAAATTAATAAAGGATTTTGATGAGGCATCATGTAAAATAGAACAACCCAATGGTTCACTTATCATTCCATGAGAATGCCACAATCATCATTGATAAACAAGTCATTATCTCTTAGTTAAGCCCTAAGATTCCTCCCAAGTATCATCTATCCCTCTTTGTATTATTGGTTTAATCCAACACCCCTGTTATCTTGTAGTTCCTTGTCCCAACATTAAAAATCTTTTAGAAACAAGGGTTTCAACTAATGTAATACTTACCAGGAATTTTTCCGATATACCTTAAAAATCTAAAAAAAACTAGCACTACCTTTAACTATATTGTCCCATACAAAAGAAAACTAAAATACCATTTTATAATAATCTAGTAGGTATTACAAAAATTATACATTTAAGGGGTTCATCAGATGACTTAAATAAAACTCCTCATATTCAAGAGGTTGCTAAATTGATGTATGGGCCTAAAAATAGTCATGGGGAGGCAATTCCTTAATAAAATAATCCATTAGGGTCATATCTGAATCATATGACAATTATAAATAACTAGTCATTATAACGGATTTCCCTAAAAGGCCTTTATATAAAATAGGGATCCAAGAGGGGTCCCATATTCCAAAATAGAAAGTGGTAAAAATATTAAATCTGATACATCAAAAATAAAAGTGCAACAAAAAATTATATCCATTGAAACATGAATTTTGTAAATATAAAAGACAAACTAAACAATTCATGATATATATTAATTAGAAACAAACTATTCTATATGAATACTCATATAACTTCTTTGTTGAATCCTAGGCCACTATAACCTATTGGACCTATAACATGTGTCTAGCTTCATGTAGTACCTGTGATGTGAGATAAAATAGGAATTTCTACCCACATACATGAAAAGCTAGGTTGTGTACATGGGTAGGGTCTACATCCAATGAACCATATATGAACGCTCAATTACATTAACCATAATGATTATTATTATGATCAGGTGGATGTGAATTCATATAATGTTTATAAGTCATGCTCGTGAAATAATCACTCCGTCAAACATAACACACAATGTGGATAACATTAAACAATTCTGGTCATGGTAAGATAATTAGGACGCCACAACACCAGACCCCACCTACTTTGGCACAATGTTATAATGAAGAGATTCAACTCATTTGTCACATACCAACCCCTAACCAGTGATATAGGGTAGGATATATTCTATGTGCTGAAAACTACTAAAAGGTTATAGAGTTTGGTATACCCACACCCCATCCCAATACTTGTCACTCAAGGTAGTTTGTAAAACAATACCCTTGAAAACCCATCCTACTTAATGGATATCACACAAGAAGTTCCATATCTATCCTTTATAAGACAAGGTATGTCGTGAAGTAAGAACCATGGAAATCCCTTCTCACTCAAGGTAGGTTTCAGATACCATCTCTAGCCACACCTTATCAATCATGGTTGTCCTAGAATCACACACATCTTTGACCTCATCTCTTCCTTGAATGTTTTACCAGTGATGGATTCTTCAAGTATGTTTTGGGCCATTGGATGTACGCCACCACACTGAGATCCATTTAAAATCACAAGAACATCACCAACATATGAAAGCATCAAAAAACATGGAACACAACCAATATTACAACCCAATAACTCACATCTTGGGTGAAAGTCACTTGAGGCAAAGCACCAAAAATCAAACACATTCCAACTCCCACCTCAACACTCTAAGGGTCAACCATAATATTACTAACAAATATGGTATTTATTTCAAAAACCAATGTCATATTCCCAAAAAAAAAGTTATATATCATCATGCAACAACATACATAGAGAAATCACATAAGAGTGGGGAACATTAAAAATGATTAATACTTTATAAATTAAGTCATTACCCTAATAAGATCAAATTAACTAAAAAAATCAACTAGTCCCTCTAAAATTAATTTGAAAACAGATAATATCCTTTTCAAAAATAATATAAAAGGAAACACATGTTCTCTTTCACTCATGTTATGACAATTGATAAAATAAAATAAATACATCATCTAGGGAACCCAAAAATCATTTTGAACTACAATTTCAAAAACCATTTCTGAAATCATATATTTCCCTTGAAATTACATTTAACATAAAAAATATTTCAACAAACATTTTAATAAGGAAACATATTTTGTCATTGAAATCCTACCCATTACATTAAGAAAACTATAAGAATAGGAAGAAACACTCCTTTGATCATGGTTCCACTATTGAAATGTTTCACAAGATATTTTTTCCATGTAAACAATTAAGCCAAAGTGAGATCATCCCAATATATTAGAGAGATCACCCAAATAATACAACATGAAATAAGAAATAATAATTATGGATGTAAAACATAATGTTACCAAACAAATTATGATATTTTTGTAAAATCATGTCCACCCATATAAACTAGTGATACATAAATCAATCCCAGAATTATACTGACCTTCTCCAAGTCCATGATCACCTATCTCAATAATTTAATTATAAAATTTGTAAATCAAGAATTTAAAAAAAACCTAAGTCATTATATTTTAATTCGACTCACCATGATACCTCACAATGTAGAATAAAAAAATGGTATGGGACACTCTTGATAAACAGAAAAACCTTGGATTTAGAAAACCTCAAAACATAATCACTCGAATCAATGTCTGATTTCTACCAAAAAAATACACTAAATAAATATATGAAGAAATATACATCATGTAAAATGATGATTAATGGATTTAATACATCCTCTTTGTGAATCCTATAAAATCAAAATATGAAATCCAATTTGAGTGGGATAAGTTTCTATGATATAGTGAAATCGTCCATTTAGAACGTTAAATAATGAACCCCAAATCAGATGGTGATTAAGAATAGGAAAAATGTAAGAGAGGGGTGGATCACACCTCAATTCAACATGATGACATACTCATGAAAATTAAGGATCGATTTAATGAAAAATATAGAAGAAAAAGAGATCCAAGTGGGATCACCCATTTTATTTTAGTGACCAACACTAAGGGATCCAAATGTGTTCCAAACTGGATCCCCCTAAATATTATTAAATGAAACTAGACATGGAAACCCAGTACTAGGTTAGGGCATGAAAATGGGGTTTATAGTGATACTTCCCCTATTTTGGGACTTATTTGTGTCCTGAATATTGGCCACAGCAAGAAGCAACCCTACGCAAGTGTGGAAGTACTATCTCCCATTCCTGACATGGATCCACATATCCCTATATAATGAGGCCCTATTGTAGACCCTCATGGCATGACCCATATGACTTAATACACATTGTTATAGTTTCTATATTTCATTATGAACTTTGTTCCACACACTGATTCCCATCTGAGCACCAAATCATGAATGAAGCCTCATTCCTCAATCAAAGACTTCTTCATGAGATGTTCTATCTCTATGAATTCCAATTACCATAACAATTAATGGATAAAAATGTTGATCTTTTGAAAAAATCATTATTTATTTTAATTTCTCAACCCATAACAGTGAGGTTAATTAAAAATAATAACCTTGTCAATAAATCATTTGAATCATCATCTATAATTTAACATTATTTGAAATAACCATGAATGTTTCCAATATTCAGATGCATTTGAAATTTAAGGTCATATGACCTTATCATAAACACAATCATATTCATTCAATTTATTCCCATTTCTTATTATTCTAGATCTACCTTCTGAAATTAAAAAGTATCTAAACTTTGATGCTATTGAATTTACAGTCCATATCTAGGTTCCTATTAACATTTTTGTTAGGTATTTTGATAATGTTTTTTAAAAAATCACCCCTAAACATCTTATTATCAGGTTATTCATTTCAAAATCGTGAACCATTAGTTTTTAGAGTATCATTGTAGGTTTCTTAATTACATTACCAATTTTAACATATTTTCAATAATCCTAAAAAAACTTGTCTCTTAGATAATCATCTAAGACATAACTTCCCTACCTGTATATTTTGGTTAATTGATTTTGAAATAACCTACTACTAAAATAACCAAAAAACCATTATCAACAGTTAACTAAATATCATAACACATAGTTGAAAAAAATACCACACACCTTCATGAATTTCACATGTTCTTCAATATACCCCTTTTTAGTTGTTTTTAAATACATTAAATAAATATATATTTTCAAATCACAATCTTTTTAAAAGGTAAATTTATTGACACATTAAAAATTGAATAAAATTGGTTTTTAAGATAGTTCCATCCCTTGGTGGTAAGAAATTTATAGAATATTATTTTTATTTAATACCCATATTTCAACTCAAATAATACATTCCCTATCATGAGGAATAAAAACATAGTATTCCTTACTCTATGCTTCACATGATTTTGATTCTCTCTACCTTTTTAAATTATATTCCAAAGGATTTTGGAGTATTCCAAAACCTTCTCAAGTAATAAGGAATGGTTGAACATGAGTTTTAAAAATTAACTCTTAAAATCTATCCTTTTACATAATTAGTGAATATATCAACAATAAAATATTTTTTGGAATGACAATCCGGCCAGATATTAACATTTACAAACATCCCATTTATAAAATACTATTTAATATCAATATGTTGTTGGAGATATTATTGATTTAATCGAATTCATTAGTATCATCTATTTTTATAATCATAAAACAATTTATTCTAATTTTTAATTAAAATAATGATCCTGCTTATGAATTTTCTATAGACTATAACATTGAGCTTTTTCAGAATTTATGTTATGGTATATTTAAATAGCCATTTTATATATTAGAACTCAAAACAATAACTATACTAGTGTGATGAACTATATTATCATAAGATATATCTACACTCTTAAGAAGATATTGTCACTTATAGTACTATTGAAACATAACTCAAAGCATAAATAATATGAATTTTAGATTTTTTTACAATAGAGACTTAAATTTAACCGAGGTTTTGATGTACTAAACATGACTAAAACACTTATAATAATGGTAATGTAAAAATAATCTAATTTCTTAAATAAAATTTATTTTCATTATTTTCAATTAAATTTTCCATTATCCACTATTTGGTAATATTTCATTGTAATTCTCTTAGGTTTCTTATGTATTTGTTCATCTTCCAATCTCTATGATCGATGTGATCCTGGTGAGGAATCATAAAAATATGATAACTATGATCAAAGAGTTTAGTGATTTATGAAAATATATATTTTGATCTATAATGTTTAGGTGTTAATATTACATGGTCTAGATTCCAATCAAGGAGATCAAAGAGGTTAATGGGGATAAAATCACTTGCGACCGAAGTTTTAATTTTAGAAATTTGAGTTGTGGAATTTATCATTTCTGATTGGACTAATTGAACATGTTCTAGTATTTAGATCATAATGATGCCTTGGATTTGATTTATTGATTCACCATTCAATTTAGTTTAAACTCAAAGAGATATTATAATAGGACAATTTGGTAATGATATCCTTTAGGGGGTTAATTATTTTTATCCTAAATTCTTGTATTTTCTTACAAAACTTGTTCTTTATGTTCTAAATATATTTTAATTGTATTTTGGATATTTTTATTACTTTGAATTTTTTTTTTCACTACATTAAACTTAATTTACTATAATTTTATCATAACTTATTAATTATAATTAGTCGAATACATGAGTAACCGAAAAATTGTATGTTTGATTTGTTACTATAATTCACCCCCTCTTGTTATTTTTGTATCATTTATATATGGGACAAATATTTATCAAATATATATATATTTACTTTTAATTTCCAATATTTTTGAATGTTTTGTTTTTTCAATGTAACCATATAGAAGAGAGTCAAAAAAAATTTCTATGGAAGGATCATTACTAGATAGATGTTTTGATAATCTGAATAAAAATAGGCCACAAAATATTAATGGGAATGGTCATAAATACAAGAGGGACATGATGAATACATACATTATAAATAACAATGTTTAAAATTATTCCATGTGTTTCGATAGTTATGTGATACTAGAGAAATATTTTATCAATTTTACTCATGAGGATAAAGTAGTATTCCAATATAAATTTTGAGTGAAAAAAATCTATTTTTGTTATTAATAGATGTATTTACTGTAAAAATCATTATGTAGAGAATGAACTTTTTTAATATTATTGAGGTTACACATTATTTAATTATATAAGTTATATAAATGGATAGAACAATTCCAAGGGTGGATTATAGTTTTTTTATTTTTTTACTTGCTAAATATATTTCTAAAACGAACCATATATTTATGATAATAATATATACTCTAAAGACTCTTGAAAAGTAATAATTATCTTATGTTATGCCTATAAAAAATTTACTGACATTCTATATAAATATTTGGAATCAATTAGAATGGTTTTTGATGATACTAGACATATTATAAAGTTGATATTAGGAGAGTTGATCCTCACTGTAAATCAATATGACAACCAACTTAAGAGGGGTAATTAGAATGAAAGAAGAAAATGGAGTGGATTTATCTTCAAATTCTGAAGTATTAAATTCCAAAACACATTACTTCATATCCAAGTAAATTTAAAATTAATTTTATGTGGCATTAAAATAAAAGTTGTATGGAACTTATTGAAATTTATATTACATAATTTCATATATGAATGAGAAAATATATGAAATATTTACTTCCAGATAGATAATTAGAGGAGAATAAAATAAATGTATGATATGATGGACTCTATATAACTTATCTTCTATGAATGAAAAAATATTTTAAACATTTAACTACACTATTTAAGACCCTAAAATAATTAATTTATGCTTTAATGAATGAGATAATGGGAAAATACATTTATATATATGAATGACACATTCATTGCTAGTGAAGATCTATATTGAAGTGATAATAGTGATTCTGATAGTAACAAAAACTAGAAGAGTACTTATTTTTTTTTGATAAGGTAGCTAAGAAAATGTTATTCCTTATGGGAAAGGTTTTGGATGAAACATTGATATATTTAATTCAGGAGTGTTATCATGTTTTTTTATTTTGAAGATGAATATAAGGATGAAGAGAATAATACACCATATATTGATGAAATTTATAGATTTTTAAATAACCATAAAGAAAAGAAGTAAATAGTTGAAGAATGAATATGATCAAGTTATGGATAGTATTGTAAAGTATAAGAGTGAGGTAGCTAAATGGAAAGATAAATTTACTAGAAATAAAGAAAAAAAAATTGAGTCTATGAATGTAATTTCTAGAATTATATATGGATATTAAAGGAAAGACTATTTTGGTGAAGATATCCAAATATAAAAATGAAGTGATAAAGAAGATATTTGAAGTTAATACCGTGATAATTTTATTCTAAAACATCACCATAAAATAGAAATGTTTTGAAAAAACATTACAAATAGTTTATACTGTAGAGGAAACATTCCAGATAAGGAAGTAAATTCATCTAATATTCTTACTACCTGGAGAATTTTTTTGTTCCAATTAGATCACAAATTTGAAATAAAATATAGATAAGAAGGAATTGGATAAAAAATGTTCATGGATAATTTTTATTACTTTAAAACTCATTGATATTAAATATCAATAGAAATCTTGGATATGAAACATAGATGAGTTAGAAATATTTGGGTACTTGATGTATTATATCTGAATAGATAGATACTTATGATTGGAATGTTTTATTAACTGGATCCTCATATATAAATTGAAAAAATGCTAACCCATGGGCCTTTTTGGCATTCAAAAAAAATTAATTGTTTTTTAATCCATAAATTTATTCAAAGAGAGATCTATAGAAAATCATCAATGCTTCCCAAGTTACAAATGGATCTAGTGTGATATCTATAAAACAAATATGTCCTTATAGATGTGTCCACAAACTCTATCATATACATGTGTGAAAAATAATATAATCCATTTTACCAAGACATCAAATGGCCATTGGACATAAAGTATGTCAATACTATCTAGTCGATGCATACATTCTTGATATTATAAGTATAGACAAGTCATTTCAATGAATGAATCACATATCATTTATTTATGATGATGAGAACATCACATGAAAATTTTATAAATAAATAATAAAATCATATGAATCTTATATAGTAATACCCATAAAGGTCCTCATTATATCTCAAAAAAGGACTATGTATTGTATTCATTATAAAATATTAATACTCATATCTTTGTTAATCCTTAACTAACATCATGATTTGAAACACACCCATCCTAATGAATATTGGCTAAGACTTATAGATTTATAAAGAAAGGTATAAAAGGGTTCTCCTATTATCTATGTTTCCAAGATCAGGTATGGTGATTCAATATGAACTATACACCCTTAGTATATGAAATACGTAGTGTATTAAACTCTATATTGTATACTTAGTTGATCATCCATCTCACGAAATTTATTTTGTACCTCATGATCATATTATGTATCACTGTATAAAGTAATATCATACTAAAATTAAAATTTAATCACAATCTATAATACTCCATAATGAAAATATATAAGGGATAACTCAAATTCACACTCTGGTTGGTGAAATATCTTTTCACTTCATGTAATATATACAAAAAATTTGAAATAATGATGAATTAGAGAATACATTTTGTATAACATGATGAATTTTATTTTCAAAAACACATTAAGAATTAATTATACCCCCAATGATTTATGTCTATGTAGGATTTATGTTTTATAAACTTAAATAGTTCTTTATACTCATTACATATCATTGTAATTCATGCCCCACTGATATGTGTCCATCTGATTAAACCCTCCCGATAAAATCATTAGTGATGAACATCTATATAAAAATATTTTTGAATAACTGTGTAACTTATCAATCACATTCATAATTTATCTATTGGAATATTATATTAAAATTTCATTAATTAGAAACATCTAAATTTATGAAATTAATAAATTAAATTGACTACTTAGAAGTCTTTCTATGTCTATCATCACCATCATAAAACATTTCCATTTAAACATTTCTTTGAAATCATTTTTAAGGAATTTAACAAAATTTCATTAATATCTTTCTTTAAAAACACTTCCTGAACACTATTAAGTATATAATGTTATTTTTAATTAGTTACGTAACTAAATGTAAATATTTATATTTATCATTATCAATATACCCTAAAATAATATAGGATATTAAAAGTCGTTAACATTGAATTTCATTGGATTAATCTATTATTTGATACAATTTGAGACACTTAATGTCCTAACATGATCCCACATACCTATTAGAAACTATATTCTCATCTGAGTATCACACATAGATGCAAAAAGTCCACTATGATAGAAAAAACACAAATTTCTTTTATTTGGGATATTTAATAATTAAATTACAATATTTATATCATATAAAGTATTATATGGAAATATATATCATTTATTCAGATCTGTATGAGCATGAAATATTCCTTTGTATGGAACTACATAATTTCATTACCATTTTCACTATCACTTGAATATAATCTGTAATTTTCTCTAATTATTACCATGGTTTTTATCTTTTTGATATTTACAACCATTGTAAAAGGTATATTTGGTTTCATATACTCTATTAAATTGAATAATTAATTTCTATAACACTAATATATGAAATTTAATCTCCGTATTGTTTCTAAAAATCCTTTAGATATTTTAGAAATTGTTATCTAATCAAACTATCACCCCTTCTAATGGACACCTTATACAGATTTCAAAATCCTAGGATGATAATTTAAACATCCAATATTATTCATATGGATTAGACTATTACCATTTTGTAATTTAAAAAAAACACTATAGCATAGACACCCTAAGTCTTGCTAATCTATCCTCAGCACATTATAAAAATAAGTTATGAATTTATTGAACTCATTCATTGTTATTGTATATTTTAAAACATTAATTCCATACTTATTTTCAAAGAAATATTATGCATTAAAAATTACCTCTATTATTTTTATGTCATAATCATTCATAATCATATTGAGTACATTATTAGAGACTAATGTTATTTTAGTCATTTTATAGCTAATTACATTGAAAACCCAGGTAAATAATTATATTATTATCCCCAAAATCTATATTCACTTATTGTAAAAATTGAACATTTTGTTTCTTAAGAAGTTTCACTAACATATATAATTTTCCTTCTTTACTTACAAACAATTATTATGTATCTATAATATTCAAAAAAGTTTCTCTAATTAAGATTCTACATTTAAAAGATTGAACTTAAAGTCAGGTATAATGATGATGATTCTATTTTTCTACAAAAATTATTTTATCAAATGATTATACTATTTTATATTCATCTAATATGGCATTTTATTTAATACACTCCCACTAAAATAATGATCTATTTTAAATTCATCATCTAAATTATAATGAAAAGATCTATATTCAACCAAGTAATAATATATCATTAGTTTGAAGCTTATCCTTTTATTTATTTAAATATTCAATAATTTTAATCATTTACCATCCCATAATTTTATGGCATGTCACTTTTTAAAAATAATTTTACATCTTCCATAGATTACACTACACAGAACAATGAGCATAAATAAACTCCAAAATATTATTATTATATGTAATTAATAATATAATCCACATTATAAAATTTTTAATTATCCAAATAATAGTTATTTTATTAATTAATTCCTTATAAATAATCACATATTTTTTGTAATGTTATTTTGATCTTAAAAAATATGGTTTCTTCAAACAGATATTTTTATTGCTTTCTAAGAGAAATAAAATGTAATAAATTTTCAAAAAATTTAGATAATGTAATTTATAAAATGAAGTTATTTTTCGGATTCTAATACTAAAAATTATCTACGGATTTATTTTTTGATAATTTTTTGAATGTTTTAATTTTTTTATCAAGTAGTAAAAAATACTGATTTTTATAAAACCTTCATTTTCATTATATTTAAAAGTAATATTAGGATTTTAAATAAATATAAAAGAAACATAATTACTTTTGAGAAATAATATAATTAATTTAATTTAAGAAATTGTTAAACCTTATTTTTCTATAAGTACAATCCTATGCTAAAAAACTCATGTTTCAAATAAACTATTTATTCATTGGGTTTTTATAGTTTATATTTAAATCTAATTTTGAAACTTATGTGTTTATAATGTTTAAAATTACATTCCATATTTTTAATTAGGTTTTAAAAATTATTTTATAAGTTAATTTTATTTTTAGGCGTAAAAAGTTTATCAGGGTAAAGAAATGATTTACCAAAGTATACATAAAATAATGTAATAGGTTAATGTTAAAATTTAAAAGATAAAAATATATATAAACTAACATATTAAATGTGTTTTTGATGTATTTATTGAATATTAAAATACTTTATAATAGTAATTATAATCCATATTTTTTTGGAATTAATTTCACCCAAATGTGGTTGGAATTATATATAAAATAATCGTTATTTAATCGCTAAAAACCTCCCCTCCTCAAGTACATATACCACACCTCGCCACCCCATTTCTCTTCATAATTCATGAATATTTTCAAATCACTACCAAATTAAATCCTCATACTCTACATAAGGATATTCTCTTATGTTATCTCTTAATGTCTAATTAAATGTTTTTAAGGGATCCTTCTAGGAAGTGATTTTCAATAGGTAACATTCTCAAACAACAACTCTTAATTTCATTTCATTTTTTACCTTATCATCACCTCCTTCATCCATAAAAGATAAAAACTAAAGTATCTTGTATATAAGTTAATTTAATGTTTATAATGTAACAAATTATATTCATCCCATTTATTACATCCTCTTTTTTCAAAAAAATGAAACTAATATCTATATAATGGTAGTTAATCATCTCTATGGATACTGATTTTTCATTTTCCATTTCCACCTTCACAAATGATAATAAAAGTATAATACTAGTGAAATTATATTTTAATTTTTATATTATAAACTATTTTATGTTTTTTAAATAATACACATACATAATATTAAATAAAATAACTATTTCTTGATGGTTTGAAAACCCACAAAATCAAACAAAAATGTTTATCATTAACATTTTATCAAATGAATCATCCCAATTTAAGAAATAAAAATAATATATGGGACAATTTATAATTATATAAGTTCATGTATGAAATTTGATTTCACTTTTTTATTTTCATTCCCATTTGAAAAGAATACCCAAATTATAAAAAAATGTACCGATCATGAAACCATGAAGGGAACACATCCAAAAGAACGAAAATAATAATATATTAATAATGAGTAGGCGGGAAGATGTTATAAAAGTATCATATAAGGTATAATAAATATTAATATTGTTCTGTAATGAATTAATAAGAATCTTTTGTATTTTATATAGTTTTTTAGAGTATACAAAACTAAAGGGAAGCGTGAGGTAAGGGTTTCTCATCTCACTTTTACTTATGTGAGATAGATGCCTTATTCACAACCTATTTTTTATATATGGTGTATATAAATCAATTTTATATATAATTATATTAATGGTATTATAATTTTCATTTGATAATTACTAACTTTATGGGGCATATGATTTTACTGATTACAAATTGGTAAGGGAATTCATAACCCAATTTAGATTCTTTAGGTGTAACTTCTACATTCTTTACAATATCATACTAAGATTAACTGTGAAATGAATTTTGAATATATTATCTTTTATTTACACTTATAGTATTTTTATTTACATTAAATTACCATACTCCATTAAGTTTATTAATTCTTACTTTACTGATATGATATTTATAAAAGACTTTCTCCTAAAAATTATCATTTAAAAATTTCCCTGAAAACACTATTTATTCCATGTCCATGATTCCTAAAATTATTTCAATTTTTTATATCCTATTATTATTCATTAAAGTGACTTTTAAATATGTTTTAATTTTTATAAATTAATTTTATGTTATTATTTTTATCATTTTCTAAATAAGGATCTTTGTGACTTTTATGAAAAAAATACTGAAGGAATAGTTTTTAACTTATATAACATGTGAATATTATAACACCTTTATGATGAATTGATTAATTAAATCCTCTTTTTTACATACTATAATAATAGTTTAAATGAATTTTTTTCTTTTATAATTGGGAGATAAAAAAAATATGTTTTCAAAACTAAAAGGTTGTTTTCCTCGAGAATTAGTTCAAGTGATCTCTCAAAATTATTTTCCATCTATGATAACATTATTTGATGTCATTTGTGATTTAGTGGGGATATTATCATATAACACTATATTTATTATTTTTATAGATTGTTTATGTTTAATATTTCAAAGTATATATGAAATCAATTTCTTTTAAATGGGTTGTTCTATGATGAAATGTTTATGAAACCCATTTATTTCCATCGTTTCTAATATGATGAATGAATTATGTTATTGTGGATCACATATGTATGGTTTTAATTATTTTATGTGTGGTACATATTTCTCCCTCTAATGAATTGTGTAAGTATTTATATATCATGAGATATACAATACTAGAACATGAAGTGAAACCAGTTCATTAAAGGACTTTATCCACTTTGATAAATTTTGGAGTGAACCATGAACACTGCAATTGTTTGGGAAGTGAACCAACCTCATTACGATTCTCCTATAAAATATTCACGAATACAAAGGAAATTATTTTCTATGTTATGTGTATGAAAAATTCTATGACTTATTCCAATGTTATTCTCTCATGCCTCATGTTTTCTTAAGATTCATGTCTTATGAGGTTCTATAATTTAATCCATAACTCTTGATTATGATCTTTGATATGCAGAGAAAATTTTTCAAATGTTATTTTCATGTTCATATTCCTTAATTATTATGTTATGATTGATATATCCCTTTTACCCCTATTGATCATCTAGGATCAACCATTTCATATGTTTATTTTCCCTAGGATATGAAGAACGGTATTAAGTATGATACTTAAAAAAGGATTCTTGTTCTGAAGGAATAAGAAAGTTGAGATATAGATGTTTTAGGAAACAATATTTTCTGTTTCAATGTTTCCAAAAAAACTAATCCTATATAGTTCTGGTGTTGTTTTGTATGTTATGAAATGAATACTCATCTATTGAGATGTAATATCTATGAATTAACATAGTGGATCTTTATAGTTGGTATTAGAGAATGGTTTAGTTAACCTTTGGAATCCAATATGAGAAAAACATAGTAAAAACCCTATGTGTATGCTTATGTAACAATACTATAGTTTTGTTAATGATCATGATTAACCTAAGTTAAACTTGAGGTGTTATAAATTTAATTTTATAAGTAATTTTATTTTATACTTTGGTTTTACCAGTATGATTAGTATAGATCACATTATTATTTTTTGTTTTAGTCAATGGATGGAACACCAAGAAACTATGTTAATGATGAATGAAAATGGAAATGAAACGATTTTCCTCCAAAGTATCCAAATGTTACGGGATATGGAATAAAAATCTTATTTATATACTCACACAACTTATAGATCATAATAGACTTCCATATTAGTAGAGAGGGGAAAAATTATGTTTAATCCATCAGGAAGCAGCATCCACCTTTATTTAGTTGATATTATAATCCCCTTGTAGTTGAGCAATGACTCAACAACATTGAAAAAATATTTTCTATTCATCAATTATCAGGACATGAAAATGTTTTCATAGATTTATATCATCTGTGAGGCAAATAAAATCAAAGGTAAAATCATATAAATAATTTGATATAGGAAGAATAAATTGAACCAATGGAATATGATGAGTTTAAGGGGATTTTCATCATCAAGTACATATAACATATTATATGTACAAATAAATAGAATGAATTTATTAAGATGAATAAAAATAATGATGAATCCTTGGGTACATATGAGAAATATTTTATAATGCTTTCAAGGTATTCATGTAGTTTTATTTTTACATTGGAAAATAAAATTTATTGATTATTTGGTGGAATAAAATCAAGTTTCTAGTTGGAACTAGATATAAGAGACATTGGTACCTATAAAGAAATTCTTATTTGTGTTCTCAAGGTGAATTTGGAAACTATAGTCACCCATAAATAATATTGTTTTCATAAGAAAATAAAAAATGAATTCAAAGTAATTCTAAAAGACATGTTGAAAATAAGATGAGATTTACTTTTTTGTTGATGTGTTGGAAGAACCATGGAGGAAATTGTATTAATGGAACTAGTAAATTATTTAAGTGTATAAGGGAAGATATCGATAAAATTAATTTTGAATGGATTAGAATACGTTAGTTAATGATGGGAATAGAGATAAAAATGAACATAATGCACCACTAAAAGTCCAATGCTTCAAATGCAAGGATTTTGGACATTATGCATGTCAATGCCCCAATCCAAGGCTAATATGGATAATAATACACAACTACATCTAAAGGAAAAGCACAAAGGGAATTCTTATAAATTCACCATGGAAGAAGTAAATCATGCTAATTAGGGAACATTTATCCTCCCCTCTATAATTGGTAATTTCATTACTAATTTTTTATTACTGAGACCTATGAAATTATTATTTTTAACCCTTTAGTGAAATTTCATGTGATCACTCTCCCTAAATTCAAGAATATTGAAACAACTAAGGATTTTTCCACTGTATTTTTTCATTAATTATTTAAATGTTTTTTTTAATTGACCTAGTGACCATTAAAAGTTATTGTGGTGGCAAAGTGATATTTTTAGAGAAGACACGATTAAAGGAAAGATAACACTTACTATATGAATTATATTGGAATAATAATGATATAAAGAGATTTTATATTTTTAAAAAATAAATGGGATAATATTGATGAACTAATAACAGATTAGTAATATAATAAAAATGTGGGTTATGGATTGATTTTATAGAATTTTTGGATTTAAGGTTCGAGGAAAAAGTTAATTTTTGAACGAATGATTTTTATTCACTATGGTTTTTAACGTTATTACCTTATTTCAGGAGAATAAATGATAATAATATTCACAAGTTTGTTGTGTGACAATTAAGAGAAACATAATGTTGATTGGATAATTAATGTTAATTTGATTTTGAAAATTTTGTGTACTACATATGAAAGAGTTGGATTTTAATCCTTTGTAAGGTTTATAAGGGTTACCATTTACGAAATTGTTTACATTTTGCTTTGGATGAGGTTTTAGAGATTTATATATTACTAAACTATTTGAAGATTTATTCATATTTAATAACTTATGCTAATGATTTTGTTAAGATGATAATTAGATATAAAATGAATCCATTTTTATCCTATTATGAATCTTATGATCCCCTAGTTCTACAGGTATTACAATTTCAACATCAATTCTTTGGAGTAAGATATTAAATGTAAATTTATCCCGGTTTAACAAAATAGTGAGATTGTATTTATTAGATGACATAAAGTAAGTATATAATCTCAATTGATTTTGAAATAAAATATTATCCTATTATCATCTTATTTTTTGATATCAATAACCTTTTTTAGATCTATCTCTTCTATGGTTTTTTGGTTGTTAACCTTCAAATTACTATGTTCTATATCTTTTTCCATCATAACATGATTGTAATAATTCAATTTCATTTTTATAATTTCACTTCCACAAATCGGAATCCTATTTTTTGGTGATATTCACCTTTTATGATACCTCTATTTAAGTGGAATTTTTATTGACCCATTTTACAATGTGATTTTCCCATAATTTAATCCTCAAACAACCACACTTTATTTTTAATGTTCAATTTATAATTGGAATGACACCGTTTTTTATATGTTCTGGATCTAATCAGGATAGTTTCTTATCGATTGGCTATTCGACTAAATCTCTCTCAAGTTCGCGATGTGTTCTATTTATATCATCTAAGGAATTTCATATCAGATCATTAAAATGTAGAAAAATCAGAGTTTATACCAATGTGTTTGAACATTCTTATGAAGAACACCCAGTAAAGACATTAGATCATAGAGATATATTTATAAGAAACAAGATCGCTCAACTAGTTAATGTTTTGTGGTAAAACAAAAAATTTGTGGAATCTATGTTAGAAATTATTGATGTAATGAGGTACATGTATACCGAACTATTTTTATTTGAGTGAATAATTTGAAGGAAACATTACAATTTATGGTGGGTATAATATAACCCCCTAATATTTTACGCTATGTCTCTTTTTTTAAATAGTTTAATTTCATAGATATATTCTTTTGCACAAAACACCGAACTTAAAAGAACATAAAAATGTTATTATTAGTAGGAGTTAATAGTATTGACAGCATTAAAAGATATTAAATTTTACAACTCATTTTTATTTTACTAATTAATTATTTTTGAATATGCACATAATTTTTAGTAACTTTATTTTTTTTCAAAAATATGTTTTCTTCAAAAAGATATTTTATTTCATTATAAGATAAAACAAATATAATTTTTTTTTGAAAAAGTTATAAAATTTATTTTTTAAAATTATCATCATTTTTTGATTCATCATGTCAAAAATATCGTAGGATTAATTTTTGATAATTTTCTGAAAATTTTATATTTTTTAGCGAATTGTAAAAAATAAATTTTTTTAAAAGTTTCATTTTCTATATGTTTAAAATATTTTTATGATTTTAAATTTATCTAAATGTAACTTAACTATTTTTATTGATATAATCTCAATAATTACATTTAAACAGTATTTATACCTTTTTCGTATAAGTATATTTCTCACATAAAAACACAATAAAAAAAGATTTCTTTCATTGGATTTTGAATATTTGATTTTCAATTTAGATTTTTAACTTATGTGTTTTGAATTATTAAAAATATATTCCATATTTTAAATAAGATGGTCCAAATTAGGTTATAATTACATTTTCATTTTTAATCATAAAAAAGTTATTGTGGTAAAAACAATATTTACCGCAATATAGGTAAAACTATGTAACCAGTTAAAGTTAAAAGTTATAGGATTAAAATACCTACAAAATACAATATTATATGGGTGTTTCATATTTGTATCTAAAATAAACATTTTTTGTAACATTTATTATAATAAAAATTCGTTTGAATTAATTCCACCAAAAATGTGGTTGGATTTATATATAAAATAATCATTATTTAATCACATAAAACCAACCATCCTCGGGTATAAATACCACACCTCACCATCAAATTTATTCTCAAAATCCATTAACATTATATAATATATAATAAATATTATCATCTACACTCTCCCCTCATCCCACTCATAGTGGTCTCTAACATATACTAATTCCATGTTGCTTAAGTGGTCCTTCAAGGATGTGATATAGAAGAGGTTACATTCTTAGAAAACATCTCTTAATTTCATTTAATATTATACCTACTCTAAACCTGCTTAATCCATAAATTAATAATAACTGTATTATATTTTATATACTATAATTTAATGTTTCTAATGGAAATAATATATTCATCCCCTTTATTACCTCCACTTACTCAAAGAAATGAAAACATTATCCAAATTATGCTGGTTAATAGTCTCTCTAGATACTAATTTTTCATTTTTCATTATTTCCATCAAGGATGGTCATAAAATTATTATTATTGTTAAATAATATTTTAAATTTTTTATTATAACCGATTTTATATTAAATAAATAATATATATATATATAAGTGAAATTAAATAAAACAAAACTAGTTTGTGATGCCTAAAAAGACTGCCAAATTAAACTATTTGTTTATAATTAACATTTTTTAAAATGAATCATCCTCTTGATATAAAAAAAGATATTTGGTACCATTAGAACAAGTATAATTTCAGTATAAAAATTTAATTTTACTTCTAGAGTTATATTTTATTTTTAAAAGAAAATCCATAATTATACAGAAATGAACTGATCATTAAACCGTAAAACAAACCCCACCAAAAATGATAATAATGAAATAATATTAATGAAAGGGTGGTAATATGTTATTAAGGATTCATATATGGTATTATATATACTAATAAGGTTTACAAATTAATTAATAACATTATTTAAACCATTATATATGAGGTTAGAGAATGCAAAACTAAAAGGAAACATGAGGCAATGGTTTCTCATCTCACTTTTAATTTCATGAGATATATTCCTTATTACCCCTATTTCTTGTGTTTTGTTCATATAATGACCTTTTATACATCATGGTATTTAATTTTTCCTCTAATAATAAATAATTTTATCGGGAATAAGATTTGAATAATTAGATATTGTCATGGGAATTCTTAACTCGATTTCCATTCTTTGGGTTAAAAAACTACTTTAATTTTGTCAAACTAGGTTTTTTTAAATAAAATTTAATATATAATGTTTTATTTATATTAATTTGTGTGTATTTTCCCTAAATACACATATTCGTTTCATTTTATTGTTCCTCAATTCAGTTTTATAACAATAAAAAGGGTCTTTCTTCTGAAAAAATTACATTTTAAAAACGTTCCTTTAAACTATCTTTTTCTTCGTTGTCCATGTTTCTTAAAAGTGTTTTAGAAAATATTTTTTATTTCAAATTATGATTGTTTAATTTTATTTTTTAACTTTGTTTGACCTTTTACAAAATTATTTTAAAATATTCTTTTTTTCATTTTTTTAATAGAGGTTCTTTGTGACGTTTTTTAATAAAATCTGGAAGTAATGTGATTTTAACATATATGGAATGTGTCGAATTCCACACTTTCATGAAACCTTAATTCCATAAATATTTATCTAAAATATTAAATTTTTATCTTCATATAATTTTTTTTCTTTCATAATTTCATGACATTTAATAAAATGAGTTTTCAAAATAGAAAGTATTTTTTTCTATATAATTATTTCAAGTGACCTATCAAAATTATTTTATATATAAGATAACATTATTTGGTTTAATTTTTTTTGAAAGATATATTTTCCATGTATTCAATAGTGAACCTAGCCATTTATAGATATTATTACACGAATTTATACATAGTTGAACATCAAATTACAAACCATGGATTGTAAAGTCTAGTGTATTTGGATGATTTGGCCCATAATTAAAAAACATGAAACCAAAAATATAACATCCTCTATTTAATCTTCTATAGGATATCCTAACTTAATTTGAGACTTTAAATCTAAATAGGATACCCTGGTGAATACATGAAAAAATATATGGGCTAAAAAACCCAATAAGTGAATAGATATATGAATAAAGCATAACCCATGTGTAAGAAATCATAACATGATAACATAAAATGACATGGAACAAAAACATATTGATTCATAACACGTATAACATGGGATAATATAAATGTGGTATCATAGAAAAGTTGAAACAACATACAAAAGGACTTATGCACAAGTCATGACTCATTGAACATGGAGCATGAGTCAAGAATAACCTCCAAGACCGTTGCACATGGAATACAAGTCGAGGATAACGACCAAGACTATTACACATGAAATATCATGAGACAAAAAATTACCCAAAACATTGGAGAACTATATGGTATCAGAAATCCTAACATGTTCATGAATATATGTTCCACATGGATAATCATAAGGAATCAAACATAAATATGAGGGTTACCCACGGTAAGAATTTGGTATCATAATCATGTTAAAAGAAAAAACATAAGGAAATATCAAAATGGTCACCATGAATGAAATTATTTAAATCATACATGGTAATTTATAAGGTATATAGACATATATAACGATTTTTTTATGATAAACTAATCTGGATAAGTATATAAACTGTGTTTAAGAAACATTATAAAGAAAACAATTTTATGCAATTTAGAGAAAATATTAAAGATTATTTAATATAGAAAAGGCATAATAGTTATTATAAAACTGGTAAAGAAGCAAGATATATTTTAATGGTAAAATTATTTATTTTTAGAAAATAATATTAGACCAAAATAGATTATGTAGTGCACTTGGAAAAGGGTATGAAATCGGAAAGTTCACTTGATTCGAGCTTTCTTATGAGGAATAATTAAAGAGGGAACCTTTTTAAAACATGAATTTCCCCATAAAATATGATTGATAAGATCTAGTTACATGAGTTTGTAACATATAAATAGAATTTAGTTTAATTTCAAAAAAATAAAGTGGAGTTACATTAGGGTAATGAGAGTTACATGGTAACTCAAAGGGAAAATGGGGGTCTAGGTAGATACCCTAACTTTATGTCTGAAACGATTCTGCAATTGATCGTAATGTCATGAATAAAAAATTAGAATAATCAATTAATAATTCCAAAACCATTAATATAAGTAATTTATTTATTATAATTCTATTAAGTTTTTTTATGTACTTTTTGATGAGTTATAATATCAAATTTCACCGTTCGGGAGTGTTCATTTTCGTAGTTTTAATGATTGGTTCACTTATATATGAGTATGGATGCACATGTAGAATGGTAACATTTATCCCGAATTGTAATTATATGTTATTAATAAAAATATTGAATAAAATGGTCTTATATATTATTATTCTCCCATATATGAGTACGAATCATTAGATAACATATAAATGATAATTGTTTAGATTAATTTTAGTAGTTTTTCGATCTCAACGAAATCATTTTGTTTTATGATTTTAGTATTATGTATATATGGTATTTCAATAACTGAAAATGATTTATAATTTAAATAATAAAATATTATTTCAACCATTATAATTTTTTTAAGATCATATTTGAAGGAGATAAAGGAAAATGAGAAATTTGCATCCATGAAGGCTATAAATCAACACTTACTAGATAACGATTTCATTTTTTGAATAAAAGGGTGGGGTAAGGGGTTTGATGATGGATTTTTACATTATAATAATAAAATTATAGTATATTTACATTACTATATGTACGATTACATTTGGATGAGGGGTAGTGCGGATAGACTATGAAAAGAAAAAAACGTAAAAGGAAATTAAAATAAATAAAAGTTGAATTTACCTCCTGAATTTATCCTCCTTGAAAACCACATTAGGGAAATGTTTTTTGTCTATTAATAAGTCAAATATATCATCTACATGGGGGAGGTTTTTGGAAAAAGTATTGGATATAATTTTTACAAGGCTGAAATATTGGAAGCTGTGTGGATAATAGGTGGTGAGGGTGGTATTTATAATGGGGGATATGGGTGTTTTTTCATTATTTTAATCATTAGTTTATTATTTTGGATCAAGAGTATGAATAGATTGAACATTATCACTAAACATATTACAATAAATAATTTCATTTGATATTATCGTGCTTACATCATTCATGACTTAAGGAATAGTGTATTTAATATATAATTTATCTATATCCTAAATTATCTTATTTCACATTTTAAAAAAATTAATCTATTTATAAAAAATCCCAAAAATTCACTCTAATGTTTTTTAACATTTAGAATTCAATAATGAACTTATTTCTTTAGAATAATTTTCTAAATATTAAGTATTTAATTTTTAATTGAAATCATCATTTACGTGGAAAATATGTATTTTAAAATTATAACTTATTTTTTAGCACTTCAAAAACATAATTAAGGTCTTATAAAATTATCTTATAAACATATGATATAAAAAATATTGATTCTTGAATTTTTTTTATGGAAATAAATTTTCTTTTGAAAAAATAAATTAAGTATAAAATATAAAATAAACAATTTTGTTTTATAAAAATAACAACATTAAATTAATAATTTCTAAAATATTTTTTTAATCATACAATGATATAATTATATCATATGGTCACTTAAAAGATTCATAAATTTTTTATATACTTTCATAAGAGAGGTTACTATTGAATTGGATAGTTTACTATTCATAAGGTTCAAATTACTATTCCTAAGGTCAAGTTACCTCTTCGTACTTATGGTTCGACTGTAGTATTTTGACAAATTGAGTAGTCTTGCTAAGTAGAACATTATCTCTGTGGTCTAAGATCTTCATCGGTTGTTCCATGTATGAGAGACCATTTTACAACTGTACCACCTGTAAATTCAATACATGTGAGAGATCTGGTATGTACTCTTTTAAGTGGGATACATGGAATACATCGTGTACTTGATACAAGGTAGGTGGATGTGCTAGTCAATAAGCTACAGCTCCAATACGATGGTTTATACATCTTTTCCCATAAATAGATTTATATATTTCCATTTAGATGGTTGAGTGGAAACTACTGTTGTGGGAGAATTCGACATGTGGAAGATATTGGTACGATCCTATTTTTAAGTCCATATAATATGCTATCAAAATGCCTTCCAATGTGTGAATAGTTTGATCTGATTAAACATTAGTTTGATGATGATAGGATGAACTGAAGTTTAGCTCTGTGATTATACAATCTATTATGGTAATCCACAAATCCTTACCACTACTTTTATGTATATCAATGCCAATTAATACAGTGATTAGTCCTCTCAAATTTTCATAATGTGAGCTTCCATTGTAAGACAATCCACAAAAACACATATTGTATTGTTTCCTCTATATGTATTTGGATTTCCATTGGCAAAGTCCATGGTAATTTTTTCCCTCTTTCATTTTTGTATGGTTAGTGGATGCGTCATTCCCTAAGACTTTTTTCTTTTAGCCCCTATTTGTTAACATACTAAGACATTTGATGTACATTAAGTGATCCCATCTGAATGGCCTGAAGGCCTTGTTTTTTTATTTTAATATGGATAATCCCACTTTTAAGGGTATAAGGGGAACTCGTACATGACCCGTAGGCCCAAGACACAAGGCCCGACTGACCCACAATACATGACCCGAAGGCCCAGAGGCATACCATGCCCAATACATGACTCGTAGGCCCAGCCCACATGAACTTCCCCTCCCCAGATTTTGCATCATTGAACACCTTGCTCCCCACCTTGTATTTATGATTGACTAGCATTGCCCCGTAAAAATCTATATGGTGCCTGGTCTCGATGGAGGCTGCCATACCCTCTCATTCTTCCAATTTAGTTCACTCTACTTCTGGTGGCTGCTACACTTGTTGCTCTGATCCTCTTCTGGGGCATGTTCTGTGTGAATTGGGCTACTCCAGGGTCTTCGTGGCCTGAAGGACCAGTGGCCCAAAGGCCTTTGATGACCCGAAGGCCCTTGAGACCCATAGGCTTTAAGAGATCTCATTTTTCATATTGTCCCACAAATAGTTCTCTCAAATATTTTGATAAATATTTGTGCTCCCTGGGTCAACAGAGATGGTTGAGTTATGTAAATGTTTAGAAACACTTTCTTTGTATCTAGATTGGATGGTACACATTATCATGTCCCAAATCATAATACTCTATCCCCATTGATCTTGAACTGAGTGGGTTTCCAATTTCTAATAGTTTCCACCCTTTTCTAAATTTCCACATCATTCCTTTTTGCATCCTTTATTTTTTCGATAAAAGGTAGTTGAGAAATAATTTTATAAAGGGTTTTGATGTAATTCCCTAAGTAATCAATTTTCCATCCCTTGTAAAACTAATAAGAATGGATATTTCTCAATTATCATCAGTGATAAATGTAACACCCGAGACTTTTATGTTATATGAATCATCAAAGGAATCTTTTTCTACACAACACTTTCTTGTCTTGCTTTACACGCAATCGCGACCTTCCTCGATAGCTTGCATCGTACGCAATACCGAGTTTCACTAAACAACAATATGCTATTAAAACTAGCCGTTATGAATAGTAATAACCACTTTTTGAAATTTTATAAATTTTATTTTTCAAAATGGACTTCATTTTTGGACTCAGAATATCAAAATTAGCCTAGGGTGAAATTTTGGTATTTTTCTAAAAACTTTCAATTTTTGATGAATAGTGAAACCACTAAGTGGTAGGTTAAAAACTGAATTTTGCATAAAAATTAATTTTACCGCTTCTGTGAATGGAATTTCAAAAATCCGACAGACACGGTTGATATCAGTAAGTAAAATGTGGTTCAATGAGATAAAAATAATTTTTTGGTGAATAGTAACTTTTTACTTTTTTTACCGCGGTTAATAGTAAATAGGGTAACTAAGGGTAAATATGATATTAATATTACCCTAACACATGTCCTAATTCTATTGGACAAGTGTAATTCGACCAAAACAAAACTTAGGAATAAAATATGACCATTTAGGCCCACTTGGATTAGATTAGGACATTTATTATAAATTTATTTAAAGAAGGGTTAAAATAGTTAAAATCAAAGTTTAATAAGTAAATCATTTTTAATATGGGGTTATACATAAGATAAATTCGACTATAAATATTCATTAGAAAGATAAAAATATTTCCTACATAATGGTATTTTATTTGTAATTTTTAGACATTAAATAATTTAATTTATTTATGACACAATGATGATGCAGTAATTATCTTATTAATGTAATATTGACATAATTGATGTTATAAACACCAATATAAATGTAATTTTAGACTTTTTATGAATTCCACTAATTTTTTAGGTTACTATGATATATTAGTGTTGATTTAATAAACTTGGTTTGAACATATAATTCTGTTATGACTTTCAAAAAAATCATATATCAAATAGTGTCAAAATTGACACAAAATAGTTTTTAAATAAAATATTATATTATTAATTGTTATTTTATTCCTAAAAATCTAAGTTTCGGCCGAATGACTTAGATAAGGATATATATATTAATAATAAACAATTTGGGGTTCGTTTGGCATGTTATAGTAAGTGTATTAACCATATAGTGAAAGAAAACTAAAAGACACGGTAAAAGTTAAATTATTTAACTTAGAGTTAAATCTAATTGATAAGGTTAAAATAATATCCTAAACTTGTCTAAATCCTATTGGTTGATAGGATTTCGATCCTTCCCCACTTTAGCTTCGAAATAAGACCCTTTGGAACCATTATAAACCGATTTTGACTTTAATATAAAATAATATTTTGAGATATTCCTAAGGTGCCCCTCTCCTCCCTTATAAAAGGGCACCTCCTCCCCCTCCTCCTCACACCAAATTGAGCACTCAAGCTCGGCCAACCCCTGACATTTTCTCCTCTCCACTTACCTAGAATAATCCTAGAGGTCCTGGTCTTCTTCAAAGACCAATATTAGTTCCCTAAGTGAAGGATTCAAAGAGGCGTTCCAAAGAAGAGGTAATATCCATTACCGATCTTTTCAATTTCTTTCTTCTTCAACTTCTTCTTCTTTAGTTGTTTCATGATAAAGTAATAACATAATTATTAATTACATACTGATATGTTATTATAAATATGAAACAACCCTAATTCACCTTCTATCCATCTTACGGAAAAATGAAATCACCGTGCGTGCGTACGTACGGAATACCGTCTCCACGCCGTGGTGTAATCTATTTTTCCACCATCACTTTACAAGGATGGGTATAATGGTGTAATGAGTAACTATTTATGATTATTATAAATTAATATTGATAATGAAATAATATATATATACTCCAATACAGTTCCACGATCATAGGAACGATATCATCACTCGTGCGTACGTACGGAATACCGTCTCCACGATGTGATGCGACTCGTTCTACATGATCATCATTACATAGTAATTATATAAATGAATTGAATGAATAAATATGATATATGTTACACTAATACCATTCTGGATATAAGGTATCTATAACCTTAAAAGAATAATAAGAATTTATTCGACAAAACACGCATAAGAACAAACGGCAATAAAGACCTGAGTAACAAGTAACAATGAAATATTACTAATAAGAAGCTAAGAATATGACCATATATGATATCATATCAATATGTATGATTCTGGAATAAGTCAATAACATTATTTAAACCATTATACACGAGCTTTGGACACGTACAAAGCAAATCGGACCTAAGGTAAGGGAAATATCACAATCTCATTTTTATCCGAGATTGTTTATTCGTAAAAATTTACTGGGGTGTATTTTATCATCCACATCCATGTTTCATCAATATGTAATATTATTTCCATCCACCTAAAATTGTTTAAATCCATTTTTACCCTTCGGTGAGTTTTTAGTAATATCTATGAAAGGAATCTTTTGTCGTATGAGGTACTTTTTGACTTTTCCGACAAAAGTACGAAAAATGTTTTTTTTAACTTATACGGCATGAATGGATTCTTAAAACATTATTTCCAAGAATATTCCTTTACAAGTATTCAATTTTATTTTTAATCAACTTATTTTAGTTTAAAATTTTATGACATGTTAAGAAAGGAAAAGTGTTTTTGAAGTAGAAAGGATATTTTCCTCAAGAATGGAATTCAAGTATTTTATCAAAATTATTTTCCATCCAAGATAATAAAAGTGTTATGTTTTAATACCTATTATTACATGGATTTGATTATGTTGTGATGGAAATATTTTTATGAATTCCTTTATCTTATATGAATTGTTTTATGATGTCATGCTGTTTAAGAATCCCATTTTTATTACATGGGTTATGCGATGGTGTATGATTTATGATTATGTGGCACACATAAGAAAGGATTCATTATAAGATGGGTGGGACCTATATCTCCCTCCAATGCATTGGGTAAAGATTTTATATCTCATGAGATAGACATGGCTGGAACGGTAGGTTATACCGGTTCAGTGAAACAGGACTGGAACGAGGGTGACTCGGTTCAGAAAGGGACTTTGTCCACTAAGATAGTTTTGGCAATGAGTCATGACTAACAAGAAATAATTTTCCATGATTATGTGTGCATGCCACAAAGTTTCAAGTTTTATGTTATGATTATGGGGATCTCATTTTCACTTCTATGATTTGTTCCATGTTAAGATATTATGATCTCTTTTGCAGGTTTTGATTTTCAAAAAGATATGATATGATTTTTATTTCCTTTATTTGCCCTTGCTGAGCATTTGAGCTCACCCTTTTATGTTTTCTTTTCCCCAGGTCAGGAAGATGGATATTAAGTAGAATATGCTTAAAGGGACCCTAGATATGATTAAATAAATGGGAGACACTGTAGAAGATTTATGAACCAGTTGTTTATGTTTCCCAGTTTCTAAAGACACTATACCTATACGGTCCTTTGTGGTTTTGTCATATGTTGTAATAAGTGTGCTTCCATTTTGAAGTATTAACAATGTATGTAAAGTATGGGTTGTTATAGTTGGTATCAGAGGAAAGGTATAGTCAACCTTTGGAAACTAGGATGTGAAAGCCTTAGTAATAACCCTAAGGATAAGTCTAAGAATAGAACACAATCTTAGTGTTTTAGAAATGGCCATGAATAACCTAGGATAAGACCTTAAGCATGAAAATTTTATTCTTGAATTATGTGGTTTTCCTATTATAATTAGTGTTGCTCACACTATTCTTCTTGGTTTTAGTCAATGGATGGAACCCGAAGGAACCGTGTTAATGCGGAATGTGATGGGTAATGCAATGATTGTCCCCCTGAGCAACCAAACGATATGGGAGCTGGAATGAAAAATCTTTTAGCCATGCTCACACAACTTTCTCAAGCTATGAATCATGCAGGACTTCCAAACGATCAAAGGAAGGAGCAACATTCTTTTGAATCCTTCATGAGGCAGCGTCCACCTTTTTCAGTGGGTCTACTGATCCATTAGTTGCTGAACAATGGATTAGTACTACTGAAAAGATATTTTCAGTTCTTCAATGTTCTGAACATGATAAAGTCATCCTAGCAGTGTATCGTTTGGAAGGAGATGCTGATCAATGGTGGAATCTTATTAAGAATACGAGGCAAAGGGATGAAATTGAGTCTATGGAATGGGAATAGTTCAAGAACTTATTTTTCAATAAGTACTTCCCTCGTATTCTCCGAACAAAGATGGAGAAAGAGTTTCTTGAACTGAAGCAAAGGGATGATGAATCTGTTGGTACCTATGAAGAAAATTTTACAAGACTTGCAAGGTACGCTTCTGGTATTATTATCCAACCTGAGAGTAAGATCGATCGATTCTTTAGTGGCTTAAAACCAAGTCTTCGAAGGGCGTTAGCCATAAGGGACTTCAATAGCTACGAGGAAATCGTTCGATGTGCTCTCAAAGTCGAGATGGAGATTGGAATAACCCATCAGTCACATGGGTTTGATAAGAAGAGGAAGATGGAATTCAAAGAAAAATCTAAAGAGCACACGGAAAAGAAGATGAGATTTTCCTTATGCTCAAAGTGTGGAAAGAAACATGGAGGGATTTGTCTTAAAGGGACAAGTAAATGTTTTAAATGTGGAAAGGAAGGTCATCGGGCATTTGAATGCCGTGATAATGGGAAGAAGATGTCTAATGACACAAACAAAGGAAGGGATACACAGAATGAACCTACTACACTTCAATGTTTCAAGTGCAAGGAGATAGGGCATTATGCCAATCAATGCCCAAATCCAAGGGTTGATGATGATGGTTGACGTCAACAAAATCTTAAGGCTAAAGACAAAGGAAAGTCACATGCAATTTCTATCAGTGATGTGGAGTACGATAACGAAGTGGTGAAAGGTACACTTACCATCCACTCTAAAGTAGCAAATGTTTTATTGGATTCTGGATCAACCCACTCTTTTATTTCTAAAGAATTTTCTAAGGGTATCACCGTATTACCTCAACAATTAGATGTTGAGTTAGCTGTGACAACACCTAATGGCACAACAGTCGCATCAAAAGTTTATAATTCTTCTCCGATCGAAGTTTGTGGGAAAGTGCTTCCTGCAAATCTTGTGATCCTTCCTTTAGTGGAATTTGATGTGATTCTTGGAATGGATTGGCTTTCTCTACATGGAGCTCATATCAATTTCCAAAGAAGGGAAGTCACATTTCATATTCCAGATCAATCTACGATCGTATATCAATGCAAGGATGAACATAATCTTCCAGTGGAAATTTCTTCAATCTTATGGGTATTGATTCCACTAAATGAAGGTTATTTATCTCAAATGGTTGGTGAGAAACTCACGATTAAGAATATGCCCATTGTACGAGAGTTTGATGATGTCTTTCCGGAGGAATTACCGGGTCTTCCACCAAATCGTGAAGTTGAGTTTTCAATATAACTCGTACCGGGTGCTTTGCCTATTTCAAAGACACCTTATAGAATGGCCCCAATTGAGTTGCAGGAATTGAAGAAGCAACTCCAAGAGAATCTTGATAAGGGATTCATACGCCCTAGTGCGTCACCTTGGGGAGCACATGTTCTATTTGTTAAGAAGAAAGATGGATCAATGAGACTCTGCATTGATTATCGAGAACTTAACAAGATCACTATCAAGAACAAATATCCTCTCCCACGCATTGATGAATTATTTGACCAACTACGCGGAGCTCAATACTTTTCCAAGATTGATCTTCGTTTAGGGTATCATCAATTAAGGGTCAAAAGGGAGGATATACCAAATATGGCTTTCCGTACAAGGTATGGACACTATGAATTTATAGTGATGCCATTTGGTCTTACTAATGCCCCTGCTATCTTCATGGATCTAATGAATAGAGTCTTTAGAGACTATCTTGATCAATTTGTGGTAGTCTTTATAGACGATATTCTTGTCTATTCAAAGAGCAAGGAAGAGCATGAAGATCACTTGAGAATTATATTGAAGACCCTGAGAAAGGAGAAGCTTTATGCCAAATTTACCAAGTGTGAATTTTGGCTTCAAAAAGTTGCATTTTTGGGTCACATAATCTCAAAAGAGGGGATATCTGTGGATCCAGCAAAAACAGAGGTTATCGAAAGATGGTCGAGACCAACAACAGTAACTGAGATTCGAAGTTTTCTTGGTTTGGCTGGATATTATCGACGTTTTGTAAAATATTTTTCACGATTATCTAATCCACTCACCAAGTTGACTCGGAAAGGAGTTAAGTTTGTCTGGACAGAGGAATGTGAAGAGAATTTCAAGGAGTTGAAAAGAAGGTTATCCAGTGCACCTGTGCTTACACTGCCTTGTAGTGGAGAAAGGTTTTTGATCTACAGTGATGCATCCAAGAAGGGATTGGGGTGTGTTCTTATGCAAAATGATATGGTGATAGCTTATGCCTCACGACAGTTGAAAATCCATGAGCAAAATTACCCAACACATGATTTGGAGTTGGATGCGGTAATCTTTGCATTAAAGATTTGGAGGCATTACCTTTATGGTGAAAGGTGTGATATTTATACTGATCATAAAAGTTTAAAGTATATTTTCACACAAAAGGAGCTGAATATGCGTCAAAGAAGATGGTTGGAGCTGATTAAAGATTATGACTGCTCAATCCATTACCACCCTGGGAAAGCAAACAAGGTGGTAGATGCATTAAGTCGACAAGACCATGCTAGTTTATCCATGATGAGGATCACAAAAGATCCAATATTTATGGATTTACAAAGGATGGATCTTGGAATTATAATGGAAGGGGAAAAATCTTATCTTTCTCAAATGAATGTTCAACCATCTATACATGTGAAGATTAAAGAGGCACAGAAAGAAGATGTCGAGTTACAAAAGAAGGTGAGAAATGTTCCTGAATTCAACCTTGATTGTGATGGGATAATAAAGTTCAGGAATCGGGTTTGTGTTCCTTTCATCCCCGAATTAAAGAAGGAGCTGCTGGATGAGGCTCATAGTTCTTCATTCTCTATTCATCCTGGAAGCACGAAGATGTATAGGGACCTGAAAGAGTACTTCTGGTGGGATGGCATGAAAAGAGATGTTGCTGAATATGTCTCTCGATGCTTGGTTTGTCAACAAGTTAAAGCTGAGAGACAAAAGTCTAAGGGGATGTTACAACCATTACCCATACCCGAATGGAAATGGGAAAACATCACTATGGACTTTGTCACAGGACTTCCTAAAACATCCAAAGGCAATAATGCTATCTGGGTCATAGTTGATCGTATTACAAAGTCTGCACACTTCATTCCTATTAGGGAGGATTTCTCTCTAGATCAGCTTTCCAGGATATATGTAAAGGAAGTGGTAAGATTGCATGGACTACCACTTTCTATTATATCTGATCGGGATCCGAGATTTACCTCGAAGTTCTGGCGAAGTCTTCAGCATACTCTGGATACAGAGTTGAGTTTCAGCACTGCTTATCATCCCCAGACAGACGGTCAGTCTGAGAGAACAATTCAAACCCTAGAAGATATGTTGAGAGCTTGCTCTATGGATTTAAAAGGAGGTTGGGATCAACACCTACCTTTGGTGGAATTTTCTTATAATAATAGCTTTCACTCCAGTATTCAGATGGCTCTTTATGAAGCTCTCTATGGAAAGAAATGCAGGACTCCAACTTGCTGGGATGAAGTTGGGGAAAGAAAGCAATTAGGACCTGATCTCGTTGATGAAATGGTAGAAAAGGTCAGATCTATTCAACAACACATAAGCGCGGCTCAGAGTCGACAGAAAAGTTATGCCGACAACCGAAGAAAAGACCTTGAGTTTGAAGTGGGTGATAAAGTGTTCTTACGAATATCTCCCTGGAAGAGGGTTATGAGATTTGGAAAGAAGGGGAAGTTGAGCCCTAGATATATCGGTCCTTTAGAAATACTGGATCGTGTTGGGAAGGTAGCTTACCGATTGACGCTTCCACCGAATCTCTCTCAAGTTCACGATGTGTTCCATGTATCTCTCCTGAAAAAGTACATACCAGATCCTTCACATGTACTCAGCTCAGAAGTTGTACCGCTGGAGCAAGATCTTTTTTATGAAGAACAGCCGATAGAGATTTTGGATCGTAGCGAAAAAGTCCTACGAAACAAGACCACTCGATTGGTGAAAGTTTTATGGAGGAACCACCAACTTGAAGAAGCTACATGGGAGCTTGAGGATATGATGAGGGAGAAGTATCCTCATCTATTTGTTACAAAGTGACAAATTTCGAGGGTGAAATTCTTTTTAAGGGGGGTAGAATGTAACACCCAAGACTTTTATGTTATATGAATCATCAAAGGAATCTTTTTCTACACAACACTTGTTTGGCTTGCTTTACACGCAATCGCGACCTTCCTCGATAGCTTGCGTCGTACGCAATACCGAGTTTCACTAAACAACAATATGCTATTAAAACTAGCCATTATGAATAGTAATAACCACTTTTTGAAATTTTATAAATTTTATTTTTCAAAATGGACTTCATTTTTGGACTCAGAATATCGAAATTAGCCTAGGGTGAAATTTTTGTATTTTTCTGAAAACTTTCAATTTTTGATGAATAGTGAAACCACTAAGTGGTAGGTTAAAAACTGAATTTTGCATAAAACTTAATTTTACTGCTTCTGTGAATGGAATTTCAAAAATCCGACAGACACGGTTGATATCAGTAAGTAAAATGTGGTTCAATGAGATAAAAATAATTTTTTGGTGAATAGTAACTTTTTACTTTTTTTACCGCGGTTAATAGTAAATAGGGTAACTAAGGGTAAATATGATATTAATATTACCCTAACACATGTCCTAATTCTATTGGACAAGTGTAATTCGACCAAAAAAAACTTAGGAATAAAATATGACCATTTAGGCCCACTTGGATTAGATTAGGACATTTATTATTAATTTATTTAAAGAAGGGTTAAAATAGTTAAAATCAAAGTTTAATAAGTAAATCATTTTTAATATGGGGTTATACATAAGATAAATTCGACTATAAATATTAATTAGAAAGATAAAAAGATTTCCTACATAATGGTATTTTATTTTTAATTTTTAGACATTAAATAATTTAATTTATTTATGACACAATGATGATGCAGTAATTATCTTATTAATGAAATATTGACATAATTGATTTTATAAACACCAAAATAAATGTAATTTGAGACTCTTTAGGAATTACACTAATTTTCTAGGTTACTATGATATATTAGTGTTGATTTAATCAACTTGGTTTGAACATATAATTCTGTTATGACTTTCCAAAAAATCATATATCAAATAGTGTCAAAATTGACACAAAATAGTTTTTAAATCAAATATTATATTATTAATTGTTATTTTATTCCTAAAAATCTAAGGTTCGGCCAAATGACTTAGATAAGGATATATATATTAATAATAAACAATTTGGGGTTCTTTTGGCATGTTATAGTAAGTGTATTAACCATATAGTGAAAGAAAACAAAAAGACACGGTAAAAGTTAAATTATTTAACTTAGAGTTAAATCTAATTGATAAGGTTAAAATAATATCCTAAACTTGTATAAATCCTATTGGTTGATAGTATTTAGACCCTTCCCCACTTTAGCTTCGAAATAAGACCCTTTGGAACCATTATAAACTGATTTTGACTTTAATATAAAATAATATTTTGAGATATTCCTAAGGTGCCCCTCTCCTCCCTTATAAAAGGGCACCTCCTCCCCATCCTCCTCACACCAAATTGAGCACTAAAGCTCGGCCAACCCCTGACATTTTCTCCTCTCCACTTCCCTAGAATAATCCTAGAGGTCCTGGTCTTCTTCAAAGACCAATATTAGTTCCCTAAGTGAAGGATTCAAAGAGGCGTTCCAAAGAAGAGGTAATATCCATTACCGATCTTTTCAATTTCTTTCTTCTTCAACTTCTTCTTCTTTAGTTGTTTCATGATAAAGTAATAACATCAGTATTAATTACATACTGATATGTTATTATAAATATGAAACAACCCTAATTCATCTTCTATCCATCCTACGGAAAAATGAAATCACCGCGCGTGCGTACGTACGGAATACCGTCTCCACGCCGTGGTGTAATCTATTTTTCCACCATCACTTTACAAGGATGGGTATAATGGTGTAATGAGTAACTATTTATGATTATTATAAAGTAATATTGATAATGAAATAATATATATATACTCCAATACAGTTCCACGATCATAGGAATGATATCATCACTCGTGCGTACGTACGGAATACCGTCTCCACGATGTGATGCGACTCGTTCTACATGATCATAATTACATAGTAATTATATAAATGAATTGAATGAATAAATATGATATATGTTACACTAATACCATTCTGGATATAAGGTATCTATAACCGTAAAAGAAGAATAAGAATTTATTCGACAAAACACGCATAAGAACAAAAGGCAATAAAGACCCGAGTAACAAGTAACAATGAAATATTACTAATAAGAAGCTAAGAATATGACCATATATGATATCACATCAATATGTATGATTCTGGAATAAGTCAATAACATTATTTAAACCATTATACAGGAGATTCGGACACGTACAAAGAAAATCGGACCTAAGGTAAGGGAAATATCACAATCTCATTTTTATCTGAGATTGTTTATTCGTAAATATTTACTGGGGTGTATTTTATCATCCACATCCATGTTTCATCAATATGTAATATTATTTCCATCCACCTAAAATTGTTTAAATCCATTTTTACCTTTCGGTGAGTTTTTAGTAATATCTATGAAAGGAATCTTTTGTCGTACGAGGTACTTTTTGACTTTTCTGACAAAAGTACGAAGAATGTTTTTTTAACTTATACGGCATGAATGGATTCTTAAAACATTATTTCCAAGAAGCTTCCTTTAAAAGTATTCAAGTTTATTTTTAATCAACTTCTTTTAGTTTAAAATTTTATGACATGTTAAGAAAGGAAAAGTGTTTTTGAAGTAGAAAGGATATTTTCCTCAAGAATGGAATTCAAGTATTTTATCAAAATTATTTTCCATCTAAGATAATAAAAGTGTTCTGTTTTAATCCCTATTATTACATGGATTTGATTATGTTGTGATGGAAATATTTTTATGAATTCCTTTATCTTATATGAATTGTTTTATGATGTCATGCTGTTTAAGAATCCCATTTTTATTACATGGGTTATGCGATGGTGTATGATTTATGATTATGTGGCACACATAAGAAAGGATTCATTATAAGATGGGTGGGACCTATATCTCCCTCCAATGCATTGGGTAAAGATTTTATATCTCATGAGATAGACAAGGCTGGAACGGTAGGTTATACCGGTTCAGTGAAACAGGACTGGAACGAGGGTGACTCGGTTCAGAAAGGGACTTTGTCCACTAAGATAGTCTTGGAAATGAGTCATGACTAACAAGAAATGATTTTCCATTATTATGTGTGCATGCCACAAAGTTTCACGTGTTATGTTATGATTATGGGGATCTCATTTTCACTTCTATGATTGGTTCCATGTTAAGATATTATGATCTCTTTTGCAGGTTTTGATTTTCAAAAAGATATGATATGATTTTTATTTCCTTTATTTTCCCTTGCTGAGCATTTGAGCTCACCCTTTTATGTTTTCTTTTCCCCGGGTCAGGAAGATGGATATTAATTAGAATATGCTTAAAGGGACCCTAGATATGATGAAATAAATGGGAGACACTGTAGAAGATTTATGAACCAGTTGTTTATGTTTCCCAGTTTCTAAAGACACTATACCTATAAGGTCCTTTGTGGTTTTGTCATATGTTGTAATAAGTGTGCCTCAATTTTGAAGTATTAACAATGTATGTAAAGTATGGGTTGTTATAATAAAGGTGGAAGATCCTATCTACCTAGAGAACCTTCCACCTTATTTACTTTACCAGGATGGTAGTCGACTGAGTAGTCAGAATCCTTGAAGAGATCTAACCATATTTTTTATGCATATTAAGTTCATTCAGTGTGAATATATATTTTAGACTCTTGGGATAAATATATATTTAACACTACACCCCATAGTGATAATTCCTTGATATGTTCAACGTGAAGATCACATTCTCCAACTCCAGATCATATTGAAGATGGATTCCAAGAACCAACATTAATGTAATTACAAAAAACATTTATTCATTATTTTGAATATTAATATACTACATATGAAATCATGATTGTTCTTCTGCATGACATTTTATGTGATAATGTCACAAGAGTAGCTATCCCACTAAAAGGTAATAGGATTTCCCCGCTATGATAAGAACTTGAAGGTTCTACGATACTATTTATAAATTTATGTTCTATTGCTGAATGATATAATTTGAGGGACACAAATGATATAGGCTATCAGGGGAGGAGACTCATTGGAAATTAAGGAACCTTTTCATGGTGTACACCCTTGGTAATATCTAGTAGGATATTATGAGAATGAGACATAATAGTAGGAAATCCAAACTTCTGTGTTCCTTTGAATGTTTCTATGTATGGAAGTTTGTATTGGTCCTTAGACATTAATATATTTTTTAATTAGTATTATGGGTCACATGCTTTGATGTATTGATGAATATCCTGAGGATAGATGTTCCTTGTGAGGTAGGATACATTGGGAGCATCATGAGTAATACTATATTAATGAATAATTTGAGAAATAATTTTGTAATGACCCAGATTTTTCTATGATTTATTTTAATAAATTAATTTAGAAAATAATGAAACCTACTGTTGAGAGGACTCTATATTTCGAGGCATGGTGTGACCATAATTAATCTTTGAATAATGTTCAGTTTTTAAACAAAAAACACTCAGAATCTAACTTTGAACATTAACTAGTACTCGCATGTGTTATTGAACAACATATCCGATTACTAGTTTTTCTTTTAATAAGATAATAGTGTTTATAACAGTTGATAAGAAACAATAATGTTGAATAACTTTTAATTTGAAAGTAATGGTGTATGATAATGGAACAGGAGTGCATAGAATATGGAGACACCATTTAAATTGTTGACAGTGATAAAAAATATGTTAAAAGAATATGAATATCTAATTTTTGATAATGGAATTTTGAATTCATTTTCAACTTCAATCACAATAACAGTATTGTGTGCACTGAAATAAAAATTGAAAGATAAAAAACAAAAAAAAAGAGGGAGGGAGAAACTAAACCTGTCATATGTGAATAAATTGTAGATTTTTTCATCCATATAATAACTCACATGTTTCAATCCTTCCTCTTCTAAAACTGTTAATAGGCTTAAAATAGAATGTATGGTTTATATTTCTTCAGTCCCTTGACAAAAAGTTGGCCCAAATATAGTCTTTGACATGAACCACTTTTCATGGGAAGGATACAGATAATATAGATAAAAAATAAATCCTAAAAAACACTAGATTAAATTCTATAAGTACTGACATCCTCTACGTTGATGTATAATTAAATCTCGATAATGATCAGAATTAAAAAACAATTCTAACTCCTCTTCTTCCACTATTTTTTCAGACCCATGGAAACTTCGGGAATTAAAATCTCAAATAAAATCAATAAGAGAACAACCATCAAATCTGATTACATGCAAGGAAAATGTTACCAATGTTCAAAACAAACTTATCACTAAACATTAAACATAAACACACATAGTAGGAAAATTTCAAAATAAATCAGCACACCTTTCAAACAAAATATTTTGCTTCTCGTTCCAAGGTATCTTGTATGAAACAGAAAATATAAGAAGAATTGCACTAAAATTGCATCATTCCTTTTAATATGAAAATATGAAGAAACCATGTAATAACGAAGAAGGTTAAGAGTGTGAGTTTATCCTCTCCAATCCCGCTAAAGAAATTTTTCCCTGATCACTAAAACATAATTCTCAACCATCATGACATGAAATAAAATACATGCTGTAATAGAAATTTTTTTCTACAATCAAAATATTGGTGTTCTTGGATTAACTGGGATTTGATGCTGGCCAGAAAATTTAGATAAAAATATAATTGTATATAAAGAGAATATAAGTAAAATAATAAAAAAGAGAAGCATCAGAAGGTAGAGGAGGAAAAGGTAAAAGAGAATTACGAAAGGATAAAAAATAATGAGTATGGTTTCTAGATTTTATAATAAAGAAAACTAGAAATTATTAATTAATTGAAAAAATGATAGATTTTTTATACTCAGAACACAGGATCCTACTAACTTGAAACACATACCCCATTCCAAATTTTGATACAACACAAATATGAATAGCATGATCATAGATAACTCGATATTACTTGAAAGATAAAAATAGATACAAAAATACACAACAAACCACAATTGAGATAAATGATATATAATTCTTAACAGAGTTAATAAGTATTTAAAATTATAGAGGAATAAGTATTTACCTGAAAAAATATAAATTTATATTATGGAGAACTGAGATGTCATGATACATAATTGGTTAGAGGTGTAGCCAATATCATGTTCAGTGAAGGGCTCCACTCACTACAATTAGCAGCCTATAAAAACAACATGCATTAGGTTTAAAAAAACATTTTAACAATTCATGAAGTAGCATAACTCATGGTAACATAAAAACAATAATTCAATAAATATAAAATTATAATTACCTTGTAAAAATTCATATTTTGAGGTAACTATATTGACCATGAGGTGGACATAGCATGTGGAAACTTGATTTAACATGAAGTGTGTATACTGAATTTGAATGCATGGTCAGTAGAGAATATCCTCATATAGTTACTCTACATACCTTTATTTTCTATTGAATCTTCAAACATTGAATGTGAATTTGGGTTTACATGAATAAACATGAGTAGAATTACAATCTAAAAAAGGGAAACTGATTAAAATATATTGGTATACATAATATATGTGAACTCATTATATTGATGTACAATATGAGAGGATACAAATCCAATTTCATGTAAGCTTAAGAGTTATTTCAAGATCCGAGCTGGTGATTCCATGGAAGGGGAGAACTCATACTACATAAATGGTTGCATGTGTAGCCAATAACATGTTCAGTGAAGGCCTCCACTCACAAAAATTAGTAGCCAATAAAAATGTAACGCCTCGACCCCAGCTACCCAGAGTCGGTGCATTACTTCGTAACATTGGCATGATCACAAAAGATCAAGTCTCGAAAGACCGATTAGTTTAGTAGCCTTGGAAACACTAGATACATTCATAAATGTTATATTACATCACAAAGTGAAAAACTAATAACAAAGTCTTCATAATCCACACTCATATCCTCTTCTGACTATCCCTGCAGGTCATTCATAAAATACTTCTTCACATCCTAGAAAATATTAAAACATTGAAAGGGGTGATCTCAGATGCTCAGTAAGGATAACAATATTGCGGAAGCTTTCATAAATAAACATAAACATTCAAGGCAATGTATAACTAAACAAAAGCCTTATTAAACTTGAACTTCAGCATAATATGGAAAGAGTAAAATCAAATAATTCCACTTACTTACTCACATGGATATTCTACTAGACGAATAATCTCATGAAAAATCAATAACCACTTTCATAATGAGGGAATGTATAATGTCGGACATTCTGAAACATTTTGTCAAGGCCTCGGCCAAGACGTCTAAAATGATTAAGGCCTCGACCAAAACCATAAATCAAATTGGGAAAGGGTCTCGGCCAATTCCACGTCTAGTTGTCTCATGAGACCTACCGATGCATCGAGGAGCTATAGCGGGCTCCACCCGTCACTTATTAAGTCCAATACATTCCTCATATGAACAGGTTTAAACATCTCATAAACCATAACATAATCGTATGACATAAAACATGCATAAAGGAAACATAACATTTACACATTTCAATCACAAGATATCAATACAACATATTTATATAATAAAAACGCTTTCAAAACCATTTTCAATACCAAAATAAAAGAAAAGTATAACATAGTATTTATTTTTCATTAAAAAACAGGGTATGGCTTGTAGAGGAAGCCGAAACTCCAATAGTGGTCACGGCGGCGGAGAAGTCGTTGTCGCTGCATACGTACGACAAAAACATTCCATTTTGTCATTTAGTAAACACTTCGTATAAAAAAGATTCCTTTTGAATAAACGTAAAAGTCAAAGGGGTTTATACACCGTATAAAAGAAAGTTGTGTATAAAACGAAATATGGCTCAATGAAAGGAGATTGAGACGAAGTCCATAAAAAGATCATTTTTAAAATAAAATAGATCTATTATGTGTATTCACTATAATTATACATAAAGAAAGTAAAAATACAAGATAGTACATAATAATATCATGACATAATTTGAAAGTAGGAGATTAACCCAAAGAATGAAAATTGGGTTAAGAACTTCTCTTACCTCGTGTCTGACTTGACTCAACCGTTCTTTAACCTCCTAAATAATAAACTAGAGTTAATATATACCTTATTAAGAACCATTTTTAATTTCATTATCCTTTTTATATCACTTATTAAAACGTTATGAACATTATGTAATTATTTAAGTTAATAACGGTCGTTTTGTCGATCTTTGGTACTTGAGTCAACAATAAAATTCTTATAATTACAAGTTGTTTATGTGGTAGAATATCTATTATATCCAGAATTATATTCATGATTTAGAAGTCATATATATCATATATATCCAGTATATACATTCATTTATAATATTACGTAATATTTAGAGGTAAGAAATGAAATGCACCGTTCATGGAGACGGTAAGTCGTACGTACGCATGAACGCTACTTTCATTTCAATTTCATATTTAATGGAACGAAATCATAATGATATAAATGTATAATATAATTCCAGTATAATATAGTGTATAATACCATTTAATCCATCCTTTATACATCCCACATATGGCATTAACGATTCAAATCACTTTGAGGGGGCGGTAGTCCGGACTCCCTAAAATGAAATTATCGCGTTTTACCCATAATGGAAATCATAAAGTATGCCATAAATGAGAAATACAGAAGCATAAGTAAAACATAAACATATTATATATCATATATAAAAATAGTGACATCTTAATGGCCACCTTTCAAGGTGTTATATGAGTGTTGAACAATCATCGTTTCGTGAGGCAGAAATTCACCATCCACAGAAACCGTATGTTCTTTAGCCATTAGATGTAGGTGTGTGTAAGTGTATCTCGAATACTTATTATAACAACATCCTAGTATATTGAGGATACTGGTGTTGTTACAAAATAAATTAATCAAAAGAGTTCAGGGGGTTTGAGAAGAAAAATAAAACAAAACAACATTAGAGAAGACATTACCTCAAAATCGGGTAACTCTTTTTTGATTTGAGACAAAGGATTACTTGAGAAGAGTTATGCCCAAAGTGAGGCTTCTAGGAGTAATAGGGGGAAGTTGGGAGAGTATTTGGGCATAGTTTGGCCGAGCCAAATGGCTTGAAAGTGTAAATGAGGTGGTAGAGGTGGGGGCCTTTTATAAGAGGAGAGGAGGGGCTCTTTTGGAAAGATTGAAATGTTACATTATTATACAATGCTTTTCGGATTATAAAGGTCCCACACTTATATAATTCGTGTATAAGGTGATAAGGGTTCTAAATCTCCTCATCCAATAGTCTTTGGACAAGTGTAAGCCTTGTATTTTGCATTATCTTCTCATTTTATTTAAATCGTTAAATAATGAGGTCATCGCTGCATCATAATGATGTCATAAATAATTTAATTTATTTAATGTCTAAAAATTATAAAAAAAATACTATGATGTAGTAAATCTTTTTAGATTTCTAATGAATATTTATAGTCAAAATTGGGACTTGTGTAACCCCACTTAAAAACTGTTTTAGTAAAACAACTCATGTTTGTGTCAATTTAATTTTAACATTAAATAAATATATATTAATGTCATTTTCCAACTAAAGTGGATCCATGGGGTCCCCAAGTTGACCCATGGGTTGTCTTGGTCGGCCATGACTCATCCAATAGGAGTAGGACAAGTGTCATGCTCATCTCATATTATTAAAACATTATTTTTACCTTAAACTACACTAATTACCTCTAATCGCGATTAAGAACTTAAAAGTTACTATTCACCAAAAAATTATTTTAATCTCATTGAACCACATTTTGATTCTTAATGATAACCATGTATGTAGGATTTTTGAAAATCAAATCACAGAAGTGGTAATATTTCATTTTAACGAAAAATCAGTTTTTAACAACCACTTAGTGGTTTCACTATTCATCAAAAATTGAAGTTTTTCAGAATAAGGCCAAAATTTCACCCTAAGATATAATTGATATTCCGAATTCAAAAATGATGTCTATTTTAAAAAATTCCAAACATATAAGTTGCATTAATTAATTTTATAATTAATTTCCGCTGTTACAACAAATAGCGTGTTTTTAAGAAACAATTTATACCAAAAGATTGGCAATTGTTTATGTCCAATTTCAATGTTAAATTAATTATAATGACCACCATTGGATAAAATGGTAAAAATATATTCTAATTATACTTTAAAACCACTAAATAGTATAATTTATCACTATAAATTATTTTGATTAAAAAAGTTGTTTTTAAGTATTTTTCACTATTCATAAAAAATAGAAGTTTTCAGAAAAATACCAAAAATTCAACATAGGCTAATTTCGATATTCCGAATCCAAAAATGAAGTCCATTTTGATAAATAAAATTTATAAAATTTCAAAAAGTAGGTATTACTATTCACAACGGCTAGTTTAATTTGTTGTGGTGTGTGTTAGAGCTCGAGGTTGCGTACAACACACGCTATTACATTATTCGAAGTGAAACGTACCGTGGAAGCTTGGGGTGTTACATTCTCCCCTCCTTAAATAAATTGTGTCCTCGCAATTTGAAATTTTTCTTTGAAAATAAAAGGTTGAAAAGAGAAAATACCTTTGAGGAAAACCCACATCGGAAATAAGGTTAATAAAATTTAGCCTTAATAAGAGGGAAATGGAAATAAGAAAGTCACCACTAAATTATGATCTCGATAAGGAGAACATTGGTGGAAATTAGAGACATATAATTGGATTAAAAACGTAAATATTTGTAGGGAGTGATTGAGGTCATCAATCACAATCAACTGTCAAATTGAGGGCCTCAAAGCCTTCAATCTATGTTGATTTAAAATATCATCAGTTCAACAAGACATAAGGTATTAGGGTAACACATTTTTTTGTTTTAATATCCCTTTACTAAAGTTTAAGAATTAATTTATTCATTGAATAACAGATATGTATATATATATTTATGCTTGACAATTAGAGTTTCAACCTTCAACTCACCTTTCACTCAAAAAGATAATAGAACCCAAAAATATTATACTTATCCTAATTCTATAAGGTTCCAAATGTTAAAACATACCATTTAGATTAGTAAAATTATTTTGTAATAACCAGGGACTTCTTGTAGGCTAGTGGTAGGAAATAAAGGCTTGTCGTACTATGGTTGTGGGTTCGATTCCTGCAGCTTTGTCCGACGCGATGGGTTATGCCCCACCCTGCAGGTTGTCCTTTTTCTAAAACTATAGTATCATAATATTCCAAAAATAATCTTCATAAATTTTTTAACCTTAAACAATACTATCCATTGTTCAACTTAATCCATTCCAACCTTAATAGTTATCCAAAATACCTTCGTCCAGAATTTCTGTAAAGGGTCCTTAAATTCCAAAATCAATTGTCACATTAGATTCCCTAAACAAAGAAAAGTTTCTCTTATTGTCACATACTAAAAATATGATTACCTTAATCATATTAAAACCTTAATGAAAACAACATGTACTACAGTAAAATCCTTATATATATATCACATTATTCTAATAACCAGAATATAATCCATGAGTCCAAAAGCACCAATACATTAATTACTCCGCATCAACTGTAGTAACATCATAAGATTTTCCTTGATCCCTTGGCCTTTTCTGAGGTAAGTTTCCCTGACTCTTAGGACATTCATTTGCATAATGCCCCATTTCTCTACAATTGTAGCATTCAACTTTGATAGCCTCTTTCTTTCCCTTGCAATCACGAGCCTGGTGACCTTTTTCTCCACATTTATAACAAACTCCCATTCCTTTTAGGCAAGTACCAGGGTGATTCTTCCCACAATTATCACATAATGGAAAATCCTTCTTTCCCTTTTTCCCTTTATCTATCTCTTGTTCCACGGTTCTCTTCTTCTCTTGCTTTACTTTGTTGTCATAAGACTTAGAGAATTCCTTTTCTGTCTTGATAGCGCACGAGACAATACCTTCGTATGAAGAGAAGGTTTGTGATACTAAAGCTCGACGGAGGAATGGTTTTAACCCATCAAAGAAACAATCAGTCTTACTTCTTGGGTTACGTATGTAATCTGCAGCATACCTCGCTAACCTTGTAAAGTTAGCCTCATACTTTGCGACATTCTCATCCTCCTTCTGCCTCAGACTTAGAAATTGTCTTTCCATATCTGCTCGATGGTCACGAGGAAAGTATTTTTCTAAGAAAATCTCTTTGAACTCCCTCCATTCCATATTCGATACTTCATTATCTTCCTTTATGTTTTGAATCAGCGACCACCACTGATCGGCATCTCCAGTGAGGCGGTAAACTGCCATGACAACCTTCTCCCTTTCGCTACTCCCCAAGGCATGGAAGATTTTCTCTAAGGAGTTTATCCATTGCTCAGCTACTATAGGATTTGTAATCCCATTGAAGGTTGGTGGTTGTTGCCTCATGAAGCGGTCTAACATTGATCCTCCACGTTGCGGATCAGGGTGCTCCATACGAGTAAGGTTATTATTCATAACCTGAGTGAGTTGTCCCAGTATGGTAATAAGTTGATCAGCACCAGTTGTATCTCCAGATCCACAATAATTATCTTGAGCAGGAGGGCAATCCCTACACGGAGTACTGCATTGATACAGTTTCCATTCCTTCCACTAGGTGCCATTTCTATACAATGGCATAAACTAGATTAGTTTATGAATCAAAATACATAATTCCATACTTATAAAATACTTAACATAAATTGAACTATTTATGGATATAATCCATAATCATAAAAAGGTTTTATTTGAGGAAGTATATACTCATAACTGTTCATAGTGGTTTGTAAAGAAAATGAGAATTATCCTAAGCATATCCCCCGGGAGTGTCGTAACCAAGAGTGCAGCAAGGCCCGTTGTCGTGCACCAGTTCCCGTTCGAGTCTAGCTCAAAGCGGTGTTTTCGGGTTTTACCCCTAGGTACATCTGTGCCAGAGCTGCCTCTACCTGCTCGTATCCAGACAGGGATGTATTGCTCGGAAAACTCACAAAATCTCTACAATACCAAAATTTTTAGGAAGTTCTTCTATACTAATCCTCAAAGTTCATCTTAGGTCTACGTGCTCTAATCAGAGTTTGTCTAAATCTAGCTTCCAAGGTTTGTACTAAACTGCCTCTGATACCAACTGTAACGCCCCGACCCTAGCTACCCAGAGTCGGTGCATTACTTTGTAACATTGGCATGATCACAAAAGATCAAGTCTCGAAAGACCGATTAGTTTAGTAGCCTTGGAAACACTAGATACATTCATAAATGTTACATTACATCATAAAGTGAAAAACTAATAACAAAGTCTTCATAATCCACACTCATATCCTCTTCTGACTATCCCTGCAGGTCATTCATAAAATACTTCTTCACATCCTGGAAAATATTAAAACATTGAAAGGGGTGAGCTCAGATGCTCAGTAAGGATAACAATATTGCGGAAGCTTTCATAAATAAACATAAACATTCAAGGCAATGTATAACTAAACAAAAGCCTTATTAAACTTGAACTTCAGCATAATATGGAAAAAGTAAAATCAAATAATGCCCCTTACTTACTCACATGGATATTCTACTAGACGAATAATCTCATGAAAGATCAATAACCACTTTCATAATGAGGGAATGTATAATGCCGGACATTCTGAAACATTTTGTCAAGGCCTCGGCCAAGACATCTAAAATGATTAAGGCCTCGGCCAAAACCATAAATCAAATTGGGAAAGGGCCTCGGCCAATTCCACGTCTAGTTGTCTCATGAGACCTACCGATGCATCGAGGAGCTATAGCGGGCTCCACCCGTCACTTATTAAGTCCAATACATTCCTCATATGAACAGGTTTAAACATCTCATAAACCATAACATAATCGTATCACATAAAACATGCATAAAGGAAACATAACATTTCCACATTTCAATCACAAGATATCAATACAACACATTGATATAATAAAAACGCTTTCAAAACCATTTTCAATACCAAAATAAAAGAAAATTATAACATGGTATTTATTTTTCATTAAAAAATAGGGTATGGCTTGTAGAGGAAGCCGAAACTCAAATAGTGGTCATGGCGGCGGAGAAGTCGTTGTCGCTACATACTTACGACAAAAACATTCCCTTTTGTTGTTTAGTAAACCCTTCGTATAAAAAATATTCCTTTTGAATAAACGTAAAAGTCAAAGGGGTTTATACACCGTATAAAAGAAAGTTGTGTATAAAACGAAATATGGCTCAATGAAAGGAGATTGAGACGAAGTCCATACAAAGATCATTTTTAAAATAAAATAGATCTATTATGTGTATTCACTATAATTACACATAAATAAAGTACAAATACAAGATAGTACATAATAATATCATGACATAATTTGAAAGTAGGAGATTAACCCAAAGAATGAAAATTGGGTTAAGAAATTCCCTTACCTCGTGTCTGACTTGACTCAACCGTTCTTTAACCTCCTGGATAATAAACTAAGTTAATATATACCTTATTTTGAACCATTTTTGATTTCATTATCCTTTTTATATCACTTATTACAATGTTATGAACATTATGTAATTATTTAAGTTAATAACGGTCGTTTTGTCGATCTTTGGTACTTGAGTCAACAATAAAATTCTTATAATTACAAGTTGTTTATGAGGTAAAATATCCATTATATCCAGAATTATATTCATTATTTAGATGTCATATATATCATATATATCCAGTATATACATTCATTTATAATATTACGTAATATTTAGAGGTAAGAAATGAAATGCACCGTTCATGGAGACGGTAAGCCGTACGTACGCATGAACGCTACTTTCATTTCAATTTCATATTTAATGGAACGAAATAATAATGATATAAATGTATAATATAATTCAGTATAATATAGTGTATAATACCATTTACTCCATCCTTTATACATCCCACATATGGCATTAACTATTCAAATCACTTTGAGGGGGCGGTAGTCCGCACTTCCTAAAATGAAATTATCGCATTTTACCCATAATGGAAATCATAAATTATGCCATAAATGAGAAATACAGAAGCATATGTAAAATATAAACATATTATATATCATATATAAAAATAGTGACATCTTAATGGCCACCTTTCAAGGTGTTATATGAGTGTTGAACAATCATCATTTCGTGAGGCAGAAATTCGCCATCCACAGAAACCGTATGTTCTTTAACCATTAGATGTAGGTGTGTGTAAGTGTAGCTCGAATCCTTCTTATAACAACATCCTATTATATTGAGGATACTGGTGTTGTTACAAAAGAAATGAATCAAAAGAGTTCAGGGGGTTTGAGAAGAAAAATAAAACAAAACAACATTAGAGAAGACATTACCTCAAAATCGGGTAACTCTTTTTTGATTTGAGCCAAAGGCTTGCTTGGGAAGCGTTCTGCCCAAAGTGAGGCTTCTAGGAGTAATAGGGGGAAGTTGGGAGAGTATTTAGGCAGAGTTTGGTCGAGTCAAATGGCTTGAAAGTGTAAATGAGGTGGTAGAGGTGGGGGCCTTTTATAAGAGGAGAGGAGGGGCTCTTTTGGAAAGATTGAAATGTTACATTATTATACAATGCTTTTCGGATTATAAAGGTCCCACACTTATATAATTCGTGGATAAGGTGATAAGGGTTCGAAATCTTCTCATCCAATAGGCTTTGGACAAGTGTAAGCCTTGGATTTTGCAATATCTTCTCATTTTATTTAAATCGTTAAATAATGAGGTCATCGCTGCATCATAATGATGTCATAAATAATTTAATTTATTTAATGTCTAAAAATTATAAAAAAATACTATGATGTAGGAAATCGTTTTAGCTTTCTAATGAATATTTATAGTCAAAATTTGAACTTTTTTAACCCCACTTAAAAACTATTTTAGTAAAAAAACTCATGTTTGTGTCAATTTAATTTTAACATTAAATAAATATATATTAATGTCATTTTCCAACTAAAGTGGCTACATGGGGTCCCCAAGTTGACCCATGGGTTGTCTTGGTCGGCCATGACTCATCCAATAGGAGTAGGACAAGTGTCATGCTCATCTCATATTATTAAAACATTATTTTTACCTTAAACTACACTAATTACCTCTAATCGCGATTAAGAACTTAAAAGTTACTATTCACCAAAAAATTATTTTAATCTCATTGAACCACATTTTGCTCATTAATGACAACCATGTATGTCGGATTTTTGAAAATAAAATCACAGAAGTGGTAATATTTCATTTTAACGAAAAATTAGTTTTTAACAACCACTTAGTGGTTTCACTATTCATCAAAAATTGAATTTTTTCAAAATAAGGCCAAAATTTCACCCTAAGCTATAATTGATATTCCAAATTCAAAAATGATGTCTATTTTACAAAATTCCAAACATATATGTTGCATTAATTAATTTTATAATTAATTCCCGCTGTTACAACAAATAGCGTGTTTTTAAGAAACAATTTATATCAAAAGATTGGAAATTGTTTATGTCCAATTTCAATGTTAAATTAATTCTAATGACCACCATTGGATAAAATGGTAAAAATATATTCTAATTATACTTTAAAACCACTAAATAGTATAATTTATCCCTATAAATTATTTTGATTTAAAAAGTTTTTTTTAAATATTTTTCACTATTCATAAAAAATAGAAGTTTTCAGAAAAATACCAAAAATTCAACATAGGCTAATTTCGATATTCCGAATCCAAAAATGAAGTCCATTTTGATAAATAAAATTTATAAAATTTCAAAAATTAGGTATTACTATTCACAACGGCTAGTTTAATTCGTTCTGGTGTGTGTTAGAGCTCGAGGTTGCGTACAACACACGCTATTGCATTATTCGAAGTGAAACGTACCGTGGAAGCTTGGGGTGTTACAAAAAATACATGTAGTTTGTTAAAAAAAACTTTTTCTCAGTTCTGGAAGTATCATAACTCCTAGTAACTAAAAACCATTAATTTATTAACTTTAAAATGATAATGCGACCACCTAGGTTTAGATAATACACATCACATTAGGTACATTGATGTTACAGTCACATAAAATATGGGTCACTGTAGATATAAAAATCATTCACAGCCAATATTTTGGTGATTTTTATCCCTTATAAACAATAGAAACATCAAACTATCAATTTTACTTAAAGGTATATAAAATCAAGAGATTTCTAAAAGAATAAATAATACATTAGTATATATTATATATCATTAAATATCATAAAAAAATATTGAAATATATATACTAAACCCCTTGAAGAAAATAACTAAAATGTTTAAGAACACCATCCATTTTTTAAGGTATCAAAATAAAAATTTCAGCCTTTCTAGAATTTTAGTGAAATATAGAAAATAGTCTTAGATTTAAAATGAAAAAAATATCCTAATATTAATATGTATATCATGAGAGTTGTTCGGAAAAAATATATATATTTCTAGAATTATATATTTCCTGAACACTTGAATAGAAATCAGATAAACTTTTAAACCACATAAACAGAGATTTCAGACGTCAGCGTAATTTAATGAGATATAAAAAATCTATCACCTACCCATCCAGAAACATTTAATGATAATGTTATTCATATAATTAATATTATAATAGAATAACTAGATAAAACTATGAAACACAATAACCAAAAATTAATTATGGAACCAAAATCATAGAAACAGGAAACACATACAGTGATTATAATAGACTAATAGTGAAGATGATATACAATTTGTGGATGGAATAGAAGTGAATAAAAAAAGGTAAAATATTAAAATAAAAAATATTATAAATTTAAATTAAAGGAATTTTAATTTGTGTTGTGGGGAGAAGAAATACATTACCAAGGTAATGCTAATTTCTATCTCATCAAGTAACTATTAGACAATGAGTTAAAATTACCTTTACACACTCATAAAACACTTGAAATTTTGGATAGAAAAAATAGTTAAATAGAACCCCTTGTTTAAAATTGAGTTTGGAGGCAACTAGAAAATGAATAGTCATTGAATAACAAAATTGTCTTCAAGCATCTGTTTCGAAGGAGACGAATCCAAATCAGCAACACATTGAGGTGAACCTTATCTATGAATGTGGTCAAACCAAATAACCTTTTGTAGATATAAATAATTTCATAAGTAGAGAAAACATGATATTCTTAGAATATATAAATAATGTCATCAGCGTTTTGGAAGATAAGAATTTCCATATTAAGTAACGAAACCTCATATTCTACAAGGTTCATTCAGTACATACTAAATCCGGATATGAAAATGTCCATATCAACCTAATATTGTCATCAAAAGAAATATGGAAACACTTATGCATCAGAAATATGGAAATAGTTATGGATATGAAATATGTAAATACAATTATGTATGATAATAAAGATGGTGTCATCTGACAATTATGGAAACACTTCTATAATAGTAGAATCATTAGAAATAGCACCCTAAAGTATCTGAAATGATATAGGTCATCGTTAGAATAATGTGTCATATTATATTTACATTTAATCAGCCCATGTTTATTAAAATAATTTAGTTAATACTACATGATATGTCAAATTTTTTCATATAAAAATTAATGTTTAGTATAAAATTGATAAGCAATATATTTATGTAAAAAGAATTGAAATGCATTTAACGAATAAAGAAGGTGATACAATGACGTCTAGCGCACCATTGGAGGAGTACTATAGAATTCAGCTCATAATAAATATTTTACAATTGAAACCATAAAACTATGAATTAATTTATATTTTATGTTTGGAAAACTAAATGGAATAAAAATAGTATATTAATGTCACTTTGATCAAAACCAAAAACTGAGACCGTGATACCATCTGTAGTGCTAAAAAACATTCAAGGAAGGGGGAAACACACATAAAATAATTAAATAACAACACTGAAATAAAAATAAAAAATGAGAGAAAATTAACACAACAAATGTGAAAAATGAAAGAAGACCTGTCTTAATTTAACCTCTATTTGATGGCTTAGAACCACAACCTGCATAATTTCTAGCTTAATATAGACCCCCACGCTTTATCCTTTATATTATAAACATTCACTACAACATAAACAGTGATTAGCGGCGGTTTTGTGGCGGCGGTTCACAAAACCGCCGCTAAACGTTATCAGTGAAAGATTTCGCGGCGGTTTGTTATAAACCGCCGCGAAACCCAATCTATTTTTAAAAGCCGCGACGCTTTCCCCGCCCCTATCGCGTACCCCTCCACCCCAATCCCCCTCACAAACCCTCCCCTCTTCCCCGATCCCCTCCCGCTACCTCCGGCGACACCCGCGCCCTCCGGTGACCCCCGCGGCCCCCGAGCCCCCCGACGAACCCCGCTTCCCCCCCCCCCCCCCTCGACCGCCGGCGACCCCCGCGCCCCCGCGCCCCTCGCGCCCCCCGCGCCCTCCGGCGACCGCCACACCCCCCGCGGCCTCCGGCAACCCCCGCACCATAATTTCAGTCCTCCCACCATAATTTTCAGGTTTATTTATATATAATTTTTATTTTTTCCACATTTTAATTAGGGATATTGTGATTTTTATATTCCAAATATCGTTGTAGTGTGTTTTGGTCTTCATTTTGGCAGGTTTGAGCTGTCATCATCAAAGGATTACATGTGTATTCATAATTAAGAATCTATATATAAGTTCTCCATTTATATATATTCAACCTTGAAAGTATTAATATATATCATGGGGCTATATGTGCTTATATGTGTATATGAAAATGAATATGTGTATCATTGAAAAGAGGTATATGAAAGTATAGTCAAATATGTATAGATCCCTTATACATATTTGTACACCTTAATATGTATATATGGACTAGGTATCATTACATATAAGTTAAGGTGAATATGTTTGCATTTGAAAATATTAAAATTTGAGATTCCATCATCTATTTTAGAATGGCTTGAGTTTTAGGTAGTTTCCATATTCATGTTACCATTATTTAAATTCCATGATAGCATGGATGTTTTTTAATCTATTATTCATTATTTTATCAATTGAATATTGTATATCTTTTTATATATATTATTGGTTTTATTTCTTGGAATGTATCTCTCAATGTGGTTGATAGAAATTATCCTAAACATTTAAAATGTGTTTTAAGGTGTAAAGCATGATTTCAAAGTGAGTTTTCTATCGTGTGATTTTTTGTTTAGAGATAATGTTTTGAAAAAATGGTAAGATGGTGTCAAGCGTTTTGAGTAATGTGTTGTGAAGAGGATCGGGCTGATGGGGAATATATTGGATATTCCATGATGGTATGACTTTATGTGAATTATTTCTTTATGTTTCATTTTAGGTGATGTTTCCTAGACTTCTCTATAGAGTCCATGTGGCTGAATTTTTGTTGGAGGCCGAATCATCCTTTAAGAGAATCTAGTTCATTTTATGGATCACAATGGGATGGTATTGCAAGGTAGTATTGTACCTTTTGTTCTAGTTTTATTACTATATAGTACCATTAAAGAAGAGACATGGGAGGGGAGATGAATATGTAGGCATAGTGGTCCAATCTCTTTTCTAACAAATCTTTTATTACTATATAGTACCATTAAAGAAGAGAAATGGGAGGGGAGATGAATATGTAGGCATAGTGGTTCAATCTCTTTTCTGACAAAGCTTAGTGATACTTTGAAATGTGGCTCAAAGCTAAGACATTTCATGTTAGGGAGGGTATGATATTCTATGATTTTTTCAGGTACTTTCTCATTTCAATTTTACTTTAAATAGATAATTTTGGGATATCAAAATGTTTACAGGATGTATGAATAGTTTTTGGGGTGTCCAGGGTTTTTAGGACACAAAAGGTTGAAAAAGTGCCTATCCAGCTCAAGTAATACGATCGAAGCCCAGTTAGTAGTTATTGTGTTCCCTAACCATGATTTACAAGAGGTGGGGAAAATTAAATGAAAAAATAAGGAAAGGGGGAGAATAAACCAAGTGGAAATGGATAACCCATTCCCCATGGTTATAGCATGACTTAACAAACCATACAGGCTTTATCGAAGATCATGTGACTAGCCCGCATTTCTATCCAACAGTCCAGCATTTCTAAAATATTACTTTTGAATAGCATGAATTGTCTTTAAAGTTTCCACATGATGAACTTTTTCCCAGCAATACTCATACACTGATCCTTCCTTTTCAGCTTCATTCCATCTCTCATAAATCAGATGAAGTGCCAAACGATCACTGTAATCCTTTGCAGAAAATCTAGATTTTACCATTACAGCTAAAGAGCTTTTTATCTTGAGGAAGAACTAAAGTATCCATGACACTACGTCCGACCACAGTGGTAAGCACAAGATCGTAACAATGAAAAATGGCACCCATAATTAGTAATTTTCGCAGTTTAGGATCCACCAGAAGGATTGACTGGGACACCTGCTGGCCGGTGGTGTCTCACCAGCTGGCCGGTGGTCATCCACCGGCTGGCCGGTGACACCAGGCAGTGGGAAAGCCTACTGCCTGGCTCCTCCGGCTGGCCGGTGGGTAGGAACCGGCTGGCCGGTGGTCTCACACCGGCTGACCGGTGGCTCTGGACAGAAGCCAATGCTTCTTCCAGAGACCACCGGCTGGCTGGTGGAAATCCACCGGTTGGCCGGTAGACTCAGTCAATCCATTTTCAGCTTTCTTGGGCGAGCTCCTAGGAAATCTTTTTCCTAACATAAAAAACACTTGAAAACAAGTTAGAACACAAATAGAGTGATTGTGATCATTAAAATCCAAGAGAGAGGGGTACAACAAATATTGTTTGTTTTATATTCATGGACTAGATTATGCATTAGAAACCATTAGTGGTGGACTACTTAATTTACCTCACACCATATTCAGTACATGGATTGGTACCTAGATAGTCCCCCTCCTCCTCCGCCAGTGCTGCCGGTGCCTCCGCGACCGCCTCCTCCTCCGCGGTCATGCCGCGTTCTCGCCGCGGTCACGCCGCGGTCACACCGTGGTCACACCGCGGTCACGCCGCGGTCACGTCGGTGCCTCTGCGGCCGCCTCCTCCTCCTCTGCCGCCGCGGCCGCCGCCTCCTCCTCTGCTCCTGCTCCTCCTCCTCCTCCTCTACCAGCCTCATCCTCCTCCTCCTCCGCTGCCTCCGCTGCCTCCGCCCTGCCTCTGCGCTGCCGCCGGTGCCTCCTCCTCCTCCACCGATGCCTCCTCCTCCTCCACCGGTGCCGCCGGTGCCTCCGTGACCGCCTCCTCCTCCGCGGTCACGCCGCGGTCATGCCGCGGTCACGCCGCGGTCACGCCGCGGTCACGCCGGTGCCTCTGCGGCCGCCGCCTCCTCCTTCGCCGCGGCAGCCGCCGCCTCCTCCTCTGCTTCTGCTCCTCCTCCTCCTCCACCACCGGCCTCATCCTCCTCCTCCTCCGCTGCCTCCGCTACCTCTGCTGCCTCCGCTGCCTCCACCCTGCCTCCGCCCTGCCTCTGCGCTGCCGTCGGTGCCTCCTCCTCCACTACGGCCTCCTCCTCCTCTGCTGATGCCTCCTCCTCCTCCGCCGGTGCCTCTGGTGCCTCCGAGGCCACCTCCTCCTCCGCGGTCACGCTGCGGTCACGCCGCGGTCGTGCCGCGGTCACGCCGCGGTCACGCCGGTGCCTCCGTGGCCGCTGCCTCCTCCTCCTCCGCCGCGGCCGCCGCCTCCTCCTCTGCTTCTGCTCCTCCTCCTCCTCCTCCACCGGCCTCATCCTCCTCCTCCTCCGCTGCCTCCGCTGCCTCCGCTGCCTCCGCCCTGCCTCTGCGCTGCCGCTGGTGCCTCCTCCTCCACCGCGGCCTCCTCCTCCTCCACCGCGGCCTCCTCCTCCTCCTCCGCTGCCTCCTCCTCCTCCGCCGCGGCCGCCGCCTCCTCCTCTGCTCCTGATCCTCCTCCCCTCCACCGGCCTCATCCTCCTCCTCCGCTGCCTCCGCTGCCTCCGCCCTGCCTCCGCGCTGCCTCCGGTGCCTCCTCCTCCACCGCGGCCTCCTCCTCCTCCGCTGATGCCTCCTCCTCCTCCGCCGGTGCCACCAGTGCCTCCACGTCTCCTCCTGGGTAACGGTCATCATCACCCTCATGGAATATGATGTAAGGATGTCATGGTGGTATAACTCTACAGTTTCCAAGAACATTCCTTAGATAATATTTATAGTAGATAGGAATCTAGTAAGGTAGGAAATGGTAGGTACAAAGCCTTCCCATAATGGGAAATTAAAACACATGGGTCATCAAAATAATGAAATATCTAAAAAATTATTTCAATTATGACAAATATACATGCCACCTTATCAACAACTACATGACTTAAATATTTCAAAATACCAACATATATTCCTATGATGTAGACATTGTTTTTGGGAGAGGCAGATAGATAGAGAAGGGGAAGGGGAATAAATTATATGGTTAGGAAGAAGTATATGTAACCAACACATCAAAAAGGTGATGCTAATGTCAAATAGGACAAGTCTGGTCAAAGCCCAATGGCTAGTTTGACTGGGCACACCGGCTGGCCGGTGCTGAGCTCCCGGCAGGCCGGTGGTCCAGACAGAGCAGGCTTTCTGTCTGGGTTCCACCGGTTGGCCGGTGGCACCAGGCAGTGGTAAAGCCTACTGCCTGGGTCCTCAGGCTGGCCGGTGGGCAAGAACCGGTTGGCCGGTGCCCATACCGGCTGGCCGGTGCGCTAGCACCGGCTGACCGGTGGCTCTGGCAGAAAGCAATGCTTCTGCCAGAGACCACCGGCTGGCCGGTGGGAATCCACCGGTTGGCTGGTGGACTCAGAGAGTCCACTATCAGCCTTCTTGGGCCAACTCTTGGGCAACCTTTTTCCTAGCATCAAAACACTTGAAAACAAGTTAGAACACGATGAGAGTGATTGTGATCATTAAAATTCAAGGGTACAACAGTGAACATAGTGGCCCTCTTTATAGTTGGTTGTGTATGAAACCATTGAGAAACATCATTCCTCTTGGAGGACATCTAAGTGTGTAGCCCAATATTCTTATTGCTCCTCAATGAGGTGTTGACGCTGTCTCCTATGGACCAGACTTGTTCTGTTGGTCTGAAGTAGTAAATGTGATCAATGAATCATCTTTATTATATTATGCATACTTTATGATCAATGGTTCATCTTTATTATATTATGTTTCTGTAATCTTACACTATCGTATATTTTTGTGTAGGCACATTGTGATATACATGGATAAAAGCTGGATCACATTACCGAGGAACACACCTCAATATGTTAAGGGTTTGAATGAGTTTTTAGATTTTGAAATTTCTAATCGATCCGTTGAAGGTAGAATAAGATGTCCATGTCCTAAATGTAAATTTAGAACATGGTTGAAGAGGGATGAAGTTTATGAACATTTAATACTGAAGCAATTCCCTGATCAATATTTGTGTTGGATTTGGCATGGAGAATCAAACAATACAGAAAGATTGAGGACTGCTGTTAATCCACAGAATGAGGTCCCAAGTTTGTCGCCAATGGAAAATGAAATGAAAAACCTCATAAATGATGCATTCGGCACTGCAAGACACCACTATGAGCATCAAAACATATCAGAACAACCAGAAGATGATGCTACAAATTGCAACGTGACAAGTGATGTTTTTGAGACTGTAACACAAGAAGATCAAGATTGTAACATATCATTGGATCCTCCTCTTGATTCTGTGGAGCCAAATGTAAGGGAAACTTCAGTGAGAAAAATGTGTTTCATGATTTAGTTGATGATGGAAATCACGAGTTGTATAGTGGGTCTTTGAAATATTCAAAGCTTTCATTTCTGCTGAAGTTATACCATATCAAATGTCTTTGTGGAATTACAAATAAGGCAATGTCTATGTTATTGGAATTGATTCGTGATGCATTTCCTGAAGAAAAAATCCCAGAATCGTTTTATGAGATGAAAAAAGTTGTAAACAAGCTTGGTCTGAATTATACAAAAATACATGCGTGTCCCAATGATTGTATGCTTTACTGGGGAGAAGATTCAAGTAGACAGAATTGTAAGAAATGTTCTTCTTCTAGATGGCAGTCAAAGGGTAATTTTGGAAGTATGACTGAACATAATTTCATGGAGAATAAGAAAAGGAACAAACCTACAAAAGTTTTGCATTACTTTCCTTTGAAGCCTCGATTGCAAAGATTATTCATGTCATAAAAAACCGCCGAACACATGAAGTGGCATGCTGTAGATAATAACAATGATGGGTTAATGAGACATCCACGAGATTCCCAATCGTGGAAGACATTTGATGCATTACATCCAGATTTCTCAGCTGATCCTAGGAATGTTCGATTGGGATTGGCTGCCGATGGATTTAGCCCATTTGGGACTTTGAGTACGAGTTATAGCATTTGGCCAGTTGTTTTGATCCCTTATAATCTGCCTCCGTGGATGTGTATGCAACAAACATATTTTGTCATTTCGATGATTATTCCTGGAAAACAAATTCCTGGAAATGATATTGATGTATACCTGCAGCCTTTGATTGAAGAATTGCAGGAGTTATGGACCAACGGTGTTGAGACATTTGATGTTTCTTCTAAAACAATGTTCAAAATGCATGTTGATTTAATGTGGACCATTAGTGACTTCCCTGGGCTTGGGAATTTATCCGGTTGGAACACTTATATGGGTTTGGATTGTCCCGTTTGTAACTTTGATTTCAAGCCCAAACGGCTACCTCACAGTAGAAAATGGTGCTTCTTGTGCCATCGAAGATTTCTTGATGCATCTCATAGATTTCGGCTGAACAAATAAAAATTTAATGGTTCCATTGATCGTAGACCACCTCCAAAGTTGTTAACCGGTTCTGAAATATTGACACAGCTTGAAAATGTTAAAACAGAATTTGGGAAGGTTCAGCAATTGAATGATAGCGGAAAACGAGTGCGAAGTGCATCGTCAAGTGAAATCAGAACGCAACAATGGAAGAAAAAAAGTATATTCTTCAAACTTCCGTATTGGGAATTTAATTCTTTGTGCCACAATCTTGTTGTGATGCATATTGAGAAGAATGTATGTGATAATTTGATTTTCACATTACTTAATGAGCATGGAAAGTCGAAGGATCATCTCAATGCTTGCAAAGACTTACATGTAATGAACATAAAACGTGATCTCTGGCCAGATGAGAATGAAAAGTATGCTCCGTCCATTTTTTCAATGAAAAATAGGGATAAAGATACGTTCCTTCAAATTTTAAAGAATGTTAAGGTATCTGATGGGTATTCGAGTAACATCTCGAGGTGTGTTGACTTGAAGAATCGTAAGTTATATGGATTGAAAAGTCACGATTCACATATTTTGTTACAACAGTTACTACCATTGGCATTGCGTACATTATTACCTGAAAAAGTTACTGCTGTTGTACTCCAATTCTGCACATTTTTCAGGCAATTATGTGAGAAATCTCTACATCCATTTCAGCTTGACAACCTACAGGAGAGGTTTGTATTGACCCTTTGTGCAATGGAGATGATCTTTCCTCCATCGTTTTTTACTGTCATGATGCATTTAACTGTGCATTTGGTTGACGAAGCTAAATTAGGAGGCCCCGTTCATTATCGATGGATGTATCCAATTGAGAGGTATTTTATTTATATGTTTCCAGTTAAGTAAACAATTTTTGGCATTTAAATAAATGCATAATATTATTTTTTTTTCACAGATATCTTGGGCATTTGAAAGCATACGTGAGAAATAAAGCTCAACCAGAAGGCTCTATTGCTGAAGGCTATTTGGCCGAGGAGTGTCTCACCTTTTGTTCCAGATATTTGGATGATATTGAGACAAGATTTAATCGAGTTAGACGTGTTGATGGCACATCAACTCATTCTCAAATGCATCAGAAATCAAAAATATTTCCTGCTATTGGACGATCAGTTGGGAGGACCTCATACGCGACACTAACAGAATTGGAATTATTACAGGCACATAGATATGTGCTGCTGAATAGTGAAATTGCAGATCCATTTATTGAAGAGTTGAGGATACAAACAAAGAGACGAATGAGAGGCCGAACACGAAATGAAAAAGATATAACGAAAGCTGTGAATAAAGAGCTGGTAGAATGGTTTGCACGATGTGTAAGTTTATAAATATTGCAATAAATACGAATATTAGTTTGACACATACAATTTGCAAATCTATTAATTTTTTTTTCAGATCATGAATAATGATACTCGAGCAGACTTGTCAGAAGATTTGAAGTTTCTTGCTAGAGCTCCTATAAAATAAGTTAGAAAGTTCGGCGCTTATAATGTGAATGGTTTTAGATTTCATACAGTCGATCGAGAAGTGGGTTTGAAAACACAGAATAGTGGTATATTTACATTTGATGAAGTGGAATACTATGGAAAGCTTCATGATATTATTGAATTAAACTACCACGGGCATTTTTCTGTTGTTTTATTCAAATGCAAATGGGTGGATATTATCAGAGGTGTTAAAAGAGATTCCTTGCAATTTACTTCTGTAAACTTCTCTCGCTTGATGGATATTGGTGATCGTGAACTGCATGATCCATATATCTTAGCATCGCAAGCAAAAATGGTATATTATGTGAATGATGTTGTGGATGAAGGGTGGAGGGTAGTTACTCACGTAATACAAAGATATTTGTATGATATGGGTGATGAAGTGGAAGATTTGACCTCTACAATTGAATTTCATCAACAACAGGAAGTATAATTATTTGTCCATCATGATATTGAAAATATTAGTCTTGCAAGGATGAATGAAGTGGATGAAGCAATGGAGTAGGAAACCGACATGATTGAAGGGGAAAATGATTGTATGTACAATTATTTATTTATTCAGCAACCACTTGTTTCATTTCTGTAGTCATTCATTATCATTGTTATATATATTTTGTTTGTTAGTACTGGGAATCTATTATCATTTTTAATTTTTTTTCTGCATAAATTTTTTGAAATATATATTCTGAACTTAATTTTATTTGATTAAATGACAGGAATGCCAAGGAAGAAGCGGTACACCATTCCTTCTACTTCTGTGACAAATGACGATACGTCTGTCCCCACGACATCTGAGGCAGCAGCTGCCTACATCCCTGCATCATCTCCCCCTGCACCATCTCTGACACCATCAGTGGATGCCTCATTAGAGGATGAGTCATCGCCTCCCCCTACAGGAGCCTCAGCAGTGGGGCAGCGACACGCCCCTTCCAATTCATCACGGACATTATGGAGGGTCACAGTCATAGGTACAAATTTTAATTAAATAAATTTATTGAATTTTGTTTATAGTAATTGTTTGCTCATTGCAGATGAAAACAATGCAACCATGGAAAAACACATAAAAAGTTCTGATGTTTGGAACATGCATGGCGAGAAGATAGTGGTGCCATTTGATTCTTATGGGGTCCCGACGGATGACGCCGCAGGTTTACTTGGTCAGATTATAGGTCAACTGGCAGCAGAGCCCATTTCCCTACCTATTTCATATGATGATTGGAGGCATATGCCTCCAAACTGGAAAAATAAAGTTTATGATTCTCAGATAAAGTTAATTTGATTACTTTATGGTTTAATTGAATGTCATGTTACTAATATATTCAAAATGAATTTCTGTATACATATGTTCTTCCACTTTACCGTTGCTGATGTGATAGCACGGAAGTGGACATTGAAAAATCTTGGAAAAAAATGGAAAGATTTCAAATGGAGGTTGTGGTGTGATGTCAACGATACTTCGTTGACCTTGCAGCAGATGTATGAAAAGCTACCTAGTGGGGTACCGAAAGAACAGTGGAAGGTTTTTGTCGATAGACATCGTGATGAGAAGCGGATGGTATTGAAATATATATTATTATATTATCCTCATTTTACATTTATACATGTACATGAAGAGTAGATAGACATTGAATACAATACTGTTAAATTGAATTTTATTTATTTCAGGATCTCTCAAGACAGAATGCTTCAAACCGGGCAAAGCAGGTCATCCCGCACACTGCGGGTTCAAAAAGCTTTTCAAGAAGCCGAATGTCATTGGTAATCATTTAATTAGTTTAAATATTAATAAGATAATATTATCTATTTAACATATTTAATTGTTGATTTATCTTTGTTTAATGCAGTCACAGAGTTTAGGGCATGATGCATCCCGAACAGAACTGTGGCTGGATGTTCATAAAAAAACAGATGGAAGTTTTATTAATGAATCTGCCAGAGAAGTTGGGGTATCAAGTCAATTATTTATTATAATAACTTATTATCAGTTTTTACTGTGTAAATATATATTGATATTTGATTTATAGGTAAAAATTAAAGAAATATGGGATGACAATCCTGGGAAATCCTACTCAGTCTCCCAGGATGACCTGGTTGGTAAAGTCCTTGGGAAGGAGCATCCTGGTAGATTGCCCGGGATGGGTTTGGGACCTGTACCATCTGAGGTCTTTCGCATGCCATCAGGGATTTCAGCTACATCTACTCCTGCTTATAGTCATTTCATACCTGAAGATGCTCAGAGGGAGATGTCTTCTCTACGAAACACAGTTCACCAGCAGGGGGATCAGATATCTGGTTTGCAGAAAGAGTTGCTTGAAATACGTCAGTATATGAGCAGATATGCCCCCGGTGGTAGTGCATCGGGTAGTGGTGAGCAGGTAAATCACAAAAAAATCAAAATCATTTAGTTTTCAAACTTTTATTGGTTTTAAGTTTTATTATAAATATGCAACAATATTTAATTTTCAATATAATGTTCTTACAGGTGGCTACAGGTGGTGGAGATGAAGTTGGAGAGGGTGATGATGCAGCATCAGATGATGAGTAGTAGTATTATTGATGTGTTGAACAAGTATGATAACGGTTGGTTTGTATATGTAACATTTATGGAATATAGTTGATGATCTTATTTTATCCCAAACTTATCGTCGAACTCAAAGGTGATGTTTAAAGGGTAATGATTATAGTGGGATGGATCTAGGTTCCACCCTGGTTCATGCTGGGGAACAATGTATTAAATGGTTAGGTGATGAAATGACTAAGAAATTTCATTGAAGGTCAGGTATGGGCTTATGTGAATGTGCTTGTGGTAAACACGGGATTTCATAGAGGAAGGAATTGTGGTTCAGGTTGTGATATGTGAGTCATCTAAGCTGAGTATCTTGGGAATGGTTAGCTAAAAGTGGATTGAATTATTATACTTCTTCTTAGATGTATATAGGTGAAAGTATCCATTTAAATCATGTCACTAGGCTAATGTGGGTGTCATGAAAGGGTCGAAAATGTCTTCTGAGAAAGATTGCATGACTAGTTTTAGTTAGGATGATTGGCATTTGATTGTTTCTTTATAGTAAGGTCCCTATTATGGCCTCAGAAGTATTTAGGATTTCCCAATTAGGGGAAAAATTCCAATATTATCATTGGAAATCTTTGGATATTCTTTATAGGAAATTACAATGGTGGAGAATACTATGGTTCATAATTTTCTATTAATGTTAAAACCTATGGTGGGGAGCCCGATCGGTTGGATGCTTAAAGGGATGACGATGTGATCATTTATCTATATTCTGGTTTGATTTATTTTTCAGGGCAGCGGTGTAGTACAACCAAAATTAATTTTTTTCCAATTCATCATTTAGCGGCTATTTTAACCGCCGCTAATGCCATATTTGGTAGCATTTAGCGGCGGTTAAAACCGCCGCTAGATATATTACATTTATATTTAGCGTCGGTTTTTACCGTCGCAAAATAGGCGCATCAAACGACATAATTTTGCGGCGGTTAAAACCGCCGCGCATAAAAAGGTGTGGCATACCCATAAAACCGCCGCTAAATGGAGAGAAACCGCTGGGAAATGAGGCATCTACGACACATATTTTAAACCGCCGCAAAATAGAAAAAACCGCCGCTAAAAGATTGTCGACACCAAGTTTAGCGGCGGTTTACAAAAACCGCCGCCAACCCATTTAGTGGCGGTTTAAACCGCCGCTAAATGGGAAAAAACTGCCGCTAAGGGCTGCTTTTGTTGTAGTGATTTGGGAACCGAAGAAACACAAAACCAGTCAAAATATTATCCCACGGTGACCATCTTTATTACATATTGTAGCTAGGTAATTTATCCAAACACTTATTGGGACCCAATTCATACCAATTAGTAATGATCAATTTGGAATGACTAACTAAAATACCTCGAAAAACATTCATCCCAAATATGGGAACACAACTGTGAAATACTAAAATTACTGTATCTGGATATACCCATGAAATTTTCAAGTAGAAATGACCACTATAAAAAATGTGGTGGCTACAACAGTAAAAATGTTGAGGTTACCTTATGTATAGGGGACCAAAATCGCGATTCGGGTTTCAACAGAAATAATGGAGGGTTTATCATAGGTAGAGGGGGGAAAATCGTGAGCCTGAGGGGGTTTTGTAGTGGTAGAGGATACAACTGTAAAATTTTTGAGGTTAACATAAGTAGAGGTGATGGAAGTTACGAGCGGGAGGGTATTTTATAGTGCATTGGCGTTAAATGCGTAATGAATGAGGGTTTACTGTAGAGATAGGAGACGGATTAGGTGTAGGTGGAGTAGTTGGAGGCATAGTAGTCAGAAATGGAGGTGGAGGTAGAGAAGCCAGAGGGGGAGGATCCAGAGGTGGAGGAGCCGAAGGGAGAGGGGTTGAATGCAGAGGATCTAAAGATACCTATAATACATATAATAATCATTGATATTCATGATAATGAGTTAAACTATATACAAAAACAGACCTTTAAAAGTTTAAAATCTTGTTAGATATGTAGTTCTGATATGATTATAAAAACACTTGCTGGTTAAATTGAACAAAAAGAAAAACATCATCTCTTATTTGAGAAACCCATTAGTCTAACTTTCAACCAAAGGGACTTCAACCTCTAAGAAAAGGCGATTTACATGGATCCTTGAATCTAAGTTTTCAAGTCCAATTAAAAAAAATTAAATTGGTTAAAAAGTCCACATTAAATTCAGGATCCATGATGTTGGAATGATAAGGCACATGCTTACATGAGGCCTAAATCTGAAAACAACATCTCGAGCAACATGGGGGGAATGATTAGTCAAATATATTTCCATAAGAAAAAAATGCCTACATATATAACATGATAAACCCTATGTTATCTTTAGATTGCCCGACATGTTTTTTCAAAAATAAGAACTATCTGTTTAAGTTACTCAGTCCTATTGTATTAATGTCAATATGATAGAAAAAACAGTTACAGGATTAATAAATTATTGGAGGAATCATGGTTACATCACTTTGATTACATAATACACATATCTAAAGAAGTATTGGAAAATATTTGATCATTGTAGAATAACTTTTTTTGCTTCAAAAAAATATTATTGAGAAAAAGAGATGACCTGCAGCTAGTTAAGAACATAGAAACATTATAAATAAATAAATAATAAAAAGAGAATCATTTCCTCATTCTGATCACATGTTACATCATTTAGAAACTATACATAATGGAATAGTACACAATGCCACGCATTATCGAATTAAAAATTTGTTACAAAACTTTAATCAAACATGCCAAACACTGGAATGTTATATAATAGTTGAATATGAAAACACAAACCAATCGTACTCAAGAACCTCAATAGACCACCACTGTGCATTCTTGGTTAATCATTGGATATAGTGTTTTTTTATTCTACAGAAACCTTTATTCTGAACAATAATACTCACGATATACACATTATAAAAGTCATAGAGGACGAGAGTCTTGAGAATCTCCCAAGCAATCCCACCCACTCCAACCATGAGAACTTCCACGCCCAAAACACAGAGTTAATAAAATTGATGGAGGAGAATAAAGGGGAAGCAGGGAGCCATAATTATGTAATTTTAGATTTTTAAAACTTAAATACAGAGACACGGTAGCTGATGGCTGAGGAGGTTGAGGCAGAGTACCCAGACTGGGAGTAGGCGGGGACAGAGCACCAGAGTTAGCCGAGCGAGAACCCTAGGAGCAAGAATGAATTATGCGACCGGGAGGAGGAGGGAGGGAGAGGAATAGTTTGACATGGGGAACATACATGGAAGATAGGCGGGGAAAGAACATGGTTTTCTATTGGATAGACACGTGGATTGGAGGAGTACCTAATATTAGTATAGTTAGTAGATCACTTCTAAACATGTGCCCAGATCGAAAATATAAGGGCATCGTTGCATCCAGAACAACAACTTTACCTTTGGCAATGCCTAACCATGAATTGCATGGTTTGAGGGTGAAAGTTAATTTTTGGAAGTTAATTTCATTAAAATATACAATAAAAATATTTTAATTTAGAATTTCGTAGTGTCACAACTTTGTTTCCTTTTTATAAAACTATAGGTAGGGGGTCGGGGTGAACATTCACAACCCTGGAATTCCATTAGATATCTCGATAGAAGCCTAAAGTTATTCCTCCCAATGGAGAAAGATGATATAGACGTGGATCATGAACATTATTCTATGGATTATCAATGACAAAAAATCCACAGTAGTGAATGATCTGATCCTATGTAGGACATTCATTTTTTTCATTTCCTTCCCCATTCTTGAATTCCTATGACGAACGTAAATCAATTGAAAAATATATTGCTTCACGAATCATGCATATATTTGTGGGATGTGATTTTTTATTTCAGGATATTTATTGGGAATTCAATCTTTGTTCAAATTGGTTTACTTTTCAACCCCCTGTTATTCAATTCTAACATGAATGTATCAATCCTAACACGAACAAAGCCTAGATTAGTCCACTTTGTTCATTCTTGTGTTACACATCCTTCCCTGCCCCCAAACTTTCTTCACATCCTTCATGGCACAACTATCCAGGCAGTATCGGTAGAACAGCCACCAGCGTCGTTGGTGGCAATGACCCGCAACCCATGAAGAACCCCAGTGGCAGGCAGGAGCTGTGGAATGAGGTCATGAAAATTGTGATTGTGACATGGCAGTGGGTCACATCGGTGCCTGGGTGCAGGCAGAGGAGCCCACCGGCTCGACATCCAACAGCGGAAGCCCACGAGTGGCATGGAAGAGCAACGACCAGAAAGGCTGCACGATAGAGGATGACCATAACAGGAGGTCATAGATGAGGAATTTGGCTCACTAGAGCCGCGTTGGATGGAGGACCCATGACATAGTCGCATCTATGTGTTGGTCATGTGGACGGGATGCGTGAAACACAGTCTGACTGTGTTGACCAAGTGGGGATGTGGTGCCCACCGCATCTCGGGCAAACTAACCAGCCCGCTGTAGCGGGCCAGGCCCAGTGGGTTCGGTCGGACCTGATGGGTCGGGTTGGCTTAGTCTTACCGGTTCAAGCCTTAGCCAGACGCAACTGACCCCTTTTCACTAAAAGACCCATATCATTTAAACTATATGTCCATCGGACGATCTGTTTGGGAAATTGGGACCCTTCTGGTGAGGATTTATTTTTTATATGACTTTATGGGATTTTTTGAGGACCATCTTAGGTCTGTAGCATCCCCTTGGATCTTTCGTTGAGGGTTCGGTACACCATTTCGTCCACATCATTGGGAAGTAATCCCCCTTAGAGGATAGAGTCCCGAATAGGGTGGAGAAATCCTCCTTGGAACTCGAGTGATGCCCTATCACCCCTAAGGGGTTTTCATGGGTATTGATGTGACCTCTTAGTGAATGGTGTTAACCATACATCCAATGGGTTGTATAGTTTGAGTTCACAGTATTCTCTAAGGATAATCCCCTATGTTATTAGCTGCATTGGTAGGTTTTGTTGTATTCTATGAGAAGAATTCCCTACATTGTGGGTTAATACAGATTGGGTTTCTGGTATTATTTTAGAAGAATCCACAACATCATGGGTTAATATAGATTAGGTTCACGGTATTCTTTGGGAAAAATCCCCTATCTATATATAATGATCTTTGTCTAGTTTTTTCTCTATGGTCAAATCCGAAATTTGCTGGAACCCTTGTAAGAGTCCTCAATGAATTCAATGATTGAGGAATGATTTCTATAGGAACAATCTTCCCTTGATTGGAATCTTATGGGTGATAATTGTTTGTGACTTATCCTCTATTTCTTTTTTCTGGTTAAGAGTATATATGGATGTTCATGGTAAATGTGTGGTCATATACCTATGTAGAGTAGACTGTGAATGTGTTTGTGGTTTTTCTTTTGTGGTTTCAATGTGTCCTACTGAGTATTGTTTTACTCATCCCAACACAGTCATTGGCTGCACATGTTGTGCCTTGTGCACATGAATGATGCTTTTAAAATGTTTTAGGCGGAGTAGGTTTTGGACTAGAAACAGATGATTCCTTGTGATATTTTATGGGCAAGGCGTTTCATGCATCTTTCTATTGTATATTCAGTACCCCTGTTTTTAGGTCATACTATGTAGCTATCTTTCATTTGGTTGGATTGTATTCTGGACCAGTTTACCTTCCTGTTCATCAATTTCTTATTGTACTCTATGGTTGGTTATTAGTGTTTGTTGACATGATGGTTGGTGTTTTCTCTTTTTAGCTTTGTGGTCTTGGAGAAGTGTGTGTGTTTACAAGTTCTTATGAAAATAACACCCATTTGTGAGATATTCCGACTTGGTGCAAGTTTCTTTCCCCTTGCCTATTGGAGGTGGGATTGGGGTAGTCACGATATGGGCCCCACTGGGATGGGTCATGGGAGAGTTTTATATGAGTGGGTCGGTCGCCCATTGGGACCAAAAGTCTGTGTGATTTGTTGGGGAAACAATGTTAAGGGATTTGAGTTTTGGTTTTAGGCTAGGGAATCTGGTGTTGCTGCAGTAGCTGATGTATCCATACACTGGGACTCTTGACACCTGCTTTCTGACTCGGTACATGAAAAAAACCAGTTTCCAGGAAATGAATGGTACACGAATCATATAGTAATGGGTTGTGTCTTCTATGTCTTTCTTGATTCCGCTCTCCAGATATACTCTTATGACCGTGGTTCAACATGATTTATTTTAGTATGACTCCACATAGACATCCAACTAGGATTTCAATGTGTGATCATGAGGATGATCTTCCTAGCAATGAGGTATTAGTATAGAGGCCTATGTCAGACATGGAACCTCCTGGTGGTTTTCTTAATGTAGTTCCACCCATTAAGCCTTAGTTCTTACCAGCTCTACCGGTAGAGGATTCACGCAGGTTGAGTGTGTTTTAGGAGTTAAATAGGTAGTAACCTCCTAGGTTCAACTATGATACAGACCCATAGTTAGATGAGGATTTTCTGGGGGTGGTTACATGTGTCTTTTACCATGTGGGGACACCTACTGATCAGATGGATGTCCTAGACACAAGTCTTCATTAAGGCTCAATAAGGCGATGATGGAGCTTAGTGATCCAAACACATATTGAGATGACTCTCTCTTTGTTTTAATTTGATAACATATTCAAAGAGGAGTTCTTTCTGGAAATGTTTCCCTCAGTACGCATATAGGATCTCCTACATTAGCAGTATGTAATCTAGATAGTAGCAGAGTACTCGGTGAGGTTTTCCAAGATTTCTCACTAGTCCACAGATATGGTGTGAGACCTGTTCATCAGGACTCCAGTTTTTTAGCATAGGCTATGTTGTAAGATTAAGGAATCCATAGAACCTCTCAATATCCCTACTTAGGTTGGGGTACTAAAGTGTGCTACACTCATGGAAAGTTTTTGACGGAGCAGATGCTAGTATTGGTAGCTACCAACAAGCACCAGGTAGATGAGTCTTTTGTGGTGGGTAGATAACAATGGATGAAGGAACCCAAGTAGGCCAAGTCCTTCAAGAGATATCCACAGGATACAAGATCAGTAGTGTGATGATCCCAGGGTAGAGTGGGAGATCCAAAGGATAAACTGTGATTCATGTGCGGCGGTCAAGGACACATAGCTTGTGATTTTTTGAAATTTTCTACAAATGATAGGTGGATGGTCAATAGACCACCGAGGAAGAGGTAGAAGATCAAGAAGGGTGGTCCACTTGGTGGTGGAAGTGGAAGGGTGAAGGTAGAGTAGTTTGTGGTGGGTGTATTTTCGAGTTATTACCACCACCACCCCCAAGTCGTCCACCACAGGCTCCAGTAGCTGGTGGATAGGGGCGGGGAAAGCTTCCGGAAATTAAGAATTATGACCACAGTGATCCAGATATTATTAGAGGTAAAATATTTGTCTTTTACACCCCAGATATAGTTCTTATAGAAACAGGTTCTAGTCACTCCTTCCTTTCTTTGGGCCTTGTTCAGAGTTCAAAAATTCTGATAGAGCCATTGGATCGATCCTTACATTTAAAGAATCATACAAGAGGGTATTTGACGAAAAAACATTGGTTCTGGCAGTGTGAGGTTGCTCTTGGAGGAAAGATCTTTGGCTAGGATCTTATAGTAGTGGCGTCGGGTCCTTATGAGGTCATTCTGGTTATGTAATGGTTGTCCACAGTTCATGTGGGGATTGATTATTTTAGTCATAGAGTGTAGTGTGTCTGAGGAGATAGGACTAGGTTTTCCATAACTATCGAAAAATAAAAACATGCATCATAGGATGGACTTTATCAAAGGAGGGTGCAATTGATCACTCACTAGTTGTCTATCCTCACCCTTGGTGTGGTGGAGGAGAGGAGTCCCTAGTTTCTTAAAGTGGTGTATGTGTATAAGGATATCTTCCCCAAGTACATCCAAGGATTACATCCTCATAGAGAGGTTGTTCTCTCCATTGATATGTACCATGGAAAAGTACCGATATCCGCACCTACATATCATATGACTCACACAGAGCTTCATGATTTGAGTAAAAAAATTAGAGGACTTGCGAAGTAAGGGATTTTGAGACCCAGCGTTTCACCCTGGGAAACCACATTATTTTTTTCCTAGAATGAAAACAGGAGATTGAGGTTGTGTGTGGACCTTCGATGCTTGAATCACGTAACCTTGAAGAATATGTATGCACTACCGAGGATTCATGACCTCTTTGATCAGCTGAAGGGAGTGAGATAGTTCTCAAAGATTGACCTCAAATTAGGCTACCACAATCTTTAGGTGTGGGATGAGAAAATTCCCAAGATGGCTTTTAGATGTATCTATGGACACTAAGAGTACATAGAGATGTCGTTTGGAGTGATAAATTCCCCATAAGTGTTCATGGGACTCATGAATAGTATTTTCCATAATTTTTTGTAGTGGTATTTATAAATAACATCCTGGTGTACTCAACGTTTTAGGTGGATCATGTGATACACTTTAGTATGGTGCTGTACTTACTCTAAGTGCACCAACATTACAAGAAACTCTTGAAATGTCAGTTCTTGATATGATAGGTCAACATTCTTGGACATGTAGTTTTGTAGGCTATATTTTTAGTAGATCATGTGAAGATAGTGGCAGTTCTTTCATAGGGGCTACCCAAGAACGTTACTGAGGTACAGAGTTTCCTTGTCCTAGTTGGGTACTATCGAAGGATTGTGATAGAATTGTACAGAGTTGCAACATCCATGATAGCCTGGACATGAGAGGGGAAACCATTCATGTCGATGGAGATGTTCTAGGTGAAATTTCAGTAGTTGATTCAGATTTTGATGAATGCCCCCATCTTGAGATTTATATAGGGGGGTGTCGAGTATGTGGTGTTCTGTGAAGAATCATAGATCAGGCTTGGTTGTGTCCTGATTCAGGGGAATGTGGTGATTGTCTATAATTCATGGTATTTGAGAACACACAATAAGAACTACACAACCCATGATCTGAAGTTGGTGGAGGAAGTATTTGCATTGAAGATGTGGTGAAACTACCTTATGGGTGAGCATTTTTTTCGTCCAATCAGAACAAAAAAGTCTCATGTATATCTTCTCTTGGAAGGATATGAACATTAGTTAAAGGCATTGGCTAGAGTCCCCCTAGGACTATGACTTTGAGATAGTTTATTCTCCCAATAAGGGTAATGTGGTGGAAAATTCTCTTAGCTGGAGATCAAGCTCACAATTACTAAATAAGGCCTCATAACAGTTAGCCTCGCTTCAGATATCTTTCATGGATGGAGATATAACATCTTATCTCAAGTCGATGGTAGTTACCCCTCCACTATTATAGAGATTTAGGGAGGTCCCACTTAAATATACTAGCTGCGAGACAACACATTCTCAGAAGTCCATAGGGCATGCCGCTGATGGATATTCAAAAGGTGGGGATCACTTCTCCTTTTCAGAGGACGTACAGTTGTACCGGTAGCATTACCAGAGGAGGTGTTGAGGGAATTCCATATATCCCCTTTGGTGGAAAATCTATGAGTATCAATGATGTACTAGGACCACTAAAGTTAGTTTTGGTGGCCGAGAATGAAGAAGGTGGTGGCAGAGTTTGTCTCTAGATGCCCCACTTGTCAACAAGTGTAGTCCAAGCCCCAAGTTCTAGCAAGTTTGAGTCAAGCCCTTGAGGTGATAAAGTGGATGTGGGATGAAATATTGATATAATGTTTGATGGTTTTACCATGTACGTCTTGGTGGAATGATACCATCTGGGTGATTATTGACTAACTCACCAACTTGGCCCACTTCCTAGAGATTCAGGAGTAGAGTTCCATAGAGAGTGTGGGGCACCTCAACATTTAAGAGATAGTTTTAACACACTCAGCACCCTCAAATATTGTTTTAGACTATTATGATTATTTCACATCTCAAATGTGGAGGGGTTAACAAGATGCTTTTGGGACTCAATTTTAGTTGATAGTAGTTTCTCATCCCTGGATGGATGGTTAGACGGAGAGTACCATCCATTATTTAGAGGAGATGATACATGTCTACATATTAGACTTTGGTCAGAGTTGGGAGGACCACCAACCAATGTTGAAGTTTTTGTACTACAATAGATACCACTCCACCATTGATATGGCACAATTTGAGGCCTTTTATTGGGGACCCTGCAAATAGTTGTTATCCTAGACTAACCTAGGAGGTCATGACTTATAAGCCCAGATTTGGTATGAGCTTCCATAGAGAAGGATCATATCATCTAGGTGTAAATGATAACTATAAAGAGAAGGTAGAAGTCATATAATGACATGACTTGGAGGCCCTTGGACATAGAGTGGGGAGACCATGTGTTTTTTAAGGTATCACATCGACAGGGATTTTGAAGATTTGGCTATGGTGGAAAGTTATCTTTGATGTTCATCAGAACTTTTTATATTTTGAGTGTAGTTGGTGAGGTGGTGTTCTTCCTAGATCTACCCCCCAGTTGCATGGGTTCATGATTTATTTTAGGTGTTATAGCTGTAGAGGTGCGTGCATGACCCATCACACGTTATTGACTAGAGTGATCTAGAAATTGATGATGGGGAAACGTTTGAAGAGTACCTGATAGAGATCAAGCATAAAAATGATAAGATCCTTATTGGGTGGTCTATTCCTCTAGTGAATGTTCGGTCATAGCATGAGAATATCCAGGAGAGAACCTTGGAGTAGGAGGCTCAAATTCATGCTCAGTACACTCATTGTTTTTTGTAGAGAAGACCTTGTATTGGATTCTGGGGATGTAAATACCTAATGTGGGGAGAGTGTAATGACATATATATTTATATGATTTATTTTAACAAATTAATTAGGAAAATACTAAGACCAAGAGTGAAGACGACATGTGATTCTGAGTCCCATTGTGACCAGAATTAATCTCTAAATAATGTTTAGTTTTTAATTTAAAAATGATTAGGAGCTAAATTTGAACATTAATAACTTATAAAAAAATTCAAGAATTGAAAATCCAAGGGCACTATTGCTTCCAAAATAGCAGATTTACCTTATGTAGGGCCTTACCTTGACTGGCATGGTTCAAGGGTGAAATTAAATTTTTAGACATGAACATCACTAAAATCTTCAATAAAAATATTTTAATTTGGTTTTTCATAGTGGTACGTCTTTGTTTCCTTTTTATAAACCTATAGGCAGGGGTCCAGGGTTATAATACACAATATTGGAATTCCCTAAGAGCTCTTGATAGAAGCCTGATGTTTTTCCCCTCAATGAATAATAATGATTTAGACATGAATCTGGATTATTCTTTAACAAATTTTCAATTACAACGAATCCATGATAGTGAATGATCTGATCCCAGGTAGGTTGTGTGTTTTGGTTTGACTTTGTTCCCCATTCCTGAATTCCTATGATGGACATGAATCAATCTATGAATGGATTGATTGACAAATAGTGCATATATTTGTGGGATGAGTTTTTGATTTTGGGATATTTATCATGAATTGAATCTAAGTAAGAGTAGATATAGTTTTTGTCCCTATGTTCCTCAATTATATTGTGGAAGTATCAATGACGACACGAAAAAGGCCCAAATACGTCCACATTGGGTGTTCTTTTTTTGGGCCTCTTTGCACCCCGTAATTCTACTTCTCATTCGATGTGGTGAAAGGATCTAGGTGGTCCCGGTAGAGTAGTTGCCGGTGGTGAGTTGGGTTCCAGGAGGGACCACAGTGGTGGGAGAGATCTATGATAGGAGGCTACAGAAGCGGTGATTAGGATGTGGAAGTAGGTCATGTCAGTTCTTAGGTGTAGGCAGATGAACTCGTCAGCTCAACAGTTAGTGGTGGAAGCCTATTGTGGCACAACCGCTTGTGGTGTGTGGCAGCTACAGCTAGGCATGCTGTTGTGGTGGCAGTATTGGAAGGCCACAACAGGAGGTTGTGATGCAGGGATGTGGATCATCACAACAACGCAAGACAGAGGACCCACGACAGAGCTGGCCACACTGACCGGCTGTGTGAAATACGGTCCATCCACATTTACCAAGTAGGGATGCGGTGCCCACCGCATCCCAAGAATATGTACAAGCCTGCTCATGTGGGATGAGCTAGAACTAGCAGGCTGGATCGACAGTATGATGAGTTGGTGGAAACCTGGCCACCATCGTCCTGGTCTACCCAAAAGGTCATGCCGGACCAGGCTTTTCGGCCTGGGCTGGACCATACCTGGACACAACTACCCCATTTCACTAAAATCCCAAAAAATTTCAAATTCTATGTCTATTTGACGAGAATTCTGGGGCATTGGGACTCTTATTATGAGGTGGTAATTTTGATATGGCTTTGTGGGTTTTTAGTGAGGACAAGCATATGTTTGAACCTTCACCTTTGTTCATTCCTTGAGGGTTCAACACGGCATTCCTTCCAAATCACAGGGCAGCAATCCCTCAAAAGGGTAGGCTCTTGCATAGAGTTGTGGAAAAATCTTTGGAAATAGAGTGACACTCTATCACCCTAGATAGATTTTCTTGGGTATTGACATGAACTCCTAGCTTATTTCATTAATCATCCATCTAGTGGGTCATATTGATAGAGTTCATGGTATTCTATAAGGAGAATTATCTACACAACGAGCTGCAGTGGTAGGGTTTGTGGTATTAAATGAGTAGAATCCCCTATGTTGGTGGTTGATATACATTGGGTTCGTGGTATTCTCTAAGAAGAATCCTCTATCTATATATGACGATCTTTGACCTGAATTTTCTCTAGTGGTGGAGAACAAATTATTGGGACCCCTTGTAAGAGTCCTCATTGACATCAAGGATTGAAGAGTGAGTTCTCCCAGAATGAGTATGCCTTGAGTAGAATCATGTGGCTGATGATTGGATGTGACTTATCCTCTATTTATTTGTGGCTGGCTGTGAGTATATCTGGATGTTCTTGGTATACGTATTTTCATATACCTGTGTAGATCTGAATGTGAATTATTTTATGGTTTTTTTCCTTTGTGGATTTAGGGTGTCCTGGTGATTGTTGTTTTAATCACCCATGAATGGTATTTTCTTCCATGTGTTGTGTCTTGTGAAGATGACCAATGCTTTGACAAGGTTCTAGATGATTCAGGACCATGACCAGGACTAGATGGTGCATTGTGAGATCAGACAGGCCGAGGTGTCTCTGACATCTTTCTAAAGAAGCATCAGTACCCTTGTTTGTATGTCAGACAATGTAGTTGTCTTTCTTTTGGTGGACTTGTATTCTAGCTCAGTTTACCTTCCTGTCATTTACTATCCTTTTGAACTCTGTGGTTGGATATTAGTGTATTCATGCATGGTGGTTGGTGTTTTGTCATTTTATCTTTTTGAACATGGAGATGTGTGTGTGCGTACATGTACTGAGCCAAATGGCTCCCATTTGTTAGAAATTCCTACTTGGTGTTAGTAGCCAACATCTGGCCTATTGGAGGTGGGCTTGGGGTAGTTTTGGCATGGGCCCCATCAGGATGTGTTCATGATAAATTTATTCAATCTCTTATTTAACCAAAGTTAATATCTTAGGACCTTTTATGGAAATGATATAGCCTAAATAAATCCATGACCATGGTGTTCTATAAGAAAGTTCTATTCCCAAAACATCAGAGAAAGAGACATCGAGCACAATGGGTGATGTCACATTCATGAAACTTTCTTGATTTGAAATATTGTGTTAAATAGATTATATTACGCAGTATGCATCCATATATTGTTACATGTTGTTGTGATATTAAATTCATTCTCTATGGGTTCCTTGGCGTGCTTCTAGATTCCAACATTTGACATTATACTTCTTCTCCTAATGCCACAAAAAAGTGGCCTAGAGGGTAACAGACTATTAATATCTAGAATCCCACTTAAATAATTTATTATTATTTATTATTTAACAAGTTGAATAAATTTTATTCACATTCATGGTTTAATAATTATTCGTTTATGCCTGATCACATATATTCTATCACCGGTTATCGAGAGAATATAATGTGAGTAAAATATTTAATAAATAATTATTTTCTATTTAGTGAATATCATATTAATTTATTTATTGGAAAATAATACAGTGATATTTATTTAAAAAATTAATATGCATTATTCAAGATCTGATAAATGTTGTGGAGGAATAGAGAATTGAGTTTAGTGGTCTAGTGAAAAATCATAAATATTTAATATTAATTAATTTAAATTTTCAAGTTAAGAACATGTCATGAAATGATATTATTGTTATTAATATTATTTGAAATGGGGTTTTATAATATTAAATAAATAATTATAGGAAATTGTGCTATTATTTTATTTTAACCCCAATAATATAAATAACCAATTATTTTATTTTCTCAAGAGGGTCAATTAATTTTATTTATTTTGCACAGTGGATTTGGAGGATACTCTCATGCTTAGAGAGATTACTTTTCCAAGAACACACCCATGAATAAATAGAAATCCTCCTCCACCAGATAAAGGGTAATTATTTGGAATCGGTTCTCAAAGAGATCAATGGTGGATGATTCAACTGAAAGGATATGTTGTGATAGAACATGTAGATTTCTTTGGCAACGTATGGATATTTTTGGAACACATGTGGGTCACCAGTAGTGGTGATCTAATCTAGGTTTCTATAATTCAATGATGGTGGACCACAAATATATCATCAGATTAATCAATGAAGAAATAATTTCAACAAAGGTAATTCTTTATTTAATTAAATTAATTATAAATATAATGTGATTATCCTCTCTCAAATTCTAGAATGATTACCAATATATAATTTCATTGATTCATTCCATAGATCATAGAATTTATCATCATGTTGATTTGGGATTGGTCATCAATCATGAAAAAAATAAATGTTGGGACCCGCCCATCACATGCTTCCCCTGCGCCCAAAAACTATAACTAGTATCATAGTGGAACATAATTATTTATAAATACTATAATATCATTAGTTATTTATGTATTTTTAATTTAGTTTTCCAATTCATATTCAATCATTCTTTTAATCTAAATTGTGAGATATACTTATTCCTCCTTCATTTCTCAAAGTTTTAATCAAGATGATTAATTTTATGATTAAAATTAAATCATGGAACTCATTTGGGTGTTACAATGATTCTATATGAATAAAAAAGCAGTACATTCTGTGTAACCAGAGTTACATGATGTGTAGTTGTGTTCAATGCAACAAGAGTTAATTTGGAAATTACCCAATCTATATGAATTGATGACACATAGTGTAGTTAATCGGTACATCGCTTGTTCACCCTGATAGACAGGTACACGATCAACAATAGTACATGACATGTAGCTCATGTACAAGGTGTGTAGCCTCGTTGAGTCAATGATGAGTAGTGTATTTCTGAACATGATCTACCTGACTGGTAACCATGAAATTTAGAGATCACACAGTGTGTATCCCATTAGACACATTGTGTACTCCAATTTTAGAGGTACGGTCTACACGCCGAGTCCCTAGGAATATACCTCAGATAGGATATGAGAGTCATACATTACATGTTCTCAGATTTACATAGAGTTTACTTTTACCAAATCACGTAGATTAAAAATTTATTTATTTTACTATGTAATCCTTGAGACATGTAATTGAATGTTGTCGTAAAAATATGAAATACCATGTGATAGGTTATAATATACATAAATATTTAAATGTTTAATTATTATTTTTGTAATTTTTAGATCTATATATCATGTATGATTCATATTACTAGATTTTACTCTACATGCATTAAAATATACTATGAGACCGTAAAATCGTGTAATTCATGTAATCATCTATGAAATTCACATTATGAATGTACATGATAAGTGGTGTATTACATATGTCACAAGAGTAAAATAGTATAAAATTATAATACATGTTTGGGAGATTCAGATGGTTATTCACCATGGTTCCTCTAAGGTACAATTATGTACACAGTTAATGTTAAACGAATTTATTTAATTGGTTTAAAATTATAATGGAAGACAATATCAAAGAAATTCATATAATAATTAAGATTAAATAATAGAATAATTAATGATAATAATTAATTGATATGAGAATGATTTATCTTAAATAATAATGATTAATAATTGATTGATTATTTTATTAAATGCGTAATACGTTGCATGCTTGTGGATGATCATGAGCTAGAATAGACCATTCAATGAGAATGGTTTTATTTAATTTATTTTTAAATTAAATTGTTGGCCTGATTTCTTCTCCGCTATTATTATGTAGGGACAACGTTCTAGTGGTTTCTTTTATATAAAAACCATTTTCCCCTCACATACATGTGCGTAAAATGCATATGTAAAGTATGGAGCTCCCAATCTAGTTGAGGTAGTTCAAGATTAGAGTCTAGGAAAAAACACTCCAAGGAGATACATAGGTGGAAAAGTAGAATGCTGAAACACAGACCTTAGCTGGTTCAAGGTGTTTCCCCCTAGGTCAATAGATAGATTAAAAACCACTAGATAAACTAACCACTAGTAAAATCTCATGATCATAACACTTTGTTATTATTTTTTATTTGTTGCATGGTTATTTAAATATGGATGTATTGTCACGATTATATATTTTATGAATTAACAAGCATGAGATATTGAACTAAAATAAACCAACTTATGGGAAAATAGTATCTAATACATATTTACTCACATAGGTAATCCCACAAAATATTAGTAAGCATGTGATAAAGATAATAATAAAAAATTTACATATAAAATGATAAAATCCCTCAATAAAATATTAAGTTAGTATATCCTTCCACTACATAAGTTAATATCAAACCAATGTTCATAGTGCTTGAACAACCCATAATGGGGTTCTTTAAATTATCAGGGAATTATAACTTGATTTTTTTGGGTTTTCATAACTTGGTTTACACCATGGGTTGACTTTCTAAGTAGGACATGGTGTAACCAAGAGTCACGAATTGAGAAAATCTAAATTAATGATTTTAGGATTAGTGAGTCCACTCAATAATTCAGTGAACTATGATGTAATGAAGTAGACATTTAGAATGAATACGTAAAACCATTCATGATTTTTGAAAAAAACCATGTTGGGATAATGATAAGGGGAATATGTATCCTTTCCACAAGAAATTCCAAGAAACGTGATAATTTAAAGCCACTGGTTGATGATATTGGGTTTTGATAAAATTATAGGAGACTAATAAATATAATATTTATTTATCTGTCTAAATTTTATCAGATAAAGTACTAAAATTATTAATATTATATTTTCTATAAATATAATTAAAATTCACCCAAACATATCACTGAGAAACATATATTATAAAGATAAAATTCTCATTGGAACAAATTCAAAGAGTGGAAAATGTGCTTTCATGTCATCTTTCACAATGAAAGGAAACTGTATATGCTAGAAGAACCATTACCAGTTGAACCTGACAATGGGGAAAGTGATGAAGAGTAATCTCTATATGAGAAATATCTGAATGATGCAATATATATTTAGTGTTTCATGTAGTCATCCATGTCCAATGAGATTTTGAAACAATCTGAGGATATGGATGCCTATAACAAGATGTCTCACCTTCGGTATCTATAGTAAGATAAGGTGAGAAAATAGAGGTATTAGATCTCCAATGATTTGTTCACATCTAATCTTGCCAATTCCTTCCCAACTAGGCCTCATAAAATCATGTTCATTGGCTAAATTGAATGTGTTTAAATCTTGGGGATTAAATTCCCAGATGAGTTCTGTATAGATCCCATACAGTCATAGCTATTGAAGGCCTTCTCCAGATTTATTATTAATTACAATATGATAAATAATAAGAAGAGTTTTTTAGAACATCTTAAATTAATTATCCCTGGAGATTAATACATAGTATGTGACAAACACATAATCCTTATAGTGAATAAAAAATGAAGATCAAGAAAAAGAGGCCCAAGACTTATAAATAGTATAAATATCTTTATCATCATCCTTCCAAGAAGAAGAAGATATAGATACAAGGAAAGGAAAAGGAGAAAGTTTCTTTTTCATGTGGTGAGTTAGGCTACTAGAAGAGGAACTACAACCAGAAGTATGGGGATTCTAATAATGCATTTTTTATACCGTATAATCATTAATTATATACACATTGGCTATTAGATGTAGCTTGTGGTGATCAAATATGTATCCAAATGTAAGAAAAAATTAGATTCTAAATTATTTCAAGAGGCTAGGAGGATCTGAGAGCGTATAATGGTGTGAGGTTGGATGGTAATGGCACAAGTGACTACCACCTCTCATTTCCAATAAGAATGATTATGGTTTCAAAGGATTGTTATTATGTACCAAAAACTACAAAAAAACATAATTTATGTATCATTCCAAGCTATAGATGGTTTGATTGTCATGTTTTGAAATAAAATATGTTTCATTAAAAAATAAATCTTATGTTATGGTATAGAATATTTAAATAACAGTCATTATATATTAAATTTTTAAAACCAAGTGTTGGAAATTGATAATGAATAATGTTCACACAACTCATACAACACTGTGCTTTGGCATCATGGTCTTGGTCATGTAAACAATATGAGTTTTATAAATCTCTTTCGATATGGTTATTTAGAATCATCAAAGATAAAACATCTTGAATGATTTCATGATTGTTTATTAGGGAAAATGACCAGAAAACAATTTGTTGGATAGGGTGAAAGGTCTATAATGCTTCTAGGATTTATACACACTTATGTGTGTGGACTACTTACAGTATAATCTAGAGGTGGATATTTTGACATCATAACTTTTACTGATGACTTGATTAGATACGTCTATGTCTAATTAATGAGGTATAAGTCTGAGTCCTTTGAGATGTTCAAGGTATTTAAGAATGATCTAGAGAGTCAACTTGGTAAGATGATAAATAATCTTTGATTGGATCCAGGGGGAATATCTTAAAAAATATTTCATCAAATTTAAATGGGAGTTTGGGATTCTATATGAACTCTCTCAACCTTACACACCACAGTGAAATGGTGTTACTGAATGGAGGAATCATACCTTGTTAGACATGGTAAGGTCGATGATGAGTCACGCAAATCTTCCATTATCCTTTTCGGGATAAGTATTACAAATGAGGGCATACTCATTAATCTGAGTACCATCTAAAATGGTAAATGAAATTTATTTCAAGATATGGAGAGGAAATAAAATCATTTTATCACCCACACATATATGGGGTTGAGAGTCATTTGTTAAGGCCTTCTTAAGAAATCAACTAGCACCCCGGGGCATGAAGTGTATCATTATTGGGTAGCTCAAGGAAACAAAGTGATTTTATCTATACAATCCATCAGAATAGAATGTGATTGTTTCTATAAAATACATATTTCTTGAGATGGAGAACATACTCAAAAGGGATAGTGGGGGAAATATTGACATCGATGAAATTGATTCTCAAGATACACAATATTTGGTGCACGAATATATTCCACAAGTCCTCATAGAAGAAGTAATACCTGAAACACAAGTACTTTATAGGAGTATAAGAGAGGCAAGTGAATCATTTAGTTTTGGTTTTATGGTCACAAAAGAGTGTGACTCGTTGTTTGTTGACAATGATGATCAAATATCCAATTAGAAGGTAGTATATATCTCCGAAGCTATGAGATAGAAAAAATCCCTGATTTATTTAATAGACTCCATGTATCAGAACCAAGTCCAGATTCTAGTCAATGAACTAGTTGATGTATATCCCATTGGGTGAAAATTGGTATTCAAGAGAAAAATAAACATGGAAGTTAAAGTAAATACCTATTAATCAAGGCTAGTGGCTAAATGATTTACATAGTGTAATAGAATTTACTATGATGATACCTCTTCACTAGTTTCCATGTCTAAATCCATCATAATTCTAATTGTATAGAAGCTTACCATGACTACGAGATTTGGAATATGGATGTCAAAACTGTATTCTTTAATGGGAACATTTAGATGATGTCTATATGGAACAACCAGAAGTGTTTCTTACTCCACGTGATTCCCAGAATATTTTAAAGTTGAAAAGATCCATTTATGTAATAAATAATTCATCTAGGTTACTAATCATTCGATTTTATAAATACATAAAATAATTTGGTTTCATTAATAATGAATGTGAGATCTGTGTTTACAACAGGTTTATTGGGAATGTAGTTATTATCCTAGTAGTATATATTTATGACATATTACTTATTGGAAACGACAAACCATTCATACAATTAGTTAAGTATAGGTTAAAAAATATTTTCTCGCTGAAGAAATTTTGTAAAGAATCATATATTATAGGGATCAAGCTTTTCATGATAGATCCAAGAGGCTTTTAGGACTAAGTCAATGTACATATATTAACCAGATACTAAAGAGATTTAGTTTGGAATGGTCTAAGAGGTTATTGGTTCTAGTTTCATATGGTTTACATATTTCAATGAAAATTTTTCCTTAGACACAATAGGAGGAAGAGATAATGAGTAGGATCCCATAAGCTTCATTGATAAGAAAAATAATGTATGCCATGTTATGTACTTTAATTGATGTTTTCTATTCATATATTATGGTAGAGAAATATCATGAAGGTCAAGGAGAACATCAATGGACTACTATTAAGGTTATCCATAAGTATCTGAAAAAAAAACTAAGGATATGTTCCTATTGAATAGAGGAGATGTGGAGCTGGTAGTTAGGGGTTATACTGATGTTGGTATTTATAAATATCAAAATAATCAATAGTTTCAATTAGGATATTTTTTCTGTATCAATGGAGGATCTATGAGATGGAAGATTTCAAAGAATCTAGTAGTCATGGATATTATTTCAGAGTCTGAGTATATAACATATTATGATGCGGCCAACAAACCCTTTTGTATTTGTAGATTTTTCCAAGAGATTTATGAGGTACCTAGCAGTAAAGACCATATCACATTGTGTTGTGATAATACTACAGTGGTGGAACTTTCAAAAGATCATTTGTCACACCAATGGAAAAATAATATACTCCAAAAGCGTCACCTATTTAGGGATTTTTATCATAGTGGTGATGCTAAATTATTCAAATTACCCACAGAAGATAACTTGTAGGACTCCTTGAATAAAGTCATATCTTTGAAGAAGTATGAGTATCATGTGAGAGCTAGAAGACTGATGGTTGTCAGTAGTTGGCTCTAGTGCAAGTGGGTTTTCATTTGAGTTGGTTCCCTAAAACCAACTTCTATCTACATTATGATAATTTGAATTCATTTTTTAATTTTGTTGAAGTATTTTTTACATCATGATTGTTATTCTATATGAAATTGTATGTGATAATTTCATAAGAGCAACTGTCGCAATAATAGGCTATAGAAATTCCCCGCTACGATGAGAACCTGGAAGTGCAGTGACAATATTCTTAAATATGTGTTCTATATCTAGATGATATCATTTTAGGGACACAAATGTTATAGGTTATCAAGGGTGGATACTCATAGGATATTGAGGAACCTTCTCATGGTGTACGTCCTTGACAATATCCATTAGGAAATTATGAGAACAACACCTGACGGTAAGAAAATCACATTTATATGTGTCATTGGATATTCTTATCTATGAATGTGTGTATTGGTCCTTATACATTACCATTGTTGTTAATGAGTATAATGATTCATGTAATTTGATGTATTTATGAAAAGTAGGATTATAGATGTTCACTGTGAGGTAGGATATGTTGGGTGTGTCATGAGTAATATTTCTTTAACTAATAATGAAAGAAATTATCTATACCATAAAATCATTAATGGATGTTAATATCTTAGGCCCTTTTATGTAACCGATTTATCCAAAATAAACCATTTTACACATTTATTTATTGGAAATTTCTATTTCCAAAAAGTCAAAGAAGGACACATTGAGCACATAGGTTGACGACACTGTCATGCAACCAGCTTGATTTGAGATATTGTGATAAATGGATTATATTACACTGTATGTGTCCATATGAGGTGACATGTCTTTGTGAAATTATCTTCTTTCTTTATGTGTGTCGTATCATGTTTCTACATGCTAACCCTGAAATTTAGGATGCTTCGCCTAATGCCACTAAGAAATAGGCCTAGAAGGTCTCACCTAAGTGTATTGATAATTTTAGTAATATAATGTATAATTATTTACTATTTAATAAAGTTGAATAAATATAATTTCCATTTGTGGTTAAATAATTAATCATGAACGTATGATCTCATATATTTCATAACTTGTTATTCATGATAATATAACGTGAGTGTAATATTTATTTGTTATTTGGTGAATATAATATTTATTTATTTATTGAATAATAATGCAGTGATATATATTTAATAAACAAATAGACATTATTCAAGGCCCAATAAATATGTTGGGGGAACGACGGTCTGAGTTTAATGGTCTAGTGAGAAATAATAAATATTGAATATTATTAAATTAAAAAATATTTAATTTTAAATCTCAAGTTTTTAACATGTGGGGAAATGATAATATTACTATTATTATTTTTCATGGTGTTTTTCTATGATTAAATAAATAATCAAGGTAACATTGGAAATTATTTTGTTTTAACCCTAACAATATAATTACCCAAATATATTATTTTCTTAAAAGATCAAATTCATTTGTCAGGGTTATGCACAATGAATTTAGAGAATCATCTAAAGTCTAGAGAGCTTTAATTTCTATGAATTCTCCCAAGAATGGAGAGGAATCCTCTTACACTGGATCAAGGAAAATTCTTTGAAAGTGGTTCTCTAAGTGATCGAAGGTGGATAATTCAAGCACAAGGATCTGTCGTACTAGCACTCAATACTCCTTCAGTAAGGTGTGGAGATTTTTTGAACATGTATCACTACTAGAGTAAATATACACTTGGTCTCTACAACACAAAAATGGTAGACTGAATAATTTTCACTGGATTCATAAATGAAGAATGAATTCCAACAATGGTAATTTATAATTTAATTAAGTTAATTATAAACAATATCTGATGATCCTCTCTCTGGTTCCAGCATGATTACCCATGTATAATATTTTTGATTCATTCTATTGATCATAGGGTTTAACATCTTGTAGATCTTGAATTGCTCATTAATCATGAAAAAAACAGTTGGGAACCACCCTTCGAACGCTACCATTGCACCCAGAACCTCTAGATCATGCATAGGATATTTTTTCTCATTAATTTTCAACTTCATTGATGTGTAGGCTATCACTTTATCATTTTTAATCTATACATATATTAAATGATACATTTAAGCATCAATTTACACAACAATTAGTTCCCCAATTTTTGGAATTATGAGTATTGGTGCAGTGATAAGCCTCTTTTTTATCTCTTTTAAGTATTCATAACATTTAGTAGTCCACAAAACATTTCTCCCTTCCAAGTTATCTTGGTTAGTGGGTTTGAAAATCATGATATGTTATTCACAAATCATCGGTAATACCCAAATATAAAATGGAAACTACAGATCTCTATTAAAAATGTTAGAATGGTCCCCTATTTGATTTCATTTTTCTTGGAAGGGTCTACCTATATTTATTTTCTAGTGATAACATGACCTAAGAATGATAATTTCTCCATATAAAACTCCCATTTACTATACTTTTCATAATTTTTCTCCCTTATCAAAGTAATTAGAATAGTAATAAAATGCTCCCAACATTCCTCCCTTCTCTTGCAGTATATCAGAAAATCTTTAATAAAGACTACCAAAAATTGGTCATGGTAATCTATAAAGTATATATCCATTAAGTCCATGAAAATTACTGGAGAATTAGTGAGTCTGAATGGAATCGCTTTGAACTCATAGTGTCCATACTTGGTTCTAATGTTGGTCATGGGAATATCTTCCTTACTCACCTTTAATTGGTGATATCCCTACCGAAGTTCCACCATATAGAAATAACTAACCCCACATAGATGATCAAACTAGTCATATATCCATGGAAGGGGATACTTTTTCTTTATATTTATTCTATTGAGCATGCTATAATCAATGTAGAGGCTCATTTATCCATCTATCTTCTGGACACAATGGACGGACACACCCCTTGGTGAACCGCTCAATCATATAAAATCATTGTCTAGATTCTCCTATAACTTCTTATTTAGTTATTCTAGCTAACTATGACCATTCTATAATCTATCCTTGATAGTGGTAGAGATATATGAATAAGTTAAACTGATAACTCAACCTCTCAATCACTATAAAGACTAATAAATTTTTTAGGGAACACATTAGTGTTGTCCTTGACAATAGGCATGCCATCGAGCATGATTCCCTCATTTTTATCGATAATTTGATACAAATATGCTTTCTCATAAGGTAAAAATATCCACACATGATATGATGATTCTTAATAAGATTCATCCTCCTCCTTACACTTGTATTAAATTGGATGATGCTTCAGGATGTGAAGATTAATATCCCTTTCTTGGTAGTTGATGTTGGAATTGTATAAATATAGTCAATCCGTGCCAAAAATACAATAAAACTCTACCAAAGTGAGTATGGAAATATTTGAAGGGAGGTTCAGTATATTAACATTAAATAGGATGGAGTTATATATATTGGATGAAGTAATTTCCCCAATTGTTGTTTTCATAGATTACTCAACTTCCAATTTTTTTTTGGTTTTTGAATAGTTCTACTAAACTTGCAAGATATAAAAGAATGCATAGAATATGAATCAAATATAAAATTTAGTATTATTTAATGAAAATTTAGAATAACTATCACCTCATCATTGGTAGGCTCCACAATAGCAGTAGTGATAGTATATGACATTCTTTAAAGCTTTTGAGGTTGTTATTTTTGACTTCTTCTAATAACCCATGGCTTAGGGAAATAGGTCACATAATTTTCATATTCCTTGTAATTGAAACATTGTACTGTAGAATGAGTTTTAATATGATACTTCCCTTATTCTTCCATATTAGTGACATTCTTCATATCCATGTAGTAGATGGGAACAAGATTCACAATTATTCATCACTTGATGAATTTCATGGTTCCCTTTAGATAGTTCCAAGGATTCCCCTTCCAATAATTCTGATAGGTGGGATATTGAGCTTTCTTTCCATCATGGGATTTATTAACTGATCCACCCATATTATTCTCTATCTTCCTATTTTTTTCACCAGGACATTGAGAAAACTAATATTCTCCAATCTTCACTTCAACCTTAAGGGATCAAAGAAAAATCTATTTGTATCTATTGAATTCTAGAATCACCAATGTTTTTCATAGACTCGACTTTAGTTTTTTATATAAGCCATACACCTTTCATTCTGTGTTAATTACAGAGTCGAAGGAATATCATTCAATCCGTATAAATTTTACTACAAACACCCTGATATATTTATCTTCTTCGGCATAACTATGTGGATCTATATTTCCATCTTAAGATGTAGTGTTTGGGGAAAATATTTATTGAAAAACATTTTCTTGAATTCCACCCAATCAATGGAATCTATTTCCTCTTTATAATTCATGTTTTTTATTAGTTTACTCCACTAATCAGCTTCTCCATCAAAACAATTGATCACTACACAACTTTATCTTAATCTGAGCACTAGAGTATAAAGAATATCTTCTCAATTGAGTTAATCCACTTTTCCGTGAGGGGTTCAAAAGATCCACCAAACATGGGTGGACTTTTTTACCTAAAGGATATGACAACAGATTTCACTCTATTTGTTAAATGAGGTTGTTCTACATGATTGAAGTTATTATTCATATGTTGGGCCATTTAAGAAAGTACTATCACAAATTTTAGAGCTACGAGTCCCATCATATTTTTCATATAATTAGGAAAATAATTACATTTCAAATCACATTTATTTTTGGAATGAGTTCTTATATTCCCATCCATTAAATAAAAAAATAAAGTACAACTAGGGGGCCTAAATACTTAACTCATAAGCATAATAAAAGGAAAAATTGAAAATAAAATAATAAACTTGTAAGGGAAAAGTATATCCTAACTTGTGATTCCCAAGGTTTCAATCTAGATTATCCATTATCTATATCCTAACATATATTCTTATCAGCATTTTTTATTCCCTTAATAATGGCTCGTAATGAGTTTATTAATTTTCCAAATCATATACCCCAGGAGTGTCAAACCAGGTACGTAGTAAGGCATGTTGCTGTGTACCTGGTTACCCCGAATCTGGCCTAGAACACCTTGTCCGAGTTATTACTCATAGTTAGATTTGTTTCAAAATCACATCCACTTGTAGTTTCATGATTGGGATGTATTTTCTTGATAAAACAGTTACTCTATACTAACCAAAATGTATGGATGTTTTATTACATTTAGTATTGTCCCTATGGTTCTTACTAATGTTCTCTATTCCATATCTAAAAAATATATCTATACCTCACTCTGATACTAAATATTATGACCCTAGTATTTGAAACATATTATTTCATGATTTTAAGCATAATTAAACATCAAATTTCATGCCAGGGATCATAAAGTATTGTGACTTTAGAATATTAGTAACATAATTGGCAATCATGAAACCAAAATATAACAAATTTCTTTAATTTTCATAATATCTCATGACTTCCTTCGAGATCGTAAATCTATATTAGATACTATATGTAATACATGAACAGAGGGATGAGCTAAAAATCCCTGTAAGGAAATATACAAATAAATAAATCATATCATATGGGTTAGAATGTATAACATTATGACATAAAAAGTCATGTAACAGAAACATAAGGGTTCACAACACGTATAATGTGGGATCATATAAACATGGTTTGATTGAAATGTTGAAAAAACACACATCATGAATTAAGCATGGTTCAGGGCTCATTGCACAAGGATCATGAACGATGGATAACCACCAAGACTGTTGCACATGGAGCACGAATCAAGGATAACCTCCAAGACTGTTGCATAGGACATCTCATGAGACTAAACAATATCCAATGCATTGGAGTTCTATCTAGTTTAAGCCATCATAAAATTTATATTAATATATTTTCCACATGATTAATCATAAAGAATCAAAAATTAACATAATAGTTACCAATGGTAAGAATAGGGTATCAAAATCATGTAAAAAGGAATACCATAAGAGAATATTTTAAAAAAAATTGATTCCTTGGACCAAAAATACCACAAAAAAAATTATTATATAAAAAGGTGGTTTAAAATAGTATAACATATAGAATAATTTTATAATATTTTTCATGTAAAGGCATAAGATCAGCAGGGAGGTCTTAGAACTAGGTAATGATTTTATTTAATCCCATATTGGCTAGGCCATCTGCAACCTTGTTCACTTCATGATAAACATGTGTGATGATATAGTTTAGATCGTTAATAGAATGGGTGAAATCCATCCAAAGGGTAGTAACTGGCCAGGGAATATGATTTATTCCATTCTAAACTGCATGCATGATGGTTGTTGAGTCACATTCTATCTAGTGGTTGTTCTATCCAAGGCACATGGAGATAGAAATATCTTGTATTAAACTCATCATCTCAGCTTCAAGAGAGGTGACAATGCCACAACTACCCATGAAGCATCCAAGGATCTGATCGATGTGATTTCTATAGATAGCACCACATCACGTGGGACCCAGATTACCTTTGGAGGCACCATCAATATTAATTTTAACCCATCCCAAAAGAGGGGATTTCAAAAAACATCTATAGTGCACTAGGGTGGACTGATATTTTCTTAAATCCGAAGACGTCATAGAATTCCAAAGTCATGAACAGTTTTGTGACAATGTCCATTTTTCATCGAAGCAGCTTCATGTATAGAAATATGGATATGAATTCAACCAAAATTTTGTTTGGGTAAGTAATTGTTATGAATAATATCATTCAGATCATTCCATATCACATGATGGAGCTCAGCAACTGCAGTTAGGAAATGATTCTTTATTTGATGATATCCTTCTATTTCTACGCATTTCATTAGTTTTTTTTTGAAAAATAGGTACTATTAATGATGAAGATCCGCAGCCGTACATAAGAAGATCCATGAAGGGAAATTTTCCATCCATAGCGGGTTGACATCGAAGGGGCCTGAGGCCGCATGCTGGTGGGCTGCATTGTTTCCATCCCTTTTGGTGAAGGAGAAGGTGCAGTAAGAGAAGCCTTGGAAAAGTGAGTAGATTCTCCTGATGATGAGGCCAAAAGGCTGGAGTCCGGCGTCATGGTGTTTAATAGCATTGATAATAGTACGGCGGTCAGACTCAATGATGATATCAGCCCATCCACGTTCCAAAGCGAGCATCATCCCTGCAAGGATAGAATAGGTTTCTGCTACTATAGGTTCCCATAGGGCATGATGTAATTCATATTTTGATATAATGATCTGTCCTAGATGATTTCGAGCCAGAAGGACAAGAGAAACTGGCCCATCTTTGGGGAGAGAAGCATCCATGTTAAGCTTAATCCTCCCTTCCGTTGGGGGTCCAGTGAGGGGGACAAGTGGGGGTAACACCTGGAATACAGTTTCCTTTGTGGTCCTTCCAGCCCTCCATCCATGAAATTTCTCGTTCAATCTACAAGTCAGAGGTTTTATAGACATGGTGGAAAACCAAATCGTTGCACTGAACCCAAACGATCCAGGCTAGGGTGCAAAAAAAACCAGTAGTAGACGATGAAAGAGAGGTGCACCAATGCATCATAAGATCAGGGAGGTCAGATGCGGTGTCCAGGGAGGCCTTCGAAGTCGGGCCCCATTTATTCTAGATTTCCATAGCTCTCGGGCATTTAATGATGGCATGCCAAGGAGTTTCTGGGATATTTGGGTAGAAAGGGTAGGACTCGGCACTGACCATATGAAGATAGGCGAGAATGATCATTGTAGGGAGGGTGCCTGTGCATACCTTCCACCATAAATGGGGGAATTTTGGGGGGACATTGAGCTTCCAAACCGCATTCCATGGTCCCTCATCATGGTCAAGAGAGTGGATGTCAAGAGATAGTCTGTACCCATATCTCACTGTGACAGTTAATGATGGTGTGCCAGTCTGTACCCATTTCATTAGTTCAGTATTGATAGAGTGGAGATTCAACCATATGCAATAAAAAATTCCATGAATATAGTTCCAAATATCAGAAGAAGTATCACATGAATGAAAATATAATAACATAATGTAATATCGTAATAGAGTCAATGAAAAAAAAGATTTAAAACATTCATGAATATTTATAAGGTAAATTGACATAGGTCATGATAATTGATGTCAAAATGAAGTTAATATGTTTAAAAATATTTTTTATGAAACTTTATAAATAAAAAAATATAGTGTTGTTTAAAAAAATTAAACATTATTTAAAATCGAGGAATAATGGTGGATTAAAACAGATTGTAGAGTGAACTTGGAAACGTGTAAGAAATTGGGAAGTTCCCTTGATTCGAGCTTACTTATCAGGAAGAATTGAGAAGGAAACCTTTTTAAAAAATGTATTTTCCCCATAAAATAAGTATGATATGATACAGATACATAAGTTTTGAACATATAAACATAATTTATAAGAGCTATATTAAAAGAAATAATAGTTACATTAGGTTATGAGAGGTAAAGAGAAACTCTAAGAAAAAAAGTGGGGTTCAGGTAGAAACACTTACCATATGTATGGAACGGTTCTGCACATGATCTTAATGTCCCAAATAATCAAATTTTATTAATTAATTAATAATTATATAAACTTTTTAAATTTAATTGATTTATCCTATTTTTATAAGATCATTTATGCAATTTATTATGAGTTATATTGTTCAATTTCATCATTTGGGAGTGTTCATTTTCTATGTTTTCATGATTGGTTCTCTTGTATATAAGTATGGAAGTTCATGTAGAATGGGTATAATTCTATAGAATTTTAATTATATGTTATTAAAGAAAAAATATGTTTAAATGGTGTTATATATTATGTTTCTTCTAAAAATGAGGATGAATCATTAGATAACATCTTAGTGATAATAATTAAGGTTAATTTTAGCAGTATTTTGATCACAATGAACTCATTTGGTTTTATAATTTTTGTATTATTTATATATGTCATTTATAGACCATAAAAAGGGTTATAACATACATATTATAGTATTTTTTTCAAATATTTAATTTGTTTAATACCACCTTTGAAGGAGATAATGAAAAATTAAAACATGTTATGCACAAAGGTGATAAATAAACCCCTCATGGACAATGATTTCAAATTTTGATTAAAAGGAATGGGGAATAAGGGGTTGGATGATGGACTATTCCACTAACATAATAAACTTTAAGAATTTGTAATTTAATTGAGTTATCATTCCATTTAGAAGAAATGAGGAGATGAGAGTTAAACAAAAGAAAATAACATAAAAAGAAATTAAATGAAAAGATAGAGGAATTTACCTCTTGAATTTATCCTCCTTGAGAACCTCCATAGGGAACAGTTTTTGGTATTTTGATGATACCATTATCTTTTATATGTCAATGAGGGTTTTGGGAATATTATTTGAGGGAATTTTTTCAACAATCAATGCATGTATGATGTGAGGAGAAGAGGTGGTGTGGGTGGTATTTATAGTGTAGGGGAGGGGTGTTTTTTCATTATTTTAATCATTAGTTTATTATTTTGGATGAAGTCTATGAATAGTTTGATAATTATAACAAAATATTTAAAACAATTAATGGAATTTATACATTACATTTCTTATATCATTTATGACTTAAGGAATAGTGTGTCTAACTTGAAATATGTATATATATACCGTAAATTATAGTGTTTCATTATTCAACAAAATTTTATGTACTATAGAAAAATAACAAAAATTTCCCCAAAATGTTTGTGTACATTTAAAATTAAAAAATTAACTTTTTCTTATAAAAATAATAATCTAAATGTGATACATTTAATTTTTAATTATAAGCATCATTTACATGGAAAATACCAATATTAATATTATAACTTTTTTTCATCACATTGAAAAATCAATTACAGTCTCATAAAATATCATATAATCATAAGATAACAAAATATTGTTTTATGAATACATTTTAAGAAAATAAATTTTGTTTTAAAATAATATATTTATTATAAAATTGAAAATAATTATTCATGTTTAATAAAAATATCGACACAAAATTAATAATTGTTAAAATATTTATTTACTTATACTATGATATAATTATATCATATTGCACCTATAATATTCCTAAATTTTATTTATATGTTAATAGGTAAGGTTACTATTCCATTGGCTAGTTTACTATTCATAAGGGTCAAACTACTATTCATAAGGTCATGTTACAATTTAATCTGCATCGGTTCATTACCCTTAAGAAATACATCTTATTTCATTCATTCTTTATTTATAAATTTTTTATTCTATTTAAAATGTGATTTTATGTGGTTTATACTTTATGACATAATTATAATAAGGTAATTTCAATGATAACATTTTTGTTCTATTACATATACTATCATTAATCTTTTTATAGTTGGTTTATGTTTACAATGGAATTATATTTTTGAAACCCATTTATTTTCCATGGGTTATGCTTTGATGAAATGTTTATAAAACTCATTTCTTTCTATGGGTTTTAAAATTATGAATGATTTATGTTCTTATGGTGAATATATCTATGGTTTTCATTATGAGATGGGTGGGACCAATATATCCCTCTAATAAATTGTGTAATGATTTACATCTCATTAGATATATAGGATTAGAATGGGACATGAAATTGGTTTATTAAAGGAATTTTTCCACAATGATAGTAATGGAAGTGAACCTTGACTACTATAGTGGATTGGGGAGTGAACAAATTCATCTATGTGAGTCTCTAGAAAGTTATTTTACTGTATTAACAAAATAATTTTCTATTCTTATGAATATTCCATATTCCATGTCTTATTCCAATTAAATAATCTCATGTCACGTGTTCTCTTATGATTCATGTCTCATGAACTTCTATGATTTAATCCATGACTTAATATTATGTTCTTTGTTATCGAGGGTATAATTTTCAAATGTTATGATGATGTTCTTATGAAATTATACTTATGTTAGGATTGATAATTACCTGGACTACCCTTAATGAGAATATTATCTCACCATTTTCTTTTGTTTCATTTCTTCATGATAAGAATTGAGGTATTAAATATGATATGTCAAAAAGGGTTCTAGTAATGAAGGAATGAAAATGATAAGATATAGATGATTTATGATCCAGTGATTTTTGTTCCCATGTTTCCAAAGACACTCAAACCTTATGGTTTTGGCATGGTGTTTTATATTATGTAATTAATAATCATAAATTGATATGTAATATATATTTTTAAAAATATTTGGTTTTATCAATCATATCATATATGAACCTTTTATGATTGTGTGGAAAACTCATCACCCAACCCATCATATGAGTAAACACAAGACCATTCCTATTATATCCTTTCTAGGAGTTCTCTGGCTACATATAACAGAAATAAAATAAATCAAATGATGAAACTAACTCTTAGGGTTACATGATAACATTCATTCATTACATTATATAATCTAACAATACCTTTCATTGGTATAGACCTTTTTGATTGCATGATAAAGGTTTAAAAAACTTAGAATGAATCCACCACAAAATATGACAATTCATATCTTTTATAAAGTTTATTTCAAGATTTATTATATAAATATACACATTATACAATTACCGGGACTACAGGCCATCAATATGGCGTTTGGGGTGGTAGAAGAGTTTTTAACACACCCCATAATCCATTATGAAACCCAGGATCAAATCTTTATAGGGGGCATTTCTAATGTTACTATAGATCAACTATAGTAGAGAAACCATTCCCTTATACTAGGCTTTTACAATGTTTAATTTGGATTACGGGCCACATGTCCTTTGGGCTATCAAAAGCCTTTTGGCCACAGGGCCTTCAGGCCAATATATAGATTGTGGGATATAGGAACTTTGGGGTCATGGTGAAGTCTTGTTTTACTATACTAGAGTAGTCCCTGGATGATGGATAAAGGTAGTAGTAGCCACCATGAAGAGCTACCGAACCCCTGACTAAAGGAGGGATATGGAGGTCATACCATCGGCCCATGAAACAACACAATGGGCACTGAAATACCATAACAATGATAGGTGGGGTGTAATGAATACATACTTAAGGTTATAGGTAGGGTCTTTAATAAGTTTATTTAGGTAAATAAAAACATTTTATGGCTTTGTACCCCTATTCCTGCAGGAAATGTGATTCAAGGCTTAGTTACTCAAGGCCTCTAGATCATATAAGTGAATAATAAAAGTGTATAATGATATATAGAAGTATATGTGAATCTAGATGAATAACTGGGTGATGTAAAAATATGAGAATCATAATCATAATATTAAAAAATTAACATAAGTAGATAACATAAATACATCACAGGGATGCTGGAAAAAATAAAACATGACATGAGAAGAAAAAGTCAATGATAATCGCTAAGTCATCATAAAACAGTGTTCTTAGGATAACCACCCATGAACCATACATGTTATCTCATGAGATTAAAACATTGTGCAATGTATTATAGGGTTACATACTTATAGGTATACTTGTCACTTCATATCATGTACATGAATTTTTGTTCCACATAGATGATAAAACCTTGGATAGTACTGTATAACATAAAATCCTATGAGTTATGAGTATGGTATACACACATGGAAGACCAAATTAAATGAAGGATTTGTACATAAAGGTGAATATACCTGAATGGATATATGATTGGGTATTCAAAACACAAAACGTTAGCATAAAAAATCACAAGATAATTTTAGTAGCATAAAATTTGTACACAAATGATCATGAAAGTGATTAATGAGAGTAAAATGTAGTCTCTCATTACCTGGGTATCGATAAAGAATTAAATTTATGTGTATAGACACATGAATATATGGAAAATCAAAAATAAAAAAGGCTAAATATAAAGGTGGTGCATGGATGGGGAAGAAATGAGATAGATCACTTACTTTGTAAAGGTAGTTAGTTATGTAATGGTTATAATTGTATGTTCCGGGCATAGAGAAAGTGTCTTTTGATTGTATAACCATTATATATTTTAGTTTTAAATCATGTGTAATCATCTCATCACATGATAAAAAAGTCATTTCCAATGAAAACAATATATAAATATACTATATTTAAATACCCGAACCAGAATAGTAGGGTCTTGACATGTAATTTATAATTAAACTGTGAGTAGATATAGAATTAACTAAACATGTAATTACTCTTTTTTTGATGATCTGGTTAATAATATATTTTGATACTATAATTTCACTATTGTATTCAAGTAAAAATCCCTCTAATGGTGATCTATAAAAGCACCACAATCTCTGAATGATATTGTATATTTTTAGAGTTATATAATGCTTCATCATGATCTCTTGTGATTTTTGTGGTTGATCATAGATTAATTATGATAGATAGAGGAAAAACAATTTATGATCTCTAATTGGATAATGTGATGACATGATTAGATAAATCTAGATCTCTTAATATCTCTCTAGGGATTGAGACACCCGCACATTATCTATTGTGAACACCAACTGTGTTTTTGTAATGTGATATAATTGTATATTTATTATGGAAGGTTTAGTGTTATAAAATTACAAACTAAAAAATTTCCTTCATTATAATTCTTAATTAATACCATGTATAATAATAAAATTATAAATGTTTATATTAATCGCCTGACATGTAGAACACCATTAAAAATTTATCAAAAAATATAATTTATATTATTTCTAATTGGACCGTTAATCTCGATCCACTTTCCCTCCTCGAAATATCTCAATCCTTAGATACTGATTATTTTTTAAAAAATAAATACAATTGCCTTATTCTCTTGGAAATATAATAAATATTATATTCATAAAGCTTACAATTTTTTTATTATTTTTCTTCAACTCACCTATTCATTCAAATATTATGTGATTAAATTATAGATATCAACCTAACATGAATAAATATTATTTATTACAACATGCCAAATTCAATACTATAATTTAACTCAGATTACATATACACTTATTGTGTGAACCTCTAGGACTCATTATTAGGGTCATTAATTATAACCAACTACAATCCAAATTCTGCATCTAGAAATGCATCAAGGAATACATACTAAAATATTTTAAAGTCACAATGACATCTAACCTCCCATAAAAGTTTACCATTTAATAGAATCCTTGTATCATAATTTCTAATATAAAGAAAGTTTTATGTAAATTCCACCAACCTATATTCTTGATATCTAATTATTTTTCATTATGAAAAAGAACATTTCCATTAATGAAAATGGAAAAGAATTTCTTCATGCATTTTGAATACCATCATAGGTCCTAATTTAACAACTTTCTTCATGACATAAGAGGAATAAATCGTTTCTCATATTATCCATTAATTTAATATCTCTCATGATGCACCCTACATATCTTAATTCCCCACAAGAATATGTTATCATAGTTTTCTTGAATAATTTAAAGCAGAGATGTCATGATATCCACTAATGATAATATTATATTTTAAGGATCAATACACATGTCTACATATAGGAACATCTAATGACACATTAAAATGTGGTTTTATTATTAATTGGTATTTTCTATTAACCTCCTATATAGGAAATTTCCAGGGAAGAAAACCATGATAACGTTTATTAACGTATTATGATCTCCTTCCCTTAATATCCTATATTTTCTTCTTTATTTTAGAGAATATCACTGAGCCATCGAATAAGGTTTAAGAATAATTTTAGGAAACCTTAGGGTTCTCATCATAGGGGAGAACTTCTATGAACTTTCAACGTGAAATCTATTCAAAGGTCATTATCATATACAATTATTTTGTGTAAGAACAATCATGATGTGATATGAAAATATCTTTAATAAAAAACATACAATCAAGTACTAAACAAGTTGGTTCTAGGGAACAAAATCCAACAAACTCTGATTTGTCTGAGATCCAATTGACAATAAATTTCAATCCACTTGATCTCACATGACAACCATGCTTTAGTTAAGATAAAGACTTAATTAGGTGTTCTTCCTTGTATACCCCCATATATTCTCATCTCACCATGACCTCACATCATTGCGAAAAATCCCTCAATTGATGAAACATCCAATGTATGTTCTTTTTTCCTTTGGTCTGTCCTTGACTTTTTGGAGAGATCCACTATTCTAGTGGTATCTATTTAAACATGATAAGATATTTATTTATAAGTACCACTTTCTTCTCTTAGACAATGTTTTTAATAAAAAAAATTGCTTCCATGGTTTCATTAGAAGATGCAATATACTAATATTGAACTATAGAATCAATAAAAACTAGCTACTTTGAACTATTCCATATTAGAGCTCCTATATTGAAACCAAAGAACTTTCTAGACTGTGACTTTAGATTATTCTGATCAATCGAAAAACTATATTATATATAACCCAATATATCTAGTTCTTTATATTCTACATAAATCAAGAAACATATCCTTAGTATAACTTTGATACTTAATTATATCCTTAATAGTAGTCCAATTCTATTCACCTAGATTTGCATGATATTTTCCTAAAATTCACAAAGAATATAAAACATTAAGCATCATATATAACATGGAATACATGATAAAACATATCATAGAAGTGTATGGGACATTTCTTTTTCCCCTCATTTCCTCTTGTGTCTGAAGACACATTTTTTGGAAATATGTATACCATGTGACAATGGGACTAACCCCATCTTGAATCTTTCCATAATAAACGCTTTAATATATAATAAATATTTTTACTTTCACATATTACAAGAAGTTACTTTGATCTATATTTCATAATATTGATATCTAGAACTTCTGATAATTCATCTATGTCCTTCATATAGAATCTCATTTTAAACCATGACTCAACATCATGTAAGGATCATTTATTATTTGAAAATATTAATTTTTCACCAAAATATAATATTATGAAAGCATAGTTATCACACAAAAAACATTTTCAATACATGGATCACATTAATTATCAATGAAACCAAATTTTTTATATGGCATCATTTATTCCAATGTTCCATGATCGAAATTCATGATTTAATCTATAAATAGAACCTTGAAACTTATAATAACTTTTTTAATTTACTAGGGTCACAAAACATTATGGTTTTTTCATATAAACATCCTCTTGAAGGTTCCTATTAATGAAATTTGTTTCGAAATCCACATTCTAAATTTCGTAGTCATGGTAAATTGTTTTTTCAAGTAAAATTATGATTGAATTATACATGGAAAAGGTAGAAAAGGTTACATAATATCCAATTACTTTATGTTTTATTAATATTTTATATTCTATAAATTCTTTATAAATATTTAATTTACCTTCCATATATAGGTTTTTCTTAAATACCCATTTACACCCAAAATGTTTTCTCTTATATTCATAATCAATCAAATCCAAAATGTGGTTTTGATATATGGAATCCATATCATTGTTCATTTTTTCTTGTCATCTTACATATTCTGAGCTCTCTAATTTATCTTTATACGAGATAGGATCATCATTATTAGAAAATAATGGGTCACTATCATCAGAGGCTATTATACGATATCTCTCAAGTTCTCTAACCTCTCTGGAGCTCCACAATAGTATATGATCATCATTAACAACATTTTCCACAAGGATATATAATATCACTTCTTACAAAAACACTTATATATCTTGGGAACTAAATTCATTGAATTCAATAATTCTCCCATTATCCTCCATGAGGGTGTGATCCCTATTAGTAAAGATGACATGTCTTGTGAAAGATAATTTTTTATATGATGGGTTATATAAGATTTATACCCTTGTTTCCTTGGGATATCCTCTAAATATATGCATCCTACCATAGGGTAGTAGTTTTTCTTCCTGATATAGAAAAAACAAATAACTCATAACCCCGTGATCGAACATGTGAAAAAAATGAGTCTCATTACATTCTATAACATGATGGGAATATCATTTTTCATCTTTGTTCGTACTCATTTTAGCGAGTATAATTCCATAAATAATTAATATCCCTAAAAGGATAATATAAGTCTTTCTTGACTCATCATCAACCTTACCATGTTCAATAAGGTACAATTATAAAAACTATTCCACTCTTGTATGTAAGGGAGATTTAGTTGAGATATGATCCCATACTCTCATATAAATTTGATAAATTATGGGTAACGATATTCACCACATCAATTCAATTGATGTTTCATTATCATTTTAATAAGATACTTCTAAACCTCATTCTTAAACACTCTGAATTTATCAAAGGATTCAGACTTAAACCTCATCAGGTACATATATCCATACAGTCTCAAGTCACCATAAGGAATAATAATGTATGAGAATCCACCACAAGATTATACTTGAAAAAGTCCACACACATTAGTATATAACAATTATAGAACAATTGTGAACCTTTCACCTTGACTACTAAATGGTGTTTTGGTCATCATACCTTGTAAAAAAGTGTTGTATATTTCAAGAAATTAATATAAAAAAGTCTAAGTAATCATCTTGGTAATGATTTGTCTAAAACTTCTCATTTATGGGACCAATATAGTGATTCCACAGCTGGGTGTTAAATGATTTGTGCAAGTTTGTTTCATTATATATTTCCAATATTTGGGTTTTTAATTCAATACATAAAGACTATTATTCAATTTTTACATACCATAACATATTCAATATTTATAAAATTAGAAAACATTATTTTAAATTCTAAAAAAAAATACATACATATCTATAAAAGAATCATAAATTTTGTTATTGGCAATACTAGGAACATAATAAAAATTCTTTAAATCCAAAATAAATCATGTTATAAATTTGAGAAGGTACTATCCACTAGAATGTCCAGCCAACCTTACTCCATTAGAAACTTGTTGACTACCTCATCTCAGGTAATCTTTCGAAATCAACATGGTTGGTATATTTGGATAAAAAAGTGAGAACGAAAAGAAATATCTAATACAAAACATGTTGATATGGAAATATTAAACTCAATAATGAACTCACCAGATGAATCCCCTTACTTATTTTTCTGAGGGATATTTCTCTTCTAGTGGTAATTCTTTCCAAATGATAAATATACTGCATCTTGTCCATTTTATTGCATCTAGATTTACTTATTCTTAGAGGGATGGTTCTCCAGATACATGAAATTATAATGAGTTCTTTGGCCCCTTTTCCTTAGTCATCTTCTCCTTATTCTCCATAAGGACAATTGGTATTTCAATACCCATTTCGTTATCAAAATGGTGAATAAGTTTAAGATGATCCAAAAGTTTCTTATCACTATTTCAAATATTATAAATTAAATTAAAACAATATATGTTTTTGGGTAAATAGGAAAGAAGGATATCTATGCATATATCATCAGAGATCTTAAAACCCAAGATTTCCAAGAACTCAATGTTTCCAATCTTCTTAACCACATGTTCCCAAACTAGTATCTACTCTCCATGAATGAATAGTAATAGTGCATTGTAAATCTCATATCTCTCTGATATCAACATCTCTTTATAGATATCCATATGTTGAGAAATGATATTATATGTACCAATATCCTCATAATTCCTTAGAAGATCATTAGACATGGAAGATAACTTGAAACATTAGATATCCATAACATCATCCATGTGATTTATATATATAGATACTTCTTCCTTATTAACCTCTTTGGAAACAGACTTAGGAAGTGGGATTTAAAGTGCGTATAATTTTCAATTATGGTGTAGTATAATGTGAAAGATGTTATACCATTCCTAGAAATTAACGATGGTGAGAAGGATAAACCTCTTAGTTATGTGTCGTAGTGATATTCTCAGTGTCATTTGGTTTGAAATTTTCTAAAATTTTTGATTTGGTAATTAGTAATTTTTTCCTTAAAATATAGATTAGTAAATTTAATGTTAATTAAATTCCATTAAACTCCCACTACTTTTTCAAAACCTAATATCCCTCACCATATATTTCATAATATTTTATTTCTTATATATTCTTGTGGAAAGGATCCATATTCCATTTCACAAAACCCATACATAGTCCTAAAAAGATATTTTAAGGATTTTATGTAGGCACAACTTAACAACTTTATTAACTCAGAGTTCCTTGATCTATTGACTAGACTCTTGAGTCCTAAAATATTGTCTTAATATTTCCTCAGCCTTTGACTCTTAGAGAAACCAATCCATTCACAGTTAGTCAGACCTTGATTTAAACTATGTCAAGACAACCAAAAACTTAAATTTAAATGTTCTACAATAAATGAAAGCACCATAAAAAATGTTGGTCAAGCACTATAAACTATTTGGTCATTTATAACATAAATAGTATAAGGTTATAAATAATTAATATTTAGTTGAGGTATTTTTATCATTATGAATAAATAAAATTTTATCCTCTTACATGCCCTATTAATATTAAGTGGATTTTTATTAAGTGATTAATCATGTTTAATAAAACAATAACACATAATCTGATTATATTTTATTCCATATTCGATTCTTTAAAATTCATTTATTAGGTGATCATGAAATATTCAAAAACACAAATAGTTAATCATGAAACTTATTTAAAAAACATATAATATGAATGAACATGATATTATCTAATGGTTAGTTTTTTAGTGGATGATAGAATTACCCTCAAACCTTTTTGAGAACATGCCTTTAACCACAACATGGTTCATATTGAATCATTACTCCTTTTCTCCAATGTATCGACTTGATTTCTTTCATCCTGACTCAATGACTTAGACCACCACCTCTCAACTAGAAGCTACATCCTTATATAAGATTTTACTCACACAAAGGTATAGGGATCCAATAGTTTGGTTAAAGGGGGTTTACATAATAGAAACCATGGGAACATGGAACCATACATAATAAGGTGGAGAGGATGACACACAAGCCATCAAAAATAATTTGACCATAATAAATTAATTGAAATCAGAAACCTACAAGGGATTTTCTAATCACATGATCATCCATACCTCAAAGAATTAGAATAAATTTTCATTCCATTTATCAATTACTATGATTCATTCTTTAATTAACATAATTCACAATGTATTATTACAATTAATTAAATTTATCATAATTAAATCCAAGAATCATTCACCCACCATCATCTATAATTTAAGAAAAAATTAATTTTATTTAAAACTATTGTAATGAAAAAGTGTACATGGAGGAAACCTTCTTTTTTTCATCGGAAATTTTAACATGGAAATTTATTTAATATATAATTGTTAATTCTATGGCATTGCATGTAATATTTAATGAATGACACACAAAACACCATATCAATATGTTTAATTATATATTTAAATATTCATTCTAGGAAAATTTGAGAACACTTTCGAAATAAGAGTACATTACATGTAAAAAAGTATTTTGAATATACTTGTCGTATGCTCATCTCTGTTGTACATACACTAGGTATGGCCACATTCCATGTCACAATCAACCTTGTGTTTCACATTGTGTAGTTTAACATATATGGTGTGTAACAATTTAAATTCATTCGCATCTACCCCCATTTATAGTATATGATACACTGCTCTCTAGGAAACCCTATATTCTCACCTGTGAGAATAAATGGACTACATGTCTTGTAAAACTATTAGAAAACAAGTAGTTCTAGATGTTGGGTGCCAACCTATCAGAATCTATAAGCAGGTCCATTTTATTCAGACACGAGATTTAATTTCTCATATTTGAACCTGTATAATGTGTACAGGTGAGAAATAATAGTACACAGAATATATATGGGATGTACATTCCATGTACATTAGTTTTTTATATGTAGATACTTTGGCACATCGAGATGGTATTCTTCCTATTATTCTTATTTAAAAATTATAACTATTTACTTGTTATATTAGAAATAATGAAGAGAGGGAAGATTCAAAAAATTTAGATAACAAAATGAATAGATATAAGTAATAGAAAACACAAACACATGAAGAATCAATGAATAATAAATAATTAAAAATTAAACATGTTACTATTTGGATACCACTTTTAGGTTCTGGGTGTAGTGGAAGCATCCTGTGTTGGTATGGCCATCTCAAAAATTAGATATAAATCACATGTAATCGTTGATTCACTTGGTCTTAACCTCATTTCCAATGAAAACAGTAGATTACATGACTAGATTAAAATTGTAGAACCAGATGAAAAGAATCTTCACATGTAATTAATTATTAATAATTGAGTACATATAGAATTAAAACAACTTGTAATTCCACTCTGAATGATGATATGGTTAAAATATATTCTCATTATTTTATTTCAATATAGGATCCAAGAGAAGAATCCCTCTTGTAGTCATCCACACATTAACCAAAATCCCTGTACAATGTTGTAGAATCACCAGGCACTATCATAACAGGTCCTAATCACTTGCATTGTTTGTGGTTGACCGTAGTATAATTTTTCTAGAGAGAGGAATAACTCTTCATGATCTCTCACTGCCTAAATAGAGGAGGGGAGGAGAGCACTAAAGATATCTTGATATCTCTCTAAGTATTTATATTGTGTCTCAAAATACATTGGGCTCACTAATTGTCTTTTTGGAAAGTGATGTAATTAGATATTTATTATGGATGGTTTATGGTTGCAAGATTGCACACTAAACCCTTTCTAGATTTATAATTATTAATTGAACCCATGTCCATTATTATTATTATTATTATTATTACTCTATTAAAATTTGAAACACCATTAAGATTATATTAAAATATATAATTCATGTTATTTCATATTGGAACGTTATTGTAGTTCTTCCATCAATCATCAACATTTACCGATCCTCAAATAATGAGTATATGTTTAGAAAATAAATATCATAGAATTATTCACTGAAAAATATAATAAATTCCATTTTCACTAAACATGAAAAAAAATATTATTTTTATTATTTAACTCACCTATTATGTTGAATATCATATGATTAAATAATGAAAATCAACCAAAATTGAATAAATATTATTTATTTTGACTTGTTAATTCAAAACTAGAATGCAACGGAGATTATGGATACACTTTGTGTGTGAAACTCTTTGAATATTTCTCAGTGGAAATAGTTACAATGTCTTAAAGTCCAAGGATTTAGAAACATTCCATGTCATCCATATATAATGAAGTTAACCTGAAAACAATTTCCAACCTCCCATGAAATTTTATTTGGTAATAAAACCCTTTTATCACAATATCTCAAATCAAGAAGATTGCATGCTAATTCCATCAAACTATATGTTTAATGTCTCTTTCATTGAATTTTAGGAAATGAACTCACCCATTTAACACCAAAACAATGGATTCATTCAGACAGTCCCAATACCACCAAAGATCTTAATAAATCAACATTCATCTAGATATAAAATGGATAAATCATTTCTCATATTTTCCATTAATGATATATACTACTTTATCATGAAAATATTTCATCATGGATTTGATTAATACATAAAATCAAGAAAATTATGATATCAATTAATGATAATATTAATGTATAAGGATCAATACACATGCCCACGGATAAGAACATATAATGACTCATGGAAATATGGATTTCCTATTAACTGGTTTATTATCACAACCTACTATCTTGGATATTACCATGGGTAAACACCATGGTAATTTGTGTTAATGTCTCATGAGTCTCTAACCCCTGATACCCTATAATTATCATGTCCCATAGTACAATTTCATCGGCCCATAGAAAACCGTTTAAGAATAATTTTATGGTACCTCTAGGTTCTCATCAATGAAGGTAATACTATATAATTTCAGAGAGACATATATTATAAGTTCATTATCTCATAAATATATTATGAATAATAATAATCATTATGTTATAGGAAAACTTATTTAATAAGAAAAACTATAATCAAGTATTAAATAAGATGTTTCTCGGGAACCAACTTTATCAATAATGAGAGGGGATAAGTAATAAATCATTCATAGAAAATAAAATGGACTAACAATTGATATTTATAAACACATGAAAACAAAATAAATTGAGATTTAAATTTCTTAATAAATATTAAGTACTTGAATGAAGAGGAAAATGAAGATAATCCCTTACAAGAAAGGTTACTTCAAAAATCATTGGAATATCTTCTAAAGAGAGTGGGATCTCCTTGGTATGGATTTAAATATTCATATAGAGAAGAAGTTATTTCTTCAAGTATATGGATTGAATAGAAAAGTAAGGTTGTGTGGGTATTAATATCAAAATAGAGTTGAATTTATTTTCAATTTCTAGACAGAGGTTTTGGACACAAAGTTATAAAAATATCAAAATAAAAAACATTACCATGAGTATCTTCGATGGTTTATGCAAAATGGGAAGCTGTTTCCTATAATTTATTAGGTTAATTAAGGAAATCATTAAAAGATTACTAATTGTGAGGTTGATCTGAGTCATGTTCATAAAGAATTGTATTTAAAACAATAAAATATTTTATACGTTCTGGAATATTCATTTTAGGATTTTAAAATTAAAAAATTACATCAAAACATTAAATTTTAAAGGGTAAACCTATTTTTAGTCATGAATTCATTTTATTTTATTTATTACATAAATTTTATAAAATTAAATTTTCCTTGTACTTGCCATATATTTATACCATAATACTTTTTATTCAAAAAAAATCAGATGTCTCTAAAAATTAATTAAAAATTCACTATAGAGAAAATTTATAATGCACATTTAAAAATATTTTTTAAATCAAATTGATATATTAATATAGTAATTTAGAAAATTAAATAAAAGTTCTTATATTTGGAAAAATATTTGTTTTTATGAAACAAAATCGATTTTACCCTTATAAAAATTACATGAGATTAAATTATATTTCCATTTTCATTTAAATAAGTATTATTTAATAATACTATTTCATGAAAATATAATTTATTTATAAACCCTTGCATTTATGAAAATGTGTGTTTTAATTGAAACTATATATTTCCCAAAACAATAATTTTAGTTTCTTCATAATAAAATCTAAATTTTACCAAACTCATTATATAATTATATATTTTATATAATGTAATAATGAAAAGGGACCAATATAATAATTATTTTATATAAAAAAAAATTAAAAAGTCATACTAATATGTTCATGAAAAATGAACCCTTATTACACTAGCATACACTGAATGGGTTAGGTGTGTAATAATAATAACATCTTAGGGATTTTCGACGATCATTATATAAGAATTGATCTATATATTCTTGAAATTCACCCATAAATGATTTCACTCAAGTTTTAGTTATAGAATCTTATCTTGTTCTTGGTCAACGTAAAATCCTAGTATTACCCTCTCTATCAGAATCTCTAAAAAATGGGTTTAAAATGGTTTGATTCTACTGGTGAAGGTCATATATTCATCCAAAAATATTAATTAGAATTCATTATAACCATTAATATATAACAAAGGTATAATTCAATAAAGAAATAACATGTTAACAATGGTTATGATTATTAGTGGTCTTTTAAGACTAATAGAAATATTATGGGTGTATTTTAAAATTTTAAAGAATAAGAAAATTAAATATAGTTTAGTTTCTTCTATAACTACATTACTTAGTAAGGAATTTGTTCACTCATAATGGAATTTCCATTATAAATTTCTATGTCATTAAATTATTTCCCTTTAAAAATTTCACTACCAAACAATCATTTTATACACTAAAATAGATGATAGTACATCTGCTTCATCACATATTCTGGTTACCATGCTGATAATTCAAATTTTTGGTTCCACCACTATACATTGACCAGGTGAGTTTTCTCATTTTATATAACTTTACCTTTATTATTTTAGATCTTCACTAACTAATCCTCATATGAGTGATATTTCTATAAACGTACAACCTACGGATTCAGTACATGTGAGGGGTATGGTATGTACTTACAAAAAAGAGATACATGGAACATATCAAGTACTTAAGATAGGCCATGAGGGAGTTCTATTCAATAGGCCACAATACTGATGCGATTAAAGTTCTTAAAGAGTTAAATGTTTCTAGGATTAATATTTTACTTCTTCCCAAACCTCAGGACTTTATTCCACAGTGATATATAAAGGAACACAAAAATCTATGACCTCAAACTCTAGGTCTCATAAATAATTTTATATATGGATTTTCTATTATTTTTTCATATATTTCATATGATACTGAAGGGTTTGAACATTCTCTATCATATCTTGATGAGAATAGACCCAAAAAACATACACTCTCCAATTTTATCCCAACTTGTTATAGTCAAACCACACTTCCCATAAAGTGCCTTATATGGTTCCATTTGAATGATAGAAAAAAATTATTTCTATATGATAACTCCGCCAGGGTATGAAAATAAGCTCAAAATCCAATGAAATATATTAAACATCATGTCATTATAACCATTTGAGATTAAACGGTTCTCTAATGATTTAACATCAATATAAGGGGAGTAAGTACTACTGAAACTCATCTTTCTATCCAACACTTATAAATGAATTATCTAGAACCACATATTAAACCTCATATCTTGAACAACTATTATTTATAATGGTACTACATGAATTATTACTACTTATCATATGTGTATCATAGAGGGTTAGTGAAGAGATAATTATTCCATGATAATAATGAAATGCGTGGACTCTGTAGGGAGATCAACTACTACCTCAAAGGAATTATGGACTTTAGATGTCATGGGGTGTCCAATGATAATATTTGGGGTTATGTTTTCCCATTTCCATACATTTATGGGAAATTATTGCATGATACTCTTCGAAATATATCATCCAACCTTGAAGTGTTGATATACAAAGCATTGAGATTGAATTAATTCAATACACCTTTTATGGTTATCCCACCAAAATTTTTTCTTTAGATATCTATACATATCAGCACATCCAAGATTAATAGTGAAATATGTGGTATGTGTGTCATCAAAAAGTTTCCTCTTCAATTTTGGTTTTTATGGGACACATATCTAGGTTCAAAAACTTATAACTACATCCTTATCTAATTTGATCATAGAAATATTCACTACATTTTTATATAACTCCTTATCATATTTTGGGCTTTTTTAATCCTATAAAAATGGATGGTTACGTATATCATTGATCAAGGATGGATTATGTTCCATTCTTAGATCCCATGTCAATCCTTTGAAAGTTAGAGAAGATTGGATCCCATTTAATCCTAACCTTATATAAGTTTGTAGGATTCTTTTTAATTATATCATTTTCCACTTTATTCATCTATTCAGGATGGTAATTGATTGAACTGTCATAATCCATGATCATCTATGACTACATTTATTGGCTCATACTAAGCTCATTTTGTGTGAATATTTAGTAGAGGTTTTTTCAATCTGTTTATAAGTCACAATTATCCCTATAGGGATAATGTCTCCAAATCAACCGCCATCGGGACCAGGCACTGTGCAGCTTTGTACGAGGTAATGCTAGCCGATCAGCAATGCTGGTGGGGAGCTACAGGCAATCAATGATGCAGAAGCTGGGGAGGGGTAGCTCTAGTGGGCTGGGCCTATGGGTCATGTATTGGGCATGGTATGCCTCTGGGCCTTCGGGTCATGTATTACGAGTCATGTCTGGCCATGTGCCTTGGGCCTACGGGTCATGTACGGGTTCCCCTTCAACCCTTAAAAGGGGGATTATCTATAATAAAATAAAAAATAAGGCCTTCAGGCCATTCGGGCATAAGATTACCCCATCATGTTATATATAATGTTTTGGGTATCTCTACTCACAGTTTTCTAAATTTGTGGGAGGAATAATCAATCACTTTATAATTTTTCATGAGTATACAACTCAAGACTTTTTGGAAATAACAATGAAAATGAAAAATTCATCCCCAATGATGGGTAATTTGATAACATTTTTATTGATTAAAATCTTCTTTAACTCTTTAAATATATCCTCACATACATTGGTCAAGAAAAAATTTGGTTCCATCCATGTTATCCTGATTAGTGGGTTCAAAAATAATGAGATTTCTCTCAAAAATTATTGATAGTAAATAGATAATCCAAGGAAACATTGGATATCCATCATAGATATTCATCAAGGCCATCCTTCAATTTTGTTATTCTTTTAAGATCTATATATAACCATCTTCTAGTGAAACAATTCTGCAAAAATTTTACATTCTCTATCCAAAATTAACATTTATTGGTCATCACATATAAATTTTTCTTTACATGGTATTGTATACAATATTCAAATTTTCCTCAACTTATTAATTTTTTTTGGAGTATATAAGAATTTCATTTATTAATACCACCATATATTTTTTGAGTTCATCTACAAAGACTCTTTTAACTAATTCCAGGATGATGGTTATTACATTATTGTGTTTGAATGACATCACTTTGAACTCATAGTGTCTGTAAAATGTATGAAAATATATCTTAGGGATATCCACCATATCCTTTACATAATAATATACAAACAAAATATCCATTATAAATAAGTACTAGTCTCCATGTAGTTGATCAAACAATAAATCCATCCATGGTAGAGGATACATGTTATTTAATGTTTTCTTATTAATCTCATGATAATCAATGCAGAGGCACAATTATCCATCATTATTCTTATTTAAATAGACCGAACCACCTCACAAATCACATGGGTCTATAATCCCTTTTCCAGATTATAATATAGTTGTTTATCTATATCTTCAAGATCAATAGTTTCCATTCTATATAGAGTGTTATATATTGGGAAATCTATGGGTGGATGTTCGATTGAGAACTCAACCACTGTTCATGGAGGAAGACCATGTAATTATTTAGAATGTATATTGACATATTCTCTTACAATGGGAATGTCATTAAGTATGATAACTTCTTTAATTTCATTCATTTGAGCTAGATATGATATCTTATAAGTTAATATTAATCGTTCTTTAAATGGTGATTCTAAAGGAGATCCATCATTATACTTATACTTGTAAATATTCATATGGTGATCTGTGATTCAAAGGTTGATTTCCTTATATCAATATTTGATATTGGATCTATACCATAAAAACCAATTCATACCAAAAATAAAATCAAATTTCTATAAATGGATCACCACAAGGTTTACTGGGAAATTATTATCATAAATAATTATATAGGAGAATTTATATCTTAGGATATAATAATTTATCAATTTTATTTTTTTATTGATAGCTCTAATTATACATTCCTGAGGTGGTGTTTGAATAGTTATTCAAAACATGGATGATATGACATAATTCATAGAAAAAGAATAAAATAGTATGTTCACAATTTCAAAATGATTTTATAGTATAATTATCACAATTTTTTATTTGAATACACTATAGTAGACATGATAAAATATACTTTTCCTTTATATCATGGACTTTGTGGTTTTTTTCATTTGTTATCATTGAAAATCCTTGGATTAATGAATTAATTTTGATAGTGTATTTTTTCCATACAGTTGAAACATTTGATAATAGGATGGGGGTTGATGAGAACATTCTTTTAATACATCAGATTATTATGTTCTTCCTTTCAAAATTCACTATAATTGTGCCCCTCCTTCCCACACCTAATGTATTTCCTTATCCGCCTTATGGAAATTTCCAGGTTTTATCTTCACACACCTTTGGGAAGTAAAGATTTGATCATTATTACTAACATGATATACGATTATTTTTTATCTAAAATAAAAATTCATTATCGACATTCTATATCCAGCCCTATGAGAGACCATTAAGATTCACCAATATAGAGTTCTACTTTGAGGGAACATTGGAAAATTTCATTATACCAGTCAAAGACTCGAATCACATGCACTTTTTATAGATTAAACACTATTGCACATAATTATCAGACAACATTAATTTCAAGGACAATGAAAAAAAGGAATATGTATTGTAAAAGTCATGTCAAATATACCATATACACCCAAATTAATTCATCCTCTTTATTAAGTCCAAGATACACAAACCCTATTTTAAGTTAGAGAGTATGAGGAAATTATTTATTAAAATATATTTTCCATAATTCTTATCAATCCATCGATATTATTTCTTCCTTGAGCTTTGTATTATTGACCAATATAAACCATTTATAAACTTGTCCCTCTATGAAATAAAAATCCAAAAAGACATTATCGTTATTGTAGGTTTCAAGGAAATATATGATCTTCTAAATGGACATGATTAATTATTTTATAATTGAGGGATTAGAAGATCAACTAAACTTTGGAGACCTTTTTTGTACAAATTTCTCAAATGAAAATTTATCTTTCCTAGGGGATGTGCGTGATACTCTTGATTCACATTTTTGTACAAAACATGAGATAATTGAGTATGTATTTTAATTAAGTTCATGAATCCTGCTCCTATCATGTTGCAAATCTCATTTGGTAATTCATTAAATTTCCCAAAAAAGTGGTTATTGAAATGATTCCTCATATTTCCACCCATTTACTAAAATAAAGGAAAATTAGGGAAGATGATTTTCAAACTCTTTAGTATATAAAATGGAAACATTGAACACTGAAGTTATAAAAACAATATTAAAGTAATTCCGTAAACTATAATTTTATAGGTTTTAATCAATCTTATCCATGTTTTATTTCCTAAAATTAAATTTCAGTGCCAATTTTTCCTTTTATATTGGTCTGTAAAAAGAATGTTACTAACCAAAGTATATCCCTCAAGATTTTCTAGCAATGTGTGAGGTCTTAGGATTCATTCTCATGGATCAAGTACATGTTGAGTTAACACTACTTAAGTCCTCTCATAGTTATTTACCAATGTTATATCTATTCCACCACTACATTCATATTCTAGTTTCTAGATTTGGATATATTCTCTTGGAAAATCAAGAATTCTAAAATTTACCAATATTTATGGATTTTTTAAAATTTTTAGTATTATTTATAAATTTTTTTACTCTTAGTCCCCTAAAATAACAATTCATTCACTGATACCAACATTGAAAACCCTTATATATTTAAAAAATCGTTTTATGATTTATTACATAAAGATATACCTAATACAATCCCAGAAAATTGAGTGTCCCAGTGACTTTGTGAAATTGGATAAATAGAACAACATATTAGAACTATGATATAATGGAATTATTTAAAAACTCCATAACAATATCCTAAATTCTGTTGATCTTCTAGTATTATAAGAGGTAACCTAGGGACATACATAAGAAATGGGTGGTGATGAAATATATACATGTGTGACCAGGGGCATGAAATAGTGACCTTAAAAGTTGAGAATCATATTCATGACTGTCAAAGAAAGACATAAGCTGATAACTTCAAGGCATCATATGAATGTGTCAACAATATAATACATGGAATCATAATAATATGTCAAAGATAAGTTCCAATACATCATAACATAGTGTACTTATTCTAACCACTCATGCACCATACATGTTTAATCATGAGATAAAACAATACTCAATGCAATAGATGGGTATATAATTTTGGTCCCACCCATCACATTCATTTCATGTACATAAAATTGTGTGCAATATAGATCATACAACATAAGAACATTTTTAATCATTTTTAATCATATTTAATCATATCTAATCCCATGATTATGGAGTGTGTGATACATATATATAGAACCTCTATTCATTTAAAAACCACTATAACTATGTGAATCCCTTAAATAGATGTTGGATTCAGTATTCAAAATATAAATGTTTAGCATGAAAAATCACAGGAAAATTTCACCACCCAAATAAGTGTAAATAATGTATAATGAAAGGGATTAATGAGAGTGAAATGTGGTATATAATTTAAATGGTATCATAATGATAGTAAATGGATGTGTCAAAATATTACATCATGAAAATTTGAAAATCAAAATTCTAAACATTAAGTGGGTTCTTGAATGGAAAATAAGGGAGAGTTATCCCCTAATTCAGTATTATAATGGATTAGGTAAAGGTTTTAATGTGAGAAAATAAACTGTATATAATTATTATAAAACTATTATATATAAAATTATTATTTATTAAAACATTAAAATATAATCAATTATTATTCAAATTGATAAATACAAAGTAAGTACTTGAATGAAAAGGAAAATAAAGAGAATCGCTTATTTGATATGATTTTTCTAAAATGATGGGAGGTTCATATTGATACATTCAGAATACTATAGGAAGGATGTAGATATGGAGAGGGAGAGTAAATTCATGATTCAAGGATTTATAGTGATGATTTAAAGGATTATATATGCGTATTTGTAGAAAGAAGTAAGGGAAATTCTTTATTAATTTCTAATCATCGGTTTTGGAGTCTAAGTAATAAAATAAAAAAAACCACATAAAATAGCATGGTTTTTAATGTTTTCAATTAATGATGATTGGTTTCAAATATTTTTTTTGGTTATGAAACAAACTCATTAAAATAATATCACTCATGATGTTTAAGTGAGTCATGTTTATAAAAAATATATTTAAAAACATAAAATATAATATAAGTGTTGGATTATTCATTAATGGTTTATAAAATTAATAACATTACATAAATAATATTCTAAAGACAGATCCTATTCTTGGTCATGGATTCTATTTATTGTATATTTTCACACCACTTTTATACAATTACCATGTCATAATAACTTCCATATTTTTATATCGTATTTAATTTTAACCAAAAAATTCAACAATCTCAGCAAATTTTTAAAAATTATATATTGGATAATTTTCATGTGTTTATTTAAAAATGATATTTATTTTACCAATATAATTTTAAATAATGTAATTTTTTATTTGAATAAAAATACTTATTTATTGAAATATAACAATTTTTATGACATACAAAATATTATGACCATTATAGAAATTACCTGGGACTAAATTATAATACCAATTATATTTAAGTAAATATTATTTAATTAAACAATTTCATGAAAATAAAATTTATTTCAAAAATCATGGATTTATAAAAATTAATGTTTAAATTGAAACTATATATTTCCTAAAAATAAAATATTTGTTTCTTTGCATCAAAATATAATTTTTTTTAAATTAAATACATAATTCTATATATATAAAGTAATAATGAAAATATATCAATATATTAATAATTTTATTAAAATAAAATATAAAAAATCATACTAGTAGGGTCTACATATAGAACCCATTATTACAACAGTGTGCACCCTATGGGTAAGGGTTGCAATAATAATAGTTTCTTAAGGTGGTTTAATGAATATGGGTTGAGAAGTGACCTATGTAATCTTTAAAATATCCCAAATATAGTATATCTTAAGTTATAGTTATTGAATCTTAACATGGTATCATTCAAGGGAAAAGACCAGTGATGTCTTCACCCTCAGAAGAATCGACAAATGATCCTCATAGGGTAGGTTTTTACTGTTTTGGGGCATCAATTCTTCCCACCATGTATATTAAACTTTATAGTTACCCTTATTATATATTAATATTAGTGGTAGCTATAATATTAATATATGAACAATGGTTATGATCCTAAATGGTATTCTAATCCCAACAAGAAATTATTGATATATTTTATAATAGTCCAAAACAAGTAATGAAATATGGTGCATATGTTTTCTAAAACTACATTACTTAATAAGGAATTTATTAATTTATAATGGAATTTTATTTATAAAATTTTGGGTTTTTATAATTGACATTTTTAAAGTGGATTTAATCTTATCATTTTATCTCAGTTATTCATTTTATGTGTATTCATAATTCTAATGATTTAGTTTTTTAGTCTATATTACTTCAAGAAATCACTATGTTTAGAATTATTTATCTACAACTCTTTACACAACTAATATAATATGTTTCTTACTTAAATAAAAATATAATTAGATATATACATATCTATATACATTCCATTTATAAGGTACATGAAAATATTTCCTGTAAATTATTAGAAATATATGAAATCAATAACCCCCATAAGTCAAATCATGGAATGATAATTTACCAACCACACTATTTTTTCACATGTAATAGTCCTCCTGACCCATGATTAGTATGAATGAAAGTCCCTTTACCCATGGTTCTTTAATCAATAATTAGTTTAATTCTATATGAATTCTAATATTATATATATATATATATATATATATTATAGTGGACTTTTTAATTCAATAACATATCAAAATACTCTATGAAGTTAATGTAAAAGAAAACTAAATCAATTAGAATACAAAGAATTTAATTTTTTAAATATATTTATGATAATTTAGAGTACGTTTTTAATAACTATTATTATAAACCATAATTCAAGATTCATAATGTATCTTTTTTATTCATGAATAATAATGAATGGAATACTATAAAACAACAAAAAAATTATTAAATTTATATTTTTTATAAACATTTATGAATAGTACATATATAAATTGTAAAAACATTATAATTTATGCATGGATAATCATGAACAGTTCACTTTTAAATGATATGTAATTTTCATATAATGAATTATGTGTATTTACTATAACCTATATAATTTCCATATTATGAAATATTTTTATCAAAAATATAATAATTAAATAAATATTGCACATGCGATGTAAATTTTTTTAACTAATTTAAATATCTCATAATTTATTTTATTTTAACCATTAATCATATCATCCAAAACATCTTTTGGAAATAATTAAATAATTTATAAATAAGACCTTAATATAAGCATTTTAAAGTTACATTTTTTAACTATTCATATATAAATATATACATATATATATATATATTTAAAAACATTAAATTTTATTCATGTATAAACACTAAAAATTATTCAAATTTTTAAATACCCTTTAAAACTAGATAAAATTAAGAAAAAAATAATTCACTTAAAGAACCTATAAATTCATGGAGAGCACTATGATTCTTCACTAGTGTAGGATTTTGAGAATTTTAAAAAAAATATAGTTTTATTTAAAATGTTACTAAAACTTCCCACACCATGACATAAAGTATGCCATTTTCGAAATATATTTTTTTATACAAACCCCAGTATTTTAGTAATCCTTGTTTCGTTAGCATGTCATTTAAAATAATTATTTTCAAATCGAAGAGGAATTCTAGGAAATTAATTTGAAGTTAACTTTTAACCATTTTAGATATTTAATTTTGGGATACTATACTCTCATGGAAAACAACTTATTCTTTGTCGTTTAACTAATAGAATCCTGGAAAAACTCTAAAACATCAAAATGGATTGGGTGCCACTGAATATTCCATTTTGGACCTCATAGTAAATGATTACATATTGAAAAGATTGAATATCCATGAAATAGATTTATCATCTTACGATTCTCTATGTTTCACAATTTTATATTGATTCCCCAAATAATCATTTCTGTAGAACTAAGTCATTTTCTTGGTATCCATAAGAATGGAAACCCCCATTTCCAAGTACAATATATAGTGGTATAGGTAGATATGAATGAAAATTCATAATTTACATGAACTATATAATATATCCAGGTAAATCATATTTTATATTTTATTCATCATTCTGAATGATTAATCCAAATGTAATTGAGATAGATCTGATACCACAGATGCGGTTTGGTGTGGATAAAATTTATCTAAACACAAAACAATCACATTAAACAACAACATAATACAAAAAAATATTCCATGAATATTGGATGGAATAAAATAATTATTATTGAACAACATACCCTGGTGTTGTTGGTCTAGGATTCAAAAAATAGTTTGTGGTAAATTGTAATGAAATAATCGATGGATTCTTCCCTCATAGGGTATCCACTAATCAAAATGAATATATTGTTGCTCATGAAGGAATCTATATTATACATAGTTTACTTAGACCATTATTTAAAGGATTAATATAATGATATCTAAAGAATCCTGTTTTTAAGGATTTATACTAGGTGTCTCAACACATAAAAAAACACAGACACTACAAGAGGATAAAATTGATTGATATAGGAATCTAAGAACCTAAAATAGTAGGAATTAATTTATGGTAAATGTTAAAAACATTATCCAATGTTGCAGTACATAACCCGAAAGGATTGATCATCACACATGTTATTTAATTTTTTAAAAATATTTCAAGGTACTCAATATCAAAATATCTTTCATCTTATTATAAAAACTGATAGTTGTAGCCTTTAGTTTCAGAGAATAGTACAACTAGAAAATTATCACATTATGTATTATTTCTAGGGAAGAGGGCCACATCATAGTGACTTCTACTATGTCACACAAAATCCTCACAAGGAGAAAAACATACACTATGTCATTTCTTGGGTAAATTTTAATTAAAATTCCATCAATTTTTTCATATAAAATTTTTATATAAATTTTTTAATATATTGTTATTAATAAAAGAAACATTCTTCTTCTAAGATCTCCATTTTTAATCCAAGGTAGAAGTATTTGTTTCCAATATATTAATTTTTAAATTATCTATTTAAATATTTGACAGCCTTTGGAAGTACAATGAGTTTACCACTAATATTAATACAATTAATTTATAATAAAATAATAAAAATTGAAATATATTCCTATTAATAATAACATAGATGAAAATTGAATATTTTTATAACCCCCTTTTCTAAAATATTTACTCATTTGGTTATACTATATAAATTTTAATTTTCCAATTCCATAGAATTAATTATTAAATTAAATAGATTAAATATAATGATACATAGAACATTCTACATGAATATTGAGTCCATTAGGGGTTTTCCTATAAACATTATTATTAATGATAACATATATGTATGTATTATAAATATCTGTTAGTCGTATTTCAAAATTTTTAAGTATAACCAACTCATTGAAGTAACTAATTTTATAGAATCTATCCAAGAAGAATATTGATAATCATAATCAATCATGTGTGTCTATGATAAACCTTGAACAAATAATTAGGCTTTATATATCTCAATATATTTATTTAAATTTATCTTTCCCAAAAATATTTATTTAAAATCAACAAGCTTAAACCATTATGGGGTTTTTATAATTAACCCAAAACCCCAACACTTAATAAGTGAGTAATGTTTATATTTTATTGAAATATTAATCTTATTATAGTGTTTTTTATATTTGAATTGATTTACTTATCATGTTCTTGATCTACATCAAGAATATAAAGTACTACGTTATAAAAAAATTGTAATTAATATTGGCCTCCATACAGTTCGAATATATTTTGGTGTTATAATTATATATAGAAATTTAAAAATGATATTGATAATGAACATCAAATACACTATTTTAATAAGGAATTTCATGGTAAATAAATTATAATGTTCTCATGTTTATTAAACTTTTAATTAAAAAATGTGTTGTTTATGTTTACTTTGATGAGGGTATTTAACTTTTGATCAAAGTAATTTGAAATTCAATATTCATGGATTCAAAATATAATTTTTTGCACCATTAAATCAACATTATGAGATATCTATCCAAGATAGAATTTTTTTAGTATATGGGCTGTTTTAACATGTTAAAAATCATAGGATAAACCAAAAAAAATCACATTCTTCAAGCGATTTATTTTATGAAAAATTATTTCAATCATAAATTTCCACTTATTAATATTTCATAATGCTATCATTTTTCATTATTTTTTATATTGATTTATTTTACTGCATTAATATTGGAAACATTTTTCATTCAAATGAAAATTAGTAAATCATGTTATAAATTAACCAACAATAATTACTATAAGAAAATACAACATCTGGGATGAATTTGTTTAATCTAAAATTGTTATAAATCGATCTTGGAAATGTTTTAAATAAGTATATTCATACTATATAATCTATATATGTAAATTATATCATAATTTTATATTTTCATTTGTAATAAATTCCCTATGATAATAAAAAGTTATAGTATAAATCATAACAGAATATATTTCATTATAATAAATCAATAAACTTTGCTAGAAATCTCGAGTAACTAATTTTATTTTTTTCACACAATTTCATTATATTAATTTCTATTTCCCATAAATATCCATTAAAAATCCAAAAAAATTAATCTATTATAGATATTTCATTATTATACAAAAAACCCCACATTTATTAATTGGGTATTATTAATTATAGATTTAAACATTTTATTTATACTTGTTTTACTTATCTCACTTTATATTTATTGATATATATTATTTATTCTCATTATGATTATAAAGTAATATATTATATTAAAATGTTTCATTAATAATGTTCTTTAATCACTTTAAATATCTTCTTGTTTTTTTAAAATTTATATAAATTTCCACTTGGTCCTGATCATGCACTCCAAGTACTGTATTTTCTTGAGGAATTTCATGATAAAAAAAATTATGTTTTCTCAATATTCATTCACATAAAAAGTATTAATTGGGTTGTTTTCCTTTCCTAAGATGATGATATTTTAAATTTAGATCAAGTGGTATATATTACATCTAAAATTGATTAAAACCATTATTTTTCCCCATTACATTATCCTTAAGATATATCTATTAAATCAAGTCTATTTTTAGAGGGTATGAAGGATTTTATCAAATTTTTAATCATTGAATACATCACAATATTTATTTGACAAATTTTATATATCATATAGATTTTAAACTTATAGTACACTCATATTTATATGAATATCAAGATAAAATAAGGATCTCATTTTCTATGAAATTTATTATAATTCATCAAAATTATTGGGTGAATTCCAATTTGAAATTTTGAATTATTATGATTGATAATTTATGTTTTGAAGGGAAATGATATGTAACACTATTTTTCTAACCATTCGGGCTGAACATTGGTGGTGAAAATAACATTAGAAGCACTTTCATGGTTAGGCACATTAATAGGTTAATTATGTGTCCTAACCAAGAGTCACAATTGTTTGACCCAGAAATGGTAGTCAGGTTTGCTTAAATATGCGATATAACCATGCATATCATGGATTATTTTTTGAATTCATTTTTACCACATTTTGACTCTAATAATTTGTATTTTCACTCTCCTCTAATCCTGGATGACTTTAGTGATTGTTGGAATGAATTTTGTGCTTCTCCATCAATTAGAAATGAATTTTTTTTGGGGGGATTGTTAGAATTGACATTGAATTAAAGGTATCATTCTTAGGATTTATCATATACTTGAATGTATCATTGAAATTCTCTTGAAATATATTAAGCTCTTAAGGATCAAAATGTGATGGTATTGGATTAATGAACTAGTGAATTGGGATTTCTAATATCCATTCTTCTTAATAGTGATTTTATGGATTCAATCTCATGGTTTGAAATATAATTGATTGAATTTGGGGACTATTCCTATGAAAACACAATTTTTTGTGTTTCTCAAATCTCTTCAATGAATTATATAATTTCATATGTGTTTTAAATTCATTATATTTTATCAAGGGGTAAAATTTCTTCAATTATGTGATTTGTTTCATTTAGGGGATATATATGTTTTTTATTAATTAAATTTTGAATGAAAATTAGGATTTTATAACTACTATTATATGAAAAAATAAAACAATTGAAAACAATGTTTTTACTGAGTTTATTTAATTTATAGTGTATTTAAAAATTGTTTCATAAAAGAATCTATTGTGTCTGTTTTTGAATTGAGAATAGTATTTTCAATATAAAATTTATTAGTTTAAAAGTAGATAAATTTTAATGAAAATTATGGAATTTTTTGTTAAATTTAATATCATGAAATTGAATTATGAATTTTTTAGATTTTGAAATGTTATTTGGTAATGAATTTTTGAATTATATGTATGAGTCATGTGTGAGTGTTAAAAATGGTTTTAGTGTGACTTATTTTGAATGTTATCTGTTTTCTCCTTAGGGTATGTAATCATATAGAATTTTTATAGAGGAATGAAATAATTAATATAAGTGGGTGAGATAGGTGAATTTTTTTGGATTCATGTAGTTTAACATTCAGGATGATGTTTGGCCAACTACTAATGTCCCTGACTATACAGAAGAAGAAAAATCTTGAAGACACCGAGGGAGCACTGTAGTAGTGCAGACTTGTGCATGGTTCTATAGTAGCATGTAAATTATAGAAATAATAGGTAATTGTAGCACAATGGAATTACATCCACCATTTATTGTTGAATAGTAGATTAATTAGGTGTTTTGTGGCACTGTTTAAACACTGAATACTATAGCACCATGTTTCTATATGAGATCATTCAATCTATGTATTCTTTGTGTTTTCTGGCACTGGAAAAAATATTTTCTCTTTAATTATACTCCTAAACATATAGAAATTATTTACTCTTTTTTATCTATGTATCATATCCTAAACATTGTAAATATCTATATACATTATCTTCTTTTTGTTATTTTATTTTTCTCCACTTTACTCTTCTTCTGAGAATCATTCATCATCATTATTGTAACACCTCCAAATTTTAAAATAAGAAAATTGTATTCGATAGTGTGTATGACCTGCAACACCAAACATATAAGGGAATATAAAATTATGGGATTTTATTATATCTTTATTTTTAAATAAATTCAATATCTTTAATTGCTTTTAGTACATGCAACACTAGTTTTAAAATAAATGAGATTCTCTATTAAAATATTATTATTTATGCATTACCATTATAACCTAGATGTTAAATTGGAGTGTATGGATAGTACTAAAAAATTTATGAAAATAATACGGTTTAAACATGTATAAAATAAATAGAATTTATATCAATTGATTATAAATAAATCCAGAATAATTTAAAAGAAATTTTTTTTATAAACTGTATTTTCCAAAAAAATGGATTAGTCGTACTTTTCATGCATAATTTAATTTTTTTTACCAATTTTTGAATATTTATTTGAAAAAATAAAAATTCATTTATGAAATCATTATAAAAAATTATATTAGGTTAATGTTTAGATATTTTTCTTAAATATTTTATTTTTTAGGAATAGTAATAATTAATGAAATTTAATTGAAAATGAATTTTAATTTAAACAATTTTACTGTTAAATTATATTTTTGATTGGTTTTAAAGATATATTAGTTCATCTTAATATCAATAAGTCTAACTTATTTCATTTTAGTAATTTTAATTTTGAATTTTCATACAAAAAAACATTGTATACTTCTGAACATTTTCACATTTAAAACACGCTTTCTCATCGCGTTTGTAGGATTATTATTAAATTAAAATTTTATAATTCAGTGAATATAACATTGAAAAACGAATTCCATATATGGAGTAATAATAATTTATATTATTTAATATTGTCTAATTAATTTTTTTACCAAAAGAGATAGTTAAAATAATAAAAATTAATTACCACTGTTAAGGTAAAAATGGATTCATTGGCAGTTAAACAAGAAAAATAAGGGTTAAATTGACTTAAATTTTTTATAAAATTAATTTAATGGCCATAATTAGATATTATGATTTCTATTTCCTATTAATAATCCTATTATCACCGTTTTTTCTTGAAGAAAACATGGGCACACCTTTTTCTTTAAAAACATTACAAGTGTTCCACTCACCTCAATGATAAAAGCCACCCCTCTCATCACTTATTCAAACCTATAAAGCTATTTAGATAAAAAACAAACTAATTAAATAACTTTTAAACTACAATAATCTTTTTATAAATGTCGTATTTTGGGCATAAATTTACCCTATAAAGGATTTGGTGGAAACCTATGGAGGATACCCGAAGAAGAGGTAACTTTTTTTAAAGAGATTTTCTATTTTAGTTTTTAATCCACGGCCATAAATACTTATTAAAACAATATGATATAATAAAATATGAATATTTAATATAATTAATTTTTTTTATGTTAATTTTTTACAACCTCCTCCACTTCAATCAAATGTGTTAGGAAATCAGCATTCTTGTGTACAGAGGACCACTGCTTCATGAACCGATAAATTTTTTTCCATTACCACATATACCAATTCGGTATAATAATATATATAAAGTATATATATATGATACATTTGAAATTATTATATATATGTATAATTATATAATATTTAATTTTTTAATCTCCATTCTATAGGGGATTTGATAATATCAGTTGTGTGTACGTCGGTCTACCACTTCATGAAGCTATGTGATTCGTTATTCACTAACACCTAACATTGAATGTGATAAGGATAAAATTTATAATTATATGTGATAGAAATTATATATTAATGATATTAATTAAAAATTTATCATTATTAAAGATAATATATATAACTTTTACTTAATTACATTTATCTCTCAATAAAATATGATTACATAATTCATGTTTATGTAGACTACCACCATCACAAAACGATGAGAATATATTTTCATCACAAAACAATGTGGATGAAATATATAAGTATACTTAAGGAAATAATGTGTTATATATTTTATTATGATGATTTTGAAAAGTTAAAATAATACTTACACCCTCTCCATAATATGAATCGAAAAATGGTAATGTTATTCATGTGTTTGTACGACCTACCATCTCCATAATTATAACATAGTCCTTTTTTGATAATAATAATTCTTGACTAGTTTTAAATTTATAATTGATGTAAAAATGTGATAATTATGACATTATTATTATTTTTTAGTTGATATAATTATATAATTTGTGGAATAACCTGATCTTTCATGATGAAATACGAATGAGAAAACATGGCAATTAAAAACTAAAATAATAAAAATTATCAAATATTATTAAAAAGGTTGACATGATGTTATAAAAGAATAATATATGATATTATAAATATAAATATCATTTTGTAATTAGTTAATAACTTTTTAAAACCACTATACGTGAGGTTAAATAAATTTCTACCAAAAGAAAGTTTGATGTATGAGATTTCATCTCAATTTACATTTAATTGAGACTTATTTGTTTTATGCTCCAACTAACATTGATGTGGTTTATATAAATCCCCTTTTTCATTTAATATCACGATTTATTCACAATTCATGGAATTGTATGTTTTACTTTGAATCATTTCATCCAAGGGGATTTTACTTCAAAATCACTATGTGGTAAAAGTTATTATATAGTATTACCCAATATTGTGATTCTAAATATTATCTTAAAACAATAACTTTATTATTATCATTTATCATTAGGCATTAAATTTCAATTAATGATCCAAATTATTCTATAATGAGTATTATTATTTCTAAAAGCATATACCATTTTTATATATGGTGTTTACATTGAATGTTATTTGATTTACTGGGGAATTATTAATAAAGTCATATCATTTACTCAATATGGACACTTAATGATAAATATCATTGAATCGGATTTAAATAAATTAGTCAATATATGAGTAATTCTTTGTACATTAAATAAATAGTTCGAGAATGATTATAGATAGCCCCTCGATGCATTAGTAGTCTCATGAGACGAATATGGTGGTCAAATCAGATGAATTTTTACACGGACTTTTTAAACAGTCTTGGGGATATATCTTGATGTTAAATTTATCATGTTCCTAGAAAACATTTAATATAATAATTAATAATTTCTATATCTTATAATTAAGTTATTATTATTTATCAAGGGATTTTGACTCTTATATTATCTCTATATGAAATTTATTCTCATAATTTTGATTAAATGGCATGTAGGTTCAGTTATTTTCTATTCCATATTGATTATCCTTTATAGAATCATGTTCTAAATTTTTTAAAATGTAACTTGTGTAAAATTATATCTAATGAAATATTGATTATGTTTCATTTATGAATGATATCTTCCACAATATGTAACCCATACCATTTATTTGAGCTCACCCTTATTTAATTTTCATTCCTTAGGATATGAAGAAGTGATATTTGAATGAGTTTTAAAGGATTAATTTTTTTTTTGTTTTTTATGAATTATTATTTATTTTATTTTACCGATATAAATTGTGTATCATTTTTTGTATCTAGTTCTCCAAAACATCTAAACCAATCTGCCCTAAGTGATTTGATTCTTTGTATCTATGCTAATGTAAAAAATTAATGCATCGGGTTCAGGTTTCTAGGGAGATAAAAAGTATAGTTGGTATTAGATGATGTTTAGAATAAACCTTGTGACCTAGATTAAGTAAAATATATATTATAAAATATAAACATATGATGGACTTTTAGGACAATAATAGAAAAACATTCAAATGTTTTGGTAAGGAAGTGATTTTAGAGGTTTCCCTTGAAATACATTTATGTCTCGATATTAAAAGTAGAAGTGGTTATGGAATAGTGGTACCTTGGGATAATAACCTAAAAAATATTCATTGGTCTAGAACTCATCTTTAACACTGGATGTATTTATGAATTATTTTTCAAATAAATTAAATTTATTTGATGTCCTTCATTACACACTACACCAGGACACACTGTTGTTGTTTTCTAGATAATGTTAAATATTCTCAATATGAAACATGAATATTATCTTGAGATACATGAAAAAGTATCATTGGATTATAATACACATAATAACAATCCCCTTCGATAACTTGTGTGACACACAATACCAAGTTTTACCGAACTAACATATACTATAAATATGACCATTTAAATAATTTTTTATAATTATCACCAAGCCGTTAGAATATAATATATGAATGATATTGACTAAATAATGATAATATGGTTTATATATTTATATAAAATCAATATTTTGGTTATCAATTTGTTTGAAATGATAGTAAGAACTATTTGAGAATAAGGAAATTCCTTTTCAAAGAAAACTATTTTTCTACATACAAATATCATTTTATCCCAGTAAATTAAATAGTGTACTATTGATGAATGTTTTTAATAAAATTTATATATTAAATATTAAATAATTGTTTTTTACAATAATACATAATATTTGATATGAATAGAATAATAATAAATTGATTTTTATGAACAAAATTATATATTCATGAAAAGGGTTATTCTACCACCTTTTAATGGAGAACCCATTTTAAATATAATTTTTGACACTTTTAGTATCTTTTATATAAAAAAATACAAATTATTTTACAAATTATAGTATCAAATTTTACTTTGTGTGAATTGTTATTATTTTTCAAAGAAGTTTAATGTTTTGATTCATAGTAAAAAATAATGAATTTTAATTGAAAATTTATTTTTCATATTATTTATTTATTTATTTTAAATATGTTATGATAAGGTTTTAAATAATTATTAATTGTATTTTACATATATTAATACAATTTTTGTTGTTTTGATTTTTTTTATTTTGAATTTTTATTTAAAGACAGAACAAACATTTGAACATTTTTTCACTTTAAAACCCCACTATATCACCTCGTCTACGAGATTAATTTTAAATCAATTTATGCCACTTATATTATATTAATTTTGAAAATTGGATTAAATATTTGAAATAAAAATATTATATAATGTATATTATGTTAAAATTATTTTTTACAAAAAACATTGGTGAAATTAAAAAAATAATTATAATGATTTATAGGAAAATAAGCTCACTTAATGATTAAACATAGAGTATAAGGTGTAAAAATGATCTTAAACTTGTGTAGAAATTATTTTATGGACATATTTCGACCCTTAAGCCTCAATGGATCTAAAATTTTCCATTTTATCCCTTGGTGGATATGTAAAACGTGGTTATCACTCAAATCCTTTTAATAATAACAATGTGTATTTTTATCAATTTATAAATGGTCTGCACTCCTCCTCCTCTCATCACACATCTCAAGAGATATTTTTTCATCCATAACCTAACCAAATAAACTACCAAAATACCTCCCCAGATCCTAGAGTCTTCAAATTGGGAACAAATCAAAATGAAGGAATTCCTTTGCTGATGACCAAAAGGGCTTTCCCAATGAAGAGGCAACGTCCTTCAACAAGGACTTTTTTTATTTCATTCTCAACCACATAGAAACTTATTCTTCCATGATTATATAATTAACTCAATATAATAAATATAATTATTTTTTAATGATAAGGGTATGACCTACACTCACACACAGACTTCCATCAAATGGGACACACAATCATCGTTCTTGTGTACGATGGACTACCGCCTCAGGAACTGATATCCTTAATTAATCCATTTCAACCATTCATTGTTTATAATAATTATGAAAATTATGTTTTTATATAATATATATGATATTTAGGATTCATATATTCTTATTCAATTATTATATGTTGCATACCTTCATGATTTCCAATTTTTGTAAATATGATAACATCATTTGTGGACATGTGGACTACCACAACCTCAAAGTGATGTGATTCATTCACACATTACCTGTAATGTATTATGGATGAATTTAGTAAACATATATTATATATATGAAAATATAATTATACCTAATTTATAATATATATATCTATATATATTTTATTTACTTACTTTCTTTCAAAACTAAAATAAATTGAAAACAATGGTCATGCGTACATACAAATGACCATCTCCATGAATGGTGTATTTAATACGTATTTATATCTTTTATGTACTATTATAAATACCTATATATTTAATATATATAATAATAATATCATTTTTAAATTTTTATACTATGTAATCATGATCTATGTAAGTGGATCGGGAATAACAAATCAAAACATATGTGAAAAACCAAGCGGTTGTCACCTGAACCATAACATTTACATGGAAATGATAATAAAAGGGTAATATAAAGTAATAATAGAATAATATATGGTATAATATTTAATAATATGATTCTTTTTTATATTTATAATAAACATATATTTATTATATATGAGGTTCAAATGTGTACAAATAAATTCAAGACAAAAGGTACGGGTTTTACAGTCTCGCTTTTATTCTGTGATATATATTCTAAATTCACCACTTATTATTGTTTTAGGGAATATATACACCCCTATGAAATTTTATATCTTTAATTAACTTTATTTCATGGTATAAAATTTTTCAATTGATGTTATTCTTTCACATATCCCATTATCCAAAACATTTTCATGTAGTTAGGGGATTTCTTGTGTCACTTTTTTGTCTCTGAGAATTTTTCCTTATACAAAACACATTTTTTTTCGTGGTTTATATCTGTAATAATAATGTATTATATGATTCAAATAAATATATTTATGGGTATTTAAATATCCATTTTATGATCTATATTTCATTGGGTTTTATGGTTCAAATTTTACTATTTCAGTTAGGTATTTATTTCATAATATATATTCTTTGTGACACATGTTTTGTTATGAACCTATATTTTTTCAAGGTTTACATACTATCATTTGACTATTTATATCATTAATATACTTAATTTCATGATATTTTATGTTCCATGTATTTTTATTATTTTATGGGGATTAAGATTTAATTCTTCCATGTTTGTAAAAGATTATTTCTATAATCTCACCATTTATCAGGATTGTTTATGGTAATCATTACATTAATTAAATATTATGATACATATGTCAATAATTCTCTTCATTTTGTTATCTTATATATTTTTTCAGATATATTTATTTATTGGTACCATTTTTTCACGCATTGGTATGTAATATATTTAATAAAGTATTTTTAAAAATCTTTTACCTTATTTATCTCTTTGATAAGAAATTTGTTTTATTCAAAACCCATGTTTTCTAAGGTAATTTGTTTATGTGATACTTTAATATAATTTTCAATTAAAAAAATTTCTAAAAAAATTTTAAAAAGAGTTTAAAATGGTTCTTAAATTCTCTTTTATATGTTTTCATGGTTATTTTCAATGAATAATTTTTTCAAAAAAAAATTATGATTTAAAAATGTATTTTTCAAAGAATAAAGGATATTTTCCTCATTAAATGTTTCAAATTATTTTAAAATATTTTTTTTAAGTTTTCAAAGTGTTTTTAAAAGACAAGAAACATGATGAAATTTTATGCCTAAAAATGTGATTTTCAAACAACTGATATTTTCCTTAATAAATGCTCCATGATATCTTTCAAAATTCATCCCCATATAATATTAAATCATTTGATATATTTTATTATTCATTTGGTATTTTATCTACGGAAAGTATGATCATTTTTTTCTCTGAATAGTTTATATTTAAGATGCTGAGATTTTTATGAAACTGGGTTCTCTTCAACGGGTTATTACATGATAAATGATTATTAAACCCACTTCTTTTCACAAATTATTCTATGATGATATGATTCTGAAACCTTTCTCTTTTACCAAGTTTATGAAATCATAAAATGTTTTATTATACCAATTTAAATTCATGGGCTATGATATTATGTTTATGAAACCTTTATTTTTTTATGTGTCATGACATGTTGATTATTTTATTATATTATGGAACACATATGTATGATTTCCTTATGTTATGGGGGCCTATATCTCTCTCCAATTCCTTGAGTAGTGATTTATATCTCATTAAGTAATGATGGGAAACAATTCAATGAATTTTATCCACAATGGGAAACAAGTGTGTCCTGACACACAATAGGATATATTTTGTGTCATGAAGCACAAGGGGAAACAAGTGTGTCCTAATCCATTGTGGGAAATAGGTGTTTCCTGATCCACAATTTGATGGAAGTGAATCCTAATCCACTATGGGAAACAGGTGTGTTCTGATCCACTATATTTGTGGTTTTTTTGTTATGGGTAAAACAATCCCTCAATATGTCCTCTCAGTATGTTTTGGGTGTGTTTAAGTTTGTTGAAAAAGAAATATGACTTCAAATTTGAGTGGTTGGTGTTTGACAAAGAAGGTGTTTGAAGTGGTGCAATTTCCCAGTGTTTTCCAAATTTTTTGGCCTCAAAATCGTGAGTTTGGTTTTTTGGAAAAGGCTGATTTTAACATAGGTGAACATTGTACGTGAACAATGAATCAATGTTCAGGGATTAAAAGTGTGTTATGAAGAAAATTGTAGGAAATTGGAAAATATAGGGAACAACCAAGCACAAGATGCAGACCATGTATGGGAATAGTTTGCAGAGAGAAAATGGTTCACAACAAAGTCATACGGTATACGGAAGTCGTACAATACACATGATGGGTTGTCATTCCTAAAAATAATTTGGTGATTCGAGAAGTCATGAATAGAATCATTGGTAAAAATTATATGGTTATTGTGTCAATCAATAATTAGTAAAGGCATTATGCAGACCACATTGGGTATAACAGTTTGTGGGTGATGTGTTATGCGATCAAGGCTATACCACATCGAATATTTGGTAAATATTGGATTAGAATATTTATTTGATCTATTTGATTATATGAGGAGAGATAATTTCATCATTAATAATATTTAGAATTCTAATAGTGAAAATCATCACCTCCTGAACTCGGGTAAGTCCAAAGGTGGTTCGTGAGAAAGGACTCTACGAAGGGTGAATTAGTTCTTGGAAATGATTCTGTGAATGGGTGTTTGTAGAGAAATATATTCAGGAAAGGAAGAAGGCCGGTGGAGTATTCCATGAAAGTTGGAATTCCACAAAAGTGTAAGCGGTACGCAAAAGTGGTATGTGGAAGCGGTATGCAGGAGAATTTCACCAAGGCGGTACACGGAGGTTGTACATAGTGGTAGAAGTAGAGGAAATTCACATAAGAGATGGTCCCAAAACTATATTTGCTATGAAATTTGTGAAAGAGGTGGTTTTAAAACTATATGTGTTACATAGTGTGCGGAATTTCAAGGAAATTCACTGAGGGGTTGTGAATGTATACAAATATACTAAAACAGTTTTCAAAAGTAATTTCCACTAATTGAAAGTATGTAGAAAAGTGGATTTCATCTATCGGTGAAAAAGTAACTTCAACATAGCATCTATCTACAGGTTTTTTTAAAAGAAAACCAAAAGGATTTATATTATTTAAAAGACAAAGCTACAAAAGTCGGTAGGGGGGAATGAAGATGAAGTTGGTGAGGATGTGTGCATTCATGAAAATAAAAAGATCTAAAAGTCCATAAACTATTAATGGATCCCTTCCATGTGCAGTGAGTGAATGAAGATGAAGTTGGTGATCTATCCCTCCAGTAGTGGGCCAAAGGAAGAGACATAGGGAGTGACCCTAGGGAATGAAATGAAAAGACCCAAAACCTTGTAAAGGATATGAGCTTGGGCATAGAAGATCTAGACCGAACCTTGTAATTAGTAGTGAGTTTAGTGGATTTGGTATCTCAGCACATCACTATTGTATGCTCCTTGGACATTGCCAAGTGAGGGTGAACCAAGTAAAACATATCATTTCATATGCATGATTTAATTTCTATTCATATATTGATATAGGAGAATGAAAGAATTGTGTTTTTCTTAATTACAAAATAGGATTTGAAGGGCTAATAGTTTTAATATTTCATACCCAGATTCACCCCCCCCCCCTCTCTGGGTATATGGCCTAGTAGACTAACCAGTTGTTAACCTTGACACATGACATAGTTTTATCTCTTTATGATGGTGTCACAATTATATGACATGAGCTTCTTGTTCATGATTGATTTATGAGGATTTATTACCTTTATGATAATTGTCTTATTAACTACCAATATTTATACAATGAGTCATGTATATTTTATTCAATATATAAGGCATTTTATTCAAATTATATTCTCATGTAATCTTACCCTTAATCCCATTTTATGCTTACATATCTATTTTATTTACCCGTATTAAGAATCTAATCTCACCATTTCTTATGTTTCATTTCCTTAGTTTATAAATAATGGTTGTATGTTAGAGTAATAAATGGAATGATCATTATATGAGGTGTTGAATATATTTCACTAAATTAGAACAATGTATTCCAAGTTTTCCAATACATTAAACTATTATAGTGCACAGGAACGTATTTTTATAATATGATGAATATTCATATGAAATGATGTAATATACATGTATCTTAAGACTATATCTCTATATTTGGCATCAAAGGAATGGTTCAATCAAAATTTGGAAACTAGTATGAGAAAACATTAGTGATATTCATAGGGATATTATTAGGTATATTTCTTGGGATGTATCTATAGATGAACCAATTGGGTCATAGATTAATGAACTAAGTGTTATGATTTAGACAACATATATGTAATTTTTTATGATTATGAGTATTTACTCTATGATAAGTGTTTCAAATGATATGATTGTTTATTTTATTCAACGAATTAAACCTGCAGGAACCATATTAATAGTCAATTAAATGGAAAATGTGATGATTTTTCTCATGAGAAACCAAATGATATGGGAGTTAGAATGTGAAGTATTATTGATATGTTCCAAAAAATTATCAGTATATGAATCATGTTGACCATCTAATAGATCAGAGGAGGCAACAATATTCTTTTGATTCATTCATGAGGAAATGTCCACCTTCTTTTAGTGGTTGTTCTGATCTACTAGTTAGTGAATATTGGATTTGTACCACTAAAAATATATTTCCCATTCTTCATTGCTTGATGCATGAAAAAATATTCTTGTCTATGCATCATTTCGAAGGTGAAGAGGATTAGTAACGGGATCTTATTAATATAATGAGGGAACAATAATAAATTGAATCTACAGAATTTTAAGAGTTTAAGGGGGTATTTTTCTGTAAATAATTCACCCATATTCAATGAAAAAAATACAGATAAAGAATTTCGTGAGCTAAATAAAAATGAAGCTGAATATATTGGAACCTATGAAGCTAATTTTACAAGACATGTGAGGAATGATTCTGGTTTTATCCTCATCCTCGAAGAAAAAGTTGATCAATTCCTTAGTGGCCTGACACCAAGTCTTTTTGATTCCTTGGATATAAGATACAGTATTTTTGAATAATTTTCATGATGTGTAATGAATTTTTAAATGAAAATTGGATATCCCCACCATTCTTATGGTTTTGATAAGAAAATGAATATCGAGCCTCAAAAAAATTGAATAGTGGAAATAAATTCCAAACAATAGTGTGCTAGAAATGTTGGAAGAAGAATAAAATATATTGATTGAATGGAACATGGAGGTTTTTTAATTATGGAATTTCTAGTCATAAATGTTATGACTGTTGAAATATGATTAATGGAAATTTTAACGTATTGGAAGAGAAGATAATTTCAAATAATGCCCCACCCACACTCCAATGTTTCAACATCAAGGAGTTCAGAAATTTTGATAATCAATTCCACAATCCATTTTCTAATATGAATGATAAGACTTGAAAACATATAAGGAAAACGTAAAAAGGGAAATATTATGTGATAACATTGGTTAAAGTGAATCATGATAATTAAGTCACACTTATCCTCCCCTCATTGGTTGGGAATTTCATGTTTAATTTTCTATAATTATTCCCTATGAAAATCTTGTGTTTATCTTTTAGTGAAGTTTAATGTGACTATATCCTTCTACATGGATTTTTGGAAAAATAAAATCACATTTAATATCCTATCTATGTAAGGATAAACCCATGTATCTAATAATTTTTTTGTTTATAAGATAAGACATTATTTATGTATTAAAGGTTGATTTATATTTTTAAGGGTATATAAGGTTACAATTTATGGAATTATTTAAGTTGAACATAGGATGAGATTTTAGAGATTTAAGTTATTATCTCACAATATGGTGATTTTTGCATATTGTATAACCTAGGATAGCCTTTTGTTTTGATGATACCTAAAGATATACATATTGAATTATTGATATATAAATGGGTCCCATGATCTATTAGTTTTTTGGGGATGAAAAATTCATTTTCATTTCATGGAGTAAATGATGAAGTGTAAATTAATAAATGAAAAACCAAAGGGTGATATTGCGTATATGAAAAGGAATGAAATTAAGTATATATATTTCATTATGTAACCTGTTTTTATTTTATGGGTCATTAAATGATGATTATTTTATTATCATATGGAACATGTATGTGCGATTTAATTATGAGATGGGTGTGACCTATATCTTACTCCAATGAATTGGGTAATGATTTATATATCATGAGATAAAGATGGGAAACAAGTTGATGGTCTTGATCTGTAATGTGGAAAAGGTGTATCCTGGTCCATAATTTAAAACATATTTTTCTTGATACACAATGGGAAACATGTGTGTCTTGATCCACAATGGGATGAAGGTTTGTCCTGATCCACAATGGGAAACAGATGTATCCTAATACACTATGGGAAATAGGTGTGTCTAAATCGACTATGTTGATGGTCTTGGTAGTTGATCTTGACACATGAAATGGTTTTATAAATTTATGATTGTTACACACTTATAATGTCACGAACCAACCCAGGTCGACCCTAAACTGGACACCTAAGTCACCTGAGTCGGCCCGCGACATAGCCTCAAGTGCGTCTCCCCTTACGCCAGAGGTTGCCGACTAGCGGCGAGGGTGTAAGGTAAGTTAGGGGGGAGACTATACCCTCTTATCAAAGTGGAGAAAAGGGACCAAAAATACAGCAACGGAAGTAGTGTGAATAATAATAAGAAAGCAGCGGAATTTTTTTTTCATTTATAAGGTTTGAATAAAATTGGCGAACGGCATTTTATATAAGAGATGCATGCATGACATGATAATGATACAATGGAAGCATTAAATCACGCTACATACTTACACATCAATGTAGAAGTAAATGAACAAAAGTCTCAAGCCCCGAGGGAGATCTCCATGAGCATCCTGAGCCCCAACTCAGTCCTTTTCTCCTAACTCCAAGTACAAGAAACAGCAATAACAAGGTCCTGCAACCAAATGGAATCTACTCAGGTACGACAGTGCAATGGCGGCCCGAGTAGGGTGTGAGATATATATCTCAGTAGGCCGGAACCACCAGGTTCTAGCCCACTCTAGACCATGAAATATAATTAAACAAAGTGCTGGTATTTTTTAACAATAACGACACAATGCAAACAATAAACGCCCGTCCAGGTTCCAAAAAGGACACCTGACGGCAATACCTTCTTTGGCCCATAGCCGGGATAAGAACCTATTTAAAACAACACAAGTAAATTTGGTTCAATCATAAAAACACTTTTTATCATTTTTCTCACTTACTCTATTTATTCACTTGTCATTTCAACTCAGACTGGAAATCCACTCATTCTTACCTTTCTTTATTTGATCACAATTCACTTGGGTTTTACCCACATCTCTCATTCTTTTCATAAATCATTATTATCATTCGTTCGGTGTAGATCGCCATGTCTAACACCCTATATCACATTTGGTGTAGATCGTCATGTCTAACACCTCGATAATCATTCGGTGTAGATCACCATGTCTAACACCCCGTACCACATTTAGTGTAGATCTCCATGTCTAACACCTAGATAATCGTTCGGTGTAGATCGCCATGTCTAACACCCCGTATCACATTTGGTGTAGATCGCCATGTCTAACACCTAGATAATCATTCAGTGTAGATCTCCATGTTTAACACCCCGTATCACATTTATTTATTACTATTTATCAGTTAATTAATCAGTCGACACAATTCTCATTTCATGATTAATTCTTCACATTTAGTTATCCAAATCAAATCTCAACTTTTTATAATCAATTCTCATAATTAATTATCCTTGTTCAACATTCTGGAACTTGCACGAGCAATAGAAGTTAAACAAAAGCATATGGCATCAACATGCCTCTATGTAAGGTGATTAATGACATTAAATGGTGCAAGCTAACAAACGTTCTCAAGAAAGACATTAAATTCAAACTATTACATTAAATTTATAACTTAAAGAACAAGGAAAAAAGGGAATTTAGGCGGGGCACACCTAAAGGGGTGGCCAAGAGGCAAGGCACTCTACCTAGGGTGGGATTTACCATAAACGAAGGCCGCAATGGGCATGAGCGAACCACCCAAGCATTTCAATAATAAATAAAGAGGCATCACCGGAAGGTTGCGACAAGCGACACAAGACGTGGCATGACATAAGCACCAAAGTAAAGGGAAGAGGGTAAACACTCTACCCTAAAAGTTCTAATTACATGTTAAGCCATGAACTTAGGAGGTGTCATGGCTCGTTTATAATTTCTCAAGAAGCAACGTCATTTGAGGTAACCAGTAAGGTACAAGTACACGCATGTCATTTATCAAGTATAATGTCAAGCATAAAGAGTCATAAGACTTTTAAGCAAGAAATCACAAAAAGGGAAATCTACTACTACACGTTTATTTTGAAGGCAGCTCACCTCCATTGGAGGAGTTTTATTAGTAAATATGTCATTAATTTATCAAACAGTTCATTTAGTGATATTTATCATTTACTTTAAAACTCATTCAACACTTAACAAAGTTAAGTAGCCAAACAATAAGGAAGGAAATCATGAAATTCTATTGCTACATTTTTAGATTGAAGGCAGTGCACCTCGAAAGAGGGGTTTTATTATTAAATCGTTAGTTTAGTGACCAAACAACCTATTTTATCTTATTCCTACAATTCACACGGTTTGCATAGAAGCATTTAATCAGAACTAATCTTGCATAATTAAAATGCTAAGTTCAATATTAAACTCACTATTACTTTACTTAAATTTAAAGGGCAAGGAGAGGGACCCTACCTGCAGGTGGATCCATCCGTCCACTCCGGCTCTTGGTGCTTTCTAACTAAAGCTGCCGCAGCTGCTCCCCCATGAGGAATATGTGATTTCACATACGTATAAGGACACCTAGCCTCTATGAACACGCTCCGCATGGCCATGAGCGTGCGCAAGAGGATCCTTACACATATGCTTATACACATAAGCCTGTCTCCGCTCACCTGCACAGGCACTTTTTATATATGTAATGGGGACAACTAGCCCCGTACGTGTATATTTGCTGCCATGGACAAATATACGCATGTCGGGGGAACCCACGTACATATAAATACGTACATGTTCCTGCGCAGGTGAGTCGCCTAAGCTCCGGCAACCCGAAACAATTCCAAAACTCGAACGCACTAAACCAAACCAACCAGGAACCTCTAAAACAACCTGATAAATTAATTTAGAGGCTGCGAAGACCAAAACCGGTAGAAAACTTACCTCGAAAACCAACCAGCGGACCGAAATCACTGAAAACCACCTCGCCTTCGGCGGCGGACACCAAACGCGCACCCACGAGGTCCCGAGAGACCTTCCGCATAACCCTAGAGCAGGCGAAACAAGAAAAAGGAACAAAATCAAAAACTAACCCCAACCTAGGGTTCGACCGAACCTCACCGAGCGCCGATTAGGTCGAAAAGAAGCTAGAAATAGGGAGTAGAAGGGAGAGAAGGACTCACCATGATGATTCGGAGAGTGAAATCGCCAAAAACCGGGAGAAATCGGGGAAAGTGGTGGCACCGTGGAGGGAGGGGTCGTGCGCGGCTCGCGGGAGGGATGGGGGGGTGCGTCGCGAGGGTGTTCTGCCAAGAGAGGGGAGGGAGGTTAGTTTAGGTTTTTTTTAGTTTTAATTTATTTTATTTTCTTTTATTTTAATTTTAAACAAAAACTAAAACACACCCAACCCGCACGGTTTTACCCACACCGCCTGAAACATCGTGTGCAGCCCGCGCGCCTACTACCGGATACCCAGGGTGCCCTGCATGGCTGACCCGCATGGTTAAACCTACCGCGTGCAGTCCGATATCACTGCTTAAGACAGCTCCAGAACTCGGGACCTCGTTCCGAAGCACGGTTTTAAAACCGACCCACTGATAAAAGAAAAAGTTCAAAGACCTTCGAATTTTATCCGCTCTAAAAAACGGTTCGTTACATATAAAACATGAACTTATGGTTAATTAATAATTTATGATGATTTTTCACCCTTATGATTCATGTCATATGAAATTCAAATATTTATTACATGACTCATGTATATGATCTTTTCTATGTCAGGTGTTATATTTAAATGTTATTATCATGTTCTCTTACCCTTATTCTCATGTTATGATTACATATCTTCTTTATTTACACTTACTGAGAATCTATGATCACCTTTTTGTACGTTTCATTTCACTGAGTTATAAATAATTTTTTATTTTTAAGTACTAAAGCGGAATACCTTAATGGGAGATGATAAATATCCTTCACAAAATCAGATAAACTTTGTTGCATATTTCCAAAAACACTAAACTATTATGGTTATCTATCATGTATTTTCGGAATGTGCGGAATATTTATCTAAAATGATTTAATATTCGTGTTTTTTAAGACTAGGTTAATATAAAATATTCACTTGGTGTATGAAAATATGACTTATAATGCAACTTGTTTGACACTCACAGGGGATATCCATATGATAATTTACATTTTCATTATAAACCATTATGAACAATATGAATGTGAAGATATAAAAAAAAGAAATAATGTTTATGATTCTAATACTAACGATGAATAAATTTTAATTTATGATAAGAGTTACACTATATTTGGAATTATATATTATGATTTAATATTCATAATTATGTAATCTAATCTTGTATATAGCATTTTTTATAAATGGATCCTTGAAGGAACAAGGGTATCAATACTCGTAGCCAATATACGCAACTAGAAAATAAGGATATGCCCATTGTTGTTTTCTAAAATTAGGGATATTGGTTACCCCAATAAACACACCCAAAAATGTTCATAATAAGGATCTATACCCACGATTATCCAAAACTCATTGTTATAGGTCACCCTCATACCCACAATTTCTTTTAAACCATGGCAATAAGATTCTTGGTGGAAAATAAATTTTGTGGTAAGGTTGTGGGAAAACCTATACCCACAGTTTAATCTAAACATGGGTATTATTAATGTTTTATGTAAACTATACAAGTTGTTTTGGTGAACCATTGGTATACATCACCTATACCCATGGTTTGACCAAACTTTGGGTATATGTTTGTCTATTTGTTTCCATAATAATAACAAAAATAATATATAATTGAATATATATATATATATATATATATTTGAATATAAGAACAAAAAAATTACGGGATAATGTTAAGGTCATTGGATTATAAGTGGAAGGTTATGGGATCAATTCCCAGTGGTTTATGTTTTTAATAAAGAACATATACCCATGGTTTTACCAAACCGTTGGTATAGGCTGGACCACTGTTTTTTCAAAATAATAACAATAATAATTAATAATTCAATATAATGAAAACTTTATGTGTATATATATGAATATAAAAAAATATATTTTTAATATGATAGTAATAAATTAATTTGAGTATATATAGAAGGTGTTGGGATCAATTTCTAGTGGTGGATTGTTTTTTAATAAACGAACTTTACCAACAGTTTCACCAAAATGTGGTTATAGGTCTATACCCATGTTGATAGTTTGAAATAAATATATCATGGATAATAATAATAACTATACTCTCAATGAATGAAATTCAAAATTATTGGACATCATGTCTCCCTGCCCCGTGATACATTTACCATGAAGATCTTCCATCAAGACAGTTAAAAACTACTAGGTAAAACCCATTCTGATATGGAAAACTGATTCATCTAGAGAGACTAATAATGAATCGAAGGGATATATATAAACAACCCACACTCATATATTTTATATAAAAATATTTCCTCATATATTAAATAATTAATTTAATTTAGAAACAATGTTCCTTATCATCAAGTATCCATATTAAGTTAAATATATAGATTTTTCAATATTTCTCCAGGTAATAAAATTATTGTCAAAGTAAACACAGTATGTAATTTTTTTAATGTTTAGGAAATAATTTGATCCATAATAAAAGAATATTTATATTTAATAAATATGAAATTTCTAATGAAAAATGATCACAAAAAGATATTTTTTCAACAGAAAGTTTATAATGAGAAAAGAAAGTGATATTTTACAATAACTTTAACAACTTTGTAAATCTCAATTCAAATCCACTTGTATGAAATGATTCAAAGTAAAACATAAAAAACCATGAATTCTGAATGAATTCTGATATTAAAAAAAATGGCTATTATATGCCCCACATAATGGTAAATTGGTTCCTAAAATAAAATAATTCTCAATGGAATGTAAATTGAGGCGGAATCCCTTACCTAACACTTCCTTTTGGTTGAAAGTTACATAACCTTATGTATAGTGTTTAGAAAAAATATTAACTAATTATAGAACCATTTTAAGGATTATAATATCATAAATAATCCTTTCATAACATCTTATCACCTTTCATTAATAATTTATCATTATTTTCAATGTTTCGAGTGTCAATTTCCATGTTTTCTCATCCTTTTTTCATCCGAAAAGATTGGGATTCTGTGCATATTATATTGGAATATCATCTCCAGTATAATAATTTTGAAATAAAAATCATATTTTTATATCAATTATACTTTTAAACCCAATCATGAATTATGGTTTTGAAAAATGGAGTATTTTATAATCATAGAGACGATAGGTCATACATACACAAGAGTAACGTTTCCATTTTTCAATGATCACTATGGAATGGGTGTAAGTAATAATTTATATTCCCATAAATATCATAATATCATATATATATATAATATTTATTCTTTAAATTTACTTATACATATCATCCATGTGGTTTGGTGATGAAAAGTGATTCACATCGTTTCGTGAATATAGTAGTCCATATGTATACGAATGACATTGTCACATTCCATTGAGTGAAATGGAAAGAAAGAAAATGATGTGTATTATCCATTAATAATGATAAATATTTAATTAATATCATAGTTATTTAATACATATAACATATAATCATTAACATTATACATATAATCTTCCATTACAAGATTTAGTGAAATACAAATCACATAGCTTCGCAATATTGCAGTCTGTGGTACACACAAGCGATATTATCGTACCACCTATAGAAAGGAAAGTAAAATGGTATATATTATATAATTAATTAATAGTAATAATTATGTTATGAATATAATATAAATACTTTATATCCATCATCATACCCAGTCAAGGGAGGAGGAAATGAAAAAATGAATGACATCGTTTTGTGAGGTGGTAGTCCACCGTACACCTGAATGATTACTTTGTAACCCACTTGATGGATGTGGGGGTAGTTATGGGTAATCAAATTAACTTCAAACCATATAATTTTATAGAATTTATTGTTTATATTATGTCATAATGGTTAAATAATAATTTATGTAGGTGAAGAATGTATAAAATAAAAATGTTCATTGAAGAACATTGCGTCTTCTTCGGGCATCCTCCATAGGTTTTCACCAAATCATTCATAGGGTGAATTCACGACAACAATAAGGCTTATATGATGATATTTTTGAAGTTGGGATGTGATTTGGGTAAGTTTCTAGGAGTAAAATGGCTTGATATCTTTGAATACATGAGTATAGGGGGTGGACATTTTTAGGTGAGGTGGGTGGAAAACTTGTATTTGTTTGAATGAAAAATGTGTACACATGTTTTTTCACATGCGAAAAGGGTCTAAAAACCATTATCATATATCTTTATACATTATAAGATATAATTATGTCCATAAAATTGATTTTATACAAGTATTTAGCTCAATTTAACAATTGTCTTTCTTGCTTAACACATGGAAAATCCATTTTTACCTTAACCATAGTAATTAATTTTTTCTCTTTTTAATATTAATTTTTGGTCAAATTAAGTTGAAAATATTATATAATATAAATTAATCTTTTTAAAAATATTGAATCCATTTTCTAAAATTCCTTTTACATAAGTGGAAATTTTTAATTTACAATTAGTCAAGCATAATACAACACCTTGAGCTCGCTCTTCCGGCCACGATTCTTGAGAAATGTTGTGTAATTTTTTTAATAAAAGTGAATAAAAAATTACACAACACTTAACAAAAAAGTGTACCTTTCAAAAGTACAGGTTCTGATGGATTAGAAAAAAAACATTACATTTATCAGAGTTAACACAAAAATAAAACAAATGTTCACTATGCTTTTGCGCGTGCTAACTTCCAAAGCGATGACATCTACGATAATCTACAAAGATACCTGTGAATTTTTTTAAAATAAAATGGTGAGAATTAAATTTCACATTAAGGATTTTTTAAATCCTTTGATAAATCCCATCAAAAATATCTCTTTGGTAATACATTCAAAATGTTCAATTAGAAATACATCGGTAAAACAAACTTTATCAAATACTATGATTCTTTGAAAAATAATTATATTTCGGAAATGCTTTTAAACATATCCATTGATTTAGATGAAAATATTAAGAAAGATCTAAAAAAACAACATGGCCACTTGAAACATTGAAATCTATCTTGGGCCAACTCACTTGAGGGATGGATTCACTATCAAGTTTCCTATCATATTTACAATTATTGAGTACCAGTTTTTATAAAACATTTTTTTATTAGCTTTCATTATATACGTATAATTTTCACTTGTGTTTTAGCATTAAAAATATATTTATAATCATTCATGGAAAAAAAATGTTCAATTTTAGTTATATGTAAATATATAAATACTAATCATTACTGAAAATTACATATTTGACATGGTATGGTCAAATCTCACGATACATGACTTTGCATAATCACATGGAAGTTTAATCAACATCCACACACTTGAAATTTCAAAGACATATTTGTTAAATTTCTTTTATGAAGGTATAAACAGATAACAATGGTGAACATATAATTTTGTCTTCTATAAAATAATAATTAGTAACTGATAATTATGTGTCGCGCACAACAATCATTAAATCAATATTACATAACAAAATACAATCATCCTTTTATATGCACTTAAGTTTAAAGGAAAAAGACATTACGTACATTTATAAATTAATGTATAAATTTCATGATAACAAAATCATCTATATATCATTATAATATTGACTTTTATATGTCATGTACATGGTACAATTATGACATTCTATATGTATAAATTCATAGGTGAATTAATAATTAGTTAAAAAATTATTTATAATAATTATTTAATTGAACATCATGAAAGTGTGTATATATATGTTTATATATATAATATTAGATTTCAATGATAAATTCAAAAATAAAAACATGTTTTATTTTCAATTAAGCGGTGAGGTAATTTTCATCCTTATTCATATTTTATAAGAACATAAACTCAATTAAAATCAAAATGAAAACCAAAACTTTTGATAAATTTGAGTAACACATAAAAATATATATATAACATAATAATAATATTTGAAGAGATGAATTACCCGTGCAAATAAAATTACAAATGATAAATTTAAAAATAAGTTAACAAATATCATTATGTCTAAAGAAGGTATAGATTTAAGGAATGAAATAACTAAAAGTGTCATTCCATTACTAAAACCCAATCACAGATTAAGGATTAAATTATGAAAAATATAACACCATTTAATTTATATTATATAATTTATATTTACATGGAAATAAAATAATAAAATAAATAAAAATGAGTTTCCCTTATAAGAAATTATGTAGAATCTAATGAACAAAAACACCATCAAAAATCAAATTTGATCATTGAATCCATTCATAAAACTATATATTTGAAAGCCAAATATTTTATCTATACAAATAATATCTTAGCAACGGAAATTTTAAACATAATTTTAAATAATTAAAAACCCTTATAAAAATAATATTTAATTGCAGAGAAATTACATGAAAATAAATAATACCTTACATGGTATTTGAAAATAAATTGTTCTCTTGTTGTTGGGATAAGAAAAACATGAATACTCCCATCTCTCCAAACATCAAACACAAAGTCACTTTGCCTCAAGGGAACTCATAAGAAAACTAAATAGCATTACTGTCTTGCCTTGATAGACAGTGCAACAAAATGCAACCAAAGACACTTAATTATAGTCACTATTACTATTTAATATATATATATATATATATATATATATATTAGTTTTATTTTTAGATATATGTTTTGTCTTACAGTACAAGCAGAGATTATAAATCTATATTTAAACATTCCATTTGAGTGGAATATGTCAAGGATGAATTTGGATTGGATCTGAATAAGCAGTGAAAACAACCGCATAAGAGAGAAAAATATAGATATAATATAAATTGGTAATTAAGAAAGAATATATATAGACTTATCGAAGGATGGAAACAACGAAATCAAAATAGAAAAATTTAGTGTATGCGATGATACTCAATAAATTAAATTTGTCTACTGGTTGAGCTCTAATCTGAGCAAAGATATGAATACAACTGATGAACAAAAAATACATGACTATAATTTAAATGGAAATCAGATAAAAAATAACTCAAATGGTATATCATACATTGAAATCAAGAATAAAAACAAATAAATAGACAAATCATGTCACTATTTAGGCGATTCTAGGAGATTCGGATAACAAAAAGATGATAAAAAAGAACCTAGCATATCAGAATAGATCATCCAAATCCAAACCCTAAATCTTGTTTTAAAATTCCATGGAGCACATATCATACCAGATTCGTTCATCGGCTTCCTCCATCACACTCATGAAGGATTCCGACTCGATACATGATCGAAATAATGCTACAAGTCAACCTCGCACGGAATCTTCTTAGCGCTTTGGCTTTACTCAGTCAAAACTAGGCCCCATATAAATCTTAACTCGGGATTTCCCTATTGGAGCTGTCCCACATGCACTTCACTACCTCAGCTACCAACTTTCACTTAGTGAAAACCCTTGCGACACCTTCATCCTCACGAACCTGAACCAAAATTAGTTTTCAATTTTTTCACTTTTTTCATTATCTCATTTTCATTTGTTTTATTATCACTATTCTTATTTGTTTTTTTTCTATTTTATCATTTTATATATATACATATAATTGGTTTTATTTAAAAAATTATATATATATATATTTTTATATATATATTAAAATAATGATAATGATAATGATACATTTTCTTAATAATTAAATTGTAATTTATAATTTTCATATTATATTTTTTGTGAGTATGAAATCATAATTTTTTATTTTTATTTTTTATATTATGATATAAATATTTATAACAATATAAATTGAAATAGTTTTTTTAATATATTAATATTAATATCACCTTTAATTTTTTTTACTATTGCCATTATTTTTTTGGAATATCCCCCATTTTTATTTAAAATAATAATTTCAAATATATATATAAATATGTACATTTAAAGTATTATCTCATTAAGATATAAAAATAATTTATTTCATGAAATGTAATTTAATATTTATTTTTGAATCAAAACATATTTTTATTAGAACCATTATTTATAGTTTTTTTATTAAATAATTTTTTATTAGTTTTAATTTTTTTTTGGAAAAAGCCCTATTTATTAGAAGAAAATAAAAAATCCCTTCTTAACTGGGAAAGGATAACCCATTACATGCCTAATTCCAAAGGAAATCTACCACCAGCAAATCAATTCCAATAGCCATGGCCCAAAGAAACAAATACCAAACCCTAGACGCTGACATGGCAGCCGGAATACCAGACGCCAAGGCGAGCCATTGATAGCCACCACCAAGCCAACCGGAATCAGCCCGTCGCACCGCCGCGAAGCCGTTGCACCGTCGTGAAGTCGTGGCCGCACCGATCCCCGCCCAAAACTCATCCACAGTCTAGATCTGTCTCGAAGAAGCAAGATCTGACCCCACACCATCTCACTGTACGAAACAAAGTCAATGAATGGAGTAAGCCACATCGACAACTCCCAAGCCTTCGTGGTTGAGGACGGTCGACATCTGATCGACTGCCCCCAAGCCGTCGTGGTTAAAGATGGACACCACCCGAAGCTCGAAGCCCAAGCACGCCGCCGCAGTATGCAGCTGAACCACAAACCCGCCGCTGCCTTCAAAACCACACTCTATGGCCAGATCCTCTCGATGCAACCAGACCGCAGAGTCGTGCTGGCATCCACACCGCAGCAGCAAACAACACAGGTCCGCTGTCGCCACAGTAGACGTCGTATGCCATGAATTCACCATCAAAAATCGTCGACGGGAGTCCGAGCCACAGTAGGGAGAAGAAGGCGGCAGTAGGGGAGAAAACCCTGGTGCGGAGCCCCTTATGGGTGCATCAAAATCATATCATTCACCTTTATTAGTTTTAATTTGTAAACAAGTTATTAAAAAATATTTAATTAATATTTATATTTTGTTGGGGTGTTACAAATAAGAGATGAGAAAGTGGGGTTTTAAAGAGATAATGTTCAAATGTTTACGATGTTTTTATATGAAAAAAAATCATTATGGGAATTCTTCCAAATGAAATAAATATGATAAATTGATATAAATTTTAATAAATTTTACTTTTAAACTAATTCAAAATAATTATAATTATAATTTAATTAAACTAAAAGACTATTTTCAATTAAAATTAATTATTTTTCACTACTCATCAAAAAATATAAGAATTTAGAAAAAACTCCAAAAAAATATCTAATGAATATTTTGATGTAAATATTTAAAAATTGATGTTTATTTTTCCATATAAATATTCTAAAAGTGGTAAAAATAAATTTAAATTATGTGCACAAATCACGATTATTCTTTATTTTAGAAAAACATAGTTTTTTAGAAAAAATATCTTTTCCTTTTAAATTATTATTAAATCTAGTCAGTAGATATCCATTTTATTTATTTTATACATTTTTAAACCATATATTTTTATACTTTTGTTATTTGTATTCATACCCTCCAATTTAATGGTTAGTTTATAATGTTAATGGTTAAATAATAATATTTTAAAAGACTTTCATGATTCATTCAATCTTGGTATTGCAAGAATTGAAAGAAATCAATGAGATTGAATTTATTTAAAAATAAATATATGATAAAGTATCAGGATTTTATATTCCCTTATAATCTTGGAGTTTCATGTCATACACGCTAACAAATATAATGTTATTATTTTATTATTTCAAGGTGTTATATTCTCTCCACCTTAAATAAATTACGCCCTCTCAATTAAAACTCGATCTCAATAATCAATGGTTTGATATTTTAAAACTCCATCATTAATAAATCCCATTGTAAAAATTATTAGAAAAATATCATCCTAATAAGAGAAAGGGAAATGTGAAAGTCATCTAAAATAACACATTCTTGGTTTCCAAAACAAGATAATACTGGTGGGAATTGAAAACATGGAAAAAGAAGATAAAAATCAAGGCCAGATACCCATGGAGACTGGAAAAGTACATTTATCAAAATAAAGTGGGTTATATAGAAAAGGGTAATAACTGCAAATCCAAAATCTAAAGGGGTGTTAAATTGTTCCTTGATTTCATATGAATAGATGTAAATAGTATAAAAGTTTCTTTTAGAATCATTTTCCAAGAGTTTAGGAATTAATTTACTCTCTATAAATATAATGAAATATTATTAATCAGTATATTTTTATTTTATAGGCATAATTTATTCTTTTTATTCATTCTTCGATTAATTTTCAATTCATCTCTTACTGTATGAAATGAATTTCCAGAAATTATTTTTTTATGCATGAAGCATTATAATTAAATTTCAACAAATTTTAAGATCCATAAAATAGTATCAAATTATTCTTTTTATCATTACTAAAAAAATGGTTTGAAAAATTTACTAAATAACACCCAATGTTCAAATTGATCCCTTTCATAAATTGATTTCATTATCGCTCGTCCAAAATATTTTTGACCATTTTTAGATATATGGTCACTAAATAAACATTATATTGCCTAAAAAATATAGAGTGCCTATTAATGTCACTTTAAAAATATGTGAATACCTTGATCATTGTAAAAATAATAATTACAAATTCATGAATAAAAAAAATAAAATCATAGGTAGTGAAAAATATTTCATAGATCAAAACATATAGTAAACTATAAAAAAAATAACATAAAGACTAAAATAATTTACCAATTTCATGTTAATAAATACCATATAATAAACATATTTTTTTCATTATAATCTCAACATAAATAAGATATTGGGGTTTATCTTCCATAAATAATTTGTTTTCAAAAAAATATATACTTTTCTCTAAATAACTTTTCTTGGTTCCATTTAACACATTCATTCAAACCCTTTAAGACAAAGCACATTAGTATGATACTTATACATTTCCTGATTTTTTTAATCAGAATATCATCAAAAAATTAATTTTACAACATATTTAGTGGCTCCAAATATTCATGAACATCAATCCTTTCTCTTTGGTTGTATCGATATCAAAATCCCAACCTTGAACTCTTTGCTTCTTAATATATATTTTCCAATAAAGCTTGTGGAATACCTTGGGATAGTTCCACATATACATAAAGTGTATTCATGGTATATTTAAAATTTATTTCTTCCACACATTATCTCAAGCGTGGTGTCTTTTCCCTCCAAAATTAAAGTAAACTCAAATTCCCTTCAAGAAAGTACTAGGGTTTTTCCTTCCACAAGTGTCACATGTCTGAAAATCCTTCTTTCCCTTCTTACCTTTATTATTTTTTCTCATCTATCATTTTCTTCGGTTACTTCCCTCCAATTCCATATGACTTGGAGGATTATTTCTTTATCTTTATAGAACATAAAACTATTTCACTATTTGAAGAAAAGGATTGAGAGACCAGTGCCCTTCAGATACATGGATTAATCCCTCCAAATAAATGGTCAATCATGAACTCTGTGTTGAATATATAATCAGTATCATGCTTATCTAACCATGTAAAGATATACTAACACTCACCAACATATTATTCTTCCTTTTTTCTTTTAGATAAGGAACTTTCTCTTCATTTCAATTTGATTCTCACTAGGAAAATATTTGTCAAAAAATATATCCTTTAAATCTATCAATTATATGATTTCTATTTCCTCTTCTTCCATAGTATAATGGATTAACATAAACTATTCATCAGTATTGATTTTGAGATAAAACATGGAATGTGTAACCTTTTCCTTTTAGATAATGGTTTTATCCAATACCCATGGTTTTCTGGGCTATAATGATGGGTTTGAACCATGGGCATTGGAAAATATTTTAGTATTGGTATATATTTCCCTAATGAGGAAGCCAATATAACTGTTATTGGAATTAAGAACATTATGGCTCTATTAGGGATTTTTAGTCTACTTATGAAAAATAACCTTCCCCTAGAGGAATCTATTTCCCAACATTTTTCACTTATGTTGGATTTCTTCATGAGATAGAGAACCCCCTCATTTTTTGGTACTAATAATCCAATTATATATAATAAATTGTAAGTCTATAGATAAAATATTTTTCGAATTAGGGTACATGGAAAAGAAAATTTTTACACTTACAATTTATCATTTAAATAATGATGATGATCAATGGTGGTTGTTGGTAGGTAATACTTGGGAAGAAGATTAAATAGATCTTATGGAATGAAAATCTTTTATCAATACGTTCTTCAAAACATATTTCTGCTGTGGGAAAAAATTTTAATGAAGAAAAAGACCATTAGCATAATGAAAAAGAAAGAAGATGGTGTTCATGAGTGTTATTCAACATTTAAAATGTCAGATAGGTATGATACTAATTACAAACACAATACGGAGGGAAATATTTATGATTTCTTTTATGGTCTTATGCCATGTATTTGATGGGTGATGATCTCTCAAAATATTTCTACATAAAATGAAATAGTTTTACATGATATAAATAGAGAGAAATAATTCTCCACGTCTTAATGATTTGAAGGTATGTAATAGAATAAGAGGAAATAAGTGAAAAAGGATAATGAGAATAAGTGAAAAAAGTATTTTCCCACATGTGATTCCTGTGGAATGAAACACCATAAGACATACTTGAAGGGAATTTGAGTTTTTTTAAATTGTTGAGAGAAGTTCCACCATGGTCAATATTGGAAGGGAAATAAATAAATGTAAAATGTACAATGCTTACCCAATATCTACATTGGGGACTATGAAAATTAATTCGCTGATATTCAAGGGAATATAACTCAAAATAAGCTAAGTGTTCAGGGTCATGCGTATTTTATTAATACAATTAATGTGGAATGATTGATGTGATATTGTATTTGGATCAAATAAATATGTTGTAAAAGTATTTTTTGGATGATATTGTCATTATAATAATTATTAAATTTATAATTATTTTATTGAAGTACTATTTCTTAATGTTTTTGTATAAATGTGTTGAATGGTACCAAAAAATTTGATTATGTGGCTTGTCGATCTTTTTTTTAAAACATGTGATAAGGGAATATAACCATTAATTTGTTCTTTATTTTGATATTATAATTAAAAATCTACTTTTATGGGATGGTATTTGTGATCATGATTTTGGTTGTTGTTTTAATGTTTTATGTTCACATTCATTGAGTTTTCAACATGTTCGGATCTATGGAATATATTCAGCGACTTGACATTTTATTTTTGGAAGAATTCATGTTTTAATTATGTTTTTTGGTTACAAAGGTATTCAAATATTAGAAATTTTACATTAATAACCACTCTATACTTTTGAGGGAATATATTATTGATTTAGTTAACTTATTTTTAATTCATTCACACATAATTTGGACGATTCATAAGGAACTATTTTATGGAAGAGATTAATTTTAACTCCATGTATTATTGTATAACATTTTCTAACCATTTGGTTTTAGTAAAGATAACAGGGATATAATGTATCTATTTTATGGAGCCTATGATCCCTTAAAAGTTAATTATAGCTGTTTAGGAATAAAAAATTAATTTTTGTATATTAATTTCATGGAGTAATATTTGAATTATAAATTGATCGAAGAATGAACTAAGGATTAAATTATGCCTATGAAATAAAAATATGTAAATTAATTATATTTCTTTATATTCATGGAGTGTAAATGAATTCTTCAACTCTAGGAAAAAAATGTTGAAATACAATATTATCTAATTACCATCATTTCATATGATATCAATGAACATTTTCATGTACCTTTGGTTTATAGGGTTTATATCATGAAACATTTCTAGATCACCCACATTCTGGTGATCAATGTTCTTCATCACTCTCCTTCAGTATTTGGGTGTGATTTTTCACTTCTATGTCCATTTTTTCACTTCTCAACTATGTTCTTCTATTTTGGGAACCTTGTGTGTGTTATTCCATGTGACATTCACACATCCCATTAATATTTTAAAATAATATTTTAGTAACACCTTTTATAGTACAGGTTTTAAACAATCTAATTTTCAAATATAAAACCCTAGATTATCAACATAAAGTTTAAATTGAGAGGAAACAATTTATTTAACGTGGGGATAGTGTAACACCCCAAAAATATAAAATAAGAACATTGTATTTGATACCATGTAGGACATGAATCACAAAGATTAGAAGTGAATATAACTTCCTAATAATTTATCATAAATATATATATATATATTCAATTTCATTGATAGCTTGCAATGCATGCAACACCGGATTTGAACGAAGCACGATACACATTTAAAATATTATTATTTAATTAGTACCATTATAACTAGAAATTAAACTTGAGGGTATGAATTGTATTAAATAAATTAGGAAAATTATAATATTTAAACATGTATAAAATAAGAAAATGGTTGTCTATTGATTCTATTTTAAAACCATTTGAATGAAAAAGATATGTTTTCTGGAAAAAAATATTTTACTAAAAGTATTAGTTGTGATTTTCATATTAAATTTAATATTAATTTTTAAAATTCTATAAAATTAAATTGAAATAATAAACACAATTTTTTAAATCGTCATTTAAAAATTATCATAGGGTTAATTGTTTTTTATTTTTCTGAAAAGATCCATTTTCTGATGAGTAGTGAAAAATATTGAATTTTAATTGAAAACTGTCTTTTTATTTTAATAATTTAAAATGATAAATTATATTTTGAATTAGTTTCGAAGTGAAATTAGTTAAATTTTATATCAATTAATCTGAATCAGCTAATTGGAATAATTTTCATAATAATTCTTTATATAAAAACTTGGTAAACTTTGGATCATTTTTTATTTAGAAACCAGATTTCTAATCGATTCTGCCGCATTAATTTTAAATTAAATTTCACCACTTATGTGAATAGATTTTTGAAAAATGGATTCCATAATTTTAATAATAAAAATTAATATTATATAATAAGGTCGAATTAATTTTTAAATAAAATTAATAATAAAAATTGGATAAATTAATTACCATTGTTAAGCTAAAAATGGATTTACATTGAGTTAAACAATTAATATAACGGTTAAATTGTCCTAAATAATTTTATAAAATTTATTTTAGTGTAATATTTATATAATATAATGTATAATTATTTAAAATACTCTAATTTGGACCCTTTTTCCATGTAAATAATGTGGGTACACCATTTTCTTTCTAAAAATAATAAGTGTGCCACTCACCCCACTAATAAAAGGCCACCCCCTATACTCACTTATACACACATCTCAATCCATTTATCTACCAAAACCATCCCAAATAACATTAAAACTTACTTAATATGATCATATGAGACTTTTTTTTGGAATAAATCCCCCCAATGAGGGATTTGGGGAAAACCTACGGAGGATGCCTGAAGAAGATGTAACATTCTTCAATGAGGATTTTTATTTTATTTCCTTCTCCATATCCTTTAATGATTATTAAACAGTGATGATATAGTAAAAATAGTATCTTTAATATACATATATGGTTTTATGTTTATGTAATTACCTATAAGAACCACCACTTCCATCACATAGGTTACAAAATCATCATTCCTATGTATGACGGACTACCACCTCGTGAATCTATGTAACACGTTTTTCCATTACCAACTCTCACAGTTGGGTAAGACTATGGATATATAGTATATAAATGATATTTATAACATAATTATACATATAGACCATTGTATCATATCTACCATTTTAAATTCCATTATTTAGTAGTTATGATAATTCTGCTATTGTGTATGCCATACTACCACGTCATGAAGTGATGTGATTCATCTTTTCACTAAAGCATTACATGAAATATGATAGGAATAAATTTAAGGATTTTATGTGATATAAATGAAATAATTATTATAAAATGTAATTTTTTACAATTATTATTAAATAATATATAGATCATTTTCGTTTTTAACATTTATCTCAATGGAATGTGATAATGTTATTCATATACGTGTGGACTACTAGCTTCACCAAATAATGTGACTATATTTTCATAACCCAACCAAAAGGATGATTTGAAAAATATTAATTAAAGTATTAATATTTTAAATATTTATTTAAGATAATTATCTAATCATAATGTATTTCTTTTACCATTTACATATTTATCATTGAAAATGGAAATTTTATTCATGTGTAGTTAAAACCAAACATGTCCTTAATTATAACATAGTCCATTTTTCATAACCATCATTCATGGTTGGTTTTAAAAATATAATGGACAGAAAAATATGATAATTATTTCATGATTATTCTTCTTCAGATGATTTAACTATATAATATATATAAGAGATAGATCTTTCATAATGAAAAATACATGAGAAATAGGGAAATTAACACATGAAACAATGAAGATAATGAAATATTATTAAGGAAAGGGTGATAATATTTTATAAAAGGACTATATATGATGTAATAATTATTAATATAGTTTTTCAATTAGTTAATAACTTGTTTAAAACCACTACACAATATATTAATGGATGTTCAACAAATAAGATGCATAAGGTAATGAATTTCATCTCAATTTACAATCCATTGAGACATATTTTCTATTATACACCAGTTCAATTTTATGTATCATATATACTTGACTATTTTCCTATAATATCAATATTGATTCATGATTTATGGTATTTTATGTTTTACTTTTAATCATTTCATCTATGTGTATTTCACTTGAAATTTTACAAGTGGTAAAAGTTTTTGTTTAAGCTCAATTTTATTTGTCATTGTTAACTTTAACTTGAAATAATGACTTTCTTATTATAATTTTTCATTGTAAATTAAAACACTCTTGAATATCCATATCATTGTATGATTGATATAATTATTTCCTAAACCAAATACTATTTATAAATATGGTATTTAGTTGGGATTTTATTTGATTAATTAAAGAAATATTGATAAATATGTATCATTTAATTAATATGAATAATGTATGATAAGGAACATTGTTTGTGAGAATTAAATTTATTATTCAATACAAAAGGAATTATTTGGATATATAAATAATGGGTGGGGATTAGTTATAGTTAAAACCTTCATTTATTAGTAGTTTAATTAGACAAATCAGTGTTCCAAATCATATGGTTTTTACATAGTAGTTTTAAACTATCGTCAGGGTGGACCTTGAGTGTAAATATATAATGTGACTGATAAACATGAATTCAAAAAATTAATCATTCGATTCATATATAATTAAATTATTATTATTATCAATGATATTTTAACAATTATATTATCTATAGATGTTGTTAGTTTTTATATTTTTTATTTAATGTCATGTGTGATCAATTATTTACCTTTCCATATTTATTATTCTATATCTATCCATTCAATGAAGTTATTTAAATGGAATGTGTGTTTCATTATTTAATATTAAATTTTTATTATGCTTTATTTATTCATGATATATTCTTCTACATTTCACCCTTATTTATCACTATAGCTCACTAGTATTTTGTTTCTTTTCCATAGGATATGAAGAAGAGATATTTGAATCAATTTTCATGGATGAAGCTAATTTTCTTTTGTTATTTATTATGATTTATTTTCAATTCCTAAAATAAACTTGGATTTATCTGTGTATTTGGTAAACCAAAATTTCCGATCTAATTAGTCCCTCAGGATTTGATTCTTTGTATCTATTCCAATGGAAGAAATTTGGTCACAAGATCTGGGTTACAAGGAATAATGTCGATAAAATTACTCTTGATGTTTCTACTATAATAAACACAATGCTGTAAGTTTTAGATGGGTAAATGTTGATTCAATCCTTTATAAATATTTCTAGAGATATAAATATATAAAAAACTATTTTACAATGAAGTATACTTGGGATTCCTTAGTACAATTAATTGGTTTTGGGGGAAATGGAGGGTTTCCATCAAAATGTGGGAAACCTCTATTTGTTATTTTGTAAATTAGTTATATTATATAGATTAGTGAAAGGGTTATTTTTTATTAGATTTGGGGTAATTAATGTTTCCCTATCATATATGTTCTTGTGGAGAAAACATGGTTTTTTTATAATATTTTGAATTGTACATTGATGATACATATTTTTCTAAATTTTGAAAAACATTTCAAAATTATTGTTTCTGTTTTGGATATATTGTTTTTTTAAACTATTTTTAATTTATCATTATTGACTAACATTTAATATTTAAATAGTTCTTGCATGGAATTCATATTAGACATAAGAAATTACCACTAAGCTTAGACTGACCACATACTTTTAAAATTTAGGTGTCATTTTGACATGATTGTACATGATAAAGGAAAAGGGGAGACATTGTTAATCATCAGTGTTGAGTCATAGTTCTACAGTGGAGTTATGGAATAAGATATGGTGGATCAAATTTTATGGATTTTATTTTTATGTCAATAAGTTTCTCACAATATTTATTTAATGATTGGATTTTGGAAACATAAATCATTTACATTACTACTTTTTATTTAAATTGTTTTATTTAAATGGTTATTTATATGTTCATTCATTAATTGTTGTTTTATTATTTAGAGAAAATCATTCACTGTGTTTTTTTATCCATCATATCTTTCTATAAGCCTCTGGTGATCTATGGTTATGCATGAAGCCATGTGGATCTCAAAATTCCATTTTTTTATTTAGCCCACTAGGATAGTTATTTACAAACTAGAATCATAACATGGTCTTTTAGTAGGGCCTTGTGAAATTCAATGGGCATGAAGAATAATATGGTTTTGAATCAAAATGTACTAATAAAAAAAATAACTAATCATTTTATTTTTTAATCTATGTTTCAAGTAATTCTAGGTAAAATAGAAGTTGGTAATAACCCCATATTATTTTTATTTACAACACTCAAACCCATGATAGGTTAAAATATGAAAAAATTCATGAATCGAATTATGCATAATATAAACTATTTCACATGATAAAACTATAATGAAAAATAGTTTCCTCATATGAAAATGGATTTCTAATGTCTCAATGATTTATATATTTTAAAAATTAATTTCTTAAATAAATATTTATTATGAAACTTGAATAAATTATTTTGAAAAGGTAAAAAGAAATGAAATTATCCAAGTACGAAGAAGAAACATGGGAATATGGTAGAATATATATTTTTGTGATGAGGAATGAAAGAGATATTATATGGTTTGATGAGATTATAGGACTTATCAATTGAATGGTGTAGAGTCCACAATAGGAAAGATTAGGGGGGATTATGTGATGATAATTAAATTCATCAGTTTTGAGGTATTTACATCAAGAATCCAGGGTTGGGATGATCTGTTAAGGTAATGTTGAGAAGTTGTATATTGGGACATGGTAGTGTAAAATACTGTGGAGATGTGTAGTATATCACCCCATGAGAAAAAACTGACCTCAACTGTGTTTAGTTTTTGGTTTCACAATTTCCCCAAAATTAATACATCATGAATGGAATAAGGAAATTCGGTTCAACATTGAGCAATCTATAATGAATTTAGAATATGTCACTATGTTTGAGGGCCATCTATTGATTTAAATAATAACCAAGTGTGGTGATGAATATTTATTATTTTATATATTGTTCGTAAAATTAACATTGTGTATTATAGATTATATAATTCATATTAATCTCAAAATTTATGTTGTTATTGGTATGTAATTTTTAGAGGGCTAGTTAGGAATATCCATACATTTATCAGAGAGTACGACATTAATATGAGTAGGAATGGTATTATAGGGGAAGATGTTGGATTCCAATCATATAATTTTATATAATTACTTACTATGAGAATATAAACCAAGTAATGTTGAAAAATATATATTATTTACCATGAATTGAAATTTTTTCATCTAAAGGAAAATCACTGGTTTTCCAAGATCAACATTCAATATGGGTACCATCAATTAAGCGTGAAAGAGGAGGATATTCAAAAAACAGATTTATCATTTTAGTTGTCCATTATGATTTTTATTCCTTCCTTTTGAGGATATAAATTAATCTATGGTCATTATGGATTTAATGAATAGGATTTTGCTTTGGTAACTTGATTCATTTTTTGTGATAGTTATGGATTACATTCTTATTTATTTTAGTTAATAAAAATATTATGGGGGGAACTAGAAAACTTTTTAGAGACTTTTAATGAGCATAATCTTTAAAATCTGTTCTATAAGTTATATTTTTGGAATTAATTGATTAAATTACATTGTTTTATTATTTCGGAAAATGAATTTTTATTGTCCAAGATATTATAAAAGTGGAGATATCCTAGAAATGAAAGTATAATGTGTTTGAGATATGGAGCATCCTAGGGTTGGTTGGATATTATTTGATGTTCACACATGGATTCTCAAAATTGAATTATTCAATGATATATTTGACTTTGAAGGGGTGATTTGAGTGGGATATGGAATGAAAAGTGTTCCTTGAGTTTAATAATGGGGATAATGAGTCTGTTAGACCCTATGTGTCTAATTTCAAAAGACATGTGAGGTACTCTTTAAGAATTATCATTCAACTCAAAGGTAAATTTGATAGGTTCTTATGTGGTTTAAAGACAAGTCTCTGAACGGAGTTGGCCATAAGAGACTTTAGTAGCTACTAAGATATTATCTGATGTGTAATCAAGGTAGAAATTAATGTTTAAGTTATATATAACCTCATAGTTTTGAAAAAAAGGAAGTTGGAATTCAAAAGAAACATTAAAAATATGGGTGAAAATAAAACAAGTTTTCTGTTATGCTCTAAATGTGGGAAGAAGCACAGAGGAAATTGCCTTAATGGGTCTAGTAAATTTATTAAGTGTGGAAAGGAAGGTCACTAGATAATTTATTTCTATTGTGATTGGAAGAATTTAGATAGACATTCGAATGGATAGAAATCCGCATAGAATGATCCTCCCATGAGTCAGTGATACATGTGTAAGGAGATTGGGCATTATATTATCCACTTCCCAAACCCAAGGTCTAGTGATGATGATTTGCGTCACCAACCTCATAAGCTGATAGAGAAGTGGAAATCTCCTGCAATATCTATTTCTCATAAGGGGTGCAATAATGATGTGATAAATATGTACACTTACCATTAATTCTAAAACTACTAATGTTTTATTTTATTCAGGATCTACCCAGTCTTTCCTATCTAAATAATTTTCTAAAGGTATTAACATTCCACGAAAACGATTATATATAGAATTAGCATTGAAAAACCCTAATGGAACGATGATTTCACCCCAATTCTATTATTCCTCTCAAGTTGAAGTATGTAGGGATGTTTTTCTGGGAACTATTGTCATTTTTCCTTTGGTTAAATTTGATGTCATCCTAGGTATAGATTGGATTTATTTGCATGAATCCCACCTCATGTTTCATGGAAGGGAGGTTACGTTGGATATTTCAAACCTTCATATGATCATCCATCATTGTGACAATAATCATGACCATCCTATAGAGACTACATCCAATATATGGGTCTTAACTTCTATTAAAAAGGGTTGTTCATCTCAAATGCTCTAGGAGAAAAAAGAAATTTATTATATGCCTATTGTTTCTAGATATTGTGGATGTATTTCAAAAATATTTTCCTATCCTTCCAAAAAACCGTGATTTTTTGTTTTTAATAGAACTCATATATGGTTCCACACCAATTTAAAAGACTCATTATAGAATGGCCCCGATTGAGTTGCATGAAATGAAGAAGAAACTCCAACAAAATATTGATAAGGGATTCATTCAGCCATGTGTGTGTCCATGGGGAGCATGCATTGTTTTTTTGTAAAAAATAAGAATGGAACAATGTGACTTTTAATTTATTATTGGGATTTGAACAAGATAAAAATCAAGAACAAGTACCCACTTCCCCATATTGATGACTTGTTTAATCAACTGTAAAGAGCTCAATACATTTCCAAGATTGATCTCCATTATGGATATCATAAATTGAGAGTTAAGAAAGAGGATATACCCACGAAGGCTTTATGAAAAGGTGTGGTCACTATGAATATATAGTGATGCATTTTGGTGTTATTAATGCCCTTGGAATCTTCATGGATTTAATTAATAGATCATTTATAGATTACCTCAATCATTTTGTGGTAGTCTTTATAGATGATATTCTAATATATTCAAAGATAAATGAAGATCATAAAGCCCACTTGAGAATTGTACAAAAGACCCTAAGGAAGGACAAAATATATGGAAAATTTACAAAGTGTAAATTTTGGCTGAAAAGGTTTTCATTTATTGGTTACATAATCTCAATAGATGGTATATCTGTAGATCCATGAATGAAGGAGGCTAATGAATATTTGAGTAGACTAACCACGATGACTGGGATCCACATGATTAATGTATTATCTATACATTATCAATTGTTTGTGGATAAATTCTCAATACTATCTAATCATATGACTATATTAACTAAGAAAGGAACCAAGTTCATCTGGATAGGAAATTGATAGGAAAAGGTTAGGAATACTGAAGGGAAGGATAGTGATTTCCCCTGTGATTTCATTACTCAATAGTGGAGAAGGGTTTTTAGTCTACAGTGATGCATCAAAGAAGGGTTTGGGATGTGTTCTTATATAGAATAAAATTTTATAGCTTATTACTCCTGAAAGATGATGATTAATGATGATATTTACCCAAATCATGATTTGGAGTTAGAATTGGTAATTTTGGACTTAAAGATATAGAGGAAATATCTTTACGGAGAAAATTTTATATATATAACAATCATAAATGTTTGAAATACAAATTCACATAGAAGTAGTTGAACATACGTCAGAGAAGATTGTTGGAGATGATAATGGATTATGACTTATCAATACATTACAACCCTAAGAAATAGAACAAGGTGGACAATTCTTTAAGTCTAAAGGGTCATTCTAGATTTTCCATGTTGAGGATAAAGAAAGAACCAATATTTTTGAACTTGAAAAGTATGTATCTAAAAATCCTGATGTAAGGGGAGAATCTTATATTTCTCCAATGAATGATCAACCCTCTACCCAAGGGAAGATTACAGTGGGGAAGAAAGAAGATGTAGATCTGAAAAAGAATGTAAAAAATGCTCCCATGTTTAACCTTCATCAATAAAGAATGATATGATTTAAGAACCATATATGTTCTATATTTTAACATATAACTATTAGAGTAATATCCTAGTTCTTCACACTCCATTCATCTAAGAAGTGAAAAGATGTATTGGGATTTGAAAGAATATTTAGGGAGTGATGGAATGAAGAGATATATCACATAGTTTGAATCTCAGTGCATGAATTTAGTGTAACTTAAGGATGAAATCCAAAATACTAAAGGGATGTTGCTTCGATTACCCATACAAAAATGAAAAATGGGAGAACATCACCATGTATTTTTTCATTAGACTACCCAAAAACCTCTATATAATATAATTCTATATGGGTTGTAGTTGATCTCATTATGAATTCATCACACAACATTAATATCAGAGAAAATTACAATATGGATCAACTTTCTGTGATATACATTAAGGAAGTGGTAAGGAAACATGGACTACCACCTTCCATTGAATCATATTGATATTTGAGTTCTAACACAATGTTCTGGTGAAGTCTCCAGCAATCACTTGATACAGAATTTATTTCCATCACTACTTATCATCCTTAGATAGATGGTCAGTCTAAAATAATAATTCAAACCCTAGAGTATATGTTTAAATCTTGTTCTCTAGACTTCAACGGTGGCTTGGATCAACACTTCCTCTAGTTGATATTTCTTAAAAGAATAACATTCACTCAAGAATTCAGATGTCACCTTATGAAGCCCTATGTGGGAAGAAATGTAGAAATACATTGAGTTTGGAAGAATTATGATAAATAAAGAAATTGGGACATGAGATCGATGAATAAATGGTAGATAAAGGTAGAGTCATTCGGTAGTATATCATGGTAGTTCAATATAAGTAGAATGGTTTTTCCCGTAACCATCAACGTGATGTAGAATTTATAATGGGTAGAAAGGTTTTTATATGAATCTATCCCTAGTAGAAGGTTATTATATTTGTAAAGAAATAGAAACTAATCCCTAGGTACATCGGTCCCTTAGAGGTTTTAGATTGTATTTGTACAGTAGCCTATTTCTTGGCACTTTCTCCAAATCTATCTAAATTCCATGATGTGTTCCATGTATCTCTCTTGAAGAAGTACATACCATACCCATAAAATGTAATAAACTCAAAATTCATACCATTATAGAATTATATTGCATACGAGGAGCAGCCAATGTATATTTTTCATCATATAGAGAAAGTTCAATGAAACAAGACCAATCACTTGAATTTGAAAAAAAATATTGTTTTCTCGAATAAACAACTTATAATGTCCTTCTGTGAAAAATAATGAATTACTTTTTAGACAAATTTATAAATTTAATTTGATAAAATAAACTTAATTTTTTAATTTAGAATGTCAGAATTTGTTTATGGATAATTGTTTGGTATTTTTTGCGGAACTTCATTTTGGGGTGAATAGTTGAAAATATCGGATTTTAATTCAAAAGTTCTTTTTCATCTAAATTATTTATAAGGATAAATTAAGTTTTAATTTTTTTGAAGAGTTTAATTATATTATATTTTTTTCAACAAATCCAATTTAGGTAATTTTAACCAATTCCACGTTGAAATTGGATATTAAAACATAGCAAGCATTTGATTATTTTTACTTTTAAAATTTTACATTGTCGACCTGACTACAGAGTTAATTTTAAATTATTCAGTTCTAATTATGTGTTTTAAATTTGAAAAAATAGATTCCATATTTCTAATAAAAATAATTTATAATTTATAATGAGTTCAACATAGTTTTTGATAAAGATGAGTAGTTAAGTAATTAAAATTATTTAAAATGACTGAGGTTTAATTGAGCATAATAAGGGACGAAACCATATAATTAAGTCCCAAAAAGATTTAAAAAGTTGTCCTAATACCATTTGATGGCCATATATTTATCCTATGATCACCTCTATCGAAGTTTTACAATTATTGAAAAACATTAAATAAAAATAACGTGGATGGGGTTCCTTTCCTTTAAAATAATATAGGAGTGACACAACTCCTCCATTATAAAAGGCCTCCTCTCCTGACACTTCTTCACACCTCTCAATCCAATTTGACTCAGCCAAAACTCTACCAAAGTAGCTCCCTAGTATACGTCCCCTTCTTCTTGATTCCTTCTTTGTGAATGAATCCTTTAATGGAAACCCTTTGGTCCAAACCAATAGTAGATACCTGATTAAGAAGTATCCCCTCCCTCAAAATGATTTCTTTTATTTTCATTATCCACTAACTAAAATATTATTATTAAATTATAATAAAATAAAACAAGTATTAAAAATATAATAGTATTTTTTTTCTAGTATTTTTACTTACACTTTCGAACAAATCAATCTAATGGGAACAAACATATTGTTTACGTGTAGGCGGACTACCACCTCTCTAAACGATGATTTTTTATGGTTCTTTTACCACCTCTCATGGAATAAATTATGATGGAAAATATGTTTATATATGTTATATATAATATTTATTATTTATTTATGATTCTATAATTATTTTACAACACACATCTTTACAATTTCTATTTTGTGTTAATATGATAATTTCGTTTGAGGAACTGCGGACTACCACCCCCTCAAAGCGATGTGATTAGTTCATAGACTACATGGAATGTATTAAGGATAGATGTACTAAATATGTATGATATAATAAATATAATTTAAAAATTATATATTTAAATATATATACATTTATATTTCTTTTAATTTTTTCCTTCAGCCCGATAATTAAACATAAATAGTGTTCATGCGTACGTACAGTGTGCCATCTCCGAGAACAGTGTATTCTGTTTCATACTAATATATTCTATAAATTATTATAATAAACATATAATGGATATAAATGATATTTATATCATTTATTAAATTCTCGAATCATGATATAAGTATAATTTCCAATGATAAAACAAATTAAGACACAAGCAAAAAACAAAGGGAAGATTATCTGAAGTAAAACCCTAATGTAGGATGGTTAAAAAGAGAGTTATAGAAGTTCTTATTATAAATATATATGGTATAATATATAATAATATGGATCTATAAAATATATATAATAAATTTAAATTTTTTATACCACTGGTTTTAACGAGTATGATGAGAATCAAGACACAAGTTAAGGGGATTTCATCTCACTATTTATTTCCATGAGATACAAGCTATGATCACCACTCATTATTTTTCGGTGATGTATGTACTGACCATGATTTTATTTAATTATTATTACATTTAAATTTATGGGTATTTACATATATATTTTATTATCTTTATTTCATGGGGTATATGTTTCAAAAGATACGAAATCAGTTAAAATGTTTTGTCTCAATTTACCTTCTTTGAGAATCATGTTTTTTTGTGCACCTAAATTCTATTTCGAGGTGTATATACTTAAATTTTACATGTTATATCTTGAATATTATTATTTTAGTTATATTTAAAGCTTCATGTAATTTAATTTTCTTACATGAAGTGTATTATCCCATATAACCATGTTTTAATAGTTTTTTCAAAAACAATCTCATTGCTTTTTGAGATTGTTAATGACAACGTGCCTTTAATTAAATATTATGATCCATATATTAATAATATTCATGAGTTTATTTCTCACATATTTACTCATGATATTATCTTTTGTTAGAACCATTTTTGTAACACCCCAGGTAAATAAATAATATGACATTTTCATATTTATCCATATTTGTGAATAAAATATTAATATTAATTTAATCGGAACGCTATGCTCGATGGCGTACCCAATACACAACAACAATTTTTTTCGGAATCTTACGTTGCACTCTAATAATAAAATAATATTACTTTAAATTGTAGTTAACGCCTAGCCGTTGTAATGGCAGGAATGAACGGAACTAACTACAAAATAATTATATATGTTTGTCAAATATTTTTACTTTTTACAATAAATTTTTGAGGATTAAAAATGCGAATAAATTCAATTTTAAGCGTAAACATTCTAATATACTTTAAAAGGTCGATTAACCACCTTTTGATGACGATCCTCTTTTAAATCCACTTTTTGACAATTTTATGTGTTATATTTGACAAAATAAAATTCTTCTTTAGAATCAGGACATCCAAATTTACATTGTGTAATTTTTTGGTATTTTTCCGATAAAGTTCATTTTTTAATGAATAGTGAAAAATGTTGTATTTTAATTCAAATTTTCTTTTTAATCTAATTTATTTATATGATTAGATTATATTTTGAATTATTTTTAAAGTTAAATTAGAATATATTTTTACCATTTAACACAATATTGGTCATTGGAATTAATTTCATCTTGAAATTGGACTTAAACTAGTGTCAATCTTTTGATACTTTTGTTTCATAAAAACACGTTATTTGCTCTGACAGCGGGAATTAGTTATTAAATTAATTAATGAAACATATATTTTTTGAATTTTGTAAAATAGACATCATTTTTTAATTCTGAATATTAAATATATCTTAGGCTGAATTTTTGGTATTTTCTGGAAAACTTCAGTTTTTGATGAATAGTGAAACCACTAAGTGGTACTTAAAAACTGATTTTTTGTTCAAATGAAATTTTACCACATCTGTGCTTTGAATATCAAAAATCTGACATACATGGTTTTCATTAAGAAGTAAAATGTGGTTCAATGGGATTAAAATAATTTTTTGGTGAATAGTATCTTTTAAGTTTTAATCGCGATTAGAGGTAATTAGTGTAGTTTAAGGTAAAAATAATGTTTTAATAATATGAAATGACCTAGACACATGTCCTACCCTCATTGGATGAGTCATGGCCGACCAAGGAAATCCATGGGTAAACTTTGGGACCCCATGGAGCCACTTTTCTTGGAAAATGGCATTAATACCTATTTATTTAATGTTAAAATTAAAATGTCACAAACATGTGTTGTTTTACTAAAACAACTTTTAGATGGGGTTATAAAAGTTTTATTTTTGAATATAAATATTCATTATAAATATAAAAATATTTCCTACATCATAATATTTTTTTTATAATTTTTATATATTAAATAAATTAATTTATTTATGACACTGTGATGATGCAGTGATTACCTCATAAATGAACGATTTAAATAAAATGAAAAGATAGGGTGAAATATAAGTATTAAACTTGTAAAAAACCTATTGGATGGGTGGATTTCGAAATCTTATCACCTTATCCTAGAAATATATCCTTTTGGGACCTTTTAAATCCGAAAATAATTTTATAATAAAGTAATATTTTATAACTTTCCAAGAGTGCCCCTCCTCTCCTCTTATAAAAGGCCCCCACCTCTACCACCATACACACACCTCTAAAGCCTTTTTCTTGGACAAAACCTGACCATTTCATCTCTCCAAATCCCTATATTCATCATTGAAGTCTCACTTTCGGCATAATCCTTTCCAAGGAAGCCTTTGAGCTCAAATCGAAGAGAGTTACCCGATTTAAAGGTAATGTCTTCCCTTGTGTTATTTTGTTTTATTTTTCTTATCCAAACCCATAAACTCTTTTTATTACCTTTATTTTTAACAAAAAAAGTATATTTAATATACTAGTATGTTTTTATAAGAAGGATTCGATCTACACTTACAAACACCTACATCTAATGGTTAAAAAACATACTATTTCTGTGGATGGTGAATTTCTGCCTCACGAAACGATGATTGTTCAATATTCTTTTAACACCTTCAAAGGTGGCCATTAAGATGTCACTATATTTATATATGATATATAATATGTTTATGTTTTCCTTAAGCTTCTGTATTTTTCATTTATGGCATACCTTTATGGTTTCCATTATGGGTAAACACGATATCTTCCCTTTAGGAAGTGTGGACTACCGCCCCCTCAAAGTGATTTGATTCGTTAATACCATATGTGGTATGTATAAAGGATATATTTAATAATATTATATATGATACCATACTTGAATTATAATACTATTATTTATCATTATGTTTTAATTCCATTAAATATGAAATAGAAATGGAAGTAGCGTTCATGCGTACGTACGGCTTACCGTCTCCATGAACGGTTCATTTCATTTCTTACCTCTAAATGTTATATAATATTATAAATGCATGTATATAATGGATATATATTATATATATTATATCTAAATAATGAATATAATTCTGGATATAATGGATATTTTACCCCATGAACAAACTTGTAATTATAAATAGTTTATTTTTGACTCAAGTAGCAATGATCGTTAAAACAATCGTTAATAACTTAAATAATTACATAGTGTTAATGACATGGTAATAAGTTATATAAAAGTAATATTGAACTTGAAAAAGGTTCTTAATCAAGTATAAATTAACTCAAGTTTATTATTCAGGGGATTAAATAACGATCGAGTCTAGTCGGATACGAGGTAAGGGATCCGACCTCTCTCTTTTTTAAGTACTCTCTTTTATGTCATTTCTTTTAAGCTCATATTTCTTATGTTGGGGGATGTTATTTTATATTCCTCTTTCTGTAAATTTTATTTTAATATGATTGGATACCCTATTTGATCTCATCAATCCATTTTTAAAGTTTTATGTGGCGCTGTTAGGCTGCCAAATTTTCTTAAGGGGATTTTCATCTCACTTTTTATTCCCATGGGATTCATGCTACATTGGCCACTATTTCCTTTTGTTTGGTATATGTACTGCCCATTATTTTAATATTTATATAATATACGCTCATTTATGGGTACTTACATCTTCATTGTATGACCCTTCTTTCATGCGGTGTACGTTTCAGAAGTTACCCAATTCGGTAAGGGAACCTTCCACCCTCCTCATTTTAAAAGACTTCTTTTTTAGGTCTTTTAATATTATTATGATGGGATATGTTCTTATATATCCTTTTTGCTATAAATTTTATGTCCAAGTGATGAGATACCCATTTTTATCTCTCATCAACTCATTTTCTTAATTTTGAAGTGACGTTGTTAGGCTGTCGAATTTTTGCAAGGGAACTTCTTAACCCAAATATGATTCTTTAGGATAAACTTGTACTCCATGAAATATGTTGTTCTATGAATATGTGTGAATGAACTCTGATTTTTTTTACACTCAATATCCACTTATATTTTGTGTATTAGTTTGTCACACATAATTATGTATTTGATTTATCCTTAATCCAAGGATACCGTCTTTGTAAGGTACTTCGTCTCAATCTCCTTTCATTCATCCATATTTTGTTCTAATACAAGGCTTTATTTTATATGGTGTATAAACCCCTTTGACTTTTATTTTTATACTAAAGGAATCTTTTTCTACGAAGTGTTTTACAAAATGACAAAAAGGAATGTTTCTTTTAACGTATGCGGTGACAACAACCTTTTCTGCCACCGCGAGTATTCTTTGGTCTTTAGCTTCCTCAACAAGCCGTAATGTTTTTAAAATGAAGTAAATACCATATAATCTTTTATGTATGTTGGTATTGAAAATGGTTTTTATAAATTATTTGTTATGTAAATATATTTAAGTGATATATTGTGATCGAAATGTGGAAATGTTTTCTTTCCCTTATATTTGTTTAATGTCTTATGATTTTATAATGGTACTTGGACATTATGATGGGTGGTGTCGTGAATACCAGGATGGGTGGTTACGTTATAACCTCCAATTCATTGGGTATGGAAGTCGGCCATATGGCTATTCCATTAAGTATGTGTGGAATTCGACCGTATGGTTATTCCATTTAAGTATGTTTATGTCCCAAGTTACCTTTATATGTTATGTGTTCTTTATATGGGTTTTATGGTAATCTTTTGGTTACAAAAGGGTAAGTAATGGTCTTTTATTCAGTGAAGAGTTTTTACTACTTCATAAATGTGAAAAGTATTACTTTGGTAAAGTATTCATGGTTTACTTGTTGTTTTGAAAAACTAACAGTTTTCCTTCTTTGTGTATCCCTTACTGAGCTTTTTATGCTCATCCCAAGTTTTTTAAATGTTTTCACAGGACATGAAGTTGAATAGGGTCAAGGATGGGATCAAGGAAATGTCAGGCTGTTTAAAACAAGGAACTAGACATGACTCTTTTGTTCAAGAGTTTTTTGTGTGAAAAAAATGGCAAATAAGTAGATTTATCTACTTTGTAATCTTTGAGATGTAATAGCTAGGTCCTAATTCTCTAAAACTCTAAACCTGAAAAGATCCTCAATGTGAATTATTCAATTTAATTCAAGATTAAGTAAGGTTTAAGTCCGGTGTTTTATAGTTGGTATCAAAGGTCGGTTTAGATAACTTTAGAGGTTAGGGTATTCTCTAGGCATAAGTGACATTACCATAATGGTTAGGATTTCAGAAAGAGTCCTAGTTTTAGATAAAGTGAATGAGTAAGTATATATTAGTGTTTATCTTCCTAATTAGTACATGATGGTTTTTTTGATATACTCACACATACCTTTTTGGTTTTAGTAAATGGCTGGATCTAGCAGACACCAATGTAATAGTGGATGTGAAGAAAACTGTGACAGTTTTCTAACCGAGAAACTAAATGATATGGGAGCTGTAATGAGAACTCTTGTGTTTATCCTCAACCAACTATCTGGAGTCATGATTGACCACCTAAACCTTGGTGATTTCTATAAGGCATCATATATGTGAGAAACAAATCCCTACGGAACTACAGGTAATAATCATAAAGGTAAGTGTGTTCAAAAATATGTGTGTCAAATACGTGGAAATAAACACCTAGGAAAATGTTTCAAAGGGACAGAAATATGCTATAGATGTGGAAATGAAGGTCATAAAGCAAGAACCTACCATGGAAAAAGGAAGCATCTAGTTGACTCGAGGAAAGGGAAAGAAGTTCATTCTGAGGGATCAATTGAATGTTTTAAATGTGGTGTGCATGTTCATTATGCAAACACATGACCTATGAATAAGTTTCAGGAATAGGATCACCAAGATCGTACAAATATTCATTTACCAATACCTAATGTCATTCTGATTGAGGATGAAGAAACTGACAATGACCAAACAAAGGTATGGATTATTTCTTAACTTTTGTTTTCCTATTTTGGAATCTTAGGATATGATTCATAATTTTGTTTGTAGGAAAGAAGTATTTCAGAATAATTTGGAAATGAATGGTTAATGGATCATGAAGAATGCTGAATGAGTAAGAAGTCAACATATAAGGGCTTCAAGAGTTATTGTGAAATTCTTAAGAGTATTAAGTCTCTTTTGATGATAGGTTTACATTAGAAGACTTTTTTATAGTATGTGTAACCCTGATGTTTGATATATGAAAATTTTATTCAAGGAATAATTATCTGTTCTTTTGTGAAAATAGTTATAAAGAACCATTTGGGTTTATATGATCCTTACTTTTGAAGTAATTATGGGTTACTATATGTTATGATGGAAAGTGAAATGCATGAGATATAATTGAGGTTAAATTATGTTATGATTATTTTTGAAGATTTTATCTCATTTTTGGGGAATGTGTTAAGAATTATATAGTTTTGGAAAAAGGATAACACGCAGACCATGTGACAACTCGTCGCGTCAGACAAAGCTGCGGGAATCGAACCCACAACCAAAGTGAAACTGGTATTTATCACCTACCACTGGACTACGTGAAGTCCCTGGTTAGTTTGAGTAATTCATTTTTGTTAAATGGTTTTGGGAATCAAGAGTAATTTTATTTTGGGTTATCTAGGGAAATTATTAACCTGTCATCGAGGATATGTGATTAGGTTAATTACTTTTCAATATGAGAATTTAAGAGCAACTGATGTTATTGGGAGATACGTGTTAATTTGTACCTTGGAAGACTATGCGATTAAATCCTTCAAATATTTGGGTTTCAATCTTAGTTTGGTTTAATTTGAAGAATTTTATGGACAAATTGATTATCGAATGGTCTTCGTTGAACTTTGGGTTTTGTTGGACAAATTTTGGAGATTAAGAATAGATTTTCTTTTTATAAAGGGTTATCCTTTTCTGGATTATCTGATCTTGTACTAACATTTTTGGTTTTGGTTTTTCTTAAATTCTAACGACATGGGATGTATATAGTTCTCTTTTTTGGATTAGGTGATTCTCTATAAGTTTATTATAGCTCTCTTAATGTAAACAAGTCTTCCTAAATACTCATCATTTGGGGAAAGTATGAGTTTGTGTAAGAAATCTAGTAAAAGTTGAAAGTCAACATGACAAGTAAGTATATTTCCTTAAGATCAAAAATAAATTCCTCAATGAAAAGTAACTTAAAATAAAAATGTTTTCTATTAACTTTTCCTACTGGGGAATCGAATACTGTTTAACCCACCACAAGTTTGTGATTTTCTTGTGGTTAACATTCTCCTAAACATGTTTCTTATCACTCTCCCTCAAAACATGACCCTTTTCTTTTTACTCCATGTCCATGTTTTCCTACATGGAATCCTAGTATGGGTTAACTTGGGTGACCTTTGTACTTCTCTTTCTTTATTTTAAAGTGATAGTTTTACTGACTCTTGTTCCGATGTGGGATTTCCAATGAAGTTTCCAGGCCCAATTTTAAAATTGCGAGGACGCAATTCCCAAAAGGGGGGAAGAATGTAACACCCCAGGTAAATAAAGAATATGACATTTTCATATTTATCCATATTTTTGAATAAAATATTAATATTAATTTAATGGGAACGCTATGCTCGATGGCGTACCCAATACGCAACAACGAGTTTTTTGGGAATCTTATGTTGCACTCTAATAATAAAATAATATTATTTTAAATTGTAGTTAACGCCTAGCCATTGTAATGGCGGGAATGAACAGAACTAACTACAAAATGATTATATATGTTTGTAAAATATTTTTACTTTTTACAATAAATGTTAGAGGATTAAAAATGTGAATGAATCCAATTTTAAGCGTAAACATTCTAATATTCTTTAAAAGGTCGATTAACCACCTTTTGATGACGAACCTCTTTTAAATCCACTTTTTGAAAATTTTATGTGTTATATTTTACAAAATAAAACTATTCTTTAGAATTGGGACATCAAAATTTACTTTGTGTAATTTTTTGGTATTTTTCCGATAAAGTTCATTTTTTAATGAATAGTGAAAAATGTTGTATTTTAATTCAAAACCTCTTTTTAATATAATTTATTTATATGATTAGATTATCTTTTTAATTGTTTTTAAAGTGAAATTAGAATATATTTTTACCATTTAATCCAATAGTGGTTGTTGTAATTAATTTCATCTTGAAATTGGACATAAACTAGTGTCAATCTTTCGATACTTTTGTTTCATAAAAACACGCTATTTACTATGACAGCGGGAATTAGTTATTAAATTAATTAATGTAACTTATATGTTTTGAATTTTTTAAAATAGACATCATTTTTTAATTTGGAATATCAAATATATCTTAGGCTGAATTTTCGGTATTTTTCTAGAAAACTTCAGTTTTTGATGAATAGTGAAACCACTAAGTGGTACTTAAAAATTGATTTTTCTTTTAAATGAAATTTTACCACCTCTGTGTTTTGAATTTCAAAAATATGACATAAATGGTTGTCATTAAGAAGTTAAATTTGGTTCAACGGGATTAAAATAATTTTTTTGGTGAATAGTAACTTTTAAGTTTTAATCGCGATTAGAGGTAATTAGTGTAGTTTAAGGTAAAAATAATGTTTTAATAATATTAAATGACCTAGACACATTTCCTACCCTCATTGGATGAGTCATGGCCAACAAAGACAATCCATGGGTCAACATCATGATATTTGTTTTATAATTTTTAGATATTAAATAAATTAATTTATTTATGACACTGTGATGATGCAGTGATTACCCCATAAATGAACGATTTAAATAAAATGAGAAGATATGGTAAAACCTAAGTCTTACACTTGTCACAAACCTATTGTATGGATGGATTTCTAAACCTTATCACCTTATCCTAGAAATATATCCTTTTCGGACCTTTTAAATCCGAAAATCATTTTATAATAAAGTAATATTTTATAACTTTCCACGAGTGCCCCTCCTCTCCTCTTATAAAAGGCCCCCACCTCTACCACCTTACACACACCTATCAAGACTTTTTCTTGGCCAAAACCTGCCCATTTCATCTATACACATCCCTATCTTCATCATTGAAGCCTCACTTTGGGCAGAATCCTTTCCAAGGAAGCCTTTGAGCTCAAATCAAAGAGAGTTACCCGATTTAAAGGTAATGTCTTCCCACATGTTCTTTTGTTTTATTTTTCTTATCCAAACCCCTAAACTCTTTTTATTACCTTTTTTTGTAACAAAACCAGTATATTTAATATACTAGGATGTTTTTATAAGAAGTATTCGAGCTACAATTACACACACCTATATATAATGGTTAAATAACATACTGTTTCTGTGGATTGTGAATTTCTGCCTCACGAAACGATGATTGTTCAATTTTCTTTTAACACCTTCAAAGGTGGCCATTAAGATGTCACTATATTTATATATGATATATAATATTTTTATGTTTTACTTAAGCTTCTGAATTTTTCATTTATGGCATACCTTTATGGTTTTCATTATGGGTAAACACGATATCTTCCTTTTAGAAAGTGCAGACTACTGCCCACTCAAAGTGATTTGATTTGTTAATACCATATGTGGTGCGTATAAAGGATATATTTAATGATATTATATATGATACCATACTGTAATTATAATACTATTATGTATCATTATGTTTTAATTCTATTAAATATGAAATAGAAATGGAAGTAGCGTTCATGCGTACGTACGGCTTACCGTCTCCATGAACGGTGCATTTCATTTCTTACCTCTAAATGTTATGTAATATTATAAATGCATGTATATAATGGATATATATTATATATATGATATCTAAATAATGTATATAATTCTGGATATAATGGATATTTTATCCCATGAACAAACTTGTAATTATAAAGAGTTTATTTTTGACTCAAGTAGCAATGATCGTTAAAACGACCATTATTAACTTAAATAATTACATAGTGTTAATGACATGGTAATAAGTGATATAAAAGGAATAATGAAATTGAAAAGGGTTCTTAAGAAAGTATAAATTAACTCAAGTTTATTATTCAGGATATTAAAGAACGATCGAGTCTAGTCGGATATGAGGTAAGGGATCCGACCTCTCTCTTTTTTTAAGTACTCTCTTTTATGTCATTTCTTTTAAGATCATATTTCTTATGTTGGGGGATGTTATTTTATATTACTATTGCTGTAATTTTTTTTTTAATATTATAGGATACCCTATTTGATCTCATCAATCCATTTTTGAAGTTTTATGTGGGGTCGTTAGGCTGCCAAATTTTCATAAGGGGATTTTCATCTCACTTTTTATTCCCATGGGATTCATGCTACGTTGGCCACTATTTCCTTTTGTTTGGTATATGTACTGCCCAATATTTTACTATTTGTATAATATAATCTCATTTATGGATAGTTACATCTTTATTGTATGACCCTTATTTCATGGGGTGTACTTTTCAGAAGTTACCCAATTCGGTAAGGGAACCTTTCACCCTCTTCATTTTAAAAGACTTCTTTTTTAGGTCTTCTAATCTTATTATGATGGGATATGTTCTTATATATCCTTGTTGCTATAAATGTTATGTCCAAGTGATGAGATACCCCTTTTTATCTCTCATTAACTCATTTTATGAATTTTGAAGTGACGTCGTTAGGCTGTCGAATTTTTTTAAGGGAACTTCTTAACCCAATTATGATTATTTGGGATAAACTTATACTCCTTGAAATATGTCGTTCTATGAATATGTGTGAATGGACTATGATTGTTTTACACTCAATATCCACTTATATTTTGTGTATTAGTTTGTCACACATAATTATGTAATTGATTTATCCTTAATCCAAGGATACCGTCTTTGTAAGGGACTTCGTCTCAATCTCCTTTCATTCAGGCATATTTTGTTCTAATACAAGGCTTTAATTTATATGGTGTATAAAACCCTTTGACTTTTATTTTTATACTAAAGGAATCTTTTTCTACGAATCATTTTACAAAATGACAAAAAGGAATGTTTCTTTTAACGTACGTGGTGACAACGACCTTTTCCGCCGCTTCGAGTATTATTTGGTCTTTGGCTTCCTCAACAGGCCATAATGTTTTTAAAATGAAGTAAATACCATATATTCTTTTATGTATGTTGGTATTGAAAATGGTTTTTATAAAGGATTTTTTATGTCAATATATTTAAGTGATATATTGTGATTGAAATGTGGAAATGTTTCCTTTCCATTATATTTGTTTAATGTCTTATGATTTTATAATGGTACTTGGACATTATGACGGGTGGTGTCGTGAATACCAGGATGGGTGGTTATGTTATAACCTCCAATGCATTGGGTATGAAAGTCGTCCATATGGCTATTCCATTAAGTATGTGTGGAAGTCGACCGTTTGGTTATTCCATTTAAGTATGTTTATGTCCCAAGTTACCTTTATATGTTATGTGTTCTTTATATGGGTTTTATGGTAATCTTTTGGTTACAAAAGGTTAAGTAATGGTCTATTATTCAATGAAGAGTTTTTACTACTTCATAATGGTGAAAAATATTACTTTGGTAAAGTATTCATGGTTTACTTGTTGTTTTGAAAAACTAATAGTTTTCCTTCTTTGTGTATCCCTTACTGAGCTTTTTATGCTCATCCCAAGTTTTTTAAATGTTTTCACAGGACATAAAGTTGAATTGGGTCAAGGATGGGATCAAGGAAATGTCAGGCTGTCTAAAACAAGGAACTAGACATGACTCTTTTGTTCAAGAGTTTTTATTTGTGGAAAAAAATGGCAACTAAGTATATTTGTCTACTTTGTAATCTTTGAGATGTAATAGCTAGGTCCTAATTCTCTAAAACTCTAAACCTGAAAATATCCTCAATGTGAATTATTCAATTTAATTCAAGATTAAGTAAGGTTTAAGTCCGGGGCTTTATAATTTTTACACTCTTTGGTACTTAAGATAAATTTTTACGTAAAATATTATAGTCTCTCTCCCATCGGTTGGAAATCTATTTTATTAAAAAACCATGTTTTCAAAAATGTTTTTAAAAATGTTTTCCAAGGATCCGTGAAGATCATTATATAGGGATAAGGATTTCAAAAATGTTTTATTGTTTACAAATCATTCTTTATTGATTTTAAAATCTACTTCAATGAAAATATATTTTCAAAAGGCTTTATGTTATAAAACGCATTTTTCAAAGATGAAATGATATTATCCTCAAGAAATGTTTTGAAAATATCATTCCAAATTATTTCCCATATAAGATAAAATTCATTGGTGTAACTCATTCATTTATGGGGAAATTATTCAATGTTTCCTTTCATATTCAATTTCTGAATGAATTGTTTTTTGATGGAATGATGTTTATGAAAATCATTTCTCTTTCAAGGTTTATATTCTTTTGAACACACTTCATTTCATGGGGTATATTTATGATGAAATGATTATGAAATCATTCTCTTTTGACTGGTTATGATATAATTACATGATTATAATACCCATTTCATTTCATGGGTTAGGATATAAATATTTATGAACTTGTGGAACATGTATGTATGATTTTTTTGAGATTGTTGGGACCTATATATCCCTCTAGTGAAATGGAAAATTATTTATATCTCATGAGATAGATAGGGCCAAAACGGGGTTTACCTGATTTAGTAATTCAGGGATAGAAATAGGATTTTGTTTTTTCAGTAATATTGGGATGGAAAGTGGGTTTACTTAATTTATTTATACATAGATGGAATGGCAGTTTACCCGGTTCAGTAATATAGGGATGGAACATGGGTTTACCCAATTCGGTAATAGAGGGATGGAACAGGGGTGTTCCAAATTCAGTAAAGGATTTTATCCACTAATATATTCTTGGATTTGATGTCTGGGCTACTATGTAAATCATAATATATTCTTATGTATTTTCCGTATTTGTATTCATTATTCCTATGTTATGCTTTCATGTATTTTTTAGTTTATTTCTTTATGATTCATTTCTTGTGAACTGAAAATTTTTATTAGATGATTATTGAATAAGACATTTGATATATAAGGGATGATCTTCTATTTTCATGATCACAATCCTATAATCTATGCACATGTTTTTTCTTACATGTCTCCTTTGTTTACCATTACTGGGCATCTGAGCTCACCCTTTTTTATATATCCTTCCACTGGTTATCAAAATATATATTATGTTTTCTATTTTTAAGAAGGTATATATTCAAGAATAACCAAATGTGAGATGATGTATCTCCTTTATTTACCATTTTATATGCTTATCTATTTATAAAGGGACTAGAAAACTATGGTATTTAGGCGTCTTTTTTAGTAATGTTTTAAGAATTTAGAAAAAGTGATTTAATGTTAATGTCTTTTAATACTGGGTCATTATACTTACAGTTTTCCCTAGGCCCAACATGGAATATCTCAGGGTGTTCCCAACCAAAAGCTCTCAATGTCCCTTGGAAACCAAATTTGAGGCCTACTCAACCCTCCCTCAGATAGATCACATGGATTCCAGGATAAAACCATCTATCAAACCTTGGTTGACCCATGTTATACACCATTCTCAATCTTCCAAAAATGAGTTCCAGTATCAATCTTTATATAAAACAATCCATACCATAAATTAAATTCATACATTATCAAAACACCTATCCTAAGGTAAATAAATTTCTAAAACCACTTTATACATCCTTTTAAAACCATAAAAAACATTTGATCTATTTTAACAAATACTTGGTGTGTAAAAAAGTCACACCCATTTGAAAACCACCATTTCAAACACCCAATTTAAAAACCAATCCCTGAAACACATCATAACTGAAATATTCGTCGATAATAAATTATTTAAATTGAAATTTAAACATTAAAACCCAATGGAAATAAGGAATTCAAATGTATTCCATCAAAATTTCCCTTTAATATATACACCTACCACATAATCGGCCCAAATATTATCTCCTTTTATGATGAACACCCATAGGATGGGGAAATTAGAGTAAAACTAAATGAAACCATCTTACCTAGATGAAAACCACCAATATCTATATGTCAAATCCACCAAGAAATATTGGGTGAGGATCCAAGATATGGGATAGGGGTTGTTCATGATATGGAAGGAAAAGGGTGTTAGAACCCTTAAAATTAAAAAGAAAAAATGTAAAAACACAATATTTATGTGATAAAGATAGGTTTACAAGTTTTGGCCATATATTTAGGAAAACTATGCCGTAACCGGGGCTAATATCTCCCCAAAAAATTAAGCCACACATTTTTCCTTGGGATTTATATGTTTATAAAATACCATAATAAACCCATGAAAAACCCCACTTTCAACAACTGTAGCACCCTATCACGGTGAGAACATTATTTTTCTAACTATGAAGCTAACTGTGCACTTTCGTTTTTCTTCACAAAAATTCAATGTTTTTCCCCTAACACTAGGGAAATCAAAGAACACTTAAAAAGATAAATAAAACTAATTAATTGGAATAAATGTGACCTGAACAGTGTTACATGGGAATATTTAATTCTATTTCCCACCCATAACATAATAATTCTAGCGCATTATTCATATAAATAAATAGTATAACATAATCAACATGCCCTAATAATAAAATACTATTCATACTGGAAGAATCATAATACAGAATGTCAATAATTTCCTTAGTCATAATGATAACAACATAAAAATATAAATATTAAGGATGATATTATTAGAGTATATCCATAATAATTTATAATATTCCTCAAAATATATATTTATAAAATAAAATTCTTTTAAAATATCCCTAAAGAATTTCATGAAGAAAATACATTCTTTATTTTTAAATCACTAATTTAAAATAAAAAAAGCTCAGAATATTATAAATTAAGGTTTTCATAAAAAATATCCACGTAAAATTGTAAAGTAATATTCTAATCAAAGGGTTGTCATGGTTGGGGGAAATTTATTCACGTAGTGTATGTTAAAAAAAGATTATGATCACACCTTCAGTAAAAAGTGGCTCATTAGAAAAATGAATAGAAGATAAATTTAAATCCATTTTATAAAAATTCAAACATGGTTGGAAATAAACTTAATATATCATTGGATAATAGTAAGAAATCATGAAAACATTTTAAAGAAAATATAAATAGTTATGGAAATTATTCCCAAATGAATATAATAACTAATTCATTTTCCATTAAAAATATTATTCCAGATATATGAGTACTTAGAGAGAGTACAATTAATAGAAAAATTTTAATTTAAAAATATAAAAATAGTATAATAAAATATAAGGTGTTTAATATAGAAATATTATATAATTTCTTTAATGAAAACATTAACATAAATAATACTGAAAAAAGATGAGATTGTGAAATAAACCATTTCCTCCAGTTCCAATTGTTTCATAAGTGATTTTAAAATCCCCTATAATAAATTAAAATTTATTATAATTGTATATATTAACCATATTATATACTTATAATATAATATAATTTCCACTTATAACATTTTAACACCGTTTTATCAATACATTTTTTTTAAACCCTATTTCTAAGTGGTGACAATTTTATTTTCTAGGTATGTTTCAGTCCAACAGTTTTTTCAATAGTATCATAATCTATAAATTTTTAATTATAATATAAATATCATATATATTAATTTTATAAATATTCCTAATCATTTATAAATTGAGTAAATTAAAAATGATTCACATCTCTTTGTGGCGGTGGTAGTCGACATGTATACACAAATTACATTATCATTTTTAACAGGTGGAAAGGAAAAAAGGTACAAGACATAATATATTTCCATAATCATAATTATTTTATAAATATCATATTTAAACATTATATCCACTTTAATATTCATCCTTTACTGGTGGTGATGAAAAATGAATTACATTACTTTTTGAGATAGTAGCTTGCACGTACACATAAATGATGCTTTTAATTATCATTTGATGATGAAGAAAATGAATAAATGTTGTCCCATTGAAATGATAATATATTAGTATATGGTATACACTAATATTATTATATTATTATATATATTTAATATATTTTAAAGAGATATTAAAAGAAATAAAATGAAAACACTCAGTTATGAGTTATACCACTTATTTGGTCAAACTTCTGTAGCTTACACCTTAATCCCTCAATGGTGGTTATTTTGATCAAAAAAGGACATCTATATAATTTTTATAGATTTTAAGAGGTATTTTTTATGTATTTGTCTGATATATATGTCTCACTAAGTGTGAGGATGATATGAGTGGTTGTTCTCTTTTATAACGGAGAGAGATGACACACATTGAATTTTTCAAAAAAATAAAATATTCTAATTGATTAGTGAAGATATATCCCCAAAATTTAGACTATATTTGAGGTACAAAAACATTGGAGATTATTATATTGATAAAACCACAAATAAAAAGGGTTTTATACAATTTTAACCCTTATATTTTTAGTTTAATCCTAGTGTTATTTTCTAAGATTTTTCTATATTATTAGATTCTACCTTAGTTACAATTCATAATGACAAAAAATAAAATTTTAATCATTAAAATAATCAGGATGTTTTTTTTAAATATTCAATTTATATAAGTGGTAGTTTTATATTAAAAAAACTAGTAAAACATTATGAAAATTTGTTTTTAGACAAATGTGTTTTAAGAATAAAGCTAAGGATGATTTCCTTACATTCCATGTAATAACTATAAAATGAATGTTAAAATTTTATATTGAATAATTTTTTTATAAATTTCATTAAAGTAACATACCAATATTGATTTATGTATTTATTTAAGAGAAAAACATTGCACACATATAAAATAATTTTTTGGAAAACGTGTTTTTAATCCTAAAAATGGAATTATACCATCATCAGGTATAATACTAATTAATTTATAATTAATTAAATTATCTATAATTAAATGATTCTTATTTTAAATTAATATAAAATTAAAAACATAATATTAATTTTATATTAAATTATTTTATGTAATTATATTTTTGATTTACAAAAATCGGTATTTTCACTATTCACTAAAAAATAAAACATTTTGGAAAAATCCAAAAAAATAAAACCTAAAACCTTATTGTAATTATAATTTAAATAATTAAATTAACTCCCAAAAATAATATTTAAATAAATGGCATAAGTTTTTTATAATTTATACTCATAAAATAAAATAAAACATGTTCTATGAAAACATACTTTTGATGCATAAAACAAAATTTCTGAAAATTTAGTAAATATATTATATATATTAATATATAAATTTTATTATATAAAACCATTATAAATTTTTTTATAATGTATTTGTTCTTATTCATACCACTAATTTAATAGCTAGTTTATAAAGTGGATTTTCTTATCATATTTTTTTAAATCCTTGTGTTTCATTTTGAGAAAGATATCAAGAATATTATTCTATTAAAATATTGTTCTATGGTATTAAATTACCCCTCCACCCCTTAAATTCATTAAATACACTCAATTTTATCTTTGTAATTAGGGTCTCAATATTTTAAAATGCATTTGTTGAAAACTCACATCATACAAAGAGATAATAAAACATCGTTTCAAAAGTAGAAGTGGGAAAGATGAATGTTACCTGAAATAAAACATAATTAGTTTCTCAGGGATGGGTGACATTAGTGCATAGTAAAAAATATGGAAATAGATGGCGAAAATTGTGTCCCTGTAATAATATTGATATATATATAACTTAATCATGACAATTTGAAACACCATAAAACCATAAATTATTAAGGGGTGAAAAGACCATCAACCCCTAAAAAAGTATTATAATGAGAACTTTTTTCATTTTATTGATCTTATGCCTAGTGTTAAAGAATTATGCCACCATATAATAAGTAAAATATATTTTCATGATTTCATAAAATCCAGAAAAATAATTTCACACTTTGGTTTCTTGTTTCAATTAGTTTCCACCCCATTTCATCCCATATTCCAATGAATAATTAAATAATTTTAATTCTTCATTCATGAAGAACATAAATAATATTTTAATAGATCATAAGATATATAAAAGGATGGAAATATATTCTTCATATCTATATTATGTTTCTAAAACCAAAAATTGTTAATCCATGTTAAGATAGAAAATATGAATAAACTCTCGTTTGAATGATTATTCTCAAGGATTTTAATAAAAATAATGAAATATCTTCTTAATTATTTCAAAAAATAGCTAAACTCTAAATCTCTATAAATAATACATAAATAGTATTAAAAACCCAAAAATTTGGAAAAAGTTCAGAAAATTTCAAAAATATACTTTACTTTAATCCAAAACTAATATAATGTAACTCTTACTGTCACATAACAAACCTGTGGATACTATGATTAAAACATGCTAATAAACTGAATAATCATAAAACCTCAATGAAATCATAAATGATTCTAAAATTCAAATCTATCCTTATTCCTAAAATAAAACTATAGATTATTGAATATGTTCTTTAAATCTAAAAATTATATAAACCTCATCAAATTTAACATAAATTATTTTTTCATCAAACCGCTAATCAATTTGATGATCACACACACTATCCAACATAATTTATCGATATCAATAATATCTTTATCACAACTAAACATTATTTTCTAAACATCAGACACATATTGTGGTTTATCAATCCCTTAATCAAATTTTTTCAAAAAATATTAACATTCTAGTAAATCACTTTTCTTGGTTATCAATACCATTTACCTCATTCTTCAATGTCTTTAATACAAGACTACTGGAAAAAAATTATTAAAACATTTCAATATTCTTGTAACCAAAAAATCATTAATAAAACAATTTAAAAAATAATTTATTAAAACCCAATATATAAACACTTCAATAATTCAACTTCAATGATTATCTTATAATTGGACAATCATCGATCTAGAACATAGTCCTTGTATTAGGGTACTAACTTAGATAATTCTAAAATTCCCCAAACCTAAGGCATTGAACTACCTTATTATGTGATATTTTTACCTCCATTGAAATATTCTTTTCTACTTGCAATTATTTTCTCTATGTTCTTCTTTTCTAAATCGAAATCATCTTCTCATTCCTTTGATACTTTTCCTTAATTTCTTCCTCCCACATTCTCAACATATAGGATGTCAAATCTTATTTTCTCCACTGTCCTCATGGAACACTAATTCTATTTTATTTGTCTCTTTCAAAAAAATAATTTTTTATGTTTTTATTAAGAAAATGAGATAGATGTTTGAATATAGTCACATGATTTCTCATTCCATCTCCCATTTAATACGGTTTCTGACCATTTTAATAAATAAAACTTCAATATATAGTACAACATTTAATAATATAGAGGATTGTTTATGGTTTAATAACATTGAAATTATGAACATAATACATGAAAACATACACAATATTCTACTATATTTGAATGTATTATTCAAGGATTCATTCTAGGTAACTTTTACTTCATCTCATATCATAGGGGAAAACATTAAATGAAATGGTAGATTATAAATCTTAGTAAAGGAACAAAAAATGAAATATTTTTTATGTGATCATGAGGCTTAATAATAGTGCATGATCATAAGAACATGAGGCATATCATAATTTAATTATCATAATACATAACATATAAATGTGTCTACAATAAAAAAATGATACATTTGTAATAATATAACCAATTGTTATTACCAAATCGTAATAAAATCTAATTACCATGGTTGTTAAACAAGGTATCAAAAAATCATCATCTCAAGAGATTAATTATCAAAAAATAAATTATAATGTTTTTAGGGTGCAGAATTAATATGTATAAATTTATATATTCATTATAGAACATAAGAATACATTTCATTAAAACCCTATGGGAAATAATTAATCGGTGTCACGTACATTTCATTAATTTAATAAATGATTAAAGATATGATCATTACACCATTTTTAACCCATGAAAAGGAAATATGGGTCTCATTCAAGGAAATATATAATAAATAAAATATGCTTACATCTATGTGAATACACATGGATAATGATGTGGTTTGGGTATACATAATATAAAACATTTCTCATAAAAGAGGGAAATTCAGGAAATATTTCGACAACTAGATTAGTATGAAACATGATTTAAAAAAGTGAATAATGAGAGTGAATAAATTATCTCAATGATAAAACACTATTTTGGTATTAAATTGATAATAAAAATTTAATGGAAATAATTTAATTCAACCTTTAAAATGCATACCACCAAAGTGGTTTTTGAATGGGGAAGTGGAAGAAGAGGGTTTTCTTTACCTTGATGATTTTCTTTCTAGAACATGAGGATGTATTCTTAAGACCTTAAATAAACCATGGATTGGGTCATTGGGAGGAAAAGTGAAAATAAATCATGGATAAAAGATTTGAAGAGGAAAATAATTGTCTAATTTGATCGTATTTATAGTAAAACACGAGTAATTGATTAATAATTTATAAATATAAGTCTTGGAATTCTAGGATGTGGAAAATAAAAAACCATTGGCTTACCCATTGTTTGTTTTCATTATTTTTGATATTTAAGTCATTTTATATAATATTATAATGAATTAAGATTGAAATATACTTTTTAATATATCATTGGATATGGGAATGTAAATTTTCCACAAATTATATTAAAAAAATCTTAATTTCCTTTGTAGACATTAGAATGTCATTTATGAGTTTGGAAGTTGATTAAAATCCATTAAAATGAATAATATTAAAAAATAACATATTTTTTTCTATTGAGTTTTCAAATTAGTTATTATATTATACTTTTGTACTTATGATGTCATAATATATATAAAATATTTTACCTTATTTTATATTATACCCAAAAAATTGAATGTCTTAGAAAATTATTAAAAAATAACCATTGGCTAATTATGACATTCTGTATTCAAAAATTGCATCAATATTATTATTAAAAAAATTAAATATGACATATAAATTTTTTAAAAATAAAATAATTATTTATTTAAAACTAGGCATTTTTATTATACATTCAAATTTCAATCCCATTGAAAAAAATATAAATAACTGAATAAAAATATTTTATAACTAAATGTTGTTGATTTAAATATTTTTTGAACATTATTATTTTATATTAAATACATTTTATTGAAATTTAATATATATATGTATATATGTATATTATTTGAAAAAAATACAATCATGGTCTATTTTTATAATAGTATATTTTATCATATTATTGAATAATATGCAATTTATATAAGGGTGTAACAAAAAATAAGAGTACATAGTCAATAAAACTATTAATTAATTTCTAAATTAATTGTACCATACTACTATTATTTGTTAAATACATATCCCCATATTACAATGACATAGTTTTTGGGGTAAGTTGTGTGATTGTGGTAGTTTCATGATGTGGTTTGGCCAACTTTGATCTAGCAGTGATCTTCACTATCTATAAATTTTCTCATAGGCAATTTCATTCAAGCATCTCTTATTTAAGATCCAATTGTCAATGATCTAGAGTAAACCTCTATGATGATACCTTCCTCCCTAGATCTATTAAAATATCTTCTTATAGAATTATTTTACTCGTTGAGGAAATTATTTATTACATGTGGATTCAATTAAATAATTTCATTAATCTTAATATAAACTAACCCTAAGGGAGACTTTATAATGGAAACAATACCAATGGTCATAGAGACCAACAATCATATTAACCCACAATCATTTAATTCTAATAAAACATTCATACACTAACAAACACAATTCTCATTACATCCTATATATATACCAAGAAGCATCAATATTTGTTATATCTTTCCCCAACATTTTTATAATTTATCTAATAATTTATATCATATTCCAAATTTTGAATGGTCTTTTAAAAAATTTCATGGTACATGTAATATTCTTGTAATATTTAAATAATTTTGAGTACACCATCGTGTAGTCATTATTTGTTTCATATCCTTGAACCAATATTAGATTTAGTAATTAGTATTATTACTCAACATTTAATATTATTATTTCATAAAGTTTTTTTACATTTATTTTAAAATATAAAAAAAAAATTTGGAAAAGAAAAATTCATAAATTATTTAAGGAATAAATATTCAGGTCATTTAATTCCCATATTGTAAAATTTCTTCCAAGAAATTGGTGTCCTTCTTCTGGAAAATGCTTTTATTTTTCCTTTATTGTTTATTCAAGTTCCTATATAGATTCTTAAAACATGTTATTGCTCCACAGGACATTCATAATTCTTGTTGTTTTGTTCCTCAACGATTTTTCCCTTCTATAAAGAATCTAGATCAGCTCATCTTTGTATAAAAAATTAGGTTCCAATTCCAAACCACTAATATCATGTACATTTGTTGAGTCAGACATATTCATTCTTATTAGATACACATGTAATTCATCATGAACATTGGAATGATTCAGTAATAGTGTTAATTTGAAAACAACCACTCCAACATGCTCCAAAATATCAAATGGTCCAATGTACCTTGGGCTCAAATTCCCATTCTTTAGAAATATCAATCACCCTTTAAATTGTGATATTTTGAGAAATAAAAGACCCTCAACATGAAGATATATATAATTCTTTTGGTTTAAAACATAACATGTTTTCAATTATGAGTAGTGTTGATGTGATTTGGAATTAATTATATCTTTTTATAGTCTCCTTCACAATATATATACCAAAAATATTCCCTTATCCAACCTCATTTAAACTTTTTTGTATTACATTATATATTTATCAGATATATTTAAATGGTGACATTTGAATAATCGAGTGGAATTTTTTTGTACAATAATTCAATAAAAAAAGATATTGGTCCCAACTCCTTTGAAAATGAAATGATCCAAACATTATAATGTCTTCTAATGATTGAATTTTTAGCTTATACTACCCATTAAATTGATTATTATCGGTTTATATCTGGTTTAGTTATATATTAATACCCTTTTGAATCCTCCTCCAGTACATAGAATTAAATATTAGATATCTGTTTAAAAAAATCGACAATGGAAATCCATAGAGTCTCACTAATTCTCAAATATAGAGGCAACATATTTATTATAGGTATAAATATTCTATTTTTGAAATAAAATAGGAATACTTGGTCAAAATATCAATAAGTAACCATATATAATTGTTTTCATTGTATTTATTAGGTGATCCAGTGAAAAATTCCATAGTAATGTTATCACACTTCCAAACAGGTATGGGTAGTGGCTATAATACCCCATTTGTATGTTTTAGCTCTGCCTTTACTTATTGATACACTAAGATCCTTGAAATATAATTGGATATATCTATTTTTATATTATCCCACCAATAATGACCATTAAAGACCCTATATATTTTAGATCTTCGAAGATTTTTAGAGATTATAGAACTATGACCTTCATCCATCAACTCCTCTTTTATATCTATAGAATATGAGATACATAGCCTTGTACTAAATTTAGTACACCTTTATGGTCAATATTGAATTTATGAAAATTTCAATTTTTATAGACTCTATATTTTTTAACATAAAAGGTACATATCGTTGAGCTTTCATGATGTTCTATAGTTGTGATGGTTTATAAATAATTTGGGATAGGATTTATGATTTCCTTTCCCTTATGATTACCATGTACAACCTCACTAGGTTTTTGATCAATATATCTCCTTAAATCCTCATAATTTTGATAAAACTAGGATCTTTTATATGAAATTAATTTATGACTCTATTTATTTGTCCATAGTTATAGTGATTTAAACAATCAAAGTATGTGAAAATCCAACCATATTCTTTATCTCATGTTCAGTTCCTTTTGTGTTGATATATAAATCTTGCATTGGTAGTGTATATATATATATCACATTTTTCTTATAAAGATAGGGTCTCTATATATTTAGATAAAAAATAACTGCAACTAACACTAGGTCATTATTATGATAATTATACTCACAAAGGGTAAATGTTTTAATTTAAAAGGTGATCACCTTGTCAGTTTACATGAGGAAACATCCAAGACATTTCAAAGATGAATCACTATAGATTAGAAATAATTCTTTGATAGAGGTTAATGTTATAATAGGTTCACTAACCAATCAATTATCTGGTTCATGGAAACTTTTTTTACACACCTCTGTCCAAATAAATAGAACTCATTTTCTAGTTAACTTGGTTAATGGAAAAGAAATTAGTGAAATTATTTTTACAGACCTTTAATGATATCCCCCAAAACCAAGGAATATATGAATCAAATTATATTTTTTAGGATATAACCAATCCTCTATGACCCTTTTTTGATTTTTTTATCCATTAATATTCATTATTTGGTTAAAGTGCGCCCCTTGAATAAAACATGTTATAACCAGAAATCGCATTTATTGAATCTCAAAAACAACTTTAACTTCCCTATAGTTTGTAATATAACCCTTAGATGATCCTCATGGTCATCGTAACATTTGGAATATATAATAATATTACACATAAATGGAACCAAAAATTTATCAAGTTATTAATTAATTACTATTCATAAAATCTAAAAATATGGTTGCAGCATTAGTCAATCCAAAGATAATAACAACAAACTCGTAATGCACATATCATTTTTGGAATGTAGAAATTGGTATATCTTCTTTCTTAAACCTAAAGTGATGATATCTTGATTGAAGGTCAGTCTTGGAGAAGAACTGACACTCTCTATGTTTTTCAAATAAATAAGTAATACTTAAAGAGGGTGTTTGATCTTTATTGTGATCTCATTAAGCTCACCATAGTTAATTCATAATCACAATGATCTATATTTTTTTAGAAATAGAAAAGGTTCTACCCAAGGAGACACACTTGGTTGAATAAAACATTTTTATAAGTGGTCTTATAGTTTCTTATTTAATTCCTCTAACTCCACATATTCCATTATATATTGGTTTTTCAATATTGTCTTGTATCATGGTATGAGTTCAATGGAGAACTCTACCAATATTTCTTACAGAGTCCAGGTAAATCTACAAGAAATACATCAATTTATTTCTAAAACAATGGAAATATTTTCTATCATTAGGCATTTATTTTATTCTTCCTATTTACTAATAATCTAAATAAATAATCCTATGGAAGGTGATTCTAGAAAATTCCCACTTTGGGATATCTATCTTATGTAAATAACATTAGGTTTTCCACTACAGACCTCCAAAATTCCTGGATTATATATTTGATCCCAACTGTATATTTTTAGATTAAATCCATCCCTAGTATAGTATTTAATTACACCATTGGAATGACTACTAGATTTTGAATTAGATTATACTCACCAAAGTGGATACTTGAGTTTTTATACACCATTGATGTTTGGATAATTCCTCAAGTTTTCTTAACTAATAAATCTACTTCTACCATTTCAGTGTTTGATTCTATATTCTTTTCAGAACTGGATGAAATAAATGAATGTGTATAACCTATTTAAATCAATGAAATTTCTAGTTTTGAGAGAACAATGAGTGTACCTACCACAACATTGTTTGAACCCTATACTTCATCCATTATGATTTTGAATCCATTACCTTTCTACCTAGTCCTATACTAAGCTTGATTTTTGTTACCCTTCATTATCTTCTGATTTGGACATTGATTTTCAATGTGGAATTGTTTTCCAAAAATGAATCATTGAACATTAGGTTGTTCTTGAACCATTATCCCTTTATCATCTGTATTGAGATGTTGAGGTTTCACCTCCCCATAAAATTCTCGATCTATATGTCTATATCTTACACACTTATAGAATTTTATACTACCATGCAAGATGATCACAAAATTTTTTACCCATATTTGTTTCATGTGGTTAGTTTTAGTTTCTTTTAATATCTTATATGTTCAAAAAAATTCACTGAGTTTATATCAATTGGTTTATTATTTTCATTCGACCTATGATACCACTACCTTTGTCCAAAATCTATTTGAACCTTGATACCACTACTTAATATCTTCTTATAGTGTTCATAGAATATATTTTCTAGATTCCACTAATGGTAGAGCCTTACTCCTCCAAAGAACATATCATCCTTTACCTTAGTATCCATAAAAAATCATTATGAGTATCTAGAATGACTTATAACGTTTTTTTCATAGTTTCTTAATGATTCATTTTCCTTAGGATATAGCTCAATGAATTCTTCATCTTTTTCTTGTTCGCATCACATGGGGAAAATATTTATTAAAAAATATTATTCTAAACTTTTATGGACCCAATTTTTTCCCTTAATTTTTTTTAAATACTTATATAAATATATATATTTCTAGAGCTAGGAGGTGTGACAATGTGCAATTCTAACGCCCGATGTGTCTAGAATTAATTATATAAAAATAGTAAATATATTTTATAATGTGCATGCTCAATGCCTCAATGAAAACATGATAACATGTAAATTGTTGATCTGAATGGAAATATGAACCATGGTAGGGTCTGAAATGTGTTGTTTACCCTATATGAGACATAAAATATGTTATCACAAGATTTTTGATCCCCTATCCCATTGGAAGTTCATTTTAGTGAATTGATTAATTAATTAATTAAATTTATTTAACCAAAACTAAAATGTATATAGATTCTTTGGAATGGAATTTTGGAAATGATTGGCCTCATAATTTCATTGATTTTCGAATGAGAGATCCTCTATCCTCCCTTCGTTGAATGATGACAAATCTCTAGATCAATAATAATTGAAGCATGATGAATGCATCAACATAGTCTAATAATTTTTTGATTGTGTTATTCACCAATAATTGATAAAAAAAATATGTAGGGATATTATTTTCGTTTTTACACCTCTAGATTAAATTTTTTAGTAGATTGATAATCGTTCTCCAATCTGCACCCTTCCTTAAAGCCTTTTTATGTGTCAACATATAGAAAATTAATTAATTTCAATTTGTTTATCTAATTGTGGATCATGATTTTGATTGTAGGAAAAGAATGCTTCGATTAAGATCATTTAAACCATTGGTTTTATACTTATCTCCCCCCTCTGTACATCACATTATTTTTCAGTTAGATCCTTGCGGTCCCGTCATAACTTTTTTGGGAGGTACCAAGATCGATCAGGCCTTCAAATTCACGGAAGAATGATAAAACGAGGATTGAATGATGGCGTGGCATAGATGGTTGTTTCATTGATTACATAATAAATCAAGGAGTGTAAAAGCCATGAAAACATGTTGTTATAACACGAAGCCCTTTATGACCAATGATGGATGATTTATTATGAATGATGGATAGCAATAATGAATCATTTCTAGGACCATGATATTCACGAGGAACTGGGGCATGATCTACAATAGTGGGGCCTGATTCAAACTGTTATGAATAGATATATAGATATGAACCTTCTAGAAAGATTATGACTATATTCCATGTATAAAGAATAGAACATTCCATGTATAACAAATAATACACACCATGTAGAACCTTGTTTCGGCGGTGGATAGGGTTTGAGAATTTTATAGATGACAAAATGTGTAAGCTTCCTTTACACACGCCGTATCCTCCTCTCGGTTTTCCAGACTATGTGGCCAACCACAAAAACATGGTGTTTTGTACACAAACACAGATTTTGGTTCATGGACAAAGCCACTGAGACATATCTCCATCCCATGTTTCATGGAAACTTCATGTAGTCCACATATACAGTGTGTACTAACACATAAATAAGTAGTTGTGTACTGACCAGGGATATGGAAAGGTAGGGAAGAGGGACCACATGACATGTGGGTCCCCTCACACGTTGTGTTCCCCTTGAGCTCATCTGAGAAAACATCAAACGTCTGTATATCCTTCATTTTTTCTAAGATTTTGGCCCAAGGGTAGTCTATTGTATTTTTTCTATGTAGAACGTGATGGTGCATTCAGTAGTGGATTTTGAGACACGACATGGGATGTTATGGGGTTAGAATGCACTGAGGTGGCGCAAATTATGGTAGTGATCAGGTAAGATTGTAACACCCCCAGGTAAATAAAGAATATGACATCTTTATATTTATCCATATTTGTGAATAAAATATTAATATTACTTTAAAGGGGATGCTATGCTCGATGGCGTACCCAATACGCAACAACGAGTTTCTGGTGAATCTTACATTGCACTCTAATAATAAAATAATATTATTTTAAATGGTAGTTAATGCCTAGCCGTTGTAATGGCGGTAATGAACAGAACTAACTACAAAATGATTATATATGTTTGTCAAATATATTTTTTTCAATAAATGTTAGAGGATTAAAAATACAAATGAATCCAGTTTTTAAGCGTAAACATTCTAATATTCCTTTAAAGGTCGATTAACCGCCTTTTAATAGAGAACCTCTTTTAAATCCACATTTTGAAAATTTTATAAGCTCTATTTTTTAAAATAAACATATTATTTATGATTGGTACATTGAAATTTACCTTGGGTTAATTTTTGGTATTTTTCTGACAATGTTCATTTTTCAATGAATAGTAAAAAATACTGCATTTTACATCAAAACTGTTTTTCATATAATTTAATTATATGGTAATATTATCTTTTTAATTTGTTTTAAAGTTTAATTAGAATATATTTTTACCATGTAATTCAATGATGGTCATTTGGATTAATTTTACTTTGGAATTAGGCATAAACAAGTGCCAAACTTTTCATAAATATTGTTTCTAAAAAACCCACTATTTGTTTTGACAACAGGAAGTTTTTTTAAATTAATTATTGCAATTTATGTGTTTGGAATTTGGTAAAATGGATTAAATACTTGGAATAAAAAGTTCCAAATTATGCAATTAAGACTCTTTTGTTTTTGGACATTATGAATAGTAACGATAGTAATTATCTTTAATTATCTTGATTAATGAGTAATCTGGTAGTTAAAGATAATAAGATAATATCATAATAATAAAAAATGACCACAAAATGTGTCCTAAGGCTACTTTTTGTCTCATGTCAGACCATGTGAAGACTTTTGCCAAACTTGGGGGCCCCATGGAATCACGTTTGTGAGAAAGTGACTTTTTATCTTTTTAGTTTTAAAGAATGTTAAATGTAACAAAGAATGTATCACCTAAGTAAAATATTTTTAATTTTGTCTACATAATTGATCTTTTGGACTATAAATATTCATTGGAAATCTAAAGAGATTTAATACATCATAGTATTTTATTTATAATTTTTAGACATTAAATAAATTAAATTATTTATGACATCATGATGATGCAGCGATGACCTCATTATTTAACAATTTAAATAAAATGGAAAGATAATGTAAACTCTAAGACCTAAACATGTATAAAACCTATTTTATGGGTGGATTTCAAACCCTTATCACCTTATCCTCTAAAGACATCAATGTGGGACCATTAAAATCCGAAACTCATTTGAAAATAAAGTTACATTTTATACCTTTCCAAGAGTGCCCCTCCTCTCCTCTTATAAAAGGCCCCCACCTCTACCTCTTCCAAAGCCTTTGGCTCGGCCAACCCCTGACCATTTCATCTCTCCACATCCCTCTCTAACTCCTTGAAGCATCACTTTGGTAATAATCCTTTCCAAGGAATCTTTTGAGCTCAAATCAAAGGAAGTTACCCGATTTAAAGGTACTGTCTTCACTTGTGTCCTTTTGTTTTATTTTGCTTCTCCAACCCCCTAAACTCTTTTTATTATTTTATTTTGTAACAAATCCATTATATTCAATATACTAGGATGTATTTATAATAAGTATGCGAGCAACACTTACACACACCTTCGTCTAATGGTTAAAGAACATACTGTTTCTGTGGTTGGCGATTTTCTGCCTCACGAAACGATGATTGTTCAACATTCTTCTAACACCTTCAAAGGTGGCCATTAAGATGATACTATATTTATATATGATATATAATATGTTTATGTTTTACTTAAGATTCTGTATTTTTCATTTATGGAATACCTTTATGGTTTCCATTATGTGTAAACGCGATATCTTCATTTAAGGAAGTGCGGACTATCGCCCCCTCAAAGTGATTTGATTTGTTAATACCATATGTGGTACGTATAAATGATATATTTAATTATATTATATATGATACCATACTGGAATAATATTATGTATCATTATGTTTTAATTCCATTAAATATGAAATAGAAATGGAAGTAGCGTTCATGCGTACGTACGGCTTACCATCTCCATGAACGGTACATTTCATTTCTTATCTCCAAATGTTATGTACTATTATAGGTACATATATATAATGGATATATATGTAATATATTACATATAAATTATGGGTATCATTCTGGAATTATAATATATATATCTATCATTTTGTTTTAATTCCATTAATATGGCAAAAAAATGAAAGTAGCGTTCATGCGTACATACGGCTTACCGTCTTTATGAACGGTACATTTCATTTCTTATCTCAAAATGTTATGTACTATTATAAGTACATATATATAATGGATATGTATGTAATATATTACATCTAAATTATGGATATCATTTTGGAATTATAACATATATATATATATATATATATATCTCATTTTGTTTTAATTCCATTAATATGACAAAGAAAAAAATGAAAGTAACGTTCATGCGTACGTACGGCCTACCGTCTCCATGAACGGTGCTTTTCGTTTTTTTATCTCCAAATGATATGGAATAGTATAAAATGAATATTTACTGGATATATATGATATTTTAATCATTAATACTATTCTGGAAATTATTTACTTATAACTACATGGACAATCATTTTTCAAACAAGTTCATTTTTGACTCATGTACCAAACATCGACAAAAACGTCTGATATGAACTCATATTATTAACCAATTATTATAACATTAAAATATGTGATATGAACTAAATAATAATCATTATAGGATGTCCTTAAGCAATTATAAATTGACCAAAGGTTATTATTCAGGAATATAAAGAAACGAACAAGGCAAGTCGGACTTGAGGTAAGGGATCCTACTCCTCTCTTTCTTTTTAAGTACACTCTTTTATGTCATTCCTTTTAAGCTCATATTTCTTATGATTGAGATGTTCTTTTATATTAATCTTACTGTAATTTTTATTTTCATATGATGAGAGACCCTATTCTCTCTCATCAATCCATTTTGGATGTTTTGAGTGGCGCTGTTAAGCTGCCGAATTTTCGTAAGAGATCCAACCTCTCTCTTTCTTTTAAAGTACTCTCCTTTATGTCACTTCTTTTAAGCTCCTCTTTGTTATGTTGGGGGATGTTATTTTATATTACTCTTTATGTAAACTTTATGTTTATATGATGAGAGACCCTATTTCCTCTCATCAATCCATTTTGGAAGTTTTAAGTGGCGCCGTTAGGCTGCCGAGTTTTCGTAAGATATTTTTCATCTCACTTTTATCTTCGTGAGATTTATGCTACATTTGCCACAATTTCCTTTGAGTGGTGTATGTACTTCCCATTATTATACTCTTTTTGTATTATAATTTCATTTATGGGTATTCGCATCTTCATTGTATGACCCTTCTTCCATGAGGTGCACGTTTCGAAAGTTACCCAACTCGGTAAGGGGACCTTTCACCCTCCTCTTTTTAAAAAACTTCTTTTGTTATGTCTTTTAATTCATATACTATTATGTTGGGATATGTTCTTTTATATCCTTATGGATGTAAATTTTATGTCCAAGTGATGATATGCCCTTTTTATCTCTCATGAACTCATTTTCTGAATTTTGAAGTGATGCCGTTAGGTTGTCGAATTTTACCAAGGGAACTTTTTAACCCAATTTCGATTTCTTTGGGTTCAACATGTAGTTATTGAATATGTCATCTTTTGAATATGTGTGAATGACCTTTTATTTTTTTACACTTAATATCCACTTATATTGGGTGTATTTATGTTTGTCACACATAATTTTGAGATTGAATTATCCTTAATTTAAGGATACCTTCTTTATAAGGGAATTCATCACATTTGACATTTCTACTGAGACTTCATTGTTGTTATGCACCAATTCACTCTTATATGGTGTATATACTGTCCTTTGGAATATTATATCATGAATACATTTATTCTCATGATACTATAAAGTTCTAACTAAATGTTATTCCTCAATTATTGTATTCAAGTGTCTCTAATTTTGGTAGAACCCCTTTAACCAAAATATCACTTTAAATGTTTTAATTATTTGTTCTTATTAATATACATGTTTTCAAAGTGGTTTTAAGGATTTATTTATATGGATATTAATGGTTTCAAATTTTAAAATCTTCAAGGTGGTATGGGATACGTTGATTCAAAAATCTCTTTATTAAATGTTTTAAATGGTTTGGGAAATGGTTTCTTTTTGAATGGATTCATTATTTCAATATACTAAAATGTTATATTGTGATTGAAATGTGGAAATGTTATGTTTCCTTTATGCATGTTTTATACATTTATTTTCTGGTTCTTGGGAATTGTTATGAAAACGGGTGGTTCCGTGATAAACTAAGGGTGGGTGAGCCCGATATAGCTCTCCAATGCATTGGGTAACGCGAAGGAGTGAAACATTAAGGTTTCTCCGAAGAGATTTAGGGAATATACTGTGGTGTGTATTCCAAACGTAACCAAGAGGGTTACTCCCTACGTAAGAATGTTATGAATGCATCAAGTTACCTTTTATGTCTTATGATTTCTATGATTTATTCATGATTTGATGAGGTGTGTTAAAGTGCCTAGGTTTTATGGGTAAAGTATGATTTCATTCTTATGTATATATGAACTTATGTTTACTTTCCATATTTTTTATAACCCTTACTGAGATTTTTATGCTCATCCCAAGTTTTTTTGAAATGTTTTTCACAGGTCAAGGGAAAGGTACATGATATGATGATAGTGTCAAGGAAGTGTCAAGAAAGAATCCATGTTTCATTTTAAATATGTTTCCGTTGATGGGAAAAAATGAATACTATCTTTTATGTAACCACTTTGTTTAAATGTGGAATGTAATGCAAGTTTTATGATCTAATTCTCTAAAACTCTAAACCTGAAAAGATCCTCAATGTGTAATCTTGTAATAATTCATGATTAAGTAAGGTTTAAGGCTGGGGCCTTATAAAGATAACTAGAGATATTTCCATGTCACACTCCAACAGTGATGGGTAGTGGTTTTCCATGACATTTCATGTGTTACCCTCCAGTAGTCATATCCAGTGGAGTTCCCCAATGTATTCTTATAGGTATTACCCTTTAATAGGGCTTCGAAGTGGAGTTCCTCTACTGCTTCTTCTGGGCATTACCCTCTAGCGGGGCTAGGCAGTGGAGCTCCCTGGTGGCTTCTTCCCAGTGTTACCCTCAAGTAGGGAAATGTAGTGGAGTTCCCAAATGAAATTCATAAGGTTTACCATCTATAGGGGTTGGGTAGTGGTTTTCCTCAGTGACTAGTAGAGTAGGACCCTTCTATCGTACCAGGTCCTGGGATCCTTACCTTGAAATTGGGGCCCCTTGACTGTGTGGAATATTAATGAGACGTTTCGATGTATCCTTTGAGTCACAAATAAGAGAAATGATTACCCAACCAAAGATTTTTTCTTGTGACACAACCAAAAACTGTATGGCGGAGTCAGTGTAGCCCAAAGGGGATAATATCAAGGTTTGGTGATTTAGTTCCTCGGACTCTTGTATTCAAGGTAGATGCTTGGGATGTTGGGCATCATTGGTGGACATTCTTTTTAAAATTTTAGTAACTCTTCTTCTTGGGATGAGTTGGGAGATATATATCCCCTACTATATCATTTGGAATATTTGACTCAGCATATATATATATATATATATACACTTTCATCTCTATCCACCCCTTAAATTTGTACACTCTTCTTCCATGAGAGGAAAAGACGCATGGTGTATTCCATGTGATTCATATTTCTACCTTATTATGGTTGGATGAGTCTACTCACCTTCTATATATAGATAAGGATTGATGGGTAGTTCATCTACTCTCTGTGTTTATCCCCATTTTCTTTGACGAGCTTATTTTCACTTTTTATTGGGTTGAGTTGTACTCTTTCATTGTATATTTTCATAAAAACTTCTTTCCTATTTTATTATCACTCTAACTACTTTCCCTTCACCCATTATGGGGAGTTCTACTGTGTATGTATATAAACAACCATTCATGGGACTTTCCCACATGTGTTTTATCTTTTGCAGATGACAGAGAGGTCGATCGTGGCACCATACGAACTTATGGATACATGGTGCATGGATCACAAATAGTGGTCATAGATTTGAGTTCAGGAGATGGGAAATCACAGATATTTTACTTTTCCAAAAAAAATTCAATTTGGGGCGCATTTATATTTATGCATGTATGGTTCCCCTTTCTGATTTCATTTCACAATACGGTATATTTGTACTGTTTAGATCTTCATGGATGTATAGTTTATTTATTGCAGTTTCCCATTTTTGATTTTTTTTCTCTCTATACATTAATGTTGATTTAGTTATTTTTATGAGTACATGTTCTTAGTAAAAGTCTCCCCAACTATGTTATGCCTTTGAAACATGTCACTACCCCCTGGCATATGGAGGTGGGCATGGGTAGCTGTGGCTCGAGCCCCAGCATGAATCAGGTCATGAAAATTGGTATTAGATGTATGATTTGTGATTATACTAATCATTCCATAGTATTAGTATAAATAGGTTACAATCATTCTTTTATATCCAGACTATGGAAATGAGAGATGATGCTCCTTGAGGAGATACTAGCATAATGTATTTGTCTTGAAGTTTCAACAGTGAAAGCTTCTTCTGTATGTTTCATCAAACAGTAGTGCAAGCTATCTCATGGTGGATAGAGGGTCACATGGTATTTTTATTCATCATAATGGATCCTTATGAAAACATCTTGGGTATGGATTAGATGTCCATGATCTGAACCTAGATTGATTGTCACTACAAATAGGTTGGATTCCTACACACTGATGGGATGAGATTCTTCTTTTCTGGTGAGAGAGATCTCATGAAAGGGTAGGTGGATGACGCTTACAGGAGGTTTCAAACCATAATCCATCAGTTATTGAGTGTTTACCATGGTTCAACAAGCTCTTAATACTTATATATTCTTTTGGTTGTGGTGTATTATATGGATGTCATCACTGAAGATATTTTGGGGTTACCTATGAGGTGGGAGATGGAGTTTTTTATTGACATTCATCATGGGACTGGCCTGAAATATTCTATGGAATATTGGATGGAACCTAATGAGCTTTGAGAGTTATTTTTATAGTTGGAGGACCTTCCTTATAAGTGTTTCATCATTCCCAGTGTGAACCCTGGGGTATCACTAGTGTCTTTTGTGAAAATGCTGAATGGGGGCTTATAGATTTGTGTGCATTTTCATCAACTAAACCAATCCATGATAATGAAAAAGTACCCCTTTCTGAGGACTGATGACCTATTTGACCAGTTATTAGGTGAAATGTGGTTCTCCAAGATAGATCTCATGTATGGTTTCCTCTAGTTCAGAGCACACTAGGTTGATATTATAATGTTGGATTCATCATGTCACTATAGACATTATGAGTTACCAGGGATGAATTTTGGTGTGATGAATTACCATACCTTATTTATGGATATGAAGAACCAAGTTTTCCATCCATACATGGAATTTTTTTTCATCACCAATAAAATACTTGTCTACTCAACAATAGAGGAGGATATTGTAGAACACTTGAAGATGGTTCTTGACTTACTTTGAGAGCACCATCTTTATGGAATGCTCTCAAAGATCCTATTTTGGATACATGAGGTTCACTTTCTAGGACAATTCATTTTTGATCATGGTTCAGCTATGGATTTAGTAAATATCAATACTGTTCATTATTGGGATCCACCCAAGAATGCGTTAGATGTGTGAAGCATTATTGATTTTGTGGGTTACTACATGATATTTTTGGTTGAATTCTCCAAGTTCACATCCCCTTTTATTGCCTTGATTCAGAAAGGGAAGTATTTTACCTAGTGTTAAAAGTTCTTGATGGACTTTGAGAAGTTGATTCATAGGCTGATGAGCGATCTAGTGTTGATATTATCATAATAAGGTCTTCAGTTTGTAGTGTATTGTGATGCATCATGAGATGTGCTTGGTTGTGTGTTGATGAAATGTCGTGAAATCATTGAATATGGGTTGAGGTAGTTGAGATTAAATGAGTATAAATACATAATTCATGACTTGGAGTTAGTTATAGATGTCTTCAACCTAATAATGTGGCACACTATCTTCACAGAGAGAACTTTGTGGTTTACTCTGACCATCAAAGACTCAGGCACGTCTTCACTCAGAGAGACCTGAACCTGAGACAATGACGTTGGTTAGAGCTACTGTAAGACTATAACATCAAGATATTATACACTCTAGGGATGTGAAATGTTGTAGTATATTTCCTTAGAAATAATTTCAAGGCTTTCATATTTTATGAAGCTTCAGAGTAGTCAACTTTAATGTAGCTGACCCTGGTAGATCTTGAGGGAACAAATTTTCTCCGGTCAATGGTGTTGACTCCTTTGCTCCCCGAACATGTTTGGGATTACCAACTACAGGAAATCAACTATGATGTCCAACTTGATTTGGTATCCAATGGTTAATAACCAAATTGATATTTCAAATAATATAATCACATCATATTGTTTCAAGGGATAATAGTGGTTCCCGTCACATTACTGGAGATGGTGATGCAGTAGTTCCACACTTCTCCCCTTGTTGTACATCCCGATGTGGGGAAGATGTATAGATAACTTTAGTGGTAGTTTTGGTAGGATGTAATGAGATGAATCATAGCTGAGTTCATCTCTCGGTACCTCACATATCAATAGGAAAAAATTTAGCACCAATTTCGAGTAGATTTATTGCAGCCTCTTGAGGTTCCAATGTGGAAATGGGATGACATATTCATAAAATTCATCATAAGGCTTCCACACACAGTGATGGGACCTGAAAATCTCTAGGTGATAGTAGAAAAAATCATGAATTCGATGCACTTATTTACCATTAGGGAGTGTAGTTCAGTGGGGACTTTGGGAAAGTTGTACATATGAGAGATCATTCTCCTCCAAAGGGTACCCTCAACAATTCTCTCTGATCTTGATGCATTGTTTAGGATACGGTTGTGGAGTGGCCTACATGAGGCTTCTATGACCCAATTGTGTATGAATAAATATTCCCCCCCCCAATACCTATGGGTGGGTAGAGTGAACTATCCAGGTGCTAGGGATATGCTGAAGGCTTATGTGTTAGACTTTGATTAGAGTTGGGAGGATCACCTGCATTTGGAAAGGTTTTTATACACCAAGAGTCACCACTCCACCATCGACATGGAACCTTTTGAGAACCTATATAGGGGACCCTATAGGTCACCCTTGTGTTAGATAGATATTGTAAATTCATCCCTTGTGGGCCCAAAGTTAGTATAGGTGACAACGGAGAAAGTGCAAGTCATCCATGAGTGGATGAAGATGGCCCAGAGTATATATAAATCCTATGCAGACCATCATCATAGGATCTTGGAGTTCGATCATGGAGACCATGTTTTTTTAGTCTACCCATGACATGGATTGCAAAGTTTCTGTCATTGGCAAGTTGTCCCTGATGTTCATTGGGTCATTCGAGATCACGCAGTGGGTTGGCGAGGTCACTGACCACATCGCAAAATCTCCACTACTAGAGCAGGTTCATGATGTCTTCCATGTGTCATAGCTATGGAGATATGTTCATGATTCTATAAACATCATCGACTAGGTTGAGCTGAAAATGGAGGATTTATAAACCTTTTTGTAGAACCTAATGTCCATCAAGGATCGGTAGGAGTAGACCCTTCTTGGATGGCCCATCCCTTTGGATCAAATGTTGTAGAAGCACAGAAACATGCTGGAGAGTTCTTGGAGTGATAGATCATAGTGTGGACTCAGTATGCCGATTTTGTTTCCTAGGTTTTCTTTTTTGGGGATGGAAATCTTGAAGGTTGTAATGGTTTAGAGATAATTTTTTTTCTTGTAAGACTTTAAAATAATTCTATATATATTTCCAACGTTAGGTGCTGAGATGTCGTGTGATTCCAAGGCTTCATGCACACAAAATTAATATTTTAGAAATATTATATATATTATATATTTCATTCAAATTATACCTCAAATAAAATGGTATAACTCTTAAATGGTAGATCAGATCGGAAATCCAAGACCACAGTTGGGTCCAGAATGCGGTGTTTACCATAGGTGTGACACAAAATGAGTTAGTATGGGACATTTGGATCCCTATATCATTGTAGGATAATTTAGGTGGATTAATTAATTAATTAATTAATTAGATTCATTTATCCTAGAATAAAATATATATAAATTATTCGTTATGGAATTTTTTCCAGGTTTGGCCCCATAATTTCTAAAATTCTCCTTCAAGAGCACACCCCTTCTCTCTTCGACGAATAGTGAAAATTATATGGATCAAGTTAAATCAAATAATGATGAACACATCAGATTCTTTAAATAATTGTGTAAATGAGTTATTCCCCAAATATAAGTCCAAAATAGATTTAGGGATAATCTTTGGGTTCTTTATGCCTATGGATTAAATTTTTGAGTAGATTTATTATCATTCTTCAATCACTTCCCTTCCCTGCAGCCTTTTTATGTGATAATGTATACAAAATTGATTTATTTCATATGTTTATCTAATCATGAATCGCATCAATTTTCATTAGACAACAACGGTTGGGTGAAAATCATTTAATACTTTAATTTCGAGTTTTTATCCCCCCCCTGTTCATCACTTTCTTCCCCAATTTTATCCCCACGATCACATATAGACTTTGTTGGGATGTACCAAGCTTAATGGGCCCCCCAGATTCACGGAGAACAAATTAAATTAGAATTTAATGAATAATTGAGCGTAGATCTAGGTATATTGTGAGGCGTGGAGGTCTGTTTTGGATATTGGAGTTTGAATCAAGGACTGTGGATGTCATTGAGACATGTTTTTTGAACACAAAACACTCAACGATGACTGATGGTTGATATATGGTGAAAATGGCCAAATGGTAGGAATCGTATCATGGTCCATGAGAATATGGATAATCGAGGTGGGTTCTATGGTCATGTGGCCTGATTTGAAGCGTGAAGACCAGATTTTTGTATATGAACATTATTGAAAATCATGACTATATGTTGTGTCTATTGATGAACACAAATCATGTAGCCCCTTTCCATGTTGTAATCTTGGGTTTGAAAAAGATAAGAATGACACTGAATGTAATCTTCCCTAACATTTTATGTATCCTCCTCATAGTTGGATAGATTGTGTGGTCGACTCATGGACACGATGTCCAATACATGAACATAGGGTCAAATACATAGACACGACCTGGACCTATGTTGCATGGACATGCCGTGTAGTCCACCTTCACAGTGTGTACTGACACATGGATAAGGATTTGTGTAACAACAAGGGACATGGGGAGGTGGAGAAGAGGGAAAACACACCTTGTGGGTCCCCTCACATGTTGTGTTCCCCTTGAGATATTTTTAGAAAATAAATAACATATGTATCTCATTAGATCAAACATATATTTTGGCTTATGAGTATCCTATCCTGAGTATTTTTCCTCAAAAAACTTGACGGTTCCCTTAGAAGAAGATTTTGAGATATGAAATACCATTTTCTAGGCTTGGAATTCACTATAGAGACCCTAATAATGATAGTAATCAGGGAGGATCACCATAGATCTTTTTGAGTTACACTCTACCAAGGCTGGATAGTGGAGTTACTCGACATTATAGGTGTTACCCTACAGTAGGGTTGGGATGTGGATTTCCCTGATGGATTCTTCTGAAAATTACCTATAGTAGGGATAGGTAGTGGATTTCTTTGATGGCTTGTTTTGGGAATTACCCACCAGTAGGTCTAATACATAGAGTTCCAATATGGATTATTTTAGGTGTTACCCTATAGTAGGACTGGGAAGTGGAGCTGCACAATGGCTTCCTCTGGGAGTTACCATCTAGTAGGGCTGGTAGTGGACTTCCCTGATGAAATTCCAAAGTGTTACCCTCATGTGGGGCTGGGAAGTGGAGTTCCTCAGTGACTAGGAGAGTAGGACCCTCCTATCATTCCAATGCATGGGGTCTATATCAGTTAATTTTGGTCCAATGAATATGCATCATAGTGAAAAGACATGGTTTGATATATCCTTGGAACCATGAGGAAGAGGAACATTTTCCCCATTGATAGTTTTTTCTTATGATGAAACCTAAAACCATACAGGTGAGTTAGTGTAGCCCAAAGAGGATAGTATATAGGTGTGGTGATTGAGTTCCTTAAACTTGTGTGTTAAGGGTGCATGTGTGGGATATTGGTCATCGTTGGTGTAAATTATTTTGGAACTGTTGGATACTCTTCTTATTTGGATAAACATTGAGATTCATATACCCTACTATAATGTTGTTTTTCTTTGACTGATCATATATATATATTCTTTCTTATGTATCCACCCCTTATATTCAGACACTCTCCTTCCAGGAGGGGAAAAGACGCACGGGGTATTCCAAATGCTTTTCATGTCTAGATTATCCTGGTAGTTTAAGTCTACTCTATTTATATGGATGGTGAAGGATTGATGGGTAGTTCATCTACTCACCGTGTTTATCCCTTATTCTTAGATGATCATACTTTCTTTCTTTGTTGGGTAGAGTTGTACTCTTTCACTATACCATGTAATATCAACTGATTTATTCTTCTACTATCTCTCTTACTACTCTCCCTTAATCCATTTGGGGTCATTATACTAGGTATGTATATACTCACGCCTTCATAAGCTTTGTTCACATGTTTCATGTCTTTTTCCGATGAAGGACAGGTCAACTGTGACTTCAAAGGAGCTTCAGGATATTGGATACTTGGACTACAAATGTTGTTTGTATCTTGAGATTCAAGATCTAGTCTCTCTTATCTATTTTAATTTTTTATATTTTGATCAGGTTGAGATAGATTTTTGGTTGTGTGTGTATATTTCCCCTTTCATTTTTTAGTTTACACTAGCATACATTTGTACCGTTTAGAGGTCAATGCATGTTTGGTTAATTTATTGCAATGTTTCATATTTTAGTTCATTCCCTATGATGTTTTTTATTGAGTTGGTTGTCTGTGTGTGTATAAGTTCTTAGAAAAAGGCATCCCCGAGTTAGTTAAGTCTTTAGTTCTTGTCACCACCCCTGGCCTATAAAGGCGGACATGGGATATTTTCTAATCGATATCTAACTTGGTTCTGGTCATGGAATAAATCCTACCACTCCATATAATTAATCTACCCATTTTTATTTGTGTTCATAATCAATGTCTAGCACCATTAAGATTCATATTTTAAGTGGTAAATTTATAGTGTGACATTCCATTTCTCTTAAAAATTGAGAAGTGAAATATATTTTCTATAGATTAAATTAATTATTTTATAATTAATGGATCAACATATCCACTAAAATATTTTGTTCCTTTATGAATGAATGACTCAACTACACGTTATTCCTTTAAATTAAAATATGGTCTCTCAACATGATTCAGTTTATTATTTATAACCAAATATATTCTATCCATCATCCATATAATGTTTTATATTCTAGCTTCAATCATGTTAGGAAGGATTTTAGTGCATCATCTTTTGAACTAATAATTTATGCAGTTCCTCTTATTTCCCACCATTTTTCTGAAATAAGAATTATTTTTTGATAAGTTTGTCACATTTAAGAATTTTTGAAATATAATAGATTTGTTTTCTAAAAATATATAAAAATGATATTTTTTATGGGTGTTATTTTTTATCTCCTCTAATAAAAAATAAATTTTCTATATATACATCATAATAATTCATGAAAAGCTTGTGATTACACAAAAATATATCCAATAGTATCAAACTATCTGGGAAAAATGCATAAATTTCATTCACCAAGTGATGATCGAGTTAAAACACAATGGGACATTTTGTGGTTAATAACCCTTGCTAAACCAATTCTAGTGATACATCCAATTTTATTACTCAAATACTTATTTGATTTTTGGGAAACCAATCTCTTAATAGTTCACCAAAATTTTAGGGTGTTTTCTTATGTTTGTCATTATCCCTTGGGAACATAATAATGTTTCATAGTCACAATTTTGAAAAATAAAAAAACCTATCATTGATACCCACTATGGATTCTTTCCTTTTTAATACCTAGAACAATCATTAAATAGTAAAACATTTAATAATAAAGGGATTTTTTTGAAGTTTTGTATTTTTTTAGTTAATAACATAATACAAGAAAAAAAGAAAATTTGTGCTAATCTACTTAAAATACTTTTTCATAGATTCTTCTTAAGTTACATTTGCTACATTTTATATAAATGGGGAAAAAATAAAATAAAGGGGTGGAATAAAACCCAGTAATGGAATAAAAAATGAAATATTTAACATGTAATCCTAAGTCATAAAAATAGTTCATGATCATTAAAACAATAATAATATAATAAGAGAATGGTCGTGAAGAATAATATGGAAATGTGCACAAAATAACAAATTGATAGATTCATAAGCATATCACAAGGTTTATTACAAAGGCATCATAAAACATAATTACCAAGTTTATTAATCAAGGTATCATAAAACATTTCAACTCTATTGATTAAATATTTACCTAATAAATTGGAGTGTTATCAAGAACACCCTTAATATATCTAAAATCATGTGTACCACATAGATCATAAGAAAAATTTTCATTAATAACACATGGGAAATAATGAATGGGTTTCAAGTCAAGGTAACTACTTTTGTAAATGTTTCAATACATGGAAATTACATCATTTTTAACCTACTAAAATAAAATATGGGTTATATACATGTAAATAATGAATAACTACATTATGTTTACATATGGATTAATTTTTATGTATAAGGATGATGTTTAGTTATTCACAATATAAAATATTCCATGTAAGGGAGATAAATTCAGGAAATATTTTGGTAGCACGACTGGTATTAAATGTGGATTATAGTATGGAAAACATTAAAGGGAAAAATGTATACACTAATAAAAACAATTTTGGAAGTAATTTCATAAAAAATCATAAAATTAATGTAATTAAATATTTATAAGACATACTAAATAAGATTGATATTAATGGATTGAAAAAAATAAGAGAGGAACCTTACATTAAAGAAATTCTCCTTAGAACATGAGGATGAACCCATAAGATCTTACTAAAACCTTTGAAGGACTCCTTAGGAGGTAAAGTGATCATAAGATCATATATAATGGATTTATAGTGCATGTGATCAGTGGGATTGGTGGGTATTTATAGTAAAAGGGGAGGTATTTTTTAATAGTTTCTAAATCTAGGTATCAGAATTCTTGGTTTTTAGAAAATGAAAAACCAGTAGATTACACATGCTTTTTTGTTATAGTTTCAGAAATTTATTTCATTACTTATGATATTTTAATGAATTATAACTAAAATTAATTTTTTAATATTACACTAGCCACTTAAGAGTAATTTTTTCACAAAATATAGTTTCTAAAATCTTATTTTCCATTTTAGACTTTGGAACGCCATTTATAGGTTCCAAATTGATTTAAATCCATTAAAATGAATAATATTAATAAAATAATCTATTTTTTCAATAAATACTTTAAATTAATTATTAAATCATTTTTATGTATTTATGATGTCATAATATATAACATATATTATAAGTTATTTTTCATTTTACCAAAAAAATTGCTATCTCATAAAATTATGAAAAAATAACCATCAAATAATTTTGACTTCATTATATCAAAAATATCATAAAAATTTTTGGAAAATTCTCTAAATATGAGAAATTTAGTTTTTAAATATAAAATGCATATTTATTAAAACCCACCAATTTTTTATACAATCAATTTTCTATCCCTTAGAAAAACTATATATAATTGAAAAAAAAATATTTTATAAATAAATTTTATTATTTCTAAATTTTTATAAATCATATAAGTTTCTAGTAAATTTTTTTTTAACATATGTTAAAAATATATACCATCCAACAAATAATATAATCACGGTCTATTTTTATAAAAATATATTTTATCTTATTCTCTATTAATAAGAATTTTATATATGGGTGTCACACCAAATAAGAATGGGAAATATATAAAGTTGTTAATTTAATTATAAAATAATTACATTTTAATAATACTAGGACCATGACACATAACCACGTAGTTCAATGACAGAGGGTTTTTTTTGTAAGTTCTGTGATGGTGGTTGTTCGATGTGCTAGTTCGGTCAATATTATTTAGTAGCAATACCTAATATTTGTAAATTATATCATATTGGATTTTGTTTGAGCCTCACTTGTCAGATATCTTCTTAGGTTTAATTAAAAGAAAAAAAAAGTGATTCAACATCACTCCCTTGCACTGAAAAGTGAGCTCTATAAGCCTTGAATCAACTTGTTGAGGCCATCATTTCTTCATTATACATTGAGTTAATTCTAATTGGTGACCTGAATATAAACTGGCCCTAAGATACACTTTATATCAACTACATTACCAATTCTAATATGGACCACTAGTCCTATTAACCAATGGTCGTGTAGTATTAATGAAACAGTCTTACCCGAACAATCACATTTCCAATTACATCATATATATACCACCTATCATCAACATTTACAACCTTCATAATGTTTTATAAAATTACATAGATAATTTCAATCATATTAAAAATGTTAAATTTTGTTTTCAAAATTTTCAAGGAAGATGTAATCTTATTGGAAGTGTTGATCCTATGGAGTATACCATTGAGTGGATGTTATTATTTGGATTCTATATCCCTTTACTAGTCCTAGATGTTTTAATTTGTTTAATTTCATATCATTTATTATTCTATTTTTCTAAAATTCTTTCTATATACTTCCATTATGATATTTAAAAAAATAGTCATTAAGACAAAAGAATCTTTTTTATTAATCAAAGAAAGAATTTTCATGTTGTTATATTTACTTTGGCTTCTCAAGAAGACAATCATTTCATCAACTATCAAACTAAATGTTATCTCAATTCCTTTCAGTTCTAACCATTATCTAACACCATAATCATATATAGAATAATATTAATCGTATGATGCAATCTTATAATTAGGAAAAATCCTACATATGATCTATAAATCATGACACATTATTTTCAATATATGAAACCAAAGTTTAGCCTTTGTTATACATGTTCATCAAATTTTTAAATACTTCATAATTATTCAAAAAAATATTAATTAACTGAATAATATCATCTGTTAGTGTTTAGAAAATTGTGTAATCTTTGTCTCCCTCAACATAATTCAGTAATGATGTAGTTAATACCCAATAATCATCATTTGGATTAGTAACCCCTATATGAATCAATTCCACAACTGCATCCACATTCTAGTATCTAGAAATTGATTTATTTTCTAGGAAACCCACAAAATCTCTACTTTTAAAAACATTATGATATTATCATATACTTAGAATTATCCCAGGTGTTTTCCATAGGTTAATGTTTTTTAATATATGTTTTCCTACATCAAGATTCCATGGATTATACTAAACGTTCTCTGATACCAATTTTATCAACCCCAACCCCAGTATTCTAGAAACACTGTTTACTTGATTACATTTTAATTAGATACAAGTGACTGAATCCTAAAGGATATACTAGTTTATTAGACATAGAAAACTAGGAACATGATTTTATCTCAAATTTTATTTGAAAAGATAAAATATAACATAGTATTTTATTTTAGAACATTATTGTTCCCTCTTGAATAAAAATTTATATCATTTATAGTACAGTTCCTGGAAGCTTGGGGAAAGGGAACAAAATAAAAGGGTAATATCATATTCTTAGTAATGGAACACACACAATGGAAGTTATTGGGGAATAAATAAGCCATGAAAAATATGAAACGAATAAATTATGATAAAATAATTCCATTTAAATAGTCACATTAACTTGTAACTTATCCATGTATACCATAACTATTTGAATAATAACATGGATATCAGTTACTAATTTCATAATAATGGAATACATAATGTCAGATAGCTTAAACATACCATCGAGGTCTTTCTCGAAGACATCATATGTAAATGGGTAAGACATATTCTAAAAACCCATACGTTTTTATCTAATGAGTCTATTAGATGCATCAATGCGCTATGTAATTTTGAGCCCCACCCATCACTTAATTAGTCTAATGAATTCATCATATTAATAGACAATACCTCATAATCAGTATTACTTACAAATAAATAAATATCCATATAAGAAGAACTAGAATACATAATTTAAATACCATCCTTAGTAAAAATTATTATATTCCATCCATAGAAATATGAAGGATAGTATAACTAGAGTATATGCCCAACAAAGAATAAAATTCATCAAAGTATGTTGACATAGATGAAAATTATTTTAAAATATCAGTAGAATATTTCTTGAGTATAATACAATTTTCATTTTGAAATAAATTATTTAAAATCAAAAAACATCCAAAATATTAGGAAAAATTTTTTCTCTAAAAATATATAAAGAAACATATGAAGTAATCTTCAAAGAAAAGGGTAATCAGGTTGGTAGAAAATTTATTTCATATGGTATTAGCCTTTACGATTTTTGGTTATCATGTGTTGACATTGTCTTGAAAATGGACACCTCCTTTATTTATTTCATGAGGAACCTTATGCTACTATTTGGGAAATTAAGGGATGATATATTTTTTAATTGAGTGTTTTCCCTGTGTAGGGGACCTTATTTGAGATTTATATAGAAAATTGATGTGTATTTAATGAGGTTTGTTGAGAAAAAATAAGGTGACAAGTATAATACCACAATACATACATGTTATGGGTTCTTCATATTTACCTCAAGTATTTTTTATGTTAGTCCCCTATGGAATTTCATTATGATATTTATCATAATTTATGTTTTCATTAGTTCTTATATATTGTGTGTGTTTCCTTTATCTTGATTTGATCCTACATTGATTTGTGGATTATTCATAATTCATCATTTTTGTCATATGATATACCTTGCATCATTGTTATTTTTATTTTATGACATTATATAATATATCATTGATTATATATTTCCTTTTTTATTTATTATTCATGATTGGTGTGTAATGGTTTTTATGAAAATGGGTGGGTTAGTCTCCAAAGTTGTATTTCTAATGGAAAGGGGATACTTAATTTAGGCATTTAAAATGATAATTTTCAAAATGTTTTTGTTATGAATTTTTATTTTTTTTGGAAGAATGAATGTGAAATGAAAGTATATTTTATTAATTTCAAAGTACTAGACTTGTTTTATTTTATAAAAGGAATGTAATTGACTAAAAGTGGTATCCTAATTGACTTTGTCTCCCATGTTACATACTCACATTAGTGGGGTGTAATCCTCATGTGTTGTGAATGTTTCTATGTCTTAGATTTTATGTTTTTGTAGATTAGTGTTTCACTATATAAGAATAATATGTATGCCCATTTCATGGTGGTGACTTGAGAGTCACATGGAGATGGTGGTTGGTCTATAGGTTTATGTCTAGAAAATAAATATGAATTATTATTTTGTTTTAAATTGGTTTTTAGATTTATAAACCATGTATAGAATTTTATATTTTATTTTTAATTTCATATTATGGATTTATTATTATTCCATAGGTTTATTTAATTTTTGGATGTCATGTTTCTAGCACCACTTATTCACTTTTGCTTATTTATCCAATGTTTAGATACTCTAGGTCCAGTTCATCATTTGAACATTGGGATTATGTTTTGGTCCATGAGGTTAAATAATTCACAATGATTTCCTTGAATACAATTGATTTTTTTTCATCTCAAGGGGATCAGATAACCCCCTTAGGCCAGTAGCGATCTGATTCATGTAGCGATTCAATTGGATGCTTAGGCTAGTTCATTACAAATGGTGTCATTTCCCTCTTCAGATTTGGGGGTTGATGGTAGATAATAGTTATGACTATCAAGGATCAATATGTAGGTCTTGGAGATATCCATTCTAACTCTTCCTTATGTTTAACCTCAAGTTTCCATGGGTGGTTGCAGTTTTGTCTTCAATCGAGGCTTTAAATTGCTATATTTTTTTTAATATTTTGATATGTTTTTTACTACATTGTGTTTTAGGAATGTCATAAGAGATCTTTCAGAAATTTCAGTGTTTTAGAGTGAAAATGGAGGAAATATATGTTTTTAATGGTTAATGTCAATGGTTTTTCAAACCTATTACTATTTATATGAGTCATTATAGTTAACATCTAGTAGTACTCTAACAGTTGGTTCATGGTCTGAAAACCCATGAAACTAAACTATGTGTAATGGATAATGTTTGGATTTTTTTTATTTTCACTCCTTTGGTGAATTCATCTCCTCTTAGTAATGTTGGTCCTTATTTATGAGTATATAGTTTTATTCTTATAGATTTTTTTTATGTTTTAATGTAATGTTTTGTTATTTAGTGTTCGAGTATGTTTTAAAAACTTTTTTAGATGTTCTGAGTCACACTTGTGAATTTTTTAAATTTATCAATTTTCATTTCAGTAAAGTAATTTTTGGTAGTTTTAATTTCTAAATAATGAATTGTTTTATGTAAGAGTAAATGATTTTGTGTGAGTTATTTAAACAATGAAAATTGGATTTCATGAATTGGATTCCTTCTCTAGTTGGGGTTGAAATGTTTTATATATTTTGAAATGTTTTGATGTAATTATTTTCCTTTTGATATTTTATAATGTTTCCCAAAAAAAGAATAAAAAATACAATAATTTAATGCCTCTACTAGTCATTCTAGTGGTCTAGGAGCTTCCCTTTCAATATCTAAATCTACTATAACATTTGATGGATTATAAGGGTAATTTTATTATTGGCTCATAGATTATTCAATGAAAATTTATAAATTAGTATCTTCCAATGTTTTATGGTGATCAAGGATCCATGGGGGTGATGGAGTGATGATCAAAGGTTGAAGATTTCATTGAATCACTACTAACACAGGATACCTCTAGGGCATGGTGTACTATTACTTTGTTTGATGTATTGGGTATGGAGTGGTGGAAGCTCACTCTCTACACCCAACTATTTGAGGTCTTTTCCTCAGAGTATTTCAAGGCATACTCTATCAAGTAATTTTATCTCGAAAAGGTGAGAGTCAAAAATGTATTAGAGTTTTTGGGTTTTTATTAGGATGATCAGTTAGGGAAGTAGTATTTTTAATGTTTTATAACTCTTTTATCATTAAACTATGATTTGGTTATTGATGATTTGAGGAATTCTTTTTTTTGTGTGTGTCCTTCATCCGTACCTTTTTTCATCAGTGCTTCTAGTAGGAAGGGATATATAAATATATGGAGGTGGTGTATAAGTCTATCATCACTGAGGAAATCATGTAAGTGAAACATGTTGTAATGTATGCTTCAACCCCATCTAGAGTCAATGAGGGTGATCATGATAATAAGAAGTCAAAGTAAGAAGGTTATGATGATGAAAGTGGTTTTCTCAACATGTTTTTTTAATTCAGAAATGAAAATGTTGTTTGTGTGTTAGGAATGATTGGATATAGATTATCCTAATTCCTCATGTCTAGTGACATTGAGGATCAATCATCCATATATTAATCTATGTCACCTTCAATGGTATTTCAAGCAGAATGAAATTATAAAAAAAGACGTGTATGTAGCTTCAATCTAGGAAGTAATCGGCGATGTTACTTACATTGGAGAGTCCAAATAGGGGAATAATTTTTTCAAATCCCAATTTTTCACTTTATCTGTTTTACTTGGGACCTATACTATCTCTTGTGTATCCTTTTTCCCTTATATAAAATTAATTAAAGAGTATTTTATGGAATGTTATTCTTGTATTTTGGTTGATTTGTGTAGTCTTAGTAACAATATAATTTCCTTTTTTACGTAATTAAGATATTTATAAATAGTATGGAGACCTTTTCTAGGCCTCCATGTGCTCTACTTGTTCGTTTGGAGTTGTCTTATTGAGTTCTTTTTCATGGGATTCATCATTGATTTTGGATCATGTGACCCTAAATGTTTTGGAGGTATGTTAATGTATTTAACATTGGTCTATCATGGAATTTATGAGACCCTTGTGAGTTGTTTTATGTATTTTCACATTTCTAAATTCAAATAACATCAAAGGAGTGGTCATCCCAACATTTGGGTTAGATTTTTTCATTATTTCAATTAGTTTATAATCTTTCTTTCTATATTCTATGTTTTTTCTTGGTTTGTGATTTTCAGATCATTCAATAGTGGTTCCCCTAAGGTGTGTTTTGTTCTTATATGATTGGATTCATTATTGGGAAGTTGGGAAGTTGATAGAGTTATTTTTAGATTTGAGGTATTATGGGAATTATCTCTTATACTATGTTACTAATGACTTTATGGGGGGAAGTAGCATTGTGGGGAGACTCATGGGACCTACAATTTCACTTGGTTGTAAATTCGTAGTCATTGATTGAGTCTCTTGAGTTATTGGGTGTTCTAGGGAAAACATATTCATGTTTTTGAAAAAATTTCACTACCTCATTATTAGGAACAGTGCTTGGGGAATTGTGTAGTAGAAACTATATGACGTATTCAGTTTTTTGGAACTGTCTATTAGATGATTACAATATAGTTTCAAAAAGTATGCTAGTAAACCATCGAATATGCTTTATTTGGGGATTTTTTCTTTCTATATTATTTTTAGTTGGTAGATTTCTACCATATTCCCCCATTCAAACCCATTTAAACTAGGAACCTCCCAAGCTCCCTTATACTCGTAAAAATACCCTCCATTGTGTATCTTTAATGGTTTCTTGGTGTTTATTTACTAGATTAAATGGTAAGTGCCTCTATTTATTCTCTATATTGGATTCATTCCTTTTCCCATTTCTCTAAAATGAATGTGGCAAGAGTTTTATCATTTTGATGTATAAGGTTGCCCTATTTTTGTATTTTCATTCCAGTGGGTTTTGATTTATCTCTTAATAATTCTTCCAATGATATTTATTGAAGTTGGCCTTGTGGAATCACTTTAGGTTTGTGTTTTAATTCCACATCATTTTTTTTGAAATTTCCTTGGTTAATTTATGTTTTAAGTATTATTTTTAACTAATGTAACAAAGTATATAATATCAATAATTTTATTTTAAAAATTTTTCAATTTTTCTTTCTCATAGAAAAATTGGGTAAATTTTCTAATTCTACGTAAAGTTATATTTATTTTTTATTTTAAGAATTAAATATTTTTTATTAAATTACAATGTTAGTTTTCTTGGGGAAAAGTTATTGTTTTGATGTTTTAGATCAAATACAATTTAAAAGTTGGTTTATTTTGTTTTTTAAATGGTTTTTTAATATTTTAAAGTTCTATTTTTGACTTATGTAATTGTTTAGTGGTTTCATGGGTTGTTGTGATTATACTTAAAATTTGTTTGCGCATTTTGCATTAGATTGTTTTTATTTTATATAAGGTTTTAAATAGGGAAATAAAAAATGTACTTTTTAAGTAATATGTAAAAGGGACTAGTTGGTACTTTATAAAACGTTATTGAATGATTATTGGTAGTACCATTATTGATTCATGATGTATTTGTTAAGAATTTTTTTGAACATATACGATGGATGTTTGAATTGGTATACATGATTAATATTTTGGACTAAGGATTTTTTAGGGGGGTTCAAGATGTGGGAATGATATTAGTCTTTAATTAGCCTTTTTGATTTTTTGTTTTCATGTGATTAATGATGACTTATAATGTCCCACCATCTTTATTTACTATGTGCGGAACCTTAGGCTGCATAAAGCAAAATAATGGGATGTGTTTTTTTTCTAGTTGAGTTTTTCCTGGGCTAGTTTCCCTTAGCGAATATTCATATAAGGGATGTGTCCTCGATAAGGATAGTTGAGAGATATTCAAGTGATGATTGTGTGGGTTCTTCTTATATAAATCATGTATTGTCCTATTAGTCTCCATGGTGTTTCCTCATAATATGAATATTATATTTTTTTCCATTATTTTTCATTTTTTAGGTGAGTTTCCTATCACATGTTTTGAGCCTACGTTTATGTTTGAATTATTAATGACATATAATTATTGTTATATGACTTACCATGAATCAATATTGTTATTATTTTAGGTTTTTTTTAATATACGTTCTCATTGATTTTCCATTTTCTTTTTAATTATTGAATGGTGTGTATAGGGTTTAAATAAAAGAGGTGAGTTTTTTATTCAATTTTGTATTTAAAATCATGAATGGAATGTTTAATTAGGGTTTTCAAGGGATAATGTTTCAAATGTATATGTTACTTGTTGTTTATTTTGAAACAGTGAATGTGAAATGAAAATCTATTTTATTTTATTTATTTTCAAACTGGTGGACTTCAGTTATCTTATGAATGGAATTTAATTGACTCGTTATGGTATCCTAAATGTATTTGGCTCACACCATACATACTCGGATCAATGGGTGTTTAGTACTCATTTTTTTTTGTAATTTTTCAAGTCTCAAATTATGATTTTTGTTTTTTGGTGCCACACTCACTGGGAATTGGATTGATGTAAAATTCATGGTGGTGAATTGATAGTCACCTAGAGATCATAATTGGCCCCTTGGGTTGAACATGGAAAATTCATTCTCATCCTTCTCAACTTCTACTACTATTTTATTTATTTTTTTAGATTTATATACCTTGTATTGAATGTTTTATGTTTTTTATAATGTCTTATTATGGAATTGTTATTTTTTCTTATGGTTATTCCTTGTTTGAATTTAATTACTCTAGAACTTCTTAATTACTTCGGCATATTTATCCTATTCAGGGATACATCATGTTAGAATCCATGTTGGATCTTCTTTATTTTAGGATTCATGATAGAAAGTCATATCCCATGATATCTTTGAATAACCTTGATGTTTTTTATTAGCTCAGGGGAATCGGGGATTCCCCTTGGGTCAGTGGAATGATGTGTCATGTGTTATTACAGGTCGAATCCTAGTCCAATTCCTTTTAAGGGATCATTATTCAAATTAATGAAAATGGTTTCTTGTAGGATATGAGTTAACATGGAGAAAAAATGGTTTCAATATAATTTTTTTTGAATTATAAATTGTTGAAAAAAAATTAGTAAATTTTTTAATTTCATTAAAACAAAATGGATTTCAAATTTTTTTGGATAAGTAAAATATATTGTCTTAAAAAATATTTTTTTATCACTATTTATTTGAATTGAATATTTAAATATCTCAAGCATGGATGTGTATTGGGGTCTTGGGGAAATCCAAATGAGCTTATACTCATCCACTATATGTGCTCTTTGATGGAAATGTGGGTAAGATACATGAAAATGGAAGCCATTTTTTTCATCAATGGTGAGTCATTATTCCATGACGGAGTTATGATGAAGGAGATAGTGTACGTCCATTGAAAAATTTATTTTGATGATCAATCATGCCCCTATTAGGACTAAAGACACCCTATGAGGGGGTTAATCATGGTGTTGACCAGTTTAGGCTTTTTATTTTTCTTTAATTCTTCAAGATATTGTTCTTGTGTGATAAGGAACACCTTATTCAACCTATATTGTTCTAGAAATTATTTTTTACCTCATATCATATATACATATTGAAATTAATGAATAAAAGAACACCAGATCATACGTGGTTCTCCAAAATGTGTTAATCCAAGGAGCAAACAACAATTAAGTGTTGGTGTTCTATGAGGGTAATACTAACTCACTATTGTATTAAAAGGTCTTAATAAAGTCATGCTAATGATCTAAGGGTGAATCCCTCTTTGTACATAACTCACACACTACATTAATACAATGATAGTAATTTTTATTTATAATATTAGTCGTTCTAAATATTTTATAGATATGAGGGTTTTCTTTAGGAAAAACATGTACTTAATCTTTTATTTTAGACTGATGTGTTATGATCTCTAATATGTTCCCTTATCCTTTAATCCAGGTGAATAAAATTCATCAATGTTGAGTGATGTGTTGTTTATTTCTTAAAAACTATAGAAACACGTTATTATGATAACAATTCCTAGACTAGAGTTATCCTATATATTCCCTTCACTCAATAACTAAGTATAGTAGTGATAAGAATTATCATTGTTTTCTTATAATTTCACTATAGATGATGATGTAGTGTAACATTCTTCTTATACTTACGAAAAAAAATATATTTCCATATATATCGGAAAACAAGTCATATTCTTTTGAACTATATCATATGCATATTCAAGGAAAATTACTTTATTTTTTGAAAACCAAATACATAATTAAATCATAGTTATCCTCTCTTTCCCAAATATCTCGATGAAGTTTCTCTTATTTTTGAACTACAAGATATAGTTATACATACCAGATGAAGCATGATATCATACATAATACTGATTCAAATATGTCTCCTTTTAGTTACCATATTACATTTTTATCCTCATCTATTTCCTCTAGAGTGAATATGGAAGCATCTATATTATAAGTACCTAATAACTATATGATATTAATCCTTGACCTATAACACCCACAATCTTAAAACAACCACAAATAATTTTTAAATTTTTTATACTCTCTCTCACAGATCCTATATGATTCAAAACATTCAAATAACATCATTAAAATATACCAAAAAAATTTGTATCCATAATAAATCATTACATTTAAATCTATATAGATATTCCAATTCAGATAAATAAGATCATGAGCTTTAAATTTTTATCATATAAAACATTCAAAAACACAAGATTTTTATTTTTGGTGTGTAATAAATCATCCAATATCATGGATATCCTCTCCTTAATAGACACACCTTATATAAAAGTACATAAACATCATATTGAATTACCCATGAGACAAGGGAAACGACCTATGGCATGCTGCATATCTTTGAAGTTTTCTTAGGAGTAAAAATCCTCTATTGTTCCATCATGGAACATACTAATGTAGTGTAGGTAAATAAAAGTGGATCACATTCATACAGAGGTTGAATATGACCATTAAATGGCATGCACACTATCTCAAGAATCCCTAAAAAATTCATCTGGATTCACTCAATACTTGTAAACTTCTTATATTTGAATAAGAAAACCATTACATATTGATATGAAAACACTTATGTAAATTTTATATAATCTTATGTGAATCCCCAATTTACCCTTTCAAAGAAAATGTATTATAGAGTTACCACAACATGAATTCCGGTTATATCTTTCTATGACTTCTTTAAGTACCTTTACATAGGGATCCTCTATATAGCTTCTGAATTTTATGCTTGTTGCCATGTTACCCTTATATAGCCTCATAACCTCACATGTTTCTCATTTTTTTCACCCAAATACCCTTACATAGACCACATATTTTAGAACTTCCTTTATGAAACATATATAAAATCCATTTTACCCTTACTAAATTTATAAAAATGATATATACCCTTAATCATCTTCTTGAAATCTTGTCAGTTACTCCATATTAATATTTAATCACTTCCTAAATGTCTCTACTACTCCACCAACCTTCATAAAACATCTCAAGAATAGAATATATTGAGATATCATAGTTTTTTCCATCATATGAACCACACCTGTCTAAATACCGAAAAAATATTCAACATCACTAAATAATCCATGATCACCCAATTTCATAAATATACAAAACAATCATGAAATACTTTATAGTCTATTATTTATCACCATCATCAAGAATATTCTATGAAATTCTTGGCATACATCATTAAAGACTAAAAATTACTTTCTGGTATATTTATAACAGTATTTCAAAATTTTACAAGATTCCAGGCATAAATAAAAATTTCCATATCTATCATGATATCCAATGCAACATTCATACTCATCATATTGATCCTTTGAATCCTATCTATAATATACTCTCAAAAAATCCAACATAAAATTATGGTTACACAAATATACCCTTTGTATTTTGTTTAAAATATCTAATAGAATCCACCTTCTTCTTTATCCCCCTTTATAAACAATATATAATGTTTCCTCATCTCCATAATTGGGAAACTTAAGCACCATATATGAAATATTTTTTCATTCTTATTCTACATTCAAAATTAAAACTCCATCCACTAAATTTATCCAAAGAGCTCATAACCTATTCTTTTCTTCAAAAATTCATTATTTCCAGTATCATACCCCCTTAATATTTTCGATTTCATTCCATATAAAACCATATATTAAATAATATTTTCCCCATAAATTCTAATGAGTGAATTCAACACATATAAAACACTTTTCAACAAATAATTTAAGAATAAAAATTTATAACATAGTGTATGAACGAATATTGTTTTTTAAAATCATCGAATTTTTGCATCATCACTTTCTGAATATTAATAAATTATATAAAGCATGAGAAACCAAAAAAACATGTTGACTCAAAAAACATCCCACAAAACTATTAGTACATAATAATGAACACATGTATGAGGACCATACACATTTAGAAACAATTTATAATACTCGTTGATAAGTGGTACAAAATGAAATCAATGATTTAAAATTTTCCACAAGCATCCTATTTCTTACATACAATACTAACTAACCTTTGAGTGCATAACTTCATCACCCCCTACAATTATTCACCCTTAGACAAAATTGTTTCGAATTATTTTTTTTATATAAAGATCTTTTTGATACTATATTTTTTATATTATTATTTCTCCATGAATATTTCAAGTATCTTAAAAAATAATCATATGACACCATAAAATTAGTGTGAAATAAAAAAATTGATAAAAAACTCACTACATATTAATTTTTATTTCCATATTCACAGACAATGATCATCATATAAATATTGAAACCACTTCTAAGGTTACCCAAAAATAAAATTGAATAAATAAAAATACTCAAATCAGATTTTTATACCCAATAAAACGTTGATTCCCACTATAATTTCACAATTTCAACAGATACACAAAAATTCCATTATATTTTCTGATGCATATTTGATTCTTTAGGTTGGAAAATTGTCAACAATTTTTGGATAGATTCATCATATGAAACTATATTCACCTTCTTCTATCGATATGATTTTTTATATTCACATTTATTTCTAAATAGATAAAATTTAAATTTTACTTGAGTCTATATAGCATGAATCAAATCTCTTTTCAACTCTATCATATGTGATTTTTAAGAACATACACAACATATATCATGTCTCCTCCTTCCGTTCTACACATATTTCAATCATTAGTTAGAAACATTATATTCAATGAGGTTTGGTTACCTCTATTATCCTAAAGTTAATGGATGTGGTTGATATCTTTGGACCAACCCCTTTCTTCTTTTCTTCATCTGTGTTTCAATTTGATTAGAACCATTTATAAAAGCCTTGTTTCTAAATAATTTTTAAATCCACCCTTTTTTAAATATAAACCCACTAGTAAAATATTCCTTCTTCAAGGTGTGATATGTGTAATTTTGTTATCCCTTCTTCTCCATGTAAATAATGTTCCACTATTATTCAATTTATTCAATGTGGTGATATTTTTGAAACATCCATTGCATTTATGTCACCTATTTTCATATTCTGTCATCAATTTTTTTTTCATATTATTTATTTCAAGATTGAATTTTCAACAAAACGTTATACATATTCTATTTAATGGAAAAATCTTATTTATTGGTATTGAAATCTAGCTCTCCTCTCTTATTTTATCTCCAAACATTATTCATAGAACATTCCCTTGGATAAATCATCGATTTATATGTTGTAGGAATGTAGGAATTCTTAATGTCTCATTTGATTATTTTTAAACTATAAAACCATTTCAAATATATAAGTTCAACAAAAATTTAAATGTTTCAATAAAATTATAACTCATATAATAATGCTTTGTCTAATATCAAGTTTTAGTAGATTTTTTCTCTTTTTTTGTGATTCGAAGATTCCACACACACCCTCATAGTGTGTCCATGTTTACTAGAAAAATTGTATTATAAATCAATTTACATTTGATTTTTATTTACACCAATGAAAATAGATTTGTATTTCCTTAATGTTGTAACCCTGTTAGAGTACTATTTTTACCAGCTAGAATCTCTATATATGGTTATTCAGTTCATTCCTTTCATGTCACAACATGTTTCTCATTCTAATGTTCACTCATTTTTAGATTAATAACATTTAGTTGGAACTGTAAGTTCCGAATTTGTGATTACTTTTTAGTATGAACAATCTTAAATTTATCTTCATATTGTTCAATGAGAGTAGATTTTAATGATTTTTTGGGAATCACAATTTCCCATTCTTATTTTCACCTCTTTCACAAGTTCCTTAATAAGGTCACTTTTATTATTCATATTATTTTTCATTTTTGTATTAGTTTTATTTAGAATTATTCCATATTTTATCTATATCTTATTTCTTTCCTCAAAATCAATTATTATAGATGAATTTCTCTTACCATCATTATTTAGGAATTGATCTTTATTTTTTAGGTCTTGAATATCCTTTTTTTGGTTCCACCTAAATTATTAAATTTTTCCATGAGAAGTGGTTCCTTCATAATCAACATATTTTTATGATATAAAATTTGAATCTATATATTTATAGGGAATATACATTACATGGTAAGAATCAGATATGTATACAGAATTAGTTGTGTTTACTTCCTTGGGAACAATTAAATCCTTTCCTAGTCTCATCTTAATCTAATACCTTTGAATTTTATATAATATTTTACACATAAATTGGATATACCTCTCGATTATATACTAATTTATTATAATTATTAGAAACAATTAAACGTACTTCTTTTAATAATGATGTTTTTATAAATATATTCAAATTTCATCCACATTTCTTTTGAGAATTTTCACATGGATATGTCTTTGAATATATCTCCTTCCAAAGAATCATTGAAGACTTTGTTTACACATGAATCAATTTTCAACATCTTGTGATCATATTATTACATAACTCTTAGTATAGTTTTCAATATAATGACATTTAATAAAATATCATAGGTGATTCCAATATGATTTTCCATGTAAGATATTAATTCATATTTCTAATATAAAACTAATCTTCCCCCCAAAAAAATATTATTTCATATTTGTAGTCAAATCTAGTATAATATTGAAGTGCATGAAAACTATATGATATAATTTTAATGAAGAATAACCAATTAGATTATAATACTACTTTTTTGGACATGAGAAAACTTTAGAGTGTAGGTGATCAAGATTTCAAATATATTATTCTTTTATTTTTATTTACTTCATCAGGATTTTGTTCCCATGTTAGAAGGAATGGATTATTCAACCTATCTTTTTTTTGAATATTTTAATCATTTAACACAAAACAAAGATTCATCTTTAATATATACAAGAAAAATAGATCATAATTACTTTACCCAAATGGGTTAATTAAATGAGGACACATAAATGATGTTTTTGTGTGGTAATAATGTAATAAAAACTCCCAGTTTTATTAAAAGGGTTTAGGAATGATTAACTGATGATCCATGGGTCACTCTACCCTTTTGCGTAACTCATGAACTACTTTAGTACAATACAAAGAGAGTTTATAGATTATGTCATTCATCTCCAAGGGTTTTTATACATGGGGGTTTTTTCATAAAAAATATTTGTTTCATATTTAATTTAAGATTAATGAGTTATTATCTTCAATATTCTTCCTTCTCCTTCAAGTCAAATGAATACAACTCATAAATAGGGAATTTTGTGTTTTTTTCTTTCCCAAAATCCATATGAATAACATATGTACATAATTATTCTATAACTATAATTATATTTTATATTAATATCCATATATAACTGAGTATAGTAGTGATAATGCTTCTCATTCTTTTATTCCACTTTCACTACATGGGATGATGTAGTGAAACCTTCTTTTTTTTTATTTCTCAACATCATTATATTTCAATATTTTAAATCACTATATTTTGATTTTTATTTATCCATATTATTCTATATATTCACAAGACTTCCTTTTTTATGAAAAACATATATGGGTTTAATTTATAGGAATCCTCTCATTTCAAGATAGATCGATGAAGAATCTCTTCTTTTTAATCTGTTCCATGCACTTATATATCAATGCTCAAGCTAGACCCCGTGCCAAATAATGTGTTAATGATGTCTAATTTGAATCATCATAAAACTTGGTTTATTGTCCTTTAATTAATCTATATTGAATATGGAGAAAATCTAAATTTTCATTATCCAATAAATCCATGATATTTTCCCACTATCTACAACATTCACAATCGTAAAACTTATGAAAATAATTTTCAAATATCTTATCCCCAGTATCTCTCTCTTTGATTATTAAAGTTTATAAACATAAAAATTCTTTTATTTATATATACCACAATATTGATGGTATCCCTTGTAATTATCATCTTGTAACAATCATCAAAATCTTGACTTTTGAATTGGAATAAATGAAACAATGTGAGATAATTGTTTTCTCGTATGAATCCTTCCATTTAAAAATATATTTTTTTGAATTATAGATAACTACATCCTACAAAAAGGCATTTCCCCTCATCATAGACACCCCTAAAATAAAACTTCATAAAAATTAAATTTATTTATCTTCATTACATGGGAAGAAACTTGCGGACTAGAGAATATCGTCAAAGATTGATTTGGATTCAAAATATTATTTTTCTACATCATGGTATATACCGATATAGAATGGGGAAAAATAGGTTCATTTCTAATGATTTTTAAGAAATAGTGTGTGCACCATCACAAGGGGACCTCAAACATTCATATGGATTCCGTAGTGGCTTGTAAACATCCCTTGTATATGGAATGACACTACTACATAGAGGTCAGATGAATATTATGTAAATTGTATGTACCCCTATGTGAGTTTATAAATTACCCATTCAAGGATAACCTTTTTAGAGTAACCTTATATGAATGAACATTATAAGATTATATAATTTCATTAAATATCGTTATATAAGTATCCCCCATATATCCACTAACCATTACATAGGTTAACTAGATACCCTTAAACATTATCATATCATTTCTTATTTTCCTTTACATTATATAAATGTAACCTTATGTAAACCTCATATTTTAGAAATACATTTTTCTGAAATATAGAAATTATATTTTACCCATACAGAGCTAATGGAAATGACCCATATCCTTACTCACCAACTTCAAATCTTTTTACAACTCCAAATTAAGCTTTAATCACTTACAAAATATCTTTAATACTCCTTTATCCTTCATAAAAAAATCTCATGAACATAAAATAGAGATATATAATGGGGTTTATTCAATAATATTCACCAAATCTCTCCAAATACTAAAGGAATATTCAACACCAAAAAATCATACGTTATCATCCATTATCTTCAGATTATAAAATAGTCATGAAATATGACATAGTTATCTCTTAAAAATCATCATCACACATATTCCATTCAAATCATAAAAGCATCACAATAGAGTGGGTGATTGCATAAAAAAATCATCCATGAATCGCTATAATTCCATTCATGCTTAAAGATTCCCTTATCATGAATAAAATACAATGGAACACTCATAATCTTCATACTAATCCAATAAATCCTCTAAGGAATATATTGTCAATAATCCCGACATAAAATCATGGTTTTCAACAAACTCATTTTTTTAAAGGTTATATTTTTGTAATTTAAATGGTTTTTAATGCGAATTTATATATAAAATGGTTCAATTTATGTGATTCATACAGGATCATTATTTTTGTATGTTTTTAATCTAGAGTTAAAATCATTCCCCATGGTTTCTTTTAGCCCTTATTTCTTGTCAACAACCTCTAGCGATCATAAGAAACACTTGATTCCATGTGGAAACATCACTTAGGTATAAGTATTTGGACTTCAATATTAGGGTGTTAAATTTATTTTGAAATCATTTTATTCACCCTATTATATTTTTCATTAAAATAAAAAATAATAAATATTTTTGTTAATTCATCTACTATCTTCATAATAGGAAAATATAAAATATAGGATGCATTTTTTTATCCCTAATAGTTATAAATCTATCCCAAAATATTTTTCTAGATGGATATCCATTCCTAATATCCTATCGCAATTAATACTATTTTCAATACAATATTTTTGGAAATTAATATAATTTACACCCCAAAAAAATATTTTATCTAGGATGAATAGTCAACATTCCCATAAACGATTATGAAAAATAGGAATAATTGTATCGATGATGGATTTATTTGATCATGGATAATTTTTTTATTGATCATTACAAATTATGTTAATTTAATCTTGGGTTATTTTAACCTAGTCTTCCCCCCCACCCCCAGTCCAACATAACAAAATATCAAATAATTTATGGCCACTGAGGCTTGAATTCCTGGTCTCTGGTTCATAGAATAGATAGTCAACCAATATACCTATAATGACCTTATATTACTAATTATATTAAAACTCATGTATACATGTTAAATTAAAAAAAATTACACACACTATCACACACTCTCACATGCACAGGTGCACACACTCACACACCTAAACACAATTATAGTATATTTATTATATATTATATATAACTATAAATAAATAAATTTATATATAATTATATAATTAAAATATATGATGATTAAAAATGTTTATAGAAAATTATATATTCATATGATATATATATTATAAATTATAATAAATATAGTTGTTATAATATTGTTTCTGATGCTTTTTTCGGGGCTTGCATCCGTCCGTGGAGGAATGCGCTGATCTATTTCCCCACATTCTAGATTTTTAAAGGTGGGAATAATCTGATGCTTATTTAGGGATATGTTCTCCATGATCAAAATGGGATGATGGGATGTCTGTTCCTCCTCCTGACGATTCCTCCTCAGAACTCATCACCTGGTCCGTGTCTCCCTCATAGACTTAAGACGTTTTTCGTGAAACTCTTCTCAATGCCATGTCTTCATGGATTCCAGTTAATTACACCTCTCCAGTCATAACATCCCAATGGGTCAAGTCAGGGCAGCAATCTTCGATCAGGGGAGTAGTCACATTGGACATCACTAGAATGTTTGGACGCTGGAACATTGATGTGTCTGGGTTTCATTCTCTTATGACAGGGCTTCTCGAGGGTGAAGAATCCCGAGGAATCCCATTTCAACTGTGGGGAATTATATGCCATAGGAATTTATCTGAGATTTTCCTCAACTTCCCATGTTTTACACAGGGTATTCCGCGAGTTTGACATATAGCGGAGATGGATTAGACTGATCAGAACACTGATAAGAGAGGATCAGATGGGTGAAACCTCATGAGGGAACACTGATGATGTGGCTAATGTTTTTTTAGTAACACAGTTACTATTATAAGTAGTGAGAAAGTGGGTGAAATGATCTCACAAGGTTGTGGAATCCTGAGTAAGAATCGGTATGGATATAGATGGTTGAGAATGGATGGAGAATGAGATGGAGCCGACGTAAGGACGATGGTGATGTTGGGAATGAACCACGAAGAGACCTCCTACATATCCCCATGGTCGGGAATAAAAGTTAACATAGTTTGGGATGGGTTATAGAATTGGGGTGTACACATTAGACAATGACCTGATGATATATTGGGGCTCACGTGTAGTTAGCATCCTGGGTTGGTCTGACGCCTGGGGGGTAGACAAGATATGTGGGTCCCAAATGGGACTACAATAGCTTACCATCGATTTAGGGCTATAACGACTTACCACTGGTTGAGGTTCTAACAACATACCAATAGTTGGGGTTCCAACGACTTACTTCTGATTGGTGTTGAACATTCAAGAGGCTTCCAACATACCCTATCTAAGAAAAAACGATCAAATCCCACGTAGTTCAGCAGTATATAGTTTAAAGTCATGTGAGATGAATGGGGGGCATACAGTTTAATGTTTTACAGGACGAGGGTTGACTAACGTGGATTCGTTGGGACCGATGGGTATTGCGCTTGAACTTTAGGGAGACCTCCTATGTAACTTTCCTAGGAGACAAGGATCTAAGTCCACATACTTAGGTATGAGGGATACAATTTTATGTCATGGTGGACAAAGGTGAACTGACATGATGGGGTCGGTTCATGTAGGTGTTGGGTTTGAAACTCTGGGAGGCTTCCTAAGTACCTTACCTAGGAGGCAAGGATCAATGTCCACATAGATCGGGATGAGGGATATAGTGTAGCATCATGTGGGATAAAGGTGAACCAATGTGAAGGGGTCGGGATAGGTATGTGTTTGGCATGAACCTTTAAGAGGCTTCCTACGTACCTTTCCTAGGAGATAAGGATCAATGTCCGCATAGTTTAGGATAATTTGGGGCTTACATGATAATGTGACCTCTGAAGGGTGACATAGTCAATGATTACTCTATGCCCACTTGAGTAATTCTCAGTATGAGAAACAAGAGGTAGAAACGACATAATGATTATGTCACGAAAGGTGGATCCACAGAACGTGGAGTGGGGATAACATGTGGTTAGAGGCCCAAAGAGGAAACAAAGACTTCTGCATAGTTAGCGTCCTAGAAAGATAGAGATTGGGACTTACTCTAGGATGGATGCCCGATGGAAAAAAGACCAGATGGAGAGGGATGGGGTAATGAGAGTCTCGGTGACCATCTCTCCTCTAGTGTTTGGGATGGATGAAGATAGGTGGAGTAGGGATGATACCTCCCTCAAGAAAGGCTAGGGGCTTACACCATGTTGGTTTCCCTTAGCCGTGGATAGATTCCACTCCACCAAAGAGAATCTCAATCCATGTGTGGATGATCTCCCTACTTTGGAGATGAGTGGGATTGGATAATTTCTAAGGTGGGGCACCCTGGGTATAATATATGAGGTGAGGCCACAGTTTAACATCATGTTCTAAGGAAGATGGTGCTTGGCAGTTTAACATCTTATAGCTCGGACGCAGCGGGTTCACTCCAAACCCCTAGGGCATATATAACTGATACCTACCCCCCATGGAGAAAGGAAGGAATCAGCAATGTCATGGGGTGAGGGTGTTGTTGAGTGATCCATTGAGGGGATCACACTAGCATGGTTATGCGAAGAAGTAATAGCCATTAGCGTGCCTATGAGAAGAACCATAAGGAATAGCATCGTAAAATAAAGCACCACCCAAGGGACTATGATGTCACTTCGTACAAACCTAGAGGGTTGTATGGGAGAAGGGTTGGCCAAACAAATTGGTTCACAAGAAAGGACCATGTGAATCTCTTGTTCTCCATGTAGTGGAGGGACTTCGCTGTGCGGTATGCTTCACAAAGTGGGGTGGCCTAACCAAGGCATAGGGTTCAGATGCATATGATGGGTTCTTTGAAATGTAGAAATGCTTTCGCGAAGTATGAATTCATAGAGTGAGGGTACCTTTCAAAGCATTTCACTACAAAGCAATGTGCTTTGCGAATCACAGTGACCCTGCCTTAGCATGTTGTTCACATGTTCATTGATGGTGCTTCACAAATCCTTAGAGATTTTCGAAGCCATGAGTCCCCTTAGGGATCTCCTTCCATTGTGATAGCCTATGGGATCTGTGGAGAGCATCCCTACTAGAAGAGGTGTTGTATTTGAGCTAAGATAAAAGTACTTCGTAACGATCAAGTACCATGAAGAGTTTGTTTTTCTCCAGGTTTCGTAGAGCAGAAAGTGCTTCACAATTTTAGACCAGAGAAGGAAAAATGTTGTTGTATCCATCCTTTGGGATCGAGGGGAGTACATTATTTATAGGAAGGGGTGGTTCAAAGTAGGTAAAATTCTATTGAAATCCATGTGGCACTTCGTGATTGGCCTCATATTGCGTCAAGTTTTCCATAACCGCAGAGTCGCCCATCATCCCCTCCACAATGCGGATCTCTCCTTGGATCCCTCTGTGGTTCTCTTGGAGAATTATGTCAATTTACAATGGATCACAGAGGTCAATCAAATTCTCTCCACAGTGTGAAGCTTACGGTCAATTATGTCATAACTATGAATCATCCCCCCTCTTTTACTCTGTGGTGAGTGCAGAGGGGGCTTCAGCTTTGCGCCAGATGTGGTGATGAGAGGGGCCCCTTGAATGGTCTTCGCAAGGATACCCATTTAGTATTGGTTTCTTATTTGTGTCCTTTCCCTGTACACATAACTTGGAACCAACAAATTACCCCCTCAGACATAGATTCAAGTATAAAATGAGGGTCAATGTCTGAGGTTAGATCACCAAAATGTTTAGGCGAATCAAAAAGCTGGATCGCAAAGCAGGGTCGTGATGCCTAGTAGTGATACGTGGGTTGGGAATTCCATGAATCTCACCATGGATAGGCATATCGTGAATCCAAGGGGGTCATTTCCATTAAATAAGTGAGGCTGGCCCCTCTTTTTTCCTTTCTCATATTCATGTTCATTCCAATTATGCTCTCAATTCACGAAGCTCCGCATGCTCTATGATTTCTCTTTGTGAATCAAGCCCTTCTACTATGCAGCACATAATGAGTACTTCGACTATGCGAGTGTGTGCTCTGTGGCTTGTGTCTGCGAGGTTTGTGGTAGGGATTCATGGCATGTTTCTACGATTGAGCTCTTCAACCATTCTCTACGAACAATCTTCGTGACAGATATCCATTACCGACCTCTGTGATCCAGAAAAAAAATCAAAAACTCTAAAGACTGAATGGCTCACCAAGAATCTTCCATGGGGGGGGGGGGGGGTCCTTGCGGGTGTTTCCTAGAGAGAAGAGATAGAAAATAACTTGGTTATTAGGGAGTTTTTATAGATCCATTCAGATCACGAGTCCCACATGGAACTTCTGTCAGAGGGTTAGAAGAACTACCCATTGTTCAAAAGGCTTCCTCTTTGTGATTTAGGTCTGAAGGATGATATTTTCATTCCTGAAATGAGCAGATTTGATCTCTCCTACCAGTTCAAGAGTATGTTGTTCCATCTTCGGTGGTTTGGGGAGGCTGACAGTCATACATGGGAGGATCTCACACCAGTCGATGTTGACTGCCTGTATAACCATATGAACAATATTGACAGGACGGCTTTAAAACCCGAGGTATCTCCCCCACGGTACAACACCATTCTGATGGTGGCCTTGGGAAACCTAGAGAAGGGTTGGACTAATGATTGGGATCTGTTCTAGGGTGACAACTTCACAAATGACTGGGCGTGCGATTACTAGGTATGTTCCTCGTGCAAGGGGTTCAGGGTAGAGATGTGGCATGTGGGCCTGTACAAGGTGGAATGGGACTCCAAATTCCATATATAATAGCCCAACCAACTAATGCTGGAGTTGCTGAGCAGGTGGACATCGAGGACCGACAATTTTCAATTACACCATGGGGAGTTCGGTATTAGCCTATGGGACCACCACAAAATCTTAGTGGTCCTGATACTGGGGGAAATGTATGATGAGTTCCTCCCTACCGCAAATACATGGGAACACCTAGAGTAGATTCCACTAATAGAAAAAAAATGATGGACCTAGTGTCAGGGGAGGACCCGCAGTCGGTGAAGGATGTCCACTTTAAGCAGTGGTTCAGTTTTTTCCTGAATTCCTCTACAAATGGAATGTTTCCCATGAGGTCTCCTACCTATCCAAATGAGATTCAGCGTAGCAAGGAGCACTCCTATGGAGAATCGTGCAGGACAGCCAGTCGAAGACATGGGGGTTTAGTATCAGTACTGGAAAAAACTAGTGGTTCGGTTGGCTGCATTCATCTTAATGTCTATCTTCTGCTTGATTCTACTAGAAAGAGACATGAACATGTGCATTCAGTCGAGCACATTCATCATGGAATCCGTGTTGGTGACAAGGTAATAGGTAAACCTGGGGATTTCAATGATCACCAAGATGTATAAGGTGTTTTGGAATATCAGTGAAGAGAAAAATCCACACAAGGTATATGGGCCATTCCATCTTCTATATGGGTGTATAGAAGTTCTTATCAGGGGTGTATATGAATATATGAACCTCATTTCCCCTTTAGGGCTGGACTTCTGACTGGCCTTTCTAAATGTGGTGGGGAGATTTTCAACCAAGCTGACTCAACCGCTAGTGCTGAACTGGGTTTAGAAGGTGGAAGAGTTCAGTTGTCACCCATTCCCATTGCCAACATAAGTATTTACTAATGAAGGTTTGGGGGTGAAGGAGCATCAGTTATACCTCCTGGACTTTTAGGGGTGGAATCTTAATGGGGCGTGTTGACCTCGAGCCTCTCTGTGAGCTGTACACCCTCACACCGTTTCTCAAGGCAGTTTTGGTGCATGCAGAGGCTCAACCCATAGGTCTACATGGGAGTGCGCCATGAGGATCACCCGTGTTTTATGATGCAGATTTTCCCATGTTCACATGAGAGGATGGGAAGGTGCAGAATGAGCAGCCTCTGCCCAAAGCTAACTACGGGCTAGTGAAGGAGTACACCAAGATCTCGGAGGCAGCCTACCCGGGAGAGATGTTGAAGCAGTATATTGTTCGTACTATTGACGGGGTTCCTCCTCAACCTCGTGGTGGGGGCTGGAAGGTGGAGAGGACATCCCACTGCGATGGGGCTGCAGTGTCGGAAATTCCAGCACCAATCAAGAGGAAGGCGACAGTGGTAGACCCGATAGTCCCAGAGGAGCAATGTAATCCAGAGGGGAGGCCGCCCCGGGGGTTTTGGAGGATACCACCCAGGCTCTAGGGAAGTGATTTTTCCATATAGAAAAGTCTTTGAACGTTGTCTTCCATGAGGCTTGGGAAATCTGGGATGTCAACAAACAATTCCTCAATTACTCCCAAATGTGGCATCATTTGAACAATCTTGGGATGGATTTGTAGGAGATCAGTCCTTCCAGGTCTGGCTTTGCGGTATCCCAGGCGGATGGGGTGCAGTACATTGCCAAGATAGAGGACTTTGTGCACTCTCAGGGTGCTCTGCATTCAATTAAATATCATGTGAAGGTGTTTCTAGATCGAATGGACCCTCAATAGTTTTCAGCCTCCAAATTGAGGGAGTTTTTCCCTCTATCAGAAGAATCATACGATTCCTCCTAGTGGGAGGAGGCTGGTGGAGGGAGCCCTCTTGAAGAGGGTGAGGTTGGAAATTTAGATCCGGAGATGGAAGAGTTTGCAGAGGCCCTTGAGGTAAGACCCTAACCCACCTCCCTATAGTTCTCATACCGGTCATTTAGGACTTCTCATCTAACATCTGACCTATACAGGAGGGCCTCACACACAAAACTCACTCCTACTCAATAGTAGATGCTGCATTGAGAACTTTAGGATTTGTGCCCATTGCTACAAGGATTATCATGCCCAGTAGAGCCGCGATGCCCATGGTGGTCCTCCTGGTGCATTTGGACTTGTTGACCATATACAGGGGGCCACAACTCAGGGTACTAATGGAAACATCTTAAGGGATAGACCAACTATTTGATCACTTTATGTATTCTTCACAGAATTTGTAATTGTCCATCATTGATTTGGTTAACTGTTGTTCATGCACTTTCTTTTATGAACAGTTCTTCAAATGGGGTGGTCCTCTTTGGCGAGGCTAGTTGGAGATCATGGAACCGGCTTCCCTAGGAGAATACCAGTGGTTGTGAAAGTGGACTCCTCGCTGACCAAACTACAGTGCTCCCGATCATAGGTGGGACCATCATCAGGACCGATCCTGAAATCATTGAGGTGGAATTCAATGATACGGATCAATCAGACGATTAGGTTCTTATCCTACCCAATCAGACATTGGATGGAGATCATGCCTATGAGTTCATAGAGGTTTTCCCTATATATTAATTCTCTGACCCTACGGATCGGGACAAGATGGATTTTGATGAAGATGATAGATAAATCATTCGCCTCCTGTCATGGAAGCTGATCAAGTGCTCCATCAGGGAGACTCGTCAAGAGAAGTGGACAGACATGATGGGGAGCCTTCATTACCTATTGTGTGAATTATACATTGGAGGAGTTGATTTCCCGCATCCTCATATGTTAATCTAAGTATTCAGGGTTGAGAAGATTCGAGATCATGATCGCGGCCTTGGTGTGGGCTGGAAGTAGGGTAAATCAGTGAACATTAAGGGAATTCAAGAGGACAAAAATGAGATTCAGCAGTTGTGGGGGCGGGAAAATGAGTACTCTGCTATCCTTGATGCACAATCGGGGATCGTATCTCACCTAAAGGCCCAACTAGAAGAGGCCCAAAAATGGATGAAGCAAACCTCTGAGAATATGGATACCATCTGAACCAATGAGGAGAAGGAAAGGATCATGGTTGATGAACTAAACCATGTCTCCGCTAAGAAAAAGTGGGAGCTAAAAAGGAAACAGTGGATCCTGGACTCCACAATACAGAGGGTGGCATAGCATAACGCTCTATCAAAGAGGTTAACCCATCCATGGAAGGGGCCAATCCTTGGGTACTATAATGTTTCAAAACTCACAAACACACTTTCATGTTTATTTATGCTTGTTGCATGCATGAGTTTCATTAATTTTTTCAATTTACTGCATGCCCATCACATTTGTGAAATATCCAGAGATCATTCCCTAAGCTCACGTGGGTCGGGCCCAATGTGAGAAACAAGGGATGACCAACTCGTTATTTCATATGAATATGAAAGTTTCAACCAAGATTCGATCCACTAGGGTTTGAACATCCGATCCAGATTTCCAGGAAAAAAGAGGGAGGCCAGACTGGAGAATGATGTTATCAGAATAGTCGAATTTCCATTTTCCCAATGTGCTCTAGTGAACAAGTGGGTTAACTCCAAGGGAATTAGAATCGTTCTGAATAGAAGGGAGTGGAATGTATGAATCTCAATACCCAAAATTCGAAATAATGTAGGGGTGGTATGACAATGAAGGATAACCATTGACCATGTTAGAAACACAGTATCCCTATCATGTTATCCTGACATGGGGATAAAAAATGAGGGTCAACTGCTAACCATGTTTGAAACATGGGGCCTAACTCAGAATGTCATCCTTTAGTCTTCCGAAATGTTATCCCAGGACAATAAGCGAGCCATAGGCCGAGAATCTATACTAGTAGGCAGTTTCTTCAGGCATGAAAGTGGACGAGGGCCTAGATAAAGGGAACGCGAAGCGTAGTGGGTGGAGTGGTGGGTTTGATCAAATGGAGTCCAACACTCTTTCAATTACACAACTGTGGTGGAAATACATTAGGTGGGTGCATCTTTCTTATCATAGATCATACCTATTTCTATACATGAACACTCTAGTGAGGACCCAAAATGCCTTAATGTTTTTCATCATGCCAATGTGGATGATAGACATGTAGTTTAACATCGTGCGGTAAGAACGATGCATGGTATAGTTCAACATCCTGTGATCAGGACATTGCACGTAGTTTTAAGGTCATACTGCTTGGACTGAGGCTAATAATTTAAAGTCATGTTGCATGAACTATAGGCTCTTAGTTTAAGTTCATAGTGTTTGCACCATGATTAGGGAAAAATAATGAGAAAAGTTAATTTTCCTGGGGCTAGTCCCAAGGTGAAATGCATGGGCATCTCTTCTAATCTCATAAAGATGAGAATCTAGCCAGACATAGTTCTCAAGCACAACATGGTCAGAGACCAATGCTGGTAGGGAAATCCTTTCTGGAGAGGAAGCTGATGCATCCCATAATTTTCATGGGCCATCCTAAATTTGTTCAGGGTAAGTTGTAGTTTAATAACTTTTTTTGAGGACATGATTACTCATAAAGGAAATGCATGGTGTGGTACATATCCTGACATGAATAAGGATAATAAGTGTCCACAACCCACCACGTGCTCCAAGTGGGTTTCTTTAAAACATAGACCGTAGAACAGAGGTGCCCTAATCTTGGGGCTGGACCCTAGGTAATGTTCTCTGGTGTTCTTTCATATCCCATAAGGAAGGGAATCAAGCCATACATTATTCTGGAAGACCCTTGTAATTTAACATCATACAGTAGGATGGAGAGTGAAAAGGGGGGATCCCAAAGGGGGTGTAGGCAGCACAAATATTATAGACCCAATATGAATGAGGACCAAAGCAATCCATACCATTCCACATAATCCGAGTGGAAATCATTGGTTGAGAGACCAATGATGATGAAATTTGGGTTGGGCTTGAGAAAAAGTGGTTGGTCCTTCCTACGTACCCCAGTAGGATGGGAATCAAGATTTACGTAGTTCTAAAAGCATATTTTAATGTCATGTGGGAAAAATAATTTGTGGTTTGGTTTCACCATTACACATCCAACCAAACCCACTAAGCCCATGTGAGTCGTGCTCGTTGTTGGAAGCAAAGAGTTGTGATGGGATTTTCCTGCAAGATGAAGGCACACATTAGGGAAAATGGAATGCTAGGTGAATGACGTCCCAATATTACTAACTTTCCTACTCAAAGGACATAGATGCTCATAGGGGTAAAATAGAGTGGGTTAGAATTCCTCATGAACAATAGAGAGTCGAAATATATGAATCATGGTGCCTGAGATCTGGAACGCAATAACGGTGGCATGACGGTAAAGGATAATTATTGACCATGTTCGAAACATAACATCTATTTCGTGCTAGCCTGTCATGGGGACAAACAAATGATGGCCAATTTCTTAACATGTTTGAAACATGATACCTATTGCAAAATGTCATTTAGTGTCTTTCGGGGCATTGGCCCAAGATGGTAGGTAAGCCAATGTGGGATGATACCAGACTGTAGAGGGGTCCCATTAGGCATGGAAGAGGGTAATGATCCAAATAAAAGGATCATGAAACATGGACATTAAACGTGGGAATTTACATGTGAAAACTATACACATTTGGTTCTTTGCCACAATGCATTCAAGTATGCCAATAAGACATGTCTGATAGAGAAGGTCTAATCCCTTTCCAAGGAAAAGGGTCATGGGGTCACATTCTCATAACATAAGGTCGTAGAGTGAACTATTAATCTGGGACATGGTTTAATGGAATGTGCATAGGGTGGTGAAGTAGCCATGCCTGATGCATAGCTCCCATAGGGAGATCGTTGTTTAGGGTGTATTTTAACATCATGCAGGATGGGAGGTAGGAGATACTAGCTCCTAGAAGGGATTACATGATGCATCTATTGAAAACCCAACGTGAATGAGGACATAATCCACACACGCCACACCACGCAATCCTATGGAAGTCCAAGCCAAAAGGACAAATAGAAGAGGTAATTAGTGGAACCTGAGATGGACCCTAAGACAAGATGCTCGGGTGTTCTTACATATCCCATAAGGATGGGAATCAAAATATACATAGTTCTAGGGAGAGATCATAGTTTAAGGTCTTAGAGCTCAAACCATTGAAAAATGAGACTCTTCCAAATGGGCACAAACCTCAACCAAATCCTTTAGCCCACGTGAGCTGCGTTCGATTTGGTAAATAATGGTGGAGAAGTTCTTTGCAACATGTGGAATAATTGGAAAGGGGAAAAGGGTGTGGAGCCTTGAATGACAACTCAGAATGGATTTTTCCTCCTAACGTGAAACCATGCACTGAGTGATAGCACCAAAATGTCAAAATTCCTCTTGGGTATGATGAAGTGGAAAAGGATGTGAATCATGAAACCAATATTTAGGGCTTGATGGGGGTGGTGTGATGATGTAGGATAACTATTAATGATGTTAGAAACAAAGCATCCATATCGTGTGACCTGAAATGGGAAAAAAAATGAGCATATACTACTAACCATTTTTACAATGTGGGTCTTGTATCAATTTTTCATTCAAAATTCATTGGGACGTTAGCCCAATATGATAGGAGGTTATTGTGGCCTAGCATCTGTGACATTCGGGGGTCCTTTTTAATGTGAAAGATGTTGAAAGACCAAATGAAAGGGAACATGAAGCATTGGGTGATAACATGTCTACGTAGAATTCAACACATTAAGTCCTGATCCAGAGTGATCCCGGGCACATTGGTGAACTGCTAATGAGGGTCAAGGGTCCCAATCCAAGAGAAGCCGACTCGAAAGGATGAGTGTAGAACAGTGGAAGGAATAGCTCTTAAGAGGGAGATGTAAGTGGCATGGATATTACATACCTGACATAAATGAGGAAATGGGGTCCATACAACACCATATACCTCCTCCTGAGGAACTCAGACCAAGGGCTAGGAAGATGAGGAGGATTCGATGAAACAGGGCTACACCCGAAGACTAAATATTTGTGTGGTCCTACGTAACCCATGAGGATAAGAATCAAGACACACAGTCATGAAGGATGTTGTGAAGTTTTACAATATGTGGAAAAGATTTGGGATGAATGAGGGATGTATCAAGGGTATATGTATGGCATGGAAAAAATAGTCTGACATGAATAAGGATGTAGGACCATACCACAACACAAAATCCTAAATGAGAACTTGGTTTAGGGGGTGAAAAGGTTGATGGACTTGAGATGGGAAATCCCAACCTGTTTTCAGCATAATGTCTTGCAGTGAGGATGGTGAATGATCTTAGTTTATGGTCATAGGGCTTAAACCATATGTACATGACATTTTATGCTGATATTGCATTACCAATGCTCATAATCCAATGTGAGAAATTCTCAGTGTGAGAAATAAGGAAAAGGATCAGGCTCTCCCCAATATATAAGGGTATGGGAATGAGGAATAAGATCAGATAGGGTCGATCCCGACTAGATCAAAACTCCTGCCTAAGGAAAACTAATGTTCTAAGGGATAATAGTACAAAATGAACCACTAAATCCAATATTTGGTGCATACGGGGGTGGTGTTAATGATGTGTGATGGTTGTTGACCATGTTCGAAACACAACATCCACATCATGTGACCCACAATGGGTACAAAAATGATTGTCAACCATTGACCATATTCACAATGCTGAACTTGTATCAATTTGTCTTTTGAAATCCTCGGGGACATTGGCCATAAATGGTATAAGATCCCTAAGGCCTAGCATTCATGGTGATTGGATGTCCTTTGGGATGTGGAAAATGATGAAGGCCCAATAAAGGGGATTCATGAAGCATGAATATACCCGTGCAGTTTAACATCATGATGGGTGATGAATGAGGTGGAGATCTCCAAGAAGAGAGATTCATTGTGAGGTCATGATGAACTCGACATTAATGAAGGAAAAATCATGCACTATACAATGTGTTTTGACCCAAGGTGAGATCCTGATGTTTGGGGCTGGTCCTACAAACTAAATGTTCCTACATTCCAACATATCCCATGAGGATGGGATTCAATCCATACATAGTTCTGGAGGGTCCAAGTAGTTTAACGCCATGCAGTGAAGACATGGGGGGACAGATGAATGAGGAGGCACACATAGAATGATCATCATAATCCCAACATGAGTGGGGCCAAAGAAGGCTATGCTACATTGTGTGGGATCCTCTAAGGAAACTACACCAAGGGGTAGTCAAAGAGAAGTGTTTGGGGATGGTCTCTAAGACAAAACGTCCAATCATTCCTATGTATCCCATGATGATGGAAATAAAGATATACATAGTTATTGAAGGTGTATTTTAACCTCTTGAATGACAATGGATACAAGGAGAACTTAGTTTAAGGTCATTGAGCTCGGACCATCTTGCAGTTTATTGTCATACGAGACGAATGCAGGGTCGTTTTACATATTCATCTAGGACAAATCAAAAATTCTAACATCGTGCAGTAAATACATCGAATTATATAGTCATATAGGATTGTTTACTCAAGAAATGTATTTCATGAGGAACATGGCATTGGTGGGAGGATTTATATGCTCACCATCCCAGGAAAATACGGAGTACGTGCCATTAGGGTAAACCTTGTGAATGATGTATGGTCCTTCCCATTTGGGCTCTAGTTTGGGTGGTTTCCTACCGGATATCATCAGCATTGATAAAACCAACACCATGTCACATTTTAAGAAAGGGAAGGGGGAAATTTTCTTGTTGAATGATTTGGCTATCTTGTTCGGATGCCTTCCTAGATTGTGCAGGGCACAAAGCCTATTCTTGTCAAGCACATTCAGTTTGTCCAAATGGACTTCAGATACCCTATCTGGTGTTTTTTGATCACAAACATATTTTCATAATGAAGGAAATTGAATCTCAATGTAAGGATAGTCTTTGTTCTATACACTAGGTAGTATGGGGTTATCTAGGTGGAATTATGAGTCGTCACCCTTTAAGCCTAGAGGGAATTAGGGAGTTTTTCTGGTCAAATTTTCTTATTCTGACCAACCATTTTCTGCAAGATGTTAGAGAGGTTTTTTAATGACTCAATCAACCAAATTTCTTGTGCGTGATAGTGGGGGGTATGGTTAGAACAGATTTTGTACTTGGCATACAATTTCTTCAACTCGACTGCCCGGAAGTTGGTGTCATTATCGGTGGGGATGTCGTGAGGGACTCCAAATTGGTAGATGATGTTGGATCTCAATAATTCAATGATAGAACAGGAATTGACCTCCTAGAGTAGAACTACCTCTTCCCACTTGGAAAAGACATCTGTAGTGGTCAGGATGAACCTGCACTGGTGAGCTGTCGCTGGTGGATATGGTCCAATGACATCGAGTCCCCAGACCACAAAGGGATAAGAGTACTTGGTAGTGTGGAAAGGATTTAGTGGCCTATGCAGAAAAGTATCATGGATTTTCCATGCATGTAACCTCTTGGAAAAATTGATACAGCCACAGATCATTGAGGGGAAAAAATAACCCAGCCTTCGGATCTGGTGAGATAGTTTCGTCCAGGTCTGATGAGCCCTACAAGAATTGACATGAACCTAATGAATGACCTAAAAAATATCATATCCTTGAATGGAATAGAGTAGGAATCCATCAAACCAACATTTTTAGAGGATATTCTCAAGACCAGGGTCACTCTGGAGGGTAAATGACAATGCATGGTGTCGGATTTTCTCATGCTCGGCTCGATCTGTTAGGAGACTATCTTGATGGAGGTACTCAATAAAGGGGTTACCCCAATCAGGATTCACTTCTAGCACTGTAGCATGGGGACATGGGGACCATGAAGTGGAGGCATCTATGGAAAGGTGGCTTACCTTTGGCATGTCATCGTAGTTTGGAGTGGTGAGGGTGATGTCTCTCTGTTTTGCCATGTGGATAATCAAATCATCCTAATTAGGCTCTACAAGATATCCTGATAGGCTAGGAAAGGTGTTAGCTTGACCGTTATGGGATTGTTGGACTTGCATAACTTCTGAATGATATGGTAACTAGGCCATCAACTTGTGGGTATGTTCCAACAGTTTTACGATCGGTGGCTTTCTGACGGCATAGTAACTGTTGATCTACTTGATGACTAATTCAGAGTCCCCTTTCACATGGAAGTGGGAAACATCTATCTTGAGGGCCATCTTGAGGCCAGTAATGAGATCCTGATACTTGGCCTCATTGTTGGGACAACCTTCTGACAACAAGAATGAATATAGAAGAAAGGATAGTGCTAGTGTGGTAAGGACGATACCCAGGCCCACTATATTGAATATGGGGTCCTTAAGGCTTCTTCAGGGCTTTAGGAAGTGCCATCAAAGTGAATTTTCCATAATAGAACATCTTGTTCTACAAAAAGGATTGCCTCTCTCAGAAATTCAAGGTCTAGGGACCGGTTCATGGGATCCAGATGGGCAGCAAGGATGTCTTCCAATGATTGCCCCATAATAGCCTTTTGGGGGACAAACTTAATGTCAAACTTCTGGAGGATTACTGCCCACCAAGCTAAACAGCCTGTCAACATGGGGCAGTTTAGGATGTACTCCTATAGATCCACTCAAGTTAATAGCTGTATCTCATGGTGTTTCATGTAATATAACAATTTTTTCATAGTGAATACCAGCACAAGGTAGATTTTCTTGGTAGAGTATTATCTTGGCACTGCATCGAGGAGCATGTGGCTGAGATTGTATAGATTTTTCTCTATTACCTCTTTGTTATTCTAGGTGAGAAGAGCATCATGTGATCCTTCCAGGGTGATCACATAAAGGACTAGCATCTTTCCCTAAATGGGTGGCATCAGGACCCAAGGCCGTAATGGGCACTGCTTAATTTCCTCAAAAGTAGTCTGACATTCCTCATCCCACGCATAGAAAGTTCCTATCTTCATGATACAATAAAAGGGCTTACACATTCCGGTCAAATCTGCGATGAATCGGTATATGTAGGAAAAGTGGCCTTGAATGCCTCCAATCTCCCAAATGTTTCTCGGAGGGGAAATATGACTGCTGGACTTAATATTCTCCGAATCTATCTTGATACCTCTATATCTGAAGAAATCTAAGAAACTTTCCAGAAGTGACCCTGAAGGCACACTTCAATGGATTCATCTTCCGATGGAGATAACGAAGGAAGCTGAAAAATTTCTCAAGGTCTTAGATCTAGTCTTGGTACTGGTGAGATTTTACCCCCAGATCGTCCACATATAATTCCACCAATGTCTCAAGGATCGCGTTACATGTGCGATGCATGGAATGCTGATAGGTGGCACCTACATTATTTTGACCTAAGGGAATTACTTGGTAGCAGAAAGTATCTTGTGGTGCCCAAAAGGTTTTAGACTCCTCATCCTCAGGGGAAATTAGAATTTATTTATTCCTAGAATACCCATCCATGAAGGAGAGATCTTGAAACCTAGTGGTGGCTTTAATCAACTGTTTTTTCATAGTAAGGGGAAATCATCCTTCAGACAGTGATGGTTGAGATCCTAAAAGTCGATGCGGAATCTGATCTATCCATTCATTTTTTATGGGAACAATGTTAGCTAAACTTCAGGGGTATTGGAAATCTTTGTCGAATTTGGCTCAGATGATCTTATCAACCTCGGCCTCTACCGTGGCCCCATGAGATGGATGCATCTTTCTAGGAGGTTGTTTGAACCCACGATGATTTTTCGGAAGACTGTGGCGGTGGATGGTGACCTGAGGATCTAGTCCTGACATCTCATCATAAATCAAAGATATTACATAATGATGTTTCTTTATGAATTCCACTTACTGTTGTTTCTATTCAGCAGGCATATTGGCACAGATCAATGTGGGTTTCAGATCTGTCTCACTACCGAGGATCAACTGTACCAATTCATCAACCATGGTGGATACACCTTCATAGAAAGTTGGAGTAGCTTCCTAAAAAACACCAATTCATTAATGAAGAAGTGGTCCTCAGTGGGAGGTGATTCCTATAAATCAATAGATCCTGATGGGATGCTGGCGCCAGCCTTAGCGGCGGCAGACACCGCATCAGGGGGCTCCTGGGCTACTAAAACCATAGCAATGAAAGTTGTTGACTCGATCCCATATGGTCATTGGCCCAAGGGGAAAATCTTGATGATATCCCAGAAATATTGGATCTTTGACTAGAGTAGGTTCATCCGAGCCTAGAAAAACAATAAAGTATGATGTATTTTCATTTCCATGTGGCAGACATCCCAATACCTTATAGGAGTAGGGGGCTCTGGAATCACCCGAGCATTATTTCTATAGGACTACAAGGTGATCTTTAAGATTACCTTAGACTTGGTAATATGTTTCCTCCTTATTCCAGAAACAACAAATCATTTCCCCAGATTTGGGGTCGTAGCCTCCAATCGGTCAATCAGAAAAATGTAGGCATCAACTAGGTCTTTCCATGGGTCAGTTATAGCTGTAGCATGTCTGACCTCGTTAGCCTGGATCTTCTTATCCTTGCTCTTGTAATAGTTATTATCTAGGTAGATGGATTTGAAAGATTAAAAGGGATACGCATCACCCTATATTATTCCTACTCGATCATTAAGTGACTAATTTAGGAACTAGTGATACAATAAATGGAGTGCCGCATGCAGGTGAAGTCATAGCCTGCCCATCAATGCGTTGTAGGCGGTGTCCTGGGAGACAAGCGTGAACTCTATGCTGAAAAACAAGCCACAAAATTGGGTCTTTAGGTAGATCTTACCAACCAGTGTATGTTCTATCCTGTCATAACCTTGAATTTTCTTGTCGGAGAGACTCAGTTCATCCTCAGACAACCCCATTTTTTGATGTGTCCGGGATGGGATAAGGTTAATTCCAAAGCCTCTGTCAATAAGACAGTGAAAAAAACTCCATGCCATTGAAGTGGATAGTGATGTATAGTGGGTGGATGTGCCCCTATATGGGATAACATTCATCATCTCTAGAGAAGGAGATGATGGCTTGACATTATGCATTCTCGGTTTCCTCGGCACGGAAGGCTTCTACAGCTGTTACCTTCGTCTCAATCTGGTGGGGGATTCTTAAATCCTCAACAAGGGATTCATGAATATCTATTGATTGGAGAATATCTTCAAGGATAAAGAGCCTCATAATAATTTTGGAAAGATTATCAAGGATATCATACTTATATTCCAAGCATGAACTTCTGCTTACAAGAGGTCATTCTGTAGCAGGGGTTATGATGGGCCCATCCGGCTGAACTGGTGGCTCACTGGTGCTGGGAATGTCCTGGTGCTCACTATTCGATGCTCATGGAGTGACTACCAAATGTGGGATAGTTGATTGAGTCTAGTCTATAATACAGTGTGGCTGATTGCAATGGAGTCGTGCTGGATCCGTCTAATTAAGTAACACAAATGGCGGTGAAGGTGCACATGATGATACCTGATGAGGTGGATATGCATGCTAAGATCTACTCTAGGCCTACTTCCTAGATTCAGTGGAATGTTAAGCCTATCTAGAAGTATTGACTAAGGAATTTTGACGACCTATATAGACATGGATCTATCGATGCTGGAAATGGCTTGGAATGTTGGGAGGATCTGACAGGCTCTCCTCATCGTTAGGAATCATGTAGGGAGTTTACCAGCTCCATAGTGTTAAATGAATCATACCATTGATCATCACTTGAGGAATCCTCCACCAGCAGACAAATTTTTGTTGTAATCTTTATCTCCAAGGGAATGAAGTTGCTGAGAGTACAGAATGACGATGGCATCTATAGGGGACCTTGTTTTCCCTTGCGTCGTCGATGCTTGCTCCTCTGGGAAGAGGGAGTTTGAGGCGTCGATGCAGAAGTAGCAACTGTGGATGAACAGGGACTTATGAAGGATCATGTCGATTAAAAAATTCATGGATAATACCATGGGCATGGGATACTTATTTAAGATACATCTAGTCATCATATTTTTTAGGGTGTTTCCCAGGATCCGGTGATAGGGGTTGTGGTTGGGACGATCAGTGAGATCTACCTCTTCGGGCCTCCGGTATTCAGGAACTGTTGAATTCCATATTCCAAGGATCTTTGGAAATATCTGGGGACATGATCCTCATTGAATTAGTATGTCTTGTTTCTCCTATCTAGTAAGGGGGATCTGGGAGCATGGCTATGATGAGAGGCTGGAGGAGCCTATCGGGGAGGTGGAACCTAGTTATCTCACCTAGGTAGGGTTGGTGTGTTAAGTTGGGGTGCTTGCAGATTCTATGGTGGGCGCTTCTATTCTGGAGGCTATGCCTGAGGTGGAGATACTTTGCGAGGATGTGGAGGTGAATCCACTGGTAATAACTCATATTTTTTAGGAGCCTCTATTTGGGCCATCACGGTGGGCTCTACCTTAGAGGCCCTTAATGCGGGAACTGCTGGAGGCAACGGACGTGCCTGCTTGGCCTTTTTCAAGGCATTCTCTAGGAAATGGGCCTTATCAGAGAAATCCAGGAATCCTACTAGGTAATTATGAGTGATAAAAGAGGGGTCCAGTTCAGTTTTGACATACCCCACACGCATTGTCAGCAACGGTCCCTATGTCTGTGGCATATTGAGGGAGTAGGTGAAGCCTTTTCACTAGGTGAAAAAGACTGCGGTGCACTCTTCAAGCCTCTTCTTGTACCTAAAGATGTCTGAAATACTCATATTTTGGGTTATAGAGAAGAACTGGTAAATAAACTATCTATGGAGAGCTTCCCAGCTGGTGACCGACCCATGGGGTAGCTGGTTGTACCAGACAAACACAGTTCCTTTCCATATCTTATGAAACACTGGATTTTTGAGGCCTCTTGTTGTGCTGGAGTTCCCAGCATAGGTCCACACTTTGAGAAAAAATAGGCCAAATTCTGTAGTGGATCGCATGTCCCATTAAATGGAAAAAAGGTGGGGTTTCCAAAACCAGGGCGTAATTTCCACCTATTGAGTTTTCAAAGCCTCAAGACGGGAAATAAGAGTTGTCATTGAATCATATGGGTGGGGGTTCCTATATTGAAGAGGATCCCTAACCAGTAGTGTGTTGGTGGGTTCTTCACCATGATAAGAAGTCCTAGTGGATCGTGGAGCGGCTCATGGGATTACCTGTGGAGTGGCTGGGGGAACCTAAATCACACCCCAAAGACTATCACACCATTCTGGTGAACTTGGGGATATATACCATGCCCTTTTTTCATATTCCCCAGCTTCTACCCTGTCCATGTGAGTAGGATGGTCAGGGTTACCCAGAGAAAACTAGCCAGGGGGATGTTGTACCTTACCCTGTTTCCCTGAATAATGATCACCATAGTCTGGTCTCCACTCCATAGTGCACTCCGCAAAGAGGTCATCATCCTTTTTCTTATGCTTTATGAGCTATTGATGAAAAATGGCCTTTTGGGATCATCTTCCAACTACTTCACTAAGTGAGACACGTGAGACGATTTGGAATCCCCATGATGCTCTTTTCCCTTGTTTGGATTCCGACTGAGGAATAATGACTCTATGGGCATGGGAAGACCCAGTAGATTTCTCTTATGGCGAGTAACCCTTACCAATGGATAAAATAGGTGTGGAAGTCCCCCATTGGGTATGTCCTATCAAAGGAGGTCCAGCTCATTCCCTCCCTCTAATAGGTTGGGCATGTTATCTGTGGCATTACCTGGGGTCATATCCTCAATATCACTCAGCAAGTCAGACTGGCGCCAGATAGAACTGAAATAGAGTGCCACATACTACCCCCAACCACAGTCCTGAACATCGTAGAAGCCTCCTTGATAATTATGTGGATCAATTTAAAGCTATGAACGCATTATTGATGGAGGTTCTGATGGTGACCGAGTGACTCTAGGTATCGAGCCACAGGGAGCGCAACCAAGTCGACCATATAGCTTTGCTGGTCAATATCTTCAAAGTGTGCCTAACTATTGGGGAAATACTCTAAATATTAATGGATATGGAATTGTGTCTCATAGAGGGTTTTGCGAAAACAAGAAACTTCTTCTTGGGTAAGCTATTCTGGCACACTAAAGTTCGTGGCTGCGATTGGTGAGAACATCTCTGGGAAATGGTTTACTGCAAGGATGTCCCACAAGATCCTCGGCTCGGACTCAGGATCTGGCCCTCGGTTTCCCCATTCGTCGACTGGGGATGGCTGTGGGACCGGTAATGGCTCTAAAGTAGACCACTAAGACTGTATACTAGCCGGTGGAGAGTACGGCGAATGAGATGACAATCCACTGCATCATGGGTTGTCTTATGTTGAATGCAATGACTGAGCCACCACATTCTAGTGAGAAGGACTTGCGACCACAGCTCCCGACGTTGGGGTTGCAGCTACTAATGGTGGGTCATGTTGTAGTTCTTCCTCTATTGGTCCCCAAAATAACTCTCCATGATCTCTGGTTGAGGAAAAGATTGATCCTGGTGATGACAGGGGTGATTGAATAGTCAGGCCTTGCAAAGAGGCTAAATCATCCTCCTCAGGGATGTATCTGCAGAGGGAGGTGAGAATTCTGTGGATCTCTCTTTCCAAAAGTATGAGGCATATTCATCTCGTTCCTTCTCTATCCCATGACATAGAGGATCAAGGTGAGGGTTCCATTGTGTAATTGTATTCTTCCTTAGAATATGAGAAGTGGTCAGGCTTAATCACGGTCTCAAACATCTCGGTATTCTTCTTATGGTGTTGGCGACCTATTCTCCTAACTCGTGGTGTTTCATTAGGAAAGGGTAGGTTTTCGACTCAAGGAGGAACTTTGTCTGAACTGATGATGGGTTAGAGAGGACTTCTGCTTGGGTGAGATAGGGTGCGATGAGAACCTAGAAAATTTTAAAAGGGAACAAAAGGAGGACCTTTGTGTATGCCAGCTGGCACTTGGACGGAGTCTCAATAGGAAGTGCTGGAGAGGGTAGGACCTCCGCTGGAGCTGATAGATTCATTGGTAGGGCCTCCATGATTGTTTCCTTTGGCAGTGTTAGTACGAGGAGGGTCCTTGTACTAGTCGAGTAGAACACGGGTAGGACCTATGTGATGGGTACCAATGAAGTGAGTAAGACCTTCGCTTCTATGATTACCAGGATGAGTAGGACCTTCATTGGTTGCTATAAGAAAATGGGGAAGACAAGCATGCTGACTATTGACCGGATGGGTAGCATCTTCACATCAACAACCTGTGATGGGAGTTACGACTCCATACCTAATGTCACGGGTGGAGAGGAGGTTTCTATACATGGTAGAAAAATGATGGGAGGACATTCACTCATATTGATTGGGGAATGGGGAGGACGTGGGAGTGGGGCAGACCTTGGTGGTGGCATGGGGAGGACCTCTATACTGGATGTTAACATCACGGGTCGGCCCACATCAAACGCCTCCTATGTCAGCGACAATGAGAGTTGTCCCAGCCTATAGGTGGGGCTATTGGGGCCTTGATCTAGGCTGAGCATATATATTCCACTATTGAGTATGAACGAGATATTGATGGTATGTGTCATCAGTTTAACGGGCCACATGATTCATTGATGATGACGCCCCTGGTGGGAATCCTTCTTAGTTTGCACCTGATGCTAGAATCATGTTAACTGGACTGGGGCTGAAGGTGCTGGTGCATAACTCATATGTTCCTCAACCAGTGGGGCCAAGTTGTGGCGCTGACACGGCCTAGTGGGAGCCCTCCTTTGTGTCCCCTGGGATGGAACTATAACGAGGTTGGCCCGAACATCCCTCACATCATTGCTATAGGGGAGGGAGTGGTCGATGGGTTCCAAGGATAGGCTCCCAAAGTGATTTTTGGTTAGATTGGGGAGTAGTGGCTCCCTTTACGGCCCTTGGGGGTGTCAGCGATGGTGAGGTACTGAAACCACTAAGTCATGTTGAGACATATCTCGGGTAGGGATAATCTCTTCTTCCTCGTATCATTGAATGAGGTCGTTAATCACCCTTCTCTGTACGATTTCATATAGAAAAATTGGGCATGGGTGCCTAGTGTCCATGGATGTAGAGGTCATATCAGAGGAGATGAGGTTGTGTGGTATTTCCGCATTGATGTTTCCATGGCCCCTACATTGATGGGTGGGTGGTGATAGGTTTCCTATCATAACCGCTTGGGTCCTTAAAATAAGGGAGATTCAACCATTAGTGTAGAAAGGAAGTAATGTAATGTATATTTCTCAAATGTCATTCCATATTCTATGGTTATTAATAAGGATCCACGCTGGCAACATCGTAGACATAGATGCCCAACGTTCAACTACCCCAATTTCTGGAGAGATTCACGCCAGGCCCACTGTTTTCTTAGCAGGAACAAGCACCAGATAACTGGATATGGTGACATGCTAATCTATTGATGTCTCAAATGATACAAATCTCCACATTGAGGAGAAGAATTTCACATTGAGTTCACCATTTCTATTTCCGACTATTTTGTCGGGGCTCACATCCGTCTGTGGAGAAATAGGCTGATTTGTTTCCCCACATTCCTACTTTCTAATAACGGGCAGCATCCATCGCTTATTTAGAGAAATTTTCTCCTTGATCGAAACATGATGATGGGATTTCCGTTCCTCATTCTGTGGATTCCTCCTCAGAACTCGTCAGCTGATACGGGTCTCCCTCGTAGACTTAAGTCGTTGTTCGTGATACTCTTTCTAGTTCCATGTCTTTATGGACGTCAGTTAATTACACTTCTCCTGCTAGGACATTCCGAGGGGTCAATTCAGGGAAACAACCTTCAATCCGGGGGAGTATTCATGTTGGACCTCACTGGCATATCTGGATGCTGGAACAATAATGCATCTGGATTTCTTCAACATATTGTAGAGCTTCTCGAGGGCGTAGTAGCCCGAGGAATCCCACATCGAGTGTAAGGAATTATATTCCATAAGCCAGTATATATGGTTTTCCTCAGCTCCCCATGTTTAACACAGGGTATGAAATGAGTTTAACTTCTATCATAGATGGATCAGACTGATATGAACACTAATAATAGTGGATTAGATGAGTGAAACCCCTGGAGGGAACACTGATTCTAGGGCTAACACATAGTTATTTACCCTATTGCTGCTAGATATAGCGAGAAAGTGGGTGACATGATCTCATCAGGATGTGGCGGCCCATGTAAGATTCTAGATAGATATGGATGGTTGAGAGCAGATGTAGAATGAGATGGAACTAGCATCAGGATGAGGGTGATGTTGGGATTGAGCCTCAAGGAGACCTCTTACATATCCCCATGGTGGCGAATCAATGTTCACGTAGTTTGAGATGGGGTTATATAATTGGTGTGTACATATAACACAATGATCCGACAATATACTGGGGATTATGTGTGGTTGGAAGCCTAGGTTGATTTGACGCCTAGGGGGGTGGACCAGATATATGGGTCCCAACAAAAGGGACTACAATGGCTTATCGTCGATTGCATACTACAATGACTTACTGCTGGTTAAGGTTCCCAAGGATTACCTCTTGTTGGGGTTCCAACGGCTTACCACTGGTTGGGGTTAAACCTCAGGGAGCCTTCCTACATAACCTATCCAGGGGACAGGGATCAATGCCCACATAGTTCGGAAACAGATAGTTTAACAACATGCAACATGAAAGGGGGGAATACAGTTTAACGTCATGCAAGATGAGGGTTGACCAATGTAGAGTGGTCAGGACCAATGGGTATTGGGCATGAACTTCTGGGAGGATTCCTACGTACCTTTCCTATGATAAATGGATCAAAGTTCACATAGTTCGGTATGAGGGATACAATTTAACTTTATGCGGGACAAAGGTGATCCAAAGTGAAGGGGTTGGGACAAGTAAGTGTTGGGATGGATCTTTATGGAAGCTTACTATGTACCATTCCTAGGAGACATGGATCAAATTCCATGTAGATCAGGATAAGTTATACAGTTTAGCATCATGCGGGTTGAAGGTAAACTAACATGAAGGGGTAGGGATAGGTAGGTGTTGGTCTTGAATCTTAGGGAGGCTTCCTACATACCTTTCCTAGGGGACAAGGATCAAAGTCCATGCAGTTTAGGATAATTTGGGGCTTACACACTAAGGGGGACCAGAATGCTTACTCTAAGCCCACATGAGTCATGCTCGTTGTGAGAAACAAGAGGTATCAAAGACCTAGTGATCACAATGCGAAAGGTGAGTCCGTGTAAATTGATGTGGTGCTTACACATGGTTAGTTTCCCAAAGAGGAAACAGGGGTTATGAATGGTTAGAGGCACATGGAGATCGATATTGGGACTTACCTTAGGATAGAGTCCTGATGGCAACAGATCATAGAGGAAGATGGATAGGTTAACGAGGATCTCGATGCCCATATCTCCACTAGTCATTGGTGTGGAAGAATAGAGGAGGAGAAGGGATGCTACATCCCACAATAAAGGATAGGGGCTTACACTAGAATGGTTTCCCTTCCCCGTGGATAGATTCCACTCCAGCAAAGAGGATGTCATTCCATTTGTGGAATATATCACTCCCATGGAGACAAGCGGGCATGGAGATTTTCTAAGGTGGTTCACCCTGTGTATAATGCACGTTGTGAGGCCACAGTTTACCATCATCTGATGATTATGATGGTTCGTAGAAGTTTAACATCCTATAGCTCGGATGAGGTGGTTTCACTCCACACCCCTATGACTTACATAACTAATACACACCCACCCTTTGGGAAGGGAATACATTATCAATGTGGAGGTGAGGGGTGTTGTGTAGTGATCCATTGAGAGGCTCATGTTAGTGTGGCTGTGCAAAGAATAAATAGTTGACAGTGTTCCCATGCAAATAATCATAAGGAAAAATAGCACAACATGAAGCACCGCCCAAGGGACCTTGAAGTCATTTCGTACAAACCTATAAGGGCGTATGAGAGAAGGGTTTTCAAAGAAAATGGGTTCACATGAAAGGACATTGTGAAGATCTGGTGCTCCATGTAGTGTAGGGACTTCACAAATGGGTATACTTCATGAAGTGAGGTGGCCAAGCCTAGAAATATAGTACAGATGCATATGAATGGAGATTCGTGAAGTAGAAAGGATTTCTAGGAGTAGGAATTTGTGGAGCGAGGGTACCTTTCAAAGAAAAGCACTACGAAGCAATATGCTTCTCAAAACACAGTGACCCTAACTTAGCATGTGGTTCACATGTGCATTGAAGGTACTACGTGAAGCATGAGTGCTTTGTGAAGACCCGAGTCCGCTTTTGGATCTCCTTTCTTTGGGATGGACCATGGTCTCCACGAAGGGAACCCCTATTGGTAGAGGTTTTTTATATGAGATAAGGGAAAATTGCTTCTCAATGCTCAAGTACCTTAAAGAGATCATTTTTCTCGAGGTTTCACAGAGCTGCAAGTGCTTCACGATTTGAGAGAAGAGAAGATGAAAGGTCAGGGTATCCATCTTTTGGGCTCTATTGGAGTCTAGTATTTATATGTGAGGGGCGAAAAAAAGCTAGGATATCTCTATGCGCAGCCACATGACACTCTACGATCGACTGTGGATTATGTTATGTTTTTCATAAATGTGATGTTGACCATCATCCCCTCCTCAGTGTGGAGCTCTCATTGGATCCCTCTGTGGTGCTCGCGAAGGCTTCTTTCAATTTCCAAGGGATCGCAAAGGTCAATCTGGATCCATCTGTGGTGCAACAATTCCGGTCAGTTACGTTGTAACCGTGAAGCCTCCCGCCTCTTTTAGTTTGTGGCGACTGCAGAGGGGGATTCGGCTTCACATTGGTCATGGTGTTGGGTGGGGCTCTATGAATGGGCTTAGTGAGGCAGACCCTTTGGGATTAATTTATTATTTTCTTCATTTCCCTCTGCACATATTTTGGTTCCAAAAAATATATTTATATTAATATATATAAATATATATTATTTATAATCATATAATGAAACATATATGATGATAAAAATATATATTTATAAAATGAATATATATTTACATATATTTATATGTATTCTGTAATGAAATTTGGGTTTTACTCACACTTTTATACCCATAATTTTCTATAACCATGAGTATAGGTATTGGTATTCTAATGATATATTGAAACTATTGTTATATCATACTCTATAATAATAGGTAAAAAACAATCGATGTATAGTCAGTTATACCAACAGTAATTTTTGATTTTTTTTGGAACCACAGAAATTCCCACCAACATGGCCTCCCACCTCTCATAGGTATCAAATAAGATATAATATATTATAATGTCATGATTATACATGATCTTACAAAGAGAGGTCCATTTTGATTATATTTTTTATAGTAATGGATCATATATATGATCTTATTCCATGTATTTTTTCTAATATTATTTATGAATTGTGTAGTGAGTGTTGAGTTTTAGTATTAGTGAACTTGGAGTTTGGACAAATCCGCATTATTTTTTGTATATGTGGGCATTTGAATTTTTTTAATCCTGATTAATGAATTAGTATTTTATGAAGGGTTTTGAATGAACGTTTAACATCCCAAACACAAGAAAATAACTACTCTAAAACACCAATATGCCCAAAATATATCTATGTATTTAGAATGAATAAATCTAAGAATAATGAGGTCATATTGTAAACAAGTCAATATATCCTATACATGACTTTCCCAAGAATCTGATATAGACCATTGAGAAGAATTTAAAAGACTCTTTCCTCTGTAGGTATCAGCAAATCTTGGGAATCACCTGACAATATTCTAGGATCTATCTCTATCCATATTCTATTTTAATCTTGATTTTATGCAATATATAGATGTTATAGCTTGATTATTATCTCAATTTTATGAGTTCTAGAAGAAGTACTGGTGATACAGAATTCAACTACTTTGCAAGAGGAATGGAAAAATTTATATATATCATAATAATGCTGAAATGATCAGCCTGTATTGACTGATCGTTTCATAAATTATATAAACATTTCATCTCTTGAATTATTCACCTTAAACCCATTAATAAGTATTTAATAATTAAATTATTATGTTAGATGTTCAAACTCTACTACCCCATTATCATGTGATGAATAACCAAATATGTATACTATGTGGAATGAAGACTGAAGGGTCCAATTCACTATCACATAGTAGGATAATTATTTTACTATGGACTAAAAAATGTGGGTTTTTCTATGTCATGGTGTACTCCAATATAGTCCATGATATAAACTATATCATGGTCGTGTCCATTTTAATGCATAACCCAAAAATCTCTCACATGCACTAAAATCATCATAGACAAAGTGCACTTTACCATTATTTCAAATCATATGGTATAGTCCATGAAAACAAATATAAAACTACTTTGGGATTATCTATGAATTAGTTTCACCACATGCAATATCATATATAACAAAATGTAAAAATTAATACAAAACTTCATCTTGATATCAAATAAAAAAAATTAGGGTAGCTCTAATTCTTTTATATACATGATCCTCGTTAACATGAGCAAAAATTGTTACCCCATAGACAATTATAATATTAATAAAATTATGTATTACCAAAAATATATAATTGTATGAAAAGAGTGTCTTCTGTAAAATAATTTGTGCTACTCAAGATACAATGTGATCTGAAATGATCTCTATCAAAAAAATGTTTATTTATAATTGTGTCCACTAGTTGTATCATATGAATGTAATTAAAATAATATAACCCCATTTCCATGAAATTGAGTGACCGTAGTATATGATTTTTGTCATTCCCATATATCCTACTCATATGTTATTTATTCTTTGAGTATATACTACTCCGGTTGATGAATACATGACATTCCATTCATCTTAGTGGATGCGTATATCATATGACCCTCAGAAAAGTATTTAATTACATTATAACTACTATATAGGTATGATCACACACTTCATTTTTTTATCTAAATCGAGGGAGTATATTTCATAATCTTTATATAAGCAAAAACTCTCATCTTATTTATACTCCAAATGATTACATGATGAGAGAAAAACCCAATCACCCCTCAATAGCTAAGCCAAGAGCCACACATAAGAAATGTATAAATTTATAATGGTTCTTATGATAGGAATCTATACAACCTTAGGTATGGGCATTCAATATGAAACAAGGACACCTAGTAAACAAAATTTGTAGCGTATGACACTCCATATAGAATATACTTGGGGGTCATCTAACACTCAAAACATATTTTGTTATTATCATAAAATTTTGTATCTCGATTTGAAATACTAATAATTATTTTCTTAAAATTTCATAAAAACTAATAATAAATCACAATGAAGATCAGTTAGGTATTAATCAACTTTTGAGAGGCTAATTATCAGTTTACTTCATGAAATATATGGAATCAATATTAGAGCGTTATAATATGGAATCATCCATTCGTATAACATGATACATTTTATATTTCTAAACACTTTTAATAATATTATAAAAATCATAAATAAGATCATATCTAATCATATCACATTTGATATAAAGGTATGTCATCCTTATGTTTGGAAAACTAATCAGATTTTGTTAAACATATTACATATTAATGTAATTTCTTCCACATCTCTATGTGACTTCCCAAACAAACCCACCCACAAAAATTCCATGATGGGAAAAATCTATAATGAAATTCAACATGAATAATACTTAGACTTTGTTATCATATTCTCAATATTAAACTCTATGAATAGGTATTAAAACACATTTACTTCACAACATCAAATGTTACAATGTTAATAACTTTATTTATTTTCGTAGAACTATTTCTAAGTTCATCGTCATCTCTACTCTTTGAACTATTCCATGAAATTTGATAACATATTTTTAATAAATATAACTCTTTGTAGATTTTTACCGACATATCCTAAATTATTTTATTAAATATTGATACATTCACTTTTTTACTATAACTAAATATAACACTTTTCATTTTATATTATCATCATACCATAAAATATTTTTGGGTATAATGTAAAACTAACTTTTAACATTGACTATCATAATATTTTATTTGTTAATTTCAAACTTCTTAATGTCCATAAGGTACTCTCATTAACCATTTAAAAACAATATTCTATTAAAAATATAATGCTTGGATATATAAAATCATTTCTGTCCAGAAAATAAAATTTATTTCCATTAGTGGGAATTTTAAAAAATAAACTATTGTACTGATATCATACATGTTATTTAGAGAAATAGAAGTCTCTTATACATATTGTTAAATGAGTTTCAAAATAAATATCCATAAAACAACAAAAAAATATCTTAAGATCTAGTATCTTTGGGAGACTAGTTATGAAGTAATCAACATAAGCATATGTTTAATCATCTATATTTTAATCTATATAATATTATTCTTGATCCCATTGAACTTCCAATAATATGTAGGATAAACTATGGAAAAACATAAAGTAAAAGGGTTAGTTATAAATCCCAGAAAGTGAATAATATTAAGGTGAGTACCAGAGCCTTGTGATAAAGTTCATTGAAAGGTAAAGTGTAAAAGATAAAAGAGGAAATTAAATTTATTTTTATCATAAATAGGTGTGAATGTCACCCCTTGAATCTGAGTCTACTGAGGATGTGTAGAAATCTGGAATAACAAAGGGCCAAATTGAGTTGTCCCTATCTATCGCTTTATTTGATAGCATATCTACCACTTGATTGACCTCCCTATAAGTATGTGTTAAATTTCAATTAATATGCTTATAATATTTTAATAATAAAACCTAGAAAGGAATAATTATCTATTGAAAATTACTATAGATATTCATCAAGGAATCTATATCATGGTTGAGTCTAATTTAATAAGAGGTATTTTTATCTGTAGTAGGTAGCATACATTACTGTCTGGATCATCACTAAGTGTTCGACCTCAAATACTGATCTATTCCAAATATTTTTTTAAATCATCCTTTAAAAACACTTGTTGTATTCAAAAAAATCTCCATCTTCCAAAGGACATGGTTCACTTGACAATCCACTGTAAATGTTCACATTGACCCATATTGGAATAAGTGGGATCCAACATACAAAATTCATCACAAGAGGATTTTTGGTCTTCCAAAGACACTAAGAACATATAATATGTTCAAATGAAAAAATTAATTTTTATTTTAACCTATTTTTATTTGAGAAGAATCTTTTACATATTTAAAAATGGAGATGAAAACATTATAAAAATGTAAGCAAGTCAGTTATTAAAGGCCATAGTATTTCTTACCATCTATGAGAACGCTAAAAATGAGGCTTCCATAACATGATGTGGGTTATACACCTTCTAAATATATAAAACTTCAATGTTTGATATCATTAGTTTTACAATTTTAATTCTCAAGTATAACTGCATTCCAAACACAAATGGAATGATCACCTATAAGCTGGTTACATACTCACAGATAACAAAGAGGTATCCCAGACTCTCTGATTCCCTTAAGCATAAGTGAAAAACTAAATCCATTAAAATTAATTAAATATGTGGTTAATCAATTACTGACATATCCTTTTCCAGATCATACATAGGATCACAAATTTAATTGATTTAATAAAGGTCCTTCAGAATATAGACAACCATACACACACATTAGCACCATTATTACATTTGATTATGTAATAGTCCTTAATGTTGAGTTGTCCATTGTTGGTTAGATTCCAAATAAGGATGTACATATCTACATAATCAGGAATATATATCTCTATATAGCAGGGAAGAAAATATCAGAGAGAACATGGATTTTTTCCCCAAATAATTATTTAAAATTAGTTTCAAATCATATGGAATAATTATAGATTCCTTTAAAGTTCTATCTTGTCATGGGTTATCCCAATAGTGTCTGATGGATTTCTTAAAAACCATACACCTTGTGGGGATCATCATATTATTTTTGGTTTTTTTGATAGCTTCCCAATAGTTCATGATACATAAAATAAATACCCATTCCTAATCCTTATGGTGATTGTTTCATTATTAAACTACACAAATTCTTCCTATTATTTGAAAAGATTCAATATTATTTTTTTTAGAAGTGGGTCATTGATTTTGTTGAGATAAATATACCAAGCCATCCATTTTTATTCGATTGGTTCATAATTTCAATTCAATTGAGACAATTTTTTATTTAGAGACACAACTAATCCGTAAAATTTTCCCAATCATGATTTGTAGGATCTTGATCAGGTTTTTGGACCATTTATAAATAGAGATGGAATATACAGACATTATGTTGTTCAATGAGTCGACTATATGAATTATTCCTAACTATGACAAAAATATACCTTTCCAACTAGCCATTTGGCCTATAGTATTTTATTTTATTCCCCCTATATATTAGATCTTCACATTCCCCTAAAACAAGTGAACACTAAATTATTTGAAGGGGATGGACCCCCTATTTACACTAAGGGTACATACAACTCTTTTTTTCTTAGATGCAATATTTACACTACCCAATATAATGAAGGAATTATTTAAACTTATTGAATTTCGTGTCACTTAGTTATAATGATAAAAAATAATATTGATAGATTTTATTGTGTTCTTAGAGACATGCTTAAATTGGTCGATTTCATTTACATATATGATATATCAAGGAAAACGCAAGCTTCATCAGCCTTCATTGCCTTCTAGTGTATAATATGTGAATGTTCATATATACACCAACTCACAGAATCCACATTAATTTCATATAGTAATACCAAAAGTGTTTATATCATTATAAAACCTCTTGATAATTCAAATAATCATCTTTAGGATCCATTAATGAGGATAAACCCAGTTTAATAAATGTATGGTAGAAATTGTGATTATTGAGGTTAATAAGGACAAATCTCCATTTCATTCTATAAAAATCCATTTAGATTTAAATATTTAAACCAATTTTCCCATCCTTCACTCTTCACAATGTTTATACATGAAAAATTAGTGAACACACAATTTTGGATTCCTTTCAATGGGATAAAACCAAACTGCTTTGGAGTTATAAAGTGGACAATAAATTCTTCCTTCCTCAGTGCTAGGATTTTTCTAATGTTCAAATGAATGATGTTCCCAACTAAAATCCACATAAATTTATTTGTAACAATATCATTTTCATTCTCATAAATTATATAAAAAAATTTGAGTTCACACCATTTGGAATTGAGGCAGTACTGAAAAACACATTCCAAGAATTTGTGATCTTAGTATGCATAATGTCTCATTTAAAAGTGAAGAACTAATTTTTGAATTCTTCAGGTCTATAAACATTGTCAATATTCAATAAAATATATATATATTAATCTTATCCTCATAGGGAACCATCTTTAAGACTCGATTATGATACTCATTAGTATATGGAGTAATTGTGTAAATGATATGAGGGTTACTAAAAATCCTATCATCACTGTACAACCATTGTAAATATTCCACTACGACATTTACAATATAATTTTTAGATTTAAGGAGTCTTTAATCTATCCTTATTTAATTTACACCCTCCTAAACGTTTTATCCATATGTTGGTTATGAAATATCTTGAATATTATATGACCCTGTTTGAGATATTCTCATTGTATGGATTTTTATCTTAACAATCCTAGAGAGATAGGAGTTCATTAGGTTTGGAATGTGGTTGGATATCTTCCTAATATGAAATGTGTTGATCCTAATTCCTAATATATAAACATTAAATATAATTCTTAAACTCTATTATGGAATCTTATAACATGGAAAATGTTATTTTAATCCAATCATTTATTGGACTGTTGGAATTTGATTTGTTTTTCAGCAAGAATCTAGAGATGTATTCCCCTAATCTCACACTTCCATCCATTCAAAAAAACTTCCAACCATACATGTATTTTGAACCATTCATTATTGAACTTAAATGGAAGAATAATATACCCCCATAAGATTATTAAGATTTCAATAATGATTATATTATGATTAAAGTGATATATGGGGATAGAGGAACACTTCGATCATTAATATGGTGAAAACAACCCTCTAATTTGATTACTTATTTACTGTTAATACTATATATATCCATGGTAAAATCATCACCAATGATTCCAACCTAAAAAAAATCATTTATCAAAGAATGTGGATAACTCTTTGGTTGTTGTCCTATTAAAGGTTGACCAATGTTTGTCATCATTCCTTAATAAACTGTAGAATCCACTTATAACTAACCTATTTTATTTAAGAAGTTTGCACATAATAATTAATTCCCTCTAGAGGTGCCTCCTCCTAGCATATGAGGTAGAGTAATACGCAAAGGAGATGGTGAGGGAAGTTCCCTAAATGAGAGTTAATATATAGAAAACCTAGAGGTTTTTTAATGAGATAGGACCAATATTTTTGCTTGATTCACCACCCACAATATCTCCATGGCATTCCCAATAGATGTTATATGAGATAATGGAATGCTCGATAGAGGAACAATTGAATGCCTTCCACATATCAAACTACATTTTTTCATTAGCAATGGCTACCGTCATTGGTATGTTGGTGTCAAGAATGTTCGTGAGGGTTCCATTGTGGGATACTCCCCCATCTCTTGACATATTCTAATACATGATAGTCATTGTTTAGAGGATTATCTACCCCTTATATGGGATGGGTATTTTATTCTACATGAACAAATTTCTTTTTTCATTTCTTTTTTCCCTTTTCATCTTCCTCTTGGAGCTACTATTATCCACCATACCTCTTACTTTTCTTATAGGTTGAGATTCCTCTATCTCATCAGTGTTTTCATCCTCAACATCATCATCCCATAATATTCCTCTATTTGGTGTAAATGTATTACTAAGATTCACCCTAAATATGATCTTATTTTCATCTTATATTCTTCTAGTATATTTACTTCATTGTAGAAGTATGATAGGATCTTCCTGCTGTTTGTTTGGATTCCTTCCTAGATCTTCTAGGGGGTTCCCTCATTTGTGCCTCCCTGGTTATTGATACTACCTACTTTCTTAATAATATTCATTCTATTTCCCCAATAAAATTTATTTTTTATAACTATTATATTGGAAATTATGTCATTTTATTCTGCATCTATTTCTGGGATAGGTGAAAAACAAAGATAAGATAAAATTATTGGATGGAATCCACAAACACTAAATAGGATTCCTCCAGTGTCTCTTCCACCTGGATAGAAGTTCCACCAACCAGTGAGTTATAAAACGTTTTCATATGAGTTTCTGCATTATACAGGTTATATCAGGGGAGCTCACATCATGAGTGTCATATGCTACCACATCTTCAAACAGTTTCATTATATCAGCATGGTTTTGAAAATTTAGGTGGTGTGTAGTCATATTCCTAATCACTATATTGGTTGAAATTTTTCATAGTTCTACAACCATTCAGAGAATGAGTGTGGATCAGTCTATATTTATCAATTGTGTTCAAAAACCCATATTTATGCAATATATCATGACTATAATGATGAATTCCATCGGATATGAAAGAAACATTCAGTGGTATGTTATTTTTCTTTTTTTGGTACCAATCACTAACCTTCAATACATCGCATGGAATGTTGGATGTTAAATAAATATTTTATTATTAATTTTCATTACCTAAACTATTTTGACATGTACTATAACCAAGTTACATAATCTTCCAAGAATCATATTATATGAGCATTCTATACTCTAAATAAATATGACCAATGAGCCTACATTAATTATAAAACATGTGGCAATCATCCGCAATGTACTTTTAGTATAATGATATATTCCATTTTTTAGTACCATCTCTCCAAAAAGAGTTGATTCCATTTATATATAAACCATCAACCTTCTAATGTAACCAAATATCATACTATTTGTTTCCTATCCCATCCTCAAATGGATACCCACTATAGTTCTAATGTTTCAAAAGATGTGTGGGTTCTAATAGAACTAATTTAGCCTACGGAAATGTATCTAGACCTAGTCTTGTGTGTTTCTCATGTTAGAGGGACCAAAAATCCATTTTCATTCATTGATTCTGAGAAATCATAGTTTCAGGGAAAAATAAAAAGTTATATGCTCTTATCTTACCCTCACCAGATGGAAAGATATTGTGATAGAATCTTCAGTCCATGGTATTCATCTTCTATTTACAGAATCCCCAAAATTTATCAACTCCTATATAATGTTTAGTGAAATTACATGTATTCTCCCCTTTATAAATTCTCACATGTGCAATAATGGAATATATTCATAGATCTATCCTCCCTAGAAGAGCTTCCTTATTAGAAAGGACATAGGCTACTTACCCCTTCAGGATGACTCTGTTTGGATAGGAGATCCAGAAATCTGAGAAAGGGATATTCTCACATGTTATGGAAACTTTATAAAAATCCCATTTGAGTAACTACCATCCTTTATATTTTTCATTATATCGATATCTTTGGCTTCAGAGGGCTGAAATTTTTCATTGTGCCTTGTAATATTTGTCTACTCTTTAGTTGAAGGAGATTCCTTACCCAGAACAGAGAAATCATGGGATGTTGTGAAAATGAAGATAGAATCACTTATATCCCATCCCAACACCATCACTCCCTGTAGAAAAGATTCATGTAAGGGGATAATCAGAGTAAAGTGTAAAGGAAATTAATATATAACTAAAAAAAGAATACCATAATTACATAGAAAAGAAGGTTTATTTATGATCACATGAAATAATGGAATGAATAAGAAGATATCATGGGAACATAGCTTCATAGGAATGTGAAAACAATATAAAAAATATGACATATTAATAAAAATGTAAGACTCATTTCCAAGGCAACATAACATAGTGTGAATGTTAATCGTCTGTGCACCATACATGGTATCTCATGAGATGAGAATATTTCTTAATTCATTATGAGGCTGTATAATTCTAGTCACACCTATCTCATTAATAACATGTACATGTATATTGGTTCCATATATATAGGTCATAACAATAAGGAAAACCCATGAAAACAAGATTTGTTACATAGGCTTCACATAGATTATAACAAAATGGAATATCATAAAGATTCACAAGAGAGAAGGAATTAAAGAATTAATGAATAGTCTTAAATGGATAGATAAGATTATTTCAGAAAATAAACTTTATGAGATGGGAATATATAAAAAGTGGTGTAAAATTTTGTTTGAAAATTAACCTCTTAATCGAGGTTTTAAGAAAAGTGGTAAATAATATTTAAGAAGGGTAAGAGAATAATAATTTACATAAAAAATAAATGAAACCATATGGTTTTCCATAAAAAATTGTGTCTTTAATACCCACATAAGTTTAAAATTCATTGGATATTGTGGAACATGAAAAGTGAACATAATTAGACTAATTCCCTTTAAAACAGGTTTTCATAAAATAAAGAAATGAGAAGGGAACTTGAAGAATATGTATTATCACAAAAAATTAAAGGAAAATTAGGATACCTATATATAATGAACATGTATATATAATAAATAATAAATAAATGGTATGAAGATATAAGTAAATGGAGAAACATAATGAGAACATGTAACCTAGATGTAACGAGGGTGGTTCATAAGATCCATTAGCACAAGTCCTTAACTCATTCAGTGAATGTTTTTTCCCCATGAATAATAAAATTAAGCATATTAATTTCCTTCTTCATAAAATTATTCACATAAATTATTGTAAAAAATTTCCATTAGTTATTATATTTTTTTGTTCACATTTGCTGCTTACAGTTGTTTAGATGACTTCTCTAAAATTGCTTTGGTGAGTTGGTCATAGGTCACGGTGTTGTATAAAAGTTCCAAATCATCAATAATTTTAGAGTTATTGAGTTTTTATTTTTCCATCCGAATAAGAGTATTTTGATTCAATAGATGATCCAAAATAGTTCCCAATTTCTAAATGTGTCCGGATTTAGTCATTTTTTATAGTTCAAATTTAGATGAACATTTGTTTTTAATATTATTTCTATAATGATAAAATTATATTTCTAGGATATTATAATATCATAAATAATATATTTCTTTATTAAATAATTTTAACACACCATACATGAATTTTAGTGATGGAAAGTGAATTCTATTGTTCATGGAGGGGGTGAACCGGCCTCAATATTATCAACACTTTCATTTTATAACAAATTTAGAAAAGCATAGATAACAGATATTTTGTTAACATAATAAAAATTCTTTTTAGTTATCATGGTCATGTCATTATATCATGATGGATGATATATAGTTGAGGTATATGAACTTAATAATTAAAAGAGGTGGGTTAAGAATGTTACCCCTTCATTCAGATGTTTATTCTTCGGCTACTCCATAAATCTATTTTTTTTGGTGTTTTGGTAAGACCAAAACATCATAGACATTGGAAATATGATTTCATAGAAATTTTATAGATCATTTTCAGTGTGAGGAGAATAACGGTGGTGAAGGGTGATATTTATTAGGGGAGGTGATTATTTTTTAAATATAATTTTCATTAATTTATTATTTTTTTCTCAATATAATGAATAGTGATGATTATATGACAGTACAAAATAATTTTTTCATTCTATTCTACACTAACGGTTTCTTACATCACCCCTTATACAATTAATAATTTATTTAACTTGTAATGTTAAGTACAATATTTTTTTTATATATTACTATTCACAAAAAAAATCATCTTTTGGAAAAATACTATAACGTAACACTAAGCTAATTTCAAAGTGATGTTTCTAAAAAATAATTTAATTTAATAAAAATCATTTTCTAGTCACATGAAAGTTTATATTTAATTAACATACATATTTATAGAAAAAACACTTTTTAGGAAATGATCAAATTTTTAACACTTATAAGCAAAATATATGAACTTTATTCATAAACATAGGAAAAAACAAGAAACAGAGAAATCCCGATGGATTTCACTACAGTTCCCAAAAAAGATGCATCAGCGCAAACAGTTAACACGGTGGATGAAAATCAAAAAACCCCCCTAAAATTCTTGCGACGCCGATCCAACAATGTCTTCGGCCTTAAGGCCCTTTTTGGGCTACAAAGTCGGGTGAATATTGGGCAAAACACCACCGTTGGCAATGGTAACCGTCTGCAGGAGCTTAACGAACTCGTCATCGTTCCTCACAGCGAGCTGTATGTGTCTGGGCACGATGCGACTCTTCCTGTTGTCCTTCGCCGCGTTGCCCGCCAGTTCAAGAACCTCGGCAGCGAGGTATTCCAGAACGGCGGAGAGATAGACGGGAGCACCAGAGGCTAAACGTTTGGCATACCTGCCAACTTTAAGGAAGCGGGGGACGCGACTCACAGGGAACTGGAGACCAGCCTTCAGAGAAACATTGAAACTTATCATAAAATTTTATTTTGACGATGATAAATCATATAAACTTTTTCAAAAAATTAATTATGATTTCATTATGTCAAAAAACAATTTTATAATATTTAATACTTTTACCTAATTCTATTATGATATAAACTCTTCCTATTATTTTACAATACTCTTGGTCAATTTTCTAATCCTAACGGTCATGTTACTATTATAGTAGTCATGTAATGGCCATATAATGATCATATCATAACATTCACATTGCCACTTAAATCATATATATGCACCACAATTCTCATACTTCATTATTCACAATTTGATTTAAAAGGTTATTACACTTACACTGATGATGATTATCATATTCATAACGGTTTTGTTTCCTTTTAAATAATTTATGACAGAAGTGATATTTATCGGAGAATTCAGGCTTATCGAGTTTACATTACTATTTGAATTATTATTTTTTATTTTACCCGTTATATTATTCCTAACTATTATAATTAACATTATTTTTTGATGTTTAGTGTTCCCATTAAATTTTATAGTCTTTCAATTTATGTCTATTGTAAAACATAATAAATGAATTTGTGAAACATTAGTTATTTTATTAAAAAAGTAATTTTTGGTCTATTATAATATTAATTGTTTTTTATTAATGTTCTAAAAAGAAGACTTTATTATTTAAAATATTCTATTGTTGGGTAGTGGGTACTCTCTCCCTCATAAATTAATGAATATATTGGATAAAACCCTTTATCTTGGATAAATTCATTTTATCATTATTTCCCATTAAAATAATTTTATAGAATCTGATGAATCATAAACCATGTGTTGAGCCCTCTGGAAGATTGTTGAATTCTTCCTATGATTGCTGTTTTAATAATCACAAATCATCAATTACTTAATCCGGTTGGATTTCTCATATATGTAATCACAATCTCTTAATGAATCTGTGTATATTGGTTGGATATGTTTTTATCTCTTTGTTATTGATTTACAAGTATTCTAGAAGTTCTCCATATCAAAGGACAACGGTCGCACCGATCCATATCAAAGGACAATGGTCGCACCGATCCATATCAAAGGACAACGGTCGCACCGATCCATATCAAATGACAACTGTCTCACCGATGCTGATCAAATGAGTCGCGGAAGATGTCTCACCGATGCTGATCAAATGAGTCCCGGAAGATGTCTCACCGATGCTGATCAAATGAGTCACCGAAGATGTCTCACCGATGCTGATCAAATGAGTCACCGAAGATGTCTCGCCGATGCTGATCAAATGAGTCACCGAAGATGTCTCCCCGATGCTGATCAAATGAGTCACCGAAGATGTCTCCCCGATGCTGATCAAATGAGTCACCGAAGATGTCTCATCGATGCTGATCAAATGGGTCACCGAAGATGTCTCACCGATGCTGATCAAATGCGTCACCAAAGATGTCTCACCGATGCTGATCAAATGCGTCACCAAAGATGTCTCACCGATGCTGATCAAATGAGTCACCGAAGATGTCTCACCGATGATGATCAAATGAGTCACCGAAGATGTCTCACCGATGCTGATCAAATGAGTCACCGAAGATGTCTCACCGATGCTGATGACCCACCGATCACTTGACACACTGATAGTAATAAACAGTTGTTTGAATTTCTTTATCTTTATTTAATCAAACCAACGGTCATATTAGGAATATTTTAAAATGCTCTGTCATTTATTTAATGTGTGTTGTTGGATGTCAGGGAACCGTACCTCGTACCTGCAAAAAGTAAATCATCTTTTGTCGGAGCTCGTGTTTTAAATAAAGGAAGAATGTGCTACTGCGAATGTGTGAGAGAGACACACAGACAAATACAAAGACCACAAGGTGTGCTGGAAGAACAACCATGTGTGAATGCAAAGAGACTGCCGAACTTACACGAGGGACCCATTCATCACTACTCACCAGTGAAGAGCTGAGAACGTGAACATAACACAAGAGCTTCATCGACTGTCTCTACACTTGGAAATCAAGGAAACAGACGATACTCTGTTTTCCAGACAAAAACCAGAAGAGGACTCAGAGTGAATTCTGATCAATCAAAGGAGTCCAGAACTGCACGACAATCACTAGAGTCATTCCCAAACTCTAAACATTTGCTCTGTGATTTATCTTTTTACATTTTGAGCAGTGTGTGTTATATGCTACATTTTTACACACACTGTCTCCTGTACTCTAACTGGAGGATTTGTAAATCCTCACTCACCTCTCTTACATTTTGTATTTCCCACTGAAATAGTGGTAGAGGTCGTGTGACCTGAACAACTGGTTGCTATTGTGTTTGTTCACACGAATAACTGTGGTAGAGGTCTTGGACCTGGACAGCTGGTTACTGTTGTTATCCCCGATCTTGGGTGTGGATTATCTTTTTATAAAAGCTTTTGAGAGGACTAAGTCTCAGCTTGAGACTGAACCTCTTGGTTATATCTGCTGTGCTATATCTTTCAAATTTATTCTTTTATTCCACTGCTAATCTCTTTAAAACCAAAACTGTTTTAAAGTCACTTTGATAATTAAATTCGCAAGTGTTTATATCAGTTGTAAATTAGTAAGTTGGTTTCAAAAGTTAATCAAAATTTCTGTTTTGATGAACTGGGAAATAATCAATCCCTTGAGAACCCAACCGAACCCTTACTTTGATATAAATTCACTACAGTTTAATTTAGTATTTTATTTGGGGGTTTTTAAGACAAAGTTTTTAAAACAGAAATTTTAATTGGAACTCAATTCACCCCCCTCTTGAGTATCCACTCTGACCAACAATTGGTATCAAAGGTGGATTTAAATATTTTCTAAAAGTTTTTTAACTGTGATTTTAGTTGTATTTTAAAGTTCTTAAAATTTCTGTTATTTCCAAATTTTTATCTCTTTAAAATCTTTTCCTTAAGTAAGCTATCATGGATAATAGAGTTGAAGGTGTTGCTACCAATAGACCACCATTTTTCAATGGCACTAACTATGCTCAGTGGAAAATCAAGATGAAAATTCATTTAGAAAGCATGGGTTTTGATATTTGGACTGCTATAGAATCTCAATATAAAATTCCTACTACTGTTAGAACTACTTGGAATGAAGCTACTAAGACAGCCTACAATAATAACTACAAAGCTATGAATGCCTTGTACTGTGCTCTAGGAGATGAGGAATTTAATAGAATATCTGCTTGTAAAACTGCTTATGAAATTTGGGATACCTTAGCTGTTTCTCATGAAGGAACAACTAATGTTAAGGAAATGAGATTTAACACTTACACTATTAAGTATGATAATTTTAAGATGAAGCCTAATGAACCCATTTCTAACATGTATCTCAGTTTTAATGAAATTATCAACACAATGACTTCTCTGGGAAAGGATGTTCCATCAAAGGAACAAATTATGATAATTCTGAGATGTCTACCTGAAAGACGGAGGGGAACTTCTGTCTCAATTAGAGAATCATGTGATATTGGTGAACTACCAGTCAAGGAACTAATTGGCAAGTTGATGATGTATGAAGAGGAACTCAAGGTTAACAAAGAAGAAGAAGATGAACCAAGAAGGAAGTCTGTTGCCTTCAAAACTATAACCTCAAAGAATAAGGATAAGGAAAAGCTTCAAACTATCAATGAAAGTTCAAGCTGTGAAGACAGTGAGAGTGATTCTGATAGTGATGCTGAGATGGCTCACATTTCTAGAAGATTTAAAAAGTTTTATAGGAAGAATAAGTTTTTCAGAAAGTCAAACTACAAAGGTAAGTATGACAACAAGGGACATTGGAAAAAGTATTAGAAGAAATCTGACAAATCAGATGAAGTTGTCTGCTATGAGTGCAAAAGGAAGGGACACATAAAAGCAGACTGTCCAAAACTGAAATACAAGAAGAAGTATGAATACAAGGATAAAAAGTATAAGAAAGCCATGAAGGCTACTTGGAGTGCTTCTGAGGACAGTTTTAGTGAATTTGAAGTTTCTGAAACTGAACAGAGAAATAAGGAAAACATGTGTTTTATGACAAACACTTCTGAGGTAACTTCAGAAACTCCTGCTTCTAATTCATATTATTCTGGAGATGATTCTGAATGTGATAACATGTCTAAATCTGAACTGTTAGAATATTGTAATATGTTAGAAGAAACCTGTAATGAGCTGAAAGACAAATACAAAGGTTTAAAAAAACAGTATGCTTTAACTGTTAAACATAAATCTGATCTTGATATTGAAGTAGAAAAGAGTGCTCAGTTGCTTAAAGAGAATACTGAACTAAAATTATCCAATGAGAAACTCAAGAAAGACTTAGAGAAATTTACAAATGGTAAAGATACTCTTACTCAGATGATAGGTAAGAAAATAACACTTAGATACACTACTGGTATAGGATACCAACCTGGACAAAGGAAGATTACCAAAACTAAATTCATTCCTAAATCTGGATAGAATGTAGCTAGTTCTGAAACTTCATATGCTTCAACTAGATATATTCATAGTTATGGATCTAATAAAGTTTATCTATCAAAGTCTGTTGATTCTACAACTCTCATGAGACCCATAAGACAAATTTGGGTACCAAAAGCTCTGATTGCTAACCTGTCTGGACCCAAGAAGATCTGGGTACCAAAATCATTTCCTATCTAAATATGTTTTGTAGGGAACCTGCTTAAAGAGCTCCTGTAGAAAGTCTTGGTATTTGGACAGTGGATGTTCAAGACATATGTCTGGAGACTTCTCATGCTTTAAAAGCTTAGTCAGAGTTGATGGAGGTTTTTTCACCTTTGGTGATAATTCTAAAGGGAAAATCATCGGCTTAGGCCAGATTGGTAACACTGACTCAGTACTAATTTCTAAAGTTTTATTTTTTGATGGACTTAAATACAATTTGTTAAGTATTTCTCAGTTATGTGATGATGGTTTTTATTTTAAATTTGAAAATGATTCTTGCAATGTTTTTAATTCTAAAAATGCTTTAGTGTTTTCTGCTTTAAGAAATGAAAACGTTTATGCTGTCGATTTAAATTCTTTAGCTAAGAAAAATATTACTTGTTTAAATACTTTTCATAAAGAGTCTTGGCTCTGGCATAGGATATTAGGACACTGCAATGTGCATTCACTTAGAAAACTTGCTAGGAAGAACTTAGTTAGAGACCTACCCAAACTTGAATTTCCAGCAGACAAAGTTTGTAATCCCTGTCAAAAGGGAAAGCAACATAAAGTTTCTTTTAAATCAAAGAAAGAAGTGTCAACTTCTCAACCTCTCGAGTTGGTTCACATGGAATTATTTGGACCTTCTAGAGTTTCTAGTTTAAATGGGAATCATTATGTCTATGTTCTTGTAGATGACTTTTCTAGATACACATGGGTATAATTTCTAGCTCACAAAAGTGAATCTTGTTCTTAATTTGTTAAATATTCCAAGTCTATAGAGAACCTTAGTGGACTTAAGATTAAAACCCTGAGAAGTGATCATGGTCGTGAGTTTGAAAATCATGAGTTTGAATCTTACTGCTCACACAGTGGCTATAGTCACAATTTCTCTGCCCCTAGGACACCTCAACAGAATGGTGTAGTAGAAAGGAGGAATAGAACCCTGTAAGAAATTGCTAGAACTATGCTTAATGAGTATGATCTACCTGTTTATTTTTGGGCTAAAGCTGTAAATACAGCTTGTTATGTTATCAATAGAGTCTTGATCAAACCTATTCTTAAGAGGACCCTTTATGAGTTATGAAACCATAGGAAACCTAAGGTTAACTACTTCAAAGTTTTTGGCTGCAAAGTCTTTATTCTTAATACTAAAGATAATCTTGATAAGTTTGCATCCAAGAGTGATGAAGGAATTTTTCTAGGTTACTCAACTTCCAGTAAAACCTATAGAGTTTTCAATAAAAGAACCAAATGTGTGGAAGAATCTGTTCACATCAAATTTGATGAAACTGATCCACATGAACCTAAGACCTCTCTTGAAAATCTTGAAGATGATATCTCTGGTTTGAACCTTAATGATAAAAAAAGTGGACCTGTAGTTAAAACATCCAGTTCTGGAAAATTTCCAGACCCTGCTTGTGTTGAACCTCAACTTGTAGATGAACCTGAAATCTCGAACCCTACCTTTTCTAGATCAACTAGAATTCTGAAAAATCATCCTTTAGATGCTTTTGTAGGAAATCTTGATAGAGGGACACAGACTAGAGCTTCTCTTAGAAATCATGTTGAACATCAAGCCTTCTTGTTACAGCTAGAACCTAAAAATATCAATGATGCTATCAATGATGAATCTTGGGTAATGGCTATGCAAGAGGAACTAAATCAATTTGAAAGAAACAAAGTATGGAAATTAGTAGAAAGACCTAAGGACACTATAACCATAGGCACAAAATGGGTATTTAGAAACAAAGTTGATGAATCTGGAAACATCATTAGAAACAAAGCTAGGCTAGTTGCACAATGTTACAATCAAGAAGAAGGAATTGACTATGAGGAAACCTTTTCACCTGTAGCTAGATTAGAGGCTATTAGGATCTTACTTTCCTATGCATCACATCTGAATTTCAAATTATATCAAATGGATGTTAAAAGTGCTTTTTTAAATGGTTTTATTGTTGAAGATGTTTTTGTAGAACAACCACTTGGTTTCACAAATCCTCATTTTCAAAATCATGTCTTTAAACTTTCTAAAGATTTATATGGTTTAAAACAAGCTCCAAGATCTTGGTATGAAAGACTTTCAAACTTTCTTATTTCAAAAGGATTTACAAAAGGAATAGTTGATCCCACTCTTTTTATAAAAAGGATTTCAAAATATGTGTTAATAGTACAAATCTATGTTGATGATATTACTTTTGGATCTTCTAAAAATTCTTTATGTACTGAATTTTCACAGGTTATGCAAAATGAGTTTGAAATGAGCTTAATGGGAGAGCTTAAGTATTTTCTTGGATTTCAAATCTTTCAAACTAAAGATGGTATTATTCTAAATCAAAGTAAATATACTAAGGATTTATTAAAACGTTTTGGTCTAGATAGTATTAAGGAAAGTGATATACCTATGAGTACTACCTGTAAATTGGATATTGATGAAACCGGTAAACCAGTTGATCAAACTAATTACAGAGGTATGATTGGGAGTTTACTATATCTTACTGCTAGTCGACCAGATATTATGTTCAGTGTATGTATGTGTGCTAGATTTCAAGCTAATCCTAAAGAATCACACTTACTGGCCGTTAAAAGTATTTTTAAATATCTTAAGTATACCGTGAATTTGAGTTTGTTTTATCCAAAAGGACAATCATTTGACCTAACTAGTTATTCAGATGCTGACTTTGCTGGATGCAAGTTAGATAGGAAAAGCACATCTGGAACATGTCATTTACTTGGAAAATCTCTAGTATCATGGTGTAGTAAGAAACAGAACTCAGTTGCATTGTGTACTGCTGAAGCAGAATACATCGCTGCTGGTAGTTGCTGTGCACATATTCTGTGGATGAAACACACCTTATTGGACTATGGATTTGATTTTAAACAGGTTTCAATTAACTGTGACAATACTAGTGCGATCAACATATCTAAGAACCCTGTGTCTCACTCTAGGACTAAGCACATTGATATCAGACATCACTTTCTAAGAGATCATTATCAAAAAGGTGATATTTCTCTAGAATTTATTAGTTCTGAACATCAATTAGCTGATATCTTTACAAAGCCTTTATGCTCTGAAAGAATGAATTTTATTAAACAAGAATTGTGTATGATAGATCTGTGAAACTGATCTGTGAAACTGATATGTGAAACCGATCTTTCTTTATATTACTTTTTATATTGTAATTAATTAACTACTTTTATCTTTATTATGGGAACCCTAAATGATGAAATAAATGATACACGACTATTTCTATTCCCCAAACCGTCGACCTTTCATTTCTTTCCCGCCAAACCTTATTTCCTCTCTTCTCCTCCACTACGAACCTTCGAACTCCTACTTTCCCCAGAATCGTCAAATGGCTAAGCAGAAGAGACCGAGCAAAGGATCAGAAAGTCCTGAACCTTCAAAGCGTGCTCGAGGCGAGTCGAGTAGTACCACTCAAAGATCAGTAAATCCGAACCTAGAAACTCGGATTGTTGCTGTAGAAAAGGAAGTCAGCTCCGCTTAGCTTTTGACAAGTAAGTCGCTATTGTTATAAGTTTTAGATTCGCAAGGATGGAGAGCCTGGTTCTCAGATAACACTCGTGTATACTACCCAAAGCTAGTGCATGAGTTTTATATAAATCTGCAAGTTACTTTAGATGGTATCGAGGCTGCCAGAATGTCTTCTGTAGTGAAAGGAAAGAAAATATCTTTTTCGTCTAAAAAATGGGCTGAATGTTTGAATGTACCCCATGAGGGTCGGTATGAGGATTACGCTGGAAACATTCCTCCAACCACTGAATATTTCTCTTATGAGTTAGCATTAAAGATTTTGACTGGAAACAAAGAATCAAGGAGAATCATAGCATCAGAGATGGATGATGAATGTAGACTTCTCTTTAAGTTTATTCAGCACCAAATTTGCTCCAGGAAAGAGAATTTTTCTACTGTAAGATACTCGGATGTTTTTCTATTGTTTTTACTAAAGACCCATGAGAATATCAATTTGTGTAGATATCTAATGGTGCACATAGCTGGAATGGTGAAACCTTTTAAGAAATCCACTGCCCTGTTCTATCCCAAAATGATCTCTACTATGTTAAAGAATCTGGAATGTGTTGATGAAGCTGATGAGATAGCTGAATCTGATAGTGCTTTTTGTATTACCAAAGAAATTTGTAAATGGATGAAAATAAACTGGAACCCATGGAGAAAATGTTGGGTTGCTGATGAGGACAAGTTGTATGAATCCTACAATCTCACTGATCATGGAAAGAGGCCGAAGGGTTTGAGAGACCATGGTTTGAAATCAGATGAGGAACCAGTTTATTCTGATGATGAAGAAGAAGTAAATGTTGAAAGGAATAAAGACACTGAAGAGTCTGGTAAACAAGGGATGGAAGACGCTAAAACAGAAGAAGGAAGTATGTCACCTCCTGATTATAGGAGTGATCCTGATACTGTTAGTCCTAAGAGAAGAATAGACTTTGGATCTGCCAGTCCACATTTACCCTTACCTGAATCAGAACTAGTTCTTGGTGACGAAGAAGCTAGTGACACTGAAGTATCTGACAGTGACGTTTCTGTGAAGAATGGAAATGAGAATGGAGATGATGATGGTGATAACCGACCAGTGGATGGTCTTGCTGTACCTCCAACGGAAACACATCAAACTGTACCAGAAACATATGCCAATGGCAAGAGAGAATCTCTTGAAAATAGTGGAAAAGAAAGTTATGATAAACCGAAATATACTCTGTGTGCTGCTGTCTGGGATGATTACCCTGGTTTTTCTATTTTGGGTTTAGATTATTCTGAGGAAGAAGAAGAAGAATCATAATCTACTGCGGTTATGATGGAAAGCCAACCAGTTGAGGCAAGGTCTGCTATTGTTGTTGATGCTGCAGGTGCTCATCTACCTAGTTCTACTGTCTCTCAGTCTGATTTTGACAAGTTCAAAAGGGAGTTGCTTACTGCTGTGAGAGACACAGTCAAAGAAGAAATTTCAAATGCTATTAAACCAGACCTGGCCAATACTGGTGAGTTTATTGGCAGACACATAGCCTCTCTAAATCATATTCTGAAGGATCTACAATCTGGGTTAGTTTTTTTATCCAACGAATTTAGATCCACCATCTCTGGTATGATGGAAGTGTTGAGAAATCTGATTAAACTTCTTAAGAAGTCTGATCTGCAAAAGTTGAAGGCTGAGATAACTTAGATAGTTGCTCAAGCCAGTACAACCAAAGGAACCAAGATCACTACTCGTGAGCTAGAGGCTCTAAAGCAGATTGTGCATGATGAATTGGCCACCATTAGGCAAGTCCTTGATTTGGACTCGTTGAGGAAGATGAAGGAGCACAGTGATCACATTCATAAGATGGTAATAGTATATTCAGCAGATGCCACTAAAGCTCAGAGAGAGATCAAGGAAAAGGTTGATCACTACTTTTCAAAAATCTATACTAAGCATGAGATGACTGCAAATTTCAAAGTGTTAGCTGAAAATCTGAGACTACCTTCAGTCACTCAAGCTTTCAAGACTCAAGTTCTATAGTTGCAAGATTTTACTCCAACCTTGGAACGGTTCATGGAAAATAAGGATGATTTTGAGAAGGCTATGCAGTATGGTGCATAAGTTATTCAGAATTTCATAAATATTTTGAAGCCTTATCAAAATGCACAAGCCACTGCCATTGTGCTTCCTACTACTGACCCTCTCGGTGCCTCTGATGTTGCTCCAAATCAGATCTCTGTCGCTCAAGCTCTCTCTCAACTCCGACCAGTTCCTCAGAAATCTTCTCAACCAGCTCCTACAGCTCCACAGCAAATCCCTGTGGCATCCTCTCCTCCAACCTCCAGAGTCATCTTACCACCGTTTCAAATTCGCCCAGTTCAACCTGCCTCCAAGACTTCCAACTTACCCACCATTGATCCTTCAGACAAGGGAAAATCCCCGTTACACCCCCAGAAATAGTTGTGCGTTGTTGTTGATAGGGTGAACCGTGTTGTGATTGTACTGTGATGTCTTATAAACTTTATTCTCTTTTCTTTTTATTCTCACTACTGTCTTCTTTTAATCTCTTCTTTATCTGTTTCCCTCCTTTTTGATTATCCCAAAGGGGGAGAAATCTGTATATCTATGGATCCATGGGAGATATGGGGGAGATGAGAGAAATCTGTATATCTATAGATCTATAGGAGATATGGGGGATATTCATCTCTAAAGGGGGAGATTTTTATCTTTTTATGGCAATGCTTGCATAAGTATTTAAAGGCCTAATTTCAGGGGGAGATTTCTATCTCATTATGTTTTTATTCTTATTATGCCTTATTATTGATGATATCTTATATTTATTAATGGCTAAGTTTTTTGATTGGCCAAGATTTGTGATTATCAAAAAGGGGGAGATTGTTGAGCCCTCTGGAAGATTGTTGAATTCTTCCTCTGATTGCTGTTTTAATAATCACAAATCATCAATTACTTAATCCGGTTGGATTTCTCATATACGTAATCACAATCTCTTAATGAATCTGTGTATATTGGTTGGATATGTTTTTATCTCTTTGTTATTGATTTACAAGTATTCTGGAAGTTCTCTATATCAAAGGACAACGGTCGCACCGATCCATATCAAAGGACAACGGTCGCACCGATCCATATCAAAGGACAACGGTCGTACCGATCCATATCAAAGGACAACTGTCTCACCGATGCTGATCAAATGAGTCACCGAAGATGTCTCACCGATGCTGATCAAATGAGTCACAGAAGATGTCTCACCGATGCTGATCAAATGAGTCACCAAAGATGTCTCACCGATGCTGATCAAATGAGTCACCGAAGATGTCTCACCGATGCTGATCAAATGAGTCACCGAAGATGTCTCACCGATGCTGATCAAATGAGTCACCGAAGATGTCTCACCGATGTTGATCAAATGAGTCACCGAAGATGTGTCACCGATGCTGATGACCCACCGATCACTTGACACACTGATAGTCATAAACAACTGTTTGAATTTCTTTATCTTTATTTAATCTAACCAACGGTCATATTAGGAATATTTTAAAATGCTCTGTCATTTATTTAATATGTGTTGTTGGATGTCAGGGAACCGTACCTCGTACCTGCAAAAAGTAAATCATCTTTTTCTGGAGCTCGTGCTTTAAATAAAGGATGTGCTACTGCGAATGTGTGAGAGAGACACACAGACAAATACAAAGACCACAAGGTGTGCTGGAAGAACAACCAAGTGTGAATGAAAAGAGACTACCAAACTTACACGAGGAACTCATTCATCACTACTCACCAGTGAAGAGCTGAGAACATGAACATAACACAAGAGCTTCATCGACTATCTCTACACTTAGAAATCAAGGAAACAGACGATACTCTGTTTTCCAGACAAAAACCAGAAGAGGACTTAGAGTAAATTCTGATCAATCAAAGGAGTCCAGAACTGCACGACAATCACTAGAGCCATTCCCAAACTCTAAACATTTGCTCGGTGATTTATCTTTTTACATTTTGAGCAGTGTGTGTTATATGCTACATTTTTACACACACTGTCTCATATACTCTAACTGGAGGATTTGTAAATCCTCACTCACCTCTCTTACATTTTTTATTTCCCACTAAAATAGTGGTAGAGGTTGTGAGACCTGAACAACTGGTTGATGTTGTGTTTGTTCCCACGAATAACTGTGGTAGAGGTCTTGGACCTGGAAAGCTGGTTGCTGTTGTTATCCCCGATCCAGGGTGTGGATTATCTTTTTATAAAATCTTTTGAGAGGACTAAGTCTCAGCTTGAGACTAAACCTCTTGGTTATATCTGCTGTGCTATATCTTTCAAATTTATTCTTTTATTCCGCTGCTAATCTCTTTAAAAACCAAAACTGTTTGAAAGTCACTTTGATAATTAAATTCGCAAGTGTTTTTATCAGTTGTAAATCAGTAAGTTGGTTTCAAAAGTTAATCAAACTTTCTGTTTTGATTAACTGGAAAATAATCAATCCCTTGAGAACCCAACTGAACCCTTACTTTGATATAAATTCACTACAGTTTAATTCAGTATTTTATTTGGGGGTTTTTAAGACAAAGTTTTTTAAATAGAAATTTTAATTGGAACTCAATTCACCCCCCTCTTGAGTATCCACTCCGACCAACACCATGTGTATTAAATCCATTATATCATATTTTTTAAAACAATAATTTGTTGAAAAAACTTCCCTTAGCATATAAGAGAATGATATGAATATACACACCTTTTATTAATATCATACTAATGTATACTATTACCTTGATTTTTAACTCATTTATACTCATAACATTTTCAAATTATACATTTTGTATCATATAATGTTAAAAACTGAATAATTGAATCTACAACACTGATACATCACCTATTGTTTCCATTCCCATTTATGTATCCCAAACAGTTCCATCTTATGGAAACAAATCCCTCCCCTACCAATATTACATTTATGTTTTAATAACCTTGACTAGCTGTTTAAAAAAACATTGTTGGTCTTTATAACTGATTTTTATCTTTATAACATAAACATTGGCTCAATTTAATTTTGAATACAGTACCAGAGTCATTAAATAACATTCCATTATCACCAATTATAACACTAAAAGATTATAGGGAAAATAGTTCTGGGATTCATTTAATTCCTAAATTCTCTTCCAACAAAACTAATTTCATAACTACGCCGTGCCATAATAGAATCTACCAATATCACTAGGGTATTTTTCATAATGAATCATATTGAGTACATGAGGGGAGACTAATTTTTCATTTTTTATTATTGTATATAATACCTTTGACACATTGAGTGAATCATTCTTTGCTTCATATAAGTATATTGACAAAAATGATGATCAATTTTGGAGTTGGCGCCCTATAACCATCATTGTAGTACATGTCGATTACATGTATTTTTTCTTAAAAATATTTATAATGTTTCTTTTCTCATAATTATTTTTCTTATTGATGAAATAATATATGACAATTCACTAAGAATATAGGTCTCACTGAAAGATTATAGTAGTTTCCCATCATAATAAATATCTGGAGGTACCACAACATTTATCTTGAATAAATTTTATATTGGTGGATGATATTTCCTTATTTGACAAAGAATACATGGTCTATTTGGGTTAGGAGCCTCTTAAGGCATTGTGACACCTTCTCATTATGCTCGGAGATTTTATTCTCTAAGAATGGAGGTTATGGGAATGAACCCGTTAATAAAAAACTCACATTTTATGTTTCATTGGATGTTTTTTATATATGAATATGTGTATTGGTAATTATACTTTAGTATTATCATTAGTGAAAATTTTAAGTCACATTATTTAAAATTTTGAAGAAAATTGAGAACACATGTGCTCATGGAAAATTTGGATATGTGGGGTGCGTCATGTGTAATATTGCATTAATGGATAATGTGAGAAAAGATTTATCCCTTATGACTATTAATAGAAGTTTATATCATAGGAACACTGATTGAAATTGAATTTTATTGATAAATCCATGGCCATGGTGTTATATGGGTTACATAATGTCCAAAATTTTAATGAAAGTGGCATCGAGCACATAGGTTGGTGACACTAGTATACAACATGCTTGACTAGAGATATTACTATAAAGTGAATATGTAAAAATATAATATTTCATGGGAGGTTTTATTTTATTATGTTATTAATTATTTCTCCATGGGTGACTCATGGTTTTTCTAGATGATAAACTTGGACTTTAGGCATTTCCACCTATTACCATTAAGAATGAGCCCTATAGGGTCACACATTAAGTGTATCTAAAATCTTGATTAAACTCAATATTTAATTTAATAAGTTAAAATATGTAAGATTCCATCCTCTATCTAGGTATGTTTTCTCATGAGTTTTTTTTTCTATTTGTAACATCCTTATTTTTTGTTACAAAGATAATAAAAACCATTTTCTGAATTATAAAATCTTTATGTGGAAAAAATATTTTATCTAAAAATAACTTAATAAATGTGATAAAGGATTTTCATAAGAGAAAATTTTCAGTAAATGATTTTAATATTTAATGGAATGTTTTCGTAGTCTGGCACTATGTGGTGTGATATTTTGAGGCCCAAAAATCCTCGGCAAAGGAGAAATAAAAATATTAATTGTATTATATTAAATTTGGATAATTTATTCAAAATAGATGAATAACTTAAAAAATTTTCATTGTATGATAAATTTCATACCACCCTTAGATATGAAACATGGTTTTTACCCTAGCTAGATTATAACATATGTTGGCGTCAAAATTTTGGATGCCTCAGTCATGAAATGAATTTATTAATTAATTTTTATTATTTAATTTTATTGACCAAAAAACTAATATCTAAAAAATCTTGCATCATAAAAGAAATCAGAGACCAGTGATCAGTCTAGAATGGGGGTTTACCCTACGAGGGGTATGATTTCTATATGTAACATACGTATTATTAAGGTCACCAGTTAAAATAGTTTTATTAAATTAAATAATTAGTAAAAATAAGGTTACTATTTATTTTCTTCCACAAAGTGGTTTTTCCATTTTTGGCCATTTAAGAATTGTGGAAGCTTTGTTTTGAGCCATTTTGACCACAAAGAACCTTGAAATTTCATTTAGGGGTAAATTAAATCACTATGTCCTCAAATATTGATTGAAGTAGACATCAAATGTGGAGGTTTAAGTATATGTTATTTATGGTCACACGATTTGATTTTACTATATATATGGACTGATTTTTGTGTTTTGGTGTAGATTTGGTCGAGTGAGAACATGGTCAGTGTCCCTTGGGTAATCCAGGCATCAATATTCTTCATCCTCTAAGACCTAGTGTGTGACCTCCCCTGTTGTGCAACCCTCATATGTGCCTCAAGTAAGTTGATATTCTTTTTTTAATTATTTTATTATCTCTTTTCCATCCCTTTGAATAATTAATGTTAAAAAGGGGGTGGAAATGAAGAAGAAAAATAGATTTTTGTTTTATAAAATGAAAAATATACATTTTTAAAATGATTATTTAATGGAATATAAAAGATTTTATCAAAGAATAATTCGATGAAATTATCTTTTAATAATTATCATTATGTTATATTCATGAAATAACATCAAATATAATTATATGGAAATCCTATGGAATTATCACATGATAATTATATATGATATTATTGTAATATATTTATCAGTGGATAACGTGTGTTTTCTATGGTGTTTGTCTGTTCTACATTTCCAATTGGACCAGACCAAATCATACCTCGATTTTTAACACGTGGATACTTTTTTTTATAAGGTAGGTGGTCTGAAATTAATTACCACAATCATGATTTTGATTAGGTATATGAAATCTATATAATTTTCTAGATCTATTTAGAAAATGGGTTTCTAAATAAAATTAATTAATTCATAAATTAATTAATTATGTACTGTTACAGAATTATGAAAATTTGGATCCAATGAACAAGAAAATGAATTTTAAAATTAATTATGGGATTTGTTAGGAATTTATGGACTTGGGATATTTAATTAATAAATTAGTTATCAAGACTTAAATTTTGGAATTATTTTTTTGATTGAATATTGAGAATTGTGAATATAGGATAACTACTTGACATGTTAATTATCAAAAGATTATTCGTAATTTGGTATTAATTAATTACAAGATTCCTTATTATATGTTAATTATGTGAAAGGTTATTTAATTTATGATTTTGTTAAAGTAAAAGGTATTTTGTTTAATTAATTAATTTTTTAATGAATTATTGGGTTTGGATTAGTTAATATGTGAATCAATTAATGGTTGTAATGGATTGGGAGTTATACATGATGTTCTAGACCAGTGATGACATACATACATGGTTCAATGATTTCTATACATGACATTCTATTCTAGTAATAGATCTATCAGGTTTTTTTGGTGTTAGACATGACATTATACACTAGTTATTTCTTGGGAATAAATTATTTTTGGGTGTTAGAAATAGCTTTCTACACCATATGTATGTATACACAAGTGACTACATGCGCACAAATGGATTTTGTGGTTATAGAAATGATGTTATACACCCATGATATACATGTATGATTGATTTATAAGGGACTATGGGAGCCTTCTAACATAGAGTACTTTGAATTATGTCCTCACATGAAAATAATTCGAACTCCGTCATGAGTCGAATCAGGTGATGAGATATCATATCACCTTTGAATACTTAGAGATTTGGAACAAGGGGAATATGGTATTAAGATATGATATTTCCTATGGAATGCTTCAACATTCAGTATGGTATGATGTTAGTATTGAGGTACAGGGGTCCACGTGAATCCTGGAGTTTAAATTATAAAATAAAGAATTAATGATAAAGTGAAAACTATTTATTTACGAATTTTATTTCATTATTTATAGATTTCTATACACTATCATATGACTAAATTTTTTTAGACACCGTTTGTGCCTACTCAGGATTCCTAATTGGTACCTGAATAGACTTTTTTGTTACCGGAAATTTTAAGGGAAATGACCCTAGATTAGATTTATGATTGGGGAGGCAACTCAGTTGAGGGAGCCAAACGTGGTTCGAGGCCTGATTGGGAGTCAATGGAATATTTTCTTCCAGTTTCATATTTTTGACTCCTTATACCTATATAAGAATTGCATGTTTTCCTTTCAGTTGATTATTTTCTTTCCAATTTTGGTTTTTATTGTGACATTTCTACTGTTATGATTATATATGCTTCCACTATTACTTGTTTATTTCCACTTTCATGTTACTATGATAAAATATAGTATAGTTTCCCCACAACTGACTTACTAGACCCTATCTCCTAGTTGGCATCCTATGAATTATAGGGAGATGCTCTTGAGGACATGTTGTGGTCCGTCTTGGGGCACTGTTGTATGGCACCCTCGACGGGAGGATACAAAGTTGTATAAGAGCTGTAGTTTTCTTTCTGCATCATTTGTCTTTCCATTTGGGGAATGGTAAACATAATACTACAAATATTCAGGTATTTTTAATGATCACATTCATGGGAGTTTCAAGACGATGTATAGGGGGAAACCCAAGTACTCAGGGTTGGATTGCTGTTATTATTGTTGGTTGTTACAGTTGAATGTCATTTCACCTTGTTTAACGAACTTATTGTGTGATGTGATTATTATTTTTGGATTTTCATGAGTATTGATTTGTGGCCCAGAATGGAATGAGGGTTGAGTCTTCATGAAACATTCTAGGCACATAGGAGTATTTTGTTAAGCATCACTTTATGCTTGCATGAAAAAATGGGTTATGGGTAGGTTGTTGAGCTTACATTTTTCCCTTAATTGAGAAATTGAAATAAAAATGGTTCCTAACATGAATTTTTAAAAATATTGTAAAATAAGGAGAATAATTTGGTTTATAACTGAAAAACTGGAATGTTTTTACCCTTTCTGAACATGACCTATGTTTAGGATGGTTAAGGGTAGTGATACCACCTCGATTTGACCATGTGGAGAGACATACATAAGAGATTTTTTAGCTTATTAGGCTTCCCTATTATGTAACCGTGTTAACTTTGAGAACTATTCTATAATGTTAATGTTTGGATTTACAAAAATATGCCTCAACAACTCTTGTTGATAGGATGATTGGGGGTCATGGCCGGGAATGGTTCTCTTGTAGTCAAACCTGAGGCACCGATAGTGTCGAGTGAGGAAGTAAGGGAACATTTTTAGGGGAACATCACTTGCTTCATGAAATTAATGGATAGAGACATGTGGTGGGTTGTGAAAATAATACCTGGTTTGATGAGGGAGTTTCAATTGTAGCTCCCTCCTATGATATAAGAGAAGGTGGACTAGAGGCAGCAAAGTTTTTGGTTGAGTCGATATAGATGATACTCGAATATTTGGAGACTCCAGTGGATAAGAAATTCCAGTTGGTGGCTTATATACTATGGGGATTAGAGAAGTAGTGGTGGTGTTTCCAAGGGTGGACTAGACAGGATGATGGTATTCTATGGTGGGACTTATTAGAGAAGTTCATAGAACACTTTTTCCTAGATACCCAGAGGCAGGAATTAGCAGCTGAGTTCTAGAGATTGACTCGGGGGGGAACATGTCGGTGATGGACTATGCTGGAAGATTTATGGATTTAAAAAACATTTCTCCAGTGTTGGCGATAGATGAGGATACTTCAGAAAAATGATTTATGGATGTACATAAATTTGAAATTAAGTCCCAAGTGAATATCTTTAGGCTGAAGAAGTTCTACAAAGTTGTAAATTAGGTTCTCATTTCAGATGGGAACCTGAAGAAGGCTTCCAGTGGTGGAGAACTAGTTCTTACTAGATGATTAGGAGGTGAAACTTTTGAGAGAAATAAGTTCCCTTATGAGAACATTAGTAAGGGCAGTAGAAATCAAGGTGGGCAATCAGAATGATCAGTTTCTCAGCATCTTAATCACATAATTTTCCACCGCTGTTGTTGGTCGGGACACTATCACAACAATTTTCCACAACCACCATTAGAGTGATGATCTTGTGGAAGGTTGGTACATATACAGAATTTCTACAAGAACCCAAGGAAGATGATAAATGATAGATCTACTATATAGAGCTTGAGTTGGGGAAGGGGATCTTCTACACATTATCTGTCTCAGAGATGGAGTTCTATTGGCCAAGGATATAGAAGTAGCAGACTTGGTGATTCTATAAAATAATTCCCATATCAGAAAAGTGGTATAGTTTAGGGGAGTAATACGACATCATATGGGAGAGGGGTAACCAAGTTGTATATAGTATATCCTACACATGTAGAGAGTGAGGCTGGACCATTAACAGGGAGAAGTATTATTCTTCTGGCCTCTAATTTATCTTGTGACTTTTATGATAATGATGCCTTTAATTACTATATAAATATAAAACATGTAAATGCTTTGATTATAGAGGTGGAATTTGTGAGTGAGGTTATGAAAATAGATACATATCTGGGAGTATAGTTTATACACATATGTATGTGAAATGGATGTTCTCTAGGGATGAGGGAGAACCGTTTTCTTTGGGATCTCTATTTCCACGACATGAAATGCTTCAAAATAATTCTAGGTATTGACTAGATAGCCAAATACCAATCCCACATTGATTATTACCACTAGAGTGTGACATTTATGTTTCTGGTGGGTGACCATTTCATTCACTGAGTGGAGTGGGATATCTAGGTAGGCCGAGCAGGGCCAATTACTTAGCAACTGGGAGATATCACAACCCTGGTTACTAGTCTTTTACTAGAGTATGAAGGTGTTATGTAATATGTACTTCCACCAGTGGTGGAACTATTTCAGGATGTATTTTTTGATGACTTTTCAGGGATTCCACCTGAGAGATATGTGAAATTTACTGTTGATCTCATGCAGGGGGATGAGCCAGTATCTATCCCCACATACATAAATGAACCTACAAAGAATCAAGAACTAAAATCTCAGCTAAAGGACATAGCGGATAAAGGATTTATCCATACTTTGACATCACCTTGTAGATAACCTATGCCATTTGAAAAGAATGTTAATGGGAGTTTTCATTTTTGTGTCGATTACTTGAAGCTGAACATGATGACTATGAAAAACCAATATCCTCTTCCGTGTGTTGATGATCTCTTTGATCAGTTGAAGGGATCTTGTGTTTTCTAAAAGATCGACTTGCGATTGGGGTATCGTCAGTTGAGATTTTGGACTTTTGATATACCGAGTACTACTTTAAAGAGTTGGTATGGGATTTATGAATTTGTCTTAATTCCATTTGGGTTAGAAAACACACTAGTAATATTTATGGACTTAATTAATAGGATCTCCATACATGGATCAGTTTGTAGTGGTTTTTGTGGATAACATCTTGGTGTACTCCAATACTCATGATGATCAGGCCCAATATCTTGACATTATCCTAACTACATTAAGAGAGAATCAGCTATACACCAAGATATCTAAGTTTCAGTTTTGGATTGACCAGGTACACTTCTAGGGACACGTCATCTCAGAGAAAGGTGTGAGGTGGAAATAGAGAAGGTTTAAGAAGTTATTTCGTGGGAGTATCCCAAGAATGTTTTCAATATTTGAAGATTTCTGGTATTAGCTATATATTACCATAGATTAATCCATGACTTGTCACATTTGGTAGAACCACTTATAGGCTTGACCAAAAAGAGTGTAATGTTTGAATGGTCAGAGGCTTGTGAGAAAGCTTTTTAGGAGTAGTAGAATCATTTGACGTCAGCACCAATTTTAATCCTACTTGAGTCAGGTGAAGAGTACATGGTGTATTGTGATGCTTCTAGGATAGGAATCAGTTTTATGCTGACATAATGGGGTAAATTAGTGGCATACGAGTCTCATTAGCTGAGGCCACATTAACGAAATTACCCTATCCATGAGATTGATATTGCATAAGTGATTTATTCATTGAACTCTAGGCGACACTACCTATTGGGTGAAAATATTATGAGTATATTTCTCACAAGAGATTGAGGTATATCTTTTAAAAATGTGATTTGAATCTTTGGTAGTGGAGATGGGTTGAGTATATGAAATCATTTGATTTTTTGATGGCATATATATAATAACCTAAACTTTTGAATAATATTTTGTTTCCTGAAAATGTATGTCTTAATATGTCATTATAAAAAATGAGTATAAATGAAATGTGACCATTGGGTTTTGATCGTTACATGACCATTGGTCAATATGACTGTTGTAAATAAAAATAAATTTTAATGATATAATTGTGGTTTAAAATATAAATAATAATCAATAATTAATGCAGAAAGAAGAGTCAATGGCCTCGTCCATTAGACACAGGTTGTATGAAGACCATCTATTGGGGCTTGGGAAGGAGGTATAATCATAGGGCATTGCTCTGGAACAAGTCCAAGCCATGATTCAACATATTAATCTCGAATGTAATCACCTTATAGAGAAGTTCAAGCTGATAAAAATCACCACTCGGGCTATGTTTTCTAGGACGCCCCAAGATTCTTTCACCATTGCACACCATACTCTTATGTTATATGAAGGTGTTATAAGAGGCTATGTAACGAGCCCTCAGTTACTTTGTGTAATCCTTTGGTATAATTAAAATTGTTATTTCTTGTTATGGTAAAATATTATAATTTTAAATGTCAAATTAAATATAGGATGAATTTTTAGAAGATTGATATTATTTATGAATATAAAAAAGAGTATTTAAAATATTTTTTATACATTAAATAATTAATAATGTCAAATGATTTTCAAAAAATGGTCTTACAAAGTTGTGATCAGTAAGAAATTTAGAGTATAATTTGATCAAATTAATTTTTAGTGAAATGTGAATTATAAATAGTAATATTACCCTAATAAATAGTATTGTGACCAATGGAATAGTAACCTCACTTAAGATAGTGAAAATATAATTTATCCATCTTTAATGGCAATGTGTTATAATAGTATAACTAAATAAATATTTCATAAATTATTAGTTAAGTATTAGTATTTTTCTGGTAAATAGTTATTTTACATACATAATTAAATATCTCATAATTATAAAATTAATTTCATAAAATGGAGTTCATTTTTGAATTCAAGACATCATAATTAGGATAGGGTGAATTTATGATATTTTTATAAAATGTTTTTTTTTCAGAAAATAATAAAAATATAGTTTTGAGTTTCAGTGTGTTTATTATCATCATTAATGATGTAATCATGATATAATAATTCTGGTCAACTCTTGAGGAATAAAATATGTTAAGAGGTATCCCAAGTGTCCAATACCTTGGGAAAATACCATGGTAAAGCCCATGGTTTTTCAAATACCACTAATGAGGTGTCCCTTGAAAATTAATAAAATATTTCCTCACTTTTTCTATAAATACCAACCCATTTCCTCATTCCTTTCATTTCAAATTCCTTATCAATGAATATATATCCTTTTTTACCTCACAAGGAGTCCTCCCAAGGTTCTCTCAAGACACAAAAGGCCCCAATCATCATTTTTTTTAATTTAATCTTTATGGTATGGGAGCCTCTCACCCTCCTCTTTTAGTTAGGATTTTTTTTATGACTTTTAGTTTACATTTTATTAGGTAGGGGTATATTATTATGTATCCTCACATATTTACATTTTATTTCCAAATTATGAGAGACCCTTGTTTCTCTCAGCAACTAATTTTTCTGAATTTTTATGCGAAGTCTTTAGGCTACAGAATATTCGTAAGGGAATTCACAACTTCTCTTTTTTTCTTAAAAATTCACTTTTATATGGTATGTTCTGAATATTTATATATCATGTTCTTATCTCTATATTATTCTTCCATTATAATATATTATGAATCTATTATTAATGGGTAACCTCTTTCCCCTCTCTTTTTAATGTTTTTGAAAACAATGTTGTATAACTATTATGCTGTAGAGTTTTCATCTCAAAATCTCACTCTTTTTCTCAAGAAATTATCTTATTTTATTTGTGTGAATAATGAATATATTTCATTTCTATGGTTATTCATAAATAAATAAAAATGACATATATTTTATTCTATAATTTATGTTCTTAAAACCCACATTATTTTTTTAGGGTTATAAATGACATAATAAACATGTTTCTAAGAACTTTTTAAAAGGTCATAATTTTGATATGAAATCCATTTATTTTATTATTTTTCAGTTATTTATGAAATGTTTGATTATGATATATGTTGATCACTATAGAATAATGAAATATAAAGGGTTATCCCTAACAGTGCTTCAATGCATTGGGTAAAAAAATTATTCTCTAGAGATTATTAATTTTATGTTACCTTGGTGAATAACCATGGTAATTTTTATGACACCTTGGGGATGGACCTTGGTGATATGTTTTGTCAATTAAATGTTTTGGACACATTTTGACGTTATGTTTCATATTATTATTATTATTATATGTCTCTTTATCATACATTTATGATATTCCACTGGTTTTTATTAATATCTCTCATGTACACATGTAAACAAATTAACTTTTTTTCCTTACTGGGCCTTCTGATCACATTTTCCAATGATGTATGTCTCCAGGTTATGAGATGCAGTAATTGTTCATTGAATGAACATTTCAAAAAAAAATTAAATATTATTGAAACATTGTCATATGTTTTCATGTATTATGTACCTTATTTCCTTGTCACTAGATATTAAAGATCCTCTATTTGTAAAATGTAATGAAAAGTTATGTTATATGAAGTCGGAAATCCATAGTTGGTATAAAAGGATTGTTTATTTATTTGTAGAAATTGGGATATGAAAACCTCCATAAGAACCATATAGAAAAGATTAAATATATGAAAAATTCCTGTTATTTTGGTGAAATATTAATTATGTGGTTTCTGAACAAATTAAACAATGTCTGGATACAAACTAGTGAATGTGGTTCTAGTACCAATGTCTCTAGGGGTAAAACCCAAAATTACTACATTGTGCTAGACTCAAATGGGAACTACTACATGACAATGGGCCTTAATTCACTCTGGGTTTGACACTCCTTGTGGATATGTTTTGTTAATCAAAATATTTTTATGAATCATTATGAAGGATTTATAGAGAAATGTGATAGTTGTTAAAGATTCATATGTTTAAAAAAATTAAGACATAAAAATCCTTTATAGTTAAGAGATTATTAAATGAAATAATCTTCTCACTGAGTTTTTATTATTTTAGAAAATGGCAGGAAATAGGAGGAACTGTGAAAATGGTGACCATAATGGACCATGCACTTATAGTCCTCCAATGGAAGTCGAAATAGAAACTTTCATAAGAATGATGAACCAACTGACTCATGTTTTCAGAAATAACTTGAATCAAGCTAAGATACAAATTTCACCACGAATAGAACAACATTATGTTGAGTCCTTTATGTGTCAATGACCATTAAGCATCAGTGAATATACTGACCCATTGATTGTTGAATAGTGGATCAGCTCTATAGATAAGATCTTTTCTGTGCTCCGCTGTTTAGAACTAGATATGGTCACCATGGCCGTTTACCGCTTAGAGGGATAATCTGATCAGTAGTGGTAACTAATTAAAAAAACAAGGACACGTGTGGAGGTTGAAGATATGGAGTGGGAAGAGTTCAGATGGATCTTCTTCAATAAGTATTTCCCTCATTCTATCAGAACAAAAATGGGGGAGGAGTTTCTCGAGATGAAGCAAAAGGAGAATGAATCTATTGAAAGCTATGAGATGGAATTCAAAAGGATTTTCCATTATTCCTCAAGATTTTTCATGGATCCTAACAGTAAGGTCAATAGATTATTTGGTGGACTAAGACCTCATCTATGGAATAATCTGGCCTACATAGACTATGATAGCTATGAAGAGATCATGTGGAGTGCTATGAAAGTCGAACTAGAGTTCAGTGAGATATAGTGGTCTCATAAATCCAATGACAAGAAAGGATCAATGGATCCCAACTAAGGGAGGAGATTTGATCAGGGAATATGAGTCAAGAGAGTGAAACATCCCATGTGTAATAAATTTGGGAAGAATCAATAAGGAAAATTCTTTCTCTGGAGCTGGAAGTAAATCAAGTGTGGAAGATATGGCCATATCACGTGGAATTGTATTAGTGAGGCGAAGCCTCAACATCACAACACTAAAGACAAAGAGAAAATGGTGCATGAACCAGATGAAGTCCAATGCTATATGTGTGGACAATATGGGCACTTTTCCCATAACTATCCAAATCTGAGGGTAGTTTAGGGGAATCATCATCATCCTCAGCAAAGGCAAAGGGAGAAAGGTTGTGATTTTTCTATCATGATAGCTAATGTAAAATCTTAAAATAAAGTGGTGTAAGGTTCTCATTTTGGTTTCACAAAGATAAAAAATACGTTGTTTGATTCTAGTTTTACACATTCAATTATTTCCTCTAAATTTTCAAGGAATTTAAAATCAACCCCTGAATTGCAAAAAGTAGATTTATCAATCAAGACTCCTGGTGGGAATATCCAAGCATCATAAGTGTTTATAAACATTTGTGTTTAAATTAGTGATCAAAATTTTATTGAAAATATAGTATTCATTCCCATGGCGGAATTTCACAATATACTATGGATGGATTGGATCTCAAAATATAATTCTATTTTCAAACTCAGAAGAAAGGAAATATCAGTAGTCTTGAATGGAAAATCCTACACTTATCTTCCAAGGAGAGATATCTCAACCTGATCTTTGTATAGTAGAACCTACTATATCCTTATTTTTATATTTTATCAGTTAATAAAAAGAAGGAAATGATGGTATAATGATAGAAAATGTCCCCATCTTCCAGGAATACATTGATGTATTTCTTGATGAGTTACATGAACCTCCCCTAGAAAGATAGTAATAGTTCTCCATTAAACTTGTACATGAATCTCTTTCGATATCAAATACCCCATAAAGGATGGAAAATGTTGAGCTGGAGGAATTAAAGAAGAAACTCCCAGATCTTTTGGATAAGGTTTTTATCCGACCGAGTGTGTCTCCATGGGGAGAACATTTTCTCTTTATGATGAATAATGACATATCAATATGGCTTTGCCTTGATTATAGAGAACTGAATGAGATCATAGTGAAGAACAAATACCCTCTTCCACGAATTGATGACTTATTTGACCAATATTCTGGGGTTCAATTCATCTCTAAGATTGATCTTTGATCTGGATATCATCAATTGAGGGTGAAGAAGTAAGATATTTTAAAACCACCTTCCAATCAAGATATGGGCATAAGGAGTTTGTTTTTATACCCTTCGGACTGACTAATTCGCCAGCTATTTTTATGTATTTGATGAATAGATACCTTAAGGAGTACCTTGATAACTTTTTAGTAGTTTTTATTGATGATGTTCTGATACATTCCAAAAGATTTGAGGAGAAGAAGTATCATCTAGGGGTTATTTTGAAAACTGTATGGAAGGAGAGGATTTTAGAAAGTTCATCTAATGTGATTTTTTTTTACAAAACGTTTCTTTCTTGGGTCACATTGTATCCAATGAAGGAATCATGATTGAACATGCAATGACAATAGTTGTAGAAGAGTGACCTCAGCCTACCACAATAACTGGGAATCATAGTTTCATTGGATTAGTCTGATTTTATAAGAGATTTTTGAAAAACAGTTCACGACATTCTAATCCATTAATCCAGTTAACTTAAAAGGGGGTAAAGTTCATCTTGACCAAGGAGTGTGAGGAACTTTTCCAAGAGCTGAAGAATAGATTGGTTAATTCACCCATGTTAACTCTACACTCAAGCAGAGAAAAATTCATTATTTTTAGCAATGCATCTATGAAAGGGCTTGGGTGCATCCTCATGAAAAAAGACAAAGACATTGCTTATGTATCACGACAGTTGAAGACTCGTGACAAAAACTATCCCACACATGATCTTGAGCTGGTTGTAGTTGTTTTTTCTCTAAATATATTGATTCACTATCTTAATGCGGATAAATGTGATATATACATAGACCATCAAATTTTTAGGTATATTCTAACACAAAATGAAATGAACATGAGATCGAGGAGATGGGTGGAATATCTTAATTTCTATGATTGTTCAATTCATTATCATCCTAGAAGAGCAAACAAAGTTGCTGATGCATTATGTATGAAAGAACCAATTGTTCTATCCATGATTATGATTCAAGGTGATCCCTTGATCCAAGAACTAGTGAAAATGAACATGGTAATTATAAGGGCAGGGACATCATCAACCCCATCCCAAATGATTTTTCAACTTTCATTACTAGAGAAGACCATGAAGGCTCAGAAAGAATACCCTTTGTTACAGAAGAAGTTTAAGGATGTGAATTGATGGGAAGTTTCCTAAGTTCAATATTTTCTCGGATGGTGTACTGAAATTTCATAGAAGACCATGTGTTCTGTCTATTCCAAAAATAAATAAGGAGCTGATGGATGAAGCTCATAGATCTACTTTCTCTATACATCCTAGAAACATGAAAATGTATAGGTACCTTCATGATCTTTTTTCGTTGGATAATATGAAAAGGGAGATTACTGACTACAATACAAGGTTCCTGGTATGTCAGTAAGTGAAGTTAGAGTGACAAATTCTAAAAGGGATAATATAACCACTACCCATGCCATAATGGAAGTGGGAAAATATAATTATGGACATTGTCACTAGTCTCCCAAGAACATCCAAATAAAATAATGTGATATGGGTTATAGTGGAACATCTCGCTAAGACATCCCATTTTATCTCTATTTGGGAAGATTTATTTCCTGATTAACTTGCCTGGATTTATGTGAAGGAAGTGGTAAGGCTTCATGGAGTTTCACTTTCTATCATATCGGATCGTGATCCAAGGTTCACATAAAAATTTATGAGAAGTATTCAACATTATATTTCTATGAAATTGAATTTCAATACAGCCTATCACCCCCAAAATGATGGCCAATATGAAAACACTATTAAAACACATGAGTATATGCTGAGAACATGATCAATGGAATTTAAGGGTGGATGGGATAAACATATTCAATTAGTTTAGTTCTCTTAGAATAATAGTTTCCACTTGAGCATTCAAACAGAACCCTATGAAGATCTATATGGTAAGAGATGTAGAACTACAACTTTTTGGGATCAATATGGTGAGAGAAATCTTTTTGGGGATAATCTTGTGCAAGATATGACAAAAAAGTTTCATTTTATCCTGCAACACATTAACGCTGGTGAGAGATGGAAAAATAGCTATGCCAAAAACAATCTAAGGAACATGGAGTTTGATGTTAGGGGAAATGGTTTTCTTTAATGTTCACCTTGGAAGAGATTCATGAGGTTTGGGAAGAATAGGAAGCCTAGCTTTAGGTACATTGGCCCTTATAAAATCCTTGATCTCATATGAGCAGTGGCCAATTGGCTTGAACTTCCTAAAAATCTATCACAACATCATGATGTCTATCATTTAACCCTCTTAGGAAAGTACATACCGTACCCTTCGCATGTAATAAATCTAGAGGTGGTACAACTGGAACCTAACCTCTCTTATGAGGAGTAGTTGATAGAGATATTGGATCATAGAGATAAAGTTCTACGCAACAAGACTATTATCCTTATTAATGTGTTGTGGAGAAACCACAAATGTGAAGAAGCCATGTGGGATACAGAAGAGTTTATGAGGAAGAAGTACCTACACTTTTTCTCTTCTAAGGGTATGAATTGAAATTTTGGGGAAAAATTATTTATGGGGGGAAGAATGTAACGACCCGAACATTTGAATAATATTTTTTTTCCTAATATATGAGTATAAAAGAAACGTGACATTAGGTTTTTACAGTTATATGACCACTGGTCAATATGACTATTGGAAACAATAATAATTTTTAACGTTATAATTTTTGTTTAAAATATAAATAATAATGGATAATTAATGCAGAAAGAAGAATCGATGTCCTCATCTAGTACTCTCATGTCATACGGAGCCCATTTATCGGAGCTTGGGAAGGAGGTAGCATCACTGGGCTTTTCTCTGTACCAAGCCCATGTCGAGCTTCAACATAGTAAGGATGGACATAATTGCCTTTAGGAGAAGTTCAAGCTGATAGAAATCACCACTTGAGCAATTTTATCCTAGCCACCCCAAGATTCTATCACCATTGCACACCTTACTCTTAGGTCCTATGCAGGTATTATAAGGGGAAATGTAATGAGGCCTTAGTTTATTTGTGTAATCCTTTCATATAATTTTTTTTTCGATTTATGGAAATTTCTTGGAATTTCAAATGTCCAAATAAATAAAGTAGGAAGTTCTTGAAGTTTCATATTATTGATGAATATAAAAAATGTGTATTTTAAAATACTTTTTATAATTTAAATAATTAATAATCTGAAATGATTTTAAAAAAATGGTCATATACACTTGTTATCAGAAAGAAATTTAGAGTCTAATAAGATAAAAAAAATTGGATTAATAGTAAATTATGAATAGTAATATTACCCTTATGAATATTAATTTGACTAATGGAATAGTAACCTCCCATAAGAAAGTATAAAAATAATTTATCCATCATGAATGGTAATGTGATATAATAGCATAAATAAATAACTATTTCAAAAATTATTAGTTAAGTTTTAGTATTTTTTGGGTATTAGGGATTTTGCATATATATTAAATATATCATAATTATAAAATTATTTTCAAAAAATGGAGTTCATTTATTAATTCCGAACATCAATATTAGTTTAGGATGAATTTATGAGATTTTTATAAAATGTTTTGTTTTTTAATGAATAGTAAAATAGTCTTTTTGAGATTCTGTGTGTTTAATGACATCATTAATGATTTAATCATGATGTAATAATTCTAGTAGAATCTTGAGGAATAAAATATGTCATGAGGTGTCCAATGTGGCCAATACCATTTGAAAATACCATGTTCAAGCCCATGGTTCTGTAAATACCACTAATGAGGTGTCCCTCAGAAATTAATTAAATAATCCCTCAATTTTTCTAAAAATGCCAACTTATTCCCTCATTCCATTCATTCCAAATTCATACTCAATGAAGATATTGTCTTTTTACCTCCCAATGAGTCCTCCCATGGTTCCCTTAAGCCCCCCAAGGTCCCAACCATCATGTTTTTTATGTTACTCTACTAGGTATGGGAGCCTATCACCATCCTCTTTTAGTCAAAACTTCTTTTATGTTATGACTTTTAGTTTAAAATTTTTCATGTTGTGTATGTTATTTTGTATCTTTATTTGTGTTCCTTTTATTTTCAAATTATGAGATAACCTTTTTTCTCTCATCAACTAATTTTTCTGATTTTTTACTGGACATCGTTTGGCTGTTGAATTTTCATAATGGGATTCACAACTTCTCTTTTTTTCTTTAAAATTCTCTTTTATGTGGTATAACAGTTTACCCATGAGTTCTATCACGTGATGGTAAGACCTTCCCCAAAAATTTCGTTATTATTTCAGCTCTACACTATGAAAAATAGTAATAATTTCCCTTTGAAATTAAAAAAATGTGATAATGAGAGAGTCCTCGATTTCAATGGCAGGTGGAAGGATTTGACCTACTATATAAATATACAACTCCCCTAGGAGGAATTTTTGGGTCTCTTTGTAGGGAACCTCCCTAAAGAATTAAAAATACACTCATAGAAGTCAAATTTCGAGGAGGGTTTCATGAAATTTCTTATGTTTCATAGAGAATGGAAGTCACTTTTCAGAGATCCAAACCCAATTATTAGCTAACACTAATGGACCATTGGAGAAGAATAAGAAAAGTGGAATCTATAACAATTAAACTCAATCCAATCTCTGCACTAACTCTAGTGTTTAAGACTATACAATATCATGTGATGCCCTCAAATGAGCAACAAAAACAACAGTAACATCCTCATCAGGATGGGGAAATTTATTATAAAAAACTTCTATATGAGGACTGAAAAAATAAACTATATTTCTTCAAAGATTAATAGGTTCCTATATACTTCAATATAGACATCGAGAATAATTTTCATATATTTCCAAATCTTGAAAGTCCGGATCAGGTTGGTATCAGGATCACCTAAACTATTTCCCCTTTTACAAAACATTAGATTACACAATTGCTCAGTTATTTTTTTAAGGACAATGTCTAGAGGATGGTTGATTCTATGTAGGTAAATTTTGGCAATCCACCAATACTGGTGGCATGTGTTTCTAAAATTTTTTAGTGGAATAGAGAGAATGAAATGAATTTAAAAGTAAGGGTGTACAGAAGTTTAAAAACCAGATAAATAGAAATTCAATAAATCACAATCATGTTTTCCTTAGGTAGAAACAAAACCATCCAGTTGTTCCCTTCTTCTCTTATTCTAGGGTGTGACCAATTCCTTTCACACTAAACCCTTCCAAAATCAAATAATTTTAAATATAGCATGAAAGGAAAATAAAGGGCCATATGTATGAATATTAACACATAAAAATGATTAATACAGTCTTAAAACAATAATATTTCATGGATTTATTAATTAGATAATGGGTACTATCCCAAAAAATGGTAAAATGGGCACCATGGTACATCAGGCTCCATCCCACCAAACAGAATCCTCATCAGATGAGGAATTAATCTTCTGTTTGGTTTATTTCATACTTTTAATTGACCTCTTATCTGATGACTAGTATAATTATAAACCCAAGTTCCACATTTATATTTTGGGATCTAGAGGAAAGGGATTTAGGAGTTGAGAGAACATGTCAATATGTAGTTGTGGATGATCTCAGTAACTCGGCCATATCCTTGTTGAAGCTATATTAAAGGTTAAAACCTATAGTAAATCACTTCGTTGAACCTAACAAGAGAATGTAGATGCCCCAAATCCTTTCAAGAGTCATAAAAATCAAATTATTTTCAAATAAAAACTACATTATGTGCAATCGTGTGATCATCCGAGATAGGTGGGTAGACCAGGTTGACTCAATCTATTAGTAATAGTCATGCCTTCATGTTTTGGTCAAGCACCTGGTTTGTCTGCCTGAAATACATTATCCCCCATGTTACATTCAATGGATCAGCTTCAACCCAAGATTGGAAAACATAGACCTTTGGCTTAAAAATATGACATCATGAAGTAGTTATTTATGGTCCCAGCTAAACTTTCAATCTTTTATATTCTCAACTTATGAAAGTATCTTTAGGATATTCTTATGGTGGCCTTATTAAGCCCTCAAGAGTTCAAATATGAGGTCACTGATGCTTTTTATATCATGTAGAGATCGATTCAATGGAGTTCCTTACAATTATATGTTTCACGGAATAGGATAGGGATACTATTATAAAATGACACATCATACATTTGTTTGTCTCTAAAAACTAAATGATATTGACATCTCATTTTTCATGACTTGACCCAATGGGGCCCATCTGGCTAGTGGTAAGCTGAATGTAACACCCCAAGTCTACCTCCAAAAGGCCAGGGGTTAGAAACTAGTGCTGACTAGTCAAATCACACACATGGGAGTACATTTCCCAAGATACATATACACAAAAAGACATCACTAAATACCCATGAAATGTCGAAAAGTAAAATAAAAATAATACCAAAATGAATTAATAAATCTATATCGCACATCAGAGTAAAAAAAAGTACTTGAAACAATAAGTGCCAAATATAATCACACAAAACTATAAAGACAGTCCAACCTGCTAAGAAATATGGGACTGTTATCAAATGCAACACCTAGTATAAACCATGGTATGTCTAGCTCAAAATTCCCTACCTACTTATATTCCACCAAGAACTCCATTGAACGGATTTTCATTTTCACAATACATGACATGTGTGGGTAGAACCCATGTAGGGGTGAGTAATATATAAACCCTATAGGACACCCTGAAATTACCAAACAACAAGAATCCAAAGAGTAGCCATATCATCATCATGAAGGCATGTCAATTAGAATATGAGACAATAACCATAAAAATAACAATAACCCAAATATTTATAAATGTAGACACCAATTATCGATGTGTGTTCATGTCCTCACTTCGATCCTAGGATTCTACAGGAGGCCCATAAGAAAAAACTCATCTCGGATAAGTCACTCAATGTGTGTTTACATCACAGATGACACTCATTTGAGAGGTATCACTCATTGAACCTTACTATACTAATGTAAATCATCTGATAGAACCTGATTGAATGGTATTTTCATGAAGTAACATCAAGTAATAAAGTGTGATCATCCAAGATTCTCACTCAATTAGAACAAAAAAGTAGAAGATAATAAATTTTGATACAAAGATAAGGGATCACACCTAGGGAATATTGGGTATACCTAAACCTAACTAGAAAAACCTTCTAGATAGGGTATCACTCCCACATATGTGGTTTCATGATTCCTAAAACCCTACCTAGGGAACAATATAATGGGAATGAGGATACAACCCATCATGCCTCTTGGAAGAATTCTAACTATATTCTTCTAAGGGGATATTGTCCAATTCATTGAATAGAATGTTGTACCGAACCCTCATAGAGGTGGACTGAGAGAACTTAATCTTTCAAAACAATGTATGAGGACACACCCATGAAGATAAATATCAAGGGAAGACACCCAATATCACACAAGATATGATCTGATAAGAACAAGGAATCTAACATGCCATAAAATAAGCACATGGAATGTCCTTAGGTTTAAATGGAATGCCTCACTTCTCTTGGAATAGCCCATGTCTCATAGTCTCACATGACATGATTTTATTCAAATACACTCCATTTCCATTAGGGGTACATGGCATGTAGAGGTCAATTTGGCACTAGATGTTTTTTGGTCTAGGTTGTGTGTTATGACCCATGGTCGTGTACTCAGGGCATTCTCATGTACATTTCCCATGTAAAATTACCTTCTGAATAACATGGGGTGTACTTCAATTCACACATTGTGTATGGGTCAGGTCAACACATGAAATGTGCCACCAACCATAGTAACTGTATCATCTAATGTACATAGTGTGTTCCCTACCACACATAGTGTATGGGACCATATGGTCACCTAGGTGTGTACTTCATATACACACTAATTCATCTAATAGAGGGGTTATCTGGAATGTGAAAACAACACATGGTTTATGGGTTCACATGGCCTCCTAGTCATTTACTCCCTATATATATCAGGTTTCCCTCCATGTTGTACATGACATGTGATTTGATAAACATGGGATGAAGCACTACAAGGATTCTTGGGAATGTACTCCCTATACATGCCAAGATGTCTAGTTAAGTATAATATAACATGTGGACTCACTATATATAATGTGATATTTAAATCCACATGGAAAACCGTAAATAGGGGACTACATGGTGTGTGTTCCTTTAAAGTACACGACATGTTGTTCTGAATTTTATAAAAACCAGAATTCCTCATGTAGTTTTTCTTTCACTATTGGATCCTTTTCTCCCACTGAAAATCATAACCATAAACCTCTAAATATAATTTGACTGATCCTTGAATGCCATTGATGCCTAGGTTCCGACCACCCTCTTCATTTAGAATTTCATATCATCACACCATGCTACTATAAATACCAATAGCATATAGAAAAAACTGATATAATACTGATCTATATCCAGTCATCTATAGTCGTCATCACACCTCAATTGTGGAAATAATCCCAAACCCAAACATTTTGTAACGATTCATTGCATCAAATAAAAATTTTGTAGAGATTGCCTACTGAGTATTTATCGAACCAGTATCCAAAAGAAATGTCGATGATAAATGTGTGAAGAACAATGAGAAAAATGCAGAAAACATGACCATGAGTAACCAAACTCATACATTATTTATGTTGGCCTCAATCTTTTTTCATGAGAATAAATAATTAATAGAAATAATCAAGGATCAAAAAAATCATAATCCATGGATAAAAATCCATTAAATGTAAATCAATATTTTCCATGTGGATTAATTGTTAATTATATTGATTCATGTTTGACATGGAATAAAAAAATACAGGATTACAGAGCATAAACAATTACCTACCTCGAGTTTGGATCGGTTATTGATGGAGAATATTTCCACTTCATTGTTGTTGGTGAGATCCATAGACTCATTTTTTGAAGATGTCTCCTTGAAAAATCGATCTCTAAACCTCGATATCTTTTTCATTCACTAAACTCTCATCCACGGACCTCTCAAGAATGCTAGGGTTATGTGGATTACCATAGAGTTTGTCTATAACTGGGATTTTATAGAATGAGATTTGGTAATATGAATTATATAAAATATAGATAAATTTATTTATTTATTTTATTATCATTGCTTGTGACTACACTTTAAAAAACACCTGACACAGACATGGTATTATGATGCACCTTGGATAAAACTATGATTTCATTTTTAATGCAAATCTCAAATTTCCCATATAAGTCAATATTCAAGATATATTCCATTATTTTAAATAAACTATGTGTGAAGGATATAATATATTTAATATTTTTAATATATCAACATTGAGGCTCTTCAAGCCCTAGAGTCCTGTACTAACTCAGTGCCAAACTCTAGAGATAATAACAAATTTTTTCATAGGTGTTTAAAAAAATAAGTCATTACATTATTCCCAACTTCATGGATTTTCATACTCAAAAAAGAAAACCTGCTCAGACATGTGAAGATATTGAGCTCACACCTGGATCTCCCACTCCAATGAGCTCTCCAATAGTCCCCCATGTTTCCTGAAAAATATAGTCCCAAGGGAAACATTATTTCATGAACGGACTTCACCCAATAGTTCTAAAATTTCACTAGGAACCTCAAAAAGATAACCTCATCCTCAGTTTCAATCTCATCCTGGTCAACATTGTGCAATGGGTTGTTCACTTATCTCCTTAGCCACAACCCACAGAATACATCGTGTGTCTGGTATAACTCCAATGGTAGGGTTATGCAGTATTATAGATCAATAAACTAATTTATTTACTATAAAAAAGTTCCTATAAACCTCATAGATAAACTAAAACCCCAGAAAAATCACTTTAATACTCGATGAGGCAAGATATCCTATAACACATGACCTACTCATAAAACACTGAAGGCCACCTTCTCTAGTTCAAAAAGGACTCTTGATATTTTTGGATTTTCCTCATCTACCCTTGGATGCACTGCACTTCCAGTATTGTTACTACCACCAACTCAATCCCTATAAATGTGGTTTCCCACTAGCTTTGACCAATACAACTGTGAACTACATGGTCTCTTATACATGGCATAATATTGTGCTACACTAATGGTGGATTGGAAACTATTGTTAAAACAAAACATTACCAATGGTATATGATCCTAATAGATACAACTAAAAACAACAAGCAAAACAAAATCATGTTCTCAACAACCTAAAGGGTACACTTTTCCAAACCATATGTCCGAGGTATAAAGATCATGCTCAAACAAAAATAAGTCTTGAAGCTCTTAAATACTACCCATAACCATGATGTGAAGTGACCGTCATGGTCTGAATTGATCATCAAGATAATTCCATGTATTTGTACTACCTTCTTCATGCAAAGGCATCCCAAACTCTCTACTAATATCTTCCATCGAATGGTTAAGAAGTGGTCCAATATTTGGAGTTTTTCCATGATCACTCAGGTAGTACTTTGACCAATCATTCATTATAGAATCTTTGATGAAAAAACCATAAACATACCATACAATTTCCACTTATATTTGGGAACCTCAGCCTCCTCATATTGGTATGTGAGACATCAAAAGTAAAACTCAACATCATGCTACAAAATTCATGTCCAACCAATATGATGCTAAAGGATCCTAATACATCCTCATCTATATTGATTGTGAAGATATGGAAAATCCTGAAACCTCATCAACACCTCCTATCGTTACTTTATTGATATCATTTTCTATCTTTGAACATGGATTATGTGCTCCCAACCTTCATAATATCCATCAAGAACAAGGCCTTTAGATATAAAGACATGTGAGATTACACAATTGATATAACCAGGTTGTACCAACCTAATACAATAAATAAATACATGGGTAACAATCACAAATTGGGGTTACTCTACACCATCCTTTTCCTAGAGGGTTAACTGTAAAGATTCTAACTCCTCCTTCACCTTTCTTAATAATAGGGGACAAAAAACATCATTATGAGAATATAATATTATAACCATTCCCTTGAATGTCTATTTGAGATAACACTAACTTAACCACGATTGGTCCAATGTCACTCTCATTTAAAACATGAAACATCCCAAGAAGTGTACCACCCCATTACAGAACTAATATTTCTAGAGCTTCCCCTACGAAAAGTTCTCTTAAAGAATGTCTGGAACCATCCTCAAGTATATTATGTGCTCCACCTTAGATACCAAGTACAAAAGGATATCATCGAAGAAGACTACCACAACTTGATCCAAATTTTATTTAAGGGTACAGTAAATGAATCCCATAAACACTTTTGGGGATTTCAACACGCCAAAAAGAATCACCATGAACTCAGATTAAACATAGAGACTTTAGAAAGTCACCTTTGGAATGTCCTCTTCTCAGACTTAAAGCTGGTGATAACCCGTCCTTATGTCAAACACTAAGAACAACTTTGTCTATAACAATACATTGAATAAGTAATTGATTATCTGGTGGTGGATATTCTACCATGTTAGTGACCTATTTTCAAGGACATCAATCCAATTCTAACCCAAATCTCACTTCCATGTCCAAGGTAAACAACGCTTGGATGCCCAAGGGAACACACTGGGTATTATAAATCCTATACTCTACCAATTATCCAATTACACCTTCTTGTCTCATAGATACATGGGTCATATAATATACTAGACTAGATATCAATTCATCCCTAGGTGCATGTATTTGGAGAAAAAAACTTTTGATGGGGGGGGGGGGGGGGGTAAGCACGAACATACTTAGTGGAGAAACTCTTATGATCCTACAACATCATAGGAAACTAAAAGCTCATATCATCTACTACTTCAAGGTACATACTATCCATATAATAATAAATAATATATATCATACCATATATGATCTCATCCTACTCTACCAATGATTTCATATTAGAAAATAATGAAAATAATATCCCTATAACTTGAGTACAATACAAACCTAATGAGTAGTATTTAACTGAGCATGGATGGAAGGAAACCATTCCATACTAAAGTAAACATAATAGGGTCTCACTTCCACTATGGAATGATTCCACATGAGGCTATCTCACATCTCAAAGATATTTCCAACTATCAATAGAAGTATTTGATCACTGATCCTTCTTTGATAGAGCCTCTGGATGCTAGGTTTGAGCTAAAAGGCTCCACTGGTATCACTATGTCTCGAACAAGGGATATGTTTAGGGATATTTAGCTTATAAAAATATACTAAAACTACATCTAGAGAATATAAGACAAATGGAATGCCTCAAACCACATTTGAATCCTACATATCATAATCTCCTACCACATGAATCTATCCTTTACGTATCGCACATGTTCCCCATAACTAGGGCTTTATCTGACACCTTAGCACATTAAAACAACCTTAAATATACAATTAAATGGAACTCATATGCTACACCATGACACCATATTCTTTGGGAAGTACTCACTTGTCTGCATGGTTTTAAATCATGACATAAGAACACATCTTGATGGGGGTAGTGTCCCACTTCCTTGAATGACAGAATACACCACAAACAACACGAATATATGGATCTGTTGATTCATTGTGTCTTCCTAGAGAAGTCTTTATTCCAGTACCACCATCAAGAGGGGACATATATAAGAAGTAAATTTATACCACATGACCATGTTAGTCCTCTACCAAATCATAAGGGGGTCTATCTCACCATGAAACATGGGTGATCAATATATCTACATCTCAAAAATAGTAACCATCATAGGTGTTTCATCTTCCAGAAATACTGGAACAAACTGAGTCTCAACCTGATGGAGAGCATCCACCTGAACCACCAAAGGTAGGTTCATGTGCTACTGAACGGGTAGATAAATTGATATATATCCATCCAGAGGAACTTTCTCTTACACAGATCAACAAACTGAAGCCTCATCTTCAAGAATATTATAACCATGTTCTCATTATAGACTCCTAACTACATGTCATCATGGTGTAATCCATTGGTAGCTAAGATGAACCATGGACCAAAGAGAATATCTGGGAATATAACTCAAGAAGGACATGGAAACTCCAACCCATTCTTATGTGATGAATGTGCCAATGTTTTCCCAGAAATTAGAGCCTATATTTTTTGAGTCAATAAAAAAGTTTATCAGTGTCTTGGTGAATGGATACATATATTTTCACACAAACACTAGATTCATTAGCCTCAGAAAAACACAATACACTTTAACACTATTTCCCTAGTACCCAAACCAAACCTATCAGCTATAAAATACCTAAATTTTAATCCTAAAATGACATATCTAACACCAATCTTTCATGACCTGACCCACTGAGGCCCATTTATCCAGTGGTAAACAAAATATAACATCCCATGCCCACCTTCAATAGGCCAAGGGTTAGAGAATAGTGTCGAGTAATCATATCACTCACATGGGAGACCTTACCTATGGTACCTATACACACACACATTTAAAAATACCCATTAAATGTTGAAAGATAAAATAAAACTGATACCACAATGCATGAAAACATCTCTTTCCCACATCAGAGTATAACACAAGTAATCGAAAGAATAAGGTCCAAATACAGGCTCTCCAAACTATAAAAAGAGTCTAACATACTATAAAATAGATGAGTTCTTTCAAATGCAATATCAGGTATGAACCATGGTCTGTATAGATCAATTATACACTTCCAACTCTTGATCTAGCTAGGAATCTATCAAAATTCATGTAATCTACATAGGACATGGAATTTGTAACCAGATCCCATAAATGTGTGAGTATATACATACATAGTAGAAAACCCCAAAACCCCAAAATCACCTAAAATAAATCATTAATAGATTAGTTATCTCATCATCATGAAGGCATGTCAATTAGAATATGATACAATAACCATAATAACAACAATAACCCATATATTCTCAAATGTAGACACCAAGTATCAAGGTGTGGTAACATCGTCACAAATATCCTTGGATTCTACTACAGTATCCTAAGAATACACTCATCTAAGAGAACTAATTTTACAAAGTTTTCCGTCACTAATAATGTGAAGGCCCATCCATGATCAATGTATCACTGAGAGGGGGAGGGGTGAATCAGTGATGAATTTTTCTTTTATGTCTTATTTATATTATGATAACCTTTTCATCCTATTAAAGATCTATTGCTTTTCTAAAAACAATATAATCACACATCTGCAAGATCAAAATCATTTACAAGTTTGAATATTCAATAATAGTAGCTATGTCCTTGGAGTTGTTTGAAAAAAATCCAATTCTACAAAATCCATTGAAAACATAATCCATTGGTGTGGATAAAACATATAGGATATACTCTTGCACTTCTGTAGCACTATCATCAATAAAACAGTGCATGTGATTCTCCTAGTATGAATAATGTAAAAAAATTGTTTATTATGTTATGAAACCTTCACCATTTGGTTTAAAACATATTATTGTGCTATCTTATCAACTTTCACTTTTTAATACTTTAAAACACAATTCTTCACTTTCCTACCTAGAAGTAGGTAAGAACATCACTTTTGGACTTCATACAAAAACTCAGTCTGATGGTTTAGTCTGATTCCTCTATATGATGCTCTAGTTCAGAAAATGATAAGAGAAGATACCCAAGAAAAAAGTATGAACCACTTAAAACATTCCTGAGAAAACTATATCTGATGGATCAGTCTGATCTAGTAACTCTTTTATTTTCCTTATGTCCATAAAAAATCATCAAGAAAATCTATCCAAAAACATCTTCTCTATTTGAAAACTTTCATCCCTCTAACTCTCTCTTCATACATGAACAATAAAAGAATCCAAAAGTACAATGTACTTCATTCTATTTATAGGTGTTCCTATAGAGAAATGTATTGAAAACTAATTTCAGTTTCCCAATCATCCAAATTTCAAGAATTCATATTTTACATTCTTTTATAATCCATGTTTTACCCTTTCATCAGTTCTCAGCTATTATTAATTATTTTTAAACCATATCAAATATTCTAATAACTTCATCCAACTACAAACATTATAACAATTCTTCTATTGGATACCAATTTTCATTCTGGTTATCTTCATTATGATGAAAACATATGATCACTCTAATTATCTTATCACACTTGAAAACACATGAGAATTAAATAATTCTAATTATAATACTCAATTCCACCATTAAGACATACTTATTCCAGAGCTCTGTACTATTTGAAACTTTTGAAACTATCAGAGTGATGAATAAATTTTCATTTCAATTCTCCTTACCAAATGATAATTTGAATGTATTATGCCATAAATATTTTTTTAACTTCTATAACAACACATTGGTATCATGGAACCCCATTAAAATACTTCAATAACATCATCAAATTAAATCTCATTTTCTTCATTTTTCCAATAATTCTTAAGTATGATGAACTCATGTCTGATGAAGTCCAGCATCCAGTGATTTATCATTTTTAGACTGTGTATGATGAATAGGTCTCTTCATGACTCTAATAAATTAGTGGCATGTATGGTCTGAAGACACTTGAACCATCTGGAAAACATGTTAGAGTTATTTTTCTCTCAAACTATTTGAAGTAAAAACAAACAATAGTTCTTCCAAAATTCATAACCATATTTAAAAACAATTTTATGTTATTTTACTATTTCATCATTTGAAGACCACCAAAATTGATATTTTGGTTATCAAAATTATTGAATACATTTTTGGTCTTCATTAGGTTGATCGATCATTAATACGATTACTCAACAGACCCAAAAATTCCGACTTTTATCATTAATTATTCATCTCATGGATTGGTGGAACACTGCATATGATAGAATGGCATCAGTAGAGACATATTTCTCTACAACTATTAATTGATCCATTGGATAGATTTGTTATGGTATATAGAAAAATCCAATGAATTGGCTCATCCAATGGATTGGTTGATCAGTTATTCAAAAATATGCATCTTTAGATTCTTCAAACTTATCAACCTTTAAATAATTCCTTCATCTAGGGATGCTCACCCTGATGAACTAAGAACAAAAGACTTTGAATTCAAATACATTCTTCTCCAAAAAAATTATTCTTGAATCATGAAATATTCCGGAATCTAAAATAAAGGATTTGCATATCATCGTCTAAATTATATTAGAAATTTCTATGCTTACAATCCTTTTAGCACCTTCTTTATTTCCAACCAAACATTAATCCATTTGGTGGAACTTAGAATGAATCAAGCAATTTTTCTCTCATTATTTCAAAAAACATGGATCACAATTTTTTATTAAATCATGATGTTGATAAAATATAAAACAGAAAATAACCATCAGATTTAGTATGGATACATTCAGACTCTGATACATTTCCTCATACCAATTAAAACATTCCTTCATGACCCTAGGCGAGTCTAAAAAATAACTTCAACCTGAAATATTCTTCAGAAACAGATATAATTTTTTAAGAATTTTGCAGCTAATCTTGTAATTATGGATCTCCTATTGCCTAATTATGAAAACATATAAAGTACGGTTTTTTATTTTCTGACGAAAAAAGAAAAAAAAATAGGTACGAACTTCTTTGGCATCCAAAAAAACTTCTTGCCAACTTGGCCCCAACAAATAACACTAATCAGAGTGGTCTTAATCATTGGGTATTACTATGTAAATCTCACTAATAAAAGAGAACATTCTTATCAAGTCATTCCTTAAAGTTTCAAAAAGGAAATAAAAGTAATCATCTGATATAATTTCTCAGTCAGAACCACTTAGCATAAGGCAACAAATGTTGATACATAGATAGGGGACCACACCCATTTCCTATGGGGTGCACCTAACCCTAACTAGAAAAACCTTATAGTTCAGGGATCACACCCATTTTTGTGGTCATGTGATTTTTGTAACCCAACCATGGGAACAAGATATCGAGAATTAAGATACAAACCCTAAGCCTCACAGAGGGATTACTGCTCTAGTCTGTCAAGGGGATATTTTTAATTCATTGAAAAAATACCACACTGAAATCTCATGGGGGTGGAATGGAAAATCTTTTTCTAGAATGATAGAAGGAGGGAACACATCATAGATTTAAATTGAGGGAACACACCCAAGATCACCCAAGAGATGAAATGAGAATAATAAGGTCTCTAACTTTCCTGTGAATATGTAAATTGTGTGTCCCTAATGGTACACAACATGTATCACTAAGCCTAGTACTTCCCCTATCTCATGGTCTCACACAACACGATTTTCCCAAAATAAACATCATTTTTATTAGGGGTACATGGTGTGTAAATATTATTTGGAACTCATCGTGCCATTTGGTCTAGTCTATGTACTATAGAATGCACTCAAGTGATCAAGGCATTCTCATATACACTGGCCATGTTTGAGTAACTTTTGGAGTACACTGGGTGTACATCAAGTCACCTAACATGTACAGGTATGGACAACCCTAAATGTGTGCTTCGTACCATAGACCATATACTTTTCTATATACACAGAGTGTGTGCTTCTACACAAAGCATGTGTGGTCACATGGTCTTCAAGGAATATACTCCATGCACACACCGACAGGTCTGACAAAGGTGTTTCATGATGTGTGAAAGAACCACATAGGCTATTAGGTCATAAGTCCTCTAAGTCATAGACTCCATGTACGCACTAATCTATCCACCAAGGTGTACACTTTGTGTGGTCATATATACATGGCATGTAGCTCTACATGGCTTCTTGGGTGTGTACTCCCTTCACATACTGAGATGGCATGCTAAGGGTCACATAGTGTGCAGAATCACCACAGGGAATGTGGAATAACCACATGGTGCGTGATATATAAAACCATGTGGAAACCCTTGCCACTGTATAGAGGGTACTTTACAGTGTCTGTTCCTCATAACTAAATGACATCTAATTTAGAATAATCCAAATCTAGCTGGTCCTCATGTGGTTTCACTCATGCCTTAGGATTCTTCACTCCTATCATGAATATCATTCATAAATCCCTAAATCTATGTTTAATGGGCAATGAATGTCGCCCGTAGCAAGATTTCGGCCACCCTTCCCCTAGAAAATCCCCTCACATCACATCACACCACCACTGCAACACTCATCTGTATATAATGAACACCAATCTAATCCCAATCAATCTATGATATTCCCTAGTCATCATCACACCTCAATCATTCCAACAACCTTGAACTGGATCATGTTGTAATGATCCTTTATACTAATGAATGATTGGGTAATGATCATCTACCGTGAATCTATCAAACCAACATCTAAAAGAAATTTCAATGATTAATGTGTGATGAACAATGCAAAAAATGACCAAAACATGAACTTGAGGAATGAATCAAAAAATTAACCAGGTTGGGAAAAATACATTTCCAAGAGAATAAAGAACTAAAATAAATAAACCAGGATCAACAAAATTATAATTTAGAGATAAAAATCCATCAAACGTAAATCAACATTCTACCTGTGAATCTATTATTAATAGTATTGATTCACATTCGACATGAAATAAGAAAAAATATAAGATTAATCAAATATAAAAAACTCCCTACCTATAGTTTGGATTGATAAATGATAGACAACTGTTCTAGGTCATTATAATTTGTGAGATCCATGAAATTATTTAGAAAAGATAACTCCTTGGAAAATCAGTCTCGAATCCTCGATCCTATTGTCATCCGCCAAACTCTCCTCCACGACCCTCTAAATAATGATAGGGTTATGTGGATAACCTTAGTGTCAAGCTATAAATGGTCTTTTATAGAAGGATATTATGTCACAAGACTTAAATAACAAATTAAAAAATAGATTTTATTATTTTTGGTAACATGTATTCTTTAACAAAACATCTGACACTGAAAAAGACATGTGTCGTACCAAGGGTAAAATTAACATTTCATATTTAATGGTTGTCATAGATTTCCTATCTGAGTCACCTTTCAAGAGATAATCCATTATTTCATAAAACTCGTGTGCACATGATATAATATATTTAATATTTTTAATATATCTGCAATGAGGCTCTCTGAGCTCTGAAATTCCACGCTGACTTAGTTCCGACCTTCATAAATTCTTATTAACGTATTCCAATGTGTTGCACCAAAATTTCAGAGTTCATACATAATGTTACTTAATTGAAAATAGATTAAGAAGCAACCTCATTCTAGCCTGGAAACTCTTTTGTCTGGGTTACAGTGTGATTGATTTTTCTACCTATATTTTACCACTTCATGGCTATGACAAGAGTGAGAAATAACCTCTTGTATGAATCAATATTAGATCCTGATTTGGAGAACTCATCTCTGAATCTGAATTCTTCATTGCTAGATAATATGCACCTTTGAATGGCCTACTAGGGATACCTTGGTTTCATTATCATGAAGCAATCCCCTTCATCACACTATCAATGTCTCAAATACTATGTTAATTGAAAAATTGAGACATTGAACATTGATGAATCTCTATTTGGATCTTTTTATTCTTAGTACAACAACACACGGTTCTATCATAGAGAAGAAAAGAAACCAATAATTGATTATTTTTTATGATTTTCTACTCTTAATGGTTTTGAAATGACCCCAAACAAATCATTTAAGGGGCTTGGGGTAAATATTTATTACCCATCAATCAAATCAAAGACACAAGTTTGGATTTAGGGTTGTATTGATCAAATCTCCAGATATCTGACTAAAAATTGATTTTTCATTACAGAATCAAATGGTGGTCACATAACACCACCCAAAAAAAAACCATCAAGGAGGTATAAAATGATGGAAACCACAGGCATCCCATTGGAAAAATGCCTTACATTCCAAGGGAAGAAATCCAAGCTATCATAAATAACAAGCTCATCCTCTTGTCTTGAAACACGAGAAATCACATAAGCTACAAAGTTGGCCTCCCTCCAATAATGTTTAACAATCTGCCCAAGATCAGTTCTGAGTGAACATATATGGATCACATAAACCAGGTCCCAAGATGGATCATAAACTCTTTCAATCAACCCAACCAGAATTTTAGAATCTGACTCCACCTCATACACTTGGAAACCGAACCTCCAGCAAACCATGATTCCTATGGAAATCTCATGAACCACCATACCCAAAGAACTTCCCAGACCAAATAATGTACTTAATTCCATAATCACTGAGCCACATGAATTCTGCAGTACCCCGTCTCCTCTCATAATCACATTCTCTAGAGAACCGTCCACGTTAAGTTTCAATCCTCTCAGAAGTGGACACCATCTTACCCACTTGCCTCCCTGACTGCCATGCATGAGAGGAATATTGGGAAATCTATAACCCAAGATAGTCTAACCCCCTTTCTACAAAAATAACAATTCAAAAAAGAGGGCCTTTAACCAAATCCAGATATAAATAAGGGAAAGTCGTTCGCCCAGCCTAGACTGGTTCCACACCTCCCTAATAACCCAACAAATGGAGGAGTGAATAATTTACATAACCTTGTATTCTATGTCCCTTACCTCTAGCCCTTGAAACCATGACACTAGAAAGTCATGGAAGAAAAAATGATCAGAATAGAGGCATGGGTGGGGAGTGAATTGCAACTAAAGGTAAACCTCACAATCACTCTGGAAGAAAAGATGCTCGTGGATTCTCCCTGAGGATTCTTACCAAAAAAACACCGTGAGGCCAAATGAATACCCTTTCTTTGAATGTTCTCCTTCATTGGTAAAGCTATGTTTTTAATGCACCAAACCACGAGAGTCATTTTCATGGGAATTTCCTTGCACCAGATCTTCGAATCCCACTCATCAGGTGTGTAATTTACATGTATCAACTTCCTGTAATCCCGGGATGAGAACATACCTAATCTCGACCCTATGAAACAACACATATCCTCCTCATTATTCATGATAATATCCTCATATAACTTATTCAAATCCTGATCATGAACACCCTAAATCAAGGAAGGATGATGACATGCTTCCTTAAAGGTAATATCTGGGGTATGACACCTTGGGAAGAACAGTAGCTCGCCTAACCAGTTTCCTTCCAGAAGCTGTTATCGCCTTTCCCAATGATCCATCAAGACGAACCCTGCAGCTCATCTTGGTACGAGATAATATTCCTCGTGATCCCTGTCATATGTGGCCTATAAGAATCTGTGGACACCCATTGCTCCCCATAAAAATTTCATAAGAAATAGTCCGATAGAGAATCCCCGACAATAATGTCTGATGCGAGCCTCGATTGCATACCCTGCATGGTCTCATTAATATCCCGTAACCCACCTCCACCCTCCTCAACTGGTTTGGCCAAATGAGACCATGCAACCCAATGGCATCGACTTGTGTGATTGGAATCCTAAAGAAAAGCATTAAGAAATTTTTACATCCTGTCTATGGTTCCTTTCGGAGGATTAATGACTGAGAAGACATTCATAAGAATGGCGGACAATGCGCTATTAATTAAGGCCACCCTCCCTCTGAATGGTAGTAATTTTTTCTTCGAGTTAAAAATGCACCCCCGCACCCAATTAATAGCCTCATCAAAGAAGCATTTTTTAATGGGGCCACATGAAAGCGGGGATCCAAGGTACAATATATGAAGATGTTTCTTTTGACAACCAAAGATGTCTTGTTTATAATTGCATAGAATTCTAAAAAACTTATTCGAGATAAAAACATGCATCTTTTTGGAGTTAAGACAATGCCCGCTCAAGTGACAATACACTAAAAAAATCTCCATTAGACCCCTCAATGATTACCGCCTACCATTAATGAAGATCAGAATATCATTGGAGAACATAAAATGAGACATTACTTCCCTACTGTTCCTGTTGATATAAGTAAAAACCATCCGCTCTCTATTTCTCTATGAAGATTCCTTGATAAGGCCTCCTGTGCCAAGATAAAAAGGCTTGGTGAAAGGGGATCACCCGGCCTGACTCCACGAACAGATTTAAAAAAGCCAAATCATTTTCCATTGAGAGAAATAAAAAATACATGGGGAGGAATAACACCTAAAACAAAGGCCAGAAAACCATTCATGAATCCCAAATTGCCATATCACATGGATAACGAAAGTTCATTCCACTTTTTCATAAGCCTTATTCATATCAACCTGAAGAATAACATTTGATCCAACTACTTTTCTATATAGATCAGAAAGCATCTCACTAGAAATCACCACCACCCCTTGAATGCAATGGCCTTTGACAATCCAATGATGCTCTTAAGATACCAACCTTGGGATGATCTAGTTCAATCTTCTCGCAATAAGACTCCCTGGGATTTTATAGGACACATTACATAGGCAAATAAGTCTGTATTTGTTGAGGATGGTAGCCCCCTTGATCATTAGAATTAACACCACCCTAGAAGAAGCAATTCCCTGATTAAGAGAACCACTATGAAAAAGAGTCTTGTACTAACAACACAACCTGAGGACCAACAATGTCCCGTGCAACCATATAGAAAGAACCCGGGAAATCATCCTCCCCCAGAGCACTGTCATGGGACATCGCGAGGACCATACTCTTAATCTCCTCCTCACATGGTATAGTCACCAAAAGATCATTCTTAGGACCCTCCACCATGTGGGGTATGCACCCCCAGAAAGATAAATCCACTGAACCACCCTCCATGTCCTCATCTCTATGAGAAACACCTCCTACCAAGAGGACTTTAAAATTCTCCAGTGTTAATTTCCCCCCAACACCCACATCATAAGTGAAGTCTCAATTACCTAGGTTAATATTGAGTCGCAAGCTACTCCTTTCCCTCAAACATGCATGGAAGAATGCACTGTTGTGATCCCCCTCCTTCAACCATCCCACCTGAGACCTAAGTTTATAATCGTTCTCCATTTCCAAAATCTTCTCTGAAAGAAACTTGTGCTTATCACATAAGACAATGAATCTGTTACCATCCAAATTATATTGAACCTCCTCCTCCAAGTTCTCAATGTCCGCTTGAAAATCATTCACGCCCGAAAAATCATTTGGCCTATTATCCAACCAGCCTTGAATATCCTTCTTAAGACGCTTCATACGGTTAGAGAGGCCACATCAAGCGCCCTCATTCACCTCACGCTCCCAAGAAGCTTACAACATCTTAATTAAACCATCAGCTTGTTTCTAGTTACTAGTGTAGTGAAATTCATACCTCCCAGAATTATCCCTGCTAACCACCACGAGTAATGGGGCCTGATCGGAAAGGGAGCGGACTAAATGATCAACCGTCGTCCTATCAAAGGAATTGAGACCTTGGATATTTTAAAATAATTTTTCAAGCCTACTCCAAATGACTTTAGAGCCCTAATGATTATTACACCAAGTGTACAGGGTTGCCCTTGAACCGCAAGTCCAGCAGCCCAGCTGCATTAATTAAGTCACGAAAGCCCTGCATGGTGTCATTGGCAATGAATGATCCACCCCTTTTCTCCACCGAATCCAAAATTGTATTAAAGTCTCCACCCACAAACCAAGGTATATTTCTAGTTTGGAATGGCACCAAGAAGCCGCCAAAGCTCCACCCACCTCTATGCTTCAGTGTTGGCGTACACAAAGTCTTCAGGATTTCTAGATTGTGGAATGGGAGCGGAAGTCTAGGCAAGAAAACCCACACCGCTTTCAAATAAGACTCTGTGCCGAAGTGGAACTCCCAAGACCAGTGAAACATTGAGAAATGTCACGATAAATACTTCGGTCTTCCATGGACCAAGCCCTCACCAAGTCTTCCATCGAGTCCAAATGGATGAAAAAGGCCCCCTAGAAAGCTCTGAATCCACCATTGGACGACGAAGGCCCGAAGAGCAAACAAACTCCTTGAACAAGGCCATCAGTTGATTGCTGCAAACAAACTGTGTCACCAGGGTTAGATCCTGAAAATCCAACACGTCTTGCACATATTGATCTAAAATCTCCACCACTGGAAAACCCTTCTCCATATTATCCACCCTGGAACCCACCGATATCGTTGGGGTAAAAAGGCAAAACAACCTGGGACAACAAAAGATGCCTCGCCACCAACAGGAGCACTCAGAGCCATCACGCTGCATAGAGAATCTTTGAAGGACCTCACCTTGAGCTCACCAGGGAGAACATCACCCAATGCCTACTGGGAAGGAACGTCTAGAGAGGATCCAACCCTAGCAGAGAAACCAAGCACAAATGAAGTTGGAGCGAGAGAGCCAACCATCTGAGAAATCCAGTGGATAAAATGACCAAAATAGATTTATAAATCTCCTGATATCAGTCACATTAGTTGAACACAATAACATGTTAAAAGTGATGGATATATTTTATAGCATTAGTACCTGGATGATAATTCCCTAGATTTATTCCCATATTCTCATAGGACTCCTACACCATCATTTGAATTAGAAGAGGATCTCATATTACCAACAGATAATTGGAATGCATCAACTTTATCTTTTTCATTTCATGATATTGATTCTTCTTATAGCATTATAAATTCCCCATCATATCTTATTCCTCTTGAGATTGGTTTGAGGGAGAAATAGAAGTGGATATTATAGATTCTCACCAAAATTTGAGGAATCTGACTCAACTAATATTGATAAGCTCTAAAAAATAAATTTTGGCAAAGAGGATGATCTGCAACCTAAATTGATCGACATGACCATGTATTCCATATAACATGAAGTATATACTTATTTTATAAGGAGGCACCATGATTTGTTTCACATGTAATTACATAGAAATTTTATGAGCTGATCTTGATGTACCCACCAACCACTTGGGACTAGTAGAGGATCACTACAGTTACCAGCAGGAAAACGAAAGAATGCATATGACTCATGTTGCTAAGGTTAATGGTGAAGTTTATAATATTATAAAATAAAAATTCATTTTGGAATTCTGAAAAATAAATTAAATCTATAATATTATAATTATTAAGAAGAATAATGTTTTGATCAGATTTTTCATTGATTTCCAAGATCTCAACTTGCATTTTCTGGAAGATGATTTATCAGTCCTGATTACAGAACTTCTGATCGATGAAACTATCACCTATAAATCCTTATCCTTTATGGATAGCTACTTAGGATAAAAAATATGAATATATCTAGAATATGAATAAGAGAACATTTTTATATCATCCCAAGGTATATACTTCAATAAAGTGATTCCTTTCAGTTTGGAAAGAAATGGCACCACATATCAATGCGCCATGCACCGTATTTTCAAACGCTTATTGAAGGAGATCATTGAATTTTGTGTCGAAGATATAGTGGAAAACTATCACCAGTTTTATAATGATATTTTTAATCTTGATATTGATTTTCAACAAGATATGATAGCACATCTTGAAGATAAACCCTTTGAATTGCACTTTTTGGTTCACCGTAGGAAATATCATAGGTTTCCTAGTACACCACCATGGAATTGAAGTCAATCCAAATAAAACCAAGACTATCCTTGATAAGTATCCTCCTTAAAACCTCAAATTTCTGAATGGGAATCATGGAAAACTCATATACATTGGATATAACAAAAAAACCTTATAATAAAATGTTTAACATTAACTATAATAACGATGAAGCTTACTTATATGTGGAATGATGATTTTCAAGAATCTTTTGATAGTCTTAAGTAGTATCTTGTAAGAACACTAGTCCAAGTACCCCTTATTGATGGAAATCAATTCATTTTATATACAGAATCCTTAGAGTGATCATCGGGTTCATTCCATGCATAGAAGAATGACACAGGGAATGAGAATAGTCTTTATTATCATAGTAGATCCATTCTCAATACTGAGACATGATATTCATACCTTGATAAAAATTGACCGGAATTAATCATTGTGGTCTTGAAATTGAGACACAACCTTTTAGACTATGAGTTCCACTTTGTATCTCATAATGAACTGCTAAAGTATATCCTCAATCTTCCATGTTGATTGGATGTTTGGCATTGTGTGCATTAATTTTATAAAAAAAAATTAACATTCAATTCATACCACAAATAGAAATAAAAGGACAAGAATTAGAAAATTTTATTAAAGGAATCATTCTTTAGAAAACATTCCATTGAACATTGAGTTTCCTTATGAATAAATATTCTAGGTTCAATACTACTCCATAATAAGGGAGATATACTTTGAAAGTTATTCCGGAATCCAAATAAGGAAGATAAGAGAAACCCCAAAATTCAATAAAGTTGATTTGGGAAGCATCCTCATCTCTCCCTCAATTGAAGTTTTTCCGTATTCCTTATTATTTTCATAAGGAATCACCAACAATGAGGTATAATACCAATCCCTAGTTATTGCTTTTTAATTGTCTCTACAAATACTGGTAGCTTTCTTGAAAGACAAAGGTTATTTAGAGTTGGTGATTAGGAAGATCAATAGTGACTATGCCATCCAAAAGAAATAGATCAGTCAATTATTTGACTATTTATAAGGTTTGATGGTAGAATCCCCCTCAGAACCAACACTAAACCATGTCTCACATTTATATAATTCCATGGAAGATTAATTTTCTAATGCGGATACAGTCTAGACATATCTTAATCAGTATAAAATAGTCATCTACATTATACATCACAGGATTGTTTCACTATTTATTGGTAACAACATGGAGTAGATAAATGTGGTCAATTCCATCCCCAAAAAATATAATAATACAAATGAATGGATATCTAACATAGTGGGGTTCCTTCAAAGTTGGATTATTTCATTATATAGAGTAAGAAAAGAGAAAATTTGATGATGAGCACTCAAACTAACTCTTTATTATGGGCTGGATTGATAAAAAGTCCACTGTAAACAAGGATTCAATATAGTTATCCTCAGATGCATTGATAGGGGAGAAACTATTTTTATTATGAAAAATGTCCATGCAGGTTCATTCGAGGCCCATTAGTTATAGATCAATCTTTCTATCAAATATGGAGGCTCAAGTATTTCTGGCCTTCAATTACATAGGATTGTATGGAATTATCCCAAAAATTTCATTCTTGTTAGATACTGTCCATCTTCATTTATCAACCCCCATAACTATCACACACCATGAATTATTCATGGTCATTTTCTATCTATGGAATAGATGCAATGGGGCCATATCCCCTAGTTATAGTTCGACTGTTCAAGAATATCCCTATGACCACTGACTTCTTCTTCAATTGGGACGAGGCTATACCCCTAAAAAAGTTGGGTCACAGGCTATCAAATTATTTGTGTGCATGAACCTTATTATAAAATTTGTTGTCCCTCATATAATACTGATAGATAATGGCACCAAAAGTTTCACTTCCTAACTAAAAAGGTTTTATCAGTAATATGATATTAATTTTAACCACACATACTACTATCAGGTAGTTGAAAATAAAAAAATAATGGCTTTTAGAAAAAAATAAAATATACTCTAGAACATAGTTGACAATGAAAATAAATATTAGAAAGATAACATTCTTCATGCTTTGTGGGTCTATGATCCACAACCGACACTACCACATAGAAAACCCCATATGCCTTTTTCTATGAGACAAAATTAGTTTTACTTAAAGGACCAACTACCTTCATTATGCATTAATGTTTATGACTAGTTTTCCATAGATGATAAATATAAGAAGAAATTGGGTGAATTTGAACATTTTGATGAGAGAATATTATATACTCTACCCTATTGTGAGGTCCACCAAAATTGAGTAGTGTGATACTTAAACAAGAAAGTTCACCTCTATTAATTCCTTCAAGGGGAGTTTGTATTGGTTCATAGAACCCCAAAAGATATCTGAGAATAAAACTCTAAATTTTTAAACAAAATGGAAGGGACATTAAATAATTTATAATTTGAACTCTAATGGTGCATATTCACTGATCACCATTGATGTAGAGAACATCATACAACCCACTAATGCTGGGCTCCTCAATTGATACTTTGTATAAATTACACATTTATTAGTTGAAAGAAGTTAAAAGATGAGTAAGCATGCAAGTCAAATGATTTTAATCTGTAATACATGATAGTCTAAGAATCATTACATTAAAATATATGTAAACCCCTAGAAAAAGCAATGCAACCTTAAAATCTAGAAATTGTGTCCCTGCAACATGATGTTAAACTACTTAGATTCTCCTCCCATGTATGTTTTTCCCTTTCTTTACACATGATCTGAATATATGAAAGGAATCATATTAGAACAACATGTGGCTTGATTCTCATTTTTGAAAAGATACATACTTATTATCGGATCTCAAATCCTTTTCCTAGATACATATTAACCAAAATCCCTCCTCCCTACATATGACCCAAATCTATGTCGGGAGATAATTATACAAAACTATGTGTAGCTTGATTCTTAATCTAAAATGATATGTAGTGAATCTAGGATATTTTTTCATAGTCCTAGCCACAAAATAAAATTTAAAATTCCATCAACTTGTCTCAGTAATTATATTGGATCTTTCTTACTCGGTATAAAAACAATGTCATGTGATTTTCATGAAGAACAAACCCATATAAAACCAAAGATCCAAGTTCTAACAAAAGGACCTTAAACTATGTAGCACCCACATACCAACCACATGACTATAAACTATGAGGTGGAAGTCCATTCTACATGACTTTAAATTGCTCAGGGTGTCCCATCCCCTTTTGGACTCTTTCTCCAGAAATGAGATCCCAATATATGTAGAAGTATTTGATTCATGGTCAGTTTATGCCTTAGAACATCATTTTCTCATATTCCTCACATATGATCTAAATATATGCAACTAATTCCCCAAAAACTATGTGTGGAAATATTCTCATTCTGGTGAGATACGTAGTGATGTTCGAATCCCTTATTCTATTCCCATCCAAAAATAAAAAATGATCCCTCTCATGTTTATGATCTATATCTGTGTAAGAAATTCCAACATGAGTTCCCTCTTCTATAGAACTATGCTCAGAAAAAAATCCTCTTTCCTCGCATACAAGTCAGACCTACACAGGGTACATATTCCTAAGAATAACATGTGTCGTGAATCTCATTCCAATGAGATATATAACAATTCATGAATCTCTTAGTCAAGGAACAAACCTGAGGTCATAAAAAGATCACCCCCTATGTTAAAGCCAAACCATTAGAGGGAAAATTCTTACCTAAGAACCATGTATGGTTTTATTCTCATTCTGATGATATATCTAGTAAAGATTGGAAACCATATCCTACACCCAATCCCAAATAAACAAAAAAATGATCATTTTCCTTGTATATGATCCATTTCTATGTAGAAAAAACATTATGAGATCTACATATAGTTTAGTCTATACATATCGATAAGATCATAATCACATATTCATAGTGATATTGAGTCTAAATTATGTTTTCATACTTTCTATACAATATCTCTTCCTAAACCACACTTCATGTGTTGAGAAACTCAAATTTTCCCAAAACATAAGTGATTACTAATGACAATGGAATCCAACTCTGAAGGACACCTATGTTTTGACTATTATTACTGTTCCCCAACTTAGATCTACATATGTGACACCATTATGTAATTTCATCTAGAGGAATCAGCATCCTGAAGAGAAAACCCTATTATATCCATATTCCTTGATAAAATCACAATGTAATTCTCCTTTCAAACATAGTTCTTGGTTATTCATTGCATACCTATCTCATTCAAAATTTCCATATCCAAGAGCCTAAAGCTAAGGTTTATATTGTATTTACTTAGGTCTAATAAGTTTTTGGAGTATTCCCAACTTGTAATCCATAATTCTAGTCATTATTACCATCCCGTTGGTCCAAGAACTATGACCCTAAACTATGGTCTCACCATCCTGGGACTAGTTCTACATGAAATTGTCCCACCTTTAATATATGTTCCATACACAATGATGTTGTTAATAAGATGATTTAATCTTTTCTTGAAAATTCATGTTCTCTATTAATAGACTGCATATCTTTATTATTTTATAAAATGCCAGGAAAACGTTTATTCATTTAGTTCTCTTGGTTTTATTTTTAATAGAAAAATTTGTTATATCGATAGACTGAGTCTGGAAATAGCCAACCTACTCCCACTAGTCTTCATATACTAACAATACAATTGGTTTTATTCCATTAAAAATGGTTATTACAATCCCACCAATCTCCATCTTAACCTCGTATGTTATCCATGGACTGAGTGTGGTAACAGCCAGCCTACTCCTAGCAGTCTCCATTGACTGAGTGTGGAGTTAGTTTTCATCAATTAAAAATGATTATTCCACTCCATCTAACATCCATTTTCAATTGTCCCAAACAATCAAGGATTATTATTTAAACATTCAATAATCCAACTATACAAATAGATTCAACATCCTCAACATTAAACATATTTATCTTATACTCAATTTCAAGATAGAATCCATCATTCATAGTTATCTAACCTTTAAAAAGTAGCAACCATCGGCCATTTTTATGTGTCCTTAAATCAAAAAAATACTAGTTTAACTTGTGTGACGTTAAAATTCCTAAGGAATGATACATTAAACTCTCTAGAATGAGACCATGTAATGGGTGTTATGGAAAAAAGACAAGTATCTACTTTCTCGACACACAATTCACATGGTTTAGGAAAGATTGAGCACTTGAAATTGAAAAACATAAAAAAATAGGTTAGGAACCCACAAATGGAGGCCTAAAAAATCCATGTCCTTCCCACTATGTCTTTTCTAAATCAAGCATATAAAAAAATTAGGTCAAAAAATTAGATAAGATACAAAGATTGTGTGGCCCATCATATGACCACATTAATAGTAAAGCTATAGTCTTTAAGCCCCTAGATTAAGAAAAAAATATTAAATTCTTATGTTCCTTACATATTGGTCAGGATACTTTCATAAGATGTTTCAAATATGTGATATGAGATCATATATTAAAATGGAAAAGCTCTAGTGTTATAGTGATGATAGATTATTCCAATACTCATCCATGATCCACGCCTAGGAGAAGATCATTTTGACTCAAAAATTTATGAATTATGACTTACATAAATATTTTGGATTCAATTATTGAATGATCTTAGATTTCATGACATTACATTCAAAGTCATTATTAGTTGAGAGTATATGTGGATAATTGAGAATAAACAAAATTTTCATTTAATTCGTTGAAAAATATTTGGAGGGGAATCCATAAATTGGAGTCCCTATATTTTAGTGAAATAAATTATCCAATGAAAAAAGATAATTCAAGAACTGGTCTGTTGGACAACACAATTCAGATAATTCTTGGTGGTATGTATAAATAGATTGTTTACGGATTGGGTGTTTTGTAGATTCATCTTTATCCAATGAATGAACATCTTCCCCTCGATCAGATAGATCCTATCTCAATCTCCATATGGGCCCAATATCAGTCATTGATTCTAAAATTTTTCCCTTACATTTGATAAAAGGGACTCATATTACTTTAATACCATGATCGAAGAAGATATATTCCATTATAATCCCATTTCTTAAATGGTCCATTTAGTCAACTCCAAAGTAACTAAATCCATAAGTCAAGCTTAGTGATTCACATTTCTGAGCTTTTGAAGATATTTCATACGAGTCTCTAGTTTCTCATGGATAGCCATCATATAGTGGGTGATTGAATATAAACCTTGATATTCAAATCCCCTTGTGCCAATACAGATGAGTAGTTGACTAAGATGTCCTTCATTGTTCTTCATTTCATGACTAATGGTATGAGGGATCAGAGAATATAATTTTTCTATACTTTTTCACAAGATTACTGGTTCATTAAGGAATCCCCATCATCGGGAGTCTCTTCATCTTCAAGAATCTATTCTGGAAAGTAGTCACACACTGAAAAACCCCATTTCATCAGAAAGGAACTGATCAGAATGGGATTTTAGGATTATCCTTCAAGAGGTACTTGACCCAAAAAAGCTTGAGTAACACCAGTGTCCGGAATCTCAATAGTCATATATATCCCTAGATATTATATATTCCTTCCTTGATCATTGGGATTATAAATTACAAGGTCATGTTCAAGATTATGAAACTTTTCCTCACTCTCGAATGAATCCATCTAAATGGTATCAATATCTTCTAATGTTTCTTCTTACGCTTCCCCTCTAATAGCAAAGGGCGATCCATATAATTATGGAGTGGATCCTCATAGATCCATATTCTTGTAACATTCAATCCACACCTAAAAATATTACATAGATAGTCCAATTTTGGATTTAGTTTGGTGGAAGAGTAATTATAACACTTCTATCAGTCTACATCAACATTAGCTAGAATTGACATAGGATTATTGGATGATTCTCACCATGTGTTTCAAAAAAATGGACCTTTTCATTTATTTAATACCTTAAAACCAGTTCCCAAACATGGATACCATATAGGGTTTATAAATTGGTACACCATCGACCCTCTATATAAGAACCTCTTACTATAGTGAAATCCAATATGATACAGTGAAAGATTAGTCATTGATTCCAGCCACCAATTCTCTAATATGATCTCAATAAGGATAGAAAATAGAGAATAGTTCCCAATATATAGTCCAGATCTTTCGGATCTATACTTCTGGGTGAAGTTCCTATAATTTCGGTCAATGTGGATGTATTATCAAGTCAAGGATCCAAGGTTATCTGCCTAAAGTCATGTTCCCCAAGATGTATTGATATTAATACATAAAAAAGATAGATCATGATCTATGATTTTTGAGAGGATTCACAATGTTGAACATAAACTAATACTTGATAGATCCTCCAAAAATTGGGAACAATAAAAGTCACTAATATTTCAAAATCCAGTTGAGCTACCATTGTTAAATTGGTTTCCCTTACTCAGGTACACGTATCTCATGCTAGTAACGACCAAATATTAAGAAACATAATTAATAGTATAGAACATTGGTGATATGAGTTCATATCTGGATTGATTAAATAGCCCCAAGACATATATTAAACATCATCAATTATGTACTTGTAAGTATACTGAGATCCACCAGCTTTCTATGTAGGATTTGTCCTTGGACTTTTCACTTGAGGCCTTGATCCATGAGAGAGAAAGAAACTTTTTATCCATGTAATGAAAGTAACATTAAGAGATGGATGAAATTAATTATTCAATTACATTTAAAACAGTACTAGTACGTGCCTTTTAAATTCAAGATACCTTTTTATGTATTCCCAAGTACCACGAGGAGGAAGGAATTCATCATAATTATTCCCCAGGTGTGGGATTCTTCCAATTTATTGAGTATTCTATAGGATAATTCCAACCTCCCATGTGGCAGATGAAATGTGTTTTTATCATAGAACCACTTAATGACTAGATCAAGGATGATATTTAGATAATGATAGATAGAGAACAAGGAAGTCCAAAAAACCTCATAAATTCCAACAAAAAGCATATAACCTTGCCATGTGACACAATATTGGTTTACCCAATAAGACAATGCCTATTCCTCAATGAAGTTCCATTTAGGATGAATGTCCCATTGAAGACTTCATCCTTTCCTCTGACTCAATTTGAAGGATTTATTAATAATCAAAATGGATTTAATTACTATTTATTGATGTTAAATCATATACCAAATGACACAAAATTTCATTATTGTATTCTGGAATGACCTCTCCATTCAGTGAAATATTCACTTTTTCAATACCCTAAATAAAAAAATCTTAATGTCATAAATATCTCTTTCAGGGAGGGGGTATCAATTAGTTTGTTAAAACCATAAAAGGGAAGTCAATTTTTTTATGGATAGTTGAGATGATTCTTTTTTAGAACACTTTATAGTTCTCAATGATGTTGGTTGATCATGTTCAATGAGTTGGGTTTAGTATTCACATTCATTTCAATTATATGATCGACAACTTCTGATTTAAAAAAAACATTGGAAGTTCTTTAAAACATTAAATCTACAAAATATTTTTCCCAAATGTATCATCACAGAAGATCATTAAATTAAAATAGTTTACCCCCAAATAATTATGAGCTAAACATGATTGATACGAGGTGAAAATTGAAAAAGTCAATAAAATATTCACCTAAGTATCCTTCATAATACATCCTACTATGGTGGCCTTGATAAGGCCCTATCACTAGGGTGGCCTCACTAAGGTCCTCTCGCCAAGGTGGTCTAAGTAATTCTTACTCACTAGTGTGTACCTTCTTAGATTAAATAACATCAAATATCACCTTAGAGAAATGAAAGTATAAAATCTTCAAGATAGGAGGAGAATCATGATATCAAGTGATGGGGGACCACCCCTATTTATAGGTTGGTCACCTCACCTTTCCCTTTCTGCTTGAATCACTTAACCCTACTTCATAACCATGCTTGGACATACCTATTCACCTCACCTGGGTCTTCTAGCAGGGTCCACTTAAACTAACCAGTTTGGATCACCCCAAACATCTTAGTGAATAATTAGAGGTTTTATTTTCCCAATTATTACACTAGTTGTGAAGGGTGGCCTCAGAATCTGATCCTAATCATTCCACATGAATACAATTATTATGGGGAACATTTTTTAGTGCTCCCTTTAAAAAATAAAAAGTGATAAAAAGAGAAGTCCAAGTATCCCATTGGGGAACTATCTTGGCTCTTCAAGGTATCCTCTTGTCACTAGGCCTACCTCGCTAACATTATCATTGGATACTAATCCTAGCTCACCCAAGACTCCACAGATTTCCCATTCCACCTCTCTCTAATAACCTTCATCTTCCACCTTCCTCACTCTACCTACTCCGCCCAACCTCTAATTTGTTTCCTATAAATAGACCCCCTTATCTACCACATGGTGTATGATTTTACCACATTTAGAGGAGAGATAAACCCTCCCTAAGATACATCAATTAAGCCTCTAACACCTCTCCTCGGTATCCTATTTCACTCTAGGACATTATAATCAATAATTAAGGTAACAAGTATTGATAAATAATTTTCACCTAGGTGACCAACCACCTAGGGTTCTTCACCTGGGTGAACAATCACTCCCGGTCCCATAATTGAGTGACCAACCACCTAGGGTACTTCACTTAGGAGAAAATATACCCAATAAATCCCATTTTAGTGTCCATATACCTATGAAATCCTGCATTGGAAGAAAAACTCTTGAGGTATCCCAACTTAGCAACCATACACCCAAGGCTACCCACCTATGACTAGCTACTTGGGGTAGCCCAACTTAGCAGCTGTCCTCCTAGGGCATCCCACATAAGTGACTTGTATCTTAGGGAATAAAACCTTTGAAACCATCCAACTAGGACTAATTATTCCATAAAAATGTTATCCACATTTATCCAAGACTCTCATTTTAGAATTATTTCATTAATTCCTCCCCTAGGGCCACCCGATTTATATGGTTGGTGTGTGGGAAACACCATCTTTCCACACATTAAATTGTGCATTGCCGTGGTTAAGAATGTTCCCCACATAACCTCCCAAATATAAGAGGTCTTAATGATGTTTTAAATTATTTATTCCTTTGGATATGAGCACTCGAATCCTAGATATAGTGTTGAAAATAATCCCAGTTCAGGCAACAGTACTCACCCTCTGCGTGCTTCCAAAAATATGAATTGAATCAGGAAACATAATTGCCTTTTATTTTCTAATAAATTGATTTGTAAGACCTAATTAGGGGTCTAATAATAAAAAATAACATGGGAGTAAGAATCCCTCTTGGATTAATCTCCTTGTATTTCTTCCGGGTTACCTATCCATCACACTTCTTTCACCCATCAGTGAACAATTAATATATTCTTCTATATATCCCTCTTGGAGTAAGAACCAAGACTTTATTGAAGGAGGTCTGGATCATCCTACTATTTATAACTGTTTTTTTACTATTTAATTGATAAAAATTCATATTATTTCCATAAATTAATCCTTATTTTTTTATTTAATGGAAATACGATTTTTGATATTGAAATTAAAAATTCTATTATTCAACATTAAATTTTAACTTAGTAATTTAGTAGTACAATTTTTGTGTGACAAATATTTATTTGAAATATTATGGTCATATTACTAAATTTGATTTCCATATTTTTCAATTTTTTCATGAATTTGGGATCACACATTTGGAGGGCCAAAATGGACATTAGAAAAACAACCTAGGTTATCCACAGTTCTTCACTTTGTAAAATCACAAATATTTTTATGATTGTGTGAAAAAAATGCTCAAAAAATTAGCACTATTGAAGGGAAGGAATATATTTTATTCAACATATTTAAGGATTTTTTTTTCTAATTCATTTTTTTTATTTTCTTATCCTCCCACTTCATTTCTCTTATTTCTTCCCCACCTCTTCCTTTTCAAACCATGAACTGAAACCTCATTTGATGATATTATGGTCTACTTATTTTTGTTCCATATTCTATATCTAATTGATAAAATCATCCAACCATGAAGTTAACTTTGAACTAAAACCCAATTTTTTAAAAAAAGTTTAGGTATTGAATTAGACAATATCAAAATTTAGGAAGTGTCAAAATTAAACCCTTTTATTGTTTCCATCATTCTAATAATAGTGATCCCGGTATCTCATCTCAAATAAAATATAATTCTTTTTTAAAATTTATGCAATAAAAAATGAACTTGAAATAACCATTAGAGAGTAGCATGCACCTGATATTAACTATATAAAAAAAATCCACTACATATCAAACTCTTGAATTGGAATTTGAGCAAAAATCTGGATTAATTAACCTTATCTCAAAATTTCATGGTCTCTCTAGTGATGATCCAAAATGAAATCTAAAAGATTTAAATGTGGTTTTCTAAACCTATATCAAAATCAATTTATATAAAAACCGAATAAAATTATGTTCATTCTCATTCTCACTTGATGGAATAGTAGAATATTAGATTTATTACCTACAACTTAATGATGTCAAATCTTGGAACGAATTAAATTGAAATTTCATACATAGATTCATTCTAGCATCAAGAAACATAATAATTATAAACGAGATCCATTGAATCATGAAATAACAATGATTTTAAATGTATGTGTAATACACTTATAATTTTCTGACTTTTTTGGAATAAATTTAAGTTCTCTGATAGCTTGCTTTATACACAACATTGGGTTTTAACCAAACTTGATAAACTATTAATTTGATTATTTAAGCATGAACATTATTACTTGGAAATTAAAAATGGAGTAATTAATATTAATAACCACATTTTAATAAAAAATTAAATAGTTTTATATAAATAAATAATTTTGATAAAAAAGTACATAACTTTTAGTATAGTCATTGTATACTTCAAAAAATACTTTTTTCTATAAAAATTTCTCGATTGTTTTTTGCAAAAAAATAATAAATTTAATTCATTAAAAATTTATAAAAAAATTTAAGAAATGAACTTAATTTTTCGAATCATCCTTTAAAAAATATCTTTGTGTGATTTTTTTTTATTTTTCTAAAAATATTACTTTTTCGATAAATAGTGAAAAATACTGGTTATTGTAAAAAAATCTGTTTTTCTAATAATTCATAATGTTAAATATTGTTTTAAAATTTCATAAAAATAAAAATTAGTCCATTTATATTATAATTAATCTAATATATGTCTTTGGAATCAATTTATTATATTATTTTGTTAAAAAAACCTTTTAAACTTTTGAAAATTTCATCTTTTGAATACCACTTTTTAATCATGTTTCCAAGTTTAATTTTAAATTAAACTTTTCCAGTTATGTTAAATGAAAATGGAAAAATAAATTACATATTTATAATTATCATAATTAATATTATATAATAAGGCACAAATAATTTTTTTTTCAAAAATAATAGTAAAAACTGTAAAAATTAACTTTCATAGTAAAGGTTAAAATGGGTTTACTGGTTGTTAAAATCAAAAGGAAGGGGGTAAAATGACCTATAAAAATGTCCAATACCCATTTTATATAAATATTTATAAATTATAACCTATAAGGTTCTATAATTAATCATTTTTAATTCTATTTGAATCTAGAAAATGTGGGTACACTATTATTTTCAAAAATTACTTGTGTAGCCTCTCCTACACTTATAAAAGGCCACACCCTCTCCTCCCATTTTCACACTTCAAAAACAATTTGTTTTGGAAAATACCTGACATAATATCTTCCTTACATCCATCCCCAAATCATAGAAGTTTTATTTTGATTATTAAATTCTCCAAAGAAGTGTTTATGTATATTTATAAAAAGATTATTTGAAGAATAGGTAAAATTCTAAAACTTCTGTTTTTCTTTTATTTGTTCTTACACATCCATAAAATCATATTTAACTATTATAATATAATAAAAAAATTATAATATATAATTAGATTTTATTTTTTTGATTTAATGACCTAAATATACCACATCTTCCATAAAATGGGAGATGAAACCTCTGATCATGCATACATAGGACTACTGTCTCATGAATCGATGTTTTTAGTTTCCCTTCACCACCTCCCATGGTTGTATATTGTGTTTTATTTTCTGTATATATATGATATTTATGATATAAATTTAATTTTTATAATTATAAAATCATGCATACCTTATTAATTTTCATTATGATGGAATACGATAACGTCGCTCGTGTGTACGACAGACTACCAACTCACGAAGCAATGTGATTCTTTCATCATGTATTCCATACATGTAAGGTAATAAGGATATGTTTAAATAAAAATATTTAATATTTATGAGTTAAAAAATTTCTTTAAAGGAATTATATTATTTACCTTTATTTCATTTCATTCCTTGAGAAAATGGTAACAACATTCATGTATATGTATGTCATACCGTCTCCATGAAAAATTTAGTTAATTTTCTATCTCTAACATTAATGGATTAATTAAAATACTTATATGATGAATATATATTATATTTATATCATGGATAAAATTATATTTAATATCTAACAATGAACAAAATAAAATAACAGGAGATAACAAATTAAAATATACATGAAAAACGAAGTAGTTGTTACCTGAAACCTAATTTTAACAATGAATTGTTAATAAATACGTAATAAAAGGTCATAAGTAATTAATGTATGGTATTATTAATATGAGTATTAATATCTAATATATTTATATTAAACAAATATTTATTATATAGGAGGATTGAATGTGTTCAAAGTAATATCAAGACTTAAGGTAAGAGATTTTTGTCTCAATTTTTCTTCTTCGGGACATACGTTATGTTATGCACCTATCATATTTTATGAGGTGTATTTATAGACCATTTAAAATGTAATATAATGAATTTATTTATTCTAATGATATTTTGAATTTAATTTAATTTTATTATTTCAGTGGTCTTATGATTCAATGTAACCAAAGTGGTAAGGGTTTTCTAATGCAATTTTATCATTTATCAGGATTGTTTTTGATTATGCATATGAAGATGAAATATTATAATCTATATCTAAATAAATTCATTATTTTTATTATAATCTAGTTATGTCCTGAAAATAAATTTTTTCATTTAATTTTATATTTTAATGTATTCAATATTTCAAAATAATATTTTTATGAAAAAGCAAATTTATTTCTCTCTCTGGTCAAAAATAATTTTTCTTCTATATCCATGTTTTCTTAAAAAAAATTAAATAATATTTTTTCTCATATAAATTGATTATTAAAATACATTTTTACATTTTTTAACTTTTTTCAAAATAAATTATAAGTAATCTTAAATTTCTTTCCCAAAAAAAGTAACATTTTACTTTTATTGAAAATATTAACAGAATCTTTGTTCCATCATGTATGGAATGAATGAAATTTCCTACCATCATGACCACATAATTTTTTTAAAGACTCATTTTCAATTTTGAAATTTTATTTTCAAATAATATGATTTTCTAAATGTTTTATTAATTTTGATTCTTAAAAAATTTATTCTCCTCAATAAATATTCCAAGTGATATTTGAAAATAATTTTCCATCTAAGAAGACATACATTGATGTTACTTATGGTTTACTAGGAGTATAATCCAATTTTACCATGATTATTCTTTCATTATATAGTTTATGTCTATAATTACAAGATGTTAATGAAATCCATTCCTTTTACATGGGTTATCCGATGATTAAATGATGAAATGTTTATGAAAATCATTTCTTTTACATGGGTTATTATATGATACACGGTTTATAAAACCCATTTATTTTCATGGGTAATGATATAAATAATGTTCTATGAACTTTTAGAATATAAATTTATAGATTATGTGATGTGTGGGACATATTTATCCATCCAATGCATTGGTTAATGATGGATCTCAAAGGGTACATGAGAGGTTATCCCAATCCCTAGAGAGGGTACACAGGAGGTTATCACAAGCCCAAAAGAGGGTATACGAGAGATTGTCCTAAGAAGAAGTGTGTACATGGGTGGTTTTCCAAAGCCTAACATGTTATTAATCTCTTGGTGGATATACTTGACATAATATTTTCTATTCTTATATGTATAACACAAATCTATATATTATTATAATGTTATAGTCTCCTAGATCATGTTCTTTGATTCATTTAGGATTCATTTCTTATAGGCTACCAAGATTTATGACATGACTCATGTCTATGATCTATCATATATAGGGTATAGTTTTTCAAATATTATTATCATGTACGCATGACCTTATGGTCATTTTATTTTGATATCTATCTTGTTTACCCATACTAATTATCCACTACTTGAGAAAAATCATATACTAATGGGTTGGAACCATTGGTATAGGCATCAAAACCATTGGAATAACCTATACCAAAGTTTTAGAGGTTAATTGGTTAGTTTTCCTTTTTTATATCCCTATACCAATGGTTTTACGAAGACTATTGGTATAGGTGGTGTATACCAATTATTTGGGAACCATTGGTATAGGTCATATGAAATATATATACCAACAGGTTTGAAAAACCATTGGTACCTCCCAGAACATCCCATTAAAATTCCAATGACCTACCAACTATGATAAAATAACTTTTTTAAACATAATTTGACATATATATATACATGAAATTTAAATTTTTATTTATTTAATATTATTTGAAAAAAGAATTTATTAAATATTTGGGTACCTTTACCAACAGTTATAAAAAACATTGGTATAGACTTATACCAATGGTTTTAATAGCCCTTGGTATTGGTACTAAAATATTTCAGACCTATACCAACATTTTTTTACCAAAACCATTAGCATTGGGTCTCTCCATGTGACCTATGATAATGGTTTTCGTAAAACTGCTGGTATATGGTCTCTACATGGAACTTATACCAACGGTTTTGGCCAAACCATTAGTATAAGTTCTGTTGGTATAGATCCAACTTGAAATAGTTATCTTAGCTCAACTTTTATTGTGTTTCCATTCCCAGTATATAAAGAAAGGTATTATGTATGATATGTATAAGAAGGGATCCAGTTATGAATAACTTAGTGAGAGTTGGTGTAGCTCACTTATAGACTAGTTTTTTATGTGTCCAAGTATCCAAAGGCCCTAGATCCAAATGATTCTGGCATGGATCATTATGTAATGAGGGTTTTTAATTAGGATTTATTATTTATGTATGAGAAGTTAGGTTCTTTAGAGATGGTATTAGAGAAAGAGTTATTTAAACTTTGAAACCAGGATGTGAAAACTATAGAGAGATCCCTAGGGATATGTCTAAGCATAATTATATTAATAATTTTAAGTATGGGAAAATATCCTAGAATAATTTTAAAGTATATAATGACTATTTTACAAAAAATTAAATCCTTCCCAGGATATTACAAGTATATGTGCTTTTGGAATAGATTTACCAATGGTTGATGGATCTAAAAAAGGTATGTTAGGTTTGACTCGAGAATAAATCGGTACACAATGGTGGGCCATACTATGCACCTAGTTTGAAACTCATAGGGGATATTCTTTGGAAATTCATAAAATCATTATGAACCATCATGAAGGATTTTAATAATAACCCTGAACAAATTATGTTAATCCTAATGTGTCATGTATTATAAACATGGTTTCATGATTAAGATATCTTAAAAGTTATTTTTCATGGTTATCTTGTTTCCCTCTATGATTATTGTTTTTTACACTATGATTTTTAGTTTTAGTCAATGGATGGATCGTAACTAGTTTTCCTCCTGAACAACAAAATTTTATGGAATTTGGAATGAAAAAAAAATGATTTTATGCTGAAAAAACCTTTATAGGCTATGAATCATATTGAACTTCCAAACAAGAAAATTAGTGAACAATATTCTATTGATTCTGTAAAGAGGAAACATCCACCTTATTTTATTGGTTATACCGATCCACTAGATTCTATGTAATATATTATTAGCATTGAAAATATATTTTCCATTATCTAGTGTTTGAGCATGATAAAGTCATTTTGAACATCTACTGTTTGGAAGTCGAAGAAGATCAATGATGGAATCTTATGAAGAATAAAAGGAAAAAATATTAAATTGTCTCTATTAAGTGATATTAGTTTAAAATATAATTTTTTAATAAGTAATTTCATCATATTATTCATATAAAAATGGAGAAGTAATTCTTTGTGTTAATTCAGAAGGATACTGAATCTGTAGGTACCTATGTGCCGAATTTTATAAGTCCTTCAAGGTACACTTATAGTATTATCATCTAACCTAATGGTAAGGTTTATTAATTATTAAGATGATTAAAAACAAGTATCTAAAGGTCTTTATTGATAAGGGACTTTAGTAGATATGAATAAACCATTCAATGTGCTATCAATGTAGAAATGAATATTAGAGTTACCCAAAAATAAAATGGATTTGATTAGAAAAGAAAGATGGAATTCAAGGGAAACTCTTAAAACCATGGAAAAAAGAAGATGAGAACTCATTAATTCCCTACGTGTATAAGGAAACATATTGGAAATTTTATTAAGGGGGCATGTAAATGTTTTAAGTGTGGAAAGGATGTCTATAGAGTGTCTTAACAATGAGGTAATGGGAATATGTTATCAAATGTTGGAAATAAAGATAAATGTAACATTGTGACTTAGTATCCACGTAATCGGTACCACAAGCTAGTGGGTCACATGTCCTCAAGCACAAATTATCATACACCAGAGGATTATAACTAGAATTGGTAGTCTATGGTTGCACATTGGGGAGACTATACCCACATATCAGAGTGGCATATTGGTTATAATAAACAAACAAACAAACAAAAGAGTAAGAATGTATAAAAATATGGTACTTCAAAAAAATAAAATATACCAATGAACTATGGAAGGGTAAATAAATATAAAACTAGAATAATAATCAAAATCCCATAACCATTTTCATATATAATGATTTCATGGAATGGTGATATTCAAAAAGGAGAAATATGATAAATGCATATACCACATGCTATACAAATATACCAAATGGAAAAAATATTACCCTATTAGTATGACGAGCTTATGTTGGGTTCTTTACTCCCATGCTCTATGTTATATGATTAGTAAATAAAACTTCTCTAGAAAAGAATCTCCCCTTATCCATACCTAAAAACATGTAATCTACTAGGGTTACAAAGGCACCTTGGGTAGGGTGTGAGATAAAATCCTAGCCGACCACCACAAACAGTTTATAGAAATAATAGAGCTTGTGTACATAGAAATAGTAGCATCCAATTATAAGAATAATAATTAAAGATAACTAAATAAATACCATACAGACCATGTTCTTAAAAGACACATGGATGGCTCTACCTTATTTAGTATAGGCTAATGTAAGAGTCTAATCAGAAACCATATATATAGTAATCATATATTTACTATATACATGTAAATTCACAAAGTACATAAGGACATGAGTTTGTATATACATGGATACAGGGTTCTAGATGAATCATGGGTGTAACTCAAGAATTTATAAGTAGTCTAATGAGATATAATATCCATAAAAGTGTATATTCCCTAAATATCATAATGAATGTGATACTTCATTCTCATCATAGTAGATAGGTGGGGTGAGTCATTATGCTCAAAAACCAAAACATAGTAACAAGGAAAATCATGTTCATCACCCAAATAAAATTATAATGGTGAGAGACATCTTTCTCAATACCTAATGTAATGGAGAGTGAAACATCATGTTCAACAAGTCTTTTATCCATCGTTCCATAGCCAATATCAATTTCATAATCATACTAATAATAATTACATGAGGGATCACCAATTTAAAATTATAATCATTAAGCCCCAAAGCATCCAAGGGATTCATAGTTAAATAATCCATATAATAAATCATGCATCACTTGGAATTGACTTTCCACCAATTTTCATTTCATATAATAAATCCATTTGAATAATCAAGGAATGAAATTTTTTAAACATGTCATGAAAATTTAAAAATAATGAAATTCAATTCAACATCAATCTGAACCCTTAGAATGTGTTCTGGTCCATTGAAAATTATAAGGAATAGGGATAATCCATTCAGAACACTGAAAGGGGTGTCTATAATTGAGGTTGGAATCCTCTAACCACTTATCAAGGATCCTTAGGATTATAATAGAATGCTTTTATTTATTTAGAAAGTAAAATAACATTTTAATGAAACATGCGGAAAGGTTCTGCATGTGACACAATAGAAGAGCTATAAAAACAGTTTGAATTTGTGGTAAGAAAACTAGACCACCTATCATTGATTCATAGATAAATCCTCACCCAATATTGGATTCCTATTTGAATTAGATCAGATGAAAAATAAAGAACCGTCCAATACCCTAATAATTGGGTGAATGAGATTGCACTAAAATAAAACAAGATATAGAAAGATAAATGAATAATGGAATCAAGAGGATTTTAGAGAATAACTCTAGAAATAAAATTCTTTAGACAACAATCAATTTGTATTCTGTATAGAGGAATAATAAAACAACCTAAACTGGGATGAGGAAGAACCCACATAAGAGAAATAGAGGCTTCACCTACTGGAAATGATAGGGGAAAAGAGAGGGGGAGGTATTTTAATTCATTAAGGGGAAAAATATTATTTCCACTTAAAAATAAATCTCACATAGTTTGGTCTCATGGTTGGTCAAAACATGTGCAAACCATACCGCCTCCACTATCTAAGGTAGGAACTCACATATTCGCGATATAGAGATTGAATAACCAGGTGAAAACCATCTGAAATGAGTATGTCAAAAAGACTAATTGTTTGCATGGTAATGCAACTTGGATTTAATAGTTTCATACAAACATGAATCTCAATAATCCCCTATGAAACTCCTCACTTGGTTAGGGGACACCGTGTGGATTAGGTGGCATAGTTTTTTTTTCTAATTGTGCATTCCAGTCTGTTTCATTGAATTTCGGGGCTCTGAACATGCCCAAAACACTCTCATGACCTCTATGACTCTATTTGGAAAAATTAAAAGGGAAACAATATGGAATTTAATACAAATAAACAAGAAATATCTTTGAAAAAATTTGGGTCATTACACACTCCCCTTATTAAATAAACTCATCCTCAAGTTTCCCTTCTATTATTAAAGAGGTATCATCTAAGAAATGATTCATCCAATGAGCTCGTATATTAACATACCACTCCCAGGTCTTGTTTTGTACTCTTACGTGATACCAAAACACCCATACTAAACGAACTAACCTTCCTCAAAGTGTCTTCAGGCACAGATCCACAATATTCATAGGGTACTCTTCAAAAGAAGCATCCATATCTAAATCAACCTCATTAGTTTAGAAAACATGCTCCCTATCTAGAGAATACCAAAAAAATATAGATATATGAAAGACATCAGGAATAGACCGTTATCTATTTGGAAGTGATAATTGGTAATCCATTGGGCCAATTCATTTCACAACCTCTAAAGTTCCAACAAATTGAGGGAAAATATTACCCTACCTTTGACTTCTTTGATGTACCAACCTAGGAAAACACAAAGGAAAACGTAATTTATAACCTTGATCTTAAGAGGTCATTGACGTCGGATGTCATATGACTACTATCTGAAAAAAATCTATCAAATTATCTTTCCAATCAACTAGACCTAGTCTGAAGTCTCCTAGATGACATGTGGTCTAAGAAATGATGCCTCCCCTACTTCTAACCATCACAATGGTGATCATAAAGGCCTGCCATATAATCCTTTGTAAAGATCCATTTGAATGGTATCCTGTAAGATTTTATTATAATAATACTCAATATGTGGTATATGTTTCTCCCAAGAAACCCTAAAGTTAAGGACACATACACTGAGCATATCCTCCAACACATGAATTATACACTATGTCTCTCCATCGGTCTTTGGGTGATATGATGTTCTAAGAAGAACCTATGTACCCAAGTCCCTCTTCAAACCTTTCCAGAACTGAGATGTGATGTGAGTGTCCTTGTTAATAATGATAGATCATGGATCTCCATGGAGTCATGCGACCTACCTGACATATAACCTCCCTAGATCGCCTACCATGAATGTATCTCGCATAGGTAAGAAATGAAAAACCATCATAAAACGATAAAAGAATACCCATACTGTATCACTTCCATGAGTTTATCTTTTTAAACCAGTCATGAAATACATATAAAAAATACTATTTCACTCAGGAATGGACAATAGTTGTAAAAGTGATTCTGGTCACTGATGTTCTACATTAACCTACTAATGGGTGGAACACAATGTAAAAAAACTAGCTATCTTTGATTTCATAGAAGGACACCAATACCAGAGACATAATTCTTGATACATCTTGGTGACATCGGTATGTACTTCCCAAGGTGAGGCATGAAATTCCTACATGATTTCCACTCTAATTTCTGTTGGGACCCAAACACTCTCATGGAAGAATAAAGTCTCATCCTTTTCCGTGGTATAACAAAAAATGAATCATAATCTAAGATACATTACCATAGTAATAAGAATATAGGATCAGATAGCCACCCCATTATCAACCATTCCATAAGGTTAGAGCTCAGTGCTACAGCCGATTGGATATTTTGATCATGATCCTCCTAATACTAAAAGTGCATCTATAGAAACAAGTCCATAAGATTCCATTCACCAATAAACTCCTAAAATTTCTATTTAATAGTTGTCTAGACCAGATCATCAACTACAACATTGCCTTTTCTGGGCACATGCATAAGATCGAACTCAAAGGATTATAGGTACTCAACCTATCTATGCTGCATGAGATTGACATATCACTATGTAAATATGTACATGAAGCTTTTGTAATCTGTGAATACTAAAAAGTACCCCATGTTAATATTTTCTCCAAAAGTGTAGAGCATGAACAATAGTAGCAATCTCAAGGTCATGAATTAGGTAATTATTTTCCTCATATCACAACAGTAGGGACCTATAAACTAAGACTCACTCATCCTACATATAAACAAATCCCAACTTGATACCTGATGCATCATAGTAAAAAATATAGCTCCTTCATAAAACTAATAGAATCAGGATCGACACTGAAGTCAATATTCCCTTCAAATACTAAAATGTTCTTTTACAAGCTTCTGACTATATGAACTGCACACCCTTTTTAGTCAATCATGTACGAAGAATTACAAGGAGTGAGAAATACTAGCTAATGTTTCTATAATACCAAGATAGCCCAAGAAACTCTGAGTTTCAAAGAAGTTCTTTGGATACTCTTAGGAAACTACAGTTTACACATAATTTGGGTATAACGATACTCCTTACATTGAGATAATATAACCTAGGAAGTGGACTCTGTTGATCCAAAAGTGTCATTTGATTAGATTATCATATATATGGTTCTATCTCAGTGTATTACCATTATATAAATATTATTATCATGGTCATGTTGATAACATTAACACACTGAGATTTCATCTAAAAATACTACCATGAATGAATCTAGATATATGTGAAAAACATGATTCATAAAATCCATGAAACAACTATCACATTTACAAAACCAAAAGACATTACCGGGTACTTTTAAAAACAAAACCTACTCTATAAATATGTTTCTGGTATGTCTAAAGACTTTAAATGAACCTGATGATAGGCTGGACTCAGATCAATCTTTGAAACCACTCTTTCTGGTCAAACCTGGTCAAAGTGGCCATCTATTCAAGGTAGTGGTTATCAGTTCTTTACTGTAATCTCATTCAATCACTGATAATCTATGAAAATCTTGAGGATACAATCCTCCTTGAAAAAAATGTCAGCTGATCCCTGTGGAGAAGTTATGGGGTGTTTAAAACCATTATCCTCTAGGTACTCCAACTGTTTCTTAATCACCCTAAGATCAATATGTACCATCTTACAAGGAGGAATGTTCACTGGTGCCACTCCTGGAATTAGATAATTGGTGAATTATATAGATACATATCCTTTTCTTACATTAATATTACATCATTTTAAATATAAACAACATAATTTTATTACACATAGAGGATACAACAATTTATTGTCTTTGGAAAACTAGGAACATACATAACAATTACAACATCAAGTATAAACTTTTTTTTCATTTCTTCTTCTCTAGATTCTTATTGGCACTTGACCTATCCTTAGTAAATGTAGCCACCTAAGAATATATATCAAAAGGGGTGAGATGGAAGCCTAGTAAGGTGATAGATAAGAACAATATATCATGGGGTGATCATATTCATAACATAGGAAAAGAATCATGAACATGAGAGGAAGCATTAATAAGAGACTTGAAATGTGGAAATTCTTAAAAATGAAACATCATGTCTTAGTGGTTAAATACCACACATGCTTGTGAAAAAAGCTAGAATCTTGTTCACACATCATTTAACATGTAATCATGAGATTCATCTCTTTACCCAAATCATTGTAGCACTGTATAATTTCGAGCACACCCGTCACATTTAAACATTCATATTGCGCTATATAATTCCGGGCGCACCCGTCACATCCTAACATTTTCATTTATCATGAATTCCAAAATGAACATATAAAATAAAAGAACATAACAAACCTGTGAAAAGGAATGGGTTTAATCTCATAATAAAACATTCATAAACATTGGGTTCTCAAATGAAAGAGGGAATAACATACATGCTACATGAACCGTCAATCTTGAATGAGAAGTAAAAGGTGTGTTCTTGAAAGAAGAGTTATTTTGGAAAACATTTGGTTTGTCATAAATACCAGTGAAAAACATTTATATTCCAGAAAAGGAAATAAAATTATTAACAAAATATTTTTAAGGTGTAACTATATCAAAAAGAAGTGAAAGAGGGAGAACCCGAAGGATGAAAGTTGGGTTCGAGAATTTCCCCTTACCCTGTATCTGAACAGTTCCTTCACTTTAATGTCCTGTATAATGAAATTATATTCTTTAATTAGAAAATGTAGAACCTTTTATACATTAATAAGGTTAATTTTGGTTTTATTATGTTATTTTATGGTACTTTTGATGAGTTATAGGGTTTAAAAACATTGATCGGGAATGTTCGTTTTTATGGTTTTCTTCAGTGTTTCGCATGTATTCATGAATTGAAGTTCGTGTAGAACATGGAAAAATATAAAGAAAATATATTCCATTTTATTAATTATATTACAGAAGTTAAAATGATCTTATAATGAATTACATTGTATACCATGTGGATGAATCATCATATAGGAATTTAATGATGATCATTTGGGTTAATTTGGGCGGTTTTTCGACCACAACAAACTTGTTTTGTTTACTCATCTAGTAATATGTCCATAAGTTAGTTATAGAACTAAAAATAGGAAATAATACATATATAAAATTCTGTTTCAACCATAAAAATGGTTTTATAAATAGATCTGTAGGTAGAAATGGAAACTGAACACATGTCATTCTTGAAGGTGATAGATTAACACCTTACGAACAACATTTTATTTTATAAAATAAACAAAAAGAGGAGAAGGGGTTTGGATGGTATAATATAACATTAGTATAATAATGTTATAGTATATGTATTATACTAGTGTAACCATACCATTTGGACAAAGATAGGTTGCGAGATAATAAGAAAAGGAATTGAAATTGAAAGGGAATTAAAGGAAGGAGGAAGAGAAATTACCTCTTGAACCCTCCTCTTGAGATCCTCTTTAAGGGGCCTAGGCTTGGTCTTTTGATGATTCCAGGAGTACTTGGACATGGGGGAGGGGCTAGGGAAGATTCATGGATAGATTTTAGACAATGCTTGAAACTTGAGAGGTGTGGTTTGGCAAGGGGAGGGGGAGGGGTTATTTATACATGTGGAGAGAGGTGTTTTTAGAATAAAATATTAAATAAAATAATATACCAAAAGTTTGACTTGTAATAGTTATTTTTTGACATCCTAAATCATTTATTAAAATAATATAATTCTTTTTAGGCTTTAAATCATCTTTATAATTCTAATTAATTAATTTATTAAAATGAAAGTGAAAGAAAGAGAAAAAGATACTTTAAGAAATCACCTTTTGACTTTAGGCTTTGGAAAGTTATTTTTAGCTTTGGAAATTTAGTTTATTGTATTTTAAGGAACCATTTATGAAATTAAATATAATTTGGACTAACCTAAATTTATATAATTTTTATGTCATCATTACATCATTAATGATGCGATTTAGGATACACCAGTTATGTGAAAAACTGTATTTTTACTATTCACTCGAAAATTGGAGTATTTTAGAAAAATCCCAAACATTCACCCGAACCGTTTTACGACATGTAGAATCTAAAAATAAATTCCATTTTTCAAAAATAATTTTATAATTATTATTAATTTAATATTTAATTAAAATCATAATTTATTTGAAAAATACAATTTTTAAAATTAAAACTGATTTTATAATGCCTTCAAAAATTACATAGGGTCTTATAAAATTATCTAAAACCTATAAGACATATATTTGACAATTTATGAACACATTTTAAGTAAATAAATTTTCTTTTAAATTATAATTAATTATTTATTACTTACAAAAATACCAAAACCTTTATTATAGTCAAAATGTCACTTTCTAAGATGCCTAAATTTTATTTAATTATTCATGGGTAAGGTTAATCTTATTTGGAGGATTGAATATTCATAAGGGTAGGTTACTATTCATAGGGGTAGATTACTATTCACCAAAAATTATGTTTTTCTTATTGGACCCCAAAAATCTTCTTGAAGACAACTGTGTATGTCAGATTTTCAAAATTTCAGACACAGAAGTGATAAACCTATGTTTAAAGGTCACATAGCACTTATTAGTTCATTATGTTGTGTTTTCATGTGATTTTATGACATATTTTTAAGAAGTAAATTTCCATTGAAAGACTGTCGTTCCTTTCATTCTTCCCCCCTTATGAAATTCCACCCTCAAAATTTCAATTTATACAAACAGGTGAGGGTAATTATCCTTCATCACCTCCTCTGGTTCCCAAGTATCTTCTTCAAACTTATGGTTCCTCCACAAAACTTTGACAAGGTGGGTTGTCTTGTTGCATAGAACCTTATCTCCCCGGTTCAAAATCTCAACCGGTTGCTCCTCATAAGAGAGATCATCTTCCAACTGTACCACCTCTAAGTATTGTACATGTGAGGGATCAGGTATGTTCTTCCTTAGGAGTGATACGTGAAAAACATCATGAACATGAACCATATTCATTGGAAGTTAATGATGGTAGGTCACGACTCCTATACAGTAAAGGATTTCAAAGGGGCCAATGTACATTGGGCTTAACTTTCCTTTCTTCCAAAATAGCATGACTCTCTTCCAGGGTGATATTCGAAGGAAGACTTTATCTCCAAAATCGAACTCCAAATCCCTTCAACAGTTGTCAGTATAGATCTTTTTCTGACTTTGAGCAGCTTTGATGTGTTTCTGGATGAATTGAACCTTCTCTTAGTATATCTTCAAGCGTCTGAATAGTCCTTTTAGATTGGCCATTGGTATGGGGGTGATAGGCCATGTAGAAATTTAATTCAGTTCTCAAAGCATATTGAAGGCTCCTCTAAAATTTAGATGTGAACCTTTGATCATGGTCAGAGATAATTGAGAGTAGAACACCATGCAGTCTCACCACTTCATTCACATATGTCCTTTCAAGTTTTTCAAGTGATAGATCTTCCCAAATAGCGATAAAATGGGCAGTCTTGGTGAGTCGATCAACCACAACCCATATCACATTATTTCCCCTCGACGTCTTTGAGATACCTATGACAAAGTCCATAGTAACATTTTCTAATTTCCACATGGGTATAGAAAATGGATGCATCAGCCCTTTGGACTTATGTCTCTCTTTTTTAACTTGCTGACATACCAAGCACCATGATATATATTCTACAATATCCTTCTTCATTTCATCCCACCATAAGTGTTCTTCGAGATCACGGTACATCTTGGTGCTACCAGGATGGATAGAGAATGTTGAGATATGTGCATTGTCCAATAGCTCATTCATTATCCCGGGTGATGAAGGCACACAAAGCCACGTTCCAAACCAAATCACACCATCATCATCGATATGGAACTCATGCATATTCCCTTCCTTTACTGCATTCACCCTCTTTTGTATCTTCACACCATCCCTTTGTGCTTTATTAATCTTCTTTTGGATGGATGGTTGCACAATCATTTGGGAAATGTAGGATGTATCCCCTTCCCTTGTGATTTCTAAATCCATACATTGCATATCCAAGAAGATAGGGTCTTTTTCAAACCGTAACATGGATTGAGTAGTAGGTTCTTTTCTGCTTAGAGCATTAGCTACCTTTTTTTCATTTCCAGGATGGTTGTGAAAAGAGAAATTGTAATCCATTATCAGCTCTAACCATATCCTTTTATGCATGTTGATCTCCTTTTGTGTGAATATATACTTTAGGCTCTTGTGGTTGGTGTATATGTCACACTTATCACCATAAAGGTAGTGCCGCCAGATTTTCAAGGAAAAAATCACTGCTGCCAACTCTAGATCATGCGTTGGGTAGTTCTTCTCATTGATCTTCAACTGTCGTGAGGCATATGCTATCACATTATCACTTTTCATGAGTATAAAACCAAGCCTTTCTTTTAAGCATCACTGTATATCAAAAAACGTTCTCCCCTTATTTGTAGTGTGAGTATAGGTGCAGTGATCAACCTTCACTTTAGATCCTTGAAGCCTCCCTCACATTCTTCCATCCAGACAAACATTACCCCTTTACTTGTAAACATAGTTGGCGGTCTTGAAAATCATGAAATGTTTCTCACAAAATGTCGGTAGTACCCAGCTAATCCAAGAAAACTAAGGACTTCAGTGACAATAGAGGGCCTGAGCCATTCCTCAATAGCCTTTTTTATTGAAGGATCCATAGAAATTACCTCACTTATGATCACATGTCCCAAGAACTTGACTTTCTTTACCCTAAATTCACACTTTTTGAACTTGGTGTACAACTTCTCATTTCTCAATGTCACCAACACAAGTCTTAGATATTCTTCATGTTCCTCATTACTCTTAGAGTAGATGAGAATATCATCTATAAACACTACCACAGATTTGTCTAGGTATTGTCTAAAGACTCTATTCATCAAATCCATGAAGATTTCCAGGGAATTAGTATGTCTGAAGGGAATCATTAGAAACTCATAGTTCCCATACCCTGTATGGAATGCAATCTTCTGAATATCCTCCTTCTTCAGATGTAGCTGATGATATCTAGAACCAAGATCCACATTTGAGAAGTATTTAGCTCCTCTTAACTAATCAAACAATTCATCAATCCTTGGAAGATGATACATGTTATTTATGGTGGTCTTGTTGAGTTCTCGATAGTCGATACACAGACGCATTGTTCCATCCTTATTCTTCACAAAGATCACTGGCGCACCCCAAGGTGATGCACTGGGTCATATGAACCCTTTGTCCAGATGCTCTTGCAGCTGCTTCTTTAACTCCTCCAGTTCGATAGGATCCATCCTATATGGAAACTTTGAGATAAGAGTAGCTCCAGGTATGAGGTCTATTGAGAACTCTACCTCATGATCCGAGGAAATTCCGGGTAACTCTTCAGGAAATACATCACTATATTCCCTCATGATGGTATTTTCTGTAAGGTTGGCACCTTTCTTTGACTCAACCATTTGGGCGAGGTATGCTTATTCATAGGGAATAAACACCCACACAGATAAAGGATTTTTTAAAGGAGATTCATGATGTTCCTTGAATTTGTAGAGGAGCATGGGATGGTTCAGAAAATGAAAAGATATTTCCTTTTCCCTACATTTGATATGTGCTCTATATAACAAGAGCCAATCCATTCCCATTACAGCGTCGAATTCCACCAAGGTAATTATTACAAGATTCACTGGAAGAATCTTCCCACATACGCCAATAAAATAAGAGTTAAACACTTGGGTTGCAATGATTTCACCAGTTGGTGTTTTTACAAATATCTCTACTTCAAGGATTCGGGGCTTCGATTCTATAGTTCTAGCAAACTTTAAAGATATAAAAGAATGTGTGGAACCAGAATCAAATAGGACTTCTTCCATTCTTGAGTGAATAGGAGGTGTACCTTGTTTGACTTCATTATCTTTCTCCACTTCCATAATAGGGATGGCATAAGCCTTACCCTGTTCCTTTGGCTTTGGTGGCTGCTGATGCTGATTAAACTTGAGAACTTGAGGTTTAGTGCACTGGATTGCATAGTGTCCTAGCTCCCTACAGTTTTTGTATTGAACCACGAGTGGTTCTCTCCTTTATTCTACCACATTCTGCTTCCTTTTTATGTCTTTTTGACACTCTTGAGCAAGGTTTCCTTTTTTCCCACACTTGAACCATTTCCCCGTCCCTTTAAGGCAGTTCCCATGGTGCAACTTCCCACATTATTAGCATGTGGTTCATTGAGTTTTCCTCCCAACTTTTTTATTAGATCCACCGACATGAAACTCTATCTTTCATTTCTTATCACCATAGCCATGAGAACATTCTCCAAACTCCATCTCCACTTTGAGATCACATTAAACAACTTATTCATAACTCCCAAAGTCTCAAATTACAAGATCCTTTAAAAGCTATGGTTTTAATATACTAAATAATCTATCAATTTTTCTATCATTTTTTATAACAAAACCCGAATCGTACCTTGAAAGCCTTGTGAAATTTGATTCATAGGATGGTAAATATTCTCCTTCATTTTTCTTGAGCTCTATTAATTCCCTATCCATCTTCGTATGAAGAGTTCTTGGGAAATATTTGTTAAGAAACATTATCTTAAAGTCTTCCCATTCCAACTCTTCAATTTCCTCCCTTGGCTTGGTTTTCTTAATCAAATCCCACCATTGATCAGCCTCTCCATCTAGACGATAAACAGATATTGTCTCCATATCCGTCTCAGAACATTGAAGAATATAAAAGATCTTCTCTATGGAGTTGACCCACTGTTCCATAATTAGTGGATCGAAAGATCCACTAAACGTCGGTGGTCGTTGCCTCATAAATCATTTGATAGCCAGTTTCTCCCTCTTTGGTGTAGGAGGATATTCCCCATTATTATGGTTATTGTTTATAACCTGAGATAATTGGGTAAGCATCACCCGACGTTTTGAACTCCACCTCCTAAATCATTGGGGATGTCGTTTGGGCAATCGTTGCGTTGGTCCTCGCATGAGTTGTTGGCTTGGTTTCTCCTGGTTCCCACCATTTTCTAAAATAGATAAGGATAGAACAAAACATAAGTCGAAAATCCATGAATAACTTATCCATTTAAACAATTTATACTAAAATCATAACATATGGTATCCTTATGCAAAGCTTCTTGTGTGTGTATTTATACTTTGTTTCATAGTAGAGGTTTTCTCTATGGTTCACTAATCATAATTCCAAAATTTACTAAACCTTTACTTTGATACCAAATATAGCGACCCAGCCTTTTCTTACATTAATATTACATTATTTTAAAAATAAAAAACATAATATTATTACACATAGAGGATATAACAGTTTATTGTCTTGGGTAAACTTGGACCATACATAACAATTACAACATCGAGCATAATTTTTTTTTCATTTCTACTACTCTAGATTCTTATTGGCACTTGACCTCTCCTTAGTACATGTAGCAACCTAAGGATATACATAAAAAGGGGTGAGACATAAGCCCAGTAAGGTGATAGATAAGAAAAATATATCTTGGGGTGAGAATATTCTTAAAATAGGAAAAGAATCATGAACATGAGAGGAAGCATTAATAAGAGACTTGAAATGTGGCAACACATAAAAATGAAACATCAAGTCTTAGTGGTTAACTACCACACATGCTTGTGAAAGAATCTAGAATATTTTTCACTCATCATTTAACATTTAATCATGAGATTCATCACTTTAACCAATGCATTGGAGCACTGTATAATTCCAGGCGCACCCGTCACATTTAAACATTCATATTGCACTATATAATTCTGGGTGCACCCGTCACATCATAACATTATCATTTATCATGCATGAAAAAATGAAAATATTAAATAAATGAACATAAATAACCCATGAAAATAGATGGGTTTCATATCATAAGAACACATTCATAAACATTGGGTTCCCAAAAGAAAGAGTGAATAACATGCATTCTACAAGAACCGTTAATCCTGAATTAGAAGTAAAAGGTGTGTTCTTGAAAGAATAGTTCTTTTGGAAAACATTTGATTTGTCATAAATACGAGTGAAAAAAATTTATATCCTAGTAAAGGAAATAAAATGATGAAAAAAAGATTTTTTAGGAGTAACCATATCAAAAAGGAGTGAACGAGGGAGAACCCAAAGGATGAAAGTTGGGTTCGAGAATTTTTGCTTACCTTGTATCTGAACACTTCCTTCGGTTTAATGACCTGTATAATGACATTATATTCATTAACTAGAAATTAAAGAACCTTTTATACATGAATATGGTTAATTTTGGTCTCATTATGTTATATTATGGGAATTTTGATGAGTTATAGGGTTTAAAAACATCGTTCGGGAATGTTCATTTTTATGGTTTTCTTGAGCGTTTCAAATGTATTCATGAATTGATGTTCGTGTATAACATGGATAAACATACAGAACATATATTACATGTTTCTAATGATATTAAAGAATTTAAAATTAGCTTATAATGAATTATATTTTATACCATGTGGATGAATCATTAGATAGGAATTTAATGATGATCATTTGGATTAATTTAGGCGGTTTTTCAACCACAACGAACATGTTTTTCTTACAGATCTAGTAATATGTATATAAGTTAGTTCCAGAACATAAAATAGGACACAATACATATATAATATTCTGGTTCAACTATAAAAATGGGTTCATGAGCATATCTGAAGGTAGAAATGGAAAAAGAAAACATATCATTCTTGAAGGTGATAGATTAACACCTTACAAATAATGTTTTCTTTTATAAAATAAAAGGAAGATGAGGAATGGGTTGGATGGTATAATATTCCATTAGTATCATAAAATTCAATTATATTTATGATAATTTATTTACCAAACCATTTGGACAAATATAGAATTGTTGAGAATAAGAAAAGTACTTGAAATGGAAAGGGAATTAAAGGAAAGAGGAAGAGAAATTACCTCTTGATTTCTCCTCTTGAGATCCTCCTTAAGGGACCTAGGCTTGGTCTTTTGATGAGACAAGAATCTCTTGAACATGGGGGAGGTCTAGGGAATATTATTGGGCATATTTTAGAGAATTCTTGATGCTTGAGATTTGTGGTTTGGCAAGGGGATTGGGAGGGGTTATTTATACACGAGGAGAGAGGTGTTTTTGGAATAAAATATTAAATAAAATAATATATCAAAAGTTAGACTTTTAATAGTAGTTTTTTGAAATCCTAAATAATATATTAATATAATATAATTCTTTTTAGGCATTAAATCATCTTTATAATTCTAATTCATTAATTTATTAAAAGGAAAGTGAAAGAAAGAGAAAATGACACTTTATGAAATCACATTTTCACTTTAGGCTCTGGAAAGTTCTTTTTAGGTTTGGAAATTAAGTTTATTATATTTTAAGAAACCATTTATGGAATTAAATATAATTTTTCCAAACCTAATGTTCAATAAAGGTTATGTCATCATTACGTCATTAATGATTCAATTTAGGATACACAGGTTATGTGAAAAAAACTATATTGTTACTATTCACCAAAAAATTGAAGTATTTTAGGAAAATACCAAAAATTCTCCATAATAATTTTTCAACATTTAGAATCCAAAAATGAATTCCATTTCCCAAAAATAATTTTATAAATATTACTAATTTAATATTTAATTAAAATCATAATTTACATGAAAAATACAGTTTTTAAAATTAAAACTGATTTTATAATGCTTTAAAAAATTATGTAGGGTATTATAAAATTATCTAAAAACTACAAGACATAGATTTTCTAATTTATGAACACATTTTAAGAAAATACATGTTTTTAATTATAATTAATTATTTACGACTTACAAAAATACCAAAATGTTTACTATGGTCAAATTGTCACTTTCTAAGATGCCCATTTTTTTAATTATTCATTGGTATAGTTATTCTTTTTTAGAGGATTTACTATTCATAATGTTCATACTACTATGCATAAGGGTAGGTTACTATTCATAGGGGTAGGTTACTATTCACAAAAAATTATGTTTTTCTTATTGGACCACAAAAATCATGTTGAACACAATCATGTATGTTGGATTTTCGAAATTCCAAACACAATAGTGAAAAACATCTATTTAAAGGTCACTTATCACTTATTAGTTCATTATGTTGTGTTTTCATGTGATTTTATGACATATTTTTAAGTAGTAAATTTACATTCAAAAACTTTGGGTCATTACAAATTATACCTTTCACATAGAAGGTAGCTCAAAAACGTTTTCAAAGAATATTTCTCCAAAATGATCCACCACATGAGGTAAAATAGTAGTTCATAACCCCTAATCATCCAAGAAGATATTATAGGTATAGGTTGTCACATTTTACAGCCCCTAATGTCCAGGTCCTAATAGAGTCTCTTGGATATCCCATTCTCCATTGTTTGTATGTCTACCACCCTCTAGTTGTGTTAACATCACCCTTCAGTGATAACAATCAATATGCACATGATAGATAACTAAAAAATCCATTTTGATGATTACAAAGAACCCTATTATTCCAAGGACAAAAAGATACCATATGAAGAGGTCTCTACTTACCTCAAGGGGAAAATTTTATATCAGCAAACACTTTCTAATCAGATACCTAATAGGGTATTGAGAATCATCATGCCATAGAAGTTTTCTATCTGAAGTCCTAGAATCTCTATTATTTACTCTGATATAAAAGATTGTGATGCACCTCTATTAAAAAAAGACACTAAAGTAGAGGCTACTAGAATATTACCTCAAATAGTATAATGTTCATCACTCAGCTCCTCTGGAATAGGCTACACTACATATAACTAGCTCATACCATGGCCCAGAGTTAATGCCAAACTTCCTGGAGAACGCCAACTCTAATGACTTTGAGAATCCTTAGTCTGACCCCCGCTTCCTTGACCATGGAATTAGCTATAGAAACGAGTGGAATTCCATCCACCTTCATAGAGAGATACTAATAGCCACACTCTAAAATGTAGAGTAAGTGTAGATCCTTCTAGCCAAGCATTGATGAGAATGTCCTATAGAAGCACATGATATGCCTCATCCTACCAAAACCACTACATTCCACTGGATCCCATAGACACTATGGATTTTTATTCCCTACATTCCCACCCTAATGACATGTAAGGAAGTTGTTATCATGATCTGTCTGACTATTGCTACCCCTACAAGAAACCTTAAAACATCACTTTCGTCCACTATAAGAACCACTAGATGGTCTGGGCATAAAAACAACCAATTTCCCACAATCTCTTTCCCTCAATATGTTCTCATTAATGAGGGCATGGTTGACCATCTTAAGAATAATCATCAAACTAAAAAATTGACTTGTGATCGAATAGTGTATACCATCCCATCGTCAAATAACCTCACGGTCATAATAACATCATTGGATAGATTCATCATGAACTGTTGTAGATCAGTAATGTGAGTAGAGTACTCTATAACATACATAGCTACCTAATGTGGGCCCATAAAATCTTTTTCCGGGTCAACCATCATTGTATATGTAAATAAGTTGTCATAAAATATTGTCTGGAAATCTACCGAGATCATATCTCGATGTCGGCTAGACTGCGTAATAACATCCCACCATCACATAGAAGAATAGCATAATATATAAGCAGTGAGATTGAACGACTTCTCTTGAGGCATTATATGATCAAATATATAAAGCATGTCCTCTATCTATAACTCTAGAGAATTTGGTCCTCCATCCCTCGCAAAGGTGGGAGGATGATACTACTGAATCTCTCGAGTCAACTCCACCATATTTGGGGTACGTGGATTTACACCTTGCAGATACTGCATTATATGTAAAAATACATCTCAAAACTAGTCATTATTTCCCATATTAGGAACAACATGTGGTTAAATATGTGACACTATAGGACGAATCATTGGGGCTCAGGGCCCACCACCTTTGGTGCTTGGTTGTCACCACCTTCCTAGCATACGACTTGAGGTTTTCAGGGTGGCATGATTCTACAATTCCAAATGAACACCTCATAAGAGAAACCAATAGATGAAACATTATAGATATAAAACTAGGATAGGTACAATTTTCCATATATATTATATCAAACCTCTCTACATACTCCAAAATCTACGTCTAGGTGTTATAGAAATACCATCACATGCTATAATAACTGAAGAGACTTCCCATCTACCCACTACTAAGGCAATTTTAGGCTCTATGTCTTGTATAAAATATTAGGCGATTTGGTATATGGAGTTTCAATTGTATGGTATAGAGGAAAACACCCTTTACTTTATAATTGGCATCCCATTTAGTGGAAACGATTTTACTTTTAAGGGTTTAAATTCATCCAAGTTCATACTCTTTATACGAGTATATACATATATAACAGTTTAGATCTAGTAGGTCTATAACCCATGATATGGTACAGTTGGATAATTATGGCGTCATCTCAAATCTATGCGGGAAAAGACCATTTAGATAGATGTTGGCACTTTAATGAAGACAATTATATTTTTTCTGCAAGAAATTTCAGCACACTTCAATATATAAGAATCTGGAACTAAATATATGCAGTATGAAAATGCATATTCAAAGTAGATATGGCATGAAAAAATGCATGGAATATTACTCCTATTGTACCTATAATGATTCATGAAATAACACACCCTCAATTCATCAGGTCAAGGTAAAATAAATATCTTTTCAATAATGAAAATAATAATAATATCACAAGACAAGTGAATCACCCAATGGTGGTGTAATATCAACTGTAATAGGCATAATCAAAAATAACTATAACCTATCCCATGTAATTTTGGTTTCCCTGATACATGAGTTAGATATGACCATGCACAGTTTTATTACCAAATTCTGTTACATCCTAGTCTTCTTGTCTAATACCCAAATAGTAAGATAAAAGGAATAATATGCTCTGATACTACTTTGTAACTTCTAGACCAAAGATCGACTTAACTAGATACACGATTTGGTGGGTCACATGGACTCAATCATACCTCCCCATATGCTAGAGTCTACCGACTAGTAGAGAGGGTCTAAGGTGGTATAGAGGGGAGATTATACCCTAATATCAGAGTGGCATCGTGGGTATAATAAATAAATAGACAGCAATGGAAGCATGTATAAAAATATTGCACGGTTTAAAAAAAATATAAAAATGTTCTTCAAAAGAATAAATAACCAAGAAACTTGAATAATAATAAAAATCCAATATGTTGATTCATATATTATGATTTCATGGCTTGATGATATACAAAAAGGGGAAACATGGTACTTGCATATACAACATGCTATATAAAAGTAAATGACGTACAAAAGACTAATATTCTATAATTACGAGAACATTCATGGTCAAATACACTCATGATTCATGAGATACAAGAAATAAATCAATCATCTATAGAAAGGTGTTTTCCATTATACACACATAGAGACATGTAATCTACTCAGGTACCAAAGGCAACCCAAGTAGGGTTTGAGATAAAATCCCAGTAGGCCACCACCAATGGTGTCTAGAAATAATCTAGTGTATGTACATAAAAACAACATTTTTCGGGTAGAATAATAATAAAAAAATATGAATAAATAAATACCCAACAACTCAGGTTCCTACAGGACACATGGTTTTCTCTACCTGCTTCGACATAGGCTGGTATAAATGTCTATTTTGTAACTATGTATATAGTAGTAATATATATATATATACAGTTATATACAGTTTACATGTATATGAAAAAATTATATGAGGAAATAAATAGCCATATACATGGATTCTAGGTGATAGATGGACCTGGGGAATAATTCAATTATCCATAACTAGTTTAATGATCTATTGGGTCTAAGAAAGGTTACATTCCCCAAATCTCATAATGAATGTGAGATTTTATGCTCGTTGCTTGGGATATGTGGGGTGAATCTTCATGCTCAAAAATCGAAATGGAATAATGTGGAACATCATTCTTACTTCCCAATTAAAATTATAATGGTGAGAGATGTCTTTCTCAACACCCAGTGTATGGGAGATTGAAAATTCATGCTCAAAAAGTCCCTTATCCCACACTACATAGCCAATATCAAAGGAATAATCATAATAATAATAATAACATGAGGGGTACCTTCTTTAACATTATAATCCTCAAGCCCCAAAGCATCCAACGATGAAACAATTGAGAAATCCATATAATAAAACATGCATCTCTTGTTGTTGAATTTACACCCATTTCAATTTCATATAAATAATCTACTTAATTAATCAAGGCATTGAAATTTGAAAATAGGGAATGAAAATTCATAAACAAGGTAGTTCAATTCAAGTTGAAGACGAACCCTTACATGGTTTTTTGGTCCCTTAAAAATGTATATAAGGTATAGAAATTACATTCATCACACCCAAAGGGGAGGATATAATTGAGGTCGGAATCCTCTAACCACTTACCAAGGATCATCATGATTGTAAAAATATAATTATATTTATCCTGAATGGCAAAGCACATTTTGTGGCATCATATGGAAATCGATGGAGTTTAGCGTAGTGACAGAGCTATGAAAAAAACTAGACATTAATTGAAAATAACCAGAACACCTACCTTAGGTCCGAAGATGACTCCTCATCCAATATCATCTTCTTATTTGATGTAGATTTAAATAAAAAATAAGAATGGTCCAAAATCTTGAAAATAGGGTGAATGATCTAAAACCAAAATAGTTAACTAGATAGAAAGATCAATGAAGAGCAAAATAAATAGGATTAAAGAGCATAACCCTTGATATATAATGCTTCCAATAGCGACCGATTTTGAGTTTATATAGAGGAGAAATCAAAGAACCTATACTAAGAGGAGAAAGAACCCACATCAGAGAAATAAGGGCTTCACCCTCTGGAAATAGAGGGTAAAAGAGAGGGTGAGGTATATTAATTCATTAAGGTAAAATGTTATTTCCCCTTAAAAATAGGGTTCACACAATTTGGTCGTGTGGTTTTCCAAACCATGCACAAACTATGCTACCTCTACTGCCAAAGGAGATACTTCATAAGGTCTATATGCACAGTCTAGCTAACTATATGCAAACCATAAAAAATACCTCTTTCCAAAAGTATGAAATTTTCACATGGGATTGTTCCTAATCTCATGTGGTTTTACACTACCATGAGACTACCTCTTTCCTCTGAAATTTCCCACATGGTTTGGCGAAATCGTGCGGGATAGGCTGCACTGTTTCTTCTGGCCATAAGGGTCATTATTTTTCTTTAACTTGTAGAGCTCTAATAAATCCACAAACACCTTCATGACCATCATGAATCCATTTAAAATCATTAATAGGGACATCTAATATAATTTAAACCAAAAAAATTACTTTTACCTTTTATAAAATTTGGTCCGTTAAAAAAAGATACAAATAATGCAGTACCCACACTCCATTGATTCAAGTGAAAATAGTTTGGTCATTATGAGAATCAGTTCCCTATTCAAAGGGACGATTAGGATAATAATACAAAATAACCTCTAAAGACAAAAGGAAAAATGGAAATCATATGTAATAAAAATAACTAAATTAAATCATGATAATTATGGAAAACATATCCTCCACTCTAATGTTGGGAAACTCATGTCTTAGTTTGTATGAATGATCCCTATGAAAATCCTATTGTTCATCCTTTAGTGAATTTTATGTGATTATGAGAATTTTTTATCACCATATACATATGTTATAGAATAATAAAATCACATTTTATATTATATTAGTGCAAGGATAATCCAAATATCTCAATGGAAATATTTTTTCTAAGCTAAGAGCATATTTAAGGAATAAATTGTGAATTATTATTTGGAATTATATATATCTCCATGTAATATTTACTTAAGAGTTATGGATACCATCATGAGATTATGAGTTTAAGGTTGATCATAAATTCAAAGTCATATAAACAATTTTGAGGTTTTTTGTGATGGTAGTTTATCAAGATTAAGTGTATTTTGGGATACATTTATGGCAATACAACTATTGGGTTTTGTTTTTTATTTTAAGGAAAAAAGTTATTTGAGGAGGAATTCATTAATATTGTGTGGACATAAGATTAATGGAATTGATATCCACTAGAGTTTATCATATCATTTATGTTGTGTTAATTATGGGTTATTTCAATTTAAGGATATTTCAATAACTATATTAATATAGTTTTGGATGTAGATAACTTGCATGTTGGGTGAAAACATGTCATATCCTGAAATGACGCAGGGTTTGAACACTCATCCAAAGGATGATAAGGGTATAACAACTATAACCGGACTATAAAAAAGAGTATTTGTAGTAATAAAAAATTAAGAGAGATATTTTGGATTATTTATCTTGGTTCTTGGTATTTCATCAAGTTATGGCCAGGAGATAAAATTATAAGGGGATACTAAAACCATTATCTGTACTAGAATAGAAACCAGAAAACAACACCATGGATTTTTTCATCGGGCTCCTAAACAATATATAAGGGGTACAATACTATATGAGATGTATTTGATCACCTTATAAAGTTAGTATACATTATAAGCATCAGATAATATTTATATTTGGATAAACTTTCTAATATTTAAATTAATTAAGTGGTATGGTTCCATGGAGTACCACATTCCATTTTATCTGATCAAGAACTAAGGTTTAACTTGAAGTTCTGGAAAAGTATTCAGTAAGATCATGATACAAACTTGAGTTTCATCATTTCATATTATAATCAGATAGAGAGATGGTATATGAAAACAATTAAAACCCTATAGTATATGTTGATATCTTATTATTTTTATTTCGAAGGTGGTTGGAATTGACACCTTCCTCTAATAAAGGTTTTTTCAAAAATATATTTTACTTAATAATTAAGATGGATCCTTATGAATTCCTATATAGAAAGAAGTGTAAAACTCCTATATAATAGGATGAATTGGGATAAATAAATCTATTGATACTTTAGATGAATTAAGAAATGATGGATAGTGTTAGATCTATTTAGCAACACATAAGTGAAACCCAAAGTTAACATAAAAGTAATGCAAACAATCATCAGCCTGAGCTAAAAATTGAAGTTTGTGATTAGGCTATTCTTAGAATTTATAAAGGGAATAAGGTAATGAGACCTAGAAATAATTGAAAACTTAGCATATTTATATCAGTCCCTTTGAAATTATTAATCTCATTAGGACCGTACCTTACTAATTGGCATTTCCACCAAATCTCTCATAGGTTCATGATGTGTTCCATGTATCTTTCCTAAAGAAGTATATACCTGATCCATCATGTGTACTAAACTCAGATGTCATACCAATGGAAAATTAACTTTCTTATAAGGAAAAAATACTGTAGATACTAGATCATTTAGATAAATTACTACAAAATAAGATAACTCACATGGTAAATGTTTTTAGAAAAAAAACAGCCAATTTGATGAAGCTATGTGGGAACCTTTGGATATGATGTGGAAAACATATCTTCATTTTTTTATATAAAAGTGATGAATTAAAATGATGGAATTAATTTTTAAGGTTTATAATTCAATAACATGATAATTTTATGATTTTGTTCAAATAAATTTACTTTCTTCGATAGTTTTCATTACATGAAACTTTTAGTTTTAACAAACTGTGAAAAAATATTAATATTATTATCTATACATGATTATTATTTCCAAACAACTAAACATTTAATAATGAATAAGAATAATTATTTTTTTAATATTTTGTATAATGGTTTTATATAAATAAATCATATTGATAAAAATTACTTAGTTTTTAGAGATGTCATTATATGCTTTGAAATTTGTTTTTTTCAAAAAAATTATTGGGATTGTTTTGTTTATGAAAAAATAATATATTTAGTTTTTTTAACATTAAGAAAAGGAATATTAAAAAATTAACTAAAATATTTTAATTAAACTATCAAAAAATTAGGGTTAATTTAATTGATTTTTCTAGAAAGATTAATTTTTTTGATTAAGAGTTAAAATTATTGTTTTTTATTAATAACTACCTTTTCATTTTATGATTCTATAAGGTTACATTGGTATTGAAAATGGATTAAAATTAAAATTATCTAAATTATATTATAATTAATCAATACGGGTCATTGGAATCAATTTCATATTAAATTTTGGAATACAACATTTTTAAACCTTTGAGAATTTTCTCTTTGGAAAACCGATTTTTTGTCGCGTTTTCAGGTTTAAATTTTAAAATAAAAGTTTACACTTATATGAATGGAATTTTGAAAAGTGTATAATTTATTTGGAATAATAATAATTAATATTATATAATAAGGTAAACTTAAATTTTTTTTCAAAATGAATAGTGAAAACACAAGAAATTAATTTTTGTGGTTAAGGTTAAAACGAGTTTACCGGTGGTTAAACTAAAAGGATATAGATTATAATAAACTATATACTTGTAAAATGAAAATTTTATGTCAATATTTAGACCTTATAAAATATAATTATTTATAATGACCCAGTTTATATCCCTTTTAAATTTGAAAAATGTTGGTACACTTTATTCTTTTCAAAGATTCAATGTGTATCCTCTCACCTGCTTATAAAAGGCCACCCCCTATTCTCTCCTATTCACACTTAAAAACCATTAAATTCTTCCAATACCTTACCAAATAAATTACTTAATTACCTAAACACGTTATATAGGACTTATTTTGGTTAGGAAACCCTCCAAATAAGGCTTTATTTATAATCCTAAAGAGGTTCTCGGAAGAAGAGGTAAAATTATTAAACTTGTGTTTTTATTTTATTTATTCTACCAAAACATTCAAATAATATTAAAATTTCATTATATAATAACAATAGTATTTCCCTTATGATTATATGTTATTATCTTAATGGAATTTTCTACATCTCCCCTTTTATCAAATGGGAAATGAAACTGTCGATCGTCTGTACAACGGACTACCGCCACACGAACTGATGTTATTTCCATCACCACCTATAACAACTTAATATAATGATGGATTTAACATATTTATAATATATTTATTATATAATTATACTTATATAAATATTATATCACATATACTTTCCTTCTTTTCGTTTCGTGGGAATATGATAGCATCGCTTGTGTGTATAGAGGACTACAACCTCATAAAGTGATGTGATTTGTTCTTCACGTATGCTTTAAAAGGAAGGTAATACGGATAAATATGAAAAAAAAATTGTGATATAAATTAAATATATATTATTTTTTAAATTAAATATATTATTTACGTTTCATTCATTTCATCCATCAACAAAACGGAAACAACGCTCATGCGTACTTACGGACTACCGTCTCCAGGAACAGTGTAATTGTTTTTATACCTGTAAAATTAATGGATTACTGTAAATAATTATATAATTAATATATATATATATATATGAAATTTTTACCATTTTTAAAATTATTGAGATGATTTTACTAGGAAAAAATAAAAGTTCTGATGATAATAAAAAAACATACATGAAAAATAAAGCAATTATTACCCAAATGGGAATTTAAAAATAATTATTTAATAAATATGTAATAAAAGGTCATAATTAAATCATATATGTTATGATAAATCTGATTATGATTATTTAAAATATTTATAGAAAACATATAATGGTTATATAGGTGTTTTTAATAAGTATGAAGAAACATGAGACTTATGGAAAGGGATTTGTATCTCAATTTATCTTCTTTGGGATTTATGTTATGTTATGCACCTATCTTATTTTATAGGTTGTATACATATGAAGTTTGACCTATAATATCATGAATTTATTTATTCACAAGATTTTTTAGTTCTAATTTAATGTTATTCTTTGATATTTATTATGATTCAATGTTACTAAAGTGGTAAGGGTTTTATGATACAATCACATCATTTATCAAAATTATTTATGTTTATGCTTCTCATGACAAGATATTGTAATATATATCCCACGAAACTGAATTATTTTATTATCCTATGGTTATATAATTAATTTATATGTTTTTGATTCATTTTATTCTATTTATATACTCAATAATTCAAATAAATGTTTTTAAGAAAAACTGGCATTATTTAACTCTTCGGTCGAAAATCCTTTTTATTCCATTTCCATTTTTCCTATAAAAATATTTTAAATAATGTTTTTAATAATCTAAAATGTCTTTTTAAACATATTTATACCCTTGTTTAAATTTTTAATTTTTTTAAAATGAATCTTCAAGTCATCTTCTAAATCAGGCCCATTTGGATTTTATTGAATATGTTAAAGGAATATTTATTTTATCATCTACAACATAAATGGGAATTCCTACCATCATTAATGTAGAATGATTTAAAGATTATTTTATAATTTCAAAATTTTATTTTATATGAAAATATTTTTGAAATTTGTTTATGAATTTTTAGTTTTGAAAAAAAAATTATTTTCAATGTGAAAAGGTTATTTTCATGAAAAAATCTTCCATGTGATCATTCAAAATAATTTTCCATAAAAGATGAAATCCATTGATGTTACTTTGGTTTTATTGGGGATATGGTCAAATTTTAATATAATTATTTTTTATATGGATAGTTTATCTCTATGGTGACAATAGTTTTAGGAAACTCGTTCGTTTTCCATGGGTTATGCTCTATTGAAATGATGAAATTTTTATACAACTAATTTAATTTTTATGAGTTATCCTATAATGAAATTTGTATTAAGACCATTTATTTAATGAGTTATGATATTATTAATGTTTTTATGATCTTATGGCACAAATATTTATGGATTATGTGGTGTGTGAGACCTATATCTATCTTTAAAGAATTAGGTAGTGATTAATGTTATATGAGATCAAAGGGTACATGGGAGGTTTTCCCAATCCCAAAAGGGGAAAAACAAGATGTTATCCCAAGCACAAAATAAGTTACACATGAGTTTATCCCAATATCAAAGTAGATAAATAAGTGGATAACACAATCCCAACATGTTATGAATTCCTTGGGGCATAACTTTGACATAATATTTTCTATGCTTATGTGTATGTAGAATATCTATATAATATGCCAATGTTATCATCTCATGGATCATGTTCCTTGATTACATTATGATTCAAGTCTTATGAAATACCAATATTTATTCTATAACTCAATTTTATGACCTATGATATGTTGGGTATGGTTTTTAAAATTTTAATTTTATGTTCTCATACCCTTAGGCTTCAGTTTTGTTGATATCTCCCTTGTTTACCTTTAATGAGAATCTAATATCACCATTTATTTTGTTTTCTTTCCTCAATATATAGAGAAAGTATTATGTATGATATTTATAAGAATATTTCTATCATTAGAAAAGGTAGAAATATGATTAATAGTAACCTCAAAGTAAGGCACTCCTAGAGTGAGGGAAAACAAGTGGTGGATTACCTAGATTCGCTTGAGGTCATTGGGCCTGACCTGGTTTGTTTACATAATATGCTCACTTTGAAACCTGAAGGGTTAATTTGATCAAAGGGTATGCCCTCAGTCATTATCACTTTACACCTCGTTAGTCTCTCCCTTTCAAGTTGTCTTGTTTTTTGTTTTTGTTTCATGTTTTTTCCCTTCCTTAATAAAAAAAATTAAATTATGATGATGATGACAAAGCTCACTTATATACCAGTTGTGTATGATTAAAAGTTTCTAAAATAACTATACCTAAATTATTGTGGAATGAATATTTATGTTTTATAATGAATATTTTTCTATTAAGATGTAAAATTTATCTATGATAATTTTGGGTCTTTATAGTATAAGTATTTAGACTGGTTCCAAAATTTATGTGCAAGATTCCCACATCAAAAAATCAAAAAGAAACTTCTCATCCAATACTTCTATGGCGGTCTTACTCCCTTGGAGAGGAGCATGGAGGAAGATTTAGTAGAATGAGAATTCATTGATAAAACTCTGATGGATTCTCAATACCGATCTATAATATGAATCAAAACTCCCAACCATTTGGTGATTCTGGTATATTGATTATAAGGGGAGTAAATCAGGTAATTCCCTCTTCTCTTGAAAATAATTTAATTGATACTATTTTGGATGTATTAAACACTATGTTGAGATAGAAATCCCTGGATCAAAATTTATCTCTACGCACTTTAGTAATTTTTATGGAATTTTTACTACACCATATCATCCAAAAAATTGTTTATGAAAAATAAAATAGATAGGGGATTGTGTGGTGGTATTCCCAATGAGACCAATCCAATAATAAAAATAAGCACCCCCACAAAATATCCCACCAATATAAAATCAAGTATTGAACGATATATTTTATTTGAGGTAGGTATATAGACAATAAAAAGGGATCCTTTCCAATAAAACATCTAGAAACCTCCACCATACCCATTGGTTTTTCAACAAACCGAAAAGATATTTCAATCCCAAGAATCAACCTGTAATCAACAAGGGAATTTACAACCAAATGTATGTTCTAAATCTAATTATTTTGGAAACAAATTTTTCTAAAACTACAAAATGAGATAAATTATCATGGTATGGAGTTCAGCGAGATAAATATTCAAATAATCCAAATTTCCACTTCCCTCCAAAGGCTAGTAAACAAGAACACTCGAATTATTCCCTCCCATACAACTCCAAACTACAAAGGGAATGTTAGTGATATCATATTTAAGAGTGGGAATAAAACATGAGAGTGAAATGTTCCTTGTAGTAAAATATGATTCAACCAACCCTTAGAGATTCCAACATCACCTTGGATTACTGAGAAACCAAAGGAGAAAGAAAAATGTTATAATAAAATTGATTATATTTCTTCTAAACCCATTCCATTTCCAAAAAATGTTTTAGAAAACAAAAATATGCATGAAGAAATTATGAAAAAGTGGATTTGGACACATTCAAGTATATTGAGCTCAATATACCTCCTCTTGAGGAAATTTAGTAAATACCCAATTATGACAAATTCTTAAAAGAATGTTATACCAATAGAAGATGGATCATGGGAAATGATAGGATCAATATTGGAAGGAATTTGTCATCACTCATTACACTAACTCAATAAATCCCTATAATTTGCATGTATACTAGTACATTCACCATCCCATGCACTATAGGGAAGTTACACTATTCTAATGCTTTATGTCATTTGAAAGCTTCCATAAATGTAATTCCTCACTCTATTTTCACTTCATTAAAAGTTCAAGAGTTGAAACTAACAATAGTGGTGGTGCAATTGAAAAAATTAGCTATAATATATCTAGGTGGATTTATTGAGGATGTACTTGTTTAGGTAATAGACATGATCTTTGCTTTATATTACTATGTGCATAACATAGAGGAAGATTAGGTAAATTATCATTCTCTCATTATATTTGGTATTACCTTCATAAAAACGTCCAAATTTATTATAAATTTCCATGATATTACACTTTATTTGATGTTTGGAGATGAAGATATAATATTTAATGTTACGGACACCATTAAGTTCCCCTTAGAGGATCATTATACATTGGTTATCTCCCATTTTGAAACATAATTTAAACCCCCTTGGATTTTTATCATCCTATGCTTGGAGAGATTATGATAATTGGTTCTATTTTATGTCTAAGAGAATTTCCATAGTTTTTTATAATGAACACACCTCTATTGTATTTTATTTTTATGTGGATTCATATTCTGATTCTAATAATGTTATTTCTAATTATTGCATGGATGTTGAGTATGTTGATGGATTTACTGCATTATTCTCTAATTTTGATGGTTTTTATTCTGGTACTGATGTTCATTGTGTATGAATTTTAGTTACTTTTATGTCTCTATCAATATGTTACCCCCAACACACACATTAAATGTCAATCCATTTCGACCAAATCTCAAAAACTAATACATGTTGAGTGGTGAGAGATTACCTTTTATAATTTCAAATAATCCACCTTTTGAACATGAAGAAAAACTTTGAATTTTTTTATTGGTAAAATTAGGGAAATCAGGTGGAACATGGTTGACATATCAAGTATTAGCACCTCAATTTTTATACATAGGATTATTTTGTTTGCGGGGATACACATGTAATGTAGTTACACGTGTGACCTAATACAAGTATTTTGGAAGTTGTTAAAAAAGAAGATACAAAATTTCTCATGGTAGGTATCATTTATCCAATTTCATATTCTCATTATATTAGTTCTTTTTAGTTTGGACATAAGAAACATGGTGTTACTATTGTTATAAATTAGTGGTAGGAGTTAGTTCCAATGAGGGTGTAAAATTGTTGGCATGTGTATTTTTATTATAGGAAACTAGATAAATTCACAAGAAAGGACCATTTCATCCACCCATTTGTTGATCCAATTATTGAGAGCCTTATTGGAAGGCCCCAATATTGTTTCATGGATGGATGTTTTGGTTATTTTTAGGTTCCTATTACTCTGGAAGATTATGAGAATATGGAATTATATTTCCCATTTTCTACAATTTCCTACTGAATGTTTTCATTTGGACCTTAAAATTCCCCACATACCTTCTATAGATGCATGGTGAGTATTTTTTATGGATTTTCTTGTCAATTTCATAGAGGTAATTATGGATTATTTTACTGTGCATGGTTACTTATTTAATGAAATCATTGTTAGTATGGAAAATGTGTTTCATCATTGTACTGAGAATAATCTAGTTTTTAAAATTGTGAAATTTCATTTCATGGTAGATAATGTCATTTCTATGGTATGTAGTGTCAAATAATAGAATATATGTTGATAGATATAAGTATGTATTATTTTTTTCCTTTCTATATCCTTCATTTTTGAGAGATATAATATTTTTCCTAGGGATTATAGTATTTTATTGATGCTTCATCAAAGATTTCAGTATTATTACTCTTAATTTGTTGTAGTTACTTCAAAAGGATTCTCATTTTGGGTTTAATGATTCTTGTATAGTTTACTTTGATGAGCTAATGAAAAGTCTCTCCACACCACTAATCATAAATCTCGTATGGTTGGATCTCCCATGTGAGCTTATGTGGGATTCATAAAACTTCATATTTGGTAAAATTTATCATATATTATGGAAGTGTTATCCCATGTGATTTCTTATTCATCTAGGAATTTGGAATTAACCTAATAAAATTATAGCCCAACTGAAAAGTAGTTTCTTTATATTATATTTTCTTTTTATAAATTTTTATAATATTTATTAGGATCAAAAGTGGTTGTGTTATCTGATAACATAGCTTTGATCTACCTCCTAAAGAAGTAATATATAAATACATATATTCTTCATTGGATTCATCTTTTTTAAGAGTTTGATATCCAAATAATGGATAATAAGGGGTCATAAAAAATGGTGTCCGACCACATAAGTTGTGTCACACACATGGTGAATAGAGATACCCCAAACTAGGTACCACTCTGAGACATTTTCCCCAATGAGAATCTTTTTTCCATCTTAGGTACACAACCTTGGTATGTTTATTTAGTGAATTAATTGGTTACCTTTGAAATTCCAGAAAACCTAAAGAAAAACCCAGTTGAAAATTTGAATACTAAATCTATATTTCATGTGTAGGATCTTCCTTACCTTTAGTTCATTTGTAGTTACCAAGCCATTATAATATGTGTTATTGATGATGATTTGAAGTCATTTTTTCATTTTTTTTTCATACACTTGATTATAGTGGAAACTTTGGACACCAAAGGTGATCTAGAAAAGTATTAAAAGTTGTATTTTATTATCCTACCTTTTCCATGATTCCCATGTGTTTTTAAGTCATTCTAATTCTTCCAATACATTGGAAACTTTTCTAGGTGATATGAGATACCCCAAAAACCCATAATATTATGTGAATTTTTTTATATATGAGGAATTAATTTTATTTGTTTGTTTCCATGATCATTTGGGTTTTGGTACATTCGTATCGATGTTGTTTTTGTTAAAAAAATTGTTAGAGTCAATGGCCACTAGAACTGATGATTCAATATGTTTTCGTGGATTTTTTCATGGCTTAAATTTTTTAAGGTTTGGAGTACCAAAGGCTATCATCAGTGACCAAGGTTTACACTTTTTCAATCAAAATTTGGCTTCCCTCCTAAATAATTATAGGGAGACTCACAAAACATCAATACCATATCACCCCTAAATAAATTATCAATCAAAAGTTTCCAATAATGAGTTGAATCATATATTTGAGAAAATAGTGCAACCAGATAGGAAGGATTAGAGAAATCACTTCGATGATATGCGATGGAATTATATGATGGAATTCATAACTCTCATTGGTATTTCCCCGTACCAGATAATTTTTGGGAAATCATGAAATCTTCCCATCGTTGTCAAGAATCAGGAATATTGGGGTATTAATCAATGCCACATGGATTTATCCCAATCTAGAGATCAATGAAAAAGGAAAATTCAAGAGATTAATAAAATTTGATTGTCATTATATAAGAACTAAATTCCCTGTAATGAAATATCCAAATCATCATAGGATGGAATGATCCATAAAAGAGTGTTTCTAATAAGAGATAATTTCATTCTATGCATTTCATGATTAAAGGTAGTTTTTGGTATGTTTCATTCTAGATGGTTGTGTCCTTATGTTGTATCTCTTGTTTTTTATGATGCAGTTTAGGTTACACGAGAGGATTCTTAAAGGATATTTATAGTTAATGGGTATCATTTGAGTCAGTGCTTTGATGGATTCCCCACACACTCAGTTGAATTCATCACACTACACAAGCCCTTCATCACATGAAAATATCCAGTTGTCACTTAAACTCTCACTTTTATGTAATTTTTCCTAATTTTAATTCTAAATTTCATGTGTATATATGATTTCATATAGTTTTTTTGAGGATGATATAACTTTTTTTGTAGTTGAGGGGATGAAATTTTGGGTAGATTCTTTACGATTTTTATTTTTGTGTGTTTCATCTTCAAATTGTTGTTGTTCTCAAAAATAAAAATAATGAAGATATATATATATATATATATATATATTTATATAACCATATTACATATCATTACTTTCATGAAAACTATTGATAATGCATGTTTATTTCTAATATTATGGGAAGCATGTTAAGTATGGTATGTTTTCATCATTGGTGGTTGATTTTAGTGAAAACAGAAGTTGTTAATAATATGTTTCTATGTGTATTTAGAAAAACCTTTGATATTGTTACATCATTCATTATGATACTTTTTTGGGGATATTGTTTCATTAAATCTCTCCACACACTTCACACACAATCATTACTAGTGAGTTATTCATACCAAATTAAAGGTATAGTCAATTAGGTAATCATTTTCAACCTATAATATGGTCTTTCCATATGTTCATTTCCATTCCAATCAATTCCACTATTTTACCATATTGAAATATGCATGTGTACCTAATATATGACTATTGTATACTTTAAAAAATCAAAAAAATACAATAAAGAGAGGATTGATGAAATGTACAACATGTGGGGATATCCATATCAAGATATTAAGGCTTGACTTCTAGGAATGATTAAATGAGTGAGTTTTGGAATTTAATTACAAAGGATATTGATCTAGTTATGTGAAATAAAATAAGGTAAGAAAAAGGTTACTTGTCCCTAATATCTAGATAAATGGTTGAGATACAATATTGAAGTGGATGACACACACAGACATGGGGAATCTATGGTATAGTTCACTAATAACTTGGTTCCACATGATTAGTATCCTTAATCTCATTGTAGTTTTGTATACAATTTATGAGACTATAAATTTCTGATTTTTTTATATTTAATTATATTTTATGACTCTTTATATGAAAATATTGCTATCATGGATTGAAAAATTTCAACATGCATCAATTTTTCAATTACCTAACATGGGTTTTCTCCCAGAACTGTGAAAGGTTGTGTGTGGTTGAGATGATAAGACATGTATTTTTAATGTTTTTTGACAATAATTGATATAATATCACCAAATTAATCCTCCATTTTTTGATTTAATGTTAACATATGTTTTGAGATTGAAATTGAAAATTCAATGAATATTATATTATTCCACATTTAATTTTACCTTAGTAGATTTTTAAGATATTTTTATGTGTTCATAATTATCACGACCCATCATAGTGGGGCCCATGACGTGACTCCCTATGCCTGCCTCCAATATGCAAGAGCCTGGTGACTAGAACCAAGTAGGCATATCATGATCATTTGAGGAATTAGCCTTAAGTAACTATATGTGCACACACATATCTAACCCACAAATGATTAAATATAAAACACTAAGTAAACTGTACAAGAAAACCAATATATCCCAACTAGATTGAAATATGAAGGAAAAGTACAAAAAGGAAAATTAGGCTAGAATAGAATCCCACCAAATGAAAACTAGAAAACATGTACCTGAAACTTATTTGAATAAAACCCTACCCGATCCAACATAAAGGTACGATACTGGGGCTACGATCTGATGTTGTAGGAGTGCCTTTTCCTATCTGATCTCGCAAAACTCTATCCAATACTAGTACACCCTAGACTCATTCAAAAGGTTTATCTTCTATATAACACATGACATATGTGGGGAAAGCCTGTGCATGGGTGAGTATAACAATACTCAGTAGGACACCCCAAAAACATAAGGAAATACATAAAGAAAAGTTACAGTCAACACTACACATGTACATTTCTACACCATATAACAAGAATATCTAGATATACTCATCCAAGACACGTAGTTGATAGATATTCCACAACCACCATATACCACCACTACGGTTTCAATCTGATGATTCATCAAAGCATACATCATGGAGAAAATACTCTTGAGTGCGATAGCCCTGAGGATGTTCATCCAACGAGTGTTTTCTATCAAGAAACACTATAAGAGATAGAGATATACACTAAAATATCTGAAGATAATATGATACATCAGAGGATGATTATAGCCAAGTCCATGGATTATACCACAAAATCCATCTAGAATAAACTATGAAGTAGAGGATCGGTTTTCTGGTAGAATTAGTTGTTTCAATACGAAGGAATCTATTTAGGGCACAAAGTTGAATAGGGGATCCCACACAAGGCCTCTCAGGGGATTCCAATAACTCAATCTAGAAATTTCTACTAAAGGGATCTGACTCCTTTGGGTAGGAAACTATACCAACATATCTTCAAGGGAACGATAAATGGAACAAACCCTAATAGAACTCGTCCAAGATACTATGGGAGATAGAAAATATTCATGAAAAATATGAGGGGGAACCATGAGTAATAGTTTCACCCACTACATCCTTGAACCCCATGTACTACCAGTGTAAAGAGACCACATCACTAGAAATGTCTAAGATAAAACCCACATCCATCATAAGGATCGTCTCATCTCATGGATCCCAACTTCTTTTATGGATTTTCAATCAGATGTATGGTTTGAAGATATGAACATTTTTGTGTAAAGGTCCAACCTTGGTTTGGTGTGGGTCTAACCTGACCTTACGAACCCGAACCAGTCTATCCTGGCCCACTAGGTCACCTGGCCCAAACCTTTGGTATGCTAGGCTTCTGGTGCGACCCAACTCTCCGGCTCCGACTGGCTGTATGTGGGCCAGCTTCGTCTGCTGCATGTGGTTTTTCCAGACTACATGCCTCACCTGGCACTGTAGTGATGCGGCATCCCACATTATTAGTCCACCAACTTTGTGTACAACTCACACATTGTTCCTTCCCATCGCCTCGTTGCCGCCATGGGATCCTCCAGGGGATGAGCTGCGTTCCACATGGTGCCAGTGCATCGCCTCGTCTTGCATCGTCCGTACCTTTGATTCCGTGGGATTTCGGTCATCCTTTGGTGGTATGTTTTCCAAAACGGGGCCACTTCTAGGATCCTTTATTGATGGTCTATATCGATCCAGCCTCTGTTCTATCTTTCCACTGATTCGAGGGTTCTATTGCATTTGGTACCTCCCAGAAATTTGAGCTGCAACCAAGAGGGTCCAATGATGAAGAACACCTAGAGCAGGGGAGAATAAGAATATCAAGAACACTCGAAGATTTAATCATGGCCTTTTTGTGTTGGCATTGATTATTCCTTGTTAGAATGATCCAAACTCTCAAAAGGTCAAACCCCGATAATCAACCTGAAAATATATTCCTGAAAAGAAAGAACGATTGAACCAGGGGTCAACCTATTCATTGGTTGATCCACATTAATCACTGAATCTAGAAATAATGTAAGAATTACAAATAACAATTCTCTACCTATATTATGGATTGGTCATGGATGAAGAATAGTTGAGTTTCCATTTTTGATGATATCCACCAACTCTGTTGGTGCAACGAGCCTTGATCAGATCTTTGATCTTTCTTAATTCATTCGTAAAGAGAGTTTCTTTGCCACATCTCAAAAAAATTCCAGGGTTATAGTGATAACCCTGACTTCCAAAAAAATGTTTATTTAAAAAGGAACCCACCGCTCCATAAAATAAATTTTTTTGTTAAAATATTTTTATTCCCTCTATGTCAGAATTCTAATTTTCATAGTTGACCCGTTCTGATGAATGTTTGGTTGTTCCTAGGGTAAAATAGCTTCTCTAAATGCAATGATGCCCTAATGTTTCTAATTTGATCATTTTTTGGAAGTTATTTTATTTTTTCTAGAATACTACTCATCGGTGTTATTTAATTATTAAAATTTTTTAAACAATGTTTTTGGGAACACTAGGCCTCATAATCACACGTCATTATAGCATATCATCTAGAAATAATTCTATATGATATTTAAAAATAATACATGAAAAAACCTGGGACATTATATCCCCCCACCATATAATTTTACATCCCTGTGAATCTAAAAAAACTTCTCAAAATTCAGTGGGTACTGTACACATATCTGAGCCTCCTACTCCCATGTTCTCTCCTTAAGATTCTCGTGTTTCCCACACACACCAAGGGAATAACACACCTGTAAAAGATCCTCTCCTACATATCCTCAATCTTTACTAGTAACATAACAAAATTCACTCAATATTCTATGTCTTGCTCTCCCAAGTTGATGACGTGTGATGGGTCATGCACGTACGTCCTCAGATGTAACATTTGGAAGACATAATTTATCATATTTAATTTTAGGGTTTGTTGTAGGTGGTACAAAAACTCTACATAAAACCTGGATAGGGCCGATGAACCTCATAGATAACCTACCGCCCTATCCAAATCTATGAAACCCACATCAAGGTGAGACCCAAAGGAATACATGGTTTCCCTCCACAAACTCCAATGTCCGCTGTCTCTTGTCGGCATAAATCTTCTACCAGGTCTATGTAGTGTTCATCCGCACCTGGATGATTTGACCCTTCTCCATAGTATCTCACACCAACTATGGGCCTTTGAGTGTTGACTCTCCTGAGTTAGTCCAGTAATGTGGTGACTCGCGGTATCTCCCGTACAGATCCACTAATTGTTCAATTCCAATTGTAGAGTGGTATTTATTGTTGTACACAAACTCCACCAGTGGTAGGTGGTCCTTCTATATTTGACTAAAGTTCATGATACAAGCCCATATCATATCCTCTAGAACCAAAATATTCCCCTCGATTTGGAAATATGGATGAAATGTTCTGCTCAAGTGTAACTGAGTCACAAAATCCTCATACAATCCCTTCTATAATCGAGATGTGAAATAAGAATCACGATCTGAAACAATTATCTATGGAACTTTGTGAATCCAAACCATCTCTTTCACATAGAGGCATCCCAAGATCTATACTAAAATCTACTCCCAGATAGGTAGGAAGTGTGCTGACTTGGTGAGTTGATCAATGATCCCCCATATGACATTGTGTCACCAAGAAATATGTGGTAAACATATCATGAAGTCTATGGATATACCATCACACTTCCACTCTAGAACCTCATGGGGTTGATCCAAACCTGCGGGAACTTGATTCCCATCCTTCAATTGATGACATGTGAGGCATCGAGAAACGAACTTTGTAGCTCCCTTCTTCATTCTTGGCTACCAGAATTGACCTAGGAGGTCCTTGTACAACTTCACCACACCTAGATATAGCACTAAAGGGGACATATTAAACTCCCTCAAAACCTCCTAATACAATTCCACTAGTACAATTGAGTGTCCTATGAAAAGAACTAAGTTCTCCCCACTATTCAAATATCCATCAGGAGCACACCCTATGGATAACTAAGATCATAGAGTCTTGTAGTCAGTATCCTAAATATGTGCCTCCTTGACTCACTGTAAGAGTTTAGGGGTAACAACCATCGAATAGAGGTAATACCCCCCATATACATCCACAAAGGATAACTGAAATGGGGCCAACTACCCTAGCACCTCATCCAGCAAGTGAAAACTCGATATCCTAGTGAGAGAATCCACCACCACGTTCTCCTACATAGGAGTATAAACGATCTCAAAGTCATAATCCTAGAGGAACTCTATCCACTGCCTCTATCTTAGGTTCATATCCTTCTGAGAGATGATATACTTGAGACTCTTGTGATCAAAGTAGATGATAAACTACTCACCCATCAGGTAGTGTCTCCACATCTTCAACATGAAAACTACTAGTACCAACTATATATCATGTGTATGATAGTTTTACTTACGTGGTCTCAACTAGAAATAACCATAGGAAATCTCCACCTATATCCACATCAGAACAGAACCAAGTATTTTTCTAGATGTAACACAGAACACTACGTACTTTACACCCTCCATAAAAAATCTCAAGATCAAGGCGCTCATCAAACTCTACCTTAACTGCTGAAAAGACTTATGGAACATCTCTTTCCACACAAAATGATTCCCCTTTCAGGTCAAATTATTTCATAGGTGCTGATAGCCTAGATAAATCATGGATGAATCTTTGAAAATAGCCCACCCTCCTGGGGAAGCTCCTCAGCTCCGTCACTCTCCTAGGTGGAACCCATGCTAACAATGCCTCGTCCTTTCTTGGTTCCACTTCCACTCCATCTCTTTTGATAAAATGTCCTAGAAAGTGGACTTTCAGGATCCATAAATGGCACTCTAAGAGATTCCCATAATGATGGTGCTCTTGTAGTATGTTCGGAACCTTCTTCAAGTGTCTTTCTTGCTCCTCCTCAGATGTTGAGTGCACAATGCTATCATCGATGAAGGCCACCAAGAACCGATCTAGGTATGGCTAGATGATCTTGTATATGATTCCTATCCACACAATAGGGGAATTATTCATTCCAAAAGGAATCCCTAGGTACTCATAATGACCATAAAGATATCTAAAATCCATCTTCGATATATCCTCACCTTGTACTCACAGCTAGTGATAACCCAATCTGAGGAAAATATTCAAGAACCCTCTCTCCCCTTTCAACTAATCTAAGAGGCCATTAATATTTTTGAGTGGATACTTGTTATTCACCATAAACTAGTTCAAGTGCTGGTAATCTATACACAACCTCAAGCTCTCGTATGCCTTTTTAGAAAACAAAACTAGGTGCGCCCATGCTGAAATGTTGGGTCTCATGAATCCCTTTATCTTAAAATCCTATAACAACAGTCTTATATTGTGAAGCTCTGCATTAGTCATCCAATATGAAAGTGAGGATATCAGTGTCATACCTGGGTGAAAATTGTTACAGAATCCTATCTCCCGACCATGAGGTAATCCTAGAACATATTCTGGGAGAACGTCCTCATACTCTTCCACTACTAATAGAAAATCTAAGATAATTTCATATGCTACCCCAAGGGTTATTCTAGACAAGTGATTAATGATCAAATTCCCCCTCTTATGAACGAGTACATCCTATACTTCATGGGTTTTAATTTCATATAAAAAGGAAAACCCCATAGCATTGCTGCGAACACACTGCATCATTCTCCTAAAATAGTCAATCTGGGTATGGATCAAAGATAACCAATCCATAAAAAGAGTGATGTAGTAATGTCTCGACACAACCACCAAGGAGTTATAACTGAAACACTCACCTCCATTTGTAGGATCACACTATCAGCATAGATGTGTTCTCATTGAGTCTCCTCTATTACATGTCTCCAAGTATAAGGGTCGAGTCAACAGTTTTACCAGAATCTCAATGTCTCAAACATGATATGTGAAGAGGAAGTAATGACTATAACCTATGTATATTAGTACTACAGTAAGGGTAGAAAAGATAGAGATTGTACCTTGAATTATCTATGATCCATTGGGTCATAAGCCTCGACTGCATTCAGCTGTCCCTGCCCCTATCCTCTAACTCCCGAAGCCTGGCGCGGACCACCTAGGGGTGGTGGTGGAAACAAGTTGAAACATTAACCACCTCCTGCTACTCTCCCAAATCCTCTCCCATTTCTTCCTCCCTGTAGATCCCCCTACTCCTACCTCTACCTCATTGGTCCATACATTGTCTTCCTATCAACAGAATAGCGGGTTGTACAATCTAGAGTGAGATGTCCCTTGTCGTCACATGAATAGGGCCACCTCTCCCTAGGCTTACAGGATCCACCAAGTGAACCTTGGTATTCTTATCCTCTATCATGGGACCTCCTCATATAACTTCTCTTAAATTTAGATCCCTGATACTAATGTCAAATCCCTACTAACAAGGTATATGCACCTTCCTTTCCTCTGTTTACTGTCACTGGCTACCTTTGCTCAGCCAGGAATCTCTCCACCTCCAAAGACCACTCATGCACCCCATCATAAGTAGGAATTCTCATATAGATTATACTGGATTAGATGCCCATTTGTAGACCTCATTCAAAGGTCTGAGACGAGATGTAATTATCCATGACCATATCCATCAAGTACCTGGAGTGGTTGGTGAACCTTGATGAATAATCAACTATTGTCATTATACCCTACAGAATCTGTATAAGGACCTGTATACGCGTAGCTCTTAGCATAACACTGTAGAAATCCTCTCTATAGAGGCACTTGAACAATGTCCGTGAAAGATTCACCTCATCATGTGTTAGGATAGTCAAACTGTACCATCGTCCCATTGTACCCTGCAGAAGGATCTCTGGTAAGATCACCATATGATCAGATGATGTCATGACTGGTCGAAAAACTCAGGTCAAGGCCACAAGATAGTCCTCAGCCACCTGAGGGTCTGGCTCGCCTCGAAACCTAAGGTATCTATATCTCTAGAACTCATGAATTGCACTTAGCATGTGCTCCCAATTTGCTGGTACTGTAATTACCACTAGCAGCTCTATAGGTGGTGGTATAACTGGTGAACTACCTAGTGGAAACATTTGGGAAACTGGTCCCGACACTGAACCCTCATCACTGAAGGGGTCATCCTTCTGACAGAGCTGTCAAACCCTTGCTGGAATCTGTCATGGAGACATCCTATATAAAAAATGATGTACCATAGTCAATGAGTACATCTGGATAGATGAATCAAGAGGGAAATGAAACCACAACCCAATCCTAAATGATGTATATACCATTTCCCCCTACAAATAGTGTACTCATGTACCGAGTCGAAAAGAAGGTTAACAGTGTCCTGGTGTATGGATAAGTCATTTTCTACACCAACACTCGAGTCCCTTTCTATAAATCTTAACTTGAAACACTTAACACTATTTCCCCAAACCAATCTCACACACTCTCAGTCCTAAAGTAGAACTGACCCACTCTAATATCACTCTGTGATGACCAGTCCCATTGGGGTCAATGTTGTGACTCCCCAAGTTCACCTCCAATAAGACAAGTGCTGGTGACTAGCACCAAGTAGGAATATCACTATGATGGGAGGCATTAGCCTTATGTACCTGTACTCATGCACACATCTCCAAGACATAAATGCGGAAATATGAAACACTAAGTATAACATGAATGAAAACCACAATATCACAACCATAGAATAACAGGATGGAAAAGTACAGAAATGTAAACCAGGACAAAATACAATCCCACCAAAATAAAACTCAAAAGCTTGTCCATAAAACAAATATGAAAAAAAATTACCTGATCCGACATGAAGGTACAGTATTGGGGCTACTGTCTGACATCATTGGAGTACATCGACCTATCTGATATCACAAATCTACAATCATTCCTAGTCTTCACTGGACTTTATCAAAAGCTCGCTCATCTTTAAAAGACACGAAACATGCAGGAACAACCCATGTATGGGTGAGTATAACAATATTCAATAGGACACTATGAAACCACAAAACAATACATAAAGGAAATGTACAGTCAGCACTACACAAGTATAAGTCTACAATATATAACAAGAATATCTATATATACTCAACCAAGACACGTAGTTGATAGATAATCCATAACCACTACATACCACCACTAGGGGTTCAATACGAAGATTACACAAAGCATACATCTAGGATAACATACTCTTGAGTTTGGTAGCCCTGATGAAGTCTGTCTAAGCGGTGTTTTCCATCAGGAAACACCATGAGAGATAAAAATATAAGCTGAACGATATGAAGAGAATACAATACATAAAAGGAGGATCATAGCCAGGTCTATGGGATATAATAACAAATCCATCTGAAATAACCCTCTATTTAGCGAATCGATGTTTTGGTAGGATCAGTTGTGTTAATACAAAGGACTCTACTTAGGGCAGGAAGCTGAATAGAGAATATTGCACTAGAACTTTTGATGGATTCTAGAAACTCTGTCCAAGAAGTCCTAATGAAGGTATAATACTACTGTGGGTAGGAAATGATACCAAAATATATTCAAATAAACTATAAAGTGAAAAATCCCTAATGAAAATTGTCCAAAATACAGTGGATGAGAAAAATAATTCATGAATAAGAGTAGGGTGTACAGTGAGTTGTAGATTTACCCACTATGTCCCTTGACATCGGGTAATCCTTGTGTAAATGTCTTGTGCCACTTGAAAATTTTGAGATAAAACCCACTATTGGTCTCATAATGACTGCCTCATCACAAGGGTCTCAACATCATAGATGTCTCATCAATTGGACGTATGGTTTAAAAGATATGGCCATTTTTGTGTAAAGGTCTGACTTGGGTCCAGTCTAGGTCTCACTCAACTAATCGGACCCAGCTCGACCCGCTAGCTAATTCGACCTGGTCCGGTCGACCCAATGCCACCCGGTCCAATAGGCCTGATCTAACCTACCCCACTGGGCCGCCTGGCCTAGCCCGCTGCTTGCATGCCTACTTCCTCCACTGCATACGGTCCATCCCGACCGTGTACACCACCTGGCACTACGGTGCTGCCGTATCCCACATAGTTGGACCACTACCTCCACATGTTCCCCGTATATTTCTCCTACTCATAGCCTCATTTCCACTGTGTGATCATACCGTGGTTGAGCGACATTCCATGCGGTGCTAGCTTTGTGGCTTTTGTGGGCCTCCGTTTGTCCTTCGGTGGTCCGTTTTCTGAAATGGGGCCACTTCCATGATCCTAGGGTCATGAGCTACATCGATCCAGCCACCTTTCCATATTTCCACTGATGTGGGGGTCTGATTACATTCGGAGCCTCCCAATAATTTGACCCATGACCAATAGGGTCCCACGACGAAGAATGCAAGGAACGGGGGAGAAGAAAAAAATCATGAACACCTGAAGAATAAATATTGTCCTTTGTTAAAATCAGCCATGATTATTCCTTCTTATAAGGATCACAAAATCAAAGAAACTCTCAGAAGATCAAAGTCTGATAATCAACGCGCAAATATAATCCCAACTCAGAAGAATGAATAAATTGTGGGTCAACCCATTTGATGGTTGATATGAGTTCATCGTTGAATCTAGAAACAAGGGGATAATTACAAATAAAAATGTCCTACCTAGAGTTTGGGTCACTTATTGACGAAGAGCATTTGTGTTTCTGTCATTGACGAGATCCTACAACTCTGTTGGCATGATGATCCTCGATCTGATCTATGATCCATCATCATTCATTAATTGAGAGAGTTTCTTTTCCACACATCTGAGGAATTCTAGGGTCATGGTGATAACCATGAATTCTCATAAAAAGATTTATTTAAAAAGTAAACCACCACTGAATCGAATACATTTTTTTATTAGAACATTTTTAGTCATGCTACATCAAAATATACTTTTCACAGTTGACCTATACTGATCAATGTTAGTTCATTCCTTGGGTAAATTCACCACTCTGAACACAATGGTTCCCTTAATTTTCTAATTTAGGCACCCATTTGTAAGAGATTTCACTTTTTATGGAAAACTACTTGCCTGTGATATTAAAAGTTTATCATTTTTCAAACAATTGTTCTGGGCACACCGGTCCTTGGAATCTCATGTCATCTCAGTTCCTAGTCTCGATATAATTCCATATATTATTTAAAAATAATACTCAAAAAAATACAAGACATTACCCTAATTCTTATTTGATATTTTATGATTTTGTTATTCACTATTTTTTTTCATTATTCATTTTTTAGTGCACACTAGATCACACATGTTAGGGAAAACATTTACATTAATGAAGATTTGGGGCGTTTTTTATATATTAGAACATAATTCACTATTTGGGCTATAAATTTGCCATCCTAATATGGAATTGGATTAAAAAGTTCAAAATTATAGAGGATTCAATTCTATTAATTTCATTAAACTGGAGTAAAGGCTAGTTCTCATGGGAACTTTGTTGAAAAAGAGGCTCAAAAGAGAGTGACTTTTGGTGGAAAAATTCACCATGTGACCCAGTTATCATTTCAAATAATAACCCTACCATACTCTATTTAAATAAAATTTTAACTATTTCATATGGTTTTTATAATAATTTTTATCATCTATATTATGTTTTTGTTCCTAAAAACATCTATTACCACATAGAAGAAGAGAGTATTTATGAAAATATCTCTTCCAAGAAGGCACTCATCTCCCGCTTCTACTTTGTGCTTCTTTGATTTCATGCTTGTAATATCTCTTTATAATCAATAAATATTCTATATGAAACCATTTAATACATTTTATTTTGATTCTTGGTTTTGGAATATAAGATTCTAGATGAGATTGGGTGTTTCCCTTTCAATCCTTTACTTATGAAAATCATCTCAATGATGAAAACTCCACCCATAGATGGGTAGTTCCAATTCATAGTCGATATAATATATACTCCATTCATTTATTTATTTTAAATACATGAACAAAAAATGATTCATAAATATTTATCAATTAATTGAATTTGAATTTATAAGGAACTTGATTGATTTCCACTTTTAATGTGGGGACGAACTTTTGTGAATTGTGAGAGATAATCCTTAATCGCCAAATCTAATCAATATGGGATAGAATTTCAAGGTTTGATTCTAATTAAAAAACTCAAATAATTATCATTTATATGGAGGATGTTTTCCCTAATTATACATTTAATATAATTTTTCTTTCAGATCACAATCAATGTAGGGTGCTATGATTGGAAGTCCCAAATATAAACCATGGTTCATTTTTTTCAACCATTGTGGTCTTGTTAATTTCCATAGAGTTCAGGGGTTTACAATATAAGGGGATCACAATTAAATATATTTTAATCATAATCGATAATTATGAATGAATTTTTAGGGGTATATTTGAATGATTAGGTCTTCTCATATTGGTGTTTTTAAAGAAAATATGTCCTTTATTACTTATTTTTGTTCTAAAATCACTCAACCTAAACCCCCACAAACTATTTACATTGTTTTCACTTATTTTATTTTCTTCTTCAGGACTATTGGGGGTGGTTTAATTGAAATTATTCATAAGATAATTACCAAGATAATCCAATGTTTTATACATAGGAAAATCTAAAATATTTTTGAGATTGTGTGTGACAATGATTATCATTTTATTTCCATATCCCCTCCCTTTTCCATCAATAGACGAGGAAGTAAGTTCAGTCTTGAACTTATATTTTAGGTGAAAGTCCAATTTGTAACCAAATATTAAGTTAACTAATCATATAGTTTTACTTTTTCTCACACCAAGAGTGACTCACATGGGATTATGAACATGAGTTTTCATATCACTAGAATAATTTAAATTTCATATATGGGTCACCTCCATAAGTGTTAGCACTAACTTAATATAACTAGGTGGGATTTTATTCTCTTCTTGATAGAATACATATGAAACCACCTTAAGTTTTAAACCTAACATATTCAACCCATCACCATACTTATTGGTCCATGTTCCCTATGAGATAATTCACTATAAAAACCCTAACCTTTTAAAAATATTATTACATGATTTTGAGCATACTTAACCATTAAATATAAACCAAAGATCATAAATTCTAGTGTCTTTGGAAGATTATATACACAATTAAACAAGATGAAAAAAATTAGTATCTTTTATTTAATATTCATAAGGAGATCCTAAATTCCTTTGATCCCTTACATCTACATAGAATACATTGGGTAATACCTAAAAAATGGGATGAGAAAAAAATCCATGTAACGGAATAGTGAAAGAGCGCTGTCGTGGGTGCCCTCAAATGATTAGTATGATTTTGGGGTACTTAGGTGCAGCAGAGTGGCTGACCAAGGTCATCTCTCAAAGGAGGAAGTGAATTAAAACAATTTTTAGAGGTATTCTAGAAGTAAAATAAAAGAGAATAAAAACACTACTTGAAAGGATGGGGGTGTTTGTTTATAGTTTATTAATCTAGAAGAAGTTTGCTGGAAGAAGATTGTATTTTTTTTGTTTTTAGTTTTGAAATGAAGTTTGATTAGAATGACACAACAAAAAGATGTTTGTTTAGACAATATTTAAAAGACATAATCGATCTAACTCAACCTCTTCAATCATTTATTAATCATTATCATTTAAATTAATATTCACTTAATTATGATCCCTTAATTTGTTAAATCCCGAACCCTACGAGAATTAACTTTACCACGAAGATTGAAGTGAATTTTTAACCTTAGGCTAACTTCGGAACATGCAATCGCAACACCCTTCTTTGATTGATGTTCTAAAATTAGCTTATGGTCAGTGGTAAATTAAGGCACATAACCACTCTGGAAATGAGGATTAATTGAGTTTAGGGATTATATTTGAACTCTACAAATTGATCCCATGTGGTTTTTGAATTACCGGTTAAGGTTGCGCTCTCACAGTTCACACAATTCCCGACCTCGCGTGTTTTGTGTTAACTATTCAATTGCTTGCTTAGTTTAATTTAAATTAAAAACTCAATTAATAGATCATAATATGTGAATTACAGTAGCTCATTGATTCAAAATAAATGAATGAATAAGGATAGAGGTCGATCGATTACTAAAAAGAACTACTCGTCCATGGGTGGTGTAGTCATCGTGGAGACGTTTTGCATAAGCAACGGATTGAAAGGGTAGAACCCAATATTGTCTCCACTCTTGATTCCAACCCAATTAAGAAGATTAAGATAAGAAGAAGAGGGATGAACACAGAATATTATTTGAAGAAAAATTCAAGAAACAAACATGAAAGAAAAGAAATACAAAGAAGAGGTGAGAGAGGAGAGCCTTTTTGGAAGAGAGGTTTGCACAAAGGCTTACTTCTTCCAAGAGTTGTGAGGGGCTCCCAAGAGACACCCTTTCGTCCACACCTTCCCAAAGCCTCGACCAGCTCTCTCAAAGAGTTAAAACCCCCTTTAAATAGAGTTTGTGAGGGCTAGGGATACATAACTTTTTAAGTGTGAAATGAAAAACTCGGACAAATATTTTATTCCAACTTTCACCGCACATTCGACCTCAAAAACGCGTGAATTGACCGGCCTTCAAGAAGGAGTATTTGTGCCAAATCATGTCCCCGATATTTCCTCAAAATTTGGGCTCAATCCAAGCCCGTATGTAGACGATATGGCCCAAATACAGAGCCCATGTCTATTCTGACGAGTCCAGCCCACCATTGGATTAATTGATCATTTACTCCATCCAAATGCACTCTTTAGCTCTAGTGTCCTGAATGAAAGTTCTAGATAATTATGGTAGTCACACCGTTAAAAAATTTCAAATTCAAATAGTAAATATAAAAATATTTAGCTTCGAAATACTACAGTGAACTATAAAGGGTAAAACTGGAAGTTTCATCAAATATTCAAATGAATGATCTAATTCCAAATATTTTCTAATTAAACATATTTAACACAATGTGAGGAAATTATATCATTTATTATCAATAAAATATTCAATAAAATAGTGTTTTATCAACTCCCCCACACTTACCCTTTTGCACTCCTGGGCAAAACCTCATGTCAAGTAAACATCAATATCAAATCAAAACCAATTTTAAAACACATATCCTTAAGATCAATCAATTTCACACCAAGAATCAAAAGATATCATGCCTCATAAAAAAAACTTATTTCAAGTTCTCCATTTATATCATTCAATATATTTCCACTTTATTTATCCGCCCATGCACAAAACACTTACCTCGCTTGAATTTTCTCTCATCACTCAAATATCAGTTTTTTTTGCAATGTCTTTCTCATCCAAACTCATACAAGGGTCACCATAGGCTTGATAGATTCCTACATCGCTACCCGATGTGAGTCAAGGACATATGTTTATCATGAGGACTTTTCAGGGTTGTTCTGTGGCTTTCGGTTGGTAGGATTGAGATGTGAAAAACTCTGAGGCTGAATGAGGAGGGCTTGACTCTTTTGAAGCAAAATTGCATTAATCTAATTTTCACTTAAATATGGTCTTCTCTTCAATCCCCATAGTATCAATTCAGCTCCATAATCATGAAAAGTCATGAAAGATTTAAACCATTCATCATTTCAGCATAAAAATTGTCAATCTTCTCAAACATGATTTTCTTGAAAGCTCCAGATGGACACAGCTTTCCACCTCAATTAGAAGCTCCAGAAAAGGCACACCTTCACTTGTCATGAAAGCTCCAGAAAAGGCACAACTTTCAATATAATGACTTTCTTTAGCAGCAAACACATCTTTTCATAATTTAATTTTCCACCCAAAGTATCACAGAATGTGGTGGCAAAACCCAAGACAACTTCCCCCACACTTAAGCTCAACTAGATTATGCAATTTCACTTCAAGAGTTGGTTGGATAGGGAAAATTGGCTTGTAATGTGGCTTAACCTAACAGGTTGTGCATGGATTCTAAGGGCTACAAGGATTAAATATTCAAGGTAGGCCATTATAAAAAAGGATTCTTTGAAATAGGGGTTTTAAAACCAAACAAATGCCTCAATCATTTAAACACAAGTACCTCAAACCCTCAAGTTTTGACAGGAATAGATCAAATTCTGGTTAAATCAAGTATGGTTTGGTTCTCTCAAGAAGTGAAATGAATGTAAAGAATATGAAAATAATGGTTTAGAAGCCTCACAGGAAAGTGATTTCAAATTTAAAGACAGTGAGATGTGGCATGGGATTCAAAATTCGGTGTACTTTCCATGAAATTACTAAATATTTGAACTTGAAACAAAGTCATTTCAGCATTCATTTAAGCTTAGTTTCAAGGGGTAAATTGTTTCACTTATTGATATGGATTTAAAAATGGTGATGATAATCATTTTAGCTCAAAATGTTTCAAAAAAAACACATAAAATTGTAAAATAAACACACAAATTTTGAAAAACATACAATTTTTTTTAAACAGGAAAACAATTGAAATTACTAAACTAAAAGGTTCCCTCCCCCACACTTAAAATATTGCATTGTCCTCAATGTGAACCCATGAGATGATATATGCACATGAAATGCAGAATTTTTAAATAGGACAAATAATATAAAAGTGAAAGGGTTAGGAACAGCCTGATGTGATCAAGTGATGATGGGGTCATGCAGTGTGATAAAATCCACTGCATCAGTAGGATGTCCCTCAATATATCTCTTCAAACGTTACCCATTGACTGTAAAGCTCCTTCCAGTGTCCTCTTGTGTGATCTCCACTGCACCATAAGGAAAAACATTAGACACAATATAAGGACCTAACCATCTGGAACGCAACTTACCAGGCATCAACTTCAGTCGTGAACTATAAAGAAGGACTTTATCTCCAACATGAAACTCCCTTTGTTGGATCATTTTGTCATGAGCTGCTTTTGATCTTTCCTTGTAGAGCCTTGAGTTCTCGTATGATGATAGTCGAATCTCCTCAAGCTCTTGAATTTGCAACTTCCTTTGAATTCCAGCTTGGGCCAAATCCATGTTACATTTCTTTATAGCCCAAAATGCCCGATGCTCGACTTCCACAGGGAGATGACACGCTTTCCCAAAAACAATCCGAAATGGGGACATACCAATGGGGGTCTTGTATGCTGTCCTATAAGCCCACAATGCATCATCCAAGCACTTGCTCCAATCCTTCCTATTTGGATGCACGGTTTTCTCCAAGATTTGTTTCAACTCACGATTTGAAACCTCAGCCTGGCCATTTGTTTGGGGGTGGTATGGTGTTGATGTTTTTTGTGTCACCCCATACTTTCGAAGGAGGGAAGCAAAATTCCTATTGCAAAAGTGTGTCCCTTGGTCACTGATGATGGCCTTTGGTACTCCAAACCTGTAAAAAATCTGTGCTTTGACAAAGTCCACAACAACATGAGAATCGTCAGTCCTGGTGGCCTTGGCCTCCACCCATTTACTCACATAATCAACAACAACCAAAATATACAAAAATCCAAATGAACTAGGAAAAGGACCCATAAAGTCGATGCCCCATACATCAAAAATATCACAAAATAGTGTGGGTTGTTGGGGCATCTCATGTCTCCTAGAAATGTTCCCAGTGTGTTGGCAACGAGAGCATGACTTACAAAACAAATGGGCATCATGGAACAAGCTAGGCCAATATAATCCAGAGTCTAAAACCTTCCTAGCTGTCCGTTGGGGTCCAAAGTGTCCACCACATTAAAGTGTATGATAGAATTGCAAAACAGACTCAAACTGATGATCAGGAATACACCTCCTAATGACTTGGTCACTACACATGCGCCAGAGGTACGAATCATCCCACACATAATACCTAGACTCACTTTTTAATTTTTGGACTTGATGCTTCTTCAAATTTACTGGGATTTCAGAGCCAACAATATAATTAACTAAATCATCATACCAAGGATGCTTACTTGAGATGGTATATAGATGCTCATCGGGGAAAGTGTCCCGAAGTGGTACCTGGTCCAAGGTGTCACCCTCTAGTGTGTGAGTAAGCCTACTCATGTGGTCTGCCACCAAATTCTCTGACCCCTTCTTGTCCTTTATCTCAAGGTCAAACTCTTGAAGAAGGAGCATCCAATGGATAAGTTGTGGCTTTGCATCTGGCTTTTTTAGGAGGTACCTCAAAGCTGCATGGTCAGAAAAAACAACTACTTTAGAGCCCAATAAATATGAACGGAATTTATCTAAAGCAAATATGACAGCAAGAAACTCATTTTCTGTGGTAGTGTAGTTTGATTGGGCTGAATCTAGCGTCCTCGATGCATAGGCGATCACATGTGAACGTCCCTCCACCCTCTGAGATAAGACAGCTCCAACCGTGAAGTTGGAGGCGTCACACATAAGCTCAAATGGAAGGTCCCACCGTGGGGGCTGTATGATTGGTGGAGTGGTCAGACACTTCTTCAGCTCATCAAATGATACCCTGCATGAATCATCAAAATTGAAGTCAATATCTTTTTGAAGCAATCGAGATAAGGGTTGAGCGATCTTACTAAAATCTCTGATGAAGCGTCGATAAAATCCAGCATGCCCACGGAATGATCGAACATCACGCACACATGTAGGATATGAGAGGGATGAAATAATGTCTACCTTAGATTTATCAACTTCAATTCCATGTTTTGAGACTATATGAACTAAGACAATTCCCTTTTCGACCATGAAATGACATTTTTCAAAATTTAAGACCAGATTCTTCTCAATACAACGATGCAACACATCACCCAAACTAGAGAGACATTCATCAAATGAGGACCCATAAACTGTAAAATCATCCATAAATACCTCCATGCAGGTCTCAATGAAATCTGAGAAAATACTCACCATGCATCTCTGGAAGGTACTTGGGGCGTTGCAAAGTCCAAATGGCATCCTCCGGTAAGCAAAGGTACCGAATGGGCAGGTGAATGTTGTCTTCTCCTGGTCCTCTGATGCAATGGGAACCTGAAAATAGCCAGAAAATCCATCCAAGAAACAATAGTGTGTCCTCCCAGCTAGTCTCTCAAGCATCTGGTCAATGAATGGAAGTGGGAAATGGTCCTTACGAGTGGATTTATTTAGTTTCCTATAATCGATACACACTCGCCAACTGTTTTGTACTCTCACAGGAACTAACTCATCATTTTCATTTTTTATAATAGTGAAACCAGTTTTCTTTGGTACAACCTGAACAGGGATAACCCATTGTGAGTCATAAATAGGGTAAATGATACCTGCCTCAAGTAATTTTTCAACTTCTTTCTTAACAACTTCTAGGAGGGTGGGATTAAGTCTCCTTTGTGGCTGTCTCACCGGTTTAGCCCCATCCTCCAAGAGAATCCTATGCATGAAAATGGAGGGTCTAATACCTGATATGTCTGCCAATGTCCAACCAATTTCCCTAATGTTATCTCTCAAAAGATTCAAAAGTTTTTCTTCATGTTCAAAAGAGAGATTTTTAGCAATTATGTCAGGTAATCTATCACCACTGAGCAAGTATGCATATTTGAGATTTGGGGGCAATGGATTGAGTTCCAATGTAGGTGGGTGATGTATGGATGGAGAAATTGATGCAACAGACATATCTGCACAATGAACATCAGTATTAGAATAAAAATCATCACAATCAGAGAATAAAGCACCAAATCCATCAGCATACTCAATAGCCATGTCATAATCAGAGTTCACATGATCAAAATCAGAATATGATTCCATTTCAAAATCAAATCTTAGAGAGTCTTGTTCCTTAAAAATGGGTGTAGAAGTATTCTTAGACATCAAACTAGAACCAATACTCATAATCTCCCTAAGCATAGGACAATCAAATTCTATGGAGTTTTTATTTGGTGGTTCAAAATGGGAGATAACAAAAGCAGAATGGTCCTCTGAGGGGTACTTCATGGAATCCATAACATTAAATATCACAACTTCATCCCCAAATTCCATGGAAAGTGTACCCTCATTGACATTTATGATAGTTTTTGCAGTTTTGAGGAAGGGTCTACCTAAGATAATGGGGGCATGAGAACTTACCTGATCATCCTCCATGTTAAGAACATAGAAATCCACTGGAAAGATCATGTCTCTTACCCGGACAAGTACATACTCAAGAACTCCCGCTGGATATGCCGTAGCTCTATTCGCCAATTGCACCACTACTCTTGTTGGATTCAACTCACCAACCTGCAAGGAAGAGAATACAGAGTGAGGCATCACATTTATGGAAGCTCCCAAATCACAAAGAGAATCAGAGAAGTGCAACTCCCCTATGGTACATGGGATGGTGAATGTCCCAGGATCCTTGCACTTTGTTGGCATTGCAAGAGTTGGTGTAATGAGTGCTGAGACATTCATTCCAAGGTTGATCCTCTCATTCCCCTTGAGCCATCTTCGATTGGTGCAGAGTTGTTTTAAGAATTTTGCATACCTTGGGATTTGCTTAATGGCTTCAAGTAGAGGAATGTTGATCTCCACACGCTTGAATGTGTCCAAAACCTCCTTTTGCATTGCTTCTTCATCCATCTTCTTGGTTTGAACAACCCTGTTTGGAAAAGGAAGGGGTTTAGGAGGAACATCATCAATCTTTTTCTTACCTTTATCTTTCTCCTTGGATTGCTCATCAGTTGGTATGGAATGCGGCTTCTCTGAAGTTGAGGTGAATCCTGGTGGAATGGTAGGTGCAGATGTATCGTTCATTTGCTTCCCACTTCTCAATGTGATGGCACTAACATTCCCCTTTGGATTTGGAGTGGGTTGGGAAGGTAGATTTCCAGAATTCTTACTCACAAGTTCATGGAGGGCGGTGGCAATCTGACTCATTTGAGTCTTCAACTCTCTCAGCTCCGAACCTTGACTCTTCAGCTCATTCTGTTGATTAAGAACAATTTGTTTCAAAAGATCATCAGTGTTAGAGTCTACCTTGTGTTGGATATTCCCTTGTTGCTGACTCGTTGATGTTTGAGCTTCGAATCTCCTTTGGGGTTGTTGGAAACCCTGTTGGTAAGGTAGAGGCTGCTGGAAGTTTGGTTGAAAAGGGGGCCTTTGTTGTTGTCCAGAGCCATACCTCATGTCCGCTAGATCTTTCCACCCTTGGTTTTATGTTGGATCAAACTTCTTTTGGGGATATGGTTGTTGTTGCTGCTGCTGAAATGGTCTCCCAGGGAACACTGCTGCACAATCTTCTGTCTCTTGTAGTTGTGGGCAATAGTCAGTTGGGTGGCTTGTCTCAGTGCAAATGCCACATGGCCTTGAAGGAGGGGGTAGAGATGTCTTTTGTTCCAATGCAATCTGCCTCACCATAGTGGTCAATTCTTCCAACTTAGTATCAATCAAATGACTTTCAAGAGAAGAAGGACTTACCTGATGTACTCCCCTGACATGTGGTGTACCTCTATCACCAAATTTTTGGGAGTTTTGGGCCATCTTGTCAATCAACGCACGTGCAGCTACTGGTGTCTTGTCCACCAATGCTCCTCCAGCTGCAGCATCCACCATGCTCCTCTCCATGGGTGTGAGTACTTCGTAGAAGTATTGGATGAGGAGTTTCTCACTGATTTGGTGATGTGGACAGCTTGCACACAACTTCTTGAATCGCTCCCAGTACTCATACATTGACTCCCCTTGGGCTTGCTTGATCCCCGATATCTCCTTTCTAATGGATGTTGTCCTTGATGCTGGAAAAAATCTTTGTAAGAAAAGACGTTTCAAATCGTTCCAACAAGTTACATCTTCGGGTTGTAAATAATACATCCAATCTTTCGCAGCTCCATCAAGTGAGAATGGGAATGCTCTTAGTTTGATTTGATCTTCAGAAACATTTCTTGGTTTAAGGGTTGAGAAAACCACATTAAATTCTTTTAAAATGTTTATTTGGATCCTCACCAGAGAGGCCATGAAACTTTGGAAGTAAGTGAATTAACCCAGATTTTAGTTCAAAGTCCGATTCGAGATTTGGGTATGCAATACAATTTGGTTGATAGTTAATATCAGGTGCAACCAATTCTCGAATGGTTCTACTAAGTTCATTTCCATTGTTTCCAGCCATTGGTTCTTGTTTTATGGTTGAATTTGAATTGCTTCCAATTTCAATGTTCTGATATTGGAGTAATTCTCCAACTGGTTGAATGTTGAAACTTCCCATAGACTGAGAATTTCTGATTCGTGCCCTAAGGCTGCGTTCAATCTCAGGGTCAAGATCTAAGAGATCTTCGGGATTAGTTCGTGTCATAGATCAAATAAAAATGAAAAGAAAGAAAGTGGACCATAGTAAAATAAAAATGAGAAGTTTGAGTTGATGGTCCAAAAAGAAGTAGAAGAAAATAAAAGAAGAAGAAGAAAAATCAGATTGGGTAAAGAAGGAAGAAAGAAGAGAGGAAGAGAATAAAATCTAAAATAAAATAAATACCTCTAATTGGTTGAAATAATTACTTTCCACCCCGGAAACGGCGCCAATTTGAAAGAGCGCTGTCGTGGGCGCCCTCAAATGATTAGTATGATTTTGGGGTACTTAGGTGCAGCAGAGTGGCTGACCAAGGTCGTCTCTCAAAGGAGGAAGTGAATTAAAACAATTTTTAGAGGTATTCTAGAAGTAAAATAAAAGATAATAAAAACACTACTTGAAAGGATGGGGGTGTTTGTTTATAGTTTATGAATCTAGAAGAAGTTTTCTGGAAGAAGATTGTATTTTTTTTGTTTTTAGTTTTGAAATGAAGTTTGATTAGAATGACACAACAAAAAGATGTTTGTTTAGACAATATTTAAAAGACATAATCGATCTAACTCTACCTCTTCAATCATTTATTAATCAATATCATTTAAATTAATATTCACTTAATTATGATCCCTTAATTTGTTAAATCCCGAACCCTACGAGAATTAACTTTACCACGAAGATTGAAGTGAATTTTTAACCTTAGGCTAACTTCGGAACATGCAATCGCAACACCCTACTTTGATTGATGTTCTAAAATTAGCTTATGGTCAGTGGTAAATTAAGTCACATAACCACTCTGGAAATGAGGATTAATTGAGTTTAGGGATTATATTTGAACTCTACAAATTGATCCCATGTGGTTTTTGAATTACCGGTTAAGGTTGCGCTCTCACAGTTCACACAATTCCCGACCTCGCGTGTTTTGTGTTAACTATTCAATTGCTTGCTTAGTTTCATTTAAATTAAAAACTCAATTAACAGATCATAATATGTTAATTACAGTAGCTCATTGATTCAAAATAAATGAATGAATAATGATAGAGGTCGATCGATTACTAAAAAGAACTACTCGTCCATGGGTGGTGTAGTCATCGTGAAGACGTTTTGCATAAGCAACGGATTGAAAGGGTAGAAACCAATCTTGTATCCACTCTTGATTCCAAACCAATTAAGAAGATTAAGATAAGAAGAAGAGGGATGAACACAGAATATTATTTGAAGAAAAATTCAAGAAACAAACATGAAAGATAAGAAATACAAAGAAGAAGTGAGAGAGGAGAGCCTTTTTGGAAGAGAGGTTTGCACAAAGGCTTACTTCTTCCAAGAGTTGTGAGGGGCTCCCAAGAGACACCCTTTCGTCCAAACCTTCCCAAAGCCTCGACCGACCCTCTCAAAGAGTTAAAACCCCCTTTAAATAGAGTTTGTGAGGGCTAGGGATACATAACTTTTTAAGTGTGAAATGAAAAACTCGGCCAAATATTTTATTCCAACTTGCACCGCCCATTTGACCTCCAAAACGCGTGAATTGACCAGCCTTCCAGAAGGATTATTTGTGCCAAATCATGTTCCCGAGCGTTCCTCAAATGTTGGGCTCAATCCAAGCCCGTATGTAGACGATATGGCCCAAATACAGAGCCCATGTCTATTCTGACGAGTCGAGCCCACCATTGGATTAATTGATCATTTACTCCATCCAAATGCACTCTTTAGCTCTAGTGTCCTGAATGAAAGTTGTAGATAAATATGTTTGGAACACTTTTAAAAAATTTCAAATTCAAATAGTAAATATAAAAATATTTAGCTTCGAAATACTACAGTGAACTATAAAGGGTAAAACTGGAATTTTCTTCAAATATTCAAATGAATGATCTAATTCCAAATATTTTCTAATTAAACATATTTAACACAATGTGAGGAAATTATATCATTTATTATCAATAAAATATTCAATAAAATAGTGTTTTATCAACTCCCCCACACTTACCCTTTTGCACTCCTGGGCAAAAGCTCATGTCAAGTAAACATCAATATCAAATCAAAACCAATTTTAAAACACATATCCTTAAGATCAATCAATTTCACATCAAGAATCAAAAGATATCATGCCTCATAAAAAAAACTTATTTCAAGTTCTCCATTTATATCATTCAATATATTTCCACTTTATTTATCCGCCCATGCACAAAACACTTACCTCGCTTGAATTTTCTCTCATCACTCAAATATCAGTATTTTTTTGCAATGTCTTTCTCATCCAAACTCATACAAGGGTCACCATAGGCTTGATAGATTCCTACATCGCTACCCGATGTGAGTCAAGGACATATGTTTATCATGATGACTTTTTAGGGTTTTTCTGTGGCTTTCGGTTGGTAGGATTGAGATGTGAAAAACTCTGAGGCTGAATGAGGAGGGCTTGACTCTTTTGAAGCAAAATTGCATTAATCTAATTTTCACTTAAATATGGTCTTCTCTTCAATCCCCATAGTATCAATTCAGCTCCATAATCATGAAAAGTCATGAAAGGTTTACACCATTCATCATTTCATCATAAAAAATGTCAATCTTCTCAAACATGATTTTCTTGAAAGCTCCAGATGGGCACAACTTTCCACCTCAATTAGAAGCTCCAGAAAAGGCACAGCTTCACTTGTCATGAAAGCTCCAGAAAAGGCACAACTTTCAATATAATGACTTTCTTTAGCAGCAAACACATCTTTTCATAATTTAATTTTCCACCCAAAGTATCACAGAATGTGGTGGCAAAACCCAAGACAACTTCCCCCACACTTAAACTCAACTAGATTATGCAATTTCACTTCAAGAGTTGGTTGGATAGGGAAAATTGGCTTGTAATGTGGCTTAACCTAACAGGTTGTGCATGGATTCTAAGGGCTACAAGGATTAAATATTCAAGGTAGGCCATTATAAAAAAGGATTCTTTGAAACAGGGGTTTTAATACCAAACAAATGCCTCAATCATTTAAACACAAGTACCTCAAACCCTCAAGTTTTGATAGGAATAATCAAATTCTGGTTAAATCAAGTATGGTTTGGTTCTCTCAAGAAGTGAAATGAATGTAAAGAATATGAAAATAATGGTTCAGAAGCCTCACAGGGAAGTGATTTCAAATTTAAAGACAGTGAGATGTGGCATGGGATTCAAAATTCGATGTACTTTCCATGAAATTACTAAATATTTGAACTTGAAACAAAGTCATTTCAGCATTCATTTAAGCTTAGTTTCAAGGGGTAAATTGTTTCACTTATTGATATGGATTTAAAAATGGTGATGATAATCATTTTAGCTCAAAACGTTTCAAAAAAAAACACATAAAATTGTAAAATAAACACACAAATTTTGAAAAACATACATTTTTTTTAAACAGGAAAACAATTGAAATTACTAAACTAAAAGGTTCCCTCCCCCACACTTAAAATATTGCATTGTCCTCAATGTGAACCCATGAGATGATATATGCACATGAAATGAAGAATTTTTAAATAGGACAAATAATATAAAAGTGAAAGGGTTAGGAACAGCCTGATGTGATCAAGTGATGATGGGGTCATGCCGTGTGATAAAATCCACTACATCAGTAGGATGTACCTCAATGTATCTCTTCAAACGTTGCCCATTGACTGTAAAGATCCTTCCAGTGTCCTCTTGTGTGATCTCCACTGCACCATAAGGAAAAACATTAGACACAATATAAGGACCTAACCATCTAGAACGCAACTTACCAGGCATCAACTTCAGTCATGAACTATAGATAAGGACTTTCTCTCCAACATGAAACTCCCTTTGTTGGATCATTTTGTCATGAGCTGCTTTTGATCTTTCCTTGTAGATCGTAGAGTTCTCGTATGATGATAGTCGAATCTCCTCAAGCTCTTGAATTTGCAACTTCCTTTGAATTCCAGCTTGGGCCAAATCCATGTTACATTTCTTTATAGCCCAATATGCCCGATGCTCGACTTCCACGGGGAGATGACACGCTTTCCCAAAAACAATTCGAAATGGGGACATACCAATGGGGGTCTTGTATGATTTCCTATAATCCCACAATGCATCATCCAAGTGCTTGCTCCAATCCTTCCTATTTGGCTGCACGGTTTTCTCCAAGATTTGTTTCAACTCACGATTTGAAACCTCAGCCTGGCCATTTGTTTGGGGGTGGTATGGTGTTGATGTTTTGTGTGTCACCCCATACTTTCGAAGGAGGGAAGCAAAATTCCTATTGCAAAAGTGTGTCCCTTGGTCACTGATGATGGCCTTTGGTACTCCAAACCTGTAAAAAATCTATGCTTTGACAAAGTCCACAACAACATGAGAATCGTCAGTCCTGGTGGCCTTGGCCTCCACCCATTTACTCACATAATCAACAGCAACCAAAATATACAAAAATCCAAATGAACTAGGAAAAGGACCCATAAAGTCGATTCCCCATACATCAAAAATCTCACAAAATAGTATGGGTTTTTGGGGCATCTCATGTCTCCTAGAAATGTTCCCAGTGTGTTGGCAACGAGAGCATGACTTACAAAACAAATGGGCATCATGGAACAAGCTAGGCCAATATAATCCAGAGTCTAAAACCTTCCTAGCTATCCGTTGGGGTCCAAAGTGTCCACCACATGCAAGTGTATGACAGAATTGCAAAACAGACTCAAACTCATGATCAGGAATACACCTCCTAATGACTTGGTCACTACACATGCGCCAGAGGTACGGATCATCCCACACATAATACCTAGACTCACTTTTTAATTTTTGGACTTGATGCTTCTTCAAATTTACTGGTATTTCAGATCCAACAATATAATTAACTAAATCAGCATACCAAGGATGCTTACCTGAGATGGTATAGAGATGCTCATCGGGGAAAGTGTCCCGAAGTGGTACATGGTCCAAGGTGTCACCCTCTAGTGTGTGAGTAAGCCTAATCATGTGGTCTGCCACCAAATTCTCTGACCCCTTCTTGTCCTTTATCTCAAGGTCAAACTCTTGAAGAAGGAGCATCCAACGGATAAGTCGTGGCTTTGCATCTGGCTTCTTTAGGAGGTACCTCAAAGCTGCATGGTCAGAAAAAACAACTACTTTAGAGCCCAATAAATATGAACGGAATTTATCTAAAGCAAATATGACAGAAAGAAACTCCTTTTCTGTGGTAGTGTAGTTTGATTGGGCTGAATCTAGCGTCCTCGATGCATAGGCGATCACATGTGAACGTCCCTCCACCCTCTGAGATAAGACAGCTCCAACCGCGAAGTTGGAGGCGTCACACATAAGCTCAAATGGAAGGTCCCACCGTGGGGGCTGTATGATTGGTGGAGTGGTCAGACACTTCTTCAGCTCATCAAATGATACCCTGCATGAATCATCAAAACTGAAGTCAATATCTTTTTGAAGCAATCGAGATAAGGGTAGAGCGATCTTACTAAAATCTTTGATGAAGCGTCGATAAAATCCAGCATGCCCAAGGAATGATCGAACATCACTCACACATGTAGGATATGGGAGGGATGAAATAATGTCTACCTTAGATTTATCAACTTCAATTCCATGTTGTGAGACTATATGACCTAAGACAATTCCCTTTTCGACCATCAAATGACATTTTTCAAAATTTAAGACCAGATTCTTCTCAATACAACGATGCAACACATCACCCAAACTAGAGAGACATTCATCAAATGAGGACCCATAAACTGTAAAATCATCCATAAATACCTCCATGCAGGTCTCAATGAAATCTGAGAAAATACTCACCATGCATCTCTAGAAGGTACCTGGGGCGTTGCAAAGTCCAAATGGCATCCTCCGGTAAGCAAAGGTACCGAATGGGCAGGTGAATGTTGTCTTCTCCTGGTCCTCTGCTGCAATGGGAACATGAAAATAGCCAGAAAATCCATCCAAGAAACAATAGTGTGTCTTCCCAGCTAGTCTCTCAAGCATCTGGTCAATGAATGGAAGTGGGAAATGGTCCTTACGAGTGGATTGATTTAGTTTCCTATAATCGATACACAGTCGCCAACTGTTTTGTACTCTCACAGGAACTAACTCATCATTTTCATTTTTTATAATAGTGAAACCAGTTTTCTTTGGTACAAACTGAACAGGGCTAACCCATTGTGAGTCAGAAATAGGGTAAATGATACCCGCCTCAAGTAATTTTTCAACTTCTTTCTTAACAACTTCTAGGAGGGTGGGATTAAGTCTCCTTTGTGGCTGTCTCACCGGTTTAGCCCCATCCTCCAAGAGAATCCTATGCATGAAAATGGAGGGGCTAATACCTGATATGTCTGCCAATGTCCAACCAATTGCCCTAATGTTATCTCTCAAAAGATTCAAAAGTTTTTCTTCATGTTCAAAAGAGAGATTGTTAGCAATTATGACAGGTAATCTATCACCACTGAGCAAGTATGCATATTTGAGATTTGGGGGAAATGGATTGAGTTCCAATGTAGGTGGGTGATGTATGGATGGAGAAATTGATGCAACAGACATATCTTCACAATGAACATCAGTATTAGAATAAAAATCATCACAATCAGAGAATAAACCACCAAATCCATCAGCATACTCAATAGCCATGTCATAATCAGAGTTCACATGATCAAAATCAGAATATGATTCCATTTCAAAATCAAATCTTAGAGAGTCTTGTTCCTTAAAAATGGGTGTAGAAGTATTCTTAGACATCAAACTAGAACCAATACTCATAATCTCCCTAAGCACAGGACAATCAAGTTCTATGGAGTTTTTATTTGGTGGTTCAAAATGGGAGATAACAAAAGCAGAATGGTCCTCTGAGGGGTACTTCATGGAATCCATAACATTAAATATCACAACTTCATCCCCAAATTCCATGGAAAGTGTACCCTCATTGACATTTATGATAGTTTTTGTAGTTTTGAGGAAGGGTCTACCTAAGATAATGGGTCATGAGAACTTACCTGATCATCCTCCATGTTAAGAACATAGAAATCCGCTGGAAAGATCATGTCTCTTACCCGGACAAGTACATCCTCAAGAACTCCCGCTGGATATGCCGTAGCTCTATTCGCCAATTGCACCACTACTCTTGTTGGCTTCAACTCACCAACCTGCAAGGAAGAGAATACAGAGTGAGGCATCACATTTATGGAAGCTCCCAAATCACAAAGAGCATCAGAGAAGTGCAACTCCCCTATGGTACATGGGATGGTGAATGTCCCAGGATCCTTTCACTTTGTTGGCATTGCAAGAGTTGGTGTAATGAGTGCCGAGACATTCCTTCCAAGGTTGATCCTCTTATTCCCCTTGAGCCATCTTCGATTGGTGCAGAGTTCTTTTAAGAATTTTGCATACCTTGGGATTTGCTTAATGGCTTCAAGTAGAGGAATGTTGATCTCCACACGCTTGAATGTGTCCAAAACCTCCTTTTGCATTGCTTCTTCAGCCATCTTCTTGGTTTGAACAACCCTGTTTGGAAAAGGAAGGGGTTTAGGAGGAACATCATCAATCTTTTTCTTACCTTTATCTTTCTCCTTGGATTTCTCATCAGTTGGTATGGAATGCGGCTTCTCTGAAGTTGAGGTGAATCCTGGTGGAATGGTAGGTGCAGATGTATCGTTCATTTGCTTCCCACTTCTCAATGTGATGGCACTAACATTACCCTTTGGATTTGGAGTGGGTTGGGAAGGTAGATTTCCAGAATTCTTACTCACAAGTTCATGGAGGGCGGTGGCAATCTGACTCATTTGAGTCTTCAACTCTCTCAGCTCCGAACCTTGACTCTTCAGCTCATTCTGTTGATTAAGAACAATTTGTTTCAAAAGATCATCAGTGTTAGAGTCTACCTTGTGTTGGATATTCCCTTGTTGCTTACTCGTTGATGTTTGAGCTTCGAATCTCCTTTGGGGTTGTTGGAAACCCTGTTGGTAAGGTGGAGGCTGCTGGAAGTTTGGTTGAAAAGGGGGCCTTTGTTGTTGTCCAGAGCCATACCTCATGTCCGCTAGATCTTTCCACCCTTGGTTGTATGTTGGATCAAACTTCTTTTGGGGATATGGTTGTTGTTGTTGCTGCTGAAATGGTCTCCCAGGGAACACTGCTGCACAATCTTCTGTCTCTTGTAGTTGTGGGCAACAGTCAGTTGGGTGGCTTGTCTCAGTGCAAATGCCACATGGCCTTGAAGGAGGGGTAGAGATGTCTTTTGTGCCAATGCAATCTGCCTCACCATAGTGGTCTTATTCTTCCAACTTAGTATCAATCAAATGACTTTAAAGAGAAGAAGGACTTACCTGATGTACTCCCCTGACATGTGGTGTACCTCTATCACCAAATTGTTGGGAGTTTTGGGCCATCTTGTCAATCAACGCATGTGCAGCTACTGGTGTCTTGTCCACCAATGCTCCTCCAGCTGCAGCATCCACCATGCTTCTCTCCATGGGTGTGAGTCCTTCGTAGAAGTATTGGATGAGGAGTTGCTCACTGATTTGGTGATGTGGGCATCTTGCACACAACTTCTTGAATCGCTCCCAGTACTCATACATTGACTCCCCTTGGGCTTGATTGATCCCCAATATCTCCTTTCTAATGGATGTTGTCCTTGATTCTGGAAAAAATCTTTGCAAGAAAAGACGTTTCAAATCGTTCCAACAAGTTACATCTTCGGGTTGTAAATAATACATCCAATCTTTCGCAGCTCCATCAAGTGAGAATGGGAATGCTCTTAGTTTGATTTGATCTTCAGAAACATTTCTTGGTTTAAGGGTTGAGAAAACCACATTAAATTCTTTCAAATGTTTATTTGGATCCTCACCAGAGAGGCCATGAAACTTTGGAAGTAAGTGAATTAACCCAGATTTTAGTTCAAAGTCCGATTCGAGATTTGGGTATGAAATACAATTTGGTTGATAGTTAATATCAGGTGCAGCCAATTCTCGAATGGTTCTATTAAGTTCATTTCCATTGTTTCCAGCCATTGGTTCTTATTTTATGGTTGAATTTGAATTGCTTCCAATTTCAATGTTTTGATATTGGAGTAATTCTCCAACTGGTTGAATGTTGAAACTTCCCGTAGACTGAGAATTTCTGATTCGTGCCCTAAGGCTGCGTTCAATCTCAGGGTCAAGATCTAAGAGATCTTCGGGATTAGTTCGTGTCATAGATCAAATAAAAATGAAACGAAAGATAGTGGACCATAGTAAAATAAAAATGAGAAGTTTGAGTTGATGGTCCAAAAAGAAGTAGAAGAAAATAAAAGAAGAAGAAGAAAAACCAGATTGGGTAAAGAAGGAAGAAAGAAGAGAGGAAGAGAATAAAATCTAAAATAAAATAAATACCTCTAATTGGTTGAAATAATTACTTGCCTCCCCGGCAACGGCGCCAATTTGAAAGAGCTCTGTCGTGGGCGCCCTCAAATGATTAGTATGATTTTGGGGTACTTAGGTGCATCAGAGTGGCTGACGAAGGTCGTCTCTCAAAGGAGGAAGTGAATTAAAACAATTTTTAGAGGTATTTAGAAGTAAAATAAAAGATAATAAAAACACTACTTGAAAGGATGGGGGTGTTTGTTTATAGTTTATGAATCTAGAAGAAGTTTGCTGGAAGAAGATTGTATTTTTTTTGTTTTTAGTTTTGAAATGAAGTTTGATTAGAATGACACAACAAAAAGATGTTTGTTTAGACAATATTTAAAAGACATAATCGATCTAACTCTACCTCTTCAATAATTTATTAATCATTATCATTTAAATTAATATTCACTTAATTATGATCCCTTAATTTGTTAAATCCTGAACCCTACGAGAATTAACTTTACCACGAAGATTGAAGTGAATTTTTAACCTTAGGCTAACTTCGGAACATGCAATCGCAACACCCTGCTTTGATTGATGTTCTAAAATTAGCTTATGGTCAGTGGTAAATTAAGGCACATAACCACTCTGGAAATGAGGATTAATTGAGTTTAGGGATTATATTTGAACTCTACAAATTGATCCCACGTGGTTTTTGAATTACCGGTTAAGGTTGCGCTCTCACAGTTCACACAATTCCCGACCTCGCGTGTTTTGTGTTAACTATTCAATTGCTTTCTTAGTTTCATTTAAATTAAAAACTCAATTAATAGATCATAATATGTGAATTACAGTAGCTCATTTATTCAAAATAAATGAATGAATAAGGATAGAGGTCGATCGATTACTAAAAAGAACTACTCGTCCATGGGTGGTGTAGTCATCGTGGAGACGTTTTGCATAAGCAACGGATTGAAAGGGTAGAACCCAATCTTGTCTCCACTCTTGATTCCAACCCAATTAAGAAGATTAATATAAGAAGAAGAGGGATGAACACAGAATATTATTTGAAGAAAAATTCAAGAAACAAACATGAAAGAAAAGAAATACAAAGAAGAGGTGAGAGAGGAGAGCCTTTTTGGAAGAGAGGTTTGCACAAAGGCTTACTTCTTCCAAGAGTTGTGAGGGGCTCCAAAGAGACACCCTTTCGGCCAAACCTTCCCAAAGCCTCTACCAGCCCTCTCAAAGAGTTAAAATCCCCTTTAAATAGAGTTTGTGAGGGCTAGGGATACATAACTTTTTAAGTGTGAAATGAAAAACTCGGCCAAATATTTTATTCCAACTTGCACCGCCTATTTGACCTCCACAACGCGTGAATTGACCGGCATTCCAGAAGGATTATTTGTGCCAAATCATGTCCCCGAGCTTTCCTCAAAATGTGGGCTCAATCCAAGCCCGTATGTAGACGATATGACCCAAATACAGAGCCCATGTCTATTCTGACGAGTCCAGCCCACCATTGGATTAATTGATCATTTACTCCATCCAAATGCAATCTTTAGCTCTAGTGTCCTGAATTAAAGTTGTAGATAATTATGTTAGGAACACTGTTAAAAAATTTCAAATTCAAATAGTAAATATAAAAATATTTAGCTTCGAAATACTACAGTAAACTATAAAGGGTAAAACTGGAATTTTCATCAAATATTCAAATGAATGATCTAATTCCAAATATTTTCTAATTAAACATATTTAACACAATGTGAGGAAATTATATCATTTATTATCAATAAAATATTCAATAAAATAGTGTTTTATCAAATAGACATAAAAAATAAAGCATAGCACATGGGTTAGAAAGCATAACCTGATGACATAAAAAACATGGAATGTTAATAAACTTAAGGGTGAATAACATTGTTGACACCAGTTATGAAAACAAAAAGACTATGAAGAGAGCTTTGGATATTTCCAAATCCCAAGGAAAGGTTTGATGAGTTCAAAGGGAAAGTCAAATAATCCAAAATACCTACACTACAGACTTGCACGACAGACCTGTATGGCATAGCTATGCAATAGACCTGCACGACAGAGCTATGCACCAGAATAATTTATGTACCCCTAAGTGGAGTACCTACATAGAGGAGATGCGTGAAGGACCCATTCGGGCAACGTTCCTTCAACCAGGCCCCATACATGCCTATAAATTAGACCCTTGGGCTCCCCATTTATGGGACTGAAAAGGTTGAAAGATTACCAAAAGCTCCCATTGCATAGCTATTTCTCCAAGATCCCTCAAATTGTCTCAGGTATATCTCTAAAATATGATTGAAGAGATAATTAAATGGGATAAGAATGTTTTGAAAGTCTTTTTACAATGTTTTACATAGGTTTGGTTCTATTTTTTAAAATACCTTCAGTCGTCATACACACCTGCATGGCATACATGCATGCCACACCTACACAGCATACCAATGCGCCGCACCTGCGTGGCATACCTGTGCGATATAGCTGCATGGTAAATCAACACAAGGTACCTATGCGTCAAACTTTCATGATGCCCCTACGTGGTAGATCTTGGAATGAAGCTTACATACAAACTCAAGTACCCTCTTTAAATCCATTCATGGCAGGGTATCTCTTTCTTTGGTTCTCTTATCTGAAAGGGACTATGTTGAAGCCTCCACCAAAACCTCCTGACTTATCAACCCTTTGGGAAAGGCACATTATCATGTCTCCTATTTGGGTTTTTATTTCCACAGTCAGAGGTTTTCCACATTTTTTTCTCAATGGAATTAGGATTAATGAAATGTATGTGGGTTTTTATATCCACAGTCACGTGGGCCTTTCTTCTAGGAACAATGTTGGGAAGTCCCTAGTATGGAAGATTAGGGTTTGGGTTTCGTCCTCCCCTTTTAATCTCTATGACCCAGAACCTTAGGTCACTGGTAGGGAAGGTAAGGTTCACACTTTCTTTTCCATGCAAGCATAGGAGAAGTCTCCCTCACCTACCAGGATCAATTTTAGGGAAACCATCCAAGCGTAAGCCCCTAGATTTTATTGCAGGAGGTAACATCATTTCTCTTCCTTTCTTTTTCGGTGCTAAAGACTATAGGATTGATGTGTATAGGTACCTTTGTTACCCTTTCCCTCTCCCGTTGCGCTTTGTCACTATGGGCATCCATCCTAGTGTAATATTCTAACCTTCTTCCCATTCATCTTACATTGGACCCTTGTCCAATGTATATAGAACATAGGGAAGGCTCATCGCCTTGACCTATTCCACAAATCAACATACCCTCTTCCTCTAATGGAGTAGGAAATGTGTGAAGTATCATTATTGAATCTTTCACATCCTATTGTTTCTCACACCGATCATGACTCACATGGGCTTAGATATTAGTGATGATTAAAACATGTGCACAAACACTGATTTTTGAATAAACTATGAGAACTCTGATTGCCACCATAATATGGATATGTAGGAAGCCTTCTCCTGGCCTAAGCTCACTGTATGTCCTCCTCAGGAATCCAACTCTAATTCACCTAATTTGGGCATCCTCCTTAGAAATAATCCCCAAATTAAATCCTCAAATCACCAAGGCATACTTTTCAAGAAGTAAGCCCAAACCCATTTCCCTCAAAGTACTATACTCTCCTATGATACTCATCAAACTTTTTAGGATTTTATTCCCCACATGGGATGCATGGGAATCCTCCTGAAGTTTCAAACCCATCAATTCAAATCATCCCTATTCTCTATGGTCCATATTCCCAACATGGTCTAAATTAACATGGAAACCCATATCCTTTCCAAGTTCATTGGGTTGTTTCTGCATAAGTGCCACACCAAACATTGACTAAGCACCTTTCACTTATATGTCCATACCATATGAAATTAAACTGTATGGATAGGTCCTTATCACATGACATTGAAAAGTATGAGGTGTCCCATTCAGTGGAACCAAACTATGCGGGTTCTGATTCATTTCACAAGGATACGTAGGTAGTCCATTTTGTGGGCACGATCCCATGATCAAACCAAACCTTCGTCTCCCTAGATGACAATAAATTTCAGCGTGCCCCACTAAGTGGATTAAAAACGAGTATCATCATAATGATGATTAAAAGAATCTCTATGTAGTATATGAGGGGATACCATTGATGGAGAACCTCAAATACATACAAATATCTCCATTAATGAAGAACCTCGAATACATACGGATGATTTTAAACATTTCATATGCTAAATTAGTGATTGAAAATTACAAGGGATACTTATGATATACTTGGTTAATTAACAAGGATTCAAAAAATTATCTTAAATTATAATGTGAGTCCCAAAGTAAAAAATAATCCCCCTCAATAGGGTGTGATGAGTCTGAACTCCTATCCTCTTAACCAATGCATGTTCTTAAGTATCATAATGTTCAAACATAACAAGAAAATGCCTTTGGAAAAAAGATACCTTTTGGATAAAGAACTTTTGGATGTTTCTGGTTCCATAAATAAATCCAATGGAAACCTCCTAGAAGTAGTGATTCTTAAAAGTAGAATAATCATTTCAAGGACCTACGAAATAAAAAATGGTGAACCCGACGTGAATCCTTAACCAAGTTAAAAATTTTACCCACCTATTAGGCACCTATCAATTGGTAAAGGAAGGCCATACAAAGGAATCAATCCAGCATGTATCCATCTAAAATATGTTGCTTTAATGGAATTTGTTATTGTTTCATGTTTTTATCAGAATTCCCTTCACTCCAAAATGGCTTTCTTCAAGACAACATCTGTGAACTTCCTGAACGCTGCTCAAGTTAGATCCCCATCCATGGGAAGGACGTCATCACCAACCAAGCATCTTTAATGATGGGTCTCTAATGTGATGGTAAAAAAATATCTTTGTAATAGTAAAATACTATATTTGGAGGCTACTCAGTAGTCCCTTAAGGTTAATAATAGTCCTCGATCATACGGTCAATGATGACCAATGATCAAGAAGAAAACGGTACCCACAACCATCTTCAATGTTTTCGGGTCCTTATCCTCAGAATGCAACAATCAATCCCTCTAGTACTATAGGGAGGTGGATAAAGAGGCCACTCAAGGCCTCAATTAAAGTATGCATGAGTCTTTCCTGAGGACTCCCACCAGTAATTTCCGCCAGCAGAATCATGCGGCAGTGAACCCCAACATGATGGGGGTGTTGCCTCTGGACATTTGCCCCAAGTCTCTTAGACCTGGGCAAGCAAGATGAACCACTGAGGACAATGTCCGGTCAAAAAGGAGTAGGTTCTTACCTCTACCCCTTCCTAAGAAGACCATCAACTTAACTTGATGGCAAAAAATGAACTTACACATACACCCGTCTGTCCTAATTTTGCTTCTCAACAGACTCATCTGGAAGCAACCCACCGATCCCACTATATAAATCTGGTGGAGTACCGTGAACATGAACATACACCTATTTGAAAGTTATCAACCAATCAGAAGTCTCTTTTGACTGCATCTAAAGATTTCTTCCAATCTAATGTGGTGGCAACTGGTAAACAAGAACATAGACCTGTTTACAATCACCAATTCTTCCAGAAGTCTTATCAACCAATATAGAAGGAAGTCTATCAACCATACTTGATGGGAAACATCAATCTTGCACATAAACCTACCAATGTTCATCAAGTCTGCCAACAGTCTTGTTTGGTAGCACCTGGAGAAGTCAGTCAGAAAGCTCCGACGATAAATCTTGGGCAGACCCAACTCTTTTCCCCCATACATGAGTATTGTCAATATCCATTGATAGGAAAATGAGGATAGGAGCAGGAAAATACACCTACTATAGATACGGAATGGACTTATATTTCTATTCTAGCCACTGAAGTCACCAAAAACATCTTATAAATGGTGAAAGGGAAAACAAAAATCCCTACCCATATTATAGAAGCATTCCAGGATATTATAACAACCACTTCAGCAGTACCGAGGAAACAGACACATAAATTTGTCCCCACACTTGGGATGACATATCATCATGAAATCCCAGAATAGATGCACACCTCTATTCCAGTCCATTAGGGTCATGGGGAATACTCTCCCATATCATACAGACAATAAGATAGGGAACATACACCCTTTCCAATTAAAGGTAATCAGTCTATTCTGGTAACCAATCCAAGGCAAGAACATACACCTGCCCATGATAAAAACTTATCCCAACAAGTGGCCCCAACTAAGTATAAGAGAACATCCAAGAATAATTCTCACCAAGCACTATATAAAAATCCAGATTCAAGATGCGATTTGGCTCCTCATAATGATGGAGTTCTTGAAGCCCTTATAATTTATCTATTGCAGCTTAAGATCTTATCCTCTCATTACCAAATTATGAGAGTTATTTAAGTAATTCTGAAGTTCTTCATCTGGAAAATCATAATGAAGGCTTGATTCATGAAACTTTGGTCAATCCCAAGTGCCTGTCTCTAGATGAGAGCCAAGGTAACCCTTAGTGTGGCCCGAAGACCAAGGAGCAAGAATATTTGTCCCTTATTGTAATCCATTATAGTGGTCCTCCCCATGATGGAATTTTCTATGAAATCCCTCTATGTAGTTGTATTTTTCATTTTCAATACAATTCTATAATTTAAAATGTAGTGATGAGAAATCCCTCCTATCTGGAGGAAATTGCAAAAACAAGGCTAGTCATGTCGGATGCCTTTTCATTGACAGGTGAAACACTTTCTCAACTAGAAGAAATATTAAGGGAACGGTCATTCTATGAACCTACTTTGGGTCATTGGTCTTCTAATACATAGAATACACTTTGTTCAGACAAGGTGGAGAAACCTCTAGTGAAATATGATTAAGATGTGTTAAACATGAGGAAATAATTGATTAAGGAAGAAGTATCGGTCATGTTCTGGACTTTGGGAAATTCTCAGTATAACATTCCAGAATTGTTTAAAGAAGATTGAATTCATGATATCTACCTCATCCTATGGAATACTTCTCATCATTTTAAAACCAAAGTATTACGATATGATGAATATAAAAATCATGTAAAGGTAATAGAAGGGTTGAAATGCCAAATTGACTTGGTGTCCCTCTCAATTTCCCAACATCCAGAGGCTGAAAAACAATAGAAAATCATTCAGCGTACATGCCCAAATTCTCTAAAGAGTCTACACCAGTTATTTTTTGATTCCTCATCTAGTGTTCGTATTAGAGGATGGGGTGCACATGGAGAATTTCATTTCACTACACACCCAAATCAGCAAAGTCCTCCAAAAGTGGTATCATGCAATGTTATTGCCCACAGTCGGCAACAATCAATAGATTTTGTATGTAATAGAATGTATGCTCAAGAACTGGCCTCAATCAGCTCTCATCAACGTCATACCCAATGAAAAGTAGTTTTTGTGATAATTTTACATCAAACATCTGAGAATACTTAGCTGGCATCCTTCTTAAAGGATTTCTTCCATTAGAAAATGAAAATGTCTGAAATATCAAAGAATTCTTTTGAAAGAGTTGATTTGAGTGGTTTTTAGATAATGAAACTTGCTAATCTCTGAACCAAAATTCATAAAATCAGAAGAGGAGTTGAACTAATTTCAGCCATATAAGTTCAAGAATCACCCCAGGTTGCAAGGATGGGGCTCATTTAATTCAACCTTAAAATTCCTTAAACAAAGTACAATGATTTGAAGAAGAAGAATAGGAACAAACCTAGCTTGTAGGGATGGGCGATTTCTCACATTTGCAATCCCCTCCTCAACAGAAGTCAGTTTTCTCCCAATTAGGGAAGAAGCCAGAAGGAGAATGTACAACTGAACTATCTGAGTATTCCCTTCGAGTACTGTCCTCCAAATAGTTCCCGGGAATTCATCATATAGGAGAACCGAGTCTCATGGAAGATACATATGGAGATGATCTTATAAAAATACTTATTGAATTCCATCGATGCATTATGAATTAATGAATTTCATTAACACCACCACATAAGATCTTCTAGAAAATGAGTCCATTTAAGGGGAATCAAATGATGTTGTTCTTGTCCATAATACAGTACACACAGAGGCAAATGGAGAAGGTGTGCATACCTGAAATCAGAGGCTTACTCAGAATCTAAGTATGCCTTCAAATAATGAACTTCCACCCCTCCAAAAGGCATATAACATGGGGAAAGGAAAATGTCAGATTGAATCTAACTTTTCCATTGGAAAAGTTCAATCTCCTTCTCTTGAATAAATATTTTCCTAGAAAGAAGAGGAAATGAAGGAGTTGAAAAGACTCAATACCAAGTTACTTTGATGTAGCATTTCTGTTAGTTGTACTCTATAGTAAGGTCCCAAACTTTAAAATCCTCTAGGAGATCCTCAGAAAAAATAATTTATAGTAACTACATATGTGGATAATAAATTCCCTCCACTGGGTACATAATCAAGGTAGGATCAAAAACATCCTAATAGGAATGTTCCCTGGGGTTATCCAAGGCAAATATCAATACCACCATTAGTAGTTTTTTCGGTCATTTCACTAGCTCAAGCTCAAGTTGCTATACCTGCACAGGTTACAGATTATTTAGATATTCCCCAAATGCTTATGAACATAATTGAGGCATTAACGACTTGATTGGAAGCTATAGAGGAATGATGTTCACCAGTTCATCCAAAAAAGGGAGATCACCCGGAATGGGTGGATATAATTCCTCCCCCAACAAATTTTTTCCAAAATCCCAATAACTAATGGTTCAGAAGATCTGGAACGACACTTAACAGATTTTTTTTCTCATTGTGATCCCATGATGGAAACTCCTCAACAAAAAGAAGCAGAAATGCTTAGGTGTTTTGTGCACTCATTATAGGGACCAGCTTTTATCTGGTATACAATTTTCCAATCTTGATCAATTACTGGATGTGAATATCTCCATCATAAATTCATTCTTCAATTTAGCTCAATGATGCAAAAGATGAGTGTTTTTGATCATACCAATTGTAAATAAATGGAGAATGAAATATTTTCAGATTTCATTGCATGATGGAAAGGATTAACATATTCCTCAAGTCTAACACTCCCTCAAGAAGACTTGCTGCCAGTTTGTGTAGAAAATCTATGTGATGAGTTACGCACACCATTGATCCCTATGAAATACACATATGGGTTTCAAGACTTTAATTCAATCGCTCAACAGATGGAAGACTCTATTATAGAAACTAATGCTAAAACTCATGTAATTCCATCAATTCTGGGGAAGAGGATAGGAAATTCATAAGCTACTATAATTACACTCAAGAAGGAACATGTACTTGATTCCACTTCACGACCTTCATCATACTAAATGGCTTCGCCTCCTGGGAATCAGTAGTGACAAATCCCTCATCAATATGATCAAAGATGTCAATGTCATAAATAGTATGAGGAATTAAAGAACAATGTTTATTCTTTTCGGAATGAACAAGTTCCTAGTTACTTCGTCTCAGCTTTGGAAAACAATTTAGTTTAGTTTCCATGGCTGAAGAAACCAAATAAAGAAGGATATGAAGATCATTCGAATTATCGTCCCTTTAACCAAATGTAAGGGCATCCCATTTATGAATGTTTTTTTTCAAGGACCTCTTGAAACAGATGGTAGATTATGGACAAGTGAAACTGAAATGTTAGTTACCTCATGTAGAATGTGTTACTGCTACTAATCTAGAGGAAGAAGTTGAATTGGAGGAAGTCAAAAGTAAAAATGTACAGAAATATGATGATTGGATGATCAAGAAAATGATCAACCAGACTCATGCCATTTTATGAACACAGTTGAAACAACTGATTGTGTCTTCCGCCACTTTCACCACAGCAAAACCACTTTCATCAATGGTCATTTCTCAATGAATAGAAGTGATCATAAGGACAAAGAGAAGTAAGAAGAAGATGAACTCATGTTAAGTCCAAAGTTGTCCTTGACCCTAGAAAATTTCATGCCATCTGTTTCAAAAGCACGAGCTCCACCCTGCCAAATGGCACAATTAGAATTAACTAGTCATGAAGAATCTCTATTAGATGAAGAATTGATCTTTGGTTCTATCAACGTTATCCATTTGTGGGATCCTTATGCCATTGGTGATTCTAATTATAATGAATTAGAATTCCTTGTACCTAATTGGGTAACCAGAAGAAGAGGTTAGGGTTGAGGATACAAGGGATGATATGGGAATCCTAGAAACCATCATTTTAAAACTACCCCTAATCAAACCATATTTGTGGCAGAAACTCGTGGAAGACCCCTTCTGTGGGCTCAATAAGAACAATGAGTTTATTCTATGCAAGACAAGTTTAGTTTTGACATGATTATTTTGGAGGACTGATTAGAAGTCACACCATCTTTCTCTCTGTAAGTGAATAGATCTAGTCAGTCTCATTTGCCAAAGCCAAGAGTATTTCATACTTCTGCTCTGAAACAGATTACATATACATCAGAAACATCAACTTCCAAATCACCTTCAAAACCACATTTTCATGCTATAAAATGCAGACCTTCAGACCAAAAGTATGATTTCTTGAAATAATTAGCTCATGTACCAGCCAAGTTATCAATTCTGGATGCTTTGAATTTTTCAAAATGTCTTCAAGAAGCACTCATTGAGGCTTTCTCAAGTCCTCAAGAGTTTGAAACCAATGTTGTTGTTGCTGAGTTTTACCATATAGAGAATGATTCTACAGAGTGTCATGCAGTTATATGCTTTACAGATGAAGATGAAGATGATGTTTTATGTGGATATATTATACCCTTGTATTTGTCTGGAAAAGTCAATGATATAGACATCCGACAAGCCTTCATTGATAATGGATCCAGAGTCAACCACATTCCCATTCATACACTTTGTCTATTGAGCCTGACTGAATATGACTTATATTTTTCAACTTTAATGTTTCAAGATTATGATAATAATGAGAAAGAACCTCTGGGTGAGATTACACTCATAACATAGTTTGGAGATCTTGTATCTAATCCAGATTTCATGGTTGTTCGTTAGGAAACAACTTTAAATACTCTTATGGTAAGGCCTTGGCTGCATCAACATGCATCCATACATTCATCATACCACCAATGTCTTAAGTACTGATTCAACTGTCAAATCAAGACATTTTATGGTGACAAGGATCTATTCAAAACATGTGAATCTCAATACATTGAGGAAGAGTTTTATCACACAAAACAAACAGAGTCTGTGACAAAAGAAATAACAAGAGTTAATTTTTCAAATGGACTAGAAAAGATCCCAGCAAATCTATTCATTCACTTGAGTACAGATTTTGTGCTACCCATCAATCAAATTGAAAGGGAAAAACCAAATACAAGAACTCGTCCAATAACTTCCATAATGTCAATTGTGGCAACTAATCTTGACAACATGGGAGAGATTAGTGATTCACCAAGTAGTGATGGAAGCCTAAATGGAGATTTTTTCATTTCATCTGTTGAACTAAAACAAGCCACTACATCATCAATTAGAGTATAATAAATTGTATAAATGCCAAAGGAAGAAAAAGATGTTGATTCTTAATCCATCATATCATCTTTATTACCATAATAAGACCCTTCATCATCAGTAGGGTTAGATATGGTGGCCTCTTCTTCATGATGTTCAAATACTGACTCCCCCTCTAACTCTTGGAGTTTTTTCTCTTCATATACTATGAAACTGGAAACAGAAGATTTAACATGTAATGAAGAAGAAGAAGAATATCTTGGGGATGCTCCTCCAACATTTTAAGAAGTTGTCTCTACCTATATAAATTATCTTAGAGAAATAAATCTGGTTATAGAAGAAGAATAATGCCCCAATCTCATTAGTGCAACCATAAACTCTGAAGAGACACAGGTGTATACTTCATTTCTAAAAAACATTGAGATAATTTTTTTGGAATTATACAAAAATTCCATGTTTAATCCTTATGTAGCCACCCATCATTTGGGTTTTCTAGAAGAACATCATGGATTCCATCAAGTAGCAAGTAGAACAGACCCAACTCATGCCTCTAAAATTGAAGCTAATGTTGATAAGAATATAAAGGCTAAATTTTTCAGGGAAGTTCAATATCCAAAATGGCTGGCCAAAATTTTCCAAGTGAAAAATAATAATGGGAAAATTAGAGTTTTTATTGATTTTAGAGATCTTAACCGGCATTTTCCTAAATATGATTTTTCCAGTTCCGATTACAGAGCTTTTAATTGATCAAACAGCTCTATATGAATCTCTTTCATTCATGGATGGATACTATGGGTATAATCAAATCTATATGGCCCTAGAGGATGAATAATATATAGCCTTCAGAGCCCCTCAAGGTTTCTTTTTCTATCAGGTAATTCCCTTTGGTTTAAAGAATGCAGGCGCAACATACCAACATTCCATGCACCATATATGCAAGCCCTTCTTAGGGAATTTTTTTGAATGATGTGTGGATGATTTTTTGGTCAAATACAGAAAATGTTTCAATCACTTGGCTGATTTAGAGACAATATTCCATAAATTTCAGCAACATAGTTTAAAGATGAACCCCTTGAAATGTGATTTTGGGGTAGCCTCAGGAATGTTTCTTGGATTCTCTATATGCTATCATGGTATCTATGTTGATCTAGAGAAATAAAAAAAAATCCTTGGTATGTCACCTCATAAAAATTTGAAATATTTGAGAGGAATCTAAGGTTACTTGGCCTATATTCAGCGCTTTATCTCCAATTTGGTAGGCAAGTGTTTACCCTTCACCAGATTTATAAAGAAGAGTGTCACCTATCAATGAACTAAATACTGCCAAGATAAATTTGATACCCACAAGAAATATCTCTTGAGTCTGCCAGTATTAATTACACCTCTTGTAGGAAGACCACTTATTATTTATGTGACAACTTTAGAGAGATCACTCGGTTCCTTCCTTTCTCAAAATAATGATGTTGGAAATGAAAACAGTCTTCACTATCTTAGTCGAACTATGCTTGATGCAGAAACATGATATTCAAGTATTGAAATGTGCTTCCTAGCATTAATCTTTGCAGTTCTTAATTTTAGGAACTACCTGCAATATTATGAGGTCCAATTAGTATCTCAAAATAACCCACTCAAATTTTTATTTAGTCGTCATATGCTTACCGGGCATCTGGCATTGTGGGAAGTTATTTTGCAACTGTTTGATATCCAGTTTGTGCCTCAAAAGGCAATAAAAGTCCAAGATATGGATGAATTCTTTGCTGAGCATCCATCTACAGAAGATAAATCATTAGATATTGAACTTCCTAATGAATATGCCTTCTCTACTGAGGAAAATTCCCAAATATGGGAAATGTACATTGATTGTGCTTCCAGAAGTCCAATAAGGAAGAGAATGGAAAACCCTAAACTCAAGAAATTTGGGTTAGGAATTATCCTTATTTCCCTAGAAAAGGTAGTGTTTCCTTATTCCATCCTATTATCGGAAGGCGGAACCAACAATGAGGTGGAGTATCAAGCTCTCATAACCGGTTTGGAATTGGCATTTTAGGTGAAAATGATTCACTAGAAGGTAAAAGGTGATTTAGAATTGGTAATACAGAAAATCAATGGAGAATATTCTATCAGAAAAGAAGAGTTAATCCCATTGTTTTATTACATCATAGAGTTAATGGCTGAATTTTCATCAGAGCTGACCCATTCTTATGTTCAGCGATCACAAAATTCCTAAGAAGATGCACTGGCTAATGTAGCTACAGCCTTGGCAGATCCAAATCGGGATGTGATAGTCATTAGCATATCCCATTGTTGTGTGGTCTCACCTTTTGTTCAAACTAGAATAGAGGAAATTAATGAAATTAGACCTATTTATGAGCCATATGGTCATACCATGGGATAGAGAACAACCATCATGGAATTTATTCAAAATGAAGTACTTCCACCGAATAAGGATGAAAAAGAATAGATCCAGTGATTAGAAAACAATTTTACTCTTTACGATAGTCTAGACCACCAAAATATCCTCTAAAAGAGAGGCTTTGATGGAATTATCTTCATATGTATTGATGGAGAAGAGACTGTAGTTGTCATGAAAGAAGTACATTCAGGATCATGTGGTGCCCACCAGTCTGGGCATAGACTCTCTGATAAGATCTAAAGGCTTGGATACTTTTTTCATTCAATGATGCAATATTTCACATATTTCACAAATAAATGTCATCCCTTCCAAGTGCATGCTGACTTCATTCATCAACCCCCATAATTTCTACATACATCTAAATACTCCTTTCCATTTTCCACATGGGGAATTGATGTAGTAGGGACTTATCCTCCATCTATAGGTAAGCAGTTCAAGAATATTCTTTTCTGCTACTGACTTCTTTTCAAATGGGTTGAGGTAATACCTCTCAAAGAAGTCAGAGCCAAAATAATTTTTAGTTTTTTCAAAACTAACATCATCACTATATTTGGTTTACCTCATACTATATTGATGGAAAATGGCACAATTTTTTATTAAATTGAGATAAAGAAGTTATATCCGGAGCATAATATCAAATTCAACCATTCATCTCACTATTATGAAGCAACCAATGGACAGATTGAGGCCGTCAACAAGACCTTATCAAATATACACCACAAGATGGTGGATAAAGATAAAAGGTCAAGGCCTAATAAACTCTTGAATTATTTATGGGCTTATCAGAAAACTACTCTTACTACCACCCAAGAAACTCCTTATTCCTTGGTATATGAAACCGAAGAAGTTTTTCAAATTGAAATGAAATTTCCTTCACTCAGAGTTGCAATCTATGATCAGTTTTCTACAGATGAGAGGTCTCATAAATAGTTTGATGAGATGGAATGATTAGAAGAGAAATGATTGCATTATTTTCATTATTTAGAATTCTATCAGAATAGAATAACACGGGATTTTAACAAGAAAGTTCATCTCTGTTAATTTCTTCAAGGAGAATTGGTATTGGACCTTGTGACTCCAATGATACTAGGGAAGAAACATCCAAATATTGAGCAAAGAGGGAAGGATCTTATTCCATACATAAGTTATATTAAAATGGAGCTTATGCATTCATCTCAATGGATGGAGAGATTATTACAAATCAAACCAATGCGATATTATTAAATAAATACTTTGTGTAGTTGTACATATTGTCCCAACTACAATACTTGAAACATCATAGTACAATGTCCTTGTGGCAAGACTAAAAATTGCACAAGCCTCATGTCCTCACCGTAAGACTGAAAACAGCATAGTTCAACGTCATAGTTGCAAGAATTTAAACTGGATAACAACCATAAGCATCCATGATGCATGGATTTAAAATTTGTAGCATCTTCATCCTTATCACATTGCATTAAACTACATGACATCATTTTTCCTCATTGCATGACATTGAACTATATGAATAAAATTTTCTCTATTTTACGTTAGATGCTTCCATAAGAAAACATAATTGAAATCATCGCTACTCCTTCATAACACCAGAGTCCTTATCTTTCCTACGTCTGAGTCAGATCTTCATAGAGACCTTATTTCAAGAACTATGTATGGATTGATTCTCATTTTTAATGTGATACATAGAGACACCTAAATCCTTAATTTTGGGCCCAGCCGCAATCAAAAAATCTTCTTAGTTTCTTTTCTCCTACTATATATGAATCGGATCTATAAAAAATGTTTCCTTAAGATATATGATTTGGTCCTTATACCATTTTATGTCTTAAGATTTATCATTCTCTTAGAACATGTCAAAATCCCCTATTCTTCATGTCAAACTCGATTGGCGTAAATAATGATTGTTTAAAGAACTATGTACAGCTTGATTCTCACCTATTTGAGATACGTAGAGACACCTAAATCTCTAATATTGGGGCCATCCGTTATAAAAAACCCTTTATTCTTTGTATAATAATAAAACCTGTGTAGGTAATGTTTAAATAACTACGCGAGGCTTGATTCTTTCCCTCAGCAGGACACATAATGACACTTAGGTTTTATCCATTATTCTAGCTACAAAAAGTCTTCCATTTCACATCGGTTAATATTTTGTTTTTACCGTACGACGTTAAACTGTATGGAAATCTAACATCCATATTCTTCACTTGTGTCACCTTTATGTTATAAATAAATCCCTAACTGCTCATTGTTTCTCACACCGATCATATCTCGTGTGGGCTTAGGAATTGTGTAAAAGGATTCTTTATATAAATAAGGTGTATCAAATTCTTATAGTATTATTCATGTATTCACAGTATGACATAAAACTGTATAGTATAATGTCCTCACTACATGACTTAAAACTACACAGTATAATGTTCTCACTGCATGACTTAAAACTGCACAGTATAATGTCTTTGTTGCATAAATTTAAATTACACATCATAATATTAATTGAGGGGAAACAAAGAAAGTATCCATTTTACATATGAGTCAGATCTATGTAAAAGATGTCAAACTCATGGCCAATATTGGTTCAAATATTTCTCATATGCATTGGAAATAACCCCTTCAATATTTCACACTCTTAATCTTGTATGTTTCTAGATCTTCCCAATATTTCTTACAGTTTCTAGTGATAGAGTTTCCAATACCTGAGAACTCTTTTGCCTGACTATACAGCACGTGCCCTTAGGTGGCCTTGCATAAGTTGCCTACATAACGGGCATGTCAGTCAGAAGATTCCATTATTTGGATATGCATCATATGCCTCAGTTGGCCCTGCATAATACAGCCCCCATAATGGTATTGTAAAATAATGGTAATTAAATTCTTGGTTATAGTGTTTGTGTTCACTTTAAACTTTTATGACAACATACAAGTATCTATATTTTAAAATAGTCATTCAGGTATATTTGTCCCATTATCTTTCATTTGATCTGAAACTTTTCAAGACCATGGTTTACACATTTCCCTCTCCATGTGTTCAAAGTAGTATAAAATAACTTTGGAATCACTTGGCCACATATCATATATTGTTTCCTTTTCTGCTCTTAGTTGTATGACCTAAAAATACAGACACCAAAACTTCTATGTTTGGGTTATAACTTTGTAGGAGTCATATTCCTCTGATTCTATGGAAATATTGGTTGAAAATAAACTCTACATATTCAGGTACTTTTCCCCATAAACCAAACACCATAATTTTAAAAATCTAAATCTCCATAAGATTTCTTCATTTTTTAGCAATAGAATGTTAAAGGTGCCACTATTTGGATATGAAACATATGCCTCAGTTGGCCCTACATAATACAACCCCCATAATGGGTTTTTCAAATAATGGTAACTTTGTTCTTGTAAAAGACTTCCTCTAATTATTTTATCCCTTTTCCCATATCATCCTTTGGATTCAGAAATTCAGAAATTAATGTTTACAATTTTCAATTTCATAACTGGATAATGTAGTATATTTCTAAAAAAGTTATCAAGAAATTGGGAGAATATCATACCATTGGTCAGAGCTAAATACATTAAATTAAATCCACACAATGTCCTCACTACATGACTTAAACTTCATAGTAGAAATTCCATCACTACATGACTTAAAACTGCACAGTATAAATGTCCTCACTACATGACTTAAAACTGCACAGTACAAATGTCCTCATTGCATGACTTAAAATTTCACAACATGATATCAGAAATTCCTCTTTATGATAAATTTTAACCATTCATTATACACCAAATTTGTATAGAAATGGTTTTCCTATTCATGACATATGTCGACATAAAGTATCCCTTTCATTCTTAAAATTACTTTCCCTTGAATAACCACCCAATATGGCATTGAGTCACCCAAATATTATTTCCCCATATCTATCAGTAGTAAAGTGTTAAATTCCTAAGAGATATTTTGCATGAATATGCAATATATTCCCTAAGGTTTTCTTGTATAATTTTCCTACATAACGGGCATGTCATCCAAAAGAATCCACTATTTGGCTATGCATCATATGCCACATTTGTCCATAAAAAACGCAACCCCCCATAACAGGTTTGTCATATAATGGACACTTCATTCTTGGAATATAATCCTCTTGTATTGATACAGGTTTTGAATTTGGTGGCCATAAAAATTATTGCTCAAGATTCCCCTTGGAAATATTTAAAGAATATTAAAGAAATTCCTAGCCGTAGAGTATTGTTTAGGAACTAATTTCAAAATTTATGGTCAAAGATATTAGACCCTAAATATTATCCCCATTATAGTCCAACATGCATGACTCTAAACTACCAACAATAAAAGACTTGGTACTCATTATATTGAGAACCCGTAATGGGAACTCTGAACAAAAGTCGAGTCCCAGCTCACTGAATGTACATTTTTCGTATGATTTAGGTAATATTGAGCAATGAAAACTCAAAAGATATGAAATTTGTGGGGTTTTCCATATAACCCTTGAAAAAATTAAATTATGCTCATTAGGCCCATCATCTTAATAAGAAAATTCTGAGCACTCCATTCCTGTCATTATAATAATGATTGTCTAACATGAAGGTCTAATGATTAAAAAAAAGAGGTCATTATCATCATTACCATTAATATTTCAATCATGCAAAATAGGAATGAATAAATATATGATTGAAGGAAAAATTTCTTTTATTCATATGAAATCAGAGGTCCATCCAGAAAATGGAGCCTCTCTATCATGATTCAAAATAAACTCTCAACATGAATTTTAATTTGTTGAAGAGATTTATAATTCCTATCAGCTGCCTATTGAAGTTGAGATAGCTGAGAAACTCTAGCCTCCATGGCGCAAAAAAGTACATCCATAGTAATTGAAATGGCAGTTATACCCTCTAATTGGGTTTCTCCCAATGTCTGATTCAGTTGCTCTAGTTTGTTATGAATAGCATCTAGTTACTGTTGAAGATATAATGACTCCTTGGTGGATTGTTTGATTTTTGGCTAATTTTGATCGATTTATTATTATGATTTTCCTCCACCTCAGTTACTATAGCTTGAAAGACCTCAATATTGATAATCCATTTAGACTCTTCAAAATCTTGTCGCAACTTATTCTCCTGATCTTGTTGGAAAATGACCTCATTCAGAACATCATAGACTGAACGATAATTAAAACCACAAAATCTCAATATGTAGAATAATGATGGGATTTTGAAAAAATGGGATAGAAGTTCATCTAAAGGATTCTCAGCAATTATGCTCCAGATATTCTACCATGTCTTCTTATGTGCCGTGCCAAGAGAATATTGTATCGCAAAGTCCGAATCTGAGTCACTACTATGAGGTAACATTTACTCTGGAAACAAATAATAAAAATAGATGCCTCGTTCTACTTATCTCGGAATAGTAGAAGCTTCACCTTCTTATTTGGTAGCTAATAACCCTAAATGACAAATCAGAGTCATTTTCAGTTTTAAATAGAATAAATTGATATGATTAAAGATAGTTGATTATATTTTCCCACTAATAAGTCAGCTACTGGATTGGATTCATCCCCATTATTCTCAGCTTTAGCAATTTGAGAATATGATTCTTGAGAAGGGGAAATCCCCTAAGTTTTCTCAGTTATCAAATTTGAGGGCTCTAGAGAATATATTGGTGAAGGATCCTCTATAGGTATTTATTCAGATCCAACAAAAGGATAGAGTGGAATACCCAATTCCTGAAGAACCTTTGCAAAATTTTCTATAGATAAAGATGCATAAGGTAAAAATTGATGTAAAGAATCAAGTAATGAAGCACAATTGTGTATGGAAAATGCAAGAATAAAAACTTATGTCCTTTCAATTGCTCATGAAAATCCCCAAACTCCTTGATGGAACCTAGAATATAAATATTTGGATTAAGGGATTCCATCATTTCAGTGTATGCGGCTTGGAATTTTATAGCATCCTCACCATTTAAGGTATCCAACAAATGTTGGTTGATGCCAAAATTGGATCCTCTAACATTTTGTTCCATTGGATATTCAATTGGTACAGTAGCATCAGGTCTTTCTAGGTTTGGGCCAACATCAATATTTTTCTCATTTTTTCCTAGGTCACCATTCCTTTCTTTTATAGCAATAGGAATATCAGCATTGATTATTTCAGGATCTGCTAACAAAATAAAATGAGGAATATATTTAATATTACCATGGAATTTCTCTCTCTCAGTAGTTCCAGGAGTGGGTATAGATGAATAATTTGATGATTTATCTACTAAGATAGCAGATTCGTCAACATGAAACTGGGTTTCCCTTAGGGTATCTTTCTCTGGTCTCGAAGAATCAACTCTTAATCCCTTGAAAGAGGAGAGAGATGCAGATCCTATAAGAAGATAAATTTGATTACCATAGTATATTGAGAAAATTATAAATTCCCTTAGAACATTACAAATGATGAATCCTTCATCACATACTTCAGGACAATATCATTTCTCTATTACGTTTCTTTTCATGAGCTTGGGGAGAAATCGAAACACTCCTCTTAACAAGAGAGACTTGAGGTAATAGATGAGGATAATTTTTCCCCATTACCCTAGTCATGATTCTCACTCCTGGATAAGGTTCTGGAGACCTGGGATGATCATTTGATGTGTTGATAGGAGAGCCCGCATTCCCATATTTTGATGATTCAAGAATTGGTATGAAGTTTCATTCTCTACATTCAAGCCGCACTAATTCATTTTCATCAAGATTAATGATGATGAATGGTAAAATAGAATTGAGAAAAATGAAGAGGAAAATACATTCTTAGTATTAAAATAAATATCCCATTCCTCCTCAGGGTCAATAATTACCTCTTTGTGTATTCCGAACTACATCATGTTGGATACCCGTTTAGGGACTGGGATTTGTTCATCATTTTCATATATAAAGGACTCCAGATCCATAATATACTCTTGTACTTCAGCTTGGTTATTATATAGATTTCAATCTAAATATGATTTAATGTCACCCACATCTAGTATTCGAAGGCCCTGTTGGAGGAATACCCATGCATCTTTATGTTCTCGGGTCAATCTATCCAAAAAGTGAATGCCTAAAGGTCTCACATAATTCAATCCCAATGTAGTTTATCTTGGATAAAATTTCACACCTTCTGATTGATGAGCCTCTTCAAGCCTCTCTTCTTCTTCAGAAAAGTTAGAAGATGGGATAGGGTTTTCTCTCTGATGGCGGCGATTGGATCTCCTTGGTGCCATAGATATAGTATCTATAGACCTAGTCTTCCTGGTATATCTCCTGTGAAGATGTTTTGAGGGATCTAAAACCTCCGACACTTCTGAATCATCTCTGGTCTTGGACTTCTTACCACAATTGTCATGTGCAATAGTCATGGTAGCTGCCACTCGATATATTCCTTTTGTCAAATCCCATTAAGGATATGAAGAAGCCCAAGCTTTGGAAAATCTTGCTTCCAACCCGATTGATGCATATGGTAGAGGTAACGTAATTGACAATTTGGATACCTATAAGGATGTTAGAATCCATAATTGTCTTGGTACCATTGGGTGTTTCTCATGTCTAACATATTTGGGTGGAAAAGAGTTTAATTGTTGAAGACATTTGTACTGACGAGTAAACCTATAAGGGATGTAAGACTCATAGATAATTTAACCATAAATCATGGTCGATAATACACCATCCCGGAATGCCATCATATAATATCTTAGCTCATAATTATTTTTTTTACCATCATCAATAAATGTCTCTGTTAGTGGGTTACCAAAAGGAAATAAATTGAATTCTCCTATGACATTAAATACCTTTATCACCACATCAAGTCTTAAATTTAGAGGCTGAATACCAGAAACTTTCTTTAAAAATGTGGTGAATCGACCATTGGGAACTATAACTAAATTCAACACCGAGTATGAAGAAAAATGTGCCACAATCCATCCCCACAACACTCGGAATAGCCCTACAGTTATAAGTGGAGCCTTTACATTATATAAATGTACCAGGAGATGGTAAATTATTTCCAATACAGGGTTTTCTAACCCAATATAATTCCCTTATACAAATTTAGCTACAATGAAAAAATTCCATGATCTAACACCACCTCCGGATGCATGGAATGGAAGCAAGTAAATGCTTAGTCATATGGAAAGGAATGCAAATAAGCATAAATTTGCATCAATATCAGGTTCAACTTTATAGACCTAGTGCTTATAGTCACCTCTTTCTAGTGGAGGACAATATGTGCCTAAACTGCAGCGATTATCTGGAGAAGGAAAAATAGTAGGACGTCCACAGGTTGGACATTTATCTATTTTTGTTTCTAAGAAGGCATCCATTCACACTCTGAAATGAATATATTTCTTATCTTTGGGTAAATTCTTCACTATTTTAAATAATTCATGGTCCAACGGTGGTGTTTTGGTAGGATCATCCCATGTTGTAAAGGGTGGAATGAATTCATCATACATTTTCCCTAGAATGGGAATTCCATCTATTTGGAAAATATCCCAGAGACTAATACCAACTTCACCATGTTTCAAATGGAAGTAATTCATTTGCAGACTCTATCATCTCAGTAATTGAGGAATGAAATCATTTTTATAAACATATGTTTTCCCCATCCATATAGCTTCATAGATGTGAATGTTTGATAACACTTTCCTGGATTCTACACAAGTCTGACACACCTAGAATTCCCACATCCACTCGGGTCTAACACCTGCTTCAGAACGAAGATCCCAGTCTTCCTTCCAACCCTTAGATTGATCTGTTTGAGAAGCCCGACATGTGGGATCATAGAAATGTGGTATTGGTTCTACAACATGATCCTTCATTTCAGGAGTGAAAACACTATGATGAAGGTTGAAACCAATATGGATAGTTCATTCTTATACTGGAACCCCCTTGCACTAATATTCATGGAGTTATTGTCGGGGTACTGAAGAAACCAATTCTTTGGAAAGTACTTCCTAACATATGGAATATGGGCATCTTGAAAAATCCAATGGCCACATAGGGGTAAGTAAGTACATTGTGGATAGTCACATTGGTATGGAATTAAACCCTTCCATATCCCAGGAAGAATACTTTAAACAATTTCATAATAGTCTGGTCTGATGATCTTCATCATTTCATTTTTACGAGCCTTAGATTCTTCAGTATGGGTCATCAAATGAGCCATTTTTTCCTACAAAATAATGAACCAACATCCCCTATTAGTTTGGAATGTTTAAATAAAAACTTAAAGAAAAAAAGGGGAAATACAAAATTTGGCGAAGGAAACTGTTCGTGTGTGTCCTTCGACAAGGTTCGTCCCATAAGCCCTTCGACTAGCTCCGTTGCATAGACCCTTCGATGAGGTCTATCGCATAGGTCCCTCGACAAGGATCCTAGTGAAACTCCTTTGATGAAGACCTTTGGCATACCTTCATCACCTAAATAATTTTACCTTGAATAAATTTCAATAGAATTACGTGAGAGCACAACATGATAGGGCTAGATGAATGAGCTGCGCAACAAGAGCTGTAAATTCTGAAAAACATAGGTGAAGAAAATCACAAAGGATCAGACCTATTTATAGACAACTGAATATCTAAGAACTACGACAATGCACAACATTTCCAAGGAATACCTATATGAAGTAGCTCCGTAACAAACTTGTGTTGTCCAGAAATTAATCCATACTCTTTTCCCCACAATTATACCTCAGGACTCAACCCTCTTTTTATTTTTGGATCCAATCCTAAGGGGGGAATTTGTTGACACCACTTGAGAAAACAAAAAAAAACTTGGAAGAGAGCCCTGGATATTTCAAAATCCCAAGGAAAGGTTTTAAGAGTTCACAGGGAAATCCAAATACTCCGAAAGACTTACGCGATAGACCTGGGTGACAGACCTGCGTGACAGAGCGATGCGGTAGACCTGCACGGTAGAGCTACGTGCCAGAATAATTTCTGTACCCCTATGCGGAGTACCTGCATGGAGGAGTTTCACAAAGGACCTGTGCGGGAAACCTCCCTTCGACCATGCCTATAAATAGGACCTTTGGGATCCTCATTTCAGGGACATAAATAGTTGAAAGATTCCCAGAATCTCCCATTACATAGCAATTTCACCAAGATCTGTCAAAATTTCTCATGTAGCTATCTCAAGTATGAGGGAAGATATAATTAAATAGGATAAGCATGTTTTGAAATTATTTTCACACTTTTTTACATAGTTTTGGTTCTACTATGTAAAATACATTCTTCAGTCATCATACACACCTATGCGACAGACCTGTGTGCCACACCTGCGTGACATACCTACGTGCCACACCTGTGCTGAATACCTGCATGATATAGATGTATGGTACATCAACACATGGTACCTATGTGTCACACATGCACAAGGAAACTATGCGGTAGATATTGATATAAAGTTACATACCAACTCAAGTACCCTCTTTAATTCCATTCATGGCAGGGTATCTCTTTCCTAGGTTCCCTTATCTAAAAGAGACTAAGTTGAAGCCTCCACCAAAATCTCCTGAATTATCAAACATTTGGGAAAGGCACATCAGCGTGTCTCCATTTTGGGTTTGTATTTCCATAGTTATAGGTTTCACACATTTTTTCACAATGGGGTTTGGATAAATGGAATGTCCCTGGGTTTTTATATCAACAGTCACATGGACCTTTCTCCTAGGAATAGTGTTGGGATGTTCCTCGTATGGGGGATTAGGGTTTGGGTTCGGTCCTCCCCTTTTACTCTCTAAGACCCAGAACCTCAGGTCATAGGTATGGAATGTACAATTCACAATTTCTTTTCCACAAAAGCATAGGATAAGTCTCCCTCCCTTACCAGGATCAATTTTAGGGCAGCCATCCTGGTGTATGCCCCTAGATTTTCTTGCAGGAGGTAGCATTATTGTTCCTCCTTTCTTCTTCGGCGCTAAAGACCATAGGAGAGATGGGTACATGGACCTTCATTACACTTTCCCTCTACCATTACATTTTTTCACCATGGGCCACCATCCGGGTGTAATCCCCTAACCTTCAACCCTTCCACCTTACATTGGACCCTTGTCCAATGTAAATAGAATATAGGGAAGGCTTGTTACCTCACCTTTTTCCATGGTCGACACGCCCTCTTCCACTAGGGGAGTAGGAAAAGTGTGAAGTATCATTGTTGAATCTTTGACATCCTCTTGTTTCTCACACCGATCATGACTCATGTGGTCTTAGAGATTCGTGATTATTAAAACACCTGCACAAACACTAATTGTTTCATGAACTACGAGAACTTTGATTCCCACCATAATCAGGATACGCATGAAGCCTTCTTAGAGATCAAGCTCACTGGATTACCTCTTCATGAATCCAACACTAATTCCACTAATTTGGGAATCCTCCTTAAGAATAAGCCCCAAATTAAATCCTCAAATCCCCAAGGCATCCTTTTTACGAAGTAAGGCCAAAATAATTTCTCTCAAAGGACTATACTCTCCAATGAGACTCATCGAACTACATGGGCTTTGATTCCCCACATGGGATACGTAAGAAGCCTCCTTGAGGTTCAAACCCAAAACTTCAAATCAAAATTGTTCTCCTTGGGCCATATTTCCAACATGGTATAATCTAACTTGGAAACTCATATCCTTTCCAAGTTAATTGGGATGTTTATACATACATCCCACACCAAACATTGACTAAGAACCTTTCACTTAGATGTCCATACCATATGAAATTAAACTATATGGATAGGTCCTTATCACATGACCTTAAAAGGAATTATTTGTCACATTTAGTGGCATCGAACTATGAGGGTTCTGATTCCTTTCACAAGGATACATAGGTCATCCATTTTATGGGCACAATCCCAAGATCAAACCAAACCTTCATCTCCTTAGATGAAAATAAAAATTTCAGATTTCCCCACTGAGTGGCTTAAAAACTAGTATCATCATAATGATGATTAAAAGACCTCTAAGTAGTATATTAGATGATACCCTTGTTGGAGAACCTCAAATGCATATAGATATCTCCATTAATAAAGAACATCGAATACATATGGATGATTTTAAACTTTTCACATTCTAAATAAGTGATTGTAAAGTCCAAGGGATACTTATGATATACATGGTGAATTAATAAGGATTCAAAAAAATATATTAAATTATAAAGAGAGTCCAAGAGTAGACAATATTTCCCCGAAAAGGGTGTGATGAGTCTGACCTCCCATCCTCTTGACCAGTGCACATTCTTAAGTATCATAAAGTTAAAACATAATAAGCACCTACCTTTGGAAAGCAGGTCCCCATTGGATAAAAAACTGTTGGAAGTTTTTTGTTCCATTAATAAATCCAATGGAAACCACCTAGAAGCAGTGATTCTTAAAAGTAAAATACACGTTTCAAGGACCTATGAAACAAGAATGTATAATGTGTAATTATACAAACATTGTATTGTATAAATGATACAACAACATACAACATGACTTAACCATGACTCAAGGATCCTTGCACCTGGATCACAAGTTAAGGCTAACCACAAAGGTCATTGCACATAGAGCACGAGTCAAGGATAACTACCTATTCCGTTGCACAAGAAATCTTATGAGACAAAACAATACCCAATGCATTATAGAACTATTTGGTCACACCCATAATAACATGTTCATGAATATATGCTCCACATTAAGAATCATTATGAATCAAACATAAATATAAGGGTTACCCATGGTAAAAGTTAGGTATTATAATCTTGTAAAATACATAACATAAGGGAATATCATAATGGTGTCCATAAAAGAAATAAAATAAAAAATAAATGTACTTTTATAATGGAAATATATATATCATTATAATTGATCTCAAACTAAAATGAATACTTGTAAAAATAGTGTTTAAGAAAAATTAAAATTTAAATAGTTTAATTCAGTTTAAAGAAAATATTAATGATTATTTAAAATGGAAAAGGAATAATACTTTTTATAAACCTAGAAATTAACCAAGACAGATTTTCGTGATAAAATGGGTGAATTAGGAAAAAACATTATGGCTTAAAAATATTATGGAGTGCACATGGTAAGGTGTAAGAAATCAGGAAGTTCCCTTGATTCGAGCTTTCTTATACAGAAGAATTGAGATGGGAACCTCTTAAAAAGACATATTTCCCCATCAAAGAAGGATTTCATTTTCTGAATACATGATTTTGGAAAATAAAAATAGAATTTAGATAAATTACATAAAAATAATTAAGAGTTTCATTAGGGTAGAGAGAGATAAACTCGATGGAAGAAAATGGAGGTTCGGGTATAATCTCTTACCTTATGTCCAGAATGGTTCTGCACTTGATCTTAATGTCCTAAATAATACAAATATATTCATTAATTAATGATTCTATAACATTTTCAACATTTTCATGATTTCAATAATTTTATTAAGTTCATTTATTTCCTTTTTGATGAGTTATGGTATTCAATTTCATCGTTTGGGGTTGTTCTTTTTCCTAGATTCCATGATCGGTTCGCATGTATATGAGTATGAAAGTTCATGAAGAATGGATATAATTCTACCAATTTTAAACTTTATGTTATTAATGAAAAATAATAAGTGTAAATGGTTATAAATATCATTTGGTTATATGATTTTAGGATGAATCATTAGATAACATCTTAATGATATTCATTTAGATTAATTTTAGTAGTTTTTTATCACAAAAAAACTTGTTTTGTTTTATCATTAAGTGTTATGTATATATGTTAGTTATAAAATATAAAAAGGGTTATATCATACATTTTAGAATTTTTTTCAACCATTATAATTGTTTTAAGACCCTATTTGAAGGAGGTAAAGGAAAATAAAGACATTTTATTTTTGAAGGTGAGAAAACAACAACTCACGAATGATGTTTCCATTTTTAGAATCAAAGGTAGAGAAGAAAGGGTTTGAGGAGGGATTATTCCATTAGTATATTAAAATCCAAGTATATATTATTTTTATGTGTTATCATACTATTTTGAGGATAGGAGTTGATAAGAGAATAAGAATAGAAAAGAACATGAAACGAAATTAAAAGAAAAGAAAAGAATAATCTACCTCTTGAATTTATCCTCCTTGAGAACCACTATAGGGTAGATGTTTTTGCCTTTTTATAATACCAAGGTCTCTTGGATGTGGGGGAGAGGATTGGAAAATGTAATGGGATGAATTTTGAAAAGGATAAAATATTAGAAGGTGTGAGGAGAAGAAGTGGTGAGGGGTAGTATTTATAGTGGAGAAGAGGGGTGTTTTCTCATTATTTTAATCATTAGTTTATTATTTTGGCTCAAGAATATAAACAGTTTGAGAATTATCACTAAATATATTAAAATAATTAGTATAAGTTTGATATTATGGTTCTTACATCATTTAAGACTCATGGAATAGAGTATTTAACTTGTAATATATATATACTCTAAATTATCAAATTTCACTATTCACACAAAATACAAGTATTTTAGAAAAATACGAAAAATTCACCGTAACAATTATTTATTATATATAATTTAAAAATGAACACCATTTTATGAAAATAAATTTCTAAATATGAGAAATTTAATTTTTAATTAAATTCATTATTTACTTAGAACATACCAATTTTAAAATAATAACTGATTTTGTAACACTTTGAAAAATTAATTAAGGTATCAGAAAATTATATTATAATAATAAGATAAAAATAATATTGAATTATGAATACATTTTTTTGAAATATTTTTTTATTCATTATATTCATTATAAAATTGAAAATAAAGACTTTTGTTTTATAAAAGTATCAGCCTTAAATTAATAATTTCTAAAAAACTTATTTAGTTATACTATGAAATAATTATATCATATTTTCAATTATATGATGACTAAATTTTATAAATATTTTCATAGATGAGGTTATTATTAAATTGGTTGGTATACAGTTCTTAATGGTTCAATTACTATTCACGTGGTTAAGTTACTATTTCATCAAAATTGGTTCTTTAACTTCTAGAAATACTTGATATTTGATTAATTATTTTTTTATAAAGTCCTTATTATGTTAAAAATGTTCTTTTATGTAATTAATACTATATATCATAATTATAATAAGTGAATTTCATTGATAAAATTTTTGGGTCATTATAGTCTTCCCACCTTATGAAATTTCTCCCTTAATTTTTTTTACATTCTATGTTGAAAATATGTGTGGGTACATTTTTGTCCTCGCTTCCTCAGGTTCCCATATTAACTCTTCATAATAATGGTTTTCCGTAGTACTTTTACTAAGTGAGTAGTCTTGTTGTGCAGAACAATATCTCTATGGCCCAAGATCTTTACCTACTATTCCTCGTATGGGAGATCATTTTCCAACTATACCACCTCTGAATTCCATACATGTGAGGGATTTGGTTTGTATTTTTTAAAGAGGGATACATGGAATATAACATGTACTTGATACATGGTAGTTGGTAGTTCTAGTCAATAGTCCATATCTCTGATACAATCAAGAATCACTAGGGGTTGATCTATATAGGAATTATATTTCCTTTCTTCCAAAATATCATGAACATCATCCATGGAGATACGTGAAGGAATACCATGTCTCCAACCTTAAAATCAAGGTCTCATCGACAATTGTTTGAATATCTATTTTATTGACTTTGGGCTACCATGATGTGCTGCTGTATGGTTTTCAACTTTTCCATCATTTCATCAACCATTTCATGTCCCAGTGTCGTATATTCACTAACCTCATTCCAATATTTTGGTGCTCGACACCTCTTCCCACAAAAGGATTCATTTGGATCCATTTGGATGCTCAAGTGGAAATTATTATAATCTTAAGAGTATTTAATTAGTGTAAGATGATGGTCCCATCCTCTCTTAAAGCCCATAGAACATGCTGTCAACAAGTTTTCTAGTGTCTAAATAGTCAGATCAGATCGGCCCTCAGTTTGAGGATGATAATCCATACTGAAGTTCATCTCAATGTCAAGCGCACGTTGGAGACTTTTCTAGAACTTGGAGGTAAATCTAAAATCTGAATCGGATACAATAGATATCGGTAATCCATTTATCCTTAAAACTTCTATGATATATATCCATGCAAGTTGATCCAGTGAGAATTCCTCTTGAATTTGGATGATGTGAGATATATTTGTAATATGGTGCACAACAACCCATATATCATTGTTTCTTTTTCATGTATTTAGAAGTCTTGTGACAAGTTCCATGGAAATTTTCTCCCACTTCCATGTTGGTATGGGTAGTAGTTTCATCATTCCCTTATACTTTTGTCTTTCGTCCTTCACATGCTAATATACCAGTAATTTTTATGTATATTCAGCAATCCATTTTTTTATATTGTCCCAACAATAGTTCACTTAGAGATCTCGATCATCTTTAATCTCCCTCGGTTAATAGAGAATGTTGATATATGTACGTCATTTGGAATCACTTTTTTTTATCTCTGGATAGGATTGTACTCGTAATCATGACCCAAATATCATGAGTCATTCCTCATCAATTTTGAACTATGTGGATTTCCCATTTCTAATATCTTCCACATTTTTCTGAATTTCTTCATCATTCTTTTGATCATCAATTATTTTCACTATAAGGTATGGTTAAGCAATAATTTGAGAAATAAATCATAATGTTCCTTCCTTACCACAACTAGAAAAGGGGGAAATCCCGATGGAGCTATATCCATGTTTTTGAAAATCATGGTTATAGCATGAATAATGGTAGTCTATACCCATATATTATTTAAAAATGTGGGTATAGAGGGGAGAATATTTTCTCCCTACCCATGCTCCCTACCTTCAGTCATCAGGGCACACCCCATGTAGTAACCATCCCCCACCCCAGTGTTTCCATCACCCGACGTGCGTCCCCCCTTATCCTCCTTTGGTCAACGCAAACCCCCCTCCTCCTCTTGTTGACTTCCATCCCCCCTCCTCCTTTGGTCAATGCACATCCCCCACCTTCTTCTCCTCTAGTCGAACATCCACCATTGGTTGTGAATCCCCCAAGATCGAGTGTTGTTTACCTCACCTGACACACACCCCCCTTAGGTTGAGCATTATTTCCCTCACCCGTGGTCCAATGCTTCTATTGGTATTGAATTCTCTATTGATTGGGTGTTTTTATGATTCAGGTATTCTTTAACAGAGTTCCAAATCCTTCTTCTGTTATGGTTAATTGATTCTAGATTATTTTGGGTTTTTTTGATTCAATTTGTATCATTTCATATTGTTTCATTTATCTTTGATATCTAATTGATTTTTCTTGTTTTCAGATTTGTTATATTTAACACAGTTTGGTTTAGTATACATGATTTATTTATATTTAAATCAAACTATGAGGTTCTTAAAAAAAGAATCTAATATTATAATTATTTTTTAATATATATAAATGTAAATTGAGATGTTTTTTAGGTATATCAACTCGGTAAATACATAAAACAGTAATGATTTACTATATATGATTTTTTTTCATTATTATATGAAAACATATGCTAATAATATATGACTTTTAGTTAATTTATCTACCTATTTTGAGTAGGATGATTTAAAATAATTAAAGAGGTCTCCACTATGTAATTGGAATAATATTTGAGAGAAAAACTATTATAGATTTAATTGATTTTTTTGTGAGAGAATATGATGAGGAACATGATCTGAATGCTTATAAATTATCTATTTTAAGAATCATATTGTCAACAACTAATATTATTGGAATTATTAAATCATATGAAGTTAGAGATATTGCTGTTGATTTTGATAAATATTTAATATCAAAGGTGATGTTTTGTTACTCTTTTTAATGTACATTTATTCAATAGGGATTCCAATAATATTATTGAAATTCTAGTGAATTTTTAAACAATATTTGATATGTTGGATAACACATGTCTTGTGTATATTAAAGTTTAGGGAACATATATACTCTTCTAGAATGAAATTTTAAATATGCAATATACTATTTTATTTATTTATTTGTGCTTCAAATTTAGTGATTTTCCTTGTTGATTTATCTCATCTTGGCTTGAGGTATGAAGTGAATACCATTTTCTAATGTTTATATGAGGTTTTACAGAATTTCTTTCATGTTGTTACATTAGTTGGCCCAATAATGATCTGGGTTTGGTATCAAGGTAACTGTGTGAGCCTGAATTGATTATTTTGTCCTCTTAGAGGGTAGTTATAGGCAAAATGTATTGGGAATTATAAAACCATATATTCTCCTAGATCTACCAGTTTGGATTTATGCATGGGTAATTTTTTCATAGATTGAGTTTCTGATCCTCACATGAGTCTTAGGATAACTTTTTTTTAGTTTATGGATATTAATGATGAACACCTACAATTTTAAATATTTTTTATGAACAAACATAGTGAGTATGGAAGACCCTTATGGGAATATTTAGTAGAATCTTATAGGCTATCAATTTGGTATCCATGTGTTTGGAATGTTATGTTGTGTTTGTGGTTAATCCTCCGAATTTTTTTTGATTATTGGATTATCTTGATAAATGTTATATTATATTTTTATATAGATTGTCATGTGAACAAATATTGAGTGATATGAATCTATCATAAAATTTGATGGAAAGGGACAATAGATTTTGATGCTGCCATGAGTAGGATGATTTTTCTCTGAGATTTTGTTTTGTGGAAATACATTACTTACAGGGTGTTGATATAAACATGGTGTAAGACTGGATATGGGACCAATAATTAAGTATAGGGTAAAATTAATAAAAAATTATTAGACATTCTTTGTGACCATCCATTTGTGGGAGGGAATGATATGAGATGTTTTGTGTTGATATAATTTGAGAGAAAATTGTTTACTAAGATGACATTAAATGCGAGAACACTATATGGAATTGATTCATGTATTTATATAAATATGGACATAAATAATCAAAAAATGTGAGACAAATCATTTATATTCTAGATATATAATTGTTGCTACATGGGAAACCTAAATTGTTTCATCCACTACTAATATGGATTTCTAAGGAATTAAAGGATAGTCTGTATCAAAATGTTTTACACCATCCTTCAGTGTTTGAATGTTGTTATCTCTACACCAAAAAACCATTTTCATATTTTTCTAGTTAATATTTTTATCTTTTCATTGGGTTGTTATTGTATATATTTTATAGTATCAAGTTGTACTCATATCTCACACATGATTGTTTCTCGACTAAATGGCAGTGACTCGGTGATTCTAACTAAATCAAAATGAAATTTTTTCATATATTATACCATGTCCTTGAAAAATTGTATGGGATAGGATATTCAGCTAGGTGTAAAAGTGAAAAGAAACTTGGAGTTTCCTTATAGGAAGATCAAGGATGTTCATAGTCGCTACTTGGATGCATTGATATTTGTTATTAAATCACCTATTGGTTAAGAGTGAAATTGATTTCATCCATGATTGGTTGTGTTTGATAATAAACATAGTTTATGGAAAAATTTATTGATATATAGTACTAAATGAGTTTATTTTTATATTTGATATTAATTTTTTATATTACATTTAACAATGTAGTTTTTATGTTCTAATAGTTTTATTTCTTATAGTACTCATCCCTTTTAATTTATTTTTTATTTATTTATTGCTTCTAGTTTGATTTGATTGTTTTAATAATAAAATTTATTGTAATAAATTTTTTAATAATGCTTTATATTTTTTTATTAGAAGATAAATTTTTCCCTTATTATATAATGGATAGAAGCTGGATGTATCTACCCATCGAATTTCAACTTAGTTTCAAAATAATTTGGAGAAGTTTTTAGATTTTGAGTTTAACAATTATTCATATAGAGGTATTATATAGTGTCCATGCTATAAATGTGTTGGAATACCATGGTTAAGACATGAAGAATTTCTCTACCATATAAAAAAAATTCAAACAAACAATTTTGTTTGGTATCACCATGGAAAGAAAAGTGAATCTTCTATTGGTTATGAACAAAATGAAATTAGTGGTGTGGATAATTTTATATTTGATTGGTTTCCATTTGTGGATCATCCTAAGAGAGATTGTATGCCAGTTCAAGAATGAAATTACCTCAGGAAACATGAGGAAAATATTTAAGATGATGATGTTGAGAGAGTGAAAAATTTATTGGATGATGCCATAACTTCAGTATATCATGAATGTCCTAAAATAACCATGTTGGAATTTTTAATGTGTTTATATTGTGGGAAAACCATGAATGGTATTTATAATACCTCCATTGATTAAACTATTACATTTTTAAAGGACTTTGTTCTTTATGGTGCATATATTCCCTCAAATCATTACAAGTCATGGAATTTAGTAAAGAAGCTTGGATTTTTTACTAATAATGTCCTTGAATTTGAAATATTGAAGTTAATTTTTGGGGGATACAACTCACCATAATGAATGTAATGAATGTGGTACATCTCTATGTAAGGCAAATGAAGATGTAAACCATCTAGTGTGCCATAGAAAGTCTTGTGAAACATTTCATGGACTCAAAGAAATCCAAATCTATTCATGTCGGCAGAAATATTAGACAATATATGATGACATGATGCTGAGAGAATTGAAGGTAACAATGAGTTGGTTTATCCTACAGATGGATTAGCATGGTGTAAATTGGATTCACAACATCTTGATTTTAGAGCTGAGGTGCGTTATGTCAGGTTGGGTCTATCATGTGATGGTTTTAATCCGTTTGGTCATATTCTTATAGCTCACAGCATGTAGACAACTTTTATTCATTTTTATAATCATCCTCTATGGATGTTTATGAAAAACAATTTCAATTTATTGAGTATACTGACATCTATACCTTTTGATCAAGGTAATGATATAGATATCTACTTACATCCTTTAATAAGAGAGTTGAAACAATATTGGTATTTTGTTGTGCGGACATTAGATTCTTATTCAAAGAATATGTTTTAGATGCATGTTTCCCTTCTATGAACCATAAATTATTTCCTTTATTTTTCAATTACCTCTGAGTGAAGCACGAATGGAAAACTATCTTGTCTTATTTGTATAAATAATTCCTTATTTAGAAGAGTTAAATATTGTTTTAGTTTTATTTTCATGGGACATCAACAATTCTTTCTAATGATCTATCAATATACGAAGAATCATTAGAGGTTTGATAATAATATTGACACTGAATAACCAACTAAATATATGTCAAGAAGTTATGTTCATAATTAATAGAACGAATTAATATTTTTATTAGGGAAATGTAAGTTGAAATCTAAAAATAGGAGTAATGTTGAAACTAAATCTACTTACAATTGGAAAACAAGAAGTATTTTTTTCGAGTTTCTATATTGGTCTACTAATTTATTATGTAATTATTTAGATGTAATGCATATTGAGAAAAATATATATTAAATATTTCTTAAAATTCTTTTGAATATCAAGAGGAATACCAAAAATCACTTTTTATATCGTTGGGACTTATTGGATTAGAGTATTCGACAAGAATGACATCCTTTGTGTATCGGTGAAATCAAATGAAAAGTTCATAGTGCTTCTTATGTGATGAAACTGTTATAGAAAGATCAATATATGGAAGTATTTGAGAATATCAAGGTTCTAAATGGCTATTCCAGTAACATATCTAAATGAGTCAATAGAGGATATGTGAAACTAAAATCCCTAAAAACTCATGTTTACAACATCCTTCTTAATTAATTGATTACAATAGAAATTTGGAATTTTCTATCCAATAATGTAAGGGTGACAATGATTTTATTGTGCCATTTTTTTAGAGAAATTTATTCTAAAAGGCTATCCAAGTCTTTCATGACATAAATGTAGTAGGAGTCACCATTAATTTTGTGTGATATGGGAAAAAAACATCCTCCACCCCTTTTCACTTGCATGTTGAATTTAATAGTTCATCTTCCAACTGAAACACTTCTTAGGGGACCAATTTATTTTTAGTGGATGTATTATACTAAAATAAATATGTGTATAATGAAATCATATGTCCAAAATAAGAATTATCCTGAAGGTTTGATTGTGAGGGGTTATCTGGACCAAGAATGTATAGATTTGTGTCTAATACATTTGTCAGATATGAGCACATGACATAACCAGCCATTGAGAAATTAAAATTTCTCATAATGGTAAATTAATACCTAGTTTCCATATATTCCCCAAACAAGAGGAATTTTTGGGTCTTATACATTGCCTACATTGATACAAGAAGAGTGGAAGATGGCACATCTCACATCCTTGTTTAACTATGGTGTTTTTGATTAATATATTGAATAAGTAATTTGGATATTTGTATGTTATCTATTATGGCATGTCACATATACCTTACACTTTTGTTAACATTTTATTTTGGGAACGTAAACAAATTATAAGTAGAGATCATCGATCTTTTGATTTCAGAAGGAGATAGGCTTTTCATATCCTATAGTTTCCTTATTGGTTAAAATCAAAGTTATTACCATTACATTAATTATTTTAAAATATAAATATTACTTTAATTGTATTATTTATATATATTTAAAGTATTTAGATTACCTTTTGACTCCGTTTCTCAAGAATTAATAGAGTTGTATTTTAGTCCTAATTATTTGGTTCATGAATGAAAATATTTAATAATCGATGGGTATAAATTTCATACAATTGATTGAGTGGTGAAAATGAGAACACAATATGATGGCGTTATGTTAATTGCTACAACAGATTTTTATTCTAGTGTATTAGATATTCAACCTCAATATGAATATGAATATTATAATTAACTTTTTGATAAAATATTATTATTGGATTTCTACTCTCAATTAAAAGTTTCTATCATGAAATGTAAATGGTTTGATTCAATAAGATGATAGAATAAATTTATTGATGACTATCAATTCAGATTTATTAACATGAGTCGATTCCTAGATAATAATGAACCATACATTTTTGGCACCAATGGCTAAACAAGTGTTTCATGTGAAAGATCATATGAGACCCAATTATGGTGTCATTAATGATATAATCCTAAGACATATTTTTCATGATTCTGGTGATGAAATTTTCACCATTGATGCCCCCATTGGTGTTTCCCAAAATATTAAATTTGATGAATCAAATTTTCCCATTGTGAGATTTGATGTTGAAACTAAATTAGTTGTGGGTAATATATAGAAGAAACTATATATGTTCATTGTTCATTTAGTTTACATTGACATGAGTTTCTCAGGTTAGTATTACTATAATTACTTTAATTTAGTTTCAGATTGTATTGATATGTTATTTTTACATATTTATTGGTGTAGTTTCATAAAATTAGATTTATTTCAATTTTGAAAACATGGATTAAATTGTTTTTAATAAATGTATAACGTGGTAATGAGATTTTAAAAAATGTGTTAGTCATTTAATTTTAGTCATTTATACTATTAGTAATTAAAAGAAGTCAAACTGGTTCCTCCCATGAATTGTTTATATATATAAGTTGTATGCATGATTTATAAAAACTATATCAAAAAAATTATATTTCATTATTATTCACATTATTCCAAATACTATAGAAGGTTAAAGGAAGAAACTATTTGATCTCTATCGATTGGGGTATGAGCATGCATTCCTACATCCGCTTCAATTAGTGAGTATAATAATTGTAATGTTTTTCTTCTGCATTATATGTAATGCATTGTTAATATTATTTATCAAATTTTTTAGAGTCATTCTATTCCATCAGATTTAAATTCTCATCTTGCAAGCATGGGTTTGAGTTGGGATGCTCCTAGACCTATATAGATAACTTGTCATACCAATTCCCACACTTACCAACCAGCAGAAAACCCATCCAACACACCTTTCCATCATCCACTTGAGTCTCTAGGGATGTTCTTATCCATTCCTCTATAATCATCTCATCTACCCTCTTATTCACATGCCATGTATTTCTTGCCTTCAAGGATGATCCCATTGATGCCTCCACCAACTCATTTTTCCTCTTCTTCTCATAAAATTACTACATAGACTCTATGGATGTTTCCACCTTTACCATATCCATATTCAAAGATGTATCCCCCATCCTATTACTGATAATATTTCATGTCTACACCACCTCCAATTCCTACCATCCAATAAGAATCTGAGGTGTCTATTCCCTCATCTTCTAGTCTAATGCATGAAGTCCACCCAGATAACGCACTGGAACATACACTTCCATCAAATGTTGCTAATCTAGGATATCCCATAGATCCATCATGGTCTATTGAGCATCCTACATAATATTTTTTTATTATAACAGTTTCTAATTATATTACATTATTTTGGTCATGTTGTACCATGACTTAATCCCCCCTTTCTAATACAACAGGATCTTCTTCTAGGTGATGTGGGTGCACTCAGATGAAGGAATCCTTGAATCGCCAAACACAACTAATGGTGTATTACAATCTAGGAAATTGGATGGTAGGTAAAAATTCAAGGTAGTGTAGAAGTTTTATGGCCACTTTGGCCAAGTATCGTAATATCATTCTAGTGGAACTGGTGTGACAGATACATATGAGTAAAGATATCAATAACCAAGCACATGATCAAATATGGGTAAGAAAATTTTATAAATTTATATCTGTATTATTGTTGTATTTAAATGAAATAACATGTTCATTGCAGATTCATTTTAACTGTACAGATGGAGATGCTACTATAACCAAAATCTTGATGGATTTATGGGAGTTATAGTGCTCATAGAAGAATGACTTGTATGGTGGTTGTAAGAGAAGAATTGTTACTGACTTTGAGGTTGTACCCATATTCCCCTACTATCCAAAAGGTCAATATGAAAAAATGATTTCACATTGTAAGAATAATGATTTTAAGGCAATCCCAATATTTAATGGTTTTCATATAAAATTTTATTCATATTACTTGTATTGTAATTTTTTGGAAGTGTCTAGGAAAAACACAAAGAACAATGTTTCAATAATGTATCTGCATCCATTGGGGAACACTACCATTATCAAGCTTGATAAGAGGAATGTAATTTAACTGGGTATTGTGATTTTATACAAGTTGTTATAATGAAAAATATTATTGAATAGACATATAATGTTTCATAAAATTGGTAGATAAATTATTATCTATTGGACAACTTAGGAACATTTAGTTGGTCTATAAGTTGGAACAATTTTTTAACTAAACACATTTTGGATTCATGATTTCCATATACACAACAAACCATCTTGAAACGTAGGCCACAAATATAAAAAACCACCAATATTTTATGAGTGTCCTTTACATCAATGTTTGTAGGTCTATGATGTAGCTTACTTGAATCTATATTTTTACATTTCTCATATATGGTTGTAATCCTTATTTGTGCAATTCACATGTGCAACAAGCTGTATTGGGAATCAAAGGTCGTGTACCTCATTCCAAATTATTTTTCTCCAGTAGAAAAACAAAGAATGGAAATGATGTAAATGCATATAAAAAAGATAATATTGTCTGTTTTTTATTTATATTTTAAATATTTATACAAAATTCATAATTTAATATGTTTATAATTTCAATAGTCTGCCTTGGAGGTTCTTGATGATAAGGAATTTGACAACTTCGGGCCACATGATCATTTGAGTTGGGAATTATGTGAGGAGAACCCATGGAGAGTACGATGTCAACTAGTGAAAAACATTAACCCCTCTAGATATTTGTCCTCATCGGGCTCCTCTCAAGACTCTGAGAACTCTGACCAGGAAATCACTCATGAAAAAGTAGATTATGTAACAATAATAGCTTTAGAGGATCACAAAAGAAGCAAAAAATATCATAATAGAAGTAAGTTGATAACCAAAAATATCATGAACTATATGGGAGATTTGAGTCAGTCACTTCCATCTGAAGATTTTACTACATTTCAATCATATATGGTGCCAATGAACTATTTAAATGGTGCCTCAGGTGATTCCATCTAGGGTTATAGTGGTAATAAAGGTGGTAGTGATAGAGATATTGGTGGTGAGGATGTTGATGATGTTGTTGGTGGTGATGAGGCTTCTAATGATGATGTTGGTAATGATGATGATGATGGAAATGGGTATGTTTATGGTTATGTTGGTGATGGGGGGATATTAATCCCCTCTCTTTTTGACTTAGAAGAAAGACTTGTGAATGTACTTTAAGAGCATGAACTAAATTCTTGCATGGATGAGAATGGTTAGTTTAACTTTTATGTGGAGATCTTTTAATTTATTTTATATGATTAAAAAGTTTGATTTTTTCATGGTTTTGGTTTTTTAGAAATACTGACTTGGTTTGTCTGTATTTGAGTAATCACAATTTTATGGTTCTTGGAGCACATGTGTGGTTTTTGGGAAAATGGGTTTGTGATATTGAATTACTTTAAATTTTCAATTATGAAATTGGATTTTTAAATGTGTAGATTTTAGCATCTTATTTTCTAGATACCCTATTGTTTGAGTGGGGGAATTGAAGGAGGCCACAAATAAATGTGGGGTTTTGACATGTATGTCTCACTATAATTCTTTCTCAAATCTCAAGATTTAATTTTATTTTTTCAATTGGTTGTAAGCTCACTTGGTATTTATTCAATCTCTTTGTACTAGTTGTAGAATACATTTCATTGAATAACCATTTATATAACAAAAAGTGTCTTATTAATTTTTTTTGGTATATTATGGATATAATGCTTTGTGGTAGATCTAATGCTGCAATAATTTCCAAAGGTATCAATTTTGTTTCAAAATAAATTTTGAAATGTTTTTTGTGCTGGTTACTATCATTGATGGATTTGTAGGGTTGGGAGGTTTTGTGGCGTCCATAGATCTTTCATAGAGGAACAATGATCTTTAAAAAGCTTCATGCCCATGGGATAAGGTATTTCATAAAATGATTAATTTTGTTATCCCTTATGATAAGTCAATATTGGTTATAAAAAATTGTTTTTTGGTAAATTAAGTGGGTTTTCTAGAATTTAAGTGTTACATGTTTTTCTAGAAATAGAAGAAGTGCTCCAAGAAGTTTACATTGAGTGTGCATGCTACATCAACACCGATGGGTGACTTGACAGGGTATGAAGCTCTAATTGACTAATTTGGATAGAATCCTGGAGTAACATGATAGTTCAAACATTATCAAATTAGTGTGTATTCCACCTAATAAAAGTGAACTCTAATCCAATTTTGAACCTTTTTTCTTTAAAGTGTTTTTTCTATGTCATGTTTGATGTTTTCGGCTAACAGTTAATTATACAATGTCCCTGACTGGCCACCATCTTGGAGTTGAAGTTGTTGTAGAAACTATTGTAGCAGTGAAGGTAATTCATATCTATCTCTCTTCCGAGGGTTTGAATTTTCCCAGAGGGTTAAATGGAAATGAACAACCACCGAAAAAGGGGTGCACTAAACATTTTTCAAAAAAGAGGTGACCAGTCAAGAAATGAGTAAATTGAGTAACTATGAGGATGTACAATATGTGATAAGAATCCTTTCCACCATGAAGCAGCACACTACATTCATATAAGGAAATTGTAGGGAGTCTTGGATTTCCACCAAAAGTTAAGCTGATCAGGCTTATTAGAAGTAGGACTATATGTTGAATCTTCAAATAGAAGTATATGGTGGCATCAGATACCACTGTTGACTTTGTTGGGAAGGGATGAATTCCTCCCAATTCATGGTCCATTTTTCACTCAATAATTCCTTATGTTATGTATAATTTTATGGGATTTTTTAGTAATGTATATTTATAAGGAATTTCAAGGTTATATATTTTTAGTTTATTTCAAAAATCTCCCTCCTAATCCCTGAACATAATTTTTGTTGATTGAATCACACAATTCTATGTTTTTTGTCTTAATGTTTTATCTTTTCAGAAAAGGTTTACTCGATTTGTTTATTTAGTCATAAATTTTCGAACTGGATAACAAACAAAATTTTCTTAAACCAAAAAACCTCTATGTAAATCCCATGGAACTATTATTGTTGGTAGATGATGAAGAAACGACACAAGGTAGAAAAGGAGCATTACATTGGGGATGATATTGGGTGTTTGAAGAACAAGGATGTTTCAAAGAATAATCTGAAACTTAATTCCACAAACAATAAATTTGAGATGATTCATAGGCTATCATCCCTTGAGAACATCATTTCCTTTGCCAAACTTTCTCTTAATTCCTAGCAATTAGCGAGTAATATTGTATTTTGATACCGTTTTACCCATTATTCTGATAAATTCCCCCATATGCATGCTTCCTTGAATAAATTCCTTCTATCTAAAATTTTCATATTAATGACTTGTGTAGCATATACTTGGTATCTGTACCTTCCCTTGAATACAAGAGTTTTCCCTTCATCCACTTCTAGGTATTTTTTTTTATTTATGGTTTTGAATACATTGTAGGTTATTTATATCATACACAAATATAGGTTATATGTGACATAAAAATTTACAATATCGAAATGAAGTTAGAAAATTATTGGTTCTTTAATATTATCAAGAAAACATAGTCAAACTCAAAAAAGGTATGACCTCAACTATCATAGTTCTAACTTTTTCACCAAGGAAAAACCGACTTACCTTGTCTCCTGCTGTATGACATATCATATTCCATCCTATGACATATCTTCTGATAAGGTGATTATCCTCTTCCATTTTTATTGAGATAACTATTGAAAGGTTCTTGAACCTATTTATATATAAGATATTTATTTAAGGTAATCCCCTAAACATCCTCAAACACCAGGTTATAAATCCCACAATAATTGATCATGATAGTAACCATCACTTTCAAACTCCCCAAAATAGTTGATAATTGTAGAAATTCCCAAAAATATTCTATGAACTTCACAGTAACAGATTATAGTAGTCTTATAATCATGTTAAAACCATTTATATTATTAGTTACACAATTATATTATGAAAAAATCATGTAAAATATTTTTCTCATCATTAACACCTTCCTCATTAATGATTTGTATTGAAAAAAAGACCCAAAACTTGTAGGATTTTCATTTGTATTATTTTACAAGTTAAGGATTTACCCATGGTTCACTAAATTTTTGGTATATTATGTTTTGTACAATAATCTATATCCACTATTTAGTAAACTGGGGTATAGATATATGCCCACAGTTTAACAAAACTAGGGGTATTATGGAATTTTAAAGTTCTATAACCATGGTTTCATATAAATCGTGACTATAGGCCTATATCGACGCCTTAGTAGCCCAAAGTTCATGAAACCATGGGTATAGCCTATACCCTTGGTTTTAGGGGATAAACCCATGGTTTCGAACCATGGGTGTAGGTGATATTTCCATTACTGTAATGATAATCGTGTTCATCCTTTGAAAATATAAGAGGAATGAATCCTTCTCAATTCCCATCATTGATAAAGTCATAGGATCCTTTCCACATAGAGAATCCACTACCTTATTTTATTTACCAAGATGGTAGTGGATTGAGAAGTCATAATCCTTCATGAGATCTAACCATCTTTTCTGGTGCATATTAATCTCCTTACATGTGAATAAATATTTGAGACTCTTTTGATTAGTATATATTTCAAACTTCTCCCCATAGAGATAATGACTCCATATTTTAAATGTGAAGATCACAAGTACCAACTATAGATCATGCCTAGGATAGTTTTACTAATGAATTTTCAAAATTCTTGAGGCATAGGCTATCACTTTCTCATTTTTCATTAGTACACAACCTAATCCCTTGTTTGAAGCATCTATTTATACTACAAAGAGTTACCATCTTTTGGGATGTGTGAGTACTAGTTTAGTGATAAGCCACTTTTTTAGATCTTTGAATCATTCCTAAAATTCACTCATCTAGAAAAATATTTCTCCATTCCGAGCCATCTTAGTTAGTCAGTTTGAGAATAATGAGAATTTATCCACAAATCATTAGTAAAACCCAAATTTTCCAAGGAAACTATGGAACTCTATTACAAAGGTTGGAATTACCCACTATTTGATAGCGTTTATCTTAGAAGGGTCTATAGATATTCTATTTATAGTGATAACAGTCCCCAAGGATGACACTACCTCTATCCAAAACTCACATTTACTATACTTTGCATAAATTTTATCCCTTCACAAAATCAAATTCTCACAATTCAAATGCTCCTCATGTTCCTCCTTTCTATTAGAGTATATGAAAATATCATCAATAAATACTACCAAAAATTGGTTAAGGTAATCTATAAATACTCTATTAATTATGTCCACAAAAATTAATAGAGAATTAGTGAGTCTAAATGGAATCACTGTAAACTCATTTTGTCCAAACCTTATTTGAAAGGCAGTTTTGGCAATATTTTCCTTCCTCGCCTTTAATTAATGATATCCCAGGTGAAATTCTACTTTAGTGAAATAAATATCCCAACATAGATGATTGTAAAAGTTATCTATCCATGGTAGGGGATACTTGTTCATTATCGTTATTTTATTGAGCTCGTAATAATCAATGGAGAGGAGCATTGATCCATCCTTCTTCTTGGAAAAGAGGACCGACAAACCCCATGGTGAAGCACTCGGACATATAAAACCATTTTCCAGATTATCTTGTCCATGCTTCTTCGGTTCTTCTAAATCACCAATGTCTATTCTATAATATTTTTTTCATATAGATAGAGATCTAGAAACAAGTTCAATTGAGAATTCAACAAATAGATCAAAATGAAGAACATGAAACTCTCTGGGGATCACATTAGTGTAGTCCCTCGCAATGGGAATGTCTTCAAGCATGATTCATCCTATGTATCAATAATTTGAACTAGATATGATTGCCTATAAGGAAAAAATACAAACACTAGAGATGATGATTTTGAAGGAGATTAATCTTCCTCCTTACACTAGTAAAGGATTAGAGGATGCATCATGATGTGTATAACGATATCCATTTCCCAACAATTGATGTTTTATTTGTATAAAGATAGACAATGCATTCCCAAAATAGAATAAAACTCTACCAAAGGTAGTATAAAAATATTTTCTAGGAGGTCCAGTCCACAAAAATTCACTAGGGAGGTGTAATAAACATTGGATGAAATAATTTCCCCATATTCTGTTTTCACAGAAAGATAAACCTCCATATTTTGAGGTGGTGTTTGAATAGTTTTACTAAACTTGAAAGATATGATAGAATGTGTAGAACCTGAATCAAATTGTATGTTTCATATTCTTGAAGGAATAATCAATTTAACTTTCACCACATCATTTTCAGGATCTATTTCAATCATAGTGATAGCTTATTCCCTTATGTTCTTCCTTGGAGGTTGTTGTTGTTGATTGAATCCAACAAACCTAGGATTAGGGAAATTGTTATCATAATTATCATGTTCCTTACAGTTGAAACACTGTGATATATGATGATTTTTTATCTAAAACTTCCATCCGTCTTCAGAAATCATGGGATTATTCAAATTTCTTCAGTAGTTATTATCATTATTCCTCATTCATTGACTTTTGAAGCATTTTATTGTTACTTTTGTATATTTCTCATGATTTTTCTTTAGTTTGCTAAAGAAGCATTCCATCTTTCTTTCACTATTCATGACAAATCTGACGACATATCATGAAAGACCTATAAATTTTGCATAAAACAACCAAATAGACTCATATTAATTATGATTCAGAATGAGGAGATCTCTCCATCTTCAGATGGTATAGCATCCCACCTTTTTATCACATAAACTTTAATTACATTATACAAAATTGAGGATCTTTAAGGTTTAGTGTCTTAGAAACCAGGAAAATAATACATGACAACATAAAACATTCTTCTTAAACACTTGAAAGGATTCTTCATTTGTTCATCCTATGTTCATTACAAAATCTCATAACCTGGGAGCATACATCAAAGGAAAGGGTGAGCATAAGGCCCAGTAAGGGAAACAAGGGAAACATTTAACATGTGAACTTGAGATACATCAATTAAGTCGTGAAAAAGAACTTTAAGGCATGAGAAAGGAATCATGAGGCATATCATAATAAAAATAACGTATTTAATAACATGAATATGTGGCTACAACATTTAACATAGACAATCATTTCTGTTTCACCGAGTTTCTTCCCCAAGGTGTCATTAGAATATATTACCAAGGATATTCACCAAGATATCATTAAAATGGTCATCTCTAGAGATTAAGTCTTTACCCAATGCATTGGAGCACTATCAGGGCACAACCTTAATTTGCCTTTTTTATCATTTGATCCACATATATCATCATCAATAATTTCATAAACAACCCATATATCATAAAAGAAATGGGTTTCATTTCATAGTCATAACATTCTAAAAACTGCATTAAAGACATAATCTTTATGTCACTTTAAACCCACAGAAATGGGAAGCGAGTATCATGTATGTAAAACCCAAAATTTAAAATAGAAAATTTTGATATATATGTGAATAAACCTCTAGAATAAAAAGTTTTGAGTATTCACTTCATAAAATAAAATAATTTGAGAAAAGGGAGAGACATTTTGAGACGAAAATTTGGCAGCATAACGGCTATGTTGCAGGGTTTTATAAAACATTGAAAAGAGAGGGGGTATGGGTCACCCACTCACAAATGATCCATAAATCCGTAGAGGGACAGAATATAAAGGATATAAGAACATGGTAATGAAATTTAAAAGACATACCATATGGAATGAAAAACATGGAAGGAAGACAAAAATAAGAATTCTCTTATGAAAATTCGACAGCCTAATGGCGTCACTTAAAACATCAAAAAATGAATTGTCGAGATCAAATAGGGTATCTCATCATATAAAATAAGATATCAGTATGATATATATATAGATCATACCCCAACATAATAAAAAGGAACTTGAAAAACTTGACATGAAAATAGAACTTGAAAACAAGAAGGGTGAAAGAATCCCTTAAAAATTCGGTAGCCAAACGACGCCACTTAAACATTCTTAAAATGAATTGATGAGAGAAAGAGGGGGTATCTCACCATTTGAACATGAAAAGGGCAGTAGGATGAATATAAAATAACACCCCCAATATAAGAATATGGAGCAATAAAGAAATGACATAAAAGAGAGTACTTGGAAAGAAAGAGAGAGGTAGGATCTCTTACCTTAAAACGTAACTGTTAAAACTAGCAGGTTGGGACCTTGTGGGATTGGGGGAACCTTGGGAGGACTTCATGGGAGGTAATGAGACCATATATTTGTTGGGGGTGAGTTGGGAGTGAAAAATAAAGGAGTAATGTGTGGGTATTTATAGGGAAAGTGAGGGGACATGACATTAATGGCCAAAGGACACCTCATTGGTGGTTTTGGCAAAACCATGGGCTTGCCCATGGTATTGGCCACTTGGGACACGACATACCTTATATTACTATTCATAAGTCGAAAATATTGATTACATACTTAATACATCATTTAATTATGTCATTAATCACCCGTAACTTAAAAACTGTATTTTCACTATTCACCGAAAATTCAACTTCCTCCAAAAAATCCCCAAATTTTACCTTAACCAAATATCGATGATCTGATTTAAAAAATGAACTACAATTTATAAAAATAATTTTCTAAATATTTTTAATTTAATTTTTAAATAAACACACTATTCACCAAAAATTCATTTTTTTCATAAAAAACCCCAAAAATTACTTTCACATAATATCGATGCTCTGAGTTCAAAAATGAACTCCATTTTATAAAAATAATTTTCTAAATAATTTTAATTTAAAAACACTATTCACTCAAAAAAAACTGATACATGACTAATAATTTCTGAAACAGTTATTTATCTATTTTATTGAATCACATTACTAAATCAAGGTGCCTAGATTATATTAATACTTTCTTTAAGTGAGATTACTAATCCATTTGGTCACATTACTAATCCTAAGCGTAAAATCACTATTCATAATTTACTATTCATCAAAAATCAAGTTGATCTTATTAGACTCTAAATTTCTTACTGAACATAATTTTAGATAACCATCTTTTGAAAATCATTACACATAATTAACTATTTATGGTTTACATAAATATTTTGAAATATCATTCTTCTAGAATTCATAAAAAATATGCATACTATATTTATCCAGACATTTGAAATTTCACAAACTTCATCATAAGCAGAAAACACAATTTTATTTATCTCAAAGGATTAAAAAAAGCAGTTATGGTCTCCTTATATAGCCCCTTATAACCCCAGCATAGGACCTAAGTGTAAGGTCTGCTAAGGTGAGAGAATTTGAGGGAGGCTTGGCCAATATTGCATGAGTATTAATTTCTATCAGTTTGAACATCTCGCAAAGGCAATTCCATTCTAGCTTTACATGATGAATTTCAGCTTGGGTTTGGTCCAGAGCAAAGCCCAGTGGTGCTAACTCTTTCCCAAGTTCTGTTATATGGGATTTGATTGACTTGAGACTACTGGATGAGGCCATCAAATCTTCTTTCTATATTCATTAACCAAGATCACTTGTATTTAGAGACAATAGTCGCAACATTTAGTTTCTAATGGTCATACTGACTAACGATCATATAACAGTCAAAACCCAACGGTCTCATTTTAATTATACTCATGTTATCAAATGAAAACGTTTTGTTGAGTATAAATAAAATAACACACAAAATTATGAAACAAAGTTTATTCAAAATTTTGGGTTGTTACAATCTTCTCCCCTTGAGAAATTGCATCCTCACAATTTTTAAAATTAGTCTTGGAAATTTCATTGAAAGTCCCACATCAGAAAAAGAGTCAGTAACACTATTACTTTAAAATAAATAAAATGAAGTACAAAGGTCACCCAAGTTAACCCATACTAGGATTCCATGTAGGAAAACATGGATATGGAGGAGAAAACAAAGGGTCATGTTCTGAAGGAGAGTGATTGAAAACATGATTAGGAGAAGGTTAACAACAAGAAAATCACAAAGTTATGATGTGTGTAAATGGTCTTTGATTACCCAGTAGGAAACATAAACCAACAACATTTTTGTTTTACGTTCCTTTTCATAATTTTGAGGAATTCATTCACAACATAGAATAAGAACATAAGGAAATATACTTACCTTCAAGTATAGTTTCATACTTTAATAAGTTTCTACCAAAACTAATCTTTTCTCCAAACGATGAACATTCAAAAACACCTGGTCTCATCAAAATCACAAGAATCATCTTCTAGAGAATCACATAATCCAAAAAAGATTAACTATCTATTTCTTCTATCATTAAACATTTCCCCAAAAAGAGAAAGGGTAAGATAAAACAACTCTTCAAAAAGAAATAATCCCATAGGAAGGGAAACTACTTTAAATCATCAAAATTCCACGGTACTACCCAAAGTTCATCATAGAACATTCCATAAATAACTGTCCTTATAATTCCTCAAAATAAACCACACTAAGATTGAACCCAAATATAATAAGGATTTGATAACATAGTCTTCCAAGATAACCTTTATCATTTTTCTACAAACAACATCAACCACTCTTAACGTCTTATAAAAAAGTAACTAACTTAATCACATTTTCCACAAGATAGGTTAATCATTCCCATAAGTAACCTAAATTACCATAAGTTCACCTTAAATTCATCTATTATTCAAAATATAAGTCAAACTTTACTCCTCCAAGAAAATACCATAGTAATCTATTTACCTTTATCATATAGGGTTCCCAAAATAGTGAACGTCTTCCAAAATAATAATCATCTTTTAATCCCCTAATCATCTTTTTTTCTCAAGAAGAACAGCTTAACAACATCAACATGTGGTACATAACCATAAATTTTTTCTTTAATGATATAAAATCATATTAGGTAGTGAATTGATGTTCTTATAAAACATTAAAGATATTCTTATAGAGAATGAACTAAAATACAACATGACATAGACAATTATTTCGATGAAGTTACTTGTACTTCAGTTATCATGGTCCATCTCGGCATAGGAATTGTATTGTTCCCTTTTCCTTGAAGATTGTTGATGCTCATCATGCTTCTCATTCCTTCCAAGAGAGCATTGCCTTGGATAATGTCCAGCTTCTCCACATTTACGACATTGAAAAGTATAAGGTATATTAGATCAAAACTTATCCCTATTCATCACATTATCCATTTTCTTAAAGAAATAGGCTACTTTATGCCTAATCACCCACACTTAAAACATCTCCCTGTTCTTTTGTGACATTTTCCTTAATGCCACTTTCCACACTTTTTTCACAAAGGAAATTGGGTCTTCGTTCCCTTATCAACTTTATCAGATGAACCTCCTTGAGACTTCATCTTCTTCTTTATTGATGAATTTGGGGATTAAACTAGGTACCAATTATTAATTGTGATTTTCGATAGCTGTTTTGGCATAATCATAGTATGTTAAACTTGATCTCTCATCATCTCTATCACACTAATAGAGAAATTGCCACATTTCCTATCACATAGGTTGTTGGGGCATGTTCTTCAATTTACCGCCATTAACTAAGAAAAGAAAGTATAATTAGGGGGCTTAAATACTTAGCCAATAATCATGAAAAGTAAACTTTAAGAATATAAGGATAAACTTGTAGAAGAAAAGTATATCCTAACCTGTGATCCCCTAGGTTCCAATCTAGGTTATCCATGATCATATATTCTTATGTAAATCATTATTTCATTTTCTCTTTATTCCTTTAATAATGGTTCATACTGAGCTTATGAATTTACCAAGGCATATCCCCCGGGAGTGTCGTAACCAAGAGTGCAGCAAGGCCCGTTTTCGTGTACCTGTTCCTGGTCAAGTCTAGCTCAAAGAGGGGTTTTCGGGTTTTACCCCTATGTACATCTGTTCTAGAGCCACCCCTACTTGCTCATATCCAGATAGGGATGTATTTTCTTAATAAACCACTTACAAAATACACACCAAAATACCAGGAAGATTTCCTATATTTAAAATTTTCTATAGGGTTCTTCCTAAAGTTTTAATATCCTAATTTCCACAAATAACTAAACCATTATTTGATACCAATTATAGAATCCCACCTTTTTATCATATAAACTTTCATTACATTATACAAAACCGAGGATCTTTAAGGTTTTGTGTCTTGGAAACCAGGAATTTAATACATGACAACATAAAACATTCTTCTTAAACACTTGAAAGGATTATTCATTTGTTCATCCTATGTTCATTACAACATCTCATAACCTGGGAGCATAAATCAAAGGAAAGGGTGAGCAGAATGACCAATAAGGGAAACAAGGGAAACATTTAACACGTGAACTTGAGATACATCAATTAAGATGTGAAAAAGAACTTTAAGGCATGATAAGTAAATCACGAGGCATATCATAATAAAAATAATTTATTTCATAACATGAAGATGTGGATAAAAAATTTAACATTGAAAATCATTTATGTTTCACCAAGGTCCATCCCCAAGGTGTCATTAAAAAAAATTACCAAGGTTATTCACCAAGATATCGTTAAAATGGTTATCTCTAGAGATTAAGTCTTTACCCAATACATTGAAGTGCTATCAGAGTGCACCCTCAATATGCCTTTATTATCATTTTATCCACATATATCACCATCAATAATTTTATAAACAACCCATATAGCATAAAATAAATGGGTTTCATTTCATAGTTATAACATTTTAAAAACTGCTTTAAAGATATGATCTTTATGTCACTTTAGACCCACGGAAATGGAAAGCAGGTATCATGTATGTAAATAACAAAATTTAAAATAAAACATTTTGATATATATGTGAATACCCCTATATAATAAAGAGTTTTGATTATTCACTTAGTAAAATAAAATAATTTGATAAAAAGAGAGAGACATTTTGAGACGAAAATTCGGCAGCATAACGACTATGTTGTAGGGTTTTAGAAAACATTAAAAAGAGAGGGGGCATGGGTAACCCACTAAAAAATAATCCATAAAAACATAGAGGGACCAAATATAAAGGATATAAGAACATGATAATGAAATTTGGAAGACATACCATATGGAATGAAAAACATAGAAGGAAGACAAAAATAAGATTTCTTTTATGAAAATTCTGCATCTTAACGGCGTCACTTAAAATGTCAAAAAATGAATTGACGAGATAAAATAGGGTCTCTAATAATATTAACACAATATATCAGTATGATTTATATAGAGATCATACCCCAAAATAATAAAATGTAACTTGAAATACATGACATGAAAATAGAACTTGAAAACGAGCAGGATGAAAGAATCCCTTAAAAATTCCACAGCCTAACGGCGCCACCTAAACATTCTTAAAATGAATTGATGAGAGAAAGAGGGGGTATCTCATCATATGAAAATGAAATGGGAAGTAGGATGAATATAAAATAACATCCCCAACATAAGAACATGGAGAAATAAAGAAATGACATAAACGAGAGTACTTGGAAGGAAAGAGAGAGGTATGATCCCTTACCTTAAAACGTAACTCTTAAACCATACAGGTTGGGACCTTGAGGGCTTGGGGGAACCTTGGGAGGACTCCTTGGGAGGTAATGTGACCAGAGCTTCGTTTTTGGAGAGTTGTTAGTGAAAAATATTGGAGTAAAGGGTGGGTATTTATAGGGAAATTGAGGGGACAAGACATTAATGGCCAAGGGACACCTCATTTGTGGTGTTGGAAAAACCATGGGCTTGCCCATGGTATTGGCCACATGGGACACCTCATACTTTATATTAACTTAACATAATATTGATTCTCTGAGTTCAAAAATGAACTCCAATTTATAAAAATAATTTTCTAAATATTTTTAATTTAATTTTAAATTAAAAAACACTATTCACTCAAAAAAATGATACTTGACTAATAATTTCTGAAACAGTTATTTATCTATTTTATTGAATAACATTACTAAATCAAGGTGCCTAGATTATATTAATAATTTCTTTAAGTGATATTACTAATCCATTTGGTCACATTACTAATCCTAAGGGTAAAATCTCTATTCATAATTTACTATTAATCAAAAATCAAGTTGATCTTATTAGACTCTAAATTTCATACTGAACATAATTTTAGAAGAATATTTTTTGAAAATAATTACACATAATTAATTATTTAAGGTTTACATAAATATTTTCATATATTATTTTTCTAGAATTCATCAAAAATATGCATACTATATTTATCTGGACATTTGAAAATTCACAAACTTCACCATAAGAAGAAAACACAATTTTATTTATCTTAAAGGATTACACAAAGCAGTTATAGTCTCCTTACATAAGCCCTTATTACCCCAGCATAGGACCTAAGTGTAAGGTGTGCTATGATTAGATAATCCGAGGGAGGCTCGGCCAACATATTACAAGTAGTAATTTCTATCAGTTTGAACTTCTCACGAAGGCGATTCCGTTCTAGCTTCACACGATGATGTTCGGCTTGGGTTTGGTCTAGAGCAAAGCCCAATGGTGCTACCTTCTTCCCAAGTTCTGTTAGATGGGCTTCGATTGGCCTGAGACTACTGTATGAGGCCATAAAATCTTCTTTCTATATTCATTAACCAAGATCACTTGTATTTAGAGACAATAGTCATAACATTTAGTTTCCAACGGTCATACTGACTAACGGTCATATAACAGTCGAAACCCAATGGTCTAATTTTAATTATACTCATGTTATCAAATGAAATAGTTTTGTTGAGTATTAAAAAAAATAAAATATAACACAAAATTAGGAAACAAGGTGTATTCAAAATTTCAGGTCGTTACAATCTTCCCCCCTTAAAAAATTGCATCCTCACAATTTTAAAAATTGGGCTTGGAAATTTCATTGAATGTCCCACATCGGAAAAAGATCAGTAACACTATTACTTTGAAATAAATAAAAGGAAGTACAAAGGTCACCCGAGTTAACCCATACTAGGATGCCATGTAGGAAACCATGGATATGGAGGAGAAAACAAAGGGTCATGTTCTGAGGGAGAGTGATAGAAAACACGATTAGGAGAAAGTTAACAACAAGAAAATCACAATGTTATGTTGTGTGTAAACGGTATTTGATTACCCAGTAGGAAACATAAACCAACAATGTTTTTGTTTTACATTCCATTTCATAATTTTGAGGAATTCATTCACAACATAGAATAAGAACATAAGGAAATATACTTACCTTCATGTATAGTTTCATCCTTTAATAAGTTTCTACCAAAACTAATCTTTCCTCCAAATGATGAGCATCAAAAAACACTTGGTCTCATCAAAACCACACGAATCATCTTCTAGAGAATCACATAATCCACAAAATATTAACTATCTATTTCTTCTATCATTAAACATTTCCCCAAAAATAGAAAGGGCAAGATAAAACAACTCTTCAAAAATAAAGAATCCCATATGAAGGGAAACTACTTTAAATCATCAAAATTCCACGGTACTACCCAAAGTTCATCGTAGACCATTCCATAAATAACTGTCCTTAAAATTCCTCTAAATAAACCACACTAAGATTGAACCCAAATATAAGAAGGATTCTATAACATAGTATTCCAAGATAAAATTTATCATTCATCTCCAAACAACATCAAGCACTCTTAACGTCTTATAAAGAAAGTAACTAACTATATCATATTTTCCCCAAGATAGGTTAATCATTTCCATAAGTAACCTAAATTACCATAAGTTCCCCTTAAATTCATCTATTCTTCAAAATATAAGTAAAATTTTACTCCTCAAAGAAAATATTGTATAAATTTATTTACCTTGATAATATAGGGTTCCCAAAATTGTGAACGTCTTCCAAAATAATAATAATTTTTTAATCCCCAAATCATCTTTTTTTCTCAAGAAGAACAGATTCACAACATCAACATGTTGTACATAACAATAGATGTTTTCCTTAATGATATAAAATCATCTAAGGTAGTGACTCTATGTTCTTAGAAAACATTAATGATATACTCATAGAGAACGAACTAAAATACAACATGACATAGAAAATTGTTGTGAAGAATTTACATGTACTTCAGTCATCATGATCCATCTCGGCCTAGGACTTGCATTGTTCCCTTTTCCTTGAATATTTTTGATGCTCATCATGCTTCTCATTCCTTCCATGAGAGAATTGACTTGGATAATATCTATCTTCTCCACATTTATGACATTGAAAAGTATAAGGTATATTAGATCGAGTCTTATCTCTATTAATCACATTATCCATTTTTTAAGGCAATAGGATACTTTATGCCCTATCACCCCACACTTAAAACATCTCCCGGTTCCTTTGTGACATTCTCCTTGGTGCCTCTTTCCACACTTTTTTCACAAAGGAAATTGGGTCTTATTTCCCTTATCAACTTTATCAGATGAACCTCCTTGAGACTTCATCATCTTCTTTCTTGAGGAATTCAGGCATTCAACTAGGTACCATTTATTAATTGTGATTTTTGATTGCTGGTTTGGCATAATCACAATATGTTCAACTTGATCTCTCGTCATATTTGTCACATTAATAGGGAAATCGTGACATTTCCTATCACATTGGTTGTTGGGGAATGTTCTTCCATTTCGCACCATCAACTAAGAAAAGAAAGTATAATTAGGGGACTTAAATACTTAGCCAATAATCATAAAAAGGAAACTTTAAGCATATAAGGATAAACTTGTAGAAGAAAAGTATATCCTAACTTGTGACCCCCTTGCTTCCAATCTAGGTTATCCCTGATAATATATTCTTATGTAAATATTTATTTCATTTTATCTTTATTCCTTTAATAATGGTTCATACTAAGATTATGAATTTACCAAAGCATATCCCTCGGGAGTGTCGTAACCAAGAGTGCAGCAAGGCCTGTTGTCGTGTACCAGTTCTCGTTTGAGTCTAGCTCAAAGCGGTGTTTGTGGGTTTTACCCCTATGTATATCTGTTCCAGAGTTACCTCTACCTGCTCGTATCCAGACAGTGATGTATTTTCTTGATAAACCACTTACAAAATACTCACAAAAATACCATAAAGACTTCCTATATTTAAACTTTTCTATATGGTCCTTACTAAATTTTTTATATCCTAATTTCCACAAATAACTAAACCATACTTTGATACCAACTATTGAATCCCACCATTTTATCACATAAACTTCCATTACATTATACAAAACTGAGGATCTTTAAGGATTAGTGTCTTGGAAACTAGGAACATAATACATGACAACATAAAACATTCTTCTTAAATACTTGAAAGGCTTATTCAATTGTTCATCCTATGTTCATTACAACATCTCATAACCTGGGAGCATACATCAAAGGAAAGGGTGAGCAGAAGGACCAGTAAGGGAAACAAGGGAAACATTTAACATGTGACCTTGAGATATATCAATTAAGTCATGAAAAAGAACTTTAAGGCATGGGAAAGAAATCATGAGGCATATCATAATAAAAATAATGTATTTAATAACATGAAGATGTGGTGAAAACATTTAACATAGACAATCATTTCGGTTTCACCAAGGTCCATCCCCAAAGTGTCAACAAAAAAAATTACCAAGGTTATTCGCCAAGATATCGTTAAAATGGTCATCTATAGAGATTAAGTCTTTACCCAATGCATTGGAGCGCTATCGGGGCGCACCCTTAATTTTCCTTTATTATCATGTGAGACACATATATCATCATCAATCATTTCATAAACAACCCATATAGAATAAAATAAATGGGTTTCATTTCATAGTCATAACATTTTAAAAACTACGTTAAAGACATGATCTTTATGTCACTTTAATCCCATGAAAATGGAAAGTGGGTATCATGTATGTAAATCCCAAAATTTAAAATATAACATTTTGATATATATGTGAATACCCGTGCATAATAAAGAGTTTTGAGTATTCACTTCATAAAATAAAATAATTTGAGAAAAAGAGAGAGACATTTTGAGGCGAAAATTCGACAACATAACGACTATGTTGCAGGGTTTTAGAAAACATTGAAAAGAGAGGGGGAATGGGTCACCCACTCAAAAATGATCCATAAAACCGTAGAGGGACCTAATATAAATGATACCAGAACATGGTAATGAAATTTGAAAGACATACCATATGGAATGAAAAACATGGAAAGAAGACAAAAATAATATTTCTTTTATGAAAATTCGGGAGCCTAACGACGTCACTTAAAACATAAAAAAAATGAATTGATGAGATAAACAGGGGTATATCATCATATGAAAATAAGATATCAGTATGATAGATATAGAGATAATACCCCAACATAATAAAAAGGAACTTGAAAGACTTGACATGAAAATAGTACTTGGAAATGAGAATGGTGAAAGAATCTCTTAAAAATTCGGCTGCCTAACGGCGCCACTTAAACATTATTAAAATGAATTTATGAGAGAAAGATGAGATCTCTCATCATATGAACATCAAAAAGGAAGTAGGATGAATATAAAATAACATCTCCAACATAAGAACATGGAGCAATAAAGAAATGACATAAAAGAGAGTACTTGGAAAGAAAGAGAGAGGTAAGATCCCTTACCTTAAAACGTAACTCTTAAAACACGCAGGTTGGGACATTGAGGGCTTGGGGAAACCTTGGGAGGATTTCTTGGGAGGTAATGAGACCATAGGTTCGTTGGGGGAGAGTTTTAAGTGAAAATAAAGGAGTAAAGGGTGGGTTTTTGTAGGGAAAGTGAGGGGACAAGGCATTAATGACCAAGGGACACCTCATTGGTGGTTTTGGAAAAACCATGGGATTGCCCATGGTATTTACCCATGGTATTGGCCACTTTGGAGACATCATACCTTATATTACAATTCATAAGTTGACCATATTTATTACATACTTAATACATCATTTAATGATGTCATTAAACACCCGTAACTTAAAAACTGTATTTTCACTATTCACCAAATATTCCACTTCCTCAGAAAAATCCCAAAATTTCACCTTAACCAAATATCAATGCTCTGATTTCAAAAATGAACTCCATTTTATAAAAATAATTTTCAAAATATTTTTAATTTAATTTTTAAATAAATACACTATTCACCGAAAATTCATTTTTTTCAGAAAAAAACCCCAAAAATTACTTTAACATAATATCGATACTCTGAGTTCAAAAATGAACTCCATTTTATAAAAATAATTTTCTAAATATTCTTATTTTAATTTTTAATTAAAAAACACTATTCACTCAAAAAAACTGATACTTGACTAATAATTTCTGAAACAGTTATTTATCTATTATATTTAATCACATCACTATATCTAGGTGCCTAGATTATATTCATACTTTCTTTAAGTGAGATTATGAATCCATTTGGTCACATTACTAATCCTAAGCGTAAAACCACTATTCATAATTTACTATTCATCAAAAATCAAGTTGATCTTATTAGACGCTAAATTTCTTACTGAACATAATTGTAGAAGACCATTTTTTGAAAATCATTACACATAATTAATTATTTAAGGTTTACATAAATATTTTCAAATATCCTTTTTCTATAATTCATAAAAAATATGCATACTACATTTAATCGGACATTTGAAAATTCACAATCTTCATCATAAGAATAAAACCAAATTTTAATTATCTCAAAGGATTACACAAAGCAATTACAGTCTCCTTACATATCCCCTTATAACCCCAGCATAGGACCTAAGCATAATGTGTTCTGAGGTGAGAGAATCCAAGGGAGGCTCGACCAACATTACACGAGTAGTAATTTCTATCAGTTTGAACTTCTCGCGAAGGCAATTCTGTTCTAGCTTCACACGATGAAGTTCGACTTGGGTTTGGTCTAGGGTAAAGCCCGGTGGTGCTACCTCCTTCCCAAGTTCTATTAGATGGGATTCGAGTGGCCTGAGACTACTGGATGAGGCCATCGAATCTTCTTTCTATATTCATTAACCAAGATCACTTCTATTTAAAGACAATAGTCACAACATTTATTTTCTAACAGTTATTCTGACTAACGGTCATATAAGAGTCTAAACCCAACAGTCTCATTTTAATTGTACTCATGTTATCAAATGAAACAGATTTGTTGAGTATAAAAAAAATAAAATAACACACAAAATTGAAAACAAGGTTTCTTAAAAATTTCGGGTCGTTACAGATGGAGGATTCAATGAAAATATTTAATGAAAACCATTTTCTTGATGTAGAGACCCCAACCCCAGCTTCAAAGAGCTAGTACCTTCATTAAATTGACCTAATAAACAAGAAATTTTTATCCCAAAGGACTGAATAGTTTATTTGTTTTGGAAAACTTGATACAAGAATAAGTTTTAGATTATAATTTTAAATAAAATACAATATTGAAATTCCATTAGAAACATCCATAACTCATCAGTTATCACTACAAGTATTTTATAGTATTAATCTTCGCATCCTGGGGAAAATAAAATATAATAAAAGGGTGAGCTCAAATTCTCAGTAAGGGTAGGAAATGCAATGGAAGTTAACATGAACATAAACACTTGGCATGGTGAAAAACAAAAAAAACACATGCCTTTAAAAATATATATGATCATAATATAGAAAGAATGAAAGCTGAATAAATGTTGCCATATAAATGATTATAAGAGAATGAAATATAACCATGGATATTCTACTAGTTGAATAATCTCATGGTTTATCCTTTAATAATATCGTTATGAGGGAATGTATAATGATGGGAAAAAAACATTCTGTCAAGGCCTCGACCTAGATGTATGAAAATACAAGGGGTTAGGCCTTGGCCAAAACCCAATTCTGTTTCATCTAATAAGACCTACCAATTCATTGAGGGGATATACAGGACCCAACTGTCAATTTATAAATATAATTCATTCCTCATACGAATGGGTTGAAACATAAAATTCATATACATATACAATTTATATAAATTTCATCAATCTATAAACATAATTACTAACCATTATTAGTAGTATTGTGAATGGTATTAAGATAGAACATCCATAGGAAAACTAATCATAACCCTTTTAATAAAATATGGTGGATGATAAACATAATATATTAATTTCAATAAAACATAAAATTGAATAGAGGTGTTGAAATACATATAAGTACTATAATAAAATCATCGAGAAATTATTTAGACAAATGTAGATTTTTTACTTTGCAAATTGGAGTTATTTTGAAAAATTCATTTTTATTTTTCATGAATGTTTATATAAAACCAGAAATTAAAAAATATAGTTTTTCATGAAAAACTATTTATTTTATAAAAATATTGGTTTCTTAAAATATATTATGGAGGGTACTCAAAAATGATTTAGAATTTGAGATGTTCCACTTAATCAGGTTTGCAAATTTTAGAAGGGAACCTTGTAAAACATGTATTTACCATAAAAGAAAGATAAAATCATCTGTATATATGAGATTAGAAAATATACACAGTATATAAAATAATTAGATAAAAATAAAGAAGCATTATATTAGGGTTAATATAGTGAAAGAATAATCAGAATGAAAAATGATGGTTCGTGTTGAATCCCTTGCCTTATGTCTGAATGAGTTCTTCACTTTCCCTTGGCATTCTGGATAATCAAATATATCCATTAATTAACTAATTACGAACCTTATATATATTTATTTTATTTTATATATTTTTATTAAGTTCATTTATGGACTTTTTTATGTGTTGTAAGATACAAATTTATCACTCAAGAGTGTTCTTTTCCTTGGTTTTCACGATTGGTATAATTGTATATTAGTATAGAAGTTCGTGTGAAATGTGTATAATTCTCTATAATTAAACTTATATGATACTAATGAACACAGAGAATATTAAATGGATATATAATCATTTTTTATATGTTATTAGGATTATATATTAGATAAAACATTAGTGATAATCATTTAGATTATTTTGGTAGTTTTTGGATCGTCACAAACTAGTTTTGTCATATGAATTGATATTATGTATATATACTAGTTATAGAAAATTAAATAGTTTCCAATAAATACATTATAGTATTTCTTAACCCAAAATATTTATTCATTACCTTCCTTGAAGGATAAATTGATGAACATAAATCCATCATCCACGAATGTTGTAAATCGTCCCCTCACGGATGATGAATTCATTTTTAAAATTAAAGAGACAGAGAGAGAGAGAAATAAAGGATTATGATGAAGGATATAACCTTAACATGATACTGTTATTATATATATATATGATATTCGAGTTATAATTATCATTATGATAGAGGATTTGAGGATATAATAATAAAAGAAAGAACTAGAAAAAAGACTAAAAGGAAAAAAGGAAGAGGATTTTACCTCTTGAATACTCCTCCTTGAGAACCTACTTAAGGGAATTGATTTTGGTCATTTCATGAGAAACAAATATTATTAACGTAGGGGAGGATCTTGAGAAGAGTCTTGGGTATAAATTTAACAAGTATCAATTCTTTGATGTTGTGATGAGAAGAGGTGGTGAGGTGTGGTATTTATAGTGGACGAGAGGATTGTTTTTTCAATATTTAATTCATTTGATTATTACTTTGTCTCAAGATATGAATTTTTTGAGAATTATAATCAAATATATTAAAATAATTAAGGTAATTTTGATATTAGGGTGATTAAATTATATTTGACTCAAGGAATTGTGTATGTATCTTTTAATGTATTTATAACGTAAATTACCATATTTTACTATTCACAAAAAATTCCCGTACATTCGAAAAATAAAAAACATCACCCTAATAATTTTTTGATGTCTAGAATTAAAAAATGGAATCCAGTTTCTGAAAATTATTTTTTATAAATTAGAAATTTAATTTTTAATTTAAATCCTTATTTACTCAAAAAATACAACTTTTAAATTTATAACTAATTTTATGTCACTTTCAAAAATTAATTTTGATCTCATAAAAATATCCTAAAATCATAACGGAACATAATATTATTTTATGAATCAATTTTATGAAAATAAATTTTCAAATAAATAATTTTATAAATTATAAAATCATAATTCAATATTTATTACTTATAAAAATACTTACACTTAAATACATATTTTTAAAATACTCACTTACTTATACTATGATATAGTTATGTCATACCTTCACTTATGAGATGCCTAAATTTTATTTATATTTTAATGGTTGATTTTATAATTCATTTGGATGGTTTATTATTCATTAGTGTTATATTACTATTTTTAATTGCATGTTACAAATTCATCGGTATAGGGGTCTTAACTTTTAGAAATACATATTATTTCATTCATTATTTATTTATAAAGTATGTATTGTGTTATATAAGTGATTTTTTGTGATTTATATTATATGAAATAAAAATAAAATGGAAAATATCATTGATATAATTCTGAGTTGTTACATTCTCACATCCAATAAAAATTTTATCCTTAAAATTTTTAGATTTTCACAACACAAAAAGATTTGGGTAGTTCTTAATCATAAGATCCTTAGGCCCCCATGTCACCTCTTTAATTTTATGATTTTTCAAAAGTACCTTTACTAGTCGATTCATCACATTCCTCAACACCTGTTCTTTTGTTTTGAGAATCCGGATAGACTCTTCACCATAAAGAAACTCGTATTCCAATTTTATTCCTTTATAACGGAGTATATGTGTTGGGTCTGGCATGTACTTCATTAACAAAGGGATTTGGAACACATTGTGTACATTAAAAAGGTTAGGAAACATTGCCAAATGATAATCCATAACTCCAATTCTCTCGATAATTTAAAATGTACATGGGGCTCAGTTTCCCTTTCTTCCAAATTCTTATAACACCCTTCTATAGAGATGCTTTTAGGAAAATGTGATCTCCCCCTTGAAATTCCAAATCCTTCCTTTGATTATAAGCATATCTCTTTTCCTTATTTGAGATACTTTGATATGGGTTTGAATATTCATTAACTTATCTTTTGTTTCCACCACAAGCTCTGGGCCCACAACCTCCCCTTTGCCAACTTCATCCCAATAAGTTGGTGTACGACATCTCGTTCCATAAAATGATTCGTATGGAGCCATTTGAATACTTGAATGGAAACTATTTTTGTAGTAAAACTCTACTTAAGGTAAATAAATATCCCACACACCTTTAAAATTAAATTATCATGATCTCAAAATGTCTATTAATGTTTTAATAGACCTTTCTGACTGACCATTAGTTAGTGGTTGACAAGAAGAACTCAAATGAAGCTTAGTATTCAAGGATTTATGGTGACTTTTCCAAAATTTATATGTAAATCATGGGTCAATATCGGACACAATTGAGAGGGGTTCTCCATGAAGTTTTAAAAATTCATTAATATAGATTCATGAAAGGAACACATGTGGAAAATCCCCCAATATTGCAAGAAAATGTGTGGATTTGTTAAGTCAATCAACAATCACTCATATTGCATCATTCTTGGAATTTTTTTTGTAATCATGGGACAAACTACATGGTAATATCATCCCATTTTTATGTAGGAATTGTAATAGGTTGCATTAATCCTCTAAGATGTTGTCTTTCAACCATCACTTGTTGAAATACTTAAAATATTGATATACAGTCAGCAATTTCACACTTCATATTGTCCCACCATAAATGTTCCCTCAAATATCTATACATCATAGTGTTTCCAGGGTGTATAGAGAAATTTTAACTATGGTAATAATCTGATAAATCCCTTTTTATATCAGGTATAGAGAGAACAAATAGCCGCCTCCCAAATTTTAGAATTTGATCCTCACACATGATGTCTGGAAACTTCCCATCATTCATTGATTTAATTCTCTTTTGAATATTATCATCATCAAATTAAGAACATATAATTGTTCTAAATAATGATCATTGGGAAACCAATTGAAAACTTAATGATATTTAACCTTGTTTGATAATTCTCATATCCATATTTACAAGATCCATGAATAGAGGATCCCTTTTAATATTCATTTTGTTTAGAACTCCATGATCCTTCCAACATAAGGCATCTGGTACTTATTTTCCCTTCCCACGTGATGGTGTATTGAAAAAGCATAATATTTGAGTAGTCCAAGCCATCACCTTTTCCTCATGTTGAGTTATTTATGTGATAAGATATATTTCAATCTCTTATTATCTTTATATATCTCAAATACTTTTCTGTATAGACAATTTCTCTATATCTTAAGAGAGAAGATTACAGGTGGTAACTCAAGATCATGAGTTGGATAGTTTTGTTAATAACATTTCAACTGCCTTGATTCATAGTAAATAAGCTTATTGTTCTGCATAAGTACACAACCAAGTCATTTCTTTGATGCATCACTATAAATTACAAATTCACCAATTCCTGATGGATGATTCAGGACCAGAGCATTCACTAATATCCACATAGATTTTTCAAAACATTCTTCACATTATTTGTTTTGTATGAACATAAACCCTTTACAATTAATCTTGGTTAATGGGTTAGCTAATTGGGAGAAGTTATAAAGAAAACACTGATAATAACCTTTCAAACCAATAAAACTATGTACCTCATTTATTTTCATTGGTATAATCCATTCCTGAACTGCCTTTTTCTTCACATGATAAACTGAGATTCCATCATTAGAGACAATATTGCCATGAAAGGATACTTTTGATGCTATAATTGACATTTTATAAACTTCCTATTTAACTATTTTCTTCTAAGACTCTCCAGAACAACCCACAAGTGGTTTTCATTGTCTTCATAGATTTTGAAAAATATCAAGATATCACTAATAAATACCATAAACATTTCTTCATGAAATTCCTTGAACACTCAATTTATTAGATCCATAAAAAAGAGGGTGCATTAGTTAGTCTAAATAAAATTACTATAAATTGTTATTGCCTATACCTTTTTAAAAATGTTTTCTTTGGAATATCATTCTTCCTCATATGAAATTGATGATACCCAGATCAAATATCAATCTTTGAAAAATATTTAGCTATATGAATTTGATTGAATAAATAATCAATATGTGGTAGGGGATACTTGTTCTTTAATATAATAGCATTGATTTTTCTATAGTCAATGCATATCCCCATGGATCCATATTTCTTATTGATAACGAGAACAGGGGAACCCAACAAAGAAACAAAATGGAAGAAAAATATCATATCACTAAATTCCTCTAGTTATTTCTTCTACTCTACTAATTCCATTATGACCATCCTATAAGGAGTATTTGATATAGGTCTCCCATAAGGAATTAAATCAATAGATAACTCAACATCCCGCTCTGAAGGATGTCTAGGTAAATACTATGGGAATAAATCAATATATTATTTCACAATAGGTATATCTTAAATTTGAAGATTCATATTTGATTTTTTCACTTACTCATCATGAATTTAATTTAGTAGAGTTACTGTGGGTGGGTATATATTAGATGAAGATGTTTCAGCTCTAAAGATAAGGTATTCTACATCATTCTAAAAAATTGTAAATTCCTTCTTCTTGTAATATATTGTCACATAATAATTTGAAAGCTAATCCATATCAAGTATTATATCAAATTCAATCATAAGTATGGTGATAAGGTCAGTGACTAAAGTATGTTTATGTGTCACAAAGGGGAGTGATTGAGAAATCTTTATTTCAATGGTACATCCCTTAGGTGTTTCTACTGACAACTCCTTTATTTAATCAAAAGTGAAGTGTCTAATTTTCCTTAAAAACTGGTAAGATATAAAAGAATGAAATGATCCAGAATCAAATTAAGAATTGGCTATGTTTGAGTAAATTATTAATCTACCTGCCAACACATCATGAGGAATGTCTACCTAATTAGTTGTGAACACATAATTGTGGACTTTTTCCTCTGGCCTTTTCTGACGAATGTTTCCTTGACGCTTAGGAAATTAGTTTTCATAATTTTCAATCTCTTTAAAATTGTAGAATTGAACATTGGTAGCTTCTTTATTTCCCTTGAAATCATGATACTGGTGGTCTTTTTAGCCACACATGTAGTAGACTCCTTTTCACTTTAAGTAGGATTTGGGGTGTTTCTGTCAACAAGTATCACAGGTTGGAAATATTTCTGTTTTATTACTCCCCCTATCCATTATTTCCTCAACCACCCTTTTATTCTCTTGTTTTCCATTAATGTCATATGAATTATGAATTCTTTCTTTTCCATGATATCACATGAGACTATATATTTATTTGATGAGAAAGTTTGGGATACTAGTGCCCTTTAGGGGAATGGTTTTAAACCATCAAACAATAGATCAATATTTATCCTTGGATTATGTATTTAGTCTATGTAATGCATTGATAACATTATAAAATTGTATTCATACTTCTCAAAATTTTCATCCACTTTGTTTCAGACTTAAAAATTTCCTCTCCATGTCTGCTTTCTATTCATGAGGATAATATTTTTCTGATAATATTTTTTTAAAAATCATTCTATTTTATTTATTGTATTTCTTCCTCATCCTTTGTGTTTTGAATTATAACCACCACCGGTCTGCTTATCTCAAGAGACCATAAACTTCCTTGATAAAATTCCACCATTCATTACATCCCAATGAAAGAAATTTATTTTCCAAATAACTTATCCATTGATCTCCTAAAAATGGGTTTATATTCCCAATGAATGATGGATGATGTTGTTGCATAAAATGGTCTAACATTGCTCCTCCACATGGCGGGTCAGGATTATCCATATGGGTAAGGTTATTTTCCATAACTTGAGCCAATTTTCCTAGTATAGTTATACGTTGCTCAACACCAGTCATAGCCCCAAACCCAGTGTTATTATCTTACAAAGGAGGAAAATCCCTGCATGGGATATGCATGTTGATAAGGTTTCTATTTCATTCACTGGGAGCCATTTCTAAATATTGGGATACATTAAATTAGGGTATGAATCATATTCCATAATATATAACTAGAAAAATACATAAAATTAATTAAAATATTATTCCTAGATAATCTAATAATCATAAAGATCATTTCTTTGAGGAAAATCCATAGTAATTTTTTGTAAAGAAAATGTGAAATCTCTTAAGAATATATTTCGGGTGTATCAAACCATGTGTGCAGTAAGGCTCATTATTGTGTACCAGGTTACCCTGAGTCAAGACAGGGACACATTGTCAGAGTTTTTTCCACTATGTACATCTATTCCAAAACCACATCCACTTATAGTGTCCAGACAAGGATGTGTTACTTAAGAGATCCGCATATTCTCTTCCTTTATGAAATTCTAGGATCTTATTATATTATTATCCTCATATTCTATAATAGGGTTATGTTACCAAATCTATTTTTTCTAAATCTAGTTTCCAATAATTCTACTAAATGTCCTTTGATACCAAATGTAGAGACCCAGAATCCAGTTTTTAATAGACGATACCTTACTTCATTACATTAGCATAATAAAAAAGGAAGTCATATCCCTAAGGACTCAATAGTTTAGTAGTTTTTGAAAACTAGATACAAACATAACTTTTATATAACAACTTGAATGAAAATGAAATATAGTAATTCCATTGGAATCATCCAAAACTCCTAGGTTATCCCTACAAGTCAATTATAATATTCATCTTCACATCTTGGGGAAAATAAAACATAAGAAAGGGGTGAGATAATATGATAATTAAGGGTATGTAATACAATGGAAGTTATCATAAACATAAAAACTAGGTATATTGAAAAACTAAAAACACATTCCTTAAAAAATATACTTTATCATAATAAGGTAGGAATGGATGATGATTAAATAAGGCCATATAAATGGTCATAAGAGAATGAAACATAACCATGGATGTTATACTAGTTGAATAATGTCATGTTTTATGAATTACTAGTATCATAATGAGGAAATGAATAATTTTGGAGACCAGAAACATATTGTCGATGCCTCAGCCATGACGTCTGAAAATACAAGGGTAAGACCAACACCAAATCCCAATTCTATTTCATCTCATGAGACCTACCGATGCATCAAGGTAATATAGAAGGCCCCACACATAAATTTATAAGTATAATTCATTCCACATATGAATGGTCATAAACATAAACATAATATACATATGAAAGGTAAATAACTTTCCCCAATCTATAAACATAATTATTAACCATTCTAAGTAATATAGTGAATGGTATCAAGATAAAACATCCATAGTCAAACTGATCATAAAAAATTTAATAAATTATGGTGGATGATGAACTAAGATATTAATCTCAAAAAACTAAAATACAATATATTTATTGAAATAGATGAAAATACTATAATAAAATCATTGAGGAGTTCTTGAGAGAAATACATATTTTTATTTAAAAAGAAGAGTTATTTTGAGAAAATCATTTTTATTTGTAATAATTGTTTTTATAAAAAAAATTAATATAGTTTTTCATGAAAAATGTAGAAATTTTATAAAAATATTGGTTCCTTAAAATAGATTATGGATGGTACTCGAAAATGGGTATGGAATTGAGGTGCTCCATTTAATCAGGTTTGCTTATTTGAGAAGGGAACCTTGTAAAATGTGTATTTACCATAAAATAATGATGAAATTATCTTGATATATGATTTTAGAACATATAAATAGTACATATAAGAAGTAAAAATAAATAAATAAGCATTATATTAGGGTAATTATAGTGAAATAATTACTCGATTGAAAAAATGAAGGTTCGGGTAGAATCTCTTACCTTATGTCTGAACGAGTTCTACACTTGTCCTTAATGTCCTAGATAAAAAAAATTAAATCCATTAATTAATTAATTCATAAACTTTTATATATTAATTTTTTTATTATAATTTTATTAAGTTCATTTATGGCATTTTTAAAGATTTATAAGATACAAATTTACCACTCGGGAGTATTCGTTTCCTTGGTTTTCACAATAGGTATAGTTGTATATGAGTATAGAAGTTCATTTGGAATGGATATAATTCTATATAATTTAATATATATGATACTATTGAACATAAAGAATATTAAATAGTTATATAATTAATTTTTTTATATGGTATGATGATGAGTTATCATATAAATCATTAGTGATAATCATTTAGATTATTTTGGCGGGTTTTTGATCATCGTGAACTAGTTTTGTCGTATGAATTAAAATTATGTATATATATTGGTTATAGAAAATTAAATAGGTTTTAATAAATATTTTATAATATATTTTAACCATAAAATGGATTCATTACCAACCCTTACGGATAAATTGAATAACACAAATCTGTTGTCCATGATGGTTATAAATCCGCCCCTCACGGACGATGATTTAATTTTTAAAATAAAATTGACACGGAGAGAGAGAGGCATTTTATAAAGTATATTAAATTAACATGATATAATTATAGTATATAATAATTCTCATTGAAATAGAGGAGGTGGAGAGAGAATTATAAAATAAATAACATGAAAAGAAATTAAAAGTAAAAGGAAAGGGAACCCCTTGAATACTCATCCTTAAGAACCTCATTAATAGGATTGGTTTTCATAATTTGATGATAAAATTATCTTCTAGACATGGGGTAGGAGCTTAAGAAAATTTTTCAGAAAAAATTTGACATGGTACAAATCTTGGATGGTGTGCGGGAAGAGATAGTGAGGGGTGGTATTTATAGTCGAGGATAGGAGGATTTTTTGAATATTTATTCATTTGTTTATTATTTTGTCTCAACAAAATGAATAGTTTTAGAATTATAATCAAATATATTAAAATAATGAAGGTAATGTATAGATTATGGTTCTTACATTAGCGATGAATCAAGGAATTATGTATTCATCTTTTAATGTTTTTATACTGTAAATTACCGTATTTTACTATTCACAAATTCAAGTATTTTAGAAAAATCAAAAAAATTAACCCTAACCATTTTGACATGTATAATTAGAAAAAGGAATCCAATTTATGAAAAAAAATCGATACATGTGAAATTTAATTTTTAATTAAATTCATTATTTACTAAAAAAATACAGCTTTTAAATTTATAACCGATTTTATGACACGTTCAAAAATTAACTAAGGGATCATAAAATTATCCAAAAATAATGATACAAAAAAATATTATTTTATGAATACATTTTATAAAAATCATTTTTCCTTTAAATTATTTTATTAATTATAAAATTTCAATAAAAAATTTATGACTTATAAAAATACCAACACTTAAATAATAATTTTAAAAATATTCACTAACATATATTGTGGTGTAATTATATTATAATTTCACTTATGAGGTACCTAAGTTTTATTTATACTTTAGTGTGTGAGTTTACTATTGATTTGTCGGGTTTAATATTCATAAGGGTCTTATTACTATTCCTAAGTTCAAGTTACCATTTCATTGGTATAAGTTCCTTAACTTCTAGAAATGTGTCTTATTTCAATACTTATTCATTTAGAAGGCTTATATTGTGTTCTATAAGTGATTTTATGTGATTTATATTATATTAAATAAACACAAAAAGGTCAATCTCATTGATAAAATTTTGGGTTGTTACACTTGAATTTCTCTCAATCCATGTAATCAATTTCTTCCTCGGACTTCATGTTTTTTATCATTGTCCACCACTGATATGCTTCCCCATCAAAACTATAGACCTCCATACCAACTCTCTCTTATTCTGATCATTGGAAGATAGAGAATATCCTTTCAATGGAGTTAATTCACTATTTAATGAGGAGGGGATCGAAATATACACTAAACAAGGAAGGCCTTTTCCACATAAATGATTCAACCACAACTTTCTCTCTCTTATGAGAAGGATGACATTACACATGATTCAAGTAGTTGTTCATAACTTGATCCAGTTGAGAAAGTTCTCTCATGAATTTGTGAGCACCCATTCCCATCATATTTGGCATATCATTAGAAAAACATCACATTTCCTATCACATTAATTGTTGCCATGAGTTATTATATTTCTATCCATTAAATAATAAAAATAATTTATAATTAGGGGGATTTAATACATAGATAATAAGAATAATAAATAGAATATTTAGACACAAAAGGATAAAATTGTAATGGAAAAATATATCCTAACTGTTGATTCACTATGTTTCAATCTAGGATATCCATGATATATTTTCAAGCATATATTCTTATCAGAATTTATTTGTTCTCTTAATAATGGTTATTTATGAGATTATAAATTTACCAAAGCATATCCCTAGAAACTATCAAACTAGCTGTGAATTAAGGCACATTGTTATGTACCAAGTTACCTCAAGTCTATCATGGAACACCACGTCAGAGTTGTTAATCCTAGTTACATACATTCCAGATCCATTTCCACTTGTAGTATCCATAAAAGGATGCATTTTCCTTGGAAACCACATACTCTATGCTAACCAAAATTTAGGGATGTTTTCTCATATTTATCATTATCCCTAGGGTTTTTACAACAATGTTATATTCCTAATATCCAAAAATAACTAGACGTTGATTTGATATGAACTATAGTGACCCAAACCTTTTACACATATTATTTCATGATTTTAAGCATACATAAATATTAAATACAAACCAAGGATCATCATGTCTAGTTTCATTTGAAGATTAGATACATAATTAAACATCATGGAACCAAAATATAATATATTTTTTAATATTTATAAGGAGATCTTAACTTCCTTTGAGCCCTTGAATATACATAGGATACCCCAGGGAATACATGAAGGACCCCAGACCACCCTAAGGGGGGGGGGGGGGGTGGGGTGAATCAGGGTGTCACCTTTTTCTCTTTCAACTAATGGATCTTGTTCCCATGTTGGTAGGGACTTATTTAACTCTATATGATAGATATGTGAAGTAACTAAAACATTCAACTATAGAAGGAAAACACAACACTTTTACTTGGTTCACCACTAACGACTACGTCTAAGGAGCATAGGCCGAAAGGTTTTCGGTCATACAAAATTTCAATAATCCTCACTGGATAATGATTACAAAGGTTCAGGCATAGTCACTATGTCCTAGGAACACTGCCTTTACAAAGGTTCAGGGATAGCTGGCTACTTTCCTAGGATTACTTCCATTGACTCCCACTGGCTCAGTGACTTTGGTGAAGTCTTACTCAATTTAAAGATGTGAAGGTCTCTTCAATAGATAAGAAGGGAAGTCTTTTTTAATGTTCATCACGAGACATTTCTGGCATCAAAGTTCTGAATTGATTCTCTTTTGTATTCAATATTCTCCTTTTGTGAAATAACTGAATTCACTAAATCTCCTTCTTCTCTTCTTGTCTAGAATCACAAAAACCTTTGTGACTGTTCAAGAAATGAAGACCAGCTTATATGGCATCATCAGAATCATCATCTTCTTCTTTCATCTGCATATGTATGCATGAGATCATACATGTATCATTAAAATGAATTTCTCCCTTTATATTACTTCTTCTTCTTCTTCACACACATGCACTCACGGTTGTGGATTTTCACTAAATGTCTTCACGTATGCGTAAAAGCATGAAAATTATCTCCACCTTTTAATTCATATTTCTTCACAAATACACACACATTCTGCCTTGAATTTATTCAAATTAAAAGTGCATGCATGTATGTACTTTCCATTTCTTCTTCCCTCCTTATCTTATTCTCAAGAACACACTTGAAGTATTTTTTAGTTCATTCAATTTTATGTGTCATGTATGTGTTTATCTGTAACACCCCAAGGTTTTGAAAATAAATATAAAATGCAATTTTATAAAACCAACTTTGCCTCTTCTATGTTTTGAATTTCGAAAAATGGCCATCTAGAGTTGTGTTCGGTTAGTCATTTGGAGTCCGATAGAACAAACATGATTTTTGGTGAAAAGTAACATACCCTTATGAATGGTTATATGAATAGTAATATGAATAGTAATATTCCCCTTGAATAGTAAATAATATGATTATATTATTTTCTTAAGGACATATGATAATGGGATCTTAATTAATTTTTCAATGTCACATAAAACTAATTGAACTTCAAGATTGTTATTTTTTGAATTAACTAGGACCTTATTTAAAAAATAAATTAATAATATTTAGAAAATTATTTTTGAAAAATGAATTTCACTTTTGAATTCAACACTTCAAAAAATGGTAGGGGTGAATGTTTGGGATTTTTCTGAAATTCAATTTTTTTTATGAATAGTAAAATATGATAAAATACGATAAATGCTAAATACTTGATTTACTGCATCATAGGTTATGAAAAGATGATGTAAGCCCACTTGGTTTGAACTCATATTCCATTATTACTATTAGGGGTCACATGAAACAATACTATTGGTTGTCTTGAAAGAAATAATGAAATAATGAATTAAATATTCAAAAATTACCCCTCTCCTCCACTATACCCCCCCCCACTACCTCTTTTATTCACTCCTCTAAGCCTTGATGCTTCTAAAAGTTCTGCCCAATTACCCTTCCCTAGTCTATCCCCACTTCCAAGAATCTTCTGGTATTCCTAAAAGACCAAAACCCCTTCCCTTAAAGAGTTTCTCAAGGAGGTTATTTCAAGAGGTAAAGCACCCTTCTCTTTCATTTGGTTTCATTTCAATTTATCTTTTTTTTTCTATCATCTCCTCACCTCCTCTGTCCAATTGATCATGATAACCCTGGAAACATCTATATACTAGATTTATATCAGGTTAATGGATGAACCACCATAAATATTCTTACTCCCTCCCTTTTATTTTATAAACGAAATCGACGTCCATGAGATTCCGATTTATAACCTTCATGGATGATGAAGTTTTGTTCTTCAATTTCTTCTTAATTACTGGTCATGAAACCATATTCATGGTTGAACCTAACTATAATATATATGTTATAACCTAACTAATATTCATGAACCAGAATATGTACTTATCATTAATTTATATGACAAAACTAGTTCATAATATTCCAAATACCGCTAAATAATCGAAGTGGTGGTCATCTGATGATTCATCCTTATTACATGTAACCAAATGATATAAATGACCATTATCAATTCTATATGTTCATTAATAATATATAATTCCAATCTTGGAGATTTATAACCATTCTACATAAACTTCATTATTTAAAAACAAGTTAACGGAATATGAAAATAAAGGAAACGAACACTCCAGAACGACGAAATTCCATACAATAACATATCAATAAAGACATAGATGAACTAACCATAATTATTTTAAACAAAATAAATGTATAATAGGTTCTGAAATAATTTATTAACAAGTACAATATCATATTCTAGGATCTTATGTACAAGAGTGGAACACGTTTGGAGTTAAGGTAAGGGGTTTCTCATCTCACTTTCATTTCTATGAGATTTTCATTATTCGCCACTTATTTCTTGTATGTGGTATATGTGTGCTGAAATTTGATATATAATAAAATTATTATCTTTGCATTCATGTTATTCAGTCATTCACTTGATGTTCCTTAAGTTCTGGTCATTTGATTCAACTGATGACATTGTGGTAAGGGACTTTGTCTTAGCTGTCGTTTTCGTTGTGACTATATTTGTATTGTGCACCTAATAATCCTTAGGTGGTGTACCTACTTCCAATTTGAGATAAATTTTCATTTGAAATTATATTTATATTAAATATCCATAATCTCATGTCATGGATATGTTTGTTGTCTAAACTGTATACCATTTTACATACGGTGTTTATTTGGAATGTTATTTTAATTATGGAAATATTGATGAATCTGTATACTCTACTCTATATGGATATTGAAAAGGCATATTTCTATTTTATTGAATCAATGTATAAATAATTCTTTGGAAATGAAGTGGCGGTTGGGTCCCACTATATCCCCTCGATGCATCGGTAAGTCTTATGAGACAAAACAGTTGGCGACAAACCCTTCGAGTTTGTTTCTAAAAATCAAATGGGTTTCTACCCACAGAACTAAACCGTTTATACTGTATTATGGTTTCATGTGCCAGATACATGACATACAATTAATAAGCATTCTATTTATTCATTATCAGTTATTATTATTATCCATGTGATTTTCACTATGAAAAAATCTATGGATGCAGTTTAATTATTATTTATTAATGGAATTAGTTATTCATTTATTCACTATCCCATATTGATTATGTCAGATTATTTGTGATTCACTTATTATTGTACTCATGCTTCCTCTATTTTTAACACTTACGGAGCATTTGATCTCACCCCTTTCTTTTTCTACCTTCAACAGGTGATGAATAGAAGGTCTTCTTTTGGGTTCCTATGGATGCATATTTTAGTTTTTTTTATGTATTGTATTTTGTAACCTTTTCCAATGTAATTTGAGTTACATATATTTCTATAGTTTCTTCAAGACTACTAAATGGAACATTACTTCGGGATTTTCATTCCATCTAATCATGCCAATATCAAAAGTAATGCAACGGCTCTAGCCTAGAGTGGTCGGGGTGTTACAGTTGGTACCGGAGGAAGTTTAGTTGAAAACATGGAAACTAGAGTAGGAAATGTATAGTAGGGAACAAATACCTAAGGTAGTATCTAAGTATTAACATACAAGAACCTCCGGTTATTTTGGTAAGGAATAGATTATGTGGATATTTTAATCAATACGTCCCTGTTCGGATATGAGCAGGTAGAGGCGGCTCTGGCACAGATGTATCTAGGGGTAAAACCTGAAAACACCGTGTTGATCTTGACTCGAACGAGAAATGGTGCACGAAAATGGGCCTTGTTATACTCTTGGTTACGAAACTCATGGGGGATATTATTAGGATAATTCATGTTTTCTTTACAAGCCATTATGAAGGAGTTAAGGTAATGTTTTCCTTATAGGAACCATGTTTATAAGATTATCTATGCATAGAATTTCAATTTATATTGAGTGTTTTTATATTTGAGATTCATAAACTAATCTAGTGTATCCCATTATTTAGAAATGGCATCTAATGGAAGAAGGGTAATCAATACTCATGGGCAAGGTATAGATATCCCTACTGAGCAAGTCGACACAGTCAACATTGGAGCAGATCAGATCATGACCATATTGGGAAAACTTACTCAAGTTGTGACGAATAACCATTCAACACCTATGTTGGATCATTTCATACAGCAGAAGCCCCCATCATTTAGTGGGACTACTAATATAGTGGTTGCTGAGCAATGGATCAAGTCCCTTGAAAATATATTCATGGCGTTAAGATGCAATGAAAATGAAAAGGTAGTACTGGAAGTATATTGTCTCAAGGGCGACGCTGATCAATGGTGGCCCTTAATTCAAAATACCATGGAGGAAGAAGAGATAGAGGATATGGAATGGAGGAATTTTAAGGAAATATTCTTCAAAAAATATTTCCCTCATGAGAAATGAACTGAAATGAAGAGTAAATTCCATGGCTTGAAACAAATGGAAGAATATAGTGTTGAAGAGTTTGAGGCTACCTTCACAAGGCTATCCAGGTATGCCATGGATTACATTCATGACTCGGTGGACATGATTGATCATTTCTTTGAAGGTCTTAAACTAGGTATTCGAAGGGCACTGGCTTCTCAGTCATTTTAATCATATGATGAAATTGTATCAAGTGCCATCAAAACAGAGAAGGAATTTTCTAGATCAAATTTTTTCAAAGGAAACCAAGATAAGAAGTGGCATTCTGATAACAAAGGAAAAGGAGAAGCACCAAAGAAGATCAAGGGAATGAATAGTTTCCCATTATGCAAGAACTGTGGAAAGAATCATCCTGAGAAATGCTTGAAAGGCTTGGGAGTCTGCTATAACTGTGGAGAAAAGTTTCATCGATCAGATGAATGCAAGGGGGATAAAAAATTCAATGATGTTCAATGCTACAATTGTAGAGAGTTAGGACACTATGAAAATGAGTGTCCTAAGTGCTAAAAAAACATGCCTCAGAAAAATCCAAGAGAGCAAGGGAGAGCCTATGCAATTACAACTGCGAAGGTTGAAGTTCCTAGTGACGTGGTGGAAGGTACTTTAATTGTTTCCTCAAACTTAGCCAACACTTTATTTGATTCTGGATCATCACATTCATTTATATCCTCTTAGTTTTCCAAGAAAATTAGATATGTCCAATTTGATTTAAGAAATGATTTGTTAGACAAAACTCCCATGGGGTGTATCATTGCAACAAAGGCATGTCAACTAGTCCCTCTCAAAGCACCAAAACGTGCATTAGTTGCTAGTCTTGTCATCATACCCATGACTGAATTTGATATAATTCTCGGTATAGATTGGATATCAAATTATGATGTGATTATTTATTGCAAGAAAAAGGAAATTACAATTTTTGAAAATGGGGAAGAATCCCTAGTCTTTAGGATGGAGACTTCTCCATCTTATTCTTATCTAGACCCACCCCCAGTAGCTCTATTGAATGCAATTCATGGAGAGGAAGAGAAAACAATATCTATTGGTGAGGAAATAAATATTCAAATTGAATATGTGAATATAGTGAAAGAATATATGGATGTGTTTCTAGAGGATTTACCTGGACATCCTCCTAAGTGGGAAATTGAGTTTTCCATTGACTTAATTCATGGTGCAAGACTTATATCAAAGACCCCATATAGAATGGCCACTTTGGAGTTAGTTTAGATGAAGAAACAACTAGAAGATTTGAGTGAAAATGGATTTATTTGACCTAGTGTTTCTTCATGGGGAGCCCCGGTCTTGTTTGTAAAGAAGAAAGATGGATCCCTGAGGCTATGCATTGATTACAGTAAAATAAATGCTATTACAATAAAGAATAAGTATCCTCTACCCTGGATTGATGATTTATCGGAACAACATCATGGAGCTCAATACTTTTCAAATATTAACCTTTGATCCAGATATCATCAACTGAGTGTGAGGAGGGAAGATATTCCAAAGACAACATTTCGAACCAGGTATGGTCATTACGAGTTTACAGTTATGCCTTTTGGACTGATGAATGCACCATCTATTTTCATCAATTTAATGAATAGATTTTTCAAGAAATATCTTGATATCTTTGTTGCGATATTCATAAATTATATCCTCTTATACTCAAAAACCTATGAATACCATGAGAGTCACTTGCGAGTTATTCAAGGAACTCTTAGAAGAAATTAATTACATGGGAAGTTTAGCAAGTGTGAATTCTGGCTTCAATCAGTTTCTTTTCTAGGACATATCACCTCTAAGGATGGAATCCTATTTGATCATGCGAAGACAAAGGCAATCCAATATTGGACCACACCAACAGATATAACTGAGGTACACAGTTTTATTGGCTTAGCAGGTTATTATCGACATTTCGTACATATTTTTTCCCAACTGGCTAACCCATTAACGAAGCTCACACGTAAAGGGGATAAATTTGTCTGGAAAAAATATTGTGAAGAATGTTTCTAAGAACTAAAGAGAAGATTATTCAATGCTCATATATTGACTCTACCACCGGGGAATGGTGGGTTTGTTATTTATAGTGATGCTTCAAAGAATGGTCTTGGTTGTGCCCTTTTTCAAAATGTTAGGGTTATTGCTTATTCATCGCGATAGCTAAACATTTATGAGCAAAACTATCCTACTCATGATCTTGAGTTAGCTACTGCAATCTTTGCTTTGTAGATATGGAGACATTATATCTATGGTGAAAAATGTGAGATTTATACTGATCAAAAGAGTTTAAAGTATATTTTATCACAGAGAGAACTCAACATGAGGTAAAAGAGATGGCTTGAACTACTCAAGGATTATGATTTCACGATACACTACCTCGCAGGGAAGGAAAATAAGGTGGCAGATGCTTTGATCAGAAAGGATCATGGAGTTTTGAACAAGATGAGTGTTGAAAGGGATCCTATTTTCATGGATCTAGTAAAGATGGATATGGGAATAACCATGGAAGGTGAAACCTCAATGCCTTTTCAAATGTTTTCCAAACTATCTTTACTAGAAATGATAAAAAGTTCTCAAGACGATGATGAGGAGTTTCAAAATAATATTAAAGTTGTGAATGATGGGAGATTGAGTGACTTCATATATGAAGATGGAATTTTAAAATTTAGGAAGAGACTTTGTGTTCCCAATATACCAGATCTAAAAAGGGAATTATTGGATGATGCTCATAGTTCCAATTTCTCTATACACCTTGGTAGCACTAATATGTATAGAGATTTGAAGGAACATTTTTGGTGGGACAACATGAAGAGGGAGATTGCTGATTTTGTGTCAAGATGTATGGTTTTTGAACAAGTGAAAGTTGGAAGGCAGCAGCCTGGAGGAGTATTGCAACCACTTCCCATACCTGAGTGGAAATGGGATAATATCACGATGGAAATTATCATGGGACTACAAAATTCTCATAGAAGGAACAATGAAATATGGGTCATTATTGATTGTCTTACCAAGTCAGCACATTTTCATGCTATAAGAGAAGATCTACCACTTGAACGTCTAGAAATACTATATATTAATGATGTTTTCAGACTTCATGGAGTACCCCTATCGATTGTTTCTGATCATGATCTATGTTTTACATCAAGATTCTAGAAAAGTCTTCAGAAGGCCATAGATACTGATCTTTGTTTGAGCACTGCCTACCACCCACAAACTGATGGACAATCAGAACAGACTATTCAAATATTAGAAGACATGTTGAGGTCGTGTTCAATTGATTTTCAAGGAATGTGGGATCAGTATTTACCTCTCGTAGAATTTTCTTACAACAATGGCTTCCATTCAAGTATACAGATGGTACCCTATGAAACATTATATGGGTGGCGATGTCGTACGCCCACTTGCTGGGATGATGCTGGTGAAAGAAAGCCCGTGGGCCTAGAACTTGTTGAAGAAATAATGGAAAAGATAAAGATTATCCAGAACCATATCAATATAGCTAAAAGTAGACAAAAGATCTATGCAGATAACCAAAGGAATGATTTGGAGTTTCAAGATGGTGATTAACTATTCTTAAAGGTATCTCCATGGAAGGGTATTATACGATTCAGTAAGAAGGGAAAATTAACTCCCAGGTACATTGGACCATTTCAAATTCTGGACCTATTGGAGTCGTAGCTTACCATTTGGAAATGCTGCCAAGTCTCTCCATGGTTCACAATGTGTTCCATGTGTCAATGTTAAGAAAGTACATGCCAGAACCAACACATGTACTCACTTATGAAGAAGTGGAACATGAGTCCGATCTATCTTACTGTGAAGATCCTATCAAGATTAATGATACTAGAGAACAAGTATTGAGAAATCGGACGACTCGACTGGTAAAGGTTCTATGGAGGAACCATTAGATGGAGGAAGCAACATGGGAGCCTGAGGAGGTTATGTTAAAGACATACCTGAATCTTTTTAGGTAATATTCTGTAAATTTCAAGGGTGAAAGTTTTGTAAGGAGGGGAGAATGTTACACCCAAAGTTTTTGAAAATAAATATAGAATGCAATTTTATAAACACAACTTTTCTTCTTCTATGTTTTGAATTTCAAAAAATGGTCATCTAGAGTTGTGTTTGGTAAGTCATTTGGAGTCTGATAGAACAAATTTTATTTTTGGTGAATAGTAAAATACCCTTATGAATAGTAATATTCCCCTTGAATAGTAAATAATATTATGATTTTATTTTCTAAAGGAAACATGATAATGGGATCTTAATTAGTTTTTTAATGTCACATAAAACTAATTGTAGTTCAAGATTTTTATTTTTCGAATTAACTATGACCTTATTTAAAAATTAAATTATTAATATTTAGAAAATTATTTTCAAAAAATGGATTTCAATTTTGAATTCTACACGTCAAAAAATAGTAGGGGTTAATTTTTTGGATTTTTCTGAAATTCAATAATTTTTTATGAATAGTAAAATACGATAAAATATGATAAATGCTAAATACTTGATTTACTGCATCATAGGTGATGCAAGGATGATGTAAGCCCACATGGTTCGAACTCACATTCCATTATTACTATTAGGGGTCACATGAAACAATACTATTGGTTTTCTAGAGGGAAATAATAAAATAATGAATTAAATATTCAAAAATTACCCCTCTCCTCCACTATAAACCCCCCCACCACTACCTCTTCTCTTCACTCCTCTAAGCCTTGAAGCTCCTCAAATTTCTGCCCAATTACCCTTCCCTAGTCTCTCCCCACATACAAGAAGCTCCTGGTCTTCCCAATAGACCAAAACCCCTTCCCTTAAGGAGTTTCTCAAGGAGGTTATTTCAAGAGGTCATGCACCCTTCTTTTTCATTTGGTTTCATTTCAATTTATCTTCTTTTGATATCCTCTCCTCACCTCCTCTGTCAAAATGATCATGATAAATCCAGTAACATCTATATAATGGATTTATATCATGTGAATTGACGAACCACCATAAATATTCTTACTCTCTGCCTTTTATTGTATAAATGAAATCGACGTCCATGAGATTCCGATTTATAACCTTCGTGGACGACAAAGTTTTGTTCTTAAATTTCTTCTTCATTAATGGTCATAAAACCATATTAATTGTTTAACCAGGCTATAATATATACTTTATAACCAAATTAATATTCAGAAACCAGAATATGTACATATAATTATGTTATATGTCAAAACTAGTTCATAATATTCCAAATAACGCCAAATAATTGAAGTGGTGGTCATCTAATGATTCATCCTCATTACAGGTAACCAAATGATATAAATGACCATTATCAATTATATATGTTCATTAATAATATATAATTTCAATCCTGGAGATTTATAACCATTCCACATATACTTCATTACTTAAAAACAAGTGAACCGAATATGAAAATAAAGGAAACGAACACTCCAGAACGACGAAATTCAATACAATAACTTATCAATATAGACATAAATGAACTAACCAGAATTATGGTAAACTAAATAAATGTCTAATAGGTTCTGAAATAATTTATTAACAAGTAAAATTTCATATTTGAGGATCTTAAGTACAAGAGCGGAACACGTTTGGAGTTAAGGTAAGGGGTTTCTCATCTCACTTTCATTTCTCTGAGATATTCATTGTTCACCACTTACTTCTTGAATGTGGTATATGTGTTCTGACATTTGATATATAATAACATGATTCTATTTATATTCATGTTATTAAATGATTCACTTGATGTTCATTAAGTACTGGTTATTTGATTCGACTGATTACATTGTGGTAAGAGACTTTGTCGAACCTGCCATTTTCGTTGTGACTATCTTTGTATTGTGCACCTAATTATCCTTATGTGGTGTACCTACTGCCCATTTGAGATCAATTTTAATTTGAAATTATATTTATATTAAATATCCATAATCTCATGTCATGCATATGTTTGTTGTCTAAACAGTATACCATTTTACATACGGTGTTTATTTGGAAATTTATTTTAATTATTGAAATATTGATGAATTTGTATACAATACTCAATAAGGATATTAAAAAGGAATATTTATATAGTATTGAATCAATGTATAAAGAATTATTTGGACATGCAGTGTTTGTTGGGGCCTTCTATAACCCCTCGATGCACTAGTAGGTCTCATGAGACAAAACAGTTGGTGACAAACCCTTCATGTTTGTTTCCAAAAATTAGACTGGTTTCTACCCACAGAACTAAATCGTTTTTATGGTATTATGGTTTCATGTGGCAGATACATGACGTCCAATTAATAAGCATTCTATTTATTCATTATCTATTATTATTATTATCCATGAGATTTTCACTATGACAAAATCTATGGATGCAGCTTCATTTTTAGTTATTAATGGAATTAGTTATTCATTTATTGACTATGCCATATTGATTATGTCAGATTATTTGTGATTCACTTATTATTTTACTCATGATTCTACTATTTGTAACCCTTAATGAGCGTTTGAGCTCACCCCTTTCATTGTCTACCTTCGACAGGTGATGAAGAGAAGGTCTTATTTTTAGTTCCTGTGGATGCAGATTTTAGTTTTTGTTATGTATTGTATTTTATAACCTTTTCCAATGTAATTTGAGTTACATATATGTATCTAGTTTCTTCAATACTACTAAACTGATCATTCCATCATGATTTTCATTCCTTCTAACCATGCCAATATCACAAGTAATGCACCAGCTCCAGCCTAAAGGGGTTGGGGTGTTACATTATCCCTGAATCTTCTTCAGACACGAATAGGGGTAGTCCACTGTTTGTTTTATTCTTTCACACTCAAGTGTCTCAAATAATTCATATGATTTGCATGTGCATCATGCATGTGATCTACACTATTCATCAAACACACACACTACCTTAGGTTTTTTATGGATTGTGTGTTCTCTTTTTTCACACTACGGGTGTGAAGTTATTCTTTGCATAGAGTGTACAAGCCTCCTTTGAAGACCAGGATGGTCATGACTTCTCTTCACGCAAGGGATGCGTGAAACTCTTACATGTATAGAGTGCAAACCTTCTTCACATACCAAGTGGTACGCATTTCTATAGAGTGGTGCATGGTTATTCTTTATAGAACCAGAGGGTACGTGATTCACCTTCGTGAACCAAGAGGTAAGAAGTTCTCCACTTCACCAAACTGGAGCTGGTTTGCGGGAATTCACTTCGTAAAACCCAAATGGTACGTTCTACCACTTCTTCTTGAACACAAAACTGTTATCTGGAAAACTATTCATGAACCAATAGGATTCAAGTCTCTTCTATTAATGAACCAAGATTGGTTCAGTGTTTTGTGTTGGCCCTTCACGAACTAAAGCTTGAATAGAGTCTCTACTTTTCAAAACAGGATCTCCCAAAAGTCTTGGGAGTAGCATCATTTTATCAGATCATTGGTAATGTTTTTATAATAAAATATCATTTTGTTTTTGCATTCAAGTTCCTCAAAATATTCCATAAAGATTGTGGTTTTAAAATCATCAATCCATGGGTATGAGATATGTTGAGATTCTCAATTATTTCCTTTTCATGCATGCAACCTTATCCTTTCACGTGAAAACATCTTGTGCATGCACTGAGAATCAAATGCAAGACTTAAACACGAACACCAAATCTCCTATGATGTCACCTCGCAGCTTCATGTGGTTCAGCCATGTTTAAACATGATTATTTTGTTTCATGCATGAAAATGAAATTGCATGAATGATATTTTAGAATTCCAATGACCATAATTCAGTGTTTTAAATCATTAAAAATGGATAGATGGTCAATCAAGGAGGTACAACTACATATTCGGAATAATGTGGCATCGAGATCCCTTCGAGGGTTCATAGGATGAAGATGATGGCACGGGCTCTCCTCATTTGTTGGATCAAATCATATCAGGTGCCGATGGTGGTGATTATATCACATTCCATGGGATGATGCGTGCAATAAATATTAAGTGCGGGATATGATGGATAGATGGAATGATTTTGTTCATTAAAAAATTCATCCCACATCGATATGCAGATGTGGAAACCCCATATTTTAAGTATAAACTCGATCCACCCTCTGTTCAGAATTCCTATCCACTCTCCACGGTACCGCCTCGTACTGTGTTCACCTCGAGTGCGCTCTACACCCACCCTCTTCATTATTTCCTTTGTTCTACCCCACACGGTGGCGCATGCTCATTGGGCGATCTCTGTGACCATGCTCTACCTTTCACCCATCGACCTTGGCCTATCCATGCTGGCTGGTTGGATGAGGTCAAGCTTAGCTACCCACACTATGGCGTGAGTGGCTTCCTTATATGGCTGGCTAGTTGGCTGGATTTAGGTCCCTATTTTTTGTTAAGTCCAATAAAATATCCTTATTATAAAACTATGTATGTTCTAAAATGCATGATCACCTCTAAGTACAAACCAACCATTGCATGTCCACATTTCTTCCATGTTGGTGTAGAAAATGTATCAACTATGAAACTATAGAATCCCGCCATTTTATAACATAAAATTTCATTACATTACACAAAACTGAGGATCTTTAAGGTCTAGTGTCTTGGAAACCAGGAACATAATACATGAAAACAACATAAAACATTCTTCTTAAACACTTGAAAGGAGTCTCCTTAAGTTCATTCTAGGTTCATTACTGCATCTCATAACCTGGGGATATACATCAAAATAAAGGGTGAGCAGAAGGCCCAGTAAGGGAAACAAGAGGAACATTTTACATGTGAGCTTGAGATACTTCAATAAGGACATGAAAAGAACTTTAAGGCATGAGAAAGAAATCATGTGGCATTTCATAATAAAAATAACATTTTTCATAACTTGAAGATGTGGCTACATCATTTAACATAGAAAATCATGAACATATCACCAAGGTCCATCCCCAAGGTGTCATTTGAAAATTACCAAGGTTATTCACCAAGGTATCATGAAAATTGTAATCTCTAGTGGTTACATCATTACCCAATGCATTGGAGCGCTATCAGGGCGCACCCTTAAATTTGCCTTTATTATCATGTGAGACACATATATCATCATCAAACATTTCATAAATAACCCACATAGCATAAAATAAATGGGTTTCATTTCATAATCATAACGTTTTAAAAACTGCTTTAAAGACATGATCTTTACGTCACTTTAAACCCACGGAAAGGGAAAGCGGGTCTCATGTATGTAAATCCCAGAATTTAAAATGGAACATTTTGATATATATGTGAATACCCTTGTATAAATAAGAGCTTTGAGTATTCACTTTATAACATAAAATAATTTTTGAGAAAAGAGAGAGGCATTTTGAGGGGAAAATTCTGCAGCATAACGGCTAAGTTTCGGGGTTTTAGAAAACATTGAAATGAGAGGGGACATGGGTCACCCACTCATAAATGATCCATAAAACAGTAGGGGGACGGGATAAGAAGGATATATTTACATGGTAATGATATTTGGAGGACATACCATTTGAAATGAAAAACATGGAAGGAAGACAAAAAAATTAGATTTCTCTTATGAAAATTCGGCAGCCTAACGGCGTCACTTAAACTTCAATAAAAATGAATTGGAAAGATCAAATAGGGTCCCTCATCATATGATCATAAGAGATCAGTATGATAGATATAGAGATCATACCCAAACATAATAAAAAGGAACTTGAAATACTTGACATGAAAATCGAACTTGAAGAATGAGAAGGGTGAAAGAATCCCTTAAAAATTCGGCAGCCTAACGGCGTCACTTAAACTTTCATAAAACGAAATGATGAGAGTAAGAGGGGATATATCATCATATAAACATGAAAGGGAAGTAAGAGGAATATAAAATAACATCCTCTCACATAAAAACATGGAGCATAAAGGGAATGACATAAAAGAGATTATATGAAAAGAAAGAGAGGGGTCGGATCCCTTACCTTAAAACGTGACTCTTGAAACTCAAAGGATTGGACCTTGAGGGATTGGGGGCACCTTGGGAGAACTCTTTGGAAGGTAAGAAGACCAGAACTTCGTTGGGGGAGAGTTGGTTGTCAAAACTAAAGGAGGAAAGGGTGGGTATTTATAGGGAAAGTGAGGGGACAAAGCATTAATGGCCAAGGGACACCTCACATGTGCTTTTCTCAAACCCATGTGCTCTCCCTTGGAATTTATCATGGAGTTAGGCCACATGGGGCCCCAAAAACAATAATTCATCACCCTTGGCCGGCCAACCCTCAAAAGATCTCATGACATCATCATGACACCATTATGATATCATTAAACATACCAAAACCCTAAAACTGTATTTTTACTATTCACTGAAAATTCAACTTACTCAGAATAACCCCAAAATTTCACCTTAACCAAATATCAATGCTCTTATTTCAAAAATGAAATCCATTTTATAAAAATAATTTTCTAAATATTTTTAATTTAATTTTTAAATAAAAACACTATTCATCAAAAATTCATTTTTTTCAGAAAAATCCCCAAAAATTACCTTAACATAATATCGATGCTCTGAGTTCAAAAATAAAGTCCTTTTTATAAAAACAATTTTCTAATTATTTTTAATTAAAAAACACTATTAATCTGAAAAAACTAATACTTGACTAATAATTTATGAAACCGTTATTTACCCATTTTATTGAATCACATTACTTAATCTAGGTGTCTAAATTATATTAAAACTTTCTTTGAGTGAAATTACTAATCCATTTGGTCATATTACTAATCCTAAGCGTAAAATCACTATTCATAATTTACTATTCATCAAAAATTATGTTGATCATATTAGAATCCAAATTCCTTAATGAACACTTTTGTAGAAGACCATTTTTTGAAAATCATTACACATCATTAGTTATTTAGGGTTTACATAAATATTTCAAAATATCCCTTTTTCAAAATTCATCAATAAAATACATTCTAAAATTATCTAGACATTTGAAATTTCACAAACATCACTAAAGGAAGAAATCTCAATTTATTCACCCGAAAGGATTACACAAGGAAACTAGGGTCTCATCACATAGCCCCTTATAACACTGGCATAAGACCTAAGTGTAAGGTGTGCTATGGTGAGAGAATCTGAGGGAGGCTCAGATAACATTGCCCTAGTAGAAATATCCACTAACTTGAACTTCTCTTGCAAGCGTTTTCATTCAAGCTTGACACGCTGGAGTTCGGCTTGGGCTTGGTCCAAAGCGAAGCCCACAGATGCTACCTCCTTCCCAAGCTCTGATAAGTGGGCTTCATAAGGGTTGAGTCTACTGGATGAAGCCATCGACTCCTCTTTCTGCATTAACCATTAACATCTTATTAAATCAATAAGAGTAAGTTGATATACTACTCAAAAAGATTGGGTCGTTACATTCTTCCTCCCTTACGAAATTTCGTCCCCGAAATTTATACTTGAGGCCTAGTCGAAAAGGAGAGGGTACTTTTGCTTCATCGTTTCCTCAGGCTCCCAAGTCGCTTCTTCATATTTATGATTCCTCCACAAAACTTTCACAAGGTGGGTAGTCTTGTTTCGTAGGACCTTATCTCTACGGTCCAAGATCTCCACTGGCTGCTCCTCATAAGAGAGGTCATGTTCCAGTTGTACCACCTCTGGGTTCAGTACATGCGAAGGGTCGGGTATGTACTTCCTCAAGAGAGATACATGGAAGACATTGTGAACTTGAGCTAGGTTCGGTGGAAGTTCTAGACGATAGGCCACTGCTCCTATGCGATCAAGGATTTCATAGGGGCCAATGTACCTAGGGCTGAGCTTCCCTTTCTTCCCAAACCGCATGACACTCTTCCATGGAGAGATTCGAAGGAAGACTTTGTCACCAACACCAAACTCCAAGTCTCTTCGTCGATTGTCAGCATAGCTCTTCTGCTGACTCTGAGCAGCTTTTATGTGTTGTTGGATGGCATGAACCTGTTCTGTCATTTCTTGCACAAGATCAGGCCCAAGAAGCTTCCTCTTACCAGTTTCATCCCAACAAGTAGGAGTTCTACACCGCTTTCCATACAGAGCTTCATAGGGTGCCATCTGAATACTCGCATGGAAGCTGTTGTTATAGGAGAACTCCACTAATGGGAGGTGTTGATCCCATCCACCTTTAAATTCCATTGAGCATAATCTCAACATGTCTTCGAGTGTCTGAATAGTCCTTTCAGATTGGCCATCAGTTTGAGGATGGTAGGCCGTACTAAAATTCAATTCAGTATTCAGAGCATGCTGAAGACTTCTCCAGAATTTTGATGTGAATCTTGGGTCACGATCAGATACGATGGATAGTGGTACCCCATGCAGCCTTACCACTTCCTTCACGTATATCTTGGCAAGCTGATCCAGAGAGAAATCTTCCCGAATAGAGATAAAATGGGCTGTCTTGGTGAGACGGTCCACAATAACCCATATCGCATTGTTTCCTTTGGATGTTTTCGGGAGACCAGTTACAAAGTCCATGGTGATATTATCCCACTTCCATACTGGTATGGGTAGCGGTTGTAATACCCCCTTAGGAAGTTGTCTTTCTGCCTTTACTTGCTGACACACCAGGCACCTTGTAGTGTAATCGGCAATCTCCCTCTTCATGTTATCCCACCAATAATGATCACGAAGGTCTCTATACATCTTAGTGCTTCCTGGATGTATAGAAAAAGTAGATCTATGAGCTTCATCCATCAGTTCTTTCTTTATCTCCGGAATAGATGGAACACATAGTCTTGTACGAAATTTCAAAACACCTTCTTGACCAATATTGAAATCAGGGAACTTCCCATCCTTTACAGCCTCGAACTTCTCCTGCAACAAAGGATCTTCTTTTTGAGCCTTCTTGATCTTCTCTAGTAATGAAGGTTGAGAAATCATTTGGGATAGGGTTGATGATGTCCCTTTCCTTATAATTCCCATGTCTAGTTTTACTAGATCTTTAATCAAGGGATCTCCCAGGATCCTCATTGTTGCCAGAACAACAGGATCTTTCCTGATTAACGCATCCGCGACTTTGTTTGCTCTTCCAGGGTGATAATGAATTGAACAATCATAGTCTTTAATAAGCTCCAACCATCTCCTTTGTCTCATGTTCAATTCTTTCTGAGTGAAAATATACTTTAGACTTTGGTGGTCAGTGTATATATCACATTTCTCCCCATAAAGATAGTGCCTCCATATCTTTAGAGCAAAAACAACTGCCGCCAGCTCTAGATCATGCGTAGGATAATTCTGCTCATGAATCTTCAACTGTCGAGATGCATAAGCAATTACTTTGTCATTTTTCATGAGGACACACCCAAGCCCTTTCAGAGATGCATCGCTAAAAATAACGAATCCTTCTCCGATAGAGGGTAGTGTTAACACAGGTGCAGTAACCAATCTCTTCTTCAGCTCTTGGAAACTTTCCTCGCATTCCTTTGTCCAGATGAACTTAACCCCTTTTCGAGTCAACTTGGTTAGTGGATTAGAAAGCCGTGAAAAGTTTTTCACAAACCTCCTATAATATCCCGCTAAACCAAGGAAACTACGAATCTTAGTTACTGTTGTGGGTTGAGGCCACTCCTCCACAACCATTGTCTTTGCAGGGTCAACCGAGATTCCTTCATTGGTTACGATGTGCCCCAAGAAAGCCACTTGTTGTAACCAAAACTCACACTTGCTGAACTTCCCAAAGAGCCTCTCCTTCCGTAGAGTTTTCAAAATAACCCTCAGATGATTTTCTTGCTCCTCACGACTTTTTGAATATATCAAAATATCATCAATAAAAACTACCACAAAATTATCAAGGTAGTCCTTAAAGACTCTATTCATCAAATACATGAAAATAGCAGGAGCATTAGTCAAGCCGAAGGGCATAACAGTAAACTCATAGTGCCCATATCTTGATCGGAAGGCAGTCTTTGGAATATATTCCTTCTTCACCCTCAGTTGATGATAACCAGATCGAAGGTCAATCTTAGAGAAGAATTGAGCCCCAAGAAGTTGGTCAAATAAATCATCAATTCTTGGAAGAGGGTATCTGTTCTTCAATGTAATCCCGTTCAGTTCTCTATAATCAATGCATAGCCGCATTGATCCATCCTTCTTCTTCACAAAGATAATTGGTGCTCCCCAAGGAGACACACTCGGTCGGATAAACCCCTTCTCCAACAAGTCTTGGAGTTGTTTCTTTAACTCTTCTAGCTCCACATTTGCCATTCTATATGGAGTCTTTGATATCGGTTGAGACCCAGGTACGAGTTCAATGGAGAACTCTACCTCTCTTTCTGGGGGAGGTCCAGGTAACTCCTCAGGAAATACATCCATGTATTCCTGAACAATCGGAACATCTTCAATTTGTATGCTCCCATTCTCTTCTTCATCATCACCGATTAACTCCATAAAGAAAGCTATGGGAGGTGCTTCTAGATAGGGATTAGTTCAGGATATCTCTCCTCGGAAGATAACTGTAGGTCGTTCATTCAAGACTACTGAGATTTCCTTACTTCTGCATTTGATCTTATCGTTATACTTTGAGAGCCAGTCCATCCCTAGTATAATGTCAAATCCCATAATGGGAATGACTACTAGATTTGCGATAAGATTTTGCTCACCAAAGTAAACACTAGAGTCTCTAAACACTGTTGATGCATGGATAATCCCACTTGGAGTCTTGATTGACAACTCTACCTCAAGCAATTCGGGGATTGATTATATATTCTTTGCAAACTTGGAAGAAATTAAGGAATGCGTAGAACCAGAATCAAATAAAGAACTTGCTAGTTTTGAGAGGACAACAAGAGTACCTGCTACCACATCGTTCGGAACTTCAACTTCAGTTGTTGTGATAGTGAAAGCACGACCTTGCTCCCTTGGCCTCTGCTGAGGTTGATGGTGATTCCCCTCCACCGCCCTCGGATTTGGACATTGATTAGCAAAGTGCCCAAGCTGTCCACACTTGAAGCATGTGACTTCGGGTAGGGCCAGAACCATCTTTCCTCTGTCGTTAGTGTTGGGAAGTTGAGGCTTCACATCACCACGACAATTCCGAGAAATATGGCCTTCTTTTCCACACCTATAGCACTTGCCACTTCCGATCGAGCAGTTCCCCGGATGCTTCTTCCCACATTTATTGCATGTGGCATGTTGCATATGCTTTCCACCTGTTTCCTGATCAAAACTTCTTCCCAGGCTCGGTTCTAGAGTTCTCTTCTTCTCATTAGATTTGTGAGACCACTTTGTCTCCCCAAACTCTAGTTCAACATTCATATCACTTCTAACTATTTCTTCATAGCTATCGTAGTCCCTGTTGGCTAGATTCTTCCGCAGATGTGGTAGTAGTCCGCCAAAGAATCTATCAACCTTCCCATTAGGGTCCATGACAAAGCTTGAGGTATAACGGGAAAGCCTTGTGAAGTTCATCTCATAGCTTCTGACAGATTCGTTCTCCTTCTGCTTCAGCTCGAGAAACTCTTTCTCCATTTTCGTTCTCATTGAACGAGGGAAATACTTGTTAAAGAAAATCCCCCGAAATTCTTCCCACTCCAGAGCTTCCATCTCTCCTCGTGGCTTCGTGTTTTTGATCAGTGACCACCACTAATCAGCTTCTCCCTCTAGGCGGTAAATAGCAAGGGTGACTTTTTCTTGTTCCGAACAATGAAGTACAGAAAAGATCTTTTCAATGGAGCTTATCCATTGTTCCGCAACCAATGGGTCAGTAGATCCACTGAATGTTGGCGGTCGTTGACGCATGAAGGACTCAACAGAAAGTTGTTCCCTTCGTGGTGAGGTCGGCCTCTCAGCTTGATTCAAGTTATTACTCATAACTTGAGTCAGTTGGTTCATCATTCGCATGAATGTTTCCATTCCGGCTTCCATCGGAGGGCCGTCAGCACATGGTGCATTGTGGTCACCATCGGCACGGTTTCTCCTATTGCCCGCCATTTTCTAAAAGAATAAAACCATAGTGAGAAACTTATTTCATTTATGAATCTTTTAACTAAGACTTCGTGCTTAGACAATTATAGTTCTCTATAATTCATTCATACTGATTCATAAAAAGCATGTGATTAACCAAACATATCCCCCGGGAGTGTCGTAACCAAGAGTGCAGCAAGGCCCGTTATCGTGCACCAGTTCCCGTTCGAGTCTAGATCAAAGCGGTGTTTTCGGGTTTTACCCCTATGTACATCTGTGCCAGAGCCGCCTCTACCTGCTCGTATCCAGACAGAGATGTATTTGTTTGATAGACCACTTACTCAATACTTACCAAAATACCAGGAAGTTTTCCTTTATTTAAACTTTTCTATAGGGTTCTTCCTAAAGTTTTTATATCCTAATTTCCACAAATAACTAAACCATCCTTTGATACCAAATATGGCATCCCGCCATTTTATAACATAAACTTTCATTACATTACACAAAAATGAGGATCTTTATGGTATAGTGTCTTGGAAACCAGGAACATAATACATGAAAACAACATAAAACATTCTTCTTAAACACTTTAAAGGCGTCTCCTTAAGTTCATTCTAGGTTCATTACTACATATCATAACCTGGGGACATACATCAAAAGAAAGGGTGAGAAGAAGGCCCAGTAAGGGAAACAAGAGGAACATTTTACATGTGAACTTGAGATACTTCAATAAGGACATGAAAAGAACTTTAAGGCATGAGAAAGAAATCATGAGGCATTTCATAATAAAAATAACATTTTTCATAACTTGAAGATGTGGCTACATCATTTAACATATACAATCATGAACATATCACCAAGGTCCATCCCCAAGGTGTTATTTGAAAATTACCAAGGTTATTCACCAAGGTATCGTGAAAATTGTAATCTCTAGTGGTTACATCATTACCCAATGCATTGGAGCGCTATCAGGGCGCACCCTTAAATTTTCCTTTATTATCATGTGATCCACATATATCATCATCAAACATTTCATAAATAATCCACATAGCATAAAATAAATGGGTTTCATTTCATAATCATAACGTTTTAAAAACTGCTTTAAAGACATGATCTTTACGTCAATTTAAACCCACGGAAAGGGAAAGCAGGTCTCATGTATGTAAATCCCAGAATTTAAAATGGAACATTTTGATATATATGTGAATACCCTTGTATAAATAAGAGCTTTGAGTATTCACTTTATAACATAAAATAATTTTTGAGAAAAGAGAGAGGCATTTTGAGGGGAAAATTCTGCAGCATAACGGCTAAGTTTCGGGGTTTTAGAAAACATTGAAATGAGAGGGGACATGGGTCACCCACTCATAAATGATCCATAAAACAGTAGGGGGATGGAATAAGAAGGATATATTGACATGGTAATGATATTTGGAGGACATACCATTTGAAATTAAAAACATGGAAGGAAGACAAAAAAATTAGATTTCTCTTATGAAAATTCGGCAGCCTAACGGCGTCACTTAAACTTCAATAAAAATGAATTGGCAAGATCAAATAGGGTCCCTCATCATATGATCATAAGAGATCAGTATGATAGATATAGATATAATACCCCAACATAATAAAAAGGAACTTGAAAGACTTGACATGAAAATCGAACTTGAAGAACGAGAAGGGTGAAAGAATCCCTTAAAAATTCGGCAGCCTAACGGCGTCACTTAAACTTTCATAAAACGAAATGATGAGAGTAAGAGGGGATATCTCATCATATAAACATGAAAGGGCAGTAAGAGGAATATAAAAGAACATCCTCTCACATAAAAACATGGAGCATAAAGGGAATGACATAAAAGAGATTATATGAAAAGAAAGAGAGGGGTCAGATCCCTTACCTTAAAACGTGACTCTTGAAACTCAAAGGATTGGACCTTGAGGGCTTGGGGGCACCTTGGGAGAACTCTTTGGAAGGTAATAAGACCAGAAATTCGTTGGGGGAGAGTTGGGAGTGAAAACTAAAGGAGGAAAGGGTGGGTATTTATAGGGAAAGTGAGGGGACAAAGCATTAATGGCCAAGGGACACCTCACATGTGCTTTTCTCAAACCCATGTGCTCTCCCTTGGCATTTATCATGGAGTTAGGCCACATGGGGCCCCCAAAACAATAATTCATCACCCTTGGCCGGCCAACCCTCAAAAGATCTCATGACATCATCATGACACCATTATGATGTCATTAAACATACCGAACCCTAAAACTGTATTTTCAATATTCACTGAAAATTCAACTTTCTCAGAATAACCCCAAAATTTCACCTTAACCAAATATCAATGCTCTTATTTCAAAAATGAAATCCATTTTATAAAAATAATTTTCTAAATATTTTTAATTTGATTTTTAAATAAAAACACTATTCATCGAAATTTCATTTTTTTCAGAAAAATCCCCAAAAATTACCTTAACATAATATCAATGCTCTGAGTTCAAAAATAAAGTCCTTTTTATAAAAATAATTTTCTAATTATTTTTAATTAAATTTTTAATTTAAAAACACTATTCATCTGAAAAAACTAATACTTGACTAATAATTTATGAAACCGTTATTTACCCATTTTATTGAATCACATTACTTAATCTAGGTGTCTAAATTATATTAAAACTTTCTTTGAGTGAAATTACTAATCCATTTGGTCATATTACTAATCCTAAGCGTAAAATCACTATTCATAATTTACTATTCATCAAAAATTAAGTTGATCTTATTAGACTCCAAATTCCTTAATGAACACTTTTGTAGAAGACCATTTTTTGAAAATCATTACACATCATTAGTTATTTAGGGTTTACATAAATATTTCAAAATATCCCTTTTTCAAAATTAATCAATAAAATACATTCTAAAATTATCTAGACATTTGAAATTTCACAAACATCACTAAAGGAAGAAATCTCAATTTATTCACCCGAAAGGATTACACAAGGAAACTAGGGTCTCATCACATAGCCCCTTATAACACTGGCATAAGACCTAAGTGTAAGGTGTGCTATGGTGAGAGAATCTGAGGGAGGCTCAGATAACATTGCCCTAGTAGCAATCTCCACTAACTTGAACTTCTCCTGCAAGCGTTTTCGTTCAAGCTTGACACGCTGGAGCTCGGCTTGGGCTTGGTCCAACGCGAAGCCCACAGATGCTACCTCCTTCCCAAGCTCTAATAAGTGGGCTTCATAAGGGTTGAGTCTACTGGATGAAGCCATCGACTCCTCTTTCTGCATTAACCATTAACATCTTATTAAATCAATAAGGGTAAGTTGATATACTACTCAAAAAGATTGGGTCGTTACAGAAACACATTCATTGAACTTCTATATTAGTGCATTAATCATTTGATTGGTCCATTCTCCATTAAGTTTGGACTTGGCAGAGATCCTTCTTCAGACTGATCATCATTGACATCTTTGGCAACAAATACAACTCAATGCACACAAGTGGTCCCAAAAATATCCCCCTTTATATTTTGTTGTCAATTCCAAAAAATTTTATTTCAAATAAATGTTTCAACATAAAAATGGGATTATTATCTCTCCCCTTACTTTTAATTATCTCTCACTCATCATCATCATTAAAATTATTCTAAAAAAAGTACAAGGCACACGAGGGATCTAGGAAACCACAGGACCAAGAAACAAAAAACGCCCCACCCTAGGAAGGCCTAAAATAGTGATGGCCAAGGGCATCCCCTCAGATCAAATTGACTCCCTCTAGAGTAAGGGATGTAAAGTTAGGGAGAAAAGTGACACCAGACCCATGTACTAACAGAGAATCTAGGTGGTCTGCAACCTTATTACCTTCCCTCAATGTGTGAGTGATCTTGGTTATCCAATTAATGAGGGCCTTACATTTCCTAATGAGGAAAAAAATGGACCAAGGGATTGACCCTCTACTTTGCAGGGAGTCATGAAGAATCATAGAGTCCGTTTCCAGTTGTGTCAGAACCATGTTCTTCTAGTTTCAAAGCTTAAGGACAGTAAAAACTGCATTCTTCTCTACCTGAAGCGTAGTGCCACTGCCAAAATCCATAGTGAAGGGAAGGAGTACACTTCCCCTAGTGTCCCACACCACCCCGCCTCCATGCATATCACCCAAAACACAGGATCCATCAGTGTTTAATTTCAGTCCGTTTGTAGGGGAAGCCATCGAACCCATTGTTCATGCTTCTTGGAAGTCGCAGGCATTTCCAGGGGAAGGCTGGAGTAAATATGACATAGTGACGGGGCCTCTTGCCAGTTCCCAATGAGATTCACCATATCAACCAAAAGGCACTTTTTTCTCAAAATAATGGACCTACCCGTGGATAAGTACTCCTTGTATCTATTCTGGTTCTTCAATTTCCATAGGTACTAGAATCCGGCACTCAGGATCACCGAGTGGGAAGATCTTTCCAAGCATGAGTCTGATGTCCCCTTGAACCATTTTTCCAAGAACATAGCATCGCTAGGAGTAGTGGAAGAGAAAACTGTGAAGGTGCTGAAGAAACTCTACACCACGTTAGCCCATCCACCCTTGAAGAAAATATGATCAATGCTTTATTAACATTTAACATTACAATAGCTACAACAAGATGCGAGACTAATACACACTTTCTTAATATTGTCATATGTAGGTACTTCATGATGCTGGATCCTCTAGATGATGAAATTATATTTGTCTAGAGCCCTTTTTCACCATAGAATCTCACTTCATCTATCACGTGAATCCAGTGATGAGAATAGCCAATGAAAATCCTTCATTGAGAAGTTCCCTACGGTAGACATCGTAAATAGACTTCGGTCCGGCTCCTCATTCATGGTGATAGAATCATAAACTTCTTGTTGGCTCTTATCCAACACTACCCTGATGAAAGTTTGGTGTCGGCTCACCTCTTTGAAGGAGATAGAAGGGTAGGGACACTCTGGGTAACCATTCACCGACCCTACCTAGTTCTGAGACTAGAAAATAATATCACCCTCTCCCACGATCCACCGAGAATGATGGTGAAGAGTCTGAATGATGGGGCCAATCCTGGACCAAAGGGGGGGAGCCCTGTAAGCTGTTATCACCCCTTATTGACAAGAATTACAATGTTCATGGTAAAGAGGGTATAATTATATACATAATAAGTGTTCCATCGATCATTACACTATAAGTATACTTGATTAATTCTTGGTGTAGAAGACATGAATACTTTATTTAGACCAAAAAGTTATCCATTCCAAAGATCATGATAGCTCATGATATGAGAACTCATGTAATTTTTTTCAAGGGTTTTCCACTTTCATTCCATGATAAGGATAATAATTATGATATGAAATTATCAACCTGTAACTCCTTTTCCAATGAAATTACCTTCAAAAAATCTTCAGAGTAATTGAATTTTATACCAACTAGAGTTTATACTAGTTGAACTAATAACTCATCCAATATCTTCATGTGTCTCCCCTAAAGGGAACACTTCTCACTGCTAATTATCATGTTCTCACCCTTAGATATTGCTTCACCTTAAATTCCATATATGATAAGAAAAAATATAAAAAACAAATATTTAAGGGAATAAGGTAAATCCTGCTTTCTTTTTCAATGTGAGTAGGAAGTCTAAGATGATTTTCTCAACCAGGATGCCCTATTTTCTACACTCCTCCCACTTAAACATTTGATCTTCAATTCTGATTGTGTTTGTGTGGATCCCAATATTTCTTCCATCTATTTTTGTGTGAATCATATTTCATCTAAATTTTTAAAATCACATGAATCTCTTGGTTTAAATTTCATCTTCTTGAGGAATTATTCTTGAGCTGGAATAAATGAAATGCAATTCCAAGTAGTGTGACTAGCCTTGCTGCACATCACACACCTGACTTCTCTATCATCATACAGAATATTCTTATTTCCTGTTGCACTAGCATTAGCCTGTGCATCTTCTTTCATTCTCATTCTTTCAAAATCCTCAGGCTAGAAAACCAATATGTCCTTAGGAACTATGAAATCAAGTGTTTATTTTCCACATGTCTTTTTTCAGAGTTTCATCCTTATTAGGAGTTCTTTTGGATATACTAATATTCAACTTCTTGGATTTTGAATCCAAGGACTTCTCACCATTCCTTCTTGGAGTCTTCTTGGGATAATTTTCTTTTTCAACATTCTTTTGATTTCATCCAAATTTAGCTTCTTATTTCTCAGCTGACATTTTTTGTCTTCTATTCTTAATAACTCTATATATATGTTGCGATAATCATGAACCATTATTGTAACCACTCCCATTGCATACATACTAGATGTTTTCTATCATTCCAAATCTATCTGAAGTATACAAGTGCTTCTGGATCTGTTGATGTTTCTTATTCTTCTCTAGATTTCTCTCCTTTGATATAGGTTTTCTTTGGGCTTTTTCATTTAAGGGATTGTACCAATAATCTAGTGAAAAATGCCCAAATCTGTTTCAGCACCAACATTTACTAAAAAATCTTGTTTTCTTGATATATTCTGTATAAATATGTTGGGCCTTATTCATAAATTTTTGGGCACTATCTAGGGACCCATCTTACTGCTTCTTCTTTCTACCCACCCTTTCTAGGGTGGTAGGTTTCTTCTCACCACCTTTCCTCATCCATACTTGTCTAGAATTTTTCTTCCATCCTCCCCTTTTTGTAGAAATATATTTTGAAACTATAGTAAATGTCAGTATCGATGATACCTTTACTTTCTTAGATTCTTGGGATGGATCAATGAGTGAATCCATGATCTTCTTATCAAATATTGGAAGAAGTTTGATAGTATAATCCTATATTGAGAATAGAATACCAGCAGTAACTATTTCCTTCTTTTGTGAAGGCTCGATATGTGTCTTATCAAGATTGGTCAACTGGGCTTACAATTTGAGACATTCTCTATTGACAATGATCTTTGATCCTCAATCATGATAATCTTCTCTTAACAATCCTTTTTCAATATTTTAACCTTATCTTCATGCATCTTAACTTTGTTTTGCAATAATGATTCAAGCTCTTTGTTCTTCTTGGATGTCTCTTCCACACGGAAAACCATGACTTCAGTGCTCCTTTTCAACTCATCTTGGAATGCATGGATCTTTTATTCTAGAGTCTTATTGACTCCATCTTTCTCTTCAAATTTTTTAATTCTTTTGGAGAGCTTTAAACATTCAGTAATTTTTTATTCCAAACCATTTTCCATGATATCAGATTCTCTTTACGGTCGACTGATCTTAACAAACATACATTGAAATATTCTTCAAACATTAGAAACTCTTTCTTCAATAATATCATTGTAACACCCCATGATTTCATAATAAGTTATATCTTTAAAGAAATTAAATAGATTGCACCACACGCATCAACGAGTTCAAGCATACCATGACTTACCAAACAAGTCATTTTAAAAGCAGTTATGAATAGTATTAAATGAATTTTTAATTTTATATACTTCATATAATTTTAACATCCATATTGGGTGTTTTTAGACATAATATAAGAACAAATGCAATTTTTCAGATAAAAGAAGAGTTTTATTAAAAAAAATGCAATTTTACCACCTATTAATGGTGAACCTTTTTTAAATCCAATATTTGACACTTTCATATATTCAATTTGAATAAAATAAAATTCTTCTTGATAATTGGGACATAAAAATTTAGTCTGGAATTTTTTTTCTTTTTTTTCAAATAACATTCATATTATGATGAATAGTGAAAAATACTAAATTTTAATTGAAAACAACTTTTTTTAATCAATATAATTTTTATTGATAAATTATAAATTTGAATGGAATGAAGTATAATTGGGTTAAATTTTTATCATTTAATCCAATTTTGGTCATTGGAAGTAATTTACAATTTAAATTTTACATAAACACATATCAATCTTTTGATAGTTTTTACTTCTCAAAAACCCACTTTCTCTTTTTGACAATAATAATTTTAAATTAATTAATGCAACTTTTATGTTTTTAATTTGGTAAAATAGAAATTTTTTTTGAATTCATAATAACAAAATTAGCTTAAGATAATGTTTTGGTATTTTTTGAAAACATTAAATTTTTGATGAATAGTGAAAATACTGCATAGTACAAAAAAACAGATTTTTATTTAAATAATTATTTTTAATTAAAAAAATATCTCAAAATAGACACATAATAAATATATTATTACAATTTAAGTCATTATAGTTATTTTATAATAATATTATATATATATATATAATTTTATTGAACCATTTTAACGTATTTTTACCCACCTTTTAGGCACATTTACCCACCTTCTAGACACATTTGAAAATTTGCATAAAATGTAATTTTATTGCCCCACTGAATATAATTTCAAAAAATTTAGAGACACGATTAAAATCATTAAGTAAAATGTGGTTCAATAGGATGAACATAATTTTGGGTGAATAGTGAATTTTGAATTTTATTTACCACGGTTAAAAGAAAATAAGTTAATTAAAGGTAAAAATAATATTAAAATTACCACAAAACATATACTAATTTTATTGAATAATTTTATTTCGACAAAAATAAACCTTATTAGAAAACTAAGATCATTTTTATCCATTTGGGTTAGATTAGGACATTTATTATATTTTATTTAAAGAAGAGTTAAAGGTGTTAAATTCAAATTTTAAAAACTAAACCATTTTTAATATAGGGTTACACATAAGTCAAACTAGACTATAAATATTAATTTGAAATATAAAAATATTTCCAACATCATGGTATTTTATTTATAATTTTTAGACATTAAATAATTAATGTTATGTATGACACAATGAAGAACCGGTAATTACATTATTAATGAAAGATTAAAATAATTGATATTATAAATATCAAAATTAATGTAAATTGAAATTTTTGATGTGATCCACAAATTTTCTAGGTTCATATGAGATGTTAAGGTGTATTTAATGTATTTGGTTTGAATTAATCAACTCTTTATGAATTTCACAAAAACCAAATACTAAATATTGTCAAAAGTGAAAAAAATTATTTTTTAAAGCAAATACTATATTATTAAATTATATAATATTTTTAAAAATATAAGGATCAGCCCAAGGACTTATATAATTTCATATATTTCATTATTGAACAACTTGAAGTTCTATTGTATTTTTACAGTAAGTTTACTAACCATTTATTATAATAATACAGGAATACATGATAAAAGTTAAATTATTTAACTAAGAGTTAAATCTAAAATATAAGGTTAATGTGGTGACCTAAACCTTTCTAAAACCTATTGGTTGAGATTTTATAGACCCATACTCACCTTATCCTCGAAATAAATCCATTTGTATGCATTAGAAACCACCAATAATTTTAGAATAAATTAATATTTCAAGCTTTTCCTAAAGTACCCAACACCTACTTATAAAAGTTTATATCCCCTAATATAAAATTCACACCTACAAATCCATTTGTCTCAAACAACCCCTGATCAAATATCCTCCAAAATACCCTCACTTCAACCTAGAGTCTATAATTTGATCTTAAATCCAGCCTAAGGAGCCCTTTGGTTAAAATCAAAAGTAAGAACCCAAAGAAGAAGTAATAATTTCATCATATCTTTCAAAGTTCTTTTCTACTTCTAGTTACTCTTTCTATGTGGTTTCAATATCTAAATAAAAAATATAGTACCATATAGAAACTTTTATGTTATTATAAATATGGTACAACCATATTCATCATTCTATCCTTCCTATTAATGACAAAGTCACTATACGCGTGTACGTACAACTTACCTTCTCCATGTCGTGGGGTAATTTGTTATTCAACACATCATTATTTGGATGTGTATAATAATGAGAATAATGGATGTAAATAATAAATATAACATTATAATTATTATTTATATATAATATAACATCTAATTATATACTATTTCACAATCAATAGAATGATATCATCGCTCGTGCGTATGTACGGCTTACCGTCTCCACGACGCGATGAGATTCATTTCCAAGTTCACCATTCAACGATGATTATAAATATATATTATTAATAAGTATGTAATATATGAAATAATAATGATATTATATATATATATATATTTGTATGTATTTACATATATCTCATTCACTTACTTCTGTTCAGTACGATATGAAAATGGAAACGATGTTTATGTGTACATACGGCCTACCATCTCCATAAACAATGTTTTCTATTTCATATATCTATATATTATACATAATTATATTTTGAATATATTTGTTACATAAATAATATTTTATATTCTGAAATCAATTAAATCATGATTTAAGTTATACGATCAATAAGAACAAGGTAAAACACCTATGATAAAGAAAGCTATTATTACACGAAATTTATTTTAACATAGAAATTATTATTAAATGGGTAGTATAAAGCCATAAATGAATCACATATGATGTCATAAATATGAATATGGTTAGTTTTAATTTAAAAATATATTATGGTGATTATAATGGAGTTTACATGTACCCTCAACCAAAAGAAAGAACAAAGTAAGGGTTAATTCCTCAATCTCATTATTATATGAGATTATTTATGTGTATGTATTTACTGGGAAATTTTTATCATCCATGCCCATGTTTCATTAAAATGTTTTAAAAATTAATATTTTAAGCTTTTTTGGAAGGTAATATTTATCAAGATCATCATTTTAAATGTTTTAATGATTTGTTTTTTTAAAATTTTTCAATTAATATCCTTTTTTTAAAAGGATTTTAAGGATTTATTTATATGGACATGATTGATTTAAAATTTAAATTCCTTTAAAATGATTCAAAGTGGTAAGGGACACATTTATTCAAAAATCTATTTTAAATGAATTCCTTTATAAATGCGCGACTTTTAAATGATTTCACAAAAATGAAATTTCTCTCAAAGAGTTTTTCTAATTATTTTCAACTATGTCAACATCCTTTACTGGATATTATTATTGATAGAGGTTGATTTATTATAATACAATATTCCATATTTTATTAAAGGAGTTATGATATTTTTGAATATGGATGTGATTTTTTATACCATTTATGGTTTATGGTTAATGTATTGACATTTAGTATGCTAGTTTTAATATGAATGTTTATGTTATGTTTCAACATTTTCATATAAGGAATGCATTGGACTTAGTAAGTGACGGGTGGAGCCCACTATAGCTCCTCGATGCATCTATACGTATCATGAGAAAAATTAGTTTCCTGGCATAGGGCCTTGAAAAAAAATTATTTGTAGTCTTGGAACGAGGTCTTGACTATGTGGTTATGATGTCCACCATTATGCATTCCATAATTATGAAATTAACTATTGATATTACATGTGATTATTCAAGTATTTGAATATCCAAGTGAATAAGTAAATGGAATTATTTGATTTATCTTTGACATATTATGTTATAGTTTATGATTGAATGGATTTTGTTTTAATTTTTTATCTTTCCATAGATGTTTTTGATTATTTATTATAGCTTCTGTTTTATTGTTTATCCTTAGTGAGCATATGAGATCACCCCTTTCTTATGATTTATTTTCCCAGGATGCCAAGAAGTACATTATGATTTATTTGTAGGTTTAAGCTAATAAAATAATGGCATTCTCGAAGGATTATTTATGATATGTTTTATATTGGAAATTGTAATATAAAATTCATGTATGTAGTCTATTTTCCAAGATAGCTAAACTAATCAGTCCTTCGAGACATGATTCATTATAATCATGAAAATGTATTAAAATGATGCACCGACTCTGGGTAACTGTGGTTGGGTGTTACAGTTGGTATCATAGGAAGTTTATAAATAACCTTGGAAATAGATTTATATAAAAATTGATTTTTAAGCATTACTATAAGATTGACTCTGAGGATTAATATTGAAGAACTTCATTGAATTTTGGCAATTTAGAGATTTTGTGAATTTTACAAGAAATAAATCCATTTATATATATGAGTATATAGAGACGGATCTGGCACAAATGTATCTAGGGTTAAACCCCTAATACACCGCTTTGAACTAGACTTGAATGAGAATTGGTGCACAACAATAGGTCTTTCTGCACTCTTGGTTACGACACTCCTGAGGGATATATTTAGGATAAATCACATTTTCATTAGAAACCATTATGAAGGATTTATGAGTAAATATGTTAGCAAAGAAACCATTTTTATGATTATGATACTAGATGTGTAAATATATTCAATTAAATTTGAGATTTTTTATAGTTTTTTTTATTATAAATTATAACTTAATCTAACCTAGTGTATGTCACAATTTAGAAGTGGAACCCAGTAGAAGGAATGATAACTATAGCAATACACATGATCCAAAGAGTTATAAGGGTCATATCTTTCATGGTCTTAAGCCAACATTTAGAATGGAAATAGTCTCCCATGTATTCTCATCATATGAAGAAATAATATCATGTGTTAATAAGATAAGTAAATAATTCTCTGGGTCATATGGTTTTGAAGGGAAGCTAGAGAAGAAGAGTATGGTTGAGAAAAAGATGGATAAATGGAAGAGGTGAAAGAAGGACTTTCCCAAACGTGATAATTGTGGAAATAATCACCCTGGTAAGTTCTTTAATAGAATGAGAGTTTGTAATAAGTGTGGAGAAAATGGGCACCATGTTCGTGATTGCAACTGTATGAAAAAGGCATCAAATGTACAATGCTTCATCTGCAAGGAGTTGGGACACTACACAAATCAATTTCACAATCATCAAAGTATACCCCAAATGATGATATTGGGTAATAATAAAGTTATGATACTACAGTATATGAAGAGGAATGATTAGTGTTCTTAATTTATTATTAATGAATTGTGTAATTTGAGTACAAGTTATAAGAATTATAAAGTATATAAGAATTGTACTGCTGTACGTTTTCATTAAGGATTTGAGATTTTACACTACCAAGTAAAGTGTCACAGTTTCATGTTAAATGATTTGGAAAATATATGGTTAGGGAAAATATAACCATTAATATGTTTCTGAAACTGAGATGATGATTTTAGAATAAGATATAATTGAGTTGGATAATGTATATTGGATATTATTGATTACCTTAGAACTAATTAACTATTTTTTTATTCCATCATTGTTGGAGTTTACAACATTTTTTGATTAATGTAGTATATTCAGTATTCTATAAGGAATAAGGGAGAATGAATGTATTCAATAAGGTTTTATGGTAATTCAAGGTGTTACCATTTTTTAAGAGAATACACAATGAAGGTATTCACATGTTATTTCTTGGAAAAGTGATCTTCATTATGTTTACCTTGCTTATAAATTTTGGACTGTGAGTTTGGAAAAAAGTATTTTGGATAAGTCTAAAGGTTGGAATGAATTATGTTGTACATTGGATAATATTTTTTAATGTTAAAAAAATTCATAAGATTATTTTTCTACTGTTATAAAAAGGACAACCCGGAGGTCGGGCGATAACCCGTCGCCTCCGATAAGGCCATGATACGTGAACTCGCAACCGAAAGGGGACAAGGGTGAATCACCTACCACTTGCCTATGTGAGGTCTTGGTTTGTATAATTTAGTTTTCTTAAATGGTCTAACAGATGAATTATAAATTCATTATTTTTGGAACCTTATACAATTAGGATAAATAGAATATTTTTGAATTCTATTACCTTTTGGTGTGAAAGATGAGTTTGTGGTAGAAGTTAGTTGAAAGATGGAACTCTACTTGTCAAATATTTTTTTTCTCTTATTTTATAAATAAATTAATTCTTGAACTTTAGGTAAGGGATATTAAAACCAAAAATATGTTATCCTAATACTATATGTTTTGATGAACTGATTATATTTAAACCATCATATATTTATGGCTTTGAGGCCCTCAATATTATATTTATTGTTATCTTGTTTGTGATTGATGAACTAAATAACTCCCTATAAATACTTACATTTATCCCCAGATTATGTGTCTCTAATTCACCCTAATTTTCTCCTATTCAAAATACTAATTTTGTGGTGACTTTTTTATTTCCCTTTCCCCCTTATTAAGACTAAATTTTAGTAATCTTATTTACCATGTGGGTTTTCCTCCAAGCTATTTTCTATTTTCAACCTTTTATTTTCGAAGAACAATTTAAAATTATGAGGACACACTTTTTTTGACGGAGTGGATAATGTAACACCCCCGAGATTTAATGATAAGTTATCTCTTTAAAGTAATTAAATAGCTTGCACCACACACAACACCGAGTTCGCACGCACCACGACTTACCAAAATAGACATTTAAAAAGCGGTATTGAATAGTATTAACTGAATTTTGAATTTTATATACTCTGTATAATTATGACATCCATATTATGTGTTTTTTATACATAATATAAGAACAAATCCAATTTTTCAAATAAAAGACGTGTTTTTCAAAAAAATACAATTTTACCGCCTTTTAATGGTGAACCCTTTCTTAATCAAATATTTGAAACTTTTATATATATATTCAATTTTAAAAAATAAACTTCTTCTTTAGAATAGGGGAATGAAAATTTATTTTGGGTAATTTTTTGGTGTTTTTCTTATAACTTTCATATTTTGATGAATAGTGAAAAATACTAAATTTTAATTGAAAATAACTTTTTTTAATAAAAATAATTAATACTGTTAAATTATAAATTTCAATGGTTTTGAATTATAATTAGATTAAATTTTTATCATTTAATCAAATTTTGGTCATTGGAAGTAATTGTTCATTTAAATTGCACATAAACACATATCAATCTTTTGATAATTTCTACTTCTCAAAAACATGCATTCTTGTTTTGACAACGGTAATTTTAATTTAACTATTGAAACATATATATTTTTAATTTTTTAAAATAAATATCATTTTTGAATTTAGAATATCAAAATTATATTAGGGTGAATTTTTGATATTTTTCTGAAAACATTCAATTTTTAATGAATAGTGAATAATACTGCATAGTACATAAAACTAACATTTTCATTATTTTTAATTAACAAATTATCTTAAAATAGGTACATACTAAATATATTAGTATAATTTAAGTCATTAGAGTAATTTTATAATAATATTAGGTATATAAAATTTTATTGTACCATTTTAACGTATTTTTACCCACCTTCTAAGCACATTTACCCACCTTCTAGGAACATTTGCAAATTTGCATAAAATGTAATTTTACCACTTCTGTGAATTGAATTTCAAAAACCCGAATGAAAATGTTGAAATTAGTAACTATATTTTGGTTCAATAGGATTTAAATAATTTTTGGAAAATTGTGACTTTTGAATTTTATTTACAATAGTAAAAAGTTTATAAGGCAATTTAAGGTAAAAATAATCGTAAAATTTCCCGAAAAAGTGTCCTAATTCTATTGGATAAGTTTATTTAGAGAAAAATCAACCTTAGGACAAAAATATGGTCTTTTTTATCCATTTGGTTTAAATAAGGACATTTTTTATATTTTATTTAAAGAAGAGTTAAAAGTGTTAAATTCAAAGTTTAATAACTAAACCATTTTTTATATAGGGTTATACATAAGGTAAATTTTACTATAAATATTAATTATAAATAAAATATATTTCATAAATCATGTTTTTTTATTTATTATTTTTGGACATTAAAAAATTACTGTTATTTATGACACAATGATGAAGGAGTAATTACCTTATTAATGAAAGTTTAAAATAATTGATATTATAAATATCCAAATAAATTTAAATTGGGACTTTTTATTCCATACTCAAATTTTATAGGTGAATATGAAATTTTAGGGTTGATTAAATGTATTTTTTTCAGTAATAAACTTTTTATGACTTTCACAAAAACCAAATACTAGAGTGTGTCAAAATTGACATAAATGAGTTTTTGCAACAAATATTATATTATTAAATGATATAATATTCCTAAAAATATAAGGTTCATCCAAAGGACTTATATAATGATATATATATTTCATTAATTAACCACTTGAGGTTCTATTGGTTTTGTTATAGTATGTTTATTAACCATTTATTATAATAATACAAGAATGTATGGTAAAAGCTAAATTATTTAACTAAGAGTTAAATATAAAAGATAAGGTTAATATGCTGTCCTAAACCTATCTAAAACTTATTGGTTGAGATATTTTCGACCCATACCCACCTTAGACTCTAAAAAAATCCATTTGGAGCTATTAGAAACCGAAAATAAGTTTAGAATAAATTAATATTTTATGATTTTCCTAAAGTACCCCTCACCTCTCTTATAAAAGGGTACTTCACCTCCTCTTATATTTTTACCTCCATAGCCATTTGTCTTGGCCAAACATGGCTCAAATATCCTCCAAAATACTCTCACTTAAACATAGAGGCCTTACATTGATCATAAATCCATCCTAAGTATCCCTTTTATTTAAATCAAAAGGAAGAACCCGAAGAAGAGGTAATTATTTCATCACCTCTTTCAATGTTCTTTTCTTCTTCCACTTCATATTTCATGGTTGTTTCCATACCAAAATAATAACTCATCTAACTTATACATATTGTGATGTTATTATATGTATGGTACAACCATATTCATTATTCGATCCATAATATGAATGACAATGTCACCATACGTGCATACGTACGGCTTACCGTCTCCACGACGTGGTGCATTTTGTTATTCAACACTTTATTATTTTGATGGGTATAACAATGAGGATAATTGAGGTAAATAATAAATATAACATGAAAATGATTATTTATATATAATATATCATCCAATTACATATTATTTCACCTTAAATAGAATGATATCACCGCTTGTGCGTACGTAAAGCTTACCGTCTCCACGACGGGATGAGATTCATTTCCATGCTCACCATTCAACGATGATTATAAACATGTATATTATAAAAACGATTGTAATATATGACATAATAATGCTATTGTAAATATATATATGTATGCATTTATTTATTTACATATATCTCATTCACATACATCCGTTTAATACGACATGAAAACAGAAACTGTGTTTATGCTTCTATACGACCCATTGTCTCCATAAACGGTGTTTCCATTTCATATATATATATATATATATATATTATACATAATTATATTCTGCATATATATAATACATAAATAATGTTTTATATTCTGGAATCAATTAAATCATTATTTAGGTTATATGGTCAAGAATAACAAGTTAAAACACGTATGATAAAGAAAGTGATTATTACATAAAATGTTATTTTAACATAGAAATTATTATTAAATGGGTAATATAAATCCCTAAATGAATCAATTTTGATGTCATAAATGTGAGTTTGGTTCTTTTATAATTTAATAACATTCTATGATCATTATATATGAGGTTAAATGATTCCTCAACCAAAGGAAAGTACAAGGTAAGGGTTAATTCCACAATCTCATTATTATCCGAGATTGTTTATGTATAAGTATTTACTGAGAAATTTTTATCATCAATGTCTATGTTTCAATAAATTGTTTTCAAGATGAATATTTTAAGGTTTTTTGGAATCTAATCTTTATCAAGATCATCATTTTAAATGTTTTAATGATTTATTTTTCTAAATATTTTTAATTAATGTCCATATTTTAAAAATGATTTTAATGATTTATTTATATGGACAAGATTGTTTTAAAATGAAAATTCCTTTGAAATGTTTCAAAGTGGTTTGGGACACTTTGATTCAAAAATATATTTTATATTACTTTCTTTATAAATGTGTGACTCTTAAATGATTTCACAAAAATAGGAAATTTATCTCAAAGAGTTTTACTGATCATTTTCAACTATGTCAACATCATTTACTGGATATTATTCTTGATTGAGGTTGATTTATTATAATACAATCTTCCATATTGTATTGAATGAGTAATGATATTTTTGACTATGGATGTGCTATTTTTATACCATTCATGGTTTATGGTTAAATTATTGACATTTCTTATGCTAGTTTTAATACGAATGTTTAGGTTATGTTTCAACATTTTCATATGAGGAATGAATTGGACTTAGTAAGTGATGGGTGGAGCCCGCTATAGCTCTTCGATGCATCGGTAGGTCCCATGAGTGAAATTAGTGGCTTGTCACAAGTCCTTGACAAAAAAAATATTTTTAGTCTTGGCACAAGGCCTTGACTATGTGGTTATGATGTTTGACATTATACATTCCATCATTATGAAATTAGCCATTGATATTAAATTTGATTATTCGACTAGTAGAATATCCATGTGAATAAGTAAATGGAATAATTTGATTTATCTTTTCTATATTATGATTTAGTTTATCCTTAAATGGCTTGTGTTTCAATTTTATACCTTTCCATAAAAGTTTATGATTATTTATAATAGCTTCTTCTATATTGTTTATCCTTATTGAGAATCTGAGATCACCCCTTTCTTATGTTTTATTTTCCCAGGATTCCAAGAAGTATATTATGATTTATATTCAGGTTTAATCTAAAGAAATAAAGGTGTTATCAAAGTATTATTTATTCTTCTTTTTATGTTATAAATTGTTATGTAAAGATCATGTATGTAATCTATTTTCCAAGACTGTTAAACTAATCGGTACTTCGGGACGTGATCCCTTGTAATCATACTAGTGTACTAAAATAATGAAATGACTATGGGTAACTGGGGTCGGGGTGTTACAATCATACAGATAGGTTCTTAATTTCTCTTGATCACTTGAAAATGAGATAGAAGTTTCTTCCTTTCCTCTGGTATAATCCTGAGCCACCTGCTCTTTACTTTCCAAGCTTGATATTTTTTCATTATTGTAAGGGAATGGATAACCAAACACTGCATCTTATTTGGACATGAGGGACTTCTTCAACTACTTCTTCTATTTCTTTTTTCTATTTGTAAAGGACTTTTTGGATATAGACTTCTTCTCAAAGGTGATTGAATATTAATCAAAACTTCACTTCATTTTTGACATTAGGAAATAAATTCAAATCCTCTTCTAAATATAATTATCGTAGAGCATCCATCATAAGTGAACTGTTTCCATTTGATACCAATTGAAGGACCCCAAACCACCCTAAGAGTGGGTGGGGGGGGGGGGGGGGTGAATCCGGGTGTCACCTTTTTCTCTTTAAACTAATGGATCTTGTTTTCATGTTAGTAGAAACTTATTTGAATCTATATTATGGATATGTGCATCAACTAAAACGTTCACATGCAGAAGGAAAACACATCACTTTTACATAGTTCATCACTAAGTTCTATGTCCAAGGAAAATATACCAATTGGTTTCCCGTCATTCCAAATTCCACTAATCATCACTATCTATTGATTACAAGGGTTTTTTCATAGTCATAATTTCCTAGGCACACTACCTTTACAAATAATCAGGGATAGATCATTGCTTCCCTCAAATTACTTCTATTGAGTCTTCTTAGCTAACTGCCTTGGGTGAAGTCTCACCTAGTTTATAGACGTAAAGTTCTCTTCAATATATAATCATGTAAGTCTTTGTCTTATATTTAGCATGAGACATTTCTTGCATCAGAGTTCTGAATCAATACTCTTTTGTATTCAATCTTCTCCTTTAGTGAAATAACTGAATGCACTAAATCTCCTTCTTCTCTTCATGCCCAAAATCACAAAAACCTATGTGATTGTTCAAGAAATAAGGATCATCTTACATGGAATAATCATAATCATAATATTTTTCTTTCTTATCTTTAGTTATTCTTGATATCATTCATGTAACATTGAAATGAACTCCTCACTTTCTATAACTTCTTCTTCTTCACACACGTTCACTCACGGTTGTGACTTTTTCTTTAAATGTCTTCACATAAGCATGAAATCATGAAAATTATCTCAACCTTTTAAGTAATATTTTTTCACAAATGCACACACATGATTCATTGAATTTATTCAAATTAAAAGCGCATGCATGTTTGTACTTTCCATTGTTTTATTTTCTCGTTCTCTTCTTATAAAGTGCATGCTTGAAGTCTTATTTAGTTCAATCAATTTTATGTGTCATGTGTGTGATTATCCATGAATCTTCTTCAAACACGAATGTGTGTAGTCTACTATTTAGTTTATTTTTCCACACTTTGGTGTCTCAAATCATGCATATGATTTTCATGTGCATCATGCATGTGATCTCAATTGTTCTTCAAACAAACACAATGCCTCAGGATTAATATGGTGTACGTGTTCACTTTTTTCCCACCAAGGGTGTGAAGTTCTTCATTCCACAGAGTGTGCAAGACTCCCTTACAAACTAGGATGGTTCACGACTCCTCTTAATAAATGGAATGTGTTTAACTCTTACACACAGAGAGTACAGACCTTCATAGAGTACCATGAAGTTTGTGGTACTGCTAAGATGTCTGCAGTTATTCTTTATATAATTGAAAGGTACGCGATTCACTTTCACGAACCAAGCGGTACGTGGTTCTCCACTTCACCGGACTGGAGCTGGTTCATGGTACATCACTTCGCAGAACCAGAAAAGTATCTGTTACCACTTCTTCGCAAACACATAACAGTTTGTAGGACCTCTCTTTGTGAACTGAAATTTTTCATGGCTCCTCTCTTCGCAAACCAAGAGTTGTTTTGGGTTTTGTGCTGGACCTTCATGAACTGAATCCCGAAGGGAGTCTTGGCTTTTCAAAATAGAAGTTATTGAAAGCTTTTTAGTAGCATCACTTTCATGGATTGGTGGTTCTATTTTTATAAGTATAGATCAAATATTTTCTGCATTCATGTTCCTTGAGATATGCCAAGAATACCGTAGTTATAAAATCTTCAAACCATGGGTATGAGATACACTGAGATTCTCAGTTTTTTCCTTTTCATGTGTGCAAACATCTCCTTTCACGTGAAAAAATCTCATCCATGCACTGAGAATCACAAGTAAGTCTTTATCACGAACACTTGAGTTCCCTTGATATAGACTCGCAGATTCTCTTACTTTGGCCATGTTAAAACATGATTATTTCATTTCATGCATGAAAATGAAATTGCATGCAAGATATCATGGCTTTCCTAAGACCATAATTCAGTGGTTTCAATCATCAACCGTGGCTGGATGGTCGATCAAGGAGGTACGGATGCATCTTCGATGGACTATGGAATCGAGATCCCCATGAGGGTTTATAGGTTGAAGGTGGTGGCGTTGGATCTACTTGGTCATTGTGTCAACTCATATAAGGTATGGAAAATGGGGATTAGATAAAATGTCATGAGATGAGGCATGGGTCTAAGATCACATGCATGATCTAATGGACAACTAATATTAGTTTACTCATTAAAAACTTCATCCTACATCAAAATGCAGATGAATAAATACAATTGTTTAAGTATCACCTCTCTCTATCCTTAGTTCATAATTCTCCTCCCCTCTCCACGGTACTTCCCCATGTTGTGTTCACCATAGGCATGCTCTACTCAAACCCTCTACATCCTTGCCTACGTGCCCCCTCGCATAGTGGCATGTGCTCTACAAGTGCTCTCTTTACCCATTATCTGCCATGCACCCGTTGACCTTAGCCTGTCCATGCTGGCTAGATGGATGGGGTTTAGCTCAGCTACCCACACTATGATGCGAGTTGCTTCCCTGGCTAGCTATCAAGTTGGATAGCTTTAGGTCCCTTTTTTTGTTAAGGCCAACAAATTATAATTATTAGAAAACTATGTACGTAATAAAATGTATGGTCGTTTTTTATCCCGAACCAACACTTTCATGGCCAGATTTCTTCTATGTTATTATAGACAATGTATCAACTATGATATATGACCATTGAACTTTAAGATCAGTGCATTAATTGTTTGATTGGTCCATTCTACATTAACTATTGACTTAGGAGAGATCTTTCTCCAGATTAATCATCATTGACATATTTGAAAAAAATAAAACTCAATACACTAAAGTGGTCCAAAAAACACAAGAACAAAGGGATGGGAAAAAAATCCTAGAAAGGGAATAAAAATATAAATAAATCATAGTACCTTGGTTAGAAATCATAACATGATTACATGAAAAACATGAAACATTAATAAACATAAGGATGAATAACAGGTATAACATGGAATCATATAAACATGGTATCATATACATGTGAAAAAATATGAATTAAGAATTATTTGAGGCTTGTTTCACATGTGGCACATTCAAGGGTAATCACCAAGACCATTTCACATAGATCACAAGTCAATGCTAAACACCAAGACCATCACACATGACGTATCATGATATTAAACATTACATAGTGCATTGGAGTACTATATATGCACACCCATAATAAAATGTTCATGTATATGTGTGACACATGAAGAATCATCAGGAATCAAACATAAATTTAAGGGTTGCCAATGGTAAAAATTGCATATCATAATCATGTAAAAAGGCATAACATAAGGGAATATCATAATGGTGTCAATGAAAGAAATAATTTAAATCATACATGGATATTTATTAGGGAATATATACATAGATCATGATAAGTGATGTCAAACTAAAGTTAAAACATGTAAAAAATGTGTTTATGAAACATTTAAATTAAATCAATTTAGTTTGGTTTAAAGAAGATATTAAAGATTATTTAAAACATAAAAGGAATAATAGTTTATACAAAACCAGAAATGAAACAATATATATTTTCAGGATAAAATGTTTTATTTTTTAAAAATAATGCTGTATTAAAAGATATTATGGATTGCACATATAAATGGGTAAGAAATCAGGAAGTTCCTCTAATTCAAGCTTACTTATCAGGAAGAAATAATAATTGATCCTTTTTAAAAGATGTATTTCCCCATAAAAGAAGGATGATATGATATGGATACATGGTCTTCGAACATATAAATAGAATTTATATTAATTAAATAAAAATAAAGAAGATTTTCATTGGGGTAATGAGAGAGAGAGAGTAACCTGAAGGAAAAATGGAGGTTTAGGTAGAACCCCTTACCTTATCTCTAAACTGGTTCTACAATTGATCTTAATTTCATAAATAATAAAATTATATTTATTAATTAATAATTCAAGAACATTTTATACATGTAATAGATTAATTTTAATTTTTTTATGTTCATTGATAGCATTTTATATGAGTTAAAATGTTTAATTTCATTATTGTGGAATGCTCATTTTCTTAGTTTTCATGATCGGTTCGCTTGTATATGTGTATGTAATTTCATATAGAATGTGTATAATTATCCATAATTTAAATTATATTTTATTAATGAACAACCATAAGTGTAAATGGTTATAAATATCATTTGTTTATAAGATTTGATGATGACTAGTTAGAGAAGATGTTAATGATAATCATTTAGATTATTTTTAACAGTTTTTTTATCACAAAGAACTTGTTCTTTTATCATATAGTATTATGTTTATATGTTAGTTACCATCATAAAATGGGATATAAAAAAAATTAAAATCTATTTTCAGACATTATAATTGTTTTAAGACTAGATTTTAATTAGGTAAATAAAAATTAAAACTTGTTGTCCTTGAAGGTGATAAAAAACACCTTATGAACGATGTTTCCTTTTTTAGAATAAAAGGGAGAGGAGAAGGGGTTTTATGAGGGATTATTCCATTATAAATATAAAATTACAGTATATGTATTTTACTAGAATTATCATACTATTTGGATGAGAGGAGGTGAGGATAGAATACAAAATAGATGAACTTTAAAAGAAATTAAAAGAAAAGAAAAGAGGAATTTACCTCTTGAATGATTCTTCCTTGAGAACCTCTAAAGGGAAATGGTTTTCGTCTTCAGATGAGACCATGAGTTCTTAGATGTGGGGTATAGGTTTGAGAAGAGTATTGGGACTAATTTGAAAAATTCTAAATTCTTGGAATCTATGAGGAGAAGAGGTGGTGAGGGGTGGTATTTATAGTGGAAGAGAGGGGTGTTTTACCAATATTTTAATCATTAGTTTAATATTTTGGCTCAATTATAGGAATCGTTTGATAATTATCCCTAAATATATTAAAATAATGAAGTTAATTTCAATATTACGGTTCTTACATTGTTAATGACTCAACGAATATTTTATTTAACATATAATGTATATATACCGTTAATTACTGAATTTCACTATTCACTAAAAATTCAAGTATTTTAGAAAAATCACAAAAATTCACATGTAGAATTTTTTCACATTTAGAATTAAAAAATGGACACCATTTTATAAAAATAATTTCATAAAAATGAGAAATTTAATTTCTAATTAAAATCATCATTTACATTGAAAATACAAATTTTAAAATTATAACTGATTTTGTAACACCTTAAAAAATTAAATAAGGTCTCATAAAATTATCTTATAATCATAAGATAACAAAATATTGATTTATGAATAAATTTAATTAAAATAAATTTTCTTTTAAAACATTATATTAATTATAAAATTGAAAAAAAACTTATGTTTTATAAAAATATCAACACCAAATTAATAATTTCTAAAACATTTATTCACTTATACTATGATATAATTATATCATGTTTTCACTTATAAGATTCCTAAATTTTATTTATACTTTCATATGTGAATTTACTATTCAATTAAATGTTTTACTATTCATAAGGGTCAAATTTCTATTTCTAAGGCCAAGTTACTGTTTCATCAGTATTGGTTCTTTAACTTCACGAAATTCTTATTATTTCTTCCATTCCTTATTTATTAAGTTTTTATTGTGTTAAAAACGTGATTTTAAGTGATTTTTAATATATGAAAAAATTATAAGAAGGGAATTTCATTAATAAATGTTTTGGGTCAATACATTCACCCACCCATAGGGAAACATTCCTTCTAGGTCCTTTCAATTATAAAGGACTGCTCAGGCGTAAGCCCCACACTAGTCTTTACTAGGAACTAATTTTCGAGAAATATTATCTAAAAGAAGTTAAAATACATATATTGGTCCTTATAACGTGACATTATAAGGTACGACATGTCCAGTTGAAGTGGCACTAATCTACATAGGTTCTGATTTCTTTCATGAGGATACATTAGAAGCCCCATTAAGGTCCTGATCCCAACATCAAAAAAATCTATCATCTTTTTAGAGGTGGATATATTATAGAGAGCCTAGATATATGGATTTAAACTATAGATACTTGAATTAATGAATCATAAAACCATAATAAAAAAAATATTGAGAACTTATGATATATACATTTGGTTGCATTGATGGTAAACCTCTAATACATATAGATGGTTCCATTGATGAAGAACCCTAGATACATGCAGATGTTCCCATATTCATGTATTAATAACTGATTGATAATACAGAGTGACCGGACCCTTAAAAATATTTTCTAAGGAATCATGAAATGACTTAAATCAAGAAGGGGGCACTAGAGTAAACAATATTTCACCCCAAAATGGTATGATGAGCCCGACCTCCGATCCTCTTAGCCAATGTGAGTTACTAAGTATCATTGGAAAAATACCCCAATAACTAATTTTTTTTCCAGAGTAGGTCCATAGTATGTTATGATTGGGGAATTTATTGGGTGTTTCTAGTTCCAGGAATAAACCTTATTAAAAACTACAAAAATAATGTATGTAATTTATGTCATACAAATAACCACATATCCCCCTTCATGTGTGAATCAACTATATCCAATAAGCACTAAATTTTTCTATTTCAATAAGTTTACATATTCCCTCCTTTTCCACACATAAAACATTTCCCTTTCACATTGATACATTTTCATGGGAATTTCTTCCCACATTTTATAACTGTATAAAATTGAACTTTCTATCCTTTGACATATTTTTCACACAAAATTCCGTGAGACTCCATCCTTCTATTGTTTGGAGTGTCTGGAAATTTAGCTATTTTTATGTTGTTAAACATATTTAATGATATCTAGTTTGGTATAATCATATGGTTTTTCATTCCATTTCTTATCCCATTAGGTTTCTCATTGGGTTAATAAATTTTTTTCGCATAACACAAATCATTAACATGATTTCTTCAAGTATTATCCATTAATAAAATAAAAATGTTTTAATATGAGTGATAAATAATTATGATCATAATAGAATTATAATAAGATAATTACATGAGAAAACAACATCAAAATGTCTTACACTTTTTCAAAATCATATGATTCTATAGTTTTAAGTCTTAAATCACTCTTCGTTCAATCTTTGTTTTCATAAGTTGGGTTTCTCATACTTTTTATACTAATTCCTTTACATAATAAATCATTTTAATTATTGTAATGTGATTGTGAGTAACCAAAGTATATCCCTTGGGAGTGGTTAAGATGGTATGTAGTAATTGTCCCACTCATCATGCACTGATTGAAGACTGAGATGATACTCAACCATCCCTTTTCAAGTTGATTACCCCTAAGTGCATCTGTTTCATAGCCACATCCACTTTCCAGTATCCATAAATCTATGTAATTTCAAGGAAACCACACAATACCTAATTTACTAAAACATTAGGATGTTATATTATATTTATATATATCATTTAGAATTATCCATATTGTTTTCCCTTAAGTTATATTATCCTAATAAAAAAAATAAATTTATCCCTAAAAATAAAAAGACATTACTCTAATACTAAATAAGGTTTCCTAGACCCACAGTCATCAGTTCAGTGATAAAAAACATTCTTTAAACTTCATATTTGGATCCAAGTGATATGAACCAATATAAACTTAAATATATTTAAATAATTTAAACATTACATATCATAATAGTCACCTAATCATAGAACCCTAAGGTTTAGTGTCTTTGGAGGCTATCTACATGTGAAAATTATTTTACAATAATCATCAATATTTCTCTATAATTATGAAACTCTAAAATACCTTCTAAACATATCACATTGAATACTCATATTCATAACCTCTGGAACAAGAAAAAATAAGAAATGGGTGAACTAAAATGCTCAATAATGGTAAACATGGGAGATAAAAATTGGTGAAAACAAGTAAGCATAAGATGAGAAAAATAGGTATGTGATCATAATAACAATACATGATTATGCATAAAATAACCATACCAACAATTTCATAGATCATAAAATATTCACTACATAAAAATTTGACATGACCTCAAGTATAAAAAATAAGGGAGTTGAAACATAAACCAATAATCATGGGTATTAAGAAAAACATAACGCATGTATATGTAATAACATTGGAATATATCATTGAAATGTAAAATATTGTAGAAAAAAATAGCTCTAGAAAATTATTTCATAACCATGGTTATAGGGAAAAATCACATTCTTGAGTCACACACTTTCACCTAAGCTTGTGAGTCACTAAATTGTGGTTTTGTATACATGTCTCATGAGATATAAAATTTTATCCAATGTGCTGGAGAGTGATATATGATCCCACCTATCATTCATCCATATTTAGCTATTCCACTTTAAAATTATTCACTTATCACATCGTTAAGAACCCATATAAGTAAAATGGGTTTTATAAAACTCCAATATTAAAATCATTCACTTTTTATTAAATAAAGAACCTACATAAATAAAATGGGTTTTCTAACATTTCAAAATGGTATAAAATACATCATAAAATAAAAAATTGACAAGGAAATATAGATCACCAAAAACGGATCACATTATAATAGAAAAATATAGGGTAAAATGTGAAGCATAATTCTATTGTAGAAATATTTTTTTAGATAGGGAGGAAAATGAAAACCAAGTCACAAAAAAGATATTTCTTGAAAAAATCATTATAATCACCGACATAAAAGTCATAGTTACGAGTCTCTTTTTGGGAATTATTTTTCAAGAAGGTTAGAATAAGAATTTATATAATATTATTTTAAAAATATATACCATGAATTGAAAATGAAAAATAAATTAATATTATTCAATAAATAAAAAGTAAAAGATACATGAAAAGATTATGAACAAAATGCTCACTTAATATTTTTAAAAAACATTTATTGAAAACAACATCATTTAAAAAGACGATAAAACATCCACTTGACAATATTTTAGGAGAAATATGAATATCACAATAGATAAAACATATTTATCTTTCAAAATAATAAAGGATAAAATTGTAGGAAATTAAAAGAACTTATATATAGAAGAAAACTGACCATTAAAATTATAGGAATTATTCTTAAGAAAATTAAAATTATAAGAAACAAGGGATTTACCAAGGGAAATAATTTTATGTGAATATGAATTACCAAGAAAATAAATTTATAAATACAAGAAATCATCATAATAGGTTAGTCAAAGAAGAAAAGATTATTCCACAAATACAATATTTGAGTTAAGAAAACCCCTAATCACATTGATATTAATAGAAATCAAAGTGTATAAAAAAGATCATAAAATTAATTTTAAAATACATTCATGAATTACTGATGATGAGGATAAATTTTATTCATTAGTAGTTGCACCACTTAAAATAATAAAAGGTGTGAAATCTTAAAACCTTCCTTAAAGAAGTAAGTTGAGATAAAACCCATTTCAACATGTAAAAAATTTTAATCAAAAGGAAATTAAATGAGAGAACCTGAAGTTTATTTTAAAAAATCCTGAATTTGATTAATTGTTTCATAAAATACATTCTTTTTTCATAAAATACACCACATAAAATAAAATAAGTGGTGAATGTGGAATGTGTGTCAATAAAAGAAAAATGAGATAATAAAACCTTACATCATTATTAACTTTAATATTAAAACCCCATGAAAGGTAGAATGCGATATGTATTTTTTAATACATTAGATTTAATGAAAAATTGTCATAATATAAATTCATGTCTAATATATATGCACCATAAAAATGAAAAAGTGGTGAATATACATCGTATCATAATGAAACTAATTTGAAACTAAAAAACCCTTACATTAATTCCAGAATTCCAGGAAAATGCTTTAACCTCTATTATAAAAAAACAAAATTAATATATTATTTAAGAACCTTATTGATTCCTATAATTTTTTATAAATATTATTTATAAATTTTTTTTACTAATATATTAGATGGTTATATTTTATTTTCATCATCATATGTTTATATGTTTTGATAGTTTTATTTTGTACTAGTATCATAATGGTGGATTTCATTTATATTTAAAGATTAAAAGATAAAAATTACTAGTTAATTAAATTTATTTTAATATATTGTTTATAATTATTTATAAATATATAATTTCTTTTCATAAGTATTTTAGTTATGATTCATGACAATGTAGTCAGTGTCGAGTTTATTTATGAAATTTTTTGATTAAGGGTTTGTATCCTCACATTGTGTTAGATATTAACATTAACATTAAATATAAAAAAAAAATAATATCCTTATAATTTTCCAATAATTCTACTAATTATATTTCTTATGATACCCATGATAAAAATTTATTTCATTATTCACATAGTTCATTATATTGACCCAAACAAGAATAAGCATTAATCTTTGGATGAGTATGGTTAAAAAATGGATTAATTTAGAGTACTACCATTATTATATAATAATAGTTATATTATTTCTATTTTTTATGTATTGGAATCATGTTAGAGGAGAGTTAGATAAATTATATAAGTCTATAGTAAAAAAATGAAATATGCCATATTCGTGGAGGGGATTGTTTGCACAAACACATGGGCGACACATTAATTCTCCATAGATCAGGAGGAATTTACAAATTTTTTTTTAAATTTAATAATATAAGTAATTTTATAATTATAATATAAATCTATTAAATATAATTTTGGAACCATCTATGTATTATGTTTTTGAAAAATCAAGCATGACATTCATGGAGGTGGAAGAATGCACGAACACATGATGATGTCATCATTTTTAGATGTTTTTGTAGGAAGGTGGAAAATGTATATTAAATTATCATAATAACATTTTGTCTTATTATTAGTACTTATTTTACCATAAATCCATTGAAAATTTTGTTTTAGAGGGTAGAAGAAGAAAATAATTAAGGGAACTCGTTTTAAAACATTACCTTTCCCTTTGGATGTTCTCCCTTAGGTAAAACCTTAAGGCTCCCTGAATTGGTCTTTTGGAGAGATAAAGGATTCTAAGAAGTGGTAGGAGATTGAAGGATAAACTATTGTCGATTTTTTGTTGAGATAATACATTATAAAGAGTGGATAAATGGGGTGGAGGAGAGATACTTTTATAGGTGATGTTAATGAATTTTTTGTAAATATAAACTTTTATTATAAAGAGAGAACATATTTCACATGTAAAGTAGACCAAAGTGAGAAATAATAGAATTGATAATGATTTAAGGTCAATAATCCCCCATAAATTAATTTTTACTCATGTTTTATACATATTTTAATCCTTTTACTATTAGATTGTTCACTTTTACCATTTTTTTACCATGTTAATGAATTTTTTCCTAAGTAATATAATTTTAATATGTAAATAAATGGGAATTATCACATAATTTATATCTAATGATTCAAAATTTTAATTCTATTTTATCAAATAAAGTTTATCTATTTAAGAAAAATCAATTTTTTTAATTAGTGAATATAAGGCATAAAAATGCGTTTTAAGAAAAAAGTGTATTCTTAAGCATACATGTAATGTTTATGGAAATTTAAGAAAAGTTATAAATTTTAATGAGATTATTTTTCATTTTATTAAAAACAATTATTCATGTAAATTAAATAGAAATCAAAAACTAAATTTCACCTAGAAAAAACATAATTAAAGGATAAATATTAAAAGTTTTTTTATGAAAAATAATATTGCTTAATTTCTCAAATGTTAAAAATTGGATTTCTATATTTAATATGGTATATTTTAAATTCATAATTTCACTTCATTAATAAATTATTTACCATTAAAAATGTTCTATTAGTTTTTATGTTGTTCTAACTTCTTTATATAGTTATAAAATTTGTGGTTTTAGTAAAGACTGTATTTTTCACTATTCACATAAAATTCAACTATTTCAGAAAAATACCAAAAAATAATTCTTAGATTATATTGTTATTATAAATATAAAAATTATTTTAATTTATTAAAATAAAAATTCTGAAATTTGTCTTTAAAAAAAATACTGAAAACAATTTTCATAGGAAAACAACTCTCTTTTTTCAAAAAAAATATTTAAATGGTTTTTAATATTATTTACTATAAAATAATAATTATATTGGTATTATATTATTTATATTTTTAATATATTTATAATATTTATTTTCTATAATTAAACTTCTTAAATTTTAGAAAAAATATACATTTTTTAGAATAAAATGATCTCGTTAATTTTTCCAATGCATTATTAAATAAACATTCATTTTCATTAAAATTAAAAATTGTGAAATCTATAAAATACATGTTTTAAATAACTTATTACATAAATTTTTATGTTATCATAATTTATAGTCAAATATCCCCTCAAGATCTCCACATAAGATCTAAGAATACGTTATGTTCTGGTGGCAGTCGCGGGTGGTGATTCTACAAGTATAGATCTAGTGGAAATTTCCACGAGCTTGAATTTTTATCACATAAAATTTTCCTTATATCATAATTTCTGGAGTTTATATAGGGATAGATCTCGAGAAGATACTAGTAAAGATACCTCCTTCCCAATATTAAAATAATGATATTCAAAAGGGATATTTCTACTTCATGATACCATTTCTTTTTTTTCTTTATAGATTTCATAATATGGTTACTTCCATTTATACCCACTAATTTAATGGTTATATATAATAGTAAATTTCAATAATTTTATTTTAAGGTATTATGGTTTTTTTAGTTTTTATTTTCCATGTATAATAATCTATCTACATAATATTTATTTATGAAAAATACATAATAAAATTTGGGCCATTATAGTCACCCAATCTTGGGGAATACCCTTCTTTAGTGTCATATCATTACTCTATTCCAATATTGAATTATAGAATGATTCACCATTTCCAACCTTTATAATTAAATCACTTAATCTATATCTATTATCCCAAAAGAATACTTTCCATTTCATGATACAAATTTGTGCATTTATATCATCCAGTTAGCTCTATAGATTCCCACTCTCACAATAACATATTAACAAACATCGAAACTTTTAATTTATTCTCTTTATTTAAACAGTTAGTGTACATCATTCATACTATATCAAATATTTAGATAATTTTATTCTATCATAACCAATTCACAATATCATTTACATTTCATTAACTTATCCACATCCCTTTTGATCATATATGATTAATGTATAGAATTCATAATCTTTATAAATGTTATCAACATATTTCAAAATAAATAATTTAAAAATTGAATGATTTTATTCCATTTACTATAAAAATGAGACACATCCACTAAGTTGAAAATAAGATTCATTCGCTACCCATTAGTTTATGTACCTCATCAAACTGAGTAATTCAAGATCCTCATCTTAAGCCTCATCAATATTTCATTAAATATTAATAATATTCCATAATAACGCTATTTACATGGTAAAACTTGTAACTCTACCATCCTTTTCTTACAAATTTAATTCCTATGAATTCACCCACTAGTTAATCTTATATTTGATGACCCAAAGAAATTAATTATGATGACTCTGGGTTTTGGTAAATTAAAATTATTATTACATTTTACAAAATAATTGTTTCAATTATTTGACCACAAATAGCCAAATTACCAATTAAATGATCTATAAATGTCCCAAACTTGGTTCCATTGGGTTTGAGATGTCACAAGAGTACAAAACATTTTTAGAACCTTAATTTGGGGTCCCAAAAATCCACACAAACATAGGAAAGTCTATTAAAATCCCCATGCATGCTCACTTACTACCCTAGTAGAGATGTCCTTTCACTTAGTCATAGACATACAATCAGAGATCAAAAATCCTAGATCAACTGGCATTAATTGTCTCTCATTTCAACACTCAAGGCAATTCAATCATCAAATATAATAGTTGTGTGAATGAAAATCACATAACGTGTGGCCTAAATTCAAACACTCTAATGTATATGTGGTTCGTGGGGTGTTGTTTGATCACAAAAATCAAACAACATGCGGCACTCATGATATGTCATGACCCCCAACCCACAAGGTGTACCCATCCTATGACGAAAATGGGATAAGATAGATAGTGATACCAGATTCCCACCTCATGTAGGCCCCAGGTATGTGACTAGCACCGAGTTTATAGTAAACACATAGATGAGAGACATTTTCCTATAAGAGAACACATGCGGAAGAGAGAGATAAGACATACACCAACCAACTCCTTCTTAGTATACAATATAAAAGGAAACCCAAGGACAAAAATTTAATGTCATGAAATAACTACTAGAACTAAAAGGAAAAAATAAAAGTACCAAACGAAAGTAAATATGAAAGTGACCATGAAGCTGAAACAACTCCACAAAACCCCCAAGATAGTAGTAACCAGCCCGATCTCCAACCTGCGCCAACTGACCTATAAACATTTTATATATATGTAGGGTGAGTATAATAGTATACTCGATATGATCCTCACTAGAGGATCTAATTCAAAATTAATGAAATCATGTTAAATCATAAAGAACAACAAGTGAAAATAACTCATCACCTAAAAAGGTATACTATGTTCCCAGCCTCACCATGGCTACTCTCACCAAGTATTGCATACAAGAGAATAAAATATAACAAATAATATCAAGGGTACCCCACTACTATTTACCAACTATTTTTTCACTTTTCCCCAACATTCCACATCCTACGAATCCTTACCCAAAAAGGCTATCCCAAAGACACCTAGGCGAAGCACCACAACATTCACCTCATGCAACACACAACTACATCCACAAAACCAAATGTAACCAGATAGTTGTTGGGATCCCCCACAGCTCATATACAAATGTATCATACATCGAGTATTATACCTCAATCCACTAAATCCCATACATTGAGTAAGGAAACTCAATCCATCATAGCCTACACATGTTATACCTATTGTAGTCCGTGGGAAATAGTATCCGGCATACATGTGTGGGAAATAACCACTACCCATTACAACCATATACACACATATAGGGGAAAAAACTAACCATAGTGCATACCAGAACAAGTAACAACCAAGAGAAGAGAGTGAGGTCAAAAGGGGTATTCAGCCATCTATCCTCCCACTAGTATTTTGGGGAAAACACACCCCCAAAGCTCAAAACCCTCGGGGTGTCCGTTTCCATAACCAAAATGGTGGAGTAACATATAGAAAAAAATTACATGATATAATATAGCTCACAACCACACTATGGGAATAACCTAGCCTCAGAAACAACTGTAGATAACATCTCTCAGACTCCCTACTACCACTTCTATGATCAAATATACAATATGCACACATCCATTTAAATAACTATATTAAATTTCTTTATTTCTTTTTCATCAGTTTCACTTTACATTAATTAATTATTTAACCATTATCATTCTACACATTTAATTATATTATCAATACAACAAATTTTTATACCCTCCAAGAATAAGAAAAATAAGTCCACTACTTCTCAAAATTATAACCTCTACATTACATCCCTGTACGCTCTAACCCCTTGGGTTAAACATTTATTAATTTATTAACAATGTTTTCATTTTTTATATTTATAGGTATTCTAGGAAAACATTATAAGCTACCAAACACAAGGGACTCAACAATTTGAGTATATGAACAACCCATCGAGTCTTTTCCACCTATTCCAAGAGTGTAGACTCATCTAACTATGGGAAGTTAAACAAAGAAAACACATGGCATACCCCATGCGTCTTCACCTCTATTGGAAGAAGAGTAACCAAAACCATCTGGCTCAAGCAGTTGTGAAAGAAAGTAATATAAACAAACAACTTTTCCACTATCCAAAAAAATAGGTTCAACAAAAATAAAGATTTAGTATAAATGGTTATTTCCATCTTTAACTCGTTCTATCATCTCTAGTGTCCTCCCTGACACGACATGCATACCCTGATGCATATCTCCATCATAGGCATCCAATACTACCACAACAATAGGGCCTCTAGACCCCAAATACCACAATATCCCTCTAGGATCAGCCATCCTAAGATCACATTACATCTGGACCTCCCTACCCCATATACCACTACCACCCTGCAAGCTCATCCATCCCATGATCACATCACATCAGAAGAAGTGTGAAACAAACATAGTAATTGGGATCTCAACCCTAAGCAAGGCATTCATCCTTCACACACAATGTTCACTCACAGATCCAAAGCACAAAGTACTTTTCCTTTACAAGAAAAAGGGAAACTCAGGACCTAAAAATTCATTAACTTTTATCACACAACTTGTTCTTATTATATCTTGAATTAACCAATTCATTACCACATTTTCCAAATACAGTAAACCTAAGCAACAAGTTATCATAGCTATCAAAAATTAATTAAACAATTAATTTAACATACCTTTAATTCCTTCATCAACAAGAATAATCATGGTTTAGGTTTATTAATCAATTCGAATAAATATTCATATTTTAATCAATTTGAATAACATAAAATTACAACAATGACCGTATTCATTAAACATACCTCTTTAAACCCTGTACCAATTAATTATCAATTAATTCCATATTTTTAAATTCTTTTCAAATATCATAGAATAAAGAAATGAAAATAAAACTAAGTAATATATATCACATTATCTTGAAAATCAATAGGAAACCAATTTTCATGGTATAAAACTATAACATCTCTATGCGATTGATAACAATTCATTAATATGGTTCAAGTAATTATTATGTTAATTTCATTTCAAGCCAAGGGGATAAATCATTATACCTTAATAATTGTATGTAAATATATTTATAAGTAATGAATACCCTACTTTGAAAGGTCATTTATGTTCTTTTCATGAGAACAAACCTCAACAAGGATCTTTGATCACCTCTCCTGCAAGAACTCTATCCATTCGTGGATGACACGGTATAACCACACCAATAAAAACCAAGAGAAACCCGATTAGAAATATGGATAAGTAAACTCCATATAAAGGTGATAAGATAATATAGGGAATGAGATCAAACTAGGAGAAAACAATAGAAAATGTAGTAAAAACACACATTGGATCACCATGGATCACCATGGATTGAGGATGGAAGCTTGTAATCGATCCTTTATGAAGGAATCCCAAAAACTATGAAGAGGGGGTCACTAGGTCTCATAGTGTCAAGAGGGAGTCAGTATAGTTATAGGTTTTGAGAAACCTGAGTGGATGGAAACGGTTTAAAACATACAAGATTAGGGAATTACATGACATGTAATCCCATTTCACGTAGTGTAATCCTTAGAATTCAGTTTTTTTCTGAAAAACACATCACCTCTTAAATTTATTTATTATTTAAAACCCCAATATATTATATATCATGAAACCCATATTCATGTCATCTGACCTTATTTCATGATGTGAAATATCCCCTACTTCCAGCATCTAGTAGTCAAAATCCTCTAGACTTCTTCTGAGCCTCCACTAAGAACCTTGGTCTTTATAAAGACACAAAGGTTCGATCCATACATATCCATTCCCCTACATCATATACCTCTCAAAACATTATTTTCCTTGAGAATATAAATCTAACCTAGAGAGTAAACAGAAAGGGGTTGTTCGAACATCCACCCCACAAGATACCTCTCAAGGCTCTTCCACCACAAGAGATCAACCACTTCATTAAAAGAAACTCATAAACCAAGAAACAACCACAAACAACTCCAAAACGATATCCCAGGGGACATAAATCTAAAATGGATTAAGGAACAACTAGAAACAAGAGAATGCCATCTCAAAAATACAAAATTTATATAACCACTATGCAAACAGAATTACAAGAGAATATCTAAACATAAAATAGCTCGGGGTACTATGTGTGTATCTACAACTCATGTTCCAATGTACTCTTCTCCAGGAAACCGTGCCAACACAAGACACGAACTATGGGTATATCATGCCCATCCAACACTGTCTCCTAGTGGTACTAGATCTCTAAAGGATACTCCTCAAAGGTCATATCATCAGCAACATCTATATCACCCCAATCAATGATGTGAGAATCGTTCTGAAGATAACGATGGGGTTGTGAAACCTGAAAGACATCATGTATCCCACTCATCTATGAGGGAAAAACTACCCAATAATCCATGACTCCACCATGATCAAGCACCTCGAAAGAACCAAAATATCTAGGAGAAATATTACTATCACAATCAAACCATTGTTTCCCTTGATGGGGAGTCACTTCCAAGAACACATCATCCCCAATATTGAACTCTAGAGGTATCATCCTATGATCAACATAGGATTTATAATGATCTTGCGCTGATTTAAAACTCTTCAAACTCACATGAACCATCTCTATCGTATTTTGTACCAGTTCTGGCCCAAGAAATGATGACTCTCTGAGCCTGATCTAGCATAATAGATAATAGAAGGGTTATCCATACAAGGAATAAAACGACTCCATTCCAATGGTGGAGTGAAAATTATTTTTGTAAGAAAAATATACCAAGGGCATGTGCCTCATCCACAAACCTTGAAAATCAAGGACACAAGAACGCAATATGTCTTCAAGAGTCTAGATGGTCCATTCTGTCTCATCATCCATCTGTGGATGAAAAGAAATGATATAGAATAGCTGAGAAACAAAAGCATGTTATAGTCCTCACTACACCCTAGAGGTAAAATGAGGATCTCAGTCATAGATGATCATCCTCAGGACACCATGGAGTCTCAATAACTCTTCTAGATGTTACCTTGACATAAACTCCGCTGATCCTGACTCCTTAATCTCTATAAAGTAAAATAATTTCATCACACAATCAAATACCACTTATATAGCATCATATCCTCCCGGATGTCGAGGTAGACTAGTAATAAAGTCCATCAAGATGTCCTCCCAACTTCCACTGAGGAACATTTAATAGATGGAGTAAATCACTGGGAACACGATGCTCGTTATTCATTTTTTTCCATACCAAACATCGAGACACAACCTCTACAACTGTATGCTTCAACCCAAGCCACCAAAACCGGCCTCAGAAAGGTTGATACATATTTTTCACACCAAGATGCACCACCAAAGTTGAAATATGGAACTCTCTAAGAAACACCTCTCATGTTGCTAAAGGAATGAATATCCTTACCTAAAACACCACCTAGGGATATTTATCCTCAGGCCAACCATCAGGGGCCTTTCCTCAAACAACTCAATCTCTCTAGACCTGCACATTAATATTCCCCAACCGAGACTTTTCCTTCTATTTCTATAGATATGAATGCAATGTCATCTATAAAAGAAAACCTCTACCCCCATCTTCTCCCATATCTAGATGAAATGATGAAATTTCTTCCATCACTCTCCAATAATCACCTGATTCAAGCACTGAATCAGTATGAGACATCCATCTCAGCACATCAGCTACAACATTCCCATTTCCAGGTGTATAATAAATATCAAAGTCATAATCCTATAATAACCTCATCCATCATCACTGGAATAAGTTCAAATCATGTGGGGATAAAACATTCCTTAGGCTCTTATTATCAGTTAAGACCAAAAAACATTTGTTGATGAGGTAATGTCTCAATAACATCAAGGAAAAACACCACCACTTCAAAATCGAGATCATGGGTGGAATAGTTACATTCATTGGGACATAATTGTTTGGGCCCATAAAAAACGACCAATCTTTGAGGAACAAGAACACATCCCAACCCAATACCTGAAGTGTTACAAAAAAAAACTCAAATTGAACTCCATTTGTTGGTAGAAAAAGAACTGGAGAACTAACCAACTACTTCTTCAAATACTCAAAATCTGATTGATAGTGATTAGTCCATAAGAATTCCTGATCCTTTCTTCTAAACATTTTCATAGGAGTTGAAACCCAAGAGAAATCATCTACGAACTTCTTATAATAGACTAAAATACAAAGGAAACTTTTCACCTCTGCCACTATCTTGGGAAATTCACAAGACACAACTATTTTTATCTTCAATGAATCCACAAATACTCTATACTAGAATATAACATTCCCCATGAAACAGACTTCCTGATCCCAAAAATAACACTTCTACAACTTCCAAAACATCTTCTTATGGGGATACACTCATAAAATTGCACAAATATATTCTTTATAACCCTCCTCGGATGTGGTGTACACAAGGATATAATCGGTGAAAACCACCACAAACTTATGTTGGAACTCACGGAACACGACATTCATTAACCCCATGAACACAATGGGAGCATTAGTCACATTGAATGACATCACAACAAAATTTTAATTACTATAACGACAATAGAAATAAGTCATTGGGATATCCGCATCCTTTCATGCCTCAGATGATATCCGGACCAGAAATCGATCTTCAAGAACCAACTTTCACCCTTCAGTTGATCAAATAAAACATCAATCTGTGTAATAGGATAGTGTTACATCAAAATCACTTAGTTCAAGAAATAATAAATGATACAAAACCGCAAACATCTACCAGACTTCTTTACGAACAAAACTAGTGCACCCCATAGTTAAACACTCAGATGGAAAAAGTAACACTACAATAGAACATCATGTTGTATACGTAGCTCTCATAACTCAGAAGGCACCATCCATTATGAATTGAGATAGGATGCATTTCTGGATGTAGCTTAATCCCAAACATGATATCATGTTGAAAGGGTAATGCTACAATATCCTCTAGAAAGATATCAGGGTACTCTTCTAAGACCCTAAGAAATGTCGATTACTAAAAAATTTACAAACTCATCATCAGATCAGACATTAAGGATGAGAAGGATGTAAAACACCACTGACCCATCTGAGGGTCTTTCTCACCAACCAACACTACTGGCTCTCCATCAACATTGAAAAACACAACCTTCCTCCTAAATAAATCCATGATAGCCTACACCAAATACAACTAATCCATGCCCAATATGATTTCATATGGTTGTATCCATAAACATATGAAAATATTGTCAAGATCGGTTCTTCCCTAGAACTATCTCATAGTCTCTATATAATTCGATCAAATCTTCTCAACCTCCAACTTTCATAATCAATACCATGGGCACTAGAAGCCTATCTACCTCATGTCCAAAATCATGGAAAAGGGAAGGTAATTTGAAGGAGTGTCTCACTAATAGATCAAACAAGGCATGCACCAAAGTAAAAAAATAAGAAAAGGGTACCTCAAACAATGTATAGCTCATCTGGTGCTAGAAACACTAAATCATGATGATTAACACGACCTATTCGGTATCCTCTCAAAACCTTATCAATACCACCTTCATGTCCATGCTTTTCTCTCCCAGGATGGGGAATTTCCTAGTTCTGATGTCTTTCTACCCTATCTAATCTCGGTTGATCCCAAACTAGAGCTACTAACTAATGCTACCTCGGCTAAAATAGCCTCAGTAGAGGAAACTGATGCTGAACGACTAGCCTATTCATACTACCCATAAACAAAAGACACTCTCACCATTGATGACCTCATCCTCCATAAGAAAAACATGTGTCTTATCTCTTGTAATAGGCCTAAGATATTTTACCCCCAGAGAAACAGTACATTATGTGATGGGAGATACCCTCATCTTATCGAAAACCCTTCTTCCCTAACAACATGGAACCCTAGACTAGAGATCTACTTCATGAGGAATCCTAAAAACTGCCCTCTCCTGATGATTCGGTTCTAGCTAACATACTCTCAATGACCTCTTCTCCCTCCAGCACCATGAGATACATCTACATCATAAATAGGGTGACCTAACATAGGTTCATTGAATGCAAATCCTCCCCAAAATGTATCACCCTGATCGCCTCATCTAGAAATAGGTTCGAAGAATATCTCAAAAGGCACTTGAAATAGATTACAAACTCTCTCACACTAAATATCCCCATCCGGAGGGTAAAAATCTCTTAGAGGCTAGCTAACTTCATTATCGAAGAATGAAACTCAGCTTTGAACTAGTCATGGAAATTCTCTTGTGATACTACAAACTCCTCAGAACCTCCAATGAACAAGAACCACCACTACCTCTTTGTCCCACTTAGCATCACCACGACCAATGATACCTAGTTCTCCTTCCGACCATGGATCGAAATAAAAACTATATCAACCTCCACTATATATTCTTCCATGATTTCATATGAGATATATCCCTTGTACTTCTACAGACTCTGGCACTAAAAATATCAGAGTGTCCTCCTCTAAGTGTTTTTGTCATCAACTTCCACTCTACGACGATCTACTGGCACAACCTGCTGAACATATTCTGCACGAACTTGATGAGGATGTCAAACTAGAGAAATACCTACAAAACAAAAAATTTCTAAATATCCTAAAACTAGAATATAGAATACTTTAAAATTAATTAATTGTTAATATTATTCATTTTAGGTTAACAATCCCGAGGTCAATCCATTCAAACACATGCATAAAGAAGAATAATGGATGATCCTTTCCAAGGTCTCTACGATGAAACTAGTATCAACTCAATTAGTATCCTCTATAAGATTAAAGGTTTGTGCATCAAATCATAGAAGGTCCTAAATACCCATGTCTCAGCTGGTCTCTTGTCTTTAGAGTGAAATCTAAACTTATATGACATTGTTTCCCTAAAAACCCATGCAACCTCATATGTGTCTAACTTTAAACTCCATAATATCTGTCACCCAAATCTATGATACCAAACTATCATGACCCCCACCTCAAAATTGTACCCCTCATGGGCCATCAATTAGAGAATAGCGGTAGTGAAACCCGAGTTCGGACTCCAATAGGCCCCGAGTTGGTGACTTGCACCGAGGGTATAGTAAACACACGGATGACAGGAATTACCATTTAAGGGAACACATGCGAAATATAGAGCTAATATATACACCAAATGACTCCTTATTATAATAAAATATAATATAAAACCCGAGCACAAAAATGAAATTTCATGCAAGAACTACTACAACTGAAAGGAAAAACTGAAAGTACCAAAAGAAAGTAAAAAATGGTAGTGACCATGAATTCCAAATAGCTCTTGCAAAACCCCCTAGCTAGTAGTAACCATACTGATATCTAACCTACTCCAAATGACCTAAAAAATAGTTTATATATACATAGGATGAGTGTAACAGTATACTTATTAGGATCTTCCTTGGAGCCTCTCATGCAAAAGTAAATAATTCATGCTAAATCACAATAATCAACAAGCGAAACTAACTCATCACCTCAACAGGTATAAAAAAGTATCAGCCTCACCATGGACACTCTCACCAAGAATTGAATACAAGAGCATATAATATAACAAATAATATCAAGGGTATCTCTCTACCACTTCCCAAAATGTTTCCACTTTTCCCTAATTTCAAATTTCCTAAGAATCTTTCTCCAAAAAGTCTAGCTCGAAGACACATGGGAGAAGCACCACAATCGGCAACTCGCGCAACACACCACACATCCACATAACCAAAAATTAACTAGGTAGTTTTTAGGATCCACCATAGCCTGTATAGCGTGTTTCATACATCAGGTATTGTACCTAAATTCATTACGACCCATAAATTGAGTAAGGAACCTCAATCCATCACAACCTACACACGTTATACATATAGCAACCCATAGGGAACTATATCTAGAATACGTGTATATGAAATAACCATAGGACATTACATCCCTCTACAAAAATATATGGAAAAAAAACCACTGTGCATACCAGTACAATTAGATACTAAGAGAAGAGAGTGAGGTCAAAAGGGATAGACATCCATCTATCCTTCTAGTGTGATTTTGGGGAAAACACCCCCCATGGCTAAGAATCCGTGGGGTGTTAGTTTCACTAACTGACAGGGTGAAGTATCATATTGAAACACAAAAGTCCATGATATAATATAGAAAAAAACCATACTAAGGGAATAACATAGTCTCAGAAACAACTTCAGCTAACATGTCTCAGACTCCCTTCTTCCACTACTACAGCCGGATATCCTACAAGTACAGAACCATTTAAGGAGCTACATTAAATTATTATATTCCTTTTTCATCAGTTTCACATTACAGTAATTAATTCTTTAACCATTAATTAATCATTATCATATTCTAAATTTCATTACATTATCATTACAACAATGTTCCGTACCCTCCAAGTATAAGTAAATTGACTCCACAACTTCTTAAAATTATAACCCCATCATTGCATCCCAGAAAGATCCAACACCATGGGATAACCATTTATTCATTAATTAAAAACATTACCACTATCCATATTTGTACATGTTCTAGGAAAACATTCTAAGCTACCAAAAACAAGGGGATAAAAATGGTGAGTAGATGAACTACCCATAGAGTCTTCACCACCTATAGCAGGAGTGTAGATTCATCCAACCATGAACAACTGAACCTGGAAAGCATGTGGCATACCCTGCAAGTCTTCACCTCTCTCTAAAGAAGAGTAACCAAATCTGTCTGCCTCAAGCAATGTGGAAAGGAATGAAGATAAAGAAACAACTTGGAAACCTGCCAAATAATATGTTCAACAAACATCAAACATTTATATCAACAGATAAGCCTAGCTTCAACCCATTTTTTCATCTCCGGTGTCCTCCCTAACACCACATACATACCCTGATTCATCCTTCCATCACAGGAACCAACTACTACCACAAAAACTCAACCTACCAACCCCACATACCACAATATCCATACAAGATCATCCATCCTAGGTTCACATCACATTCATGCCTCCCTACCCTACATACCATAAAAGCGCTCCCAACTCAGCCATCCCAAGCTCACATCACATCAAAATAAGCAGGAAAAAAACATTATAACCAGGCTACCATCCCTAAGAAAGGAATTCAGCCTTCACACACAATGATATCTCATTGATCCAAAACATAAGGAACTTGGTCTTTACATGAATGTGGGTAACTCAGGCCCTACAATTTCTTTATCTTTAATCACATAACAGGTTGTTTTTCCATCTTGAATTAACAAATTCAGTATCACAATTTCTAACTACAGGAAACCTAATTAAAAAGCTATAGAAACAATCACATATTAATTAAACAATTAATTTTACAATCCATTAATTCCTTTATCAACAAGAATCAACATGATTTAGGTTCATTAACCAATTCAATTAAACATTCATATTTTCATCAATTTGATTAACGTCAAATTACAATAATGACATGATTAATTAAACATGACTCTTTAGAACATTAGCCAATTAATTATCAATTAATTATGGATTTCACATTATTTACCAATTTAAATCAATAATAACATGATAATAAAAGAAAGACATAGATATCAAACTATCTAAAAAATCAATAGGCAACCCGTTATCATGGTACAATGTAGTAACATCACTATGAGATCGATACCAATTCTTTAATCATATTCACATAATTATTATGTTAATTTTAGTGTGATCTAAGGGAAATAAATAATTATAGTTATACGATTTCATGTAAACTAATATATAAGAAATTAATCCCTGAACTCAAAGGGTCATCGATGTTCTTTTCATGAGAACATACCACACAACAGATCTTCAATCACCTCTCCCATAAGAAGTATATCCGTCCAAGGATTTGGAAGTACAACTAAACCAAAAAAATAGAAACCCCATTAGATTCATGGGTAAGTGAATTCCATTGCACAATGAGAAGATACAGAAGGAAACAAGATCAAAATGGGAGAAATTATTTGAAAACTAAGGGAAAACACACCCTAGATCGCCATGGATCTCCACAGATCAATGATAGAAGCATGGAATCGATTCATGATGAAAGATTCCCCAAAAGGTCAAGGAGGGGTCTCTAGGGTTCTTGTAGTAGAGAGGGAGTCACTACCACTGTAGTTTTTGACAATTCCAAGTCGCTATAAATGTTTGAAAACATAAAGCATCGGGGAATTACATGACATGTAATTTCCATTTGTGTCGTGTAATCCTCAGAATTTTATTTTTGCTGAAAAATGCATCGCTAATTCAATTTATTTATTTTTTTAATCCCTAATATAGTACACATTGTGACACCCATATTCCTTCCTTTTAACCTTATTTCATGTTGTGGAATCTCCCATACTTACAGATTTTAGCATCCAAACTTATATAGACTTCTTCCAAACCACCTCCAAGAACTTTTGTCTTCAAAAACACACAATGGTTTTATCCACATGGATACAGGACCTTACCAGATAGTAATGTTTCCCATATCGTATAATATTTTTATATAAACCACTCCACCATTGAATTTACTGATTATATGGTCATATGATCTCACGTTGTTAGATTCCGATCCAAAAACATCACCCCACCAAGGGATGATGTGACACTATCTCATCCATCAGATTAGTAATCAAATGATCTAAATATATTTACCTATGACCTCAGGATCTTATCTATATTATACCACTTGAGTTGGTTTATAGTGATAAAAACATCTTGGACTTCCACAAAAATCCCAATAATGTTAGATCTTGATCTTAGGAGTATGAATTTAGTCACCTTTTTCTTTGATTTATTAATTTATTTGGTCAAATTCAAGAGTGATGGTGAAGGCATATAAATATTTTCTTGTATATTTCTTCCAAATTAATTCTTTGATTAGAATAATTTCAAAGGGAATGGATTAATATATTCAAGGGGTCTCTAGGTATATGTGGTTTCCCTCATGAATCAATAAGTTGAAATTTTTTAAAAATAATTATTTAAAATGAATCTAAAATTATCTTTATATTTTCTCAGAATCCTTGAATTCAATTTCAATGAATCAAAAGAATATTTATTTTATCATCACTTATATTATGGATCTATGGGGGTTCATGAAAATTAATTCACTAGGTCCTCTAAATATAAGTGGGGGGTTTTCTCCCTATAAAAATTATCTCTTGAATTTCTTATAGTCTTCACATATATACATTTTCATTATTATACCATTATAAAGATTAGGGGATGTATAAAAATATACCTAAATCTAGAATATATATATTCTAATATTAAAAATAATAATTCCAGAAGATAAATTTAAGCTAAAAAAGGAAACATCAAACAGAGAACGATACCCATTAACAATAATCCATTAATCTATATCCAATATCTCTGATCTATTGAATTATTAAAGTGATTCAAAGAAATGTATAACATCTTAAATTCTATAAAGAAGATATTCAGAACTCCATAAAGTTCAAAATCTATCTATTTATTTATAATGAAAAATTAAATGGGGAACGATAATAGCACACCTTTCACCAGTCTCAAAATAATTCATGATTTATGTTGGCATTTTATCGTTATCACTATGAAATATTTGAAGGCATCCTTCCTCTATAGGTATACATGGATCATGGGAATCACTTGATTCTTGGGAAGGATCTCCCCCTGTTCAAACTCTACTAGAGCCTTTTTTTAAATATAGTGAATGATACCTTAATGATAATCTCTTTTTGAGGAGTTCTACACAAACTTTTGATACAAAGGAATTGAAAACAACTTATAAGGATTGAACGAGACTGTATTGGTATCAAGGAACTCCAATCATTTGGCCTATATTGAATGAAAGTTTAACAAAATTATTGAATGTTTCAACTTTTTTGACATTCATATTGAATCCTCATGATGAATTTTTAACATTAAAAATTATTTTTATTTGATAAAAATCCTCATAATCATCAGCACATAATGGTTTTGATAGATAATTATATTCATGGAAGAAAATGGAGGCTAAAACAATAATTATATTACATCATTATAATCCCATTACATTGCCACCACAGTATAGTTCCTTACACTATGCCAGGGTTTACATAATGTCAGGGCATATCATGATCTAATCCATAATGTTATGGTTATAATTTTAGTTCACATATCCAATAATATAAAACTTTTGGAAATATCATTATTGACATAGAAAACATTCACCTTATGTAATATCATTTACAATAACTCATGAAACCAAATCCAAAACACAATTTTAATATCTCTATATATATTTTTGTAAATGATATCATAAATTCATTGTGTATCATATCATATGAAATATCTTATAGATATTCATCCATAATGTCTTCCAGATACACTCCAAAATACTTCTCGTATAAATATCCAATTTTTCAAAATTTAAGACTTATTCTCATGACCAAAAGGTGTGACCTCAAAGGCCTTTATATTATAAAAAACAATTATAAATTATTTATTCCAAAAAATATCTGAAAGGAATATGCTCTATAAAATTGTCAGTGTTTCACAATCCATAAATGGATTTGGCATGATCCTCATCTAGAACATGTATCTCGATATGTTGGACTAATGCCTTCATATTAATGTATAAATTTATTATATGATTCCATTTTCAAAGGAATAAATTAACCATGAGACAAGAATAATATAAATCCCATAAATATACTCATATATTATTGGTAATATAGGTATTGAATAACCATTTTGATGAATATATAACATGTTATTCACCCTTATGAATGAGCACATCACATACCAATCATTCAATAGATAAATTATATTTTAAAATTATATATTCATATTGGATAAATATGTTTATGGTTTATTTGGGATTTGTTTGATAATTAACTTGGTTCAAGTTTTTATTTATAGGAAATAATAATTTTGTGATCAAATGAAGTTATGATGAAAATGTGCCAACAACAGGCTTTACACACCACGTATCACATACATGACATGTTGACTTCATTCACAGCATGCTTGAAAGTCCAAAAACTAGCATTTGAAAACTTTACATGAAATGAATTTAGTACACAATGTGTACACTCATTAAACAATGTAAAGATTTTAAAGATTATAATTCCTCTAAATTTGAATCAAATACATGTTGTGTAGAGATTGCACGACATGCAATGTTCAAAGGCTCACCTAATCAAAGATATGATCTGATTATTCAGCAGGATTTTGGATCTCAAATACATGATATTCATCCTATAATGAAACAATATTGACATACATTATCATTAAATCACTTTTGAAAAATACATAAAACATTACAAAAGTAGACACCAAAAGACCTTATTCATTTAGTGCCTTTAGAAACTTAGAACAAAACTATTTTAACTCATTGAAATATCTTCCATGTTTCCCAAAAATATCTTCCCTATTCGAATTTATATTTAAAAAACTGTCTTCTTAACTTAGGGAATGGAAACATATGAAAGGGGTGAGCTCAAATTCTATGTAAGGGTAAATAAAGGAAATTTTTATGAATATCATGAACATAAGGGTTTGAGAACATGACTGTGATCATTAAAAGATCATACCCTACATATCAAAAAATGTATACATGAATTATGGAATATATATTGTTAGTTTATATCACATCAACCACAATGAAATAAATAACATGAGCTATGAAAGCATAATATAAGAATACGACTTGGAATTTTGGTTGACACATAAGCATATAAAAACCCTATATAAAGGAAGCCTACGAATGCCTTTTTAACATGTTAGGCATGGGTTAATCACTCGTGTTCCTACTTCAGTCTTGGGATTTCCTCACATGTAACCTCTTTTTTTATGCCTGGTATGTGCTCCCATGTACTCTCTTGTTTCGGGACTGGGATGTCCTCTCGCATAACCTATTGTTTTTGGCTTGGGATTTACTCACATGTACCCTCTTGTTTTAGGCTTGGGATTTCCTTCTATGTACCCTCATGTTACGATCTTGGGATATTCTAATGTGTACCCTTTGATATCATAAAACATTTGTCATTACCCAATACATTGGAGGTAAATATAGATCCCACCCATCTCATAATTAAATCATACATACATGTGCCAAAAATTCATAAATAGTCATATCGTAACCTATGAAATGAAATGGGTTTCATAAAAATGAAATTATACCTTAACCTATCGAAAAAGAAACAGGTTTCAAAATCATTTCATCAATGTACAACCTATGAAAAGAAGTGGGTTTCATAGATATATAACGCATGAAATAGAAATAAATTTCACAAACATCATTCCATAAAATTTAAACCATTCGAGGAAATAATATAAATGTAAAAATTTAATATTTTTCCCAGAATGTCACGAGTAACACCAATGAATGTTATCTTAGATAGGAAATAATTTTTAAATATATTTAAAAAATTCTTCTTAAAATGTAAAACCTTTTGAAAATCATTTTCATGAAAATATACTAGAAAAATTATAAAGGAATCATTGAAAACATTTTGAAGTCCTTTTTCCTTGGAAAACTTATAGAGGAGCTTGAAAACTTTATGAATAATATTTTTTATTGAAAACTTATAAAATAATATTAAAAACCTTTTAGAAACCATTTCTTAGAAAATATATTTTTTAAAAAAATTAATAAAAATTAACCTTTAGAAATGAAAATAAGGCTTCAAATAATTGACGGTGGGTAAATTTTTACATGACATACGATGTAAAAAAACATTCCTTTTGCATAATAAAAAGATTAGAAAAAAATCCTATTTCAGGTAGTGATAAGAATATTCCTTTAACAAAATTCAAAAGGAAAAAGTGGGAAATGTATTTTAATGATAATATTTTATTATTTTAATATTATTGGAAATCCATTTTTAAAAACATGGTTTTTATGTAATACAAATTTCTGACCGAAGAGAAGGTAAATCCGGGCTTTCATAAAAATACTTTCATAACAATATTTTGTAACGAAGAGTGGGAAAATGGGTCCAATACATGTATATATCATTAATAAAAATAGGAGAAGAAACTTCAAGATATTTATTAAGATATGGATCAAAATATTTCCTTAAAGGAAACATAAAAGTAAATAATCTCGAAAAATGATGAGATTGTTTCAATAAACTCTTAACACTTGCTAACATTGAATCATACTCCCTACGTAAGAAAATGAAATTAAATGATGCATAAAAATATCCTTAAAATAAGTATATTCATGATAAAACTTTTCAAATTTAAGTACATATACTTTGAAAACTAATGTAGGTGCATAACGAAACATGCGTCTCAAAGAAAGAAAATTTAGAAAACAATATCTTAACGATTTGGTAACTTTTGAAACAATAAACCCACGAAATAAATATCATAGAATGGGTTTGTAAATAACCATAAATTGAAAAATAATAATTATAAAATATATTCATTGGAATTATATACACCAAGAGAAAAAAAATAGTGGTGAACATGGCATGTATCTCGCAGAAATAAAGAGTTTGATGGATTTCCCTTACCTTGTTTCTTGAATCTCTTAGTAGTCATAAGAACCTCCTGTATAATTAATATATTTTTATTATAAATATTTCACAGAACCATATTCTTATATATAATTACATAAATAGTTTTCTTATTACTTTATATTTCCCCCTTTTTAATAATTCTATGTTTAGGTTGCGCTTCGGGTAATATTATTTTGATTTTTCACATGTGTCTTAATTTGTTTTATCATAGGTACTTATAATTATACCATGATTTAAAATAATTAAAAAAATTATGTAAATATAATTAATATTCATTATATTTATATTATAATAATCTATATTATATAGAAGTATGAAATAGAATACATCATTTAGGGAGACCGTAGGTCGTACGTACACATGAACACTGCTTCTGTTTTATTAATGTTTTAAAAGAACAAAAGTAAATGAAATATATTTATATGTATATATGTATGTAATATTTTAAATTAGAATTATTATTTCATATATACTGTATAGGTTCTCTAAAAATAACCTTAATAAATTACATGTAGTGTGAGAATGAACCACAACGCTTTGAGGGGGCAGTAGTCCACACATCCTCAAACGAAATTATCTTATTAACAAAACATGGAAATAATAAGGGTATGTTATAAATACAAAAAAAATCACAAATAAATTATAAATATCATATATATCATATATTAATACAGTTTCCATCATAGTGTCCTCCATGATAGGTGGTAAAAAAAATTGAACGATTGCTGTTTCGTGAGGCAGTAGTTCATCATACACATAAACAGTATGTTCATTTCCCATTAGATGGAAGTATGTATAATTTTAGGTATAAATATTTCAATACAAAAATCCAAGTATATTTTGGATACTGATGTTTTTATATAACCAAGTAATAAAATGAGTTTAGGGGGTGTATAATTGAAATAAAATAAAATAACTTGAGTATGAATGTTACCTCTTATTCAGGTAACTCCTTTTGGTTTTCACCAAAGGGCTTCCTTGGATTTCTTTTTTCCAAAGGCTTTTTACCTAAGAGGAAGGTAGGTATGTTTGGAGACTATTTGGGAATATTATATATGATCCAAAGTGTCTTGAGAGGTGTGAGGAATGGGTAGAGTGCTTTCCTTTTTATAGTGGAGGGGGAGTGTCACTCTTGTAATATTTTGACAAAGGAATCCCCTTAATGTTTTAAACATTGAAATTGGATCCCATAATGGCCCCAATTAGATAAAAGAGAGTATAGTGTCGAAATATTTCCATACATTATGTCTTGGACAAGTTTATTTGTCATTTGGTACCTTAAGATTAATGTTTAGTCCCTTATTAAGCTTAATTTGACCTTAATTGTTGTAATTAATTTTAATTAAGTTCAATAATATTTTTTATATAAAACTAATTTGACCTAGTTATAAATTATTAAATATTAGTATCTAAATATAAAATTAATTTTTTCAAATTAAATTCACAGAATTGGAAAAATTAATTTAAATTTAATCTCACATATGGGACAACAATGCAGGTTTGGAAAGTCAAAAACTTCTAAGAGTTTGCTATATACTTATAGTCAATTTCAAATTTAAATTAATTACAATGACCTAAAATGTATTAACTGATAAAAATTTTATCTAATTAAAATTTAAAACATATTGAAAATTTAATTTATCCTTATAAACAAATTAGATGAAAAAATAAGTTTTCAACTAAAATTTAGTATTTTTAACAAATCATTAAAAAAATAAAACTTCGTAGAAAAATACCAAAAATTTAATCTAAAATAATATTTATTTTCCAATTTAAATTATTAAGTTTATTTTTAAATATTAAATCAATAAAAGTTACAAAAATTATATTTGAAATTTGTTCGACATTAAAAGGTGTTACAAATGCCTTAATAAAAATATAGTTTTTTAATCTTAAAATTGTGTTTATTCTTATATTATGTTAGTAAAATCTATTAAATGAATTTAAAAATTATTTTATTGAATAAATTATATATATATTACATTAATACAACTCATTAATTTAATTTTTTTAGGTTAAAATAGGTTTTTTCTCATAAAAAGAATAATATTGTCCTTAATATTCAATCAGTTTTTATATTCATTTCTAATTAATTGGTAAACTATGAATTCATCTTATATTTTTTAAAACCAAATATTTTATTAATTTAGTTAATAATATTTATAAATTTCAACTTAACGGGTTTGTTATATCTCATTATATTAAATAGTAATATTTTTAGAAATATATTTTTGTTCGGTAACACTCAGTATTGCGTGTTCTAAAAGCCATTGAGGAAAGTCAATCTTATAGGTAAAGTTTACTAACTTCAATGTTCCATGTAGAGAATTTCAATCCTTATATTTCGTGTAGTGCAATATAAGTTGGTTTTTTGAATTGTCCAATCCAAGCTTAGTGCATTAATATATAAAAAACAATTTTTTACGGTTTCATGAAATGAAAAAAAATCAAAATGAATAAATTTATTTCAAAAATAAAAATTTACAAAATCTCAAGGGTGTTAAATTCTACCCCCTTAAAATTAATTTCATCCTCAAACATTTTTTGGGTTATCAATGATTTAATTCTCAGGATTCATTCATAGAAACTAACATTATAAAATGAACACTAAAACATCCCATAAAAAGGGAAAGTTAGAAACATAATAGTTACCCAATGTAAATCATAACAAGATTCCTACATTGGAGAACGTAGATCAGAAGTGAAAACATAGACATGGAAGAGAAATTATACCATCATATTTAGATAGAGAGTGATAGAGAATAAGGTCAAGAAAAAGTTAACAATCACAAATTCATAAAATTTTGATGGCCTACAAGATCTTCTGATTCATCGGAAACGAAGGTTCTAAGAAACAAATGGATTGAATATCTTTTTTCTTAATGTTGAGGAAATTTCATGAAAATTTATACTTGCATGATTTCTGGGAAACGCCACCCTTTCTTGTCTATTGACCCACTTCACTTATTTCTTGAAAAAGAATGGTGACTTCTTCATTCCTAAAGTATGAACAAATCATGAGACTCGTGATATTCCATCCCATCAGTTATCATCAACACAAAGTAGTTTGAGTAGGCTATACAGTAAGCATAAATCCTCATATGGATAGGTAACACTTTAATCTTACTTATTTCATCAAACTTCTAGCATAAAATATCTATATATAGATTCCCTTGTGATCATTCTGAGAGATTAAAATTTAATGATTTATAAATAAATTCATGAAATTGTCTTAACATTGATCCCCATATATCACAAATTACCACTTGGTTATCACATTCCAAACATGTGTATACCCTGATCATATATTCCCTTAATTACCATAAATCCCTTTATAAAATATGCATTATTCTTTATTCCAATTATTACTTAATATATTATTTAAATCCAAGAAGTTTTAATGACCATCCTTGGTGACATATAACACTTTGTGAAAAATCAGTGATAGGGTAATCTCTACCATAAAATTTACTTATTCATATACAAAATATATTTATCCAAATATCATTATCTCGACTATAGGCATTAATTAAAGGTTACGATCCATTAATCAAAATATCACATTTCCATGAAATCACTTTTCTAGGTCATAAAAACCATTCAATATGTCATTTTCAATACTTAATGAAAATTTATACTAAAAATACTTATATATTTCAGGATTCATATAACATTATCTGTAAATTCCAAAACATAGATACTTCATTCATCCAACATTATTCTTAAACAACTACTCATACATCATCAACTTATTTCTTGATACCTCTTTCCAATAATATGAAATTTGAATCATGTCTTAAGGTTCCTCAACCTCAATCTAATCATGATTCTTATGTTTAATATAAACAATACTAGAAGAACATCATATACATTTCACATGTTGTTTTCGGTCTCATTATCCTTAGAAGTATAACCAATAATCTTACAACCTTCAAGATTCTATTTATAATATTTACACTTGGTAAATCGATTCATGTAGTGCCCATACCTTCCATATCTAAAACATTAAATTTTAACAATGTTCCTTCAAGTTATCTCAATTGAATAAAACTATAATGTATAGTATGAGAAACAGTTATCATATTGGGATACCATATAATTATGAAAAATTACTTATAGGGTGCCTAAATCATGGCTCCTAATTTTTAATGTAAGAAACATTAGGTTTATCATAGGTTATTAATTGACATACTCTATTAAAATCCTTAATTATGTATCATAAAGAGTTTTTTAATTTCCAAATCATATCCCTTGAGAGTGTCAAAACAGGAGTACATCAAGGTCTGTTGTTATGTACCAGATTACCCTCATTCATGCCCAAGACATCTTGTCAGAGTTGTTAACTTTAGGTATATATGTGATAGATCTACATCTACTTTTAGTATACAGACAAGTATATATTTCTAGGAAACTAATCACTCTATCCATTATCAAAATTCTAGGACAATTTCATAAATGTTAACTTATCCTTAAACATATCTTTAGAAACATCCCTGGATATATCATTATAAATATAACTAGGTATCTCATTAATGTTTTCTCATCCTAGTTTCAAAAGGTTGACTAAATATTTTCTCTAATACAAACTATAATGACCCATTCCTGACACCCATTAGCATTACATAACATTTTCATAATACATAAAAAATTACAAAAAAAAAGAGACCCAAAGACCGTATTAGTTTACTGCCTTTGGAAACATGGAATAAAAATATTCTAAATCGGTGGAATATCTTAAAATTTTCCCACAATGATCTTCCTCCTTATAATTTCTACTTAAAAACCCTTCTTCATAATTTGGGGAAGGGAAAAAATGAAAGGGGTGAGCTCAAATTATTATTAAGGGTAAATAAAGGAAATTAGTAAACATATGTGAACATAAGTGTATGAGAACATTATCATGATCATTAGAAGATCCTACACTGCATATCAAAAATCATAAATATGATTCATGTAATAAATATTTTTAGATCATAAGACATGAATCATAAGGAAATAAAGAACATGTTCTATGAGAGAAAAATATGTGAATATTACTTAAAATTGTGGAATACTCCTAATCATATAGAACCCTTATGACAACACGGCCTACTAAGGCCATTGTAACATATTGGGCTTAGGTTAATCAGCTGTATACCTGCTTTAGTCTTGGGATTCCCTCTTGTGTACCCTCCAGTTTTGGTCCTGTGATGTCCTCTTATGTACCTTATTGTTTCAGGATTGGGATGTCCTCCCGTGTACCCTCTGGTTTCTACCTCGGGATCTCCTCTCATGTAGCCTATTTTTATGGGCTTGGGATTTACTTTTTTTTTACGTTTTTATGTCTTGGGATTACCTCTTGTGTACCCTTTGAGATCATAAAAAATTTATCATTTCAAAATTCATTGGAGGGAGATATATATACCACCCATTTCATAATGAAATCATACATACATGTGCCACAAAATCATAAACAATTATATCACAACCCAGGAACTAAAATGGGATTCATAAACATGAAATCATCACTTAACCTATGGAAAATGAAATAGGTTTCATAATAATTTCATCAAAGTATAACCCATGAAAAGAGGTGAGTTTCAAAGATATATTACCTATGAAAGATAATCAAATATCATAAACATCATTCCATAAAACATAAACCATTTAGAAAAATAAAATGGATGGAAGTATTAATTCATTTCCTAAGAAAGGTATGAGTAACAAAAAGGTATTTTATTTTAGATCGGAAATTTATTTTAAATACCTTTTAAAAACACTTCATGAGGAAATTTTCCTTTCCCCTTTAAAAAAATACTTGTGAAAATGTAAAAACTTTTGAGATCAATTTTAATGAAAATAAACTTGAAAATTTGTAAATTAATCATATAAATAATATTGAAAACCTTTTTCCTTAGAAAACTTATAGAGGATCTTGAAAACTATTTGAAAACCAATTTTTCATAAAAAGTTATAAAAGGAGATTTAAAATATTTAGAAAACCATTTCATTAAAAATATATTTTTAAAAAAATATTAAAAATTTATGTTTTAAACATGAAAATAAGTATTAAAAAAATTGGTGGTGGGTAAATCTATAGATGTCGTCCGAGGTAAAAAAATATTCCTTTTGCATAGTAAAAAGGTTAAAAAATTGCTTCATTTGGAAAGTGAGAAGAAGATTCCTTTTAGGACATTAGTAAAAGGAAAAATGGTAAAAAAATATTTTAATGATTACAGGATATTAGTATAATCTTCAAGGAAACCCTTTTTAGAAAACATGGTTTTGAAGGAACATAGATTTCCGACTGAAGAGAGGGTAATGTTGGGATTTCTTAAAAACACTTTACTAAATATATTATGAACTAAAGAGTGTAAAATGTTTCCAATACATGAATATATCATTAATAACCATAGGATAATATAATTCATTAGGGTTCTTAGTATAAGTATTGTAATATTTCATCAAATGAAGCATAAACATAAACAATCTCGAAAAATGGTGAGACTCTTTTAATAAATTATTACCACTTGGTAACATTGAAATACACTACACACATAAAAAATGAGATTAAATGAAGCATAAAATATCATGAATATAATTACAATCATGATATAACATGTCAAATGAATGTATATATACCTTGAAAAATAATGTATGTGAATAACGAAACATGTGTCTTACATAAGGAAAATTGAGACAAAATTGTCTTACCTATTTGGTAACTTTTTAAACATTAACCCAATTAATGAAATATCATAGAATGGATTTGTAAATCCCCATAAATTTATAATAATAATAATAATATAATATACTCATGGAAATTATATACACCGTGAAAAAGAAAAGAGTGTGATGGAATCACACTCTTTAATTATCTGAGATACATGCCATATTCACCACACATGGTAAGTGAATTTCATCACACTATTTAATTATCTGAGATACATGCCATGTTCATTTCATAAAAGAGTGTGATGACATGTATCTAAGATAACAAGCGTGGTGAACATGGCATGTATCTCAGATAATTAAAGAGTGTGATGAAATTCACTTACCAAGTGTCTTAATTCTATTTGTACTTGTAAGAAGATCATGTATAATAAATATATGTTTATTATACATATATTAAATAAAAATATTATTATATATAATTCTATATATGGTTTTATTATGACTTTATATTACCCTCTTGTTAACAATTCTATGTTAAGGTTACTCTTCAGGTAATATTCGATTTGTTTTTGCATGTGTCCTAATTTGTAATATCATTAGTACTTATAATAATATAATGATTTTAATAATTTAAAACATGATATAAATGTAATTAATATTAATTATATGTGTATTATAATAAGATAATATATATATACAAATGAAATGGAATACACCGTTCATGGAGATGGTGGGTCTTATGTACGCATGAACATTGCTTCTGTTTTATTGACGTATTGAAAGAAAGTGATTAAATGAAATATATGTATATGTATATATGTATATTATATAATTAATATAGAATTATTATTTCATATATATCATATAGGATTAGTAAACATATATTTAATACATTTCAAGTATTGTGTGAATGAATCACATCGCATTGAGGGGGCGGTAGTCCACACTTCCTCAAACAAAAATATCATATTAACACAAGATGGAAAGAATAAGGGTATGTTATAAATAAAAATTAATAAATCATAAATAAATTATAAATATCATATATAAATTTATTTTCCATCAAAATTTCCACCATGAGTGGCGGTAAAGTAAAAATAAACAATCATTTTTTTGTTTGGTGGTAGTTCTTCGTACACTTAAATAATATTTTTGTTACGCATTAGATGGAACTGTGTGTAATTTTAGGTAGAAATATTATCATAATAACATAATATTGGATGTATGATAAAAGTTTTTTTATAAAATCATTTAATAAGAGGAGTTTAAGGGGTTTATAATTGAAATAATATAAAAGAACTTGAGGAAGAAAGTTGCCTCTTAATCGGGTAACTCCTTTTGGTTTGCACCAAAGGGATTCCTTGGATTTCCTAACGACCAAGGGTATGATTCTATAAAAATTGAGGGATTTTGGGAAACTATTTGGGAAGTTTTTGGATGAGTCTATGTGGCTTGAGATATGCGAGGAATGGGTAGAGTTCTTGCCATTTTATTGTGGATGGAGAGTGGCACTCTAATAATATTTTGACAACAGAATTCTATAAACAATTTTCATAATGAAAGTGGATCCAATAATGGTACTTATTATATATATGAGAGTATATGGTAGAAATATTTCCATAAAATTGATATTGGAGTAGTTTCTAGGTCATTTGGGAACTTAATATTAAGGATTAGTCTCTCATTAATGTTAATTTTACCTTAATCATTGTAATTTATTTTAATTACTTTCATAAATTATTTTGGTAAAAAACTCATCTGAAATTATTATAAATTATAAATTATGATGATTCCAAATATGGAATCCATTTTCCAAATTCCAATCAAAGAAGTGGAAAATTTTAATTTTAATTTAATCCCGCGGACTAGATGATAATGTTGGTTTTGAAGGTACAAATTTTTTAAAGTTTTCTATGTATTTATAGTCAATTTCAAAGAGAAATTTATTCAAATTACATAAATTGGATTAATTTATAAAAAATTATCTAATTATACTTTTAAATAAATTTAAAATGTAATTTTTATTTACAAACAAATTAGATGAAAAAGAAGTTTTGAACTAAAATTCAATATTTTCACTATTCATTAATAAATACAACTTCAAGGAAAAATACCAAAACATTACCCTAAAATAATTATTATGTTACTATTTGAAATATGAATTTTATTTTTACAAATTAAATCTATAAATGTTTGAAAATGTTTATTTAAAATATGTTCACCATTAAAAGGTGGTGAAAATTCCTTAATAAAAATTTAGTTTTTAAGCATAAAATTATGTTTGTTCTTATACTTTGTATATCAAATCAATTGGATGAATATAAAAAATATTTTATTGAATATATATCATATATATTAAATAAATATCTCTCATTATATTAATTTTTTAGGGTAAAATATCTTTGTAACAAAAAAAATAATATTTTCCTTTATATTCAATTGGTTTTCAAATTCATTTCTAATTAATTGGAAACATATGAATTTATATTGTATTTACATAAAAATATATTTTCATAAGTTCTTTAACTATATTAAAAAAAATTAACTTCATTTATAGCTTATATCTAATTATATTAGATAAAAATATTTTTAATAATATTTTATAGTTTGGTAACACTCGGTCTTGCATCTTATGTAGAAATTGAGGAAATTCAATCTTGCATGTTATGTATGCTAAACTCAACATTCCATAAAGATAATGTTAAACCTTATGTTGTATGTAGTGAAAAATAACTTTGTGTTTTGTATAATTCAACCCAAAAAAAGTGATTTAATATATATATATATATATATAATAATTATTTTTAGTGTTCCGTGAAATGAAAAATATAGAAAAGAATAAATTTATTTGAAAAAAAATTATTCAAAAAATTTTAGGTTGTCACACATCCAACTAAAATGATAATAAGATGTTGGGTCAGAAGTCACTTGATCAATTTCAGGATTTCCATGACTTACACGTCATGTGCTTTTCCAGCCTGTTAATATTTGAGTACTCCTCCATATACAAAAGGCGGTGTATAATTTATTTTTCTCTAGTTTTCATCCATGTTTTCTGCCATTTTTATCTATTTTCATTATAAACCTATTTTAATTCATTCCTTTAATATTTTTTCCAAATGATTTTATGTTTTTTTATCCGTTGTGAATCCATTTCCATTTTCAATGTTCATTTCATCACTGATTTTCATTCTTCCTCAATGCCTGAAATGTACTTAATTGTTTCTTCACATGATGTGACTTATTGATTTGATTTACATTGATTTAAATTATTTGATCTTGATTATAAATTATTTTAATCCTATATTTCTTATTTCTCAACATTTTTATGATTACGTATAAAATGTTTAGTATTTCTCTGCTTTGGAAAATCAACGCCTTGTGCAGCTAATCCACCAACAGTTTGGGGTCATAAGTAGGTGTTTTCCTGAACCTAATGAATCTATAGATTGTAACTTAATAACCATATGATTATTAATTATGTTAATAATAATTTTCCATCACATTATTATTCACAACATTTACAATGGGATGTGCAATTCAACAAACCTAACCTAATTGAAATTGAGAAGGACTGTTACTATTAGCCTATGAAACGTTATGAATTGAAGTTAAGAATAATGTACCTAGTTTTTTAGATATACCCTAGAAATAGGATGATTACAGCATGGGTAGATCTAATTGGTTTCACCAAAACCAATTGGTGACCTTTTCACCACTTGAAAACCTATTCTGTAGTTTTATCTTAAGCTAAATCTAGGATTATCTTCACTTAATAGGCCTGAAATTGAACTATATTCCTTCCTTTATTATCTAGGTTAAATCAAATATACTTAGATTTAGTGTAAAACCAAACCTAAAGAGTTAACATGATGATTACTTTGCAGGGGTTTGTTTGAATAGTTACTAACCATCTGGTGAACCCCATAGGTTCGACCCCACACTGCTTCTTTATTATGCCCTAGTAATATGTGTAGTTTGGGACTATAAATTTCTAATTTGGTCACCACTCATGATAATTCAATGATGCATATGGGCATGTCAAATTTTGGAACCTTTTTCATGCAATTATCATTTCTCATGAATGGTGACCTTTGGAAGAACCTCATATTACCTCAACCTCCAACTTTCCTATTTTTCCATCCCCTTTTCCTTTTTGCATTTTTATCCTTCATCCACACCTATATCATTTTTTTCTATATCTATATATATGTCTCTATATCTATATCTCTATCTTATTTTGGCTAATGCATGTTCCAAGGACCCTTTACTCACTTAACAAGAAGAGACACACATGAACAACTTCTTTTCAATCCTAAGATCAATCAAACGATAGATGGATGTTGCAGCTTTATAATGGCTGAGTAGAATGACCATTCATTACAACACCCCCAAAACATGTAATATTCACCACCTTCTAATCAGGGAGAGAATGCAATGCTACATGAGTTCACTATAATGGATTACATCTCATGGTCCATCAGTGGTGTTGTGTCTAACATTGTGTACCCACCTATTCAGGTTCACACTTTTGAAATTAAACCTAGACTCATTCACATGATCTAGAACATGGGGTAGTTCAGTTGACTACAAAGTAAAGACTCCCATGAACATATTTCAAATTTTTTCAAGGTATACAATACCTTTTTATATCAAAGTGTATCATCAGATTCCATCAAACTTCTTGTCTTTCCATTACCTTTTTGTGACCGAGGCAAGTATTTGGTAAACAATTCAAGCTCCCAGGTCAATCACAACTTGGGATGAATTAGCCAAAAATTTATTACACTAATACATACCTATGATATGGACTTGGAAGCTCTAGAATGATATTAAAAACTTGACCCATGTGGATAGAGAGTCTACCATGGAATCGTGGGATAGATTTAAAGAGATGACCAAAAATTTCCCACATCATGTACTTGATGTATGGATTCAATTATAGACATTAAACTACGGAATAAGACTTGCCTCCCATATATTGGTTGATGATACTACTGATTGTGGACTAATTACTAATACACCTGAAGCATTTAAAGACATTATTGATGGAATTTCCCACAATTCCATTCAGTTTCAATGTTATAATGGACCACCCCAATGTGGAATCCATCAGGTGGAGGAAATCACCCACCATTAAACTCAAATAGAATCCATGAAAAGGAAATTTAATTATTTTCAATTGCCTAATGAACCACCACCCCTACATCTCCTATAATAAAAATTAAATCATGTTAGATGTGTGGAGTTCTAAAACAATACAAAGACTACAAGGTGGGATTAAAGGAACCTCAATTCCTAGATTTTAATTAATTAAATTACAATCAATAAGATCGGTAGATTCAATAGCCCCCAAAATATCAACATCATAAAAATTATCAATAGAGACCATCTCAGTAGACTCTTAAGAAAAAATGTTATTTTCTATAGAGTAATGGATAGGTACCACCAAGGAATTAAGGACTACCTGGGAACCCACACCAAGATCAATATCCTCATCCTCATCAACAAGTCCAACAAACTTTTCCTTTATCTTAATAGTTTTCATCATCATAATAATAAAAATTTCCAAATGATCAGTTATTACACCACAACAAGACCAACATCTATAATCCAATCATTAAAACAAGATTACTATATTTGTGAAAAAATTGGATCAAAGGATGACAACTCAGGAAAATGAAATCTTAATCCACAAGGCTTCACTCCATAACCTAGAGCATCAAATGAGGAAGATCTCTAAGACCTTATCAGATTAGTTATCAGGTAATTTTCCCAATAATACTAAATTTCATCTGAGGGAGGAGTCTAAAGCTATAGTTGTTAGAAGAAGAAATGTGTTAGATTTTTAGCAACCATGTAGAGTTTATAAAACTCAGTTAAAAGAATCATATAAATATGGTCATGGGAAACATAAAAGATTGAACCATTTGAGAAAGATCTGAAAAACGAACAGCCTAAAAATGAAGAACTTATAGTGGATTTCCAACTTATAATCCACCTCTCCCCTTTCTATAAAAGATGAAACAGAGTATAATTGAGGGACTTTATAAGAAAATTTGATGATTAAAAAATCTCATATCAAAATTACCTTTGGAGAGGCAATACTAAAGTTCTCAATTATGTAAGGTTCATTCATGACTTTTCATCCAGTAAATTAATGGAGGACTTAGGAGTTATCTCCCTAAATAAAGAGTGCTTTGATATTTTTCAACAAAATATACCTCAAAAAATAATGGATCCGAGGAGTTTCTTAATCCCTTTCACTATCGACACATGTACTTTTGAAAAATCATTGTATGATATTTTTAGAATGATCAATCTCATATCAATGAGTGATTATAATAATATTGGGCTCGGTGAACTAAAACCAATAAGAGTGGAACTCCAAAATGATGACTGTTAAGTGAATAATCATCAAGTATTTCTTGAGGAAGTGTTATTAATGTTTGGAAAATTAATTTCCCCCACTGATTTCCTTATCATGGATATAAGAGAAGAATGATTTATTCCTTTCATTCAAGGAATACCATTTCATTCCACTATAAATTTATTGATAGATGTTAACCTGAGGAGATTGATTTTTAGATTTGGTGAAAAACATGTTGTTTTTTATTTGGAGAAGGTCTCTAATAAAATCAACTTATCGTTGAATTATCAAACCATATCGCAGGATAATAATAAATATGATCATGTAACAAGTTAAGATGACAATAATAAATTACCTCATAAAGACAAGGGATCAAGTGATCAAAAGAATTAAAAGTTCACTACACCTCTAACAAGGGAGGTCATCCCACCTTTCTTTCCCTCTATTCCCAAGAATCATTCTACAAAGGGATTATCCATATAATTGTAGTTGTCTATATCAAAATATTTCTATAACTAGATAATAAATAAGAAACTGATTAGAAGGAAACCTATGGTAGGTTTATAGGGCTATAATATGGTAGTTTAGTCTTTAGAAAGGTTCAGAGTTTTTAAAGGGTTATTTAGAGATCCTAGACCAAAAAGAGAATCAAAATGAAAACATACATGTTGTGTGATCTTATATGGTGTATAAATGATGATTCATCTTCCCAATATGTAGTTGACCTAGGTGCACCAACCTCCCCTACTCATTCCCCTTCTCCCACCCAATCCTTTACCACTACCTCACCCCCTTCTCCTACCACATCCATCTCACACCATCCCTCCACCGCCCTTCCTTGACCCATTACCAGGCACATACCTTCCCCTACCACCACCCATATCTTTTCTGCTTGTACCACTACATTTCCCTAACCATCATCCACCCCATTGTTCTCTGTAGATCTCTAGACCATACAATAATGTACTCTAGAGAACCTGTGTGGATTTACCACCACCTAAGCATTCCCTTCACCAAAATTTCCATTTTCACCACCTTGAAACTACCATCATTAATCCATTCACTACCCACTATAGACCATCCATATGCCTCCATCCCACCAACCAATGACACCCTAGTCGACCTGACTTCATATCTCATCGACCATATAGACCCGCATGATATTCTTAAAGAACATGATAAACATTGTAAGGGCCCAACCATTCAACCATTTATCAATGTGCCTTTCATTGAACCTCATGTAGGCACATGACCACCATCAAGATCAGCACCATACATCCAACATCTACCAAGATCACAACCAATACCAAAAAACCCTCATAGGCCATCGATGATCTTGTTTTATTGTTAATACAAGACATAGATATGGAAAGATAGGTCAAGGTACCCACTGTTCGAGAGGGTACTTCAGATGCAACATATGGTAATTTTCCCCTAAGTCTTAATTTCCATTTTTACCCCTCCCATGTTGTGCTCATTTTTTGTCAGGTTTTTGTTTTCATTCTATACATGATATCCCATTGTACTCAGTTTTACTCATTTATGTATAAGATACACTCTTTTGACTCCCATGTGTGATTCACATTTCTCTTCTTTATTCATGTATTATTTGAGCCATGTATATATCTTTTGTCCCCTCTATAGTTGTTGATAGGATTCTCCCACCACTATCTTCCCTCTTTCATCAAATGTCATAGCATCTTCCTATCATTGAAAACTATCTTGAGGATCTCTCACATGTGATATATGCACACTATGGTTCCCCACCATGATGAGCACCGTTTTTATTCTTACTGTATGAGATTCATGATCGGTATGATCCAGAGGTGGTAAATCCCACCAAGAATCCCAATGAGTTTGTTGGCATAGCCATAAGTTCTTATTAGAGGCGTCATACTTTTGGGCTGATGGAATACATTTTGTGATCCCTTTGTCTATCCATCTAGTTGATGATGTTATTGTTAGAGCTTTATGGGAGGCCACCTGTATTTATTTATTTTTCATTATTTTCAGTGATGTGTTTGGGATATGTTTTCATTTTTATATAATTATTGTTTAAAGTTCGTTCTTCAAATACACTTTACTCATATTTTTTCATTTATCTGCATGGATTTATTCTGGTTTTGACTATATGCACCTACTCATTTTTTTGCTTCCAAATTAGTTAAATCAAATGGACTAATGTTTTATCGAGTGTTGGTTTTCTCTTTATAGAAAAATTTTCAGGTTTCACAATCTCTACTCATATTCCAAAACATTTCCCCATGGAATAACATTCAATATAGGGAGCTCTTGATTCCATAATTTCAATTTCAAATTTTTAATTCCTTTTTTATGTGATATATGATATCTCTCCCATGATGATTTCTAGAACTGTGTGGAAAACATCTCATTTTATGTGTGGGGGAGTCTTTCTTGAGCTTTAATATTGATACACTTGGATTATTTCATGTTTTTACTTATCTATGAGACATTTTTCACTCAAAACATGCTTCAAAACTGAAAAATCATGACACCCATTTAAAATAATGTAAGGTTATAGATTATTAAAAACCATTTTTACTCATATTTAGAATCTTTATAATGATTGATGATTTTAGTACTTTAATTAAATTTTGAGATTTTTGAAATTTATTTTTATTGACTTATTGCTGGATTTTATACCCTAAATGATTTCTAGTTATTTTTGTATACTACCATCCTGAGAGGATTTTCAACCAGTGATTTCATAATATTTTCTGATGATATTTCATGAGAGACACCTATGGAATGTAAGACAATCAAAACATGCATTGAGACCTTGTTTAGGATATGATTGAACAAATACATTTTTAATATGATTGAGGTAATATTTTTTGAGCCAGTTTTTCCTGAGACCCACCATACATTTTTTTTCTTTTTTATCCTTTAGTATCCATGAATAACCAATTTAGGATAGAGACATTTCAAGCCTATTATCCCATCCCACACTTATCTTAGTATGGTGAATGATTTTTCACCAATCAAGTATGGGGAAAGTTTCGCTACTGATGGGAATAAAATATTGTAATTAAGGATATCTACTATTTCACCATACTGATATGATGTGGTCCATGATTACTTTTGGATTCTCTTACACCTACCCTATTCTTTTTAAAAATATATAAAAACAAAAGGATATTTTTTTGTGTACTAGGGAGGTCAAAAATCACCATTACTTGGACAATGAATCATAGGATGGATCATATATGGTAAGAGGATGGATATTAGACCTATCCTAGATATGATTTTTGAATAAAATATAAAAAATGAAAGGGGTAGGGTACATTTTTGATTTTTACTTGATATAATAATGGACCCACCATGAGTTGTTGGAGCCTGGAAATAGCTTATCCAAGAGGGGTTACTTCATTATGTTGTTCGTGTTTATCAGGAATTATATTTTAGTTCTTACCCTCCTTTTGAGATTGAATTATATCACTTTACCACCAACCCTTATCCATAGAGTCATTTGATCCGTTTTTTCTAAATCCCTTGTGATATATTTTGTATTTGTATTTATGAAGTGGAGATGTTAGAACCAATGAAATACTATGGTTAAGAACATGAATTTAGGGTATGAACATAAATACAATTACATTTCACCTTGAGTGATGACAGAAAATTTCTTGGGAGGTAATTTTTAAGAAGGGTATTGAGTTTAAGAAGAATTTATGAAATTGTATATAAAAGAATAAAGAATATGGTTAAAGAACTGAACTATAAATAATGACTAATTTTATCGATAGGATTTATCTAGAGGACTAAAATTTTCTTCTTACACATATTTTTATTTTCCACCTTATAATGAATGTTTCCCATTTTAAAAATTGTTTTTATAGAATCCCAGTTGAGATTATTTTTGCATGAGGACAAGTAATTGTTCTAGTGTGGGGGGATTTAATAAGATGAAATTATATATACATATTGAGTACATTTATTTAAGTTTTATTCATGATTTATTCAATAATGTAATGGGTTCTAGTTTTTTTCTTCGAAATTAGGATTTCTTAGATCAAAGGAAGAAATGATGAAAAGGTGCTAAAAAAAGGCTTTGCACACCATGTATCATAGACATGACACATAAACCTCATTAAAAACATGCTTTCAAGGACAAAAACTAGCCCATGAAGCCATTAAATGATGTGAAGCTAGCACACAATGCACAAATTCATTACAGAATGTGTAGATTTCAACAACCAGAATCCTACTAAAAGTTCATACATAACGTGTAGAGATTGCATGACGTGAAAAGTTCAAAGGCTCACCCATTCAAAATTACAAGTTGGTTCATCAGCAGAAATGTTTTATCTCCAATACATGATGTCCAACCAACATACATTAAATTTACATATCGGTAAAGAAATCATGTAATATAGTACATGACATGCATGACTTACACATCATGTAATTTTCTAACCTGTTAATATCTGAGTGCTCCTCCACATACAAAAAGTGAAGAATAATTTATTTTTCTTTTATTTTCATCCATCATTTTCTCATATTTTCCATATCTTTTTATTCTAAACCCATTTTAAATCATTCCATTAATTTTTTCCCTAATTATTTTTCATTTTTTGGTTAATCTACACCCATTTTTCATTTATTACAAATCCATTTCTATTTTTAACATTAGTTTCATCACAGTTCTACACTATTCATCACTCTCTATAATTTTATTGATTTTTTATTCATGTGTAGTGATTTTTCAATTTGATTTTACTAATTTAAATAATTTGATATTGAATCTTTGTTTTTTTAATCCTAGATTTCTTATTTCTCAACTGTTTTAGGATTATGCATAGCATGTTTAGTATTTCTCTTCTTTTGATCATCACTGCCATGCACGTCTAATCTAGATAGGGCTAGGGGTCGAGATTAGTGGTGTTCCAGAACCTAATAAATCTATATATTGAACCATAGTTGTGATGCCCCTAAACTTGTGTAATAATAAAATTATGATGCAATCCAGAATAAACTTGCCAAACAAAAACAAGGCATATCTTAACTAATTAAATACACGTGACTATTTTTTTAGCCGATGGAGTATTAAATTTGATGACCATTAGTGTTTTATTAAATGGATATAGTTATAATTTAAAGTTAGTTTCTTGTAAAATAAAAATAATTTTTTTATTGTTTAAATTATAAGTACAGTTCAAAATAACTATTTTATTCTTTCTGAATTATTAATTAATAGAATATTTTAATAATAATTATACTAATATATGAATACAACTAATTTTATGCTTGTTATCCAAATATGATATGTATATATATATATATGTCTATGTAAACAAGATTTGAGTTATAATAATATAAAAATAATACTATAATTTTATATATAACATTGAGAATTATTGCATTGAAATATTATAATGCCATTACTTATGAAAACTAATATTGAATCTATTATATGAATAATTAAATGGGTTTTTTATATTTTTGAAAATATGATGTATACTTATTATAAATCTTGATTAGATTAATGTTTAAAAAACATTATTAACATTTTTAATTTTTATTAATAAAATTATAAAAAAAATAATTTAACTAATTTAAAAGAATGATAAAAATTTTACATATATTAATGATCTTTTAATAAAAATTATTGTTAATTTAAATCACATATATATGTGTAATATTAAAATTTTTTTAAAAATATTTTGTATCAAATTATAACAATTATTGTTTTCAAGTTCATTCATTTTCAATTATTAATTTAATTTATAACTTTATAAGTTTGTAATATGAAATTTATATATGAGTTTAATAATAAAAATCATTAATTTTTAAAAAGTAAATATAAAATTATTTTAAATAGAATATTAGTTTTATACAACTTTTGACTTTGTAAATTAGTGATAATATAATATATGATAATAAGGATATAAAATATAATGAAATAGTGATAATAATATAAATACAACAATATTATAATAATAAAGGAAATTGAATAACAAAAAAAGGGAAATCCCGTAAAGGGATTGGGTCCGCGCTTGGGGTGTTGTGTCGCGGCGCCGAGGATCTCGAGCAGGCTGGGAAAGTGTGAGCCGATGTCGAGGGATACCCGACAAGAGGCTCGGGAAGGGCCGACGAGGGCATCGACCAGGATCTGGAATTGGGGATCTCGGGTGCATTCAGGTCTGAGGGAGCGTGTCATGTGTGATTCACATTCTACGACCATTGGAATCCATTTGTGCAGCAACGTTTATTTTCGAGGATTGAGTCAGATCGAAGTCCCCACATCGCGTGGCCGGGGTGCTTCGATTCGGACCAAAAAAACCGGGGATGAGGTTTTTATTCGTCATCATGTCCGATCGGTAAGGTTTTCGAATTCCCGAACCTAAATCGAGGTATGTTTTTTTAAGATGTTGACCAAAATAATTTTTTTAGATCATTCTGATTTCCATGTCTTACTGTTTCTCCATGTGATGCTGTGAACTGTTCCATTTTTTGACTTTTGAACCTTTCTAAGATGTTCTTGGTCTGGTTGTAGGTTCTTAATAAAAATTTTATAATGTTTTTTTCCATTTCCCTGGTATGTTTCCTCCCATATTGGCCCTATTAATTTAATTGTGTGATTTCACTGATTGTGAGCTTGTATAGAAAGCTTATTTTGGTGTCATTGTTTATACAGTGGGTATTTAGTTTATAAAAAACCTTAATTGAAAGTGAAAATGTGAACTTTGCACCCTTAACCTCTCTATTTTTCTTCCTCTAAAACCAACAGAAAAGCTCACCTCAACCTCTCCTCATCTTTAATCTGGTAAGGGTTAAATATTTCTCTCGAACATTTTTTTTGCGATCCTTTGTTTTGTAAGGAATTTTACTTATTTCTGTATACCCTCTATTTTCTGGTTGTGTAAGGGGTCTTTTTAAATTGTTTTTATTATATAAAATAGATTATACATTTTTTGTATATAATCGGATATATATAGATATATTTATTTGTATTTCAAATCAAAGCTAGTTCATGTTTTCAAATGCTAGACGTTTGTGTTCAAGATTTTATAACGTAGTAAGGATTTATTTTCAAGTGTTTTTATATATGCAAACCTGATTATACACTTTGTATATAATCATATACACACATATATATATATATAAACAAATTTATGTGACGAAACCAAATCTGTTTTATGAATGTTAGAAGATGATTTCCAACCCTTAAATAATTGTTTTGATAAAAATTACATTTTGGGTTCAATTAGATTTGTACTTATTATGAAAAACACAATATATAGTTATGTGCATATTCAAGTATATACATATATATTTACATGTATTTCTAATCCAAACCTATCTATACTTTCAAAGGTAGATGTTGTGTCTATAATTATTTTTAATGTTTAAATGATGTAAGGGTTTTATTTTGAATGGTTCTACTAAACCAAAGCCAAATATACACTTTTTTATATTCAGATATATGTGGGTAATTAATTACAAATATGTTTATGTTTTTAAGGTTAATATCAAACTTTAAATAATGGGATCGATGTGAAATCTACTTTGGGTTTAATTGGATCTATATTTAGTATGCAAACCCTAACTTTTACATATATATATACATATGGTCACACATGTTATAAACCTAACATGGTTTGGTTTTTAATCAAGTGATAATGGTGTATTAAATATGTTTTAAAGTATTTATTTCTTATGAGAAATTATTAAACATAGTTTAATTATGAAAACTCGTATATAGACATTTTGTATATATGGTTATAGTTTCCAAATCCCTAATTTCATGTATGGATTATTAGAATTTATTTAATTTATTGATGTAATTAATACTTGTAAGACATTATTGAATATCAGTCTCTGTGTAAGCCATACCAATAGGTATTTATGTAAATATGTATGTCATAATCCATAAAGTATGTCAACCTTGTTTTAGTTAAAGAACTTTTAATGATATTAGCATTATTATAATTTCATGTTTCAAAGGTATTACATGATTGACCTTGTTGGGTTTTATGATTAAAAAGAATATATGTTTTTTATTTGACCAAAATATATTAAAGGATAAGAGGGTGTGTTAAACCATGTGATCATGTTATGCTCACTTAATGTTTTATCAACTACGGTGATTGTTGTTAGTTAAGTCGTGAGGTAATCTAATTTCCTGATCACTAAAACTTTTATCAGCATATTAAATAACATGTATTTTCATTTATGGAATAAGGTTTTAAAATTAAAGTGTTATCATTTTAACATCTCATATGGAAAACCCCTTCATATCCATTATTTGATGTGCTTTAGAAATTTTCTCATATGCAAAGAATGTGTATTAAACCATATATGCCTTCGATAAACTGTTACTTCCATAATTGCAATATTATCTATCATATTATGTTTTTCTAGATTAAATAGTTTCATTTACCATTTTATTTATAGTTTCACTCAATTATGCATGAATGTGGAATATCATAACAAGGCGATAAGAAATTAAATTACTCAAAGTGGTATGGGACACCTTGAGTAATATGAAATAAAATTTATATATTTATTGTGGTATGGGACACCTTGAATATCAAACATTACTGGACATATGGGGAATGCATTAGACTAGTGTGTTCCGGGATGGTGACTGCTAAATGTAAGCCCTCTAGGTTGGGGTCTAGTTACAGCAGACCCTCTAGGTTTGAGTCTGGTTACAGAGGCTCTCCGGGATGGAGTCTAGTTATAGAGGCTCTCCATGATGGGGTCCGGTTATAGTTTGCATGTAAATCTTGGAACAAGGCCTTGAAACAGAAAATAAATTCTGGTATTATACATTCTCTCGTTATGTATTAGTATGTTACCAACCATGTGATTATATGACTAGTAGAACATTCTTGGTCAGCAGCCCTTTATTTATGAATATGACATTAAATGTACATGAAATATGATGAGACATTTATGAAGGAATAGAAATATTAATTACCTGAATTTCAATGAAAATGTTAGCATCTCATTTGTCATTTCTTAATGTGTATTTTTATATGTCATGTTATTAAAGAGGTTGTTTATACGAAAATCTGTTAGTGTTTATGCTCAGTAGTGCTTGTATACATTTCATGTTATTCTTATTTGTATTTAGTAGAACAACCTCCAATTTTGTACCAGCATTCTTACATTGTAACGTGATCTTTTAGAAGTCTTCGGTTAATTTTTTACATACTTGTGTGGGATCTTCTAAATGCTTCATAAGATCCTTTGAAAAGGGAGGATGTTTTCTTTAAAAGAAATATTTTATGTATGTGTAGTATTTTCAAAGAAGGATTTTGAAAGCTGTATTATGTATTTTTCAAAACCCCTTACTGAGTATTTTAAATTCTCACCCTGCGTTTTTGTAATAAATTTTTCAGGTATCGGCTTTTAGCTGAAGAAGAATTTTAGAAGTAGCTGGTTTCCCAGAACTTGAACTGAATTTGATCCTCTGTATGGGACATGATGTGAAATTTATCAGTGCATATTTTTGTAAAAAATCTACACATCATGATTAAAGGCACCTGCTCCGGGTATTCTGGGTTTGGGTCCTTACAGTTGGTATTAGGAGATTCGGTTAAGATAACTCTAGAAACCAGAACTGAACAAAAATAAATCTACATAAGAAATACTAAGAATGACATTTTATTAATTTTTAGATAAAAAATGAATATAATAGTCTTTTTTCTCTTCCAACAGAAGTATTAGAGACCATATTAGGCAAATAATGTGTACAAAACTACGAGACTTTTGAGAATATTCATTTATCATGCAAAATCCTCTACCGAGTATCCAACTCTCCTAGTGTGCTCCAACTTCACCAAGGAGTAGGTTTTTTATATTACCTCATGATGAATGCTCAATTCCAGTTCTATGTACAAAAAGGGAAACACTTTGAGAGTATCATTAAATGTTTTACCCTAGCCAATAATTTCTTTTCTCTTGAGGACTTTGACGAGACTGCATAAGGGGGTGACATCCAGGCATCATATCTATGTCAAATTTTGACCTACGATCTCCATGGTAAAGTAATGGAATTTTAAGCCCTTGAAAACGAGACTACTTGTTTTCATTATTGGAATCTAATTCATACTGATATTGCTCAACTTGATACCCGACATGTTTCTCTCCATCGGAACTTTTGATGTCCATATGCGATTGATCCTAGTTGCACACGTTGCGTCTGGACCAAGGAGATTAAAGAATGTACAACTACTTTGGGGATCCGTTTGTATGAGAACTAGGGAAATCCCCAACATCGGTGGAATCTATGAGGAGTCATCTTAGAGGACGTCAGTAAATTCATACTAGTGTTTTGTGAGAGGGAGTAAGAGATTACTTAATTTCTTGAGTTTTATAAATCATGTATAATTGAATGATGTTGTATTATCTGTTTTGATATGATTTTATATAAAAAATGGCTCTGCTTAAACTTGAATTTCCATACTAAAGGTAGACTTCTTAAAAATTCTCAGACAGAATACATGAGTTCACCAACCAATATTTTATCTCTTCCTAACGAACTGTTAGAGACTATAATCGTCAAAACGTGCTCTGTTGTGTACTAGCCCTATTCCAACATATGTCTGACTTGTAAACAACTCCATCGGGTGTCGAACCACCCAAACATCCTCCATCTTTACCAAGTAAGAAATTTGGAACATTACCTTATTTCAATTGCACAATTTTCATCATATAAGAAAAAAAGGAAGGTATCATGAGACACTTTTTCTATGTTTCACTTTGGCCGATAACTACCGGGCTGTAGAGAAATTTCTAGAAACTACTTTGGATGGTGACCATTGAGCGGCCTACCTATTCCATGTGCTGAGTTTTTGTATGTATGGATAACTATACGACATCAATATTTTCAAGCATGATGTGGTGCGATGGAATTATAGGGATTTAGTACACTCTGAAATTTCCAACCTCCACAGTTCTCATGCCTCTCTATGGAAGGTCGAGTGATTTAGTCACAGGTTCGACCCTATATGTTCATAGTGTGTTTGGGATAAGGAAATCGAGCAGTTGAATACCACCATAGGAATCCAACTGAGGTCGTCATCACCATACCATCGGTGGTGTTTTCGATAAAGGGTCCTTAGGAGTGATGTGTGTCAGGTTTTACTAGTGGGATGTGTACGAATATTTTAGAATTTAGAGGACGCAATTCATTAAAGGGGGGATATTATGATGCCCCAAAACTTGTGTAATAATAATATTATGGTGTAATCCAGAATAAACTTTCAAAATAAAAACAAGGCATATCTTATCTAATTAAAGACATGTGACTGTTGTTTTAGCCAATGGAGATTAAAATCATAAGACCATTAGTGTTTTATTAAATGGATATAGTTATAATTTAAAGACAATTTCTTGTAAAATAAAAATAGAAAATATATATTGATTAAATTAGAAGTACAGTTTAAAATTACCATTTTATTCTTTCTAAATTATTAATTAATAGAATGTTTTAATAATAATTATACTAATATATGAATTCAACTAATTTATGGAATGTTTTCCCAATATGATAGATATATATATATATATGCATATGTAAACAAGATTTCAGTTATAATTATATAAAAATAATACTATAATTTTATAAATGACATTGAGAATTCTTGTATTGAAATATTTTAACACCCTTACTTATGTGAACTAATATTGAATCTATTATATGAATAATTACATGGGTTTTATATATTTTCAAAAATATGATGCATACTTATTATAAATATTGATTAGATTAAAGTTTTAAAAAAACATTATTAACATTTTGAATTTAGTTTAATAAAATAATAATAATAATAATTTGACTAATTTAATAGAATGATTAAAATTTTACATATATGAATGACCTTTTAATAAAAATTATTATTAATTTAAATCATATATATGTGTGTAATATTAACATTTTTTTACAAATATTTTGTAAAAAATTATAACAATTATTATTTTCAAGTTAATACATATTTAATTGTTAATTTAATTTATAAAATTATATGTATATAATATGAAATTTATATATGATTTTAATAGTAAAAATATTTACTTTTTAAAAAGTAATGATAAAATATTTTTTAATAGAACATTAGTTTTATACAACCTTTGACTTTGTAAATTAGTGATAATATAATATATGATAATGAGGATATAAAATATAATGAAATAGTAATAGTAATATAAATATAACTATATTATAATTATAATAAAGGAAATAAGATAACAAAAAGAGGGGAATCCCGTAAAGGGATTGGGTCTGCGCTTGGGGTGTTGCGTCGCGGCGCTGGGGATCTCGAGCAGGTCGGGCGAGCACGAGATGATACCGAGGGAGACCAGGTGAGATGTTCGATCAGGGTTGACGAGGGTGTCGAGCAGGGTCTAGTGTTGGGGATCGCGGGTGCAGTTAGGGTTGAGGGAGCTTGTCGCACGGGATTCACCCATCGCAACCATCAAAATCTAGTTTTTTGGTGACATTCATTTTTGCAGGTTGAGTTGGGTCGAAGTCCCCATGTCGTGTGGCTGGGGTGCTTTGTTTCAGACCATAAAAACTATGGTTGAGGTTTTTCTTCATCATAGAGTCTGATTGGTTAGTGTTTCGAATTCATGGACCTAAATCGAGGTATGATTTTGTAGGATGTTGACCAAAATTTTCTTTTTGATCTTTCTTATTTCCATGTCTTACTGTTTTTCTGTGTGATGCTGTGAACTATTTCAATTTTGACTTTTTAACCTTTCCAAACTATTTTTGGTCTTCTTGTAGGCTCGAAATCATAATTTTATAAAGTTTTTGTCCATTCCATTTCTCTGTTTCCTCATAGATTGTCCCTATTACTTTAATTGTGTGATTTCACTGATTTTGAAATTGCACATCAAGCTTATTTTTGTGTCATTGTTTACACAGTGGGTATTTTGTTCATAAAAACCCCTTAATTAAAAGCGCAAATGTGAAATTTTCACCCTTATCCTCTCCACTTTTCTTCCTCTAAAACGTCTTGAATATTTCACCTCAACCTCACCTCATCCTTAAGTAGGTAAGGGTTAAATATTTGTCTCGAACGTTTACTTATTTTACTATCTAATGTTTTGTATGAAAAATTTAATTATTTCTTTATACCCTCTTTCTTCTGGTTAAATAAGGGGCCATTTTAAATTTTTTTTATTATATAAAACCAATTATACAGTTTTTGTATATAATTAGATATATATAGATATATTTATTTTTATTTAAAATCCAAGAAATTTCATTTTTTCAACTACTGGATGTTTGTGTTCAAAATTTTATAATGTTGTAAGGATTTATTTTCAAGTGTTTTTATATCTGCAAACCCGATTATACACTTTGAATATAATCATATACGTATATATATATATATATAAAATTATGTGACTCAAACCATATCTGTTTTATGAATTTTAGAAGATGACTTACAACCGTTAAATAATGTTTTTGATGCAAATTATGTTTTGGGTTCAATTAGATTTGCACTTATTATGCTAAAACCAATATATAGTTATGTGTATATTTAAGTATATACATATATATTTACATGTATTTCTAATCCAAAACTATCTATACTTTCAAAAGCTAGATGTTGTTTCTACAATTACTTTTAAGGTTTAAATGAGGCAAGGGTTTTATTTTGAATGGTTATACTAAACAAAATATAAATATACACTTTTGAATATTCGGATATACATGGGTAATTAATTACAAATATTTTTATGTTTTTTTATGGTGAATATCAAACTTTAAATAATGGGTTGGATGTGAAATGTGCTTTGGGTTTAATTGGATTTATATTTAGTATAGAAAACCCTAAATTATATATATATACATACGGTCACACATGTTATAAACCTAACATGGTTTGGTTTTGAATCAAGTGATAATGGTGTATTAAATATGTTTTACGGTATTTATTACTTATGATAAATTATTAAACGTAGTTTAATTATGAAAACTCGTATATACACATTGTTTATATACGGTTACAGTTTCCAAAAACCTAATTTCATGTAAGGATTATTAAAATTTAATTAATGTATTGATGTAATTAATAATTGTAAGACTTTAATGAATATCAATCTTTGTGTAAGCCAAAACAATAGGTATTTATGTATATATGTATGTCCTAATCTATAAAGTATGTCAAACCTGTTTTAGTTTAAGAACTTTTAATGATATAAGACTTATTATAAATTCATGTTTCAATGGTATTATATGATTGACCTTGTTGGGTTTTATGATTAAAAAGAGTATATGTTTCCGATTTTACCATAATGTATTAAAGGATAAGAGGGTGTGTTAAACCATGAGATCATATTATGCTCATTTAATTTTTTATCTACTATAATGATTATTGTTAGTTAAGTTGTGATGTAATCTAATTTCTTGATCACTGAAACTTTTATCATTATATTAAATAACATGTATTTTCATTCAAGGAATAAGGTTTTAAAATTAAATAGTTATCATTTTAACATCTCATATGGAAAACCCCTTCTCATCCGTTATTTTATATTCTTTAGAAATTTTCTCAAGTGCAAAGAATGTGTAATAAAACATGTCTTCCTTTGATAAATTGTTATTGCCATAATTTCAATGTTATCTATCATATTATATATTTATTGGTTTAATGGTTTCATTTTCCATTTTATTAATAGTTTCACTCAATGATTCATGCATGTGGATAATCATAATAATGAGATAAGAAATTAAATTACTCAAAGTGGTATGGGACACCTTGAGTAATATGAAGAAAAATTTTAATATTCATAGTGGTATGGGACAAATTTAATATCAAGATTTACTAGACATAAGAGGAATGTGTTGGACTAGTATGTTCTGGGATGGGGACCGATAAAAGTAAGCCCTATGGGTTGGGGTTTGATTACAGTAGACCCTCCGGGTTGGAGTCTGGTTATAGAGGCTCTCCGGGATGGAGTCCAGTTAGAGAGGCTCTCCAGGTTGGGGTCCAGTTAAAGTTAGCCCCTAGGTATTGGCACGAGGACTTAACATAGAAATTATGGTCTGGTATTATACATTCTCTCATTATGTGTTAATATGTGACCAACCAAGTGATTATTCGACTAGTAGAACATCCTTGGTCAGGAGCCCCTTACTAATGAGTATGACATTAAATGTATATGGAATATGATGAGACATTTATGAATAAATAGCAGTATTAATTCCTAGAATTTCATTGCAAATGTTATAATTTCATTTATCATTTCATAATGTGCATTTTTATATGTCAAGTCATTAAAGAGATTGTTTATGTGAAAATCTATTAGTGTTTATGCTCAGTAGTGCTTGCATACTTCGCATGTTATGATTATTTATATTTAGTAGAATACCAAGAACTTTTGTACCAACATTATTACTTTATAACATGTTCTTTTATTAGTCTTCATTTTATTGCTTATATACTTGTGTGGGATCTCCTAAATGTTACCTAAAAACATTTGAAAAGTGAGGATGTTTTCTCTAAAAGAAATATTTTATGAATATGTAGTATTTTAAAAGATGGTTTTTGAAAGCTGTATTATGTATTTTTGAAAACCCCTTACTGTGTATTTTAAATTCCCACCCTAAATTTTTATAATAAAATTTTCAGGTATTATCTTTTAGAAAAATAAGTATTTCAAAAGTAGCTAGTTTCCCAAAACCTGAACCGAATTCGATCTTCTTTATGGGACATAATGTGTAATTTATCAGTGCATGTTTTTGTAAAAAAATTACACATCATGATTCAAGGCACCGACTCCATGTATTCTGGGGTCGGGTCCTTACAATGGTAACCCGATGGATAGTAATTAGGTTAATAATAATTTTTTATCACATTATTTTTTACAACCTTGACTATGGGAAGTGAAATTGATCGAACCTAACCTAATTGGTGTTGAGAATGACTATGGCCTTTAGCCTATGATGCTTTATATTTATAATATAATCATAATGAACCTATATTTTTAGTTATACCTTGACCATGGGATAGTTTTTTCATGGGTAAATCCTATTGGTTTGACCCAAAAAATTGGTGAGCTTTGCAACTCTTTACAGCCTAAGTCATAGGACTATCCTAAAATAAATCTAAGATCATCTTCTTTCAATAGCCTTGAAATTAACCATGATACATTCCTTTATTATTTTCATTAAATCCAATCTACTGAGATTTAATAAAAAAACAAACCTAAAGAGTGAACGCGAGGAATCCGTTTAAAGGGTTTTGTTTGATTGGTTGTTAACCATCCGGTGATCATCATGAGTTCATCCTCGCACTACTTATTTAGTTTTCCCTAATAGTAAGTGTAGTTTGGGACTATAAATTTTTAATATGATCTTTTCCCATGAAAATTAAATGATTCATGTGGCCCCATCAATATTCACATCATGTGTCTTATCTAATAATGGATATACACTTCCTCAGAAAATCTCGATCGAGGGACCAAATTTCAAACATTTCATATTAGAGGAAAAATACCATCTCAATTAATATCCAACGAACTAAATGATAAAAAACATACCCAAAAACTCATAATAATATAATACTCATGGATTACATATAAAAGGTTTGTAATTATAAAGTTTCTCACGATATGTATCTCACTAACCTCTGGTAAAGGAGAATCCAAATTTGAAACATTCTGCCCTAGAGTGCCTAAGAAAAAGTGTATAAAATTATTTTTGGTATATACTTAGGAGGTAATCTAGTGAAAAAAAACCCTTTCTGTGCTTCATGGGTATATTTAATATCTTATTACAAGAATCTTATTAATATTAACCTTAATATTTTGTCACAACCTTCAATACTCCATGATAAACATCAGTTACGGGTAAATCCAAGTCATACATTGAGAGGTTAGTTTATGTAATATATGTATCCAATATTAAAAATAGTGAATGAATTTGTTATAAACAAGATATATTCTATATCCTTATAGACCTTCAAATCAGCTTTATGATTACTTCACTTTTAGAGTTTTGTTAAATTTATTACATATCGAAATAATTACTACCACATCACTATATGGATATCTAATAAAATACATCAACTAATCTCCTTTTCTGAGAAAAAATTGTGAAGTAAACTATTTTTAATAATTTTGAGACTATGGAATCATATTTCTAATGTTTATTTCTTTAAAAAAAATATTCATACTCCTTTAAAAAAAATTATTATTATAATAACGTCTATTGTCTACATAGAAATATTTCTATGTTTATCTTTGTTATCATTCTTCTAACCCTTCCATAAAATGTTTCATTAATTTCATTTTTTAACTGATTTTAATCATTAAATTATTTCTTTACAACACATCTTAAACTATTTTAGAATATAATGTGATATTCTTATATTTATGGTAACTAAATAAAACTATTTAAATTTCCAATTACCATCATAACCTAAAAACTTTTAGTATATTGAGTAACATTAAATTTGAATACTAACTGACATGATATTTTATTTTTTTTATTTAAACTTTTGTAAGTCCAAAACATAGTCCCACTAGCCTCTTTGAAGCTATATTCTGTTATAATATAATTATAAGACACACAATCTCTTTTATGTTCATTGAAATATATTTATTTCCTATAACTCGGAATAATTTAAAAATAAACTATTGGTTATTATATATTATATAGTATTCTATGTGTTTAGAGTTTTTTTAAATAATATTATATTATTTACAGTAATCAACTAATGGAGGAGGAATTATATTCCAAGTATTTTACTTAATAAATTTGATATAAGAATCATCCTAGATAAAACATTTTTATAATTTTCTCCTTTTCAAACATCTTATAGAATTTGATGAATCATAAACCAAGTGAATAAAAAAACATCTCATTTATTCATCAAAAAGCCAAATTTTTAATAATCTATAGTTTCTTTATAAAAAACACATAATATCCAAAATACAAATTCTTTAATAAAATTAATCTTAGTTTTGATTTAGTTCTCACATTCGAGTCCTTAATATGGAAACTCCTTGATCCATTACTCAAAATTAAACTTCTAGACTCTACCATTAACTCTTTATCAATATTAAAATCATGTATATTTATAAAACTTGTAAAATATATAGTCAGTATCATATAACTCTTTATAAATCTAATAATTTATTTTTATAACATAATACCTATCATGGAATCTCCATATTTTTTCTTATAACCATTTATGTACTTAGCACAATTTCTTCTCCATGATAGTTCTGTAAAGGTTATAAAAGATGTTCTTGAGGGGGTGAATAGACCAAATAAATTTTTATTAATGAAAATGATTATTTATCCAAATTAATTAATAATATAATTAATATAATTAATTAAAATTGGAAATAAAATATTTAAAAAACAAGAATATTTTTTATAGTATTTCTGTCTCATGTGAACCTAGTATGCTCTTATACCTCTTTACTCGATGAGAGATACATTGTGAACTACCCATATTTTTTAAGGGGAATCATCACACGATTAAAAAAAACTTTTTCTAGGAGAAGAATAGCCACAAAAAATTAACTTTTCTATGTAAATTCACAACCCAAATACAAAGATGAATTTATACAATGGGATTCAAAACATGAACAAACTGAAAATTATAATCAGGGAGTAAAACCCCAAGGAAATAAAAAATTAAATAAAAATTACTTTTGAATATAAAATAAAAAAATAAAAAATGAGAGAATGTGTGAAATATGAGAAATAGTGTTATAGACACATGAAACCATGATTATGTAGGAGATAAATAAGTAAAGAATATATAATGGTTCTTGATTAAAGTATCATTGTGTCTTATCAAGGTAGTATAAGTTTAATAATTTTTAGGAACATTACATTAGACATCATATATTAGAAGAAAACACATTCATAGTAGACTTGGCTTATACAACACTTTAAGTATCAGGTTAATCTAATTTTATTTCTCAAAATAGTTTATTCTCTTAACCTTTATCTTTTCAATGCATCTCAATGAATTTAAATGGGATCGGTAAAAACTAAAAATTCAATCCCCAACTAGGTAATGTAATTAAAATTAAAATTAAATAATTATTGAAGACATATAAAATTAGCATTCTATAATAATCATAAAAAACAAATTTAAATTTAAAACATAAATTATAATACAAACTAATTTGGTTTACCCAATAAATAATTCAAATAGACTATATAAAAATTAGTCAAAGAAAGTCCAAGAATATCGTAAAATGGTTTGACTCTTAAATTCTAGTTTCAAAATAATTTCTAAAATCAAGCAGGGTGTAATAATTAAAAATTTTATTATACTACATTAAATTCCATAAATGTTTTTAAAAAAATTCAATGTCACAAAATTTTAATTTATAAGACAATAAAACATAGAAATCAACTCAAAATACAAAAAATTAAATATTCTAAAAATATATTGTTTTTATATGTGTGAATGTAGAATAAATTAAATCTTATTTCAAAATGGATTAAAATAATTTAAAAAACTTTGCATGAATTATATATAATATATTTGAATTTTAAAAATTAATAAATTACATAAAATAATTAATATAATATGCATTTAATCAATATTTACAAAACAAAGAAAAATATAGCATGAAAAAAATTATAGATTTAAGAAAAAATTAATAATGTATAGAGCTGATTGTTCATGACCAGTGACAGTGAGGTATATTCTTTATAGTCGATTAACATTGTATGTCTTCAAATTGGTTCAAGTAGTCCTGAGGTTAGTATATTGATCATGTGGAGATTATCTTATGTAGTAACTTGTTATAATGTGTGGTCACTTTTTATAATGTCATGTCACTTATTATAATGTGTGGTCACTTGTTATAATGTTCGGCCACTTTTTATAACATGTATTAAATCATTATAATGTAAAGTAACTTTAGTGACCATGATAATAGGGTGTGGTCACTTTGTAATATATCATACATTTTTTTTAAAAGATATCATGCTGTAAGTGGGGAGAAACACTTATAGTCACTTTAAAAACTCATGAAGTCCTTTGAGACACCACATGTGGTATCTTCAAAAAAAAACTTGTAATAGTTTAAAGATAACATGTGGTAGCTTCAATATGTAAAGATAAAATCTCATGGTATGAGAGTATGCATGTGTTGGAATTTATATCCTATATAAGAGAAACATTTTATCATGATTGAAAGATGCTTTAACTTCTAGGAGAAGGTGATGTGTGACTCCAATATAAGTTGCATCTAGGCTATCATGATACTGCATGTCAGTCAGAATAAGATACAGATCCTATACGTACTACATAAATAAGTAAAATGAAAAAGTAAAAGTGAAATATACATACTTTAAAAGAGGAATTTATCTCCATGAGATGTATATGTGTGCTTCTTGTCTGAGTGTTTTTGTAAGATGAATAGTTGCATCCCCCATCTCATTTGGTATAATATAAAATACTATTATACAAGCATGTTAATCATTATATGGTTTTTTCATGTTGTAAACAGGCATCATTATCAATTTTTCAATAAAAAAATGAACAGTATATGTGAACTGTATTCTCCTGAGATGAAGGTGGTAGCAAGACATTATTCCATGAGTCAATATCGATAAAAATATGTATAGTAACTTTAAAACAAAGAGGTAAAAGAATCATTTGGTAAGTACGAAATGATTTATGTGGCTACCTAAAAATTCCATCATGCAGTCACTTTAAAATAGCCATGAAATAAGTTATTATAACTTTTTTTAGTTAAAATAAATCATATATTGGATTTAAGAAATAGAAAAAAATGAAAACATGTTACATATTGAAATAAAATATTTTATTAATTTTTTAGATTCACTAAACATCTTAATTATTGTTCTTTTCATTTAATTAAATGAAGTTAAATTTGAGATAATTTCAACGGATCCAAGAATACTTAAATTCAACTGATATATTAGGAGATATTATTGAAAAATAGAGAAAAAATGAGCTTAATGTTGTAGAATAATAACATAAAATATTTCTAAACTCTGGCCCATTTTATGAGTTTCTAAATTAAAAATTAATTCTTTCATACAGTTTAATGAAATGTCTATAAATGTATTATATATCCATCACTACAATCTACCTATGATTCCAAAGTCTATAGAAAGATATATCATTGAAAAATTGAATATATTCAATTATAGAAATTGTACAATTCTAGAAATATTGTAGATACATTGGGAATTTTTTAAAGCACTTAAAAAAATGCAAACTTCATATTAGTTTAATGAAATGTAAATAAATCTACTGGATATTCAAAAAACAATTTGTGTGAGAATGTGAGCTATATAACTCATTTTATCATAGAATAACCAAAGAAAAAAATAAACTTAAAATTGTTGTAAAAACCAAAAGCATGAAACATGTTCAGACCAAAAGTGTAAAGCGTAGAGATTGACATAATATTTTTCACAATTCAATAAAAATTAAAAAAACTTGTATTTTTTATGAAATAATATTTATAATAAAATAAGCACAATAGGTAAATATGTTGTTAAAAGATAGTGATATAGTATAATATATTTCCAAGAAAATATGAATAACATTAAATATTATTCAAAATTTGAATATTCAAAATACAAAATCTAAAAAAACATCAATAAACTCCAAAAGGAATCCCACTTTTTGGAAATTAAAAAATGAAATAATATTTTATAAAATTCTCCATCCTTTTTTAAATTTAAAAAAAAATGAAATATAGAGAAATATAAAATTCAACCAGTTTGAAAATTGAAGTGAAAAACATTAGTTTTAAATCGGAACCCCCTAATAAATTCATTTTAAGGTAAGTTAAAAGTATATAATATAAAATTTGTAAACAAATTTTCTAACATGCCAACCTCAAATTTAATTTTCTAAATTTTTCACAATATAATGTTTTTGTAAAAATATATGCCAGTTTATTTTTATTTAGAATATTTTCCAGATTAAAAGAAAATTTATTAATATAATATCAATAAAACTGAAAGTGTATGTCTATATTCTTAGTTATAAAATGAATTAAAGGTTTATTTGAAATAGAACTAATAAAATAATTATGAAAAAAATGAATCAATTTAAAAATAAAACCATATTAGAAAAGGTTTTTTTAATCCATAAATATTGATAGAAACAAGATGTTGCAGGTATATACTCACTTTAAGCAATTGACAATGAAATAGAGTAATTTTTTAAACTCAAAGAAAAAAATTAAGATGGAAGATACACATATTTATGGTGTTTTTTCTATCATGTAAGAATCATAAAAAATCTTAGTTAGAGTTACTAATAAAATAAAAAAATTATCTAGAATAAAAAAATACACAATTAATAGTTTCTATAATATATCTAATATTAAATTTAGATTCCTTTAATTAAGTTTCCTTAGGATCAGATTAAAATATAGCAAATAGACAAACACTATACATTATATCTGATCTTTTAGTTGATAAATAAAAAAACCATATAATCATGACTCAAAATAATTTAGAATCATCACATTTTCTAGAAACATAAAAATATAATTTTCAACTAACATTCATAGAGGTTTTAGTAGTTTTACAAGAATCAAGATCAGAATGATTGTCCATATCCTTTCACATTTGAATTGATTAAAAAATAATCCATCATTTATTTGAAAAATTTGAATCCTGGGAAATTATTTCAATTATATCGTAAGACTCGTGTCAAAATCAATAAACATCAAATTTGAAGTATTTTTAAATTTTAACATTTGAAGATAAAAAAACCATCAAAATAAATTTTGAAAAATAAAATATAATTTTAAATCCTTTTATAAACAATGTATGATCTACATTACATTTTTAACATTATTTTTCAATAAAATTTTTGAAATATTATTATACCGTGACCAATGTTATTGCTTAATACCACATAAATATTTTGATAACATACAAAAATGATTAAGAAATTTCTCATTTTTAAAACAAAGGGTTTTAGAAACATAAAATGCATTAGAAATATACAAATGTATAAACATAATTTCAAATCCATTTGAAATAAATTAAAACACTGAGAAGCAAAAAAAGCTAAAAAATATAATATATTCAATTATAGAAGCTTTTTTAAATGATTCATCCATATAGATATCGTATTATTAATAATAATCATTGTCAATAAGGTTATATTTATTCTTAACAACCTGTGTAGATTCATCCATCTTATTTATACAAATCCATTCAGTTCTAACAACATGCTTATCTAATGGAAGCATTTCAAAATACCAAACTTTATTTCTAGAAAATTTGTTAATCTCATCTTGCATAGAAACAATCCAATTAAAATAATTTAAATCTCCATCAATGTTATTTGGAACAAATCATAAATAAAATAAGAATTTGTACAAAAATTTACAACAAAATTTATAGTTTTAATATCAGAATAAATATTAACAATAACATTTTCAGAAGGATCAAGACTATGTTTCATTTAAGATATAGGATTAGGTCGAGAAATATGATGCTCCCCCTCAATTAATTCATCTTTATCATGTGGTTTTCTTTACCAAAGATAAAATCTGTAACCTAATTATGAAAAATATCAAATTCAAAATTTAATTTTTCATTATTTTCTGCAAATATAACATGGATAGATTCATTAATAACCACAGTTATTTTGTTACAAACATAAATTCCTTAAATATTAATAGTATAACCAAAAAATTGCTTCATCACTTTTATTATTAAATTTATCTAAATTATCATTTGAATTCAAAATAAAGACATTACAAAAAAACTATAAAATAACCAACATTTGGATTTTTTTAGTTTTTTGTAATTAATAAGGAGTTTTCTTCAACAATGGTATAAAAATAATTATATTTCAAATATAACAAACAAAAAAATGGATTTAGCTAAAAAATATCTAGGAAACGTATATTCACTTAACATAGTTATATACTTCTCAATAAAAGTTTTATTGTTTTATTCTACAACCCCATTCTATTATAGTGTTCTAGTAGGAGGAAATATTATGAAAATGATCATTATTTTCAAAAAAAACATATTCCAAATTATGAAATTCACCTACTTTATCACTTTTAATTGAAAAAATAATATAAAATTTTTTATTTTGAACTAAATTACAAAAAATAAATAAGTCAAAATGAAGCATCATTTTTTGTACAATAAAATAAACCCCTCTAAAACTATTATAATAATAAACAATAAGTATTGTTCATTTTTTCACCATGGATATAAATTCGAGTAGGCCCAAAAAGATCAATATGTACTTACTATAAATTTTTATTAGTACTTATCTTATTGATAGGTCTGAATGAAACTTTTTGTTTTTTCCCTTTCATGAAAGCGTCACAAATATGAAGTTGTTCTTTCTTCATAGTAGGTAAGTGTAGAACATTATTTTTTTTAGAAATATTATGTAATATAATGAATTTAAAATGACATAGTTGTTGACACTAAATGCAATCACCCAATAAATCATTCAAACACATAACATACTGAACTATTAGTTTAGTAAATTTAATAGGATAAATATTTTTCTTTTGATTAAAAAAACATAATAATGAATCATACCTTAAAACTAAACACTTATCATTTTAAAATTTAACATCCATTCCATCATCATATAATTGTGATAAAGTAGTTAAATTATGTTTTAATCCTTCAATATAAAATAACATCCTAAATTAATGTTAAATTATAAATACTCAATTTAACAAAACCGTTTAATTTTCTTTTGTAACTACTTAAGAAAATAATAGTGCCTCCCTCATATTTTCTATAAGTGAAAAACTTTGATAGGTGTCTAGTAATATGTCTATATAATCCATTATCCATGTACCATATTTCATTCTCATTCAGATATTCCATAATACACAAGTTAGAAAATTATTTCTTATTTCCATATTTTTAACTAGAATTAGATTCATCGATACAACTCCAACTAAATCTCAATGCCTTTTTTATTCTTTTTTTTAATTTTTCATTATTATTTAGTTTTTTAAATTCATTTTTGATATGCCTTTTATTTCTACACTCTAAACAAGCAATACCAAAATTATTATAATTTGTTCTACCTTACTTATCTCCCTTACATTTATCCATTGGAGAGTTTCTTCAAACCATTTATTAAATCCTTTATTCTTCATTTGTTTGTAGACTCCTGTCACAATCCAAGACATATATTATTTTTCACTATCTTATAATTTAGAATTAAATGATTCATAAGAAATGACATTTAAATATTTAAATTATACACATTTTCTTTTCATTCTCAATTGTTTAGATATGTTATTCAATTCTAGTTCACACTAAAACAGCGATCCAATAAATTCCTCAACAGTTTACTCTTCAAACATATTAATTTCATCAATGTGGACCATATTTGAATGTTTTTTCATTACTAGTTATCATATGAATCATTTAAAAAGTATTGGTGTAGACACCTAAATGTTCTTAAATCCTGAAGAGGGTATTTTTGGATAAAACGAAGACATATTTTGACTCGACGATCAATTCCTGGAGGAACGGAAGTTCCACACCAAAAATCCAAGAGGAGAGATAAAAACAACTCTCTTGCACAAAAAACCATGGGATCTGAAGATTTTTTTCTCATGGGGGTAGAAACTTGCTCGTAGCCAACACCGGGCATAGAAACTTGCATGCAACCGAAAACGGGAATGGAAACTTGCGCACAACTGACACTGGGCGCAGAATCTTTTGCACCACCGACACCGGGACCAGATTTGTTTTGTGTCGATCAACTTCTGCATAGACCCGGTGACCCATAGCGTATATAAATTGAAGGGATCCCCTTTGACTTCTGATGCATGAAGAATACAAACAGTCTTCCCTACGTGAAATTCACCTCCCTCACCCAAAAAATGGATTTCAGGTACTAGATTTTCTATAACAGGTCTCTTAGGGTTTTACCTTTGAACGGGACCACTCTGGCTTGACCCTCACCCAATTCAATAAACGTCAGATCCCTTTTGCGCAATCCCTTCCCCCTGCATGCCAAACAGTGGGCATTCCATGCCCGCAACTCCTTCGTCTTGCACGCAAAACCTTGGGCATTCCTTGCACACAAAACCTCGACCACCCTTTGCACTCAAACATCCTCAATTTCACGCACACCGGTCCATTAACGCACAACTATTCCAATTGCACACCAATTGTTCGCAAACCTCTCCAGTTGCGTGAAAACCACCGGATCCGCTCACCCCGACCTTTTCCGCGTAGCTACTCCATTTGCGCGCAAGCCTCCCTCCTTGTGTGTACTCTTTCACTTCTATGTCCCTCTTTTGGACATCATCTTTGGCCACTTCTTATACCCAAAACATCTACGATTCACACCCTTCTCTCGTATGGCCCTCTAGGATCATGAGAATTAACTTCAAAGTCCCTTGGGTGGTGCCTCACGTTGCGTTGCTTCACATCATGCTTTTTCGCATTGGCACACAAATGGCTATTGCTTCTTTACATAGCCCTACTAACGTGAGCCCCTCAATGGATCACTCCCTAACACCCCCTCACCATGGAATTACTAATGCATTCCCTTCCCCAAGGGTAGGCGGGTATTAGTTATGTAAATCCTAGGGGTGCGGGGTGAACCCACCTCGTCTAAGCTACAAGATATTAAACCGCCCAACACCATCATACTCAACACATGACGTTAAACTATAGCCCTACCACATGCATCATATGTGGTGTGCCCCATCTCAGACATTCTCTTTGCCCGATGGTCTCCCCAGTAGTAATGTCTTCCTCACAGGGAATGAGATCCTCCTTACTGGAGCAACATCTGTCCATGGGGAAAGGGAAACCACCTTGGTGTATGCCCATAGCCTTTCTTGCTGGAGGTAGCATCCCTGATGCTCCTATATTCTTCCTGGAGAAAGACCTGAGGGGGGGGGGGGGATGGGCACCAGAACCCTCCTCTCTTTCATGCCAAATCCCTCTCCCACTGGGCTTTCTCGCCACACAGGCCTCCATTATAGAGTAAGTCCCAATCTCTATATCTTTGGCCTGCTAACTATGTGTAAGCCCCTGTTTTCTTTTTTGGGCTGCTAACCACATGTAATCCCCACTCCACTTCCCATAGACACACCATTCTCGACGTGATCTTCAGGTCTTTATTCCCTCTTGTTTCTCACACAGAGCATGACTCACATTGGCTTAGAGTAAGCATCAACCGTGACATCCTCTCTAGTCATTCTTAGAGTGTAATCCCTAAACCATCTCAAACTATGTGGACTTTGATCCTTTCAAAGTAAAGTTATGTAGGAAGCCTCCCTAATTTTCAAGCCCAACAACCATTGGTATCGACCCCCTTCACGTCGGCTCACCAAAACCATCCCGAACTATGAGGACATTGATCCTTTCTAAGGCAATGTATATAGGAAGCCTCCCTGAGGTTCAAGAACAACACCTCCATCTGTTCTGACCACTTCACATTGGTTAACTAGTTCAACATTCTCAGAATATTTGGACTTTGATCCTTGCCAAGGCATGGTACGTAGGAAGCCTCCCTAAGGTTCAAGCCCAACAACCATTGGTCTCGACCACTCCACGTCGTTCCACCCATGTCCTACATGATGTTAAGATGTATGTCTATTTTGTCTTGCATGACACTAAAATGTATTCTATTCAATGCTAAGTCGTTGTGATACCCATCTAGAGGTATGTCGTTGTGACCCCTTCCAGTGGTAAGCCGTTGTCAATTCCAACCCAGTGGTAATCCATCGTCATCCCCTCCACTGGGACCAATATTTCTGGTCTTCCCCTCTGGTGTCAGACCAACTCTTGGGATTCTAAGCACATGTAATCCCCAACATAACATCGGGTTGATGTCCTCTGCACACACCCCGATTATATAACCCCATCCTGAACTATGTGGACTATGATTCCCTTCCATGTGGATATGTAGGAAACCTCCCTGTGGTTCAATCCCATCACCCATGTCTCATCCTGGCCTTTCCCTCAAGCCTATGTGTTTCAGGAAGGTCATGCCCCAACCTGGAGGTTCATCTTCCTTCGAGTTCCCCTCATATGGGTCGCCTCCTTAGGTGTCTCATCACCTCACCGAACTACGCAGACTTTGATTCCCTGCCACAGGGATACATAAGATGTCTCTTCGATTCTCATTCCCAATACTACTATCACCTTCATGACCGTTTCATCTCATACCTCCACCACTTCATTCAACTCTCTATCATTCATCCTGATTCTTACCCAGGCTGCTACATCCTGATGGGATCATTCCATCTATTTTCATCTTCACTACTCCTAGCAGTAACCGAGTAACTAACCATGAGTTAGTCCCAATTTCAGTGTTCCCTCTGAGGGTTTCACCCATCTAATCCACTCACGCCGGTGTTTTCATCAATCCGATCCATCTCTGCTAGACGTTAAACTCGCGGAATACCATGTGTTAAACATATAAAGCTGAGGAAAACCTTAGAGACATTCCCATGGCATATAATTACCTGCATTCGATGTGGGATGCCTTGGGCTTCCACACCCTCGAGAATCCCTATCATAAATGGAATAAACCCCGACACGACAATGTTATAGCATCCAGTCATGCCAGTGATGTCCAATGTGACTAATCCCCTGATCGAAGGTTGCTTCCCTGACCAGAACCCTTTCGAATTTCCTGAAATAAGCATAGTAATTAACTGGAGTCCATAAATATATGGTGTCAGGAAGAGTTTCAAGAACAATGTTTTAATCAATAAGGGATACTCAGACTAGGTAACGAGTTCCTAAGAGGAATCCCTTGAAGGAAGAACCCATATCCCATCATCCCATTTTGATCAAGGAGAAAACGTCCCTAAATAAGAGATGAATGCCACCCACCTTTGTAATGTGGGAATGTGGGGAAACATTCAGCATTTCCTCTTCATCCTCAAGTAGAAGGATGTGAACGCCATGGCAAAAGCATCAGAAACAGAAATTATGAACCCGATGTGAACTTCTTCTCCTCAATATGGAGATTAGTAGTGTTTGAGACATCAGTGGATAAGCGTGTCACCAGATCTAGTTATACGGTGCCAGGTCTCGCCAATCAAATAGTGGGCCTAGTCTGAAACTCACCAGAAATTGGGGAAGTTGAACTTTGGATATCTCGATTTGCGACGCTGTTAGTGTGGATCCTTCTTTCCAGTCATGGAAGGTGGAATGAAACTAGGGAACCGAATGTCTATTTCCTTTTTGCAGCACTAATGGTTTAATCTCCCTTATTTTAAGGACCTAAGCTACCGCAACAGGAAACCGATCGCCACCCACCCACTGATGTAGGGGTAGGGGTAGCACCAATGTGGAAATCCGGCATGGCTCCACAGCTTCTGTGACAACATCCCCACCCATAGATGTTGGGAACCCACGCCCCATCTACCCTTCTGAAATGATTCAAATATGGCTGATAAATGACCTCGTATGCTGATATGAGGAGTAGGGGATCATTCCGACTCGGGATATGGACCACCAGGATTTAGAGGCATCTGCGCCTCATCACTACCACTACCCTCAAAGGCCGTGTAGGGAGCCAATTATCCCCACTCCAACACACAACTATTTCGGGAGCCTCTCCCTAGATTGCTTCGATTACTCCCTCCCCTATGCTGATGAGGTGGGGGATTTCTAGGCCACCCTGACTAGGATCTCATTCTAGGGGCCCCCAAGGAGGGCCCCCACTAGGTCGTGCCAGCACCACCACCTGGTCCCATGAATCAAGGAGTAGGTAAGCCATGTGCCTACACCGCCGACCACAGTCTGGCTGACACAACGCCAGCATCGGGCGCAGGTCGAGGAAGACACCTGCCAAGGGGCATCAACATCACCAACTATTATGGCTCGGGTGACCGTCGACATATATTATCATCACCCTAAATATGATGAGTAGGGGAAATCATAAACTTGGCCCGAATCGAGTCCCCAACCGCCCCATGGGAAGGCTGGGTTGACTCTCTTGGTCGCTGGCACATGGAGTTCCCACCGTGGGCTGACCCTTAGTAACGACACCCTGTATAGAGGTCCTCCCCATACAACCACTATGGAGAATGAGGGTCCTCCGATCTTCCAAGCTTGGCATGGAGGTCTACCTCATTCCACCTTTAATCCAAATGAGGGACCCCCCCCCCCATGATAGTGACACTCAGTACAGAAGACTCTCCCACACTCATTACATCTGGTATAGGGTCATTCCTCCTACCATAGAACGCTGGTATGGGGATGTTACACATCAGGTCAATGTCCTGTATAAGGTCCTTCCCCATGTCCTTACAGCAGCCGGTGAAGGTTCTAATCACCTCAAAAATCATAGGAGTGAAGGTTAGCTTCACTTCATTGGCACCCATCACGGAGGTCCTACCCGTGTTTGGCTTAAACAATACGAGGACCCTCCTCGCACTGTCACTGCCAGGGGAAAAAAGTATGGAGGTATTACCCATGTCCCTATCAGCTTCAATGAAGGTACCACCCATTCCATCACTTCCTGTATTCTCTTTGATATCTGTCCAGGTTCTCCTCACACCCCAACTCACTCAGGCGGAAATCGTCCCCACCCCAGCACCAGTACGGCTGAAGGTCCTCCTTGTGCTAGAAATATACCCTATCCCGAAGAACCATCCCAGGGTAGGAGGGTGGGTCGTCACTACCATAAAAATAATACTGAGAAGATTCAGACTGAGATTAAACCAGTTTCCTTCTCAAATTCTAAGGCGGAATACGACTCAGCGATAGAACCCTCGCCTAGATCCTTTGTGTCAAGAGTCGGGGTAGGAACAAGGCATATCAGCATCATACTTCCCTAATGCGAGGTTCATCGTATTCCAGCCTCCCTCAGCAGGTATATCCAGGTAGACAATAATTTGGAAACTCCATAGGTTCTGACCATGCAATCACTTCCATCATCACCAGAAGAACTCTCTACCTCAACCACATATCCCAGAGAGCTATTCTGAGGACCAATGGATGACGAGCATCAGCTTGTTCTATCACCATCCATCGTAGTCTCTGATCCAAAAATTGCAGATGCCATCCAGTCTTATTGCAATGCGGTGGCCAAATCATTACAGTCTTCGTAGGATATCCTGAGATGCGGTGGTGTTTTAGCCCACTCTCTGTATTCTCCATCGGCGAGCATGCCATCTCAGCGGTCAGCATCAGTACCACTACCGGTTACCCAGCCGCCTCTAGTTGATGAGTGGGGCAATGAAGGGACAGACCCCGAATCTGAACCAAGGAGTATGTGGGATATTCTCGTAGCAGACCATTTCCAAGAGTTGTTTTGGCCAGTTGTTGTGCCAAATTTCATGGTACTAGAAGCACTCACCCAGGAGGTGGTTGGATGATTTCTCCAGACCCCCTGTGAGACTCATTTCCTCCTTATCATCAATGGGTAGCTTAACCCAAGAGTGAGGCTCACTTTGAATACATTTGTTAACAATTTCATTTGGTTGATTTAGCTGCACTCCCCGTGGCCCAACACCCTGAGTCACCAAGTCGCCATAGGACCCTTCAACAATGATGAATCCATAGTTTTAAAGTGCTCTATAGGATAATCCAGGAGGCTTCTTCCCATGTGAAAATCCATGGTTGGGGAAGTATGTGGCCCTCCATTTTAGTTCCATCCGGCACCAGCCCAATTAGTTGGGAAACATAGAGGATATTCCTCCAGGAAGGGTTGCAGTTAACATTTCCGACCTACCAGGGGTGAGAAAGACCCAAAGCTTCTTGTAAAGGACCCCCCCCCCAGGGGGAGTTTCACACCTCTTGGATCTATTGGGCATGATTACTCATCAACAGAGGAATATAATGGGTCTTCTCTTGCAAACTGAGGCATTATTCCTCAGTCGAAATCCCGACAAGGGTAAGGATCACCTCAAAGCTGTCAGACCCTCTGACCCATCTAGCTCAGTGCGGAAGGCATAAGATGATCCCGAAAAAGTAGCGTTGCGTCAGCCACTCGCCGAATACAAGAAGATGGTTGAAGAACTCCTCACTGAATGTGCTGAGGAGCGATGTCCAGACTATGGTGATCCTCTGCCGGGGCAGTAGGTCCAGGCACAACATCCCCTCAGCGAACTTCCTCCAGGTGACCCTGACTATCCTGCCCATGCAGATAGGGTTGAGGCTGGATCTTATGGCAAGAGGGTGTGTTATGTGTCTCTGAATCCTCTTGAACAACGTGATAATCCTCGGGACCCAGCTCAGGTTCCCCCAGCTACTCCACAGGTCATTCCACCAGCCGCTCCATGAGCTTCTGGGCCTGGTTATCGTGTTGAAGAATCCACCAACACACTGGTGGTAAGGGATGCCCATCAAGATAGTAACCCCCACTCAGATGATCCAATAGCGGCAATCATCACCCGCCTTGAAGCTTTAGATACTCGATAGGTGGAAAACCCACTTGGTGGAAAGACATATCTAGAATTGGTGGATGATATGTCAGTGCCCCCGGGTTTCAGAAATCCAAACCTTTTCTACCTTCAATAGGATAGGGGACCCGCTACAGCATCTGGACCACTTTATCTCAAGGTGTGGGACGATGTTGGAAACTCTAGTGTAGCAGGAGGCCTCCAAACTTCAATGCTTCATATAGGCACTAGAGGAGCTGACATTGGTGTGGTACAACCAGATCCCCATGAGATCAGTAGCTGGCTGGGAAGACCTCCGTAGGCAATTTCTCTACCAGTTCAGTTCCACCACTCCGAAGATGAGTATCACATACCTCTTTAAATGCAAGAAGAGGCCTGATGAGCGTGTTGTAGACTTTGTCGCCCGATGGAAAGGGATCACATACTCCCTTGACCTGCCACTGACTCAAGAGCAACTGCTAATGATGTGTGTAGAGAATGTCAAGACAAAACTAGTCCCCTCTTTGATCACCCAAAACTACCCTGAGGGATTCTGAGACTTCTCCGATAAAGCCCAGCGCCTAGAAGAAGCCTTACAACATGCCATATAGACATGCATGTTGCCTCTTGAAATCCCCGCAAGAAGGACCTCCAGGGACAAGCCTTCCAGAGTTACTCAAATAGAGGCCCCCAGGAAACTATAGATGTTACCAGTGAAACTGCCTTCACACCCTCACAGAGGCCCTCCATCTCAGGCACAGCCTCCGGCCTAGAAGCGCCCTCCTCTGAATCTGCAGGTGCCCCCCGCGCAATGTGCCACCACTACCTAGGTGAGATAACCATGCTCCTCTAGCCCCTCATTATGGTTAGGCTCCCATTTCCCCCTTCTCAGATAGGAGGAACCTAACTTACTCATTCAACAAGGCTCAAGTCCCTAGTGATTTCATAAGTTCCCTAGAGTAGGGGATTGTGTGTTTTTCTAAATGCAGGAGGGAAGAAGAGGAGAACCTCATCGATCGCCCTAATTATTGTCCCTATCATGGGATCCTAGGGAACACCCTCAAATAGTGATATATATTTAAATACTATCTTCAAGACCAGGTGGATAACAACATAGTCCAGTTAGGCCCAACTCTGGCATAGGTGGCATGTGTCTTCGTGAAGCCAGACACCAGCTGTGACCGCAATGGTGAGTGGCATCAGGTTTCTAACCATGGGTCCCAGAAGAATGATGAATTGATGGCTCGTAAAATAGTCACTCATGGCCATAGTGTTATCCAGGAATTCCTGAATCAATCTGAACCATCAGGAATTTTTTTTCCATCCACTTCCATTACTTCTGTGTCAGCGACTCTTCCATCTTCTTCCTAGAATATAAAATACCGATGGTGTAAGGGAAAACAAAGTCCCCCATGAATGACATTTTTATCCCATACCCTCAGTGACTTTATGCCCCCATAGATGGAAATTCCTCCACGAATCTGTCCATTAGTGGATAGATATTTGAGGGATAGTCAAGGGTATGCCTTGGTTAATACTGTAGAGCTGGTAAACACCTACATAATTCCTAATGATGAGAAGCTCTAGGCAGATCCTCCCATCATCCCCATCCATCGTCAGTGCTGATGAAGCCACAAAAATATGCGTCATTAGAGTGCCTTGATTAGTATATCCATCTAGGATATTCATGCTACCAAAATTAGGCAGTAGGCCCGACGTAGAGCTCAGCACGTACAACCATCCTATCTGGTGTCATTAGGTCTGCCTTCACCATCGTTCATGTTGTTGGATCAGGCAGAGTCACCTTGACTTCTTCATGATCAGACACACTATTCTACATACTGGTCTCATTAATTAGGCCCTAATTCGGTATTCACTCTGTAGGCTTTGAATAGTGAGAAGCGAGATATTTCTAGCACCAGTCAGCCATCGGTCCAGTCGGCAGGGCCCACCATACCTCTTGTCATAGAGTGACCTCCCATAAGCCGAAGTTCATGACTAGAACAGAAGTATGATTTCCTCAAGAAACTTTCTATCATTCCAGAAAGTCTTTCTATCCTAGAGGCCCTTTTCCTATTATGATATATGTGTGAGGACGTCACCGAGGCTTTACGAACCCCCCTCCAGTTTGAGATGGAGGTAGCAGCTGTAGAAGCCTTCCACGCTGAGGTGATCAGGCATGCTGAGTGCCAGTCCATCATCTCATTCTACGGAGAAGATGAATGCTTTCCCATACAGGGGCACATTATCCCACTATACATCACTGATCAGTTAAATGGTGTGGAGGTTCGTCATTGTCTTGTCGACACAGGCTCTGGGATCAACCTAATCCCGACTCAGATGCGGCGAAAACTAGGGTTGTTCAAAGATAATCATAGTCCCTCTAACCTAAAAATCCACGGTTATGACAGGACATAACAAACAACGGTCGAAAAAAATAACCTAAAGACCCATTTCAGTGGTTCGTTATCCATCACTGAGTTTATGGTGGTCTCTTAAGACACCACCTATAATGCGTTGATGTGAAGTCCATTGCTCCACCTTCATGTGGTGGTCCCTTAATCATATCACTAATGCCTTAAGTACTCCATCAATGGTTGTGTGGGTCTACTCTAAGGTGATGCATCTACATTTTCCTCTTTTGAAGACCACTATATAGATGTGGACTATTACAAGATCAAAGACATGAAGATTCAGGCTAATGAGGTTGAGCATGCTAAGGCTGCGACCAACCCGTGGATAGATCTAGATGATGCCTACATCTTTCGAATCCACTGATTGGAGGCTAAGACCCCGAACATGGTAGAATGCTTCATCATTTCTAGAAAAATGGGGGTGCACATTCCCAAGTCTTAGTGACACTAGAAGATCACCTCATACACCTACATGAATCATGCTCACATGATCCCAGAGCCTCCTACTCCCATAAGGTATCGGGATGTCTTCCCCATGGAGACAGCAGTACGTCATACATGCTTGTTCCACCGGGCTGGGATAAAACGTCTCAAGATGACGCTACACTATTGCTTTGATATAATGAAGTGTGGACCCTTGGACTGAAGACCATATGGGGTCAGATCAATACCCTTCCTCATTATGGTTTCAGCAGCACAGGAGTTCCCTGATGTAGTGTCCACTACCACTCAGGATAGTACCAGCCTCCCATCAGGATCTGTCGACTCAGAGGAAACTCATCCCATCGGGGATCCCTCCTTCGTAAGTGAAGAATAGCGTTTTGAGGATGCTCCCCCCACCTTTGAAGAGGGCGTCTCTTCCATAGTTGATGAATTGGTACAAGTGAACCTCAGTAGCAAGGAAGACTGAAAACCCCTATTGATTAGTGCCACTATGCCCCTATAGAAGCAACAATAGTATGAAAACTTACTTAAGTAGCATTGTGATGTATTCCCCTAGAGTTACGATGAGATTCTAGGACTAGATCCTCAGGTGGCCGTCCACCGCCTCGGTCTCCCGGCAAATCATCGCAGGTTCAAACAGCCTCCCAAAAAGATGCACCCTTCCCATGGTGCCATGGTTGAGGTAGAATTTGATAGTATTATCGAAGAAACTTTCATTAAGGAGGTACAGTACCCAAAATGGCTAGCCAAAATTGTGCTAGTCAGGAAGAAGAATGGACATATCAGATTTGGCATAGACTTCCGGGATCTCAAATGTCAGTGTCCGAAGGATGATTTTCCCCTTCCTATGACAGAATAATTGGTCGAAGCTGCTGATGGGTTCCAAGAATTCTCCTTTATGAATGGGTACTCCGGGTATAACCAGATCTGAATGGCCCCCGAGGATGAGGAGTTTACAACCTTTAGGGAACCACAAGTTACTTTCTGTTACCAAGTTATTCCCTTCAGTTTAAAGAATGCATGTGCCACCTATTAGTGGGATATGTGTCGCATATTTAATCCAATCCTTGGAACATTGGTGGAATTTTACGTGGATGATCTGCTGGTCAAATCTCACCACTGGCAGGACCATATCAAAGTCTTTGAGAAAGTGTTTGGCTTCCTCCGTTACCGCCACATGAAGATGAGTCCATTGATGTGCGCCTTTGGGGTTACCTCTGGAAAGATTCTAAGCTTCGTTTTCATATACTGGGGCATCAAGATCGACCCAGAAAAGTTCAAGGCCATCAGCCAGATGTCTCCCCGGAGCAATATCTAGGAGCTTTGAGGTTTCCAAGGCCACTTGGCCTATATATGCAGACTCATCACAAATCTGGATGAAAAATTTAATCCCTTTTCTCAACTCATGAAGAAATGAAATATCTACTATTGAGACGAAGTATGTCAGAATGCTTTTGAGGAAATCAAGAAGTCCCTGCTCCAACCTCCGATCTTAATGACACCAATCTCTGGAAAGCCAATGTTCCATTATGTGACCACCCTGGAATGGTCTCTCATGGCCCTTTTGGCCTAGAAGAACTGTGAGGGGATAGAGAATAGTCTCTACTATCTCCGTCGCATGCTCCTAGATATGGAGACCAGATACACCCTTATCAAGAAGAGTTTCCTTGTGATAGTATCCACAGAATAGAAATTGCGGCATTACCTCCAGCATCAAGAGTTACAGCTGGTGTCCCAGGTAGATCTGCTGAAGTACATCCTGAACCGCCCCATGTTGATAGGACATCTAGCTCAGTGGGTGGTAATCATTCAGTAGTTCAACATCAGGTTTGTCCCTTAGAAGTCTATTAAGGGGAAAGTATTGGAAGAATTCCTTGCTTCCGATCTGGCTCTTGCGGACAAGTCCAAGGATCTTGATTTCTCTGATGAAGTGAATCTCTTGGTAGACCAAGCTATGTCATGCTGGATAATTTACTTCAATGGTGCTTCCTGGAGCCCCTACGGCAGAAGGCTCAATGACCCTAGGCTTAACAATGTAGTCCTGGGTATCGTCTCCATTACCCCAAAAGAAGTCATTCTACTATATTCATTCCTATTATCTGAAGTTTGCAACAACCATGAAGTGGAATACTAGGATCTCATCACCGGCCTCGAGTTGGCCCTCGAGATTGATGTTCCCCACTTGCATGTGAAAGGGTACGATGATCTAGTCATCAAGAAGATCAAGGGAGACTATATCGTTAGGAATCTAGAGCTCATACCAATGTTGTAACGCACTCTCCGGCTAATGGCCTAGTTCCCATCTTGGACAGAAGTAACTCATGTCCCTCGATCTTAGAATGGTTGAGGTGGCACCTTGGCCAGCCTAACTACATCACTTGGGGATCCCAAACAGGGTGATCTGATTATCCACATGGCACACCGGAGATTCATTGCTCCTGTCACACCAGATGATGATTACAGCCTGTACGTAATCCACCTTACCGTCAGAACCTCCACGTCTGGACCCCCAGGTCCCCCGGATGCAGTGAGTAAAGTGACTCTTGACTGGAGAACCTCCTTTGTCGATTACTTCTAAAATGGTAATCTTCTAGCAGATCGGGCTGAGCGTGAGAAAATTCGACACCACACATTACAACTTACCCTCCAGGACGGTCTTGTTCGTGAGCATATCCTCTACAAGTGTGGGTTTTATGGGGTCCTCTGTTTCATTCCATGAGTCATGATTTCCCAAGTCAGGCAGAAGGTTTGTGCTGGTTTTTGCAGGGATCATTATAACGGGCTGAAACTATCTCACTAGATCCAAATATTGGGGTATTTTTAGCCCTCCATGATCTAGGACTGCATCAAGTACGCCAAAAGGTTCCATTAATTCCAATTTCATTCCAACTTTGTACATCATCCACCAGAGCCTCTCCACACTACCAAGTATTCTTGGCCATTTGCGATATGTGGAATCGATGTCATGGGACCATATTCACCGGTTATAGCTCACGACTGTAGGTTTGTCCTGACCGCTACAGATTTATTCTCCAAGTGGGAAGAGGTAGTTCCATTCATGTAGGTCAAGGACCATTCCATCATTGACTTTGTGAGCTCCGACATCATCTACTGATTTGGAGTCCCTCACGCCGTCCTCAAAGATAACAACACGAAATTTTGGGCAACTGAGCTGAAGAAACTGTACGCTCAGTACAACATCCATTCTAACTATACATCCCGTTATCATGCACATGAAAATTAGCAGATCGAGGAATTCACCAAAACCCTCTCTAAAATTCTGCAGAAAATGGTTGGTCAGAAGAAGAAGAGTTGGCTGGACAAGCTCTTCTAGGCTTATCGGACGACGACCCGTAATTCCACCCAGGTGACCCCACATTCCCTCATATACAGAACAGACTTCTTCCTAACCATCAAGATTCAGTTTCCCTCATTGTGAACATCTTTTTATGATCAGAATAAACTAGATAAACTAGCTGAAATCCATCTGGCTGAGTTGGAAGTGCTCGACGAGAATAGACTTCAGGCCCTGCACAATCTGGAAAGGCATTAGAAAAAGATAGCTAGAGATTTCAACAAGAAATTTCACTTCGGCTCCTTCTTAGAAGATGATATGGTGTTGGCTCTGAAAACACCAATGATACCTGGCAGGAAGCCACCCAAGTTGGATCCCAAATGGGAAGGACCTTATATTTTTCACAAGGTTTACTCCAATGGTGTATACTCTCTAGTTACCATGGATGGTGATCATATAACTCCTCCCACTAATGCCAAGCTCCTCAATAATTTTTTTGTCTGAGTCGCCTAGTCCGGTATGACCTTAAACTATATGGTCCCGCATGACCCTAAACTATATTAGGGTCCTACATGACCTTAAACTATCTGATCTTACATGACCTTAAACTATAAAATGTCCCACATGACACTAAATTGTATGTCATCTTGCATGACGTTAAACTGTATATTGTCCCGCATGACATTAAACTATATGTCACCATGTAGGATGTTAGACTATGTGTCATTCTAAAAGACGTTGAACCACAAGAACTACGTACGGCTTGATTACCATCCTCATGGGATATGTTGGAATGCTCAGACACTTCATCATGAGTCCAATCCCAATTTCCTCTTTGACTACCCCTAGGTATAATTCTTTTTTAGGATCCCACATGGTGTCGTGTAGGCTTCTTTGGCCCCACTCATGTCAGGAATATGATATTGCACCATGTACCCTCCCTTGTTCTTCTCTCCTCCCACATCCTCATCGCACAACGCTAAACCGCATGGCCATTAGAACTAAGTATGGCTTGATTCCCATCCTCATGGGATACATTGGAATGCCCAGCCATTTTTTCTGTTGGCCCAGCCCTAACATCCAAAATCACCCCTCAGGTTAGAAACCATGGTGTGATGCTGGATTGTTCCCTCCATCACGTCAGGTTCATCATAACCATACCATATATCCCTTTCCCTGGAGATCTCCATCTCTTTCATCATCCTACAAGATGCTAAATTGCAGCTTTAGAACTACGTAGGGATTGATTCCCATCCTCATGGGATACGTAGGACTGCCCGAACATCTATTCTTCGAGTCCATCCCCATTTCTTAGCAACCTCCTTATCTTCCTGGCCCCTTGGCCCGAGTCCTTCCAAAGAGGGGTTTGTGGTGTGATATGGACTTACATCCTCAATTCACATTGGGTTTGTAACAACGACGCCACATACCTCTTTCTATTGAGAGTCCTTTTCTCCCCTGTTTTATACTCATCTTTTTAAGTTGGATTCTCTCAATTCAAGCCCCTCAACCCTCTTTGGTAGTTCACCAATGTTTCTACGAGTACTCTAGTTTAGAACCTGGAGTGTCAGATTCTACCTGGACATGCTTTCACCCATTATTCATGCTTTGTGTTTCCCTTAATTTGGGATTTCATTATCTTTCACATCCGAAGGGACCCCTCCAAGTGGTATGGATGCCTGGCTCAAGGGCTCTCCTACCATTACGAGCCAACATCCTTAAGGGCTTCGAACAAAAAATAGATAAAAGTATCGTGTTGTGAAAATGGTCAGCAGTTGATGCTCATTTGTTGTTCCCACTTCAATTCATGATATGAATGTTGTGTTTCGAACATGGTCAACTGTTCTTCTCCGTCATCACGCTAACCCAACAAAGCCTTAAATTCTAGTTACATGATTCACATCATTTTCCACCCCATCATGTCTAAGTATAATTTTGACACTATAGGTGTTATCCCTCAGCGCGAATTTTCACGTTAGGAAGACAAAGCCATGGTAAAGAATTATTTGAGACTCTTCACCAACTCCCCCTTTACTTGTATTCTATGTGTTTCAAAGACTTCTTCCACCCTTTTTTCCACACTGAGTTTACTCACATGGGATTGGGGATAGGATCGAGGTCTGTGCTCACTTGGAAGAGTTTCTCTTCTTCATGGTCTGAGCTCTAAGACCTTACACTAAGATCTACTAATACGTCATCTTCTAGAACTATGTGTGGATTGATTCCCATCTTTATGGGATACGTAGGAACACCATGACACCTCGTCCACAGGTCTAGCATCCTATTCTATAATATTTTCTAGCCCCTTTTCCTAAGGTTCTTTCCCCGAAATTGCACATGGTGTGATGTGGACCTCGTCCTCATTTACACCAGGTATGATTTATCACGTCATGTGAATTCCTCCTAATGTCCAATACATATGACGTTAAAATATGTTGCCTGATCCCACATGAATTTAAACTATTGTGTCTTTATTGCACAACATTAAAATGCATGGTTGGTCCAATCATATGACCCTAAACTATGATATTCTCATCCTGGACGCACGAAAAAAATGACACTATATTGCGATGACCTCACTTGAAGGGAAATCATGTTGGGTTGTGCTCATCCACCATACCATTTTTCAATGCCTTCAGTTGGCCTGATTCCTATGGAGACACCGGGATCCCCAGTCTTTGGTTTATCACTTCACAAAAAAACACACATCTATCCTAAAGTACAAACAAGATCTATCAAATTTTGCTTCTTTTAGTGCATTGTCTAGACCCACATGACCTTATCATCCCTGGAACCGGTACCTTACCATGCCATTCCTAGAACTATGTGTGGATTGATTCCCATCCTTATGGGATATGCATGAGCGCCCACTCACTTTTCCTTGGGCCTAGCCTAACTTTCATTTTCAGTCCCTCAACCTAAAACCTCTCCAAGGAACACATGGTGATCTAGACTCCAGGTGCTCATTTATGTCAGGTTTTATAATTACCTCACTATGTGTCTCCCGCATTCCCTACCATCCCTGGTCCAAGCTCTATGACCATAAACTAAGATCACTCCACATCCTTTCCACAAGACATTAAACTACAAGATATCTTCCAGAACTACGTACGACTTGATTACCATCCTAATGGGATACGTAGGAATGCCCAGGAATCATTCCTTCGGGACCAGCCCTAGGAATCGTAAGTCCTATCCCCCCTCTTTTATAGCCCCTTGGCCCAAACTCTTTTGGAGAACCCTATAAATGCAGCTCTACCATGAACAATTTTGGGATGCCCCATGACAATGATGGGATGCGTAAGCTTCCTCATTAGAGAGGTCTTTTCTACATGTAGGAATGATCCCTGATTAGACTGGTACACCCACCTAATGTGTTTCCACCATGGTGGTGTAATTTCAAGAGTGTTGGACTCCATTAAAAAAATCCTCTACTCCACCTTCAGTGCTTTGCAAGCCCTTTATTCATACCCTCATCCCTTTTCACGTTTAAAAAATCCCCTAATAGTAAGGATGCTCAGCCTATGGCCCACCTATTGTCCTGGGTCAGCATTCAGAAGACTAATGGATGGAATTCTGGATCAAGCCTCATGTTTCAAACCTGGTCAATGGTTGGCCCTCGTCCGTTATCCCCATTTCAGGCAAATACAATAAGGATACTATGTTTCGAACGTGGTCAACAGGTATCCTTTATTTTCACGCCACCCCCATAATGTTCCAAAATATTTTATCGTGATTCGTACTTTCCACTCCCCTATGGTTGAACTGATTCTAATTCCCCTGGAGTTACCCCACTCACGCACTAGATCATATTGGGTAAGTGATAGTTCGACTATTTTGAGGACATTATTCTCTAGTTAGGTCTTCCCCTTTCTTTTAAAAAGCCCGAATGGGTTGTTTCTACCCCAGGTATATGAAATATGGTTGGCACTCCTACATTCAAATGAAGTAATAGTGCGAGAATCCCTTATTTCCCACATCAGGCATTACCCATGTGATCGTAGGAATGGTTTTCTATTTATTTCAGGATTTTGGTCGGAGTGCATTAAAATAAATAATCAAATAGTACTTCTATGCATAAAATTCAGAGCTGGAATTTATAAGGAATAATAATTTTATGTGTTCAGACAAAACATGGCCCTTAAGGATCATCGTTGTGGATGGATCGCTCTAGCGCCGCTACCTTCTGGCTTGTGGCCTCTAGGCTTGCTTCCCGCCCCCTGAGAACCCTCTCTTCATCAGGAGCCGCAGAGCACAACTCATTGGCCCTAGAATGTGCTCGCACTTGTTCAATTTTATGTTCAGTCATTTGATGACCTACTTCCACTATCTTCTCTTGGGTGTCTGCCAACTGGGACCTCAATTTCTCAACGAGCTTGGAGCTGTTTGCAATGAATTCCTCCCTTTATTTCGTCTGTTTTTCAATGAGTCAGACCTCCTGCTCTGCCTTCAGGAATTCCTGGATATTCCCTGAGTCCTTCTGGCACTGGGCAATGTTGGAGTGTTGGCTATTCTCCTATATCTTCTCATACTTGTAGTCGCCAATTTCTAAATTAAGACAGTGAGCATCAACCCCTCCAGCGTAGAGAAAGCGCAACTAGGTGAGGAGTGACCCCATTGTTTTATCCATTCTTCCTATGGATGACTCAGGAAGAATTTGATAAACCTCCACCCCTTACGCCACTTCATTTGTCTCTCATCGGCTACTTCCGAATTAGAGTCATCCATCTCCTCGGGGTCTGCAGGTCGATAGTCGGGGAAAGCAGCCAAGAGATCAACTGCAGGGTCTTCTTCTGGTACTCTTCACAAGGGATTAGGCTCCTCAACATGTGGGAGGCCTTCCTCTCTCGCCTTAGCCCTGAAAAATTCCCCACCACCAACTTCAGACCCCGTTCCAACATTGATATCGCCAGTATCCACAGATATTTTCTCACCAAGTGCCAGTGCCGGCTGGGTTTGTTAAGTGGGTCCCGAGTCGGTCGGTGTGTTCACCATCGAGGAATCTGCATATGGCCTGGATTCGGCGGCCTATGGAGCCTCCAATGCTGTGATTACTACACAAGAAATGAACACCCTGATCATTTGGGCTCTCTAATGGAAAATATAGGAATATAAGTGATATAACTTACGAGAACTCAGTGCATCGGCATCCGACATTTCTATTTTGGTAGGATCTATCACTGTGGGAGATCCTTTAGTGGTTTTCATCTCAATAATGGGTGTTTTCTCCCCACCTTGTTCTATTAGTGCCTCCTCCCCCCTCCGTATGGAGCTTCTTGGTCGGTGCCAAAATGTGCCTGAGCCGGATAAAAAAAATCCAATTGAAGATTACGAGCGATGAAAAAATGAAATGGATGGATATGGATTGAGGAATACCTTGAGTACCTCACTTATGTCTATATTAGACCCAACAATCCCGCCAATTTCTTGAAGACTCCCTTGGTAGGCCGTCCCTTGACAACCTCCCCCTCCAATCTCCTCTTTATATTCCCCTACTTATTCTCCTTCATTTTCACCCTCTCCTTCCCCCTCCTCCTCTTCTGACTCACTGCCCTCTAGATCCTCTTCACTGTCATCACTCACAGACAACATTATTTCTATATCATGCTCCTGGTCGAGCATTACCTTAACCGGGAGGGGTGGTTCCTCACGCCGACCCCACAGGTGTGTATATGCATCCATGTCCATCAAATACGTGTGCCGAATATGGATGTTCTCCTTGTCATCAATCCAAATATGTCCGGCCTCTGGCAGCTGGATTCAGTATCATACTATCTTTTTCCAAAGGGTTTCGGTGCCCATCAAATACCACAGGGTAATCCAAGATGACCATAGTGTAGGGACAGTTGCATCATCAAAAGGTTGAAGCAGGTACCTTATATGCTTCCCAAGAAGCTCCCTGACTACTCTGCGAGGTTTTTCATGAGCCCCACTTCCCCCGGACGACGAAGGCACTACCACACCATGTGACGTTCCTGCTACTATGGTCCCGACATGCCCTGGCCCAATTTCCTGACTTGCTCCCAGCATTTCTTCCCCGATGGCTCCTGGTATGCTCTCCCGTTTCCCAGGTTCTACACTGGACACCTTGAGCTCTCGGACTCGCTTCCATAGAAGCCCTTCAGGGTATTCCACAACCCGCTGTTCGGTGTATTTTATCGAAAGTCTAGAATCAACTTTGGTGGGAGGAAAAGTAATGACTTCTCTAGACCCATAAGTTGTAAACATCAACCACATTTAGAGAAGTACACAGAGATGCCTCTCCTCTGGGTCCTCTGTATACATTTTCTTTGGCATCTGTTGGAGGAATCCAAACTGCCTAGAAAATCCTAATGGCATGTTAGGCATGTAAAGAATATTCTTGTCGACCCGGGACACAAGCACCCCACCTCTGATACTCTGGAAGTATTCCCTTTTCTCTAGTGATCCTTTCCCATTGTTTATCATCTGGCCAGCTGGGGTAGGGAACAAACTAAAGGTAACATTGGCATGATTTATGATCATAATCCTTACCCCCTCTTCATTGAGAGTCAACGACATGACCCCAACAATGTTAAAAAAGGATGTCCCCAGACTGTTACCTAGGGGACGAATGAGATTTAGAATGGGGTATCCGCCACAGTGAGTCGTGATCCAGCCTTGAAGAATTTTGAAGGGGCCACAGATCCTCCTTGGTGACCCCCTATCGAAATACGCCCTAGTATGGTGTACAGACGAGACAACACAGGGACCCCAAGTCAAACCTTTGATTAGAGGCCATAATACCAGCCATAACCAATGTTGCTGGATGAACTCCAATCCTTGTGTCTCTCACTAGAAGGAGCCACCCGATCAGGAAGGTTGGAAAAAATCTGACATACCAAACGTTCAGGTATCAGCTTCCATTCACACTAAAACCCCAGGATTGATATTCCCCAGCCTCTAAGATCCTCCAGTATGATCCGCTCTTGATTCTCTATTGTAACATCCCAATATTTTATAAAAAAATATTCTTTTTAATTTTATTAATGTCTTGTGTTGTACGCTACACCAAAAGGAGCTTGCACAACACGCATCCTTTTCTTGCCTTGCATTACACGCAATCGCGACCTTCCTCGATAGCGTGTGTAATACACAATACCGAGTTTCACTAAACAACGATGTGCTATTAAAATATTATTAAAACTAGCCGTTATGAATAGTAATAACCACTTTTTAAAATTCTGTAAATCTTATTTTTCAAAATGAACTTCATTCTTGGATTCGGAGTATCGAATTTAGCCTAAGGTGAAATTTTGGTACTTTTCGGATAACTTTCATATTCTGATGAATAGTGAAAATTACTAAATTATAATTAAAAAAAACTTTTTTAATCGAAATAATTAATAGTGATAAATTATTAATTTGAGTGGTTTTAAAGTATATTTATAATATATTTTTACAATTTAATACAATGTTGGTCATTGGTTGTAATTTCACATTTAAACCAGACATAATCAAGTGTCAATCTTTTGATATATATTGTTTCTTAAAAACACGCTATTTGTTTTAACAGCGGGATTTAATTATAAAATTAATTAATGCAACTTTTATGTTATGAATTTGGTAAAATAGACTTCATTTTTGAATTCGGAATATGAAATATAGCTTGGGATGAAATTTTGGCATTGTTCTGAAAAACATCAATTTTTGATGAATAGTGAAACTACTAAGTGGTAGGTTAAAAACTGAATTTTTCATAAAACTTAATTTTGCCGCTTCTGTGAATGGAATTTCGAAAATCCGAGAGACACGGTTAATATCAAGGACTAAAATGTGGTTCAATGAGATGAAAATAATTTTTTGGTGAATAGTAACTTTTTACTTTTTTACTGCGGTTAATAGTAAATAGGGTAACTAAGGGTAAATATGATATTACTATTACCCTAACACATGTCCTAATTCTATTGGACAAGTGTAATTCGACCAAAAAAAAACTGAGGAATAAAATATGACCATTTAGGCCCACTTGGATTAGATTAGGACATTTATTATTAATTTATTTAAAGAAAGGTTAAAATAGTTAAAATCAAATTTTAATAAGTAAATCATTTTTAATATGGGGTTATACATAAGATAAATTCGATTGTAAATATTAATTAGAAAGCTAAAAAGATTTCCTACATGATGGTATTTTATTTGTAATTTTTAGACATAAAATAATTTAATTTATTTATAACACAACGATGATGCAGTAATTATCTTATTAATGAAATATTGACATAATTGATGTTATAAACACCAAAATAAATGTAATTTGAGATTTTTTATGAATTCCACTAATTTTATAGGTTACTATGATATATTAATGTTGATTTAATCAACTTGGTTCGAACATTTATTTCTGCTATGACTTTCACAAAAATCATATATCAAATAGTGTCAAAATTGACACAAAATAGTTTTTAAATCAAATATTATATTATTAATTGTTATTGTATTCCTAAAAATCTAAGGTTCGGCCAAATGACTTAGATAAGGATATATATATTAATAATAAACAATTTGGGGTTCGTTTGGCATGTTATAGTAAGTTTATTAACCATATAGTGAAAGAAAACAAAAAGACATGGTAAAAGTTAAATTATTTAACTTAGAGTTAAATTTAAAATAATATCCTAAACTTGTCTAAATTCTATTTGTTGATAGGATTTCGACCCCTCCCCACCTTATCTTCGAAATAAGACCCTTTGGAACCATTATAAACCGATTTTGACTTTAATATAAAATAATATTTTGAGATATTCCTAAGGTGCCCCTCTCCTCCCTTATAAAAGGACACCTCCTCCCCCTCCTCCTCACACCAATTTGAGCACTCAAGCTCGGCAAAACCCTACCAAAATCCCTTCTACACTTCCCTAGAAACATCCTAGAGGTTCTGGTCTTCCTCAAAGACCAATTCTAGTGCCCTAAGAGGAGGTCTCAAAGAGGCACTTCAAAGAAGAGGTAATTACCGTTACCAATTATTTCATCTTTATTTCTTCTTCCACTTCTTCTTCTTAGGTTGTTTCATTATGAAGTAATAACATCAGTATCACTCATATACTGATATGTTATTATAAGTATGAAACAACCCTATTTCACCATCTATCCATCCTACGGAAAAAGAAATCACCGCGCGTGCGTACGTACGGAATACCGTCTCCACGCCGTGGTGTAATCTATTTTCCACCACCACCTTACATGGATGGGTATAATGGTGTAAAGAATAACTATACATAGTTATTACAACATCATATTGATTCTGATATATTGTATAATCCACTCCAATTCAATTCAATATTTATAGAAATGATATCATCGCTCGTGCGTACGTACGGACTACCGTCTCCACGACGCGATGAGATTCATTCTCCATGTTAACCATTTAAGAATGATTATAATGTATATATAAGAAATAATAATGAAATATATGACATTATAAAGCTACTGGATTTATGTATATATATACATATGTATGTCATCTACTTACTTCCATTTCAAGACAATAAGGAAAGAAAAACAGCGTTCATGCGTACGTACGGACTACCGTCTCCATGAACAGTGTTTTTCATTTTATTTATCTATCTATTATATATATATATATATACTGAATATATATGATATATAAATCATATTTTATATTCTGGAAGTAAGTAAATCATGATATAAGTAATAATGATGTCATGAACAACAAGTCAAAACACCTACGATAAATGAAACGATTTTACCCAAAACGCTTCTTTAACATGGAATTTACAAAACAACGGGTAATATAATGTCATAAGTGAACCATATATGATATCATAACAATGAATATGATTCTGTAATAAGTCAATGACATTATTTAAATAATTATACAGGAGGTTCGGACACATACGAAGCAAATTGGACCTAAGGTAAGGGAAATATCACAATCTCATTTTTATCCGAGATTGTTTATTCGTAAGTATTTACTGGGGTGTATTTTATCATCCACATCCATGTTTCATCAATATGTAATATTATTTCCATCCACCTACAATTGTTTAAATCCATTTTTACCCTTCGGTGAGTTTTTAGTAATATGTATGAAAGGAATCTTTTGTCGTTTTTCGTACGAGGTACTTTTTGACTTTTCCGATAAAAGTACGAAGAATGTTTTTTTTAACTTATACGGCATGAATGGATTTTTAAAACATTATTTCCAAGAATATTCCTTTACAAGTTTTCAAGTTTATTTTTAATCAACTTCTTTTAGTTTTAAATTGTAAGACATGTTACGAAAGGAAAATGTTTTTGAAGTAGAAAGGATATTTTCCTCAAGAATGGATTTCAAGTATTTTATCAAAATTATTTTCCATCTAAGATAATAAAAGGGTTCTGTTTCTATCCCTATTATTAAATTGATTTGTTCATGTTGTGATGGAATTATTTTTATGAATTCCTTTATCTTATATGAATTGATTTATGATGTCATGATGTTTCAAGAATCCCATTTTTTACATGTGTTATGCGATGATGTATGTTTTATGATTATGTGGCACACATAAGAAAGGATTCATTATAAGATGGGTGGGACCTATATCTCCCTCCAATGCATTGGGTAAAGATTTTATATCTCATGAGATAGACATGGCTGGAACGGAAGGTTATTTCGGTTCAGTGATACAGGACTGAAACGAGGAGTGAACTCGGTTCAGAAAGGGACTTTGTCCACTAAGATAGTCTTGGCAATGAGTCATGACTAACAAGAAATGATTTTCCATGATTATGTGTGCATGCCACAAAGTTTCAAGTTTTATGATATGATTATGGGGATCTCATTTTCACTTCTATTATTTGTTCCATGTTAAGATATTATGCTCTCTTTTGCAGGTTAAGATTTCCAAAAGCTATGTTCTTATGTATATGATGTGATTGATATTTCTTTTGTTTACCCTTACGGAGCATTTGAGCTCACCCTTTTATGTTTTATTTTCCCCAGGATATAAAGAAAGGTTTTTAGGTAAAAAAAAGGGAAGATCTTTATGGGAGATATTGAAGATCTTTCACCACGATTAGAAGATTACGTTCCGAGTTTCCAAAGACACTAAACTATTACGATCCTTGTGTGTGTGGTTTTGTTATGTACTAAGTATTTCGCAAAAGTAATGTAATGTCCATGTACGTCAAGATACGGGTCTCTATAGTTGGTATCAGAGGAAAGGTTTAGTCAACCTTTGGAAACTAGGATGCGAAAACGTTAGTGAGATCCCTAGAAATATTTCTAAGGTATGTCTAGGGATGTCCCTAAGGATAAGTATACGTATAGGATATGGTCCTAGAACTACGGTAACAATATTAGAATTTAACCTAAGATGTTAGATATTAAGGGTACTCCCCCTTTACTATGTTGTTTTCCCTAGCATGATTTTTGCCTCTCACACTATTCTTTTTGGGTTTTAGACGATGGCTGGAACCCGAAGGAATCGTGTTGATCAATGCAATGGACAATGCAATGATTGTCCCCCTGGGCAACCAAACAATATGGGAGCTGGAATGCAAAATCTTGTAGCCATGCTCACACAACTTTCTCAAGCTATGAATCATGCAGGACTTCCAAACGAGAAAAGGAAGGAGCAACATTTTGTTGAATCCTTCATGAGGCAGCGTCCGCCTTCTTTCAGTGGGTCTACTGATCCATTAGTTGCTGAACAATGGATTAGTACTACTGAAAAGATATTTTCAGTTCTTCAATGTTCTGAACATGATAAAGTCATCTTAGCAGTATATCGTTTGGAAGGTGAAGCTGATCAATGGTGGAATCTTATCAAGAATACGAGGCAAAGAGATGAAATTGATTCCATGGAATGGGACGAGTTCAAGAACTTGTTTTTCAGTAAGTACTTCCCTCGTATTCTTAGAACGAAGATGGAGAAGGAGTTTATTGAACTAAAGCAAAAGGATGATGAATCTGTTGGTATATACGAAGCGAATTTTACAAGACTTGCAAGGTATGCATCTGGAATTATCATCCAACCTGAAAGTAAAGTTGATCGATTTTTCAGTGGCTTAAAACCAAGTCTTCGAAGGGCATTAGCTATAAGAGACTTCAGTAGCTATAAAGAAATTGTGCGTTGTGCTATCAAGGTAGAAATGGAAGTTGGTGTTACATATCCATCTCATGGTTTTGATAAGAAACGAAAGATGGAGTTCAAGGAGAAATCTCAGAATAATGGTGAAAAGAAGATGAATGTTTCCTTATGCACAAAGTGTGGAAAGAAGCATGGTGGAGATTGTCTTAAAGGGACTAGAAAATGTTTTAAGTGTGGAAAAGAAGGTCATCGAGCAGCTGAGTGTCGAAGTAATGGAAAAAGGGTTTCTAATGATGTGAATAAAGCAAACACTGCAGAGAACGCACCGCCAACACTTCAATGCTTCAAGTGCAAGGAAATGGGGCATTATGCTAATAATTGCCCTAATCCAAGGGTTAGTGATGATCAACATGAGCAACCACTGAAGGCAAAGGACAAAGGGAAATCACATGCGATCACTATTGGCAATGTTGAATATGACAACGATGTGGTGGAATGATTAAGTGTTTATGTAATGGGATTCCAAAATAATGTTGTATCATTGAGTATTGCAATATTTATTGATGTGGTATTCAAAGTGATTGAGATATTTTTTGGAAATAAGATGATATGCGCATAATGAAGACGAGAAAATGAAATGTTTAATAGTATTCATGAGCTCATGATTGATATAAGGACTAAGTGATATCATGGTTTGAGTATATAGAATTTTGAGGATTTTGGTATATGGAAAGTATTAACTTTTAACTGCACTCATGTTTTCACTAAGGTATTCAAGAGAATACACGATTAAGGACTTTGAATGTTTGGAATGTGACCAACAAGACATATCTTATGATATGTGGGGATCAACGACAGTATTAAATCTCTGGTGATCGTTGTCACTATATTATGAGAGTGGACTGCAGTATTATGTATAAGCCTAAAGATTAGACTGGATTATGTTGGACATAAGTTAGTATTGCTTAAGGATAGAAGATTTTCGATATTATTGATGGGATGTTATAGTAACGTAGTTTTAGAAAAAGGGACAACCTGCAGGACGGGCGACAGCCCATCGCTTCAGACAAGGCTGTGGGAATCGAACCCACAACCAAAGTGCGACTGGCCTTTATCGCCTACCACTGGCCTACAGGAAGTCCCTGTTTAGTAGAAACTAGTTTTATTATATTAATCAGTATGATATATGAAGTATAAGTCCATTTTAGGAACCATATATGATTAATCTCACTATAGATCGATTTATGCATATAATTTTTGCTAACCTTTTGTTTGAGACAGATGGAATGACCCGTCATTCTATCACATGATCTGCTAACACTTCACGAATAACAAATTCAACTTCATTTATTTAAGAGATGAAGTGGAAATTGTTCAAGGCACGAACAACAGTGAGATTGTACCATAATAAAGTAAGTATTTATTAAAATTCAAATTTTCAACTTTAGGGGAAATGATCTTGAAAACCAAAAATGTTGTCCTAGTGATCTTATACCTGATGAATCAGATGGTACCTTATATCATCAAAAATCTATGGATTTGTGATTACTGGCTTTTCCATAGCCATGTTCTCTACCACTCTCCATCAGAACATGATGGTTAGATTTCTCTTCCATATCCATATTTTCACCTATGTGGAAACCCAATGATTAGTTTATTTGGGTAACCGTTACGTTTCATACTTTTGTTTTTAAAGATTGGTTTTGATATTCCTTTTTACGATGTGGGTTTCTATTAAAGAAACATTCGAATAGTAAACCATTTATAACCCCGACGAATTTCGAGGGCGAAATTCATTTTAAGGGGGGTAGAATGTAACAACCCAATATTTTATAAAAAAATATTCTTTTTAATTTTATTAATGTCTTGTGTTGTACGCTACACCAAAAGGAGCTTGCACAACACGCATCCTTGTCTTGCCTTGCATTACACGCAATCGTGACCTTCCTCGATAGCGTGTGTAATACGCAATACCGAGTTTCACTAAACAACGATGTGCTATTAAAATATTATTAAAACTAGCCTTTATGAATAGTAATAACCACTTTTTAAAATTCTGTAAATCTTATTTTTCAAAATGAACTTCATTCTTGGATTCGGAGTATCGAATTTAGCCTAAGGTGAAATTTTGGTACTTTTCGGATAACTTTCATATTCTGATGAATAGTGAAAATTACTAAATTATAATTAAAAACAACTTTTTTAATCGAAATAATTAATAGTGATAAATTATTAATTTGAGTGGTTTTAAAGTATATTTAGAATATATTTTTACAATTTAATACAATGTTGGTCATTGGTTGTAATTTCACATTTAAACCAGACATAATCAAGTGACAATCTTTTGATATATATTGTTTCTTAAAAACACGCTATTTGTTTTAACAGCGGGATTTAATTATAAAATTAATTAATGCAACTTTTATGTTATGAATTTGGTAAAATAGACTTCATTTTTGAATTCGGAATATGAAATATAGCTTGGGATGAAATTTTGGCATTGTTCTGAAAAACATCAATTTTTGATGAATAGTGAAACTACTAAGTGGTAGGTTAAAAACTGAATTTTTCATAAAACTTAATTTTGCCGCTTCTGTGAATGGAATTTCGAAAATCCGAGAGACACGGTTAATATCAAGGACTAAAATGTGGTTCAATGAGATGAAAATAATTTTTTGGTGAATAGTAACTTTTTACTTTTTTACCGCGGTTAATAGTAAATAGGGTAACTAAGGGTAAATATGATATTACTATTACCCTAACACATGTCCTAATTCTATTGGACAAGTGTAATTCGACCAAAAACAAACTTAGGAATAAAATATGACCATTTAGGCCCACTTGGATTAGATTAGGACATTTATTATTAATTTATTTAAAGAAAGGTTAAAATAGTTAAAATCAAATTTTAATAAGTAAATCATTTTTAATATGGGGTTATACATAAGATAAATTCGATTGTAAATATTAATTAGAAAGCTAAAACGATTTCCTACATGATGGTATTTTATTTGTAATTTTTAGACATAAAATAATTTAATTTATTTATAACACAACGATGATGCAGTAATTATCTTATTAATGAAATATTGACATAATTGATGTTATAAACACCAAAATAAATGTAATTTGAGATTTTTTATGAATTCCACTAATTTTATAGGTTACTATGATATATTAATGTTGATTTAATCAACTTGGTTCGAACATTTAATTCTGTTATGACTTTCACAAAAATCATATATCAAATAGTGTCAAAATTGACACAAAATAGTTTTTAAATCAAATATTATATTATTAATTGTTATTGTATTCCTAAAAATCTAAGGTTCGGCCAAATGACTTAGATAAGGATATATATATTAATAATAAACAATTTGGGGTTCGTTTGGCATGTTATAGTAAGTTTATTAACCATATAGTGAAAGAAAACAAAAAGACATGGTAAAAGTTAAATTATTTAACTTAGAGTTAAATTTAAAATAATATCCTAAACTTTTCTAAATTCTATTGGTTGATAGTATTTCGACCCCTACCCACCTTATCTTCGAAATAAGACCCTTTGGAACCATTATAAACCGATTTTGACTTTAATATAAAATAATATTTTGAGATATTCCTAAGGTGCCCCTCTCCTCCCTTATAAAAGGACACCTCCTCCCCCTCCTCCTCACACCAATTTGAGCACTCAAGCTCGGCCAAACCCTGCCCAAATCCCTTCTCCACTTCCCTAGAAACATCCTAGAGGTTCTGGTCTTCCTCAAAGACCAATTCTAGTGCCCTAAGAGGAGGTCTCAAAGAGGCACTTCAAAGAAGAGGTAATTACCGTTACCAATTCTTTCATCTTTATTTCTTCTTCCACTTCTTCTTCTTAGGTTGTTTCATTATGAAGTAATAACATCAGTATCACTCATATACTGATATGTTATTATAAGTATGAAACAACCCTATTTCACCATCTATCCATCCTACGGAAAAAGAAATCACCGCGCGTGCGTACGTACAGAATACCGTCTCCACGCCGTGGTGTAATCTATTTTCCACCACCACCTTACATGGATGGGTATAATGGTGTAAAGAATAACTATACATAGTTATTAAAACATCATATTGATTCTGATATATTGTATAATCCACTCCAATTCAATTCAATATTTATAGAAATGATATCATCGCTCGTGCGTACGTACGGACTACCGTCTCCACGACGCGATGAGATTCATTCTCCATGTTAACCATTTAAGAATGATTATAATGTATATATAAGAAATAATAATGAAATATATGACATTATAAAGCTACTGGATTTATGTATATATATACATATGTATGTCATCTACTTACTTCCATTTCAAGACAATAAGGAAAGAAAAACAGCGTTCATGCGTACGTACGGACTACCGTCTCCATGAACGGTGTTTTTCATTTTATTTATCTATCTATTATATATATATATATACTGAATATATATGATATATAAATCATATTTTATATTCTGGAAGTAAGTAAATCATGATATAAGTAATAATGATGTCATGAACAACAAGTCAAAACACCTACGATAAATGAAACGATTTTACCCAAAACGCTTCTTTAACATGGAATTTACAAAAGAACGGGTAATATAATGTCATAAGTGAACCATATATGATATCATAACAATGAATATGATTCTGTAATAAGTCAATGACATTATTTAAATCATTATACAGGAGGTTCGGACACATACGAAGCAAATTGGACCTAAGGTAAGGGAAATATCACAATCTCATTTTTATCCGAGATTGTTTATTCGTAAGTATTTACTGGGGTGTATTTTATCATCCACATCCATGTTTCATCAATATGTAATATTATTTCCATCCACCTAAAATTGTTTAAATCCATTTTTACCCTTCGATGAGTTTTTAGTAATATGTATGAAAGGAATCTTTTGTCGTTTTTCGTACGAGGTACTTTTTGACTTTTCCGATAAAAGTACGAAGAATGTTTTTTTTAACTTATACGGCATGAATGGATTTTTAAAACATTATTTCCAAGAATCTTCCTTTACAAGTTTTCAAGTTTATTTTTAATCAACTTCTTTTAGTTTTAAATTGTAAGACATGTTACGAAAGGAAAATGTTTTTGAAGTAGAAAGGATATTTTCCTCAAGAATGGATTTCAAGTATTTTATCAAAATTATTTTCCATCTAAGATAATAAAAGGGTTCTGTTTCTATCCCTATTATTAAATTGATTTGTTCATGTTGTGATGGAATTATTTTTATGAATTCCTTTATCTTATATGAATTGATTTATGATGTCATGATGTTTCAAGAATCCCATTTTTTACATGTGTTATGCGATGATGTATGTTTTATGATTATGTGGCACACATAAGAAAGGATTCATTATAAGATGGGTGGGACCTATATCTCCCTCCAATGCATTGGGTAAAGATTTTATATCTCATGAGATAGACATGGCTGGAACGGAAGGTTATTTCGGTTCAGTGATACAGGACTGAAACGAGGAGTGAACTCGGTTCAGAAAGGGACTTTGTCCACTAAGATAGTCTTGGCAATGAGTCATGACTAACAAGAAATGATTTTCCATGATTATGTGTGCATGCCACAAAGTTTCAAGTTTTATGATATGATTATGGGGATCTCATTTTCACTTCTATTATTTGTTCCATGTTAAGATATTATGCTCTCTTTTGCAGGTTAAGATTTCCAAAAGCTATGTTCTTATGTATATGATGTGATTGATATTTCTTTTGTTTACCCTTACTGAGCATTTGAGCTCACCCTTTTATGTTTTATTTTCCCCAGGATATAAAGAAAGGTTTTTAGGTAAAAAAAAGGGAATATCTTTATGGGAGATATTGAAGATCTTTCACCACGATTAGAAGATTACGTTCCGAGTTTCCAAAGACACTAAACTATTACGATCCTTGTGTGTGTGTTTTTGTTATGTACTAAGTATTTCGCAAAAGTAATGTAATGTCCATGTACGTCAAGATACGGGTCTCTACATCTATGCTGCGGTCAGACAACGCCTTCCTCACCCTAAAATCTTGACTTTCAAGTCTTTCTACAGAAATAGGCTGAACCACATTTAGTAGGCACTGTCCTTCAGAAAGTCCTTGACCGCCAGCCTCTCCTTGGCTAACTCTAATAGATTTCAGGTCAGGATAGGAGTCCATGATCTATCTCCCCAGATGTTCCCCTTTGGAAGGAATTCGTCGTACTGGTGCCCATCCAAAGGGAATCCCCCGATGCAATGAACATCCCAAAGGCTGACACCAACCTCCCCATGGTGAATATGGAAGGTGTTGGTATTGGATGACCATCGGGTGAATAGATCCATCCCAAGTTCATGATGGCGGTAAAAATGGAACTATGACATCCACACCACCTCAAACAACACAATGTTCCGTAGTTCATCCCCAAACTGATCACATGTTTGGCGTACCTAATACGCCTAGGCCCACTCCCTTGTGAAATTGCCTCCAAACCTCAAGTCCCAATCCTACAACCAGCTTTTATTCTCATTAGTGATACTCTTTTAGAAATTACTTGAATAATGATCCGGAGAATCCATAGATACCGAATCATTTCCAAAGATGGACCTGGTCCTGGGGTTCAGAACATAAAAATCCATGTGCCTGGATTCTCTTACAGGATGGCAGTTGATAGTAATGTTATATCGGGGGAGATCATCATCATGGGTCACTCATGACTACGGTGTATCAACTTCAAATCCTGGCTTGGGAACCTCCTCTAAAATACCGAAGTACCATATCGTTAGGTTTTCAGACACCACATTCTCATTCTAGTTTGGGGTCAACATGTTGAAGAGATTTTGGTTGTTGGATACAACCTTCCGGGCACCATAAACCTCAAGGTTAGCAACCATATTGACCCTTCGAGTGGCGTATTCAGCTTCTCTCTTAGTGTTAGCCTGATTAGCATCCATCTTCTTTCGGTAAGGTCTGAAGGAGCTCACGTGAAAAGACTGGCATGACGCATGAAAAATCAGAAACCAATACAAAAAACAGTGGTAGTGGTGAAAAAAACAATTTTTTTGCGTTAAATCACAACCGAACTTGGGGAATTATGTGCAACGGAAGTCAGATTATGTTCAAAGCAAGAGAGTTTTTTTTGCGCAGGAGAGCTCAAAACATATTGAGTGAGAAAATCCGTAGGGTCTATGGGACCTACGAGGGTTTTATAGGCATAGAGAAGGGTTTCCGCACGCGCGAATATTGGTTTATATGAAACTTCAAGGTTTTATGCACAACTTAAGTGTTTTGCGTGCACCAGCCTTTGGAGATTCGACGTCTCGGTGTTTCCCTTAAAATCCGACCATTGTGCGCCCTCGCAAGTCCGATTCAGAGGGGGTGGATATGTAGATGCTAAAATTTTCTTAAAGCCTGAAGATGACATTTGTGGTTAAAATGAAGACAAATCCCAACTCAGCGATCAATTTTGGGTGGAATGGAAAGTTCCACACGAAAAATATAAACGGCGAATGAAAAACATCTCTCTCATGCAAAAAAATGCGGGATCTGAAGGAGTTTTTCACGTGGGCATGGAAACTTGTGCACATCCTACACCAGGTGTAGAATCTTTTGTGCCACCGACACTGGGACCAAATTTTTGTTTCTGGGACGATCAACTTCAGTGTGGACCCGGTGACCCCGAGCGCCTATAAATAGAAGGGTCCCCTTCTACTTTTGATGGATGTAGAATCTGAACCGTCTCCTCTGCATGAAATCCACCTCTCCCAGGTGAAAAAGAATGCTTTCAGGTATGGGATTTTCCACAAAAGGTCTCCCAAGGGGTTGCCTTCATGTGGGACCACTCTGGCTTAACCCTCTACCAAGTACCTAAAAGTCAGATAACTTGCATGCAAAACCTCGAGCATTCCTTGCGCGCAAATCCTCCAATGTTCACGCAAAACCTCAGCCACCATTTGCACGTATACATCCCCAATTGTGCGGACACCCATACCTTTACGCATAGTTGTTCCAATTGCACGCAAACCTCTCCTATTGCACGCAAACCTCCAGATCCGCTCACCCCGACCTTTTTCACATAGCTTCTACATTTACACACAAGCCTCTCACCTTGTGTATACTCTTTCACTTTGATGTCCCTCTTCCAGACATCATCTTCAGGCGCTTCTTATGCCCAAAATATCTTCGTTACACACCCTTCTATCGTACGACCCTCTAGGCTCATGCGATGTAACTTCAAAGTCCCTTGGGCGGTGCGACCGTTGCGTTGCTTCGCATCATGCTTCTTTAAATAGGAACGCTAATAGCTATTGCTTTTTGGCATATTTGCACTAACATGATCCCCTTAATGGATCACTCCATAACACCCTCTCACCATGGAATTACTGATTCCATCCCTTCCCTAAGGGTGGGTGGGTATTAGTTATGTAAGTCCTAGGGGTGCAGAGTGAACCCACCTCGTCTAAGTTGCAAGATGTTAAACAGTCAAGCACCATCATCCTCAGCACATGATGTTAATCTATAGCCATGTCCTGTGCATCATACGCATGGCGCCCCATCTTGGACATTCTCTATGCCCACCGGTCTCCACGGGAGTGAAATCATCCTCACATGGAATGAGATCCTCTTTGCTGGAGTGGTGCCTATCTATAGGGAAAGGGATACCACCTTGGTGTAAGCCCCTGATCCTTTCTTGCGAGAGGTATCATCCATAGTCCTCCTATCATCTTCCTGGACAAAGACCAGAGAGGGGGATGGGCACTGGAACCCTCCTCTCTTTCGTGCCAAATCCCTCTCCCACTTGTATTTTTCACTACCTGGGCCTCTATTCTGGTGTAAGTCCAAATCCCTATCTCATTGGGTTGTTAACTATGTGTAAGCCTCTGTTTCCTTTTTGGGCTACTAACCACGTGTCAGCCCCACTCTACTTCCCATAGATTCACCTTTCGTGGCATGATCGTCATGTATTTTTTGTCTCTTGTTTCTCACCCTGATCATGACTCACGTGGGATTAATTTAAGCATCAACCATAACATCCTCTCTGGGCCACCTCAGAGTGTAATCCCCAAACCATCCAAAACTATGTGGACATTGATCCTTACCAAGGCAAGGTACATATGAAGCTTCCCTAAGGTTCAAGACCAACAACCATTGGTACTAACCCCCTTCACGTCGTCTCACCAAAACTATCCCGAACTATGTGGACTTTGATCCTTTCTAAGGCAAGGTATGTAGGAAGCCTCTCTAAGGTTCAATCCCAACACCTCCATTTGTTATGACCACTTCACGTTGGTTCACAATTTCTGAACTACGTGTACTTTGATCCTTGCCAAGGTAGGGTACGTAGGAAGCCTCCCTAAGATTCAATCCCAACAACCATTGGTCCCAACCACTCCATGTCAGTCCACCCTTGTCTTGCATGACGTTAAGTTGTAGGCCCCTTTTCTCCCGCATGACACTAAACTTTTCTCTATTCAGCTGTAAGCCATTGTGATACCTATCCAGTGGTAAGCCGTTGTGACCCCTTCCAGTGCTAAGCCATTGTCAACCCCAACCCAGCAGTAATCTGTCATCGTCTTCTCTATTGGGACCCATATTTCTAGTCTGCCCCTTTGGTGTCAGACTAACTCTTGGGATGCTAACCACACGTAAGCCCCAACATATCATCGGGTCATTGTCCACTACGCACACCCCAATTTTATACCCCCATCCTAAACGTTGTAGACTTTGATAACCTTCCATAGGGATGCATAAGAAGCCTCCCATACGATCAATCCCATCACCCATGTCTCATCCTGGCTTGTCCTTCGAGCCTATGTGTTTCATGAAGGTCATTCCCCAACATAGAGGTTCCACTTCCACTGGGTCCCCGTCATACGGGTCGCCTCCCTAGGTGTCCCATTTCCACACCGAATTACATGGACTTTGATTCCCTACCACAGGGATACGTATGATGTCTCTTCAAGGTTGAAGACCAATACTACTATCACCATCATGATGGTTGCGTCTCATCCCTCCACCACTTCATTCAACTCTCCTTAATCTATCTTGATTCTTACCCAGGCCGCCGCATCTCGGTGGGATCATTCCATCACTTTTCCTCTTCCCTACTCCTAGCTGTAACTGGGTATCTAACCACGTGTTAGTCCCAGCTTCAGTGTTCCCTCAGAGGGTTACACCCATGTGTTCTACTCCCGTCAGTGTTCTGACCAGTCTGATCTGTCTCTGCTAGACGTTACACTCATGACATACCATGTGTTAAACATTGTAAGTTGTGGAAATACTCAGAGTCATACCCATGGCATATAATTCCCCTAATTTGACATGGGATCCCTCAGGATTCCATTCCCTCTAGAATGCCTATCATAAGGGGAGTAAACCCAGACACGCCAGTGTTCCGGCACCCAGACATGCTAGTGATGTCCAACATGACTACTCCCCTGATTGAAGGTTGTTGCCCTGACCATACCCCTTTGGAATGTCCTGATAGAAGCAGTGTAATTAATCAGCATCCATGAAGATATGGTGTCGGGAATATTTTCACGAACAACATAAATATATAAGGGAGAATTGGATAAGGTAATGAGTTTCTAGGAGGAATCAACAGAAGAAATAACTAAAATCTCATCATCCTATTTTGATCAAGGAGAAAACATCCCTAAATAAGCAATGGATGTTTCCCACCTTTGGAATGCGGGATTGCAGGGAAACATTCAGTGCATCCTCTTCATCCTCAAACAGACGGATGCACGCGCCCTGGAGAAAGTGTCTGAAACAATTGGGTTTTTCAATATTTCCCCAAGGGAATTCAATCCACTCATAATGCATATGAATCAATAGAATATTTAGTTTATAGTTTCATATTCACCCATCTTGATGTCTTATTATTCATCTAAATATATTCCTAGTTTTTTAGAATAAATTTATTTAATCCAAGGTGAGTAACTTGTAGAATAATCTATATCACATGAGATATCTTACATGAAAAAACATGACTAAACACACTTTTGTTAAAATAATAATATAAAATATTAAAAAAAATTAATTTAAAACAAATACAATAGTATTGTTTTCTATAAGAGTATATGGGTATGTTTCTAGAAGTTTTATGGTTTTTCTTGATCAACCAATTTTATATGGTTAAATGCTTAAGGTAATCCTCTATTCTAGATTTCTATTTTCTATAATCATTTTCCATTAAAATTATGTGGCTTCTAAGGAATTCAAGCATTATTTATGTTTATTCCTATCATCTTAATGAAATTTGCATAAAAATTTGGGGTTTGGGAATGGGTTAGCATAAAAAATTATGAAATAATAAATTACTAATAGATCCAAGCTCTAAATCTAATTGTTGGTATCTGTAAATAGACAATAGGGCTTGATTGAAAATTCCTAAAACAGTCACCCATTGATACCAATTTTTATATCTAAAAGAGTCATGAATGATAGTTTAGAGGGGGTGAACGAAATATATATATTTTTTAAATAATTATATTAATTAAAAATTAATTAGTAGTAGAAAGAAAATAAATAAAATAAATAAAATAATTCAATGATTTATTTTATAGAACTTTGATTAAAATTTAACCTTATCTACTCTTATACCTATCTACTCGATGAGAGAATCATTTTTCACTAATCTTATTTTTGAGGGGGATCATAACCAAATTACAAACTAATTTCTCAATTATAATAACAACCAAGACATGTGACTTTTATATAGGGGAATAAAAACCCAATTAAAACACTAAATTTAGACAACATGATTCCCAACCTGAATGGTATTCACTTTAGAATATGGGAGTCCCAATCTGAAGAAATAAAGAAAGAATAAATGAATTATTTTTACTATAAAAGAATAAATAGAAAATGAGAGCGTGTGTCAGAGATTGGATGTAGTGATAAAGACACAAGAAGCTGGGATGTATTATAAGATAAATTAATTAAGAATAGGTAGTGATTCTTGAGTAAATTATATATTCATTACATAAAGTATGTAAAAGTTGATGTAGTTTTGGGTACAATCCTTGAGAGATTATCTAGAAGAAGAAATATTATTTTCATGGGGCTTGGTTTTTATAACACTTCAAGTTTCAATATTAATCTATTTTGATTTCTCAGAAATGCATTTCCTCATAACCCATATTGTTTTAATACATCATGAATCCTTAAAATATGATCTATAAAAACTAATAAGCCAGTATTAAACTTGGTAAAGTAGTTCAAATTTAAACTACCTAATTATTAAGGAGATAAAAAATTATCATTCGAGAATAATCATAGAAAAAAACTTTTAAATTTAGAACTTAAAGACTAATTAATTTTATTTAATTATTAAATAATTATTATAAAATCCACAAAATAGGTCAAAGAAATTCCTTGAATATCATAAAATATTTTATCTCTTAAATTAAAATTTGAAAATACTTTCTAAATTGAAGTAGCATTTAATTATTCAAAATTCAATTATAATGCATTAAAAAAATAAATCTAAATAATTTCAATTCAACTAAATATTGATTTAGAAAAAAAAATAATATAGAGAAATCAAATTAAAATATAAAAATTAAAATATTCAAAAAAACATATTTTTTGTACATGCATGAATAACTAATAAGTTAAATCATACTTTAAAATTATGAAAAAAACTAAAAACACATCTCATTTATTTTATATAAAATATATAAATTTTATAAATCAATCAATTTTATGAAATAATTAATATAAGCATGAAGTTAATCAATGTATCAAAAATAAATAAAAATATATCATGATAAAAATTCTAGATTTAAGAAAAAATAAATAAAGTATAGAACAAACTGTGTGTGCCATGTGACTGGGAAGTATATGACTTTAAATTAGTTAAATTACTATGGAATGCTTTAGATTCAATTATAAATATTGTTATAATACTAATCATGTGAATATTATTACATGTGGTCACTTGTTATAACATGAAATCATTTTTTAGAATGAGTGATCACTTGTTATAATATGTGGTCACTTGTTATAACATGTGTTAGCGAGTTATAACATGTGGTAGATTTAGTGACTATAAATATCTTACAATCACTTCAGAGTATATCATGTGGTATGTTTAAAAATCAAACATGTAGTAAGTTGGAAGGAATACTTAAAGTCGCCTTAAAAACTCATGTGATCACTTAAAACACCACTTTGATAACATTGAAAAACAACATGTGGTATATTGAAGAGAATATGTGGTAGATTAAATGTTGAAAGATGAGATATCATGATATGAGAGTATGCATATTTTGTTCTATATATCCAGAAAGAGATATAAATTCTATCATGATATAAGGATTATTGAACTTACAGTTGAAGTCGAGGCATGACTAATGTATAAGACACAACCAAGATTCCATGATACTATATATCATCAGGAATGAGATAAAGCTCCTATATGTGCTACATAAATAAACAACATGATTAAGGAAAAGTGCAATCAACATTTTTTTAAGATGGTGATGTCTTCATTAGAGGTGCATGTATGACTCATGTTATAGAATGTATGTAAGTTAACTAGATGAATCCCCCATCTCTTATGGTTTTAAATAAAATAATGCTTTTAAATTAGGTTAAACTATTATAGAGGAGTATGCATGCTACAACCAGACTTTATTATCAATTTTGTAAAATATTGAACATCAAATAAAAAATTTATTCTTCCCAGATGAAAGAGGTTCTAAGGATCTGTTTCATGGGGGCACTTGGAAGAAAATATGTGGGGTCACTTTAAAACATGAAGGGAAAATGTTCATGTGGTTAGTATGAAAGATTTATGTGGTAAGTATAAAATTCTATATATGACGACTCAAAAAATTCATCATGTGGTCACATTAAAATTTTCATACAATAATATCAGTAAAACATGATGTTAATTAAAATAAATCATACTATATGTTTAAAAAATAGAAAAAATAAAAACCATTTACATCTTGACACCTAAGACTTCAGATAATTTTTAGAGTCACTAAAAAGCACAATTGGTATTCAATTAAGTATACTTAAATAAAAAAATTGAGAACTTTCCAACATATCAAATAAAACTTCAATTAAACTTATATATCAATATATATAATTCAAAAAAGTTAAAATATATACTAGAATCATCCAAAATAATCACTAAACTATTACATAACACCAACCAATTTTTTGATTATCTATATAGAAATTCTAACCTTTCATACAATTTAATTAAATGTATATAAATTTGTTATATATCCATCACAATGATTGGTGTGTGATTACATGGCCAATATCTATAGCTTTCATAAAAAAATATATGATATTTGAATTTGGAAATTTTATAATTTTATAAATATTGAAAAATGACATTTTTTAAATCACTAAAAATAACAATTTTAGATTGTATATTAGTTTATTAAAATATAAATAAATCAATTTTCTATCCAAAAAAAAAATTTCTAAAAAATTTTATCTATATAACTGATGTTATCATATAATAATTAAAAAATACTATAAACTGAATTTTTTTGTAAAAACAAAAGGCATGAAACATATTCAAACCAAAAGTTAAAGAACCTAGAGACTGATTTAGACATTTTTATAGTTGAATAAAATATTAATTAAATAGTTATATTTCATAATAAATTGGAGTTATAAAAACCCAAAAACTATAGATGAAGATATTGTAAAAAGTATATTTTTTCATAAAATAAATTTCAAAGAAATTATTATTAACATAAGATATTATTCCAGAATAGAATATTCAAAAACTAAAATATATACAATGATCAAATAACTCCCACTCTCTATTGGTTAGTGATCCCACAATGGAAGAATTAAAGTTCTTTTTGACTTCTTCCTTCAGTTTCAAAGACTTCGACCAGATTTTAGAAGATTCACACATGGACATTCTAATAGATTTTTTCTTTTTTTTAGTTAACACTTTTCCCACATTTTATTATTAGTAAAGCACATGATCCAAGACCTCTCATGTCCTTCTCAGTTATTTTGAACATATTGAGTATCTTAGGTTATATTTTCTTGAGTTAATTCATATTATAATTCAAAATGATCAATTATAACCTTTTTGGTAAGTATTATAGAATGAAATAAATATATAGATTAGGATTAATAGGTTAATTTAATCTCTCTATTTCATTAATATACCCAATCCTATTGAATACATGTGTCACACCCCAAGTTTTATTTATTATTTTATGTAATGTTATTTTATATATATTTTTTATTTTTTTAGAGTTTATGAGATTTTCATATCATAAATTTTAATTTTCTTAAACCTTTTGAGGGTCTCGCGTTTACCCAACATGGTTTTAGAAACCTTGTGGAGAACATGTGGTTGGTTAGGTATTGGGACAGTTCTATTTTTAATATCTTGTGTTGGGTTTTATAAACTATGAGGAATTTTATTAGTAACTGTGTTTTTTAGTTTTGAGTGCCAGTATAGGTTGAAAAATTGCAATATAGTCTATTAAACATGTAGGAAAACCATGTTCCACTCATAGAAAATTATATTTTCATTTCTCTTTATTTTCTTTTACATTTATTATATATTATTTTATCTACCCCCTACTTTCGCCTCACCTCCTCACCTTCCTCACATCATACCAAACTCAAAACAACATCTCCCTTGCATCCTCCACACTCCCCTACTTCTCTTCCACACATCACACCATGGCTAACCCATTCCCTCATTGTGACCTCCTTCCCCAGTCACATATCACTTCCTCAAGCGTGACACCCCTCAGGATAAACTCCATGGTCTGTCTACCACTCCCCTCCTGGGTATCCTATTCTTTAGTGATTCCTCCTTGCTTTCCTCATGATTCATGGTCTTCCCTCTTATGTATAATCTCTTCTTACCTTAACTATCTATTTTCTCTTTATTTCATCCTCCCTTATCACATCAGTTTGGTTGATCAAATCCTAGGTCTTTTAATTGACCAAATTTTTTATATTTCTTTGATTATTAAGGTTCATGGGAGTCTCTTCTACCCCATTTTTGTGTTATCCATTAAATGTGGCATATTTTTACTTGTGGTGGATTCATTATCTTGATTTGAGTTAGTTTATCCTATGTTTAGAATTCCAATTTAAGATCACATTATTACTTTATGTTTATAATAATTTATTAATTTAATTAATCCTATGTATGATTGATAAAATTGATATTCTAATGGTTTTGACATAATTTTCATTATAAATAATTCATTTACTTTATATTTCATGTGAAATATGAAATGTTACTTATTTAAAAACATTAAAAAAATTAACAAAATTGAGATATTTAAACTTTATTTGACCCCTTTTGGATCAAAAAAATAATTAAAATTATTATTTATAAATTTTGAGCCCTTATTTTAAATATGAATTTAATTTCAGGAAAAGGGTTTTTAAAATGGAAATTTTAATTTTTTTAATGAAAATAGATTTGAAATATATTTTTTGATGCATCTTGGAAATTCCATGTGTTTGAACGATATTTCAAATTTCTATTTTGAAGAAAAATGTGTGTTTTATAAAATATATCTTGATATATATGTGTTTTTTAGGTTTATACATATATACATGGGTATATGTATATATATATATGTGTGTGTGTACAAATTCACATGGGAGTATTTGAATTTGTGCAACGGGATAAATAAATATGTGTGTGTGTGTGTAAGTGTAAATGGGTACAACTAGAAAATTAGGGATTTCAATTTTGGATTCAAAAATATATTTTAAAGGAATGTTTCGAACGTTTAAGTGATTTTCCAAATTTGTGCACAAGTGAACGATCCTCTGAAACTCTATTTGGTTATTATTGAAAGAGATTTCGGCCCCCATGGATTACTGGTATTTTAGATTATGTGATGGTTATGTAGTTGTGGTTGTTTCTTGATAGGGATATAGTGGTGGGTGTAGGTTATTTGAAGTATTTTTTTATTTTTTTATATCTCATTGTTAACTATTTTTTATTCTTGTCAATTTTTCTGGTTCTTTGTTTGCTCACCCTTACTTTACTTTGGTCATGTGAACTTGGTTAGCTAAGTGGGAGTCTATCCTTATGATACAATAGATATTCACACACTACTAGGGTCCCATATAGTTATTTATATGTATATATTAGGTTTATCATTCCAATGAGGCTGGTTTTAGGCCAGTTGGGTGGTTTGTGATAAGATGCAACATAGGCGGGAAGGTTGGTCTATTGAGTAAAGTCTATGACTATATCACTTTAATACCTAGGGTAGATCCCATGAAATCAATTCCATTGTTTTATGGATTCACTTAGGGGAATTTCATTGATTATTTGATATCCCCTATGTTCTGTATGAGTGTTTCACCTATAATTGGTAACTTTTATTTTTTTTATCTCATCTATAACATACTGTCTCTTTTATTTATCTCTTATTTCCTACAACATGTGTTAGTTTTTATAAATCATTTTAAGAAATACTTTGAAGATGTTTCTAAAATTAAACAAAGGGTTATTTCAAAAATATTTTTTTTATTTCTGAAATGATTGTTTAAAGTGACTGTTTTCATTTAACAAAAAATAAAGTGGAAAGTTTGTAGAACCACTTTGAGATGTTTTTTGTTGAAAAATATAATTCAGAATGAAAACCCCATAATTTATTACTTTATTTCAAACTATCACTAAATATATCTTTATTTTATATTTTATACATGGGATATGGTTTCTATTTGTAAATTTTATTGAACTTTATCGCAGGCATGTCTAACATTTTGATTTCAATATCTTATATATATTTTTTCTACTCTTGAGTGAATTTATTGATATAAGGTTAGTTTTTATTTTAATGAATTCATCTTTTAGATCCTTTTACTTTACATAATAGAAACTATTTTTATTTTACTCAATGTCTGACATGTGGGCCATTACATGATTTACCTTGGCCAATTATGTCATTTATTTCTTTCTATAGTTGAATTGTCTCTACATTTATAATAGGTCGAGAGAGAAATATAGGTGGATTCTATTTTCTTTGCAGGTAAGGGTGATTAGGGGATAACATAGGGATTGTTTATTTTTTTTATAATTTGTTTGAGTATATTTGGTTTGGTATGGATGTTCAATGTACATTTGAACCATGCCAATTTTTCATTAGTTTTCTGCTAGTGATTTTACTCTGATTCAAGGGTGAAATCATTCCCATTATTTATATCTAATTCCATGGTTCTTTTCACCACCTCAAGGTGATTAATAATTCACCTCGATGTAGTCTCAAGAGGTATTAGAAATTTAAAGGATGGGTGGATCAGGCTATTTACTAACATAATGGTATCATAGTCAGGTTCTTTCCTCCATAAGAACCATAGATATTTCATGAGTAGCCCTTGTGGTATTTATCATGTTAGGTTTTCATCGAGTTAGAAATTGGTTTTTGGCACTCAGGATGTTGGTCGTGAGTGGGTTTTTAATCAACACATATCAAAATAATTCTTGAGTTACCATGGGTAGTTTGGATTTGAATTTTGAGTTTGAAATTTTATTTTATTAACATAGATGATATTTTGATCCTCATTGGTACATTGAATTTCTTTGGTGGAAAAACTAGATTTCTGGTTGTAAATGAAGAATAAATCTCAATGTGAGGTTGGCTTTCATGGAATAATGAACCATGCGGAAATTTAGAACTTAATTAAAGACACATTCTAGGAATTATGGTATGATTGGAACATTCCACATTAATAATGTGTCCAAGTCAAGCATGGTTATACACCACATTTTGTGTTGATATTAATACTTCCTTTGATGATACCCAGTGATGGCGGTAAACTTAGGGAAATTTTCTAAAAAGTTCTTGTGGCCAGTTTTTATTTTTTTGAGCATGTTTTCTGTTTTGTGAAATTTGTTTTGGGATGGAAAAATTATATCTTTATAGAATTTTTTTAATTATTATTTTTGATAATTTTTAAAAAGGGGGAATTTAGAAATAGTTTTTAAAAATCATAAATTTTAAAATGGATTTTTGGAAAAAAATAATTTTTATTTATTTATTTAAAATCCTTGAAGGTTTTAATTTTTAAGTTTGATTTAGAATTTTTTTTAAAAAGTTAATGATTTATAAATATTATAATAAGTAGATTTTTTAAAATAAGGGAATTTAAAAGGTTTTAAAAAAGTGAGTTAAGTATCTATTTTAAAAATAAGGGTTTGAGAGTTTTGAAAAATGAATGTTTAGAAAATGGAGTATTTTGAAATGGGGTTTTTAAAATCCTTATGTTTTATTGGTTTTAATATTTGGATTCTTTCCTTTAGTTTTGTGGGACTTTGTAGTTCAATGTGCGAGGCTTTAACTAGCAGAGTTCATGTTTCATGTTGTTTAAATTCTTTCTACCAATGAAAAAATGAAAAGGATGAATATGATGTTTCTTGGGAAGAACATTATGGTTGTTCGCTTCTTTATTACGTGAATTTTCACAAGTTGGAGGCTCTAACCAGACCTAAAATTGAGTGGTATGGTTAGATTCAGTCCTCCTCTTGGAATATGATTCAATTTTTCTAGAATCATACCATCCTTTTTTATAGTTTTCCAAAAGTTCATTGTGAGTGCATCAGAAGAACTTCGTTGAGTGTTATGAGATTTTTTGGAATTTTGTTGAGAATGATTCTAAGTGATGGGTTTTTCCTTTTGGGTGGACCCATAATTGGTGAGTGATTATAAGGATTAATTTATCTAGTTGTTCTTAGTGTGATTTTGTGAAAGTTTTTATGGTATGATGGGGGTTCTTGTGGTGCTTATGCCTTGATGGTAATTATGTACTAGTTTTTGTTTTAGATAAGATTCCTTACGGTTGTCATCTTGTGACTGGTGTTTTGGGAGTTTATTTTTAGATGGATTTCACATAGGTGACTTCAGGCCAGTGCTTGGGTAACTTGGATGGATGGCCTTTGGGAATTTGAGCACCTGATAGTGCTAATTGTTTTGTGGTTCTCATTGAGATGGTGTTCCTAATTTGGGGTCACAGTTTACTCATTTGACTATAGTGACTAGGGTGTATGACCAATGTTTTTTGAATCTATATGTATTAGAGTTTCTCCTTCTCTGGGATGGAATGTTTGATACCATTTTTCAATTTCTGTGAGTGTTTTGTGTAAGTGTTCATTTTTGGTGTTGTGTCTTTTGGGGGTGAGTGTTATTGACCCACCAATTTAGGCATTTTTTAAATTGTGGGGATACCTAAGTAGGTATTTTTGTTAATTATTTGTTATGTCCCTTGGTGTTTGGAATCTACTTAGATATTTTAGGTTTATCATAAGCTTGTAAATCTTTCAATTTGATGAATTTTTCATGTTGGTGCCATCCATGCTTTGGAAATAGCTTTCTGGGGGAAGAAAGATTTATAGTGGGGAAAATTGTCACACCCCAAGATTTATTTATTATTTTAATTAATATTATTTGATATTATATTTAGTTTTTAGGAGTTTTTTATATGTATTGGTTTCAAATTTTAGTTTTTTAAAATATATTAAGGGTTGTACAGTCTGCCAACATGATTTGGGAAACTCAGAAATAACTTTTGGAAGTTTCTATCTATGTATAGTGTCATTTGGAATATAATTTTCATGTTGGTTAAACTTTTCATGGTCTTTTTAGTAACCATGAACTATAGTTTTTAATCTCAAGTATAAGTGACATGATTACTTAATGGTTTATTAAACTATGAGGATAAATCGTGCACCACTCCCAAAAAAATTAAAATTTCATTTCATTTTATTTTACTTTACTTTTATTAATTTTTTTTATATTACCTCTCCTTCTCCTCTTCCCATACCTCCCTTTCATTAAACCCCCCTCATAGAGCCCTCTCCCTCATGATCTCCCCTGTTCCCTTCTCCTCTATTATGCACAACACTAGGAACATGTCCCCTACCTCACCTAAACCTCCTCCCATCATTCTCTCTCCTTACATGCATGTGACCCCCCTTACCCCCTCAGGCCGAACCCCATGGTTGTGTACCCCTCCTCTCATTGGTCTCCTATTCTATAGTGATTCCTCCAATTTTTCATCATTATTCATGGTTGGACCACCAAAGTATACTCTCTGCTTCCCACACACACACATATATATATATATTCACTCAATTATATCCTCCCTCGTCACTTTGATTTTGTTTGGTAGAACCCAAGGTCATGGGGTTGATCATATTTTTATGGTTTCTTCAGGTATTAGAGTTTTTTGGACACTTATAACCCATTTGAGTGTCCTCCATTGAGGGCATCACATTTTATCTCACCATGTCTTAGTTCCTCTTGATTTGAGATTGGTTACACCATGTTTAGGCTTTAAATTTAAGAGAGGTTTATTTTTTGGTGTTTCAAATGTTTTATTTAATTAATTAAGCCCATGTATGATTGATAAATTTGATTTTCTAATGGTTTGAGGTATTCTTCATTAGAAATAAGGCTTTTTCTTGGTATTTCAAGTGAAAATTGAAAATCTAATTATTTAAAAAATTATTAAAATAATTTTCTTAATTAAATTGACATATTTAAAAATGGTTTCATCATGTTCTGGTCTGAAAATAATTCAAAAAGTTTTTTATCCCCCTTTAGGCCTTAAGGGAAAACTTGATTCAATTTTATAAAAAAGGGTTCTCAACTAGTCAATTTATAAATAATTTTAAAAATTAATTTGATATATATTTTTTATTGGGTCTTGGAAATGTCAAGTATTGAAATGGAATTTAAAAATTTGGGTTTGAAGAAATATTCATGTTTTATAAAATGTATCATGATATATATATATATATATATTGTTTTTATATACTCAGGGTTATACATACATATATATATATATATGTATATCTATGTGTATAAAATTTCATGAGAATATGTGAATTTTTGTAATGGGATAAATATATATGTATAAATGTGTAAGTGTATATGAGAATAATGATAAAATGGGTTTTTTCTATTTTGGATTCAAAAACTATATTTGAAAGGACTATTTGAAACCATTAATAGATTTTTTTCAAATGTGTGTGTGTGTGTAAGATCTTCTCAAATCCTATTTGGTTTTAATTGAGATGGATTGTGGCCCTTAGGGCATGCTTGTATTTCATATTGTGTGATGGTTATTCCATATGTGTTGTTCTTTTAGAGGGAGGTAGAGGCGAGGCTGAATTATTTGATATTCTCTATGACTATTTTATTTATCATTTATCATTATTTATTATTTATTATTATCATTGGTTATGCTCATTTATTGTTTAATTGCCATTATTTTACTTTTTTCATGTGAACCCATGTAGCTAAGTGGGATTCTAGACTCAAACTACACTAGATAGCCACACAACACTAGTGTCCCCTCTAGTTAGTTATAGGGATAGATAGAGTTCCATTATGATGACTGCAAGTGTAATCTAGTTGGATTATTTTGTGATAAGACCCAAAATAGAAATTACTTTTAATTTATAGAATGTTTAGTGTTTGGATAATTACATTATTTACCTTGTCTAACTAGGCCTTTTTTCTATAAATAGATGGTAGCTATGTATATGGGATACTAGGATATCACGAGAGGTTGCTTCAATTTTCACTATAGTTGAGGGAGATTTTGGGCGATTGAAGTGATTGTTTATTTAATTTTGTTTATATGATTTATCATTTATTTATACATATCTAATTTGGCATGGATTTTCAATGTATGAATGGGTTTATCGATTTTTCATTAGTATTCGGATGTAACTCTTACACTGATTCAAGGGAGAAATTATTCCTATTGTTTATATTGATTTCCCAGGTTCATGTCCCCACCCTAATATGATCATGAATGTTACTTGGGGTAGTTATGGTTCATCTCAGGTGCTTAAAAAATGGGAAGTTTAGGTTGTTTTGTGACAACATGAGTTGAGACTGAAGTACCTTCTATCATCTTACACTAAAAAGTATTATAGACACTTTGTATAATTCATGTATAACTTACTTTCAATCTAACACTTTCAGGTTATCAATACTCCCATAAGTGTAGTATCCAAGTATTCTATTTTTAAATAATATTTTATGGTTTTTAGTATCTATTATAGAGTAAAATTTCCTATAATTATACCTAAAAATTTTGATTCAATAATGTAAAAATTGATTTAATTAAAGGTTAGTTAATATTTTTTATGTTCTATAGTCTACTATAAGATGTTTTATATATTCATATTTATATTAATTTTATAAATTTATAATCATATTTAATATTTTTAATATCATATAAATATTTTATGGAATGATATGAAAATAGTGTGTGAATATTTTGAAAATAGTGTGTGAATATTTTTAAATGAAATATTGATTATTTTATAAAAAAAAGTATATACTATTTTTTGAGTTTTATTTTAAAAAATAATACTTAACAATTATAAAGATATTTTATTAAAATTAATAATATATTAAAATAAATGATTTCAAAAATATATGAAAAATATTTGTGTTAAAAAATTATATAAAAAATATAGGATATAAAATAGGATATGTGTTGTATATTCATTATTTCTACTAAAAACTATGATAAAAGTGTTTTAATGATGTTTTGTATTTTAATTTATGTTATTTAATGTTTAAAATGATTTAATTTGGAATTTTATATTCAATTTTAATGTGGTTTTAATTTGATAATTATATTTGAATTAAAATTCTTTTTTAAATATGAATCTGAGTTTAAATTGAATTTGACTTATTATTATTATAATTTTATTTAAAATGATGTAAAATATTATATAATCATATTGAACATGTATTAAATAATAATATACTCAAAATATACTAAAAATATTACCCAAATACTTATGATAAGTATGAAAACATTTATTTGTGTTAACTCAATGCTTGCACAGTATAGGGAAAGTCAAAATTGATGTCTTAAAGATATGATTTAGGAAATTACAAGTATTTAATTGACATTTAACGGTAAAAATTATAACTAATAAATTATTTTGATATATAATAATGAATGTTAAAACTATATAAAAAGTTAATTATCAGATTTCTTACCTAGTGCTTGCTCAAGGTAAAAAAGTCAAAACTATTATCTTAAAATGTAATTATTATATAAAAGGAAATATAAAATATTATGAATGGTTTTAAATGATAATAGTGATAAAGAATAAATTATATTTATGTTATATTTTTTAAAAATTAAAAAATATAACAATTATCCAAAATGATTACGGAGTGTTGATGCAGCACATGTGCAAGAAGGAGAAAAGTCAATGTTTTCATTTGAAATGTCAACTAAATTTATGGTGATACCTTTTCAATTTTTCTACAGTGTCTGTGTTCTATCATTACTGTATTTTATATTGGTGAAAGCACGTTTCACCTAGGGTTTTCAACTATACAATTTTATTTTTCCAATTAATTTTTAGGCTGTATGAGTTGTTCTTCCTACTCAAATCACTTGTCATTAAAAATCATAAAAAAACTTAAAAATATAAATAAATGGGGTATTTTCTTAAAAATTATTCATAAATTATTAAATAAATTAAAAAACATTACTTTGAGACACATTTTGATGAAAATTTCTTGAAATATTCTTATCTCTTTCATTTATGAGCTACTTGAAACTTTAAAATTATTTTTTTAAACGTTAAGAAATGAATATTTTGGAAAACATCACTAGATCTTGTTCATAAATATGAAATTCACTCTATCTTCACAAGACATTAAATTTATACATGAATTTATTTCATTACATATTTCCAAAACAAATCTCTAAATTTAACTCCTTTAATTTTCTACACTATTTAAAAATCATTTCTAAACCAAATAACACAATGAATGTAATTTTTTTTAATTATCGAAGATGATATGATTAACCCTTATTTTCAAATTTTAAATTTCTTTCTATTTTTATATTTCTATATAGATATATTATCTATTTAAAAATTTATTATGTCCAAAAATTGGTTTTAATCCTTAATTTTTCAATCTTAAAATATAAAACACACATATTCTTACTCTGTTAGACACAAATTTTAATATGAATTCATTTTCTCTTCTATTTTCTCATCATTTTCTTCTCTTTTATTTTTTATTATTTTTAACCCACTTATAAGAATTTTATTCAAATCATGTATGAATTATTCATATTTACGTACCCTTATGTTAAAATCACATGGTACAATAATTATTCATCATGGTCTATATATGATTCAAAACTATATATAATAGTGGGTTGACTAAGTGTCCACATAGTATTGTTAATAAATTGTTTATTTTTTGTTATTTTTAATTTAGATTACATTAATTCCAATGTGTGCTAAATTACTCAACAAGTTCTGTTATCTCACTTATATAAATATATATTCATCCTGACTTGGTATCATCCCCACAAATGATACATTTACTCAAATTCATGTTCAATATTGTAAACATAAAATTTATAATTTAGAATTAAAACATACATGAGTGATGTAATTTAAAAAATAAGTAAATCGCATAATTAATATGGAGTCTAATACTCTAATATAAGAATTTTATATTTATTTTTTAACTCTTATGTGACAATAATTATAAAATTCGTTAAGGATTATATTTTAAAATACTGTGAAAATAAAACTTAAATAACACAATATCACGGAGATGAACTTAAAATTTGATTGAAATAAGATATTTAATGGATTATAATAAGTATTTTTAATTATATATTAAACTTATTTAAAATTTATAATAACAAATAAAAAATTATAATTTTCTTTTTCAAGAAAGATTGTATGGAAGCATCTTTGAAGGAATTTAGATGTTTACTTATAAACCATCACATTATTATTTTTTGAAATATTTCTCTCAAATATCCCAAATATTTACTAATAATTTTATTTATTATATACCTATATATATTTATATGTATTATATTCTTCAATTTATTTTTCTTTTCAAAATTTAATAAGTCAACCCATTCATTTAAAATCATTATCAATTTATTGATTAACTTAAATGATTTTTCTTATGGGTTTAAATGTAATTTTTTTTATAACTGTTCGTAAAATTGTGAAAAGAAATATCATCTCTGTTTTATTCGTGTCATGGTTCTTGGAAATTATATATGACGATGGTTGGGCCCATTATATGGCTATATAATGTGATAGGTAATGTTTTTTTCTCTATATACATTATGATGGAATTAACTGGTGGAGTTATTTCATTGTAAGGGTGATTTATAAGTGTATTAATTAATATGATGTCTCAAGAATACCTCATGGATACTCTATAAATTCCTATGAGTTTTAATTGAAATCATTTAATTTAATGAGATAATTTGTTCAGTTAATGATTTAAGGTTAGTTTATGAAGTTTTAAAAGATATAATTTTTCCATGAGTTTTCCTATTTTTCTAAGAAACCATTATGATTAATATATTTGATTTATTATTTCTTATGTTATTATGTTAATAAGTTATTTGAGAAAATAATTTTGTTTTATGATTGAATATTTCTTTATATGATATCAAATTTTATTATTTAAAGTAGAATTTTTTTCAAGTGTATTCATATATTTTAATGGAATAATGGGATTTATTTCTTCTTATACACCTTACTATGATTTATATGTTTATCATATATTTCAAAATTATATTACAAGGTTTAAGGATGGTTTGGAATAATAAGAAATTCAATGGTCTAGTTATGGATATTTTTCTTGAATAAAGCAATTGTATCATTTTAAGAAATTTTGTTTTGTGGAAAAAATGTACAGTAAGATGAAGTATGAGATTTGTAATTTAATAGGAATCCTAATACTATAAAACTATAAACCTAAAGGTTATGGGGATGTAAGTGGTTAAATATTATTGTAAGACATGTAATTATGTGGTGGTTATGTTTGGTCTATTAAAACAATAATCCATGGTTCTATGTTTTTTTCTATATTTTAGGCTCCATAGAGACAAGAATCAATATAGACACATAAATGTAATCCCAATAATTTTTATAATAAAAATTATTCACCTATTGACATAATTCAACAAAAGGTGTTTCTTAGGGAATTGGTTTCTCTAACACAAAGAATCTCCCTTATTATTTAATAATTATTTTCAAATTTCTATGAAAGTCTTTGAAATTTCTTCCATTTATATTCACTTTTTAAAATATTGGTCTCAATGAAAAATTAAAAAATGATGATTCCATTTATATATAGAGTAAAATATTTTACCCGATGAATATCAATTTTAATGAAAATAATTATTGACGTATTTTATAAAATGTACTCCTACTAAAATAATGGCCAATTTTAAACTCATCATATACATTAGTGGAGAAATCTCAATATTTCACTACAAAATGAGGGATTTTGGAGTGCCTCTCACCACTTATCTATTTTGGTAAGTAATCATTCCTACCATAACATATATGACTTATGGATGGTGGAATGGATAACAATTCTCCCTATCCTTTATATGTATAAACTCAATATCATTCCTCTAGTATCCTTTCTATGGGTTTCCGAGCATAGTGTAACAAAAATATCATGATTTTATTTGGTTACCTAACTCCTATGATTAGAAATTTCCACCATTCATTACATAAGATAATCAATTGGAACCTTACTTTGGAAAAACATACCAAGTTTAATGATCAAGGTCATTATATGTATTTGATTTGTAAGGAATCTGACACTTATTTTTTAAAATATGATTTAATCTCATCATATTATTCTATTTTTTATTATTATACATGTATGACTAGTTAAAATGATTTATTTTGGAATCATATTCCTCCCAAAAAACTAATATAATTTAAACCATATTTTTAGCAACCCTAGTTTGAGGCATACTATCATTTTATAATTTTTCATTTACATTTTAATTCATTTATATAATATTATGTAAGAGTTTAGAGGGTAAAATAGAGTCTTTTCTAGAATCTAGTTATATAGAAAATTCAAGTCATGAATGGATCATTCATGACATGAATAAGTCTGTTCAGATGCCAGGAATTACTTCAAATCATGAAACGGATTAATTAGTTGGATGACTAAGGTTACTTAAAATTTCAATCCTATTTATGATGTAAATGGTATATTGGGTTATTAACCCAAGGTGATGGTTTTTTCAGCCTATATAGCATCCTGACTATTTGAAAAATGAACCTCAAATTCACACCATGAATAAAGTCGAGTCTAGTCTATTTAGTCCTTTCCTACACTTTTAAATAATCATTTGGATCCTATTCTTTCTTAATAGGATTCCAAGGCTTCATTAGGTGGTTTTTTATGATATTCGTCATCCGGAATCTGATTCCAATGGCTCTTCAAGAATTAGACTATGGAAATCAATGATTAGGATCTCATTCTTTCTTCTTGTCTTAGATATCCTCAATTTTTATTAGATGGAACAATAAATCAATGTGAAAATACCTATATATATGAGTTTCAATAAGTTTTTATGATATATTATTGAGATTTAATATATGAACGAAAATAATAGGTCAGGTCTATAGAAACATCAAGTATCCTATATTCTAAATAACTTGAGGTATGCGGCTTCTCTCACACTCTACTATTCTATAACTTGATGGATTGAGTTTTTATTAAAATATTATTTTGATTTTTTTGTAAATATCTTGATAAATTTATACAAAAAACTACTTTTCTGATGTGTTTTCAAAAGGGTTAGTTTTTAAATATGGAAACAAAGTTGATTTTTAAGAAATATTGATGGAAATTGTGTTTTTTTAACAATTTAATTGATAGCTTAACATAATTGTGTTGATTTGAGTTTATGTTCATGTTGGATGGATTATGGTTGGAGGTGACCCCATCAAATAATATTAAACTAGGGATTTATTATGTTCAGAAGTTCTATCATAAAAAAATAATAAACATGGGATAGATCATGGTCAGAAGTTCCATTGTCAAATTGGTTCACCTAGTGAAGGATTAGTAATAGGATGACTCACCACTCATGAATATAGGGAGTTCCATGGTAAAACTCATAGTGTGTTGGGGTGGGTAAATGGAATGAGTTTTCTAAGTGATAATAAATCTAATAAAATATCATTTGATATTTTTCATATGTGGAAATGGTTTTTTTTATATAAACTGCTTATCTTATTTTCCCATTTTTTATATAAAATGTGATAAGTTGTTCTTATCCTAGTGGAATGTGCTGGGATGTATTTTGGGATTTCCTAATGATAGATTTACTAAAACCCTTCTTGGGATCACTGGTGGGTTTTTAGATTTCATTTACCGAGATATAGAGAGTATTCTTAGATCATTCAGGCCAAAAAACTCTAAGTAGGTTTATTCTCTCCAACTCCACTTCTAGAACTTGATGGTATGAGTTTTTCCTAAATCATTATTCTCTGTTTGGAAGTATCTTTAGAAATTCATATGAAAAATCATTGTTTCAATGTATTTTCAAAAGGTTTAGTTGTAAAACATGGAAACAAAGTTGATTTTTAGGGAATCTCAATATAAATTATATTTTCCATAAATTTTCTAATTGGTATCTTGGCATAATTTTGTTAGTGCGAGTTAATTATCATCTTTTATGGATCATGATGGAAATTACCACCATCAAATAATAAAAAAGTTGGGATAGTTTATGGTTATAAGTTCCACTGATAAATAATAAGAAACGTGGAATGGACCATCATCATCCTCATCATGTAAATTATTATTGACAAAATTAATGGACAACAACAAAAAGGGAGAGCCTACCCATATAGAAAAGACATGAGGGTCTAAGGAGGCCTAAAGTAATGAAAACCAAGGGCATCCCCTCTAACCATGTTGACAACCTTTTTATTTTTATTGAGAGAACTGTGAAAGAATATGTGAGTCTGACCCTATACATCAATAGAGGAAAGTTAGTCTGTGACTTGGTTCCCCTCAGGCCATGTGAGAATCACTCAAGTATTGTTGCTAATCATTAACCTAATCCTCCTGGTTGTATAGTGGATCGACCAAGGGGTGGATCCAATTCTATATAGGGAGTTGTAATGGACATTGGAATCCATTTCAGCCTCTGATAAATGGATCCCCTCTTAGAGACAAAAGGTGATACCATAGAGAATCATTCTATCCTCTACTTGAAAGGAGTATCCATTCCCCATGTGAGTATAAAACACCATGATGACCAACCCTGTGGAGTCACGAACCACCCACGAGTGACAGTTTAGTGATAGGATGACTCAGCACTCACAGGTATAGGAATTTATATGGTTTCATGTATTATGTTTGTGTCTGTGTGTGGGTGTGGAACTTGTAGAGGCCCAATTATTGACGTACATGGATATTACAATACTTTTTTCTAAATATCTAATACATAACAAAAACAGACACACAAGGACCGTAATAGTTTAGTTTCTTTGGAAACTTGGAATATAAACTTCTAATCATGTTGGAAGATCTTCAACATCTCCCATAACGATCTTTCCCTTTTTGTTTCCTTACCTAAAACCTTTTTTTTAATCTTGGGGTGAAAGAAAACACAGAAAGGGTGAGCTCAAATGCATAGTAAGGGTAATCATGGAGAAAATAAAACAAACCATATACATTTGAACTTAAAAACATGAACATAATATTTATACAAAAAAAATCTTGAGCAATGACATAAAACATAACAGTATGTCCGGCATAGATCATAATAGAACATCAATCATCATAAAATATCATGGTAATAAAACATGTAATTGTGTAAAAACATTAAGCAGACGTTATGATTTCCATAGTAGTCAAGACATTGCTGTCAAGACCATCTTAGTGGATAAAGTCCCATTCTGAATCGAGTTCACTCCTCGTTCCAGTCATGTAACACTGAACCGGATTAACTTACCGTTCAAGCCATGTCTATATAATTAGATATAAATCTTTACCCAATGAATTGGAGGTAGATATAGGTCCCACCCATCTCATAATGAAATCATTCTTACTTGTGCACCACATAAACATATATCATTCATCATAACCCAAAGAATAAAATGGGTTTCATAAACATCATCCCATCATCACATAATCCATATAAAAGAAATGGATATCATATTGTCATAAGAAAAATCAAACCATGTAAATAATGAAAAAATTATACTTGAAACATAATCATACTAAATAATTTAATCTTAGATGGAGAATAGTTTTGACAAAACCCTTGAAATGAATTCTTGAGGAAAATATCATTTCTTCTTAAAAATCATTTTATTTTCTCAAAATGTCGTGCAATTTAAAAGAAAATAATTTTGTTGAAAATAATAATGAAATCTTGTAGTAGAATCTTCATTAAAATTAGGCATTATGAATCCTTAAAAATCCAATCATGTCGTATAAGTTAAAAAAAGCATTCTTCTCGTAATTTTGTCGGAAAAGTCAAAAAGTAACTCATATGGTAAACAAAAAAAATATTCCTTACATACCATTTAGTAAAAGTAGAAAATGGGTAAAAAGGACTTTAAACATACATGATTTTTTTTTATAAAACATGGACATGGATGATAAATATAACCCCAGTAAATACTTACGTATAAGCAATCTCGGATAGAAAACAATTGACATTGCAAAATTATCCCTTACCTCAGGTCCGATATGATTCGTACGTATCCAAACCTCCTGTATAATGATGTAAATAATGTCATTGACTTATTATAGAATCATATTTATTTTTATGATATCATATATGGTTTACTTATGACTTTATATTACCCGTTCTTTTGTAAATCCATGTTAAAGCAGCGTTTTGGGTAAAATCGTTTCATTTATCATACGTGTTTCGAATTGTTGTTCTTGATACTTATATCCTGATTTCCTTAAATTTAGAATGTAAAACATGATTTATATATAATTAATATTCATAATATACATATATATGATAGATTGAAAAATGGAATGAAATACACCGTTCATGGAGACGGTAGGCCGTACGTACGCATGAACGCTGTTTTCGTTTCCTTATTGAATTGAATGGAATTAAATAGATGACATATATATATATACATAAATCCTGTATCATTATTATGTCATATATTTCATGATTACTTATTATATATACTTTATAATCATTCTTTAATTGTTAACATGGAAAATGAATCTCATCGCGTCGTGGAGACGGTAATCCATACGTACGGACGAATGATGATATTGTTCCCATATTTATTGAATGGAATTTGGGTGAATGATATAATATCTTAGAATCCTTATGATGTTATAATAATCATATTTAGTTATTTTTCACACCATTATACCCATCCAAGTAAGGTGGTGGTGGAAAAACAAATTACACAACGGCATGGAGACGGTATTCCGTACGTACGCACGCGCGGTGATTTTGTTTTCCTTAGGATGGATAGTAGGTGAAATAGGGTTGTTTCATATTTATAATAACATATCAGTATATTCGGGATACTTATGTTATTACTTCATATTTAAAACACTAAATAAGATGATGTATAAGAAGAAATAAACTTGAATGAATCGGTAGAGGGTATTACCTATTTCTCAAAGTGCCTCCTTTGAACTTCCTCTTAGGGAACAAGAGTTGGTCTTTTGATAAGAACAATACCTCTATAAGGTTTCTAGGGAAGCGGGGAAGTGAAATGGGAATAGGTTGGCCAAGATTCAATGCTCAAAATGGTGTGAGGAGGAGAGGGAGGAGGTGCCCTTTTATAAGGGAGGAGAGGGGAACCTTTGGAAATCTTAAAAATATTAATTTATAATAAATATAACCCCACTTAAAAACCCTTAAAAATGACTAATATTAGAATATTATATGAGATAGGGTTGTAATCTCATCAACCAATAAAATTTAGACATGTATGTAATTTATTTAAACATTACAACTTGATTTATCCTTATTTAATCTATTAAATTTTATTTGTGGTAATAAGATTATAAATTCTAAATTGTTATAAATAATTACTTATGTGCTGTGAATTATTCATAATTAGATAATTTATGAAATTTTAGACAATATAAATTTCAACTTATAATTTTTATATATTTTCGTGATTTTTAAACAATATAATAATATGTTATTTTTATAAAATAACAATAGTGTCAATTTTGACACTATTCATTTATTTGAATTTAAATAAAATCTACACAGAGGATATATTCGAACTAAAATATTTAATAGGTTCCAAACATGCCATATTATTCTAGAAAATTAGTGTATTACATTAAAGAGTTCATATAATATTTATTTTACTATTTATAAAACCATTTATTTGATATTTCTCTTAATAAAATAATTACTACAAAATTTTTGTATAATTATTAAATATACTTATTTGTTGCATAAAAATTAATAATAAAATACTAGGATAAATATAAATCTTATATATTTCATAATAATACATTTAGTCGGATTTATCTTCAAAAACACCCAAATTTTAAAATGTTATATTTATTTAATTATGAAGGTGACAACTTTGACATCATATAAAATAAAATAATATTAGTGTCATAATCACTTTTATAAGACTCCAAACGGTCATATATTCTGTAATTGGATGATTATGGTGTATATATACACTAACAATAAGTTTTGTTCAGGTTTGTGAGCCATTTAATATGTATTAATATTTCAATAAAAACCATATTATTGATTTTTTACTAAATAAATAATTTCTGCACCATTAATGTATAAGCTAATAAGGTAATTAAATAACTCTTAAAAATTACAAATAAATTATCATGATAAAGAAAAACATTTTAGCCTTAAAATGAGTATTTATAACTGAATTTATATTCTGTATGACCTTATATTAAAAATACATTAATTATTAAAGTTTGAGTGAGACATATTTCACATTCCTTTAAATAAAATAAACTAAAGGTCTTAATCACCTCCAAATGGGTTATAATGGATTCCAGTTCGACCCAAATACGACTTAGGATGAAATATAATCATCCAATTGTATTAAGACAAGTGTTAGGGTAATTTTATAATAATATATTTACCCTTAATTACCTGATTTACCTTTTACTATGGTATATACAATTTACCGTAGTTACTATTCATAATGACCAAAAATAAAATGTAGTCTATTAATATAATATGGACCCACTGATTCCAAATATGGAATCAATTTTTTCAAATTAAATACACATATGTTGCAGAAATTAAATTAAAATTAATCCCATTGTCGAAAGAAAACGAGTTTTGGTTTAAAACATTACAAAAGATTGAATTGATTTAACCTACGAATTCAATGTAAAATCAATGCTAATGACATAAATTATATTGAATGGTAAAAATATATTCTATTTATGATTTAAAATAATTCATTATTATAATTCAATCATATAAATTATTACGATGGAAAAATTTGTTTTTAATTAAAATATAGCGTGTTTTTACTATTCATTAAAATATGAATGTTATCAGAATAATATGAAAAATTTATCCAAAGTAAATTTTTATATCCTGGTTCAAAATAAGAATTTTATTTTGTAAAATTTAACTTATAGACATGTCAAAAACTAAATTTAATGTGGGTTCTCCCTTAAAAGGCGGAAAAACTGCAATTTTTGAAAAATACATGTTTTACCCAAAAACTTTATTTTGTTCTCATAACATGTTCTATAAATTTTGTAAAATGAATTATAGTGTTATAAAATTCAAAATGTAGATACTAATATTCATAACTTCTTGTTAATAATAATATTATAACAATATATCATCGGTTAGTGAAATCTGGTATTGCGTACAACACACGCTATCGAGGAAGGTCGCGATTGTGTGTAATGCAAGCCAAGTCAGGGTTGCGTGTAGTGAAAGACTCATTTGTTGTTGCGTATAGAAAAATACAACCATATTTCATTTATACATTGAATATATATATACACACTCAATGTTGCGTAAAATAACAACTATCAAAAAAACTTGAAATTATCTGTAACAGTATCTAAGAATAGTGTTGCATATACTGTAAGCAAATACGATGTTGCATATAGCGCAAAATAATCTTGGTGTAGCGTACAACAGAAAATATGAATGAAATTAAAAAGAATATATATCTTATAAAATCTTGGGGTGTTACATTCTACCCCACTTAAAATGAATTTCTCCCTCGAAATTCGTTAGGGTTATAAATCGTTTACTACATGAAAGTTTCTTTAATAGAAACCCACATCGTAAAAAGGAATACCAAAACATAACTTTAAAAAACTAAATTATGAAACGTAACAGTTACCCAAATTAACTAATCACTGGGTTTCCACATAGGATAACATAGGTGAAAATATGGATACGGAGGAGAAATCTAACCATCAAGTTATGATGGAGAGTGGTAGAGGAAATGGATATGATAAAGCCAATAGTCACAAAGCCATAAATTTGCGATGATCTAAGGGACCATCTGATTCATCAGATATGAGGGAACTAGGAAATCATTTTTGGTTTTCACGATCATTTCTCTAAAGTTGATGAATTAAAAGAAATACTTACATGATTTTGGTACAATCTCATTGTTGGTCGTTCCTTGGACAATTTCCACTTCATCTCTTAAAGAAATGAAGTTGAATTTGTCATTCGTGAAGTGTTAGAAGATCATGTGATAGAATTATGGGTCATTCCATCTATCTAAAACAAAAGGTTAGCAAAAGTTATCAAATATTCATAAGTCCATCTATAGTGTGATTGATCAGATATGGTTCCTTAAATGGACTTATACTTCATATATCATACCACTTAATAAATTAAAACTAATTTATACTAACCAGGGACTTCTTGTAGGCCAGTGGTAAGCGATAAAGTCATGTCGTACTTCGGTTGTGGGTTCGATTCCCACTACCTTTTCCGACGTGACAGTTTGTCGCCCGTCCTGCAGGTTGTCCTTTTTCTTAAAACTATACTATCATAATATCAAAGAGATCTATATTTAAACAATACTATCTGATGTCCAACTTAATCCATTCCAACCTTTAGGATTTTCGAAAATACTTCTCTCTAATCTTATTGTATAAAGAGAATTATTACTAAAAAGTTCATATAACAAGAACATGAATACCATCATTTATCCCTCATATTTCACAAGATATATCTTTTTGGTCGCATTCCGAACATGTGAATACCTTAATCATGTATTCTATTGTAAAATTATTACCCATTGAACCTTATTGAAAACATGAATGCTGTCAAAATTTAACTCTTTCCACATACCAAAATCCCAAAATTTCGATATACTCAAACCATGATATCACGTTGGCCTTATATGAGTCATGAGATTATGAATATTATCATACATATTATTTTCTCCTTATCCCTTCATTATGCGCATATTATCTACTTTTCAAAAATATTCACATAACCTTTCATGGTTATTGGTACCATCAAACATATACTATCAAATACTTAGGAAAAACAATGGGGTAACAGTCCTTAGATGTGTCTTTATTCCATAGAACCATTACCTATACAACATAACTCTTGATAAACATAAATCATTCTACTACCTTCTTAAACCATTGACTGAGCTTGAACAATTCTTTCAAATCACAAATCATTTGTAGTCTCTTCATCATCATCAACAAAAATTCTACCCATACGACCATGATGATTCTATTCATGAGACATTCCCTTAGGTCTTTGGTTTGCACAATGCCCATACATTCCACATTTAAAACATTTAATCATTGTTGATGTTGTAGCAATACCATTATCCTTGTTCATGGTGTTAACTGATCCTTTTCCTTTGCAATTATTGGCTTTGTGTCCTTCTTTTCCACACCCAAAGAATATTCCAGTTCCTTTGAAATATTCACCTTGATGCCTATTCCCACATGACTTACATGAGGGAAATTGAACTTTCTTTCCTCTATGATCATCATGAAGCTCTATCTTTCTCTTATTAGCTGAGTCAGGAATCTTACCAAAGCTGAGATTATTGATCATATTATAAGATTGCTGATTAGGAATAATAATGATGTTTCACCTTCCAAATTTCATTTCATTTGGTATCTCATGAAGAATATCATTCCATTTTCCATCATATCCTCCATTATCATGAATCCTCCTATTTCCAGCCATTTTCTAAAACCCAAAAAGAATAGTGTGAGAGGAAAAAATCATGCCAGGAAAACAACATAACAAAGAGGGAGTACCTTCAATATCTAACATCTTAGGTTTAATTCTAATATGGTTTCCATAATTCTAGGACTATAACATATACTTATACTTAACCTTAGGGGCATCCCTAGACATACCTTAGAAATATCTCTTGGGATCTCACTAAAGTTTCTGCATCCTAGTTTCCAAATGTTAACTAAACCTTTCCTCTGATACCAACTGTAGAGGCCCAAATCTTGACGTAAATAGACATTACATTACTTTTGAGTAATTTCTAATACATAACAAAAACATACAAACAAGTACCGTAATAGTTTAGTGTCTTTGGAAACTTGGAATATAAAATTCTAATCATGTTGAAAGATCTTCAACATCTACCATAAAAATATTATCCTTTTTGTTTCCTTACCTAAAACCTTTATTTTAATCCTGGGGGAAAATAAAACATAAAAAGGGTGAGCTCAAATGCTCAGTAAGGGTAAGCATGGAGAAAATAAAACAAACCATATACATTTGAACTTAAAAACGTGAACATAATATTTAAACATCAAAATCTTGAGCAATGACATAAAACATAATAGTACGTAAGGCATATATCATAATGGAACATCAATCATCATAAAATAGCATGGTAATAAAACATGTAATTGTGAAAACCATTAAGAACATGTTATGATTTCCATAGTAGTCAAGGCATTGCTTCCAAGACCATCTTAGTGGACAAAATCCCATTCTAAATCGAGTTCACTCCTCGTTCCTGTCCTGTAACACTGAACCAGATTAACTTACCATTCCATCCATTTCTATCTCATGAGATATAAATCTTTACCCAATGCATTGGAGGGGGATATAGGTCCCACCCATCTCATAATGAAATCATTCTTACTTGTGCCACAACATAAACATAAATCATTCATCATGACCCAAAGAATAAAATGGGTTTCATAAACATCATCCCATCATCACATAATCCATATAAAAGAAATGGATATCATTTCATCATAAGAAAAATCAAACCATGTAAATAATACAAACATTATACTTCAAACATAATCATACTAAATAATTTCATCTTATATGGAGAATAGTTTTGATAAAACACATGAAATGAATTCTTGAGGAAAATATCCTTTATTCTTAAAAATCATTTTCTTTCTCAAAATGTCATGAAATTTTAAAAGATAAGAATTTTGTTGAAAATAATAATGAAATCATGTAGAGGAATCTTCATGAAAATTAGGCATTATGAAACCTTAAAAATCCATTCATGCTTTATAAGTTTAAAAAAAATTATTATCGTACTTTTGTCGGAAAAGTCAAAAAGTACCTCGAATGGTAAACAAAAAAAAGATTCCTTACATACCATGTAGTAAAAAAAATGGGTAAAAAGGACTTTAAACATACATGAAAACATTTTTATAAAACTTTTACATGGATGATAAATATAACCCTAGTAAATACTTACGTATAAGCAATCTCGGATAGAAAAAAATTGAGATTGCAACATTATCCCTTACCTTAGGTCTGATATGCTTCATACGTATCCGAACCTCCTGTAAAATTATTTAAATAATGTCAATGACTTATTATAGAATCATATTAATTGTTATGATATCATATATGGTTTACCTATGACTTTATATTACCCGTTCTTTTGTAAATCCATGTTAAAGCAGCGTTTTGGGTAAAATCGTTTCATTTATCGTACGTGTTTCAACTTGTTGTTCATGATACTTATATCCTGATTTAATTAATTTCATAATTTGAAACATGATTTATATATAATAAATATCCAGCATATACATATATATGATATATTGATAAATGGAATGAAATACACCGTTCATGGAGACGGTAGGTCGTACGTATGAATGAACGCTGTTTTCGTTTCCTTATTGAATTGAATAGAATTAAATAGATGACATACATATATATATACATAAATCCAGTAGAATTATTACTTCATATATTTCATTATTACTTATTATATATACTTTATAATCATTCTTTAATTGTTAACATGGAAAATGAATCTCATCGCGTCGTGGAGACAGTAATCCGTACGTACGCATGAGCGATGATATTGTTCCCATATTTATTGAATGGAATTGGAGTGAATGATATAATATCTTAGAATCCATATGATGTTATAATAATCATATGTAGTTATTATTTACACCATTATACCTATCCAAGTAAGGTGGTGGTGGAAAAACAGATTACACCACGGCGTGGAGACGGTATTCCGTACGTACGCACGCGCGGTGATTTCTTTTTTCCTTAGGATCGATAGTTGGTGAAATAGAGTTGTTTAATATTTATAACAAAATATCAGTATATGAGGGATAATTATTTTATTACTTAATAATGAAACCACTAAATAAGATGAAGTATAAGAAGAAATAAACTTGAATGAATCGGTAGAAGGTATTACCTTTTTCTCGAAGTGCCTCCTTTGAACATCCTTTAAGGGCACTAGAGTTGGTCTTTTGAGAAGACCAGTACCTATATAAGGTTTCTAAAGAAGTGGGTAAGTGAAATGGGCAGAGTTTGGCCGAGATTCAAAGCTCAAAATGGCGTGAGGAGGAGAGGGAGGAGGTGCCCTTTTATAAGGGATGAGAGAGGCACCTTTGGAAATCTTAATGATATTAATTTATAATAAATCTAACCCCACATAAAAACCTCAAAAAATGACTCATATTATAATATTAGATGAGATAGGGTTGTAATATCATCAACAAATAAAATTTAGATATGTAGGGAATTTATTTTAAACATTACAACTTTATTTATCCTTATTTAATCTATTAAATTTTATTTGTGGTAATAAGATTCTAAATTCAAAATTGTTATAAATAATTACTTGTGTGCTGTGAATTATCAATAATTTAATAATTTATGACATTTTCGACTATATAAATTTAAATTTATAATTTCTAAATATTTTTGTGATTTTTAAACAATTTAATAATATGTTATATTTATAAAATAACAATAGTGTCAATTTTGACATTATTCATTTATTTGAATTTCAATAACATCCACATAGAGGATATATTCGAAATAAAATATTTAATAGGTTCCAAACATGTCATAGTAATCTAGAAAATTAGTGGAGCACATTAAATAGTTAATATAATATTTATTTTAATATTTGTAAAACCATTTATTTGATATTTCTCTTAATAAAATAATTACTACAACATTTTTGTATAATTAATTAATATACTTATTTGTTGCATAAAAATTAAAAATAAAATACTAGGATGAATATAAACCTTATATATTTCATAAGAATACATTTAGTCGGATTTATCTTCTAAAAAACCCAAATTTTAAAATGTTATATTTATTAAATTATGAAGGTGACAACTTTGACATCATATAAAATAAACTAATATAAGTGTCATAATCACTTTTATAAGACTCAAAACGGTCTTTTATTCTTTAAATGGATGATTATGGTGTATATATACACTACCAATATGTTTTGGTCAGGTCTGTGAGCCCTTTAATATGTATTACTATTTCAATAAAAACAATATTATTGATTTTTTTACTAAATAAATAATTTCTGCATCATTAATGTATAAGCTAATAAGGTAATTAAATTACTCTTAAAAATTACAAATAAATTAACATGATAAAGAAAAAAAATTTAGCCTTCAAATTAGTATTTATAAATGAACTTATATTTTGTATAACCTTATATTAAAAATACTTTAATTATTAAAGTTTGAGTGAGACATATTTCACTTTCCTTTAAATAAAATAAACTAAAAGTCTTAATCACTTCCAAGTGAGTTCTAATGGATTCCATTTTGACCCAAATATGACTTAGGATAAAATATAAATATCCAATTGTATTAAGACAAGTGTTAGGGTAATTTTATAATATTATATTTACCCTTAATTTCCCAATTTACCTTTTACTATGTTAAATAAAATTTACCGTAGTTACTATTCATAAGGCCCAAAAATAAAAAGTAGTCTATTAATATAATTTGGACCCACTGATTCCAAACATGGAATCCATTTTCCCAAATTCAATACACATAAGTTGCAGAAATTAAATTAAAATTAATCTCGTTGTTGAAAGAAAACGTGTTTTTGTTTAAAACATTACAAAAGATTGAATTCATTTAACCTACGAATTCAATGTAAAATCATTGCTAATGACATAAATTATATTGAAAGGTAAAAATATATTCTATTTATACTTTAAAATAATTCAATATTATAATTTAACCATATCAATTATTACGATGGAAAAAGTTTTTTTTAATTAAAATATAGCGTGTTTTTACTGTTCATTAAAATATGAATGTTATCAGAATAATATGAAAATTTTATCCAAAGTAAATTTTTATATCCTGATTAAAAAGAAGAATTCTATTTTGTCAAATTGAACTTATAAACATGTCAAAATCTAAATTTAATGTGGGTGCACCAGTAAAATGCGAAAAACTGCAATTTTTGACAAATACATGTTTTACCCGAAAAATTTATTTTGTTCTCATACCATGTTCTATAAATTGTATAAGATGAATTATACTGTTATAAAATTAAAAATTTATATACTAATATTCATAACTTCTAGTTCATAATAATATTAAAACAATATATCGTCGTTTAGTGAAACCTGGTATTGCGTACAACACACGCTATCGAGGAAGGTTGTGATTGCGTGTAATGCAATCCAAGTCAGAGTTACGTGTAGTGAAAGACTTTTTTGTTGTTTCGTATAAAAAAATAACACCATATTTCATTTATACATTGATTATATATATATATATACACACTCAATGTTGCGTAGAATAGAAACTATCAAAAAACTTGAAATTGTCTGTAACACGATCCAACAACAGTGTTGCGTATACTGCAAGCAAATACGGTGTTGCGTATAGTGAAAGATAATCTTGGTGTAGCGTAAAACATAAGATATGAATGAAATAAAAAATAATATATATATTATAAAGTCTCAGGGTGTTACAGAACTAGACTTATTATTCTATGTATTAGGAAATGGATGAAAACCTTGTTTGATGTTTTTTTATGTCTAACTTATTTATAGTTTTCATATAATGTGTTTTTCTATTTATCTCTTATTTTATATAATATTTAATAACTTTTATTAACCTAGTGGAATATGTTGGGAATTATCTATGTATTACTCAATGAGTTTTATACTCACCCCCATCTTGGGTGCTTCATAGATTTCATTTACAAGGATACAGGTAAGGGTCATGTTTTATACATAACTAGTGGAGTTCCTTGACTTCGTTGATTTAGTTTTTGTAGTTGGATAAAGGGAGTGTCTACATCTCGGTTTGTAGGGGTACCACTTTGGATTCATAGTCTTTAAATTTTTTTCCTTAGCCTTGAACTCTGATGTATTTTTCTATTGATACCCTAAAAATTATCTTTTTGGTATTTTATTGAGTTATACGGTTTATTTTATCATAAATTATATAGATTTTCTTGATTAGGGTGTCTTTTACTGAATGTTTGTTTGGTTATTAGGTCAAATATTCCCAGAAATTTCTTTTATTATCTTCAAATTTATTTACCGACTTTGATTTATTAGGGATGTCACCCAATGTTAGTATCAGATCTACTTCCTCTCCAACTAATGAGTTGTGGAGAGATGTTATAAATGGTATTAGATCTTGTTAGGTTATTAATTTGGGATGGTAGCAAGGATATAGGAATTTAAAAACATGAAATGTATATAATAAATATATTTACCTAAACTTTTTATGTTAAAATTCAAGTTACTAGGGTGGTTTGGTTACAAAATTGTTCTAATACACTTCTAGGAATTTTTTTATCTCATCATAGTGGGTTTAACCTGTGAGTATAGAATAACATGAATTAGTATTAAGACTTCACACTATGACTATCTATTTTATGTGTTGTTTGGTGATTTTTGAAAATGTGATTGAAATGGTTAATATGGAAAACTTGTGAAATGATAATTTTAATGATTATTACTAATATTAATTTGGAATTTTCAAGACTTATGATTATAGAGAGTAATGAATATTTGGTTTCTTTTTGTTATATAAAATTAAAATAGGTATACTCTTTGGAAATTAGAAAGAATAATCTATAGAAAATGTGGTTTCACCTGAACTATATCTGAACCAAAAACTTGTATAGAGAATTCTACAAGGGTTTCAAACCATTAAAAAGGAAATTGAAATGATCTACCAAGGAGAGTGGTTAATTTAGTGTAGTTTTAGAAATACAATCCACTTATTTTTTAAGGGTATTCTAAAACTGAAAAACAAAAAATGTGGCTCAATTAAATAAATAAAATCATTTATTTTTGTGGTACACCGACAGAGATAAATTTAAAACTAATAAGTGGCATTTTGTATGATCTTTCATTTCAATGGTGGCATAAAGTTTTATAAGATATAACTAATGAATTACATGAATGGGAAAACATTGAGGAATTTTTAATAGGTAATTCCATCCCAACACATTTAGGATAGAAATAATGATAAACTTATTTATGGATTAAGTTGGGAAAACCTATTTATGGCGAAGTATGCGGCTAAGTTTATGATCCTAGTTTTTCCCCCCAAATTTAACTCTTATTGAATCCTTAAAGGGTCACATATTTTAGTTGGGATTGAAATTAGAGATTCAATCAAAGGTATTTTCCCCCATATTACAAATTATAGAGAAATGATTAATAGTGAAATAGTGGTTGAAAGAGATCTTACTGTAAATCCTGCCAGAGGTAGTACGTTTATTCCCATGGGAACATGAAGGAATCCAAATGCTAGAAATAAGTGGACAAGGGATATAAATTCTCAATATTCTGGTATATATTGAACTCAAACCAGTAAAATAGTTAACTTTCCTATAATATTATGTAACAAAACAATTTATTTCCAACAGAGTTTATTTATTCATAGGAAGAAAGAATGCACTTCACCACATAGTAATTACCACAACTATGTCAAGAATGCGAATATCATGCAGTATTGTCATAGACATATGATATCAGATGGTGGAACTCCCTCAAATTATCCTCATGTGGACTATTCTCATATAGAGCAATCCCATTATACAAGTTATCTTCCATAGGCATAAGTGAACCATGAAAATTCTCAGAACATTTTGGTTGTCTAGTAGACACCTCAAAAGGGAATAAAGATCTATCCTAAGGTAGTTGATCAATAGATTTATGGAGTAGAGAAAGAAATGACGAGTGAGAAAATAGGTCTCTCCATGGTGTTAGGTACCATTCATCCGAACCTGACTCTTATAAATGTCTAGTTTGATATTGGTGCATCACATTCTATCTTTACTTATTCTATAGTTAAATAGTTGGGTATACATGTGAAAATGATGGCTGATATTATGAGTATCAAGACACCCCCTAGAAAACAGGAGTGTAAAAGATTCAAAATACTAGTATGTTCCATTACCAATGATCCAATTCAATTTTTGGGGGAGTTTACATCCTTAATGATGGATGTTTTTTATTAATATTTGGTATATACCTGATGGTAGGATTTAAATCTCATATCTACTTCAATGATCATAAAGTGATGTTCACATCCCTATATGGATCTATTCACCATTTAAATGGGGATTGTGATATAAATTTTGGTATAGGAGGACCTTCAGTGATAGTGGAAAGAACGACCTATGGATATTTTGTAGTAATGATATTGGAATCTACTGATGAAATAGGAAATGGTAATCTTCCATTAATTGTGGTTTGATACCCAGCTTCATATCTAAATTATTTCTATTTGTTACCACCTAAGAGGGAAATCAAAGTATTTGTCGATATACTCCTATGAACCATCCCTCTTTTATTACCATATTAAAGGATGGATCCCACTGAGTTGTAAGAGTTAAAGGTTCATGTAGAAGAGTTGTAAAGTAAAGGCTTCATTAGACCTGGTGTATTACCATGGGTTGCACCAATTTTATTTGAAAAGAAGGAAGTTGTTACCCTATGGTTATGTGATTATTATTGTAAAGTGAATCAAGTTATGATTAAAAATAAGTATCCTATTATTTTAATTTATTATCTATTTGATCAATTGTAGTGGTGTATGTGGTTCAATATGATTGATCTATACTCAGGATATCATCAGCTTGGAGTCTAAAGAGAATATATTTAGAAGCTATCATTTTGAAGTAGATATGGACCTTACAACTATGTTTTCATTCCCTTTTGTCTCAAAAATTCACCTACAATCATCATGTCCTGGATATACCATATCATTGATAGGTACCTAAACTATTTTTTTTTATTTTTCAATGATATTTTATTTTTCTAACAATGTAGGAATGAACACAATGAACATATGAAAATTCTACTGAGTAAATTGAGGGATCATCATTTGTATGATATGTTTTCCAAGTGTGGATTTTGGTTTAAAGAATTTTGTTTTCATAGGAATGTCATTTATGAAGAAGGAATATCAGTTCATCCAATAATTATTGAAGTCATAATCTCTAGGAATCCACCAATTTATTTTTTTTGTGATATGTAGTTTTCTAGGATTGGAGAGATATTATCATCACTTTTTTTGATATTTAATATGGATTGATTATCCCATGAATTATAAAGCAAGGAAGATATTTCCCTTAATATGGAATCATGAAAATCATAAATTATTTCAAGATCTTGAAACTCATCTCACCTTAGCACCCATCCTAATCTTTCAAGATCTAGGTTAGGGTTATGTAATATATTTTGATGCATCTGGAACTGGGTGGGGTTTTGTTCTCATTCAATAATGTCATGTCATGCCCCATGGTTTTAGGTATTTTTAATCACATTATAAGCACTATCTAATGCCTAAATTGGAATTAGTTTCAATTTTACATGCTTTAAAAACATGGCAGTGTTAACTCTTTGGGGAAAATTTCACGGTATTCACTAAACATAAGAGTTTCAAATAAATCTTCTATAAAAAAATACTTGAACTTTAGAAAATGAAGATAGATGGTGTACCTCTAAATTATTGATTTTGACTTGGTATACACACCCAATAAAGGTAATTTTTCAGTAGATGAATTAGTTCATAAATCACATAGCATAATGGTCATAGAATCTTTTGATCAGTGTAAACTAATAAGAAAGATTACTGACATGCATTTAGATTTTGATACAAGGGATGAACATGCAACCTCTATTCCAGATAAACTCAATCCATAATTTACGGATTTAGTAAAATTTTCTCACACATAAAATCATAATTGTTCCACTATTAGGTCAAACATAAATGGCGGGGAGTCTTCTGATGACTTTATAGAGTATGAAAGCTCCTTGTAACATTTTCATAATCAAATTATAGTACCTACATCTTACCTATAAAAGCTTCATTATTTTTATCACCATTTAAAATGGGTTATTAATCTAGGAATTCAAAATATGTATAAGGAGATGAAATCATATTTCTGGTGGTCAGTTATGAGATGGATGATTATAGATTAAGTGGTGAAATGCTTAACTTGTTAGAAAGTAAAGGTTTAGAATCAACAACCAAGTGCCATGGTGAAGTCTATAAACATACCTATATGGAAGTGGGAACAGATTTAAATACACTTTTTCATAGTTATACTGATATCTTTATGGAATCATGATGATATTTGGGTGATTATGGATTGAATCACCATGTCAGTGCATTTTCTCTCTGTTAGAGATTCCAACACAGAATAATCTTTAGCAAAGTTGTATATCTGAGAAGTGTTCAAGAATTATGGGGTCCTAGTTTTTATTATATCTAACAAATATCCTTGTTTCACTTGTCAATTCTAGTGGTCGATAGAATATTTACTAAGGAGTAAATTTATCATGATCATGGAATATCATCGATTGAGAGATGGGTAGTCAGAACATACAATTAAAACATTAGAAGATATACATATGGCTTATTTCAAAGACTTTAGTGGCTCTTGGGAAGACCATATTACTTTTTTGGAAATTTATTATAATAACATCTATCATGAGATAATACAAATATACCCGTTTGAGTCTTTGTATGGCCATCTTTATCATTCACTACTATGTTGGGGGGAAACATTTTTGAAATCATTGATTAGAATGGGTCTTTTCTATGAGACTATGGAGAATATCCAAGTGAACTGGAAGTCGATGTCTATAACCTAGGGTCGATAGAAATATTATGTAGAAAATCATCATCGACCCTTATCTTTCGATATGAGTGACCACATCTTCTTGAAAGTTTCATTGAGACATGGCCATTGACACTTGGAGAAACAAGGGAAGTTAGCACCATGATATTGGTATCCTTCAAGGTCATTGAATTAATTATCACTATTTATTATTAATTATCCTTACCACCAATATTCATTGTTTTCCATAACATATTCCATGTTTCTCAACTAAAGAATAGTCACCTGAATCCTTTTCATGTGATAAATTGGGATAATGTTACTCTTAAGCCTAATGAAACTTTTACCCATGAAATGGTTTGGATTATAGATAGATAGTAAAAATTTTAGGGGATATATTTCATTGGTGTGAGTTTTATGGAATCATGGATAGGTTCAAGAGGAAACATGGGGATGGAATACGTTTTGGTGGGAGAAATGTACTAATCTATTCAAGGGAAATGTTGATCTATAGCTTCTCAAGGATGGAAGGCATAATTATGGTGAAAACGTAGAACCCATAGTTCGAGGTAATCCATAATTTTATGATTATTTGATTTATTTTTAGATTCATTGGGATTATATTTTTGAAGAGTTTGGATGGTCAAATAGAGACTTTCTTGGAATCAAAATATAGAGAAAATTAACACTTTGAATGGGTTATTGAAAATGTGTATAAGTATTTCCAGATACTGTGAATTCCTTCAAATCATGAAATGGGTTAACTAGGTGGATGAATAAGGTTAATTTAAAAATAAAACTAATTTATAATGAAAATGGAATATATTTTTTAACCAAGGTGATGGTTTTTGTAGCATATATGGAAACCTGACTATTCACGAGGTGAATCCCTAATTCATGTTGTCAATGATATTGATTCCAACATGTTTAGTCCTTTACTATTATTTTAAATCCTTATTAGGTTTTTATTATTCATTATTGACTTATAGGGAATAATTAGGAAAATTTTGATGATCTTCATTGTTCATACTCATATTCTAATGGATCTTTGATCATTCGATTGTGTAAACTATTGTTTTTGACCTCTTTCATCATTCTTGTCTTGGATATCCTTGGTTTTTCAAGAAAATAACCATATATTAGTGTGAAAATAATTAAATATATAAGTTTCAATATGTTTTGATGATATATTATTTTTATTTAATAGAGGAATGTAAGAATGATTCATGATCTATGGAATCATCTCAGATCATTCATGTGAAACAACTCAAGGTAGTTGTCTTCTCTCCAACTCTAATGTACTATATTTTGATGGGTTAATTTATTTCTAAATCATTCCTATGTTTTTTTTGGAAATTTATCAAGAAATTAATATTTAAAACCATTATTTTTATGTATTTTCAAATGGGTTAGTTTTAAAATATGAAAATAAATTTGATTTCTAGAGATCCATGATTGAGATTAGGTTTTCAATAAATGTTTTAATTGGTAGTGTGGCAAAATTATGTTACTGTGATTTCAAATTCAGGTGGAACAGATTATGGGGGAAGGTCCCACCATCAAATCATTATATACTTGTGATTAGTTATGTTTAGAGGCACCACCATCAAATAATAAGAAACTTAGGATGGATCATGTTTAGAAGTTTCACCATCAAATTGGGCCACCTAGTGATGGCATGGTGATAAGATTACCCACCACTTGTAAGTATAGGGAGTTCCATGGTTTTATGAATTTTGTTTGTGTGTGGGTGTGTAAAAGGATTTATTATTCCATGTAGTAATAAATGGGATAAATCCTTGTTTGATTTTTTTTATGTGCAACTTGTTTATGGTTTTGATATAATCGGTTTATATTCTTCTCACTTGTTTTATATAAAATTTTCTAACCTATTTATATCCCAGTTAAATGTGTTGGAAATTATATAGGTATTAACTAATGAGTTTTATACTCACCCCCATATTGGGAACTTCACAGATGTTATTTGGTAAAATATAGGGAAGGGGAATGTTTTATACGTCACTAGTGGAGTTTTTTTGACTTCGTTGATTTCATTGCTAGTGTTAAAGCTGGGGAGTGTCTACATATTAATTTGGAGTAGTTCCACCTAGGTGTTAGAGTCTTTACAATTTTGAATCTTATCCTTGTACTTTTATTTATTTTTCCATTATTATTATTATATTATTTATTTTGGTATTTTGTTATGTTTTATGGTTTATTTTCTCAAGCATCATATAGATTGTATTGGTTGTGCTTTTTTCATGAATAGTTATTTAGTTCTTAGGTAAAATCGTCCCAAAGTGTTATTTTAATACCATGTAATTTATTTACAACCTTTGGTGTATTGGTGATGTCACCTAAGGTTTGTATAACCTCTACCACCTCTTAAGAAAATGAGTTAGGTATAGATATTTCAATATTGATGTTTAACTATTTACATGAATCATAGATCGTGTTACTAATTTTAATTAAAATTCAACTACATTAAGACATATCTAAATGAATCATATTCATAAGTTACATAAACCCATTTAATGAAAATTATTATAATAATATGAAATCAACAATCCCCACATGATTAATCCTAGAACAACAAATAGCCAACCCCCACTTTTTGAGTCAAAGTCTAAGCCTCTTGGATATTGAGTAGTCCAACCCAATGTCCCAATATATAGGGATACTTTACTCAAGGGGTATTTTAGACTCATCATAATTATAACACCTTATATGTATAAATCATAATTAACTTCTTAACTAAAGATTATAACATAATATATGCCAATGTCAAGGTAGAATAAGACAAAGTCAATTATCATACATAGCATGCAACTCTTTAGATATGCGTATACTAGTTTATATGCATCTTAACTACTTAAATTAAATCATAAACAATAATTCATAATATAAAACTTCATATCTATGAATAAATTATTAAATAAATTAAAGTTAATATATTTAATCATGAGATAAAAAAATTATAAAAAAATTAAAAATATATTATACCCTTTATAAATTAGGAATGGATAAACTTGAATAATTCACTTTTATCCAACATGAACATTTAATATATTCATTTACATGGTTTTAATATGAAATCCTTTATATATAAACTATGATTTATTTTATAACCACTTTAACAAGTAAATAATAAACATTTTATATTTTTAGTAAAAAAATTACATAAAATAAATATATATCATTCATAAGTATTTAAACCATTTATCAAATCAACATCCAACACTAAATTTGCAGTGGCTTAAATAATTTTTAAATAAGATCCTAATATAAAAATTTTATATTTACTTTTATGAACTATACATAAATAAATAAAAATACCTTCATTTTTACCATATTTAATTTATGAACACTTTATAAATTATTCAATAAAACGTTTTTAAAAAAATCATAATAAAAATATTTTTTATTTACATTTATGAACTATTCAAAAATAAATATGAACACTTTCATATTTTAACTTATTAAATTTATAAAAACTATAAATTAGTTACCATGTAAATCCTATTTAAACATATCCAAATATACTAAACCATTTTTAGTTGAGTTTGAAGTCTCCCTCAGATTCGATGTGGTCCTAAAGGGCCTGTACCAATTATGGTTATTGATAATTTTAAAAAAAATACTTAAAATTATGTCTATAAAAAATTGTACCACATAGTAGTCTTCCCTTTTGTGAAAAATCTTTCCATGGTTATTCCACAACTATTTTGGTTTCTATTTTGGATTAGAATATATGGTTGGGTCAATGTTTCTGGATGCCTATGAGTAAACCAATGCCTTGATTATGATGGGTAACAATAGGGTACACTTAATATTAAATCAAAATGTAGGGACTTGTGTAAGAGTAATATAGTTTTGTGTTAGACTTTATAAGTCCAAAGATACTAGGTATATACCATGGTGATCCCTCATGGTGGAACTAGAATATGACGTAAAAATCCCTTAATACCATGATATATAACATCATCCAATGATGCAATATTTTTCTCTGATTTTTTTATAATTCCTAAAATTACTATTTTACTAAAACAATGTCATGGTATATCAATATCAAAAACTAAAATTCCTATTTTCATAAGGAATATATTATGGTATTGAATTCTCATGAATAAAAATGGTCATTTTGGAATGAGCTATGTGAAGGTTCCGGGCGCAGCGGAAGCGCGTTGGTGGGTTTGCCCAACTTAATTTTTCGTTAAACAATGTTCAATCCGAGATCCGTCACGATATAAAACGCCGAATATTTGGAATAGAATGAAGAATGAAAAGAAAAGAAGAGTCCCGGAACCCTTGAGGAGGATCATCATATGTTGATTATAATTAATTTAATTAATGCATAAGAATTACCTCGTTGGAATTCCTTCTTCGTTGATGTGTCCGGTCACGTTTCAGTGATCCGCCATTGCGTTGTAGAATCCAAGTGTAGGATTCCTCTAGCGGTGATCCACACGTGTGTCACGTATCTCCGGACGTCGCCGAAGAGATCTCCGGGTGCTAGCGCGGAAGAACCTTCGCTTGCGATGTCCGCCTTCGACCGCCTTGATCCGGTGGAGGATCTTTCTCTCGTAACTTGAGGGCGTTCTTGGTGGAAAGGGAATTCTCTCTTGGCTTGAGAGTATTTCCAAATCCGTTGTGCACAACAATGGCTCTTTAAAATGTTGGGGTTGTGAGGATATTTATAATCATGTTTGAGGTTAATAGAGTTATGACAATAAATAAACGTGTTACGTGTTTTATTTATTTCATTAACTCTTATTGAAAACCCCCCCATTTCAAATTATTAATTCCTTGACATGCGCCCACACTGATTATAATAAATATCATTTAATAAAATAATATTAAATCCTCAAAATCCCAACTGGAAAAACTACACGGTGTGTAATAATTAATACACGGCGTGTACTTGTTTTCCATAAAACTACACGGCGTGTATATTTAATATACACGGCGTGTACTTTTATTTTCCATTTTTTTTATCCACCACATTTATTAGACCTTGATCAATGACTATTTATTTCTTAAAAAAATTTAACTGCATTACTCGCTAATAAATATATTATTTCGTCCACAATATATTCTCTCGAATAACTAGTGTCAAAATAAATGAGATCAGACTTCCTTAAATAATTATTAAACCACATTAGGGAATACTATTTATTTAACTTGTTAAATTAATATTTAACTGAGATACATGGACACACTTAGTGTGTGACCCTCTAGGCCTCTTTCTCTGTGGCATTAGGATGAGCATGCCTAATGTCCAAGGTTAGCGTATAGCAACACGCCAAGGCACCCATAGAGAAAGAAGTTAACGCCGCAATGACGTGTTACCTCCTACGAACGCTTACCATGTAATATAATCCCTTTGTCTCGATATCTCCAATCAAGCAGGTTGCATGCTAGTGCCATCAACCCATGTTCTTGATTATTCTTTCTTTGACTTCCCGGAATTGAACTTGCCCATACCTTACCATGGCCATGGATTTATTTAGGCTATATCAATTCCATAAAAGGGCCTGAGATATCTACATCCGTTATGGAACGGAAGGGACAAATCCTTTCTCTCATTATCTATTAATGCGGTATTACTCGTGACACACCCAACGTATCCTACCTCGCTGCGAACAGTGTGTCATCACAGTTTTCGTCAATACATCTAAGTGCGTGAGTTGTAATACCCATTAATTATAATTTTAAAGTCTAAGGATCCATACACACGTCCGTAGATAAGAACATCCAATGACACTATGAAATGTGTATTTCATACTGGCGGGTCTCGTTCTCATAATATCCTCCTGGATATTACCAAGGGCGCACACCATGATAAGGTGCCTCAATGTTTTATGAGTCCTCACCCCTAATGACCTGTATTATTTATGTCCCTCAAATAATATCATCCGACCATAGAACATACATTCAAGAATAGTGTTATGGCACTTCCGGGTTCTCATCATAGCAGGGATCCGCTACAAACCATTAATGCAACAGCTGTCCTTAGGACATTATCACATGACATGTCATGCAGAAGAACAATCAAGATGTGATATGGCTTTTATTTAATGAATAAAGTACAAAGTAGTTGGTTCTAGACCACCAACTCCAACAGACTCCCACTTGGACTAGAGCCAACTGCTAACAACCTTTAACCCGCTAGCTCTCACATGATATTCATGCTTCTACTGAGATAGGCCTTTAGTCATGGGGTCCACCACGTTCTCTTCCATGGACACTCTGCTCACTGCAACTTCACCCCTTTGATAGAAATCCCTCAAGAGGTGATACTTCCGGAGTATGTGCTCTGTCTGTTGATGTGTCCTTGGTTCTTTTGCAAGAGCCACCGCTGCAGTATTATCACAATACAATGTAATGGGATCTTTACTGCTAGGCACCACATCAAGATCCTGGAAAACGTTCCGAATCCAAATGGCTTATTTGGCTGCATCAGAAGCCGCTATATACTCGGACTCTGCTGTAGAATCGACGACAACTGGCTGCTTTGAACTCTTCCTGCTCACAGCTCATCCATTGAGACAGAAAACATATCCAGATTGTGACTTCAGATCATTCTGGTCTGTTTGAAAACCAGCATCAGCATACCCTCTGATGACAAGCTCCTTGTCTCCTCCATACACCAGGAACATATCCTTAGTTCTTCTCAGATACTTAAGGATAGTCTTAACAGCAGTCCAATGCTGTTCTCCTGGATCTGCTTGATATCTGCCTACCATGCTCAGTGCATAGGCAACATCAAGCCTGGTACATAACATGGCATACATGATGGATCCTATAGCCGAAGCGTATGGGATCTTGCTCATCCTATCTTTCTCCTGTTGTGTCTGGGGACACATTTTCTTAGAAAGATGTAAGCCATGTGACACTGGAACCAATCCCCTCTTGGATTTTTCCATACTAAATCTCTTTAGTATCTGGTCAATGTATGTACCCTGACTTAGTCCAAGCAGCCTCTTGGATCTATCACGAATGATCTTGATCCCTAGAATGTAGGCTACTTCTCCTAAGTCCTTCATGGAGAAATACTTGTTCAACCAGTCCTTAACTGACTGTAAGGCTGGTATGTCGTTTCCAATAAGAAATATTTCATCAACATATACCACTAGGATGACGACCGCATTCCCATTAAACCGCTTATAAACACATGTCTCACATTCATTCTTAATGAAACCAAATTCCTTTATGGCTTCATAAAATCGAATGTTCCATGACCTGGATGCTTGCTTCAATCCATAAATGGATTTCTACAACTTGCAAACCCGTTTGGCTTCACCTGGTGTCACAAACCCTTCTGTTTGTGTCATATAGACATCTTCCTGAAGGTTCCCGTTAAGGAATGATGTTTTGACATCCATCTGCCAAATCTCTTAGTCATGGTAAGCTACTATGGAAAGTATGATTCTTATGGATTTAAACATGGCAACTGGCGAGAAGGTTTCGTCATAGTCAATTCCTTGACGCTGTCTGAATCCTTTAGCCACTAGCCTTGCTTTATAGGTGCTAACTTGTCCTTCCATGTCCATCTTTCTTTTGAATACCCATTTTCATCCAATAGGCTTTACATCAACTGGATCATCAACCAGAACCCAAACTTGGTTCTGATACATGGAATCCACCTTAGAATTCATATCTTCTAGCCATCTTGCAGCTTCTGATCTTTCTACTGCTTCCTTGTAGGAGAGAGGTTCATCATTTTCCAACAATAATGATTCACCATCCTCGGTGACTAGGAAACCAAATCTCTCTGGTTCCCTTACCTCTCTTGAGCTCCTACGGAGTAATTGTGTATTTGGAACCTCTTCCACGGGGACCTGTGGAACTTGTTCCTGTACCAACTCCTGTGTATCTTGAGCATCAACTTCATCGAAGTCAATCTTGCTCCCACTATCCTTCTTGAGGATGTTCTCCCTCTCAAGAAAGATGGCTTGTCTGGCGACAATCACTTTCTTGTCTTGGGGTTATATAGGTAATATCCTTTCATTTCCTTGGGATATCCTATAAAGATACACTTCGTGCCCCGGGGTGCTAGTTTGTTTCCTGAGAAGGCCTTAACAAACGCCTCGCATCCCCATACACGTGTGTGCGACAAAGTGGGTTTCCTTCCATTCCATAACTCGGATGGAATTCCATTTTCCACCTTAGTTGGTACTCTGTTTAATGTGTATACTGCAGTTTGTAATGCATATCCCCAAAAGGATAATGGAAGATCTGCATGAATCATCATCGAACTCACCATGTCTAACAAGGTGCGGTTCCTCCTTTCACTAACACCATTCCACTGTGGTGTATAAGGAGGAGTGAGATGAGATAGAATCCCAGACTCTCGTAGAAGATCGATGAACTCTTGGTTCAGATATTCTCCACCTCGATCTGATCGAAGCTTCTTTATCTTCTTACTAAGTTGATTCTCTACTTCATTATTGAATTCCTTAAATTTCTATAAAGACTCTGACTTATACCTCATTAAGTAGACATAGCCATATCTACTCAAATCATCAGTAAAAGTAATAAAGTAATAATATCCACCTCTAGCTTCTACTGGAAATGGTCCACACACATATGTGTGTACCAATCCTAGAAGCTATGTGGCCCTTTCACCTTGTCCACCAAAAGGCGGCTTGGTCATTTTTCCTTGTAAACAAGTGTGACATCTATCAAGTGGTTTTAGCTCAGTAGAGTCTAAATAGCCATCTTGGCAGAGCTTTGTCAAGCGCTTCTCGTTCACATGACCAAGGCGGTGATGCCATAACTGGGTGATGTATGAGTCATTTGAGTTTGTTTCGTTATCGATTGCCAACACGTGGTTTTCGTAATTTAATACATATAAACCATTATTCAAATGTGCCATACCATAACATACGTTGTTCTCATAAAAGAGACAACCCTTATTTCCAAACTTGAAAATAAATCCATCCATATCCAAACAAGATACAAGAATTATGTTCTTGGTAACACTAGGCACAAAATAAGAGTTTTGTAAAACCAAAATCATGCCAGTTGGTAATGAGAGGTGATAGTCGCCAATAGCCAACGCAGCTAGCCTTGTGCCATTGGAAGCTCGAAGATCCACCTCTCCTCTGGTGATCATTATAAATCTACTTGGTTCCTACATTTGAATACAGATGTGAGCCCCACAAGCTGTATCTAATACCCAATGTGTAGAAATAGAAAGATTGCACTCGATAACGAACACACCTTTAGTGTCCCCACGCTTCTGGGTGCAGTTCCTCTTCCAGTGGCCCTGCTTGCCACATGCAAAACACACTGCTTCCCATTCCTTGCCCTGCCTCTGGATCTTCCCCTTCTTGGAGGGACGGTGCTCGGGGGCTTCAGACCGTTTATAAGTCTTTGGCCCCTTTGCCTTTTCCTTCCTTTTCTTGTTCACCATAAGGACCGCGGGTTTGTCACGCCCCATGTCCGTATCTACCTGGCGAATCAAGGTCAGAAGCTCCAATAGACTCTTCTCATTGCCTCTCATGTTATAGTTGACAATGAATCTAGATAAGGTCTTGGGAAATGATGATAGGATGAGATCTGTACGCAACTCATCTAGGAATTTAATCCCTAAGATGTCCAAGCGTTCAATGTAGCCAATAAGCTTTACCACATGAGACCCAACTGGCGTAGACTCTCCAAGATTCGTGGTAAACAAAGCATTGGAGATCTCATACCTCTCCTGTCTCTCCTTCTCTTGGTAGAGATCTTTAAGGTGAGACATCATGCTATACGCATCCATGTTTTCATATTGCTTCAAGAGCTCATTAGACATGGCCGATAGCATGAAACATTGGACATCTGTGGCATCATCCATGTGTTTCATGTAGAGAGATAATTCCTCATCACTAGCCTCTTTCCCAGGCGCAACTGGAATAGGCTCTTCTAGCACATATAATTTCCTTTCGTGGCGAAGGACGACACGTAAACGTCTCTGCCGGTGCCGGTGAGAAGGTTTTCTTTTTCGAGTATGGTGCGCAATTATATGTTTGAATTCATTTTCTTGTCGTTTCTACAATTTAAGATGAGCAAAGGTTTAGTACTTTATTATAAAAATTGAGACAAATAAATAAATTAATTCTTATTAGTCTCCCACTATTTTATCAAAATTCAATAGCCCTCACCATTGACTTCAGAATATTCTATTGCGTGAATATTCTAGTGGAAAGGATCCATATTTCCCTTCGCATTACCACAACTAGGGTTGGTCAAGAAACTTGAAGGGTTTTAGGTAGGCATTCCAAATGCCAACTGCATTAACTCGTAGTTCCTTGATCCGCTGAGTGGACTCCCCAATCCTGAAATCCTTTTTGGATTTCCTCAACCTTTGCCTCTTGGTCACACCAAGTCCTGCTGTGGCAGTCAACCCTTGATGCGAACCAAGTCAAGTCAACCCAAAACCTTGAATTAGAATTCCCCGATAATTGAAAGCACCCCAACTAGGGTTGGTCAAGAACTTTGAACTACGGTTCGATTCTAACCAAGATTATGGAAGGCTATGCCGACTTAATATTTATTTTGAGGGATTTTATCCTTATACGTAAATTGCCATTTTATTATCTTTGATTACATTCTTGTTAATATTAAGTGGGATATACTTAAGTGATTAACCATGTCTAAGATAATATTTACGTATAAGCCAATTTTATTTTAGTTCCATCTTGCATGCTCGTTTAATTCATTAATTGTGTGATCGTGACAACACACCCATAATAAATAAACCATGCAACTGATAGAAATAAAATAAATGGTATGGTCATGAGCTTTTCTATTGGTTAGTTTATCTAGCGGTTGATAAACTAACCCAAGACCTAGGGGGGAAACACCTTGAACCTTTCGGGTTCATGTTTACAGCTTTCCACCTGTCCACCTTTGTATCTCCTTGGATTGGTTTCACCTTGTCTCCTGACTTGAGCCACCTCCACTAGATTGGGAGTTCCATCAATTACATATGCATTTATCTCACAGGCAGGTGAGGGGAAAATGAGGTTTTTACATAAAAGAATCCTTGGGCCCGCAGGCCCTACATATTAATGAGGAGATTGCTCGCAGGCCAACAAATTTAATTTAAATAAATAAATTAAAAGAAACCATTCACATACAAAGGTCTTGGTCTAGCTCATGATCATCCATACATGCAACGATATTTACGCATAAATAAAACAAGCATTTAATTATTTAATCTTTCTTGTTTAAGATAAATCACGCTCGAATCAATTAATTATCTTTAATTAATCAATCCTTTTATCTTAAATCCCTTTTTCTGAATTTCCTTGAGATTCTCATCCATCATAATTATAAACAAATAAATTCATTTAAAATTATCCTTGTACGTAACTTGTACCTTGGAGGCAACCCGGTGAATTCCCATTTATTACGCAGATGTTAAATTAAACATATATATATATATAACACCTATCACGTGTTGTGACTCAGCTTTACGCCTGCACCATGGTACACGTCTCAAGGGTTTGTATAATATAATAATAAATTTTAATAAATCTGCTTAATTTGGGTGAGTACACGGCGTGTAGTTCCGACTACACGACATGTACTTTTTCTTCACCGTATTTCCGAAGTACACGCCCGAGGATAAGGCATGTTAATGTACTATGGAAATTTTAGGAGTACACGACGTGTACAGTGGGACACACGCTGTGTAGTTTCCACGTTACACGGTTTCCAGCTGGGAAGGCCGTGTACGGAGTACATGACCCAACCCTAACCTGAAGGGACTACACGCCGTGTTCATTGGACCACACGGTGTGTATTCCGGAAACCGTGTGCCACCTGTTTCTGGTCAACACACGGTGTCTTAAATTATTATAAAGAATCCAATACACGGCCTGATTTGGTGGATCAGTCAATGCATTGAACCTAGACTACATGGCGTGTACTTACGAATACACGCCGTGTATTCTGGTGTTATATGGCCAGAAACGTTTGGCTCCTCCGGATGAGTTCCTCTATTTTATTTTAATCAAAATTAAAAGAAAGAAAAAAAACCGTTTCTGTGAGGTGAACGAGAAATGAGGGAGGAGGAACAGATCTCGAGATTCAGATTTCTAGAACGATTAAACATGAATTGAAATAACTAAATTATTAAATTCATAAATCACCAACGAAAAACTAAATAATTATAACCAACGATATGACCGCTCTGATACCACTTGAAGGTTCCGGGCGCAGCGAAAGCGCGTTGGTGGGTTTTCCCAACTTAATTTTTCGTTAAAAAATGTTCAATCCGAGATCCGTCACGATATAAAATGCCGAATCTTCAGAATAGAACGAAGAATGAAAAGAAAAGAAGAGTCCCGGAACCCTTGAGGAGGATCATAATATGTTGATTATAATTAATTTAATTAATGCATAAGAATTACCTCGTTGGAATTATTTCTTCGTTGATGTGTCCGGTCACGTTTCGTTGATCCGTCATTACGTCGTTGAATCCAAGTGTAGGATTCCTATAGCGGTGATCCACACGTGTGTCACGTATCTCCGGACGTCACCAAAGATATCTCCGGGTGCTAGGGCGGAAGAACCATCGCTTGCGATGTCCGCCTTCGACCGCCTTGATCCGGTGGAGGATCTTGCTCTCGTAACTTGAGGGCGTTCTTGGTGGAAAGGGAATTCTATCATGGCTTGAGAGTATTTCAAAATCCATTGTGCACAACAATGGCTCTTTAAAATGTTGGGGTTGTGAGGATATTTATAATCATGTTTGAGGTTAATAGAGTTATGACAATAAATAAACGCGTTACGCGTTTTATTTATTTCATTAACTCTTATTGAAAAGCCCCCCATGTCGAATTATTAATTCCTTGACATGCGCCCACACTGATTATAATAAATATCATTTAATAAAATAATATTAAATCCTCCAAATCCCAACTGGGAAAACTACACGGCGTGTACTTGTTTTCCATAAAACTACACGGCGTGTATATTTAATATACACGGCGTGTACTTTTATTTTCCATTTTTTTTCTCCACCACATTTATTAGACCTTGAGTAATGACTATTTATTTCTTAAATAAATTTAACTGCATTACTCGCTAATAAATATATTATTTCGTCCACAATATATTCTCTCAAATAACTAGTGTCAAAATAAATGTGATCAGACATCCTTAAATAATTATTAAACCACATTCGGGAATAATATTTATTTAACTTTTTAAATTAATATTTAACTGAGATACATGGACACACTTAGTGTGTGACCCTCTAGGCCTCTTTCTCAGTGGCATTAGGCTGAACCTGCCTAAAGTCTAAGGTTAGCGTCTAGCAACACGCCAAGGCACCCATAGAGAAAGACGTTAACGCCGCAATGATGTGTTACCTCCTACGAACGCTTACCGTGTAATATAATCCCTTTGTCTCGATATCTCCAATCAAGCAGGTTGCATGCTAGTGCCATCAACCCATGTGCTTGATTATTCTTTCTTTGACTTCCCGGAATTGAACTTGCCCATACCTTACCATGTCAATGGATTTATTTAGGCTATATCAATTCCATCAAAGGGCATGAGATATCTACTTCCGTTATGGAACGGAAGGGACAAATCCTTTCTCGCATTATCTATTAATGAGGTATTACTCGTGACGCACCCAACGTATCCTACCTCACTGCGAATAGTGTTTCATCACAGTTTTCGTCAATACATCTAAGTGCGCAAGTTGTAATACCCATTAATAATAATCTTAAAGTCTAAGGATCAATACACACGTCCGTAGATAGGAACATCCAATGACACTATGAAATGTGGATTTCCTACTGGTGGGTCTCGTTCTCATAATATCCTCCTGGATATTACCAAGGGTGCACACCATGAGAAGGTTCCTCAATGTTTTATGAGTCCTCACCCCTAATGACCTGTATTATTTGTGTCCCTCAAATAATATCATCAGGGCATAGAACATACATTCAAGAACAGTGTTATGGCACTTCCGGGTTCTCATCATAGCAGGGATCCGCTACGACCCTTTAATGAAATAGCTGTCCTTAGGAAATTATCACATGACATGTCACGTAGAAGAACAATCAAGATGTGATAAGGCTTTTATTTAATGAATAAAGTACAAAGTAGTTGGTTCTAGACCACCAACTCCAACACTATGTTGTGGCACCTAGATAAAATTTCTAATTTTTTTATCTATTAAAAACTCAAACCAAACATGGATAGATTTGATCTTATACCACTAAAAGGTTTTATTGGGATTTATAAAATCCTAAAGGTAGTAAAAGAAAAACTCCAAAAAACCATAAAATATACAATTTATCTATATGTTTGAAATAAATAACAAAATTAAGAACAAGAATGGTGCGCCATTAACCAATCGATATGTCTTATCCCTGATTCAAATCAGAGTTTGATCAATATTACGGAGAAGTATAAAAAAATAATATTACCTCTATAGGTATCCACATGTCATTAGAATCACCCTATGATCAAGTAAGATCTCCCTTTATTCAGGGTATATAATAAAATTGTGTTTAAATAATAAAGAGAACAAGTGCTTGATAATCATCTTGGTTTGACGAGTTATATATAGTATTCTAACACAATGGAATAAAACAACATGTATTTTGATTCTAATATATATTATAGTCAAGGAACTCAAAAAATTTATCCAATATTGAATGATTTTTTCAAAAAAAAAATCATCAACTTTACAACTTTTCAACATTCAGATTAAATCCTTGAGCTTTATATCTAATGTTTAAACATTCATTTTATGGGATCAAATTCTTCATAATAATTATCACATAATTGTTGAACCAGGAATTATAGTCGGGCTAAAATATGGAAACAAAAACAATGATTATCATATAGCATGATGATCCCATTACATTTCTACCACAACACATTATTTCACACTATGTTTTGGTGTAAATAAGTTTATACTATTGAATTGTCTAAGAAAAAAAATTAATCATCTTATTGAACCTATCCAATAGATCCTTACGTTGAGGTTTCCTCCTCTACAAACCCAAGATAACTTTTGTTCTCTATAATTCATGAATACAAAGGTTATAATTAATTTGAGGAAATATTATGTGAATTATTATTTATTTTAAAAATATCATAAAATTTAAATGAAACCTCTACAGACCAACACAATTTCATCAAAAAAATATGAAAATATTTCCCCAGGGTAAACACCACATTCTAGACTTAACCATGTAGTTTATTTTTTATTCAATGTCCCAAGAAAGTTAAATTTACCTTTTACCACTTTTTAATAAAAATTTTATATTTTTATTGAAATTTACAAGTAGATATCAATAATAACACTAAAACTCTTCATTTAATTTCAAATGAGTGCTAGAAAATCCATTAATAATGGAATCTGATGTCAAATTTTGATAAAAAAGGAATTCTTGGGTGAATAAATGTACTATTACAAATTTATTAAAGATGATGATCTTCTTAATGAGGTTCATGATGAGAATGAAGGCAGTGGTGATTTTTATAATTTTTTTTAGAGAAAGATTCTAATCCATTCCATTTTTAACTTGATTTGGATGAGACTTTAGGTTTTGTAGCAAATGGATTTTGAGTTTTTAAAAGTTAAAGTAAATGTATATTACCATAGGATTGTTTATTTGTGAAATATTTGAATTTAAAATATTCATCAACTATCCTATTCTAAAAATGTGATTTGACTAATATTGATATATTGTATAGTTTGTTCCCTGAATATTAAAATTGTTTTTGTTGGGTGTTTTGGTGTAGGTTTTTTAAATTAAACAGTCTATTTAGAAGAAAGGTTTACTTGAACCATGCATATATATCTATACCAACGATTGGATAACTATTTGTGTATGTCAATTTTGACTGGGTGTAATTCCCATGATTCTATGAACCATTGTTATAGGTTATACCAAATATTTTATGGCAATTCCAATGGTTCAAAACCAATTGTATAGCCCTCCTTTATAAGAGTGTAAACATGTAATATTATATGTAATTACATTATATTAATATATATATATATATCCCTCTTTTATAATTTATAATAAATTTAATTATTATGATTATTATAATCATTATATAATTATATATTATGTGTGTGTGTGTGTGTATGTGTATATATATGTATATGTATATGTATGTATGTGGATGTATTTAAACAAATACATTATCAAATATAATATACGATTTATTATATAATATATATAATTATGTGTGTGTGAGTGTGTAATTATATATATATACATGTGTACATATGCACATATATAATAATATGATTATTATAAATTTTAAATAACTATAAAAATTTTTAATTATTTTTAGTTATATAATAACTGTATAATAAATATATTTTTATTTTTAAATATAATAAACATTGGTATATATGTATATATTATTATAAAATAGATAATTATAATTAAATTATTTTAAATTATAATACAGATAATTACTATGATTATTATAATAAAGTAATATATTATATATAATTATATAAATATAAATATATATAATAAATATATTATAATATGATGCAAAATTTTATAATATAATTATTTGATTATAACAATATATTATATACAATAATAATAAATATTAATTATTGTTGTTTCTGCTGTTGTTGTAATAGAAAAGTTCTTTAAATAGAATGGAGAGTTATAGATTTGAGAATAAACCTATTTCAATGGCTAAGTGGTGCGACATTTATGATTTATTTTACTCATTTATTTCCCTCCATTGGTAATTAGATTCATATAATGCAAGTCAAACTTTTATACTTTTTGTGTGTGTGTGTTTTCCTTGATAAATATTCATGGGGCCATGGGTTTCGTTTCCAAACCCAGGCTTTTGGTTATTTATGATTATTACTATAGATTGTCAGATTTTTATTTTCATTTAATTTGTGATTTTTATGTTTTGGAAATGTTTGGAGTGAGTTTGAGGGTGAATGGTAGAAGAGAAGTTCAGCAGGAGTTGAAATTTTAGTTTTTCAGAAGATCATATTGTACCTCTTGACCTTTTAACTATTATTTTTGGTTGGGTAGAGTTAAGAAGTAATTATTTCCTCTGGAAATTTTGGCATGTTCCTTTCACTGTGATTTCTATTAGTGCAACTTGATGTGTTAAATTATGTCATCATGGCTTTGGGTGGAATTATTTGGTATTGTGGTTGGGAGTCATGAGTGACCAATTGTGTTGTAGTTTTAGGCCATTAAGTCAATAGATCTTCTCATTGTTATAATATTATTAATCATTTTGTCATGATGTTTTTGTGTGGATTTCAAGTTTAAAAGGTAAGGTAGTTATGAAAACAAAATGAAGTGATATTTGTTAAGTTAAATTCACATATTCAGAAATTGTAGTAAAAAAGATCAATTTATCTTAATGTACCTTGATATCATTGATACTGAATGTTCGTTTAATGTGAGATATGGGGGGAGAAGAGGAATCATTCACTATGGTTTTTTATGTTTTGGTTTTGAATCCCATTGTGTCATAATGAAATGAGTTACATCATGATGTTTAGTTTTCCCTTTTTAATTATAAATTCAAGTGGTTTCTTGAATTCCATTTGATTCCTCTTATTTCTTCTTGGATTTTAGTTACCTTTCCAGTATCTTGGATGTCTAATAATGGCCTTTTGGACATCATTTAATTTTTACAATCTTTTTAATTGAATTTTAAAAATATTCAGAAATTAATCTTTATTATTATTCCTCATATCTCATTTCTAACCTTTTAATATGATTAGAGTTATACTTATGGTTTTGAGGTGTCATGGGATTGACATGTTCTAGGGTTGGTGGAGGATCATTTGTGTTTCATTTTCATTTTATATTGGTTTCATTATCTTATTATCATTGGGATCATTTGAAATTTATTCAAGGTATATAATTAGTAAAAAAAATCATTGTTTTTATTTAGTTTTAAAACTATGTTTTATGTGTTTTTACATTAAAACTTATTTTTACAAAATAGTTAATAGATTTTAGGATATTTTGGGAACCAAAAAATAATATGGTACATTCATGGTAAAATATAATTCATCAATTTAAGATATATTTTGAAACATGATTCTTTTAGATAAATTCACAAAATATTTTTTGATGATTCATATAGGGGAGTTGGGATATATAAGATTAAATGAAAAATCTAAAGCACTGTGTATGAAATTATTAAGTAATACAGATTGATACAATATAAGTATTTCTTCTATATCAATTATTTATCAACAAAACCTGTGTGTTTATTGTCTATGTCTATTCTCTGGGAGAAAGTGTTTGAAGGATAACATTATATGTGGTTAAGCTCAAGGTAGCGCTATAATGAAAATGTATCCTAAGCCAGTCCAAATAGGAGAAGAAATCCAATGCTACCCGGTGTTCAATAATTAAATAGTGAAATCATTAGAATTTAATATTCTACCCCACCAATCCAACAAACTCACTTAAATATTTGTTATCATTATTTTCTATATAGGTTGTTAATTCAATGTTCTTCCATGTGTTTACTTAATGGGATATTGTTTTAAGGATATGGTATAAGTAAATAACACTCGGTAGAACAATAAAATACAAAAAAAGTGTGTCCAAATTATAGGAATCCAACACATTATTTGTTTCACCCAATGAAAGGAGTATTTATTTTTAAGACAATGCCCAAAACAAAGACTTGCATGTATAGAAACTTGAGACTATGAAAATTTGAGAATATAACAGGTGTGGAATTATCTATTTCTTATTGAATTTAAAAAGTCATGATCTCAATCCAGTGATATTTTTCAAATTATAAGGTAAAAAAGGTTAATGTTGGTATATAAGTTAATTCCATTTTAATTGGAATCCTGGGAAAAAATCAATAAAATATCGCCTAAGTGTCAACTATAATGAGTGTGAACGCCATTCAACACATTTTTTATTATTATTCTCATTATAAAATCATATTTCTAATATCTTATAAATTAATTATGAAGAAAAAATCAAAAAAATGGAAGGTAAAAGTTTTAACTATAGAAATACTGATATTCAGTCCATCGTAATTCTAGAATGATTAAGATGGGATCCAAAAATTCAGAAACATGCAAGAAAATAACTAATTTCTTAATAAAGATGAAGGAAGGGGTACTTATCCATAAAATTCATTGATGGGGTTTTAAGGAGACATGTAAGACATGAAATCCCATTGGGGAACAATGGAATCCACATATATACCTACCTCACCAAATAGGGTAATGTAATAATAACCTACCCATGTGAAAAGCTATCATGAGGAGAGAGATGGTGGGCACATGGTCAAGGCTATTATAGTTCAATAAGAATATATCCATGATGTTATACATGTTGAATCATATTATAATTCAATTATTATATTTATTTATCACATGTATTGAAGAATAATTATAAAAATAGAACACCATGCATATAATGGGGGATAACTGTTTTTTGGAGTTGAAGTTGAAAGAGGATGATCGACACATGAGGAATATATTTGGTCATCATAGGGAATCCTTCTTGTTCTCATATTAATTTTTATTATTTTAATATGATCATTTTTATCTGACTCTATAGTGTGGTTTGGGTGACATGGAGTTTTTTGTAACTATTAATTATTGGATGACTAATCACTATAAAGTTTTCTCTTTTTACTCGATTCAAAACTAACTTCATTACCTAGGTCATGGTCCTTTAGGATTTTATAATGTAATGAATTTTAAATTTATTCAATGGAATAAAAATAAGAAATAAGATCTTTGAATAATGATAGTCACTTAAGAATCATAGTTACATTTATATTACAGGATTAAAATTAAATTCCTATAGTGAAACTAATATTTGGAACCTTAAGATGACTTACTCATTTACTAAAGAGTTTGACAGTGTATTCATGGAACACTCAATTGAATGAGAGATCATGTCAGTATAGAATGGGTTAATTCAATTAGAAATAGCGAGACATAACAAAACTAATCCCAACACCCCCATTATCACCATATTGATACTCTAAACCATTTTAATTTATCTTATAACCATTTCTATTGAATATTATTTTCTTTGATTCTTGATCACATTTAACTATAACAGTTTACTAATCATATTTTTGTTCACCATTCCTCATTATTTTAACTTAATAGCAATGAAAGTGTGAATTCAATTAAATTTTTCTCGATGGAAATGACTCGGGGTACCCAAAATTAATATGTTATAAGGATATTGTACACTTAGAGGAGGTTGTGTGGCTACCACTACATAATTACATCAAGAAAATTTAGAACCATCATCGGGGATAGTGGTTTCATTTTACATCTCCAGCTAGAATATCAAATAGGAAATACAAAAATAGTGCATATAGAAAATATACATTTTCATAATTTTTAAAATTTTATCATTACATTACAATTTCATATACATTTACTTGGTTTTTAGGTGTATGTTCATGAGGAGATCTTTGATTAATGACCTATTAGCATTTATTTAGGTGATAGATATATGTTTTCACATAAGTAAGATAAAAACCAAATAAGATATCAAAGAACATAATCTTACGAGAAATATATAAGTGAGATATACCCAACAGTTTCCAGATGAAATTGTATAGAATGAATATATTTCACCAAGTCATAGAGGTCTCCAAGTTCTTCAAGATTTTGGAAATCCATCATGCTTTAAAATAACTCTAAATTCTTGAAATTGTGAATTGGTTCACTACTATTTTCAATATCTTCCTTCCTAAAATGGGATTCTATTTGAATATACACATGACTTCATTAAATAATTTTTGGGTTGTATCTATTATTTTCCATTAAATGGAGTATAGTAGGATGAATTAAGATTGAGATGTTTTCCATAATGTATGAATAATGAAGCATGAAATTGGTTACTAAAATTGGATAGAAACTAATTCAAAACATGGGAATACATATACAATTCCTTTATTATAATATTATATCTAATATAAAAAATTAAGGATTTGAGTACCAAAATTTCATCTTTTATATATAAGGATAAAGAACCATTTCATTGGTCATGGGAGAGATTCAAAGACCACTATCATCAATGATTACACCATCAATTCTCACATTCAATATTAATTCAAATCTTTTATGATGGATCGAATTCAATGGTTCAAACTTTTATAGATTCTACTATATGATAACATTATAGAGACAATACAGTAAAGGATCAATATGATATTTACAAAATGATTGATATGAATATATAAAAACCCCCATATGATAAAGAACAATTGGTGTTAATAATTTGAAGACAAAAAAATATTAGAATGCATAGATTATAGATTTTTAACGACACTTACACACTATTATTTCAAATACCCAAGTAAATTAGGAGAAACATAATTAATATGTAATTATTGGTAAAAGTGGAATTTTTTATATGAATTTTGATGTTTTAAAATAGAATTCATCACTTTTTTGACTTGAATAAGTAAACTACATTAGTACATATGGAATAAAATCAATGATAAATTACCAATTATCAAACTCTTATAACCCAATCTTGATGAACTATTCTAACCATTCCTAGAAAGAGTAAGGTAATTTACAACAATATAGACCTTCAAAATTCAATAGAAAATTGAAATATCAAGGGAGGATTTATAATGTAACATATATTAATATATTATCAAGATCTACCTAAGATCATCTAGGGGTGAAAAGATATTAGAATAATTACATATGATAGACGACTATTAAGTAGAGATTAATGTCATTATTTGATGTATAAACTCGAATTTTTCAAGGAATAATCAATTAATTCAACGTAATAAAGATACCATTAATAATATTTAAATACCATTGGGTAATATTTCAAAGAAAAACACATTTACAGATAATGGAAAGTTTCATAATACTAGTAAGACAAATTTGAGAGAATAATACAATGTAATTACAGTAAGATGATACAAAACATTCAAAGTAAATGATAAATAACAAATAGGGAAAGATGAATTTGAAGCTTAATTGAATTAAGAGAGACATTGTTAAAGTTAAAGATATGAAAGTAATGAATTAGAGAATAAATAGACTACTAAAATTTTTATTGGAAGAAAAAGAGGAAAAAGGTTATGGAAGAGTAATATTAAAATTAATTCACTATGGTATAAATGTTAATAATCCACCTACACCATTTCCAAAAAGGAATAGGGATATTTAAAAATATAGGGATAATTACATTATTGATTCTCCTAAATTTTTCAAAAGATAATATTTTCCATTCCATTTGTATAGGCATTAGCTAAGATTCATTCTTATACAGAGTTCTTCAAGAACATAATCTCAAACAAGAGAAGTCATGAAGAATTTTCCATGATTACATTGAAATAAGAAATAAATGTAATGATGTAAGGTAAGATTCAATATACACTAATGGATCCAAGGAACTCTAGAATTCCATATGAATTTGAATGAAAAATATATTTTACTTGTTTAATATACTTGGGATATAGAATCCAATTAATTACCTTGGAAAAAATAAGGAATTAGAAAATAGATGGTTAAAACTTTCAAAAAATACTCTAAAACTCTTACAATGGTCCATTACATACCCCAATATATTGATTCAGTGTAACACCCTAAGATTGTATTATATTTTTCTTTTAAAATAAATTTAATTTCCTAGATGGATTTTTATATATGAATCCTCAAGTATAAATGAAACATAATGTATTATAACATTAAAACATAGTATTTGAGTTGGTATAATGAATTATAATGAGCGCATTTAAAAAAAATATATAAATGTTTTAGATAAATAAAATAAATTGAAAAATAAGTACTCATTTTTTTGTAAAATAGTTATATTCTACAAAAAATACATATTTTCCTAAAATTGGTTTTTATTGATTTTTTGAGAAACTGATATAAGTAATTTATGAAACATTTAGTAAATTTAATTTATATAATGAACTAAATTTTTTGAATCATCATGTCAACATTATCTCAGAGTTAATTTTTACTAATTTTAATTAAAAATTGTATTTTAATTAAAAGAAATTCAAAACATATATTTAGTATTAAAAATTTTTAAAAGTAAAATTAGTTTATTTATATTATTAATAATCTAATTAAATACATTTTAATCAATTTTATGATATATTTATGTACAAAATCTTTTTATACTTAAGAGAATATTTTTTCAGGAAAAATGGTTGAATCTCATTTTTCGAGTATAATTTTAAATTATATTCTAAAAATACAATGAAATTAATTTGATAAAATTGGTTCCATATTTTTAATTTGAATAATTAATATTATATAATAAAATTAAAATAATAGCTTTGATAATTAATAGTAAAAACAATAAAAATCATTACTACGATTAAGGTTAAAATGAGTTTATGGGGGGTTAAAATAAGATATAATGGATATTTTACCAATTAAAATAATAAAACACCTATTTTATGGAAATATTTTGACCTCATAATATCCCAAATACAAATATATATCCATTTGGAATCATATTTCTAGAGTATGGCATTTTTATATTTTAATCTTTTAAGAAATTCCAAGTGTGTCATCTCTCCCAATTATAAAATGACACCCTCCTTTCTCTTCTCTACACCATATTGAGTCATATAGAATGACCAAACCCTACCCAATAATTTTATAAACATCCATATAATTTAATAATATGCTTTTTATTCTAAAATACCATTCTGAGGGTCCATAAGAAAGGATCTAATGGAGGCCAACCGAAGGTGAGGTAATCATCTTACTTGACCACTTTTAAATTATTTCTTTATTTATTTCCACTAAATAAATGTTATTAATCATAAAATAATAAATTAATTATCCTAAATATAATAAAATTTTACTATGAATATGTAACCACCATTTATTACTCTCTTTTCCATCAAATAGGAAGTGAAAGTATCACTTGTGCATATGTGTGGACTACCATCTCCGCGTAACGGTGCAATTAATTTTACATCACCATATTTCATGGATGTTTATTATTATGGTGTTAATTTTTATATATTGTATTTATGATATAATTATGATTATTTAATTATAATATCATAAATTTATTCTTACCTTCCCATCCATTGGAAAATTATAATGTCACTTGTGCGTACGGCTGGACTACCACCTCCATGAAGTGATGTGATTCACTTTTCATTTATAATTTACCAGAATGATAATAAAGATATATTTAATAAGTATATATGATATATGTGACATAATAATAATTCTATAAAGTTGAATTATTATTTACCTTTATTTCATTATATTTGTATGATAGTGAGAATAACATTCATTCTTATGGACAACCTATCGTCTCCATGACCAATTTAATTTATTTATATATCCCAAAAATTTATGGATGGATCAAAATATATTTATATAATTATTATATATGATATTTAAATCATGATTAAAATTATTTATATGATGGAATCAGGATCAAATTATAATAACTATAACTACAAAACCACAATTCTCATGAAAAATCAAATGGTTAACAGCTAAAAATGATTAATTTAATAAGTAATTACTTATAAATGGGTTTTTAAATATTATAATGTGGTTATAAATTTTATTATAAGTATGTAAATGATTATATTATAGAATTAAAATAAATTCAAATTTATTACATAGGAGTTTATAGCGCTATTGAAGCTATTCGAACTTGAGGTAAGGGATTTATGTTACAATCTCATTGTTTATCATGATTATTGTTGATTTAGTTTTTGATGATGACATTTTATAAAATATATCTCAATAAAACAATGAATTTTCATCTAATATATTAATTTCAATAGATTAAATTTTTTCCTATCATTTTACACACTTAAATAACTCAATATACTAATATACTTTTTGTAAGGAAATCCACATTTATTTCTCTCTTTAGTAAAAATTCATTCTTCTTCCATTTCCATGTTGTCTAAAAATGATTTAAAGTTTTTTTTATATTATCTTATTATTTTTTAAATTAATTTTACACATGTTTTAATTTCTATTAATATTTTTAATGTATAATCTTATTGTCTTTTTTTAAATGAGGTACTTTTTATTTTTAATTGCAAATGTGAAAGGAATATTTGTTTTAACGTACATGACATGAATGGAATTTCTTATTTTCATGACCACTAAATTATTTCAAGCTTCATTAAAAATTTTACAATTTTATTTTCCAATAAAATATTTTCCTTAGCATTTGGTAAATTTTTAGATTTTAAATAAGTGATGTCAAATTTAAAAGGGTATTTTCATTAATAAATATTCCAGTGTTATTTTAAAATAATTTTTCATATATGATAACATTCTTATGTTACTTAATATTTACTAAGGATATGATCCATTGATACTATTCACACACATTATTTTTATTTTTTATGATGATGATGATTTTAGGATGATTCTATGAAACCCATTTCAATCCCAAGGTTTAATTATGTTATGATGAAACCTTTATGACATTCATTTATTTTCCATAGGTAATACAATGATGAAATGATGAAATGTTTAGAAAAATAGTTTCCTTTGAATAGGTTATTCTATGATTAATATCTTATAATCTTGTGGCACACATATGTATTATTTTCATTATTTGATGGGATGAATTGAAATTATATATCCCTCCAAGTCATTGGGTAAATATGGATGTCTCATGAGATAATAAAATTGAGAATCGAGAGTGAACCTTGTTCATTATGTGACTCTATCACCTATGATAGTCCTATAAGTGAACCATAAATATGGATATGATAGAATAGGGAGTAAACAGAATCCACTATGATATCCTTGGAAGTGGTCCTTGACTAAGGAAATTAATTTATATGGTTATGTGTATTCAAAAAACGTATGCCTTAAGCTAATGTTATTCTCTTATGGATCAGATTCTTTGACTTATTTTTCATTAATTTATTTTTAACTACCCATAATTATGCAATAATTAAAGATAATGAACGATGATATACTACGTATGGATTTTCAAATGTTTATCTCATGTTCTTATACCCTTATGCACATTTTTTGTTTCATTGGTCATTGATATCTACCTTGTTTTCCCTTATTGACCATATAATCTCTCACTTTCTTATGTTTCATTTACCCAGGTTAGGAAGAAAGGTTTTAAGTAGGGTATCTATAAGAATATTTCTATATGGGAAGATCTATTTAGTATATGTTGAAGATATTTCAGAAAATAAGAAGTTTATGTATCTGGTCCCTAAACACAAAAAACCTTTATGGTCCATGGCCATGAATTTTTAAAATATATTTAATAGTTGTCTATTAAGATATAATATATATTCAAGAAAATCATGGGTTGATACATTTGGTATCATAGGAATGTTTATTTAGTTGTTAGAGATAAGGATTATATAACTTTTCTAAAAAAAATGGGGATAACTCAATGTATAGGTTAACATCTTAAAGTTTTTTTATGATATAGATTATATTTTTTTCCAAGAAATAAATTATTATTTAGATATTATAAGCATGCATGGTTTGGGTATAGATGAATTTAGGGGTCATAACAAAAAAAGAGTTAGTGGAGTATGTCTCTACCATCATTGTAGTGCATAGTGAGTGTGCCATTAGTGTGCCCCTAGTTTGACACTCTAGAGGGATCTTATTGGGTTAATTCACATTTTATTTATAAAATATCATGAAGGATTTGAATAGTTTATGGCCATGAATAACCTGGGATAAACCAAAGGTTCCATAGATTCAAAAAAAGGTGTTAGGATACAGAAATCCTATAAATTATTATCCATGATTATTTGGTTTCATAATATGATTATTGTTTCTCACACTATTTTTTTTGTTGTAGTCAATGGATATAAATAGAAGGAACCACGTTAATGTTGACTATTATGTATAATGAAATTATTTTTATCTTGAGTAATAAAATGTTATGTGGTATGGAATGAAAAATATTATTTCAATACTTACACCACTCTCAAGCTATGAATCATGCTAAGAATCCAAATGGGAAAAGGAGGGGACAATTTTTTTGAGACCTTAATTTAGAAACATCCACCTTCTTTTAGTGGGTTCACTAATCCATTAGTTATTGAGAAATGGTTCAATACCATTGAAAATATGTCTTATGTTCTCCAATGTTATGAACATGAAAATTTTATTTTAGTTTTGTATCATTAGGAAGGAAAAGATAAATAATTGAAGAATATCATTATGAATATTAAAAGGGGGTGCATTGAGCCTTTCTTGAGAGCTCTCTTCGGTGGCGCCTGCTCGAATCCTAAGGTTTTCTTGCGATGCTCAAGATGTGCATATTGAATCTTCTCAGTAATTGCATAATAAGGTGGCCTTTGATCCTGAATGGGAAAAGGGGTTTGATGGTGGCCGATTAAAACCTCAAGCAGATCAATCCCCTATGCTCGATAAATCGAAAGGAATATCCTTCTTGGAAGTGCTTAAGGGGTATGATCTGTCAAAACTTAGTGAATCCAATTACTCCTTCTGCAAAAAGATGGATGATGGATGCTATGCGGTTGAGGAGGATTCCGATTCTTTACAGAAATGTTCGCAACTGTGTAAGTTCTATGTTATGGGTTGAATTTCATATCTAAAAGGTGATAAACCCTGGATGTCGCTTGATCTCAAGAATAGGATCAGACACGTTTGTGTTTTCTCTGACTGGAAGCTAGTCCCAATCGGAAGGGGATACAATTATATTTTATTAAGCTCGCAGGAGGCACTAGATGGTGTTTGGAAAATGGGGAATGTTCAGCTCAGGCCTGGGGTGCTTCGTCTCTCTGAATGGGACTATGCATTCAATCCGCTTACGCATCGGAACACATAGGCTCATGTCTGGGTGAGGCTTCAGGGTCTAAATTTCTATTTCTGGCATCCCAAGATCCTTAACTATGTCACTTATTTTATTGGTACACTACTCAAGATTGACCAGAGAACACTCAGTGCAGAACTGGGGCTCAATGCAAGAGTCATGGATGAAGTCAACCTTGATTCTAAGCTTCCAGAAACAATTACCTTCAATTCCAAGGACTTCATAATGGAGATTCATATTGAATATCAACGTACACTTCCCTTCTGTGAACTGTGCAAGACTGATGATCACTCTTTGATCAATCATTGAGTGATGAAGAACCAGGTGATGATCCAAGAGAACCAACCAAAGGCTGATGGGTGGACTCATGTTCGAAACAGAAAAAGGGATAAATCTAACCTGGGTAAGCCTGATGTTCCCTTGAAGAATTCTGAAAAATGGGTTAAAAAAACACTCCAACAGGGTGAGACATCAGAAGCCTTATGGTCTGAGATGGTTGAAGAAGAGGAGAAACAATCTATTGATGAGAGCATACTTAAGGACCTAGAAAAAATGATTTTTGACCTTTGTGAGAAGATGAAAGTTGAGCCTCCTGTAGATGTTCCAACAGCAGAAGAACTGGGCTACTTAATCACTATTGAAGTTGTTCTATCTTCTATAATGGTTCTCTCAGGCAAGAGATGTGAGGAAGTAGTGCCTAGTTCATCTGAGGGGGATGTTGATCTCTCGGCTTTACCAGACTGCAACTTGCTCCCCCCGATTATGAACCAGGTGGAAACCACTCTTGAAACTGGCCTGGAATGTGCTGGGTTAAAATCTAATGACTCTTCATGAGAGGGTTCTCATGACTCGATGGTGAATAGATAGAGGATGGCTGCATCTCTGGATGTGCCCAAAAACTCTAGTTTTTCTAGTGTGGAGAATAATCTAAGGGAGAATACTCTAGAAAAAGGCATTGAACCAAGGGATCTTCTAGTGGAAATGGGTATTAATTATGCCACTATTTCTGTCTCTTCATGCATTACTCATAAAAATGATAGCATCGATGATAATACACGTTCTTCTAACATTTCTTCTATTTCCTCTATGAGTCAACAGGGAATGAAAGCGAGCCCACCCTCCTCACAAGTTTTCAGAAGATCAGGGAGAAATAAAGGTTAATGTGGTCCAAAAAAGGGAGTTTTAACTCCAAATGCAGGTCTCAATGAATTTATTATTTTGGAATTATTAGGGTCCTGCAAACACTGTCACATATGTTGTCCTAAAAATATTTCTTTTGACTCATAAGCCTAGAATTTTTTCTATTTCTGAGCCCAAAATTAATTTTTCTGAAAAATTATTGCATCTTAGATCCCTTGGTTATAATATCTTGGGTGCTGGAAAGGTTGGTATTGCTACTAAATACCTCTGGGTTTTTTATCACTCAACACTATAGTCAGTTAATACTTTTAAAGTTTCTGAATAGATGTTTACCTATGAATTTTCCTTGGATGGTCTACATTCCTTATTTATGATGGTATATTCTAAGAATAGATATCCAGACCATAGATCATGTTGGCATGATCTTAGTGCTCTGGTTAATGTTATTCAGGAACCTGGGTTTATGATCGGGGATTTTAATGCGATTTTTAACCTCTTGTGAAAAAATTGGACCATCCCACTCTTCTATTTCCTCAAAGGAATTTAAATCCTCTATTGAGGATTGTAATATTTTTGAAATTAACCTTACTGATGTTATGTACACTTGGTATAGAATACATCATAGTAGGTTTGTTTAAACTAATATTGATAGGACGTTTACTAATACCTCTTCCCTTGATAAATGGTACTCCATTTCTTGTATTACTTTATCTAGGATCCACTATGATAATCATCCCATTCATGTTAATATTTTCACTAGAAGTAATAAACTCTCCCTTTCTTTCAAATCTAATAATGTCTGGGCTGTGGATCCAGATTTTTTTATGTTTATTAAAATATTTTGGGAAGGCATGAGACATCACAACGATGCTATTTCTTGTATCACCAAATTAAAACTTCTTAAACAATTCCTCAAGGGATGGTGTAATTCCAAAACAAAGCAGATTGATAAGGACATATCCATGCTAGAGAGTGAACTTATGAAAATTCAAAACTCCAATACCTACTCTAATTTTTCCTTAGATCATCAAATAGAAATCAACATCTCTCTAAAACTCAACTCTCTTCTGAAACATAAAGATGATCTGAGAAAACAATTCTTCAAATCTTGAAGGCTTTCAGATGGTGACAGGAATAAAAAGTTCTATAATTCTCTTCATCAGATTAGAAAATCCTGTTGGCCTCTATCCTTAATTAGAGTTGATGACACCCTTCCTGACACGAAGGAGGCTATTCCCAATCCCACTATCTCATATTTTCATAACTTTTTCAATGGTCCAGTTTTTAGTGAAGATATTTTTCCTAATATCATCTTGGATATGGTGACTGTTGATGACAATGATACTCTCCTAAGCATACCTCTTGATCATGAAATCAAAGACACTATTTTCAGTCTAAATTCATATAGTGCCCCAGGATATGATGGTTTCAACAATGGTTTCTTGCAAAATTACTGGGATATTATCCACTTGGATATTTGAAAATTGGTTAAATATTTCTTTTCCACAGGTTTTCTCCCTCAGGGCATTAATGCCTAGTTTTTTACCCTTATTCCTAAATTCGATAATGCTGATGAGATTCACCTTTTTTAACCCATTCCTCTTATTAATACCATCTACAAAATTATTTCCAATCTTTTTGAGAATAGTCTTGTTCCTATTTTTAATAGAATTGTCTCTTGGAATCAATTTGGTTTTGTTAAAGGTAGGTCTATTCAATATTGAATCTATCTTTCTTCAGAATGCCCTAACATTTTAATCAAAGTCACTAGAGGTGGTAGCGTTGCCACTAAACTTGACATCAAGAAATCTTTTGATACCATGGATTGGGGATTTATCATCATAGTGCTCAAAATCTTTGGGTTTATTGATTCATTCATTGGTATGATAGGCACCTTGTTCAATTCAGCTCCATCTCTATTCTATTAAACAGTGCTCCTAAGGGTTACTTTAAATTCAACAAGGGAGTTTTGAAAGGAGACCCTCTCTCGGCCATTATTTTTGTCATTATAGAGGATTACATAATCCAATTACTCACTTGTCTTGTGGATCAAATCAAGATTAAAACCTTTCATGCTTCTAGAAACTTAAGTGTTCCCACCCATATCTTATATGATGATGACATTATTCTGTTCCAATGAGGTGATAAAACGAACATAAAAAATCTTAAAAATGTGTTGTCTCATTATGAAGAGGTTTTCGGTCAATCTATAAGTTGGAGAAAAACTTTTGTTTTCTTTGGAATTTTTTTTTCTTATAATAGAAAAGTACTATCATCAACTACATAGGCATCAAAGAAGGTTCTTTACCATTAAATTATCTTGGTGTTCCTATCTTCTGGGGAAAACCTAAATCTAGTTACTTTTCTAGAATTGTTGATCAAATCATCAATCAACTCTCTTCCTGGAAGAGTAAAACTCTATCTATAGCTGGAAGAATCTGTCTTGTGAAATTTACTATCGGTTCTAAAATGGTATATTCGATGGTGGTTTACCACTGGCCTATTGGTCTTTTGAAAAAAGTAAACATCTACATCAAAAATTTTTTGGACTGGAAGTATGATTGAGAGAAATCTTGTGACCATACCTTGGAACACTTGTTATAAACCTTTAGATAAGGGTGGTCTTGGAATAACAAATATAAAGTTCTTTAATGAGGCTCTTTAAGATATGATGACTTGGCGTCTGATTCATAATAACATGGATTCTACTTCCTTTCTCCAAAATAGATCTCTTACCAAGATTAAAAATGTAAATCTAAACTATATCACTTATTCCATTTGGCCATCCATTCATCATTCATTTTCCAACATTATGAACAATTCTAGATGGATGGTCAGTGCTAACTCCACCATTAAATTTTGGCTTGATAACTGGGTTGGTGTTCCTTTAATCTCCATACTGACTCCAAATTATCTTCCTGTTAATATCAATTCCTCCATAGGAGATGTTGTTAATTCTCCTGACATCAATCTTCATGATGATGTAACTCTTGTCATTGACAATTATCACTTCTCCAACTCTGGGGACTTCCTCATCTGGGAGCTTGCTCCTAATGTTGTTCTGGACACCAAAAGCTTCTACAATTAAAATTTCTTAAACTCTGTTTCTAACTTATTTTTTCTGAAATCGTTCTGCAATCCTTGGATTCCGTCCTCGAGATTTACTCTTGTTTGGTGTATTTCTCATCATAGAATCCCCACTAAAGTTTTTCTGCAATATTTTTGGATTCATCTTTGTTCTTGATGTCACATGTGTAACCAGCATAGAGATGATGTCAATCATCTTTTTCTGTCTTGTGCTATAGCTGTAGCTCTCTAGGATTATATTCTTGATATTTTTTTTTGTAGATGGTTACTTTTTTATTCTATTAGCTCTCAGTTGTAGTATTGTGTTGACTTTGATTCATCTCAAAAAATCAAGAATCCCTTTTTGGCTGCCATTGTCGAGCTTTTTCATGTGATCTGGTATGATATGAATAATTTCAGTTTTAATAACTTCTCATTTAAGCTTAATACAGGTAAGGATCAGCTTCTCATTTCCATTCAAGAAGCTGCCTTGATCCATAAAGAATATAGTGACAACTCTGTTGGGGACTTTGAGATCCTGCATCTTCTTTAGATAACTTGAATTTACAGACATCCTCAGACCACCATTAAGGTCTTCTGGCAGGCTCTGTTTCCTAGATAGATCAAAGTTAATGTCTATGGTGTATTTAAAGGCAACCTAGGTCTGGCAGGTTGTGGTGCTATCTTTAGGGATTACCTTGGAAAATGTCAGGGATGCTTCTTTGGTAGCTGTGGTATGGCCTCAGCTCTAGAAGCTGAAATTATGGGAGTTATCCAAGCGGTTGATTTTTTCAAGCATATGGGATGGAAAAATATCTGGATTGAAAGTGACTCAACCAGTATCGTTCAAGATATTTGGAATGGGGTGGTGCATATTCCCTGGCCTCTCATCTCCCGTTGGATAAATTGTCTTGATTTTCTCAAGGATATTAACTACATTTCCACTCATACGTTTCATGAAGCGAACATGGTTGAATATGGCTTTGCTAACAAGGGATTCAATTAGGACATTACCTGGAAATATGATTTTCCAGGTTATTTGATCCTGTTTTTTGATAAAGATTGTAATAAGATTTCTTCCTTTAGACTCATGTAATATGTTTATATTTTTCAATAAATTGTTCCTTTCTCATTGACTGAGGCACCATGATAAATAAAAAAATATAAATAATATAAAAGAAAATATAATGAATTTTACTCCATGGAGTGGGATGAGTGTATAAGCCTATTTTTCAATAAGTAAATTCCTTATATTCTTCATAAAAAATTGGGGAAGTAATTCCCTGATCTAAATAAAAAGGATTATGAATCCACTAGTACCTATGAGGAACATTTTACAAGACATGCGAGGTATGCTGATAATATTATCATCCAACAGAATAGTATTATTGATCAATTATTTAGAGGATTAATACCAAGTCTTCAATGAGAATTATCCACAAGGGACATCAGTATCTATAAAGAAATCATTTGATGTGATATCATGGTGGAAATGGAAACTGGATTTACCCATCAATCACATGTTTTTTATATGAAAAGAAATATGAAATTCAAATGAAATTCTAATAATAAAAACCATGGAGAGAATAATTTTATATTTTCTTTATGAACAAAGTGTGAAATGAATCATGGAATAAATTATCTCATGGGTACTGGTAAATGTTTTAATTGTGGATAGGAAATTCATCGAGAAATGAAATGTTGAAGTGATGGGAAGAATAATTTATCTAATGATTGAGAAGAAGAACCCCATAATGCACCACCCAAAATCCATTGTTTCACAAACAAAAAGTGTGGACTTTATGCTAATCAGTTCTCAAATCTAAAAGTTAATGATTATGATCAACATTACAAACCTCATAAGCCAAGTGATAAAGTTAAATATTATGTGATCATTATTGTTGATGTGGGGTACAATAATTAAGTTTTGAAAGGTACACATACCATCTTATATAAAATTACTAATGTATTATTTGATTCTAGATCTATACAATCTTTTATATCTAAATTTTTTTCTATAGGTATCACAATACCACTCAAATTATTATACGTTGAATTTTTAGTGAATACTCTTAATGTTTTGTTGATGGTATCAAAATTCTATTTTTTCCTCTGATTGATGTTTGTGAGAATGTAATTCGTGAAAAATATTTTTATTCACCCTCTAGTGGAATTTTTTGTTATTTTGGAAATGGATTGGATTTCTTTATATAAACCCTGTATAAATTTCCAAGGAAGTGAATTCAACATTGAAATTATGAACCAACTTATGATCATAAATTATAGTGAAAATAAATATGAACTTCCAATGGAAATTACATTAAATGTATGGGTCTTGATACCTATTTAAAATGGGTTTTTGTCTCATATGGTTGGGGAGAAACTCAAAATCAAAGATATACCTATTATATGAGAATTTGATGATGTATTTCTCAAATAGTTTCCTATTCATCCTCCAAATTAGGAAGATGATGTTTCATAAAAATCATAGATTATGATACACATATTTCAATGTATCCATATATAATAACCCTTATTTATTTATAGGAATATAAAATGAAACTCTAGGAGAATCATGATAAGGGACTCATTCATCCAAGTGAATCAATCTACGGTGCACCTATTTTTTTAAGAAGGAATATGGATCAATGAAACTTTTAATTGATTATTAGAAACTGTAACATCCTGTTACTGGTTTTAGGTACTATTTACCTCCCTCATTCCCCCCTTTTTTTGGGCACACTTAGGGTCCTTCAGAAGTTTTTGGGTTTTTGGGCGGAAATATAGGTTGGTTGTTGTAGGTTGCACTATGAACCATCAGGTTGTAGTGTATGGGACTTTCACGTTGATAAATGTTTTAGCATAGGTGGTTGTATATATCATGGATCCCTATAGACTGTATTTAGATATACTACAAATTTCATCATAGAAATGTTATGGTGACTAAAATGCATGGTATCCCGTTTATTGTATGTTATCTCTGCGGTGTTGGGGGATTTGACTATGGCATGGTGATATTAAGAGTCACTACATTTTCAAAGGTTTATATAATTTGGTTTATAGGATATATCATGGCCTTACCCTATGTTAATAGGATATGGGCGAGGTTTGAGTCTTGTTTTCAATAGGTTTGTTAACCAGTAGGTAATATGATGTGATCTAGGATGGTTGTGTCGTAGTCTAGTTGTTTTCTTCATTTCTATATTATATCCACATGGTTTATGACGTGGTCTTTGTTTTTGTAGTTTTAAAATTCCAATATACTATTTAAAATCCATCATCTCTCACTCCAATCACATTCAAATGTTTTTATTTTTAAGCCTCTCAAATTGTTAAATTGACTCCTCCAACCTCTTCTCTTTGTGGATCAAAGCATCAGAAATTGTGTTTGATCTCTTTCTGATAATAGGATCACGACTCATTTGGTTACTCTTAATATTTCCATATCTAATTTTTAGATAATTATATATCATTATGATATTTATGGGTCTAATCTTTTGTTTTATTGGTCTTTATTCTAGGTTTGTTTCCTTTATCTTCTTCACCTTCATTTTTATTATTTTTTTCTTTGTGGTTGATGTTTTCATCACAATATTAAAGGGCAGGTGATTCCATAATTTTTTTTCTACAATAGAAACCTAAATTAAATTATTGATTTTAAATGTGTTATTAATTGATTTTAAAACCCACATTTAAGATGATTTTCTGTATTATTTGAAAAGGCATTGAAAATATTGAAAACATCTTAATTTCAATGAAATTAAAAATTTTGGGGGGATTTTGAGACAATTGATGGATTTAATTGAAATTTGATTTGATAAATGATTTGATGTTTATTATTGAAAAAAAATTCTACAAATTAGCAATGATTGAAAGGGAATGAATTTGGTTAAACCCTATGATTTTTTTGAAATTGAAAAGCTATATTGAACATGAAATTGGGATATCCAATAGTGAATGGTGAATATATTTTGAAAAAGAATGAACTTCCAAAGAATGAATGATTAGATGATTATTTTATTGAATCATGTGGGAGCATTAGTAGTTAGTGGGAGATTAGTAAAATCATTATAAGAATCTAACTCCCTAGAAATTTATTGATGATTAGAGTACTAAATAAACCAACTTTGATATGTTTTCCCATGATGAGTCCCCTAACAGGGTGCTGGTTGATTATCCTAATGGATCGAGGATTCGAAAGTGTGCACACATTATTGAGTAATTATGATGATTGAGAAGTGTGAGGATCCTATATCTGAAAACTAACTTACCTCATGGAATATGACCATGGTGATATGTTTTATTTAACTTGGTTAAACATTACCTTTTTTCATATAATTATTTATTCATGCCAGTTTTTTTGTATAAATGTTTTATATTTAATTTTCAATTAATATTGTTTTGATATAACTACCATATTTTGTTTTGAAATAATGTTTATTTTAAAATATATAAAATAATATATACTCCTTTTATTATTTAAACTGGAATCACAATTGGTTTAGTTGTTATGAAAATTATTATGGAATACTTGGTGAGACCCTACTAGGTTTTTACCGCTCAACCAACCTTTTATTTTATTATTTTGTACATATTTTTATTTCGGGTCTAGGGAATGTTATATTTCTACTTGGAGACGGTAGTTATGCTTGATGCATGGGACGTTGGAGTTATAGTGGTGACCAGTGGGGCTATGGTCCACTTGTTTTACATGTATTGAGAAACATTATCCTGATGAATATTGTGTTTTACTTTGGATTATATTTTAATTTAGTATTCTTATCTAGATAATTGTGGTACTTTCTCATTGAGGAGTATTTGGAACATTGACTATTGTTTTATTTCATTTTTCTTTCTTGATGTTTTGTTCTTGTGGTAAAATTATTCCTTATGATATTTGATATGATGACAAATGTTAGTCGCCAACCCATGTGAATCAGGAATGTCCTTTTGGCCATATTAGGGATGGCTTGAGTATCAATGTATTAGGGTATCCATGATGGTCCATTAAAAAATGGTATCAAAGGATAAGTTTGAGTGTCTTTCCATGATGTTGATATGCAGTCTGGGATGTCATGGTAGACATGAGGTAAGATTGTATGGACAAATGAGGTGGTCATGAGCGAGTGCTTGTCCGTCTCTCATTGTAGGGAGCCATAAGTAACCATGGGTGTTTGGGAATGGTGTATTTGAGAAATAATTTATCTGATTCTAGTATTTTCTAAACATTATTTGAGTGTTTTGAAATAAAATAATTTTGAAATACTTGTATTCCTTGATTGAGTTGATGATCTAAGTACCCTTGCAAATGCTTTCAGTGTTTCCCTTTGATTTTTTCTAATATCATGCCTCTAAGAATATGTTTGAATAGGAAATGAGAGAAATTTTATCTTTAATGAAATTAAGAAAGTCCTCTAGTTGACTACAATCTTATTGAGATAGTAGTGAGAGATTTTCAAACTATGGGACACGTTGTTGCACCCATTCTCATTCAGGATCCAGTTGTGGAACCTCAAAGGGAAGAAGTGAGGGATCATGATCAAGTGTTTCTATAGAACTGTAAAGACTGTGATTTTTCCCAATATTACTTTATAATATTTAACGAATTTTTTTCAGGGTTAGGAACGGAGACGGAATGAGGTTCAGAGGCCCGGTGAGCCCAAAATTGATATTTGAAAAATACTAAAAATATTAATATCACAAGTGTGAAGTTTTCCAAAAAAAAGTGTAATTGATCCTGAATGGAACCTAGGATTAGAAATATGAGGTGTCTATTGAGTTCAGAGTGTGGGATTTTCACTAGGTGCGACATAATATTTATCGGCATCATGTGTTTAATTAATTTGATACCACAGGCATAAATAATAAAATAATAAAATTAATTAATTAATTTTATTTATTTTCATTTTTGTGACACAGTGAAAAAGAATCATATATTTAAACATGGCTATTCATATATCCTTATGGTTAACCACATAACCTAGGTACTGTGAGGTGTCATTAGAGAGGATAATTTGGTGAATCATTAGTAGGTGATATAAGATAATATTGAGATCAAGGATTTTTGCTCCATCAAAGATCATGGATCCCTCCAATGAAAAACATATAGGAACATTATTTATCATTGATTGATCCAAACATTAGGTAGGATTTTTTATTAAAGTGATTCCATCCCTTTATTTTATCCCAATCGAATGTGGATCACTTCCACAAACAATTATTTATTTTTTCATCTATGGTTGATTTATTTATATTAGATTTATTTGTTCATTGATTATTCCATACTCATTCATCTAATTCTTCGACAATGTATTGAGGAAAAAATAAACAAAGGAAGAGGTTCATTACTCTTTTTTTTTTTGTTTTATTGATTTCTCCCCCGTTTCTTCTCACATTCATTATAGTCAATTTATTTTGACCAAAGTTAAATGAATATCAGGTATATGATAATTTCACGTATGTTTTTTGGTGAAAAAAATAAATACCATGGGAGTGGTAAATGATTGAGGATATAATATGACAATGGATGATCATAGGTATATTGGAATAGACTAATGGATATCATTTTTCTTAGTTTGATTCACGGTGGTGACAACATGGCTTGACGGTGGCTATTTCCATGTTTATTCGAGCCCAAATTTAGATCTCTAACGATGGGAGGGTTGAACGACCATAGATATGTGATTCCCAGATAGAATCATGGTGGTGGAATCATGTAAGAACAATGAATATGAGAACCCAAGGCTTATGGAATGTACCAGGTTATATGACATGTAATTGATGAACACACTCCATGTGGGGCCCTGGCTGTAGTGCTCAAATTTCTCAAGAGTAGAAAATATCACACACCATGTGAAAACTATCACATACCATCTTACCCATGTTGGTATATTATAATTTATCTCAACGGATACGTGGGCATAGGATGGATGGGTTACACAAATACTGTTATAGTACACAGGGAGAGTCGTGTACTTAGACATGGCTAGGCGTAGACAGGCATAGCCTGGTGTACACGGGTTGGTACATGGGCACATTTTTGAGTACATGGGAATGAACAGTTGTCATGGATAGTGTGTCTTCAGACCTATAAAAATTGAATATCCATACTTACATTCTGTTTATATGGATATCTATATGCCGTGTGAGATGGAAGCACTCATGAAGACCAGGGGTTGGCTATACATGTTGTGTAACCCCATTTAATGTTGTGTACCCCCGTAGAGGGTGTTTGGAGCCCCTTGTTTCTTCAGTTTGGAATAGTATATATTGTGTGTGTTCCCCAGGTCCATACCATCAAGGATACAGTGTGTCATTTCATCCAAAGATCTGGATTTTGATCCCATCTAGAGGCTGAGTCTTAGATAAAGATTATGATGTCCCTCCATGAGATCATAGTGTCATCATATATCATTCCTTCTGATAACGTAGGTGGGGTTCATGGAATCATAAGGACATATATATTCATGTAATTGATTCTCTATCTAGAATATCATCTTAGTATGGTTCTCGGTATCATTGAAATATGATCCCCTACATAGCGGGTTGATCCAGATTGGGTGTGTGGTGTCCCCCAGCGGTCCTGGGTGTGATCCCCTAACTGATTATCAATATCTTTAGATACCTATGAGTTTTATTAAGAGGGTCCTAATGATAATGAACTCTTTGATGTGTTCCTTCGGTGATATCACGTCTCATGGAGTGGGTTCTCCCTAAATGAGAATTCCCTAGAAACTTTGAGTAGAATCCTATGGTTCATAGTTTGGTTGAGACTGCATGGAGGTGCAGTGTCCTTTCTAAGTATATATGGATATTTTTTTGATTATTATATTCTTATTATGATATGAATACTCTTGATACATTGTGTTTATTATTTTTTGGGTATCTTATTGGGTATTGTTATACTCACCCATGTATGGGATCTTCCTGAACGTGTTGTGCCTTATGCAGGTGATGGTCCTTTTTATGGTGTCTTTGGAGGACAGGGATAAAGTGGAGCATAGTTTTTCCTAGAAAATATTAGCTATTTTCTGGGTGGTTTTATTTTATAGTGTTCCCCTCCTTTTTAGCTAGTTGGAATCTCTTGATTTTTTTGTTGGTATTTTTTTTGTTTTTGTTTTTGTTTTTTTTTTCAAATATATATTTTTATTATGAAAAACACTTTAGGGGAAAAGGAGGACCATTCCAGACACAGGAAAAATTCAAAAAACATGATATGAAATAGATGAATTGAATAGTTACAGTTTGATCCTTTTAGATACCTTACCTATGAGAAGAGTCCATTAGAGGTCGATATCCTTCTCGTCCGGATCTGCATTAAGGAGGTTTTCAAAGCTGTAAACCATATTATCCGAATTTTGTATGAGCTCTTCCATAGTCATATTCTACCATTTGAATCCATGTACTAGAATTAAAAGTTGTTTATGACCCCATGCACCCTTTTACTTGGAAATATTTGCCGAGAATAGCCTCCCAACCAACCAGTCAAATTCTGCTTGCATGGTGATGACCTCCAAGATCTTATTCCGGAATTCTTCATTGAAATAGATAATTCTTTCATACTCATCACATTCCATCTGTTCACTCCAACTTTGAGGAATGTTTGAATCAAAAATCTCCTTTCTTGTATCTGCCACATCGGTAGTTAAAGGTTCCCCTGCAAGTGGTTCAAACTCCTTTGCAGAATTTATCCTGGCCTGCTTGGGCGCCTTCTGAGGACACTGCCCATTACTTGAGGACCTGGTGACAGTAGGGATAGGTAGAAAAGAGTAGTCTTTCTTCTTCTGCGGCCTCCTAGAGTGCTTTATGAAACATTATGGGTCAATTATGGTGTTTTTACCCTTATTTGATGATAATATAATGTAATCCTTGAAATTCCAACTTCTATTGGATCAATAGGGAAGTCCAAGTCTGAGTTTTTTTTCTCCTGGTAACCCTCCAGTCACAAGGTACTGGTCTTTCCAATATCATCCTCTTCAAAATCCCTTCCCTCTACAACATGGTTCTCTTCACCATCCAATACTATGAAATAGTTGGGAGAAATACCATCCCATAAACCAAACTTCACTGTATCAGCATAAGTTGAACTGGTCTGAGAGACCCTCACCGAAAACTCTGAACATTCTGGCTGCTCGAATCCAAGACCCATGTAATGAAAATATTTGTTTGTAGCTTCCCAACCTACACTGTGGAACCAAACACCAGCACTGAGAAAGACTTCCTTTTGTAAAGCATCATCAGTAGTATTTCTAGAGAATTTAGGTTGCCTGAATGAAACCACATCTGGTTGGGAGAACCACTCCCAGACCCCAACCTCATACCCCTACACTTCCACCCATGATCCACTTGACAAAGAACTGATACCCAAATCCCATATCAACAGGTCAAAAACATCTGAAACCCATGGCTCTGGGTCTTTAGGAATTTCTTTCTTCACTGGACCAGAAGAGCATCCCAAAACCGAACCTAAAGGTACCTCCGCACGGGGAAGGATGTGACTAATTTCTCCATCGCCCAAAAGATCATGGGCACCATTGGTCACCATAAAAAAGCCGGTCTCTAGAATAGTATGTACCACATCACTAGTGACTTCCCCACCCATATTTTTGGTCCCTACTAAACCAGACACAAGAGTAGAAAGCTCGTCACCAGACACAGCCAAATCATGAAGCACTTCGGGTACCATGGTAGGTTTGTCCAACACACCCTAATCCATTTTGCGGCAATCAAAAAAATAGTGGCCTTGCCTAAAGTAGGATGAGAAAAAATAAGTCCATGATTTATACACTATGGATTGTGTGTACCTGTATTCTTCCTCAATCACGATCCAGACCATTTCGGGGTAGGGGGACTCGAAAGTTCCATTTCAACACAAATGCGAGCAATTATAGGATGCTTCAGGGTGTATGTCCTCCAATCAATGCATAGGAAGCGTCCAATGGAATTAAAAATTGATTGTAGAAGAGCTGGATTCTAGAAGGGCATGGGGAGCCCAGGGAGTTGAAGCTAAATCGCCGTCGTGGAGGTTTCGCGATTCATGTGATGGTTGAAAGACCAGTGGAGCAAATGGAACTGAAATCCACAAATAGATCTACATGCTCTAGACCAAGCCCGCACCAAATCTTCCTCAGAACTAAAACACAAAAGCATATGTCTCATCCCTAAGAGACCAAAAACCACATGATTTCTTAATCCCCAGTCCTCATTCACATACCTATCAAAAAGCTCCACTGGAGGTCTACGCCAGACGAACTTCACCACTAGGGCTATAGAGAGTAGAGAAGAAGAATTGGTGAATTCTAGTGATGAAATCGGGACCACTGGTTGACCATGGAGGATTCTAGGGACCTTCTAAGAAACATTGATGCTGGGGAGAAGAAGGGGGGAAGAATTAGGAGACGACCGAGCCCTGAGGTCCTATGGTTGAGGCCCATCACTTGGTAGAGGAGGGGACGTCGAAGCCGACATCGCTGCTAGGGCATCGCCCACCGTCTGGAAGATATTTTACCATAATCCCCTTTTGGTTGGTCTTTTATTTGGAACCTTTATATATTTTAGTACATTATTAGCATACTATAACTGTGGGATTATTGACGTATGCATACATTAGTTTTAGCTATTTTACATTTTAGCATTCTATGGCCTTATAGATGTGTGCGTATTTATAGTTACATTAGATTAATTCCTCCCATATTTAGAATATTCCTACTCAATTATATTCGTTATCCTTGGGTGTATTGGAGGATGGCTTGGGGTAGTCGTAAATCGAGGCTTAGTGGGTCATTTCATGATAGTGTTGTATTAAATGGGAGTTTCTAACCTAGGGCTATGGTCTGTGATTTGTTTTTATGTGTGTAAATAGTGGTAATGTGTTTTGAGTTTGGATTTTAGGACAAGGACCTCTGTGTTGGTGTGGTAGGTGATGTATCCATTCACTAGGACTCTGAATACATACTCGTTAACCATTCATATTTAGAAACTGGTGGATGGGGAATCATTGGTTTATTTGTCATTTAGGAATTGGTTGTGGTTTCCATGTCCTAATTAAGCCAACTCCTCATATATAGTCTTTAAATGTGGTACATATTTTTTTATTTCAGGATGCCTCCTAGAAGACATCCAGTAAGGATTCCTCTATATGATCATGAAGATGATTCATTGAGTGATAAGGATTCATTTATAGGGCATGTATATGAGATAATATCACCCGGTGGTTTACTAGCTACACACCCACCTATTGATTAGCATTTAGTTCTAGAAGTACTATATGTGGTTTCACATAGGCAGAGTACACTGTATGATTTCTAGAGGAAATACCTCCCAATATATGGGGTAAACCATACCCCAAGGCGGGCGAGAACTAGCTAGAGGTAATCACTCAAGTTTTCCCCATTGTGAGGATTCCTTCGGATCAAATGTAATTCCTTACAATTAGTATTCTTTGGGGCATCGATTGGTGATCTTAGAGTCTATTAACTCAGTCACATGATAATGCATATCTCTCATGTCTATACATTGAGCGTCTCTTTAAGGAACAACTTTACCTAAAAACATTACGATCATTGGTCATCTAGGAGCCTCTAAAACGACAACATGGCTTTATGGCCATGGTGGGGTATTTGGTGTCATTTATCGATCTCTCACTATACTCCATAGAAATGGTGTGAATCATTTCTTCATAAAATGGAACTTTTAGTAGGTATTTTGTTGATATATCAAAGATTAAGTGATATCACTTTGCATTCCTACTTATATTAGAGAACTTGAGTGAGCCTTGGTAGTGGAGAGCTTCTGGACAAAGCAAATCTCGGTAGTGGGTGCTGATAGTAGGCACCCATGACTTGAGACCTCAATGTTAGGTAACTGATGGAAGTCATAGGGATCTGATCATGTCATATTTTCCATGATTCAATAATAGGACATAAGATCAGTAGTGTAGGGATCTCATGATGTCTCGAGTTAGCCAAGCGAGATGTGTTGTTTTTCCAATGATGGTAGAGGACATATTACATAGGATTTTCTAACCTATCATATAGATGATCAATATATAGTTAAAGAAATACCCAATTAGAGATATAGTTATGGTAAAGGAGTTATATATGGTGTAATACATGGTATAGGTGATAGTAGAGGTGCAGTAGGTGGTATGAGGTTTAACCTATTCCAACCAACACCTCGATGTGGTCCACACTAGGTTTAGGGAGCTTGTGGTTAGGGATGAGGACAACTGCATGTTATGGAGACCAATGACCTAGAGTCTCCAAAAATTATATTAGGTATAATCTATTTCTTTTCTACCTTATATGTGTTGTTTATAGACATAGGTGTGGGTCATTCCATTCTTACTACTTTTCATGTTCAAGACAAGGAGATTCTGGTTGAGCCTTTGGCTCGACCCTTATTCATGGAGACTCCAAAAGTAGGTGACTTAGTGATTTCACACTTCTTACAATAATGAAATTTAATTCTTGGAGTTGATATCTTCATATGCAATCTCTTTGTAGTAACGGTGATTCATTATCATGTCATCTTAGATATGACTATCTATCCATAATTCATGCCCAAATTGACTATTTTAGGTGGTGGGTGTGGTGTTTCTATTTTAATGGGATAAGGTTTTCCTTTTTGAGTGAAAAGGGATCCCTGGTTGAGAATGATGGGCTTATGAATATAAGAGTGTAGAAGATTACTCCCCAGTTAGCTATCATAACTCTTAGAGTATTTGGTGAAATGGGACACAAGTTTTCTTTAGTTGTGGTGGAGTATGTGGATGTTTTCTCTAAATACATTCCATGATTACCTCCCCCCCCCCTTGAGAGTTATACTTCTTCATTGAGTTACACTTATATATAGCCTCGATATCTACACCAACATATTGGATGGATCCCTCTGAGGTTTGTAAACTGAGGGTGCAGTTGGAGGACTTGAAGAATAAGGGCTTTGTGAGATCTAGTGTTTCCCTCTAGGAATCCCTAGTATTGTTCACCAAAACATTGGATAGGATCTTGAGGTCATGTGTGTTTAAATAGTGTTTGAATAATGTGACATTGAAGAATAAATATCCACTATCAATGATCATTGACCTATTTGATCTGTTGAGAAGGGAACAATGATTCTTGAAGATTGACCTCAAATATAGCTATCAATAGCTACAAATACGGGATGAGGATATAACGAATATGAAATTTAGATGTTATTATGGTCACTATGAGTACATTTTATGCCTTTTGGCATGAAAAATTCTTAGAAGTGTTCATGGGAATCATGAACCAAATATTTTATCCTCTCATAGAGTGGTTTGTGGTGGTCTTCATTAATGATATCCCAGTGTACTCAGCATTTGAGGAGGAGTACATGAGATACATGATGATGGTCCTGAAGACACTTGTAGAGAAAAAACATTATGGGAAGGTCTTGAAACGTCAAATTTTGGATTTGATAGGTCCACTTACTATGAAACTTCATCTTAGAGGAATGAGTTGTAGTTGATCCAATGAAGTTTGAGGCAATTCTAGCTTAGGATCACCCAAGTTTGTTATCGAGGTGTAGAGTTTCCTTGGTTTGGTAGGGTACTATCAATGTTTTGAACTCAATTTCTCTATAATTACTACACCATTTGTCATATTTGACCCAAAAAGGCTATTCTTTCATTTAGACAGAAAAGTTATGGCAGTGTTTTCAAGAGTTGAGTCAGAGGATGAAAATAAACCCCATCTTGAGATTTCTAACGTAGGGTGTTGCATATATAGTTTTCTATGTTTCCTCAAAGACTAGAATTAGTTATGTTTTGATTTAGATAAAGCTGGTGACTACCTATGGGTCCAAGAAGTTGAGAACACATGTATAAAACTATGCGTCCAATGATCTTAAGCCAGTGGTGGTATTCTTTACCCTGAAGATATGGTGACAATACCTTATGGACGAGTAATTTATCATCTACTCCGACTTCAATAGTATTAAGTATATCTTCTCTAAAAAGGATATTAACTTGATCTATAGACAATGGTTGGAGTTCATCTCGGAATATGACTTTGAGATTTTCTATACACTTGGGAATGGGAATGTGGTCTAGGATTCTCTAAATAGGAGAACTTTTTCTTAGATGTCATCCAAAATGTTATAGTAGTTAGCCTCAGTACATTTTTCTTAGGCTAAAAGGATAGTTCATAAAATATTTATTAAATGGTTGGTATCCCATCACATTTACAATGTGGTATGTAATCTCGGCATGAATATACTAACTCTACGACCTTGCGTACACAGATATACATTAGATGTGCTCTTAATAGATTATTTGATGGCAGGGATTACATTATTATTTTCAGAGGATAGATGATGGAACCACGAATGTTGTAGAAGAAGGTGATGAGGGGGTTTCATATATCAAATGCGGTGGTACACCAAGGTATAGAGAAGATATACTAGGAACTTCAATGTTAATTTTGATGGATATTATTGATGAGATGTATTGCAGAGTTTGTCTCTCAATGCCACACCTATCAGGAGGTGAATACTGAGCATTAGGTTCTACCTATTTTAGTTCATCCATTGGAGGTGTTCGAGTGGGAGTGGAATGGGTTATCTATGTACTTAATGATAGGGTTACCATATAATTCCAGTGGACATGAGGACATCTAAGTGATCATAGACTGACCCACTAAGTCCGACTACTTCCAAGATATTTGAGAGAATAGTTCAATAGAGAGCTTTGGATGCTTATGTATATAAGAGGTATTCCAGTTCCAAGGATTTCCATTAACAATCATTTCATACTATGATGATTACTTCACATCATGATTTTGGATAGGATTTTAGGAGGCCTTTGGGACATAGTTTCATTTGATCATGACATTTCACCCCCAGACTGATGGCCAGACTGAGCAGACCATTCATGTATTGGAGGAGATGTTGCGAAAATACAAGTTGGATTTTGTCCATTGTTGGGAGGATCACCTACCCTTGGTGGAGTTTCATTAAATCAATATCTACTATTACACCATTTTTATTGAACCATTTGAAGCCTGATATAGGAGACCCTATAGGTTACAACTTTTTTGGACTGATCTTGGTGAGTCATTGCTTGTGGACCCGATGTAGGTGAAAGCTACTATGGAGAAGTTAGAGATAATTCAAAAGTGGATGAGGAATTCACATAGATGTAAGAAGTCCTCTATAGAACAAAAATGGGGTCATTTAGAGTTTGAGGAGAGAGACTATGTGTTCTTGATGTTAAAACCTAAATGTGGATTATAAAAATTTGATAAGGGAGGCAAGTTATCTTCGACATTCATTAGCCCTTTCCATATACTGTGTAGAGTTGGAAAAGTGGCATACCAATTATCTGTACCACCATGGTTGGACCGAGTACATGAATCCTTCCACATGCAGCAACTGAGGAGGTATGTTCAAAACTCATCACATGTTAAAGACTAAAGAGATATGGAAATCAAGGATGGTTCTAACTTTGATGAGTACCCAATGGATATTGAGGATCGATAGAAGATGACCCATTGTGGGAAATATTTTCTCCAAGTACATGCTTTGTGGAAGAAAGAGAATTTCATGAGAGAACTTGGGATAGGAATATTAAGATACGGGCTCAGTACCCAAATCATTCTAAGTAGGTTTTTCATTTTTGAGGATAAAAATACCTACGGTGGGTAGAATGTAACAGCTCCGATTTTTCCATGTCTTACTTCAGAATATCATAACAATTATTTTCGGAGTAGGTGAAGAGATGGTGTGAGATTTTGAGGCCCCTTGAACCCAGAATGGATATATATAAAATATATAAAATATTAATAACACACACATGTGGTTTTCCAGAAAAATTTGAATAACTCCTCAATAGAGGCTCAGGTCAAGAATTTTGAGGTCACTATTGGTTTTAGAAGATGGGATTTACCCAAGGTTTGACATAATATTTTTTATTGTTTGGCATTTCAATAAAATTATATCAAAGGAACAAATAATGAAATAAATTAATTTATTTTATATATTACATTATTTCTACATAGAGACCTAGAATCCTTTATTTAAACATGGATATGACTAAATCCCTAGGGTCAATCACATAACATAGGGATTTATAGAAGCTTTTAGAGAGGATCCTTTGGAGGTTCATTAAAGGATGACATCAGATTGGATCAATAATGAGGACCATTGCACTATCAGAGATCATGGATATCACCAATGAAAAAAATGCAGGACTTTTGTAACACCCCAAAATTCTAAAGTAAGAAACTTATATTTGATAGCGTTCAAGACATGCGACACCAAGCACATAAGGAGATATAATACATTAATACTTTAAAATATATTTACTATTTTAAATAGATTCGATATATTATATATTTTTAAATTCATGCAACACCGAGTAAGATTTTGTTACACAGAAAAGAGGGGTCTTTCTTTTAAAGCATACATTACATGCAAGGCCAAGTTTTAACCGAATAATGATATATTATTAAAATAATATTATTTAATATAACAAGACCTAACCAAGACATTAAATTAGTAGTTATAAATATATTTAACTATCTTATAAAAATATATGGTTTACCAAAATATAAAATGAATTCATATGTTAAAATTAATTAGAAATGAATATAAGAACCAATTGAATATAAAGGAAAATATTATTATTTTTATGCTCCCAAAGATTTTTTACCCTAATAAATTAAATTATTAACAATTTTTGAGTGATATTAATGTGATATATATATATTATATTAAATTAAATAATATTTATATTCATCCAATATATTTTATATCCTTAAGATAAAAACAAACCCAATTTTATGTTTAAAATACTATATTTTTATAAAGGTAGTTTTATCACCATTGGATGGAAAACCCATATTAAATCCAATTTTTAAACCATTTATATGTTTATTTTGTCAAATTAAACTTCATATTTGGATTACAAACAAAAAAAATTATCTTTCGGAGAATATTTTGTATTTTTCTGTAAAGATTCATTTTTTAATGAATAGTTAAAAATACTGAATTTTAGTTCAAAAATTATTTTTCATCTTATTTAATTATAATGGTAAATTATGTTTTAGATTGGTTTTAAAGTTTAATTATATCATATTGTTATCAATTAATACAATAAAGTTTTTTACTAATCAATTTCACTTTAAAATTGACAATAAAAATATGGCAAACTTTTGGACATTTTTACTTTAAAAACTCGCATTCTCGTGCCGCCTGCAAGATAAATTTGAAATTAGTTTCTCTCACTTATGTGATTTTAATTTAGAAAAATTTATTCCATATTTGGAATCATCATAATTTATAATTTCTAATAATAAAAAATTTGATTTTGACCAAAAATATTAGTGAATGTGATTAAAATGAATTATAATGATAATGGTTAAATTAAGCCAAAACCTTTAACTTAATGGCATAAAATACCTATAAACTTGTCCAACACACATTTTCTATACATAAATAGTCCATGAAGCCTTAATTATTGAGTTTTTTCATTTTTTTTATACTTTTTTAGGAAAAAATGTGGGTACACCTAACTTCTTTTCAAAAATACCAATTGAGTCCTTTTCCTCCCTAATAAAAGGCCACCCCTCTCCGACTTATTCACACCTATCAAACCACTTAGGATCCACCAAGATCTACACAAAAATATTCCCAAAATCCCTCCCCTAGACCTTTATTCTATAGTTCTTTCCGAAATACTTCCATGTAATCCTTTTGGTACAAACCAGAAGTAGTTACCCGATTAAGAGGTGATGTCTTCTCACATGCTCTCTAGTTTCATTTCCATTTCCACCTCATAAAATATCTTTATTCAATGATTATATTAAAAAAATATCCTAAATATACTATTATGTTTTTATGTAATGTGTTCCACCTACACTTATACACACCTCAATCTAATGAGTAACAAACATAATGTTTCTATGTAAGATGAACTATTTCGTCACTAAAAGAAGACTAATAATTTTTTCATTTCCACATATAATGGTTGAAATTATGATTTATAATATATTTATATATGTTATATGTTATATTTATCAATTATTTATTATTCTATAATTTTTATTTTGAATATACCTTTATGCTCTTCATATTGTGTGAATATGATAATTTTGTTTGATGTAGTGGGGACTACTCCCCCCTGGAATCAATATGATTAGTTTTATACATACATGAAACGTATAAAGGATGGTATTAATAACCCTATGTAACATATATAACATTAATATTATAATATTATTATAATATAAATATGTGTAATTTGTTTTTCATTCTTTTAATACCAAAATGAAATGAAATTAGTGTTCATGTGTACGTATGACATGATGTCTCCAAGAACGGTGCATTTCATTTATTATCTCCAAACCTTATACATTATTCTATATAAATATGTACTGAATATATATGATATTAAAATAATTTTTTAATTATATATATTATTAAACCATGATATAAATAATAGGAACCTCAGATAACTTGTCAAAACTTGCTCAAGAAAACTAGGTAATTAACTCTTGAAATAGTTAAAATAATGGTTATTAACAAATATGTAATAAGATATTATAATAAGATGATATATGATATTATAAACATTATTATAGTTATGGCATAAGTTTTTAAAATATTTTACGCCACTATACATGGGGATAAATACCGCACAACAAAATTAATGTTAAGGTAAGGGATTTCATCTCAATTTACATTCCATTGAGACTTGTTTGTAGTTATGCACCAAGTTTCTTTTATATGGTGCATATAATGCCCTTGAAATGTTATATCAGGAATCTATTTATTCTCATGATATTATAAACTTATATTAATTTTATTCCTTCATGGGGATTATGATTTAAACATTTCAAAGTTGTATGGGAATCTTTGGAATGATTAAAGATTATTCTCGTCAATAATGTTCTTAATGATTATCTTTACAATCTCACTTCCTTAGTGAATGTAAAATATCTATGGAAACAAAAACTTAATGATAAATCATTTTTTCATATATTTTTTATTTAATATTCATATTTTCATATGAGGGATATTATTATTTTTCTAAACCGTATATAATTTTTCATATGTAGTTTACCTTGACAGTTATTTGATTAATTGGGGAATAATTGAAAATTTTGTATCCTTCACTCAATATGGATAATTTATAAGGAACATTTTATATTATTTAAATTTATTATTATAAAGTAATAATGATTTGGATAGGTATTAAATGGATGGGGCCATTTATATATATCCCCTCGATGCATCGGTAGTCTCATGAGATGAACTAGTTGTCCAAATATATGGGTTTTACCAGATAGTTAAACCATATTATGAAAGGTCTGGATGGTACTGGTTCCATATACCTAAGAAACATGACATCCAATAATTATGGATTTCCATTATTTAAACTTAGTTATTCCTTATCCATGATATTTTGTGTCTACATATCTATTCATTTATTTCATTCTCAGTTTATTGATTAATGGAATGTGTTTTAGTATCTTAAATTTTCATAATGATTATCCCTTATCTAGTTGTTTAAATGGAAAGTGTGTTCAATTATTTACATTTCCATATAGATTGGTTCATTAATTATTGTTTTTTTACTTACCCTTACTGAGAATTTGAGCTCACCCTTATTATGTATTTTTTCTCGGGTTACGAAGAACTGAACATTAAACAAGCTTACAAGGATGAAATTTATTTTAGTTTATTATGTAGCATGATTTTTTTTCCAATTGTATTATGGGTATTATGTATATAATATGGATTTACAAGACTTCTAAACTGATTTTTTTTTTTATTTTATTCCCTGTAATCATTCCAATGTAGTAAAATAATGCACCAACTGTGGGATTTTGGGATCCAGGCATTACATCGTTCTTCATCACTAATCAATCAAAACTAAAAGTAGGATTTATGATTTATGATTTATGTGATTCCATTCTATTTTTTATCCCTATCGAATGTGGATCAATTCCAGAAACAAGTATTTTTTTAAAAGGTTGTGTTCTAGTCAAATACTAAAACACTAAATTGTATTATTGAAAAGAAAATAGGGAAATATTATTACATGAGTCTGAAAGATGCGATTTTTTTGAAATATCTATCATAAAACAAGTAAATTGGTAGGGAGATCATCCTTTCAAGTAATTTCATGGTTGAATTCCATATTGGTGAGGCCATCTGCAATCTTTTTTGCTTCTTGATAAGTGTGAGTGACAATAAATCTAACGTCCTTGAGAGAGTAAAGATAGTCCATCTAGTGTGAAGTAATATCCCATTCTAGGAGAACTAATCCATTACAAATGGCTTGCACAATGCTCTTTAAGTAACTCACAATCTAGATATTGTTCCAGCCATGATGTTTAGAAAAATAGATAGCATGAATCACACTCATTATTTCATCCATGATTTTTATAGTAGATTTATTTGTTCTTGATTATTGCCTTTTTATTCCTATAATTCTTTGACAGTGAATAGAGGTTGAAATGAAAAAAGATGAGGTTTCTTCTTTATGTTTTTTATGTATTTCTACCCTATTTCTTCACATTATCATTGTGGTAAATATTTTTGGCCTATGATTCGAATAATACTAAATATATGATCATTGTGTGATCATTATTCTGCGCAACATATCAATATTACGATTGCAGTTTATTATCAAAGGTGAGATTAAGGAGATAGAATGATGAAAGAAAATCAGAGTTGTATTGGAATGAACTGAATGTTCCTATTCATCCTACTTTAATGCCCAAAATTGATGACATGGATTTATAATAGAGTCTTCCAACCATATTCGAGATGAAATTCAGATCTCCAATGATGGGAGGGTCGTAAAACCTTAGATCCATTGTTCATAGATGTAATCATGGTGGAAGAAGCATGGATGGATGATTCATAGGAGAACCCATGTGTTCCATAAATATTTGGTTTACACATCATGTAATCCGGGATCACATTCTGTGCAGGCCCCTATATATAGTGTTTGGCCCCTTTATCACTTTTAGTACATTATTGAAATACTCTTATTTTTGGATTTTAGATGTATGCATAATTTGTTTTTCAATTTTTTTATATTTAATAATTACATAGGCTTCTAAATGTGTGTTTTTTTGTATGTAAATTAGGTTAAAGCCTCCCATGTGTGGGATATTCCTAATCGGAATTAGTCTCTATCCCCTAGTCTATTGGAGGAGTTCTTGGGGTAGTCATGCATTGGGCCCTGGTGGGTTGGATAATGATAGAAACCACCGGATTTTGATGGTTGAAATGATCCAAAAGAGATTGGGGATTGGTTGAAAAATTTTGAGCATCATTTTGAGTCCTTGGAAACACCATATTTAATTAAAGTGAAATGTACTAACTTCAAGCCTGAGGAACCTAGTAGGAGATGGTGGGATTCTATGGTGATAGAGAAGAAATATGAGGGATTAGAATGGAAAGACTATAGATAAATTATCACTAAGTAGTTATATCGAGAATATATATACTTGGAAAATTACATAGAGTTTCTCAGCCTCTAGTAGGGTGAAAGGATCCTGACCGAGTATGCAAACTGTTTTTAAACTTATTCATTTTTATCCAAATGTGGTGATAAATGATAAAATAAAGGGAAAATATATTTTAAATGGATATTTAATAGGATATTGGATCTCATTTTGTCATTATGAATATAAATTCTCATATAGATATATTGGATAGAGAATTGATGAATAATCTTGACCTTGTTGGTAAGTCAGGGTTGTTGGGAGGTTCCTTTTCTCCTAGTGGAAATTCTATTATTTCTATTAAAGTAAATTGAAAGTGTGTTGAGTCGAAAATTGGTTCTAGTTAGAAGTAATCATCCAAACCTCTTATAGTTTCTATAATAGGCCATATAACAAACATACAGTGTGGCAAGGTAGGGCATTCATAAATATTTTTCACTAAGGCACCCAAGATTTATAGTTCATGTGGATGCTCTTGCCACCTATAGAATTTTGGGCACATATTTTTTACTCTGTGGTGTTACAATATCATCAACACCTAAAATTACTTTTTTTAATTATATGCTTCAAGAACTAAGGGGTTTTATCCCTAGGCATTTGGAATAAAGCTTTCTCCTATAGTGGAAGAGTCTCTAGAGGAAGTTGATGTGAATTAAGTGACTGTGATAGGTTCCATCCTTATAGATTCCTCTTTATTGAATTATTTACTTGAAAATATTTCATCTCAATCATTTATTTTAACTCATATTGTGATTTTTTGTAATATTAATATGGATATTTTTTCTTATGTGATAGATATTACTACACCCCTCCAAACAAAGAGAGAGTTGGTCTTCAAAGTCACTATTATGTTTTCTCTTTAATAGAGATTTATCCCACATGGGATTTAATTATTATTCACATAAAAAATATTGACACCATTTTTAGGATGGATTGGTTGATTACCCATAAATCATTATTGACTCTTATCTTCATAGGATCTCTTTTACTATGCTTGATGGGGGTGTTTCGTGTTTTTCAAGGAGAATTGGACATGAGGTTGAGATGATCTGGACCTCCTTTATTAGAGTTTGTAAGGGAAATAATTGTGTTATATTTTCACTTGAAGAAATAATATTTTAGTGGTAATATCTCTCTAGTTATCATGGAATCTTCTAATGTGTTTCCTTCTGATTTTTCGGGATTAACACCAGTAAGGGGAGTGGAATTATGTATTGACTTGGTACCAGGCAACCAGGCTGTCTATATTCCTTCTTAATATATGGATCTACATGAACTAAAAGAGTTAAAGAATTGTTTGGATGATTTATTAGATAATGTATTTACTCAATCAAGTCTGTCACATTGGTTGGTGCCTATTGTTTTTTAAAACAAAGCTGATAGGACACTTCACAATTTCATAGATTACAGAAATGTCAGTCAGTTTATTGTAAAGATAAAGTATCTATTTAATTGGACAGATGATTTGTTTTACTAGTTTAGAGGGGAGAGGTGGTTCTTGAAGATTGATCTTCTATCTGGTTATCACTAATTGAGAATAGAGAATATGACATTTTGAAGACTGTATCTAGGAGTAGGTATAGAAATTTTGAGAATCTTGTTATGTGTTTTGGTCTTAATAATTATCCTTCATTTTTCATCAATAATGAATAGGATATTCCATGAGTCCCATAACTCATTCATGGAGGTTTTTTGGTATGGTTTATTGGTTTACTATAATACATAGGATGATCATGTGGGACATATGATAATATATCTATAAATTTTGATAAATTGCTGACTTTAGGTGAAGCTTTCAAAGTGATATTTATGGATTTGGGAAAGAATTATCTTGGAAAACCTAGTCTCAGAACATGGTATTTCATTTCATCCTGATATGGTGAAATCTGTTTTGACATTGGAATAACCACACAACATTTTCATGAATTTGAGCTTCTTGGGTTTGGTAGGGTATTACTGACAGTTCATTAAATATTTTTAAAAGTTGGCTTCTTCAATGACCACTATCAATCATAAAGGAGTGAATTTCTTATGGGTTGTAAAATTTCATAATTATTTTGATGATTTTAAGTGTCTCTTGAATTTTATGCCAGTTTTGACTCTTCTAATGGTTGGTAATGGAAATGTGGTCAATTTTGATGTATAATATTTAGGTTTGGGTTGCATTATTATATAGGGTGATCACATGGTGTCTTATGGTTCTTACCAGTTTAGGCCACATGAGAGGAACTATCCAACCCATGATCTTGAACTAAAAACTATGATTCATGCCCTTAAGATTTTCCATCATTACCTATTTGTAGAAAGGTTTTCCATTTATTCTAACAACAAAATCATGATTTATATCATTTCTAAAAAATATTTTCACCTTCAAAAAAGGTGTTGGGTGGAGTACCTAAAATATTTTTATTTCAACATTACCTACACCCCTTGTAAGGGAAATATCATTGTTAATTATTTGAGAAGGAAACTTCTAACCCAATCCATGAAAGGATCACTAGAAGAGTGGAATTTGATGGATCTCTTTGTTCGTATTCATTTTGGATTCTGTAAGAACAAGACTAAGGTTGTTTTGGAAAGTGGGTTGTTGATGTCCTCTATTCGTAAAATTATTATTTAGGATCAACATATTTATGATGAATTCTATGTCATTAGGAACTCTTTTTTTTGTGTGGAAACCGTTGGTAAGTGGTCCTTCACCCCTGAGGGTGTCCTATGTTTTCGAAACTGATATGGGGTGCCTTTTCCCATGTGGAAAGCTATTATGTGGGATTTGTATAATTCTCATTGGGAAGTTAACTCTATAAGAATAATTATGTTCTATGATATGTTGTGATTATTATATAGGATAGTTATAAGATGAGACATCTCTGAATTTGTTTCATGTTGTTATACTTTTCTTTAGGTCATATGTGATTACTACAAATCATCAGGTTTTCCTTATCCCCTTCCAGTGTTGACTTAGAAGTGGGATGATATTTCTATGTATTTCATGGTTGGGTTTCATCATACCCATTGGAAGAAGAAATCAACATGGGTAGTGATTGATCATTTAAACAACTGAACTCACTTCATCTCCATTCCTGATACTAGCAAAATATACCACTTGATAGATCTCAAAGTGAGTGAGATTATTAGATTACATGCAGATACATATATTATATTTTATAATGGGGATTATAGGTTTACTTATTATTTTTGGATAGTCCTCCAGAAATCGTTGGGATACTAGTTGAGTTGGGTCATATAATATCATCCATAGGTGGATGGCCTGACAGAATGATCTATATAGATCTTGGAATATATGATTCATTCATGTGTTCTTGACTTTTTTGGAGTTTGGGATAGCCACTTGAGACGGTTTGATTTTTCCAATAACAATAGTTACTAATCATCCTCCTATATAGAACCCTTTGAGGGATTTTATGGACACTTATGTGAGTATGCATTATATTGGTCTGAGATTGGTGAAATGTTCTTGGTTGGACCATGTCTAATACAAGAGACTATGGAAAATATTCATTTGATTTTTCATAGAATAGTGATGGCTCAGATCTAGTATAAAGTTTAGGTTAATCATCATTGATTCCCTTTAAATATTTTTGTTGGTGTTTAGGTTCTTTTGAGAGTTTCACCTCAAATGGGTCACTAGTGACTTGGAAAATAGGGAATGATTATCAAGACATTTGGGGGTTCTTATGAGATTGTTGAGAAAGTTTGTAATGTGTATTAATGACTAGAATTGAAATCACTATTTAAATAAATCCATACAAATTTGATGCCTTGTATGTCATGAAGTATAACTCTAACACTTCTCATGTCATGATCTAGGAAGACATTGATGTTGAACCTGATTTATCTATGACTAATAATATAGTTAGGATTTTTGATTATAATATAAAAGTTATTTGTAGTAATTATATACGATTGTTTTTTGTTCTATGGTAGTATTGTAATAATTCACTTGATACGTTGGAGTGTGAGACACTGATGAGAGAGTAGTAGCCTCATCTATTTGATATGGAGCTTTATTGAAAGGTTTTTTTTGCGGAATAAAGGATTTATGGTGGGAAGATTATACATATTGTTACTTATTTCAAGTACTACTTACTTTCCTCATTTTTTCCCATTTTTAGCGTGTTTTAGGTACTTCCAATTTTTTTGGAGTTTTTGGGGTAAAACGTTGGTTGGATGAAGTAGGTTATGTCCTGGACTATCAGGATATGGTGTAAGGAAGGTTGAGGTCAGTAAGGGCTATGGTGTAGGTGGAGTGTTGTTCCATGGAACCCTTAAGACCAGATTTTAGAGTTACTTACAATTTTAGAAAATGTATGATGTGTATATGGGATTGTGTCATATCCCTTTTCAAGTGATTTATCCTTGTGATATAAGGGGAGGCAGCTGCAGTATGGAGATCCTGAGAGCCATTTCCCTTTCAAGGCTAGTTACTATGTGGTGATTAGGATGTGTTCTGGCCATACCTATGGTTAATTGGATCTGGGTATGGTCTTAGGTGTGTTTTTTAGGAGGCCAGTTTACTAGGAGGTGTTTCAGCATGGTCAGGAATAGTCATACCATGGTCTGGTTATTTTTATCCTTTTCATATCGTGATGAGGGTTATGGTGTGTCTTATCTTTTTTCAATTTTAAGGGTGTTGTATACTATTTACAACCAAACATCTATTACTTGAACCTTATTCAAGTTTTTGACTTTTTTAGTCTCTAAAGAGATGAAATTTAATCCTATGACCACTTTTCTGTAAATTGAGGAACTGGTGATTGATTTTGATCACCTTCTAGAGAGTGGATCTTCTTTCATTTTGTTACACTTTACCTTCCCTTTTCTACTTCTTATATAGTGATAGATCATCATGATATTTATGGTTCTAATATTTTATTTTATGGATCTTGATTATAGGGTTATTTATTTTATCTCCTTCACCATCATTCTTCATTGTTATTTACCATGTGGGATTTTTTTTGATTTCATGATTAAAGGGTAGGTGGTTCCATAATGTTTTTTCCAATAATTGAATCGCAAAATTTCATGATTGATTTGAAATGTGTTTTTAATAAATTTAAAAACCCTATTTAAGATGATTTTATCTATGATTTGAAAAGGGCATAGAAATTGTGAAAACACCTAATATTAATGAAATTGAAATTGTTGAGTAGATTTTGATTAAAATGATGTCTTCAGATAAAGGTTTATTTCATTAATGATTTTATGTTTATTCATGAGAAAATTTTATTAAAATGAATGAAAATTCAAATTGAAAGAATTTGATAACAACCTATGATTTGTTTTTGAAATAGAAAATTCATATTGGATTTGAAATTGTATAATTGAATTGTGAATGATGAATTTATTTTGAAAATGAAATAATTACCCAATAATGGATGATAAATTGGTTGTTTGGTTTGGTCACATGTGATCCTGAGTAGTTAGTGGGAAATTAGAGTAAGCACACAAGGGAACTGACTCCCTAGCAGTATATTGATGATGATAGAACTAACTAAACGAATTTTTGAAATATTACCCATGATGGTTCCCCTAATATTGTTTTTATTGGTTATCATGATGGGTTTAACCTTAAGGAGTTTAGTTACATAATTTATCCATGAAGATGATTGGGAACTGTGAAGATCCTATATCTTGAAAATAACATACCTCAAAGAATATGACCATTGTGTTATGTTTTTTTACTTGATTACTAAATCCATGGTTTTGAGAACTATTTTATTCATACAAATTGTTTTATATTAAATTTTCATTTGGTTCTATTTTGATATATTTTTCATCTTTTTTTAATCATATTTTGGTTTAAAATATGTAAATTAAAATCCTTGTATTTTTTGTAATTTGATATCATAAATTGTTTAGTTGTTAGGGAATTGATTATGGAACCCTTTGTGATACGCTACTGAGCTGTTTTTCTCACATCCTACCTTTTATTTTAGTAAATTTTAGCTCTTTTTATTCCATGTATAGGGAAATGGAATGAAACATTTGGAGGTGGAGATTTTTCTTGATTTGCGGGACTCTAAAGTAATGATTGTTTTAAGTGGAGCTATAGTCCACTTGTTGCATAGGGATTTGGAGACATCATCTTGATGGATGTCTTTCTATCATTTTATTTAAGTTTTACTTTGGGATTTTTTTTCTAGATGCTTTTGGTACTTTTCTCCATGAGGGTTTTTATAGAATACCGAATTTGTTTTGTTTGTTCTTATTTTGTTCTATCTTTATGTTTTTGTCTTATTGAAAAATTATTCCCTTTGATCTTTGATATGATTCTAGTTTCTAGTTGTAAACCCATGAGGATTGGGAATTCCAATCATTCCATGTCAGGGTCATCTCAAGTATTAGTGTACTAGGGTATCTAGGATGGTTCATGAAAGGAAATTAATAAGATCACAGTCAATAATAAGTATCTTATGTACCATATTGATGATAATTTTAATCACTTATAGTAATTTCAATATTTTTCCAAGATTGATCGTCAATTTGGATACTATGAGTTAAGGGTCGAAAGTGATTGTATACCAAATAAAGACTTCTATTTGAGATACGAACACTAAGATGTTATAGTGATTCCATTTGGTCTAACTAATTACCCCCATTATCTTCCTGGATTTAATGAACTGGGACTTTATATATTAACTTTATCAGTTCACAGTTGTCTTTATAGATGAAATTATTATATAATATAAGAGTAAGAAATAGCATAAAGATCACTTGAAGATTATAAAGTTGACCCAAAAATGGAGTTTGTATTCAGAATTCTCCAGGTGTGAATTTGGGATATAGAATGTTTCATTTTTAGGTTATATAATATCAATAGAGGGTATATCGATGGATCCATCAAAGATGAATGTTATTGAATATTATCCCAAACCCACCACTTTTACTAAAATATATGTTTTTCTTATTTTGGTTTTATATTGTCAATGCTTTATGGATAATGTTTCATGGATATCTTATCCAATCACTAAGTTATATATAAGGTAGTAAAGTTCCATTAGAGAGATGAATTTGAGTAAAATATAAATGAACTAAAGAAAATTTTATTCAATACACATGTTCTTACACTACCATGAGGTAGATAAGGGTTCGTGATTTATAGATATGTGTCGAATAAGGTAATATGATTCATCCTCATAAAAACTAATACGATGGCAGCTTATGCCTTGTGAAAATTGGTGGTTCATTTATAAAATTACCCAACTCATGATTTGGAGTTAGTTACAGTAATTTAGAAATTATAGATATAAAGGAATTATATTTATGGAGAATGGTGGGACATATATACTAATCATAAAAGTTTAAAGTACATATTCACTCACAAATAGTTAAATATGTTCCATAAAAGATGGTTGCAGTTGATTAATTATTATGACTACTCAATACATTATCACACTAGGAAAGAGAACAAGGTGGAGAATTCTCTATGTTCAATAGATAATACAAGTATATCTAAAATAATTTTAAAAAAAGATCTAATTTAATTGAATTTTTAAAGGAAGGATCTATAAATCTTGAGGGAATGTGAGAAATATCATATATCTTAAATAATTATTCAACCATCTATTCATGAGAAGATTAAATAGGTATAGATGGGGGATTTGGAGTTTCAAAATAAAGTAAAAAGTACTCCTAAGTTAAACCTTGATTGTGATGGAATGTTAAGGTTTTTGAATCATGTATGTGCTTTGTCCATACTAGATTTGAAGAAGGATCTTTTTTAAGAAGCTCATAGTTCATCATTCTCTATTAATCCTGGAATTATGGAGAAATATAGAGATCCAAGAGATTATTTCGGGTTAGACAACATGAAGGGATATATTTCAGAGTATGTATCTTAGTTCTTGGTATGTCAGTAATTTAAGGATGAGAGGCAAAAGTATAATGTGATTTTACAACCACTACCCATAATAGAATGGTAATGGAAAAACATCCCCATGGATTTTGTTATTATACTCCTCAAAACATATAAAGGTCATAATGTTATTTGGGTTATAATAAATTTTCCTAAAAATTTAGAACACATCATTTCTATCAAAGAAGATTTATCCCTTGATCATATTTTGAAAATATACATTAAAAAGGAGGTAAGGTTTCATAGAGTACCACATTCTATTGTATTTGATTAGGATCCATGTTTACCTTAATGTTCTAGAGAAGTCTTCAGCAAGTTCTATATTTAGATTTGTGTTTCATTACATCTTATTATCCTCAGATAGATGGTGAGTCTTATAGAACTATTAAAACATTTTAGGATATGTCGAGGTAGTGTTTTGTGGATGTAAAATGTGTTTGGGATAAACGTCTTCCTCTAATTGATTTTTCTTAAAACAATTGATTTCACTCAATAATTCATAGGTATCCTTATGAATCCCTCTCTGGAAAGAAGTGTAAAACTCCAACATGATGGGATGAAGTTGGAGAAAGAAATATATTGGTATCTAAGTTACTTAAGGAAGTAGAAGATATGGTTAGGTCCATTTAGCAATATATCATGAAAAATCATAGATGATAAAAATTTTATTCTAATAATCCTTGGTTAAATATGGAATTTCTATTTATTGATGTGGTGTTCCTATAAATTTACCCATAGAATAATGTTATGATGTTTTGAAATAATTGAATGTTGATTCATATGTATATTGTCCCCTTCAATATTCTTAATCAAGTGGACATGGTTTCTCATCGTTTTTAACTTTTACTGAACCTATCTTTGTTTTTTGATGTGTTACATTCTCCTAAAAAAGTACAAACATGATGTTTCACATGTACTAAAATAAGAGTTGTTACCACTAGATCATTATATTTCCTTCAAAGAACAGCTATTATAAATCTTATATCCTAGAGATATTGTCTGATGGAACATGGGTACCCACCTGGTTATTGTTCTATAGTTGAATTATAAATTGAAAGAAGCTACATGGGAACCTAAGCATGTGATTTAAAGAGCTGTAAATTTCAAGGAATCTTTTTTCTTGATTCTATGGAATTTTACGAGTCTGTGGCTTCTGACGACACCTGATTCCAAGGCTTGGTGTGCCCAGAATCAATTTCTGAAGTTTAGCTTGGGTAAGTTCAGTGAATGAATGAATGGGCTTTTCAATCATTTGAACTGGTGCTCGGAATTGAAATCTGAGGGCACATATGAACTCGCAGCGCCGATAATTGCTTAAGGGGACCTTTACCGCAATTGCGTTTTAAGCGGGTTAAGTTTTATTTTATTTGGGGATTTAGTTTAAACTAAATAAAATTATGTGAACAATTTTATTTTATATCTTTGGGAGTTATTCTCTCCCATGGAAAGTTTTTGGTGGGCCCCACGACCAACCAACTTCCCATGTGTGGATAATTGAGAGGCGGGGCCCACATGAGCCCCAACCTTCCACCTTCATGTAAACCACTTAACCTTCTCCCATTAAACTCCCTTGTTTTTAATGTGACGGCTTTCCCTTAATTAAATGTGACTCTTCACATCCTCCCCTCTTAAATTCATGCCAACACATTCTAATTAATAAGGTGGTTTGATTGTTTGAATTTGAAGTGGCTTGTATTAAATAAAATAATAAGGTATCTTATTATTTTATTTGGGGGAAAGATTTTTGGGTGGGAGCTCTTGAGTATTTTAGGGAAGAACACAAACTCTCCAATGAAGAATGGCCTTCCGACTTGGCGAAGAATGCTCTAAATTTTCTCCAATCCTTCTTATTACTCCGAGACATGGGAGGAGACACCACCCTAGGGAACATCACCATCAACGACGACTTTTTCTCCGACGTCAATGGAATAAGCACCGATCTTCCATGACATCCAATCATTGCGACAATTTTCTCTTTCCACGGCTCGATGACGTGCGACGTCTTTGCGAGGTAGAGGTTTGATTTTATATTGTTAATATTCTCGTGATTGTTACCTTCTAAACAAAGAACGCGGATCTACTCATTATCAAGTTGATCTGCGAATGTTTTTATTTGTGGGATGGGAATATTTAATTAGGGGAGTATTGTTGGGAATTAGGATCAATTTTAATTGATTAAAATTGTGCCTCTTTAGTTGTTGAAATCATGTGTTGATTATTGCCAATTGATAACACCTAACGCAGAGGGCGCATGCCAAACAAACAGATCTCGACAACCCTCTGCTGATTGTTGTTGGTGCGAGGATTGACTACGATGATGAAATGGGACCTCAAAGGAAATTTGAAGCCTCCGTAGTGATGTTCGGGTCATGAGGTGACCTTAGGCACTGATGTTGAGAAAAACAGACCACCAGAGCGCGTCTGGTGGTCTGCGGAAGATGCTTCAGGCGCGCCTCGCCGGCATGGCAGCACCGGCAACTGGAGGCAGCGGCCCACCGCCTCAAGGTGGCAGCGTCCAGCGCGACGCTGAGGAAGATCCGCCGCGGCTATGCCGCGGTGGTGAGGTGAGAGATCCGCACGACCGAAGGATCTGGGACGGCGTAGTGGTGCAAAGCGCCACTGGCGTCAATCAGCGGCGAGGGTTGATCCCCCCACCCCTTGCTCCGCAGCTTCCGCTCGGCCACGCTTGCCGAGCTGCGGCTGGCCACGCGGTCGGGCCACGCCCGCTGGGCCGGGCTGCGCCTGCTAGGTAGGGCCTCGCCATCCCAGCCGGGTCACGCCAACCGGGCTGGACCTGGACCCGGGTCGGGTTGACCCGGTTTGGGCCGACCCAGGGGGTATTGGGCCGGGTCGAACCGGGCCCAAACCCCCTATTTTCGGATCTCCTTCAGTTAAATGCTCATATATAGACCTATGGACCTCTGATCGATGAACAATCAGTTGCATAGGGATACTTGGATCGAGACGGTCGTTTCCGTATATTACACTCAAGGTTTTGGTGAACTTTGGGTACAACCGAGTTGGTTCGAACCCAAAACCAACCGGGCCCTTGGAGCGAAAACACTTATAACTTGAGATCTGGACGTCCGATTGACGTTCTGTCGACTTTGTTGGATTCCTCTTGGAGAGATGGTTCTCTTGGTATACTTTACCTGAGGATTGGACATAGTTGGAATAGGGCCTGGTTGGATTGTACCGGAAATCCAACCGGGATCCTGGAACGGAAAAGCCGATAACTTTTAGACCAGACGTCCGTTTGACGAACCGTCAGTGGCATTGGTAATATCGTTGAGGAATATTCCCTTTTAGTATAACCTATGAGAGTTCAGGGTACAGTTGAGATACGGTCGGGTTGGTTTGTACGTGAAACCAACCGAGCCCCCAAGACGAAAAGTATAATAACTCACAGACCGGGCGTTCGATTGACGCGCCGTATGTTGCATTGAAGCCCCTATGATGAGGCGGTCCATTGTGATACTTATTTGTGGGACTTTGTGATACTTGTAGTATCGATCAGTTCCTCGTGGAGCGGATCCTCCCGGAGACTAGCGTACGGAGTGTGGAGACCTAGTAGCTATGGACCTGACGACCTTTTGACCGATTTGACTTGGAGTGTGTCGACTGGCCCAGTGGATGGAGCGCCCAATATTTGGCGGCAGACCCATTGCGGATAGAGCACCTAGTAGTTGGCAGCAGACCCACGGTACTCGACAAGATAAGTACCTATGTAGGCTATTAGGGGAACCGCTACTATGTTTGGGTGGCAGACCCCTGGTGGGGAGCACTACTGTGTTTGGCTGTGGACCCGCGGTACTCGACAGGAGAAGTACCTCAGCAGTTTAAGGTTAGAGATTAGCACCTCAGAGTCATGATAGGACCACTGTACTCGATAGAGTAGGAGTTCTCTAGTATCCATGGTATTGACATCATGAATAAAACCATGGTTTGAGCTGAGTTAATGACCATTGTGTTTACCTCATGATTGAGATGGGTCACTTGATAACTTTGGTATAAGTATGGGCATATACCTAAGTAGTGGTTTTCCGTTTATTTTATAACCTTTTTGTTTCCTCATGATTGATATGGTTTAATTGATAACTTAGGTATAAGTATGGTCTTATACCTAAGTAAGGGTTATCTGTTGAGATCCTTCTTTGTGGTTATCATTGTTGGATTTAGTGAGACCTTGAGGGTCTTGGGGTCCCTACTGAGTATCATTATACTCATCCCTGCACAGGTTATTCCCTCACCTTGTTGTGTTGGATGCAGACGATGGACATCACTGATAGAGACCAAGTGTACGAGGACTGGATGGTACCCGGAGGTGAACCTCATGACGAGTCGGTACCCGGAGGTGGACCTCAGGACAAGTTGGTACCCGAAGGTGGACCTCACGACGAGTCAGTACCCAGAGGTGGACTTCACGATGAGACGGTACTCGGAGGAGGTTGGCGGGCGAGAGCGTTGAGGAGCCTATCTGTACCTACCCTTCAGGTAGGATCCGAGGTGGACGACCCAGGAGCTGCTTCTATCTTCCAGCTGTTAGTCTTTTCTGTTGTACTTTTGTTCAGTTGTAGATGTACTTTTCAGTTGGTTTTTTATTCTGACCCATGTACTTTTCAGAACTTTCTTTTGTACTTAGTGTATTACTTCCGCCTGTACTCTGGTTGGATGTTTTTATGTTTTATAAAGGCAATGTCGTCCCAGTTAACAGGGTTTATGCCTTAGGTGCTAGTCCCCATCCCCTGGCCTATGGAAGGCGGGTTTGGGGTAGTCACGGCATGGGCCCCGAGGATGGGTCGTGAAAATATGGTATTAGAGGGAGTTTATACCGCAGAACCCAGGACTCTGATAATTATTTTCTATGAAGTAATAGTGTTAAGAGTACCGAGTGTGGTCTTCAGTTTAGGGAGTCCAGTGTTGGTGCGGCAGCCGATGTATCCATACACCAGGACCCTGACTACTGATTTCTGACTTTGTACATGAAAACAATGATTGCATGCATGTTTCCAAAAGTTTTAAAGTCAGCTCAAACCAGGTCAGCTCACCAGGTATATATCGTTGACCATGTCACATCTGTTCAGGATGTCTCCACGCAGATAGTCAGTTGGAGTTCCGAGAGAGTACTCGATGACGGCCCACCGAGCGACGAGACACCAGTGCAGGACCATCTTTCTATGTTGGCACATTCGGGTGGTGTACCAGTAGCACCACCACCCATTAGGCAGCAGATGCCACTAGCCGTACTAGTGGATAGTGCACACTGGTAGAGTATGTTGCACAATTTCCAGCAGTAGAGGCCTCTGAGGTTACGAGGCAAGACAGATTCCCAGGCAGCAGTGGACTGGATGGAGGTGAATGATATAGTTTTACACCTAGATTAGACACTAGTAGAGCATATGGTGGACTTATCTACTTTTGTTTTCTAGTGATAGATCATGAGGTTGGTCTATATAGTGATGGGGCTTCGGTACGTGGACTTATGCCTGAGATAGTACCATCGGGTAGTGTTCCAGCTATATCACTACCTGTTGGTCAGCAGACACTACCGGTGGTACCGGTAGAGGATACTTGTAGTATTAGTGCCTTACTTATGTTTCATCACCAGATATCCCTCATGTTCCGAGGTGATCCCGACTCACAGGTGGCTGAGGACTAGAATGAGGAGGTAGAATAGAGTTTTCTAGAGCTTATACCGCCTCGGCAGGATGAAATTTTGGTAGCTGAGAATTCATCAGGGCGTACCAAACCATTCCTGGTACTCTATGAATATGATGTGATCAGTGCTTCAGGGCTCGGACTTCTTAGTGAGGTGTGTCTAAATGACATCTGATCCAACACTTCTTTCTCTATGCATTCCTACTTATACGAGGGTGCTAGAGAGAACCTTTGGGGTTGATAATTCATTGGCTGAGTGGATGCGGCCAATGAAGGTTAGCAGTGAGAAAGCATGAAACTGGCACCAGAATTGGAGACTTGGGCGTGTAAAATGTTTCAAGAATAGGAAGTAAAAAAGAACAGATGAATCTGTAGGGCAGCAGACGTGGAAGCTGAGCTAGGAGAGCCGCATGGGGTGGTCAACATTTTGACATGTTGCAACCACCCGCCTTTGTAATTCCTGCTAGGCTCAGTGAGATGGAGGGAAGGGGAAGAGATTAGCAGAATACGATCAAAGAGTGAGACCAAAAGTCTCTAGGGATGATTCGAAGTACGGACTATGTCTTTTACTAGCTGCCGTAACAACAGAAATTGATACGAATAATCCCTTCCTTCCACGAATCTTGTCCCAGACCTAGAGTTTCCGATTAAGCCATTGACTTGACCCTCATGTCTGGAGATACCTTTGGGAGAATACGCGACAATCACACTTACACCGACGGTGTGATCTGACCCTTGAGGAGAGATTTTCGGTTGGAACCTCTTGGTGGCAGCGCCGAGGCCTTACGACGTTAGTTTGAGTATGGACTGGGCAACCATGGTTCATAGAAAAATTGACAGTATTAGGAAAAAAGGTTGTGGTTTATCTACAATGTTGGGATGGGGTTTTCCTTCGTCAGAGAAAAGGGAAACCCAGGAAGCAGAGGATAAACTCATGCTTTGGAGGGTGCGGCTGATCACTCTTGAGTCGACCGACCTTACCCTCGTGACAACAAGAGTTTTTAGTTTTCAGTTCCTCCAGGACTATGACTAAGAGATAGTGAATACTCCTGGGAAGGGGAACATTTTCGTATAAATTCCCAGTAGGAGGACTGATGTTCGGCTGTTAGGAGTGGCAAGATAGCAGTTGGCCACATTTCAGGTATCCTTTAGGGATAGTGAAGAAGTCAGCACATGTAAAACCAGAGATGGTTCACAGCAATTGAGACTACAGAGCACAGACAGAAGTCCTATGCTGATAGGATACAGAGACTACAGAAGTTTGAGGATGGTGACCATGTTTTTTTACAGGTCTCACCTCGACGAAGATTACAGAGATGTGGCCGAGGTGGCAAGTTATCTCCGAGGTTCAACGAACCTTTCTGGGTCCTCATCAGGGTAGGCGAGGTGGTTTACCACTTGACCTTTCCACCTCAGTTCCACCTGATGCATGATGTCATCCACGTATCTTAGTTGAGGAGATACGTGCACGACCCTTCACACATCATCGACCATGGAGAGTTGGACATCGATGATAGAACGACATTCAAGGGGTTCCAGTAGAGGTTGAGGATCGACAGGAGCGGGTCCTACGAGGATGGTCGATTCCTCTTGGGCACTTTCGTTGGAAGCACGAGAACCTCCAGGAGAGAACATGGAGAGGGAGGCTCAGATGCATGCTCAATACCTCCTTTAGTTTTCCTAGTTTTTGTTGTAGCTTTACGTGGATGTAAATCCCTGAGATGGGAGTAATTTAAAGACCCAGAAATTTCATGTAATTTCTTTTCTTGATTCTTTGGAATTTTACGAGTCTGTGGCTTCTGACGGCACCTGATTCCAAGACCCAGTGTGCCTGGAATCAATTTTTGAAGTTTAGCTCGGGTACGTTTAGTGAACGAAGGAGCGGATTTTTCATTCTTTTGAACCGGTGCTCGGAATTGATATCCGAAGGCACCGATGAACTCACAACGCCGATAATTTCTTAAGGGAACCTTTACCGTGGTTGCGTTTTAAGCGGGTTGAGTTTTATTTTATTTGTGGATTTTTTTTAAAACAAATAAAATTGTGTGAACAATTTTATTTTATATCTTTTTGAGTTCTTCTCTCCCTTTGGAAGTTGTTGTTAGGGCCCAAGACTAATCAACTTCCCATGTGTGGATAATTGAAATGTGGGGCCCACATGATCCCCAACCATCCACCTCCCTCTAAACCCCTTAACCTTCTCCCATTAAACTCCCTTGGTCTTAATGTGACAACCTTACCTTAATTAAATGTGACTCTTCACGTATTCCCCTCTTAAATGCATGCCAAAACATTCTAATTAATAAGGTGGTTTGATTGTTTGAATTTGAAGTGGCATGTATTAAATAAAATAATAAGGTAGCTTATTATTTTATTTGGGGGAACACTTTTTGGGTGGGAGATCTTGAGTATTTTTGGGGAAGAACATCGACTCTCCAACGAAGAACGGTCTTCCGACTCAACAAAGAACACTCTAGATTTTCTCCAATCCTTTTTCTTCCTCCGCGGCATGGGAGGAGGCACCACCGCGAGGAACATCTCCATCAACGACGACTTTTTCTCCAACGTCAATGGAATCGGCAGAGATCTTCCGTGACATCCGATCATCGCGACGCTTGCCACTTTTCGTGGCACGATGACGTGCAATGTCTTTATGAGGTAGGGGATTTATTTTAGAATGTTAATTTTCTCATGATTGCCCCCTTCTAATCAAAGAATGCAGATCAACTCTTTATCAAGTTGATCCATAAATGTTTTTATTTACGGGAAGGGAATATTTAATTACTGGAGTATTGTTGGGAATTAGGTTCAATTTTAATTGATTAAAATTATGCCTCGTTAGTCATTTAAATTGTGTATTGATTATTGCCAATTGATAACACCTAACGCAGAGGGCGCGGGCCGAAAAAACATGGTCCGACAACCCTCGCTGATTATTGTTGGTGTGCGGATTGACGATGATGATGAAATGGGACCAAAAAGGAAATTTGAAGCCTCCGCAGTGAGTTTCGGGTCCCAAGGAGACCTTAGGCACTGACGGAGAGCAAAACGGACCAACGAGACTCGTCTGGTGGTCCACGGAAGATGCTGTCGGCGCGCCTCGCCGGCACGACGCTTGGAGGCGGCGGCGCCCAGCGCGCCGCCGAGGAAGATCCGTCACGGCTGTGCCTCACTGGCGAGGTGGGAGATACCCCACGACCACGGGATATGGGATGGCGTGGCGGCGCAAAGCGCCGACGGTGTCATTCAGCGGCGAGGGCCAATTCCCCCCCGCTCTACGGCTTCCGCTCGGCCCCGCTGGCTGAGACGCGGCGGGCCATGCGGCCGGGCTGCGCCCGCTGGACCGGGATGTGCTAGCAGAGCCGCGTCGTGCCAACTGAGCCAGACCCAGATCCAGGAGGTGTTGCCCCGGTTCAGGCCGACCCAGGGGGTATTGGGCCGGGTCGGACCAGGCCCAAACCCCCTATTTTCTAACCTCCTTTAGTTAAAAGCTCATGTCTGGAGCTACGGACCTCCGATCGACGCACCTTCAACTGAGTAGGGATCCTTGAATAGAGGCGGACGTTTCGGTATATTACACTCAAGGTTTAGGTGAACTTTGGGTACGGCCGGGTTGGTTCGAACCCGAAACCAACCGGGCCCTCGGAGCGGAAACGCTTATAACTTGAGCTCTAGATGTCTGATTGAGGTTTCGTCGACTTTGTTGGACTACTATTGGAGAGAAGGTTCTTTTGGTATACTTCAACTTAGGATTGGATGTAGTTGGAATATGTCCGGGTTGGATTGTACCCGAAATCCATTCGAGCCCCTCGAACGGAAAAGCCGATTACTTTTAGACCAAACGCCCGTTTGATGAACTATCAGTGGCATTAGTTATCTCATTGAGAAACAGTCCCTTTGAGTATACCCTATTAGATTTAGGGGTAGATTTGACATACGATCGGGTTGGTTTGTACGCGAAACCAACCTGGCCCCCGGGATGAAAAGGCTAATAAGTCACCGACCGAGCGTTCGATTGACGCGACGTCTGTTGCGTTGAGACCCCTGTGACGAGGCGGTCCTTTGTGATACTTATTTGTGGGACTTTGTGATACTTGGAGTATCGACCAGTAGCTTGTGGAGCGGATCCTCCCGGAGACGAGCGTACGGAGTGCAGAGACCTAGTAGCTGTGGACCTGATGAATGTTTCACCGATTCGACTTTGAGTGAGTCGACTAGCCCAGTGGAAGGAGCACCCGGTTCTTGGCGGCAGACCCATGGCAGACAGAGCGCCTGGTAGTTGGTAGCAGACCCGCGGTACTCGACAGGAGAAGTACCTTTGTAGGCTATTAGGGGAACCACTATTGTGTTTGGGCGGCAGACCCCTGGCGGGGAGCACTACTGTGTTTGGGTGTGGACCCGCGGTACTCGACAGGAGGAGTACCTCAACAGTCTAAGGTTAGAGAGTAGCACCTCTGAGACGTGACATGACCATTGTACTCGATAGATGAGGATTTCTCCAGCATCCATGGTTTTGACATCAAGAATAAAATCCTGGTTTGAGCTGAGTCAATGACCTTTGTTTTTACCTCGTGATTGAGATGGGTCACTTGATAACTTAGGTATAATTATGGGCTTATACCGAAGTAGTGGTTATCTGTTGATTTCCTAACCCTTGTGTTTCCTCATGATTGAGATGGTTACTTGATAACTTGGGTATAAGTATGGGCTTATACCTAGGTAAGGGTTATCTGTTGGGATCCTTCTTTGTGGTTATCCTTGTTGGATTTTGTGAGAACGTGCGGGTCTCGGGGTCCCTACTGAGTATCGTTATACTCACCCCTGCACAGGCTATGCCCGCACATTGTTTTGTTGGATGCAGACGACGGACAATGATGACAGAGACCAAATGTACGAGGACTGGACGGTACCCAGAGATAGACCTCATGAAGAGTCGGTACACAGAGGTGGAACTCACGACGAGTTGGTACCCAAAGGTGGACCTCACGATGAGTCCGTACCCAGAGGCGGACTTCACGACGAGACGGTACTCGAAGGTGGTTGGAGGGAAAAAGCGTTGGGGAGCCTATCTGTACCTACCCTTCAGGTAGGATCCGAGGTGGACAAACCAAGAGCTACTTCTAACTTCTAGCTGTTAGTCTTTTCTGTTGTACTTTCGTTCAGTTGTAGCTGTACTTTTCAGTTGGGTTTGTATTCTGACCCATTTACTTTTCATCACTTTCTTTTGTACATAGTGTATTACTTCTGCTTGTACTCTGGTTGGATGTTTTTATGTTTTATAAGGGAAATGCCTTCCCAGTTAACGGGATTTACACCTTAGATGCTAGTCGCTAGCCCCTGGCCTATGGAAGGAGGGCTTGGCGTAGTCACGACACGGGCCCCGAGGACAGGTCGTGACTTGTGATGAAAAAGATATATCACCATTTTTTATATCAATGTGTTGGAATTTTAAGGGTGAAATTAATTTTAATGTGGGTGGAAATTAATAGCCAGATATTTTATGATATATTTCTTTTCAAATAAATTCAATTTCTTAGATAGCTTGTGTTACACGCAACCTTGATTCTAAATGAACCATAATATAGTATATCACTATAACGTATCCATTAAGTTATAAAAGTGAATATGAATAGAAAAATTTTAAAAAAATATGTATAATTGTTTTATACAAAGAAAATATATAGGTAAATAATTACTCATGTTTTAGTAAAGTCTTTATATACTTCAAAAAATTTCTTTTCCTCAAAAATAGTTTTTTTAAATTTTTTAGAAAATAATATAACTAATTTTTAAAAAATTTATAATTTTTTTTAGAAAAATTAAACAAATTTTTTAAATCATAATTTTAAATATAAGAATAATTTTTTTTATAATTTTTTGAAAAATTGATTTTTCAGTGAATAGTAAATGATACTGATTTTTATCAAAGTTGACTTTTTTTAAAGAATTTAAAAAATTCAATTTAGTTTTATAATGGTTTTAAAGGTAAAATAAGTTCATTTATATTTTCTATAATCTAGTTAAGGTAATTTTAATCAATTTTATGTTTTATATTTCTATAAAAACATTACTTACTTAAGGAAATATTTTTTTGGAAAACCACTTTTCGTTGATTTTTTAATGTTTAATTTTATATAAAATTATGAGACTTATGTGAATTGAATTTGATAAAATTGATTTAATATTTGGAATCATTTTAAAAAATATAATAAAATAATTTCAACTTAATTTTTTTTATAATTAATAGTAAAAATAGTAAAAAATCATTATTATGCTTAAGGTTAAAATGAGATTATCAATGTGTTAAACCATGAGATAATGTATATTTAAAAATTAAACTTGTCTAAATAATATTTTATATCCATATTGTGAAATAATTTTATTGCAAATTAAATTATGTATCCATTTGGAATAATTTTTATTTATTATGATATGTTTATATTTTAATCTTTTAAGAAATTACTAGTGTGTACTCTCCCCTAGTTATAAAAGGACACTCCTAATTTCTCTCATTTTCACAAATTTGATTAATCGATATTGACTAAAACCTACCAAATTATCTTGTTAACTTCCATATACATGAATTGTAAGTGATTTTTTTCTTAAAATACCATACCAATGGTCCAAGAGAAAATATCCAAAGGAGGTCAACTGAGGGAGAGGTAGTCGTTATACACAACTTCTTTCAAATTATTTCTTCTTATAACTATTCTAAATTAGTGTAATTAATCATAAAATAATAACTTAAATATTATATGTATAATTAATGTTTATTATGAATATGTGACCTCCATTATTTACCATCTTTTCCATCAAATGGGAAGAAAAAGTATCACTTGTGCATATGTGTATACTACCGCCTCCACATAATGATAGAATTCGTTTTCCACCGCCATCATTCAATAATGGTTATTATAAAGGTTTTATTTTTTATATATGAAATTTATGATATAATTATACTTATTTAATTATAATATTGTATCTTCCTTATTAAGTTCCCATCTATTGGAAATGATAATGTCACTCGTGTGTACATGTGGACTACTACCTCCACGAAGTGATGTGATTAATTTTTCATTTTTTCTTTACATAGATGGTAATAAGGATAGATTTAATGACTATATGTGATATATATAATCTATAAATTATTATTTAAAATTTAATTATTACTTACCTTTCTTTTTCCCATCCATCAAAAAGTGAAAACAGTGTTCATGTGTTCATAAGGTCAACAATCTCAACTAATGGTGTAATTAAATTTTCTATCTCTACCATTTATGGAAGACTCTATATATATTTATATATTTATAATGACTATTGTAATAACAAAGATATTTATTTTAGGTATGGATCTTGATTTAGGGTGTTTTTGAGGAAAAAGAAGAAATTTATATTTTCTAAGTACACTATGTGTACCTGGTTTCTGCCTATAGTCGTTTACCTTCCATGTAACAGATGAGTACAAGGATTTCTAGGTGGCCTGGAAGACCAACTAAAGTGGGGGGGGGGTGTTTTAGGCTAGTACACAACTTGTACATTAAATTAAAAATCAGTGTAATTTTATTTTTATTTGATAAATCGGTGTAGGGTCGCGTCTCAGGCCCAGAGCACCCTTCTTCTCTCAGGTTTTCATATAGGTGAGTGATAGAACTTAAAATAACATCAAGTTCCTCTCGTTTCATCATTCGATCTTCAATTGAGATGTTGTCGGGTGTGTTGGATTCCCACAAGTGAGTTCTCTCTTTCCTTAGAGCCTTTGTTCTTGATTACTCCTCTCTCATGAGTATTTCGAGGATGATCATTTTTCACATTTTTGTAGATCTAAATCATTCTAGGATGATTCTAGGGATGATGTCCAAGAGTGTTGATCATATGACATTGAGGTAGTTGACTTGTGCATTTCTTTGATTGTTTTTGTATTATATGTGCTTAATGTTCTGATAAACCATGTTGGGGTATTGCAGGTTTTGGAATTTTACCCTAATATTTACCTTCTATAGTCTAATTGTTTAGAAGGGGTTGTTGAATATGTGTAAGGTTAGATGAATTGGTTACGGGACACCCCATGGGTGTGTTTCCCTACCTTGATTGTTTATGGCCACTTGTCCTAGGTTTCCTACGAGGTGTTCCATGTTTCCATTCCTTGAATTGTTTAGGATGGAGTTTTATTGATCATATTAATTTCATGTGTTATTCTTGTGAATGTTATCCATGTAGTAGTTATAGATTACATGTGATTCCTTATTATGATATGCGCGCTGATCATCCAATGGACCGTGAGAGCCATGGAATAGGAAAATTGTGAGGATTTCCATGTTTATTTACCCAGGACCATGAGAGCCTTGGTGTAGACTTTTACCTAGGCGAATTGACCGTGAGAGCTACCTAGGAGGTCGTTTATGATTATTTATGCTATTTTGGCCTAGGGAGTATTGACCATGAGATATACCAAGAGGTCATTTATATGTTATTGATGCCATGTGGGCCTAGGGGATTGACCGTGAGAGCTTCCCTGGTGGGAATTTGTATTTGCATAATGTAATATTTAACCAAAGGGGTTAGATCGTGAGAGCTTTCCCAGAGTATTGTTGAATGATTGATTGATTAAGATGAGTCTGCCAAGCCAAAGAACAAGCTTGGACTCGGTCTTACCTATTTTTTTAGATGGTATTCTAAGACGTATGTTTTGGTAGTATTACCAGGGGATATAAATATTAGACTAGATCCCTAGATTACCTGTTGCAAAGGTTGGATAATAAATATAAATGAATGTAATTGAAATTGTAGGATTGTTTACTTTTGAGTACTTCCTAGTTTATTGCTTCATTTATACATATTGAATGCTATATGTATTCCCTGATAGATAGGCAGATCCATTATGGTGGTTCCCTACTTAGATTCATCTCACACCCTATTTGGGGGATGATTTTGGACCCAAACAGGTTATATGGTTTTAGGTATAGATAAGGGAAAGCTCCCTTCTTCATCGGGTACTTGATTGATGTTCGAGTATGTGATAATGGGACCAAGCATAGGCTTCCGATGCAATTAGATTTTACTGATTTCTATTATTTGGTTTCAATATTTTATTTATAGTATTGTGACTTATTTAGATGATTTCCAATAAATATGTGACATACATCATTTATATATGCTCCAGTTGTTATATTACATTCATTCTTTCATTGTTTACTGTGTTGTTTGGTATTACTACTTCCTATTTTGTTTATTATTGGTTATTCATCTATGTATACTCTTATAATGAATGCATAGTTTCCCCTAATGTCTTATCTTGGGCCTCACTGCTATTCAGAAGCCTCTGATGTTTGGGGAAATGCACCTGAGGTTGTGTGACCAACCAGGTCTGGGGGACCTTTGGGCAGCACCCGAAACTGGGACGTTACAAAGTGGTATCAGAGGATATTTCTTTTCTTCTTTTCCTTAATATTTTAAGCCTATAGACAGGGATATTAAGGAATTGGTATTTGGTAATAAGTTGTTCCTAGGAGTAGCTAACTCGTATACAAGGAAAAGCCATGTTACCTCAAATATTGCAATTTTTCTAGTTTTCCAATTGTTAAAGTTGATTTGAATTCACCGTTGGGTGATTTACTTGTCTAGTGTTGTTATCATTTATAGTATTGATGTTTTGTTTCTATTTCAACTCGATGCGATGAGTGTATTCCATATCATGCATCATATAGGCACTTACTAGATATCACATGTCATGCATTCTTGTCATGCCATTTAGGATGCATTACTGATTGCATGTTTTTGTGATAGATTTTTGTGATAGATATGCATGCTGTTGTGATAGATTCATTGATGGAATAAATACTATTTTGATAGGTTATTTCAAATTATTTTTTTTTACATGGATAAGGATGCAAAACCTTGATTCGTGGGGAATATAGGCTCTCACGGGTCGGAATTTGTCTTGCCCGGGATTATAATTTTTGTTTTTCAAGATTTTGAAGAATTTTCAGAGGATTACTATCTAGAAATGAAGAAAAAATGACATGTGAGGTTATGTACACATGGCATGTGCTCTTATGTTCTGAAGGAAACAACTTTTCTTAAGTACACACTGTGTACTGGGAGTACACATCGTGTAGTGCTTGACCGTGTGATTGACTATGTTTGCAGAGACATGAGGTTGGGAAACTATTGGTAGAACACTCAGTGTATATATTTTACACATTGTGTTGTAAAAAACTATGTATCGATCCATGTGACTAACGACATGGGTGGATGAAACATAGGTTATACACTATGTGTCTAGATTATACATTCTATGTAATTATCAACCGTGTATATCAGCCATGTTACCCACGACACTGGTGGGTGAGACTTATGTAGTACACGGCATGTAGTGATACACTGGCAGACCCCATGTGGTTTAGATGTTTAGAATTACTTGGACAGAAGGAAAAATTCAAGTATACACCGTGTCCCAAGAGGAACACACCATTTGTAAGGGGTGTTACACGAACAGAATTGGAAGAGGTACATGCCATGTTAAAATCTTAAGGGAACACACTATTTATAGTTTATACATTCCACGTAACCTTGATTTATAAAACTTGAATAATATTATTCACTTATTCCATTCTTTCACTTCTAAGTTGTTTTCCTTGATAATCTTGAACTGAGGCGTGTGCTTGACCTAGCTGAGTCATGCCTACGAGACGTCCTCCGGTTGTATTCCAGGTTCAAGGAAATGACCAGACACTAGAAATTGTATATTATGGACTACCAGTAGATCCTCCCATTTTTCCTATCTTATCATTAGATATTATACCAAATGTAGGTGCCCATGCATAGTTCTATGAAGGCTTTATGAGGATGATGTAGAATTTCCACGAAGCACCACATCCTTCCCCGACTGTGGAAAAGTTGATGTGAGTGTTCCAGCAGTAGCATCCTCTGAAGTTTTCAGGGGAAGGAGGACCATAGGATGCAGATTCATCGTTAAGAGTCCATGCTTTCTATCTTTGAGCATTTGGAGATGCCCCTAGAGAGGAGGGTGAATATCACAACATACATGAGATGTGATTCAGCCAAGAGATGGTGGGATGTTATCTCATAGGAAATACATCATCGAGATATCATTTGGGAAGAGTTTCAGAGGACCTTCTATGATTACTTCTACCACGAGACATTGAGGGTCGACTATGCCTGAGAGTTCATGCATTTGGAGCAGGGTTCTCTTTTAGTAATGGGTTCCTCTTCTAGTTTTACAGAGCTTCAGTGCTTCACACCTTCTATGGTAGGTAACAAGTTATCTTTATATAGGTGGTTTGAGGATGATCCCAATTATGACAGTCAATCATAGGTGAATTTTTTTAGTCTGACATTGGTGACTACTATAGTAAACCATGTGCTGATTACCGAGCACATTCTGAAGGAGTTAGGAGTGGTGAGCCCTCGCAGTTCAGCATCCAGGGATAGTACTCTTTCATTTGATAGTAGGAAGCACCACAGGGATCCTTTGCATGGTGATTCTAGTTGCATGTATGTATCTACAGGTATCTAGGTGAGGTGATACCAGTGCGAGAAGAGTGGGTATATGAGACCTCAGTGCCCGAGAGACCCGGTTGAGTGCCGATCTTGCGGCAAGATGGGCCATCATCCACATTTTTTCTAGTTTTTCTCACTAGAAGCTAGTGAGAGGGGTTATTTTATGACTCCACATTTAGGTGAAGTACCACCAGTTTCTCCTCAGTTAGTGAATTGGAGTTCATGAGGCCATTCAGTCCGATGAGTGGGTCGTGGTTGGGGTATCCAGGCGATAATCTTTCAACGCCAGCAGGGTGGATTAACTCAGGGTAGTTAGGCAGGGTCGTAGGGCCACGGTATAGTTCATAATTTTGAAGTAGAGCAGACCCAACTGGTGTAGGATCTTGGACCCTCTATGGTTATAGGTACAAATCTAGTTGCCTCAGTATTATCTTATGCTCTTTTGGATATAGGGGCTTCCCATAGTATTATATCGGTTGCCTCTGCTTGAGACTTGGGCTCTATATCATTACTTCAGAGGATGTTATGATGTTAGACACTCTATTGGGGATTAGGATGGCTATAGTAAATCAGTGAAAGGATTTCCCTCTTGAGGTTGGTGGGTGTCACTTCTTATGGGACCTTTATGTCTTAGAGATGATAGGCTTCGATTCCATTCTCAAAATAGACTGGTTGGTATAATTTTAGTCCTTTCCTGACTTCTATTTCTACAGGGTGAGTTGCACATCACCAGAGGGTGGGTCTTTTCTACACAAGGGAGAATGAGATGTCCAATTGAGCAATGCTAGACCTGAGCATCATAGGTTGGGAGGAATTACAGCACAGATTTCTAGTTTTATCTGGATGACCAGGGGACTTCACATATGGAATTTCCCCTAGTGGTAGATCATTTCAGATTTTTCTTTCCATATGACTTTTTAGGTTTACCTATAGAGAGAGATGTAGTTTTATCTATTGAGATTGTGCTAGGAGTGGAATCAGTGTCCATTCCTCCTTATAGGGTGGCTACACCAGAATTAGAGGAGCTCAATAAGTTGTTAGAGAAGTTACAGGAAAAGGGTATCATCTGACCTATTACTTCTTCATGGGGTTAGCCTATTATTTTTGCGAATAAGGATGATGGTACCCTTAAACTTGGTCTGGATTATCGGAAGATGAACCAATTGACGGTCAAGAACCGATATCCCTTTCAGAGGATTAATGGTCTCATTGATCATCTTATAGGATCCCAGGTGTTCTCAAAGATTGAATTGAGATCTCGTTATCATCAGTTGCACATTATACCATCAGATATACCTCTTACATCCTTTCAGAGCAGGTATAGTCTATATAGATATTTGGTTATGTCGTTCGGTCTCTCGAATGTGCCGGTAGTTTTCATAGCACTAATGAACTGAGTGTTCCATACATACTTGGATTCTTTTGTGGTAGTCTTTGTGGATGATATCTTGGTTTACTCTCACACTCAACACGACTATGCCGCCCATCATGAGATCATTTTGAGTAAACTTAGAGAGAATCAGTTATATGATAAGTTCTCAAAATACCACTTTTGGATGGGCCGGATTCACTTCATGGGTCATGTTATCTCAGAGACATGAGTATTAGTAGACCCAGAGAAAGTGAGAGTGGTAGTTTCCTAGGTGCAGCTAGAGAACCTCTTAGAGTTATGAGGTTTTATGGGGCTAGATGGTTACTATAGGTGATTTATATAGGACTTTTCATGCTTATCAACACCACCGATAGGCCTAACTATGAAGGCTGCGAAGTACTTGTAAAATGATTCTTGTGATTCATACTTTTAGAAGATAAAAGGGAGATTTACTTCACCACTAATACTGATTTTTCTTGAGTTGAGAAATAGTTACACAATTTACTGTGACGCATTAGGTATTGGGATGGGAGAAGTGCTTATTCAGGGGCAGGATTCATTACATATGGGACTCGACATTTGAGGCCACATGAGATAAATTACCCTAGGCATGATCTCGAGTCAGCTACAGTTGTTCATGTTTTACACTATTAGAGACATTATCTTTTGAGAGAGAATTTTGTGGTATACACAGAACACAAAAGTCTCAAGTATATATTTACTCAGCGTGATCTGAATTTGAGACAGTGAAGGTGGGTTGAGTGACTTTAGTATTTTGACATTGAGCTTTCCTACATGCATGGGAAAGGCAATACAGTGGCTAATGCGTTGAGCAGGAGGACTCAGATATAGGCATTTAATGAGGCCAGTAGTGAGTGGCAGCTTATGGCTCTATTATTTGAGATGCTTTTTGATGTGCATGATAGATAGGGGTAGAAATTTATTTCTTCCATAGCTATTATATCTACTCTACTTGATCTAGTGCGAATGAGGAATCTATCAGATTCCAAAGGCCTAGTCCTGAGGGAGACTATGACAGGAAAGGATCCTACTCTTGGATGGACTATATATGACAATTAGGTCTTGTGTTTTCATGGATGTGTGGGTGTCACCATCATACATGAGGAGTTGATGTGAGATTTTCATTCTTCAGTTTGGGTGGTTCATCCTTGTGTCACTAAGATGCATAAATATTTACATTCTCAGTATTGGTGGCCAGGTATGAAGAGGGATGTAGCTAGTTTTTTATGAGATGTTCCACCTATCAGTAGGTTAAGGTGGAGAATCCGCAACTGGAAGCACTTTTACTATAGTTACCCATTCCTAAGTGGAAGTGTACTGATGCCATGATGGATTTCGTGACGATTTTATTGATGTCGCCTCAAGAGAATGATGTGGTTTGGGTTGTTGTTGACAGAATCACGAAAGTTTCACACTTTCTACCAATTAAGGAAACCTTTGGTGTTGATGATCTTAGAATTTTGTACACCTGGGATATTGTACATTTTCATGGGGATCTGCACTATATCATTTCAGACAGAGATGCCTGATCTACTTCTCGTGACTACCAAGGACTAGATATGGCTTTGGGTACACAAGTAATTTTGAGTACAACTTACCATCCCCAGACATATGGCCAGTCCGAGAGCACAATTTAGGTTCTGGAGGACATGCATCAAGTATGTGTGTTAGATTTTGGGGGATCTTGGGAGAAACATATACCCTTAGTGGATTTTTCCTACAATAACAGTTTTCAGGTGATGATTCAAATGTCACATTATGAGGCTTTGTATGGTAGGCTATGTCGATCACCCCTATGTTGGATGGAGGTAGGAGAGGCAGCTATGATGGGACCTTGTCTTATCTAAGAGACCACTAAGCATGTGGATTTGAGTCAGAAGAGGATGACTACTGCACATCCTCAGTAGAAATCTTATACCGGTCGATGGAGATGCCCTCTTAATTTCAAGGTTGGCGATCATGTTTTCTTATATGTCACACCGATGTTGGGACACAAGAGGATTATGAGACAGGGGAAGCATTCACCAAGATATGTGAGGCCATTTGAGGTTTTTGAGGGAGGTGGTCTGGTTGCCTATTGGTTACAGTTACCTCATAGGTACTAGGATATGTAGGGTGAATTTAATGTTTCTCAGCGACGACAATACTTTTCAGACACATATCATGTTTTTTAACTCGAGGAGGTTGAGTTGGAGGTTGATGCATCCTTCTAGGAGAACCCTATTCAGATTGTGGATCACAGCACGAAGGTTGTCCATGGAAGGTTTGTTCCTCTGGTATGGGTGTTATGGAAGCATGAGCGAGTACAAGATGAGGCTTGGGAGAGGGAGGCCGATGCATGATTAGAGTGGCCAAAGTTGTTTGGAGCTTCTTTTTCACCACCCTTGGAAGAGAAATTCGGGGATGAATTTTATTATGGGGGAATTTTGTAAGAACCCGGATCTTCATTTCATGTATGTATATTGATTTCAGGTGTTTTTAAGGAAAAAGGAATAAATTGAAATTTTCTTAAGTACACACTATGTACTTTTGGGTACATATTGTGTACATGGTTACTACATATAGACATGTACTAGTCATGTAACGACTGAGTACATGGCTGTGTTGGTGACCTAGAAGACCGCCTAAAGTGGGGGTCAATTGAGGCTAGTACACGGAATGTACATTAAATGAAAAATCCATGTACATTTCTTTTCTATTTGATAAATCGGTGCGAGGTCACATCTCAAACCCAGAACACCCTTCTTCTCCCGTGATTCATACTGTAGAGTGATGGAACATCGAAGAACTTCTATTTACTCCAGGTTCATCATCGGAGATCTGATTGAGACATCATCGGGTGTGTTAGATTCCCACCGATGAGTTCTATCTTTCCATACATCCTTTCTTCCTGATTCCTCCTCTCTCTTGTGTATTTTGAGGATGATCATTGTTTACCTTTTTATAGATCTACATCGTTCTAGGCCAATTCAAGGGCTGACGTTCAAGTGTGTTGATCGTAAGACGTCGAGGTAGGAGGTTTTTTACTTTCATTGATTTTTTTGAATTATATATGCTTAAAGTTTTTATTACCCTTGTTTGGGGTATTTCAGGTTTTGGAATTTAAACCTACTATTTACCTTCTATGGTTTAATTGTTGAGAATCGGTTGTTGTATAGGCGTAACATTAGATTCCTTGGTTACGAGACACCCCATGGGTGTGTTTCCCTAGCTTGACTGTTTATGGCCATCTGGTCTAGGTTGCCTATGAAGTGTACCTTGTTTACATGCCATGAATTTTTTAGGATGGAGTTTTATTGATCATGTGAATTTCATGTGTTATGCTTGTGAATGTTATTCATATAGTAGTTATAGATTACATGTGATTCCTTGTTAGGTTATGCATTCTGATCTTCCAATAGGTCGTGAGAGCCTTAGACCTGGAAAACTATTGGGGTTTCCATGTTTATTTACACAGGACCATGAGAGCCTTGGTGTAGAATTTTATCAAGGGGTATTGACCATGAGAGCTACGCAGGAGGTCATTTATTATTATTTACTCTATGTTGACCCAGGGGGTATTGACTGTGAGAGCTATCTGGAGGTCGTTTATAAGTTATTGATGCCATGTTGACCTAGGGGTATTGGCCATGAGGGCTTCCTAGGTGTCCATTTTTATTTGGGTAATGCTATGTTGAACTAATGGGGTTGCACTATGAGAGATTTCCCAGAGGTTTGTTGAATAATTAAATGATTGTGATGAGTCCGACAAGCTAAATCATATGGTTGGACTTGGTCTTAACTATTTGTTTAGAAGGTATTATGATATGTCTATTTCTGTACTATTACTGGGGGAGATATAGATCTTATAATAGATATCCAGATTACCTATTGCATAGTTTGAAAAATAAATATAAATGAATGTAATTTAAATTGTAGGATTTTTTACTTTTGAGTACTTCCTAGTTTATTGCTTTATTTCTACATATTTCCTTCTATTTGTATTCATTGACAGATATGCATAGATCTTGTGGTGGTTTCCTACTGGGATTCATCTCACACCCAATTTGGTTCATTCTTTTGGACCCAAATAGATTATATGGTTGTAGGTATAGATAAGGGAAAGCGCCCTTCTTCATCAATTACTTGATTGCTGTTAGAGCTAGGGAGAATGGGACCAGCTGAGGCTTACGATGTTGTTGGAGTTTACTAGTTTTTATACTTTGGTTTCAGTATTTTATTTCAATCATAGTGATTTTTTGGCTGCTTTTCTATAAATATGTAACATGAATCGTTTATATATTCTCTAGTTGCTATGTTAATATCATTCTTCCATTGTTTGCATTGTTGTATGGTATTACTACTTACTCTTTTGTTTATTAATGGTTATTACTTTGTGTATAGTCTTCTAATGAGGGAATAGTTTCCCTAATGTCATACCTTGGCCTTCACTACTAGTTGGAAGCCTCTAGTGTTTGGGAAAATGCGCTTGAGGTTATGTGACCAACCGGGTCTGGGGCACCTTTGGGCGGCACCTGGAACTAGGAAATTACAACTATATATGATATTTATATCATAAATAAGAATCTGAATATGATTTAACCATGATCAAAGTACAAGTATCATAACAACTGAGCTGAAATTCTCATGAAAAATGAAACAATTAACACCCATAAATGACGACTTTAATAAAGAAATTTTAATAAAAAAGTGTTGAAAATTTTTTATTGGATAATATATGATATTATAAGTTTGTAAATGATTATAGTATAGAAGTATAATAAATTTAAATTTATTATACATTAGGTTATATCACTTTCATATCAAGTCGAACTCTAGGTAAGGGATTTAGGTTACAATCTCACTTTTTATCAGGATTTTTTATGATTAAGTTTAGGATAATGAAATTTAATGACTTATATCTCAATAATACTATGAATTTTACTCTCATTAAGTAATTTATTTATATTATATGTTTTAATTTTATTTTCATAACTTAATAACTCAAAATACTAAAAGAATTTTTTTAAGAAAATTTAACATTATTTCTTTCTTCCATCAAAAATCATTTTTCTTCTATAACAATGTTTTATGAAACAAATTTCAAGAAAGTTTTTACTAATATACTATAATTGTTTAATGTAACTTTTACCCATTTTTAATTTATATAAAAAGGTTTAAAATTTAATCTTATTTTAATTTTTGAAAAGATGTACTTTTGACTCTATCCAAAATGTGAAATTAATCTTTATTTTCACAAACACAACATGAACAGAATTTCCCACTGTCATGAACCCTAAATGCTTTGATGCTTCCTTTAAAATTTTGAAATGTTATTTTCCAAGAAATTTTTTCCTTAATATTTTGAAAATATTTATATTTTAAATAAGTTATTTCAAATTGAAAGGGGTATTTTTCTCATGAAATGTTCCAGTGATACTTCAAAGGAATTTTGTATCTATGGTGTCATCCTTTGATATTAATTAAGATTTGTTAAGTATGTAATCCAATTATACCATCCACTTTAATTATTTGGATGTATTATTATGACGATGATTTAAGGATGATTATGTGAAACATATTTCTTTCCCACATATTAATTAGGTTATGATGAAAGATTTATTAAAACCATTCCTTTTTCACAGATTATACAATGAAAAAATGATGAAATGTTTATGAAACTCATTTAATTCTCATGGGTTAGGCTACGATGAATGTTTTATGGTATTATGGTACACATATGTATGATTATAATTATGTGATGAGAGGTCCTAGATATATAAATCCCTCCAATGCATTGGGTAAATATGGATATCTCATGTCATAATAAAGACTAAATTGGGGAGTGAACCTAGTTTAGTAATTGATTATGTCAACTATGATAGTCTTGTAAGTGAACCTTGACTAAGGATATGATGGAATGGGTAGTGAACAGAATCCACTATGATATACTTGGAATTGATCCTTGACTGAGGAAATGATCTTCTATGATTATGTGTATACAAAAAAACTTTTGTCTCGGGCCAATGGTATGCTATCATGGATCATATTCTTTGATTCCTTTATAATTCCTGTATTATGAACAACTATGATTTATTATATGATTAAATATTATGATCTATTATATGTTAGTTGTGGTTTTTTAATTTTTAATCTCATATTCCCATACCATTAAGTGTATTTTATGTTTATGTGATCATAGATATCTCCATTGGTTACGCTTACTGAGAATCTGAGTGCACACTTTCTTATGTTTTATTTCCCTAGATTATAAAAAATGGTTTTTAATTAGGGTATGTATAAAATAGTACTATATGGGAATATCTTAATGGGATATGTTGAATAAATTTCATGAAATAGGAAGATTGTCTATCTAGTCTCCAGAGACACTAAACCTTTATGGACATCAGGCATGTATTTGTAAAATATATTTAATATTAATTTATTAAGATTTAATATATTTGTATAAAAATTATGTATTGCTATATAAAGGACAACTTGATGAGAATTGAGTAGTTGATCTAACCTATAGATTTCTTGGTTATATATATTGAAAAAAAGTAAGTTCATACATCCTTGGTAGATCCTTATTAGCTACTAGACGATCATTGATTGATATTATACAAGGGCAAAAAACCTTATAGTTTGGTGATGATATAGTAATATTAAAAATATTTTATGCTATGATGTATCCACATGTGTTGTATGACTTTTTTCAATTTATTTTATTGATTAGGAAGATAAAAATGAATTATAGATTCATTTATATATTTACTTTTCTTATAAAAATGAAATAATTGATTTTGTGATAGACATATATGTGGTTACAGAAGAATATGAGGTCAAATATAAAGTGATCTACCATAGATATAAATTTTAGTAACACATTAAGGAGTTGAATGAGGAAATACTATTCATGCAACCATTTATAAACAAACCACCAAGTATAAAGTTAAAGACATTACATCAAAAAATGATATATCCATATCTTGGAAATAAATATACATTTTTAGTGATAGTGTTATCAATATTGTAAGTATAAAAAAAGAAAATATTTCTTGAAGTATTGATAAAACAATATACTTCCATTGTATAACATATTTTTGATAGAAAATCTATAATTCCATCAATTTGAATCCACAAGATACTCATGGAGGATGTATTAAGATTCATTATTTAGTGTTAACGATGTTTTATCTAAAATATGGTGGTTTTTAAGGCTAGAATCATTATATTTCTAGATGTAGGGATAATATCCCATATTTAAAACAGTTTATATCTATATTTAGTAAATATTATTACAAATAAGGGTGGTGTGATAGTAGTGATGAATGATAATAATGAACACAACTCCATATGAATTATTAAATACTTGAGAGTATGATTTTATTATATGAATCTCAATAAATAAACAAAGTAGAGACAATTTATAGTTTCTTTTATTAATAATATGTTAGAGACACAAGCTAAATATTCACACATTTTCTTTCTTAATGGTTACTCAGGTTATAATAAAATACACAATGATCTAACTGACTAAGAGAATATAACACTAAATTTTCCATGTATCATTTCTTCTTATAAAATTTTTCCTTTAGGGTTATGTGGTTTTTCTTCCACATGCTAATGGTGAATGATATATACTTTCTCTGACATGTTGGAAAATAAAATTGATGTGTTTATGGATGACTTATCAATTTTTGGATTAAATTTTAAGGAATTAATTAAGAATCTATTTATGGTATTGTATAGGTGAGAAGAAACTATAGAATCCCGCCTTTTTATAACATAAACTTTCATTACATTACACAAAACTGAGGATCTTTAAGGTTTAGTGTCTTGGAAACTAGAAACATAATACATGAAAACAACATAAAACATTCTTCTTAAACACTTGAAAGGATTCTCCTTATGTTCATCCTAGGTTCATTACTGCATCTCATAACCTGGGGACATACATCAAAAGAAAGGGTGAGAAAAAGGCCCAGTAAGGGAAACAAGATGAACATTTTACATGTGAACTTGAGATACTTCAATAAGGACATGAAAAGAACTTTAAGGCATGAGAAAGAAATCATGAGGCATATCATAATAAAAATAAAACTTTTTCATAACTTGCAGATGTGGCTACATCATTTAACATATACAATCATGAAAATATCACCAAGGTCCATCCCCAAGGTGTCATTTGAAAATTACCAAGGTTATTCACCCAGGTATCGTGAAAATTGTAATCTCTAGTGGTTACATCATTACCCAATGCATTGGAGCGCTATCAGGGCGCACCCTTAAATTTGCCTTTATTATCATGTGAGACACATATATCATCATCAAAAATTTCATAAATAACCCATATAGCATAAAATAAATGGGTTTCATTTCATAAACACAACGTTTTAAAAACTGCTTTAAAGACATGATCTTTACGTCACTTTAAAACCCACAGAAAAGGAAGGTGGGTCTCATATATGTAAATCCCATAATTTAAAATAGAACATTTTGGTATATATGTGAATACCCCTTTAGAAGAAAGAGATTTTAGTATTCACTTAATAATATAAAAGAACTTTAGAAAAAGAGAGAGACATTTTGAGACGGAAATTTTGCAGCATAACGGCTATGTTACGAGGTTTTAGAAGACATTAAAAAGAGAGGGAAAATGGGTCAAACATTCATAAATGACCCATAAAACAGTAGATGGATAGAATAAGAAGGATACATGATCCTGGTAATGAAATTTCAAGGACATACCATTTGAAATGAAAAACATGGAAGGAAGACAAAAATTAGATTTCTCATATGAGAGTTCGGAAACCTAACGGCGTTACTTAAACATCAAACAAAATGATTTGAAAAGATCAAATAGGGTCTCTCATCATGTGAATATAATATTTCAGTATGATAGATATAGAGATAATTCCCCAACATAATTAAAAAGGAACTTGATAGACTTGACATGAAAGTAGAACTTCAAAACAAGAAGGGTGAAGAACCACTTAAAAATTCCGCAGCCTAACACCGCCACTTAAAACATCAAAATACTGAATTGAAGAGATCAAATGGGGTCCCAAATCATATGAACATAAGATTCCAGTATGATAGATATAGAGATCATATCCTAAAATAACAAAAAGGAACTTTATAGAATTGACATGAAAGTAGAACTTCAAAACGAGAAGGGTGAAGAACCACTTAAAAATTCGGCAGCCTAACGGCGCCACTTAAAACATAAAAATACTGAATTGAAGAGATCAAATGGGGCCCCTCATCATATGAACATATGAGTCCAGTATGATAGATATAGAGATCATATCCCAACATAACAAAAAGGAACTTGAAAGAATTGACATGAAATTAGAACATCAAAACGAGAAGGGTGAAGAACCACTTAAAAATTCGGCAGCCTAACGACGCCAATTAAAACTTCAAAATACAGAATTGAAGAGATCAAATGGGGTCTCTAATCATATGATCTTAAAAGATCAGTATGATAAATTTAGAGATCATACCCCAACATAATAAAAAGGAACTTGAAATACTTTACATGAAAATAGATCTTGAAAAATGAGAAGGGAGAAAGAATCCGTTACAAAAATTTCAGCAGCCTAACGACGCCACTTAAAACTTCATAAAACGAAATAATGAGAGTAAGAGGGGATCTCTCATTATATGAACATGAAAAGGGAAGTAAGAGGAGTATAAAAGAACACCCTCCAACATATAAACAGGGAGCATAAAAGTAATGACATAAAAGAGATTACTTGAAATTAAAGAGAGAGGTCAGATCCCTTACCTTAAAACGTGACTCTTGAAACTCAATGTTTTGGACCTTCAGAGCTTGGGGGCACCTTGGGAGGACTCTTTGGGAGGTAAGGAGACCATAACTTCGTTGGGAGAGAGTTGGGAGTGAAAACCAAAGGAGGAATGGATGGGTATTTATAGGGAAAGTGAGGGGACAAGGCATTAATGGCCAAGGGACACCTCATTAGTGGTTTTGGAAAAACCATGGGCTTGCCCATGGTATTTGCCCATGGTATTGGCCACTTGGGACACCTCATACCTTATCTTAGTATTAAAAATTCGACCATATTTAATATATACTTAATACATCATTTAATGATGTCATTAGACACCCGTAACTTAAAAACTGTATTTTCACTATTCATCGAAAATTCAACTTTCTCAGAATAATCCCAAAATTTCACCTTACCCAAATATCAACGCTATTATTACAAATATGAACTCCATTTTATAAAAATAATTTTCTAAATATTTTTAATTTAATTTTTAAATAAAAACACTATTCACCGAAAATGCATTTTTTCAGAAAAAACCCCAAAAATTACCATAGCATAATATCGGTGCTCTGAGTTCAAAAATGAAATCCGTTTTATAAAAATAATTTTATAAATATTTTAAATCAAATTTTTTATTTAAAAAACACTATTCACCCGAAAAAACTAATACTTGAATAATAATTTATGAAACCGTTATTTAACCATTTTATTGAATCACATTACTTAATCAAGGTACCTAGATTATATTAATACTTTCATTAAGTGAGATTATTAATCCATTTGGTCACATTACTAATCCTAAGTGTAAAATCACTATTCATAATTTACTATACATCAAAATCAAGTTGATCTTATTAGACTCGAAATTTCGTAGTGAACATAATTGTAGAAGACCATTTTTTGAAAATCATTACACGTTTTTATTTATTTAAGGTTTACATAAACATTTTTAAAATATCCTTTCTCTAAAATTTATCAAAAATATACATACTATATTTATCTGGACATTTGAAAATTCATAAACTTCATCATAAGAAGAAATCCAAATTTTTATTTAAAACAAAGGATTATACAAGGCAATTACGGTCTCCTTACATAGACCCTTATCACACCAGCATAGGACCTAATTGTAAGGTGTGCTAAGGTGAGAGAATCCGAGGGAGGCTCGGCCAACATCGCACGAGTCGTAATTTCTATTAGTTTGAACTTCTCGCAAAGGCGATCCCGTTCTAGCTTCGCACGATGAAGTTCAGCTTGGGTTTGGTCCAGAGCAAAGCCCAGTGGTGCTACCTCCTTCCCAAGTTCTGTTAGATGGGCTTCGATCGGTCCAAGACTACTGGGTGAGGCCATCGAATCTTCTTTCTATATTAATTAACCAAGATTTCTTGTATTTAGATATAGTAATCAAAACATTTAGTTTCCAGCTGTCATATTGACCAATGGTCAAATAATAGTCAAAACCCAACAGTCTCATTTTAATTATACTCATGTTATCAAATGAAACATTTTTGTTGAGCATAAAAATAAAATAAAATAACACATAGAATTAGTAAATAAGATTTATTCAAAATTTCGGGTCGTTACAATCTTCCCCCCTTAAGAAATTGCGTCCTCGCAATTTTTAAAATTGGGTTTTGAAATTTCATTGAAAGTCCCACATCAGAAAAGGAGTCAGTAAAACTATTACTTTAAAAGAAAGAAAGGGAAGTACAAAGGTCACCCTAGTTAACCCATACTAGTATTCCATGGAGGAAAACATGGACATGGAAGAAAAACAAAGGGTCAATTTCTGGGGGAGAGTGATAGACAACATGATTAGGAGAACGTTAACCATAAGAAAATCCGAAACTTACGATGTGTGTAAACGGTCTTTGATTACCAAGTAGGAAACGTAAACCAACAATCTTTTTGTTTCACGTTCCTTTTCATAATTTTTAGGAATTCATTTACAACATAAAACAAAAACATAAGAAAATATACCTATCTTCATGTAGAGTTTCATCCTTTAATAAATTTCTACCCAAAACTAATCTTTTCTCCAAATTATGAGCATTAAAAACTACTTGGTCTCATAAAAACACAAGAATCATCTTCATAATCCACAAAAGATTAACTATCTATTTCTTATATATTTAAACATTATCCCAAAAACAGAAAGGGTAAGGTAAAACAACTCTTCAAAAAGAAATAATCCCATAGGAATGGAAACTACTTTTAAATCTTCAAAGTTCCATGGTACTACCCAAAGTTCATCATAGTTCATTCCATAAATAACTATCCTTAAAAATCCTCAAAATAAACCAAACTTAGATTGAAACCCAAATACAAGAAGGATTTGATAACATAGTCTTCCAAGGTAAACTTTATCATTCATCTCCAAACAACATCAACCACTCCTAACATCTTATAAAAAAAGTAACTAACCTAAACATATTTACCCCAAGATAGGTTAATAATTTCCATAAGTAACCTAAATTACTATAATTCCACCTTAAATTAATCGATTCTTCAAAATATAAGTCAACCCTACTCTTCAATGAAAATACCGTAGTAATCTATTTACCTCGATCATATAGGGTCCCCAAAATAGTGAACATCTTCCAAAATAATAATCATATTTTAATCCCCTAATTAACCCTGTCATATTAATACGACAATCATCTCATTTCCTATCACATTGGTTGTTTGGACATGTTCTTCCATCTCCCACCATTAACTATGAAGAGAAAGCATAATTAGGGGCTTAAGTACTTAGCCAATATTCATGAAAAGGAACTGAAAGCATATAAGGATAACTTGTAGAAGAAAAGTATACCCTAACATGTGATCCCCTAGGTTCCCATCTAGGTTATCCATGATCATATATTCTTATGTGAATCTTTATTTTATTTTATCTTTGTTCCTTTAACAATGGTTCATACTAAGCTTATGAATTTACCAAAGCATATCCCCCGGGAGTGTCGTAACCAAGAGTGCAGCAAGGCCAGTTGTCGTGTACCAGTTCCCATTCGAGTCTAGATCAAAGCGGTGTTTTCGGGTTTTACCCCTATTTACATCTGTGCCAGAGCCACCTCTACCTGCTCGTATCCAGACAGGGATGTATTTTCTTGGCAACCCCTTACTCAATACTCACCAAAATACCAGGAAGATTTCCTATTTTTTTAACTTTTCTATAGGGTTCTTCCTAGAGTTTTCATATCCTAATTTCCACAAATAACTAAACCATCCTTTCATACCAACTATAGCATCCCACCTTTTTATAACATAAACTTTCATTACATTACACAAAACTGAGGATCTTTAAGGTTTAGTGTCTTGGAAACTAGGAACATAATACATGAAAACAACATAAAACATTCTTCTTAAACACTTGAAAGGCTTCTCCTTATGTTCATCCTAGGTTCATTACTGCATCTCATAACCTGGGGACATACATCAAAAGAAAGGGTGAGCAAAAGGCCCAGCAAGGGAAACAAAATGAACATTTTACATGTGAACTTGAGATACTTCAATAAGGACATGAAAAGAACTTTAAGGCATGAGAAAGAAATCATGAGGCATATCATAATAAAAATAAAACTTTTTCATAACTTGAAGACGTGTCTACATCATTTGACATATACAATCATGAACATATCAGCAAGTTCCATCCCCAAGGTGTCATTTGAAAATTACCAAGGTTATTCACCAAGGTATCGTGAAAATTGTAATCTATAGTGGATAAATCATTACCCAATGCATTGGAGCGCTATCAGGGCGCACCCTTAAATTTTCCCTTATTATCATGTGAGCCACATATATCATCATCAAACATTTCATAAATAACCCATATAGAATAAAATAAATGGGTTTCATTTCATAATCACAACGTTTTAAAAACTGCTTTAAAGACATGATCTTTACGTCACTTTAAAACCCACAGAAAAGGAAGGTGGGTCTCATGTATGTAAATCCCATAATTTAAAATAGAACATTTTGGTATATATGTGAATACCCCTTTAGAAGAAAGATCTTTGAGTATTCACTTAATAATATAAAAGAACTTTAGAAAAAGAGTGATACATTTTGAGACAGAAATTTTGCAGCATAACGGCTATGTTACGAGGTTTTAGAAGACATTATAAAGAGAGGGAAAATGGGTCAAACATTCATAAATGACCCATAAAACAGTAGATGGACAGAATAAGAAGGATACATGATCATGGTAATGAAATTTCAAGGACATACCATTTGAAATTAAAAACATGGAAGGAAGACAAAAATTAGATTTCTCATATGAAAGTTCGGCAGCCTAACGGCGTTACTTAAACTTCAAACAAAATGATTTGAAAATATCAAATAGGGTCTCTCATAATGTGACCATAAGAGTTCAGTATGATAGATATAGAGATAATTACCCAACATAATTAAAAAGGAACTTGATAGACTTGACATGAAAGTAGAACTTCAAAACGAGAAGGGTGAAGAACCACTTAAAAATTCGGCATCCTAACGGCGCCACTTAAAACTTCAAAATACTGAATTGAAGAGATCAAATGGGGCCCTCATCATATGAACATAAGAGTCCAGTATGATAGATATAGAGATCATATCCCAACATAACAAAAAGGAACTTTAAAGAATTTACATGAAAGTAGAACTTCAAAATGAGAAGGGTGAAGAACCACTTAAAAATTCCGCAGCCTAACGGCACCACTTAAAACTTAAAAATACTAAATTGAAGAGATCAAATGGGGTCCCTCATCATATGAAAATAGGAGTCCAGTATGATAGATATAGAGATCATATCCCAACATAACAAAAAGTAACTTGAAATAATTGACATGAAAGTAGAACTTCAAAACGAGAAGGGTGAAGAACCACTTAAAAATTCAGCAGCCTAACGGCGCCACTTAAAACATCAAAATACTGAATTGAAGAGATCAAATGGGGTCTCTCATAATATGATCTTAAAAGTTCAGTATGATAAATTTAGATATAATACCCCAACATAATAAAAAGGAACTTGAAATACTTTACATGAAAATAGATCTTGAAAATGAGAAGGGAGAAAGAATCCGTTACAAAAATTTCGGCAGCCTAACGACGCCACTTAAAACTTCATAAAACGAAATAATGAGAGTAAGAGGGGATCTCTAATTATATTAACATGAAAAGGTAAGTAAGAGGAGTATAAAAGAACACCCTCCAACATATGAACATGGAGCATAAAAGGAATGACATAAAAGAGATTACTTGAAATTAAAGAGAGTGGTCGGATCCCTTACCTTAAAACGTGACTCTTGAAACTCAATGTTTTGGACCTTGTGGGATTGGGGGCACCTTGGGAGGACTCCTTGGGAGGTAAGGATACCAGAACTTCGTTTGGGGAGAGTTGGGAGTGAAAATCAAAGGAGGAATGGGTGGGTATTTATAGGGAAAGTGAGGGGACAAGGCATTAATGGCCAAGGGACACCTCATTAGTGGTTTTGGAAAAACCATGGGCTTGCCCATGGTATTTTCCCATGGCATTGGCCACTTGGGACACCTCATACCTTATCGTACTATTCACAATTCGACCATATTGAATATATACTTAATACATCATTTAATGATGTCATTAGACACCCGTAACATAAAAACTGTATTTTCACTATTCATCGAAAATTCAACTTTCTCAGAATAATCCCAAAATTTCACCTTAACCAAATATCAATGCTCTGATTACAAATATGAACTCCATTTTAAAAAACTAATTTTCTAAATATTATTAATTTAATTTTTAAATAAAAACACTATTCACCGAAAATTCATTTCTTTCAGAAAAAACCCCAAAAATTACCATAGCATAATATCGGTGCTCTGAGTTCAAAAATGAAATCCATTTTATAAAAATAATTTTCTAAATATTTTTAATTAAATTCTTTACTTAAAAAACACTATTCACCTGAAAAAACTAATACTTGAATAATAATTTATGAAACGGTTATTTAACCATTTTATTGAATCACATTACTTAATCAAGGTGCCTAGATTATATTAATACTTTCTTTAAGTGAGATTACTAATCCATTTGGTCACATTACTAATCCTAACCATAAAATCACTATTCATAATTTACTATTCATCAAAAATCAAGTTGAACTTATTAGACTCGAAATTTTTTAGTGAACATAATTGTAGAAGACCATTTTTTGAAAATCATTACACATTTTTATTTATTTAAGGTTTACATAAACATTTTTAAAATATCCTTTAGCTAAAATTTATCAAAAATATGCATACTATATTTATCTGGCCATTTGAAAATTCATAAACTTCATCATAAGAAGAAATCCAAATTTTTATTTAAAACAAAGGATTACACAAGGCAATTACGGTCTCCTTACATAGCCCCTTACCACACCAGCATAGGACCTAAGTGTAAGGTGTGCTAAGGTGAGAGAAACCGAGGGAGGCTCAACCAACATCGCACGAGTCGTAATTTCTATTAGTTTGAACTTCTCGCGAAGGCGATCCCGTTCTAGCTTCACACGATGAAGTTCAGCTTGGGTTTGGTCCCGAGCAAAGCCCAGTGGTGCTACCTCCTTCCCAAGTTCTGTTAGATAGGCTTCGATCGGTCCAAGACTACTGGGTGAGGCCATCGAATCTTCTTTCTATATTAATTATCCAAGATTGCTTGTATTTAGAGATAGTAATCAAAACATTTAGTTTCCAGCGGTCATATTGACCAATGGTCAAATAATAGTCAAAAACCAACACTATCATTTTAATTATACTCATGTTATCAAATGAAACATTTTTGTTGAGTATAAAAATAAAATAAAATAACACATAAAATTAGGAAATAAGATTTATTCAAAATTTCAGGTCGTTACAATCTTCCCCCCTTAAGAAATTGCATCCTTGCAATTTTTAAAATTGGGTTTTGAAATTTCATTGAAAGTCCCACAACGGAAAATGAGTCAGTAAAACTATTACTTTAAAAGAAAGAAAGGGAAGTACAAAGGTCACCCCAGTTAACACATACTAGGATTCCATGGAGGAAAACATGGACATGGAAGAAAAACAAAGTGTCAATTTCTGGGGGAGAGTGATAGAAAACATGATTAGGAGAACTTTAACCATAAGAAAATCCCAAACTTATGATGTGTGTAAACGGTCTTTGATTACCAAGTAGGAAACGTAAACCAACAACGTTTTTGTTTCACGTTCCTTTTCATAATTTTTAGGAATTCATTTACAACATAAAAAAAAACATAAGAACATATACCTATCTTCATGTAGAGTTTCATCCTTTAATAAGTTTCTACCCAAAACTAATCTTTTCTCCAAATTATGAGCATTCAAAACTACTTGGTCTCATCAAAACACAAGAATCATCTTCATAATACACAAAAGATTAACTATCTATTTCTTCTATCTTTAAACATTATCCCAAAAACAGAAAGGGTAAGGTAAAACAACTCTTCAAAAATAAATAATCCCATAGGAATGGAAACTACTTTTAAATCTTCAAAGTTCCATGGTACTACCCAAAGTTCATCATAGTCCATTCCATAAATAACTGTCCTTAAAAATCCTCAAAATAAACCAAACTAAGATTGAAACCCAAATACAAGAAGGATTTGATAACATAGTCTTCCAAGGTAAACTTTATTATTCATCTCCAAACAACATCAACCACTCCTAACATCTTATAAAAAAAGTAACTAACCTAAACATATTTACCCCAAGATAGGTTAATAAATTCCATAAGTAACCTAAATTACTATTATTCCACCTTAAATTCATCAATTCTTCAAAATATAAGTCAACCCTACTCTTCAATGAAAATACCGTAGTAATCTATTTACCTCGATCATATAGGGTCCCCAAAATAGTGAACATCTTCCAAAATAATAATCATATTTTAATCCCCTAATCATCCCTGTCATATTAATACGACAATCGTCGCATTTCCTATCACATTGGTTGTTTGGACATGTTCTTCCATTTCCCACCATTAACTATGAAGAGAAAGCATAATTAGGGGCTTAAGTACTTAGCCAATAATCATGAAAAGGAACTGAAAGCATATAAGGATAACTTGTAGAAGAAAAGTATACCCTAACATGTGATCTCCTAGGTTCCCATCTAGGTTATCCATGATCATATATTCTTATGTGAATCTTTATTTTATTTTATCTTTGTTCCTTTAACAATGGTTCATACTAAGCTTATGAATTTACCAAAGCATATCCCCCGGGAGTGTCGTAACCAAGAGTGCAGCAAGGCCCGTTGTCGTGTACTAGTTTCCGTTCGAGTCTAGCTCAAAGCGGTGTTTTCCGGTTTTACCCCTATTTACATCTGTGCCAGAGCCACCTCTACCTGCTCTTATCCAGACAGGGATGTATTTGCTTGGCAACCCCTTACTCAATACTCACCAAAATACCAGGAAGATTTCCTATTTTTTTAACTTTTCTATAGGGTTCTTCCTAGAGTTTTCATATCCTAATTTCCACAAATAACTAAACCATCCTTTCATACCAACTATAGCATCCCGCCTTTTTATAACATAAACTTTCATTACATTACACAAAACTTAGGATCTTTAAGGTTTAGTGTCTTGGAAACTAGGAACATAATACATGAAAACAACATAAAACATTCTTCTTAAACACTTGAAAGGCTTCTCCTTATGTTCATCCTAGTTTCATTACTGCATCTCATAACCTGGGGACATACATCAAAAGAAAGGGTGAGCAAATGGCCCAGTAAGGGAAACAAGATGAACATTTTACATGTGAACTTGAGATACTTCAATAAGGACATGAAAAGAACTTTAAGGCATGAGAAAGAAATCATGAGGCATATCATAATAAAAATAAAACTTTTTCATAACTTCAAGATGTGTCTACATCATTTAACATAGGCAATCATGAACATATCACCAAGGTCCATCCCCAAGGTGTCATTTGAAAATTACCAAGGTTATTCACCAAGGTATCGTGAAAATTGTAATCTATAGTGGTTACATCATTACCCAATGCATTGGAGCGCTATCAGGGAGCAACCTTAAATTTTCCTTTATTATCATGTGAGCCACATATATCATCATCAAACATTTCATAAATAACCCATATAGCATAAAATAAATGGGTTTCATTTCATAATCACAACGTTTTAAAAACTGCTTTAAAGACATGATCTTTACGTCACTTTAAAACCCACAGAAAAGGAAGGTGGGTCTCATGTATGTAAATCCCATAATTTAAAATAGAACATTTTGGTATATATGTGAATACACCTTTAGAAGAAAGATCTTTGAGTATTCACTTAATAATATAAAAGAACTTTAGAAAAAGAGAGATACATTTTGAGACGGAAATTTTGCAGCATAACGGCTATGTTACGAGGTTTTAGAAGACATTATAAAGAGATGGAAAATGGGTCAAACATTCATAAATGACCCATAAAACAGTAGATGGACAGAATAATAAGGATACATGATCATGGTAATTAAATTTCAAAGACATTCCATTTGAAATGAAAAACATGGAAGGAAGACAAAAATTAGATTTCTCATATGAAAGTTCGGCAGCCTAACGACGTTACTTAAACTTCAAACAAAATGATTTGAAAAGATCAAATAGGGTCTCTCATAATGTGAATATAAGAGTTCAGTATGATAGATATAGAGATAATTCCCCAACATAATTAAAAAGGAACTTGATAGACTTGACATGAAAGTAGAACTTCAAAACGAGAAGGGTGAAGAACCACTTAAAAATTCGGCAGCCTAACAGCGCCACTTAAAACATCAAAATACTGAATTGAAGAGATAAAATGGGGCCCTCATCATATGAACATAAGAGTCCTGTATGATAGATATAGAGATCATATCCCAACATAACAAAAAAGGAACTTTAAAGAATTGACATGAAAGTAGAACTTCAAAAAGAGAAGGGTGAAGAACCACTTAAAAATTCGGCAGCCTAACGGCGCCACTTAAAACATCAAAATACTGAATTGAAGAGATCAAATGGGTTCCTCATAATATGAACATAGGAGTCCAGTATGATAGATATAGAGATCATATCCCAACATAACAAAAAGGAACTTGAATGAATTGACATGAAAGTAGAACTTCAAAACGAGAAGGGTGAAGAACAACTTAAAAATTCGGCAGCCTAACGACACCAATTAAAACATCAAAATACTGAATTGAAGAGATCAAATGGGGTCTCTCATCATATGATATTAAAAGATCAGTATGATAAATTTAGATATCATACACCAACATAATAAAAAGGAACTTGAAATACTTTACATGAAAATTGATCTTGAAAAATGAGAAGGGAGAAAGAATCCGTTACAAAAATTTCGGCAGCCTAACGACGCCACTTAAAACTTCATAAAACGAAATAATGAGACTAAGAGGGGATCTGTCATTATATGAAAATGAAAAGGGCAGTAAGAGGAGTATAAAAGAACACCCTCCAACATATGAACATGGATTATAAAAGGAATGACATAAAAGAGATTACTTGAAATTAAAGAGAGAGGTCGGATCCCTTACCTTAAAACGTGACTCTTGAAACTCAAAGTTTTGGACCTTGAGGGCTTGGGGGCACCTTGGGAGGACTCCTTGGGAGGTAAGGAGACCAGAACATCGTTTGGGGAGAGTTGGGAGTGAAAACCAAAGGAGGAATGGGTGGGTATTTATAGGGAAAGTGAGGGGACAAGGCATTAATGGCCAAGGGACACCTCATTAGTGGTTTTGGAAAAACCATGGGCTTGCCCATGGTATTGGCCACTTGGGACACCTCATACCTTATCTTACTATTCACAATTCGACCATATTGAATATATACTTAATACATTATTTAATGATGTCATTAGACACCCGTAACTTAAAAACTGTATTTTCACTATTTATCGAAAATTCAACTTTCTCAGAATAATCCCAAAATTTCCCCTTAACCAAATATCAACACTCTGATTGCAAATATGAACACCATTTTATAAAAATAATTTTCTAAATATTTTTAATTTAATTTTTAAATAAAAACACTATTCACTGAAAATTCATTTTTTCAGAAAAAACCCCAAAAATTACCATAACATAATATCGGTGCTCTGAGTTCAAAAATGAAATCTGTTTTATAAAAATAATTTTCTAAATATTATTAATTAAACTTTTTATTTAAAAAACACTATTCACCCGAAAAAACTAATACTTGAATAATAATTTATGAAACCGTTATTTAACCATTTTATTGAATCACATTACTTAATAAAGGTGCCTAGATTATATTAATACTTTCTTTAAGTGAGATTACTAATCCATTTGGTCACATTTCTAATCCTAAGCGTAAAATCACTATTCATAATTTTCTATTCATCAAAAATCAAGTTGATCTTTTTAGACTCGAAATTTCGTAGTGAACATAATTGTAGAAGACCATTTTTTGAAAATCATTACACATTTTTATTTATTTAAGGTTTACATAAACATTTTTAAAATATCCTTTCTCTAAAATTTATCAAAAATATGCATACTATATTTATCTGGACATTTGAAAATTCATAAACTTCATCATAAGAAGAAATCCAAATTTTTATTTAAAACAAAGGACTACACAAGGCAATTACGGTCTCCTTACATAGCCCCTTATCACACCAGCATAGGACCTAAGTGTAAGGTGTGCTAAGGTGAGAGAATCCGAGGGAGGCTCGGCCAACATCGCACAAGTCGTAATTTCTATTAGTTTGAACTTCTCGCGAAGGCGATCCCGTTCTAGCTTCACACGATGAAGTTCAACTTGTGTTTGGTCCAGAGCAAAGCCCAGTGGTGCTACCTCCTTCCCAAGTTCTGTTAGATGGGCTTCGATCGGTCCAAGACTACTGGGTGAGGTCATCGAATCTTCTTTATATATTAATTAACCAAGATTGCTTGTATTTAGAGATAGTAATCAAAAAATTTAGTTTCCAGCGGTCATATTGACCAATGGTCAAATAATAGTAAAAACCCAACAGTCTCATTTTAATTATACTCATGTTATCAAATGAAACATTTATGTTGAGTATAAAAATAAAATAAAATAACACATAAAATTAGGAAATAAGATTTATTCAAAATTTCGGGTCGTTACAGAAACCATCCTTGTGATAAATTATAAAAACATTCGTTTTGTGGTGAAGGAATGCATTGAGATTGGAACAACATCTATAAGAAAGGGCTTGGAGTTGATAAATTATAGATTTAAGTGATATATACTCTTCCACCTTTAAAATAATTAAAGTAAGTGAGAATATTTTTTGGTCTATAAATGATTCTATATAATATTATTAAAATAATTTATTAGAATTACTAAACCATTATGTTCGCTTTTTATGAATGATATGAAATTCATATATGATAATTAATGCTCGGAAGCATTTAATTGAATTAAGAGAGAGTTAATTTTATAACCAATCATTACTAAACTTGGATATACTCTACCATTTAAAATCATGTGTGAGGTAAGTGACCTTTAAGTTGGAGTTCTTTTTGTTCAAAGAAGAGATAAAAAATATATATGTTATTTATTATGCCAAAATATTTCTTAATGGATCCCAGTTGAATTGGTCCACATCAGAGAAATAAATTTTGGCAATGGTATATTCCATGGAGAAATTTATACATATATCTTTGTTATAATGGTGATCATGTACATTGGCCACTCTATATTAAATATATAATTTCAAAGAATGAAGAAAACCCATGGTTGATTAAATGGGTTCTACTATTATAAGAATTTTATTTAGAAATAAAAGAGATGAAGGGAGTTAAAAACCAAGTTTCAGAAAATATTTCCCAATTGTAAGACTTAGTTTTGGATTAATATAACCAATTAAAAGTGGAATTTATAGATGATAAGATATTATCAATTAATACTGGAATTAAACCTTGGTATTTAGAAATAGTAAAAAAAAATTATAGGAAGACTTTTGGTAGGAATTTAATGGAATGAATATAATATACTCAATGTTAATTCTAGATAATACCTTTGGAATGCACCGTTTCTATAAAAATAGGGAGATAATTAAATTATCATGAGATATATGGAATAATAATAAGTTATATACATATTAAATCATTCTCATTCACTTCCTTGTAGAGAATACAATATAGGTCAAAAAATAGTTATTAAGTGTTAATGTACATGAATCTCCCACATATGACTATCATTGATAATAAACATTTCATAAAATAAAACATCACAAAGAATAAAACAAATACATTTATGTATTAAATGAATGGATGATCGAGGAGTTATAAGGTGTTTGTAACCACAAGAAATTTACTCATATATTATGAACATAAAAGTAAATAAATGAAGGTTTTAGGGGTATTAAATGAATGGATTAATCTTCAACATATAATTATCATTGATTATAAAGATTTCATATAATAAAACAATAATAAGAATAAAATGAATAAATTTAAGTATTAAATTAATGGATAACCATGGAGTTATAACTTGTTTGTAACCACATGCCATTTACTCGTATATTATGAACATAAAATTAAATGAATAAAGGATATAGAAGTATCCCTAATTCCAATATAAGGAGCCCAAATTCCTTGTTTTTATTCTCCCTAAAAATATATATTTTCCTTATTCCTTTTAAAGTCGATTGGAACTGACATACCGTGGTTGTAAGGAGGATCAAGCCAAATATTGGGTGATTTTCATCCCATGGATAAACCTAAGAGGAATTGTTCCATTGGATAATTCTCAACGATCTTTGATAAACTCGTGATAAAGGATGGGATATTGGACTGTCTATAGTGTAAGGTACACATGTTATTTATTTTTAGTTTACATGGTTTCATTTTCTATACATGAAGATCCTATGTTTTGGTTTCTTTATGTATTTTTCTACATTAATAATCATTATTTGATCTTAAAATACTCAACACTAGGAACTCATTGTGTTCTATTTTTCTTATTTCATTCTTATGAATTTAACTTATTTAATGAATATATATAACCAAGAACAAATCTATTCCAAATAGCAGACATCCCATTAGGTTACTTATAATAACCAAGGAATGTAATAAAGGTTGTACAACCAAATCATATATTTATCTTGACTCTCATTCATGTATTTTATTTTTCACACACACACACCCTATTCTAATTCGTCATAGAAAACTTTTAGCTTGGTTCCCAACGTCTCATTGTACTCAAATTCATATGACTTTTCAAAATTTTATTTAAGATGGATCCCGGATGTATTACTCCATAATAATAAATATGAATTCTCAAATTAAAAAATTTATGTAAAGAGTGGCCTATAGAAAAGAATTAGTGCTACTAAATATATAGAAGGATCTAGTGTGAAATCCATCAAACACATGTATCTCGATAATTATGTCAACTAACTATATCATATACAAGTATTCGTAACAATACAATCACTTTTTATAAGACATCGAGTAACCATGGGACATAAAGAATTTCAATCACATATAACTACTCACACATTCTAGATTCTTTAAGTAAATAGTATTTAAGAGAATGAAAATATCACATGTCATTCACCATGATGGATGAGTATATTACATTCCTCTTATCTAAAAGATACACACATCACATCCCACTTTTCTAGGTATGGTCATACACTACTTCAATATACCTAAATAAAGGGCCTAGATTTTATACCTATCATGTGATAGGAAAAATACCCTCCAGATTAAACTCAAAAAATGACATGATTAGAAACATACCCAATAAACTATTGATTACCTTAGCCATAATGTTAGTGTAATAAAGGTATATAAGTATGAATGTTCTCATTATAGGTTTCATATCTAACCATAGGTAATGGGGAAACCCAAATATGAAACATACACCTCTAGTATACTAAATACCTAGTGTATCGAACTCCATATAGTATTACATGGAATTTCATCTAAGATAAAAAAATAATTTTATGTATCATGAGTATATTTTATACCTTGATATGTAATGTCACTCAATAAGAACATAAAAAAATTTTCACAACCGATTATACTCCATGATGAACATCAGATAGGGATATCTCTAGTTCATACATTGAGTGGTTATTTATTACTCCCTTCACGTGTCAGATAAAACAAACATGAAAAAATAATAATGTTTATATGCCTTATATATATAATGACACATTTTATTATATATATTTATATAATCACTAGTTTCATATATTTTAGGTTTCATAGGAATGTATAACACTTAAAAAATGTGATGGAAAAAATTAAAACCCAAATCCTGGAACACCATTATAGATAAAATAAATCATGGAAACTATAAAATTAAGAACCATGGGTATAAATTTCATCAAATCATTATTGCAGCCATATTAATTGATTATAGTTGATGAAGATCACATATGATGCAGTCAAATTACTTTAATCCTCTATTCTATATCCACAGGCCTTTCTGAATAACTTGTATCTTGATTGGGAGTCTTCTCCAATCATGAAGATCTAGTGTCTTGTGATATAAAGGAATGAGAAGAAGTGAAAATATGGTAAAATGAAGAATTATAAGGGGTTTAATATAAGATTAATACCCCATTAACTGGATACTGCATATTTATATAGGTTCCTCGAGGATTATCCTTGAGTGACCACACATTAACTCATACATTACAAGTTAATGTATGTGGTTACATCAAATGAAACCTTCAGCTATGCCAACCCCATGAGTTTAATCTTTTGATATGGTTTATATTTAATGATACCTAGTGGTAGATAATGTGAATTTTAATATTTAACAATCAGTAGGTAGTGGAATGATATCGCATACCATGACATGCAATGATATTGAAAAACAATATCCCTATATTATTTTATAGGATATACAAACATTATCAAATATGATATAGTGTAATTACATTATATATGATTAAAGACTTAATTAATATCTCCATTAATCTCACACATTCACTAAAGGCTCGTAGACTTTGTGTCATTTCACCTTATATAATATCATATACAATAAATTATAAAATCATATTCAGAACTTCTATTAGATATATTCCCAAACACTTTTTTGAAATATATCATTAACTTCACTTAATATCACATTATTTAAAATACCATTTTAATACCCATCAAAAACACCTTTAATATAAACAATAATACTCTATTAGATTATCTATCTAAATCAAACTCAATACTCATTCAGTCAACCATAGTGTGAACCAATATCCATTTATAGGGTTGATAAAAACTATAAATCCGAAGATCTATAAATTTTAAACCCCCAATTTAATGTATGTACCAATATTTTATAATTTATTGAGTTATGGTTTGGTTGGGTAATGTCTTTGGAAGTTGGGTATATTTTGGAATGTTTTTTAAGTGTTGAGAGGTCACATAGTCAGGGAAAAAATTAGATTTTGTAGTGACCTGACCCAAAAGAGCATGAAGCTGGTGTCTACCACCATTACGTTGGAAGGATTACAAGGAATAAAATCCTGAAGTAATTAAAAGTTTAGTAGTATTGGTAATCTATATACATACATGAGTATTGTATTACAAATGAATACAGTGATTGCAATAATTTTTTTCAATGATAAATTTATCCCATCCAGTATAACCCAACATATCTTTCACAATACACTTCTACGATTCTTGGGGAAACAAAATAAAATAAGGATGAGATCAAACTCTCAGTAAGGGTAGAGTATAGTGGAACCAATAATGAATCAATGATAATAATAATTATGGCATGGTAAATAGCATAACACACATACCATGTAATCTACATACTGAGAAGGAAGTGCATAAATAAAATGTCAAGGTAATAACTAGAAACAAATGCCATTCAAGTAACTAGATAATGAAAATAATTATGGTAAGGTAAGAAAGTAAAAAAACACTACTTAATCAATTAAATGAGAATGAAATGAATCCATATATATGTCGATGCAAAATATCATGGGAAAAAAATAACTGAATCAAAATGAAGGAAATGATTAACTATTGGACAACATTCCTCAGGGACCTGAAAACCTATACTATCAAGATCCATCCTCCAGAAAGTTTAAAACTACAGGTAGAAACACATTTAATTTTCAAAACTTATTTGTCTCATGACAACATATCGATTAACTGAGGGTCTATATAAAGTCGGGGCCACACCTGTCATTGTATGTTCAAATCATCCCTCATATAGAATAATGAAAATAAATAATATGCCTTATCAAATATCTGTATTGAATAAAGGATCTCAAATTATCAATATTCCCCAAATAACCAAATAAATTTCAAACTAAATACATTACGAAAAATGATATACAGTTTAGGTAATAATCATACCCATGGAAAATGATATGGATATGTATAGAAAATTCAATTTAAAATGATAATAGGAAATCGAATATTTCAATGGGACAAAAAGTAATCAGGGAAGTGAATGTAAATACTGTCCTTGGCCAAATAAATCATAAAACATCCATAGGAAGAATAAATATCATATCAATACAACCTATCAGAATTTGAGTAAAAATAAAGGGTTGTTCTCATTGATGAATATAAATACTATAAAAAGATCTTTTAAAAACATTCTTGAGAAAAATATCATTTTATTTTTAAAAAACTTTTAAAATACCTTTTATTTGAAAATAAATTTTGCAAACGTTTCCTTTCAATAGTAAAATATTAAAAATGAAAAGGAATGTTAAAATAAATGATAACGGGTAAATCCATACATGTCGTACGAGGTAAAAGTAATATTATTTTTTCACATTAAAATGGTTAAAAAATTGACTTGTTCAGAAAGTGATAAGAATATTCCTTTAAAAAAATTTGTAAAAGGAAAAAAGGTTAAAAATTACTTTAATAAAATCATTTTGAAAAGGTAATTTTTTTTTAACTTTTTAGGAAAAAATGGTTTTTGAGAATACAATATGTTTTCTAACTAAAGAGTGAAATAAATTCAGGTTCTCTTAAAAACATTTTCAAAAACAGTTTGAGTAGAAAAGAGTGGAAAATGATGATATTACTTGAAAAGGGTCATGAATAACCCGAGGAGATGAAAATTATTGGTTTTATTGAATAATAGTCATATAATTTCCTTGAATAGAAATAATTTTAACAGATTATTAAAATTATTCTTGAGGAAAATAATCCTTAATCATTCCAAAGTGTCTTATACCACTTTGAAACATTTTAAATCAGAAGCCTCATAAAGAAATAACTTTAAATGAATGTTTTAAATACCATGAATATAAAATGATTAATGATATAATATATCAAAAGTAGTGGTAGATACAACATACCAATGAATTAAGTGGTGAATATGACATTTATCCCACAGATAAAAAAAGTGAGATGAAAATGCCTTACCTTGAGTCTGACTTGTCTCGTGTGTCTTTATATTATTGAATAATAAACTTATGTTAATTATTTATTTTCTTAAAAACCTTTTTCATTTTTTATAATTACTTGTATTTAATTTATTACCATGTTGTGTACAAAAAATAAAAAACTTAAGTTTATGTCGGTTGTTCTGACCAAATTCTGTTTTAGTGTTAAAAACAACTTTGGTAGGTAATCTATTGTCCAAAGGTCAATACATAACATATCCAGAATAATAATCATGAAATAATTATCATATTTATACATCAATTATACTTTTAAAACAAATAATTAAATATTTTTATGAAAAATGAACCAATATTACAATCATAGAGACGGTAGGTCGTACATATCCATGAGTAATGTTACCATTTTTCAATGATCATTATGGAAAGAAGATAAGTAAAATTAATCATTATGGAATAATAATTATATCATAAATACCATATTATTTAATCATATATATATATATATATTTCATATGATGTAAAATGAATCACATCGTGTCGAGCAGATGGTAGTTCACACGTCAACAAAATACATTATCACTTTTAAAGTTTGTGAAAGGGTAATAAAAAATGATATATATTATATTTAAAGAAATTTAAGTATGTCATGAATATCATATATATTTTTTAGGTCACATTTCTTTAATTTAAATCATCCTATATGTGTTCCATGTATCGCGTGAGTGAATCACATCACATTTAGAAGCTGATAGCCCATACTTCCACAAACGATGTTATCATATTTACACAAATAGAAAGTATTAGGGTTTGTGTTATAAAATAATTAAAGAAGAATAAATATATTAAAAATACCATATATAACATATATAAATATATTCTACATCATAATTCCCAACTATGAAAGTTTGTAATGGAAAAATGAATAATCATCGTTTTGTGAGGTGGTAGTTCATCATACAAATAAACCATATGTTCATAATGAAAGTGGATCCAATAATGGAAAAGATTAGATACAAGTAATTACAGGTTCAATATTTGTAATTACAATATCATCTGGAAAATTTTATAGGTAATTTTGGCCCTTAAGTTTAAGGTTTAGTCCCTTGTTAATCTTAATTTCGCATTAATCATTGTAATTAATTTTAATTACATTCACTAATCAGAATTTGTAAAAAATAAGTTTCCCTTATATAAATTTTTAAATTATTATTATTACAAATATAGAATCCATTTTTCCAAATTTGAATCACATAAGTGGCAGAAATTAATTTAAATTTAATCTCGTAGAGGGGGCGACAATGCAGGTTTTTAAAGTAAAAATATTCAAATGATTGTTATATTTTTATATTCAAATTCAAAGTGAAATTGATTCCAATAAACCAAATTTAATTAATTTATAATAATTAAATCTAATTAAACATTAAAACCAATCAAAAATATAACTTTACCCTATAAATAAATTAGATGAAAAATAGTTTTGAATTAAAATTCAGTATTTTTCACTATTTATTAAAAAATGAACCTTCATAGAAAAATACCAAAACATTATCTTGAAATAATTATTATGTTCCTATTTCAAATCTAATATTATTTTCATATTTAAGATTCATAAAATTTCCAAAAATTGTATTTAAAAAAGGTTTTCCATTAAAAGGTGGTAAACGTGACCTACCAAAAATATAGGTTTTTATATTTAATATTGAGTTTGTTCTTATATTATGACTTTTAAATATATTGGCTGAATATAAAAAATATTTTATTGAATATATAACATATATATTTAGTTAATATTAATATAAAATAGCTTTGTGAGCACAAATATAATAATATTTTCTTTTTATTCAATTGGTTTTCATGTTTATTTTTAATTAATTTTTAACCAAAGAATTGATTTCAGATTTGTGTAAACCATATATATTCATATGTTAGTTAATACTATTCATAGACACTAATTTAATGGCTCGGTTATATTTTATTATATTAAATAATTATATTTAAATAATATATTATTGTTCAGTAAAACTTAGTCTTGCGTGTATCACAAGCCATTGAAGAAACTCATTTTTGCATGTGTCATATGCTAACTCGGTATCACGTGTATCCCATACTAAATTATAGTTTGAATTTATTTAAAATAGTAAATATAATATAAATTATCATGATATTATATTCCATTATGCTTTTGGTGTTGTGTGTCATACACACTATTGAATCCAATGTTCTTACGTTAGATTTTTGGGGCGTTACATTCTCCCCACCTTAATTAAATTACATCCTCGCAATTGAAAATAGATCCTGGTAATATATTGTTTGGTATTTCCTATGATAAAATCCCACATCATGAGAAGGGTTCATAAAACAACCTTTAGAAAAAATATAATCGGATGTACAAAGGTTGGATGGACTAACATATAACTTGGTCTTAAAGTAGGAGAACATTAGCGGCAAGTAGAAATACATACTTGGAGGGAAACAATAAATAAGTATAAGCATGATTAAGGTCATCGATAAAAAAAAATTGAATGATCAGTAGAATTTTGGGGGCCTAAAAGGCATAAATATTTGATTATTATGAATGCCACCAGTTCTACAAAAATTAATTTATTAGGACAATATTTTATTTCTATGTCATTTTCCTAATTTTGGATAATTATTTTACTACCTAAGAATATAAAGAAATATACTTACATGGTATATTTCTATAAACACAATTTAATAATTTAGTTTCTCTTTGAAATGTTTTTCAATTCATCCAAAAACTAATTTTGATGCATGATGCACTAAAATACGCATCTAAAGTATATTAAGGCCCATATAGAGTGAAAGTGTAACTATGAATCTCTACCTATTTTACAAAACTATTATGGTAAGAAAATTATTCTCTAAACCTAAACATTTACACAACTAGTTCATCATTAATATTTATTCCTCAAATTGTTCAACTAAAAATAATGACATATTAACCAGGAAATAGTGTAGGTTATTGGTTTGTGTTAAACCCTTGTTGTCCTTTGATCATTGGTTTAACACTCTCATCCTTTCCAGATATGATTGGTTTTCCCCCAACATGTAGGTTTTTCTTTTCTAAAACCATATTAATATAATTTCCAAAATAAAGATGATGGACATCTTTGAAATAAGGTTAATGAATAAATATCCTTTTAATAAAGGTTTTCAATACAACCCCAATACATAAAAACTTCATCAATTTATTTTCTCATATGTCATGAAATGGTCTAGATTTTATCCTATAAAAGAGGGAATTGACATCGTAAATGTTCAGGTTCATCACATTTATGATAAAAAACTATAAATTGATCTTTGGGGTGATTTTTACTTCCATCCATAATACAATTAATTTGTACTCATAAATTCTTTTCTTTGTGCCATTTTTCCCTCACATAAAGAATTTTTCCCTTCCATTGATACACTTTCCTAGGAATCCCCTTCCATATTTATTTCATGAGGGAAATATATCCTTCTTTTCTCTATGTTTTCCACCATTTTAGCTCTTAGAAAACTCTATACTTCTCTTTTTTATTGAGTTTGGGAGTTGGTTAAGATATATGTTGTTAATCATATTTTAGAAAAACTAATTATGTATAAATATGAAATATTTAACTCCTATAAACACTTAATTTGGTTTCTTTTTATCACAACATTATCCTTCATGCTCAATGTTAACTTGAATCCTTCTAGAACCATTCATTGAATAAAACTAGAAAGCATAGTTTGAATAACAATAAGAATGTGATCATTTATAGGATATCTAAATCATGAAAAATTATTTTATATCTTAAACACCTTAGGTTTAACCTAATTTATTCATTTTCAAAATACTTCATAATGATTTGTAAATAAAATTTGAACTCTCTTAAGAATATTCTCAAGGAGTGTCAGACCAGGTGCATAGTAAGGCCCATTGTTGTATACCAAATTACATGGAGTCAGGACCGACACACCTTGTTGGAGTTTTTACTCTTAGGTACATTTTTTTAGAACCACATCCAATTGTATTATCCATATAGGGATGTTATTCTTGAAATACCCACATTATTTATACCTTACCAAAATTCTAGGATATTCTTCTATACTTTTCCAAAACTTCTATCATAGGGTTGTGTTATCTAATAAATGTTTTCTTAAATATAGTTCCCATGGTTTCTACTATTCTTCCTTTGATAAAAACTGTAGTGACATTACCCCAGAGATCCTAGATCCAATGTCTATTACAATTACATTGGAAATATTACAAGGAATAAAATTCTAAAGGACCAAAGAGTTCAGTAGTCTTGGTATACTAGATACATATATGAGACTTGTATTACAAATGAATATTCTAATTACAACATAATTTTTTTCTTTCTAGGATAACTTTATTCCATATAGTATATAAAGGTAATAACTCGAAACACATTCCATCCAAATAACTAGATAAGGAAAAATTGATATGGAAAGGTAAGAAACTAAAACACATGACACTTAATCAATGAAATAAGATTGAAATGCCTCCTTAGAATTGTCAACGAAAAATCTCATGGATAAATAATAAACGAATCAAAATAAAGTAAATTCTTAATTATTTGATGTCATTTCTCAGGCACATGAAAACCTATACTCTCAGGATAAATCCTATAAACATTTTAAAACAACAGGAAGAAACCTTTTTAATTTCCACAACTTATTAGTCTCATGTGAATCTATCCTTACCTTGAAGGGATATATAAAATCCATGCCCTACCCATCATTTCATGTCCAAATCATTCCTCGTATCCTATAATCAAAATAAATAATATTCCTCATAAAATATCCGTATTAATTAAAGATATGGAATTATAAATATTCCCCCAACAATCAAATAAATTTCAAAGTAAACACCATATTTAAAATGGTATACAATTTAGGAAATAATTTTACTCATTTAAAATCATATGGATATTTAGGGAAAATTCTATGTCAAATGATCGTAGAAAATTTAATATTTCAAGGGGACAAAAAGGAATCAGGGAAGTGAATATCAATATTATACTTGGCCAAATAAATCATAAACTATCTTGAGGAAGAATAAGAATTTTATCATTACAACATATCCCAATTAGAGAAAAAATAAAGTTTTGTTTCTATTGATGAATTAAAATACTATAAAAATATGTTTTAAAAACATTCTTGAGGAAAAAAAATTTGTTTTCAAAAAAATTTTGAAAAAACAATTCTTTGAAAATCACTTCGGAAATCTTTCATTAAAAATTAACCATTTAAACATGAAAATTAATACTCAAATAAATTATACTGGGTAAATTCGAACATTCCATATGAGATAAAAATAATATTCCCTTTTCATGGTTACAGGGTTAGAAAAATTCCTTATTCAAAAATAAACAAGAAGATTCTTTTGAAAGAATTGGTAAAAGAAAAAAACTATAAAATATATTTAATAAAATAATTTTGAAAGGTTAAAAAATTTATTGAAAACCATATTTGGAAACAAGGTTTTTAGAAGAAAATAGGTTCTCCAACTAAAGAGAAAAATTATGTCAGGTTTTCTTAAAAACATTTTCTAAAACATTTTGAGTATTAAAGAGTGGGAAAATGGTGCTATTAATTGAAAGGGTCATGAATAACAAGATAAGATGAAAATTAAATGGTTTATTAAACAATATTCATATAATTTCTTGATTGGAAATACCTTTGAAATACCATTAAAATTATTCTTGAGGAAAATAATCATTAAACATTCCAAAGTGTCCCAAACCATTTTGAAACATTTTAAATCATGATCCTCATGAGAGAATTAAATTAAATGAAAGTTTTAAATACTATGAAGATAAAAGGATTAATGATATAATATATCAAAATATTTGGTAGATACACCACCTAAAAAAATTAAGTGGTGAATATGACATTTATCTCACAGATGTAAAAAGTGAGATGAAAATTCCTTACTCGAGTCTGACATGTCTTGTGTGTATTTATATTCCTAAATAATAAACTTATATTAATTATTTACTTTATTCATAACCATTTTAAATATTATAATTATATTTATTTCACTTATTTCCATTTTTTATACAACTATATAAAAAAATTAACTTTACATCAGGTGTTTTGACCAAATTCAGTTTCTATGTCAAAAACAACATTAGTAGGTCAATTATGGTCAAAGGGTCATTAAATAACATCTAAAGGAAAATAATAAATAAATAATTATCATATTTATACATCAATTTAAATTTTAAAACAAAACATTAAATCTGGTTATGATAAATGAACCAATGTTACAATCATAGAGATGGTAGGTCGTACATACGCATGAGTAATGTTCAAATTTTTCAATGATCACTATGAAAATAAGGTAAGTAAAATTATTATTTCCTAAATGATCATTATATCCTAAACACCATATTATTTAATCTTATATACTTATATATAAGAATTCTTGTGATGTAAAAGGAAACACATCTTGTCAAGAAGGTGGTATTCCACACGTCCACGAACGATGTTATCAATTTTTAAGTGCGTGAAAGGATAATAAAGAAAGTGATATATAATTACTTTCAGAAAGGTAATTATGTAATGAATATGATATATATATATTTTTTAAAATATTTGAAATTAAAATCATCATTTATACATTCCATGTATCGCTTGAACGAATCACGTTGCTTTTTAGAGGAGGTAGTCCACACTACTGGAACCTCGTGTTTCCCAATGGTACTATAGAAACGGTTTGAGTACACCATTTCTATAGTGCAAAAGAAGAAACATTTTACAATTCTTTGTTCAAACCATTGAAAATGTGTATATATTCCTAAGATTTCCCAACAGTTTTCCAAATCCATTGGGAAATAACTCTTTTATATAAGGTATACCAATGGTTTTGATAAATCGTTGGTATAGAAAATCTTTCCCAATAGTTTTTAAAAAGTGTTGGGAATGTTTTCCTCCAAATTACCCAGCGCCCCAGCTCCCAGTCAGCCCGATTGCAGACCTAATCAACACCTCCACCCGAAGTCTTCTCAGTTGTGAAACACCTTCCAGCCGAAGATCCTCTTCAATCAAACAAATTTTTTTTTTCTGCACTTCAAATTAGTAAGTGTAACCTTAGTTTTAATGTTCTTCCTCTTTTTGTTTTATTTTTGATGTTAGGATTTTGGATAGATTAGAGATATTGATGTCAGATTACTGAACCCTTTGGTTGGTTTTATGTTTTTTTGTTCTACAATTCATACATGGTAAATGTTCTGTTTAGTGGTGTTTGTTTAGTGCGGGGGGGGGGGGGGGGGGGGGTAAAGGGTTTGTTTTATGTTTTTTATTTAGTGAGGTAAAGGGTTTTTTTATGTTTGTTTTATGTTTTTTGTTTAGGGGGGTTTTATGTTTTATGTTTAGTGGGGTTTTATGTTTTTTATGTGAAATGGATAATGCATGAGTTTGGATTTCTTAATGAATAAAATGATTTTAAATAAAAATATCCTAAGGGGGCTGCAGGGGGGTACAGGGGCTATCTGGGTTTGGGGGCTATATAGGTGGGGGTGGGTTGTCCAGGGGTAGGGGGCTGTCCAGGTGGGGGTGGTTTGTCCAGGGGTAGGGGCTGTAGGGGGTAGGGGCTATAGGGGTATGGGGGAGGGGGTATAGGCTACCCAATGGAGGGGTGTGGTATGTCCAGGGGGTCAGGGTGGGGTGTCCAGGTGGGGGAGGGGGTGTGGGGTGTCCAGTGAAGGGGGTGGGCTGTCCAGGTGGGGGGGGGATGTCAAGGTGGGGGTGGGGGTGGGCTGTCTAGGTGGGGGTGAGGGTGGGATGTCCAGGTGGGGGAATGTCTGGGTGGGGGGGGGGCTATCTATATGGGGGAGGGGGTATGGGCTGTCCAGGGGGGGTTGTCCAGTGGGGGTGGGGCGTGGGTTTTCCAAGTCTGGGGGGGGGGAAGGGGGCTGTCTAGGGGGGATATTAGGGGGGGATGCAGTTGAGAGGGGTGTGGGCTGTGTAGAGGGGGTGGGTTGTCCAGGGGTGGTGGTGGGTGGGCTATCCAGGTGGGGGTGTGGACTGTCAAGGGGGGTGGGTTGTCCAAGGGGGTGGGGGTGGGCTATCCAGGTGGGGGGTGTTGGTTGTCTAGGGAGGTGGGGGTTGGGGGTGTGGTCTATCAAGGGGGGTGTTGGTTGTCTAGGGGGTGCGTTGTCCAAGGGGGGTGGGGGTGGGCTGTCCAGGTGGGGTTGTGGGTTGTCCAAGGAGGTGGGGGTGGGCTATCCGGGACACATTGCACCCCTGGATATCCCCCCACCCCTAGAAATGTAATGCCCCAACCCTTGTTTCCCAAAGTCGGTGAATTATTACGTATCATTGGCATGATCACAAAAAATCAAGTCTCGAAAGACCGATTAGTTTAGTATCCTTGGAATTACTAGATACATTCATAAGGTTTACATTACATAATAAAATGGAAAACTATAACAACATTTTATCCATATACAACACTGAGATCCCATAGACTATCCCTGTAGGTCAGTCATAATATTCTTTTTCGCATCCTGGGAAGAATAAAACATAGAAAGGTGTGAGCTCAAATGCTCAGTAAGGATAAGAATATAGCAGAAACTTTCATAAATAAGCATAAACATTTAAGGTAATGTATAAAACTAAAAAACAATCCTTGTCAACATAAAATTTATCATAATATAGAAAATATAAATCAAAATAATTCCATTTACTTACTCACATGGAAATTCTATTAGTCGAATAATCACATGCAATATCAATAGCCACTTTCATAATGATAGAATTCATAATGCCAGACTTCATAACCACACAGTCAAGGCCTTATTCCAAGACTACAAATAATATTTTGTTAAATCACTATGCCAAGACACTAGTTTGTCTCATGAGACCTACCGATGCATCGAGGATCTATAGCAGGCTCCACCCGTCACTTACTAATTCCAATTCATTCCTCATATGAATAGAGTTAAACATAAAATAAACATTCATAATAAAAATGGCATAATAAATTTCAATACTTTATCTGTAAACCATGAATGGTATGAAAATAAAACATCCACAGTCAAACATATCACAAAACATTCAATACAATATGGAAGGTTTGTATCATAATAAATCAACTTCAAATAAGCTTAAAATCCATCAAAGGATGTTGACATAGAAGAAATCAAAACATTTTTTAGAGAAATATTCCTCTCTATTTTGAAATCAGTTAAGAAAACATTTATTTTGAAAATATTCTTATAAGATTGTAATGGGAAACTTCGACGATGTTATAACGGCGGAAAATAGCCTCACCCTCCATATAAGTTAAAAAACATTATTACCTTAATTTTATCGAAAAGGTCATAAGGTACCTTGTTTGGAAAACAAAAGAAAGATTCCATTCAAACCATTTTATAAAAATTCAAAAAATGGTATAAATGGATTTAACCCATAGTCTAGTAAATAGTAAAAATGTTTTGGAATACATTTTTAAGAAACATGGATGTGGATGATAAAGAGGTCCCAGTAGATACTTACGTAAAAACAACCTCAGATAATAAAGAGATTGTGAAATTAACCCTTACCTTGTACTTTTTATTGGTCTAGGGCAGGTTAACCTTCTGTATAATGGTGAAATAATTTTTATTAAATAATACAAGAATAAAATACATTAATATGATATCATATATGATCTTTTAACATTGCTTTGTTAATAAAATATTAGTATTATCATCGTTTCGGGTGTTAACTAATTCGCTTTCCTCTACATGCTTTGTTACCTATGTAATGATTATTATGGATAGGATGTATCTTATTCATATTAAGAATGATATCAAGTATTTAAAAATTATTTTTAATCATCAAATGAACATTAGTCTTGAATGCATACGATGGGGAATGAATCTCATCGCATTCGTGGAGACGGTAATCCGTACGTACGCACGAGCGACAATATCATTATTTTGATATTAAAATAATATATAATTGGATGGTATATCATATATACAGAATCCTTATGATGTTATATTTATTATTTACATCAATTTTACATCATTATTATACCCATCCAAATAATAATGTATTGAATAACAACTACACCATGACGTGGAGATGGTAAGACGTACGTACGCACGTATGGTGACATGTCATTACAAGGAGGGATAGAATAATTAATATGGTTGTACCATATTTATAATAACATCATAGTATATAAAAGATACTAGAGTTATTATTTTATAATGTAAACAACAAAGAAAGAGAAAGTGGAAGATGAAATGAACTTGAAAGAGGTGATGAAATATTTACCTCTTCTTCGGGTTCTTCCTTTTGATTTGATCAAAAGGACTCCATAGGTTGGATTAATGACTAAAATAAGGCCTCTTGGATAAAGGGAGGACAGTTTATAGGGTATTTTGGTAGGTTTTGGCTGATCCAAAAGGCTTTGAAGGTGTAAATTTGAGGGTAGGGAGAGTGCCCTTTTATAAGAGTGGTGAGGGGCACCTTAGGAAAAGCTAGAAATATTATTTTATAATAAAATAATTTTCGGTTTATAATGGCTCCAAAATGAATTATTTAAAGGATAAGGTGGGGATGGGTCTAAAACCACTCAAACAATATGTTTTATACAGGTTTGAGTCACTATATTAACTTTATCTCTTAGATTTAACTCTTAGTTAAATAGTTTTACATTTACCATGTCTCTTTGTATTTTTATATTATATGGTTAATAAACATACTATAAACTTCCAAGAAAACCTCAAGTGGTTCATTAATGACATATATAAGATTATTCAAGACCTTTGGAAGAACCTTATATTTTTAGGAATAGAATATCAATTAATAATATAATATTTATTTTAAAAACTCTTTTATGTCAATTTTGATACTATTTGGTATTTTGTTTCTTATAAATTCATAACAGCTTTATTACTTTGAAAAAAAATCATCTAACAAACTGTAACATGTCAAATTAACCTAAAATATTATTGTAATTCATAAAAAGTCTCAAATTACATTTATTTGGATATTTATAATATCAATCAATTTAATATTTCATTAATTAGATAATTACCACATCATCATCGTGTTATAAATAAATCAAATTTTTTAATGTCTAAAAATTATAAATAAAATATGATTATGTATTAAATCATTTTAGATTTCTAAATAATATTTATCGTCGAATTTTTCTTATGTTTAACCCTATATTAAAAATGGTTTAGTTATTAAACTTTGAATTTAACACTTTTAACTCTTCTTTGAATTAAATAATAATAAATGTCCTAATCAAATCCAAGTGGACCAAAGAGGTTCATATTTTATTCCTAAGGTTTATTTGGTCGAATTATACTTATCCAATAGAATTAGGACATGTGTTAGGGTAATAATAATATCATTTTTACCCTTAATTTCCATATTTACTTTTAACCGTGGTAAATAAAAGTAAAAAGTTACTATTCACCAAAAATTATTTTCATCTTATTGAACCATATTTTACATACTGATATCAACCATGTCTCTTGGATTTTTTAAATTTAACTCACTGAAGCTGTAAAATTATGTTTTATGTAAATTAGAAAATGCTCCTAGGAGGTGGGTAAAAGAAGGTAAAAAGTTCATTAAAATTTTTATATATCTAAAATAATAGGAACTAACTCCAATGAATTACATTTAACATATATAGGTATTATGTATCTCTTTTTACCTAAAATAAATTTAAATAAAATAAATAATTATTTAAACAAAAATTTGGTTTTAAACTATAACTCGGTGTTTTCACTATTCCTCAAAAATTTAAATTTTTCAGAAAAATACCAAAAATTCACCCTAAGCTAATTTCGATATTCTGAATCAAAAAATGAAGTCCATTTTGAAAGATGAAATTTATAAAATTTTAGAGAGTGGGTATTACTATTCATAACGGCTAGTTTGATTGGTTGTGGTTTGTTAGAACATGAAGTTTCATAAAACACACGCTACTGTATTATTCAAAGAGAAGCATACCATGGAATATTGGGGTGTTACATTCTCCCATCCTTCAAATAATTTCAACCTCACAATTTCTAGAATATTACAGAATAAAAAGACTCGGGTGGTTCTTCATCATATGTTCCTTGGGTTCCCATGTTTCCTCTTCCATCTTATGCTTTCTCCATAGAACTTTTACCAGACGAGTCGTCCGTTTTCTCAGCACGTGTTCTCCTATATCAAGAATCTTGACAGGATCTTCGTAATAAGATAGAGTGGGTTCCAGTTCTAATTTCTCATAGGTGAATACATGAGTTGGGTCAGGCATGTATTTTCTCAACTGTGATACATGGAACACATCATCAACTTTTGAGAGACTTCACAACATTGCCAAATGGTAAGCTACAACCCCAATTTATTCTAGAATTTCGAAAGGTCTGATGTACCTGGGACTTAATTTTCCCTTCTTATCGAAATGTATAACACCCTTCGATGGAGATACCTTCAAGAAAAAATAATCTCCTACTAGAAATTCCAAATCCTTCCTTTATTTATCAGCATAGCTCTCCTGTCTACTTTGATATGCCTTGATGTGGTTATGGATTACCTTCACCTTTCCATTCGTTTCCTCTTCAAGTTCTAGGCCTACGAGTTTTCTTTCACCAACATCATCCCAACAGGCTAGTGTGCGACATCTCTTTCCATATAACACTTTATATGGTCTATATGAATACTTGAATGGAAGCTATTGTTATTGGAAAATTCTAATAGAGGTAAATATTGATCCCACATACCTTGAAAGTCAAGTGAGAATGATCTCAACATGTCTTCTAAGGATTGAATAGTCCTTTCTAATTGTCCATCAATTTGGGGGTGGTAGGAAGTGCTGAAATGAAGTTCAGTATCTAGGGATTTCTAAAGACTTTTCCAGAATCATGATGTAAAACGTGTATCATGATCAGAAACAATTGGTAGGGGTACTCCATAAAGTCTCACAACTTCATTAATATATAGTATCGCGAGACGTTCAAGTGGTAAATCTTCTCTTATAGCAAGAAAATGTGCCGACTTGGTAAGATGATCAATAATGACCCATATTGCATCATTCCTTCTAGGAGTCTTTAGTTGTCCCGTGACAAAGTCCATCATAATGTTATCCCATTTCCACTCAGGTATGGGAAGAGGATTCATGACTCCTCCAGGTTGTTGCCTTCCAACTTTCACTTTTTGACAAACCATACATCTTGAAACAAAACTAGAAATCTCCCTCTTCATGTTGTCCCACCAAAAATGTTCCTTCGAATCTCTATACATCTTAGTGCTACCAGTGTGTATATAAAAATTGCAACTATGAGATTCATCTAACAATTCCCTTTTTAGATCAGGTATATCAAAAACACAATGTCTCTTCACAATTTTCAAAATTCCATCTTCATACACAAAGTTACTCAATCTCCCATCATTCACAGCTTTAATCATCTTTTAAAACTCTTCATCATTGGTCTGAGAACTCTTTATCCTTTCTAGTAAAGATGGTTTGGAAAGAATTAGAAAAAGTATAGATGTTTCACCTTCCATGGTGATTCCTATATCCATCTTTACTAGATCCATGTATATAGGATCCTTTTCAACTCTCATCTTGTTCAAAACTCCATGATCCTTTCTTCTCAAATCATCTTCCACCTTATTTTCCTTCCCTAGGTGGTAGTGTATAGTGCAATCATAATCCTTGAGTAGTTCAAGTCATCACCTTTGCCTCATGTTGAGTTCTTTTTGTGAAAAAATATAATTCAAACTCTTGTGACAAGTATAAATCTCACATTTTCACCATAGAGATAATGTCTCCATATCTTCAAAGAAAATATTGTAGCTACTAACTCAAGATCTTGAGTAGGATAGTTTTTCTCATGAATTTTTAGTTGTCGTGATGCATAGGCAAAAACCCTATCATTCTTCATATGGACACAACCAAGTCCTTTATTTGAAACATCACTATAAATAACAAACCCATCATTCCCCGATGGTAGAGTCAAGATAGGATCATTGAATAATATTCTCTTCAATTATTCAAAACATTATTCACACTGTTTTTTCCAAACAAATTTAACCCCTTTTCGTGTGATATTTGATAATGGGTTAGCCAACTGGGAACAATTCAGGACAAAACGTCAATAATAAATTGCTAAACCAATAATAATGTGTATCTCACTTATACTCGTCAGTGCTGGCCATTTTTGGATTGCCTTGGTCTTAGAAGGATCAACATAGATTCCATCCTTAGAGACAATATGGCCAAAAAAAGAAATCTCCTAAATCCAGAATTCACACTTGCTAACCTTCCCATATAATCCATGTCGTCTAAGAGTCTTCAGGATAATGTGAAAGTGGTTTTAATGATCTTTGTAGCTTTTGGAGTATACCAAGATATCATCAAAAAATACCACTACAATGTCATCAGGATATTCCTTGATAACTCTATTCATTAGATCCATGAAGACAGAGGGTGCATTAGTCAATCCAAAAGGAATTACTGTAAACTCGTAATGCCTGTACCTAGTTGGAAATGCTATTTTCAGAATGTCTTCCAACTTCACACAAAAATGATGATATCCAGATCAAATTTCAATATTTGAAAAGTATTGAGCTCCATGAAGTTGGTCAAATAAATCATCAATGCGAGGTAGGGGATACCTGTTCTTTATTGTTATAGCATTGATCTCCCTGTAGTCAATGCACAACCTCATAGATCCATCTTTCTTATTAACAAAAAGGACAGGGGATCCCAATGGAGAAACACTAGGGAGAATAAATACCTTATTACTCCATTCCACTAGTATTTTCTTTAGTTCCACTAATTCCACAGTGGCCATTCTATAAGGGGTCTTCGACATGGGCCTTGAACCAGGAATTAAATCAATGGAAAACTCAATTTCCCGTTCTAGAGGATGTTTAGGTGAATCCTCTGGAAACACATCAACATATTCTTGCACAATAGATACATCATATATTTGAACATTCCTTTACTCACCCACATTTATTTTATTATCTTCCTCCCCAGTAATTGAATTTAGTTGAGCTACTGGGGGTGGATCTAGATAATAATTAGGTGGTAACGTTTCTGCTCTAAAGATAAGGTACTCCTTATCATCATCAAAAATCATAACCTCCTTCTTATTACAATAAATTTTATCATCATGGTTTGAAATCCAATCCATACTGCGGATTATATCAAATTCAATCATGGGTATAAGAAGGAGATCAGTAGATAAAGAATATTTATATGCCCTAATGGGGACTGATTCACAAATATTTGCTACGATGATACATCCCTTGAGAGTTTTCACTGACAACTCCCTTGTTAAATAAATTTGAAATATATAATTTTATTATAAAACAGGGAATATATGAAAGAATGCGATGATCCAGAATAAAATAAATCATTTTCTAAACATGAGGAAGCCATTAAATTACCTACCACCATGTCTTTCGGAGCTTCAACCTCAGCATTAGTGATAGCATGATCTTGGCCTTGATCCCTTTTCCTTTTCTGAGGTAAGTTCCCCTGACGCTTAGGACATTCATTTTCATAATTCCCCCTCTCTCTAAAATTGTATTATTCAACATCTACAACCACTTTCTTCCCATTTCAAACATGATCTTGGTATCCTTTTTTACCACACTTGTAACAGACTCTCATTCCCTTTCAGGAAAGTACCAGGGTGTTTCTTCCCACATTTACTACATGATGAATATTAAACTTTTCCCCTTCATCCCCTTATTTAAATTTTTAGAGTGTTCAGTAGATCTATTCTTCTCTTGCTTTTCATTAAAGTCATAAGACTTAGAGAATTATTTTTCTGTCTTGATAGATCATGAGGCAATATCTTCGTACGACGAGAAGGATTGTGAGACTAATGCTCAATGGAGAAATGGTTTTAACCCATCAAAGAAATGATAAATCTTACTTCTTGAGTTATGTATATAATCTATAACATTCCTCACTAACCTTGTAAAGTTAGCTTCATACTTTGCGACATTCTCATCCTCCTTTTGCCTCAGACTCAGAAATTGTCTTTCCATATCTGCTTGATGGTCATGAGGAAAGTATTTTTATAAGAAATTTTCTTTAAACTCCCTCCATTCCATATTTGATACTTCATCACCTTCCATTGTATTTTTAATCAATGACCACCATTGATCAGCATCTTCCATGAGGCGGTAAACTGACATAACAACTGTTTCCCTTTCGCTACTCCCCAAGGCATAGAATATTTTCTCTAAGGAATTTATCCATAGCTCAGCTACTAGTGGATTTTTACCCACATTGAATGTTGGTGGTTGTTGCCTAATGAAGCGATCTAACATTGATCCTCCATGCTATGGATTAGGGTGCTCCATACGGGTAAGGTTATTATTCATAACCTGAGTGAGTTGTCCTAGTATGGTGATTAGCTGATCATCACAAGATGCATCACCAGCTCCACTATAATTATCTTGAGTAGGAGGGAAATCCTTACATAGAGTGTGTTCATTGATACAGTTTCCATTCCTTCCACTATGCGCCATTTCTAAACAATGGCATAAACTAGATTAGTTTATGAATCGTAATACCTAAATCCAAACTTCTAATACACTTAACATAAATTGAACATTTTATTGATATAATCCATAATCATAAAAAAAATTTCTTTGAGGAAGTATATACTCATAAAACATTCATAAATTTTGTAAAAAAAATGAGAATTATCCTAAACATATCCCCCGGGAGTGTCGTAGCCAAGAGTGCAGCAAGGCCCGTTGTCGTGCACTAGTTCCTGTTCGATTCTAGCTTAAAGTGGTGTTTTCGAGTTTTACCCCTAGGTACATCTGTGCCAAATCCTCCTCTACCTTCTCATATCTATACAGGGATTTATTTCTTGGAAACTCACAAAATCTCTACAATACCAAAATTCTAGGAAGTTCTCTTATACTAATCCTCAAAGTCTATCTTAGGGCTATGTGTTATAATTAGAGTTTATCTAAATATAGTTTCCAAGGTTTGTAATAAACTTCCTCTGATACCAACTGTAATGCTCTGATCCTAGTTACCCAGAGTCGGTGCATTATTATATATCATTAGCATGATCACAAAAGATCAAGTCTCAAAAGACCGATTAGTTTAGTAGCCTTGGAAGTACTAGATATATTCATAAGGTTAACATTACATCATAAAATGAAAAACTATAACAAAATTCTTTCCATAGACAAAACTAAGATCCCATAGACAATCCCTGAAGGTCAGTCATAATATACTTCTTCACATCCTGGAAAAAATAAAACATAGAAAGGGGTGAGCTCAGATGCTCAGTAAGGATAACAATATAGCGGAAAATTTCATAAATAAGCATAAACATTTAAGGAAATTTATAAAACTAAAACAAAATCCTTTTCAACATAAACTTTATCATAATATGGAAAATATAAATCAAAATAATTCCATTTACTTACTCACATAGATATTCTACTAGTCGAATAGTCACATGCAATATCAATAGCCACTTTCATAATGATGGAATGCATAATTCCAGACTTCATAACCACATAGTCAAGGCCTTGTGCCAAGACTAAAAATAAAATTTTTTCAAGGCCTTATTCCAAGACACTAGTTTGTACCATGAGACATACTGATGTATCGAGGAGCTATAGTGGGCTCCACCCATCACTTACTAAGTCCAATGCATTCCTCATATGAAAAGGTTTAAACATAAAATAAACATTCATATTAAAACTGGCATATAAAATGTCAATACATTATCCATAAACCATGAATGGTATGAAAATAACACATCCACAGTCAAACATATCACAAAACCTTCAATACAATATATAAGATTTGTATCATAATAAATCAAATTCAAATAAACTTAAAATCCCTCAAAGGATGTTGATATAGATGAAATCAAAATATTTTTTAGATAAATATCTCTTTATATTTTTAAATCATTTAAGAAAACATTTATTTTGAAAATATTCATATAAGCTTGTAAGGGAAGCTTCGACGATGTTATAATGGTGGAAAATAGCCGCACTCGCTGTATAAGTTAAAAAACATTCTTACCTTAATTTTGTAGAAAAGGTCATAAGATACATTGTTTGGAAAATGACAGAAAGATTTCTTTCAAAACATTTTATAAAAATCCAAATAAGGATATAAATGGATTTAACTCATAGTGTAGTAAATAGTAAAAATGTTTTGGAATTCATTTTTAAGAAACATGGATGTGGATGATAAAGAGGTCCCAGTAGATACTTGTAAAAACAACCTTAGATAATAAAGAGATTGTGAAATTAACCCTTAACTTGTAATTTTCCTTGGTTGAGGGTAGGTTAACCTCTTGTATAATGGTTAAATAATTTTTATTAAATTATATAAGAATCATATACATTAATATGATATCATATATTATCTTTTAACCTTTCTTTGTTAATAATATCTTAGTATTATCGTCATTTCGGGTGTTAACTGGTTTGTTTTCCTTTATATGCTTTGTTTCATAAGTAATGTTTGTCATGGATAGTGTGTATCTTATTCATATTCAGAATGATATGAAGTCTTTAAACATTATTTTTAATCATCAAATGAAAATTTTTCTTGAATGGATATGACGGGGAATGAATCTCATCACGTTTATGGATACAACAATCCGTACGTACGCAAGAGTGACAATATCATTATTTTAATATTAAAATAATATATAATTGGATGTTATATCATATATACAGAATCATTATCATGTTATATTTATTACTTACATCAATTATACATCATTATTATACCCATATAAATAATAATGTATTGAATAACAACTACACCATGACGTGGAGACGATAAGACGTACGTACGCATGTATGGTGACTTTTCATTCAAAGTATGGATAGAATAATGAATATGGTTGTACCATATTTATAATAACATCACATTATATAGAATATTCTGGAGTTATTATTTTATAATTGAAACAACAATGAAATAGAAAGTGGAAGAAGAAAAGAACTTGAAAGATGTGATGAAATATTTTCCTCTTCTTTGGGTTCTTCCTTTTGATTTGATTAAAAGGGCTCCTTAGGTTGGTTTATGACTAAATTAAGGCCACTAGGATGAAGGGAGGACATTTTAGAGGGTATTTTTTTCGGGTTTGGCCGAGCGAAAAGGAGTTTAAGGTGTGAATTTGAGGGAAGGGTGTAGGGGTGTCCAGACCCGACCCTACCCAATGGGTTCGACCTGACCCGACCGGGTTGGGTCGGGTTGGGTCAGGTTGTGGAAAAAAATGTTTGGGTCAGGTTTGTATCGGGTTGACCCATGGATGGGTTGGGTCGGGTCTCGAGTTGGCTACATATCGACCCAACCTAACCCATTGACATGAGGCTGTATGAAAAAAAACTTATCTGGGGTCGCGACCCGGCCTGGCCACCCTAATTCTCTTCCTCCCTCACGCTCGCCCGCCTTTACCCCCCTCATGCTCGCCCACCTCTTCCTCCCTCCTCTCTTTACTATCCCCAACCTTCCCTCATGCATGACTGTATGGACTCCCTTATTATCCTCCTCTCCTCGCTCACCTCCTCCCCTCCCTAGACAGATTCTCCTCCTCTCCTCCTCCCCCTGACCCCAACCTTCCCTCACGCATGGCCAAACCCTAATTCTGTTCCTTCATCCTTCCCTCACAACCAGCGATTGGCCTCCTTCCCCCTAATCTAGTCCCTTTATCCACCTCTCCTCACTCGCCTACTTCCTGGATGGATAGATTCCCTCACAAGAAATCGGGATAAATACCTCCTATCGGCTCACTCCTCCCTGCCTATCGTGCATTTTTTCAGGTGGCACTTGTGGTAAGGTAAGTAGTTTTTTTAATCACATTCTTCAAATTATCTTCCATAAGTAATTTATTTATGCACCTTTGTGAGTCGGATTATAGTGCATGTGTGCACATTTCCGCAAGCAGTGAATGTTTCTCATTTCAGTTGTATGAACAGTAGGTATACTTGTGTAATTTTGTTTGATTTCCATTTCCCCTAAAAATGATTTGTAACTTTAGTTAAGGTGTAATCCTCCTAATTAGTAGATATCAATTTTAAGAAGGATATGTTTTTTTCTTCCTTCCTGTCCACCTATCTTCTATTTTCACATAGCCATTTCTGTATAATGATTTTGTTAAACATTCAACCAAGAATACTAGTAATCCAAAATTATCCCTGTGGTTTGACCTGGTTACTCACCTAATTATTTGTTGTGTTGACTCTTTCCGCTTGTAGGGGAATTTTTTTTTCGCTACAACATGTTTACACAATGAAATTTAGTGCCACTGCCAAGGACATTGTTAGGAACGTGGGAAATCTAGGGCTGTGTAAGGGGGTATTTACTGTTAGGGGGAAGTATAGTAATTCTGTAGTCGGTATATTCTAGCTAGCTATAGTAGATAGTGGCTAGGCAGTTCAGGTAGGGTAATAAATGGGGGCCAACTAGTGATATGGTACAGGCTGGTGCAGCAGGGGGGTGGTGCAGTACAGGGAAGGGGGTAGGGGGAGGGGCAGGTGCAAGGGTAGGGAGAGGGGGAGGGGATGATTCAAGGTAAGGGGTTGGGGGTGGGGTTGGTTGGTGGAGGGAAGGGGGTTGGTGGGGGGTTTGGTGTAGTGTAGGGGGTAGGAAGAGGGGGAGGGGCTGGTTAAAGGGTAGGGGGAGTGGGAGAGGTTGGTGTTGCGTAGGGGGGAGGGAGAGGGTTGGTGCAGCAGGGAAAGGGGAAGGGGATGGTGCAGTAGGGAAAATGGGAGGGAGAGGGGCTGGTGGTGGGGCTGGGGAGACATGGGGTAGGGGCTGGTGGGGGTGTGGTGTGGGGGGGGGGGAGGGGGAGGGGCTGATGTAAGGGAAGGGGGAGGGGGAGGGGGAGGGGGAGGTGTAGTACAAGGGGAGGAGGGGCTGGTGCAACAGGAGGGGAGGGGACAGTGAAATAGGTGGGTAAGGGATAGTGGTTGGGCTGGTGCAGTATGGGGGGGTAGGGGATGGTGGGGGGAGGGGGATGGGCTGGTGCAGGGTAGGGGGAGGGGATGGTGCTGGAGGGGGGGAGGGGCTGGACAGGGTAGGGGGAGGGGCTGTTGCATCAGGGGGTTCAGGGAGGGGATGGTGCAAGGGCAGGGGTAGGGGGAGGGACTGGTCCAGTAGGGAGAGGGGAGAGGTTGTGCATGGAAGGGGGGATGGTGCAATCAGGAAGGGGTGTAGCGGGGAGGGGGATGGTGGGGGTGCAATGCAAGGAGGAGGGGACCAGTGGTGGGGTTGGTGTAGCAGGGGGGATATGGGGCTGGTGGGGGTGCAGTGTAGGGGGATGGGCTGGTGGTGGGGCTGGTGCAGTAGGTGGGATAGGGGGGTCTGGTGGGGGAGTAGTGTAGGGGGGAGGGGCTCATGTAGGGTGGTAAGGGGGATGGTGCAGAGGGTAGGGGGCTGGTGGGGGGGAGACTGGTCCAAGGGGGAAGGGGCTGGTGCAGGGGGGAGGGGGGAGAGGGTAGTTTGGGTGGGTGAGGGGCTAGGTCTGAGGGCTGGGGATGGGTCCATCGGGTTGGGTCGGGTTGGGTCAGGGTCGGGGTCAGGGTCGGGTTGGGATGGGTCGGGTTTACACATAGAACCCAACCCGAATGGACCCGACCCACAACCAATGGGTTGGGTTGGGTCCTTCGGCCATGCATCTGGTAACCCGACCCGAACGGGTGGAGTTGGGTCGGGTCAGCTACTCATGAAGCATATGAACTGACCCAACCCGACCCAAGCTTTTTTGGTAGAGTCGGGTCTCGAAACATCCTTGACCCGACCCAACCCGACCCATGGACACCCCTAGAAGGGTGAGTGCCCTTTTATAACAGGTGAGAGGGTCACCTTAGGAAAAGCTAGAAATATTATTTTATAATAAAATCATTTTTGGATTATAATGGATCCAAAATGAATTATTTAAAGTTTAAGGTGGGGAAGTGTCGAAAACCACTCAACCAATAGGTTTTAGATAGGTTTGGGTCACTATATTAACTTTATCTTTTAGATTTAACTTTTAGATAAATAGTTTGACATTTACCGTGTCTCTTTCTATTTTTATATTATATGGTTAATAAACTTACTATAATCTTCCAAGAGGACATCAAGTGGATAATTAATGAAATATATAATATTATTTAAGACCTTTGGGCTAACCTTATATATTTAGGAATAGAATAATAATTAATAATATAATATATATTTTAAAAACTCTTTTATGTCAATTTTGACACTATTTGATATTTTTTTTCTAAATTCATAACAGCATTATTACATTGAAAAAATTCATCTAACCAACTCTAGCATGTACTATTAACTTAGAAAATTAGAGGGATTCATAAAAAGTCTCAAATTACATTTATTTTGATATTTATAATATCAATTATTTTAATATTTCATTAATTAGGTAATTACTACATCATCATCGTGTCCTAAATAAATTAAATTATTTAAGGTCTAAAAATTATAAATAAAATACAATTATGTAGGAAATATTTTTAGCTTTCTAATTAATATTTATAGTTGAATTTATCTTATGTGTAACCCTATATTAAAAATAGTTTAGTTATAAAACATTGAATTTAACATTTTTAATTATTCTTTGAATTAAATAATAATAAATGTCCTAATCTAATCCAAGTGGAAAAAAGAGGTTCATATTTTATTCCTAAGATTTTTTTTGGTCGAATTATACTTATCCAATTGAATTATCACATGTGTTAGTAGGGGTGTCCAGAACCGACCCAACCCAATGGGTTCGACCCGACCCGACCGGGTGGGGTCAGGTCGGGTCGTGTTGTAGAAAAAAGTGTTTGGGACGGGTTTGTATTGGGTTGACCCATGGATGTGTTGGGTCGGTTCTCAGGTTGGCTACATATCGACCCAACCCGACCCATTGACCCGAGGCTGTATGAAAAAAACCTACCTGGGGTCGTGACCCGGCCTGGACACCCTAATTCTCTTCCTCCCTCGCACTCGCCCGCCTTTTCCTCCCTCACGCTCGCCCGCCTTTTCCTCCCTCGCGCTCACCCGCCTCTTCCTCCCTCCTCTCCTTCCCATCCCCAAACTTTTCTCACATATGACTAGATGACCTTTCTTCTCATCCTCCTCTCCTCGCTCTCCCCCTCCCCTCCCCGGACAGATTCTCCTCCTCTCCTCCTCCCCCTGACCCCGACCTTCCCTCGCGCATGGCCAAACCCTAATCCAATTCCTTCATCCTTCCCTTGCCACCATCGATTGGCCTCCTTCCCCCTAATCTACTCCCTTTCTCCACCTCTCCTCCCTCGCCTCCTCCTTGGATGGATAGATTCCCTCACAAGAAATCTGGAGAAATTCCTCATATCAGCTCACTCCTCCCTGCCCATCGTGTGTTTTTTCTGGTGGCACTTGTGGTAAGGTAAGTAGTTTTTTTAATGACGTTCTTCAAATTATCTTCCTTATGTAATTTATTTATGCACCTATGTGAGTCAGATTATAGTGCATGTGTGCACATTTCAGAAAGAAGTGAATGTTTCTCATTTCAGTTGTATTAATAGTAGGTATACTTGGGTAATTATGTTTTATTTCCATTTCCCCTAAAAATAATTTTTAACTTAAGTTAAGGTGTAATACTCCTAGTTAATAGTTATCAATTGTAGGAAAGATATGTTTTTTCTTCCTTCTTGTCTACCTATCTTCTATTTTCACATAGGCATCTCTGTATACTGATTTTGTGAAACATTCAACCATGAATACTAGTAATCCAAACTTATACCGGTGGTTTGACCTAGTTACTCACCTAATTATTTGTTGTGGTGACTCTTTCCTCTTTGTTGGGGAATGTTATTTTTCGATACAACATGTTTACACAATGAAATTTAGTGCCATTTCCAAGGACACTGTTAGGAACGTGGGATAGCTGGGGCTGTGTAAGGGAGTATTTACTGTTAGGGGAAGTATAGTATTTCTGTAGTTGGTATATTCTAGCTAGCTATAGTAGATAGTGGCTAGGCAAGTCAGGTAGGGTAATAAATGTGGGCTAGCTAGTGTTGTAGTGCAGGATGGTGTAGTAGGGGGGTGGTGTAGTGTTGGGAAGGGGGGTAGGGGGGAGGGGCTGGTGCAAGGGAAGGGAGAGGGGG